>OX424438.1:18335100-23335100 GCA_949152465.1 Cantharis flavilabris
ATGTACCCTCCCAAATTTTTGTACGAATAATGCTAGTGACAGTACCAACAAGCGTTCCAAATTTCGTGATTAAATTCAGAGTATGAATGCCATAACCGCCCAATTTTATATGGAAAAACTAGATGAAAAGTTCGTAGAGGACGCAGCTGACGATGTACCCTCCCAAATTTTTGTACGAATAATGTTAGTGACAGTACCAACAAGTGTTCCAAATTTCATGGTTAAATTCAGAGTATGAATGCCATAACCGCTCAATTTTATATGGAAAAACTAGATCAAAAATTCGTAGACGGAGCAGCTGACGATGTACCCTCCCAAATTTTAGTTGGGAGTAGAACCTATAAGTAAACTAGTAATAAAGTAATAAAACTACCATTTTAAATGAAAGAAATAAATATAGGGTATTCACACTCCCTTGTATATTTACAACATCAAAATACCATAGCTGTGAACACACCTATGATATTAGTTTTGTATTATAGCAATTGAAATTATACAATAACCTCACAACTATTATTTTACTATCGGCACAATCCGTTTAACACAGTAATAATGATTTAGATATTAAAATACCTAGAAATTCAGAAAAAGAATATTTAATTAATGCTACCTGCAGTAGATTTAACCACTACAGATTCAAGTGAGTGATCAGCATTAGTCCGCCATATTGGTATTCAAATACTCAGGTAGAAAAACACGTTCGAGGGCTACTTAGAAATACAATACCTAGGTGTATTTGCTCTTATGGGAAATTACTATACAGCCAAATACACCTTAGTAAACTTGTGTATATTTACTAGAGTGTAGAAATACAACGAAATATACAAGGGAGTGTGAATACCCTAATAGGCTTATTTCTTACATTGTCCTTTGTCGGCACGTAGAAATATACCATCGTCTTGGAAAACCAAAAAATGGAAAAATTAAGTAACATTCTAACATCTGGAGATCTTATGAACTTTGGATTATTGGAACCCAATAAAACACTTTATTGAGAAAATAAATAAGTAAAATTTATTTTAAAAATCGTGTGAAAGACAGTTGTAAATGTGCTTTTATATCAATAAGTCAATTATTTATAAGTTACTTTTAGCCAAAAATACTATTTCTTGATTTTTTACAAAAATACTCAAACTATTATGTGGGTTGGTAGTTTTTGCAAAATAATAAATATCTACATAAAATCAATAATAATTTGTTGAATTTTTTTATTTTGTAAGTCAAAGAATAGTTTTACACAAAAGTTTGCTTCCGAATTTAAATGACTGTGTCCGAGATTATTGTGTTTTTGTCCAATAGACCTGTTAATGTACTTATATAAAAATTGAATGCAATTTAAGCTATTAAAAATTTTACTGTTGAAATATTCACCACTACCTGTATTACTGAGAGCGCCGCATGTATAAATATGGGAATTACCTAATAAAAGATGCAGATTTAGAATCAGGTAAAAGTATTCTATCTAGGCACTTTAAAGACTGTACACCGACAATAATAATTACTCCTGGAAATGCAGATTAAAAGGTGCCAAACTGGCGGATGAGGATTTGGGAATTTCCAAAATGAATTTGCACATCTGTTTACTATTCAATTTTATACCTCACTATTGTTTTGTAAAGTATATTAGGCCCTTGTAGTCCAAATATATTTTGAGTTCAGTTTAACTCTTAGCAAGTGCAATAGTATTGGTTGAGTTGTTACGCCTATGATTTTTATGGTGTTGAAAATTAAATTATTTTTAATTCATGCTCAATAAGCACCGTCCCGATAGCGTGAGATCTGCACCATCGGCTAATACATCAACCCAATCTGTTATGCTTACCAGCTTCCGTCGCGTGTAAAATCCAACATTCAGCGTTTGATAAATATTATCATGCTTTCTCAACTCCGCCATAACCGTGGGATTAATTACGATTCAGCGTCTGGATTTACAGACAGTAGGCGAACCCAGCGTTGAAGGGGGGTAATAGAAAAAATACATAAGAGACACACACGTTGAAGAACGAGTAGTCCCCAGTCGGAGTCCGAGTCGAAGGATCGAGTTGACCGTTAGGGGAGCGGTACCGATTCAATTGGGAACGGGTACCAGCTCGAGACCCGCTCGAGCCGGGGGACTCATTAGAATTTGATATGTAGGTTGTTCAATATTCATAAACAGTAACCATCAATAATTGTAACGCGAATCAAGAATGTTAGATATATTCGGAAGTAAAATTTGTGGTATGTGGCTTTGCTGGAATTAGTAGTCGCGCGTGTTGTTAATAGCAATTTGGCTGTCAGCTCACTTAACAGTGTAGTCCTCACGGAACATACTCACTGGGATTAAGATGATATGTATCGACAATCAGCATTATTTGGGAAGAGCGCAGTAGCGACTTAAGATGACCAGTTGGGTTAACTTTAAATTTGGAATTAAAAGTGTATGGAAACTGCTCAAATATCCACGGTGGCTCGAATATCCGACATGTAATCAACTTATATTATCAGGTTTTATTATGGAACAACATCCGAAATTGTCTTGGATCAAGGTAAAAGGATTGTGGTTGTGTGTGGCAGTAAATTGTCAGCATTGGCATGGCCAAATTAAGTGTGGAGGTTCACTCGAAACGTTAGCTTTCAGTAGTGCAAAATTTGAAGAAAATTCAGAAAGATTAAGTAAGATGGTTGTGGATAAAATTGTTGTAATTATTGTAAACTTGAGGTAAGCTGGATCCAAGCCCTTTATAAATTTTTGTAATTGTTGAATTAAGTTGTTTAATGCACGTATTAAACAATTAAAATTATAAATTGTTTTATTGCCTTGCATTACGAACACACCCCCCTGACATGCTCTCCGGTTTCCGTTTTTATTAAAATTTTGTTTGTAAAAGATTTAAAAGAAAATTAACGTAACAGAGTTATAACGTTGATATTTAAATATTTTACTTTTTTTTATTTTGTGTAATAAGTGATCCACATAATAGTTTTTAAGCAAATCCAAAAAGTTTAAAGTTCTTGGAATTACAACAAATAAGGTTAGTAACAACATTTAATAAAATCGATAGTGATAATAATATCAATAATGTGTTTTAGGATATAGGTTGATTTCTTATAATCGTTTTATAATCAAAATAGTTATAAAGAAACCTAATCCGAACTACGTTGACGACATCAATACCGGTCATCCTGCTATAGGGAAAAAAGAATCAACGCTTTAAGTATAATTTTGTCTGTTAACTTTTATTTGAATTAGTTGATAAAATTAGAAAAAATTGTTTTTGCAATTGCCGTAATTAATTTTAATTTGTCTTGATTTACTATTTTTCAAAATGCCAAAGGCTAGACGTTCAAATCTTGATAAACATAAAATCATTGATATTATAGTTGGAAATAATTTCTCGATTAAAGAATTGGCAGAATCTCATTTTAAAAAAGAAAATTCTGTATACTCTCATTTATGCAAATTAAGTAAAATTAACGATACAATAAGCAATCGCAATGCTTGTGAATATTTATAATAGTTTTCATTGTTATTGTTGTTGTTGTTGTTATTGTTATTATTGTTGATGTTATTGTTGTTATTGTTATTGTTATTGTTATTGTAGTTTTATTGTATTATTATATTTTTGTAAATTTTTTTTTGTTAATATTTTAATATTTTGTTAATATAATACTTTGTTAATATTATTGTTTCCTTTTAATCCTGTTTTCGTTTAAAAAGTTATTTTAAAAAATATAAAAAGTTTTTGAACTTGACAAACCCATTCGTATTTCGGAATGGTTAAAATTTAGAACGCCAGTTCCAAATGTCATAATGTCGGCAGGGATATGATCAGCAGCAGCTGTCGAGAGAACATCGTCAGTTGCGCCTTCTACGAATTTTTGATCTAGTTTTTCCATATAAAATTGGTGGGTTATGGCATTCATACTCTGAATTTAACCATGAAATTAGGAACCCTTGTTGGTACCGTCACTAACATTATTCATACAAAAAAATTTGGGGGATACAACGTCAGCTGCGCCCTCCACGAATTTTTGATCTAGTTTTTCCATATAAAATTGGGCGGTTATGGCATTCATACTCTGAATTTAACCATGAAATTTGGAACCCTTGTTGGTACCGTCAATAGCATTATTCATCCAAAAATTTGGGAGGGTACATCGTCAGCTGCGCTCTCTACAAATTTTTGATTTAGTTTCTCCAGATAAGATTGGGCGTTTATGGGCTTTACACTCAGAATTTATTAATGAAATTTAGAGCAGTTGTTTATATGGTTATTAAAATTATTAAGAAAAAATGTTTTTAAAGTATCATTTTTAATAATGTTTCTAAAACGTTACATTACGTGTTCGATGTATATGTCAAGTTATAAACAGTCTTTACAATAATAAATGCAACATTTTTATTTATTTTTTTATAATAAATTTATAAGTGTACATGTTTAGTAAGTTTAATTGACTAATTTAAAGTAAAAACAAAACAAATAATTTTTTTTAAATTGTGACCACTATTCATCTGGACGACTGTAATATTTGCGATTATGATTATGAGTTCGTGTACAACTTCAGCCACGTACTTTTTTTGTGTACTTTTATCTGCTTTTAGTTACATAAATATTTCTTTGCTTAAAGTTTCTTAGTACCAGGTATCTATAGGGTTGCCATATTTGGCTAGGGTTTTGTCGGGGACGTTTTAGGGATTCTATAAAAATACTCATCCATTTTGTGATAAAAAAAGTATTACATAGACGAAGGTTTAGAGTCGGAAGGGTGTAAAAAAATAGCTGTTTTGAGTTACCTCATTTCTATATATCGTAAATTAAATAAACATTTATCAAGTTACTTTGTTAGCTTATACTTGTTACTCCTATGTTTTTTACGAGGTTGAAAAGAAAATTATTTTTAATTCCTGCTTAATAAGCACCGTCCCGATGGCGTGAGATCTGCGCCGTCAGCTACCTCAACCCAATCTGTTATGCTTATCAGCTTCCGTCACGTGCAAAATCCAACATTCAGCGTTTGATAAATATTATCATGCTTTCTCAACTCCGCCGTAACCGTGGGATTATTTACGATTCAGCGTCTGGATTTACAGACAGTAGGCGAACCCAGCGTTGAAGGGGGGAATAGAAAAAATACATAAGAGACCCACACGTTGAAGAACGGGCAGTCCCTAACCAACCATAGAATTGGTAACAAGCCTTCGCGAATCCAATTAGAATTTGAAATTGTTTAAGCAAGTGCTTAGTTAATCACGGTTTCGGGATTCAATAAATATAATGTGTGATACTAGTAGCTTTTGAATGTATTGGTCGCGCGAGCCAGTTTATAATTAAAGATGGGTGAAGTCAACTCACTTATTCGTGGAGTCCATAAAGGAACATATGCATGAATTTAAGATGATCAATAATCGACTTCAACATCATAATTTGGGAAAGGCGCGCCATGGAAACTGCTTAAGAATTCCGATGGTACTCGTAATAAAAACTTAAAAGGTAAATTTTGTAATATTAAGTTAAGTTGGAAAAAACAGCTGGAGATTTGGATGACCACAAATTAATTGAATTATGGAGAAGTGTCGCGGTAATTCCGATTGGCATGGGCCAAGTTAGTGAAATTTGGTTATTTTCGAAATTTATGTGGATTGTAGTTATTTGGAATTGGTGGAATTTTTGTATATTTAACCTTTGTAATTTTTGATTGATTTATAAATTTAGCGAGCTGGATCCAAGCCTTTTAACAAATTTTTGTGACTTTTGAATTAAGTTGTTTGATGCACGTATTAAACAATTAAAATTATTTTATGTTTTATTGCCTTGCATTACAGACACACCCCCCTGACATGCTCTCCGGTTTTCGTTTAATTTAAAATTTGTTTGAAAAAAAATTTGAGAGAGAAATTAACGTAACAAATGGCGCCCAACGTGGGGCTCGATTCAGTGTTTTTTTGTAATGCAAAGGGAATAAATAAAATAAATTTTGTTTCAGAAAATTTTGTAAGGACGAGATGTAAACCAAGGATATTTAAAGCAGTCGATTCGTGAAGTAGATTATTTTGGGGATTTTGTTTTGTAATCGTTACAATTTGTTTGTTTTGTTGTTAATTGTCAAAACTACCGGAAGTAGTTAATTTGTTTTGTCTTCGTAAATTAAATTTTTTATGAATTTTAAGGATCAATTCAGTTAGTTAAGTTAATTAATTTTTGGTATTTTAGATTTGAAAAAAAATTATGTTCCCTTGGGACTACCGATTTAAATTCTCCGTTTTCATTTAAAAAATTATGTTGAAATTACAGGAAGCCTAGTAACACATTCGTTGATTTTTTTGCAATTCAGCAGTCGGCTATTTTCAAGTTGCAAATGAACGTTTTATGTAGGCGGTAGATAAAACTGCATCGTTCAGTATCTGTTATTTATAAATTTTTGCATTCGATTTGAAAACTTTGCGACTTTTTGAAACCACATTTAAATTGTTAGATTTGAAATTTCTACATGTCAGTTTTGGGATAGGATGAAAGTTTGTTGCTATTTTTTGAAAATTTGGAATAATTATAATTTGAAATTATTCGGTTTGAAAATTTATGTACTGAATCCGTAATCCGACACTTGGCTATGTGTAGGTTTGTTTGATAAAATAATTATTATTAGTCCGTTGAAAACTTGGAAAATTATCATTATATGGCCGTACTTTGTTGCATTTTGTTTAGGAAAACGTTCGTTTTAAATGTGACAATCACTTCCGGTAGAATTTACGATTTTTTGTGTTAAGTTTAGAAATTTAGGATGACTGGCATTAATTGACCATAATTATATTTGTATTTGGAATTTCAGTTTTGAAAATTTGGTGACTTATTAGTATTACGTTTGAATTAATTTTTGGATACGTTAGCGATGTTTAGATTTTCCACTTCAAATTAAGAAGGTTTTTTTTCGATTTTAGGGTGTACTAAGCATTCGATTGTGACAAATCTGAGTCATAATTTTTGTGAGACTCAATTAATTGAAGATTAGCTTCAACCAAATTGAAGTGGGTTTTAAATTTTTTGAATTCATTGGGAAATATTTGTGTTAAAATTTGGAGGATAAATTGAAATTTTTGTGTCAGTTAAATAATTGGACGTTTTGAAATTTACATTTTGGCATGGTAACATTTTGTAGGAATTAGCCGCATTTGAATTTTATTAGAAATTTGGGAAGATTAGTCTGTTTGCCGGGTCCGATTGGGTTAACAGGGTCTTACAAGTTGATGTCGACGTAAGTACTTTTTTGAGGAACTGACGAGATTCCATGGATCAAAAAGGTATCAGCGCAGTTACGCGTAAGGAACTCAAATTCATGCGCGCCTTGGGAATATTGGCTAATGGTTTAAGTTTTGGTTAAATTTAGAAATAATTGGAAAAATTTTGGAATAATTACGTCCAATTAGGCGGCTCGTTTTTTTGTGGAATAATATAAATTTCGTTTTGTGTGATAAATTTCGTGTAAGAACTTAGGAGTCACAATTAAAAATTTTTTGGATAGGTTGAATTTTTGAATTTGATGGGATGTACCCTGAATTAAAATTTCGTTTGAAAGGGTCAATTAAATGTTAGTTTTTAGTTTAGAATGGATCGCTCATGTTAGGTTTTAGTCAACTTAGTCGAAACATTGGTGGAATTATTTTAGTATCGTAGGTCATAATTTGGATTACTGCGAATTCTAAAATTCCAAGCATATTAGATGACTGTGCATTTTGGTTGGCGACTTAGGCGATTTTTGACTTGAAAAAATTTTTGTTTAAGATTTAGTAACATTTCGATTGGGTCTGTTTGGAGATTGAGGAGAATTTTCGCTTGGTAAATTAGTTTTGCGATTTTGTGATTTGACAAATTCCGTTTGAAACTTAGGAGCATTTTCGATTGGTAATTCAGTTTCGCTATTTTTTTGAAAAAATTAGTTGAGACTTGGGAGGTTTAGCGAGATAGCTCGCGTATGTTTTGGTATTGGAGCAGCAATTCAGTTAGATAGGGGAATTTAATTTGTATTTCGGCACTAGAGTTTTTGCGAGTAAAATTTGGAGAGCCTGCTCATAGTAGAATGCTGTAGCATTTACTTCGTACCTTGAATTTAATCTGTATTCCTTGTATTGAATGTTAATGTTAGATGCGTTAGGTTTGAGAGCATGCTTGTTGAAAATTTTGTGTTACGGAATGTAGCAATTTGGGGAGAAATTTGCTTTTCTTATTCTGTATTCTGGCAATTCTTTTGGTTCACGCTAGGTGACTCAGATCACGCTAGGCGATTTTTGGTTTGATTCAGTACGTTTAGATTTCGTTTGAGTTAGTTTCCGTTCCGATTTTGGTTAGACAACTCACCCTAGGTTTTGGTGAGACCGTTTCATCCTCGGTTGTAAGAAGCTTACAAATGGTGACTCGGTTTGATTCCGTTTTTGATTTCGTTTTGTTTAGATTTTGTGAGACCATTCGCTCTTGGTTGCAAGTTGTTTGCAAATGGTGAATGGGTTTTGATTTCGTTTCGGTTGAATTGGGACGCCAATCAACAAATTTTCGTCCTGGGCGAAGACGTTAAACTGCATCCGGGACAATTTCAATTGTCTTCCCTCTTTTCCGTTTGGTTTTTTGTTAGGATTCCGATTTGGCAAAATTTTCGTCCTGGGCGAAGACGTTAAACTGCATCCGGGACAATTTCAATTGTTTCCCTCTTCGTGCGAGATTTGTCGCAGCACAGGTTTGAACCATTTTGTGCGAGATCTGTCGCAGCCGGTTCTAGAACCACTTCATTCTGGTTAATGACGACCAGCCCCTTTTGCGAGATTTGTCGCAGTACGGTTATTAAACCACTTCGTTAGAGAACTTTTTCTAATAGTTCTCAATCCATTAGTTTTCAAGTAGTGTTCTGGGCCATAACGCGAGGTATTCGGAGCCTTACGCATGCTGTAGATCATGTTTCATGAAAACTTACCATCCGAAGGTAACAACTTGATAGTTGGTGGAGCAAGATGGGGAGCGGGGTTTAGAATTTCATTCGGTTGTGTGAGCACTATTGCCTGCCGATCTCGGAAGCAGGGAGTAGCACCCTTCTCTTGGAATTTCAACGCCTTGTGATCCATCCTTTCATTAATTGTCAATTCTGGTCGTAAGGTTTCTCGCTTTTCCCCTCAACCAGTTGACAAAGCGAGTGGCGCCTAACATTCCTAGCTTTGGAGGCAATTACCGATCCTGACCATCGGATCGAGATTCGGATTACATTTTGGGACATTGCAGTTTAATCTGTATTGCAATTGATTGCCTTGATTGATTCGTTAGTTTAGTTGTCCATTAGTCAGTTATTAGTTATTTACGCTTAGATTAGTTAAGGGTACCCAGGTTAGTTAGTTTAAGTAAGTTAGGTTTCGTAATTTAGTTAGTTAAGTAATTTAGGTTTGGCCATTAGTTAAGTTTAATTAGGATAGAATTATTAGCTTCATATGTTAGACAGGATATTGTAGTTGAGCATTTTCGCATTCAGTTTGGTTTGGGCTTACGATTAGTTGGTCAATTTGTTTTGAAAATTTTTAAAAAATTACTCTGCTTTCGTGGAATTTAGTTTTGGTTGGATTATGTTGGATTTGCGCATTTTTGTTTTGTTTTTTGTTTGACTAGTTAGCGGGTGTTACGCCTATGTTTTTTACGAGGTTGAAAAGAAAATTATTTTTAATTCCTGCTTAATAAGCACCGTCCCGATGGCGTGAGATCTGCGCCGTCAGCTACCTCAACCCAATCTGTTATGCTTATCAGCTTCCGTCACGTGCAAAATCCAACATTCAGCGTTTGATAAATATTATCATGCTTTCTCAACTCCGCCGTAACCGTGGGATTATTTACGATTCAGCGTCTGGATTTACAGACAGTAGGCGAACCCAGCGTTGAAGGGGGGAATAGAAAAAATACATAAGAGACCCACACGTTGAAGAACGGGCAGTCCCTAACCAACCATAGAATTGGTAACAAGCCTTCGCGAATCCAATTAGAATTTGAAATTGTTTAAGCAAGTGCTTAGTTAATCACGGTTTCGGGATTCAATAAATATAATGTGTGATACTAGTAGCTTTTGAATGTATTGGTCGCGCGAGCCAGTTTATAATTAAAGATGGGTGAAGTCAACTCACTTATTCGTGGAGTCCATAAAGGAACATATGCATGAATTTAAGATGATCAATAATCGACTTCAACATCATAATTTGGGAAAGGCGCGCCATGGAAACTGCTTAAGAATTCCGATGGTACTCGTAATAAAAACTTAAAAGGTAAATTTTGTAATATTAAGTTAAGTTGGAAAAAACAGCTGGAGATTTGGATGACCACAAATTAATTGAATTATGGAGAAGTGTCGCGGTAATTCCGATTGGCATGGGCCAAGTTAGTGAAATTTGGTTATTTTCGAAATTTATGTGGATTGTAGTTATTTGGAATTGGTGGAATTTTTGTATATTTAACCTTTGTAATTTTTGATTGATTTATAAATTTAGCGAGCTGGATCCAAGCCTTTTAACAAATTTTTGTGACTTTTGAATTAAGTTGTTTGATGCACGTATTAAACAATTAAAATTATTTTATGTTTTATTGCCTTGCATTACAGACACACCCCCCTGACATGCTCTCCGGTTTTCGTTTAATTTAAAATTTGTTTGAAAAAAAATTTGAGAGAGAAATTAACGTAACATACTATCCAAACAACTCGTAAGATATTATATTACCTAAAAAAGAAATAGACAAATTTTTAATTAACAGTATACTTGCTTGAAAATGTCAGTTTTTCTTCAATATCTCAAATGTGGTAATTTGTAGTTACATCCTTCTGACTCTAAACCGTCGTATATGTTTACGCCAGTTTTTAAATCCTGTTCCTGATGCGCTCTGAACAAGCCCAACGAAAGTTGATAACCATTCGCCCTATTGGAATAACCAGCCGAAATTTTGTTGTGATACCAATTTTGGGTATTTTTCCCTGTGATTCAAGTGTTTTTCCAATCAACCAATCAACCTTATCAGCTGAATAATTATCGGGACATATCGAGATCATTATAATGATTATTCGTGACAATCCTGTTGTTATCCTTTCTTTTTCACCTTATGTTAATTCCTATCCACCAAAAGAGAGAAGAATAAGAAGGAATAATCCGGTAAGTCAATATAATATGTACTTAACATCTATTACAATCAAAACCTTAATACAGTCCACTATTTTTGTCTCATAATATTGTATTTGGGGTGAGATTTAGCCTAAATTCTTTATAGTATGTATTATAGTATATATTTATAGTATCTGGAGATTTTAGTCTTTCGTCGTCAGGACAGAGAGTTCAATAATGGTGACAGTACCGATATATTGGGACAGATGACAACCCTAATCAGGTAATAATATATTGTTGTAGTTTATAGCTTTTGGTATGCTTGTTTCAGTCTTTGTGGAACCAAAATATCAGATTTTTCTTCACTTGTACATTCAGCCTAAATTTTAAACCTTAAAAATTGGGAAGTTAAAAGGAAATTGATATCTGGGGTAACTAGTATTTTCACAAAAACATGCCTGAAGCTACCTTAACCCAAAAATTACAAATCTAGAATGCTTCTAGATATCTATAAAAGAAATCCTTTAAATGGTAACCATAAAGTAGCCTAAACTGGAAGATTACGGGTCTATAAAATAGCATAAATCTGTTTTTAAGTTGAATTCGGCTATAATTAACGTTATCTAATTTAACATAAATTGACATGACATGTCAACATGCCTATAAATTCCATATTAGGAGTTTAATTAAATTTTAACAAAATATGTTGAAGAAGACTGGCACCAGTCGAAACCAGTCAATGAAATAAATATTAAATATAATTCAGTAAAGTGCATAATTTAATTTAATTTAATTAAACTTAATGGGTTTTGATATTACTTTTTCGTAATTTCCACTATTATATTATAGGTAGTTTGGGTTCGACAGTAATTGATCAGAGACGTGCCCAAGAGAGCGTAAGGGGAACAGTTCCCTTCAACAATCATTATTAAATGGAAAACTGTTACGGTACAATCTGACACTACGCACCCTCCGCAGGTTATTAGTTTGCCGGCTAGACTCAGTCCGGGGTGGTTCTCAAAATTCGTCGGAGAGGGTGCTTTCTTTTCGTCACGTTCGGGGATTACCTTAATGGGCGCCACCGTTATTTGTAAATCTCGGTAAAAAACGAACTACGCACAATAACGGAACGCGAAAGTCCTTACCATAAATATTAAATGTGATGTCGAAAGAATCGAGACAAAACAAAAGCTGTGAAAATAGTTATTTAACATAAATAAAAGACACATAAAACAATAAATAATCACTGATTTAATGGTGCTTAAAAGTGTGGAACACTGAGTAGTGAAAGATTGAGACCGCAACCCCACCACTTTTAACCCCCCCACCCTTTTCTCTCTCAAGGTCAAGGTCAGTGACGTGCGCACGCCACTGACCGTGAAAATATCAAGGTCACTATATTTTTCAAGGCCATTGACATGCGCATCACCGTATACCTTGAAAAGTGACCTCGAGAGAAAAAGAGTAGGATGGTTAGAAAATTGCGATCTCATTTCTTTGAAAGATATTACCGTAGGAAAGTAACCTTGAAGGGGAACTTTGAATAGTAACCTCGAGGAGGGAAATAGTGAAAAGTGTAAAGTGTTGGTTATTGCAATCTCATTTCTTTGAAAGATATTAGCGAAGGTCGTTATATTTACTATTAAAAAATATATGTACTACAATTCTACAATTCATCAGTTAAATATTACAATCTTATCGTCTTTGTTCCAAGGTAGCAGCACGCAAACGTCACCAACCTTGAAAAGTTACCTCGAGAAGAAAAAAAAGAGTGAAAAGATTAAAGTGATGATTATTGTGATCTCATTTCTTTGAAAGATATTGCTGGAGGTCGTTAATATTTACTATTCAAAATATATACTGTAGTAGTATTCTGCAATTCAACAATTAATTATCACAACCTTATCGCATTTTATTTTCAAGGTCAGCGTATGCATTATGTTATGACAAAGTGAATGCGTACACATAACTCATCAAATGTATCTTCTAATAAAACAAAATTGTTATTAGCTAGCTACTACTACATATTACATTTTTTTTTTTCAAAATGTTTCCGTGTAATAATTGTACTTGTACCTTTAAAAGGAAACAACACTTAAACAGACATCAGAGGGAGAAAGGTTGTGATAATAATACTCATAATCGTAAGTGTTTTATTTTCTAATAAATTAAAATACCTTATACACTATAATTTAATATTATAGAATTACAATCCGTAAGCAGTCAACAAGCCGAAATACCGCAAAACTCTGCAAAAAAAATAAAACTTGATAGTGAGTAATTCGTTTTTTCTTTCTTTTTTTTTTAAATTTTGTATTTTTTTTAGGATGTGATGAATGTAATACTGATATCTCAAATATTTGCAATCATAAGAAAAGCACCAAACATAAAAATATATGTGCAGCTTTCCATTCTGAAAGAATACAACTAATTAAATGTGCATTTAAATCTCGTATTCAGTCTTATCGTGTTTTTTCTGCATATAAACGCATCGACATAAAAGATTTCTTCAATGATGTGTCATTAGACTTGATTAATTTAATTTCATGCACAATTCAAAAATATCAATCTCTTAAAATAAATTTGCAATTATTTGGTCAGTATATACAACCAACAAAAAATCTAATAGATATTAAATGCTTTAACACTAAAAATGTAATTACAACTCTATCAACAAATTTAAATGATTTATTAATATCATTTTTGAATATTTTAAATTGTAAAATGTCGGATTTTACAGAGAAGGATAGTGGATGGGCTTTGAAAGAAATTTTGTATATAGAAATTAATTTGAATAAGTTTAATCCATTACATGGCGGTCAAAGTTCATTTTTAGAATTACCAAAATCAATTATAGCTAAAAATGCTGTTTTAAATATAAGAAATAATCAAGATAATTATTGTTTTGCTTATTCTATTTTAGCTGCTTTCTTTAAACCAAAGAATTATAATATGATGCCGAACTCATATCCAGATATTTTTCAAAATTTAAATTTTGATGGTATAGATTTTCCAGTGAAATTAATTGACATAGAAAAATTTGAAAACTTAAATAATATTAGTGTTAACGTTTATGGATTTCAAAGAAATTCTAAAAATGACAAAATAGAAATTATAGGTCCTTATCACCACACAAGACATAAACGTTTACAACATGTAAATTTATTACTAATCGATGGTGGTTGCGGTAAATTTCATTATTGCTTAATAAAAGATATGTCTCGGTTAGTATCTAATCAACTAAACAAACATCACGGTGCGAAATATATTTGCGATGGTTGCCTCCAATCTTTTAACGAGAAATATAAACTCGAGAGACATAACGAATTTGATTGTGGTCATATTCGAGCTAATTTACTCTCCGATAATAGAATGCGACTTGATAAATTTGGTAGTGTTGTAAAGGAAAACATTTTAAAATTTGAAAGCATTCAGAATCAACTCTCAACTCCTTTCGTAATTTATTCAGATTTTGAATCTTATCTTGAACCTATATCTACGACAGAACCTACCCCACTAATATCCTATACATTAAAAACAGAGCACCATGTACCATATTCTTTTGGTTACTATATCAAATGTAATTTTGACGATTCTTTCTCAATATATAAAACGTATAGAGGGGTAAATTGTGCTTCAACATTTATGGAATATTTAGAATCCGATGTCAAATATTTATATGATAAATGTTTAAAAACTATTAAACCGATGATTGCTCTTACTCCAAATCAAATTAATGAATATAATAATAGTGTAGTTTGTCATATTTGTGAAAAGCCATTTTCAGCTCTCAATGGTAAAGTAAAAGATCACTGTCATGTAACCGGTTTTTTGAGGGGGGCAGCTCATTCCGTTTGTAACTTACATTTTAAAAATATGAATGTTATTCCAATTTTTCTACATAATTTAGAAAATTATGATGTTCACTTATTCATTAAAAACTTAGCAACAAATGGTGAGAAAGTCGACGTCATTGCTAAAAATAATGAAAAATATATATCATTTACAAAATATGTTTTAGTTGATAAAATTGTTGATGAAGACAATCAGGTTAAAAATATTAATATTAAACTACGATTTTTGGATTCCTTTAAATTCATGTCTACTTCTTTAGAAAAATTATCTAAAACTTTAACCAATGATGACTGTGTCGAAATTCGAAAATTTTTTGCAGATGATAATAAATTTAACCTTATTCGTCAAAAAGGTGTCTTTCCGTATTCATATGTTGATAGTTTATCAAAATTAGAGGAGACAACATTACCTCCAATAGAAAACTTTTTTAATCGATTGATTAATGAACCCATAACAAATGAAGATTATCACCGTGCGGTTAGCGTTTGGAATTCATTTGATTGTAAAACTTTGGGGGATTATTCAGATATATATTTAAAATCTGATGTTCTTCTTTTAAGCGATTGTTTTGAAAAATTTCGTCGCTCTACATTTAAATCTTACGGGTTAGACGCTGCTAAATATTTTACTTTACCATCTTTGAGTTGGTCTAGCATGCTTAAGATGACAAAAATTGAGTTGGAACTTTTAACAGATATTGATTTGCTTCACTTTTTTAAAAAAGGAGTTCGTGGTGGAGTCTCTGTTTGTGTTAAGCGAAAAGCTATTTCAAACAACATATATTTAAAAAATTACAACCCTTCAAAACCAACGACATATATTTTATATTTAGATGCTACCAATTTATACGGTTACGCTATGCAGCAATATTTACCTTACGGTGGGTTTGTTTGGTTGAACGATGATGAAATACTTAATTTAAATATAAACAACATTTCTGATACATCAAATGTGGGATACGCGTTAGAAGTTGATTTAGAATATCCGAGTAGTTTGCATGATTTACATAATGACTACCCGTTTTGTCCAGAAAATATAATCCCACCAAATGGAAAAACTGCTAAATTAATTCCAAATTTGTTTAATAAAACCAAATATATTATTCATTACAGAGCGTTACAACAATGCTTGCAACATGGTTTAATTTTACGTAAAATTCACCGCGTTGTTAAGTTTAACCAATCTCCATGGTTGGCTCCATATATAAATTTAAATACTGAATTTCGAAATACTGCCACGTCGGAATTTGAAAAAGATTTTTTTAAATTATTAAATAATTCAGTTTTTGGTAAAACCATGGAGAATGTGGAAAAGCGGAAAGATATTAAATTACTCACACATTGGGAAAACAGTAATAGTTGGGGCGTGGAAACTTACATTGCTAAACCGAATTTTAAAAATATCAGTATTTTTTCGGAGAATTTAGTAGCGGCAGAAATGAATAAAATCGAAATCTTATTCGATAAACCAATATATGTCGGATTTTCAATATTAGACATTGCAAAAACTGTTATGTATGAATTTTATTATGATTTTTTAGTTTCAAAATATGGACAAAATGTGTCTTTATTATATACCGATACTGATTCCCTGATTGTAGAAATTCAAACAGAAAATGTTTATTCGGATATTAAACAAAATTTAGTTAAATTCGATACGTCTAATTTTGATGATTCTAACATTTTCGAAATTCCGCGAAATCAATCAATATTGGGAAAAATGAAACTGGAATATCCATCCCAAGTGATTAAAACATTCTACGGCACTGCTTCTAAGGCCTATTGTGTTATTTTAGACGATGATAATATAATTAAAAAAGCAAAAGGAGTTACCAAAAATGCAATAAAAAAGGATTTACATGCTTCAGATTATATAAATGCAGTAGAAAATAAACAAGATAAATACTGCAAGGTTAACGTTTTTCAATCGACTCTTCATGAAATGTACACGGAATTGAGAAATAAAGTTGCATTATCATGTTTTGATGATAAACGTTACCTTGTTTCTAATTCACACACTACATTGGCGTGGGGTCATCAATCGATTAATCTGCATAAGCTCATTAACGAAATGGAGCAAGTTTAAAAAAGCATCGTACTATTTATTTTCTATAAAATCTTATAATAATTTTAAATTACAATTTAAAATATTCTATTTTTTAATTTTACTTATATTAGAATATTCAATATTCGTTAACATATTAAAATTTAACGGTAATAGACAACGAGAATTATAAATATTAATATAATAATTAAAAAAAAAGTAAGTTCAATGTATAAATAATTTTAATATAATAAGTTATTGTAATTGAAATTACACCTGCATCAAAAGATTAGTAAATTCTTGAAATTACACCATCATCTATATTCTATATCCATTATTATTATTAAGTCTATAAATAATATTAACACGTACACATAAAATTAAGATATAAGCTGTAATCAAAATAATATGTACATCCAGTGAGAATCATATACACATCCAGTGCCAATCATAATATACACATCCAGAATAATGGCTAAAATATTACAACATTTTAAAATTAAAGATGGTATATTGGAAGATTTACTTGCTAATCATTTAACATTTGAGGGTAAGAAAACAAAAAGTTGTTGTGATTGTTTGATTGTTACTGTTTTTTTTTTTGTAGAATATGAAAAGAAGTATTATGGGGTTCAAGATGGAAAGCAATACACAAATTATGAGGATATAAACGATGAAAATAAAACTGTGGTTGAAGACGACTTGAATTTATCACAATTCGTCAACGATGAATTTGAAAAACAAACATATTATTTGAAGTTAAAAGAAGAAGACGACAATGATGATTTATTATTATTAAGCATTACTGATGAAATCATTCTTAATGCTGCTAATGAAAAAAAAAATAAAAAAAAAGGCAAACGAAATTAAATTTGTGAAAAACAAAATTAATAAATATTCATTACAAATAAATAAGGATAAAATTCATTTGAGCAATTTACAGAAAAAAATTGGACGGCATGAAAAAGTAATTAAGCATTTACAATACTTGTTAAAATCAGTAGGGGAATAGTATTTAATAATAATATGTAGATTTATAGGTACTTCATTATAATTTTAATACTGTAAAAAAAAAAAGAATTATAATATCTTATATTGTTTATTAAAAAAAAAAAAAAAAAGTTTTAACAAAAATGTTGTATTGTTTTTTATATAATTTGATTAGTGTTTATCCACGAATTATGAGTCTTGTCTAACCCAAGCCACTTAACAAACATTTTCTTTTTCTGTCTTTTTAAAACTTTTTCTATTAAATATATGTCAGGATGTGTAACTTTTTGTAATTCTTCCTCATAAAAGCACCCTTTAATTTCTTCGTTGTTAACATCAGTTAGAAGATATGTTCTTGGTAAAGTCACTTTAACTTGAGAAATTTTAAAAATTTCGTTGGACCAGGAAGGGGTGTATCCCTTTGAAAATGCATGTCTATATTTGCTTATTCTAACACTATCACCAATTTTAAATTTAGGATTTTTCGGATTCAGAACTTTCGGGTGATTGTACACCGTCTTTAAAAGTAATTGAACATGTTTTTTTTTAACATCGATCGGTTTTAAACCAATCGTTGAATGCTTTTTTGAATTATATGCATCTACTAGTTTTTGTAATATATCCAACCATCGATAGTTTCCTTGATAACTAAATTCTTTCCACATTAAACCTTTAAGAGTACGATTAACGCGTTCAACAATGCTAGCCTTTTTAATTGAATATGTGCTATAATGATTTATTTTATATTTCTTCATCAATTCTTGAAACTCCTTATTGTAAAATTCTTTCCCCAAATCCGTTTGCAAATTTTTAGGTACACTTTTTTCAAGAATCGTTTTCATGGCTACTGTCACTTCATGCGCACTTTTATTTTTTAGAGGTTTAGCCCATACGTATTTGGAGAACACATTAATCACAACCAATATAAACTTAAAACCTTTGTTTATAGTTGATAAGTGAGCTATATCTACCAAATCTGCTTGAAATAAGTCGTTCAATCCTGTAACTAACACTGGCCTACGCTGATAATTTCGGCGGGCAGATCTATGCAATTCATTTACAACATCTCTCTTTACATCCGTCATTTTGAAATATTAATGAAATAAACAGTATGATTGTTATATCTCTTATTTGATAATTTTTGCTTCTCGTAATTCTTCCACTATAGATGCGATTTCGTTTGTATGACCGTCGTGACCAGCAGATTGGGAAGCTATTAAGAGTTTTAATCGCTCGATTATCTCATTTATATCATCATAATAAACAAAATCTCTTTTCTTGTTATTATATTGTAAAAATAATGGAGATTCTAGAAAACCGCCACCTTTCTTCTTGCCTCCAATGACACCACCCTTATTCTTTTTACCTACAATCGCACCACTTTCTTTTAATGGTGGTTTAATTACTTTTTTATACTTGGAACTAGCGTTACCATGTATTTGATTTTCAGCTGAATAGTTTCTGCGAAATAAATTGGTTCTCGTTCCAATATCAATATAATTATTTTGATCATCTTTGTTATACCCCACCGGATTTTTTTTAAACAAGAGCTCATAGAGACCGGGTGTTCCTATATATTTTAAAGTTTTATTCATTGACGGTATTTTAATTATAATGTCGTCTCTATCAAAATCCAGTAATGAATCACCAATTGAAGATTTTGCAGTTTCTAAGTCATGTCTAACTCCATAGTTTAAATCGAAATGATCACCATTCGTATCTCTTATCAAATCTTCTAGATAAGATCGAGGTAGTGGTGCATAATCATCTAAATAATCTTCAAATGCCTTTGATTTTCACAAATCGGTCACTTCTTTAACTGTTTGATTATGAAGTTTACTATATTCGTCTTCGGTAAACATAGGATGTAAAATTGTTTGATTTAAATCAACATCGTCAGGTTCATGATGGTAAACGTCACCATCCATTAAAAATTTTGGTGGTGAGTCAATTTTTGGTTCCACCTCAGATTTGCGCCCATAAGTTTTTCTTTTTTTATTTAGTGGTGAATCAATTTCCGGTTTTATTTCAGGTTTTATGTTAGATTCATGTTCAAATTGTGAAACTATTTTTTGTAAAGGCTCCGTGATGGGTTTATACTTTTTAATTAAACCTAAGTTTGATTGTATCATGTCCGATTTCAAGTTTTTATATTTCAATTTCACAGCTTTTCTCGCTTGAATAAGATCGCGAGTTACACGTTTATCCATTGTAATAGTTATCTGAATACTAAAAGTATTCTAATAAATTATATCCTTTTAAATATAAATAAATGTATCGAAACCTTGTCTATAGCGGCCGCTGTTAATATCACATGCTTTATCAATAACCATCATTCCGTATTTATTATTTTTCCAACAAATATTACATAAAGTTTTAAATTGATTAAAAGTCATATCCACTCCCACATGATCATCATAAACATGCTTTAAATTTGTATTATCTTGTTTAAATAATACTAGAAAGTTTGCATTGTCTCTAATTAGTTGTTTTGGAATTTTACTATATGTTTGACACAAGTAAAAGGAATCAATATTTTTATGTCTACCAAAACTGAAATACTCTCTCATAATATCTTGATTAGTGCAAACCACATCATCAAAGATAAATATCGAATTTGGTTTGACATCCATAGGTGGAGGCACCTCCTTCTCATTTTCAAATTCAAAATAACCAATCTCACTTAACGGCTTCAAAACTTGTTTTAAATATTCATATTTTGGTTGAAATACTGATTTAGAATACAGATAAATATTTTCAAAACGAAGTCCGTTGGGGTGTAGAAGTAAACAGAGGAGAGCATTAGTTTTACCACAACCAGAATAACCAACAATCAACCCCATTTTTGATGAACATCCTAATAAAAAGCCATGCTTAGGAAAAGTGAATGTTTGATCATCATGATTTGATATGGGGAGTTGATGATGTTGTTTCACTAAACGCATTTTTACTTATGATTCTGTTTATAAATAAAACAACATATATACATATCGCGATGGTTTGCAATGTAATTTTGAAAAGCGGTGTACTGTACTGGTATTGGTATACTGATATATCAGTATATCAGTATATCAGTATATCAGTATATCAGTATATCAGTATATCAGTATATCAGTACAACAGTATATCAATATTAGTATACTGGTAACTTATCTAATGTTTTAAAAGAGAAACATTAAGTAACTGATTTTCAGTTAGAGTTTGTAACGCAATGTTGATACATCGTAAACGTGGTGCTGGACTTGTTAATAATATAATAAATAAGCTACCCTTTGAATTACATGTCCCAGGTTATAGGTATCTAACCCATATTAATTATTTGGAAATAATGATACTTATAATTTAATATAATTTTCTAAGATTTTGCGGACCCGGTACGAAGTTAAGTCAACGTTTAGCAAGAGGTGATTCTGGTATTAACCCTTTAGACGAAGCTTGTAAAGAACACGATATAGCCTATTCAAATTTTAAAGATATATCTAAAAGACACGAAGCGGATAAAATACTCGCCGATAAAGCTATACATAGAGTACTTTCGAAGGATTCATCGCTTGCAGAAAAACTAGTTGGCGTAGGGGTTTCGGGGGTAATGAAGGCCAAAGTAAAAATGGGAATGGGATGTAAAAGATCTAAAAAACCGACGTTTAAACAGACTTTGAAAAAAGCCGCAGATGTTTTACGTCGAAGTAAAACTTCAGATTTATTAACTAATGCTAGGATTGCTCTTTCAACTATTAAGCAGAAACCTAAGAAACCGCGAATAATTCCAATACCAAAAACTGGTGGGTTCCTACCACTAATTCCCATATTTGCTGCTTTAAGCGCATTAGGGGCCTTAGGTGGTGGTGCGGCAGGAATTGCAAAAGCCGTTAATGATGCTAAAAGCGCTAAAGAGAATTTAAAAGAATCTCAACGACATAATAAGAACATGGAAACTATTGCCATGGGCAGAGGACTTTATTTAAAACCATATAAAAGTGGACTTGGACTATATTTTAAACCTTATTCAAAAAACTATTAGCGACGCTACCGAAAAAACCGCTAACAAATATCGATATACTTCGATTTGTTAAAAAATTTAAAATTCCACATTTTAGAGGGGTATTTATGAAAAATACTTTACCGAAGAAAATACACAAGTTTGAATGTGGGATAGTTAATTTGGAGGAGGATTTTAAATCTGGTTCTCATTGGACGGCGTATATTAAACATAATGATGATATTTTATTTTTCGACAGCTATGGTAACTTACCTCCGTTTCCAGAATTAATAAAATATTTCGGTAGCGATAAGAAAATCAAATATAATTATGATAGATATCAAAAGTATAATTCTGTCAATTGTGGTCATTTGTGTTTAGACTTTTTATATAGACATTCCAATATTTAATTTACTCCAGTGTTAAGTCAACCACTCCACAACATGTCATATGTAATCAGTGTAAGCGGCAATAGCTCCGAATTGCATTCGGAAATTAATCCTATTATTTATGCCGATGATGGACAATACGTTCTAGGCTTAACAAATTTTGAAACTTACAATACGATACATAATATTAAGGCTGGATGTAATAAATTTTACTATGGAGAAGATAAATATTTAACTATTTCTGAAGGTCAGCAGAATATTGAGATACTTGTTAATAGAATACACACAGTATTAAACGATGTTAACGCTATTTCAATCGTTTCGACAGAAAATAATAAAATAGTTCTTAATTGTGCATACCCTATGAATTTGGAGAGAAATGATAGTTTATTAACAAAGCTTTATTTCTATAAGAACAAAAAACTATCTAATCAATACATATTAGAGTTAAAAAATGTGGTAATCTACATCGCTCAAGAAGATAATAAGTTTTTCTATGAAGAGGACAAATATATAACGCTTCACACTGAAATAGGGTTTTACGATCTTCTTAAAGTTTTAATCAAATTTCAACAAGAAATAAATAAGATTATACCTAATAAGTTGTTAATTTCGGAGAGTGAAGTGCGCTTAAAATCATCCAATGTCGTTAAAGAAAATGAATACGATTTTAAACCACACTTGGGGTTTATTAAGCAACAAAACGGAGATTATGTATTAGATTTATCTAAGACTAAACTCAACATACCAAACAACTACAATAAGTTTTATATTGAAAAAGAAAAAACTATCGAAATTCCTTCAGGGGCATACGAAATCGAAGATATTCAATCATATTTACGAAAAAAATTAAGTGATGATAATGTCTCTTTAGAAATCGCAGCAAATACAAACACTTCTAAAGTAAACATTAAATGTACAGAACGTATTAATTTTATGAAAAGTGATAGCATCGGACCGTTATTGGGATTTGATAAGCAATACATCAAAAAAAATAGTTTGAAAGTATCTGATCACAGCGTAAATATTTTATCGGTAAATTCGATTTGCATTGAGTGTAATATTACTACAGCCTCATATAAGAATGGAAAACTAGGGCATACAGTACACGAATTTTTTCCTATCGTTCCACGTGGTTATAAAATAGTTGAAACCCCATCTAATGTCATCTATTTACCTATAAATGTTCGATGTATATCAAATATTTCAATTAGAATAATAGACCAGAGTGATCAAGTTATAGATTTTAACGGAGAAGAAATATCAATACGGTTTCATTTAAAAAAGCTCTAAATATGGTGATCCAATATTCGAGAGGTGTGTGTCAACATCATTATAAGCATGTGTCCAAGTTAAAAAGAGTCAGTCCAAGATCTTCAGCAGGTTTGGTAACATCAATCAATAGAACAATAACGCCGATCAATAGAGCATTTTTAGAAGCCTTAGGTTATAAAGTGCTTGTGTAAAAATGGGGATTTTGGATATTGCAGAAAAAATTATAGAAGACAATTCGATTACAAATGCCGAATTTCACACACATCAACCATATGCTTCCACGTCATTTAATAATAATGACGAAATTAGAATTCCTATTCAACAATTAGATGCGTATACGATACCCAGCCTTAGCTATCTTTACGTGGAAGGTACATTAAAAACAGCTGATAATGCTGTATCCCCGACTGGTCATTTCATTAACAATGGAATAGCTTTTCTATTCAGTGAAATTAGATATGAGTTAAACGGAGTTGTGATGGATTCCTCAAGAAATCCTGGTATTACCTCTACTATGAAAGCATATCCATCCTACTCGGAAAATGAGTGCTTAAAATTAAAAAATGCAGGATGGGAGTCGAAAAATAATAAAGAAATGGTATTAAATCAAGGTGTTGGTGGATATTTCAATGCTTGTGTACCATTAAAAATGCTTTTGGGTTTTTGTGAGGATTATAATAAAATCATATTGAATGCTAAGCAAGAATTAGTATTAATTAGAAGTAACAGCGATATTAACGCATTGGAATCTTCAAATATTGAAGAAAACCTAAGAGTTACCGTTAATAAACTTTTTTGGAAGGTACCGCACATAGTGGTTTCATTAGAAGAGCAGCTACGTTTAACAAAATATATCGATAGAAATATAGATATCCCCATAGCGTTTAGATCGTGGGAACTTCACGAATACCCCCAATTACCATTAACAAATCGTCATACATGGACCGTAAAAACCACTACTCAAGTAGAAACACCTAGAATAATAATAATCGCATTTTCAACAAATAGAAAAAACAAAATTGATAAGGATATGAGCAAATTTGATTCTTGCGATTTGACAAATTTAAACGTTTACTTAAATTCGGAGCGTTACCCATACGATAATTTGAATATAAACTATGCAAAGAATTCTTTCTCAATTTTATATGAAATGTTTGCAAATTTTCAACAAACATATTACGGTAAAGAAAACGAGCCAATGTTTACACCTCAAGAATTTAAAAATAACGCGCCAATGATAGTAGTAGATTGTACTCGTCAGAAAGATAGTCTTGGCAAAGGACCAATAGAAGTGAGGGTGGAATTTGAAGCTGGAGCTAATATAAATGAAAACACAACAGCTTTCTGTTTAATTCTACACGATCGCATGTTTAGTTATAGTCTGCTAACAAAATCTGTAAAGCAAATATGAATAACAATATATTATTTTTGGATGTGCAAGGTTTTATGACTTCCGACAAAGTATTTTCGCCCAAGAAATTGGCTGCTTACGATGGTTACAAGTCAGCTCATTACGTGTTTAAACCACCTTTTAAATTTGTTAGCTTGTCTTTAGAATTTAGAAAACAGGCAAACTATTTAATAAATAATCATCATGGAATATTATGGGATAGTGGATTTACACCTTCTCATAGATTTAATGATATTGTAAAACATTTAACTTCATTTGCTGATGTTGTATATGTGAAAGGACGTGAGAAGACATTATTGATTCAAAAAATAATTGACAAATCGGTGACAGAATTAGATGAGCAACCCAAGCTACCAATGAGGGATCCATATTGTTTTTATCACTCTCTAACAAATTGTATTTGTGCTCTGGCAAATGTATTTTATTTGTATAACGAATATATTATGTGCAAATAAAATTTTTTTTTTATATATATATTTTTTATTATGTCTATGTATATATAGTAGCAGAGTACTATAAAAGGGGGGGGGTGGGGGTTGTAGTTTGATATAGATGGTGATCTAGTATGTTTATTAAATATCTACGCAGTTACACGATGGGTGTAGGTGTATATGCGGAAGAAGAAAGTCGCCTTGCCTCGTTTAGAGATTGGAAGCACCCCTTTGTAGATTCGCAAGAGTTGGCAAAAGCTGGATTTTATAGTTTAAGAAATGGTGATAGTGTGCAGTGTGCATTTTGTTCAATCGTTATAGGTGATTGGGAAAGTGGAGATGATCCTATGGTAGAGCATAAAAAATGGTCTCGACGTTGTCCTTTTATTGGAGAAGATGTTTGTGGTAATTCAATACCTGAAAATTACTCGAAGACTTCTACAAAATTTGAGGGGGAAGATGTTTGTGGGAAATATAAATTTTTTCCTAATTCAATACCTGAAAATGTTTCGAACTTATCTATAAAAGTTGCGGATTCCGATGAAGATATCTCCGAAATTACCCCACTACTGGGGTACAAAGTTTCACCTAATTCAATACATAAAAATTACTCGAATATATCATCTATAAACGCTGAAGATCAATTTTGTTGGAATGCTAGCAATAAGCTCTCTTGTTCGTCTTGTATATTACTATAGTTGTAAAAATAAAATTTTTTTTTAACTAAAAAAAATACAAAAAATTATTTTGTTGTTTTACATAATATGATGGGTTAGGTATGTATTCACAAACATGACAATTTTGTGAATACATACCTAACCCATCATATTATTATTATTTAAATATTTATTTATTTGGATATGGATCAATAAAAAATAAATATTAAAAATTAATTGTTGTTTTTATTTTGTTTTACAGGTCCATTATATAATTAATTGTGAAATATTAAAATCAATTCTTTAGTTTATTACAGAAACGGATATTTTTAGGTTTTACAAAAAAAAATATAAAAATATATAATATACAGCTTATAAAAAATAAACATGTGTAAATTATAAAGTTAGTAATTCGGTTGTGGTTTCTAAGTTTGTTCAAATTTAACACTAAATATTCTCCGGGATTTCTTATTTGACTTGTATCTTGCAGCTCAAAGTTGACTTCGTAATATAAAACGGGTTTACCATCAACTACTAATGATTGTGTCATAATATATTGACCACTCTTCATAATTTCAACGTGCATTTCATCGAATTTTTCACAAGTTTCGGGTATCTCATTAATATCCAAATATTGAGTGCAAATCATAGCGCTTTTAAGATTTCTTGGACGTGTTAGGATTAGAGTGTTGTTACATATTGCTCCTATGAAATAAATTAGAGTGGTATTCATTTTCACTTTATGATCTGATTGCTTTCACACACGTCTACTTAGCTGAAGATATTGAAGATTAATAGTTGATTATATATAAAATTCTCTCACTTTATATGTTAATGGGTTTACACATTAAATAATAATATTACAAAATAGTTTTATAGTAATTTTTATTATACAAATTATTCATCATCATTAATACATTCAGATAATTCGTTTTCTATTACAAGACCATATGGCAGAAAATCTATTATATGACTTAAAATATCTTTAAACTTTTTATTTTTTAATATTCTACAAAATGATTCTAATGTTATTAACTTTTTTAAAAATTTATCACATAATTCCACTTGAGCTCTATACTTTTCTACCATAACTTCGGCCTCCTGTAAGTTTGGATACCCTGATTTCATATATACAGCACCATGTTCAACATCGAATGTCATATCTTCTAAAGTACACTTGGATCGTTCGATGGCTGAATTTAGGTCCACAGCTTTCGGATAATGTTGTTGTGCGTATGCCATCCACATCCTATAATTTGATTGCATTAGCAATTTCCACATCGACTACAATTTTTTCGGGGAAGAATAATATCATCTCCATCAGTGTATATGCATTATCTCCATCAGAGTCAACGTTTATAAAATTTGAAATATTACATGCATTTTCTAATAGGTTTAAATTATTTTTAATGATGTTTGAATAATATATTATATTGAATGATTGTTTATTTAATATTGATAAATAGCTGTTTATCAAATTAATCAAATCCCACAACCCCGTGATAGTTTCAATACCCATATAAACGCAAAGTTCTTTATCTTTATATAACTTGATGAGTTTATTATTTTTATAATTTTGAAATTCAATTGTGAAAGTATCATATATTGGGGTCCATTTTGAATCAGTTTCGTTAAAATATGAATTTAACATTGGCTGGTAATAAGTTAATCTTTTCCAATCGTCTTCATTGAATATGAATTTCTGTTTTTTTTCACCACTAATTGTAATACTAGGTTTCAAATTAAATTTAGATAACCCGATGGAGATGCTTTTAGAGTTAGATTTATTAAGTGGATAAGTTTTTTTGTTTAAATATTCCACTGTAACAAAACAATAATTGTTATTAAAAAAAAATATATATGTATGTATATCATAACTTAACTTACTTGTATAATTATTTGAGTATGTTGAAAATACGCTTAATTTGATTTATAACCACACATGAAATTATAAAATGTAAAATGTTAACGTTAGACTTTCATGGTCAACTTTTATAGTAACAATTTCAAGGTTGTTGGTAAGCGCATGCAACTGACCTTGAAAAATTTTATGTGTAAGTATCCCACCACTTTTAAGCATTTCACTATTTCCCTCCTCGAGGTTACTATTCAAAGTTCCCCCTTCAAGGTTACTTTCCTACGGTAATATCTTTCAAAGAAATGAGATCGCAATTTTCTAACCATCCTACTCTTTTTCTCTCGAGGTCAAGGTTTGCGGTGATGCGCATGTCAATGGCCTTGAAAAATAAAGTGACCTTGATATTTTCACGGTCAGTGGCGTGCGCACGTCACTGACCTTGACCTTGAGAGAGAAAAGGGTGGGGGGGTTAAAAGTGGTGGGGTTGCGGTCTCAATCTTTCACTACTACACTGTAATTTAGTTGCGGCAAGAAACACAATCTTACAACGATATATGTAGACAAAAGTTCGTAAATTAATTGCCTCGATATGACGACAAAGTTCATATGTTCATAAAATCGGGCGTTAACACAAGGAACACAAAATGTCGTTAATGGATGAATTTACAAAGTTAATATAGTCAACAAAATTTAAAAGAGTACGGCACTGCTGAACATAGCACTGCTTACAAAATAATAATTTATGCTGGTTTGATGTAAGTAACCTCGATGACAATAATTATTACAATCGGTAAAACATAAGTACTCGCATGTGGTAAACATACATAATATGCAGCCTTGGTACGGTCCTGCCTCAAAATTCCTCCGACATCAATGCAGGGTGATAACAAAACTGGGCGGAAAACTCGGTAGCGTTATTGTACGTATTCTTGATCCTCTTACGAGACGAATGAAGTTAACAAAACCATTCGGCGCATCCACGACTCTCGTTAAGGTGTTTACGAAAGAAAGATCCCCTTCGACGGGTAAACGAAATTCGATATCTAAGATCGACACATAAACGATAATTTAAACACCACGGAGCTCGGTAATGCAATAAAACTTTATTAATAACGAAACACTGTGACCCACACCAATTCGATTGACTGCACTGTTTTCTATTATTGACAATAAATACAAATACTCGAGATCTAGACTATAATACATTCAACTTCGTGAAAAAACACGAATCCGAACTCTTGCGGCTTGCGTTGAAATGAGTAATGTCAACAAATAGGGGAGAGGCTTGTAGGTTGCCACTGCTTGCAGGCTGCCACCCCTGCCGGATTTTGACATTCTAACATTGTCATCCCCTAAATTTCGATGGACATCGAATACAAACGAGTAGTTGTCGCTTTTAATGTAATTGTGATGCACTCAAACACAATAACAGGGTGTTTGGTAAACAAAATGTGAAATTTTATTTGTAAAAAAATGAAAAATTAAAATTGTGTTTTTCTTCTGTGCCCATAAATTGAACATTTTTAACGAAAATTTAAGGGAAATATTTTTGCTGTGTTGCTTTTTCATTCAATTTTTATTATTCTTAAATAATTCTAAACATATCATGAGTTTGCAAGTTTTTTTTCCCGTATATTCTAAAGTGGTGTAAAAATGCAGGTTGCCACCTTTTTTGGCTTGCAGGTTGCCACCCCTCTTATTTTATATTGTGGCTTATACTACAGTGGCTGTTTAGGGACAGTGGCAACATAAGCCCTTAAATCGGCCCAGGACAGGTTCCCGCGCAAAGGGGGGGAGGTTTAACCCCCCCATTGCATATTTTATGTACCCATTGACGTAAGCGCTTCTTAAATATTTCAAAAATTAATATAAATAATTATTAACTAATAATTGATGCATTTTTTAAATATTTTTAGATTTAAATAAAGAAAAATTAAATTTTTTTTTCAATTTTAACTTTTTTTTTTCTTGTCAATTTACTCTTATTTTTTTTTGTTTACAGCCACTAAGTGTAATTAATGTAAATCATATGTTTTTACTTGAGTTTTTCTACATTTTCAACAATTTTTCAAGGGGTGGCAACCTGCAAGCCGAAATTTCAAGGTGTCGATTTTAGATACTTTTGAAAATTTGCTGTAAATTTTTAGTTTTTGAGAATTAAAATGATTTTTTGCGCAGGATCGTGGCTTTATGCTTCCCCTTTTCTGTATATGTTATTATATCAACAATACGTTGATTGTATGACGAGTTATGACCAAAAAAGCTATGGGGTGGCAACCTGCAAGCCTTTCCCCTACGTTTTTTAGGTTAAATCCATAGATAAGAGAGAGTTATAGATAGGAAAGTTGCTATACTTTGTTCTCAACGTATTACACCCGCCAATGGTGGTCGGTGTGCCAACTAAAAATGAGATAAAATTCTAGAATTTTATTTGAATTTTTGTTAATTTTGTTCACAAGGTTTATTTTGCACATTTAAATTAATATTATGCATTAATTAAAATTTTTCTGTTTATAAACTCAAATTACAAAATTACTTTAGTGAATTAATCAATTTATTGTAACTCAAATAAATAAAATTAAAAGATTATTACTTATTAATAAAATATTCCAAAATACTCAAAAATCTGTTATCTTTTTGGAGTGTTCTCTCCTGGTTCCTTCCGAATGACTTGCTCCTTCTGCGTTAAGCATGCTCTGCCCAATAGATCTCATAATTATTGTCTTCCATCTTCCGTCCTTGATGGCCTTTGAGTTTGGTTTCTGAGAGACAAACTATGTCCATGTTAAGTTTGTCTAATTGGCTTCAGATTTCTTGATGTTTATTTAATATACCTTAAACGTTCCACGTACCTATTCTCCATGTCCATTTTCTTAGCATAAGTCGTCTTTGATTTAATCCGTCCAGTGTTCGAGACTTGAATTTTTTCAAATGTTTTAGCATTTTTGTTTTTATGTACGATGAGGAGCTGGCCCGACGAAAGAACTCCCAACCTGGAGGGCTACCATTTTCTATTGGGGTTTATTTCCTTATGCCCGGTTTGTTCACCTTGAGATATCTATCGGATAAGTATAACCATACGGATAGTTATACTATTATATAGTTAATCTTATCCTAATAGTTATACTATTATATAGTTAATCTTATCCGATAAATATCTCAAAGTGAAGAAGTCGGTCATTAGTCGAAGTGTTGTGATGTCATTTTGACATTTTGTTTTAACTTTATATTATTATAATATTATATTATTTATTATATAAAATGGTAAACAAAGTTGGTTCAATTTGTGCAGTATACGATTGTAATAACTATATGCAGCAAAAAGGTGAAAAGAAGTCATTTTTACTAATCTTTTTATCTGAAAACTATTTTTAAATATTATTGTTTAAATGCGCATTAGTAGTATTTGGCATTAGCTAATTGACGCGAATTTTACATTTCATCATGCTAGATGGCGCTATGAACGATGTCCGACAAATTGTATGTAAAACTATCAAAGTTGTACGTATTATAAGTCTATAGTATTTGATAAATATGTACGTTAACTGATTAATAACCATACTCGAACAAAATTTTCGATAACTTCAAAATAATCATCACAAGGCGTGACGCTCAGTTGAGAGGTCGAGCGTCAACTTCTAGCCCCGAGTCGTTGCACGATTGCCCGTTTTAAATTGCGTCTGCGCACCAGGTAAATTATTACACGAGATCCAATCATAGCAAAGCTCAATCAGGCGAACGTCCAGGTCGGGACACATTTTCTAATTGGCGCGACTACGTCATTGCAATAGCGGACAGGGTGTCATGGCCGCCAGTAATTAAAATTAACCTTACAAAACGTTGTGAAAAATTGATAATTTACTGAACATTTGAAGAAGAATTACAACAATAATTTACATTTAAAGTAAATAAATATATAAATCTTAACTTGTGAGAAAATATAAACAATAAAACTACTATATTAATTAAAATTATATTTTAAGCTTTCGGCGATGTGTATATCGTCTTCATCAGATTATTTATAAATAATATTAGATTATCACATTTGATACGATCTAAGACCCAAAAAAATATTAAGATCGTGAGTTAAGGAACAACCTATATAATGAGTTTCCGTCAAATAGGAAAAACTTAACTCGAATGTGTACAGATGGAAATTAAACAAATAAATGGCTTTGGTTTGTTTGTCCAATATATACCAGATTGAAGTCATTGCATTGAATCTTGTAATCTGACTTTTTTTCAGTAGGTAAGGTGTCTTTCAATTTAGTATAAAGTTGGCCAATGTTATTGGTGGATTTGAAGATTCCTTATCTTCTGAGAGCAAGATAAGAAAGTTTCTATCATACGAAAGTTACAATGTAGTTGAACTAATTATTAATTTTCACAAAGAACCAATATTGATAACCCAAAATAATTTCGTACAAAAGTTGCGCTATTTTAAGGTTTATTAGAAGAATCTAAAACCAAAATATATTCTGATTAGTCAACGTTTCTCACGATCCGACCTAATAAATATCTACCTACGGCATGTATCGATTTATAAAATACTTAACATTTAATTCCATTACTACTAACTGGAAATTATTCTTAAATTTCCGGGTTATTACACAAACGCTTGGTTCAAATGATTTAATTTAATATCATTTTACATAGTACATCTTACACAAATTTTTATTTTCACATTTAACTGAAATTTTTGGGTATCTTTACATGGACGTCCATAGACAGAATTCCGGGGCAGATGCAACGGTGCAAGATCCATTAAATAGGATAAATCTCTCCCCAGCTGTGATATCTAATCGTGAACGATCTTCTGTTAGAGCTGAAACAGATTTGCATACATGCACAGACAGGGATTTGCGGATCATATTACAATCCTCATTGTGATGGTGCACAAAAGAGGAATTGTCGTTAAACCCTGATAATACCGCTGTGCTAGCTTTTACAAAAGGTTGGAATCTACAGAATGTGAAGATGCCCAGCCTATGGGGAAAAAACTACAGCTAGTAGGGGAGGTCAAAAATCTGGATCTAAGGTTAGACATCACACGTGAAAAATATTAACGATTGATCGTTAGCAGCGACTAAGGCAATATGGGCCTGCAGGAGAATGATTGAAAAATCGTAAGGACAAAAACCAAAAATGGTTCTTTGGCTATACTCCAAAGTTGTGATACTAACAGTAACGTATGCATCCCTTATGTGGTGGAACAAATCCAAGAAAAGTGGTAGTATCACAATGTTAAACAAGCTGCAAAGACTTACCTGCTTAGGGGTAACGGGAGCAACGATAACAATGCCTGCCGCAGCCATGGAGACGCTTCTGGAGCTTTTTCCACTACACTTGGTGGCGGAAATGGAGACTGTACTGGCAGCATAGAGGCTAATAATAAATTATCGTGGAGAAGTAACCCCAAGAATGGGTGACCATAACATCATCTTCAATTTCATTAAGAGTAACAAGATGGTCTGAATACAATTTGACAGAACCAGCACTGTAAGGAACCAAACAGGAGCTGTGGGCTCGATATGATATCATCTGGTACACAGATGGGTCCAAAACGGAAATTTACACTGGAGTAGGAATCTGCGGACGTAGAATATGGGATGAGTTTAACATAAACCTGGGCTCCCACATTGCTATATTTTCCAGGCGAAAATAACTGCATAAATATCCTGTTCAGAGGAAATAATAGGGATAAACTACGATTCAAATATCTGTGCCGCTACGTCACGAAATTCTGATTAAGAAATGACATACTGAAACTAACCGAAACGAATAAAAACCGTACGTTGCTAATATTGTACAATTTAAAAAACATAATGAAAAATTAGTATGTCTGAACTTATAAATTTTTTAATATATATTTTTGAATCACGTAGTGCTATATTTTATGCAGTTAGGTTAGGTTTTCATTGTTGTTTATAAGGGGCCGTCCTTTAATCACGTGAGGTTTTTCACCCTACTCAATATCACGTGTATTTTTTTTTGAAAATTTTTTTCAAGTTGAAACGGCGAACCAGAAGGCTGCGGGCAGCGGGGCAACAAGTGGCGTCACAAGGTCCAGTACCGGAAGCTAGCTGAGAGCTAAATATTGTTGTAATGTTGCTTTTTAGGCATAAATTTGCTCGCTCGGGATTTTACGTGGTCGCAAGAAAATACACACGTGATTGTCAGAGCATCCCCCCCCCCATCGTGATCAATCGTGATGTTATTCTAACTCCCTACCCCCTTGTTAGAACCTCACGTGATTAAAGGACAACCCCTAACCTGCAACACTTTGACAGCGACATTTACATTGTTTCAAATTGTGGTAAAAAGAGAAACTATATTAAAATTAAATTAAAAATGCACTTTAAAGCACTTATTTGACTAGTGATTTCCAGCTTTATTTTAAATAATTAAAATACCATTTTAAACAATGACGCACCGGCAAATTTATTTGTGTTGTACTTTATCATATATCGCCATATATTGCCGTTTTATTACTCAGTAGTGCTAACTTATTGCTTTACATTTCCATATTATTTATTAGCACAATTACCGTTTACCAACGATTGGCATAGAGTTGCTTTCATCTATATGTTACAAAAATAACTTTTTTGCATAAATCTATTTATTCATTCTAAACTGATTAATTATAATTTGGTTATACTATAATAATACATACTATATAATATCATTGCCATATTGGTTTCAAAAGAACTGGTTCTCTGTAATGTAAATATTTTTTATCCTTGAGCAAAAGGATCTGCGGAATTTGTATTCAAATATCTCACTCCACTCTGGTCAAATGGACACATTTCTCCCATAATAGTTTTTGGATTAGAATTGCATCCACCCATTGCAAAATTGAAGCAACTGCTACATGTTACGCCCAAAAATTGGTTAGAGTTAATACTTTCTATGAAATACGCGACTACACGAATGTGGTCACAAAATACTGAAAGGATAACATAGTTTAATACATATTCTGTTACATCAAAAGTATCTTACGATAAGGTAAAGGCGATGAGCCATCGGTTGGAACTCCTGGATTGAGTGGGCATCCAGGTTGAAAGGATCCGCAAGTTACTATGTTTGTGTTTACTTTAAAATCGATGGTACCATAATTTCCAGAATATCCATAACCGTTATCATTTGTATGAATTGCTTGCACATATACTGCATCTGAAGCGTCTAAACGTTGATCAGTTGGCTTACCAGAAAATTCTTGGTTTGTCGCTTCTAGTCCATTGATGCGTCTTATTTTCGAATTTGATAACGCGAATACGCGTTGTCCGGCAGCTCCAGCAGCGTGAGCTCCAAGTGAAAATCCATTAATTTGCACTTTTGCTACATCGACTCCTACTTGTATTAAATTGTTTATTAAATCACCGACAAAGATTCCAACTTGTGGTACCGCACAAGCCGCTTGAAAGTAATCAATTCCCGCATAAACTGACCAATTTACTAAGATAATATTAGCCGGCGATTTATTTAAATAAGTGTCCTTCATAAGTCGAACCCATGGTTTAGTATCATCTTGAAGCCACCCATGAATAATTAACGTGGTTAGGACATTGGGGTCTACGTTAGAATATGTATCTGCATTTAAAGCGACACCAGTTTCTTGATTTTGTTGAGTGAACAATGTGAAATTTAAATTTGACAATAATACATTTACATTACACGTTAGGGATTGGGTTCCAACGGAAACTAAAATATAAAGAATGCAATATTAATAATTAATATGTAATTAATATCCATAAAAATTAAAAGTTAAATTAAGTTTTATAATAATTATTTAATAGAACTAAACAAAACGTTAAAATATAAAGGAATTAACAGCAAAGTCGAGAAAAATACAATACAGTAGATAATTATCATTTAAAAAATCCAAAAACGATATTGAAAGTTTTATAAATCATAAAAATAGCTATTTATTATACAAGTGTCTTATAAGGCAAATAAGTTACAAAAGAAATGTTTTTAAATTTAAAATTTTAAAATTCTAAGGTATAATATTAATTTTAGAAATCAATTGAAGCACTTTTTCTCATAATTTATTTAAATGCGAACTAGTTTCATCACAAAAATATAAAAATACGAATTTTAATTGAGAGGCATTGTCGATAAATGCTAGCTTCATCAAAACTTATGAAAAACTCATTGATAAACAAGTTAGGTACAATATAACTATATCATTACTTACATATGGAAACGAAGAATAAGCACACCAAGAAATTCATTTCGATACAATTGCGTTAATATGCAAGTTGCATTACATATAGGGGTATATATACAGAGATTTTATCTACGATGATAATACGTAAGCAAAGGTAAATAGCTTTCAAAATTTAAATATTGCAATCTATTAATTTACATTGAGATTTAAACACCCGCATTTTAATCCTTTTTTATATAGTAAATTTTCTGAAAATTTTTGCTTACTTTGGGTTCTTTCTATTTTTCTATTTACAACTTATTGGTAACTGGAGAGAAGTTAGAATTTATGATTGATGAGTAAGTTTTTACTTTCCTCTTACTACAATATTATTAATTAAGGTAGCTCTGAACTTTTTTACCACTTTTGACAGGTTAGAACTAAGAATATTTGAAAAATATATAATTGAAAAAACCAGTAACAAACTAGAAATCGTTTTCAGTGTTTTTGGAATATATTTTTGTTTTAAACAAATATCACGTATTGGATATTTAGATATAAAGAATCTCTTTATATTGATAGATTTCTCATTCTTATCCCTTACAACAATAAAAAACAAAAATTTATAAAATAATCAATTTCCCATGTTATTTCCCTATGATCGGGTGTAAGGTCGGTACAAATTTCTTCAATGGTTTGGACAACTGCCAATGAATCCATTTTTCTTCTTGCTTTGGGAGATTCATGTTCTAATCACTAAATGCTCAAATATTTTTCAGCGCATTTCTAATGCAGTTGAAATTTCTTTTTATAAAATACTGAATTCTTTTCCGTCTCTGGTACGCAAACGACAGTGCTTAAAACATTTGGCTCTCAAATGGAAGAAATCAATGCTTTGGCGATATCCAATCGTTGACGCCCAAATGTCCAGGCCAAAAAACATATTACCTACATATATAATTATGAAAAAACTTTAATTTTACATAAAATCTTTATATTTTCTTAAATGCTCTGATGTCACCAGGTCAATATCCGCATCTTTTGGGTATTATTATATTATCTTGTATAAATAACTTAAAAATTTAAATTTGACAATTATTCTTAACAATAAATAATAAAAGTTTGCACTATGTTAATATTATTTTCATTGTCTCTAGCAGTTAAGTGTAGAAATATTGGATTATAAATTTAGAGATCATAATATTTTATTAAAAGTTTTATCTTATTCAAAAGGTAAATAGAACTTTAAAGATATTTGCGTACTTTTGAGATTACTACGAGAGACATAACAAAAACAAGACACAAAAAGTTAAGGTAGATCAGTATCAAAAGTATGTTCCAAAAAATTGTTTTTTCGAACAGAAACTGTACGGTCTATTCCAATTGGAAAATTTTGATGATTTTATTGGTAGTTGATAAATGATTTATTCAAAAATCAAATGGCTAACGAAATAATTTTTTGAAGATAAATGGCTCTTATCAATAGCTGTTTACGGGAGAGCAACCGTAACATATCCTTTATGTAAGAGTAGCTTACGAACCAAAGGCGCAGCCAAGGGGGGAGCTAGGGGGTTATAGCCCCCCAGACACAATAATTATACTCAAAAATGAAATGATAAACGCCCCTTTTTACGAAAAATTTTCGCCTGCGGCGGGCGCTTTTTTGGCGCCACTGCCAAACACCACTACGTTATTACCCAGAAATGTTTTTTTTATAAAATTCATCTAATAATTGGCATTAGATGAGTACTTTTTAGATGATTCACCTAAAATTAGTACTAAAATCAACCACATGCAATTGGGTAAATCATCTAATTTAGAAATATCAAAATCATCTATATAAATCTGTTTGAATCGCCTAATGCCTAATGTAATAGCTGTTTTAGCTAAAATATTTATACTGCGTGCTGAATGAAGCCGAACATAGGAAATTAACAAGTAAAAACATATTTATGGAAATTCCTGCTCACCTAATAATTATTTTATAGAAATATTAAAAGACACAAAACAAAAGCAGAAATATAAACTACAAATGATAAGACATCTATTTTTACTTAAAAAGTCAAAAAATGCTTTTAAAATTGTTAAAATTTTCATTTGTCGCATGGGCCAATAAATTTAATTTAATTTATATTTTCCTAAATAATTACCATGGAAACTTTTAAGGCCAGTTTGATAATTGAAATTTTTAACAATTTCAAAAACATTTTTTGACTTTTTAAGTAATAGCTAAATGAAATCTAATGCTATTATCATTCGTAGTTTATATTTCTGCATTATTTCTGTGTCTTGTATTTTTTCTATAAAATAATTAGGAAGCAGAAATTGCATAAAGAAGTTTTTACATGTTAATTTTCTATATTCGGCTAATGCCCGATTTCTTCACCTTGAGATATCTATCGGATAAGTATAATTATAAGTATAACCAATCAAACAACCGTAAAAAGTTGAATTACAGTTATACTAATCCCGATCCCTTCCGGACAATTGTTCGAAGGCAATTGTTCGCCGGGCAGTTATTTGCCTGACAATTTTTCGCATAGGACAATTATTCGCCGGAAAATTGTTCGCATAGGACAATTGTTGGCCGAATAATTATTCGCCTGATTTTTTGTTTATAAATAATTTACCTTATGAAATGTACCATATACCAACAACTGTTTGAAAAACTTATAGTCCACAGAAATTAGTCAAAAAATTTGCCTTGATACGGAATAATTATATCCTACAGTTTTTGCGCGTTTGCATATATATTATGGTGTCCTAAATAACGTCTCAAAAGTCCGAAGGGGAGGGAGCTCCGCTAAACATGTGGCAACAATGTAAAGGTGCTGTAAAGTGGTTTTTGACGATTTTCTCGGTTCCTATCAATTTCACAAATAAAATACTTCTATTCAAAAAGAAAGACACAATAATTCTATACAAAAAAAACTTTTTTCAGTCCGAGCAATACTTTTCATGATAAACCTCGCTGAAAAATATGTAATATATATATATTTTTATTTTCTCAGATTAAAACGTAAAATATAATAAAAGAATCGGTAATAAAAAATATTAATTCAAAGTTTGAATACATGTGGATGGATGTCGGAACGTTAAAACTACTATAAAGGCCGTCGTACTCTGAAAGAGATGTTGGATTAAACATCTGTTCTTTCCCTCATTGTTCTTCCATGCCGAGCAGGCCCATCGGGTTTTGTCGGTTGAGGGTATATACTTGCCTTGGGATTGGGGATGGCTGTCAAAAGACGACATTTTGTGGCCATAAACAACATTCCAACTTCCCGTACCTAATTGTCTTTTAAACATGATTTTTAACAATTGCGCAAAAGGTTGTGGACCATTGTGCACTTGTCGAAGATTAGGACTACATTGCTCATTAGTTTGCGTTAATTGCCATGGCAAATCTTGCTCAAATGCTGAACCAATCGAAGACGATTCATTACAACAAAAAACTACGAACAACACAGAACCTGAAATATCTGATAATATAAACCCTTCATCAGATTCTTCTTCCTTCAATAAATATTATTAAATCATAAATTTAAAAACAAAAATTTTTTTTTCTTAGATTTTACATTTAAAAAAAATTTTTATACGTAATTTTCAGCGGGGTTTATCATGTAAAGTATTGCTCGGACTAAAAAATTTTATAGAATCTTTTTTGTGTAGAATTATCGTGTCTTTCTTTTTGAATATAAGTATTTTGTTCGTAAAACTGATAGGAACCGAGAAAATCGTCAAAAACCGTTTTAGAGCACCTTTACATTGTTGCCACATGTTTGGCTCCCCCCCCTTCGGACTTTTGAGACGTTATTCGGGACACCATAATATATATGAAAACAAGCAAAAACTGTGGGATATAATAATTCCGTATTAAAATCCTAAATGCAGTGGACTAATATTACAATAGACACAATTTAAAACTTGGTTGAACGTTAAACTTTTATTAAAAAAAAAATCAAAAAAATGTTTGGTGAGTGTGAGACCACAATTATTACCGCTTTTGTTTGGCCTATTGTCTTCTTTTCAGTCCTGGGGATTGGTTTAGTAAATAAACCGAAATGTCGACCGACAATTTATAGTTGTTTTATTGAGAGCTTCAATATCCCGATATTCCTTTTGAAATTAATCAATACCCATTGCATAAGATTTTTACTCCTAATTATTGGTAATCGATTAAAGTTACATATTCTGCTAACCTTCGTTTCAAAAGTGAAGGAATCATCAATACTTAACAATTAACACTTCAAGAAGCATAAATTCGATCAATTTTTACGTATTGGAGAAAATTAAAATGAATTCAAGAAAAAAATTTAAGTCAGTCTGGAATCGAACTAGCAACCTACAGTAAACTAGACCTAACTCTCTAACCTCTAGGCCCCGCTCCTTATTGCCAACTCCTATATTTCTAGTGTTTATACCGCGGTGTGAATATTTTAAAACTCGATTTTCTCGAAAACTTCTGGCCATCTCTCTCTACAACTTTGGAAAATTGTTATTGGAAGGCTGACCTTCGAGCACCATAAGTAGCAAAATTTACAAAAATGCCTCTTACGGATCATCTCCTAGTTAAAAAAGAAATTGAGAAATCCTTAATTATTAACAGTTTATACTTGCTTGAAAATGTCGGTTTTTCTTCAATATCTCAAATGTGGTAGTTTGTAGTTACATCCTTCTGATTCTAAACCGTCGTATATGTTTACGGCAGTTTTTAAATCTTTTTCCTGGTGCGCTCTGAGCAAGCGCAACGAGAGTTGGTAACCATCCGCCCTATTGGAATAAACAGCCGAAATTTTGTTGTGATATCAATTTTGGGTATTTTTGTGATCAACCAATCAACCTTGCCAGCTGAATAATTATCAGGACATATCGATATCATTATAGTGATTATTAGTGACATCCTGTTGTTATTCTTTCTCTTTCACCTCGTGTTAATTCTTATCCGCCAAAAGAGAGGAGAACCAGGAGGAATAATCCGATAAGTCACTATGTGTACTTAACATCTATCACAATCGAAACCTAACAGTCCACTATTTTTGTCTTATATTTTATTTGGGGCAAGATTCAGCCCAAACACTATTCGTGTACAATAGGAACATTTTAGTCTTTTGTCGTCAGGACAGCGCGTTCAATAACGGCGACAGTCCCGATATATCGGAACGGATGACAACCCTAATCAGGTAATAATATATTGTTGTTGTGTATAGCTTTTGGTACGCTTGTTTCAGTCTTTGTGGTACCAAAATATCAGATTTTCCTTCACTTGTACATTTGGCCTGAATTTGGCCTAAAGCAGCACCAGCAATGTGACCTCCAAGAGAAAATCCATTAATTTGCACTTTCCCTACATAAACCCCTACTTGTATTAAATTATATATTAAATCGCCGACAAATCTTCCAATTTGTGGTATTGCACAAACCGCTTGGTGGTACTCAAGTCTCGAATAGGGTGACCAATCTATTATAATGATATTAGCTAGCAATTTATTTAACCCGCGATCGGTCGCTATATAGAAAAAATTTAAAAATTTTTATTATGATTTTTGAATGTAAGCACTGATTATACTCAGAAACCATGATCATAATTGTTAGATTTTGTCTATATAGCGACCGATCGCGGGTTAAATATGTATCTTTCATAATTCCCATCCACGAACTGGTGTCATCTTCCAGAAATCCATGGATCAATAATGCCGTTAAAACGTTGGTATCTACGCTAGAATACGTATATTTGAATTTAAATCGACACCATCAGCGACTTGATTTTTACGAGTAAACAATGTGAATTTTAAACCTAAAGATAATATATTTACAATACACGGAAGCAATTGAGTGTTAGTTTCAATTCCAATGGAAACTGAAATATATAAAAAATTTAATTTTAGATCAAGCGATTAAACGTTAAAAATGGTAAGATAAAATGGTATTGTATACAATCAATGGTAAGAAACTGATATATAAATAAGAGACTTATAGATACTAATGGTAACTCTAGATTTCGCCTAATACAATAAACTCATATATGGGGTATTCCATACCAAATCGACCACTTTTGACCCTGATCCTTTTCGATTTAGCTGAAAGTTTTTCATCTTTTTCTACCCTATGAAAAACGGTTCTCAGAATTTTTTCAAATTTTTTTACCCAACCCAAAAAAAGTTATAAATTTTTCAAAAAAATGGCTATTTTATTTTCAAATAGCTATAACTTTTTCAAAAATTGACCTTTCGGAACCGCATTGTATTGAAAATTTTTGTTTTTAAATGTACTTTTCAGAAAAAAATACAAAAAATTTTTTAGGTGATAAACTCCATGAAATTTTCGCTTTTTTGAGAAAAATCGTTATTTTCTCGAATTACGACACTTTTAATTTTTTTTTTTTTCAAAAAAAACTTCAATTAATTCTACAAATATTCCCGCTAATGCCAGAGTGGGCCGAATTCTTTTTCTATTTTGTTTATTTCATTGAAAAAAAATTTCGAATTTTCAAAATTTTTTAATTTTTTTTTTTCAAAAACTTTGTACAATAAAATCAATGCAATTAAACGATTAAAACACATTAAAAACGCTTTTGCTGAATCAAAAAAACTATTTTGTTTGAATAACTTTTTGAAGCAAATAAATTACTATAATTACCACAATTACAGCTTACCAACGATTAGTTTAGAGTTCATTTCATCTGCATGTTACAAAAATAAGCTTTTAGCATATATATATTTATTCATTCTAAACTAATTAATTATAATTCGCCTATATACTTAATACTATATAATATCATTGCCATATTGGTTTTAAAAGAACTGGTTCTCGGTAATGTAAATATTTTTTATCCTTGAGCAAAAGGCGCTGCGGAATTTGTATTCAAATATCTCACTCCACTCTGGTCAAATGGACACATTTCTCCCATAATAGATTTTGGATTAGAATTGCATCCACCTATTGCAAAATTGAAGCAACTGCTACATCTTACGCCCAAAAATTGGTTAGAGTTTTACGTCTTATTAGCAACTTGAGAGAAGTTAGAATTTATGATTGCTTAGTAAGTTTTTACTTTCCTCTTGCTACAATTATTAATTATTATTAGCTCTGAACTAAGCCGATTTCCTAATTTGTTTTTGTCTCAAGTTTTTCAAAAATATCAAAAAGACATTAATTTGCCACTTTTTGACAGGTTAGAAAAAAATATAATTAAAAATAAACAGTAAGAAACTAGAAATTCCTCTCAGTGTTTTTAGAATATATTTTTGTTTTAAACAAATATCAGGTATTGGTAATTTAGATATAATGAATCTCTTTAAATTGATACCTTGCTCATTCTTATCAGTTATATTAATGATAATAAAAATTATATTTATAAAATAATCAATTTACCATGTTATTTCCCTATGATCGGGAATGAGGTCGGTCACCCGGTATACAAATTTCTTAAAAGATTTAAACAAGTCCATGCATCCACTTTGTTCTTGTTTTGAAAGAGTCATGTTCTAATCACTAAATGCTCAAATATTTTTCAGCGCATTTCTAAGAACAGCTGAAATTTCTTTTTCTAAAATACTGAATTCTTCTCCGTTTCTAGTACGCAAACGATAGTGGTTAAAACGTTTGGCCATCAAACGGAAGAAATCAACTGCCTTGGCGATACCCAATCGTTGACGCCCAAATGTCCTGGCCCAAAAAACATATTATATGAAAAAACTTGAATTTGATATAAAATCTTTATATTTTCTTATTATAAAAATTAAACACAATTAAGGGAAAGAGCGATAGACACATGTACTGCTTCTTCGACTTCCTAGCCATCACACCATGACATGTGTTTCTGACTCATTAGTCGTCATCGGTATCGCATACTTGTTGTTATCGCTTAATTGTGTACACATCAAGGGCTACTGGTCCGGATTCTATGCAGTAGCTCTTGATGAAATAAGAATTTAATGGTTTAAAAAAAAAACCATTATTTTCGAATGCATTTTAATGAAAAATCAAGCAGGTTTAACTTTTTAACTATAGTCTTTTATTATATTTTATATTCTAGGATTTTATCTCGAGCTTTATTTCGGGGGGGGGGGGGGGGTTGAACCCCCAAAACCCCCCTCAGATACGGCCCTGCCTGTTCAGGTCAATATCCGCATCTCTTGGGTATTATCTTGTATAAATAACTTAAAAATTAAAATTTGACAATTATTCTCAACAATAATAAAAGTTTGCATTATGTTAATAGAGATCATAATATTGTTTTAAAAGTTTTATCTTATTCAAAAGGTAAATAGAACTTGAAAGATATTTGCGTTTATTTGAGATTACTACGATAGACGTAACAAAACCAAGACACAAAAATTAAGGTAGATGAGTATCAAGAGTATCAACCAAAAAATTGTTAACTGTGTTTTTTTTTAATAAAAACTCTATGGTCTATTCCAATTGACAAAATTAGATGATTTTATTGGTAATTGATAAATAATTTATTCAAAATTCAAAGGCTAACGAAATAATTTTTTAAAGATAAATGGCTTTTATTAATAGCTGTTTACGGGAGATTAACCGTAACATATCCTTGATGAAAGGAGTAGCTTACGAAAACCACTACTACGTTCTTAGTATCAGGTATAGGGTTGCCATATTTGGCTAAGGTTTTGTCTGGACGATCTATAGGAATTCTGTAATGCGGTTTATAAAAATACTAATCAATTTTGTGATAAAAAAAAGTATTGCATATAACTGGCTAAATTGCCCTTAACGCCTCCGCGTTATCTCTCATAAAGAAAAAGAAGGGCCTCAGTTGTCTGGAAGGCCACCAGCTCAAAGTAGGCGAGGGCGTTGTTTGCTACACAAATCAGGGACATCCAGAAACCGAGATCCACAAGAGTCAAAACCAGGAAAGTCTATATCGAGAGGGTGCCACTCGAGCTGATGGAAATCGAAGACTTACCTTTCTTGGAGACTGGGCTCGAGATTCGAACTCCAATCTAACGGTAGTTTCGTGATATGAAAACAAAATAAACAGGGAGTAATACATGAATTTAATTTGGTCAAAAGTCAATCATAATTTAGAAAACAAAAAAATGATTAAATAATAATTTACAAATAATCAAAGTCAAGTTGTTCGCCGTCAAAATCTTAAAACTAAATGAGGGTGAGTTCTTAAAATGTAATAATGGTTAACATTATTAATTTCATAAAACTACAATTAATGACCAAAAAAAGAATACTACATACTAAAATAATTATACATAATGAAATAAAGAACATGATTAAAAAAACCTGAATTGCTGAAACTAAGTAAATTTTGATTATCCAAAAAAATATTGCTTGACCGACTAAATAGGTCAGTCAAAATCGACAATAAATTAGAAAAACATGATGTATCTCTGAATTTTAGGACTTTTATCAGTTTTTGCTCTATATCTCCTAAACTATGCATTTTGCGACAAAAGCTATTATATATGTTTTTGAAGATAATTAAATTTGTGACAATTTAGGCCTAACCAGAGCTTTTTAGATCAATTAGTTACCAAATTAAGGTACTTTTAAAATAGACCATTTTTTCCATAAAGTGAAAATTTTAGATTTAGACCTTTAGACCGAAAGCGTGGCTAAACCATTAATCCTACGAGTGGAACTCATAAAATAGAAGTTTTAGGCAATTTAATTTGCTTGAAATTAAGCGCAAAGCGGGGTCTGTAGGTCTCGTAAAAATGGAAAAAATGGTTTATTTTAAAAGTGTCGTAATTCGGTAACTAATTGACCTACCGAGCTCCGGTTTGACCTAAATTGTCACAAATTTAATGCTCTTCAAAAACGTACATAATCCCTTTAGTTGAAGAATGAATAGTTTAGAATTAGAAGATATATAGCAAAAACTGAAAAAAATTCTAAAATTTTGCGGTTTTTCGTGTGCTACACTTGTTCCACAATGTTTAGAGAATTGCAAACTTGGGTATACACTACCCTAATGAGTCCAAACAACATACTAAAAAATCAGAGATACATCATGTTTTTCGAATTTAGCGATTTCTTGTGTCGATTTTGACTGGCCTAAAACGAACAATTGGTCATTTAATACTTAATGCAATGAAACTCGATATAACGAAGCAAATTAACTTCAATAAGTATTTTAACGATAAAACAGAAACTGAGATGGCATGACGTTAATTCAATAAAATAGTGAGTTTCTGACTTGACTAAATTTTGACACCATAAACACAAACTAGAAAGGTTGCACAACTGGTTCCAAATTTCCTGAATTATTACGTCCAAAATATAAAATGGCAAAATTGACAAGTTGGATTATGTTGAAAAATACTTACGACATTAAACTTTATGATGGAGTGTAACAGAAGATCTTCAGGTGAAGTGCTGACACACTTGTCGACAATTTATGCTGACAATAAAGGCGGGATAGCCAACGGAAAATTCCTTCAACGAACATCGCAATTGCTATTTGCTAAACCAAATTACCAAGCTGGATTCAAAATTGGGAATTGTGGTATTTCCAAAATAAACCTTTACTTCTATTGGTCACAACAGACCACAGGCAACTTATATTTCTGAAGGGAAACTCGAATCTGCACAAGGGGGGCAGGGCTGAATGCTATCACGAGCATTATAGCCTCAAAACACGAAACTTAAAATTTCTTCAGAAATTGTCAAGTAGAGAAGGCACTTCAGATCTACTGACCTCTACTGAAAATGGTTATGACTAAAATAATTAACTAAGCTTGAAACTATCAAAATTATTAATAATTACCAGAGGGTGTTTAAATAATGTGCAAATTAAATTTAAATTATTGAAACTAAAAAAACTAGGAATTCCAAACAAAGGTTACATACATTCTTGGCCCTATTCTGTAACGCTTTTGTTATCCTAACGATTCGTTGAAACCAGTAAAGTTTGGTGTACACTCAAAAAAAATTTAAGGTTATAAAAAACATTTTTTCTATTTTGCGTCAAAACAAAGTCATTTTAAAACCCAATCGCGTATCAAACAATATTTTGAAACGCAATTTTTTGATTTAAAGGGTTGGTAATTAATAAACTAAAGCAAATTAATTTAAAAATAAAATTAATGTCATTTAAATTGTCAAATTAATATTGTTAATGTCAAATTAATAAACTAATTATGCGGTATTCTAATCTGTAAATTTATAAAAAAAAAGCAACGCGCTAGTTCAGTTGTTGCGTTCATATTCACTACACCTCAAATTTGTAAATGCTTTCGTTACCTACCATATTAGTTACAATAAATTATTGTACGAATTTTTATTATTTAATAAATTTTAAAATTTAATTTAAAAAGTTCTAGTATTGCAATTTATGCTATTTCACGATTATTTTCAATCTATAGTCCCATATAACTAGACAAAATAAAAATAATAACAATAAAAAACAAGAAATTATATTGCACTTAAAAAGTAAAAATTAGGCAAGAAAACAAAAAATAAATAAATATTACTAACAATGAAAAACCAAATAACTAGGTAATCGAATCGATGTTTAAACCCATCTAAATAGCACTTCGATATCTCAGGACATAATTCAATTCCACACAATTTACTTGAAAATTTTAAGTTTGTTTCAATTTTATTACTGTCAAACGGGATGATTAGGGACAGGTGGTTGAATGGAGACAGTTCACAATTTTGTTCGCTTTTTGCTTAACAACTCGTTGAGTTTTGTACCTACAAATGGTTATTTTGTTCGAAAAGGTTTGTGCACCTCTATAGTCTATACGACATCGGTGTAAACCACTTAGATCAACATAATGTCAAAACCTGTATACTCATTATTAAGCGCCAAAAACGGGTGCTGATAACGATGCACAAAAGTGACTTTCATACTTAAGGTATATTAATTTTGAATTTACTATCTTTTTTGTCGCTATGATGCCTTATTTTTCCATGAAAAGGATAAAACTAGAACCATATTTAGAGATTTTATTAATATTTTCTGGAAAAAAATGAGTGTTTGGATGATGAAGTGTGAATGAGGACATCGTACTGATAGTATTCATTTAAAAAATTTTCTGTTCTAATGGCTTTTTGGGGCCCATACTTATACATTTTTTTAAAATTTAAAGTCCCTGAGCATTTCAATGGCTTAATTGATGATGAAGTGTGCAATTCGCAGTGAATGTAAACGATTGGTAAATTTTTCTATCATGTAAATGGTCATGGTCAAAATTCCTTTTTTTAAAACTCAGACAATGTCCAATCACCGTCCAGCTAATTGCATGGGGACACTGCCGGTAAAAGCGTTAAAAACTTCTTAACTTTAAGCAGTGTCCCTATTCACCCCACTGGAGGGTGACGGGGACAGCACAGAATAATATTTTTTTTAATACGTAAAATTTTTGGATCGTCAAAATTTTTGGGGAAAGTATAGGTCTCATGGGGCCACAACTTATTTTAAAAAAATAGCAATTTTGGACCAAATCTGTGAGCCCTAGGTACGCATTTATACTATTAAAGTGTCCCTATTCACCCCGTTTGACCGGTACTAAGCGTTCGTAAATCTTGCATTCATTAAAATTTAAATTTTTTTTTTTTATTTTACAAAATTCATTAGTTATAAGTTATAACTTTTAAGTTTGAAGTAGTTGAGCTTTTTATCATGTGTTAGAAAAACGAGTTTTGAACAGAAATCTATTTATTCATTCTATAATTATTATATTATTGGTATTGATTGTAAAAAGACTGGTTCTTGCAATGTAATTATTTTTATCCTTGTGCAAATGGTGGCACAGAATTTGTATTCAAATATTTTACTCCGCTTTGATCGAATGGACACATCTCTCCCATAATCGTTTTTGGATTAAAATCGCAACTACCTGTGTGAAAATTGGAGCAAGTAGTACATTGTACCCCCAAAAACTGATCAGAGTTAATACTCTCAATGTAATACGCAACTGCGCGAATGTGGTCACAATACACTGAAAAAAATCAGTATAATAAACTATCTGTTATCTACTTACTATATAAAAACCATATAGTACCACTAAGTAAGGGTGAATCATTATTTGAAATTCCTGGAGTCATCGGGCATCCAGGTTGCAAAGTTCCACACACTGATAGTAAGTCGTTCAAGTGAAAATCTATTGTACCGTAATTCACAGGGTATCCATACTGGTTATTACTTGTATGAATTGCTTGCACAAATACTGCATCTGAAGCGTCTAAACGTTGATCAATCGGTTTATTGTAAAATTCTGGGTTGGCCGAATCCAGTCCATTAATGCGACGTATTTTCAAATTTGATAAAGCAAATACTCGTTGTCCAGCAGCACCAGCAATGTGACCCCCAAGAGAAAATCCATTAATTTGCACTTTCCCTACATCAACCCCTACTTGTATTAAATTATATATTAAATCGCCGACAAATCTTCCAACTTCTGGTACTGCACAAACCGCTTGGTGGTAATCAGGTCTCGAATAGGGTGACCAATCTATTAAAATGATATTAGCTGGAAATTTATTTAAATATGTGTCTTTCATAATTCCTATCCATGAACTGGTGTCATCTTCAAGAAACCCATGGATTATTAATGTGGTTAAAACGTTGGTATCTACGTTAGAATACGTATTTGAATTTAAAGCGACACCGGTGACTTGATTTTCACGAGTAAACAATGTGAATTTTAAACCTGATGGTAACACATTTACAATACATGGAAGCAATTGAGTGTTGGTTTCAATTCCAATGGAAACTAAAATATAAAAAATTAAATTTTTGATTAAACGGTTAAAAGTTAAAAATGGTAAACGTATTGTATACAATGGTAAGAAACTGATCTAAATAAGAGACTAAGAGCCAAACTACACGAGCGTTGTTTCCGTCGCGTAATGATCGTCGCGTTTTCTCCGATCGACCTGTAGCAACTACACGGGAGCGATATTAACACTCCGGGTACAGTTCACGAGAAACTTTTGTTAATGGTGTTAGTTAAAAATGAATACCACTACGATTGGTTTCCGTGTCAAACATTTTTAACAGAGTGTATACTCGCCGGCGTTTTACGCTTCAATGTAGTTTGCCAGATTCAAACACTGCAGTTGCGCTCTCAGAAATACGCCGGCGAGTTTCGATGGGAACGGAAACAACGCTCCCGGTAGCGTACCACTCGCTGACGCCGACGGAAGAAAGTTTTCAACGTTGAAAATTACGCTCGTGTAGTTTGCTCCATTTAAACGTGTGATTTTCAATATTTTCAAATACGCGACGGAAACAAAGCTCGTGTAGTTTGGCTCTTAGGTATTAACTATAAGTATAGATTTCGCCACATGCAACATAGTTAGAATTTAAAAAAAATAGTTAAGTGTTGTGGCATTTTTAAATTTGTGTTGTATTGTGGTGTTGTGGCAAACACAATTTAATAATAAATACTTTTTTTAAATACTTTGCTTAGTTCCCCAAAACTTGATGACAACTGATTGCAAAATAAATTATAATATGGTTTATATAGTTGTATTAACATGTGAAATTACTGTAAAAATTTAAATTTTTTACGCGTTGGAAAAATTAATAATTGAAAAACTTAAAAATTATGCAAATTAGTTGAATTAGTTTAAATTACCTATTCAATTCAATACTGGTCGCGTTAATTTGTAATAATTATTCCAGGTTTGCCTGATGATAATCCGAAATTCGAAACATGAATTTACGTGTCACAAACTAATTCAACTAATTTGCTTAATGTTTATCAAAGAAAACAATAAGCTTATTTTTAAATTAAGTGTAAAGCTAAAACTTTTACAAAATAAATTATGGTATAACAATATATTATAATTTATTATTATAGGTACCTACCCCTGGAAATAAATAGTAGACCCACTAAGAAATGCATTTCAATTAAAAGCGTTAATTTATAAATTACATTACATAAATAGGGGTATATATACATAAATCTTATCTACCATAATAATCTTACTAAAATATTTGAACATACTTGTATTTAAATATATTTTAAAATAAATTTTAATTTGTTGTTGTTTTAAGAGAAAAGTGAATTTTAAGATCTGATGTGTACGGTTTTCTTTATTAATTTAAAAAAATATCTATTTTGCAGATTAAAATGACCTCTATCTGAACTATTATTTTTTAATCAATTTAGTATTATTAGGCCGTATTTATAAGAAAAAGGATTTGCTTTTACTTACAAAAATCAAAGCAATTACTTCACATTTTATTCATAAAAAAAAGAAGGAAAAGATTTAAGCTAGAAGCAGAAGCTTTTACTCCAAAGGATAAGCTGTCACTTATTTGAAATTCATAAAATGTACCATTTGCTTTAAAATTGAAGGACTTGCTTCAGCAAATATGCATCTAGTCCCGAGAAGCTTTTCTAGCAAGTATTAATGATTTATTTAATGCAATTTTTGAGCAAGGGTGTTTAGTTTTAGCACTTTTGTTTTATAATTTTTCATGGCGGATATGGTGTACGTACGCTCACGAAAATTTTACAAAGAAAGACATAGTCCACGTGAGTGTGACTTCCGAACCCTATTTCGGTTTGACGAAAGAAACGTGCAGTGGTTAGCCGACTACTTCATTGGCGAAAATCTGGAAACTAGGGGAGGTGCGCTTTCTCCAGTACAAAAAATGAAAGTGTTTTTACGGTACATGGCAGATCCGGGTTTCCAGAGCGGTATCGGTGAAGAACTAGGATGTTCACAGCCTACAGTCTCTAGAACTGTCAATACCATTCTTAGTCTCATTATAGACAAGGCGAACGAGTGGATCAAGTTCCCATCGACCGACAATGAAATTATGGAAGCCAAAGTCAAATGGGCAGTAAAAATGAGATTCCCGACTGCAATAGGAGTTATCGACTGCACGCACGTTAAAATTGAAAAGCCGCATCTATTTGGGGATGAATACGTAAACCGAAAAAATTTTGCGAGTATTAATGTTCAAGCTATATGTGATCAAAATTATGTTTTCATGAATATCGATGCACGGTGGCCCGGTTCAGTACATGACAGTCGAATTTGGAAAAATTCTTCTGCTCATGAAGTCATGCGTCGGACCACGAATACGGTATTATTGGGGGACAGTGGCTATGGCATAATGCCATGTTTAATGACACCCTTTTCCGTCGTGGAAGACGATCCCCAGGCTGCCTTTAATCGACTATTAAAGAAAGAGAGAGTGATTATAGAACACGCTTTTGGACAGTTGAAACGGCGGTTTCCGATTCTTAAATATGTCTGTCGAGTGAAAATGGTAAATATTCCGAAGGTAATAGTGGCGTGCGCGGTGCTTCACAATATTGCAAAGTACTTTGGCGATGCTGATTTCGAGGATGCGGATGAAACGGAAGATGAGGAATTGCAAGAGGTACCGGAAACGTCGAATGTGGCTATACGAGCTCAAGGTCAAGCCCGTCGTACACAATTAGCTCAGCTTATCTACAATAGTAACATAGGTGAAAACGAATTTTACTTTGATATTTTTTTGTTTATTGATAGACTTGATATTCCCTTCTTATCATAATTTTAATGTTTATTTACAGGAATCTAAAGGCCTACGGACTACGGAAATGAAATACTGCCATAAAAAACAAAAAATGCTATTTAAAAAAATATAATTTTCTCTTTAATTTTGAAGTTTAAGTTATTATAAAATAAACGTGTTTATATTATAATATATAGTTAGTATTATCAACGAGAACATTTTTGAAATATTGCATTAATAATTTATTAATAATTGCATTAATGCATTTCAAGAGAAAGTTATTTCAGTGCTAAACTGAAGAATCGAGTCCTTCTTTTGAAATATTGCATTAATGCAATATTTCAAAAGTGTTCTCATTTTCGATGAAAAACTTTTGAACGGGAGGAAGGACTCGATTCTTCAGTTTAGCACTGAAATATTCTTGCTGGAGACGAGCAACCTTAAGTTGTTCCAGTAGCACTAATCTTTGAAGTTGCCCAGTAGTTAGTTTTTTTGTTTCTTCGGTTTCATGTGTGACTACTTCTTCAGTAGTTGCTGTCGTGTTTTGTTTCCCAATTTTTTGTGTAGGTTGTGGTGTACGATGGACTGCGACAACTGTTGGTTGTGGTGTACGTTGGACTACGACAACTGTTGGTTGTGGTCCTATTTCTAGCCCACCTGTAAAATAATAATCGTAAATCGTTAAAAAAATAATCGTAAATAAACAATACATAATACAAATTTCTGTGGTACTTTTATTTACTTACCTGTGATTTGTGCGACGGTAGGGTTTACATCCGCATCCATCGCTTCCATCATTATCGTTTCCCATTGTCGCAACGGGGGAATGCGCTTATTACCCGTTCTGTTTTTGTCGGTTTTCTTCTTTAATCTTGTCTTCATATTGCCCACCTTTTTCATTAGTCTTTGTGCGGTCATTTCCTTTCCATACAGCTGTCCATACTCTGTGACAACTTTCTCAATAGCCGCTTGTTTCTTCGCTTTTTTCGCGGGGAGTTGCGATTTTTCCAAAATTTCCGGGTATCGTTTTATCCCTTCGGCAATAAATTTACATTCAGATTGTGACTCTAAATGATCGTCTGACACCTCTTCGTCACTTGCCTTTTTCAAAACTTCGAGTACAAGTACAACTGTCAAAGGTTTCTATGTACATAGACTTAGTGTATCTTGGTAGGCCGCTCTCGTGCATGCCTACCTTTTACTTTTTTTTGCGAAGATTTGCTTGCAAGGAAAAGGAAAATATTATTAATAGAAAATAAAGCAAAACCTTTTCCTTTAACCTTCTGCTTATGAGTTCTACCTCTTACTTTCACCTTTTCCTTTGAAGGAAATACTTTGTTTTTATAAATACGGCCTATTGTTACTACAATTTTTAATTTAATTTGTAAAATTTATTTAGTATCTACTATAGCCTATAGCTAGTAAAATTTTACCAAAAAAAGCTAAATTTACTATTCAATTTTAAAACTTGTCTGTGTAAATCTCCAGATAAAATGTTTTTCCGATGTAAAATGGCCGCTTAGTTTTCATAAGGTGATTTATAATAGAGTACAACCTTGTTATTCCGGACAGATATAGTTTTGAGTTTGTTCGGATAACCGAGTTTTCCGGATTAGCGAGATATTTTTTTACTTATTTTATTGATTAAAAACCGTTGATACGTATGTATTATTGAATTATTTTATTGTAAGTATATAGTTTACATTAATAAAACTAAACTAAACAAAATTAACAAATAATAAAAAAGTAAAAATAAAACTTTCATCAAACAATCATACTATGATTTTTTAAAGTAACACTTATATTAATTTTTGATTGAGTTAATTTTTTCTTTACTACCAAACCTCGAGCCATATTTTTTATTATTCTTAATAAGAGTACATCTTGTGATAACAGATTATTTTCTTCAGTCTATTGGATGCATGATGCAAGATTGTGAAGACTACAACAAATGCAACTAAAAGCATAATACACATGTTCAGTGATGTCATAGTTTAGTCTTATAAAATAGTACTGATGAATTGCATTAATTTGAAATTGCAACTAGAAATTCGTCCGGGTTGCAGGGAATAAAAAGAAACATGAAATTACAACAGAAATTGAAAATTTCTAGTTGGATATGGTATGAGTAGCGAAAACAGAAAGGATACAAAAAGAAGAAGGAAGAAAAGAAGAAGAAGGAAGATAACGATAGCAAAGCAAATGAAGAAAAGTTGGCGATTTGAATCAAATCTGCTTCAAAGTGGATAAAATTTTCTTTGTTATAAAAATTATTTTATTCTTATCCTTTTCTGTTGTGTCAGTTTATCTAATTTAATGTAGTTATTTTTGGTAATAATAATTGCAACTTCATCTACTACTCGAATTAAATTAACATGATTATTGTTGTACGTTAGTATATTTTCCATAACTTTGAAAACTTTTCCAAACTATTGGAAAATAATCCCATATCCCAATGATATGTAAATCATTGCACATTTGAATTGTGAGTTAAATTCTAGTGTAAATCCAATAGAATAAGGGGAAAATTTGATTTTACTTTTTAATACAAAAACATTTAAAATAATCTCAAAATGTATTTATTTTGTGCATCTGTTTGTATGGGTGCTGTTTTTATTATGTCTACCGCAATAATCTTCCAAAAGCAGAAATTGAGTTACATTTTTATTTGCCGTTTGATTAACATAAAGCCTTTAAAATAAGATAATTATTATGATCTCCAAATTTATAACTTTGTGTTTCTTACACTGTTCGGAATAATGGAAATAATATTAACTTAGTGCTAACTTTTATTATCTATTAGAAGAACAGATGTTATTGTAAAATTTAAATTTTTCATTATGATGTCATTGACCTAGCAGTTATAGCGATCAACAGTTGACACTAACACAACTGCTGCACGATTTGATTGTGATGAAAAATCAACTTTCTTTGGTCGTCTTCCATAATGAAAACCAAATGTCCAGAATAAAGAAAATCTTTTACATTAATTATAGTATTTTAAAAATTGTTTAAATATTGTTGACCTTTCATTGTATAAAGTAGAAATTGTTGAGTAAGAGGGCAGTAAGAACAAAAATTAAATTGTCCGACGTTTCGGGTTCTTTATTGACCCATTTTCAAGGCTACAAAATAACAAAAAATATATGAGAAAACATGAAAAATTTAACATACCATCAAATACAATATCAAAAGTTAAGTAATATAAAAATAATAATTGAAAAACATAAAATTGAAATACAAAAATTTAAAAATGAAACACAAAAATTTAATAATAACATTAGAAAGAAATAATAAAAATTGAAAAATTGAAAAACACAAAAATCAATAGATGGAATTCTAACCTAGATAGAAAAAATTTGAAGTAGGATGAGACATCCTTCCGTTTTTCGGCTGTGGTTGATCACGCTTCGATCAGCCACGTGGTGTTTCGTTGAAATATAAACACAAAAAACAACTCTAACCCAGAGGGATAATTAGTTCGAACTAAACAAAATTAATTCGAACCAAAAATCTCCCGGTAGTTAGTTGGAAACACTACAGAAGTTGGTAACATTTGAATTTGAAATCAAACAAAAAAAAACCGTGAAAGCGAACATGATCAAAACAGCAATAAAGGAAGAAGAAAAGAAGAATAAAAAGAAAAGAAAATAAAAGGAAAATAATGAAAATAGCATTCCATCTATTTTCTCCCGGTCAAGGATATCGATAACGTCGTAGTTGACCATATCAATATTTTAGACAACCCAAAAAATGCACTAAACACTTTTCAGAACTAAAATGTTTAAAAGTTAGCACATGTAAAATACACTTCATCGCCTGATGATGCCATAGTATGGTGAAAACGTTTGCGAATACGTACAGTGTATTTTACATGTGCTAACTTTTCTTTTAAAGATTTTAGTTCTGAAAAGTGTTTAGTACATTTTTTGGGTTTTCTAAAATATTGATATGGTTAATATCGAGTTACACTACCTAAACCACGTATCAATTGATTATGTCGTAGTTGATGTTATGATTTTCGTCAATCAAATGTCTGCATAGAGCTATACAACTTTTTAAGTGCTTGTCTTCCCCCCCTCTGTATTAGCTAAACCCAGGGTACGAGCGTTCTTCAAGTCCCTAGTATGCTCTTTTATGCAGACACATAATTTTCTACTCGTCTCACCAACGTAAGGCCACTCTGATGGTCAAAAGAGACAGGGTCTTTGGTCCTAGAAAAAAACTTAAAGTTTTTGTTAAGACAACTCAACCCAAGTTTAATACCAGGAGTAGACTTCAGAATGGAAATTAATTGCTCCGTAAGTCCTCGAACATAAGTGAGGCTAAAAAATTTAGTATCAGAGCTTGAAGATATGTTCTCCTTATTATTATTGTTTCCTTTTTTCTGGGCCAGGGTTATCTTAAGGAGGGAATTAATAACGTTTTTGGGAAAGTTATTACAGGAAAGGATGTGGAATATTTTATTAATGTTGTTGGATTTGAAAGAAAGATGTGAAACGGTAAGGACTTTTTGGATGAAATTACGTCCGACATTAAGGATTTGATGTTTAGGATGACTTGAAAAATAATTTAAAAGTCTTCCTGAATACATAGACTTATGGTACCAGTCAGTAATGAGAGTACCATTAGGATCCCTAATGACGAGTAAATCAAGGAAAGGTAAGGATTGGTTCTTTTCAATTTCCATAGTAAATTGAAGATCTACATGGAAGGCATTAAAGTGGTCAAGAAGAGAGGAAACACATTTATCATTGATAACGAGAAAAAGGTCATCGACATATTTCTTAATCATTCTTATGCCGTTGTTGTGTCTTTTATTAAAAAACACAACACGGTTGTCAAGAAGAATGTTCATACAGATGGTAGCAAGATCAACAGATATGCTACCGCCCATAGGGACCCCCTTCTTTTGGAGATAAGTCTTTCCGTTAGCCACAAAATAGTTTTTAGTCGTGATGAGTCTTAAAGCTCTTATCAAGATATCATCAGGAATGTCCAAACCACTTTGAAGCTTGGGAATCTGATTAATAATATAGTCGATAACCAGTTTCACTGGAACATTGGTAATTAAAGATGACACGTCTAAGGAAATCAAAATGTCATCTTCCTGAAGGGAATAATTTGAGAGTATATCCATAAGTTGCATAGAATTTTTGACATCGTAACAATTGTCCTTATGAAAAACCTTTAAGTACGGAGCAATGAATTTAGAAAGAGGACGTAGAGGGCTGTTGACATCAGAAACAATCTGTCTAAGAGGTCGACCGTCCTTATGAATCTTATGTAACCCGTAGGCCCTAGGAGGAACACCGATTTCCTTCTTCCAGTACCAAGATTGATACTTACTCATAAAACCTAAATTAACGAGATCGGAAAAGATATCGTTAGCACTTTTTTGTAAGGCAACCACGGGGCATTTCTTGACTAAGTCATACGTATCGCTATCAGAAAAAAGTTATTCTAGTTTTTCAACATATTCCGACTTATTTATGACCACAGTAGTGTTTCCTTTGTCAGATCTAGTAACAACTATGTCATCCCTATGACTCTTTAAAAAGAAGGTAATTTGTTCAGAGAAGGTAGCCAGTTCATATTGAAAATCATGTTTCTTGGAAGGATGACGACAACTATTCAGATGATTCTGGATAACATTACAAGCACGTGCTCGAAAGCCACTAGCTTCGGTGTCATCCAGAGGACAGTTAGAGATGACGTAATCAAAATCAGCAATGATATTGTTAATATAAGAGGAAGGATGGGGTGGGGCTACACTAAAGGTGGGCCCAAGGGATTTTTTTTTGTGAGCGTCGGGAGTGGGAAAATCTTCAAAAGACACCACCCAGATGTATTGGGTGGTAGTGTCGGATTTTTACCGACTAAAACCCCACTCCTTAGAGGTGCCGGGAATCGCTAGGCATTTCTTCCGAACACGCTCTTGCCTCTGACTGTCTTCGCCCTTTCGGGACTTTGCTCTTCAAGTTTGCATCTCGTCTTGGAGTTTAGCCTTGGCAGAGATGATGTCCACCAGCATCCTATCGATGACATTCCAGTGAACCTCGCTAACCAGCATCAGCTTCACTATGTTCGACGGAGACTAAGCATTTTAAAAAATCTCACGTGAGATTAGAAGGGTAGGGAGGGGTCGATCCAAATCTCACGACATCTCACCAAGGGGGGCGGGGGGTCATAATAAACTTTTACCTATTTCATTGCGTTTCGGAGTTACGATGGATTATGTTTTATCGCTTCAAGTAAACCCCCCGTTCCCCCCATACGATTTCACCCATTTTGAATAGGCTTTGTGCCACAACAGATAAAAACTTAAATTTAAAATTTGGAGTGATTTTGTTATTTCATGTGGTTGCTATCGTGTTCACACACATACATACGCACCCACCTATACACCCATCCACACATACAGACATTTTTCAAAAACTGTAGAAATGGTTTAAGGAAACCTTAAAACATAAAGTTTTATGAAAAAATTGGGGGTCAATTTTTTTTTTTCAATTTCAGATTACAATACTTTCTTTACTAAGGAGTTCGGAAAGTAAAAATATTGAATGAAAGCAGGTATACTTTGAAAGATGTTAAACTTCTTAATAGCCAGCGAAAGTGATGCATTCCGGAAGAGTAAGCAAAATATCAGAACGAGCGCCAGCGAGTTCTGATAGCTTACGAAGCCGGAATAGATCACTTTTGCAGCGAGTCACGTATGCGGCTTTTCATCCAAGGCGAGTCCTTTCCAAAATAAAAATATAATAAATATACGTCACTAGTCATAACAACGGTAATAAAATGGAGGACGTACGTAATGAAATATAGGACGTACGTAATATTTTCATTACCGTTGTTATGACTGGTGATATCATGGTAATATAACACAAAACTGCCTCGACCGCATCGTATCATTTTCCATAAGTTAAAACTACATATAACGCTATACTTTCCAAGGTCTTGGATGAAAAAAATTTTACCCCTAGAGACTACCGCTATAAAATTTTCAAACATTTTTTTAATAATTTTCCATGTAGCTGTTACGAAAGTATCTCATTTAAAATTTTATTCCTATTTTCATCCTTTCAAATAATCAATTGCAATATTTCTTTTTCGATTATCAAAATTGACTATTTTTTAAAAATTGCAGTAAGTATTTATTTTTCCAATTTAAAATTTTTCTCTTTATTTAAACCAAAATTTTCAAATTTGTTTACATAAAATCCAATTTTTAATTGTTTGAAATTCACGACTTTCTAAGTTTTTCACATTTTTAATATTCTCAATAACTTATCATCTGGTTGCTTGCCTTTGTTGATTGTTATACCTTTGTTGATTTCATAATTTATTTTATATTCTTTGTTGAATAGTGCCACCAATCGGTTTGATTGTTAATTTTTACATTTAAGAATTTGTTTGCTGTGCTTCATCTGTTTATTTAAATTAAATTAAATTAAACATAATTATTTATTAACCAGCAGTGTATGGCGTGAAGCCTACACCGGCCGACTGGGAAGCGGGCAACCGCTGTTCAAATCCTGGTCGCGTCGAATACACTGCTGTGATCTAAAGCCCAAATTATATCTGTGGGCTATGGGGAAGGCAACGTGAAACCACCCCATTAATTACCGCTCTTCCAGCTTCATCCTAAACTGGAAACGGACCTTCTTGCGCTTTATTGGATCTTTAATATCTTGCGATGCAATTTTCTGGTCACCGGCTAAGTCGACCGAATAGCGAGTGGGTAACTTTTTTACATTTCATTTCTTACATTTTTCCTATACATTTTTTTATTTTGTAATTTGAATCAAAAATTCTTTAACAAGTTTTTCTATTTTTATGTATCAAAAAAGTCTTAAAAAATACTATTTACATGCTAACATATGAGTGTACGAATAATTCCTTGAGCCACTGTAGGTTACCCATTACTGATAAATGAATTGATTTACAGAATACATAATTAAAATTTTAAACCACTATTTGAAAAGATTGGATTGGTATTGGTTAAATTATCATAAATTTTATGAGCAATATAGATCACAAGCGGTTACTTACGCTGCTTGCCCTAACTCCCCCCCTAAATTAGTTGAATTTCTTGTCACTAGATGGCCTTGTCGAGTATCATTTCATGCGTCAACTTCATGTGGATTCAAAATAACATAACCTCAAATATTTTGATGTGTTCATGTGGATTTGTAAGGTTTAAATTCATAGAAAATGGGTAAAAAAGGGTTAAAGGGGCATAATTGGAAAAGCAGACAAGTGGTAGAAACTGTAATCGATGATTCCGAAACTAAAAAGGTTAGTTTTTTGAAAATTCATCTTAATTAAAATTTCTAATTTATTACTATACAGATCAAATTGGATCTTGATGTTAAAGGTAACTACGGCGATAGCAATGCACTAGTTTTACCATCCCAAAAACGAAAAACTAAGGTTAAAAATGATAAAGCGAAGGTGACTAAAATTCTTTCGAGGAAGCAACGTAAACATTTTGAAAAAGTGGTTGAGAAGAAACAAAAAAAGGAAAACGTATGTATTTTAGCTTTATTTTGAAGTTTTTTTTTATTTAACTTTGTAATTATAGAGAACCAGTTTGTTGGAAGCGTTGTCACAGCATCAGGTAACACTAGAAGAATTAAATAATTTAACTTCGATTACTTCCATTCAAACAAAAGGGTTAAGGCGGCATTTTCAAGATTTACAAAAACCTGAAAGAGAAGAAACAGCCGAAGTAGAGGAAATCAATTCACAAGAACTTAAAATTAACAGCCTTAAAGGAGCAAAGCGAAAACGTTTGGAACTGGTTGATAAAAAATCTGAAAAAAGTAGCAATCCCAATGTATTAGGTTTTGATTCTTCTTCAGAAAGTGATTGTGATGATGAAAGTGATGAAGAAACGGCAAAAAAGGTTAAGTTAGATGATGAAAATGTTGCCGCAGAAGTTAAAATTATCGATGTAACAATACAGGAAGATCATATAAATTCTAATGCATTAGATAAATCTAATGATGCAAAAAATAATACTGAGAAAGTTAAACCTACGATGAAAAATGAAAAGGCAACAAAAGCTATTAAGCCACAGCCGGTCGTAAAGAAACCCGCTGTTTTTGTTCAAGTTGATAGAAAGCCATCCATTCAAAAGGCAAGATTAAAACTTCCAATATTGGCAGAAGAACAACAAATTATGGAAGCTATTAATGAGAGTCCGGTGGTTATATTGGCCGGCGAAACTGGTAAGTTTTACATTAATTACAAAATTAGATTTTACTTTGCAGTAAAAATATCTTGTGCGTTCCTTAATAATTTCAAAAATATTTCCCCTATGCAGATGTAGATTTTAGTAGAACTTGACTGGAATAAACCTAGTAGATTTCAAGTACGGAGTTCAAAATTTATACTGGTGAGAAATCATTTAACATCTGGTTGTGATAACTCCACCAGGTTACAGAATAGATTTCATTATTGTTATGCCACTTCAATATAGATATAATTTCATCACAGTTCCTCTTTACTCTCATTTACTCATTACATTATAATTTTTGTATTTTTTAATAATTTCTAGGCAGTGGAAAAACGACACAAGTGCCACAATTCCTCTATGAAGCCGGTTACGCATTAAATAAAATGATTGCCGTCACAGAACCACGCCGAGTTGCCGCAATTACGATGTCCCAACGTGTAGCCCACGAAATGAATGTAACTTCTAAAGAAGTTTCATACTTGATACGTTTCGAGGGCAACGTAACAGATGATACAAAAATCAAATTCATGACTGATGGTGTTTTATTAAAAGAAATACAAACTGACTTTCTTCTAACAAAATATTCGGTAGTCATTTTGGACGAAGCTCACGAAAGATCTGTGTATACCGACATTCTCATTGGTTTACTTTCTCGAATTGCACCGATGAGAAATAAACGTGGAGATCCTCTGAAATTAATTGTCATGTCGGCCACCTTACGACTGGAAGACTTTGTAGGAAATTCAAGGCTTTTCAAAATCACTCCTCCTGTAATAAAAGTGGATGCGCGCCAATTTCCTGTTACGATTCATTTTAACAAAAGAACAAAGGAGAACTACTTACAAGAAGCGTTTAATAAAGTGGTTAAGATTCATACCCAATTGCCCGAAGGAGCAATTTTAGTTTTTGTTACTGGTCAACAAGAAGTGAATACTTTGATACGCAAATTGCGTAATACTTTCAAATTGAAAAATAAACCTGTAAATGAGGAGGAGGAAGAAGTCGTTGAAAGCGAAAATGAGGATTCTGATGAAGAACTAGTTGAGCGGAGTTTAAAGAAAGCTCTTAACACAAAACGAGAAACTGAAAAAACGGAAGTTTTGCCCGAAATAAATCTAGATGATTATAGCATGCCTGGTGATAATGAAATGAATTCAGAAGACGGAATGAGTTCGGATGACGACGACGAAAACGATGACATTGTTTTAGATGGGGCGAACTTTTCGCAATCATCACCATTATGGGTCTTACCACTTTATTCGCTTTTGCCAACACACAAGCAGGCTAAAGTGTTCCAAAAACCTCCTAAAGGTTGTCGTTTGTGTGTTGTAAGTACAAATGTAGCTGAAACTAGTTTAACCATCCCCAACGTTCGTTATGTCGTCGACACAGGCAAAAGTAAAATAAAATTGTATGATAAAGTAACGGGAGTTACGAGCTATGCTATCAGCTGGACCAATAAAGCATCAGCCGATCAAAGAGCCGGCAGGGCTGGACGTACCAGACCAGGGCATTGCTATCGTTTATACTCCAGTGCAGTTTTTAACGACGAATTCTTAAAATTTGGCGTTCCAGAAATTCAACAAAAACCTGTCGACGATTTGTATTTACAAATGAAATGCATGAATGTTGACAAAGTGGTAAATTTTCCGTTTCCAACTGTTCCCGATATGGCACAATTAAAAACAGCCGAAAAACGCTTGGAAATTTTAGGAGCACTCGAAAAATCTCGCGTTACTCCCCTGGGACGTGCAATTTCAAAGTTTCCAGTTTTGCCCCGTTTTGGAAAAATGTTGGCGCTAAGTCACCAACATAACTTACTCCCTTACACCATTTGCATGGTTGCTTCTTTATCGGTTCAAGAAGTTTTACTCGAAACTCCAATCGAATCGGTTGGTAGAGACGAAATGAAATTGATTAGGCACAAATGGTTTACCACGCGATTAAAATGGGCGGGAGCAAATAATTCGTTATTGTTGGGCGATCCTATGGTGCTTTTACGTGCCGTTGGTGCTTCAGAGTATGCAAATTCACAAGGACGTTTGGAAGAATTTTGTCGGGAAAATGGACTTCGAGAGAAAGCGGTGATAGAAATACGAAAACTAAGGATTCAATTAAGTAACGAAATTAAAATGAACGTGCCGGATTCTGATATTGTAGTTGATCCAAAACTTCAACCTCCTACTGACGTTCAAGCTAAACTTCTTCGTCAAATTTTATTAGCTGGTATGGGCGATCAAGTTGCGAAAAAAATTATGCCAGAGGAATTGAAGGAAACTGAGGATAAAGTTAAGTTGAAATACGCTTACCGTGCTTACAATATGGAAGAACCCGTGTTTTTGCATCAAGGATCGGTTTTGAAACGTAAACTTCCCGAGTATGTAATATTTCAAGAAATTTACGAAACAAACAAAATGTATATGAGGGGCGTTACGGCTATCGAACCAGAATGGTTACCAATATATGTAGTAAAGGCGTGCACACTTAGTGATCCTTTGAAAGAACCTGAACCTAGATATGATTCAACTGAAGGTAAAATGTATTGTACCGTTACAGGCACATTTGGAACTCAGGCTTGGCAATTGCCCCAGGTAGAAATTCCGTTTCCCAATCGTATTGATGCATACGAATGGTTTGCAAGGTTTCTGCTAGAAGGCAAGGTATTTTCTAGATTAGCCAAGTATAAAGATGTTCTTACTCCCGCACCTAGTGTGATGAATAAATCTTGGCGGAATTTGCATCCTAAAACTGATAAGTTTTTACAACCTTTAATATCTAAAGGTGTTTATACAAAACAGGCTTTGTTGAATGCTTTAGAAGAAAATCCAAAATGTAAGTATTTTATTATGGTTTAATCAAGGGGTAAATATTTTGAAAAAATGTTGTACACAAATTTCCACGGAATTCCAATTTTAAAACAAGTGTACACAAAATTTTCGAGATATTTACCCCTTGTGTTCAATAATATTGATAATAACTGAATCATACAATTTTGATTTTTTTTTTAGATTTGTTGACACAATATTTGCAATGGCTCCCAGAATCCGCTCAAAGTGAAGTGATGCTATTCTGGCCGCCGTTAGAGAAGGATTAAAAGAAGACTGTGATTTTTTAAATTTTATTAGCATTGAGTAATTTAATGCCAATTATATTGTTTTTGTTTAAAAAAATTTTAGAAATAATTTTAAATGATCACTGTGTACATAATTTGAGAAATAAACTACTTGATTTTTATACACTTATTGATCAATTAATTATTACTCTTGTTAACAGGCTTCTTTGGAATCTATTTTCATTAAATACAAATTAAAGAACACCGTCATAAAAAACATTTTATTAAAACGATCAAATTACAAGTGCAATTAAAAAATTCTATTTGAATCTTACACTCATACAATTTAAAATACTTTCGATTAAAATCAAATAAATATACAAAATTTTTATTTACTTTGGTAAACTTTTTTTAATCAGTTTTTCTAACTTTTTGATTCGTCCTGCTTCCTGATCAGATCCGTCTTCTTCTAAAGCATCTTTTTCTGTAACCGGTTTCCTAGTGCGAAACAATTCTAACAGAACGCTTTGTTCTTGTTTCTTTATATTTTTCATTTCCAATATTCGGGAAAACTCTGTGAGTTGACAATCGGGCAACAATTTCATGTATTGTTCCAAAAATGATTTTGCAGGTTCGACCGGCGTCATAACAACTTTTAAAATCATTTCAGCTTTACTCATTCCTTTTATTACAACTTTTGTGTAAGAAGGTGGTGCTTCACGATTTATTTGCGAGGAAATTGAGGGTAAATTCAGAAGGATAGTTTTCAACATATGAGTGTCCAAGAGTAACTGTTCAGCACCTTCTGTGTTGATGGGCTTACATTTGTAAATGTTATTGGTAAATTTTGGAATGAAGGAGCTTGCAAATTTTATACAAAATTGTGTGAAATACTTTCTGGAATGAAAAAGATGATCTCGAATTACAGGAACAGTTTTTTTGAAGTGAGTTGTCATCGCTGTTATGTAGCTGCTTTGATCTCCAACGCTGTCGATACTTTGCCACTGAATCTGTCAGAAATGTAAATTAATAACAAATTCATTATTTAAAAAACCGACACTTACTTTACTCATGGCCGTTAAAGCTGGTTCGCAGGAGTTTTCTAAATCTTGAACTAAAATTTGTATAGAATTCGAAATCACACTAGAATGATCAAAATTAATATTTAGATTCATCTATCTGCTGGATTTTAACTCACCCATGATAAATATCTTGCTCTTGTGATAAATTAATTTGATCCGCCAAATTGGGGCTGGTTTTCTCTTTCAATTTCTCGGCGAGTTGTTGGGTAGTTTCCAAACAATATTCGGAAGTTGTAAGAATACAACAAATTTTTTTTAAGTCTTCATTTGTGAAGGTGATTAGTTCGTATTCTTTAAGTAACGACGAAAAGTTTTGGATTAAACCGGATGTCGACATTTTTTGTAAATCTCGCGTTATAGACTGCACGCTACTGCCTAACGTTTGGGCCTCAATTTTTGGCAAATTATTTTGTAACATTTTAATTGCGTATTCACGCAAATATTTTTGAAATGTTTTAGTTAAATCTAGCATCGTTTGTCCTTTGCTTAATTGCGAGCATTGGACCATACTTTTTTTGTAAAACATAAATAAGTCGCCGCAGCTTGGCAAAACACTCGCTTGAGTTTCTGTTGCTTCGGTCATTACAATTTGTTTGTTATCCTGTTGGAACCTTTCAATTAAATCGACTAGATTCCTATCGACACTTTCTATGTAAATGTACAAGTACGGAATAAAACATTTGCCTATTAATCCTGCAAAAGGCATTTGCTTTAAATCATCAGGTGAAGTTTCGGTTTCTTGAAGTAACTGTTTAAAATTTTCGTTTTCCTTTAACGTCACTCCAGTAAACCGTCTCGATAACAAATGTTCAAAACTTGACGTTTTTTGGATTGCGTACAGGAGTAACTTGACGTCAATCTCATGTTTTCGTTTCGACATTATTTTATTTAAACAATCACGTGTAATGAAGCAGAATTGAACTGTAATTCTTTCAGACACCTCCCAATTTTGAGGAAACATGCTACCAAATTTGTCTTCAAACTCTAATAAGTGGCGTTTCAACCATGCATATCGTTTGTCGATTTTATCTAACCACGCCGTATCTTCCGTTTCTTGAAAGAGATGGCTATACTCCTGAAGTTGTAAATTAATAAACCACTTCAAAAGGTCGCGTTTTACTTTAGGTTCTAAAATCGATACAACTAAACAAGCTGAAGACAATTGTTTACTGGGTAAGCTAATTTTTGCGTTGGTACTAGAAAATGCTTCCTTGAAATCGTGCGTTATTTGTTCGGCTAATTCAACATGAATTGCTTTGACTTGATCGCTTAAACTTTTAATTTGGGGAATGTCAGTGTAATTTTCAAAATGCATCATCACCTCACTGATCGCCTGTAAAGGCAACGCTATTTCTCCATACAATCGCTTTTCAGTGAGAGACTTCAAGGTATCTACTCCACCAACCAACATGTGGAGATGATTGAGAGTCGTAATGGCAAAGGTTAAATTGCGTTTGGCACAATCTAATTGTTTTATATCGTGCGTTATTTCTCTCACCATTTCTTCCGATTTCTCGGCTCTTTCCTTTATATCTTTTATTTGCACGAAGAGGTCTCGAATGACGCGTTGGGCTTCGTCTAAAGCTTGTCGTCCGTCTTGACTAGCCGTGGTTTGGCCCCTCACCACCGAACTTATTTCATTATCGATACGCTCAATTTTTTTTTCCATTTTTAAAACGACTTCGTCTATGTTTGACAAAGACTGTTCCGTTGGAAATAAAGAATTGATGTAATCGATTGTGTTAAAATCGGGCTGATCGAGGGCATCATTGCTAGGTAAAATCTAAAAAATTAAGACTATGAAACTATAAGCTATTTATTATTTCTGCTACATAATAATGGTTTTTTGCTTTGTTTACAACCGTGATACTTAAATTAAAATAGGTCCTGAAGTCTTATATTAAATATTTGATCAACCAGAAATCACGTATCAACATAAAAATCCACAATCTAATTATGAAAATGTTTTTTTTACTAGAATTTTAAGTTCTTAAGAAATCATCTGTTTTGTGCACTTATACTACAATATGCTATTTTTACATTGAAATATTTTTTTTTTTATTTTGAGTTTGCCTTATCTCTATGCCGTTCCTCCTGAGAAGTCATATTGACTTCACATATTTAAAAAAATCCCAAGTGTTCAATAACTGCATGGTTTACTCTACCATAAATTACTTCACATAATTAATTATTATTATTTTATCAAAACATTTTGAAAAGAAAGCAATGGAATTCCAAAACGACTGTTTTGAAATGTTTAGCAAAACAAAAATCTCTCTACACGCCACTGCGTATTTTTTCTAAATTTTGGAAAATACACATCAAATGTTAGGTTATGTACCTGTTCGATGGCCTTTTGGACTTCTGGAGGAAAATTTATTAATAAATCTTGATTGTCGTCGTTAAAAGCATCATCTTCGTCTACAGGAAGTTCCATTTTGTTAACTATTAAGTTAATTACAACAAATTTTGAGAGATTTACTATGACACTTTGGAACAACTGTCACATTGTCAATGTAGTACATCGTCCAGTGTCATCTCCGTTGCACTTGTAAAAGCGTCGAATCGTCTCGGTTCTTTTCATTGAGCGACGTGCAGAATCACAAAACGAAACATTTTTATGTCAAAATTTAGTCAGTTCTTAAAATACGAAGAAAAATGGGTTTTAAACAGGATTGTGTGCAGTTATTGAAGCCCTATTACATATTTAATATAGTTTTAAGTTTATCTTACATTGTCGCAAGAAAGACTCCTGGAATGTGTAATTATTTGTTCAGTTTGGATGATTGCGAATTTGATGGAGTAAGTTGTTTGGTTACGTTTAAATCTTTCACTAACAACCTACATTTTTTCAGAGGGAAACTCAAATTTTATTCTTTCTTATGATAGTCATAATGATAAGGAGTCGTAAGACGGGCAGTGTTACCATGATCAACTACTTATCGTCTAGTTTTATTTATACCAAAGTTGCAAATTTAATTTTATGGGGTACTGCCGATTTCGCTATGGGAGCCATATATGCCATAGTTTTTGTGTGTAAGTAATACAAATCGCCTCTTAAGATAAGTTCTACATACTATGTTTTTGTTTTAGTAATGGGTCTCTTGTTACCGGAGCCCACATACAAGGGTCCTGAAAATATAATCTACTTTAATGGAGCCGCTAGTTTAGAGGAGGAATTAAGTCGTGATACTCGCACAACTTGGGTTATTGCCTTTTTTACGGTCTGGAATCCAGCTTGCAGTAATTTTGCTCCAATTTTTTCGAAAATCAGTGCTCAATTTGGAGGTTTGGATAATTTAAAGTTTGGTAAAGTTGACGTCGGACGTTACCCCGATGCAGGTCGAAAGTATCATATTAGTGATAGTAGTTACAGTAAGCAATTGCCTACGATTATCTTGTTTAAAGATTGCAAAGAAGTTGAAAGGAGACCTCTGGTTGACAAAAAAAGTAAAATAATCACCTTTTTGTTTTCCGATGAAAATATTAAAGCATCTTTCGATCTGAAAAATCTTTACGAAGAGTGCAAGAATGATTTGAAAGAAAAAAATAAGTTGAAACTTAAAAATAAAACAAAATCAGATTAAGTTTTGTTGTTTTACTTTTTATTAACTTTTTTTAAATTCTCAGCAGCTTATAGAGGATGGGCAATGTCGTTGTTTTGTAAGTTATTTCAGTCATTATTAAACTTGGAAAAAAAGTAATGAACAATATTCTGAGCCAATTTTTTAAAGCTTGATAGGTTGCATAAATAGATGTAGGTTATCTATCATCTTTTGTTATCAAGTTATGCGCCGCTACTTTTGCAAAATGTAAAAATATTTTACAACTACTGTTTTAAAAGTTTCAGAAAAATTGTAGACATTTTTTTGTAAAACTGTTTATGAAACATTAAATGACGTAGAAAGTTTAAATAAAAATTATCTATTTGTTTTTACTCTACGATTCACACTTGTACATTTTTAAATAGAACCTACAATATATTATTTTAAATTTAAAACTGTTATACTTAATAGTCTTTCCATATTATCAAGTAGTCTAATTTAGTCGCTCGACCATTTTAAAAGAATATTTGTTTTTCTGTTTGTGTAAGCTGTCTAAACATATTGGTAGATCAAAATGTTCTATTTGTAAATCTCCTATTTAACCTATCAATGTATAGGTATGCATGTAAGTTCCACATGTACTTATGGTGAGTTTGCTTGTTGGCGTACTTACGCTCTCTCTCGAACAGCAAAGGATATAAAATTAAATAATAGTAAAATTATAAAACAAACGTTTAAAAAATAATATTCTTATTTTCTGCTATCTTTACTTTATTAAATTGATGTATTACCAAACAAAATTGACAAGGCATAAAATAATAAGATACGATGCAATAGGTTGGTTTACATGTCTCGGTTTACATTTGGTATAAAAACGTTATTATAATTGAAACTTTTACAATATTATAAATTCTGACGTATTTCAGGTAAAAATTTTACAAATACAAAGTAAAACAATTAATATTTTACATGGCCAAATTTTTGTTAAATTACCGTAATCTGTCAAATTCCCCTAGTAGTTAAGCTTAGTACTCACACCAAATACTATAGATAAGATCTATCTATAGTATTATAAGTATATAGTAAATACTATAGATAAGATCTGAATATTTGTATAGCTTTAAAACTGAACGCCACTGAACTGATCAACATTGTGTTTTTGAGCTCCGATATTAAATCCAATAATTGGACAATACCGAGCACAGAAAAATCAAAAAAGTGATTTGTGATAAAGGACAATAGGGAGAAGATATTTGGAAAGGATAGAATCAGGAATTTCGTGTACATCCAGGTGAAGAAGGTTCATCCGAAAGGTTGACTTGTGAACTATCTTTGGCGCCGGATGCTAGGTAAATAACTGAAATACTTAACAACAGTCCTTCATAGAGTGTAAGGAAGTAATATTGACCTAATTGTGAGAAAAAATTTTTATTGCATAAAATAAGGTTAACAAAGAAATTTTTAGTACGGCAGTTTATAAAAGATAACGCACGAAGGTTACTATAGGCAACACAAACAGCATAACAGTACGGAATAGATAACCCATATAATAATTTATTAATAATAAATGAGCGACAAAGAAAGATTAATCCAGCAGCAACAAAAAGATAACGCACGCCAAAGATCGGGCAGTGTGGGCAAGCTAGACGAATATATTAAAAGATCGCGATCCAGAGAAGAAATAGAAGTGGATAGAGACATTTTCAAGAGAAGCAAAAGAACGGATAGAACACCGACTAGGCAAACTAAGAATACTGTGGAGGAACTGAAAATTGAGGTTGCAGAAATGGAAGAGATTAAAAAGTTCATGGAAACTATAAGTATCGACATAAAACAAATGAGAGTCGAAAATGCTGAGATAAAACAAGAGATCAGAGAGAACACGAAAATAATGAAGGAGCAAATAGAGGTACAAGCTGAAGAGATAAAAATGTTGAGAGAAGATATGAAAAAGTTAAAGAACGATTGGAACCAAGATAAACTCCTAAAGGAAAAGAAAATCGAGGCACTTGAGAACAAGCTAGATGCAACAGAATATAGAATGGAGCTTCAAGAGAGAGAAAAGAGAAAGAACAAATTGGTCGTGACTGGAATGAAGGCAAATGAAAACGAAAAAATCTCCTTAGAAGAAAAAATGGAAAAATTTATAAAGGAAAGCCTAGATGAGGAAGTGAAAGTAATAACAGCATACAAGATAGGAGACAAGAGGAATGTGGTCGAAATAGAAAGCTGGGGAAAAAAATTGGAAATCATGAAGAACAAGTTTAAGCTGAACCGACTACCCGGAGAAAAGATATACATGGATAATGATTTGACGGTCACAGAAAGAAAAATTCAGGCACAAATAAGAGAACAAGCAGAAGAGCTAAAGAAAGATGGAAAGAACGTCAAAGTAGGCTATCAAAAACTGATATACGACAATAAAGTACTAAGATGGAAGAGAGAAGATGGATGCCTAAGAGAAATACCAAAAAACTGACCGGATACAATAATCAGGAAAAACTTATGACGAACTGGCAAGAAAAGGATTATGAGGCGGTTTTGCGAAATAAAAGAAATAGATTGGAAGAGAAAGATTTTTTTGTAACTACCTGGAATGTAAGGGGAACTTATGTAGAAGGGGCAATTAGACAAGTAATAAAGGTTTTGAAAAAGTATAAAGTTGATATTCTAGCACTACAAGAAACGAAACAAGCCAATAACGATACGATGGATATCGAGGGGTACACCTTTTTTAAAAGCAGTGGAAGCGACAGAAGACTGGGAACGGGTTTCATGATCAGAAAGGAAGTAAAGAATATGGTAATTGATTTTAAACCAATATCGGAAAGACTATGCCTTTTAAGATTGCGAGGAAGATATAGAAAGATAACCATAGTAAATGTACACGCCCCAACGGAAGAAAAGAGAGAAGAGGAGAAAGAACAGTTTTATGACACATTAGAGAAAATATGTGAGGATATCCCTAAATACGACTTAAAGATCATTATGGGTGACTGGAATGCAAAAATAGGCAAAGAGGAAATCTATCAACCAACCATAGGAAAATATAGTTTGCATGACGTTAGTAATCAAAATGGAATGTTTCTGGTAGACTTTGCTATGAATAGAGACATGAGAATAAAAAGTACGTATTATGAACATAAGGACATACACAAGGGCACATGGGTAAGTCCAGACGGTAGATGTATAAACCAAATAGACCATGTACTGATAGAAAAAAGAAATGAGAATAGTATTAAGAATGTAAGAACGTATCGAGGAGCTGACGTAGACTCAGATCACTTTATGGTGGGAGTTAAGATGAAGCAGGTAATCCCATGTAGGGAAGGTAAAAAAGAAATACTGAGAACTCAAAATAAAAGAATACAGCTCAATAATATACAAGAACAAGAGAAATATAGAGAGGAACTAGAAAAAGTATTGGAAGCGACTGAAATACAGGTAGATCCAAGTGGAATCTTTGAAACAATACGAGACAGCATAAGTAAAGTAACTAGGAACAAATTCAAAGGAAATCGAAAACAAGAAAATGACTGGTATGATGATCAATGCAAGGCGGAAGTAGAAAAACGAGAAAAAGCAAGAAAAATAATGCTAAAAAGAGGATCAGTAGAAGATAAGTATAATTATCAAGAACAAAGGAAGAGATGTAAGAGAATAATAAGAGAAAAAAAGAGAAGATATAATGCGAGCAAACTAGAAGAAATTGAAGATAAATACAAGAACAAAGAATTAAGAAATTTCTACCAAAGAATCAAGAAAATTAAACGAGGATATCAAACAAGGACAACCTTCTACAAGGGCAAAGATGGAAATTTGATTGGGTCAACAGAGGGGGTGATAGAAAGATGGGTCGAATATTTTCAAGAACTCTTAAACAAACAGGAAGAAAATGGTGAAAAGATGAAATACAAAGAAATGGAATTCAGGACTTGCGATATAGAAGTACCAACAAAGGACGAAATCTTAGCAGTAATACAAAACATGAAAAATAATAGAGCTGCGGGAGAAGACGAAATTCAGGCGGAAATGATCAAATATGGTGGAGAGAGGTTAAAAGAAAGGATAATAACATTGATACAGGAGATTTGGAGAAAAGAAGAGATGCCGCCGACGTGGAGAATTGCACTTATTTGTCCTATACATAAAAAAGGAGAAAAAACAGAATGTGGAAACTATCGTGGTATAAATTCAAAAAAATATAAGAATAATACAATACGTAGAAAATCAAAATTCAAAAAATTTAAAAAGGAGACAATTAACACATAACAGGTCTGGATTAAGAAAATTTGAAAAAAATGAAAATTTCGTAATACGAAGTACAATATAACGTTATTTCATGGTTATTGCCATTCTTCAGTTGCACGCATCGATTATGATTACATTGTGAAATAAGAAGAAAAATTTTTTTTTTTTTTTGTTTTTTTTTGATTAGTTTGAAAATTTTTTCTTCTTAGAAAAAGTGATAAGAGAAGCGAAAATCAATAGATCTGGAACAATTTACCAGCGAAAACACCAGTGTCTGGCTTTTGCAGATGACATGACGATATTGACGAGAACAAAAAGTGAACTGCAAGAAACTACAAAAAGGTTGTTAAGAGCAGCTAGGACAATCGGGCTAGAAGTAAATGAGAACAAGACTAAATATATGGTATGGGAAAAGAAACCTTTTGAGACGAATAAAACACTGAGTATTCAAATGAACCAGGACAAAGTATTAACCTTTGAAGAAGTAGAGTTTTTCACATATTTGGGTACAGTCATTTCAAAAAAACCAGGTAATGAGGTCGAAGTGAAGGCAAGATTGGCGGCAGGAACAAGAAGTGCATTTGCGATCAAGTCAATACTGAATGGTAAAATTTTCTCTCGGTCATTGAAGCTGAGGTTGTACAAGACTGTAATAAGACCGACAGTGATTTATGGTTGCGAAGTATGGACGCTGAGGAATCAGGAAAGAATGATGTTGGAGATATGGGAGAGGAAGATCCTGAGAAAGATTTTTGGAGGAAAACAAGTACAAGACAAATGGTTGAGGAGAACAAACAACGAACTGATGGAATTGTATGGCGAACCAAATATCGTGAACGTAGTGAAGACGCAGAGGATTAAATGGCTAGGTCATGTAGTGAGAATGGGGGAAGGAAGAACTCCAAAGAGTGTGTGGAAATCTGTTTTCGGTGGTGTAAGGAGCAGGGGAAGACCGAGAAACAGGTGGAGTAAAGAAGTGCAGGAAGACTTGTCCGAATTAAATGTGAGAGAGTGGGAAGAGAAGGCAAAAGACAGGAAGAAATGGAACCAGGTGATACAAGCCATGGGCCTACTAGGCCTGCAGTGCTGATGTATATATATATATAGATAAGATCTATCTATAGTATTTGCTCACACTGATTTAAAGGTAGGAAGTTTACTCTGGGAAGAGAAGGTCATTAGCTTAATAAGTGCTGACTTTAAGATTCGTATTAGCTACACGGGTAGTGGTTCAACGCCCACTTTGTACTGAAGCTTTAGACTTATTGTACCCCGTTTTCCATTAAGATGTTAAGGAAAGTTATTAGTATTTCAATCCACAGTTTGATGTTCACCAGAGGGCTGAGCAAAGAAGTTCGGCTGAGTCCGGGATTTGAACTCAGAATTTCATCTCATAACTCAACTAGTGATCACATCAAGCCACTGTGGTCTTGACTTTAAGATACTCGGATCGAATCTGCAGAGTCTAAAACTTTCATATGATCGTCTCTGTGCTTCGGCGGTTCCCCGGAGTTGATGATTGTCGACTTCAACTATTAAAAACAGGGTACAGGGGTTCCCCAAGCAATCCGGTTAAATTTTTAAGTCTTTCTCGTAAGAGAAAGAAGCATATATTCAAAATTGGACAAGAAACGGCTGAAGAAGATGTCTGTGGTATGTATAGAAAGCTTATTATTATGGCACATCTTCGGGAGCGACTGCTTAATGTGGATTCCGAATCATGGAAGTGTGGTATATTCTTCATTTTCATCCAGGCAAAAGCCTGCTTCTTCCACCTGATTATTGTCACCTTAATTAGTAAAATAAACAAAATTTTCAAAACAAAATATGGCAGGATATTATTTAACTAGAGCTTAAAATGAATTATTAATCACGAGGTGGATTGTATGTCACGAGGAGATTAGCCGATTTTTTTTCAATTAAGGGAAAATTTATCAAATTAAATGAATTTGAATAATACATTTAACCCTCGGCGGTCGCACTGGGACGATTTTATCTGAAGCAGAATTTCAATTGAAAATTTTAATAATTGCTCATAATAAGAGTAATATAATAACTTTTGTACTTAAATATTTGTGAATTCACATTCTACAAGCATTCAAGAGTATTCATGAATATTTTTAGATTTTTTAAAGCGCTTTAATAGGTTGAAAAATATACATTTAATTTCGACCGCGAAAACAGCGAAATTATAGTGCGACCGCCGAGGGTTAATAATATTAAAATTAAAATATGTGTTGATTTACAAGTATTCGGTCATGCTTATCAAATAAATACAATATATCATCATGTAACGAGGGGTAGACCACTTGAAAAAGACTGATTAAGGTGATCGTAAGATTACATTAATTACAATTTGAGATTACTTAATATTGCAGAGGTGTGCACAAGAACAGGTGATTACAAAAAAACATATGTGTAACCTTTTGATCCCAGTGCACTGAATAGCTATATCATAAGAATAATTGTAACAAATTATTATTTTGAAGTGGTAAATAATACACAACTTATACCTGATGTTAACTGGAAAAAGATAGCATTACGTATTAGAAACAAATAAAATTTCTTTATAAACTTTGTGAAGCTAAATGTTCTATAATGATAATATTATTACAAATCACATATTGTGATGATTTGGTATAGAAATATAACAAATATTTAATTGATTATGCTGTATTATCACTACTAATACTTGTTACTTCACTTGTCGCATATGTCAACAACATGGCCTCGGCAACTTCTTTAGCTTTTTTCTTTCCTGTAAGTTGGTCAACTAAATTTAATGCAAAGTCAAATGCAGTACCAGGTCCACGACTGGTAGTGATGTTGCCATCCACGACAACAACATCTTCATTATAAATAAAATCAGTATCCAAACATACATCATCCTTCACACCTGGATAACAAGTGATATTTTTTCCTGCGGCAATATTGTGAGCTTTTAAAGCCAAAGGAGCTGAAACAATACACTATTGATGTGGAAATAGAAAACTTTTGATTATTTAATACCTGCACAAATTGCAGCAATGATTTTTCCAGCATCTTCCTGTTCTTTGAGCAATTTACCAACTTCCTCGTTTGTGCTTAAAGCTTTCGATCCACCCAAACCACCAGGAAGTACAATCGCATCATATGGACCGTTAGAAGACGCTTCTGCAAGGCTTAAATCAGGAACGATCATCACCCCACGACTACACTGAACAGGAGATTCGTCTGCTAAACTGGCGATAGTTACGTCAATCTATTTTCGAAATTTAATTAATTTTTTAAAATTTAAATTTGTGAAGTGAAGTACTCACGCCACCGCGGCGTAAAACATCCACAGAAATTACAAACTCCATTTCTTCGGCTCCAGGTGCCAAGAATACTAAAGCTTTTTTCGGCATCGTTGATTTACTGTAATCGCGAATAATTAAAGTGTAAAGATTTCGTAAATTTCTTAACTTACGAGTGAATTTCAAAATCATCAACGATTAAACCGGTGTTTTTAAATAACTGCGTTGACTTTCAAATTCAAGGAAGGTGACAATTTTTTTAAAAGTAGTTCAACAGACAAACAATATTTTCATGTACAAAGTAGAACAAAAATAATGTACCTTATCCGGTTTTAAATTTGTGAAGTTAAGTATTCACGCCACCATGCTATGGCGTAAAACATCTACAGAAATTCTCCTCGTAAAACTACATCACTAAAGCGCTGAAGATAAAACTTAAAATTTCAAAAAAATTAACTCTAGTAGGTCAAAAGTTCCACAGTAGTCTGACTGTCGCGAGGTAACCTACAAAAGTTAAATTTTTTTTATTTAAATGTGAATATTGTTATTAGTTTTTACTTTGAACTCCAAATCAACTGATTTTTTACGAAAAATTTTAACTTGTGCAATACCGAAACATGGCAGAAAATGCAGCGAATTTTAGAGCAAACTTGGATCTTAAGCCATCAATTTTTGAAGTTTTAGCAACTAACTCATTACATGCTACGATACATCCAGCTTTACAAAAAGTTGCATTGGTAATTCCTAAATTATTAAATTTTTATTTAAAACTAAACTAATCAAACTGTGTAGTTTCTAGCTACGTCAAAACCAGATAAGTTTAGTTGGTTATCTCAATATTACGAAGAAGTTTTTCTATTTTTAAATGGCGCACTTCAATTTTATTATTTACAAGCAAAAGGTTAGTTATTACGATTTTTGCTATTTATGAATTGTTAATTTTGAATTGCAGAGGCATCGTTTGCTGAATGTTTTTATGGTTTGCGAAGGGCTCCTGTTGATTTGAACAGTAAATTAACAACAGCTGACAAAACCTTATCTTTAATATATCTAATAACTTTGCCTTATTTGAAAAGAAAGTTAGAAGAGCATCTGGAAGTTTATAAAATTCAACGCGATGAAGGAACTCTAGAAAATGTAAGTTTAATTATTTGTTTCTAGAAATTTTCAGCAACTAATTTTAATATTTCAGGGTTTTCAAGGCTTTTATAAAAAGAGTATTCTCAATTTGTACTCATTATTTCAAGTAGTTTATTACACATCAACTTTGTTTCAATCTTTACGTTACATATCTGGCAAAAGTGAACATCAGACCATTCCATTACGCTTGTTAAATTTGAAGCTCGTTTATCCATCTGAAATAGATGCTGCAGGATTTTGGATGTCATTGTTTCGAAATCAGTTGACACTGTCTGAAATAATGCCTAAATTACTTCCAAATGTAATCAGAAGCTTTCTTGAAATATCTGCATTTTTTGTACAATTCTTGCAAGTGTGGAACATGGAACAATCTAATCGCGATTTAACTGCTTTGCCAGTAACTGATCCACCTAAAGTATGTCACATTTTGGTAATTGTGTTAAGTACTTATAAATGACTCAAACATTTAATTTTCAGTTGGATTCTAAAGCGACAGATTACAGAGGAAAATGTCCCATTTGTTTACAAACCTGGAAACTTCCAACTTGTCTTCCTGTGTCTGGGTATGTTTTCTGCTTTACATGTATCTACAAGCATTTAGTGGCTAATAGATTTTGCCCTGTTACACACCTACCAGTAAAAAATGTGGATAGCATTATACGGTTATACGAATAATTTACATACATTGTTTCTAATTTGTTGTACTGAATGATGCTTACTAGACTAGCTCAACTTGGTTATTATTTATTGTGATATTTAAGAGATTTTATATTTCTACTGCATTTAATAAAATATTGTTACAAAATTAGTATATATTTTGTTACACTCTAAATTAGGAATTGTTTAGTTCAATTAAAACCTGCTACTATCTCCTTGCCTTTTTTCTTAATTGTTGAACTGTTGTTATATTAACCCTCGGGAGGTTGTGGTATCTATGTTTTCTTAACTCTCGGCAGGTAGCGGTACTAAAAATCACATATTTTGGATATATCTGTAGGGGAACGGCCCCAATCGTCGCATCCGTTTCGGCGCAAGTACAGTTTGGCGCGGGTTGATTTTTCTATTTTACTTTAACACCTTCCTTTTATCCTTTTAATTATAGCAAATTTTTCACTATATAATGTTGAATAAGTTAGATATACCCTTGGTACGGAGGGGTAAAGTAAACTGCACTCCAAATCTACCTGAGAATGGTAAACTGCACCCCAAGTAAACTGCACAAAATTTTGCAAAGTAGTAAACTGCACCCCGAACATTTTTCAGGTATAAGCTGCACCCCAAAAATACGGGGTTATACAGAGCATAACAAAAATTATTTTGTTATACGATTAAATTTATTAATCCCATCATCGTTATATAAAATAACTCGAGTTTTGTTTTTTTGTTAAATTATTTTTGTAAAATAAGCATTTAATTACTGGATTAAAATCATTTTATCCGATAATTTTTTTTATTGGTACTACTTGATGTATTTTATATTCTATATAAAAGATTTACATTTTTTAATTTATTGATATAAAAAAGATTAGAAGATCAGAAGAGAATGTCCGAACTAACAGTTACAACAAGCGAACGAGGAAAGCCCTTACTACTTTATCGGCAAAACAAATTTTATATGGAACGTCTGCTGAAAACAGGTGAACAAAAATGGCGATGCTGTAAAAGAAACTGTACCGCGTTTATTAAAGTGTAGGGAGAACGCGCTGATATGCACATTAGATATGTTCAAGATAACCACACACATGAATCTAATGAGAAGCTTTTGCATAGGCAAGATTTGTCAAGTCGAATGAAAATTCTAGCGAGTGAACGACCTTTGCAAACGCCACAACAAATTGCGAATTTTTGAAGTTTGAACCAAAACCCGTCTTCTACTCAGGTTTTGCAGAAAAGAGATTTATGATATGCAAAAAAGAATACTTACAACATGCGACGGAAGAGTATGAGTACTCTTCCAAAAGATATTGCAGAAGTGCATCAGAAGCTACAAGAGATGGATATAAAAACTGGGCAAGGTGAAAATTTTCTGATAGTGAACGATCCCACTTCGAATATTATTATATTTTCGTGCTCTACTAATTTCAACAACTAATGGTTGTGAGTCATTTCATGCCGCATTTAAACAGAACTTTAATTCTATTCGCCCCAATATATACAAATTTGTTGAAGCTCTTAAACATGAGCAACATAAAGTTTACATAGCATTGAACAGTGTTGGAAAACCACCTACGCAAACAGGGCCGGTGTAGCCGGGAATTTTAACCCCCTTTTATTTTACCCCCGGGGGTAAAAATTCCCTAGTGAATTTTTACCCCCCCGGTAAAAATTCCCTAGTGAAATTTTACCCCCGGTAAAAATTCCCTAGAGAAATTTTACCCCCGGTAAATATTCCCTAGAGAAATTTTACCCCCCGTAAAAAATGATTAGGGGGTAAATATTCCCTAGAGAAATTTTACCCCCCGTAAAAAATGATTAGGGGGTAAAATTTCACTAGGGAATTTTTACCGGGGGGTAAAAAAGCTCAAAATATTCTTAGTGAATTTTTACCCCCTTAAAAAATTTTATAGGTAAATAAGAATTATTACATTTGTTTATGTATCAAATTTCATAACATCTTACTGCGAAATGCTAAAATATCTTACTCAGATATTGGAAGAATTAAATAGGATAATTTAAAAGTTTAACACAAAATTTATTTAAAAGATTTTCTTATACACTTTTTTTTACCGAAACTACTACTTCAAAATGGTTTGAATTTTTGTGGTTCAAATATATTGCCAGATTTTTGTAATTAGGTTCATCGGAAAGGTGCATTGAACTTGGAAACCTTAACCATGCAGAATTTTTTGACATTTGAGTAAACGAATATATATCGGCTCCCATGAGTGCTGCAGTGAAAAGCATCTCAACATCTGTTGCCCAAATTGCATTTTCGTGCATTTTCGTTATATTTATATAATTCTTAACACCAGAAAACAGATCAACTTTTTGTTTTCGAGTTTTCATAAATTCGGTAATTATCTTTCGTACTTCCTTGTGCTGATCTTCACTTCCGGTAATGCATAAAGATATGCACCTAAAAAAACAGTTACCGCCTGCTTTTACGTCTATAACTGTGTGAGGCGAATGGAGCAACGAATTTTTTGATTTCGCAAAGTCGGAATTATTCTCAAATGAAAGTCCAAGCTTCTCACAAAGTCGTTTTTGCCAATTGTTATTTATGGGACAGAAACGAAATTTTGAATTTTCCGTTATGCAATTAATTTCTTCAACAGATCCATTCAGTTCTTCATTTTCGCCATTTTTTTCTTGAGATCCGTTGTCGTGGTAATGTTTCAAATTACTGATAGGATAGCCCTTTTTCACAGATTTTCCCACTTTTGACCGTAAAATGCAGTTGCCATTGCTAAGAATTTTCTCTATGGTGTACGGTCCTGTATAGGGTGCTTTTGTCCAACCACCTTTGCGATCATCTCGTCTGCAATTTCGTACCAGTACCGATTCTCCAACTTTAAATTTCACTGCATTTGCACGACGCTTATCATAAGAAGTCTTTTGCTTTTCTTGACTTTCCTTTATATTTTCAGCGGTCTTCTGAAATACACACTTTTGAATTTCTAACATTCTTGCAAGATTTTTTTCAAAATCATTTTGATTGAATAAATTATCTTCCATTTCATATTCTGTTTCTTTTGTAACTTCAACGTCGTCAATGTCCATTCCAAATAACTCATTGTCCATTCGATTAATTTCGTTCATTTCGTCTATTTCGTTCATTTCGTCCATCTTGATCATTTCCTCCATCTTCCTTCCATCCATTTCAATATCAACAGGAAGTTTCGGCTCTCTGTTATATAGCAGGAAAAAAGGTGAAAATTTTGTGGATTCATGACGTGCAGTACGATGCGCAAAAAGAACTCCGTCAATTACATCTGGCCATTTGCATACGTTTTCTTCTTTATATAGTGTTTTAAGAAGTTTATTTTTTATTGTTCTATTTTGTCTTTCAACAAGTCCATTGCTTTGCGGGTGATATGCAGACGTTACCCGTTGCTGCGTTCCCGTTAACATATGGAGCTGATTTGAAACTTGGTTAACAAATTCCCTACCTTGGTCGTTTATTTGTATCGACATACACGAATGTCTGCAAACAAGTTCAAATAAAAATCGAGCAACAACTTCGGCAGTTTTATTTTTTATTGCCTTGATTTCGGACCACTTACTAAAGTAATCAATTGCTACAATGATATATTTAAATCCATCTACTTCGGGAAGTGTAGCTAAATCTATTCCAATTTGTTTCATAACTTCTGTTGGTATTGGCACTGGTCGGAGTTCAGGAACAGCTTTTAAAACGGCTGGATTTATTTTTTGACAAATATCGCAATGCTTAATAAAAGTTTACCGTGTCCGTGTATATAGTTTGCCAATAATATCTACGTTCGATAATTGATATTGAAGCATCTCTCCCACGATGAGATGAGAGCGATATCGATTCAACACTTGAGTCTGTGCCTTGGTGAACCATTGATATTATTTTCTTTCTTTCTTCCCAATCTACTATTACTGGCAACCACCGATGTTCTGCATCACCGCTCGTGGTTCTTTCACTATTTTTAATTTTCTTTTTGTATAATAAAGTTTCGTTCTCCATTGTATAAGGTTTACATTGTTTTCGAAAATTAGACTTTTCATTTTTTCCTTTGATATGTTGAGGATACGTTTTGTTAGTTAAAAATTGCGTAACCATATTTAAATCCAATGCGATGTACTTTGATGATTTGGCGATTACAGGTTTATCTTCGTTGCTGCATTCATCACTTTCTCGTGGATTATTCATTTTGTTTTGATTTTCGGGAATTATTTTGACAATGCTATGAAATATGCTGGCTTTATTATTATTCTTCTGGTTTGATCTCTCGATTTCTTGTGTCTCACTTACCTTATATAATATATATACAAACTATAATTCTGTACCAACCGTCGGTTTTATTTTTTGTTAAATTTTTAAAGATTTAGAGATTAATAAAGATTTTAAAGATTTTTTAAAGATTCCAAAATCTAAGAAAGATATTTTAGCATCTCAGAATAAAATATAATCGAATTTCATACATAAACACTAATAAAAATTCTGATTTACCTATAAAAATTCTTAAGGGGGTAAAAATTCACTGAGGTTATTTTGAACTTTTTTACCCCCCGGTAAAAATTCTCTAGGGAAATTTTACCCCCAGTAAAAAATTATTAGGGGGTAAAATTTCACTAGGGAATTTTTACCGGGAGGTAAAATTTCACTAGGGAATTTTTACCGGGGGGTAAAATTTCACTGGGGTAAATATTCCCGGTTACACCGGCAACAGTTGTGTTGCTTGAGTGCTCGGGCACCATACCACGGATTGTGAGCACCACTCCACGGATTGTGAGCACCACACGGGAATTACAAAACAGTAAATAATTTTACGTGAAATTGCCAACGATTTTGTTCCTCGCAATATGCCAATGAGCTTTTTATTTTTATTAGCTTTTTCGCGTTTTTTCTAGGGAATGCCATAATTTTAACTGTTAACATCACATAATATTATGCGGGGGGTAAATCTCCTGGCAAAAATATGTACACCACATCTCCTTTTCCTTAAAACCTCCCAATATATCCTTACATCTCCCCACATTTCCTTCATATCCCCACACTTCCTTACATCTCCTCGCATCTCCCCCATTTCTCCTCACACCTCCCCATATTTCCTCACATCTCCCACACCTCCTCATATCTCCCACACTTCTTCAAATCTCCTACACCTTTCAATTACTTGTTTAATTTATATTTAAATAAGTTCAATTAAGTATTTACTTTCCTTTAATTGCTCAGCAAAAATAGGTAAGAAAAAATCTGGGTAAACTACAGACGCCTAGATTTGAAAGATAGCTTTTATATAGATTTATATTAGTAAGATGTAATTTTTTATATTAATTTATTAGTAAAAAAAACTATATTATGAACGCCAACGTTAACAAAAATTTAAAAAAATTAACATAATATGATAATCCAAATTAGTCTTTCTTTCTTCAAGTATTTTTTCGTATTTTTTCATTTGGTATTTTTTCGAGAATTACTCACAATATTAGGATTACCGCGAACTCTTATAAGTCGATCAGCACTTAATTTTATAGATTGTTCGTTGAAAAGCCAGCACAGCGAAGATTTTCGGATTGTTCTAATGTTATTACCGACTTTTATTTTAAGAAAAGGACGTTCCGATTTATGTGTAGTACCTAAGTCAGGCTTATTCAAAAATTCGCCATACATATCACCCAATTCAATAATATCGGCAATATCTGGGGGCGGCTCACTGTTGGTTGTCTCATCATTCGAATATAGCAAGTCATTTAAACGATCGATCTTCCAACACAATATCAGCTTCATTGGTATTAGTATGAATATGGAGATCAACTTCGTTTTCATCTTTCAATATATAATATTCTTGAATATTTATGTTTCGATTGGTGTTAATTTTAAAAGTAAAATTTAAAAAAAGAGAGGATACTTTCTTCAAGATTTTTTTTTACTAACTTGCTTAAACAATTTCTTTCATTGCTTAAGTTCTCATAAGCCATTTCAGGAGTTATATTTTTCGCCGAGTCGCTAATTTTTTTATCTGTGGTCTTTGAACTCAAGTTTAATTTAGGTTTCAGTTTTTGCCGGTTTTTAACGTGTTCCTGTATCTTCAACAAAAGTTGATTTTCACCACCAAAAAATAAGAAATTTTTCGAATTATTCTTAAATACACCAAGGTAATCCGATACTTCTTCTTTTGAAAAAATAAGGTCCAGTTCATTTTTGGTAAATCGCTCAATTTCTGATATATCGGCCTCGGAGATATTTTCTAATGAGAAGTTATTAGCGAAACCGTGTAGTGTTAGTTGTTTTTTTATATGTAAAGGAATTACTAATTCTAATTCACTCTCGATCGTTTGGAAAAAGTCGTCCGCAGTTGTTGTCATTGTATTATTTGTATTGTATATATATTATATGTATGGTAATATGTATGGTATATTAATTAAACTTATATGTGTACAATGGGGTATACAATTCATCAATACCAATATAAAAAATTTAAATTTAAATTTTAAAAGATCGAAATTCAAAATTAATCTTGTCTGGGTTTCTTATTTGTTTTTAGTTTTCTTGTTTTGTGAACTCATTTGGATCTTTATTTCATCCGATTCATTGCCTTTTTGTAATGTTTTCATCTAGATATTTGGGTACCTATTCTTGGTAATCCCTGAATACAGGGTTTACTCAGAAAAGTATTGGTTTTCGTTTCTTGAGAAGTCCAAAGGGTTCCTCTTCGAAGTTGTTTGTATTTCTGTCTTCTGTATCATAATATGTTTATATACCGGGTGCTGAATGAGTTAGCCGAACATAGGAAATTAACATGTAAAAACTTATTTATGCAAATTCCTGCTTCCCAAATTATTTTAGAGAAAAAATGAAAGACATCAAAATAATGCAGAAATATAAACTACAAATGATAAGACCATTAGATTTCATCTAACTTTTACTTAAAAGGTCAAAAATTGCTTTCGAAATTGTTAAAATTTCCATTTATCGCACTGGCCATGTAATAAATTCAATTTAATTTATATTTTCCAAAATAATTACCATGGAAACTTTCATGGCAAGTCCGATAATAAATGAAACTTTTAACTATTTTAAAAGCATTTTTTGGCTTTTTAAGTAAAAGTTAGATGAAATCTAATGCTCTTATCATTCGTAGTTTATATTTCTGCATTATTTTTGTGTCTTTCAGTTTTTCTCTAAAATAATTAGGGAAGCAGGAATTTGCATAAATAAGTTTTTACATGTTAATTTCCTATGTTCGGCTAACTCATTCATGCCCGATTGCACCACCTACCCTTAAACCTTAAGCTTCCCTTAAATCCCTAAGCCCCACCTTATTGCATTGCACCACTGAATTAAGCGCCCCTTAACTGTTTACGGACCACCTAAATTTAAGCCTCAGAAATCTACGGCTTAAGGTGTCACTTAACCTAAAATAATACAAAAATTTTGACAAACAGTGGCGTACTAAACTTAAAGCGTAAAAAAATACAAAATATATCGAAAAGGACAATGACTTGTTTAAAAACGATTTAGCAATTTTCGAAATTATTGAACATGGTTTTGCAAAAGGAAATGGTTGTCATGATTTTAACAGAAATTAAGTTACAATTAGAATATTCATATGAAATTAATTATTATGTTAATATAATGCCAATATATAATAATTATGTTAATAATTAATAATGCTATTTCTCCTATAAATCGACTTTTCCTTACATTACAATTTTATGCAATAACCAATAAGAACCCACTTGTTGGTAACATGCGATTTTAGTGTATCGACTGCTTGCCGAACAGTTTCAGAAGCAATTGCAGGTTTACATGAACATTATATGAAAATTTTAACTTGAAATAAAGAAAGTTATACAAGCGCAGAGAAATTTTTCCAATATTGCAGTGTTTCCCCAAATCAACCAATATTTTGCAGCTTTGTAAAGGAAATTTATTTTAAAGTAAAACAAAATTTTAATGCAATGTTTTATTATTGTAATTTTTAAATTACCAAAATTAGTTTGAAAAAATTTAAAAATAAAGTTTTTTTATTGATATTTTATATTTAAAAAAAAAGTGTTTTTTTTAAAGCTGAGTCGAGCTCCCTCTCCCGTTTTCATTTTCCAATTTTAATCTGGACGCAGTCCAGCTTTAGTTTCTCTATAACGAATTACTCCTTTCGATAGTTGTGAAGCATCGCTACGGAACTTGCAACTAGTCTTCACCGTCAGTCCAAGTTTTGCTAAATTGACCCAGCAATCTGAGTTTACTGTGTAAATGGAGTTGCCAGAGATAAAATCTTCCTAATTTAGTTATTCGTTTTGTAATTCAAATTCTAAAATACAAAAAATAGTACATTACACAAAATTATATTTGTAGGAAAAATTAACAAAATAAAATTTGTCATAATAACAAACTTACTGTGCATACGGTTGAAAAAGTAAACCTCGTGCAAGTAGATTTCTAAAGTTTCAGATTTTTGTCCGCTTTTTTTCGATTCTGAACCACTGCACGCTGTCAGTTTCTCTGTAGTTAATCGTAAACTCACAGTACGAAGATGTTCATGCGATAGTATATGCATCAGTCTTTGTGGGTATACCTATAACTGTCTTTGGGTGTACTACAACAAAGAATCAATGTTGTCCATGTTGTCCACTACAAAGCTAAATTATATTTGAATTATATTTATAAATAAATGCAGTAATATTTTTCACAAAAAATGAAAAGTAATAATAATATTTTTATTTTAGAATCCCTAGGTACTACAATAAAATGTACTTACTTTCCTAAATTTATCCATAATGTAAAACTGAAAGTTTCAATTTCGAATTTTTAAATTTATTCACGATAACAAAACAAAATTGAGGTTACAAAACTAATTGACACTTGCAGTTTATAACCATACAAACACAAATATAACCAAAGTTACTATACAAATGCAGTGTTGCTACATTGTGGCTACATTTATGTGAAGCTTAACTAAACCGAAGATTAAAAGGGTGGTGCAATGGAAACTAAATTAAGCTCCCACTTAAAATTAAGGGACGCTTAGGTAAGGGTCATATTTAAGGGTAGGTGGTGCAATCGGGCATCAGCACCCGGTATAATTTCCACGTTTTTTAGTCTTTCTACGTTGAGGTAGATTTTGAGTTCTGCTTGTTTCAAGATTTCAGTCTTGAAATCTATAGTTTTTGGAGTCGATTTCATGGGAGTTCAAGAAAGTAGTTGTGTTACCATTCTTTATTTTTTGTTATTGAAATATTAAATATTTTTTAAATAATTATTTTTGGTTTGCTTTAATATGGTTTCGATATCTCCCACATCTCCCCGACATCTCACCTACACCTCCTCCACATCTCCTCTAAATCTCTCACAACTCCCTCACATTTCCCACATATCTCCTCACATATCCCCACATTTCCCCACATCTCCTCACATCTCCTCATATCTCCTTACATCTCCTCACATCTCCCTCACATATCCTCACATCTCCCATACATTTCCTGCCTCGTGTACACCAAATCTCCCCCGTGATTTACCCCCCGATATTATATGAAGCACCATCAAATCTAAAATAAAATCTAAAATATGCCGGCCCTGTACGCAAAACAAAACTTCTAAACAAAAGCAAACAATTGTTACTGATTTATTACGAAAATACGAAGCAGATGAAATATCGCGGTTGCAATTTGTAAAAGCTGTCTCATTTTACAGTTGCCCCCACATTAATTAAATGCCGTATCTTATTATAAGGTTACCAATTTTATATTTTATTTTTTAATTTTGTATAAAATTTTAATAAAATAACAATTTTTTTAATTTGATATTTTTACTTTCATTTTTAAATAAACAATACATTTAGGTTAATTTTTGGAATAACAATTTATTAAAAATAATAAGGATTAAACTACCTGCTAGAAAACTTTTCGTTTTTTTGCTCGGAGTGCAGTTTACCACTTCTTTTTTTCACCTACCTGCGGTCATTCGTGCAGTTAACCATCACCCGGTACGGACTTGCTAGAGTAACCCAGACATACACCCTAATCCAACTAGCCACTAATAGAAAGAGACGTCGCCCAAGTACGGATGGCAATTCATTAATGGGTTAAAGAAAATTCAAACACGGCAAGCTGTAACTTATGAGCGACTTGTTGCTGGAAATCCTCCACCATTAAAACTAAAAAAATACAGAGACGTGGACATAAGAATCGCAACACTGGTGGAGGATTTTGATAACAGCGATATCATCGATTTTTTACGAGGATTAGCGCATAATTTTACTATGCGCGAATAATTTTCTTTTAAATTGGTTTTTTAGGATTATTATTTTGTTTATTTATTTCATTAAATAAAATTAGAATTAGAACTAGAACAAGATTAAAAATATATAGTAACTGTACCCGCTCCGAACTGGACTCACACCGAAACGGGTTTGCGCCGAACGGGACTCGCTCCAAATTGTACTTGCACCGAACCGGTTTTGCGGTGAAACGGTTGCGTCAAAACGGCTGCGTCGAAACGGCTGCGCCGAATAGTACCCGACCCTGCGGTTTACGCGGCTTTAATAAATTCTATTGGACGGAGACGTTTTGAGACACGACTGCATTTAGGCCACGGATTTATAAATATAAACTGGATAGCCAGTTACTGTATATCCCCACCACAATTTATGTCCAACCCTACTTGGCCGCCATACTGTGCAAATTTTTAGTAACTTTTAGTAACTTTAATGCCTTACAGTTGTCGGAGCTACGAAAAGTTGTCACCCTGAGTCTCCAGCAGGGTGTTGGAACTTGGTGGGAGAAAGTGAAATAGTATAATTTATTAGACGACCACACGGATAGATGGCGTTATTCTGAAATCTACTTTAAAACACGCCTACTAAAAATCAAATTAACCTATAAATTTATAAGTTGTTTTTTTTTCTGTGTATAGGTGATTGTGACGTGTATGAAGCCAGCATCCCCACTTTCTCAAAATTAAAAATCAAATAATTAATAATATTGTGCAAATCATGTGCTAACTATGTGTTCTTTTAAAAAAACATGTGCACTTATTGTTTTAGAATTATAGCGATTTTATTAGTGGGGATGCTAGCTTTATGTAAACTCAGCACCACCACTTTTTGTAACTCGGCTACCCTTAATGCCACAAAATAAATAAGCATATCAAAATGATGTGCAAATTATGTGCTAATTATATGTTCATTTATGTATATTTACATACATGTGCACTTAACTTATAAAAGATATAAACAAAATAATTTACGATAATACAATAATATTATTTACTCGTATTTATATTTATAAGTAATAGTATTAAAAATTTTAACGTCGTAAATTTAATATATTCTTTCCTTAATTAATTAATTTCCTTAATTAATTAATAAAAAATAAACTTTGTGAACGAGATTAACAAAAATCAAATAATATTCTAAAACTCCCGCTCAGTTTTAATTGGGACCACCGACCACCGTTGGCGCTATAATCTTTACTATATCTATTTTAAGTTTTTACTTCTTTGAAAAACAAGGAAGTATTATGATTCCGATTTTTTTCGGTTTCCAGATTTTGACGGAAATATCCGTTTTGACCTTCTCTGAATCCATTTTGACTGTTTTTTTTTAATACAACACAATGTTAGCACACGATTTGCACAATATTATTAATTATTTGTTTTTTAATTTTGAAAAAGTGGGGATGCTGGATTTATACACTTGTGATTGTGTTTAAGGTGTTTAACTAAATAATTATAATTAATCGACATAAGAAAATCATGAAAAATTTTAATCGTGGTTTCTTTAACAAAAATTATATTAATTTTCAACATATTTAATACCTCAAATAATTTCGTTTTGGGGAAAAAACAATACAATGTAAAAGTTATGTTAAATTAATGTAAACAATAAAATTCATTTTTGTATGAATTCGTAAAACATTAGTGGTTATAAAATATAATATTATAAAATTTATATAAAATATATAAAATACTGTACATTTTAGTACATATTAATTTTTAATACTGAAGAGTATACAAAAGATGGTTTTGTAAACCGAAACATATTGAAATGGTTTTACCTTCCTCTATCTTTAAAATCCTAATACTTACTATTGATGACAATAAATTTTGTAATGCTTGACTGCTGTGGGACGCTAATGGTTGAGTACCTCATATTCTTTCTTTTTTTAAAACTTTTTTTTTGTTCTCTCGTGAATTTGTCAGTTGATTTGATCCCCCATCACTTCTTCTCAAGGTTCGATTATTAACTACGTAATTTAAATGTTTACTTCTTACTAAATTTCTCTTTCGTATTCCTAATTTTTACTTTGACGTTTATCTCTTATTTGGGTAAGATTCCTACAAAATGTTTCCAACGTATATCACTGCTCCGTTTCTACATTATCTAGTTTTTCAATCATTTAGGTCGTTTGTATAAATGTTTATTTATTTTTTGTTGCTTTATTGCAGTAATTCCCTTCCCTCTATTTATTTCATGGTAATACATTTTTACCATTGTTTTCTGCTTTATTGCAGTAATTCCCTTCCCTCTTTATTTATTCTTCATAATACATCTTTATTTATTCCCCCTTTTATCATTTCGATCACCTCACGGTATCCTCCTATATTTCGGCAACCTCGTGGTGCCTTTCTACTTATACAAACTTCCCTTGTTTTCAATCCACCTTCAAATTCTAGCTGTCTTTCTTTTCATCTTTCCTAACACCTATTCCTCAAACCCAAATTATCACCAAATAAATCGCTTTTTTCAATGTTTACCTTGCTTTATAATTACGTTTATTTTCTCTCTTGATCCTTTATTTCTTTTCAACTGACTTTCTTCAATTTCTAATTTAATCTAACCTACTTAATTTTAACTAACCTACTTAATTCTATCTAACCTACTATACTAACATGTTATCTAAATTTTCCTTTGTCTACATGTTTGATCTTCCCATTGGACTAATTTCCCAATGAATTGAAGCTAATTCCTTAATTTTTCCACCCTTCTTTTTATTCCAATCGACTGCATCTCGCATTTTAGATTTCGATGAATCCTGCCAAATGAATTGCATTGTCCACATTGAATAACGAAATTGTACAGAATCAAACTGCTTCAATATATTGTTTTTAATGTAGTTTTTTGACAATAATTTTAGATATTTAATAAAAAGAGACAACAAACTTAATTAATTTTATTTAGAATATGAACGCTTTTTACGAAATAACCGCTGTACAAACTAAGCATATCTTCTTCATTTTTTGCATTAAGCTTTGCAGTCTCTATGAAAAAATGTAAAGAAATGTGTCTTTATTTCTTTCATTCTTTATTTTATTATTTCTATATTTCGAGATTCAAAATTTATGTTATTTATAGATTAGATTCACTAATTGGGGAGTCTTGCAAGTGAGAAGAAAACACAATACGCAAAACAATAAAATTTTGTTTAAAGTACAAAACATGACTATCTCAATAATTATAAAAAATAATGAGGTACACTAAAATTTTTTTAAACAAAATTACCATTTATCAATATTTTATGAGAAATACTTTTTTCAAATGTTTATTATTATCATCATTATTATCAAATATGCCCATTTTTATCATTTTATCATTTTATGCTTTATTTTATTGTACATTATACCAATATATAAGGAAGAACATTTTCCTTCAGAATTATACTTACAATGATGTTCCTTAAGAGTGCTTTACTTTTGATTCAGTTGATAGTTGTGTTAATTTGTGTTTCAATAAATGGTATGTAAAAAAATCCTATTAAATTCTAAGATTTTCTTGTCTTAAAAAGAATTAAATAATAAAGTAAATAAAGAGGATTTCACTCAACCTGAAATCCTTTTTATTATTACAATTTATAGGATGAGATTGGTTTTTTATTAAATAATAAAGTTTTGCAAAAAAATTTTGTTCGAGTTCAGTTTGGCAGATAGCGGTCGTCTTGACCTTCTATAATGTGATTGCTGTGGTTGTTCGGCTACACTTAAAAGCCTGTTTACACTATAAAATTTTGTTTAAAATTTTGCTGAAAATTTTCGTTAAAATTTCTGTTGAAGTGGATTGCAGCGAATTGTAATTTAGACAGGTGATGTGAAGAAAAGAAAACGAACATATAATACAAACGTTTATTATTTTTAAAATTTTAACAAAAATATTAAAGTGTAAACAGCGAAATTTTTGTCTTATACATATTTTAAGCGAAATTTTATAATGTAAACAGGCTTTAAGAAAATTGCGCCAACCGTTTAGGCCACAGGCCTAACAGTTTAGGTTATGACATTTTGAGGGTCCACCTTCTGTAAGGTAGTCTAAATTTAGCTAAAACAAAAAGGTAGCGGGCGTGTGCCAATCTGCTGATGTCTCCAATTATAACTATCTAGTTTCTGAAAAATAAGAATTGCAAATTTTTTGTTTTAGAAACTTTTTTTTTTATTTATTTGATAATTTTTTTTGATACTGAAAAAGAAAACGGGGACCATATATAATGACCCCCAATGAGCTCGGGCACTAAGTTGTAGCCTAACCAACCTTAAGGTTAATCAGGCCCTGGGTTGAGCAGATCAGTCAAGTGACTTGGGATGTGCAGATTAAAATAATTTATTCGCAATTTACGACATAAACCATAAACATTCATTTTTTAATTTTATGGTAGAATCTTTGTGAAACTTAGTACAAAAACTAATTTTATTTTATTTTCAAATTCTTGCTATGTTTATCATTTAATCCTCAAATAAAAATAATCAGTGAAGGTTTTTTTAGTGATTTTTTTTTTCTGAAAACCAATAGAAACTTTCAATTTCAATCAAAGTTGCCAATCAAAACATTATGCTAGTGGGAATAATCTACTTGCATTATTGCCGCGATAGTCCAATCATTTAAGCACAAAAAAGGGGTCAACCTCGGAATGAGAGATAATAAGCTGGAAACTCGTATACACCTTCATTTTGATGTTCTAAAAGTTGTCTCAAAAGTCTCATAAAATCTTGTGTCGACGTCGTAAGTTATTCAAGGTCAAAGGTCACAAAAATCTGTTTTTCTTGATTATCTCAGTTTCTATAGCTCAAATGATGTTAAAATCTATTATAAAAATTGTAGAGCATAAAATTTTCTACCAATTTTGTTCCAAATATTTTTTAATATGCTCAAAAGTTTTTGAAATAGAAGGCGGAGAAATTGACGGACGTACAATTAAAAAAATTATGGCTGAACCTCAGGAGTGGGGTTGGGTGCTGCAAAATGAACTGCTGGAGCCAATAACAACAATATTACCACCATCTCCTGAGAAATTACTTAATACACTATTTTGTAATTGTAAGAATTGATGTGGGGTGCGCTGTGGGTGCAGAAAATCGGGGTTGCAATGCACTTTAGTTTGTAGCCAGTGTAATGGTCAAGCTTACCTCAATGCTGTTTGATCACAAAGCGACTCTGAGGAAGAGAGCGCATTTGACCCGGAAATTCTGGAAGGCCTGGAAACAGCGATTCAGAACAACTAAGATGATGACAATGTCCGTTAGGACATTTTCACATGCTCGGAAGATGATGATGAAGAAGAAGAAGAAAATTAATACTTTTGTTTATTAAATAATTCAAGATTTACTATATAATTTTCACTTTATTTCAATTTCAAGCTGCGGGCTCTCTGCCCTCTGTCTCAATAATGGTTGGGCGTATGAAAAATTTTTTAAAACAAAATTTATCGAAAATTTTATGCTCTTTAATTTTTATAATAGATCTTAACATCATTTGAGCTATAGAAACCGAGATAATTGAGAGGAACAGATTTTTGTGACCTTCGACCTTGAATAACTTACGGCGCAGACACGAAATTTTATGAGACTTTTGAGACAACTTTTAGAATACCAAAATGAAGGTGTATACGAGTTTTCAGCTTATTATCTCTCATTCCGAGGTGAAACCCTAATTTGACTGCACTACGAGAATAATTTGAAGTATGTGTTTGTTTTAATAGCAACATATTTATTTGATTTGACGTCTGTCAATTAATTATGAATAAAATAAATTAAAAACGGTTTAGTACATCGTCAGTCCATGAAATTAATATTGAAATCAACAAAAAAAATAATCAAACGAATATCACACGAGAATTCGATAAATTAGATAATAATTTGACATATTTTCTCAAAGTTGTCGCCGTTTGGCGAAAATTTATAGTAAACATATCAATAAATATTTAAGGATCGGCAACTTTTACTGCAATTAATAATTTAGAGAGATATTTTCAGAGACTAAATCATAGTTTATTTCGTTCATTTTCAGGACTACGAAAAACATAATAATCAACAATCTACAAAATCGAAATAATTGACTATTTATTTCAAGCTTAGCCAATAGTGACCAGGGTTACATAGCATCATAAGAACGTTAACAATAAAGGTAAACACATGTTAACAACAAAATATAACTCTGGTCGTTATAGGGTAGGTTTGAAGTAAAGAGTCAATTAATTGATTCTTGTAGGTTGTTGATTATATTTTCTGTAGTCCTGAAACAGAACAAAATAAGAGATCGAAACGCCGCGCCGATGTCCAAAAAATCCCGAAAATAACTCTCTAAAATTATTGATTAGTACTTGGTGATATCAAAATTATGGAAAATTAAAATTAATGACAATTAGATATTACGACACTTGAGCATGAACCAATTACGAGAGATTTGTGAATTATAAAAGTTATTTACTTTATGTTATAAGAAAATTAAATCTTTCAAGTGCTCTCCTGTAAAATTTTGTAAATATCAGTTAGGCTAGTTCCGCATACATAATATATGAAGAAATCAAGATTACTTGTTCACACTTGTCAATTATTTGAGGTTCCTAATTTCGGTTCGAAAACAATTCGCAAAACGATTCAACATATTTTATTACTACTTGTAAATTTACTAATGTTCTTAACGCAGGCGCAATACGTGGTTCTGTTACTGTTCGCGGGCGATAATCGAATTGCTTGTTGGAACAAACCTATTATTTTGCATTTTTGTCTCTCGGATGTTAAACGATAATAAAGAAATTATAATATATAATATTGTTATTTCTCAGTTCGTAAAATAATGATCAGGGCTTTTCTTTGGTGGTTCAGATAATATTTATATGCTATTTTGGTATACTCTTGTAGCTTATAATACATTATACTTGTAGAAGCTGAAGAGTTAAACTATATAGTAGGTGGAGTTAATGCTGCAGAAGGTGAAATACCGTATCAAGTATCTTTACAGTATAATAAACAACATATTTGTGGAGGTTCAATTCTTAATAATTGCTGGATCCTTACCGCTGCTCATTGCGTAGTGAAGTATGAAATCAAAAATATTTGTGTTATACATATATTTTCTGAAATATGTGTTTTAGATTTCCTGTATCAAGTTTGACTATATTAGCAGGAACCACCAAATTAAACAGTGGTGGAGTCAGAGCCGAAATCGAAAAAATTATCCCCCATGATGACTATAAAAATATTGTTAATAATGATATTGCAATTATAAAACTAAAAAAATGTCTTACCTACAACAAAAATATTAAATCTGTTAATGTAGTAACGAGCAACGTTGGTAGAGGTGTTTATGGGATTGTTTCGGGATGGGGATACACTGACGTAAGTTATTTTCTTGTAATAATAATATATTTATTGTAAGTTTTTCTATTTAGCAAAATGGAACGAAAACAACAAATGATCTTAAAAAGCTTCGGGTGAGAACTATCACTAATCAACAATGTGCAAGAAGCTTTAACAACATTGATAATGGAGATCTATGCACATTAAATGTAGCAGGTCAAGGATTTTGCCAAGTAAGAAAGATTTTGGATTTTGCATTTTAAAGTCCAATAATTTATCAATTTCCAGTTATCCCTAACCACCGATTTACACAAAAATATTTCTAACTATTATTTTTAAAGAAATTATCCTTTATTTAAAGATTAATAATCTTTTTATGAATGAGTTTTTAAAGATACTTTATTGAAAAAAAATAATAAATTATTAAATATATTTTGTATTTAAGGGTGACTCTGGTGGACCTTTAATCGACGAAGGAACAAAGGCTCAGATGGGGTTGGTGTCGGCAAATGTGCCATGCGCTCGACAATATCCCGATATTTACACAAGAATTTCTTATTTTGTAGATTGGATTAAAAAAAATATAAAATAAGTTTGATATTCTTAAATGTGTTGCAATTTTAATAAAAATTAATAATGAAATAAAGTGCATAATACCATGAGTTGTTACAATTTTTTTCCTTCAGAATAGCTTCCAGGATGCAAAAAATAAAACTAACTGGAGGTTCTACTTGTTTTCTTGCTTCTCAATGGCTATGCTCCAACGGTGTGCGAGAGTCGTGGTCTACTGCAGTAATCGAATTTATAATCCCAGAGAAGTAAAAAGACAATAATTAAACTAAAGGTAATTTATTTATCATTAAAACATGCGTGACAACATAGATATATAGAACTTATTATAAGCTTAAAAATAAAATTATAATATATTATTAATTGAAATAATAAAGAACTTGAATTAAAGTTCTAAGCTTCTAATCCGACCATCAAATGTAGATTTAACAAATTTGTTATAACATGTCTAATTCAATAAGGTTTAAAAATTGCATATTAGTGAAACTTACCCTCGCCCTTGGTTTGAACTGTACAGGATGAGTTAAATAACTAACATACCATACCAAAAAGAACAAGTATTTGACATGTATCTACAGCTGCAAGGATTGGAACCTTTGCACGAAAACAAAACTCCGGGATCAGAAAAAAAATCCAATTCCATACGTCACCAACTAACCATAGGATACACCATCTTTGGTTCACAGTACAAGGATAATTCTCCTGATATCTCCCATACAACGCACAATCCAAAGCTCTATCAATTATATCATCAACTTGGCAAGCTTGACGGATGGCTTAGTGTACAGTCCCGTAGCAGTTCGGACCACTGCACTTCGCACCTGCAGGTCAGCTTCTCTGGTTACGTCTACTATGCGTCCCCTTGGCCATGTTCCACGCACGTTCCGTTCGTCGACTATGAGTACGAGGTTCCCAATTTCTAGAGGCTTAACCGGTTCGTACCACTTGGATCTTCTAACGAGTTCTGGTAAATATTCGAGTATAAATCGTTTCCAGAACTGTTGCCCGACGTACTCAATGAACCTCCAGTCCTTGTATGTCGGCTCATAACCATCCACGATGTTGCAGAGTGGTTTGTGTCCGTTTGATGAACCACGAATAAAATGATTGGGCGTTAGCGCTTCGGCCTCATCCGCATCGATTGATATATGCGTCAGAGGACGAGTATATTGACAAGCGCTTCAACCTCACACAAACACGTTCTCATTACTTCCTCCTTTGGTCTCTTTTGCTTGAGGATCTCGTACAGGTTGGATTTGACGGTTCTAATTAGCCTTTCCCACTCTCCACCGAAATGGGGAGCGGCTGGTGGAATAAACCGCCACTCAATTTGCGTGAATCGGTCCATGAGTGTGTCCTAGTGCAATTTTTTAAATTCTGCGGCAAGAACGTTGTTCGCACCACGAAAATTCGTGGCATTGTCGCAGTAAATACGACTTGGCGTTCCTCTACGTGCCATAAATCTCACCAGACCACGGATACAAGAATCGGTAGATAGGCTATCAACGAACTCAAGATGGATTGCCCTGACAGATAGGCACGTGTAAAGTGCAACCATCGTTTTTCGTGACGTATTCCAATAGTGATCTCGAGTGGGCCGAAAAAGTCCAGACCAACATTTGTAAATGCACGAATGTTAGTTTTAATCCTGTCCGCGGGAAGAATAGCCATCAGTAGTAGATTCGGCTTGGCTAATTTCACTTTGCACGATGAACACTCCTTCCTCACCTTTCGATACAAAACACGTATTTTTGGAATGACGTATTTTTGCCGCATCTCATTGATGATGGTTTCATGATTCTGATGTAGAAAGCGACGATGATACGCATGAACAACCAAGTACGGGATCCAGTGATCGGTCGGGAGTATCACCGGTCGTTTGAATGAGTCTGGAATATGCGTCGAATTTAAGAGGCGGCTACCCATTCGTAAGAGGCCATTCTGATCGAGACTTGGCTGCGGCTTCCCACACAAGTCTGATCTTTCTTTCTACCTTATTAGGGTTTTGTACGCAAAATATCGGCATGTACCACGTTTTGTCGCCGCGTTGTTTTTCCGTTTCATTTAGCTGTTTTGCGTAGTTCTTCGTGAGGTAATCGTTTATTTTGTGGTTGAGAGCATTCTTTAGGATGGGATCCTTTAGGAGTTTGTTCTCAAAACAAACCAGGCGTCTTTGTGCCATTTCGAAACTTTCTGGCATGGCAAAACTGTCGAATCTCCGAAGGAGACCAACCTCATAACGGCCGTTAACTCGCCGAGTAGTTTCGCTCATGATTTGTCGCGCACGCTGATCGTCTTTACTCTCAATAGGTGTTCCCGTTCTTTCACCAAAACTGTCCAACGAGAAAAAATCATCTATCAACTCATGCAAGTTCTGATCCGAGGTACCGTTGGGCATACACTCGCATCGATGATAATTTATTCTCGCCTCACGTGAATCTTTTTCTTGGGCGCCATACACCGTCCAACCTAGTTCCGTTTTGGTCGCAATTGGTTCGTTCCACTTTTCCGAACGTGTCTTCTGGGAAGCTACCAATTTATAGTAATCAAGGCCAATGATTAACGTCGGTTGATAGTTGTCGTAACAGCAGATATCTATCCCTTCAAGATGCTTGTAAGTAGATTCAACTCTTTTACTGTACTCACGCCCGCTAAGTGAAATTTCTGATTATACGAAGCGATACCTGAAAAGTCGAACGAGACGAGTTTTGAATTCTCCTCGACTCGCGAGATATCACCTGTCCACTTCAAACAGAGTTCGGACGGTGGTCCATCTAATTCCAGGTCTCGCGTTATGTTCTCTTCCAGCAGTGTTATCGAGGACCCTTAATCTATGAAGGCGTATGTCCTGACACGCTCGTTGGCACCATACAGGTACACAGGGACGATTCGATATAAAATCGATTTAATGGACCGATGATGGGTCAGTGTTCCCTTATTCTGAGTCGCGACTGAATTGTTTGGTTGGTACACTTCTTTGGAAGTATCAGGATTATGTAATAGTGGATGATGGAACTTGGTACAACCATCAACTCCACATGGTTTCATTAAATGACAACGTCTGTAGTGTGATTGTAGACAGGTTCGGCAAAGCCGTTTCCTTCGAATGACATCCCAACAGTCCCGCTTTGACATCTCCTTAAACCGAGTGCAACTTTCAAGCGCATGTGTACTGACTCCGCAGATGGCCCACAACGCGTTTGTTGATGCTATTGTTTCAGCTACGGCAGTTCCATGAGTAGCCAACTTCCCGAGTAGTCAACTTCCCTTTGAATTTGTTACTTTTTAGTTCATTGGCACCTGGATGGACAGCTGACTTTGGCAGCAGGCTGGCTGCGTTTGCCAGTCTGACAACCCAATCTCTGAAATTGATTAAATTGGCCTTTTTCATATTTTCAATATGCAGCTTCCAATTCAATTGATAATTGCCTGGCAATTTCAGAAGCATTTTATTTAAAAGGACTGAGTTGTACAAGTGTCCTTCTTCCATACTGTCCTCAACAGTTTAGCAAATTTCTTCGACCAATGCTGAATACCGAATAGCAAATCCAATTTTTCATTCGTGATTTTGGGATACAGTTTAACGGCTTCCATTAATTCATCCAAAACTATTTCGTCCTATCCGAAATGTTTGCGAAGGGTTTCGATGATTGAGGCAGCTGCAGATGGTTGCATCAATCTAGCTTTCACCAATGATCTCGCTTCACCATTCAAAGCACTTTCCAGTCAATCTAGATTTTCTTCGTCGGTGTACCCGCAGTTTTTTGTTGTCCGACGGTAAACGTTGAAAAATATTGACTATTCACCTGGTTTTCCACTAAAAGATGGGAGCTTCTTCTTTTCCAATCTAGCAGCGATTTGACTTTCCGTCAATAGGCGAGCGTTTCCGAAACGCGGATATGACTGCGCAAAGGTCCCCATCATTTGTCCAGGAGGTACAATATTTTTGTTACCGATATATGTGTAAATTTGAAACCAATCCGATTGAAGAAAACTCGCCATATGAAGTTCATCTTGTCCAATTCACACAGAATTAAAAAAATTGTCGTCATGAATTTTTGGACATCAAAAATACGAAAATTCAGCCTTTATCAAAAACCCAATGGCTTGTTATTACCAACCAGAAAGAAATCGTAAGGCAAGAATGTGACTCAAAAACCACCTCAATCTCGTTAAATGGAAAGTATCTTATATCAATTTGTGAAAAATGTAATATAAAAATCAAGTCAAAGATAATTAAAAGACAAGAATCCAAACAAATTACAAATGAAATGAAATGCAATGAAAAAAGCAGGTACAAAACCAAAACCCTAAATAAAATGTGTAGTTCCCAATCAAGTCGTAGTTACCACCCCGGGTGGTCCTCGCGACGTAACGGTGACGTTATTGGAACGTAGCGGTAGAAGTCGCCGGAACGACCCCGGGACGTTATGGTTACCACAAAAGTGTTCCCCATTTTGGTAGCAGGCACGTAATAGGCACGTGCCTATTACGTGCCCATCTCCAGTAGCGACGACTTGGCGGTTCCCTATAGTAGTCACCGCTACGTTCCGGCGACTAATTGTGCTAGTTGGGAGAGCTCTATTTAATTTCTCTCTGCGATTATCCAGTATCAACTGATAGAATGGCGTCAACAGAAGATTACAAACATACCTCTACCTAAGACACCCCCTGTACCTAAATCATAAAATTAAACAAAAATGTGGTTTATTTGCTAGATGTGCTTGCGCAGCGTTTTACTTTGTAAAATCAGGATACTTTTTAACCCATTATATAGTTTTTCAAAGCCAAGTCAAATTGCGTCATAAGTATTAAGATTTTTGTGTAACTTGAATGAAACTCAATTCCTCTCAATTCAACACCAAAATTATTTCTCCTGTGGGAATTGACACAACGAAAGATTAAAAAGGCTTAAAAGATTAACATTAACTTTGACCACCTCCACTTAATTGACCGATAGGTAGATCTTACATGTAAAAAAATAGTGACCCAAAAGGGACCGGTGGAACTTACAAGTTGGATTAAAAAAGATTTGACCTATCGGTGGAACTTATAATCGCCCGTGTCAATAGGGATGATATGGCAAGTGACACCTCATTTGAAAGGTCTTGCTTCCCTGAATTCAGTCCAATAATTTTTTTGAAGTTTTATCAATTATTCCACAAAAAAATTGAAGCTTCAAAAATGCGAAATAAATACAAATAATTCAAGACATTTAAGAATAATTGTTAAATAATTATTTTCGTCCATATTTTAATAAATTCTTATTTCTATTTTCGCGATTTTGGACTATTTAATTAAACTCTGTGTAAAGCGGTCTACGTTTCGCCCAACCTTTTTATTAATTCATATTAGAATACTTCATTGTATGTAACGGGCAAAAATTGCCCAAAGGTCTAAAATTGATAGCGGGAAATGGCTATCCGCTCAGACACACAGGATTGCCGCTGGCTCGAGTCGGCGAGGTCGTGGATCGCTGAAAACAAGGAAATCCTGGGTCCATGTAAACGAGGTTACTAAAATAATCTTCAAGAGTTGTCGAAATCGAGAGGGCGCCACTCGAGCAAATGTCACTAAATTTAACCTTGAGTTGAATTCGGCTAGAGATGGAATCTTCAACTAAATATGAGATTGGGCCGGTAGATTTAATAGAAAAATATTTCAATGAAAAATTAATAAATTTAATGAATTGCAAGTGAATGACAAAACAATTTATAAAAATGTAGGTTGGTGAATAATTTACAAAGGTATCAAAAAGAATCTTAAAAGTTGATAATAATTTTGGTTTCCGGACAAAGTTATCGTACTTAAAATTAAATGTATGATGAGATGAAGTATAAAATTAATTTTCAATACCTATAAATAATATAATTTTTCCCATAGATGTGTTTTGTGATATTAAAAATTCAACACAATAAAATGTTGCCTTAGAATTAGACAACCCAAATAACGCAAAATGATTACACAGCATAAATGTTGATAATGTTGTCAAATTAAATTAGCAAGCATAACAAAATATTCCTTTTAATCCTGACTCGGAGAGGTATCGTGAAAGGTCTGAACACAAAATAATAACGATAACCTCCAACGAATCAAGTCAAAAGTTTGCAGTGTTAGTTAAAAGCTCTTAAGATTAACTAAAAATAAGTTTGCATGGAGCACTTCAATTTATTACGGTAGTGAAATCAAAATTATTGTCAAGTAAATGAATAATTAAAGTCCCGATGGGACTTAACGGAGCAATGTATCGGTGGCACTGAACTGAATAGAATGGAAGTTAAAAGTTAATTTCTTAAAATTTTGAAAGTTACGTAGGTGGGTTGTAAAAATGCAAAAACGGTAATCACAATGGCTGGGAATGGTTCAAACCAACAAGGTCACTTGATGACGTCACAATGGAACTTTTTTTTGAGAAATCCAATTCAAGAAACCGTTAATTGTTTGTAAAACCAAATTTCGAGGAATGGTTAAATAAAGGAGATTGTAGTCAACTTACAGTTTTGTGGGTTAAACGTAGATTACTGTTGAAAACTGTACGATAAGATGGACGTTGAATAACGTGGTTGGATGATGAAATCTGCGATCATCGCCCAAAGGGATTGCAAATATTGGTGGCTGACCAGGTTTCTTGATACAATTTGGGTTTGTCTACAACGGGTTGTGAAGATTTGGCTGGGATCTTGGTGTTCTAATGGTTTTCCTTGAAATTTTCAATTGAAACACAATCGACCCGGAATTGCGCGATGTTGAATAATATCTTGGCATTTGGTAAATTAAATTTGCAACAAGTGCAGAACGGTTCTTGATCTTCCTACACTGAAAAAATGGTTTATCATATTGATAAAAAATTCATCATTTTTACACCGATGAACAAAATTCATCATATTGATGAAGAAATTCATAAATACATTGAATTTGTTCATATTAAATAACAAAAAACCCGACTGCGTTAAGAAATGGGCTAAAATAATAAAAATAGTAATTGTAAGAGGTATTGCAAGCGGGGGCAAGCAAATAATTACAAAATATGTGTATTGTAAAAATTTACGATTTTAGCTAATAGATTAGCTAATTTTACGCTAAATTTACGCTAATTTACGATTAGCTTGCCCCGCCTGCAATACCTCTTACAATTACTATATTTATTATTTTATCCCAGTCGGGTTTTTTGTTATTTAATAATTTATTTTTATTGTTTATAGTTATTTATCAATATTTCTTACAACTTATTTGTCACTTTTTACTTTTTAATTATTTTGCTAGTTACTTAAAATATATACATATATATCTATTTGCTTTCTAATCTGATGTTTGAATTACAATCCCGCCAACACCTTCAGCTTCCTGTGGTATTTACTTGTAAGCTTAGCAACAATCAGGGTTGTAAAAAAACATGTTTTTTTTAAATAAAACAAAACAAACGTTTTTTTTATGTTTAAAACAGTTTTTTATGTTTAAAACGGTTTTTTATTACCTTAGAAAAAAAAACATGTTTTAAACAGAAAAACATCATGTTTAAAACAATGTTTAAAACTAAAAAATATCTATCTTAAGCTAAGGATAATCGGATAATTATTGGATAATCCGATGGAAGATACCGTCGTTAATGTAATCCCTCATTGGCTTGGTGCAATTCTTTACAAAAGAGTGTAAATCCAAAATGTATAATTTAGCAATTCAGCCGCATTCTGCAGTTGCTTCTGAGATGCCGGAATTGAATGATTATTTTTATCATTTGGATTTGTACACAGTAAACTGTAAACTCCGTAATAGATTAGGAACAGAAAAAGCATCAAAGCTTGCGTCCTCAAAATTCCTCAATTTTTGAAGAAGACACAAATTTTCTATTTTTTTATTAAATTTTGAATAAATTTTTACTTATAATCTTAAAAAAAATTGAAAAATTTAAAAAAAAACATGTTTTAAACTTACACAGAATTAAACACTCGTTTTAAACGCATTTAAAACATGTTTTAAACAAAATGTTGTTTTAAAAGAATTTTGTTTTAAACATGTTTAAAACACCTTGTTTAAAACAAAATGTTTTAAACATTACAACCCTGGCAACAATGGTGAAATAGAATTTAAAAAAAACATGAACTTCAAACATTAATACAACACAAAACCTATTCGTGAGTCCACGAATAAAATATGGTGAAACTCAACGTACATGAATAGCTCTTACAATGAACGATGTTCAGTGGGTATACAAAATTCTATACACTGGAAGAACTAATGTAGTTTCTAACACTGTAAATGCTGTTAATAACACCAATAAATTAGATTTGTTGATTAATTAATATTATTATCGTTTTCATGAACAATGTTTTTGAATACAATAAAGAATCATTATTAAACAAGTATTGCAAATACTTACTAATACGGATAAGCAAAATAATGCATTAATAAACATTGTTTATTATTAGGTAGGTACTCTCAATTAAATTGTTAATTGGACAAATTTTAATTATCTAATTTGCTGTTATACTAAACAGTTTTACTGATATTTTGTACCTTTTTTGTTGAGTGTACATATTTATTAAAGTATTTGATTGCTGATAAACATTATTATCAGCAATGTATAAAATAAAAATCTCAATTAAAATATTTACCAAAATGTATTTGATTATTTGTATGATCGCATCATTGGTTCTAGGTAAGTTATCATGTAACTTTTTTGCTGTGTACGTATGCAGCTTTTTAAAAGAGTAAATTAAACATTTTTTGTTTAAGTTACGAAATTAATTAAAAAAAATAATATAAACTTGCTAAGGAAATTTATCTATTATATTCTTTAATATTATTTATTCTTAAATTTTCACTTTTATAAAATAAAACTTTTGTTACTTAAAGGTAATTAGAAGTGTTAACTTTACTTGTAGATCCTGTAAGTCTCAGCCGAATTTTTTGAAAAAACAAAAATTCTAACAAGCTGAACATTCAAAAACATTTGTAATGAATCAAACAAAAATTTATGATAATAGAATCGTTATTACAACTTGGAATATTACAATAATAAAACCTTTTGTCAATGAATGATTAGTTATACTAGAACTCATGAAAGAAATTAACCAATTTTTACATTTTTTAAAATATTTTATAAGTAATTCAGTCCTTTAAGTCCCCACAAGTGAAGTTTTGGTTACATCACTGACAGCAATTCTTAATCAGATGTTCTCGAACCTCTACTCATAACTATATTACATACGTAATAATTATACTATTTAATTAAATTTATAATTAATAACGATTTCAACTGGTAAGTTGAGTGCGCACTCAGTGTGCACTAAGTTTAAATTTGACTTGAATTAATATAATTTAGTCAAGTGAAAACTTATCAGTTCAATAAAATATATAACTTATAAAATAATAATGTACTTCATATGTATGTTATTTTTCAGTTTGGAAATAGAAAAATTTTCTTTTCTCTATTTCGATTACGTATAACAATAAGCATTAATATAACAATGTGTCCCCATTAAGTAGGTACTTACTTTTTGGTCAAGATAACTGTTGATAAGTGTTTACTTTTAAATTTTAATTATTAAAATTAAGCGTTTTACTGATTAAATTTTAAATATTTTAGTTGCTACTACTGACGGCAATGGTAACATAAACACAGCAGAAAATTCTATTTTCTGTTCCGAAGGGGAGGTATTGTTGTCCAAATTAATCTTTACGTTATATACCCAAAATAATGCACAAGAAGGAATTCTTTTAACCCAGGAAACCCTTAATCAAGTTGATCCGAACAATTTTACTACATTAATTATTCACGGTTGGAACGACGATTCACATCAAGGATGGATTCAAAAAATGAAAAACGTTTATTTAAATAAATCAGCTGACAATATAATTACAGTTGATTGGTCAATTTATGCGAATACCCTTTATCCAGAAGCTGTTTGTTTTGTACCACAAGTTGGAGTATTCGTAGGAGATTTGATTAGTAATTTAACCAAAAATGGTGTTGACGTTAAAAAAGTTCAAATTAATGGATTTTCTTTGGGAGCCCATATTTCTGGAGCTGCTGGACAACGGGTTTATAATTTAACACAATCAAAAGTTACTCGTATTAATGGATTAGATGCAGCTGGACCAGAATTCCTTGGTAAACCAATATCTGAACGTTTGGATGCTTCAGATGCAGATTTTGTTCAAGCTATTCATACTAACGGTGGCCAATATGGTTATTCTCCCAATTATGCTACTATCGACTTTCACGTAAATTATGTTGCAATAATTGGATGTGGAAGTATACAAAACGGATGTCCGCTATTTCCAGGAGTACCAATTGATCCAAGCATTGTTTTGCCATATTGTAAGAAATTATATTTGTTAAAAATTCAAATTATATTCAATGTTATGTTATAGACTACTGTGATCATGTACGAGCAGCCGCTTACTTTATCGAAAGTATAAATACTAACAACTTTGTTGGAAAGCAGTGTTCAAGTTGTTTTGAATTTGGAATTGGATTATGTAAAGATTCTAAAGTAAAAACAGTTATGGGAGAAAATTGTCCAAGGAATGAAACGGGTGTAAGATATGTAAATGTAAATTTTCAACCACCTTTTGCGCAAGGCTGAAGTAATTATTTTGTAAGTTTATATGAAGCGAAACTTGTGAAAAATTAAATAATAAAAATTATACAAAAAAAATCGTATAATTATTAAAGAATATCGTAAGTTAAAAGTTGAAATTAATATTTTCATAATGTTAAGAAATCCCCTTGAGGTATTAATACTAAATAAATAAACAATAAAGCCCAGAGACTGAGATGGCTGGGACATGTCATGAGAGCGGACAGCGAGGAAATGATAAACGCGATAGTGATGTGGAAACCAAATGAAGATCGTATTAGGGGCAGACCGAGAGCAAGATGGTGGGACGGAGTGACGGGCGATTTGGAGAAGATGGGAGTGAGAGGATGGAAACAATTAGTGATGGACCGTACAGCATGGAGAACGGTGGTTAACAACGCAAGAACGCACAAGGACCTGTAATGAAATGTAAATAAATATGTGAACTAAGAGGATTAATCCACCTCAACAAAAGGATTTTGAAAGTCTACGGACAGCCGTATTCTTACGAATGTAGCGCTATTTAATAATAATAAATAAACAATAAAATAAGATATTAATAAATTAATAAACAAAACACTTTTTCAATTTTCGTGACTTACTCATATTATAATTAGGAATAAATTATTATGTAAATATATAAATTCTTAACTTGTGAAAATTAATAAAATTAAAATTTCAATATAACAAGTTAATTAAACTAATTATAAAAATAAATTTTAATTAGTTTAAACTATTAGTTTAGTTTTAAATATTAGTTCAAAAAAAATTGATTTTAATTAATTTAATTAACTTTTTACATTGAAGTTTTATTTTGATAAGTTTATTATTATGATCATTGAAATTTCTGACTGATCCTTAATTTTCAAAATGTTAATAGATAATAATTAATGCATGTATATTGTCATGTTAGCCTACTACATAAGTGGAAATATAACATCAGCGTAGGTTCATATCGTTAAGTTAGTTACATTGGAAATATAATACAAACCACCTACATAAAGTAGTTAGAAGTAGAAACGTAAAATTATAACTAGGGCGAATTGCAGTGTTATAAGCCTCCAACACTATTTTAGTGGTCTTAAGCATGTGGGGAAACTTAGTTCGTCAATTTACACCCATTTGTTGTACATACGTCGTGGCACTTCGTTTAAACCTAAAAAAAAAGAAAATCAATTATTAGAACTTTAATTCACGATTAAGCAAAATTTTACAATTAGCAGAATTACCTTCAAAGGAATTTTATGAAAATTTTTCAGCATGATCCTGTACATTTGCAAATATGAACCTGGAATGAAATAGATTGTATAAAATGTATTAGGATTAGTTTGTTAATTATAACTAGGTAGTGTGTACAAATTCTGGTAGTAAAATAAAAGGTAGTTAATTGGAAAAGGACAAGTTTCGGAATCTAACATTGACGATTTTGATTATGTGTGGCATTTCGTGAAAAACAATTTTTGAAGGAACAAACAAGTACAGTTAGAAATGTAGCAACCCAGTGTTGACCTTCGTCGTTAAATGAGGGCAAGCTGGAGTCGCGCCAGTGAATACAGCAGATTTGAAATAGGGCAACTAGTCATGTCATTGGAAATACGTTTTACACCCTGGAGGCTTAACGGTACAAAAGAATTTTATGAAAATTTTTCACCATGATCCTGGAATAACAATGGTCATTTCCTGAAAATATGAAGCGAATCGGTGAGATGGACAAAAACTTCAAATAAAATAGTGGGCCATATTTATAAAAATTTCGATATTTTTTTAAATCAAGGAGGTACTTTTGAGAAAATCTATAAAAGGAACGTAATTAAAATGGCGATTTAGTTTAATTTGGAACTTTGCTGTGAGCAGTTCATTTTTTTGAAATTTTGTTGTATAACAAAAAGAAAAGGGTTTGACCGATTTTGTCAACCTGATTATCTCTCGGAAAAATAATGTGCAAATTAGTGAGCCGAATTTTGTGTTCAGGATTAATTTAACTGGTGTGAAGATTTCAACACTTGTCTCAACTTATCAATAACCTCAAATATTATTGAGATTGGAACGAATTGTGCCCCAACCTACGAAAGTGTACAGGGTGGTTCAAATGGAATGTTCTTATGGGGAATTCGGTAACCATAAGAGATATGGAAAAATTGATGGCGCATCCTCGATCTCTTTTTTTAAGAAAATCTTAATGGTGAAAACCGGAATTCGATATCTTTTTTCGTTTTCGAGTTATGGCCAAATGTTCGCTTTTTCGACTTTTCGTTAAATGTCGATATCTCGGTTGTTTGTAAAGTTATAGAAAAAATATTTACACCTTTTTCAGACACTTTTTTAAGAAGAATAAACTGGGCTAAAGGAATTTTAAATACCTTCATGTTTTTCCGAGTTATAATATATACTTGTGTTTTTTTAAATAGAAACCATAGTTGGCTATGACATATTTAAGTAAAGTTTTTTATGCTCTTTTCAATTATATATAACATGTGGGGTCCATTATTTCAGTTTCTACCCTTTATATCAAAAAATGTTAAATAAAAACAAAAGAAGATTGGAAAATTAAATGTTGGCTGTGTAAAAACAAAACACTATACAAAATCATTATTGACATCTAAAACATTTGTTTCCATTTGTTTTGAGTAGTGTTTTGTAGTATCTGTTATTTCTTAAAAGCGTAAAATGGCTTACGAAAACTATGAGAAATATGATATTGTTACGAACCAGCAATGGTTATTTATATTTGATGATTCATTTATGATGACTCATGTGTAATGACGCATGCATAATGACTCACATATGATAACCTGTTTAAAGACTGCTGAGTATGCATTCTAGAATGTTCCAGGAAGCAATAGAACTTGATAGAATTACCTGGAAGGTTGTGGAATATTCTAGAACTATGCATTTGAATATAAATAGCAGCGCGATTTGCTGTGAAGGAAGTCCGAGTTCGGACTCGGAACAGTGAACATAAATATCGTGAAAATAAATAGTAGTGGAAATAAATATACCGAGTGTTAAATAAATACAATGACTTAATTGAAATAAATATAGACTTATGTGATTGTAAATAATTGTAGTGTAATTTAGAATTAAGTGTAAATATTAGTTAGAAATTGTTCTATTGTTGTTAACTTTAAGTGTTTTTTAACTGTAATTATAATTTAGCCCTTTAGCAATAAATAAACGTTTAATATTCGTTACAATATGCTACAATGTTTCATTCAAAGTAACAATAGTGCTGTTCTTGCATCTGAAACTTATTTCAATTGTTATCCTGAAAGAAGACAACCCGATAATCGAATTTTTAATAAATTAAAAGGAAATCTTATTAATCATGGATCTTTTAACAAACCTAAAACGGAAAATTATGTTATGCAAGATTCTGAAGAAACAACCATTAACGTATTAGGAGCTGTAGCTGCTGATCCTTCAATTTCAACCCGTCAAATTGAAGCTGAATCGGGTATTTCAAGATGTAAAGTTATGCGTACTTTAAAAAAATATAAATTCAGGCCTTATGTGATTCGAAAAATACACCATCTACAACAGATGCTCAGAGATGATTAGAATTTTGAAATTGGTATTGTCAACAACTCCAAGAAGATCCATCGTTTTTCATGCGTGTGATTTGGACAGACGAATCTTATATTAGTAGTGCCGGAATTTTTAATAGACACAGTGAACACCATTGGTCCGCTGTAAATCCTCACCGTACCGTCACCGTCCAAACGAAAGGATGATTTGGTTTTAGTGTTTGGTGTGCCCTACTTGGCAATCGTATTTTATGTTATTATATGTATGAAGAAACCCTAAATGGTCAAAGATATCATGAAATACTAAATGAAAATATTGTTAACGGTTATTTAGATAATTTACCCTTGTTGGAAAGAAGACATATATTCTTCCAACAAGATGGTGCACTACCTCACAATGTAAGAATTGTTAAGGAATTGTTAAATAGCAATTTTGGAAATAACTGGTTAGGAACTAATGGTCCAGTGAGGTGGCCACCACGTTCTCCAGATTTAACGCCACTATATTTCTTCTTTTGGGGTTATATTAAAGACAATTTAGATAAAAAAAAAAGTGAGAACATTAACGAACTCAGACAAAATTTTATAGATTGTGTTAGTTCAGTATCGAATGTTCACATACGCAATGCAACTCAGAGTGTCAGGAAGAGGTGCAATTTATGCATTGCAAACAATGGACATCAGTTTGAATACTTAGTTTAATTTATATTATTGTTTAATATTACTACATTAAATTTTTAATCTCTTATTATTTTTTTAACATATCACATTTTTCATAGTTTTCATAAGCCATTTCACACCTTTATGAAATAAATGGTAAATAGGTACTAAATAGAAGTAGGTCTAGGAGTAGCTACTAAAAAATAGATTTTAGATGTCAATAATGATTTTGTATAGTGTTTTGTTTTTACACAGCCAACATTTAATTTTCCAATCTTCTTTTGTTTTTATTTAACATTTTTTGATATAAAGGGTAGAAACCGAAATAATAGACCCCACATGTTATATATAATTGAAAAGAACATAAAAAACTTTACTTAAATATGTCATAGCCAACTATGGTTTCTATTTAAAAAAACACAAGTTTATATTATAACTCGGAAAAACAAGAAGGTATTTAAAATTCCTTTAGCCCAGTTTATTCACCTTGAAAAAGTGTCTGAAAAAGGTGTAAATATTTTTTCTATAACTTTACAAACAACCGAGATATCGGTTTTTTTTATTTAAGTTGCACATGCTCGTCAGATTAACTTTTATGTACACGAAGTTAGGTATTCACCTAGATTACTGTAGTAGTGCCGTACAAGGAAGGGTTTGGTAAGCTTTCGAACAGGGGCTCGAAAAGGTATAAGGGGACTCAGTTATACATCACAAATTAAGTTATCCATCACAATATATTTTATAATATATTTCATAATTTAAAATTTTTGTTGGATTGCGTAGACAAAGTGCTCGAATCTAATACACAAATAATTAACTTGAGCAAAGTGTTTATTATTTATTTATAATAAAATACAATACTCAAAAGGTTTAAAACTAATTATTTTATAATATTTAATCAACTGTTATTGACAATAAAAATTATGTAAGTTAAGATAAAAGTAAGTAAACTGTTTGTTTAAATTTATTATCTTATTTTATGACAATTACAAATTTCAGAACGGCTATAATTTCAATGGCAATCTACAAAACGTAGCAACTCGGTGCTACTGTAGGGTTGCCATAATTGTGTGAGTGCCGATCGGGACATTTGCTAAAAATTGTGAAAAGCTAAAAAAAAAAAAACTCCCACAATCCTAAATTTTACTTCATTTATTCCTTAACTTCAGCAATTTTTTGCCCCGATCGTTCTTACAATTCGAGTTAATTACGAATTTAAAATGCAAATAAAAAAATAAATTTAAAAATGAAAAAAATTTTTTTTTAAAACTGAAAAATACTTTGATACCGGGACATTTTGTAGATCAACCGGGACGCCCGGGACAGGAGCTCCCAAAAGGGGACATGTCCCGGTGTACCGGGATGGATGGCAACCCTATGCTACTGGTGTACAGAAAACGGTTTCAGTCCCCAAAACCAACGAGTACCAAAGACACATCATATATATCCATGTATAGTATGCAATTTATTTATTTAAATGCATTTTTCAGTCCATAAATCACGTTCGCAATTTTTTTAGGACTTTCTGATACCTTTTTCTGTTTTTGTCACAGTTGGTCACAATTTATAGCCCAAGTAACACCAACGTCGGTTTTATACCGGTGTACCATTCAAGTATAACGAATATGTAAGAGTGGTCTAAAAGCAACCCCCTTTTGGTTTTTTTTTACATAGAACTTTTAAATCGAGACGTACTACTTTAATTTTAGTATCGTTGTAAAGTTCATTCAATTCCTCAACTTCTCGTCAAACAACTTTTGATGTATCTCCTACCTTTTCTGAACTACAGCCAAAACAAAAATAATAAAATATTTTTTCCAAATCCGACCATCTGGAGGTAAATCCGACCCCCACCTGTTCTAAATCCGACCCCTCTATTTTGATCAATTTACAACGTAAAATTTAAACTTTATTTAAATGAAAATTGTATTATTAATTGAAAATTATCTTAGTAATAACGGATAATTTAAAAAAAGAAAATACTTTTGGTTTGTTGTGAGCGTTTTGCAGGTGCTACTCTGCTGGTACTTGGCTGTTGCTCAATTTCATTTAGTTTTAATTAATAAGATTTTTTCCTGGTGTGATTTTCTTCGCTAGGGGTTCTATATTTTTTAGTCCGGTTTAAATTTCATTCATGACAGTGCAACCTTGTTTTCGCCTTTATGGGTATTGTAGTTTTTCGATTTGGAGCTTGTAGATATGGCCAAATTGCTTGATTTGTTTTATTAATTCTCAAACTAGATGTTTGTGTGCTGTATTGACTGACTGGTCGATCGAATGTTTTTAAATAAAAATCGATATATTAAGTATATATATAAGAGGAATTGAGTGAAACATTTAATGTGGTCCATAAAAGAATGAAAGAAATAGATGAACGGGTTGAATCAAGCGTAGATAATAAAAAGGCAAACGCAGATTGCATAAAAATTCATATTGAGTCAACGAATAAAGATAGGGAGAATTTCGAGTCAAGAATGGGTAAAACACATGAGAAAATCAATAAAATATAGGCGGAAGTGTCAGAAATTAAACTGGATACATGTTTTTTAATAACATTACAAATCGGCCTCATCATCTTCATCACTATCTCTGTCGGTATAATCGGGTGGATACAAATTATCACAAGTTCAATATTTGGCATTATAACTACATATTTCTGTACAAGGCATATTGTTCGCTGAACATTTTGCGTGTTGGTGAACATCGATTTTTTAGAAATGAACATTTAATCAGTTTGAGAAGGGACTCTGGAGCACATGGTTCTTCACACATTATAGGAGTAAGCACTACCTCTTCCAAACACCAGCCGTGTCCAACTGGATTTGGGATGACTCAATTCGGTTCATCATCTTTTGACCACACAAATACTTGCAAGTTACCTCTCTTAATTGCGGGTAAAAGGGAGCCTCTAGTGGGAGGTAACTTATCTCCAAGGGCTTGTTTGGATGTAAACATTGCAGTAAGTTCTTATTCACTCGCTGAAATAAAAGATTTCCAATATGACAACTTTTCTTTCCCAAACAAACTTCCTGTGGTCTTACAACCTGATTGTGCATGAAACCTGGGCAATGTTAAAGCTTTTAGTGATCCGAGTGAAACATATGCATATGTTTTTTACTGATATTGCTTCGCCTGACGATGGTACATAGAAGGTGTTTTCCGAAAGCCTTGCATAGCGCCTCATTAGCAAAACTAAAATGTATGTGTCTTGAGCAAACACCAGTAGTGTATCTGCAGCTGTATCTATTGCGTAAATGGCATGTAGTACAATTTTTGTGTAAGCTTCTTCTTAATTACTCTTTAAACAATCCGAAAAGCAGTGCGTCGCGGAAACTTCAGTACGCCATGAAGCAACACTGGATGACTTAGAATTGTGTGTGCAAGATAGGAGGTTAATTCATCTTTAATACGAGCGTGTGACTCTTTTTCTTTTTCAAATTTATCTTTGAAATATCAGTGTTATCACATATTTTGTACTGTGTTGCGATAACCCCATAAAGCCTCTTATTCATCATCATATTGGCAGTATTTCATTTGGATCGCAAAGATCACCTCTTTGCATTGCCAAGAAGAGTTTAGTAAGGCATTCTTGTGCACAAGTTTCATTGAATCTAGCTCGTATGTCTTGAATTTCATTATAAATAGTACTATTGTACAAATCTTCATGTTCTTTAAAAAATATTGAAAGTAGCAATCTCACAGGGCATCGGAGTACGGATATATGCTTCTACCGCGCGTCTAAACTTTTTACCTGAAATAATTTGACTGACTGTGCTATCACCATACAGCACTGATCGCAAGTCAGAAATTCCAGTTCGATCAATGACAACTCCAATTGTTGTACGTATCATTGACTACACTATTAATATTTATGGAAAATTACAATGATTTTTAATGTAAAATGTACGTTGAAAAACAAATAAATAATTACCGCAACGTTCGTGTAAAATTAAAAAATTTGTGTAAAAATAATAGCAAAATGTAAATTTACTGCTTTAGATAATGTAAAAGTAAATTTTGTTCTGTAAATTTACAAAAAAAATTGTGAAAGCACAATGATATCTGTATAATTACATGTTTGTTATGTGTTTGGATAATTATTACATGCCCACTGTGGGAATTATCTTGCAATTAAGCATAAAAATCCAGACATTCCTAATGTTTCCTTTGGCACCATCACCGTCAGTTACGTACTTACATATACGCGATAGCTGCTAACCTACAGCATTTATAATTTTATAAAAGAAAGGTGTTGGGTGCTATTAATTTTTGTTGTGGAACCTATAAAGGTAAGAAAATATTGATAATTTCAGTTGTAATTAATAAAGATTTTGATCGTTCAAAACATAATTTATTAAGTATAATTATGTTTGTACCTAAGGAATTATTTATTTATCATCACTTATCAGTTATCACGTATTATATTCAATTCTTTCCACTAATAGTAAGATCGTAAAACATTATTTAATATAGGTACATGACTATTATTCACGTCCATATTCAAAAATATACTCTTAAAGGTAATAGGTTATTGGTTATTGTGCATAAATAAAAATGACAATTTGAAATTAATCGGAAATATTTTGTAGGTACTACATAAATTAATAATAATAATTAATAAAATTAATAATAATAATTATGTTTTATGGGTTTGTGAATTTCTTTAATATGTAATACAATTTTGATGGGCTCCGGTGCTGGCCTCATAATTTAACCAACGGTGCTTTAAATTTATTTTTACAAGTCCTAATACCTATTATGCAAAATTATTTTAATTTATTTTTTTTAATATAAAATTGTTTGTAGATTGAAAACAGAGAAACACAGACTCGTACTTGCAGCCACATGTATATTATTACTGGTAAGCAAATGCTTACTAAAATGTTAACATAGGACATAACTACTCCATTTACATAGACACAGAAAATATTGATGCAGTGACCTTACCACTTCTTTAAGGTGTTACATACCTTATATATAATATTGAGTATTATATTCTATTATTTATTTTTGAATATAAATTTGTACAATAAATTTTTAATAAAGAGTTTTACAGATTACATGAAGCATTATGTAAATTTACATAGATTATCATAGGTCACAAAGTTGCCAATGATTTTCTATGTAAATTTACATCCAACTAGTATTTTTACAATTCCCAAATGTACCCTTATTACTTGGGTATGTAAATTTACATCCAACTAGTATTTTTACAATTCCCATATGTAACCCTTATTACTTGGGTATGTAAATTTACCGGTCTAGGACATTTGAACGCGGCCGGTTGAACGCGGCCAGTTGGACGCGGCCGTTTGAACGCAGAGCCGTTTGAACGCAGGGACGTTTGAACGCGAGGACGTTTGAACGCAGGGACGTTTGAACGCGAGGACGTTTGAACGCAGGGACGTTAGAACGCGGGGACGTTTGAACGCAGAGACATTTGAACGCGAGGACGTTTGAACGCTAGAACTTAGATGCAATTGCACTCCCCCCTGTATTATAAATATATACAAAACTTAACCATCATTTCATAATTTTGAGAAATGAGTTTGGGAAGTATTAGAAATCTTACGGACCCTTACGTGGAGCGGGAGGATAACAAATTAGAAAAATTGTGCTTACATAATTTATAGGCGCTCCTTTACCAAAGTAGTTCAAATTTTCGCCCCCCCCTCCGATAACAAATTTTAAGTATTAATTTTGATGTTAGGGCTTAGGGGCTTATCTTTCAGCCGATAGACGTCCTCCAATGTTTACACCTCAACTTTGGTCTGTATATCAGCGCGTCATGAATGATGTACAGAAGAAACAGTCACGCCGAAGCAGCACACAGACGGCTACAAACGGAATTATTGAGGATGCATAATCCAATAATTTGGAAATTTTTAACACACTAAAAAAATACAACATGGCAGAGATGTATTTTTGAACAACGAATTGCCGGACACGAACCTCTACAAAAAAACAGTACGTTGATGCAGACTATAGAATAAAAAAACTTGTAAAAGCTCATACACAATTAATCTGTAAGCGTAATGAGAACGGGAACAGAAAAAAGATAAAATACATGTATTCAAGTGGCTCCATTCACAATTAGCAGGAACGGGAACAGAAACGATTTAACTTTTACTGCTATGACGCTGCTATGGTTATGCGCATGCGTAAACTGCCAAAGGGCGTGTTTTAAAAATTTTAGCCAGTGAAATATCCTTACGTGGCTATCGTTACTGTTCCCGTTCTCGTTACTGTTACAGACTAATTGTGTATGAGCCTTTATGGATTACAATAATCGCAATATTGTTGATTTTTTGAGAGGCGTTTCTCATAATTATGAAATGAATGGTTAAGTTCTGTATAATAAATATATCGACAAACTTTTTGTTTGCTCCAAATCCAGTTAGCTTTTATTTGTTTGTAAGCTTCTGTAATTTTATTCTTTTCAATATTAAAAAAAAAGTTATATTTATTTTTAATTTATTATTATATTTAAATATAATGAGGGAAGGTGCAATTGCATCTAAGTTCTCGCGTTCAAACGTCCCCGCGTTCAAATGTCTCTGCGTTCAAACGTCTCCGCGTTCAAACGTCCCTGCGTTCAAGCGTCCCTGCGTTCAAACGTCCCTGCGTTCAAACGTCCTCGCCGTTCAAACGTCCCTGCATTCAAACGGCTCTGCGTTCAAACGGCCGCGTTCAACCGGCCGCGTTCAACCGGCCGCGTTCAAATGTCCGGCTCCGTAAATTTACATCCTTATGTATATTTACATAGATTATCATAGGTCACAAAGTTGCCAATGATTTTCTAAGTAATTTTACATAATTTTTTTTACAGTGTAAATAGACCAAATATCATCCAACCTATTAATTTTCCCCATACATGCTTTAGAAATTTTTTTTAGCTAGTACAAATACCTTTCGAAAAAAATAATAAAAATCAAAATCGGTGTGACAGGGACCGAGATAGGTCACTTTATTCATAGTGAAGCGGCGGCCATCTTCAATGACATCATCACAGCCACAAGCATCATCTGTGAAAATGTTACCATCGAAATTATTAAATCCCATGTTTTTCTTTATTAAATAGTACCACTATACCTTCCCTTCTTCAATATCGTATTGAAGACCTCATATAGTTTTTTTGTACGGTCACATTTAGATTATGCATCGTGTGTTTGGTCACCTTATTACCAGTGCGATATAGATAGGCTCGAGAAGGTACGAAGATTTCTTAGGTATGTAGCTTTTAAGTTACAAGTTTGTCATCGCGAAGTCAGATACGACTATCTGCTTCAGCGGCTTTCCCTCACACCTCTTACGAAGAAAAGGGTATTAGCGGATGATAATAAGTTCTTGTCCAAGTTGGTTCTGTTGATTGCCCAGAGTTGCTTGCGCGAATTGCCTTTCGTGTTCCTCCTAGAAATAGGAGGAATGCTGCAGTTTTCTGCATTCAGAATCATAATCGTCTATATCTAATGAACTCGGCAGTAAACAGAATTTCCCGTAATGCAAACCTGCATACCGAATTATTTTTTAAATGATCTTTATATTGAAGTCAAATTTGTAGATATGTGTTTATTGTTTTCACTTGTAATATCACAAGAGAATGAGAATAAACTGAAAATAATTTCACATATTTTCGAAAAGTTGTTGCCAGGCAATAGACACGAGAGCCCGAAGGGATCGAGTAGCTATTGCCAAACGGCGACAACTTTGAGCAAATATGTCAAATTATTATCTAATTTATCGAATTCTCGTGTGATATTCGATTGATTATTTTTTTCGTTGATTTTAATATTACTTTTATGGACTGACGATGTACTAAACCGTTTTTGATTTATTTTATTCGTAATTCATTGACAGACGTCAAATCAAATAAATATGTTGCTATTAAAACAAACGCATACTTAAAATTATTATCGCGGCAATAATAAGTAAGTAGATTATTCCCACTAGTCTAATGTTTTGATTGGCAACTTTGATTGAAATTGAAAGTTTCTATTGGTTTTTAGAAACCAAAAAAAATAATCATATTATGTTACGTATATATTTGTTTTTTGTTTGAGGTTTATACTATTGTATATTGGGCCTGCCCGTATTTATTAATAAATAAATAAATAAATTAACTTTCCCACGGGAAGCACAATGCTTCCGTACTATATGGAATCAAACCTATTGCGGCTTATCGATCGATAATAATTTATCTTCGCTCGCAAATTTTCCAACGTTAAATATTATTAACAACGTTTAATATTTAATTTTATAATTAAATTTATTTAATTATTTTGGTTTAACAATTAGCGTTGCTGCTCGTTCTTAGTTGTGTTTCTCCTAAAGATAATAATTGAGACTTTTTGGCGTTTGGTTGCAACTGCTGTTCGGCAGCACAATTCTTGCAAAGATTATTTTTTTCGTTTTTTTGATATCTTTTCCGGAACTTACGACTCTCGCTTCCATAATAATTACAGCTAGATTAACATCTTGGGCATCTACAGTAAATAAAAGCTGGTTGATCGTTTCCCATCGTGTAGAGAAAAATTCTGGAGGCCCCATGAGGTGAGGAGGAATTGTTTGTTTTCCGGCCTGGCTTATGGTTGATGCTGTCAGTTATTGGCTATCACCTTGGGTGGATTTTTGTGCTGAACTGACGGGCACAATTTGTTTGCTGGTCTGAGATTGGGAAGTCGGTTGGTCCCCCCGTGAGGGAAGAAGGAGTTTTTTTATTACAGTCTAATTACTGCTTTTAAACAATAATTTTCTGCGTATGTATTTCTTCACGGTTAAAATTCTATTATTTTAATGTTCTGTTTAGTACTTGTTACATATTGTATTTTTGTTGATTATAATCAACAAAAATATTAATAATTATTTATATCCTATTGTATTTTTTATGATAATATTTTTTGCTCATTAAAATTTTGTAATTTTGTAATTCATGATTTAATTTAATGCAACCTGGCCAGTTGTTATCAATATTGAAATATTATTTTGTTTATTTATTTATGCAAAGATATTCATGTTTTTGTAAGTGCTCGTTTAAAAAGCAATAGCTCTATTAATGTTCTTAAGAATTTTCGGAAAAGATTTGGTAAAACGTTATTGATCAAAAATGATTAGCTATTACAAGGCAGTTAAATTTTTTAAACAAAGTATATATTATGTAACATGCTACCATAAATAGGTTAACAAAGTTGTTTTTTGTCTTACGTTGGAATTTACTTTTATATTTTTATAAATTCAAGAAAAATATTTGTGGGAGTCATATAGCAATATAGAGAAGACATTTCCATTAAATTTAAAAAAAATTAAAAAACGTAAAGAACCTCAAAAATTAATATAATAAAATTATTATTAAAAATCATCTACCAAAAGTAGGTTAACCAAATTATAAATGTAAATTAATAGCCACAATTTGCTCCGTTCCTTTTCGACATAATCGCCAATCTTGATGGTAATAATTGCGTGTGCTTCTGGTATTGGTGTAATATTATACCAAATCTCATCAACAAAGCTCCACAGTATCGTTAAATTTCTTTTGGTGATACAAGATTTTAATATGGACCAGATATTTTCTATTGGTGACAGGTCTGGGCTTTGTGGTGACTATGTCAAAACATTTTTATTAGTGTCTTTGATATAATTATTAACTATTTTAGCGCGGTGTAGGTGTGCATTATCCTGTTGCAGTACGAAATCTTCACCAATCAATCGTTTTTCTTCAGGTATTATTTCAGTCTTGAGTAAATTTAAGTAGACCGCAGCATTAACTTTTCTTCTAATATGAAAATTTTGTCAATACCACCCATATAAGAGTGAATTCCAACATAAGGCGAAAAACAACTTTGTTAACCTGTTTATGGTAGCATGTGTTCAATAAACACAATATTTACAAGGTGGTCTATTATCATTCTATCAGTTTTATAAAATAAATATTATAAAATATAAATAATTATTAATTATAAATAAATATATTATATTATAATATTATATAAATTAATAAAAAAAATTAAAATGCCATTCTTATCTAATTAACGTTAGGTAAATTAGCTGAAAAATAGTGAGGATATAGACATCACCACGAATCAATTTTCTTTTTTTGGCTTTTATTCAACTGTTATTGTATTCTGTTATAGTCACCATGTTACCATTCAACAACGCAGCGAAGTCGTAAAAATTAAGTTATTAAATAAAAAATATAAAAAATAAAAACTTAAAAATTGTAATCTTACGAAAAGCCAACGTCAATTGGTCGCCAAGATTTTGTGATTTGACGTCCTTAGCCTTTTTTTTTGGTATACCTCAAAGACAACTTTGTTTACTTAAATTCAAAGATGTATTGCTCTTAATGAATGACCATATACTTCAACATTTCTTAATTACATAATCAGTGCGCGATTCTGATGTATGAAATTATTATCACCTTAATGGACTTTATTTGAATATATTTTGTTTTGCGTTGATGTTTTAGTGATCTTATTCGAGCCCTATCGTCAAACAGGAAATTAGGAAAGCCACATTTGATTTGTGTGAAGTGGACCATTGAATCTTGTAATGAAAAGGTGCAAAAGATAAATTTCATTTTAATATCATTGGGGAAAATCATATTTTTGTATGTAGAGATTTACTTTATTTACGCAGAGTTTTGGGGTGTGTTTCTCCCTTAAAATTGTTTTACACAAAGGTACTTTAAGTCTGCCTAAGGTTGTACTACTGTGTGAAATATCTTTCTTATCTCAACATTTTTGACGATGTTTTTCTGCCATCTTTTTTTATCCTTTTTTAAGGTTGACTTTACTTCAATCTATTTCCTATTTTTCTATCAATTTTCTACTCTTATAATCTGGCTTTCAATCACAGAGTCCTACTTCACAGTAATATAGTAAGTAACATTAATATTAAGTGTATTATACATTTTTATTTGATTTTTTAAAACGCTCAAATCTCGATTGATTTCTACCTCTGACTTATATTCCAATTTACTGATATTATTTAGTTACATAATATATTTAAATTTTCGTTATTCTTGTCCTGGTAATTTTTTTCGTAATTTTTTTATTATTAATAATTCACCTTTTGACGAATCGATGAACATACGATTTTATTATGTTTTTTTGATAGACCGATTTTCATGGCAATTTTTTATTTTCAAATTATCAGTATTGCTTTCCTTGATAATATTAGTTTTCTTTTTCTATTATAATATAATAAATTTCCATAATGAAAATTTTAAGAGTGATAATTAAACATTGATACCTAAAACTGTTCACAACTTCTTTCTGTTGTTAATATTTTTTTTTATTATGGTTAACATTCCAAGGCTTCAAATGATAGCATCATTTCATGTTTTTACAGTTTTTTGTAGTGTTAGATTCAATGTTTTATAATGTTTTATATATTCACATGTTAATACTTCACGAGTGCGTGAGTATGCATTATTATATCTATAATACTTGAAGTTTGATTTTATATGCGATAGTAGAAGTCAATTAACGATAATAATAGATATTATTTTCATCCCCAATATTAGTAGGCCGGATTAATATGCATTTGATACTTTTTGAGTTTGCTGTTAGAATTTTTTTCAAATTGCATTGGTAAAATTAAAAAGTATAATTTTAAGTAATTTAATATTTTGGTCGTAGTTTTAAAGCAAATAAACTATTTTACAGATTTACATATTTAAAACTTTTCTGATTGAATAAAGCCGTGCGGCCCAAAGAGTTGAAAAGAAATATTATACTCTTTTCAGTATTTATTAATTAATTACGTAGGTAGTTATTAAATTTTGTTCAAGACATTAGTATTTGCACATCACAGTGTCTAGTTTTTAACCAATCTTACACTCTCGTTTTTAAATAATTCTATTTGTACCATAATAATATATTATACATCATAGAGCTAAAAGTAGCACCTTAGTCCTATGATGTATAATATACTACTTTTACATTTCAGTAAGTGATATTTTTAAAATCATATTTTGTAAATAAATTGCACGAACTAATTATTAATTTTAATATTTAAATTTAAAACTAAATATACGAGTACCTTATGTTTATTGAAATTTTCTTTGCATATAAACCCGATCGCTACTGATCAATATCTTGTTTACTATATTTTTACTTTACTTTTTTACGTTTACTTTTTCATGGAAGTATGACTCGTTTTAGAAGGGAGTTAGTGTTATATTTGGAGTCGGTTTAGTCTTGTACACTGTACTTCACTATTGTTTTTTTTTGTACCTATGTTAGCTTATGCTGTTCAGTCTTTTTTTTTGTATTTTGTTTTTTCCGTTGTATTGCTTGTTAATGGTATAGTTATACCGTAAATGTAAATAAATAAATAAATAAATAAATAAATTATTAAGTCACTATATTTTAAATTATACTTTTTACATAATTTTGTTTGGTGGAAATATTTAAATTTGTTTCAATTTATTCAAACCACCTGATACTAAATATGCGTTAAAGTGTAATAATTGTGTCTATACTTTTAAAAATATTAAAGAATATCTTATTTAACATAGGTAAACACGAAAATAAGTATATTCTATAATTTGTTCAAAACAATGTTTGTGTGAAGATTTCATTTTTCATAATGTTTATATAATATACAATTATTGTGAAAAAATTATGAAAAATGTTGTCAGGGGTAGATAATATATAAAGCTTTTCATCCGATTAATGCTCTTAAATTAATAAAAAAAAAGAAAATTCCTCTCGTGATATATGTAGGTATATACTTATTTGACTTATAAATGAATTCTTATTTATTTTATTAATTAATTTATATTAAATAGTACATACTACATATCGATAAAAACGAGGGTTTAAATAAAAAATTGTAATATTTTAAAATTAATTTACGTAGCGTTAATTGAATGAGAACGGCACTAAACTCTTGAAATTAGAAAAGTTAAGAAGTTCTTTGTAAACCGTTTTGATTTCGATTTCGAATTTTTGATTTCGAAAAAGCTATTAAGTTCTTTTCATAAGGATCTTTTTCTTTGAACAGGATGAACTTATTTCTTGTTCAATTTATTAAAAATGTTGGAATCATCAAAAAAATTGACGTAATATATTAGAAACTTTTCAGAATTATTAAAATCTATAAACATATAATCGTTATACATTAACGGGAATTAATTAAAATGAAAACATCGAGACGATTTGTTTAAAAATAAGTGAAAAATAAGAAGAAGAAAATGTATTGTTTTGGAAGATTTTCCAGATATTTTCGGTTTAATAATGACAATATAATATTATTTAGTTTGCTCTTGGCCAATGTAGTAGAATTTATTAATCATTTTGACAGAAAAAAACTATTTATTCGTCTAATTCTACGAGTTATTTTATTGTTGTTAAAAACACTACATGTTTCGGGTTAGCCCCATTTTCAAGTGTTACTTATATTACAAAAAAGGCTGTTAGCCACTTACATTCTAAAATATTGGGGCTATTGGAAAATGGGGCTAATCCGAAACATGTAGTGTTTTTAACAACAATAAAATAACTCGTAGAATTAGACGAATAAATAGTTTTTTTCTGTAAAAAAAAATAAAATATAATATTAACTTGTATTTTAACAGATATCAAAAATTTTCAAAAAGCTTTATTTCCAAAATAATCGATTTTTCAAAAACCATCGGTGTAACTTATCAATTTTAATCAAATAAATTTGTAAAAGTCGATTTATTTTAAATACGATAACAGCATTCATGTGTAGCGGTATCAACTATAATTTGGGCGTTATTTGATCTATAATCTATAATCTCTCTTATCTCTTAACCAATAATTCTAATGCTTCCGTTTAATTTAACTTCTCAAAATTATTAAATTATACTTACATAAATTTTAAAATGTTTTTTACCTTTTAATTTAAATTATATGCACTACTTTTCAAAATCATGCTTTTATTGTATCAATAATATAATATTTTTACAATTAAAATTAATGAATTTGCAAAATTACTTGTAGTCCAAAAGTACATCAATGAGAATACTGGATCTTCAAGTGAACATAAATGCGGCAACAGCAAATTTTTATAAAATAAATAAAAATGAAAAAAATACACAACAGTATTTACGGTTTACCAAATTAGCAAAAAATATTTACTTAAATTGATAAAATGCTTTTCAGACAAGTAAATAAAAAAAATTAATTGATAATTGCGGAGACAAAGTATTTAGTCTCTTATATCGGTAAATATGCAATTGTTTTTACTTAAAATTGTCGATAGTGATCGAGACTGAAGTGCTTCATGTTAGGTACCTAATTAATTAGATTTATTTGAAAACAATTGTTTTTTAGAATTAAATTTAAATATTGTTAGTAAGTATTGAGTACCTAGCTGATAAAGATCAATTTTTGCTAGTATATAATATAACAAAAAATATAAATTGGTTTATCAAAATGCGTTTAATAGTTTGTATAGTCACCTTTTTAACCATAGGTAAGCTCCGTTTTAACGATGTTATTTAATATTTGAAAATAGCAATAAAGTATTGCCGACAGCTTACTAAATAATTTAAAAAATTGTTTATTTCAAAATATTATTTGCTAAAATTAATTTATAAGTTTGTTTATATTTGTAATTATATTATTTTTAGTAATTTCTAAGGGCAATGCAAGTATAAACCAACCGCAAAGTTTTATTATCTGTTCGGGCCAACAGGTTTCTTTGGCAGAATTAAATTTTACGCTATATAATCGAGCTAATGCCAACGTAGGAATCCTTTTAAACGAAAAATCATTCAATAAAGTAGATCCGAATAATTTAACCACAATAATTATTCATGGCTGGAATCAAAATTTTAATACAGCATGGGTCAAACAAATGAAAGATGTCTATTTAAATAAATCAGCTGATAATATAATTTTGGTTGATTGGTCAAACTACTCGAGTGCTGTTTATCCGGAAGCTGCTTGTTATGTTAAACCAGTCGGAGTTATTACTGGCAATTTGATTTATAATTTAACTAAAGTTGGAGTCGATATCAAAAATCTTCAGATGAATGGAATGTCTTTGGGAGCTCATGTTTCAGGGGCCGCTGGACAGCGGGTATATAATCTAACGCTATCAAAAGTTGCTCGTATTAATGGATTAGATGCAGCGGGACCAGAATTCGAAGGCGCTCCAATCTCTGAACGCCTGGATGCAACAGATGCCGATTTTGTACAAGCTATTCATACAAATGGTGGTCAATATGGTTATCTTTCCAATTATGGTACTATAGATTTTCAAGTAAATTTGGTACTACTTGTATGTGGAGCTTCACAAAATGGATGTCCGTTAAATCCGGGAGTAGCCATTGAACCTGGTGCTGTTTTACCTTACCGTGAGATTATAAATTTTTATTAAACTGACTCTTATTTAAATTTAAGTTTTTTTTTCTAGTAATGTGTGATCACTTACGATCTGTAGCTTATTACATTGAAAGTATTAATTCTAATAACTTTATTGGAAAACAATGTTCAAATTGCATAGAATTTGGAAGCGGATGTCCAACCTCTAATAAAAAAACAATTATGGGAGAGAATTGTCCAAGAAATGAAACAGGTGTAAGATTTTTAAATATAAATTCAAACTCACCTTTTGCTCAAGGTTAAAAATGTAAGCAGATTAGATTAGTGTTTACAAGTTTAAATGATATTTTATATATTACATTGTTTATAAAATTATCTTGAAAATTAAAATAGTGGGAAAAAATTGGTAGATTTTTGTTTAAATATATTTCATACCAAAACTGAGGTGTCCACCATTGACGTGTTTCGATCGTTTTTTCTAGGAATCTGCAGTGTGATTTAAACTTACAACTTTTGTTTATCTTTTTATCAAATATTACTAAAATAAATTAAAATTTTGATATTAATTTTTGGATTTCCTCCTTTCTATAGTAGCACACTTTGTCGAATAGGACTGGCGGCAAATCTTTGATTCATCTTAAAATCTAGTTCTGCAATCTCTGCAGAACTGTTGGGTAGAATTACCGGAAACCAATAAATTACCATAGATCAAATTACCTAGTGACCTTTGTTATATAATCTACTATTTCTATCAAAGTGAAATTTTAGCATTATTAATATATTTTCGTTGTAAAATTTTCTTCAAATTAATTATTCTTAATTAAAAATATTAACTGTTAATGTGGGACAAAGTAATAAAAGGACTCTATGAAATTCAATTTTTTAAACAAGTTTACATTATGTTATATGTATTCTTAATTTCTATTACATATAGTTGTTAGCCGCGATATAATCAAAGAGCATTGATTACCAATTCCCAAGAATTTTAAGTTGGTACTAATTTTTTTGAATAATTCAGGTCTTTGGACCCATTTATGTGATAAATATATTTTTTAAACCACAATTTAAATTTATAAATACTAACGACCTAGATTTATGTTTTCCGCATAACCAAAATATTTTGCCATAATTAATAAGTGCAAATAATTATGTAGGTGAAAATAATAACTTGAAAATTTTTAAGTTATTAATATTTATATATTATTATCATCTTCGTAGATAAGACTTATATATATGTGTTCTTGTGTTAATCGAATTTCTAGTTACCACTATTGCTTTAAAATGCACTCTTGGGTGGCTTTTGTCTGCTTTGTAGGTAAGCCATTCTTTTTTTACAATAAAAGTTTATCGTTTTTTGATGAAGTAATTAAGTGCGATAATACTAAATACTGGTTCTAATAATGGAACCGCAACATTTTAATCAGCGCTCTATTATTATTAGTAATTAATTATCAATTTGCAATTTATTACACTTTTTTTATTTTAGTTTCAATTGTAAATGCACAGAATACCTGCACAAGTGTGATTGTAACATTAGAAAATTTAAACTTCACATTGTTTACCCGTCAAAATCAGATGAATGGCGTCGCTTTAAATGAAGCTACGTACAATCTCGTCAACACCACCGATTTAACGATATTAATTATTCACGGATGGCTTCAAAGCGCCACTAAACCATGGATTCCGCTTATGAGAGATACCTATTTAAATAAGACTTCTGCCAATATTATTGTGGTGGACTGGTCAACCTATTCAGAAAATGTAGATTTTACCAAAGTAGCTTGTGCGGTACCTCAAGTTGGAAACTTTGTTGGTGATTTACTACACAATTTAACAAAAGTAGGGGTTGATTTAGGAAAAGTACAAATTAATGGATTTTCATTTGGAGCTCACGTTGCTGGGGATGCTGGGCAACGAGTATTTGGATTTACAAATTCGAAAGTAAAACGTATCAATGGACTAGATGCGGCAAACCAACAGTTTGCCGGTAAACCAATTGACCAACGTTTAGATGCTTCCGATGCAGTATTTGTCCAAGCCATTCATACAAATAATAATGGGTATGGATTTGCTGAAAATTATGGTACTATAGATTTTGTAGTAAATTATAATTTATTAACATGCGGATCTTACCAAGTTGGATGCCCAGCTAATCCAGGTGTTCCAACAGGTGGTTCACCTTTACCTAATTGTAAAAGATTTGTATTGTAACAGAAAATGAAATAATCTATATTTTTCCAGTATTTTGCGACCACATTCGTTCAATAGCATATTATATTGAAAGTATTAATTCTGACAAGTTTTTGGGAGTAGAATGTGGTAGTTGCTCTGCGTTTGGTTTCAATATGTGCAATTCTAATCCAAAAACTGTTATGGGAGAAATGTGTCCATATGATCAAACTGGAGTGAGGTATTTGAATACAAAAGCTATGCCGCCATTTGCTCAAGGATGAAAAATTCAAGTTGAAATAGTTAAAGTTTTTCACCAATGACATGAATAGCACTAATAAATTGTTTTTTAGCACTTGAATACAAATAAATAAACTTCTGTTTAAAACTAATTTTTAAATTTGTGTATAAGGTTAAATTTATTTGATTGTCTGTACTTAAATATGTACCAATAGGATTGCTTAGATCATCCCAACTAATAGAGTGAAGAGGATTACGCCCATGAGTGTCGCTTGTAATCAAAAATACATTTTTTACATTGTAATTCAATGAAATTATAATTTTCATTTAAACCGGGATAACCGATTGTGTACCATTTCATCTCCTTCAATTGCGTAACTTATGCTTGCCTTAACAAAGAGTTAATTACCTTGAGTAACAATTTATGATCTTTGTGCGGCTATACCATTGTAACTAATTACTGGCCATAAGTTAAGCTGAAACTGCAAATTAGAACAACAATATGCAGAAAAGAATAAGAAGGATAAATGAATGTATACAAAAACAACAAGGGACCAGCTTTTATACGTCAAGTAAACTTATTCAACTTTCCTTGTTGACCTAAATTATAGGGGACCTACCTATAACTGTTATCATTAAGTTGTCATTCGTCCACTGCTGCACCTGACTTCCTTAAAGAAGTGTTTTCAGCCAAGTACGATCCACAAAAAGTTTTGCTTGTATTCCGTTATCCAACGAAAACGATTATTGCAATCATTACACCTTTTAGATAATCACGAGTTACTTTTCCTTTGGTTGTAGGAATTAATTGATTTTAGAAAGACAAGTACATATATTTTGTACGCATTTAGGCCAGTTAAACGAGCCTATTGCACTACTCTTTTTTTCTTCATCTCACACTTAAAACCTCGGCAAGGCTACTACCGGCAGCCGTTAGTATATTTAGCGTTACCATCCGGTATGCGCTATTCCAAAAGCAGGTATTATAAACTTCCTCTTCGCAATTCAATTGGAAGGATTACACCAAGCCAACTCTGTTTATTAATAGCAGCATATTATTCAATATTTACCTAAGGGCCCAAACTAACCAGTTCCGTATTTCTCACCATACTAGTGCTAAGTTCAATCTAGTGTATTACATTAGTTGGCCCTAAACTACGATATACCAAAAGCAGATATTTCACAACTGATAAAGTACGATGAAGGCAGTCATTGAATTAAAAATTATAATTAAATGGGTTTACGAAGTTGAATTTATTCAATTTATTAAAAAAATGAAGAATTAATTGGGTATTTTCACATTTTTTAAAAAATATGCTAGGAGACATTTTGGCCGCGTTCGATTTAGCACTTTTTTAGCTTATAAACGCCTACAAACACTTTTCGCCCGTTTGATTTGGCACTTTTGCGCGCTTTCAAATGCTTAGGTTCCGCCCACTTTAAACGCTTGATTCGCTTTTTCGAGCTTTTTCATTTTAGGTGGGTCCACGAAAGCGTGGCGCTTTTTTGGGCTGAACTGACGGGCACATTTCGTATGAGGGGTCGGAGATTGGGAATTTGGTGGATCCCCAAGGGGGTGAAGGAATTTTTTATTACTACCTTGTTTTTCAGAACTCTTAATAAAGAAGTCTTTTATGAGACTTGGTTGGATTAAATTTGACACATGCGTATGGAGGTATAACATCCACATTTTTTATATTTGTATGAATTGTACGTAACCTACAAAAATACGGTACAATTTTTGTTTACATTTCTCATTTTATTTCCAACTCAATGGAATAAATTAATTTTTTATGAAATTGTGTTGAAAAATAGTATAAGTGTAATTTGTGTGATATTATTTGAACCAGGAAAGAAAAGCTCTGCATCATAAAAATTTATATTTGCGGTTCAAACTATACATTGTGGGAGAGACGATCAATGTAACAAAAGTCTATTATTGACTATATAATTGTGAAACAAGGATCAACTTTTAACGTGCAAGATTCAAAAGTAAAAATAGGAGTCAACTGTGGGTCAGATCATTATCTGTTATTGGCAAAAATTAAATATCCCTTTCTGAAACCTGTAAACCTAAATTTTGAACAAGCAGAGAGAACACCAAAAGGATATAATTTGAGCCTATTTCAACAACCAAGCATGAGAGATATGTACAAGACAAGACTAAAAATCGAATTGAGTAAGCACCCACATAAAACAGACATCGAACAGGAATTTAGAAATATTTCATCCGCTATACATCAAATTGCTAAAGAAGTTTTAGGAGAATATGGAAAAAAACGTAAAATGTATCAAAAATACATAACAAAAAAGACAGAAAACAACAGACATGTCTGTTCATTAGTGAAGTCTCTATATCTTTGCAAAGATATGGAGACATCACTAAAGAACTACTTGAAATGATAAAACAGGAAAAAACCAAATTTTGGGAGCAGAAGTGTAGCCAAATTAATGCATATATTGGTGGAGCTCAATCTACAGAAGTGTGGCACACAATAAGATGTATGAAATCAAACAACAACGGAAAAAATTTATCTCAAATCACTATTAATAAATGGAAGGAATACTATGAATCTTTATTGGTTGAGGATAAGAAAGAATATACATGGAAATCGAAGTTGACATCGAAAACATCACAGACCCAACAGAGCCAATACAAATTACTATTGACAGACTGAATCAATGTGTGAAGGAGCTGAAAAATGGAAGACTTTTATAGATCTTAAAAAGGCATATGACAGCATACCGAGAAGTAAATTATGGCTGGCCTTGAAAACCATTGGAACAACACATACGTTACAAATGATACAAAAACTTTACAAAGATGACTTTACAAAGTGTGGCTTACGTTAAAATGGGAAGTTGCATATCGGAGCCCATATATGTGACCAAAGGTTTGAGACAATAAAGCTGCAGTATTTCCCCATTGCTATTCAATGCTTATCTAGAGATAGCGCGTAGTAAATGGGAAAAAACATGTGAAGGGATACTAACAATACTAATATACATACCTTAAGCTTTGCAGACGACCAGGCAGTACTGGCACAGGACTCCTATGACATGAAGTACATGCTAAAAAGATTATATACAGAGTATAGAAAATGGGGATTGGAGGTCAGCTCGGAAAAAACAGAATTTAAATACTTGGGGGCGATGGTAGATAAAGACGGTGTAGGAAAAAAAAGAAATGGACCAAAGAATATTAAAAGCACGAAAAGTACTAGGTTTGCTTAATTCGATCTGGTGGGACAAGAATATCTTTAAAGCCAATAAAAAGAGAATTGGTAAAACTATGGTAGAATCCGTTCTTACATACGGAAGTGAAGTGTGGGCAATGAAAGAACACGATAAACTCAGATTTACAGCGGTAGAAATGGACTACTTGTGACTCAGTGCTATGATATCGAGAACACAAAGAGTAAGAAATGAAAGAATCTGAAACATAATGACACAAGTAGAGGATGTAATACATAGAATAAAAATAAGAAGCCTAAAATGGTTTGGACATCTACTGCGTATGGAAGATAAAAGGTGACCAAAAAAAATATTTCTATAGAACCAGCATATTTCTATATATATATGTTACGGTCAATGTTGACAATTCGGCCATTAACGTCAATGGCCGGACAATGACGTCAATACCCAGCTTAGTTGGGCATTAACGTCATTGTCATTGCCCGGGCAATGACGTTAATGTCCAATAAAAGGTGTACAATGATGAAATTACTATTCTACAGATTTTATTTTCTATCACTCTTTCAATTTTGGCTGGCGCAACTGCAGCAAATCATGGATCAACCGCAAAATGAATTAATTAAATTTAATTAAAATTTTTTCCGGGCCGCTTTGGCTGACGAAAACACGACAAATCATATCGATGCACCCTAAAATGATCGTTTATCTAAATTAAATAACAATCTCTGTATACTTTATGGGGCCTTGAAAAGGCCCGAGTTGCTGTAATTTACACGGAACAATGCGTGCACAACAAATAATTGTCCCTAGTTGAAGTGCAAGGCCATTTTGCTGTTCCTTATAGTAATTATTTTATAATATCATCATTGACCAATCCATTTTCGCCATTAACGTCATTGACCGACCGAAGACGTAAATATTACAATCATATGAAAATATTTACATCATTGCCCACCGTTAACGGGCGTTGACATCAATGGCCGGTCAATGACGTTATCGCCAGCGTAAATGGGCATTGACGTCATTGCCCGGCCATTGAAGTTAATGCCCAATTTACGTCATTGACAGTAACATATATAAATATTTCTATAGAATAAGAGAGGACGTCCCCGAAAGTCGTGGAATGAGGGCATGCGAAAAGCAATGCAGGATAGAGGTTCGGATGAAAAAACGGTACATTATCGAGAGGCGTGGAGATTGGGATTTTGGTAAGCAGGTAATGTTGTATAGTCACTTATTTATGAATATAAACCGGATAGCCAGTTATAGTCCACTGCATTTAGAATTTTGATACGGAATAATTATATCCTATAGTTTTTCCGCGTTTTCATATATATTATGGTGTCCCGAATAACTTCTCAAAAGTCCGAAGGAGGGGGAGCTCCGCCAAATATATGGCAGCAATGTAAAGGTGCTCTAAAACGGTTTTTGACGATTTTCTCGGTTCTTATCAGTTTTACGAACAAAATACATCTATTCAAAAAGAAAAACACGATAATTCTATATAAAAAAGGCTCTATAAAATTTTTCAGTCCGAGCAATACTTTTCATGATAAACCTTGCTGAAAAAATACCTATAACATTTTTTTTAAATGTAAAATATATAAAAAAAAATAATTTTGTTTTTAAATTTATGGTTTAATATTATTTATTGAAGGAAGAAGAATCTGAAGGGTTTATATTATCAGATATTTCAGGTTCTGTGTTGTTCTTAGTTTTTTGTTGTGATAAATCGTCTTTAATTGGTTCAGCATTTGAGCAAGATTGGCTATGGCAATTACAGCAAACTGATGAGCAATGTAGTCCTAATCTTCGACAAGTGCACAATGGTACACAACCTTTTGCGCAATTGCTACAAATCATGCTTAAAAGACAATTCTGTGGTCGGCACTTAAAAGGTCATAAGTATAATTGTTTCCCTATGTACTTATGACCTTTTAAGTGACGACCACAGAATTATAGGTACGGGAAGTTGGAATGTTGTTTTTGGCCACAAAATGTCGTCTTTTGACAGCCATCTCCAATCGCAAGGTAAGTATATACCCTCTACCGACAAAACCCGATGGGCCTGCTCGGCATGGAAGAACAATGAGGGAAAGAACAGATGTTTAATCCAACAGCTCTTCCAGAGTACGGTGGCCTTTATAGTAGTTTTAACGTTCCGACATCCATCCACATGTATTGAAACTTTGAATTAATATTTTTTATTACCGATTTTTTCATTATATTTTACGTTTTAATCTGAAAAAATAAAAAAAAATTTATACTTCATATTTTTCAGCGGGGTTTATCATGAAAAGTATTGCTCGGACTGAAAAATTTTATAGAACCTTTTTTGTATAGAATTATCGTGTATTTCTTTTTGAATAGAGGTATTTTGTTCGTAAAACTGATAGGAACCGAGAAAATCGTCAAAAACCGTTGTAGAGCACCTTCACATTGTTGCCATATGTTTGGCGGAGCTCCCTCTCCTTCGGACTTTTGAGACGTTATTCGGGACACCATAAAATGTATGAAAACGCGTAAAAACTGTAGGATATAATTATTCCGTATCAAGCCATATTTTTTGACTAATTTCTGTGGACTATTACTGTATATCCCCATCACAATTTATGTCCAACCCTCCTTGGCCGCCATACTGTGCTAATTTTTAGTAACTTTCAGTAACTTTAATGCCTTACAGTTGTCGGAGCTACGAAAAATTGTCACCCTGACTTTCCAGTCTGTCATTTGGTCGTCAATTTTAAAGTATAGGAGGTTATAACTTATAACATAACAATAGATAAACCCTTGTTGGGGTAGGTAGGTAGCATTTTAGCATAGTATGGCGGCCAACGGTATCGAAACAATAGTGGGGATCAGCATTAGCTATCCAGTTTATATTCATAAATCCGTGTGTATAGTGGATGTACATATTATAAAATTTTTTTAGTGTATTCATGACTAAACCCAAATAAATATATATATAACTATAGAAATATGTATATTCATTTCACTTCGTATGTTCGTAAATGTCGTACTTTGAAATTTTTGTATTGAAGATTTGCGTGACATGAACACGTCCCCCTTTCAATGTATCGTGATAGTATATTGTTTTATTAGGATGGAAAGATTTACTTTTCCTGCGTAGCGAGTTTTTTCATTTGCGAAGTGAGTGGAAAACTTGCGTGACTGGAAAAGTTACCTTTCCATCCGAAAAAAACATGTTACTTTTTCTCCAATATTTTAAATTGAATTCGCAACTGTCAACTTCAATTGTGATATTTATTAAAATTTTTAGGTTAAAGATCAAAATTTGTATTTATTTGGTTAAAAATAAAATTATAAGTTGGTATATTTAAGGATTTAAACGTCAAAGTCAAAGTTTACATCTATTTATTTTCAAATTGCGCTGTAAAATTTTATATTTGAAATGGCAAATAAACTTAAAATAATTTTTCTAAAAAAACTTGGCTCCAAACAAAACCAACGACATAACCTCATTTTGCTGCTACAACAATCGGAGGTAGCATAATGGGCCCTTTTGTGGCCTGAGTGCATGTGCGAACTTCGGTTTGCCCTCCACATCCAATCCAGAATTCAGAATCCAACCTCATTGTTTTACATCTTGACATTTGATTTGATTTTTGATCGATACCCAACTTCTCTATATTAATCCTGGAACTACACACTGGGGTCTCAGAAACCCCAAGTGCTTGTTCACAATGTACTTAAGACATAAGAAATACATAAAACGGAAGAATTACAAATACAAATAAGACCTTAATCGAATATTAATACTGAAGGTATTTTGTTATATTATGCGAAAGAACATTCTACGACATGTATAAAATTTTAATATTATTCAAATTTCATTAAACTTGTATTTGTACCTATTTATAGTTTTAAGTCTTATGTTCGTCTTACGTTTTACGTTCGTTGTGAACAAGCACTAAGCGTCGCCGTCGCGTCGTATAAATTAATGCTACATGTGCTTTAATGATTCTTTTTTAAATCCATTCTTGTAAATTAAGTTCAAAGTTATCTGAGTAGGTGAAAATATTCGTAGATGCCTTTTAGTCATTAAGGACGTTCATGCGCTTCGCTAGAGTCAAATGAGTACTAACATATTCAAAATTTATTCGGAACTTGAGAAACATTTTAAAATACATCAATAATCATGCAATGATTTATAATGTTTTATTATTCTTCCCGAATACTTTTTAGTAGTTTATTGTAAAATATCAGTTAATAAATAAGTCATTAATTTGACTCTATTTTTATTATTATATTAAACTTGACAACTCCGCCTATCCAAATCTATTCAAATATAACCTTTATTATGTTTTATTTGACATTTGTGTATGTGTTTTATTGCGCGTTGTTGCTAGATTTCAATATGGAGAAAAATCTAGTATGACAGATTTAACTTAACTGATTAAAATAATTAATAATTAATTTTAACGTTCGTCAACACCATTTTTTTAATGCAATTACATAAATTGCATAGTTTGAAAGATATTTTAAGAAATTATTTATTACGGTGTTTACTTTAATAATATAGTTATTATAATTATAACACAACAAATTGCTGCTTCCCCATAAGGCTCTATGTTAGAAATTTGATTTTCAATCATTAATTACGCTCCGAAATGATCGATGAGGGGTTTTGAATTTTTGAGGAAGGATGACTATATAATGGAGGGTTCCAATTTCCAAAATTAAAATTTTTTATCTACTATCAAGTTTCACGCATGAACGTCCTTTTAAGCGAATTACAATAATTGAAAATAAATTTTTATGGGTATCTCAGACCCCAGTGTGCAGTTTACGTATACTTTTAAAATCAAACATTAATTTAATTTTATGGAATATTAGCTTTATTTCTGTAAAATAATTACTGATTTATATCAAAGTGATTTTTAAAGATATTATGACTTCATTATAAACATAATTTGACTAATTTTAAAATTAAGAAAAAAAAATAAAAAGCTGTGCTATGGATGTCAACAGCAAAGTTGAGAAACTTGGCTAAGAGTAGCCAGCACATATTTTGCGAAACTAAAATTTTTGTTGTATAATGTATACCTTCTCAATAACTTTGTCAATGTATGATTTATTTAATAAATTTACTTTTTCTATAATACAATGTTGAGCTTAATTTCACAAAATTTATCCCATTTTTCAAGTTTTTAATAATAATTTGACCAAAAAGGACGAAAAATTACTATCTAATATATTCTACGTACCAAGGCAGTATTGTTAAAGAGTACTAAACAAAAATTTTGTTTAAATTGATTGTTCACTTTAAAATATCATAAAAACAATATTGGGGTCTCTAAAACTCAGTGTGCAGGACGCGTTACAAAAAATAAGTGTGAAGTTCCAGGGTTAAAACAATTAAAAAATACATAATCACATATAAGGCAATTGCTCTTGAAGTCGTGGTGGATATTGTTAACAAATTTAATTGTTAAATTAGGTACTCGATCTACTACTTACCTTTGTTTACCTACTTACTACTTTTCTTTGCATCTAGAATCTTTACAACATTATCAACAGTTAAATATTAAGTTTATATTCATTTGTATAGGCACTCTTTTCCACCTCCAGCATGGGGATCCCAGTTATAAGATACGAGGCCAGTTAAATTAGGGCAAAGTTGCGCATTTTCATGCCGAACAATTATTCTTTTTTAACAATTATTTTTGAGCTATTGGAAAAAAATGGAAATTTGTAATTTTCATTATAATTTTTCCATCAAAAACGGCTTGGAAAATATGATGACAGATTTAGATTTCTTGTAAAAAAGTGGCCCAAGAGGTCCTATTAAAAACGTCTGGTTCTTTTGGTTTTTATCTTGAAAAAATAAAAACGAAAATTAGAAATTCCAGTTTTTTCCAATAATTCAAAAATTTAAAGTGACACATTAAATGTTTTTCCAGATAATTGTTCAGCATGAAAATGTGCAGCTTTTCCGTACTTTAATCGACTGAGATCCCCATGATGGAGCTCAAGAAACGGGAACACTATATATAGGTACTTATCCAATTTGGAAACGAGTTCCATTACCTACAGAGATAACTTTTATTACTGAAATTTTTAATAATAGGAGCTTAAGAATTTCCTTCTAAGGAGGAAATTGAAATAAAAACTGCCTTGCTAATTTTGTAATACTGAAAATTCTATGAACTACATAATAAAGGTAAATACATTTTCTACAACAAAATTTCAATTTATAAATATTAATTAACTAATAATATGTTATCCACAAAACTATTTATGAAATTATTAAAGATTTGCATAATATATTATAATTTTATAATATGTGTTTGTAGATAGCTTCTATCATATCATATACTACTATAGCATAACACAAACTTGTTACATATATTATAGTCCAGTCAGTATGTACAAAAAAAATCGCTGAAATTGCATTAATTATAAGAAGCAATTTTCTTTCGCCAATCGATAGAGGGGGTCATTGGTAGTCTAAAACAAAAAAACATCGCCATGTTGCTTTTTCCGCCATCTTGAATTTATGGGTTAATTTTTGTTTATTTATTAAATAATTCGATTATCTTCAACTTTACGGTAAAAATGCTAAGAACCAAACTTGTTGGAAATTTAATTACCAATAGTTTTTGTTATAACCTCATTTTCCGTACGATCGATATTTTGGTATCTACAGGCGACGAAGTGGGAATGAAAGTAGATCATTGTATTATCTCCTTTGTTTTCAACTGCAGCGTATGAAGGCTAGAAAGAAAATTGTAGAGAATGAAATTGTCTATAAGTTCCATCGTTTTTCTTGTAGAGTCGATATCTACGGAATTGCGCCTGCTTTTGTAGGTAGGCAAACAGATTAATGATAAGGAGGAGGAACTCAAACAGTTATAGTCCAGTCAGTTTGTACATTTGAAATTGTATTAATTATAAGAAGCAATTTTTTTGCTCCAATCGATAGGGGGGTCATTGGTAGTCTAAAATAAAAACTTGGGTAAATCGCCATGTTGATTTTTCCGCCATCTTGAATTTTAAGGTTAATTTTTGTTTATTAAATAACTCGATTATTTTCAACTGCCTTTTTTTACATTCTTGATTTTTATACCATTTTGTTTCATTTCCCAGTTGAAAACAATGGAGATAATGCAATTATCTACTTTCATTCCCACTTCGTTGCCTGTAGATACAAAAATATCGATCGTACGGAAAATGAGGTTATGACAAAAAGTATGGGAAATTAAATTCATCACAAGTTGGATACTTAGCATTTTTACCGTAATCTACCGTAAATACCGTAAATAATCGAGTTATTTAATAAACAAAAATCAACCCTTAAATTCAAGATGGCGGAAAAAGCAACATGGCGATTTTTATGAGTTTTTTATTTTAGACTACCAATGACCCCCCCCCCTATCGATCGAAGAAAAAAATTGCTTCTTATAATTAATGCAATTTCAAATGTACATACTGACTGCACTAATACGATTGTATTAATAGTTGTTGTTTACATAAAAGTTAGGAAAATGACAAATTAGCAAATTACTGACGTGAGCAATGTTAAATACGAGCCATTTGTGCCGAGTTTTTACAGCTCCGAATAAAGGGAAACATTTTCCTGACATGTTTTGTATAAAATTTTTAAAACGAGCAAACATCAAGTTTGTCAATTTGTTGACTTCATAGTTACAAACAACGTTTTTCGGAAATCGTCATTGAAACAACATTTCCCTGCTTATCTACGCGAAGGGAAATTGAATTTCCCTGACTAGTCCGGTAATAACTTGTAATAATTGTAATTGTATTGCTTGGAACTATGGATCCAAGAAATTGACAAACTTTAGTGATTTAAAATTTTGAATTTTTACGATTTTTGGAAAAATTTAATAAAAACCATGTCAAGAAAATGTCTCACTTTATCGGAGCTCGAAAATGCTCGGCACGAAGTGCCTCGTATTTCAACATTGCTCCTCGTCAGTAATTTACAATTTTCCCGACTTTTACGTTAATAACTATTTTTACAAAATTACTAATTATTACCCGACTAATCAAAGAAATTCAATTTACCTGAGCGTGCATAAGCAGGAAAATGTTTTTTCGATGACGATTTCCGGAAAAATGTATTACTATTTCGTGTTTGTGGTCTGCTTTTCCATCGGTGAGTAACCAAACATTACGAAGTATTTTATTTATTTATTAAATAGCATTACATTCATTTAGTTGAATTGAGCTTACAAATCCTTTTTGGAAGGGGGATTAGTCCTCATCAAATTACATTCAAAGTTATTCATCTCTTATGCTAACTCAAAGTCGGGGATGTGTCTTCATTTCCTTCACAATTGATTTCCAAATCTTTCGATCGTTACAGTCTTGTCTCCAGTTTGATACTTCGATCACTCTCAAGTCTTCCATTACAGCGTCCCACCAACGCATCCTCGGCCTTCCCCTGGCTCGTGTTCCATTTGGTTCCCACAACATCACTCTCTTTGTAATCTCTTCATCGCTACTTCTCATGACGTGTCTCAGCCATTTCACCCGTTGCGCCTTCATAAGTCTCACAACGTTCTCACCGTTAAACTCTTCCTGTATTTCGTGGTTCATTCTTAATCTGTAAACGCCGTCCACGTTCTTTGGTCCTAGGATGGTTCTCATTATTTTCCTTTCAAATATGTTGAGGTCCTTTTCCTCTCTTTGTGTCAGGCACACAGTTTCCGATGCGTACATAACCACCGGTCTTATCACGGACTTGTAAACTTGTATTTTCGTTCGTTTTGTTATTTGCTTATCTTTTAGTACCTGTTTGTTTGCAAAATATGCTCTGTTTCCGGCTTGTATCTTTGCACTGATTTCCATTGTTCTACTACTATTGTTATTAAGCTGCACTCCAAGATAGTTGAAGCTTCTTACTTGTTCGAAAATACAGTCATCTATTACTAACGCATGCATATCATTGGTTGTTGTTCTTTGGCACTTCAAAAATTTCGTTCTTCCCACATTTACTAATAAGCCCGCTGCCTCTGCCGGTTCTTTTATTGCCTTAAAAATGTTTATCAGTCCTCTTTTTGTTCTTGATAGAATTACCAGGTCATCTGCATATGCAACTATCTGACTTTCTTTGTTTATTATCGTTCCGCTACATGTAGCTTTTCTTATTATTCTTTCAAGTACAATAATAAATAGTGTTGCCGATAACGTGTCGCCCTGTCGAACACCGCTGTCCACCGTAAATTCATCAGTTACACCTGCCGGTGTTATTATTTTAGCTGTTGTTTTCTCTAGTGTCATTTCGATTAATCTGACCAGCTTGGTTGGTATTTTTAGCTCTTTCATAGCTTTGCTCATTTCTCTCCTGTTCACCCTATCAAAAGCCTGCTTAAAATCGACCAAGAGTAGGTACACATCTATTCCAAATTCTCTGGTTTTCTCAATTATCTGTTTCAACGCTTGTAAAGAGCCGACCGTTGATTTTCCTCTTCTAAATCCGTATTGGTGTTCGCCAATCATCTTCTCTGAGTGTTCTACAAGTCTTTTGTTTATTATCGATGATAGTATTTGTATGCTACGTTTAGGAGTGTTATGCCTCTATAGTTATCGCATACTTCCGCATCTCCTTTTTTCCACAATGTTATAATGATACCGCTATTCCAATCTTTTGGCATCTTTTCTTCTTTCCATATTCTTCTCACCAGTGTACTCATTGCTTCATGTAGCGCTTCCCCACCGTACTTAAACATCTCTGCCATCATCTCGTCACTGCCGGAAGCTTTTCCATTTTTCAGGCTTTTTATTGCTTTTATAACCTCCTCTCTATCTGGTACTTTTATTTCATTTTCGTCTGTTAGCGTTGATAATTCAATTTGTTCACGTTCTTCGGTGCTGCTCATGCATAATAACCGTTGAAAGTGTTCTGCCCAGATTTGTCTTACCTTTTCTGGATTACTTTTCAATCTTCCTACACTGTTTTTTATTCCTCTTGTTTTGACTAATTTGGTCTTTCTCTTGTTTTTAATGTTTTGGTAGAACCCCCGTATATCTTTTCTGCTATAGCATTCTTCAATTTCTTTCATCCTCTCTTCCAATCATTTGTTCTTCTTTTGTTTATATAGCTTGCTTACTTCTTTTCTCTTCTCTCTATACTTGTTATAGTCCTCTTCGTCGCCCGATTTTATCAATTGCAGTCTTGCCGTTCTTTTTTCTTTCATTTTTTCTTCACATTCTCCGTCAAACCATTTTTTTAACCTTTGTCTCTCTTTGTATCCTATTTCTTGCTTGATGCTTTCTCTTATGCACTCTGTAATTGTTTTCCACTGCTCTTTTTTTACGTTTATTTTCCTCTCTAATTCAGTTCTCAACCTTTCTGCATATCTACTTGCTTCTGTTCCGTCGTTGATAAGTTTTTCGGTTGCGACCTGTTTCTTTAGTTGTTGTTTTGTTCTTGCCACTACTGGCTTCTGCTTAATATCAGCTATTACTAGATAGTGGTCTGAGTCCGCGTTGGCTCCTCTGTATGATCTTACATCTTGAACAGATGAGGCGCGTTTTCTTATTATCAGCATATGATCTATTTAATTTCCTTCCTGTTTACTCGCTCCTGGCCAGGTCCAAGTGATTTTATGTTGTTTCTTGTGCTTATATTTGGTACTAGGGATTATCATGTTTAACTCCGCTGCCAGTTGACACAGTCTATTACCGTTATTGTTCGTGGCTGAGTGAATTGTCTCCTTACAGGCTACATCATCTATATGGTCTTCTTTCCCGAATTTAGCGTTGAAATCTCCTATTATAACTATTGCGTCATGTTTCGGGATTGTTTCATAAAAAACCTCTAGCTCATTGTAAAACTGATCCTTTTTTGTGTCACTACTTTCTTCTGTTGAGGCATATCCATTTATTATGGACAAGTTATATGGTTTCATTTTGATTCTTATATAGGACAGTCTTCCATTTATCGCTTTAAAGTGCATTATTTTATTCTTCAGCCTTTTCATCACTATGAATCCCGTTCCTTTACTTCCTTGAGTGCACTCTCCTGAGTAAAGGAACATGTAGCCCTCCCCATTAATTTCACCTTGCCCCTTCCATTTCGTTTCCTGCAAAGCTGCAACCTCAACTCCATATTTTGTCAGTTCATATGCAACTTCTCTCAGTTTTCCAACCTTCAGCATCGTTCTCACATTCCATGTTCCAATTCTCACTATTTTATGCTTCGATCTTCTCCTGTTCTTCTTCTCCACTCTCGTTTCTTTCCTTTTATTCTTCACTGCTTCTTGTGTGATTCGTATTTCCTTATTCATTTCTCCTTGTGTTCGCCGGTCCGTCAACAATATACCACCAAATTCACTAGCTTTTAGTTTTTTGGAGACGAGGCATGGGCATCTAGCTTCCTCTCCACCAGTTTATCCTCAATTGGATCCCAAACCAGGGTGCACCCGGGAGTGAACAGCTTCAAATGACCTGTCTTCACCGTTTTCCCTTTCTCTCTCTCGGTTTTTGCTCTTGCTCTTATCTCTTTCATAATTCTTCTCTCCTGTAGAGTGAGGTCATTGTCAATGTATACTTTTGAACCCATCAGCTTGAATTTATTTCTCAGTACTTGCTTCTTATCTTCGAAACTATGCATCACAATCAAACATCTTTTTTCGTTTAACTTGAACGCGTCCTTGATTTCAACTTCTGCTCCCATCTTCTCATTAAAAAAGTTTTTTACTGCTGTCTTTAATTTACGTGTCTCTCCTTCATCTATGGTTATACCACTCAGTATCAAATTATTTCTTATTTTTTCTCTTTCCATGTTCTCCATCCTAATTTCCAATTCTTTATTCTTATCCTCAAGTCTTTTCATTTCCTCATTCATCCGGCTTGTGCTCTTTACGTTTTCGCTTTTCATGACTTGCAGGTCACTGTTGGTCTGTACCGCTCCTCTTCTGACCTCCTCTATATCATTTCTTAGGGTACCAATTTCTCTTTTAATATCATCTACGCTGGTCTTGATATCATTTGCAAAGCCACCCATCATTTCTGTTAGCTGTTGCATTTGTTCTTCGAGCTTCTTAGTATCAACTCGCTGATTGCTTTTTTGGTAGGTCTCTCGATATCGATATCGCTGCTCTCCAAGTCTGTTTCCTCAACTTTACTTTTACTATCTGCTTTAGGAATCGGTGATCTGTTGATCTTTTTGCTGCGTCTGAAGATATCATAAGCGGCTGTTCTCTGCTTGCTGCTTTCATCTGTTGCCGCACCATCGTTAACATAACTGTTAATTTTTTGTTCATCCATTCTTGTGTGAATGGTTTTTTACTCGCGTGAGGCTTAGATTCGGGTCGTCCCCTCGGAAATCGTAGCCCTTTATACAATGGTGATTTATTGGTTGCCTACTCCTTAACTATTTGTTGAATATGCGTGTGACGTTCTCGTTTATATCAACAAATATCACTCTTATCTTTTCTATTATTTTCGTTACCGTTTTCATACCTTATTATGGTTTTCTGTTTTGTAACAGTATTTTCCGTACAAGACGATACCGCAAGCTCTCTCCTCCGGTCTCCTTTTCCACTCTATTTTCTTCCTTTAAATCACACAATTACTCGCTTGATTAATCGCTCCTATATAACCCAACTTTTCACCAACTCAAAAATTATCATCCATTTTCTTACTAAGTATTTACTTAATTATAATGCGAAGTATATACTTTGCCCCAAATTTTTATTCAGAAATAAATCATGGTTTTAAATCTATTTTAAATTTTTAAATTTAGTATTACATAACATGTAGCAGACGTCGTCAGATGTACCTATCTACAGAAAAAAAAAACAATAAAAAACAATATGTAAAATGATTTGCTTTTTATTACATACTAGAAGACTACAGCCACTACTGTTATTTGTCATAATTACGTATAATTAATATAATTGGTAACAACAAGCTTGTTGTTATTGTTATCATATATTTTGTACGAATCCTGTGAAATAAGTCAAAAGCACGCGTCTAATGCCCATCTTTAATTAATTAAGTTTACGAATTTAATTATGTTTAGTTTTGTTAAATATTAGATCTATTTGGTTCCCACTTAATGTTATGTGTTTTGTTACTTGAAATTACAATGTGTTGGTCCATGTTCTGTTAACTTAAATTAATTTTATAAGATTTAAAAGTTAATTTTAATTTTCCAAATCGTGAAGAAGTACAAACAAAATAATAACTATAGTTCAGTTTCAATTGGAACTACAGAAAATACTCGACCTTGTAAGAATGATATAAGGTACTATGCGTAAGTATAAAAAATGTATTATTATCAAATCTAAGCTTCACTTATTTGTTAACCTGTGTTACTTACTGAATACTTACTTTACTTTTAATTCAAACTTTCTTAATCCAAAAAGATGAGACGGGCGTGAGTGGCCATTAATTAACAAGCTTCCAAAAAATTTAAAAAAAACACACACCTTGTAACATAACGATATAATGAATTTTAATATCATTTACACAATTTTAGTGTAACATTAACCTAACATTAACTCAAATGCTAAATTATCAATCAAAATCATTGAAATCCAAGTGATCACCACGGCCGTTGCTGGACCTAAATAAACTTATTCTAATTTACTATTTATAGTCGGCCCTGGCTGGAACACTATTAAATATTACAAATAAATCTGATCTTAAGTTACAATCCTTAATCCTATTTAATTTGCCGATATTCCATGGGAGGCTTAATCAACCCACAACCTCATAATTCACAAACGGAGTTCATTGAATCCCGAAACCGTAATTAACCAAGCACTTGCTGAAACAATTTCAAATTATAAATTGGATTCGCAAATGCTTGTTACCATTTTTATGGTTTAGCTGGGACTACTCCTCCCTGCCCGTGTGAGTTACTTATCTGGCCTTTCTATTACCCCTCTCGATACCTCGGTCGCCTCCTGCTGTAATACAGAATGCTGAATTGTAAATAATCCCACGGTTACGGCGGGGCTGGTAAAGCATAATAATAATTATCGAGTGCTGAAATGTTGAATTCCACACGATCTCGACCGGAACCTAATAGGCATAAGATACTTATTTAAATAAGACTTCTGCTAGTAATACTGTAGTAGACTTGTGATTTCATTCATAATTTAAATGAATGGGTTATCATTTGGGGCTTCTCACGTTGCTGGAGCTGCTGCACAAGGCACAACGAGTATTTTACTTGGAAAAAAATCCAGAGTAAAAATGTATTAATGGACTACAGGCGGCCATTTAAGAATTTTTCGGTAAACCAATTAATCAACGGTTAGATACTTCGGATGCGATTTTTGTGCAAGCAATTCATACAACTAATCATAGAAGTGAATTTGCTGAAAATTGTGGTACAGTATGTTACGTTAATTTTTCTTTCAAATCTTTTACAACAAATTTTAATAAAAACGGAAACCGGAGAGCATGTCAGGGGGTGTGTTCGTGATGCAAGGCAACAAAACACAAAATAATTTTAATTGTTTAATACGTGCATCAAACAACTAAATTTTAAATATTACAAAAATAGTAAAACGGCTTGGATCCAGCTTACCTAACGTTCACAAGTACTACATTTTTATCAAACAACAATCTTACATAATCGTTCTAAATTTGCTTCCAATTTCGCATTACCAAAAGCCAAAGTTTGAACTAACCTCCGCACTTAATTTTGCCATGCCACTGCGGACCATTGCCGCCACGCACAAACACAAATCCATTTCCATCGATTCCAGACAATTTCGGATGTTGTTCCATAAAAATTGGTAATGATCCAAGTTGATTACATAGTCGGATATTCGAGCTACCGTGGATATTCGAGCAGTTTCCATTCACCTTTTATTCCAAATTGAAAGTTAACCCAAACTTGTCATCGTAAGTCGCTACTGCGCGCTTCCCAAATAATACTGATTGTCGATACATATCATCTTAATCCCAGTGAGTATGTTCCGTGAGGACTACACTGTTAAGTGAGCTGATAGCCAAATGGTTACCAACAACTCGCGCGACTATTAATTCCATCAAAGCCACATAGCACAATTTTACTTCCGAATTTAGCTAACCTTATTAATTCGCGTTACAATTACGGATGGTTACTATTTGTGAATATCGAAACAACCTACATATCAAATTCAAATGAGTCCCCTGGCTCGAGCGGGTCTCGAGTTGGTACTCGTTCCCGATCGAGTCGGTACTGTTCCCCTAACGGTCGACTCGATCCTCCGACTGGGACTCCGACTGGGACTGCTATCTGTTACCGTGTTTGTTACTTATATTACCTTCTTCGATTACTTCCTCAACGCTGGGTTCGCCTACTGTCTGTAAATCCAGACGCTGAATCGTAAATAAGCCCACGGTTATGGCGGAGTTGGTAAACATAATATTTATCAAATGCTGAATGTTGGATTCCACACGCGACGGAAGCTGGTAAGCATAACAATTTGTGTTGATGTTTTAGCTGAAGCGCAGATCTCACGCTATCGGGACGGTGTTTTTTAAGCATGAAGCAAAAATAATTTAATTTTCAACCTGGTAAAAAACATAGGCGTAACAAGTAGATTTTCTAATAAATTATAAGTTATTCATCTGCGGGTTTTACCAAATTGGATTCCCGGAAAATTCAGGATTTCCAAATCATGCCTCACATTTACCTTGATGTAACATAAAACATTAATCAATTTTTTTCAGTATATTTTGGCCATACTCGTGTTGCATATTTCATCGAAAGCATTAACTTGGATAAGCTTTTGCAAGTTTAGTATGGGTAAATGCAATTCTAGCAAAAATACTATTATGGGAGATATGTTTCCATATATAATGAAAGTGGAGTGAGATCTTTGAATATTAATGTCATGCCGCCATTTGCCCAAGGATGAAAAATTATAAATTCAAAAAAATATAAGAATAATACAATACGTAGAAAATCAAAATTCAAAAAATTTTAAAAAAGAGACATTTAACAAATAACAGGTCTGAATTAAGAAAATTTGAAAAAATGAAAAATTCGTAATACGACAGTACAATATAACGTTATTTCATGGTTATTGCCATTCTTCAGTTGCACGCAGTCACTTATTACATTGTGAAATAAGAAAAATTTTCAGACTAAACAAAAATATGGACTAAATAGTACAAAATTGACTTACCATAACCTCCAAAGATTATCAAAACTGAACTTGTTACATGAAGTATGAATAATTTAAAAATGATTTGAACTAAGAAATTCGTTTACCTAGCACTGCTAGTTTGAAATCCGAAGGCACTGCCCTCTTAATATGATTTCTAAAAACTTTGAAAAAATTCAAAATTCAAAATTTACCACGTTTTTTAACCGTGAGGCGTAAAACTAGAAAAAGAACTCAAAATAAAAAATTTTAAGTAAATTTGTGGTTTTTAGTATGTATTTATGGTTAAATTTCTTAGTTCAAATCATTTTTAAATTATTCATACTTCATGTAACAAGTTCAGTTTTGATAATCTTTGGAGGTTATGGTAAGTCAATTTTGTACTATTTAGTCCATATTTTTGTTTAGTCTGAAAATTTTTCTTATTTCACAATGTAATAAGTGACTGCGTGCAACTGAAGAATGGCAATAACCATGAAATAACGTTATATTGTCGTATTACGAATTTTTCATTTTTTCAAATTTTCTTAATTCAGACCTGTTATTTGTTAAATGTCTTTTTTTTTAAATGTTTTGAATTTTGATTTTCTACGTATTGTATTATTCTTAAATTTTTTTGAATTTAACCATAAATACATACTAAAAACCACAAATTTACTTAAAATTTTTTATTTTGAGTTCTTTTTCTGAAAAATTATATATATAATTTAGTTTATTACTCACTTTTCTTGTTTATCTATGCATTTTTGTTGAACGATGTTCATCGCAGTGTTACTTGGTATGAACTATAAATTGAAAATTCTGTTTGAGAATCATTAACCTGACCAAAATATCAGTAACCCAGTGAGCAGGATTTGGATAGTTTAAATTTAGAAAATCTTCTATTTGCTCTGTAATAATGTAATTTGTAATAATCCATCCATCCCCTGAATGATATAATGGGATTTTGAAGACTTGACTATCGAAAGACTGTTATTATCTGTGGGAAAAAGATGTTCAGTATGTTATTATCAAACAATAATCTTAGAATCATTACAAGGTAACACAAAAACTGTTGCAGCTCATGCATACCATAGCTCATGCAATAGTGAGAACTTTCAGTGTATTATAACATAGCATTTAAAAATACAAATTGCATTGTATTAATAGTCAAATGCTTGAGTAGTCATTAATTTTATCCTTATCATTAAGTTCTTTAGATAAGCGTACGTTGTATATAAATATTAAGTAAACATAAAATAATTATTAATAGTTTATGCCATAATGAATTACTACTTGGGTTATTTTCTAGTTTTCTTATGTGTAGGTAAGGTGAAATTTAGTTAAATAAATTTGAAAGTTAAAATAAAAATGTATATTTTCTTGAGTTGATGTTGTCATTTAATTGACGATTGTGGATTATTTAGAATTTCGATGTATGTAGAGGCTCAGATTATTTAGAATTTTACATTATAATGAATAATTAATTATTTATGTTTAAGTAAAAAAAAGACATTTATTTCACATTTTCAAAATATTTGTACTACATAATAAATATATAACTAATAAAGAGGTCAATGGATGCTTAGATTTTTTATTTCTTATTTTTTAATAATCTGTCTTCCAAAGTACATTTGTTATAATTTCTAGTATACATACATATAAGACCACATTATAATCAGAAATTTTGAATAATATGATTGTTTAATAAATATAAGAATAGATTTCTTTCCTTTTTGGAAAAGTGGGTTTTACATTTTTTTTCTTAAATTTCATTCAGTTTGCGAGAAAATGAAAACACAACACTGCAATTTAATCACATGGGTGAATAAGTAACCCAGTATAAAATCAAATTTAAGTAGGTATGGTATTTATTTGGTTATAATTTGACGTCACACAAATTTTACATAGTGATATCGTCTGCACCTTCTAATCATGATTACAACTTTTGGGATTTATCTTCTATCTGACCCCTTTGTTCTTGTTCTGATTGTAGAGGTGATAATATGTTCTTTTTGAAAGTATTTACTAGAATTTTGGTATCCTCCAGTGCCGCAATTGACAGCTCTATCTGGGTTGTCTTCAGCTTTTGTTCATCTTTAATTCTTATATTTTATCCTTATTTCTTATTTTTTGCCAACCCGACTTAAGCCGACAACCAGTTTCTTCCCAATAATGGCAAAAAATGCAATCGATTTAAACTGTCGATAACTTTTCGTACCATTTATCATTTATACAAACGTTTACTTTTGGTTTTCTGAGTTTAAATTGACTACCATACAATGTATTTATAGTTTCAGCACTACAAGCGCTTCTAGATGAAATTATTGACAACTATAAAGACAATTTGAACGATTTTCCATACACTTCCAAAATCTCCTTATCCAATTTAAATTTTACTCTTTATACTAGAGAATATAAAGATTTTGGGATAATTTTAAATGAAGAAACTTACAGAGAAGTCAATGTCGATATTTTAACTACAATAATTATTCATGGCTGGCTTCAAAACGGCAAAAAGAAGTGGGTTGAAGTCATGAAGGACACTTATTTGAATAAATCAGATACTAATATAATAGTAGTCGATTGGTCGAGCTACGCTGGAATTAATTATGCAGAAGCCGTTTATGCAGTACCAGCAGTTGGACAATTGACTGGTGATTTGATTTATAATTTAACTAAAATTGGGATGAATGTAACAAAGCTACAAATTAATGGCTTTTCTTTGGGCGCTCATGTTGCTGGAGCTGCTGGACAACGCGTATTTAATTTAACTAATGCAAAAATAAATCGTATCAATGGATTAGATGCAGCTGGACCATTGTTTGAAGGAACTTCGAAAGATGAACGTTTGGATTATTCTGATGCGATGTTTGTGCAAGCAATTCATACGAATGGTAATAAAAATGGGTATGGTCCGAGTTATGGAACCATCGACTTTCAAATTAACTATTCCATGTTTTTTGGTTGTGGAAGTTCTCAAAATGGATGCCCACTAAATCCAGGTGTTCCTAATGAAAATTATATCTTGCCGTATGGTAAAATTTCTTATTTTATGTAACAGGTATTTGATTATCTCGTTTTTCTTTTTAGTGTTTTGTGATCATATTAGAGCAGTGGCTTATTATATTGAGAGTATTACGTCCGACCAGTTGCTGGGTGTAACTTGCGATAGTTGTTCAGATTTTGGTATAGGATTGTGCAATTCTAATGCTAAAACAATAATGGGCGAAAATTGTCCATTCAATGAAAGCGGAGTACGATATTTGAAAACAAATTCAATGTCTCCGTTTGCAGAAAGTAATAAAAATTATAACTTTCTGTTTTTCTTTTGAAAAATAATTTTTAACTCTCAACTAGAATAGATTTATTTATTAAATAATTTGTTTAATGAAATTTTGTAAGACTATGGAAATATTAGTTAAATATAAAATTATTTAAATAAATTATTAATTATTTGCAAAATATCTGTTCACCATAGCACCGAGTACCTACGGCAATAACATTAAAAACTGTTTACGTATAGAGAAAACAATACTTTCTCATTCTTAGTATAAAAATTAATAGGTGCTAGTGAAAGTAGATAATACACATAATTGCATACCACCTTCTTATTGAAGAAACTTTTAAAGTTAAGATAACTTTCTTCGTTGGTTAGTTGCTATAGCTATGGATCGATGGACAGGTAAAGTTGCTGTAGTGACAGGTGCGAGTTCTGGAATTGGAGCTGCTATAGTTGAAGAACTTGTTAAGTATAATATCAAGGTAAATTTGAAATTTAATTTATTAAAAAAATATAATAATAATAAGAATTTTTTATAATTATTTTAGGTAGTTGGACTATCGAGACGAAAGGAATTACTCGACGAACTTTCGGATAAATTTCCAGCTAAATTTTATGGTATTAAAACGGATATTACAAATGAAGAGGATATTTTAAATGCTTTTGCGTGGGTTAAAGAAAATTTGGGCAGCGTTTCCATTTTGATTAATAACGCAGGTATTGGTAAACCAACAACTTTAATAAATGGGGCAACAAGTGATTTTAAGAAAGTGCTAGATACCAATGTCTTGGGATTAACAATAGCTACACGAGAAGCTATTCAAAGTATGAGAAGTAATAGTGTTGATGGTCATATTATACATATTAACAGTATAGCTGGACATTACGTACCTCATGTTCCTAATTGGAATGTTTATCCAGCTTCCAAACATGCTGTCACGGCTTTAACAGAAACTTTGAGACAGGAATTGAATTCAATTGGTAGTCAAATTAAAATCACTGTAAGTTGTTTAAACTTTTATATTTTATAAACGATTTATAATATTGTTATTTTTGGTGATTTAAGAGCCTTAGTCCTGGTTTGGTAGATACTGATATATTTGCGGTTAATGGATTCCTTGAAGATACTCTTGAAATGCTAAAATTAATGCCAAAATTAAATTCGAAGGATGTTGCAGATGCAGTTACTTATGTTTTAGGTACTCCTTCACATGTTCAGGTACGTGAAAGATAATGAAATTCTTTTAAATTAATTAAAGTGCGTGTTTTTAAATATTACAATTTTAGATAACGGAGCTAACAATACGACCAGTTGGCGAACTTCCCTAATTTTAATTTTTTAACTATAATATAATTATCAAAATAATTTAACTTTGGAAGTATAATATTTAATACGAAACCTGTTATCCACTGATTAGTACATATTATTATAGATCCTGTTTTTAACTGTTTTAATTGCTAGGTATTTAAAAAAATAGAATGTTTTTATACTTTTTATATTATAAAAATTAAAAAATCAAAATCATTCCAAAGAAATAAAAAGTTTAATTAATCAGAATCATTACAACGTAAAATTAAATTTTTTAATTGTTTTAATCAATCCCACTATATCTAGACTATTGATCCCTAAGCACAAAAGGAGATGGCCATCTTCTCTGAATTTGTTGCAAGCCTGTAATTATTACATAAGTTCAGGTGTTTACCATAAGTTTGCTATAATAATACTTACAATGAATTCTATTTGTGAAAACTTAAAAATATTTAAATAATATGGTTAATAATATTTTAATGTCATCATGGGCATTTATAGCATCCAACAATGTAGATCAATAAAGAATCATTATTATTTCTCAGCTTTTGCAGTAGAGATTTGGCTTTTTACTATAAATGTTTTGGGAAACACCTTTTAATTTTTAACCTTTAACCTCTTAAATTTTTAACGTTAATCTTAATTGTTTCTTAAATTTTTACTTGATTTGATAATCTAGTTTTACCGTGGTAATTGTGATAACAACGGATTTGTTGAAATCAAGGTTATATCAAATCGCCAAAGTCTTCTGGAAGCTGAGCCACTTTGATTTTGTTGCAAAATTATTTTTAATAATTTTAAATCGACAACTTTAAAATTCCATTCAAGTGGTTGAAAATATCAACGACATTATTTTGACAAGCTATTTTCAGCGATAACAATTTGTCATTGCTCGTATTAAAATTTTCCAGCGACATAATTTTAAACAAGTGATTATTTTTTTGTTGGTATAGTCTACTTGTCTTTTTTTGTTTCTCCATTTGTGGTAATATTAAGACAAGTAGCTACGATTTCTTCGTAGCTGTTTTCCATTTAAGCTGATAGTTCTCGGTCTACTGACAGCAAAGTACCTGCAGAGATTGTCTTGTTGGAAGCCACGCCCTTGCTTCCGTTAATCCCAGCTAGTTTTTAACATCGTGGTTTTCTTCACAAGAAGAAGCTGGTTCTTCTTTTTCCAGCGTGTAAAAAAAATTCTATTTCTCCGTAAGCGAAAAAAGAATTTTTAATTACAGTACCGATGCGAAGGCTTTGGTTGCTTGCATCGGTTGTTCTCTAGTTGATATGCCGAGTGATAAACGGGTAAAAAGTTTTGTAATCCAATTTGTAATCAGCTTGTGCATCAAACGAGGATACTCGGTATTGGTGCTAAGGTTGATGCATACAAAGGCAATTATACACGAATTTTTTTTTTTTTTTCAATAAACTTCCTGGCAACGGCTCGTATATTTTTCATATTTTAAAACAGTAAACTAAGGCGTTTACGTTATGAAAAAATGGAAAGTGCTTGTGGTGTTAAGTTTAGATTTCGGGCTTGCATCTGCCTGGAAGCCCAGTAATTTAATTAAATAATAAAAAAATTTCAGCAACCTACAACTTGAATCTTAACGTATAAATGATATCGAATTAATCTGATACTATTAATACCTTCAAATGACATATCTACAAATGTTGACAAAAATAAAGTATAGCGCTATTTGTCATCCCGCATAGTTATTGTCGTATAAAGTTGACAGCACCGATAAAGTGAGCGTCGCGCTAACCGCGCAATATTTTTATCACAGTCGTACGTACATGTGTTTCTATTATTTTCAATTCATCATGGTCTTTAATTAATTTCGTAGTTGGATTAATCCGGTATTATTCTGTTTGATAATGGACAAGTTAGTTCAAAACGTTAAAAAAATTACCAGGGTGTAGATTGGGAAGAAAAGACATCAACATAGTTTGTTATGCGGACGATGCTGTTCTCATTGCAGATACGGAAGATCAACTCCAATACATGCTACATATACTTGTCACAACAGCAAAGGCATATAATATGAATATATCTGTAGAGAAGACCAAGGCTCTAACAATATCTAAAGAGCCGATCAGGTGCAAATTAGAAGTTGAAGGAAAGATTATCGAACAGGTCATGACTATAAAGTATTTAGCAGTTGTCATCTCCAGTGAACGCAATTTGAACATAGAAATAAAACATCACGCAATGCAAGGATCGAGAATATCTGGTTACCTCAAAGACGTCACATGGAAAAACAAATATATGTCAATAGAGAGCAAGACAACAATATACAAAACCATAATAAGACCGATAATGACATATGGAACCGAAACCCGTGCAGAAACCAGCAGAACAAAACAAATATTTCGAACAACGGAAATGAATACTCTACGAGCCATAGTTGGTAAAACCAGACTTGACAGGTACGTAATACCGAAGTGAGACAGGCATGCGGCATAACCGACGTTGTCAATTTCGTGAGACATCGACGAAATGAATTGAACGAACATGTTAACAGAGCCAACGACAATCGACTGATCAAAATTGATCAAAAGTAACCTAAAACCATTGGCAAAACGAAACCCTAGAAGGCCACCCAAGAGATGGGTGGAAAGCGGTGTCCACATCAGAAGAAATGTGAAGAGAGGAAAAGCGTGAAGAAAAACAAGCAGATGCCTATAATGAAAGAAGAAGAAGAAGAAGAGTTGGATTAGACTGAAGAACAATTCTGGGAGTCTGATAGTGATACTTCTGAACCTACACCTAAGCATTAATGGACAACAATCAAATACTCCGCAAAACAATTCGTTGGAGAATAGCACAAAATTATTTTTTATAGTAGCTATTCACATTGAAAAATTAAGTGTACCAACGACTGGCTAAACTAATTTAAAAACAGAATATTTGATTTAAGTTTTGTTAAATGTACATTGTTGGTTATACAGTGAACAATAAATTATATATTATGAAATGTATAGTAAAATCAAAAGGAAATTGTTAAATTAAAATTTCTAATATTTGATCAAATAAATATTGTATCTAGTTCGGCAGTAAATATAATACAAAACAACAATTAATTGTTGTTTTATTTGTTACAAAAAAATATTACAAAAAATCTTAATTAAAAATAAAATTCTTTTGCTTCTTCCACTTTTAGGCTAGGATAACTCCTGTTTGCCTTGACATTGGGCTGTCTTCTATTGAAGACTGAGCCGATGTCGCAAGTTTCTAAGCATATAAATTGCTTTACATTTGAGGCAGCTTGCTGGGCTTGCCTCAGATGTGCCCGAAACGCTGGATTTTTTGTTGATGAGGGCAAATCAGCAACCTAAGGGGACCGCTGGCTTTACGTGCCCTCCAAATCACGAAAAAATAAAATTAATTAAATTAAATTTGGCGAAGGCGAAATGGCGACGGCGCGGCGGAGCGACAACGACAAGATGCGTCGCTATCTTCGTTATAAGTTACTACAACTTTATATCTTTACCGTAGTGGTAATAAGAGAGTTAGCTAATTCGCTTACAAAAGCCATACCTACTCTTATCTGTGTTAGTTAACAATGGAACGTTGGAAAAATCAAGTCGCTATAGTAACTGGTGCTAGTTGTGGTATTGGCGTGGCAATTGTTGAAAATCTTGTTCGTTATGACGTTACGGTAAAAATACATTTTGTAAATAATCGATATTTATTTTACTTTCAAAATATGTAACTTTAGGATGCAGCCAAATAATTATAATAAAATTAATTGTTATAACCATTCATTTAAAACATCCAGTTTGATTTTTAGTGAGAAAGAAAATAATATGGTAATAATAGAAGTGAATTATTGTTGTTATAAAACCGATTCTATCGCTTCATTATAATCTGCAATAATTGCTTCAATATTTAAATTTAAATTTCAAGGTCTCCGAGAGTTATGCCTGGTAGCAAAGAATACAAATCACAGTTTTATATTATTTTGTGAATACCAACAACGCCAAAAAAGATATTTTTAAATTTTTGTAATGACCTTTAAACTAAGAACTTTTTGTTATTTATATTAAAATAATGTTCATCGGTGTTCAGTAATTGGAATTCTAAACATCATATTCAAGCAATTTACAAAACAAACTTATTTGTAAACAATACCTCATCTTTCTAAAAAATAATATCCAATAAATAATAAATAAGAAAAATTAAATTGATTATTTAATTTAAATAATACCTATAGGTAGTTGGATTATCGAGACGGAAAGAGCTATTAGATGAATTATCTGGAAAACTGAAAGAAAAAAAGTTTTATGGCATCCAAGCAGATATTCGAGAAGAAGATGATATTTTAAAGGCATTTAAATGGGTAAAAGAAAATGTGGGCCCTATTTCCATTTTGATCAATAATGCTGGCATTGTTATACCATCAACTTTAATCGATGGAGAAACGAGGGATTTTAAAAACACTTTAGATACGAACGTGCTTGGTTTAACAATAACAACCAGGGAAGCTGTTCGAAATATGAGAGCCAATGGAGTTGATGGACATATTATACACATTAATAGCATTGTTGGGCACTACGTAGCCCATATACCGAAATTTAATGTATGCCCAGCTTCGAAACATGCTGTTACAGCTTTAACGGAAACTCTGAGACAAGAATTGAACTCAATCCAAAGCAAAATTAAAATTACTGTAAGTTTTCTATGATTGTATTAATAATATTTTATAAAAATTATTATTTTGTAGAGCATTAGCCCAGGTGCAGTAGACACTGATTTGTGGATTGCTAATGGATTTGCAGAAGATAATGAAGTTTCTCAAATGATAAAAGTTTTGCCTAAGCTAAATGCAAAAGATATAGCAGATGGAGTTATTTATGTCTTGGGAACACCACCACACGTTCAGGCAAGCATTAATAAATTATCAATTATAAATCATTTCTTCTTATAATTTACAATATATGTAGATAAAAAATATTTTTCTTTTAGATAACGGAACTTACCATTCGACCAGTTGGTGAACCATTTTAAAATTTTTTAATACTGCAATAAAAATTTCAATTCAAAAATATTTTTTTCATTATTGTGTAATATTTATAAAAAGTAAAGCTTTGTAAACTTCTATTATTTTTTATTTAATAAAACTCAGCTCACTAGTGACTTATGAAATATTTAAATTTATTTAAAGACTTTGTTGTTATTTTATGTCGCTTCTGAGTGAAAGATGGAAGGAGGAATAGGTAGACAATTGAGTGGATATATTGAATTGGTCCTGGAATTCAAATTTCTCATCTTTAGTTTATTCTTGCTCTTCCTCAAACTGACTTTCATCTGTTTTGTACTATTATTGAATCTGAAAACATTTTAGATTTTATAGCCATCAATGGTTTACAGCAGCGGTAGCTCGTCAAAGGAGGCAAGAGAGGTTGAGCTTTCTCTGAAGATTAAAAAAAAGTGAAAAAGTTGATTTTTGATTGTGAGAACTATGAAAAGATATAGATACTTTTTCCACATTACTTATCCAAAACATAAAATGAGGCTAATGCAGAAACAGAATCGTCAGCCTAGAACAAAGGTAGGCAACATTTTTTCCTTAGGCGGGCTAGAATTCCAATAAAATATGCATTTTGTTTAGAAATCTTTCAACTTTAATTTATTATTAATGTTAAAGTTAGCAACTTTCTTTAAACTAATGTAAAACTTAGAAAAAATTCTGCGGGTCGAATTAAAGCCCTCCTCGGGTCGTACTTTGGTCACCCCTGGTCTAGAACATAATATACTATATTCAGATGACGTAGCCATCAAGTTCTCTGTCCCTGGAGGTGCTATCCGTTGAAGTTTTTGTGTATCAGTGTCTGTTGTTATTAATGTTACGAATTATCCAAAGTTTTCCGACTTTGGTTCCAACTGCGAGAAGACTAGTATATACTTCAATTATTTTAGAAAACGCTTTTAGCACTTAAAACCCTGAAAATGTCTCCAGCATTTTGCGAGAGAATCTCTTTACTTTATTTCAATATATATATTTTTTATTTTAATTTTATCAATTTATAATAATAATGAATTAATTATTTTCTTTTATTTTTAGCAATTATTTACATAGAAAGCTATTAATAAATTATTAAATAAAAAGATCCATCCACAATAAATTATATACAATGTATAGAGCTATCAAAATCTTGGATAACGGGAATGATTAAGTTAAGCTAATTAGAAATTTACCATTTAATGAAGCAAAGCTATGTATTATAACATCCAATTTAAATTGAAATAAAAAAAATCATGGAAACTATCACACCCTGGCCATTAATTATAAATATACTAGCAAAAAACTATAAATATTAAGTTGATATTCTCGCAAAACAATTCCTTATAACATTCCTTGACAAATATGACAAAAAAAATTTATATTAAATCATTTCCAAATAAAATTATTTTTGATTTCTCTCTAGCTCATCGAGGGATCTGCCAAATCCAATTATGTTAATTTGGTTGAACGAGGATTTTCTTTACTTGTAAAATGATATACATCAAGGTCGGAGTTGTCATTTAAAATTTTAAAGTATTGGTAGCTGGGAATTTATAGATAAAAAATTATTTGAATCATGTCATAAAATCATTAAAAAGTAATAATTAATAATGAAATACCACTACACCACTGCAGAAACTATTAAAGAAATTAAGTAGGTTAGTTTTGAACGCCCCTTCCTTATCTAAATTGACGTGTCTTTTGTTTAAAAAAAAAAAATTATTTCGACTGGATAGTCTGGAAATGAACACCCGGTATGTATTTCAGTTTGATAATTTGGCATTCCTATATTTTATTATTACGCGAAACAATTTATGTTTTAGTGTTATCATGGTACATACTAATTAAGAATTTTAAAATATTTGTTGTATGATAATTTATTGATAAAAATAATGATTTAAATGTAATTAATGTAGCAGTAAATACAATATGCTCATTAGTGTTTACGTTATAATAACTTGACTGCAGCAGTGAGAATTTTGTTCACTATTTCACAGGAAATACAAGTGGGTTTTGTGAATTCAAAATGGAACGCTGGAGTAACCAAGTAGCTATAGTAACCGGCGCTAGTTCTGGAATTGGGGCAGCAGTGGTGGAAAATCTTGTTAATAATGATATTAGGGTAAAAAATCAATAATATTTTCTTTAAAACTAATTTATTAAGTTTACTTTCTGAAGTTAAGTATATTTTTATTAAAGGTGGTTGGATTATCGAGACGCAAAGAAAGGTTGGACGAAATGTCGAAAAAATTTCCAGATAAAAAATTCTATGGCATAAAAACAGATATTAGACATGAAGAAGAAATTCTAAATGCCTTCAAATGGGTAAAAGAAAATTTGGGACCAATTTCCATTTTGGTAAACTGTGCTGGACTTATTAAAAATATTACTTTGATAAATGGATCGACAAGCGATTTTAAAAATGTTTTGGACACAAATGTTTTGGGTTTAACAATTGCAACACGAGAAGCTGTTCAAGATATGAAAGCTAACAGCATAGATGGTCACATTATTCATATTAATAGTGTCGATGGGCATTATGTACCTCACATACCAAATATGAATATTTATGCTGCTAGCAAATTTGCTATTACAGCTTTAACGGAAACTTTGAGACAGGAATTTAACACAATTCAAAGTAAAATTAAAATTACTGTAAGTGTATTTATTATGTCTACTTATCAATTATTAATAGCCGCCAATCTGAAATAAATAAGTGCTTACACCATAAATATTATTATGAGTGTGCGAGATAAAATAATAAATAATTGAAGCAATTAAATTGTTTCAAAACATACTATTGAGGTGCAGAAATTTATGCTTTTAAAAAATAAATCAAAAAATTGTAGTTTACAACTACAATTTAATTATTGTATCATTGTTAAATATTTACTTCGAGAGGATATAAACTCCACCTCGGTTTATTTTAATTTTTCTTAAATTTCAATAACATTCATCTTTAGTAGCTTAAATAACCTATATAAATATAAATTAAAAAAATAAAATAAAAACACTACATAATATATTATTATCATTAAAATATTATTTTACAGAGTATTAGTCCCGGTTTAGTAGATACAGAAATATTTTCTGCTAATGGGTATGCCGATGACAAGGAAGCATGTGAACAGCTAAAACAATTGCCATTTTTGCAACCAAAAGATATTGCAGATGCAATTGTGTATGTGTTATCTACACCTCCACATGCAATGGTAACTATATAATATAAAATATACTATATAATTTAAAAATATCTATATAGTAAACTCGAAATCTTTCGATTATTATCAATAGGTACTAGTACAATATTGATAATGAATATTCAAAAAGATGGCTGATGTATCTAATGATAGATAAAAGATAATTAATTACTTATATCTCATTTAATTTATGTTATTAATTTTTTGTTTAATTTTAGATTACTGAACTCACAATCAGACCAGTGGGTGAACCGTTTTAATGCTTTTTAATCACTGTTATATCGATTATATACTATTTTAATTGTATGAGTACTTATGCACATTATCATAATTATTATAATAATATCAATGTATTTCTTAGTTAACTAGTTTATATAATGGACAAAAGTGATGAATTTAAATAATATTACACGATAATATACCTAATATATTATAAAGAGCAACATCAGTAAAATTTTGTATTCACTCAAAGTTTGGTTAAACAAAAATTTCAAAATAGAATTCACTTACTCTTAATTACTTTACTTAATTTATCCATTATTAAAACAAAAACCAAAACATCCTATGGAGAATTTTGGAATATGATAATATAATTATTATTTCAACAAGCAAATGAAATACGCTTATAAATTTGCGTGTCAATGTTAATTATAAGTTGTATTAAAAGTACTTTACTCTCAAGTAATGCATCTAGTATTCAATGCTAGTACGTACTTGGAAAAAATTTGAAACCAATATAAATGAAAAGTGCCAGTAATGTTATACGTATAGTACGAACAGCTTGCAAAATTAATTTATCTATACCAAATTACTACTATATTATTACTATAAATTACAAATTTACTATAAGGGTGTCCCCGGATAGACTTTACATAATTTCAGTGGTGATAGAGGACATAATTCTAAGAAAAATATTTAAGAAAATTTTTTTTCTAAGCTCAAACCCTCGAGAGTTAGGCCTCCTTAAAGTCCGTTAAATTTCCTATCCGGAATGGGGCGTCAGATTTTTTGTAAAATGTTTGGGTAAAAAGATACAGCGATTTGAAAAATACCAAGAAAAAAAAAAGTTCGAAATTTTCAACATTTTTGTACTTACTTTTATTTATAACTCGAAAACCGTTGCTTTTAGGCAATAAAAGATTAAAATGTAGTTTGTAGATTATTTCACTTTCTTTCAGAAAGCATTTAAGCATTTTTACTGAAAAATTAATATTTTCCGAGCTATGGCCATGTGAAGGTGGGAATTAAAAAAAATGCTTTAAGGAGGCCTAACTCTCGAGGGTTTGAGTTTAGAAAAAAAATTTTCTTAAATATTTTTTTTACAATAATGTCCTCTATCACCACTGAAATTATGTAAAGTCTATCCGGGGACACCCTGTATAAAAACTTAGCAAATAGGCAATAAAGATACTTGCTCAAGGTAAGTTTTCAAATAAAAAATTACAAGTCATGATAATTTTTCTACATAGAACAGTATTCGCAAAATAAACAATACCGAAAACAAAAATTGTATTTATTTTTTAATTTGTATAATTTAAATGTTCAAAATGTGCACCATTACGGTGTAAACACGATTTCATAACGGTTTTGCAGATCATTGAACATGTGTATAAAGAGTGGTTGCCGCAGTTGTTGAAAATATGCTTTGTCGTTAGTTCTGCAATATTTTTTTGCTGGCAGATCTTCTGATCGAAAAATTGACTCTTTTATTGGGAGCTGCCCTGTTAAACTGTTGTCGATATTTTTGTGATACTTGTTTTAAACTTGGGCCATTATCAAGTCCATTTCCGTATGAACGAAAATAATGCTCTACAACAAACACTTTTTTCTCAGTTGTTAGAACCATTTTCAACGCGATATTATCACCTGAGCAATGTAAATATGACAACTAATGACAAATAAGCCAAACATAATAAATGCATATCGCACAAGCAATTTCACAGCACTCTAAATTTTGGTACTATTTATTTTGGCGAATACTGTATATAATATACAAGTTTTTGTATTGTTGACTTTTAAAATTTGGTTTTTTTATATTTAATAACAAATTTTATGCTAATACTAAAATACAGATTGAAGAACAATAAATTGATAAAAAAATTAAAAGGTCTGATTACATGAAATTAAATTTCCACTTATATTATTTAATAAGCAGCTTTAATACTAACTTGTCAGTTAAACATGGAACGTTGGACAGGTAAAGTAGCAATAGTAACTGGAGCTAGTGCAGGAATTGGGGCAGCTATTGTTGAAAATCTTGTTAAGTATGATCTTAAGGTAAATAATTATAACATATTTTTATTATAATTTTTTTCTTGTAACATTATTATTATTTTAAAATATATACAATTTGTTTTATTTTGTGTTCTAACATTGTTTTACATTATAATTTTTTTTAAACACAAAGTTACTAAAGAATAATCAGTACAAAGTAGAGGCAATTTACAATGAGTTCATAAAATTTAACATTCGTAAATTATTCATTAATTATTAAAATATTATTTATTTTTATAAATTATAATATTTAAAAATCTATTAAAAGGTAGTTGGATTATCAAGGCGTAAAGAAATATTAGACGAAATGTCAGAAAAATTTAAAGGTAAACAATTTTATGGTATTAAAACAGATATAACGAAAGAAGAAGACATTTTAAATGCCTTTAAATGGGTGAAAGCAAATTTGGGGCCGATTTCAATTTTGATAAATAATGCCGGAATTCTTAAAAGTACAACTTTGATTGATGGAACAACAAGTGATTTTAAAAGCGTTTTTGATACAAATGTCATGGGTTTAACAATTGCAACACGAGAAGCTGTTCAAGATATGAGAGCTAACAACATTGATGGTCATGTTATTCATATTAATAGCATTGCTGGTCATTATGTACCCAATGCACCTAATTTTAATGTTTATCCTGCATCTAAGCATGCTGTTACAGCTTTAACAGAAACTTTAAGGCAAGAATTGAATGCATTAGGAAGTAAAATTAAAATTACTGTAAGTATATGAGTTTTACCTTACTAATTCTCTATTTAAATATAAATGATTCATTTTAAATTCGGGCTTATTTCTTTTAAATTTCTTAAATAAAATTTAAAATATGACGAAATATTGCTGATTATATTATTCATATTTAAAGTCTTAATATTCCGGGTAAATATTTAATAAATTAAAACAGTAAATTTAAATTTTACTTGAAAGGAATGGTAAATTTTCGTACCATAATACCATATACCAATATATCAATTATTTAGTTCAACAATAGCATAATCTTGAAGAAATTGGATATTGATGCATAACATTTAGCTTGTAATGTACATTTACTTGAATTTTAAGTGGTTATTATAATTTTAAGTTGCTAAAGGTATTACTTAATTTAAAAAATAGATTCAATGTCAAGATTATTTAAATTGTTTGCTACTTGACAAAGCAAATTCACAATAATTATTTTATTTAAAATCTCTGGTTATTATTTGTAATTTAAAATTTAATCATTACATGATTACATATTATGACAAAACAAAATTTGGTCAAGTTATATAATTTTATTTTACTGGATAATTGAAACTACCTGTGTATATTACTTTATTATTTTACAGAGCATTAGTCCTGGATTTGTGGAAACCGAAATATTTAGTGCTAATGGCTATTTTGACGATATAAAAACTGAAGAATCGTTTAGCACTCTACCTCGTTTATATTCTAAAGATATTGCGGATGCAGTTGCTTATGTTTTAGCAACATCTTCGCATGTGCAGGTATTTAAATATCTACAAAGATTAACGATGTGATTATGATATCTAAAAAAATGAACTTTGAGCTGAATATTAATTCTTATCAATTGTAATATTTTATTATTTTAGATAACTGAGCTTACCATCCGACCAGTTGGAGAAATGTTTTAATAATAATAATTACTTACATTTCTTATTCGACTTTTTAAAATTTTTAATTTTAAAATAAACTTACTAATGATTGAATAAATTATTACTACAAAATATTAGATACTTTTCAAAAATAAAAAATTATATTTAAAAAATTAAATATTTAAATTACTTCCTTAATTCCAATCAAAAATTATAGCAGAATGGGGTAATCCCTAGTAGTCGAAAATTTGGTTTTTGCCTATGAAAATCGATGGCCGGCAATAAAAGACATAGAATAATTAAAAAAAATGTATTTAAAAATACTTGATTAATTATATAAATTGATTATTTTAAAAGTATACATTTGAAAAGTCGCCATTTGGTGACGTAGTAACAAATCCTCCAATGGAAACGTTCCATTTACAGTTCAAATAATTTCATTTCACACGTTACGAACGTTACATGTACAAGACAGAGACAAAATATCACTTGTACGTCTGATATTAAGTCTTCATAAAATTTTTCAAACGTCAAATAAAAATAACCTCAAATAAAATTGTTTCTTGAATTTAAAATTGAGTAGTAGATGAAGTTAAATTATGATTTAAAAATAGCAATAAAAATATAATTTCAAAGAAGTGCTTTTTTAAAAAGTCCACCTACAAAAAAGTTGTGGTTAAAACAATGCAACATAGTTAAATATTTGATATCAAGTTTATCAATCGGTTTCATAAATATCATACGAAATGGTTAGTATGATAGAGTAAGAAATTCTTTTACTTATTTGTTGACAGAGGTTTTAAGCCTAAAAGTTTTAGTGTAAATTGTTGAGTTCAAATTATCGGATTAAATTTGGTTTGTAGTAAAATTTACTATATAAGGAAATTAAACAACTTAAAATTAAATTAAATCCAATTGAAAACCGAACAAGGAAGTTATTACAGTTCGTTATATTTTGCAAAATGCCTACTAAGAAATGTTTTATTCCTAGATGTGATAATACCACAAATAATTCTGAAAAAGTATTTTTTTTCGTTCCGATGGATCTAGCTACAAGAAAGTTATGGTATGAAGCAGCAAGAATATCATTACCATTTTATCCAAAATCATTATGGCATTGTTGTGAAGATCATTTTGATGTTGAGCACAATTTTGAAAACTGGATGTACTGTAAAACTATGGGAAGTAAGTTAAAAATTAAACATGGTGTGGTACCACATAAGTTTATTGATAATTCTCCATTAGAAACCCTCTCGAAAAGCTTAACGGATTCTGCCAAAAAAAGAAAGTTGGAAAATATTACAAGTTTTGAAGCAAAAAAAAATTCAAAAATTAGCAATAAGCCATCAAAATTGAAAGTTGTGAGGAATCTTTTTTTTTATACCACAGAATGTCGAAGAATGTAGTTTGATGCCATGTGCTTCGGGTGTTATATCGGTGTCGCCTGAAATAGATTCGTTACTTCCATCGACAAAATTAGTTGGAATACAAACAGTTTTGAAAAATTCAGTACGTAGTGTTCAAACAAATACTACAAAAATTATAGTTTGTGGTCTTATAAATTTACAGGACCCTTTAATTGCTCTTTAAAGTGAATTTAATTACCTTTGTGTAAATTTATTTTTAAAATAAAATATAAAATTTGTAAAAGTATATTTGTTATTAATTATTACATTTTAATCTTAAAAATTAACAATAAGACGTTTGCAGTTTAGGATATATGGCACTTTTCCAAAATTCTTCACAAATATTTAAAATGTCAATTACTTCTTCTTGTAAATCCATGTTTACATCCACCTTCAGAAGCAGAACAACTTGTACATTTACAACTTACCACTTCCTCTTCTTTTTCGTTTATTACAGCACACACGTCATAGCCTTTTATTCTTATTTTGTGTTCTGGAGTGATTTTTCCTTGCACTGTACAGAGATCTCCACTTCGCTGAAGTTGTGCATATGCAACAGCATTGTCTCCATACATTTCTTTACCTGATCTTTTGGTTTTTACGTTACGTACTTCGGCACTAACAAAATCCATGTTGGAAGTATAAAAGTCGTTCAACATATCACCGTCCACCGATGGTAAATTGTCCGATAATGCTTGTTCAAAATTAACTTCTAACTTAATAGTCATTTTGAGACACTAAAAAAAGCACTGCAAACTGTAATAATATTGGCGTTAACATTCATTTAATTTAAAATGATGGATATACTTATATATAGTAGGTACTCAAGACAAAACTTACAAATAATAACAAAATTTTGTAACTTAATTTCAAATTTTAAATAACAAAATAACTTCAAATTTCGAATTGACATTTCAAATTAACTTCAAGTGTCACTAAGGGGAGTGGCCTAAAGCTATCATTTCTGTCATTGGACGATTTGTTACTACGTCACGATTTACCGCGTTTTAGATTTTTAAAAAATTTTCAATTTTTAAATTTGAATTTGATGACTAAAAATTAATCAAAAAATTTTTTTTTATAACGAGGGGACCTTATTTACGTCTAAATATTTGATTTTAATAATAAAAAAAATTTATGGGATTAGCCCATTATAATAAAATTTGTTGTTTCTGTTATGTTATTGCTGTTTAACAACAATTAAGTAAAAGATCGTTCAGAAACTTACCATTTTCAAATTATAATGAATTGAAAGAAAAATACTAATTAGGGTCATCTTCTAATTTTTCAATTGCAATAACATCAAATTTCCAGGGAAATTTGTTTAAAATCCCGGGATTGCGGGAAGTACTTTTACTTACCTGGATTCCGGTATTAATTATACAATTTCTAAACATAATATTTAATTAGTGCATTTTTTGTGTTTTCTAAAAAATTGAAATGGTTCTTATGGCATACTCTATCACATAGTCTATATTTTTCTTCTCTCTATACGTATTCTGACTACGAATTTTGGTACTATAGAACAGCGGTTGTCAACCTTTTTACGACGCGACCTCCAAATTTTCTTACTTATTTTCTGCGACCCCAAAAATTTCAGTAATAAAAAATAGTCATTAATTATTTTGTTTAAAAGTTATATTACAAAAATATACTTCAACGACTCGGTGAAGGACCTAAATTCGGGTGTACGTTCTTTATTTTGAACTCCTTAAAGTATGGTAGCAAAATATTGAATGGATGTGATTCAATCTCTTTAATTCAAAAAAATATCCTACTTATTGAATGGATGTAAATTTTATTTTAGTTGAACAAAACAATTGACTTACAAATTTAATTTTTGATTTATAAATATTGGCAGTGACGCATTATTATTCCGCATAAACCGCGAGCACTTTAAAAGTTATTGTTATGCAAACCTGAACTTCTGTCTTAATTCTGATTTTAAATGGGTTGTGAGCACCTCTTCTGTTCTCCCACGTTAAAGAAAAACTGTCCCTTCCAATTCCAAAATAACTTTATATCCCAGTTCCAAATGGTTGTTCCAGATTTATGAGATGCTGGATCTCGTCCAAAAATTTAAATTATTATTCTTGAATCGAAATATTTTTATTTTAATTTTCTTGGTGTATGCTTTGGTTATTAACTCCACACGATTTTCCCTCTTTGGGGTTCAATCACTAACTCAAAAAAATGAACGACCTTTCTCGTTGGGATCTCGTCGCAAACTAAACTATTTATCTTGTTTTTCTGTTATCCTTCCGTTACCCAGACAATTCAATTATTTTTTTATAATTTATGCGTGTTATCTGATAACGCGATTTTTTTATTTTAAGTTCGTCCGCACGCGCACACTGCTGGCAATATTTTTGTTTTATACACATTTTTGGTTTCTAATTTTCGCTTGTTTGTTTAACTATAAAATTTGGTTTGTTATATTTATATAAATTTCGGATTGTAAAGTTTTCCTTGAATTAAAGTTTTACAAATTTTACTTTGATTTATTTATTTTTATTTAACACCGCAAATTCGATTTTAGGACCGTGGAAGTCTCCCACGTCTGCTGGCTTTATATGCCCCACGTGTTTTATCGCAATACATTATCTAAAACTTTTTTTTACTTTTTCTACTTATGAATAACTTCCTTGGTCTTGATACAAGTTTATCAATTCTACATTCAATTGTTTGAGCAAGGGAAATCCTAAGTGCAGGTTCCACTTCAAGTCGATTTCTTGCCTTATATTTAGTTATGCATAAAGCTGAAAATCCTGCCTCGCATAAATAGGTCGTGGAAAATGGTAACAACAATTATTTTAATGCTTTATCAGCAAGATCAGGATATTCTTCTAATAAGCATACCTAAAAATAATTCAAACCCTTTTTTTCATACAGAAGTTGTAAAGTTTGATCCGACGAAAGTTGCAACAACTTCTCATTGCTTTGGAATGGTAACATTTTCGAATTTGTTTCAGAGAAGGGGTTGACAGCCCACATGTTATCTGTTCGAATATCTTTATTATTTGGAAAATAATCATAAAATTTAGTTTTTAGTTTCTCTAAATGTTTTTTTACAACACAACACATTACATCTTTTTGCATATCCGTCAATTTATTTTCCTCCGTTAAATTAAAAAGCGATGGAAACATAATCAGTTCCTTCTTCTCTACGTGTGTTACATCCAAAAATCTATCTTCTTTTTAAAAGCTTCTATTTTGTTTGTTGACGAAAATAAATTGTTTCCAAACCCTTGCATGCTTAGATTTAAATCATTAAGTGTTCCAAATATTTCGGAAAGATACGCCACTTTTGCCACCCACATATCAGTATCAAAATAGTGAGCTAACGGTGAATTTTGATCTCTCAAAAAAATTTCAATTTCAATGTTTAGCTCAAATAATCTGGAAAGCACTTTTCCTCGAGAAAGCCAATCTATATTTGAATGTAACAATAAATGAGTATGAGCGACACCTACCTCACTACAAAAAACAGAAAAAAGACGATTGTAAAGAGCACTTGCAAAAATATAGTTAATGATTTTCACATCACATTGATCTAAAATTTCCATCAAATTCTCGCCCATATCTTTAGCAGCAAGTTGTTGTCGATGGATGAAACAGTGTGTTGCAATTCTGTTTTCATTGACGATTTTTTTTTACGGCTCACTAGTCTATTGTGTCTTCCCGTCATAGCAGCGGCACCGTCGGTACAAACACCAACACAATTTCTCCAGCATAAAGCTTTTTCCACAAAATAATTATTTATAACAGTAAAAATTTCTTCCGATGCAGTTCGTGTTTCTAATAGCAAACAACAAAGTAACTCTTCGCTAATAGTTTTCAGGTCATAGTCGACATAGCTAACATAAATGAAAAGAGTGGCGGCGTTCACAATGTCTGTAGATTCATCCAACTGGATGGCAAAATAAGAAGATTTTTTAACTTTCTCGATTAACTGCTCTTCAATATCTTTAGAAATTTCGTGAATGCGTCTAGCTAGTGTGTCATTGGACAAAGGAATTTTATTTATTTTATAGAAAGCTTCTTTCCCAAATAATTCAGTACACACCTCAAGCAAAGACGGTTTGATTAATGTTTCACCGATTGTGTACGGTTTTTTACATTTAGCAATATGATTAGCCACAAGATAAGAACATTTCAAAGACTGTTTATCAAAAATTGCATACGTCTTAATTAGTTTTTTGATTTTTTGTAATTCGTCTTGCTTTCTTAAAAAAAAAATCATGAGGTTTAATATCTTTGTAATCTGCATGGTTTGTTTCCAAATGTCTCAATAATTTGTTCGGTTTCAAAGAGGCATTTGCCAACACATTTGCGCAAATAACACATTGAGGTAAATCAATTCCGTTTTCCGTGCGACTTGTAAAACCATAATCAATGTAATTATCTTTGTAATGAAGAATTTTGGCTCCTGTAAGTTTAATCTACTAAAGATAGTATCATATACTTAATACAAAAATAATACTTACTCATTTTGCTAATCTTTCGTTACTATCATTTAAAGCTGAAGTTGACGGAGTAGAAGTTTCTTGTTTTGAATTAGCCGGTTGATAATTAGATGGTCCCGGTTGATTGTTATTATCACGTAATGTAATGCATTCTTTTTTTAAAAAATCCAATAAAACATTACGTTTATCACTCATTTCAAGTACTATTTATTTTGAACCACGGAACAGAAAAGATCAGCACACCAGAAATACACAGACGAAAATGATATTTTATTTATTGCAAGCTACCTACCGCTTATAAAGGTATGGACACTTGCCCACAATATTTTTGAAAATATTTCCAAATTTTTCAATTTTATGATAATTAATAAGTATAAGAATTGTGGTAAAATGTTCTTAAATTTCATTATGTTAGGTAATCTTCCAAGAACTGATCTGCTAGGTATAAGTAGCAATAAGAAAGTGGATCGTAAACTTCTAAATATTACCAATTTGTCCTTTATTTGTATGAAAAAAGTTTTTGTATAAAGAGCATCTTCTGTTTGTTGTGCACGTTTGAAACTTTAAAAATTAAAAATGCCTAAATGAAGCCTAAAAGAATATAAATAATTTTTTGAGTTTAATTTTGTTTGTATTCAAAACTAATTTTGGAATTTTAATTTTTTAAATTAATTATAATTCTTTTTTAATTTTATTTCAGGTTAGTAATTTTCAATTCAAATTAAAAACTAATTTTGGGAAAATCTCAAAATTTTCTGCGACCCCGTAAAACCCCTTTGGGGGTCGCGACCCCCAGGTTGAGAATCGCTGCTATAGAAGTCATAGATAAATAATAAGCGCGATTTTTAAAATAAAACGGTTTCTATTTTATACTCGTACTACATTTATATCTATTTTAAACTGTTGGTTATGTGATATAAGCGTTGCTTACGATTGTTATAGAATTTTTTGTAAGATAGTCATATGCGAAATCGTAAAGTGTGAACTATAAGTTTAAAAAAATTTTTGATCTAATAAGACTCATAGTTTCTTGATTATGAATTTTTTATGAAAGATTTTAAATATGTGCGCAGTTATGTAGTCTGCTAGATAATATAATGTGTTGCCGATTACAGTTTTTACTTTTGCCATACATATATGTATACGTAGTATGTATAATGGTATATACAGACCTACATGTTGATGGATGTTGGCAATATATTTGTTGACACAGCAACTTGTATCCGCATACATGTTTTCAACAGTGTTGCGCGTCTAAATCAAAACCAATTGCATGTCCAAACCAAACTCAGTTGTGAAGTAAAAATGGAACTGAAGACTGCTGCTGGTGCTAGTGCTGTTTTCATCATTATAGCTACCCATGCCCAAAACGAAAAAAAAAGAAGATGGCAGAGACAGTTTTTAACAAATGAGTGAAGGTATGGCGATATCTTACTGTTTGACTTACTTTTGAACGATGGTAGCTTGTTCCGCAATTTTGTTAGACTAACTCGATTTGATTTTGAAAAACTTCTTTGTTTAATACCTCTTAAAATCTTTAAAAAATATACAAACTACCGTGCCAATGTTGACAACACAGTATAGACTGAGCGATGTTTTCCATGTGAAATGGAAAACGTGGATACAAATAACAGCAAAAAAATTTCTTTTAAGTCATGCCGCCCGATGTTGAAGAGTATCCATCAACTAGTTGCTAGTTGACGGGATACATGTTGACAACACCTATATCAACATGTTGCCAACATCTTGTTGGCCGGTCTGTACTTACCTTAATGGAAAGTATTGTCAACCACTCAAAAATCAAAAATCGAAATTTTGGTATTAAAATGTTCCTTATCATGTCCTGATAAGGTTTAAGCGCGGGTCACATTAGGCTTCTTACCAGCGCTGGTAAGACGCGGCTGGTAAGAAGCTGCTGGTAAGAAGCCTAATGTGATCACACAATTCGCCGCTGGCGTTTAGAAGCCGGCGAGTATTTATCAGCGCTGGCGAAGTTCGGCATGTTCAACTTTGGTAGCTAGAAGCGGCGACTAAAGATCACGTGACCGCTGGCACCATCCGGCAGCGCAATCTGACCACTATCACTTTTAATCAGCAGCGAGTAATTCTAATAATTACATTCTACAGGTAGTTTTTTGTAAAAAGGTTATTAAAATTTTTTTTAAATTAGTATTAATATCCGAGGTAAAGTGGACTGCGAAGGAAATTATTTCTTTTTTAGACATTTTTCAAAATTATCCGTGTTTGTGGGACGTTAGTTCTAAAGATTACTTAAACCGAAATTTAAAAGATGTGTCAATTAACAAATTATTACGACAGTTAAAAATTTCAGAAATACCCAGTTCCTTTAATTCAATAAAAAAAAATAAAAGTTTACGGGATACCTACCGCAAAGAACTACAAAAGGTACAAAAAAACAAACTGGCGAGTGGCGAATAGCAGCATAGCCAGCGGCCACGTGATCTTTAGACGCCGCTTCTAGCTACCAAAGTTGAACATGTCCAACTTCGCCAGCGCTGATAAATACTCGCCGGCTTCTAAACGCCAGCGGCAAATTGTTTGATCACATTGAGCTGATCGACGGCTTCTTACCAGCCGCGTCTTACCAGCGCTGGTAAGAAGCCTAATGTGACCCGCATTTTGTTTGACAGAGTTGGCCGCCTTGCTTGCTGGTGCTTCTTACCAGCCGCGTCTTACCAGCGCTGGTAAGAAGCCTAATGTGACCCGCGCTTTAGATTGATTTTTAGTTGGATGTTTGTCCGTATGTCTGTCTGTATTATGTGGTGGTTAGGACATGAAAAGAAATAGTATCAATTGCACAGGTTAAACCACGCAACCACATGCCAAAAAATTTGGCATAAATGTACATCATAGTAAACTTAGAGGCCAGCTAAAAATGGAGAAAATTCGTTAAAAATTGCGGAAATGATAAAGAAAATAAAAAAAGTTCAAGCGTCAATTACTTTTGAATCACCATTTGTTATACCCAAATTATTTAATCTTACCGTGTCGCATTTTTTTCTAAAGCACGTATATCGAGTTAGACGGAATGCGAGTTACGTCGCAACTCGATTCTAAAAATTTTCGGAAATTAATTCAAGTTTGACGTTGATGAAATTTTTACATGTTTTCTGGTTTTACGCCCAGCGTCCCGCGTAGCGCGATTTTTGAGCCCCGCAGATGCAACCTGTCGCTTCCTTGAGGTCTTCCGCGTCGAACGGTACCCGGCAAGAGTGTGGCGGACTTCTTTGTGTGCAAAGAAGTAAATCTGCACCTTTAATTTAACGGGTTTTCAAATTTTTGACTTTTTGATGCAAACTGTAGCTTACTGACACTTACTAACAATACTGTCGTTCATTGCCTACTCTCACTTATTGCTGATACTTTCGTTTATTGACTTATACTCCCGCTTACTTAATGGCTTATTGCCATTTATTGCCCATATTGCTATTTACTGTTCAAAGTGTCATTAAAGGCCAATCTCACCAGACAAAATAAATTGAGTTTTAGACAAAATAAATTGAGTTTTATACAAAACTTGTTAAATTACCTTTGTAACACATGTTAAATTTGCTATTTTAATCTAAGTTTTATCTAAAACTCGATTTTTTTGTCTAGTGGGATTGGCCCTTATTGACTAATACTGTTCATTACTGCTTAATGCCTGGGATACACGAGCTTTGTAACTAATGCTTAGTCAACTTGTCGCTATTTTGAATCGTTAGTAAAATGCTTTGAGACAGAGGTCGTTCTATTGTTGACGATTAAGACTGAAAAGTATAAAATAAAACATAGTTTAAAAAAAACAAAAAACACGTTTTTATGACGCACTAAAAATTAAAAAATAATTCAATTTAACCCTTTCAGACACCTTGTAGTCAATTGATAATTGGTGACTGAAAGGGTTAATCTTCTTCTTCTTCCACTTTAGGCTAGGATAGCTCCTGTTTGCCTTGACTTCTGGCTATCTTCTACAGAAGAGCAGCCGAAGTCACTATTACTGTGAGCATATTATTTGTTTTACATCTGAGGTAGCTTGCTAGGCTCGTCTCAGATGTGCCCGTAACCCTGGTGTTTCTTGTTGATGAGGTCAAATCATCAACCCAGGGGGACCGCCGGCTTTACGTGCCCTCCGAAGCACGGAGACGATCATAAGAAGTTTTAGACTCTTGCCGGATTCGAACCGGGTACCTTAGTGTCAGCAGTTATTCAGCTAACATACCAGACTAACGATCGTCTCTAAAAGGGTTAATAAACTAATTAATTTAAAAAGCGTGGAGCGCTTTGTCTAAATTAATTAAAAGACACAAAACCAAAACGCGCTCCACGCTTTTTGAATTAATTAGTTTATTAACCCTTTCAGTCACCAATTATCAATTGACTACAAGGTGTCCGAAAGGGTTAAATTTAATTATTTTTTAATTTTTAGTGCACCATAAAAGCGTGTTTTTTGGTTTTTTTAAAACTATGTTTTTTATAGTTAGTTCTTTAGGGATAGAGTTTTTTAGGGATAGAGAATAAATTGTGATCTTAACGTGAGTGATCATTTTGTTTTATTTATCTTTGGAAATCGTCCAAAATTTGGACAGCATTGGAATTGTTTTTGAGATTTGGAATTGAAGTTAAATTTGGATTCGTTGAGTAAATGAAAATTAGTAATAAATTAATTGGAAAATTTATTTAAAAGTTAAAAGGAGTAGTAAATTTGTATTTGCGGCGAGCACCTGCGTCGATAAGGGATACCTGCAAGTTATCCTTTATATTTAAAATCGGAAATTTATTGAAAGCTTAATTTGAAATTTAACTAGAATTATTTTACAAATTATTTTTTTTAAATATTAAAGAAACATAAATTGGCAAGACAACGAATTCAAAAGTCAAAGAACTCACTCCTGAAAAGTTTCAGCTTCCGACTTGGTTAAGCTAGCTGGCAAACATAAAGGTAAAAAAGGAAGTCAGGTAAGATTTTTCTGGCCTTCCACTATAATATACCTACGTATTGACGGAGTTCCACAATGTAGAAATTTTAACTTTAATTTAATAAAATTTTACCTTTGCATGTGAAAATGCAAAATGTGTACGCCTAGCTGGCTGCACGGGCGTCACTATCTACTTAAACTTGAACGTTGCCTTCACATTTTATTTCAATTTAACAATTTCAACCTTGCGAATTCATTTAATTGTATTGTTTAATTTCCAATTTTTTTATTATTATTTATAATTACCAATAATAATCCAATTAAAATGTTTAAACTATTAAACTAAATTTCCACAAACAATAGTCCAACAACTGGGACAAACTTCCAAATTTTAAAATTCAATAAAAATTACTTACCAACAAACTCCAATAATATTCACAAATTTTCACAAGAGAATGAGAATATATTGAAAATAATTTCACATATTTTCGAAAAGTTGTTGCCAGGCAATAGATACGAGAGCCCAAAGGGATCGAGTAGCTATTGCCATACGGCGACAACTTTGAGCAAGTATGTCAAATTATTATCTAATTATTATCTAATTATTATCTAATTATTATCTAATTATTATCTAATTTATCGAATTCTCGTGTGATATTCGATTGATTATTTTTTTCGTTGATTTTAATATTAATTTTATGGACTGACGATCTACTAAACCGTTTTTGATTTATTTTATTCATAATTAATTGACAGACGTTAAATCAAATAAATATGTTGCTATTAAAACAAACGCATACCTCAAATTATTCTCGCGGCAATAATGTAAGTAGATTATTCCCATTAGCATAATGTTTTGATTGGTAACTTTGATTGAAATTTAAAGTTTCTGTTGGTTTTTAGAAAAAAAAAAAATAATCATTAAAATAAATCGGATTTATAAAAAGAATTTTCAATTTTTCCGGACGAACTTTGGTAACTTCTATTCTCACCACTCGCTCACGGCATAAGGAAAGATTAAAATTGTTTTACTCTATCGGTCTTTATGATTTATTGTTCTCCTGTGTCTATTTACAAAAATAAAATTCTACTTTTTGTTCCATTCACAAATTTTCAAATTTCAATCAGACAAGAATGCTATGATAGAAATACTTTCCAGTTTCAATAAAAAAAATTTCATTTTAGACTTTTATTTTTTTTGTGCTTGAAAACCTAATTTTATTAGAAGCCATCCAATTAAGAATATGTATTAGTTCTTAATAAATTAGAATTATTATTATATATCGTTGGAAATCAGGCATTTCAAGCTAAACAATAGTGTTAAAATAAATTACTATAGCAATTTTCAAGTACCTACGAACGATTTTAGAAGTTCCTCAAATCGGTTAAATAAAATAATTTTTTTTCAGTTTGTTGGCCTATAATTGAATTTATTGAACGTTTTTGATGATCATTCGCTCCACTATTAGCAAACCGGCAATAGAGATATTTGCTCAAGGTAACTTTTCAAATATAAAATTTCACGACATGATTATTTTACTATATTTTATACAAGTTTACCGAATTGTTGATTTTTAAAAATATTTTTATATTAAGTAGTAACACAATATTATGCTAATATTAAAATAAAAGTTAAAAAAAAATTGATACTAAAATTAAAAGATCTTAATTCCCACTTTTCATTTCATTAGAAGTTTAAATCCGAGTACAAGTTTTTTCTCAGCTGGCGGCCCCTTGTTTAAATCTTTGTCAGTTAACCATGGAACGTTGGACAGGAAAAGTAGCAATAGTAACTGGAGCTAGCGCAGGAATTGGGGCAGCTATTGTTGAAAATCTCGTCAATTATGATCTTAAGGTAAATAATTATAAGAAATTTTTATTTTCTTTTTCTTTTCTTTTCTTAAAACATGATTATTATTAATTTAAAATATATACAATTTTTTTCATTTTATTTTATTTTATTTTGTGCTTTAACATTATTTTACAATATAAATTTTTTTAAAACAAAATATTATTTTTCTTATTCAATAATTATTAAAATACTTATATTTTTTTTTAAATTTAATATTTTCAAATTAAAGTGTATTTAAATTTATTAAAAGGTAGTTGGATTATCAAGGCGTAAAGAAATATTAGACGAAATGTCAGAAAAATTTAAAGATAAACAATTTTATGGCATTAAAACAGATATAACGAAGGAAGAAGACATTTTAAATGCCTTTAAGTGGGTGAAAGCAAATTTGGGACCGATTTCAATTTTGATAAATAATGCCGGAATTCTTAAAAGTACGACTTTGATAGACGGAACAACAAGTGATTTTAGAAGAGTTTTGGATACAAATGTCATGGGTTTAACAATTGCAACACGGGAAGCTGTTCAAGATATGAGAGCTAACAACATTGATGGTCATGTTATCCATATTAATAGCATTGCTGGTCATTATGTACCCAATGCACCTAATTTGAATGTTTATCCTGCATCTAAGCATGCTGTTACAGCTTTAACAGAAACTTTAAGGCGAGAATTGAATGCAATTGGAAGTAAAATTAAAATTACTGTAAGTAGTTTTTGTACTATGTCATTAAAGCTGCCACTTTAAGAGGTAACAAATTAGTTAACAATCTTTTTTTTTTTTCGATCCATACGAAGTATTAATAGACTTTAAACATTTAATCCAGCTATAAGTTAATTTGTAGATTTAAGAACCACTTTTATAAACAAATTTAAGGTAGCATTAAAATTTCATTAAAACTGAAAGCTCTTATTAGGCAATTTTATCTTATTCTCTGATTAAATTTTAATACCGTATCTTAAAATTACTTGGAAAAATGTCGTTTCTTTGTTTTTTAAATACTTGATTATATTTTTACGGTTAAAAGTCTATTATTTCAAAGTTCTGTTTAGTAAAAGTCCGATTTTAGTTAATAACACGATTAATACACAGTGTAAAATTAAAAGAATTATGAAATGCAATATACATTATTGACTATGCTTTTATTAAGTCCCCTATTGTACAAATAAACCAATTATTTAATTCGACATTAACGTAATAAATAATAAGGAAATAGGATCTTACGTAACATTTAGCATGTAATGGGCATTTACTTGATCGTTAAGTGGTTATTATAATTTTAAGTTGTTAAGGGTAATAATTACTTAATTTAAAATATAGATTCAATGTCAAGATTATTTAAATTGTGCTACGTGACAAAGCTAATTCACAATAATTATTTTAATGATAATAGATGTATACAAAATTAAAAAATACAAGATTAAATGAAAAAACAAAATTTAGCCAAGTTATAAAATTTTTTGTAGGTACCTACTTGAAAATTGAAACTACCTGTGCATATTTTTTTATTTTTTACAGAGTATTAGTCCTGGTTTTGTAGAAACCGAAATATTTGCTGCTAATGGTTATTTTGACGACAGTAAAATTGAAAAATCGTTTAAAACTCTACCCCGTTTATATTCAAAAGATATTGCGGATGCAGTTGCTTATGTTTTAGCAACATCTTCGCATGTGCAGGTATTTAATTATCGACAAAGATTATCAAATGATATGATACATAAAGAATAATACATTTCCAGGTTAATAATTCTTATCAATAGTAATATTTAATTCTTTTAGATAACTGAGCTTACCATCCGACCAGTTGGAGAAATGTTTTAATAATTACTTACATATTATACCGTTGCACATCAGTGGGACCAATTTATAAATTTTTGGCCAAAATTCTGAAAGTTACGCAATAGATTTACAATAAGATCGAAACCAAAGAAAAAATATTTAAAAAAATTGACTTTGTAAAATAGGGTAGTTTTTAGGGGGTGAAAATTCAAATAACAGAGGAAAATTGTAAAATCTTGAATTCGTATAGAAGTAAATCCGAATATTGATGGAAAAATAGTTTAAAAATCTATTTGTTAAAATAGGGTAGTAGTATATAATTTCAAAAATCAAATAAAAAGAATAGCTCACTACAATATCAATGTGATTCACCTACATCCGCATGTTCAAAATTGAATTACTCGCAAAATGGCACCTCTTCGCAGTTAAAAATTACAAAACATCAAAGGCACACTTAATACAATATTTAAAAACCATCAATTACCTTTAAACCTTGTGACACCAAATAGTTATAGAAACTTAAAATTAAATTTGTCAAATTTTAATAGTTGAAATCGCCTACTTTGTAATTGGCTCTAATTGATACACCATATACTTAACAACGTCAATTATGTATAGATAATATAGCCCTTACCTTGTTCTGTATCGGTCATCACTATTTAGTCAAATTACAGTTCAAAACAAAATCCAGTTATAAACACAAAACTTTCGCTACACACTTTTTTCGCTTAAACACTTCTCTTTACTTATAGAGATAAAATAAAAAACTGAGACAGATATAGTATAAATTTTCTTCAGTTTCTTTAAATTAAAGCTCTACCCTTACTGATAAGCCCGATATTTACTTGTTTCGGCAAAATTGCTAAAATCGGGTAATTTTACTTTTGGCCAGAAATTTATGAATCGGTCCCACTGTGCGTTGTGCTGTGTTGTGTGCTGAAATGCCGCGGGAAGCGGAAAGCAAATTTTTGTTTTTCTAAACTTGTTTGAAATTTTAATTAAAGATTTGTAATTTGAGAATAAATTAATTTTGAGTTTGAGTGAGCAATATTTTTGATTATTATTATTAAGTTATGAATTGTCCCACTTTGGATCAAGTAGATTATTTTTGGAAATGATTTTTTGGATTGATTGGTAGTTATAATTAATTGAAAATTAAGAAGATAAGCTTGAATTGGATATAATCTTGAGAAATATAATAAATTAATTGATTTTATTTAAGTTAGATGTATCATATTATTTGAAGTAAATATCGCAACGTGTGTTCGAGTTATCAGTCTTGATTTGCGTTTCCATGTTTATATTTATTTGGAGAATATTTTAATACATCTAATTTATTTTAAAGAAAAGCAAGACTGATAAATCGACCCAGGTGCGCCACTATCAACTTCACTCTTATATCGCCTTTAAGTTGAACTATTTTTACAAATTTGACCAATAATAATTAATATTAATTATATTCCCCGTCATCATCCAAAGGCTCTAGGGGTATCAGCATGGTGATTCAGCCCCGGAAATATATTTAAACGATATTCAGAGAATATGTTGGTACTAATAAAATACTACGATCCTGAAAGTTTCAGATCGCTAACTCAATTGGAAATCCACTGGACTTGAACATATTAATTAGGTCTGGGTATAAATCAAGTGCTTCTTCAACAGTGGGTACACTAGAAATTAGGTCATCCATGTACATATCTCTATTTACATATGATACAGCTCGAGGATAGGATAAAGATTCATCATTTGCTAGTTGTTTTATTGTTCGTAAACTTAGAAACGGAGATGATTTGACACCAAAAGTTACCGTGTTTAACTCATAAACCTGATGGATGGGATCTTCCGGATGGAATCTCCATAATATGCCTTGATAAGGTCTATGTGAATCAATCACGTTAATTTGACGATACATCTGTTTGAAATCCGATGAAAAGGCAATTGGAAATAAGCGAAAATTTAACAAAATCGGTATCGAAGGATTTTGCAATTTAGCGCCGGTATATAAAACATAATTCAATAAAACTCCGGTATCAGATTTCATGCTTGCATCAAAAACTATTCGACAGGGGGTTGAAACGCTTTCCGGTTTGAATACACAGTGGTGAGGAATATAATATCCAGGAGAATTCAATCTACTTTCTGGTATCAACGACATGTGCTTCTGATGGCTTAAATAATCTTCGATGACGGAATTGTATAGTTTTCGAAGATTTGGTGATTTTAACAATCGGTTTTCCAAAGAAATGAATCGTTTTTCAGCAAGAAAATAAGAATCACCTAACTTTTCTTGATCATCTTTAAATGGTAAGGCTACTGTATAATGCCCATTCTCATCGCGCTTCACAGTGTTAACAAATATCTCTTCGACAACAGTATCTTCTTTAGTTGACGCAGGAGGGTTAAAATCTTCAAGTTCAAACATTTTTTCAATTAAATTATGTTACCTCTTTTTAACAAATGCAGTGTAATAAATAAAAAATAAAAAATTCACAAAAATTACTTATTATTTTATTTAATTTATTTAATTATTGTTTTTATAAATTCGCCGGAACTTTTATCCAATCACTTATTAACTCAATAATTAAACAAATTTTCACAAAAATTTTCCTTAATTTGCACAAATTATAATAAATTCATCGGCGCTTATTGAAAACAAACGCGGACTTTTCCTCCATATTCATTCTCATTTTGTTTACGTCCATCTCCGCTGTTCTGGCTTTCAATTACGTCCATGTCCATCCTAGTTAAACCAAAACGTGCGCGGCAAATTCAAATTCATATAAATGACAGAATAAAATTTCTTTTTACAAATTAAATTATTTAGAAACTTGAAAACTTAAAAACACGACAATATATACAGCAGGACGCTGTACTACTAAATGAACAAGAACACCTATGCTACAATCCCATTTTCCATATCTTTTAGCTGTTATTTGTTGAACCACGATAGTACCTATCAGTAACATGAATATATTTTAATTTATTTATTGACGTGCAAGGTTGTTCCCTGGAAATTTTAAAGTAAATTTAGATTTTAAAATGTTAAGTTGGATTTTTGCTCCTTTGTAGATCCTTGACGGTATGTTGTTGTGTGTTTTTTGAGGAAAGCATGTGCTGACTTCATTTATTTCTTGTAAAATCACACTGAAGAAGGCGTACGCCGAAACTAGTTTGTGAAATATATAAATAAAACTTGAGGAAAGTGTAATTATTACTATTTGTATTATTGCCTCAAGGGATACCTTATCCATAACAATATATCGTGTTTCAAAATCCATTTGTTTTTAATTTTGAAATTTAAAAAATTTTAAATTGTAAAAAATTTAATTTGTTTGAGATTTAAACATTAAATTTTGTAATTTTGAATTTTTTTATAAATAATCTTTATTCTGAGCCTCTGAGCTTGTCGATTTATTATCAGGAAAGATAATTGTCAATCAAATTAACTTTAGTTTCACTTATATGAATCTTTAAGGTGATTTATGCCAATTTACTTTTAAACCATGTATAAAATTTAAATCACTTTTATACTTTTCGCGATAATACTAAAAAAAGTTTTATACGTCTAAATCCGTATTAACCTACATACTTTCAAAAAAAGGTATAATAGTACACTAAATAATTTCAATTTTTATAAATTTTTGCTAAAACACTGTTTGCCAACTTACTTTTGATCGCTACTGTAAATAATTATTGGAAAATTATGAAATTTGAAGTTGTTACGATTTAACCAATTTTTGTTTTGATATTGAGCCCCTTGAAAACAAAGGGAAAAAACTAGATTTGCTGGAAACCCTCGAAATCAAAAGAACACAAAAGGAGCCTAACAATTTAAATCTTAACGATCATGATAGTCTAGGATACGCACCATTATTCGAAATTTTTATTTAACACCAACCATAATATTATTGAAGTAGTCATATAAAAAAAAAATTTTATTGTCAAAATTGGCATCCATTGAATAATTAATTAAAATTCAACTTGCAAACTAATTTAAAATTGTAAAAACATAAATCATAATTCTCTTTACATTATATAATACCTTAAACTTGTAGGATGTGCTGAGGAAGACGTTAGTCGAAACCGGTTCACATTAAAATATATATTAATCTCGAGAAAAGTGTATTTTATTCTATTTTTAACCAATGTTTGGTTTGAGCGAGATCCGTCGAATTGTGAGATTGATAGTATTGATTGAAAATAAAGTTTTGAAATAAAGTGAAGTTGTGTCCGAAGGATTGAACGAGATTTGGAGAGTTATTTTGAGTTAGTTTTTGTATGACAAGGAACCTGCTTTGCCTGACAATCTAATTCTTCCGACATTTTGAGCTGGCTGAAGCGTTTTAGATTTAACGTCGAAATTTTAAAATCAAAAATTTCGCGATAATATGTTTCTTAGCTGAGAGAACTGCTTCTGCAGTAACCTTACGTTATGCTTTGGATATGTATTGTAGAAGAAGTATCAACTTATTTTACAGGACTACACGAAAAAAATCCGCTTTTTTAACTTTTTCATTGCATTTAGTACTTTATTAAGAGCTTTGATAATTTATTGTAGCAACTGATTTTCTATTTCCTTGAAAGTTTAATAATTGTTTATTTTGCTTCCAATAGAAAAGAAATATAAATTATTTACATTCCCATAATTGCTTTACAATAATTTCCATTTTAATACTTACAATATAAAATCAAATTATCATTGTTAAAAATTCATCAATAATAATAAAACTACATAATAAAATATTTTTTGTTGTTTTTTTTGTGCCCTAATATTTATGGTAACTTCAGATTAAAATAACCTTTGCTTCCCATTTTTAATTCTATAATCTTATCATGTTATATTTCAACTACAAAAGTTACAAAAATATGACTATATTTTTTTATGCTTACAATCAATATAAAAACAAAGGAAGGTTAAGAATACTAGTTCTCAATTAACTGCTTAAGTATAAGTGCAATAGTGTCAACACCAATTCAATTTATTGTAGTCTTAAAGTAACATATAAAATGTTATTTTTAAATGTATTTACATTTAATATCGTATTAGTTTTACTTACAACTATAGCATTCATTTTATATTATTTTTATGTTAAACGGTTATACACTTTCTGGGATTGTAGAGGAGTTATTACACCGTCTTGTAGTTTTCCTCTGGGTAATCTAAATGAAGTCGTTTTCGGTCGAGTGCCAGTTCAAGAAATGTTCAAACAAATGTATACAAATTTAAAACCTAGAGGAATAAAATATTTTGGATATTACCTTCTGCGCCAACCTGTGCTAGTTCTGGTTGATGTAGAATTAATAAAGTTAATTATGGTTAAAGATTTTGGAAATTTTACCGACCATGGTGTATTCGATAAGAGAGATTACGACGTTTTTGGTAGTCATCTCTTTTCGTTTAAAGGTGACGAGTGGAAAACAATGCGAGAAAAGTTAACTCCATTATTTAGCAGTGGTAAACTAAAAATGATGTTTCCATCTATTGAACATTGCTGCCTACAACTAACAAGCTTGATAGATAAAACTGCGGAAAAATCAGAAATATTAAATATGGAAGACGTAGCAGGCAGATATACTACAGATGTTATAGCATCTGTTGCATTCGGAATCGAAAGTAACTCTTTGAAAAATCCTGATTCGGATTTTCGAAAATATGGAGAACGTTCAGTTGGTCATGCAGGTGCATGGAATGAATTACGTCTAACCGTGCATTCACTAATGCCTGATTTGACATCATTTTTTAAAATTTGCATATATCCTCCCGATGTTTCCGAGTTCTTTCTTAAAATTGTGCAAAATACTATTAACTACAGAGAAGAAAACAACATAGTTAGAAAAGACTTTTTGCAATTAATGATTCAGTTAAAAAATAACATTGATATTTCTGGTAACGATGATGATTGTTTCAACTTAAAAGTGAAAAGTGAAAATAAGAAGGATTTGAGTTCGTTATCAATTGAACAGATTGTTGCTCAATCAATACTATTCTTTGCAGCCGGATACGATACTTCATCAGGAACGATTGCATTTTGCATGTACGAATTAGCATTTCAACAGGATATTCAAGAAAAGTTAAGAGAAGAAATAAAAGCTGTATTAAAGGAGCAAGACGGAAAGCTGTCTTATAACGCAATTATGGAATTGACTTACATGGATAAATGTATAAAGGGTAAATATTAAATCACTGTATTATTGTAGATAATTGTTTGAGAAATTTTTAAATTTTATATATTTTAGAAACACTTAGAAAGTATCCAATTTTGCCGTACCTATTTCGACGATGCACTAAAACATATCAAGTTCCAAATTCAGACTTTACAATTGAAAAAGGTATGCTTGTTTACATTCCTGTAAATGAACTTCATTACGATCCAAAATTTTATTCAAATCCTGAAAAATTCGATCCTGAACGATTTTCAAGTGAAAACATATCGAAAAGAAATACTTTTACCTGGTTGCCATTTGGAGAAGGTCCTCGTTTATGTATTGGTATAAGTTTCATATTGGGATAAAATGAGATTTATTAAACTATCGATCATTTTTAGGCCAACGGCTTGCTATGGTCCAAATAAAAGTTGCTTTAACTACGTTACTAAGAGATTTTCGATACAGCTTAAATTCTAGAACATTATATCCATTGAAAAGAGCTCCTAGATCATTTATGGCAGCGGCGCAAGGAGGGATTTGGTTAAATGTAGAAAAGATTATAAAATAATTGAAATTATTATGAGTTTGTATAATAACTAATAATAGCAACAGAATATTTTTTGTGAAAACTGAAACAATTTAAATTTTGGTTATAACATCGTTGTTGATATTATCAAGTTTTCCCAACTGTGAAACCCACCCTTTAAAATATAATTTTAATTCTTTGTTAAGTTATAACTTATGTGGAGGAAGAAACACATACTTTTTGCATTTATGGTTAAGTACTAACCTAAATTTTGTTTTGTTTGCAATTTTTTAGAAACCTTCTCGGCAAAGACTTTTAAGAGAATAACTCTTTAGTTTTTAGGTCATTATGACTCATAGAGACGGTCATTAGTTTAGTAGGTTGAATAAGTAAATACCCAGTGGCGGATTTAGCACTTGCGAGTCCCCAGGCGCAATTCAATTTTGAGGTCCCCTCTAAATATTTTCACTACTCACATCAGTTGTCATTTTATTTTAGTTAATTTTCAATTTGTTTTCCCTATGCCACACTTTCTTGGACCACCTGTATATGGTTGATTTCAAAATAGGATTCTTTAATTAAAAAAAAATAAACGCGCCGCGCATTCTACTTCAAAAGTGGTGTGGAAATAAATGCTTCCGCAAACTTTGCAGCATCATATCTCGAAAATGGTAAGGTGTATGTGAAAAGTGTATGGGTCCTTTTAGTTAGATAATTTCATGATCCAACAGCGATAACTTGTTTCATTTATGTGTAAGTCACAAAAGAGAGCGAGATAATAGCGTTCAAACAGATGTGTATGTTTTGACCAAAACTTATTTTTGTATCTCGAGAACAGGTAAGTGTACGAAAACAAAACTGGGCTTTTTTGAAAGGGCATTTATTTATAAAGTCATAATTATATAGGTGTCGTTGCCGTTTGAGCAGTAGAAAAAGAGAAAACTGCGGCGATACACATTGCATACCTGAATTGGACTATTTTTGCAATTTTACACATATTCAGCTTCATATCTCGAGAACGGCTAAGCGTATTTACGTCAAATATCCTTTCTTAGATATTAAAAATTGAAATCTTCAACTTTTGTAATAGGTGTTTTATACGTTACAGCAATAGGGAGCGAGATAACAAAATCCGCGACCTTCGATCTCGTATATATCACGAAGCTCCAGTGCGTCGGTGGCGTAACTTTCAGGGTTACATCTTAATAAATAGTTTAATAAAAGAAAATTGCGGTGGGGTTGATTTTTGGAAGACGATTACTGAGTGTCCTGAATTAGTAGCGAAGAACTTATAAAATGATGACATCAAATTAATAAAAGAGCTACATTTATGATTTATGAAATACATTGTGATAATTATTAATTATTTTAATAATTACAAAAAAGGTTAGATAAAATTACTTTATTTTATTTTGAGAGCTGAATTTTGAAGCCCCCTGGATTTATGAGGCCCTAGGCGCGCGCCTCTTGCGCCTGTTCGGAAATCCGCCACTGTAAAATACCCAAATGGTGCACGGCCCTTTGAGGGCTTGTAGATGGACGGTACGTAGCGACTTTTCAGGGCTATTCGAGCTAATCGGTGGCAATTAGATCTGTCTCAGAGGGTGAGGTTTGTAGGCGTTTACCAATTTGACAGTACTTGAAGTTCTTTTTCCAGAAAGTTCTCGAGTTCTTTAACATGTATTATACTCCGTCATTTTCAACCCCTTTACATACAATAAAGTTGTTCTTCCTTTGTCGTTTTTCGTTATCTTTCTCATTTTTCACGAGAACAATTTTATATCCAATATAATCTCCTTGAATTGCTTTTGTAGATTTTCAAACATGTTCTGTACCTCGGTAACTTTTATTTCTTTTTCAATTTTCTCTCTTTCTATCTGTGTTTGTTTCCGATCCGGCGATCGTATTAATTTTTGATTTTGCTGAATACTTGTGATTCTCTCTCTATACTTATCTCTTGTTCGTCTCTAGTGTGTTTTTTCTCTTCTCGGTTCATGTAAATTTACTTTTTCGTTACACCCTTAATTTATTTACAGGCAACTCAACCTTATCTTTACTCATAGACACGACCAACTCGATTGCCTAACTCAACGTCTCAGAGGAAATCGCGTTGATTTTGTTTGAAAAGTTGAAAAGTTTGTTTTGACTTAGATTTGTATGTGTTAAATGGGTTGCTTATGGTTATGATAGAAGTCTTTGTCTGTACCGCGTTTGTTTATCTATCCGCGTTTATTCACAATTTATTATGCTTTATTATCCTTTTATCAGTAATTAAATTTTTAATTTTAAAAGAAATTACCTTTCTTTTCCAGTTTCTAATTATTAGTTAGTTATTGATAGTTGTCACCTACGCTTTACACCTTTACTTTTGTATTTACTATTATTTCACTATCTTCTGTCAATTTTCTTTAAATTACCAGTATACCTATCAAACTACTGGAGCTGTTCAAAACACATTCATACGAAATAATACCTTTTCCTCAAACAATATTCTAACAAAATTTTGTTACTGCTTGTTCACAATGTACGTAAAACGTAAGACTAACATAAGATTTAAAAATATGAATTAAAATAAAAGCATAATGGAGTATCGAATAATATTAAAATCTTCAAGTAGACGACGTAGAATGTTTTTTTGCATATACCAAAATTACTCCAGTATTTTTCAATATTCGATTAAGGTCTTATTTCTATTTGCAATTTTTACGTTTTATGTATTTCTTATGTCTTACGTACATTGTGAACAAGCACTTACACATGGAAATGAAAAAACAAACGTTTGTGTGAAAGTATTTGAGATGATATTATATTAAATAATTTGAAGAACGTAATAACAGATTTTAAATAGAAATTTTACTCGCACTCGTAATCAAGTTACAAAATTAATTTGTACTAACAAGTTTTTTTCATTCACAGAATGAAATTCACAGAATATGTGCAACTTGCAGAATCAGCACCTGCTAAAATTTAATTCTTTAAATAAAGGTTGATGAAGATGCCATGTTTGTGTGTCATTTGTGTGTCGCATGTCCATACGAGTCATTTTACTTCCTACTAACTTAGGATGGGCTGGGACAAAAATTGACTACCGATATTTTTCAACGTAATTTGATGCGCTGAGGACGAAAAAAATTGTGAAAAAGTTCTTGGAAGCGCAGATAACCTTGAGAATAGCATTTGAAAGTCAAATTGTAATAATGGTAAAATTATTCTCAAGGCCATCTGGGCTTAAAAAAAAAATTCACTATTTTTTTCGTCTTCAGCGCATCAAATTACGTAAAAAACAGTAAAAAAAATTCTGCTTTATATTGAAGTTCCCGTTCCGGACGGGCTGGGACATATTTGTACCAGCATGGAATGTTGCATATGCTACGTGAAAAATAAATTGATTCATGCACAAATTTTGTTCATAAAAAATGGCCAATTTCACTGTAAATTACCTGTCCTTAAAAGGTTAATAATTGGATGTCGGTTATGCAAGCTTTAACTGTAGGTATAACTATTTTGAATAAATAGAAAACCATAACAGTCTTATGCATAGTCACCTAAGTAGCTACTAAGGCGCTACTAGTATCTCAGGTAGTAGCCAAGTATGCAATCTGTATGCATAGTCGAGTTAAAAGGGTACTAGCCTTAGTCGGACTACTAAAATCGCAGGTTGGCTGCTAAATATTTAGTGACGGTTTTGGTCATGTTTAAGTCCATTTTAAGCTTATTTTTACATAAGAGTAGACAATTTTGAAAATTATATTTTGTAATAAAACATCATTATGCATAAAATAAGTACTTAATTTAATATTTTTTAATTGGTAAATGCTAAATTAAATTTTTTTATATACAAACAAACAAGTAGAGTTATTTATAGTATACTTATTTAATTTAAACATTCGAACAGCTTTGCATTGAAAATAAATTAATTTAAAAATAATGGAAGATTATATCAACATTCATGAAGAAATTGAAGAACTTGAAATGATTCAAATTGTTCTTAATGTAAATAGGAAGCCGAAAGTATATGTGGATCATATAAATCCTTTGATTTATTGCAGTGATGAAAAATTGCGAGAATATTATAGATTAAAAAAAATTTTTAACAAACAAGAAAACCGACTTCAAAAAAAGTTAACTAAAAAGCAAAAAATAAATATTTTGTATTCACAATTTAATACTTACTATTTGTTGTTCCCTTTAATGTAACTAAAAAATTATTGTTTATTATATAATTAATTGCTTTATAATTATGAAGTCGGTGCCAAGTAAAAGCAGTAGCAAATACATAGGAATCCTATGTACTTAGTTACTTTTACCTTTAAACCAACGATTTGTGTTATAGTTATTGGCGAATTATGTTTTTTGTAATTGTATGTAATTTTGTTCCTCACAAAACATGGCAGATGCCTTCAGATTTATTTAAAATAATTGAATTCGCAGTTTACGGGTTTACTGTATAATATAAGAAAAAAGTCAACCATATCAATATTATATTTTTACCATGGTTAACATGGAAAATCGGTTAACAAATAAAGCTGTAACGGCGGAAATAAGAATATTGCAAATTTTGACTGTTTTACGCCGATTGCGCGTAAACTGTGGAAATTTTTGAAAATGTTTTGGAACCATCGATTGGGCCTTACCAATGCCTTTATTTTTTTCTTTACGAATTTTTTAAAAAACGCTTTCTTACATCTGCCAAACGATAAAATGTTTAGACACGAAAATTTTCGTTTCAAATCCTTGCCTTTTTCGCAGTAAACCAAAAGTGTCAGTTTTAATAGTTGAAGGACGGTTTTTTCGAAAAAGGCTAAATAAACTTTCTGTTTTATTTTCGCGAATATTATTGATGTGAAAATTGAAAAAATTAAATTTTTAAAATTTAAGAAAAACCATTTAAAAAACTCGGAATAAATAAGGCAAAAATGTTAACAATTATTTTTATAAACATTATCTGGAAGCAGATTCAAATAAAAACAATAAAAAGCAAAAAATTTGGAATCATTTCCGAAATTTTCAACAAATTTTCCCCATTTTCAGCTGGCCTCCAAATTCAGTTATGCTGTATGTTATTCCATACTTCAATACATGTTGTTGCTTGGTTCAACCTGTGCGATTGATATTATTTATTTTCATACCCCAACCACACATCCTGATTTTTTTTAAGTCCATTACAATACCTTCTCTTATACATGCGTTAATACCTATGGAATAGGTTTTTGAAATATGCAATCGCAAGTCTGCCCATACTCACAGGTCCAAAAAAGCAATCTCTAACTACGCCTACGCCTGCAAATAGGTACGACTTGAAACACTCAGATCGTCCGACACTCCACGCCTCTCCCATCACCTTCTTTTCTCCCTCCCCTTGCCCCATTCGCCCCTCCCCCTTCTCCGGCCACCGCTACCAAACTACAACAGGGATTAAACCTAACGAGGCCGCAGGCCTCGTGTCTCGCAGAGATAGCCAAAAAAATCGGCCGTTTAATTTAAATTAAATTTAAATCTTTTAATTTATTGAATTATTATCGACACTTTTAATGTTTAAATATAATAATAAAGTGGTTAATATGTTTCGTCGGCTCGGTTCGGTACAATCGCTTCTCGTGCACTACTAGAGGATTACCAACTACAGATTTGCGGCCGCAGGCCGCCATGAGCTCGATGAGCCCTGAAAAAGGCCGATTTTTTTGAGCTAGTTTACATTTAAATGGATAAAAATAAAACATAGTTATATATTTAATAATTCGTTATAAAACTTACCGACATATTTTTATAATTTTATAATATAAAATAATAAATTATTTACCTAAATTCACTAACACTATAACCACTGATAACCACAAACCAACAACAAAATCATTGACCTAGTCACGGTCCGTTAAGTCCAATGGGGCTTCCTGATGCATCGTAAAAACGGGCACTGTAAGCGATAGATGGCGTTCTTACCCGTTTTTGTCCTGTTATTTTAGTTTTTGTATCGTTCTTTGTTCACGATTGCCTAACCAATAACCACTTTATAAGCAACCGTCCATTTTGTTTCATGTTTTTGCGAATTTAGAATTTACCACGTGTATTTAAAACGATTCAAAATTTGTTTTCCAAAGCATTAAGCTATAAATTGCAGTTATTATTGAAAGATTATGTATTTTGTGATATTTTATATTGGTATTGTGTGATATATTACATTGGTATATTCGTATTGCTGTTGTAACACGAATGTAATGGTGAAATGTTTAAGTTGAAACCAAGAGCAAAACAAACTGCAAAAGTGATCGACTTCTTCGACAAATTGCTCGACAGCGTTATTGGTCATGTCGAAGTTGAAGTTCCAGGCAAGAAGTTACGAACCTGCGTAACCGACAAATCAGATCATATTGAATTTTGGAAGGGAGCTAGTAGAATTTTTGAGACGATAGTATTATTTATTGATAAAGATGACAATGGCAGTACTAAGCGATACAGATGATACAAACAAGAATGAGGGGCTCATAAGGAAGCACACGCCACCATCCATCAAAAAGTGGATTACTACGCTTGAAGTAATTTATAAAATAATTCTAAAATAAATAATTAATGTTTATATCTTGCCTATCTTGCAATTTTCAGGTCTTTATTGACATTACTCAAACATGAAAGTTTTTGGTTTTAAGAGCATGTTTCCTAGGACGTTCAACCAGGATGTTTTGAAAAATTTTTCTGGAGAAGTAAGATAGAGGGGAGTAAGATTTACGAATCCAACAGTAGTAGCTGCATTTACTCCATTTTACAAGAGTTTGTTGGTAAATAACTACAGCAAGGGTCATTCAGAAGGCAGTAATTGTGAAAACGATAAAGGAGATATTTTAGTTTCATTGAAGAAATTTGTGCAGCAGGTAATTACTTACATGTATTATATAAGTGTCCTACATAATATATTAATTTATTAATTATTATTTTAGAATCTAGTTGAAGTTCAGCTAGTACTTCACAGTAATGATGACATCAAGATTACTGAAAATTTAGAAAATCTGAAAGATTTTGAAGCAACTATATATTCAGGTCTATTATGTATCACAAACGTTATTATAAAGGTGACAGTTATGACATAAAATTAAGGTTTCTGCAAATTGGTATGCATTGTAAATGTTACAAAAACCTTTATTATAAAGATCATGTTTAAATCACGGTTTGTGAAAACGATAGGTAATACCAATTTGCCGAAAACCTTGAATGTTATGTCATAACTGTCACCTTTATAATAACGTTTGTGATACATAATAGACCTGATTACCAGACATTAGAGCATTTATTTCAAAACAGGTTTACCAAAAGTAAGAAAATGTGACTGTTTTCTTTTCCTTCTTTTTCTTTATTGAGAACTATTATGTTAATAAATGTTAATGCCGAACTTGAGAAGGCTAATAATAATTCCTTATTTAAATATATAAATATATAAATCTTAACTTGTGAGAACATATAAACAATAAAACTTTAATTAACAAGTTAAATTCAATAATATAATATAATAATAATAATAATATTAAATAAATTTCTGAAGAAGACGATTAAAGTCGTCGAAAGCTTAAAAAATATAATTTGATTATATTATTGAATTTAACTTGTTAATTAAAGTTTTATTGTTTATTTAAATATATTGTAAATTGTTAATTTGTGAAAAATAATATTAAAAACTTCAATAAAGCAAGTTAATTAAACTAATAAAAATAAAATTTTATTTTTAAGCTTTCAGCGACGCTTAACCCAGACAACACTCAATATCTACTGGTTATCCAGAAACAGTTCAGATGAAGTATGTATGTCCAGGACTTTCTCTGGATAGCTATTAGATATACGTTCCACAACATCTAGAGAATGTATATAGCCGACATTTAGTAGACATCTATTTTATGAACGTCACCACCGGACTTTGTCTGGATATCTACGAGATATATTTGGAACAATATCTAGTAGATATAAAATTGAATAATATATTATAGACATCGGACAGTATATCCACAAATCAAAGTATGTGCAATATCCAATAGGTGTAGATAGTGGACATCCAGTAGATGGCTAGAACATGTATGTATAGCATTGACTTTATCTGGATATCTATGAGATATTCGTTGGACAATATCTAGTGAATGTGCTTAGCCGTCAATTAGTAGACATCTATTTTATGAACTTCACCATCTGACTTTGTCTGGATATCCACGAGATATATTTGGAACAATATCTAGTAGATGTAATAAAAAAATGTTTTACAGACATCGGTCAGTACATCTACAAGAGAAACTATGTGCAACATCCAATAGACGTAGACAGTAGGCATCCAGTAGATGGCTAAAACATGTATGTACAGCTTGTAGTTTATCTAGATATCTATGAGATTCACGTTGCACAACATCTAGTGAATATCTATAGCCGACAATTAGTGGACATCTATTTTATGAACGTCACTACCTGATTTTGTCTGGATATCCACGAGATATAGTTGGAAAATATCTAGTAGATGCAATAGAAAGTTGTATTGTAGATATCTAAATCCTAATAACAACATCGATGAGATGTAAGATTTTAACGTTAAATTTTGTATGCGAACATAATATTTACTAAATACATGCTTAAATTTTATGAGAATTTAAAAATGAATCAAGTGTTGGGTATCTTTAGAAGCGGAATAAAAATCTCTTTAAATTGATACCATTTTCATACTTATCCGTTGTGATGGGAAGCAGGAATTAAAGAAAAATCAATTTCCTATGTTAATTGCCTATGTTCAGATGATCGACCGGTCACCCTATATAAGTTATATAATCTTTTCGTATTAGGTCAACTTAACATGATGGCTTTCAAAATATTAAAATCATTGAGTAAAGGAATTTTAAAGAGACGCAAGCATATAGAAGAATTTGAAATTGTATGCTAGTATGTAACTAGCTGTGTGATTAGGTCTAGTAATCAGGGACGTATAGAGGAGGGAGGGGGGATATAGAGTCCAGACCCCCCCCTTAGTCTAAGCAACAACGTGAATATTAGCCGAGTCCCTGGCAACAGCTAATTTTTTTAAAATTGCAGTGTCGAACATTCTCCCTCTAGTAATAGCTATTTCTAGACGTGGAACCACTAATTTATTTGATTTGTGAATTTCACTTAATTTTAATTAATAAAAAACCGGACGACGGCACTGTCTTGTCCCACAATCTTCCATTATAATTCAAATTGTGATTGTTGTTTTTTGAGACTCCCTGTATATATCCCTGTGTATAAAGGTTGGTAACTATTAGAAGTTGTATAATATTACTACATAAAGGTACAACCAGTGATTTTATTAGATTTAATAATAATAATTTTAAAAATAATTAATAAAATGCTAAGTTGAACAAACGCTTCGTTTGTGGAAGATAACAGCGTAGAAGCTGTAATCTCAAAGTGGTTACACAAAAAGAATAGTTCTATTTCTTGCTATTGGCCACGTTCTAGTGTCTTATTTTGGGTATGTAATAATTAATTTTATCATAAAAAGCTATTTTAAAATACAATAATTTATCTTGAATAATATTTAAATATAATAGTTACTTTTAAAATTAACTACCAAACTGTTTTTAATTTTTTAGGGGCACTGAAAATTTCTCAAAATTTTGAAAACCAAAAAGGTGGAAGAAGTTAATAAAAAACTATTTAAAAAATGCGACTGAGATGATCAAACAAAAGCAACAGAAAGAAACAACTATATACAATTGATACATTATAAATTATGATAAATAAATTTTTACTTGTTTATATTATGTGTTATTAAGTTGAAATTTGATAATTTTATTAAATAAAAAGTTTTGTTGTAACTTGAAGGATTATGAGATTAAGGAAATTGGATATAATCTTCGCACCGAATAGTCTTCGCGCCGAAACGGGATTCGTCGAACCGTCTCTGCGCCGAATCGTCCCTGCGAGTTGTGTGGGATATTTTCTGGACATATTTAAGGATATCCATTAGATATCCATACAATTCATCCACTGTATAATGAAGTTTGTGACACCTGAATATCCACTAGATATCCACTGTATTTAGCAGTCTAACATAAGATATTCTCTGGCTACCTGATTATCATGTCAAAACATCTAGTAGACATCCAGAAGATAGGTTTGAGTTGTCTGGCATATCTTCTGGACATATTTAAGTACATCCATTAGATATCGATACAATACATCCACTGTATAATTAAAGTTTTGCACCTGGATATCTACTAGATATCCACTGTATTTAGTAGTCTAACATCGGATATCATCTGGATACCGGATTATCTTGTAAATACATCTAGTAGATATCCAGAAGATAGGTTTGTGTTGTCTGGGAATTACCTTGCTTTATTGAAGTTTTTAATATTATGGTTCTTTATTTATGCCAAAGTTATTAATATTGACTTATAGATTATATAAATATAAATATTATTATTAACTTGTGAAAATTGTATGTAGAATAAACTTAAAAAGCTAACATCAGGTTAAATAAAAGTTAAATAAACACTTTGTAAAAGGACGATCATTTGTCTGAAAGCTCAGTATTTAAAACGATTTTTAATGAGTTTATTTAACTTGATTTCAGCTTTTGAGTTTATTCCTCATATAGATTATTTAAGTTATAATTTATGATTTACTTATTTATTTATTTAATTTTTATATTTCAAATATTTGCAAAGTTTTATCGAAATTTTTAAAAAACAGAAAGTTTTCAATTTTAATTTAATTTTCTAACATGTAAATAATAATTTTACTTTTATTATAATATTGCACCTGTTAAATAACTATACTATATCTTATTTATTATGTTATATTAGGTTTATTTAGGTAGTAATAAAATCAATTTGATAATAAATCGGAATGTCTTATTTTAAAATTACATGAAAATTACCATGTAACTTTATAATCATAAAATTTCATTAATTCTTATAGTAATGTATATGTATACACTTTATTAGTGCTATTTAATAGTTTACTTTAAGATTTAATGAAATTTTATGATTATGAAGTTGAAAATTATAAATTCTAAATGAAATAATAAACATTTTAAAATTGCCGCTGTCTCCCCCACCTCTTTATATGCGCACTGTGGCGGATAGATGGCGCTGAAATACGATACTAAAGTTTGTTAAGAAGCTAGCATACCGTGGACCTAGTAAACTGTCAAATGTTTTTAAGCTGTCAGCGGACAATTTGAAGTGTTGCTAAATAAATATTTTGAAAACCATACTAAAGTATTCTACCAACTAAAATGATACTAACTCTCTCTTTAAAAGAACTATGCATACCAACATTTTAGTAGCTTCTACAATGCTTTTAACTAGTAGCTTCTTAAAACCATTTTAAAAGTACGACTATGCATAAGGCTGTAAATATTTAATTTTTTTTCATACAGCCGCTATTTTATAAATTTCTTTTTCTTTTGGTTGAAGAAGAAGACTAAAAACACAATAAGAGAAGTTTAGGAATGAAGAGTTGATCAACTTATAGTGAATTACTAGATTATCAAAGGGTCTCTGTATAGTTTTCATTCTATGTTGTAATAAAAAATTCTTTCTTCTCTTGCGCGGAAACAGAATTTCTTCTACTCGCTGGAAAAAATAGAACCAGCTTTTTATTGTGTAGAAAACCTCAGATGTGTCGGAAGCTAGAGCGTGGCTTCCAAGAAAAGAACATAACTACAGGTAATTGCTGCCGGTGAACTCACAGCTATCAGTTCCAAAAGGTGAAAAACCGCAAAGAAATATAAAAAGGCAAATAGGCTACGCTAACCGTATAAGCAATCACTGGTTTTAAAAATTACCTATCTGGAAAATGTAATGCGAGCAAAGATAAATTTTTACCACTGGAAATAGCTAGCCAAATGTCTTCGATAACAACAAAAGTTTTCCGATCTCAATATGGCACAGCAAAAATGATTTTATCATGAAAACAAAGCACAAAAAAGCACTAAATGAATAAAAGCAGTGGAGCACTAAATGAATAAATAAAACAAATTGCTTAAAATTTGTTACAATATTGCTTAGCAGTATTTTTTCTAAAGTTCTGGTTCTAAACTAGAACAGTAAAAAGTTAAAATACATGTATTGAGATGGCACCATTCACAATAAGCGAGAACGGGAACAGAAACAATTTAACAATTTTAATGCAGTAGTTTTGCGCATGCGCAAACTGTCAGAAGGCGTGTTTTAAAAATTTTAGCCAATCAAATATCCCTACATAGCTATCGTTATTGTCGTTACTGTTACCGTTGTGGTTTATTGTAAAGTTGTTACCGTTTCTGTTCTCATTATACTAGACCAATTGTGTATAAGCCTTAAGGCGAGTTTGGTATACCATTAGTACTACCAAATATTAAAATCTACAAGGCACTATGTATCTACAAGGCAAACATTTTTTGGTGAAGTAAGAATATATCAATCTTTATCCAATCTATATGTATTCAGACGTACCGCAGAGTAATGTTCTGGCATCCAATTTAGCAACTCGATTTAAATGAACTTTAATTATTAATACATATTTACAACTGTTTTTATTCTAAATCAATACAAATTTGATTATTAATTCATATTACTATTATTCTCATCTCGTTTCATTAAGTTTCACAAGAATTTTTGAGTTGATTTAAATTGAAAAAATTCAATGGAATATTTACTTTGTGCCTCCAAATATTTATGACATTATAATATTTTATAATTTATTTAATAGTTTTTTGGCAGATGCAGTAGTATTTCATATTAATGAGTTTCTTAAAAATGTTAGATAATCTTAAAAAAGTGAATAGATTAACTAACATTTAAAAAACTAATTAACATTTTATAAATTAAAATGTTAAGATGGGTTTATGCTTATGCGCATATAGTATTGTCTGTCACAATTAGTATCAAAATATATCTTAACAAATGCGGTAGTGATTTCATCATCCTTATAATCGTAAATTGAAAATTGTATCATACAAAATGATACTTACTATATCGTATGCGTTTACCATTACTAATGTTTTGGTTTTATTTATAACTTTAGTTTTTATGTTATATGTATATTTTAAACGTTCTTATACTTACTGGAGTCGCAGAGGAGTAGCCACACCTCCTTGTAATTTTCCTCTGGGTAATTTAAATGACGTAATTTTTGGCCGAGTATCACTTCAGGAAATGTTCAAAAAGGTTTATACAAATTTCAAGTTTAAAGGAATGAAGTACTTTGGATATTACCTTCTTCACCAACCTGTGCTAGTTGTGATTGATGTAGAATTAATTAAATCAATTATGGTTAAAGACTTTTCTCATTTTACCGACCATGGTGTATTCGATAAGAGAGATTACGACATTTTCGGTAACCATCTCTTCTCATCTAAAGGTGACGAATGGAGAACAATGCGAGAAAAATTAACTCCTTTATTTACCAGTGGTAAACTAAAAATGATGTTTCCATCAATTGCACATTGCTCTGTTCAATTAACAAATTTGATAGATGAAGCTGTTGAAAGCTCAAAAAAGTTGGATATGAGAGACGTAGCAGGCAGGTATACTATAGATACTATAGCATCTGTTGCTTTTGGAATCGAAAGTAACTCTTTGAAAGATCCTGTTTCGGAATTTAAAAAATATGGAGAACTTGCGCTTGGTCAAGCAAGTGCATGGAATGCGTTACGTTTAGCCGCTCATTCGCTTGTGCCTGCTTTGACAGCATTTTTTAAAGTTTGTGTATATCCTCCCGATGCTTCCAACTTCTTTCTTAAAATAGTGCAAAGTACGATTAATTATAGAGAAGAAAAGAACATAGTAAGAAACGATTTTATGCAACTAATGATTCAGCTAAAAAATAACATTGATATTTCTGGCAATAATAATGATTGTTTCCAATTAAAAGTAAATAATATTAATGATAGCGAGATGGAAAATAAAAAGAATATTTGTTCGTTATCAATTGAACAGATTGCTGCTCAAACCATCCTATTTTTTACAGCCGGATACGATACTTCATCAGGAACTATTGCATTTTGTATGTATGAATTGGCATTTCAACAGAATATTCAAGACAAGTTAAGAGAAGAAATAAACGCTGTACTAAAAAAGCAAAACGGAAAGCTGTCTTATAACGCAATTATGGAAATGACATATATGGATAAATGTATAAAAGGTAAAAATATTAAATCAATTTTTTTATTTAAAAAATTTTTAAAATGTATAATTTTAGAAACACTTAGAAAGTATCCATTTGTACCACACTTATTTCGACAATGCAATAAAACGTTTCAAGTTCCAAATTCCGATTTTTTAATTGAAAAAGACATGCTGATATATATTCCCGTAAATGAACTTCATTACGATCCAGAGTATTATCCAAATCCAGAAAAATTCGAACCTGAACGATTTTCAAGTGAAAACATATCAAAAATGAATACTTTTACGTGGTTACCATTCGGAGAAGGTCCTCGCATATGCATTGGTATACGTTTTCACACTGTAGTTAAATAAATTTTAATAAATTATTATTAATTTTTAGGGCAACGACTTGGTATGATGCAAGTAAAGGTTGCTTTAACAACATTACTAAGAAATTTTCGATACACGATAGATCCTAAAACAGTGTATCCGCTGAAAACAGCTCCCAGATCAATTTTGTTAACGGCAGAAGGAGGAATTTGCTTAAATGTGGAAAAAGTAGTATAGGTATAATGATTGCAATTTTTATGAAATTGAGTAATATCTAATAACTGCTTTATTAAAAATATTGTAAAAACTGATACGACATTTTGATATACTTGAAATAAACCAATTTCCAATACACGTCATTAGCAATGACTAGGTCACATTAAACCAACGTTGTCAAAAATGCAATTATAAAGTGAGACATATACTGATTTGTCACCGCAACCCAGAACACTGTATATACCAAGACTTACATTGTTTTGACTTCAAAGAAGTGCCTGATGGAAGTAGTATAGTGTTGTTATATATGTGTATTATTTATTTAACACTATTTCTGGATTCTGGATTTTAGATAGGAGAGTAGGGAGGTATCCCCACACGCACTTAGGTCACTAAATCGGGCCCGTTGCACTGCCTCCAATGCAGTAGCCTTTCGTCCCGTCACTCCTCAAGCTATTCTGTCTCCAGGATGAATTCGAGTATCTTGGCAGGCGGAGTCTCGCTGATTCTGGCTATGTTAGGTCAGAAGTCCCCTAGCATGGCACCTCTAATTGACGCTAGCGACGGACAGTGACAGAGCACCTGTTCCGCGGTTTCGTCTGCTCTATTCTATCCCCGACATCTGGGGTTATCCACAAGTCCCATTGTGTTGAGATGTTCAGTTTGCAATGTCCAGTTAAAATCCCTGCAATTGTCCGTAGATTTATTCTGGACAGCTTCAAGTAATATTTTGAATGTCTGCTAGAAGGTGCTTTGATCGGTGCTCTTGCTTGTCTGCATTCAGTTTCTTTTGCCCATCTGCAAGAGTGCAGTTTTAGGATGTGTTGTTTTAGGAGGGTATCGATAGTTTTGACAGTTGGTACAATCATCGGCTCCGGACTGCAGGGAAGGTTGTTGGAGCCGTTTCTTGCCAGCTCGTCCGCTTTTACGTTACCCTCGTTACCTTGATGCCCTTTCACCCACAAAAAAGAAATGACATTTGAAAAAAATTCTAATTTTCAAAAATTCAAAAAAATTTGGAAGTTTTTGTTTAGTTGCATAAAACTTTATAAAATATTATTACAAGTTCGATACAATACTTGATTTAAAAAATATAAAATGCTGTTTTTACTATCGAAACATGATGTAGAAAATAAAAAATCGAATAAATTTCGGATAGAGGGGTATAGTGGGTTGCTACTGCAGATTACGCTATCGGTCTTAATGTTTTATTTTTCTCCTGTGTTTATTTATAAAAATAAGTGCATAGTGTAAGCGTATGAAATATTCTCTTTAAAATTCCGCTTTTTGTCACTTGCAACAATTTTCGAATTTCAGCGAGACAAAAATGCAATTAAAGAAAACTTTTCCATTTTGAATAAAAATATTTCACACAAAGCAGTTCTTGCTCTTAAAAATAAGACAAATCGACCACTTTATATTTAAAATTTTAAAACATATAATAGTAGGTAGGTATTCCTTTTACAATTTTTATAAATTACCATAAAATATTTATACTTTTCTGTTTATCTTTTACATGAATGTACATTTTTAATTATACTTTATGCAACAAGGGGAAAAACTCCAATTGTGTTAATGAGTTCAAAGTATTAATTTGTTAATTTACAATTTTGAAAATTAATTCACTATGCGAATGTATTAGCACTTTTTAAACACATTAAACACAATTGATAACTCGAATACCGGGTATATACGTCCACACTTGTTGATTGCTTGTTGAGCTCTTTTTATTAAACTTTTTGCAAAATAATGGGTTCAATGACTTCAATTTTGGTTTAAATATCGTGTTTGAGATCTTGAATTGTTCTACAATTATTGGCATAGAGTTTACTTTTCAAATTACCCCATAAAAAGAAGTCCAAAGGTGTAAAATCACATGATCTGGACTAATGGATCTAACTGAAATAATGCGATCTTAATATTTTTGGCGCAATAAATGAATCTATAAAGCTTCTATTGATTTTTTAGTAACATCTCCTTAAATAAGTTAAGAAAAAGATTTTAAAGTAAATAATTTAAAATTAGTAATTTTATTTTGGATTTTTAGTGTGTTCAGAAAAAATTACTTTGTTTTATTCAAGATAATAGCGTCGTTTTTTAATAAGTAACAAGTTAATTAAACACTAATGAAATTCTAAGTGTTGTTATTTTATTTGCGTTTAATTAACTTGTTTAATTAAAATTTTTATTTTATAATAAAATAAATTAGTTACATATTATATAGACTTTCAAGATTATAATTTAGAAAAGTGCAATAGTGAATTCAATATCAATTTAAAAGAAAATTAAAAAGTTTCACATAAATATGACATTTTTAAATGCATATACCTTTTACAACGTATTCGGTTTACTTGTAAGTTTAGTGGTTATGTTATACTTATATTCTAATTGGCCCTATACTTACTGGAGTCGTAGAGGAGTTATTACACCTTCTTGTTATTTTCCATTGGGTAACTTAAATGAAGTTGTTTGCGGTCGAGTATCATTTCAAGAATTGTTTAAACAAACGTACATAAAATTCAAATCTTTAGGACTAAAATATTATGGATATTACCTTCTTCATCAACCAGCGCTAGTTGTGATTGATTTAGAATTAATCAAGTCAATTATGGTTAAAGATTTTGCTCATTTTACCGACCATGGTATATTCGATAAAAAAAATTATGATCCTTTTAGCGGTAATCTCTTTTCTTTAAAAGGCGCCGAATGGAAAGCAATGCGAGAAAACTTAACACCTTTATTTACCACTGGAAAACTAAACATGATGTTCCCAACCATTGAACGTTGTTGCGTTCAACTCGCAAGCTTGATAGATGCAGCTGCGAAAAACTCAGAAATATTAAATATGGAAGACATAGCAGGCAGATATACTACAGATGTTATAGCATCTGTTGCTTTTGGAATCGAAAGTAATTCTTTGAAAACTCCTGCTTCGGATTTTCGGAGATATGGAGAACGTGCAGTGGGTCGTGCAGGTATACTGAACGAATTAAATTTAACTCTTCAAACGCTTATGCCAGCTTTAACAACAATTTTGAAAATTCCCATCTTTCCTATCGATGTGTCAAACTTTTTTCTTAAAATTGTGCGAAATACTATTAACTACAGAGAAGAAAACAACATAGTTCGAAAAGACTTTATGCAACTAATGATTCAGCTAAAAAATAATATAGATATTTCTTGTAATGATGATGATTGTTTCAACTTAAAAGTAAATATGCAAAATGGCAAACATATTGAAAATAAAAAAGATTTGTGTTCCTTATCAATTGAAGAAATTGCTGCTCAAACGGTTTTTTTTTTTGCAGCCGGGTATGATACATCTTCAGTAACCATTGCATTTTGTATGTACGAATTAGCATTTCAACAGGACATTCAAGAAAAGTTAAGAGATGAGATAGAAACTATATTAAATGACCATGATCAAAAACTTTCTTATCAAGCAATTAGCAAAATGACATACATGGATAAGTGTATAAAGGGTAATACATTTAAATAATTTAACTGCATACGAGTAGTTGATTTTTAGTATCTTTTTATTAAATTGCATAATTTTAGAGACACTTAGGAAGTACCCAGTATTGTCAGTCTTATTTCGACAATGCACTAAAACGTATCAAGTTCCAAATTCAGACTTCACAATTGAAAAAGATATGCTTGTATACATTCCCATAAATGAACTTCATTACGATTCAGAATATTATCCAAATCCAGAGAAGTTCAATCCCGAAAGGTTTTCAAGCGAAAATATATCTAAAAGAAATTTATTTACTTGGGTACCATTTGGAGAAGGTCCTCGTTTATGTATTGGTATAGAAGTTTATATTGTCACCAAATAAATTGTAATTTAATAATCCATATTTTTAGGTAAACGATTTGCCATGGTGCAAATAAAAGTTGCTTTAACTACATTACTTAAAGATTTTCGGTACAGCTTAGATTCTAAAACAGCTTATCCATTGAAAAGAGCTCCTAGATCATTTATTGCAGCGGCCGAAGGAGGCATTTGGTTAAATGTGGAAAAAATTTAGTGTTAGTTGCACCATCAAGCTGGTTTGACTTGTTGGCAAACTTCTGATGGTCTTTGTGAATGCGGTTTACAAGTCCATTTTGGAAAACAGTTAAAAAAAGTTTTTCCGAGAGATGTATTCATTGGTAGTACCCATCACAGGTTTTAAAAAAACCTGCAATGTAGTTGTTGTGGTAAAATATTTTAAATAAATTTGCATTAGAATCACAATCGATTTTAGTACTTGTATTTTTGGGATCTTATTCGTTTGATCTTCGTAATTACCTTAAATCAGTAAAAAATCTGTAAAAATTCCCTTGATTGCAACTTTTCGCAACCAGCCGTAAAAGATCGTTTGTTGTAGAGTAGTTGAAAACTCGGATGCAAGAAGAGGATAAATAACCAATTGCAAACTCATTTTAAATGCTCTTTCACCTAGAATGATGAAACATTTTGTATCTTCGCATGCACGGTATCCTCCGGACTATATGAGATGATGCAATATTTATTCATCTGTATTTTTCACTTATAATTATTGTTGACACTTATTGGACACTTTAGATAATTTCACTAATTAAGGTTGAAAGTTAAAACTTTTATATCAATTGACAATTATTCACTATACCGGATGCTGAATGAGTTAGCCGAGCATAGGAAATTAACATGTAAAAACTTATTTATGCAAATTCCTGCTTCCCAAATTATTTTAGAGAAAAAATGAAAGACACAAAAATAATGCAGAAATATAAACTACGAATGATAAGAACATTAGATTTCATTTAGCTTTTACTTAAAAAGTCAAAAAATGCTTTAGAAATTGTTAAAAGTTTCATTTATCAGATTTGCCATGTAAGTTTCCATGGTAATTATTTTTGAAAATATAAATTAAATTGAATTTATTACATGGCCAGTGCGATAATTGAAAATTTTAACAATTTCGAAAGCAATTTTTAACCTGTTAAGTAAAAGTTAGATAAAATCTAAACGTCTTATCACTCGTAGTTTATATTTCTTCATAATTTTTGTATCTTTCAATTTTTCTGTAAAATAATTAGGGAAGCAGGAATTTGCTTAAATAAGTTTTTACATGTTAATTTCCGTTGTATTGTATGAATTGCGTTGTATGAATAGAACAAATTAATTGAACCAGGATTTACGATGTATGAAAAGATTCCAAAATTTGTAATATGTAGTTTTAAAGTATTTGTGTGGATAAAATGTTCGGACTTACCTCCGGTGAACTTTGTTAATGATAATTTCATGATTCTATAAAACGTAGTGCTTTGTTAATAGAATTTTATGGCAAAGACGTAAGTGATTTCCCCGAAGTTTATCGTAACGCTTGAAGAATTGAAAATACGTGAAAGAGATGTTGAGAAAGTCCAAGAGAAGGAATGATTTAGGGTAGATACCTAAAAAGCAAAATTAGAGAAAAAATTTGAAGCTGTCAGATGGTAGAAATGCAAATTTTAAGAGTACTTAAGTAATATAAAACAGCGATTCCCAACTTGGGGGTCGCGACCCCAAAGGGTTCGCCAAACTATTTTAGGGGGTCGCAGAAAATTGAGAGATTTCTTTTCAAAATTAGTTTTGAATTTTAATTGGAAATTAGTAACCCAAATTTTAGGATTTCTCTTGCTCAAGCAATTGAATATAGGATTGGAAACATCATCAGAACACAATACATCAAGATCAAGGAAGTCATTATTAATAATAATTATTATTACTGAATGGGTTGTGCTTGAGTTATTTTCTTCAACGGAGCTGAACACACCCACACAAAACCCCAATTACATTGAGGTGCCTATTCAGACAGCAGTGTCCTGTGACAGTCCTACTGTCTCTCTCAGGTAGAGGATTTGTTATTGGAGGAATGTTCCAATAAATTTCCGCGATTGCCTCAGTTACGAAAGATCCTTCCAGTACGCATGATGTTGTTTCCTTAGTAGTTTCTTTATAGTTCCTTTTGTGGTCCGCAAGTTGGTTCTGGTCCTACTAGATATCGTTTTGCTGCAACCTTAGCAAGAGCATCTGATTTTTTTGTTGCTTTTCATTCCTGAGTGTTCCGGCACCCACCTCAGCGTTAAGCTGTTCTGTTGTGCAAGTGCTACTACAGTCCCATGCAATCGAATTAGGACCACGTGTAAAAATATTTTATATTTCTAAGTTTTAAGTTACACATTTTATCTGACTGCCTAAATTTTTACTATATAGTAAGTCAGGAATGTATAGTTAAGTACCTGCAGATTTGAACCCCACGGTATTGTACCCTACTACCCTACCATCAAGCCTTGAAGACAAAGACAAAAATAATGCTTAATAGAACAAAGTATTTACTTGTATTGGAATTAGTCTTGCTGTATTTTTTTTAAAGTAAACCAAAGCGAAATTAGATTCGATGTGAAGAATAAAATTCAAGATATTATTTGGGAAAATCATGATGAGCAGATAAACCCAATGCAAAAAATGGTACCCACTGTGATTAAAGCGAAGGGTGGAAACACAAAATATTAATGACAATGTGTAAAAGTAACAAAAGTTAAAGTTGGAGTTTGTTTATGTCTTTTAATTTTACCTAAACATTGAAATAACATATATTATCAGTTGTCCTAATTCAGTTGGGTGCAACTTAAAATCCTGGATTGTGTTTCCAGTCGCTCCAGGGCTTTTATAGCTGCCTGGCTGTCGGTCATGATACAAATCCGCTTATTTGCATAAGACACCCATGTCATTTTCTCTGCACAAGCTGTTACAGCAGTTATTTCAGCCTGGAACACAGTAGCGTGGTAGCCCATTATGCTAAACGCATCTACGATTCTAAGTCCACTGGTCGCTGCTCTAGCTCTAATTTCCGCTTTAGATTCATCTGTGTTTCAGATGGTATCATATCGAGCCCCAGATCATATTATTCGTATTATTCGTATCACTCTACGTATTATTCTATGTGTCTAAGAAAATATCTTACGTGCGAAATTTATGTTTTCTTTTAAAGAAGGACTTCGTGATTATTCTGCTTAGTGTTTGTGTCTGTGTTACAAGTGCTACGAACTTCTGTTATCCATGTTTTCGAGTGTCTGCAGCTATCAACCCTACTCAGGATTATTTAAACCTTGCAAGGTAGTAAATTTATTTGGCCATTATTAATTCAGATCTGACAATCCTCGTATATTTAGTTTAATTTTAAGAACACGGCGGCACCTCAACAAATAAAAACACATTTAGGCAATATTATATGATCGATTTTTATTTTAATTCCTAAGTTTACAACATGTTGATGCACTCCGGAATGGCGAGCTAAAAAAGTCCGACATTCAAACCCAGAATTTCAGCGTGATAACTCAATCGACGATCACACCAAGTCACTACTGTTATGGAGCGTTAAGTATTAGCAGATAATCTGACAAACTGAATAAGTAAACAAATTTAATCGCCAAATCTCTGACAAACTTAAAATAACAAAAAATAGGATTTATTGACTGATACGGGGTCCTTAATAAATATTATAACTGGAAACTTAGATAAACAAGATACACTTAAGTATGGCTGATAACGGACCAGTCAAGAAAGTTAATCAAGAATCCTTTTCCGATTCATGCAGTTTATTTACTTGGTTTGATGAACTTTCATTAAGCAATTTATTCAATAACTTTACTTTATTATAAAGATATTTATAGTAAGTCCCGGTAATATCGGTTTTGATGTTTAAGTCAAAAAATTTATAATAATTTGCAAAAAAAGGTATGATTTTGATTAATGTTCAAGTAATAAGTAGGAAAACATCTTATAAAAACTTGACATAAACTAGAAATCCAAAAACAAAGAAAAGAAAAAGATGATTTTCCACTTTTCAACAAACAAGTAGAATTGAATTTTGAACCATTATTTAAATCATTTCTATAAATAAGTTTTGCCCTACTTCCTGTTCAGAATTTAAAATTTTATTAAACCTCCTCGCATTGCAAGTAAGTAAAATTTTTAAATATTAATTTAAAACTGTTTTTATGATTTTTAAAAGTTTCCAAAATAATGTAAGCATAATATATAATTTATAATTAATTAAAATTTTTAAATTTCTTACAATTTCATTTTCTGTAAAAAATTTAAATTATTTTCAACAAACAATATTTTGGTAAAGCTAAAAAATGGTATCACGTCATTAAGCTTAAAACAACTACGCCTTAAACACCTACGACTAAGTCAGTACGCCTAAGTCTTTACGACTAAAGAATTTTACGACTAAGGGTACGTTTATGTTGGAGCTGTGATAACTGATAAAGCGAAGAAATTGCTTAGCTCTAATCGCTGTTCTACGAATTAACATTGACTTGCGCGCTGCTTTAACATAAACAGTTCCATAAAAATCAATTTCAAAACTCTGCTTCGCTAGAATCACTGCAATCATCACTGCTTGCAGCTCCAACATAAACGTACCCTAAGGTATTTTACACCTAACATCATGTACGCCTAAAACTTTTACACCTAACTAACTTACGCCTTTTTTATTTTATTTTAATACATAAATATTTAAGTGAAGAAAAATTGAAACATACATCCGGTATAGTTAGTTACAATATAATGAATCACAACAAAACAACTGTGATTATGATTAACTTTCAATGCAATTTAATAATAGCTTCAGATGTACAAATATACAGTAGATATAAAATACTATATTTATGTAAATGAAAATATTGATTTTTACCCCTGACTGTTTTTAAGAACACAGGGTATATGAAGTTACTATGTACAATCTTTGTTTATATAAATATTTATATGTTTGTGTCACCATATCTCCCGAACGGTTACAAGTAGCTACGTACTTTTTGACAGCACGTTTGTAAAGATCAGGAGAGTGTTCCTGGCTGGCCAAATACAATTTTCACCCACAAGAAGTAATTCTATCCCAGAAAACTATCTATATCCCCCCCCCCGTTCTATAATTTGTTAGATTATGTAGGGTCAAACTATTCGCGCTACTACATCGGCTGACTGGATCACGAAGCGGTTTAAAGCATATATTCGGTTTCTCTATATATTTTGACAAAATGTACTGCAAAAAGAGCGAAATAAAATAAAAATTAAAAATTGTAAAAACCCCCGATTGTAAATCACTTTACTTTAAAAGCTACTGTTCCCTTTAAAAAGAAAGAAATAATTTTTTCTTCTTCGCTCAACACCATAAACTCTCGGACACTTAACTCGAAAAATTAACATATTACAAAATTTAAACATTAATTTTGAAGTCAGGGGAAACGAAGAATTTTTAATACGAAATGTATAAACAGGTTTCGTAAGTGGAATTAACACTTTTAATTACAAGTGGAAAATTAAAAATAATGTTTTCGACAATTGCAAATTGCTCTATTGAATTAGCAAGTTTAATACACCGAGCTGTAGAAAATGATGCACAGCCAAATATTCAAGATTTTGCGGGTAGATACACTATAGATATAATAGCATCCGTTGGTTTCGGAATTGAAAGTAACTCTTTGATAAATCCCAATTCCGATTTTCTCCAATGTGGAAAACGTGCAACTGGTAACGCAGATACGATTGGTGATGCATTGAATTTAGTCCTTCAAGAGCTTATGCCTGATTTGGTAACTTTTTTTAAAATTCTCTTACTCCCTTCAAGCATCTCAAACTTCTTTTTAAGAATTGTCGAAAGTACTATTAAGTATAGAGAAGAAAACAATATAGTAAGAAAGGACTTTATGCAACTTATGATACAATTAAAAAATAATATTGAAATTTCCGATAAAAGCGATGATTGTTTTGATTTACATGTAAAAAATAATAATATCAAAAGTATGGGAAACGAAAAGGATGTATGCGCTTTATCAATCGAACAGATTGTCGCTCAAGCAATACTATTTTTTTTAGCCGGCTACGATACTTCATCACTAACCATTACATTTTGTATGTATGAATTAGCATTTCAACAGGATATTCAAGAACGGCTAAGAAATGAAAATAAATATGTCTTAAGTAAAAATGAAGAAAAACTCTCTTATAAAGCAATTATGGAAATGACTTACATGGATCAATGTATTAAAGGTAATTCATAATTTACAGTTTGCTAATCTTGAAGGTTTGCAGAATTTCAGAGACACTTAGAAAGTACTCAGTATTATCAAACCTATTTCGAAAATGCACTAAACCGTATCAAATTCCAAATTCAGATTTGGTAATTGAAAAAGATATGTTAGTGGTAATTCCTATAAATGAACTTCATTATGATCCAAAATATTACCGAAATCCGGAAAAGTTTGATCCTGAAAGATTTACAAATGATAATATATCAAAAAGAAACCCCTTTACTTGGTTACCATTTGGTGAAGGTCCTCGTTTATGCATTGGTAGATTCTCATGTTGTTTTTAATTAAATTTACAATTAATTTAGGTGCTCGACTTGCTATGATTCAAATAAAGGTCGCTTTAACAGCATTACTGAGAGATTTTCGATACAGCTTATCTTCAAGAACGGCGTATCATTTAAAAAAAGTATCTAGATCAATGGTAATAGCAGCTGAAGGAGAAATTTTGCTAAATTAAAAAAAAAATATTAGCTGATTGTAATATATTTTCGGATCATTTATTAACATTTTGTAGATTAAATTATGTTGTAAAGAATTTGGGTGGAAAGTTTTTGGCGTTAGTACAATAAATCTGGTTTTAGAATGCTTAAAGTTTAAAACTAATTCGCAGTACAATATATTTTCTGTTTATTAATTAATCTTCCTAATCTTTTTAATCCTTAATCTTCGGGAAAATTCTCATTTACAAAGTCTTGTATTATTGTATTATTACGTTTTATTATGGAACAACATCCGAAATTGAACACGAGAATAAAAGAACACCTGAGAGCATGGAAGAACAAAAAGACGGAAAATTCAAACTTCGCAAGACATCCCTTGGATGAGGAACACTCATTCAAAAGTAGTAATGACGACACAGGAGTGCTACACGTAGGGGAAAAAGATAGAAAGAAGCTAGAGATGATCGAAATAAATAGAAACCTAAAAAACAGCAGAAAGATAGTTATCAATGAGGTCCTCCTGGAGACATATTCGCCGCTGTTAAAACTGTTTGATGCGGGCTGAGTTTACGTTCGACGATAACAGGCTAGTGGATACCTGGTATCAATTTTACGACTTTATCTTCTTATATGCTTAATTTTAATTTGTGTGTAAACTGTTATTTTATTTTATTTTTATTGTGAACATGGTGGAAGTTTCCACCGAAACCGGTCAATAGGTAATAAATCAAGTGGTTAGATTATTTCAATGTTGTTTTATTTCTATTATCTTAATAATTACACAGCACAAATATTGTTATTATAATACTATAAGATTAGATAATTTCCGTAATATATATATAAGAATAAAATTTGTCAAAAATAGAAGTATTTAATTGATTTCTACAGAATTCATTTGAATTGTAAATTGAAAAGTGTAAAATATAAAATGTCACTGTTAAATTTGTTCACTATTACTAATGTTTCCGTTTTATTTATAACTTTAGTGTTCATATTATATTTATATTTTAAGTGGTCGTATACCTACTGGTCTCGTAGAGGAGTAGTTACACCTCCTTATAGTTTTCCATTAGGTAATTTAAATGATGTTGCCTTAGGGAGAGTATCACTTCAAGAAATGTACAAATAATTTTATACCAATTCAAAATCTAAAGGAATAAAATACTTTGGATATTACCTTCTTCATCAACCAGTGCTGGTGGCGGTAGATATAGAATTAATCAAGTCAATTTTGGTTAAAGATTTTAGCCATTTTACCGATCATGGTATAGCTGATCAGCAAGACTACGATCCGTTTAGCCGTAATCTCTTTTCTTTAAAAGGTTCCGATTGGAAAAACATGAGAGAAAAATTAACACCTTTATTTACTACTGGTAAACTAAAGATGATGTTCCCAACTATTGAACATAGCTCTATTCAACTTGAAACATTGATAGATCTAGTTGCAGAAAACGGCGAAAAGCTAGATATTAAAGATATAGCAGGCCGATACACTACCGATATTATAGCTTCTGTCGCCTTTGGAATCGAAAGTAACAGTTTAAAATGTCCAGCTTCGGATTTTAGAAAATATGGAGAACGTGCTGCTGGTCATGCAGATCTAATGGCTCAATTGATTCTAGTAATGCAATTTATCATGCCCAATTTGGCGACATATTTAAAACTTCCTTTATTTCGTCCAGAAGTTACAAATTTCTTTCTTGAAATTGTGCAAAATACGATTAAATACAGGGAAGAAAACAACGTAGTTCGAAAAGATTTTATGCAATTAATGATTCAATTAAAAAACAACGTTGATATTTCGGATCAGGAGGATTGCTTCAATTTAAAAGTAAATAATGAGAATAATAATCAAAATAGTGAAAATAAAAAGGAATTGTGTTCGTTATCTATCGAAGAGATTGTTGCCCAATCGTTACTATTTTTCTTAGCAGGATATGATACTTCATCAATAACGATTACTTTTTGCATGTATGAATTAGCATATGAACAGGACGTTCAGGAAAAGTTAAGAGATGAAATAAAAACTGTTTTAAAGGAGCACGAAGGAAAACTTACTTATAACGCAATTATGGCAATGACATATATGGATAAATGTATAAAAGGTAATGTTAATTATCATTTTAGTTAGTTGGTAACTTTTTATTAAGTTATGTAATTTTAGAAACACTTAGAAAGTATCCAATATTAGCTAACTTATTTAGACGATGCACTAAATCCTATCAAGTTCCAAATTCAGATTTCGTAATTGAAAAAGATACCATAGTGTTCATTCCCGCAAATGCACTGCACTACGATTCAGATTACTATCCAAATCCAGAGAAGTTTGATCCTGAACGATTTTCAAATGAAAATATGTCAACAAGAAATACTATGAGTTGGTTACCTTTTGGAGTAGGTCCTCGGGTTTGTATTGGTAAGTTTGTACATTGCCGTAACTTATATATTGTACCTATTCAACAAATAATAATTTTTAGGAGCACGTCTTGCTATGATTCAAATGAAAGTTGCGCTGACGAAATTACTGACTAATTTCCGATACAGTTTAGACTCGAGAACAGCGTATCCATTAAAAAGAAGTACTAGAACAATTTTGACATCGGCCAAAGGAGGAATTTGGTTAAACGTAAAAAGAATCAAAAACTGAATAGCTGTATGACGTTAGGATACATCTAAACTTTGATTTCTATGAATGGTGATGAATATTGTCACATTTGGTTATTAAAATAAAATTATTTTTGTGAAAATCGTTATCGAAACATTTTCAACATGTTCAATTAGTGTTTTAAGCTATCGATTTTTTACAATTTTCGGAGTGCTCTTTGTTGGTAATTTGCGATTTTTTAAATTTCTATGTGAATAACAAACTATTAGTTAATATTTAAAAAAAGTGGTAAAATACACGAGACAAAAATGAGTCGACAGTCAATATAACTTTATTCCAATCACTTAGTAATCGATACATTTCTAAATTTTAGTAAGTTAGAAAGCAGTTTATTATTTATTTTCACGTTTTGTTGTAATTTTCCACCAACAGAGCTGAAAGTGATTAGAAAAAGAACTCAAAATAAAAATTTTTAAGTAAATTTGTGGTTTTTAGTATGAATTTATGGTTAAATTCAAACAAATATAAGAATAATACAATACGTAGAAAATCAAAATTCAAAAAATTTAAAAAAGAGACAATTAACACATAACAGGTCTGCATTAAGAAAATTTGAAAAAATGAAAAATTCGTAATACGATAGTACAATATAACGTTATTTCATGGTTATTGCCATTCTTCAGTTGCACGCAATCGCTTACATTATGAAATAAGAAAAAAATTTCAAACTAAACAAAAATATCGACTAAATTGTACAAAATTGACTTACCATAACCTCCAAAGATTATCAAAACTGAACTTGTTACATGAAGTATGAATAATTTAAAAATGATTTGAACTAAGAAATTCGTTTACCTAGCACTGCTAGTTTGAAATCCGAAGGCACTGCCATCTTAATATGATTTCTAAAAACTTTGAAAAAATTCAAAATTCAAAAATTTACCACGTTTTTTAACCGTGAGGCGTAAAACTAGAAAAAGAACTCAAAATAAAAAATTTTAAGTAAATTTGTGGTTTTTAGTATGTATTTATGGTTAAATTCAAAATTTTTTCAAATTTTCTTAATTCAGACCTGTTATGTGTTAATTGTCTCTTTTTTAAATTTTTTGAATTTTGATTTTCTACGTATATTTTTCCATTTTAAAATTTGAATTAAAAATTTCGATTTACGCCGATTGCGTATAATACTGAGTAAGCCGGAGCAAAATAGAAGTGTATGGGTGGTTTTGTGGAAAATTAATTTTTTTCACAAAATATCACTACAATACTTCTGCTTTTCTCTGACATATCATGTATTTTTCTAACTTATACGTAATCCTACTTTAGCTGCGTTTGTTTCTGTAGTTCTGAATATATCTAAGTATCTATCTCTTGTATAATTAGTTCGCTTCTTTTCTTCTCTCTTCCGACACCGAAACACAAATGGCGCTATGCGGTGAATTCAATGTGTTTTGCGCAAAACAAGAATTTTTAGAATTTTAGACGGAACAATTTGTGAATGAAATGCAAAAGCAGCTAAATACAATGGTTAGTTTCAAATTGCCAATATTTTGCAAAAGCTTGAAAGTTGTTTTCATGTTTTCAAATCGATGTTATCCGATCGGTAGACCTGGGCGAAAACGGGTATCCCTAGATGACGTAATCACGTAAACTTAACGGCTATGTCTCAATTTTATTTTTCATTAAATTTTACTTTCCCATTTACGTATTAAAGGAAAGTGTTGTAATCGATTAAAACAAATGTTTGAACTAACCTTTTTCCATAGTCTATGAGCCCGTACAAATCGTTTTGAGACAAATTTTGCAATGATTGCAATTTTCTGAAATTTGATACCACACACGATTTTTATGATTTTTTTGAATTTGTTTAGATAACAACCAAAAACGCGTACTCCGATTTTTCTAGACTTTTAGTATGTCAATAAGATACAAACATCGAACTAAAAAATTAAACTCCGTCTTTTTGTGGGAATTAGTTCCACCTATTACCTATTTTTTGCATATATCCAACAGGGAATGGGACTTTTTGGCGAAGCCGGTTTGACGCCGCCGGGTTGGCGCAGCCAATCCGGTGTAGCTAGTCTGACGCAAAGACAATTCGGCGCAGAGACAATTCGGTGCAAAGACGATTCACCGTAACCCGTTTCGGCGCAGTGACTTGATTCGGTACCAAACTAATTAAAAGTGTGAAACGACACAAAAGAACGATTTGAAGTAACAACATGTAACAACATTGATGTAACAACACATAGCACCCTTTATCTTTTTATAAAATTTTGTCATTGTTATAATATAAGCAATTAATACTCAAGTGGTTCTAGAACATTTCGCTACTAGAACATTTTGCTTCTAGGATATTTTGCTCCTAGGACTTTTCGCTACCACTTCTGCTTTCTTACTTGTATTCATATAAAATAATTCCATAAAATAACTATTTAAATTTAGTTACAGCGTAAGAATGATAACGAAATGTCCTGTAGCGAAATGTCCTAGTAGTGAAATATCCTATTAGCTAAATGTCCGGGAGCGAAATGTCTCGTAGCGAAATGTCCGGTCACTATTTGGGTTATTTAAAATGCGAAAACATTTTATTTCAATTATATTAATAATATGTAGGAACAATGATAAAAATGAAGAAAAATAATTAAAAAAAAATTAAAACGATTGAATTTTGCGCGCGTAATTATTTTTTATTTAGGTAGGTTTATAAGACTTATATTGCGGGTTGCCGACAGCTGGTTTAAAGGATTATGTGAAATAAATAGTTAAATGGCATGACAAAACACCAAATTATGACAATGAGATGCATAACAATATATTTTTATCAATCAAATTACAATAACTATAAAATCCTGTTTTAGGAAATGACATGTAATGACAGATTTTGAGCTAAAATCCTGCGCCTCCATATTTTCAAACCTCAAATCATCAGCACCAAATACCTAGCCGTATGCTCGTGATCGTCAAATCCAACACCTATACGTCGTTAACAACCTCCAGTTTGTAATAACCGAATCTTCAGATTCTTTTAAAGAAGAGACAAACAGTTTGTATATCAACATAACCTTTGCTAAATATTTGGTTGTTGACATAAATAAGCTGCAACCGATGCAACCCTACTTACAGTTTCCTTGTTTGTTAGAACCAGTGACTTACTCAAAGCAATTTGATGTAAGGTTAGTAACAATTAAATCGTAAAAGTTGATTCAATCAAGAGCATAACTTCGCAACTTAATTATGCAAATAAATTAATTAACCACACACCAAGATTTACATAGGTCAAATGGGTGAGGTCAAAACCTAATATAATTTATCGCATTTCTTAATAAAGACTGACTACACGGATAAAGTCAGGATTCGGTTGCATCAACTCCCCAGTACAAATCTCATATTATTATTACCTCTAAATCACATACAAAGTACTGGTTCAAAATAGTTGCATTATTAAATAAGTTACATCATTGTGTATAAGCGTCACCTCCTCCATTTTTTAAAACTTAAACCACCCGCCATTGTATCAAACAATAGAACTACCCCTAACCAAATCTGTAATATACCCAATATTTCCCATAATAATCGACGTCTAACCAAATAAGTTATAAATATTAATTAATTTAACCCATTAATTACCACACATTAATAATAAAACCATCATTACACCTTTAAATAAGATACAGAAAGCCAACTGCTAAAAATATAAAATTTACCAATTTACAATTACTAATAAGCAAAACCTTTTGTCTCTGATTACTTAAATAAATGAAAAATCAAATGCATCAAACCACAAGCCACCATTTTGCAATTTTGCCGTCCTCAAATTAACATAAATACCTAATTCGTGTTTAAATCAACTTTGGTTAATATTTATAATAGTAAATATACTGTTCAATTTTTGTTTAGTTTAAAAATCGCTTGCATACGTGACATGTGCAGTACCAGAATGACGGCTAAATCGAATATGCTTGCACTTTATTGCATTAAGTGCCAGCTTGTTTCTCGCACACCAAAAACTCAATTTCTTCAGATCCGATTGTACACGAATAGCAGACGTACTGTATCAAATTTTAGCAAAAATCTTCATATCGTCAGTATATTGCAATAATAAAAGCACTGGATAGTCATTTATGAAAATGATAAACAATAACGGTCCTATGTGTGAACTCTGAAAAACGCCCGACGTAGTCACAAAAGCCTTCGATTGAAAACTTTTTATTTTAGCAATCATAATCTGATCAATACCGCTTGGTAATACCGATCAATACTAAGCGATACCTCACAGTTCTTTAAAATATGGAAGGCAATCCATCTGGTCCGGTTTCCTTGTCACCGTCTAAATCTCTCAATTTATTAAAAACCTTAATTTCTGTTACCCGATAAGAGGTAACATGCACACTGTTAGAGGTCAAAATCCTATGCGACTCCGCAGAGGCGCGACGAGCATATGCAGAAGAGAAGTGCTTAGCAAAATCATCAGCAATAGCCTTGCCATCATCGGCTAACCCACCACTCAAATACATTGAGCTGGGATAAGCATTACCGTTATCTATCTCTTTTGCATTTACATAGCTCCAAAACCATTTTATTAGACTTGATGTTTCTCTGAACAGAAGCCACATAGTCCTGATAACAGGAAGACGTATGAGCTTTACATAGAGATCTCTCATGTGGAAGTATAATTTAAACCACGAAGAAAGAGCACTGGCTAAAATTATTTCTTAGTATGTACGGTAACGTGAAATGATTCTAGCCCCTAGCGTTGGGCGACAAATATTTATGCTATGCAATGTACACTCGGAGCTCCTATCGTTAGGCGATAAATATTTATGTGACGTACACTACACTCGAGAAGTCCCTAACGTTTTGTGCCAAATAATTATGCGATGCATAGATGTGAAGTGAGTCGGAAGTTGTAAAATTGCCTTTATTTAATTGTGCATGACGCTGTTTTATTACCCAACAAGTATTCATCACTTACTCTCAGTTTAAAAAATTGTGCTTTTGTTTATTACCGTTCACTTTCGAGCAATACGAAACAAATTGATAGAAAATAATTCTATTAACAAAATATTTACAGGTACGTAGCACATAAAAAATATGTAAATAATTGATCGTATGATATTGCCTAAATGTGTTTTTATTAGTAGAAGTGTCAGCGTGTTCTTAAAATTAAACTAAATATACGAGTATTGTCAGATCTGAATTAAAAATGGTCAAATAAACTTACTACCTTGCAAGGTTTAAATAATCCTGAGTATGGTTGATAGCTGAAAACATCCGTAAACATGGATAACAGAAGTTCGTAGCCCTTGTAACACAGACACAAATACAAAACAGAATAATCACAAAATCCTTCTTTAAAAGAAAACATAAATTTCGCACGTAAGATATTTTCTTAGACACATAAGATAATGTTATAGAATTCATTTCAAATTATTCGTTTCATTTAAAATTTTCTAATTTGTAAGTTAGACATTCTTCTGTTGAACACCAAATTACGTTTCGGAGAAACTTTACGGAGAAGCTTTACGGGTATCCTTTTGTTTTATAACAAAAGTCAGGGTTGTAATGTTTAAAACATTTTGTTTTAAACAAGATGTTGTAAACATGTTTAAAACAAAATTCTTTTAAAACAACATTTTGTTTAAAACATGTTTTAAATGCGTTTAAAACGAGTGTTTAATTCTGTGTAAGTTTAAAACAGCTCTGGGACCTCCAAGTGTTTAGACGTGTTTGAGAGAACTTTGCGACCTTTGAGGCCAAAGAAAGCTTGAACGTAATAATAAAATTCCGAATTGGTGCAGACTGGCTTCAGTTGGTATGGACGAACCAAAATTAATTTGATTCATCCAATTTGGTCCATAGATGGAAGAGATTTATAAAATTAAAGTTTTGCTGGATATAACCCGTGATATCAATAGAAGTGATGGTGCTATAGTGATAATACAAACTCGATAAAACTGGAAACGATAACCGGAATACGATAAGGTGCCACATGTCACTACGTGAAAACCAGAAGCTGTAAAAATGGTGAATAATTGTTTGACTCTTCTGTCTCTTGGGGTTGATGCACGATAAGGGTGAAAACTGGTCTGATGGATAGAGGAAGATAATACGAATCGTTTGACGAGTCGGTGGCCTTTATCGGGTTATCGGGTTTAAAATACAATCAGTGCTACTGGTTCGGTGATAAAGTTGCACCGATAGTGTCGATACTACCCTTAATAGATGATAAGAAAAAATTAGGGGATTACGGAAAAAATACTACGAGTGCAATACGACTTCGGGTACGTGCGTGGTTGCGAGTTAAAGATGAAATTTTCTAACGTTATCAACCGTGATAAACTTAAAATACATTGCAAAGTTTTGCTTGCTAATTCGTACATATACGGAGTGTTCCCATGTTTTTATTAATTGCGGATAAGGGGTGTGTACAAACTAAGTACATTTTGTAAACGTGACTACTGCCGAATGATAGGAAAAAGTCGGGACAAAGCGGGAGGGGTGTTGCGCGTGCGGTGCGGCTGAGCGTGCGTGGTTGGGCGTTAAGAGCGAAGACCTGGATAAACTTATTGCACACTGCAGAGGTTTGCTTACTAATTTGAACATATACAGAGTGCTACACCAATCTGCGAGCACGGTGTGTGTATACCATGACTGGGATCGCCTTGCCGCGCTTTTGGGGGCACGGATCGCCTGTACGGTAATGCGGTCCGATTCCCTCTCCTTGACGATTCGCGAAGTGCTTTTTTTCTCCTCCACTCGGCCATAGTCCTGGGTGGCCTAGGAACGTGGCGTCTCCCGGCGATGGGTGAGACATCACTGGATAGCTGACGTCGGCGCCCTCCCTTTGGGACCAATCGGCTTGCTCGGCTGATATCTCGGGAATGGATCCCTCTGGGAACTTTTTGATGGTGACGCGATATTCAGTAAACAGAGGGCTGCATTGTGGACCCCCCACCACCGAGTCAAAGCTAATGATAACTCGAGAACCTAACGTCGCACAGTGACGGGACCAACACCATTCGGGAGCTGGCGGGGGAGCCTACCTTTGGGGAGCATTAAAGTTCCCACATGGTATACCTTGAGAATGGCTTCTCCCAGAGAAGTCTTAGTGGTACCACGGGTCGCGGAGTGGAGGGGGCTTCATTTTGTACCCCCCACAACCGAGTCAAATTTAGTGATAACTAGCTAACCAAGCGACGCATTGCGACGAGACCAACCCCATTCGATGGCTAGCGGGGAGGCCTAATTGTGAGGGGCATAAAATTCCCGCACAGTATATCTCCAGAACGGTTGCTGTTAGAGAATTTTTAGAGATACCACGATGCACGGAGATGCGAGAGCTTCATTCTGTTCCCCCCCCCCATCCACCGAATCAAATTTAGTAATAACTGGCTATCCAAACGTAGTATTGCGACGAGACCGACCCCATTCGTGAGCTGACGGGGAGGCCTACCTGTGAGGGGCATAAAATTCCCGCACTGTATGTCTTGAGAACAGCTCCTGATAGAGAAGTTTTAGTAGTGCCATTATGCACAGAGAGGAGCAGGCTTCATTTTGTACCCCCCACCACCGAGCCAAATTTAGTGATAACTAGCTAACCAAACGTCGCCCTGTGACTGGACCGACACCATTCGGGAGCTGGCGGCGAAAATATAACAGTTTCGCGCTGCTGCTGAGAATGGTTCTTGCTGGAGAAGGTTCAATTGTGTTTAATTTTTAAAATAATATGAAACAAGAAAAGCATAATACTGATAGAAGAAGATATCGAAGAAGAACAAAGTCCCGAAAGGATGAAGGCAAATTCGAAGCACAGAATCCTAAGAAGATGAAGAGGTTCCCTAATCACGTCCGATCGGACTGTCTCCAAAGTCAAGGTTCTGGAGCCGCGCCGACGACTGTATGGCGCCCGGGAGTATTCGAGCGCCGTGAGCGGCGCATAAGGTTTGGGAATCCCCGACAGAAAAAAAAAATTGTTATCGGTGTTAAATTATTTAAATAGTTTTACTTATTCCTTTATATTTGGATAAAATATGCATTAAATTGCAAAATATTATGTAATATTATTTACTAGTCTTATTTTAACCCTAAAAATATTATTTCTTAATGATAGCTAATCGTATCATTATTATATAATAATATGTAAACAAATCCTTTTTTTACTCTGACCTTGTACCTTAATTGCCTATTATTAAAAATATAAGTGCGTGTTTGATGCAAATACCAGTAGATAAGTTGTCCATATACAGAGTGTTCAAAAAAGAAAACATATCTACTTTGAACTTTTATTTCGATTTAATGTAATCTAATAATGTATCTATCTACATAATTATTTATGAACCCCAAAGAAATATTTTCAATTAAAAAAAATAAAAACACTTTTAAATTTAAATATTTTATAACATTTTTCTACTAGTAGTATTTGTATTTTTCCCGCACTGCTGCTTTTCACGTTTCAACACACATGCGCATTTAAGCGCAAACCCCAAAAATTGTTGTATTCCTAATTTGAAACATACATACGGTATAATTAGTTACTAATTAATGAGTTACAACCAAACAACTGTGATTATGATTAATTTGCAATGTGATTTAATAATTGCTGCAATTTATTGTATATAGGTACACAGATAAAAATACAATATTTATGAAAATGAAACTAGATTGATTTTTGCATAAAAAAGTTCTTAATTATTTTTTATATTATCTTTAATTACTGTATAACAACCTATTATTTTATAATAAATATAAACAGTACTACTGCGAACTCGCCATAGTATTTGCAATTTTATTTGAGTGATATCTATATTAACAGTAAAACAGAGAAACACTTCATAATTTATTTTTAATAATTTTACATTGAATCATACAAAATGGCCTTTTTAAGTGATATTACAGCTAATAACATTTCTATTTTATTAACAACTTTAGTGCTTCTATTATACTTATATTTTAAATGGTCGTATACTTATTGGAGTCGCAGAGGAGTTATTACACCTCCTTGTAGTTTTCCTTTCGGTAATTTAAAGGATGTCGCCTTGGGTAAAGTATCTTTTCAAGAAATGTTCAAGAAATTCTACATCCATTCAAAACAGACTGGAATCAAATATTTCGGATATTATTTTCTGCACAAACCAGTACTGGTTGTTCTCAATACAGAAGTAATCAAGTCAATAATGGTTAAAGATTTCTCGCACTTTACCGACCATGGTTTATTCGACAAAAAAGATTACGATCCGTTTAGTGGTCATCTTTTCGCATCAAAAGGTAACGAGTGGAAAAAAATGAGAGAAAAATTAACACCTTTATTTACAAGTGGAAAATTAAAAATAATGTTTTCGACAATTGCAAATTGCTCTATTGAATTAGCAAGTTTAATACACCGAGTTGTAGAAAATAATGCACAGCTAAATATTCAAGATATAGCGGGTAGATACACTACAGATATTATAGCATCCGTCGGTTTCGGAATCGAAAGTAACTCTTTGAAAAATCCCAATTCCGATTTTCTCCATTATGGAAAACGTGCAACTGGTAACGCAGATATGATTGGTGCATTGAATTTATTCCTTCAAGCGCTTATGCCTGATTTGGTAACGTTTTTTAAAATTCCCTTACTCCCTTCAAGTATCTCAAAGTTCTTTTTGAAAATTGTCGAAAGTACTATTAAGTATAGACAAGAAAACAATATAGTAAGAAAGGACTTTATGCAACTAATGATCCAATTAAAAAATAATATTGAAATTTCCGATAAAAACGATGATTGTTTTAATTTACATGTCAAAAATAATAATATCAAAAATATGGAAATCGAAAAGGATGTATGCGCTTTATCAATCGAACAAATTGTCGCTCAAGCTATACTATTTTTTTTAGCCGGCTACGATACTTCATCAATAACCATTACATTTTGTATGTATGAATTAGCATTTCAACAGGATATTCAAGAACGGTTAAGAAATGAAATTAAATATGTCTTAAGTAAAAATGAAGAGAAGCTCTCTTATAAAGCAATTATGGAAATGACTTACATGGATCAATGTATTAAAGGTAATTCATAATTTACAGTTTTGCTAATCTTGAAGATTTGCATAATTTCAGAGACACTTAGAAAGTACTCAGTATTATCGAACCTATTTCGAAAATGCACTAAACCGTTTCAAATTCCAAATTCAGATTTGGTAATTGAAAAAGATATGTTAGTGTTAATTCCTATAAATGAACTCCATTACGATCTAGAATATTACCCAAATCCGGAAAAGTTTGATCCTGAAAGATTTACAAGTGAAAATATATCAAAAAGAAATGCCTTTACTTGGTTACCATTTGGTGAAGGTCCTCGTTTATGCATTGGTAGATTCTCATATTGCTTTTAAATAAATTTTATTAAATTAACAATTAATTTAGGTGCTCGACTTGCTATGATTCAAATAAAGGTCGCTTTAACAGCGTTACTGAGAGATTTCCGATACAGCTTATCTTCAAGAACGGCGTATCCTTTAAAAAAAGCATCTAGATCAATGGTAATAGCAGCTGAAGGAGGAATTTGGCTAAATTTAGAAAAAATTATTAGCTGATTGTAATATATGTCCGGATCATTTATTAATATTTTGTAGATTAAATAATGTTGTAAAGAATTTGGGTGTAAAGTTTTTGGAGATAGTACAATAAATTTGGTGTTCTATAAATTTTTCTTTATCGTTTTCACAAAATTTGCCATAATTCTGGGCAAGTATTGCCGTCATGGGCCACTTGTACAAGCAGCAGTTAGCTTTGAGACTTAAGGCACAGTTCTGGAAATATAAAAAACGTCCAAAGGCCTTAGGTAATCTGAAAGAAACCTAATTTTTAATACTATATATTTTCTTTTTATTAATCTTTAATTTTCAGGGAAATTCTCATTATTAAGCTTACTGTCACCATTATAGTTGAAAAGAGCGCTATTCAATTATTAGGCAATGCAGTATTAAAATCGAAATGACAGAGAGAAAACAAGTATAGATATAATAGAATTGATGTACATATTATTGATTCAATGATGATATAATTGAAGCATCAAGTTTCTAATACCTTCATTGATGAAAAACCATTTGAACTCTTATGATAAGTCCTATCTAGTGAAACGTCCTTCAGGTAACTATATGGAAAACCTGAATAAACATTAATTAAACAAAGGTGAGATAATCAATATAGAGATCGGATTGGAGCCAGAAGAGTGAAACCAGTATATTAGGAAGTTAGCAAGTTATGTGGACATTCAACAATTCAGTCTAACCCTTAGCCGCGTTTTTAGCTTCCCAGCATCCCAATAAAGCATTTCCTTAAGCGTTTCCAGTATATAAATTTCTCCAAAGCTATTATTGCGGATTTATCAATATTTTGATTAAAATCCGTTTTGGCGGTGGGACAGGTCATTTTGGCAACCTACCAAAATATTTCTATTGTGTTGTTATTGTTGTGACGTTACATCTAGATGTTGATCAAACTTGGGATAAAAAAAATGATGAAAACCTCCACAGTGGGAACAGGCCATTACAGTTTAACGGCCGTCTATCTAGCTTCATCAGAGATAATCAATAAGTTTGGCAATTAATATTCAGAAAAATATTCTAAAACCTTATCTTATTAATTACTCGGCAAAAACATCGTAATTATACAATAAGATTAGATTGTTTCTATAATATATAGTATATAAGTATAACATTTGTGCAAAATTAAATTATTTAATTGATTTCTACAGAACTCATTTGAATTTTAAATTGAAAAGTGTAAAATATAAAATGTCATTGTTAAATTTGTTTACTATTATTAACATTTCCGTTTCATTTCTAACTTTAGTGTTCATATTATATTTAAATTTTAAATGGTCGTTTACCTATTGGTCTCGTAGAGGAGTAATTACACCTCTCTATAGTTTTCCATTAGGTAATTTAAATGATGTTGCTTTAGGGAGAGTATCGCTTTCAGAAATGTTCAAACAATTTTATACCAATTCGAAAACTAAAGGAATAAAGTACTTTGGATATTACCTTCTTCATCAACCAGTGCTGGTGGTGGTAGATATAGAATTAATCAAGTCAATTATGGTTAAAGATTTTAACCATTTCACCGATCATGGTTTATTTGATCAGGTAAATTACGATCCGTTCAGCGATCATCTTTTTTCTTTAAAAGGTGCCGATTGGAAAAACATGAGAGAAAAATTAACACCATTATTTACTACTGGTAAACTAAAAATGATGTTTCCAACTATTGAACATTCCTCCATTCAACTCGAGACTTTGATAGAACAAGCTGCAGAAAACGGCGAAAAGCTGGATATTAAAGATATAGCAGGCAGATACACTACCGATATTATAGCTTCTGTCGCATTTGGAATCGAAAGTAACAGCTTAAAAAAACCAACTTCGGATTTTAGAAAATATGGAGAACGTGCAACTGGTCATGCAGATATAGGATCTGAATTGATTCTATTAATGCACTTTATTATGCCCAATTTGACGACGTATTTAAAAATTCCGGTATTCCGTCCAGACATTACAAGCTTCTTCTTTAAAATTGTGCAAAATACGATTAAATACAGAGAAGAAAACAACGTAGTTCGAAAAGATTTTATGCAACTAATGATTCAATTAAAAAACAACGTTGATATTTCTGATCAGGAGGATTGCTTCAATTTAAAATTAAATAATAAAAATGATAACCCACATAGTGAAAATAAAAAAGAGTTGTGTTCGTTATCTATCGAAGAGATTGTTGCCCAATCATTACTATTTTTCTTAGCTGGATATGATACTACATCAATAACGATTGCTTTTTGTATGTATGAAATAGCATATGAACAGGACGTTCAAGAAAAGTTAAGAGATGAAATAAAATCTATTTTAAACGAGCACGAAGGAACACTTACTTATAACGCAATTATGGAAATGACATATATGGATAAATGTATAAAAGGTAATAATAATTATCATTTTAGTAAGTTGGTACTTTTTTTATTTAATAATATAATTTTAGAAACACTTAGAAAGTATCCAATATTAGCGAGCTTATTTAGACGATGCACTAAATCCTATGAAGTTCCAAATTCAGATTTCGTAATTGAAAAAGATACGATAGTGATTATTCCCGCAAATGAACTGCAGTACGATTCAGATTACTATCCAAATCCAGAGAAGTTTGATCCTGAACGATTTTCAAATGAAAATATGTCGACAAGAAATAATATGAGTTGGTTACCATTTGGAGTAGGTCCTCGGGTTTGTATTGGTAAGTTTGTACATTGCCGAATGTTATATTTTGTATTCAACAAACAATAATTTTTAGGAGCACGTCTTGCTATGATTGAAATGAAAGTTGCGTTAACTAAATTACTAAGCAATTTCCGATACAGTTTAGACTCCAGAACAGCGTATCCATTAAAAAGAAATACTAGAACACTTTTGACATCTGCCGAAGGAGGAATTTGGTTAAACGTCGAAACGGTGTATTAGTATGACGTTAAGGTATATATAAATTTTAATTTCGATGAATGTGATGAATTATGATGAAAATTGTTATATTTGGTTATACCAATAAAGATATGCTAGTTATTTAGTCGGTTAGTCAGTTTACGGTATACTGCTTCCTGTGATACATTATGGTATTTATCTTAAGGTAACTTTGGAAATTAATTGGTTTCTTATTGTAAATATTCTTTTTAATATTTCTTTCAATTCTATCGTTTTTAAAAATGATATGCCAACCATTGAAAGAGCTGTCTATAAAAATAACTAATAAAAGTGGAAAAAAAAGAGAAGCAAATTTGACTTTTTCGTCAATAATTGTAGTTATTTCAATTCTTAATAAAACTCTAACGGACCCAGCACTTTCAAAAAAATATGTAGCGTACAAAATTACAAAATGGAGGGACCAACCTGACGCAACCGATATGAACGGTCTGATTTCGGATTTCGGACTTGTTGGCGCAAGAACAGTGCCGATTTTCGGGAGTTTTTCGTGTAAAAATCACCATCGGCATGTTCTTTGTATTTCTGTTTTATATCTCGAATTAAACTTTGTGTAAACTTATATATAAACTATCTGTAAGCTTTTTTTATAGAATCTTTAACCACCTAATTATAACACATTTTATGGATTATATCAAAATGATATTATAACTTATTTCTCAATTACCTTCTATTATTCCTTATTATTCTATAAAAATTATTAATTTGTTATTTATATAATTTATAAATTATATACTTAGTACAACTATTCTATAATTATCATCTTATCTCAAAAATTATTTAAATTTCGTAATAAAGATAAGATTGGTCCATCCACTTAAGTAGTATAAACATTTAAAATTAATCTCAAATATATATATATTAACAAATTCGGTAGTGATTTTTACAAATATTATTATTTCAATATACACTAGAAAGTTTACCATACAAAATAACATTTTTAAATATGTTTACTCTTAATATTGTTTTGGTGTTATTTATAACTTTAGTGCTTATGTTGTACTTATATTTAAAACAGAAATATACTTATTGGAGTCAAAGAGGAGTTATTACACTGTCCTGTAGTTTTCCTTTGGGTAACTTAAATGATGTCGCTTTCGGTCGAGTATCACTTCAAGAAATGTTCAAAAAGTTGTATACCGATTTAAAACCAAAAGGAATAAAATATTTCGGATATTATCTTTTTCATCAACCCGTGCTGGTTGTTGTTGATTTAGAATTAATAAAATCAATCATGGTAAGAGATTTTGCTCATTTTACCGATCATGGTGTATTCGATAAAAAACATTACGATACTTTCGGCGGTCATCTATTCTCTTTAAAAGGTGACGATTGGAATCAAATGAGAGAAACACTAACCCCTTTATTTACCAGTGATAAACAAAAATGGATGTTTCCAACAATTAAGAATTGCTCCATGGAGCTAGCGAATTTGATAAATCAAGCTGCAGAAAACCGAGATAAGCTAGATATTAAAGATATAGCAGGTCGATACACTACCGATATTATAGCTGCTGTCGCTTTTGGAATAGAAAGTAACAGTTTAAAAAATCCAGCTTCAGATTTTAGAAAATATGGAGAACGTGCAGTTGGTCATGCAAGTATAATAAGTGAATTACGAATGACCATGCAATTTCTTTTACCTGATTTAATTACTTTTTTCAAAATTACACATTACTCTTCAGATGTTACAAAATTCTTTTTTGAAATTGTGCAAAACACGATTAACTACAGAGAAAATAATAACATAATCAGAAAAGATTTTATGCAGCTGATGATTCAATTAAAGAATAACAATGGCATATCTGGTAAAGATGAAGATAATGCGGGAAAGAATTTGAAATCCTTATCAATTGAAGAGATTGTTGCACAAACTGTACTATTTTTTGTAGCTGGTTATGAGAGTTCTTCAACGACCATTGCATTTTGCATGTATGAATTAGCATTTCAACAGGACATTCAAGAAAAATTAAGGAATGAAATAAAAAGTGTGTTAAAACATCACGAAGGAAAGCTTTCTTATAACGCAATTATGGAAATGACATACATGGATAAATGTATAAAAGGTGTAATATTAAATTATATTCGACAGTTAATCCTTTGATAAAGCTTAAAAATTTCTTTAATTTTAGAAACACTTAGAAAGTATGCGGTAATATCAAACTTATTTCGAAGATGTACTAAATCGTATCAGGTTTCTAATTCGGATTTAATAATTGAAAAAGATGTGATTGTGTTCATTCCTTTAAATGAACTACATTATGATCCAGAATATTATTCATGTCCAGAAAAATTTGACCCTGAACGATTTTCCAGTGAAAATTTATCTAAGCGGAATTCCTTTACTTGGTTACCATTTGGAGATGGTCCTCGTGCATGTATCGGTAAATTTTCGCAATAATGTAAAATATATTATTTAAAAAATAATAAATCATTTATAGGTATACGACTGGCTATGATTCAAATGAAAGTTGCTTTAACTACTTTATTAAGCGATTTTCGTTACAAGTTAGATACTAAAACAGCATATCCTTTGAAAAAAGCTTCTAGATCAGTTATGATAGCGGCTGAAGGCGGAATTTGGCTAAATGTAGAAAAAATCATTAAGTGATTTTAGCCGATAATACATTCATTAAATATATTATTAATATTATTATTATTTTATTTTAGTTCTCACATATAGTGGCAATAAGCATAAGCTGGGGGATTTAGCTTAAACCATCATATACTTTACAATGTGTTTCTTAACTTACAATAAGTACAATAGAATCCGCTTAATGTGATCACTTTGGGCCAACAACATTTTGATAACATTAACCGACTGATAACAATAAGCAAATTTTAGAAGAAAACGTTTCAGAAGAATTAGGTAAATTTAGCAAGAATAAACTAAACTTAAATTAAAATACATAAAGCAAATTGCACATTTAGCAAAATAAAAATAGAAATACGACATGAAACGGGAAACTTCATTAGTTTTTGTATAGAAATTAATTCGAGTGACCTGTTTTGTAAAGATATATAAAATTTCAATGACAAATCAGAAAAAGATACTTAGAAAAAGAGATGAATGTGTAGGAAATTCCTTGAAAGTGATAATAATAAGCGGCTTTTTGATCACATTATCCGGTGGTTTTTGTATGTAAACTAATTAAAGCGGCCGGTTCCCAGTCAAAATGATCACAATAACCGACTGATAACATTATCCGTGATCACATTAAGCGGATTTTACTGTATGTTACATAATTAATATATTAAATTGTTTAGTGCATTTTTAATTTTGAGAATTTAAAAATTTTCTGACAATATGGCACGTTTCCAAAATAACTGCTTTTTGTATTTCTGGATACAATTTTGTTGATAGATCCAGCTTTAACAAATGGGTTTTAAATTTGGAAGATACCACACCAGTAGCCGATATTACTATAGGTATTATTACTATATTATTGAAACCCCCATACACTCATCATTTCCATCGCTAGTGCCTCGTACCTCTGGATTTTTTCTTTCTCGGTGGTTATGACATTTTTTGACAAAGGCACAGCAACGTCAGTGATGAATGCATTTTGGTCTGGTTTTCTAATCAAGACAATGTCAGGCCTGTTATGACTAATTTCTCTATCCGTTAATATAATCCTGTCCCAGTAGAGTAGAGAAAAATCGTCTTCAAGTTGTTACGCCTATGTTTTTTACCACGTTGAAAAATAAATTTAATTATAATTCATGATTAATCAGTTCCGTTACGATTGTGAGATCTGCACCTTCAGCTAATACATCAACACAATTTGTTATGCTTACCAGCTTCCCGTCGAGATCGTGTGGAATCCAACATTCAGCACTTGATAAATATTATTATGCTTTACCAACTCCACCGTAACCGTGGGCTTATTTACGATTCAGCGTCTGGATTTACAGACAGTAGGCGAACCCAGCGTTGAAGGGGGTAATAGAAAGAATATATAAGTAAGACAGACGGGAAGAAGTAGTAGTCCCAGAAAAACCATAGAATTGGTAACAAGCCTTCGCGAATCCAATTTATAATTTGAAATTGTTTAAGGAAGTGCTTGGCTAATTACGGTTTCGGGATTCAATTAATTGTAACACGATGAATCTAAAAATTGTGAAGGTTTGAAATTTCAGTAAAATTTTGTGATACTATCGGCCTTTGAAGGTATTGGTCGCGCGAGCCGGTTTATAATAAAAGATGGGTGAAGTCAACTCACTCATTCGTGGAGTCCATCAAGGAATATACGCATGAAGTTAAGATGATCTGTTAGCGACTTCAACATCATCATTTGGGATAGGCGCGCCATAGAAACTGCTTATGAATTCCGATGGTACTTGTAATACAACTTGCAAGGTAAATTTTGTAATATTAAGTTAAGTTTGGAACAACAGCTGGAGATTTGGATGGCAGCAATTTATTTGGCAGATGGAACAGTGTCGCGGTAAATCCATGTAGCATGGGATTGTGTGAAATTGGGTTAATTCAAAATTTAAGTGCATTAAGGTTATTAAGGAATTTGTAGAAGTTTGGAAAAATTGTATATTTGTAATTATTGATTTGATGTATAGTTTTAGTAAGCTGGATCCAAGCCGATATGTAAATTTTGTGATATTTTCAAATTAAGTTGTTTAATGCACGTATTAAACAATTTAAATTATTTTGCATTTTTATTGTCTGGCATTACAAACACACCCCCCTGACATGCTCTCCGGTTTTCTTTTTTTAAAGTTTGTTTGTATAAGATTTTAGAAAAAAATTAACGTAACAAAGTACAGGTTCAGGTACAGTCATAATAGGGCCTAAAATTGTCGAGCAAGTTATATTTTTTATCAAGCTGCTGGTGTAATATCTTTCAAACCTGGTTGTGTCTATGAAGATAGTCAGTAGGAGCCAAGAATGAGCATCCTCCTATAATATGTTCTATGGTTTCATTGGAGACACCACACTTTCGGCAACGATCTGCAACATCGAAATTCATGATGTGTTTCTTGTAATTGTTAGTGGCAATTACACTATCTTGAATCACACACATGAATCCTTCAGTTTCAAAGTATAGTAATCCCCGCTTCAACCATTCTACTGACATTAATTTCTCCATCAATTTCTTCGGAGTCCAAAATTGTCGGATATTTGCCGTGAAGCACCTTATTCTTCTAATTAATATCTAAATTAGATTTTTCTTCACAATTAAAATTTTGATTTTTTAAATTTAAACCACTAAAATTTTTATCCAGACTTATAATTTCACGAATAAAAGAAATGTTAATTGAATAAAAATAATCACGCAATAATTTAGTTATTATAACAAATTATTATTAATGTCGTTTTTAATTGTTGTATATTATATTACAAAGAGAAAATTAAAACTTGATTACAAAACAATAAATTGGATGTACTATTTAGTTACTATACAGAAAGGGAGCACTGAAAGAAATAAAACAATTTGTGATCAACAAATACGCTTTCAATAGATAATATTTATATAACGAGGGTTGCCTTTTAAGTTTTGGGAATGGAGTACAAGAACAAATATTTTTTTATCTAAATTGGTTTTATAATTTAAAAAAAATCTTTTTCATGAAGATCGATACACTTTTGAATTTTTTTAATACAATTTTCGAAGCTCTTTTTCCACTTCAATTAAAGTACCTCCAAAACATGCATTTTGAACGTTTCAATCGCTTCTTCGGTCGGCTGGTGTTTAGTTTTGGGCTCATACGCGTAAGTGTGCGATTCCTCACTTGACCAATTGACACGAGCCTTGTTTTCAGCGATTGTCAAATTATGTGGGTTCAAACGCAAACAAATTTTTTCGACAACCAAATATTCAAGCAATATTAAATATCTTTTGGTCCCTAAAATGCCCCAAAGATGCCTCAATCTCACGATAAGTCACATGACGATTTTCAAGTTTCAGTTCATGTACAGCATCAATGTCTTAAAGAGCAACTACCAACTTCGAACGACTTCCATGAAAGTCGTTGTTGAGCAAACTATGGTCAGAATTTAATTTGGTAAATTATCGATAAATACTGATCATTGATGGTGCTTCAGCACAAAAAGTCAAATTAAGATTATCGATGCCCTGCTATTGAGATAATCCATCTCGAAAGTTGTAAAAAATAATTGGAAGAACATTTTTACGAATAAATTCCATTTTTTGGTTAAACACTTAAAAGGCAACCCTCGTATTATAAGATTAAAACAGGTTGGCTGCTTATTGGGATTCTAGAAATTTTAATCGACTAACAGTTATTTGACTGCATTTCGTCAGCTGAGAATTTGTTTGGGGTAAGCGCCATTTTTCACAATTGCAGAAATTGAATTTGAATGTTTAAATACATGTATTGGAAAAACTAACCGATAGGATTTTTTAATTTTTTTTATACATTGTTATGTCACTGTGGTCACAGTGACTCCTAGCTGTTTTGTTTTCTTTCTATAAATAAAACACGGCAATCATCGTGCTAGATGTAATGTGAGCTCTTTCAAAACAAGTTGACACATTGAATTCAAATTATACAATCTTCTATGTAGAATCTAGGTGATAGAAATAATTCAGTATAATTAATAAACTAATCTAACTAAAACTCAATATGGAAATTGAAAGAAAAAAGAACTTCAATTATTTGTTCAGAAAACAAACTCGTTTAATTCGATATTTTGAATTGGTCCACTCCATAATGATAAACTAAAATTAAGCAAAAGTAGCCGAGATATAATACGATACATACGCGACGACAGGAAGTTCAAGTCTCCAAGTTGATGATCGTATTTTATTTACCTAATTTTCTATTTAAATTAAGCTATATCTTCACTAAGACGGCACGGCAAACGGCACTTTGATCTTGCAACAAAGATCAATAGTATCGCAACTAAAGCCCGCCTCACACGACGCTTGTTTTGCTGATGGATTGCTTGCTTGCTTCGCTGCTGGCTACGGTGCTGGCTGCCCTGCTGGAAAATGACGTCACTGCTGGCTTGCTTGCTTGTTTTCGTGCTGGATTTCTGTGATAGAACTCCTGTCACCAAATACTATAGATAAGTTATAATCCTTTCTATAGTATTTGCAATCACTACCTGCGTGCGGATTGAAACCACGAAGTGCGTGTAAAGCCAATCAAGCACAGAAACCATCACACCACCCAGCTGCTAGAAGCAATCCATCAGCAAAACAAGCGTCGTGTGAGGTGGGCTTAACATCAATAGTACCGTTTGCTGTGCCGTTTTAGTGAGGATCAGGCCCAACCAGATGGGGGGGGGGCGCTCGGGAATTTGTCCCCGGGGCCCGGAAGGGCTAATTACCAAATAAATTTCATAAAAGCATCTTGAAAGTGCAAATAAAACTCTATAATATTGTATCAAACCAAAAATTAATTGATTACTTTTTTTTTCAGTTAATTTTACATAAATTTTAGATGTTTTGTGCGTAGTTTTTTTTGATAAAAATACGAAGTTTTATATTTTTCTTTTTTTATTTATGAAATTGTTAAGAAAAGCAAGGGGTCCGCGAAGTCTTGCCACGGGGCCCGACGTGGCTCTCGAAGGCCCTGGTGAGGATGCAGTTTTAGATTCCAACTAACAAAAATTAATCTAAACTAGCTATAAACTATAACCTGGAATTACAATTTTTTAATCTATCTTTTACAACGGCCAAACCTTTTTTCTCTACCCTTTCGACTATTAATAATATTTTATTATCAAATGGCATCTATTTAATGTTGAGACCAAGCGGCAGTCGGTTTATTATAAGCTGACTTGATTAAACTAACTTATTTGTTTTACGTAACTGCCATCACGTTCGCACCTTTCAAACCGACTGCCAACGAAATATTATTGTTTATAATGATGAAAACAATAACCATTAAAAATTTTAGCCTGGTAACAGTAACCCAACCTAACTTGTTTTAGCCTACATGTTTCGATAGACTGCCATTTCTTTTGCCTTTTCTAAATCGACTGCCAAAAGTATTTTATTGTTTATGATGATATATTCAATCAGCATTGAAAAAATTAGTCTGGTAACTATAACCTAAATTTACAATTTTTTAATCCAACTTCGCTAACGACTGCCAACAGTTTTTTCTCTACCTTTTCGACTGCCTATAATATTTTATCATCAAATGGCATATATTTAATGTTGACAGCAAGTGGCAGTTCGGTTTATTATAAACTGACTCAACCAAACTAACTTGACTGTTTCGCGTGACTGCCAGTCCATTTGCACCTTTCAAACCGACTGCCAGTGGTATTTTATTGATGTTAAGAAAGAAAATAATAAGTAACAAAAAAATTAGCCTGGTGATTATAACCAAATCTTATCATTAACACCTACATATTTCACGCAACTGCCTAACTCGACGCCCTTTTCCAATCGACTGCCACTAGTATTTTATCGTTTTTAGTAATAAAAACAATCGGTAATAAAAATATTAACCTGTTGACTTAAACCTTTTTTTGAATTTTTTTTTGCAATTTTAATCGATCACTGTCTATAAAGTTCCCCGCTCTGGGCCGGCAGTCGTGCATTTTTGTTTTCTCCACTTTCAAATTAACAAAATAATATATAATTCAAACTGGTAAAAATCGCACAGGTTTTTTTTCACGGGCTCCCGGACTATTAAGGAAGCTAAAAGGAAAATCAACAGTGCTTTTTGTGTGTAACTATCGCAAAATACATCTTTGCAGTTTTATATCATAATATTGATAAGAACTTTATACTATGCAGTAATAAAAAAATATTATACCTACTAAAATGTTTCAAATTATTTAAAACTAGTTTGCAGTAGGTATATCTATTTCAATTTTAAACATACTTCACTAATTAGTAACACGTATGGCAAACAAATTTTGACTAATTAAAATGCCAATTTTATATGGAAAATTTGACCACGGTTCATACAGTAAAAAAATTCTGAGTATCTCAGCAATGAAAAGAGATAGCTTTTTTCTGATTAGTGTAATCGAAAGAGCAGGTCCGAAAACCCCTTAGAGTATGCTTAGGTTAAAAAAGTCTAAATTTTCGTTTATGACAAACAAATTCTCATCAGCCGACGATTTTGTTCGATTTAAGATTTATGCGACTGAGCATTTGCTCGATTTAGAATTTTAATCGGCATAGATTTTCAAAAAAATATAAGAATAATACAATACGTAGAAAATCAAAATTCAAAAAATTTAAAAAAGAGACAATTAACACATAACAGGTTTGGATTAAGAAAATTTGAAAAAATGAAAAATTCGTAATACGATAGTACAATATAACGTTATTTCATGGTTATTTCCATTCTTCAGTTGCACATAATCGATTACATTGTAGGCATAGATTTTATTTATTACATTTCTATAGGAATCCGGAACCTAGCGAAACAACACAAATCTTTGAAATAATCTCCCAATGGATAGCCAGGAATCATTATTAGGAAAAATCAAATAGATCTCATGTAGACAACTATCAAGATCCGGTCCAAGTTCAAACAACTGTTTTGCTCTTAGTTTAAACTCCAAAGGGTGAGTTAAACAACTCACATACCATGCCATAAAGAACAAGTATTCTGCATTTCCCCACAGTTGCAAGGAACGGAACCTTCCCAGAAAATCAATCCACGCACCAACAGACTAACAAAGAGTCAAAAACAAGGAAACTACCATATCTCGCGAGATTAAAAATATGAAATATGAAATTTGAAATGCACGAGAGGATATTTATTTAGACTATTTCACGAATAAAATAGGAGGTTAATAATAATTAATTAAAATTATAATTTGAGTTACTGCTGAAAGCACAATTTTTTTCAAGTTTATTGAGTAGATAATAATGCATTATTTAAATGTTGAAGTTAATAAACAAAAATTGTCGCTTATATGTACTTTAAAATAAACTTGAAAAAATTGTCGCAGCAATTCGATTGCTATTGGTTGAATGTTTCGTTGTTTTTCATTCCATTGGTCTAATGACAGCTGAGTAAAATATTCAAATTTATATCTATGACCTAATCGATCCTCAATTTTTATCAGAGACAACAAAAAATTTACAAACACAATTTATGCTATAATTAATCTCAATAATTAATGTTCTTCATTACAACAACATTTTTGTTAGTTAAATCATAAATATTATTGTGCACAAAACAGATTTCATTGTAAGTTTAAAAGTGCAACATAAAAAATGTTTCCTTTAAGTGCGTTTACGAATGTTTTTATGTATATAACTATAACGTTATTATTTTTGGTATATTTATATTTTAAACGCCCTTTTACTTACTGGAGTAGCAGAGGAGTAATAACATCTTCTTCTTGTTTTCCTTTGGGTAATTTAAATGATGTCGCTTTAGGTAGAATATCACTTCAAGAAATGTTCAAAAAACTTTACACCGATTTAAAACCTAAAGGAATAAAATACTTTGGATATTACTTTCTTAATCAACCGGTACTGGTTGTGTGTGATCTCGAATTAATCAAGTCAATTATGATTAGAGATTTTGCTCACTTCACCGACCATGGCATCTTCGATAAGAAAAATTACGATCGATTTGGTGGTCATCTTTTCTCTTTAAAAGGTGTCGAATGGAAAAAAATGAGAGAAAAATTATCGCCTTTGTTTACCGGTGTTAAGCTACAAATGATGTTTCCAACGATTGAAAATTGTTCTCTTGAACTAGGAAGTTTGATAGCTGAGGCTGAAAACAATCACGAAAAGATAGACATTAAAGATATAGCACGCAGATATACTACCGATATTATAGCATCCGTTGCTTTTGGAATCGAAATTAATAGTTTAAAAAATCCTAATTCAGATTTTCGAAAATATGGAGAACGCGCATCTGGTCATGCAGATACAGTAAGCGAATTACGTGTAGCAATACAATTCCTTATGCCCGATTTGGTAAAATTGTTCAAGCTAACTTTTGCTCCTGCAGATGTCTCAAATTTTTTTGTTAAAATTGTACAAAGTACCATTTTATACAGGGAAAGTAACAGCATCTTCAGAAAGGACTTCATGCAGCTGATGATTCAGCTGAAGAATAACATTGATATTTCTGATGAAGGAATTGATTGCTTTAATTTGAAAATAGTCGGAAATACTGGAAATAAAAAGAATTCGGGTTCGTTATCCATTGAAGAGATTGCTGCCCAAACAATGTTATTTTTTGTGGCTGGATATGATACTTCATCAATAACCATTGCATTTTGCATGTACGAATTAGCATTTCAACAGAACATTCAAGAAAGAATAAGAAGTGAAATAAAAGCTGTTTTAACGAAACATGAAGGAAAGCTTTCTTATAACGCAATTATGGAAATGTCCTATATGGATTGCTGTCTGAAAGGTAAAATTGAATAATTTTAAAAATAAAATTATTAGATTACATCTGGATTTTAGAAACCCTTAGAAAGTATCCGGTATTATCAAACTTATTTCGAAGATGTACTAAAGCGTATCGAGTTCCAAATTCTGATTTGACGATTGAAAAAGACATGATCATAATCATTCCTGTAAATGAAATTCATTACGATTCAGAATATTATCAAAATCCAGAAGAATTTGATCCCGAACGATTTTCTAGTGAAAATATATCAACAAGGAAATCTTTTACTTGGTTACCATTTGGTGAAGGTCCTCGTTTATGCATCGGTAAAATTTCACAATTTTTTCAAATAAATGCTATTGACAATAAATAATTTTTAGGTACACGGCTCGCTATGATTCAAATGAAAGTTGCTTTAACCACCTTACTGAGTGATTTTCGATACAGTTTAGATATAAATGCAGAATATCCATTGAAAAGAGCTGCTAGATCAATTTTGGTAACCACCGAAGGAGGAATTTGGTTGAATGTGCAAAAAGTTCCAAAGTGATTTTAAATTTTATACTATTATGTAATACTTAATATAATAGTCGAAAAGTTTCAGATAGATATCTTGAATTCTATTAATGGTTAGATGGTTATTGTGTAAACATTTATATTGCTATACCTTATTCAATTATTAATTATAACATATTTAAGTCGAAATTCAAAAGTTAGTAAGATTTGCTTTGTATAAAAATATTGTTTTAGTGTTATTCTGTGTTATCCGTAAAAGGTATCTACGTATACATATATTGTATTTGTAATAATATTTGCAGCTAAAGGTACGGCGAATTCTTCACTAATCGAGTTAAATTAAATATTGTTTTACTATAAGTTTTACAAGATTGATTATGAAGAACTTGAGTGCTTCTGTTTGGCCAGTCGTAAAAAATTATCAGCTTGAAAAACTGTGGTATTTTGCCGATTTGATCCTTTGGTTTTTTGATTGGGGATTTTCCAGTTGTTACATTTTTGCATATAATATAAAAGATAGCCTATACCAATCTACTCATATTTTGAATTATTCTTATATTATTTATAACAAATCTGATTCAAATAATGTCAAATGTAGGTAATAAATTTTATTGAGACAAAGCAAATTATTTATTTTGATTATAATTATAAACACTCTCCACATGTAAGTGATTTGATCAACTACGTGACTAGTCCATAAACAAATAACCCATATTTTATATTATAAATTACAAATAATAAATTTACTACTTATGATGTGAAACTAATCCTTTCTACTTTTCTCCTGGTTTTCATCCAACTTTACTACGCGACGTTTATTTTACACTGATAGTGAAATATTGGTATCTAATAATTGCCAGTCGGAAAAAGCAATCGCTTAGTCTTAGCAGTAAATGATAAAGAACTGGACCTTTAAAATTAAATCTTAATAGACCCAACCCTAAGTCTCTTTTTTTTTATAAATGTAGTAAAATAATGTTCAAGTGACTGAGGTCCAGTATTTCAGTTGCTAGTTAAACTAAATTCAAGGTTTAAACTACGTTTATGGCTAACTGATTGGTCAGATATTGAGTTTAAACTCTGATCGTAGTTTAAACCATAACTGAAATACCGGCGCTTAAAGTTTTATCCAGTAATAATTAAATGAATATAATAAGTATTTATAAAAAGTAAATGTTAATATAGATTTAGTATCTAACTAATTAATTATTTCTCCTAATATTTATCTAATCGTTTACATCAACTCGAAGCACCGAAGAACTACAAAATTAATGTTGAAAACTTTAAATTAATCCGAGATATCATAATTTGGACAAACAATCTTCTAATAATCTGGAATATTTATATCTTATCCTACACAATTTAATTGAATTTTGTACTCCATCAGCACTACAAAAATACAAAAAGATTAGATAGTTTCAATTATATAAATATATAAATTGCCAAAATATTTATAATAAAAATTAGTAATCTGAAGATCGATACAACAGACAAAATGATATTTATAAATACATTTAACATCCTGATTTTAGTTTTATCTTTAGTATTTATATTATATTTGTATTTTAGATGGTCGTATACTTACTGGAGTCGCAGAGGAGTAATTACACCTCCTTATAGTTTTCCTTTGGGGAACTTAAGTGATGTCGCTTTCGGTCGAATATCAGTTCAGAAAATGTTCGCCCAAATATACACCGACTTAAAGCGAAAAGGAAAAAAATACTTTGGATTTTATCTGCTTCATCAGCCAATATTAGTAGTGATCCATCCAGAATTAATCAAGTCAATTATGGTTCGAGATTTTGCTCATTTTACCGATCATGGAATATTCGATAAGCAAGATTACGATAGCTTTAGTGGTCATCTTTTCGCTTTAAAAGGTGCCGAATGGAAACAAATGCGAGAAAAATTAACACCGTTGTTTACCAGCGGTAAACTAAAAATGATGTTTTTGGCAATTGAAAATTGCTCTACGCAACTAACAAGTTTGATAGATGAAGCTGCAAAAAACAACGAACTGCTAGATATTAAAGATATAGCAGGCAGATACACTACAGATATTATAGCTTCGGTAGCCTTTGGAATTGAAAGTAACAGTTTAAAACATCCTAATTCGGAGTTTCGAAAATATGGAGAACGTTCACTTGGTCATGCAGATACAGCGAGTAAATTACGCATAGCTGCACAATTTCTTACGCCTGATTGGGCAAAATATTTCAAAATTACTTTTGTACCTGCGGGTGTTTCAAATTTTTTCCTTCAAATTGTGGAGGAGACGATTAAATACAGGGAAGAAAACCATATCGTTAAAAAGGATTTTATGCAGCTAATGATTCAATTGAAAAATAGCGTTGATGTTTCTGATGAAGACAAAGATTGTTTCAATTTGGAAGTCAACAATAACAACAAAAGTAAAAAGGATGTGTGTTCGTTATCCATCGAAGAGATTGCTGCTCAAACAACATTATTTTTCATGGCTGGATACGATACTTCATCAATAAGTATTACATTTTGCATGTATGAATTAGCATTTGAACAAGACATTCAAGAAAAGTTAAGGGCAGAAATAAAAGCAGTGCTAAAAGATCACGATGGAAAGATGTCTTATGATGCAATTATGGAAATGACGTACATGGAAAAATGTATAAAAGGTAATATTGGATAACTTTAGATAGTTAATCATTTCGAAAATCTATAAAACTTATCTAATTTTAGAAACACTTAGAAAGTATCCAGTTTTATCAAAACTATTTCGACGATGTACTAAAACATATCAAGTTCCCAATTCAGATTTGATAATTGAAAAAGATTTGATAGTGATGATGGCAGTAAATGATATTCATTACGATCCAGAATTTTATCCAAATCCTGAAAAATTTGACCCTGAACGATTTACAAGTGAAAATATATCGAAAAGAAAATCTTTTACCTGGTTACCATTTGGAGAAGGTCCTCGTATATGCATTGGTAGATTTTGACATTGTCGTCAATTAAATAATTGTTTATCAATATTTTTTAGGTGCAAGGCTTGCTATGATTCAAATGAAGGTTGCTTTAACTGCTTTGCTCAGCAATTTTCGATACAGCTTAAATTCGAAAACAGCATATCCACTTAACAGATCTACTAGATCATTTTTAGAAACTGCCGAAGAAGGGATTTGGTTAAATGTAGAGAAAATCATAAAGTGATTTTAATGACTTCTTTAGTATAAAAATTTTGAAAATTTATTTGTTAATTAGAATTTACCAGGCCAACATTGGCTTGCAGGTAAAGAATTGATTTCATATTACTCTGCACATTTTACCTTTTAGTTGAAGTGGAACTTTTGAACTTGAATTCTGAAAAATAAACAAGTGTATGTTGTTTCAGACGAGTGATTTATCATTTTAGGTAGATATTTCTTTCATAAACTCATTTCATACTTTTGGCACCAAATGATATGTGTCATCTTCAGTTAATTGCTAGAAATTACAATACCTATCAAGTTCAGTCAAAATTCTCAACTTACACTTGCATTTTGGTAAGTTTGGGATGCAATAAAAAAAAATTCCACGCAGCACGCCGTGCAGTGGTGAAATTGCATCATATACCTATATAAGCGTCATTAAGCACGGCAATTTTAAGAATAATTATGAAAATTTATGAAAATTTAAATTATATAATATAATTTATGATATAATTTTTCTCTCTAAGCGCAAAATCATAATTGTAAATACTCAGCCGATAAGTCTTATCTTTCTTCACCTTGAGATATCTATCGGATAAGTATAACTATAAGTATAACCTATCAAACAACCGTAAAAATTTGAATTACGGTTGTTTGATTGGTTTGATTGGTTATTCTTAGTTATACTTAGCCCATAGATATTTCAAAGTGGAACGCCAGGAAATTTTTCCATGACTTTTTTTTTACCTTTAGGTTTGTCAGCAGGCCTGGATTGGCCCACCGGAAAATCGAGAAGTTCCCGGTAGGCCGTAGGTCTAAGGGGGTCCGTGACTGATTATTTTTTGCCGGTGGCAGGCTGCGAATCCCGGTAAATTATTTGCTACCATTCTGGCCCTGTTTGCCAGCTAGCTTAACCAACTCGGAGCTGAAATTTTTCAGGAGTGGATTCTTCGACTTTTGAATTCGTTGTAATACCAACCTAAATGAGCGTATCGTTATCGAAGCAGCTGCGAAGACGCTCATACAAATTTTCTTTTTCTTTCAAATTTTATAAAATATCAACTAATTAATTGCCCATTCTAACACTTTTTTAACATCTAAATTATCCAATTTCATCACTTAACAATAAACAGATCCAATCAACTCAATAAAAAATCTTTGGACCTACACAAAAATACTTCCTTGCGCCTCCACGGACACGGATGGAAGGGACGTATCTCCGGTCTTTCGGTACCAATATTAAAATTATCTTAAAATATAACAATAATTAAAATGTCACATTTACAAAATTTTCAAATTATCAATATTAAATTCTCAACTAAAAAAATTATTCTACTAAAAATTAAAAATTATTTAACTATCAAAAAATTTGTTCCACGTGATCAATCCAAAATTCGCAAACTATCAAAAATACTACCAAAATGATTTGGTAACACGACATCTTTTGATTCCTTTGGTTTCCTTTGCGCAACAAAGGTCGATGCAAGTGGTTAGCAGAAGAAAGCTATCCAAGTTGTTATACCAAATCTGAAATTAAAAATTGTTTTCCATGTTATGGACGGTGGGTTCTCATTTTCAAAATTAAAAATAATTAATAAAATGTCAAATACATTATTTGGCTCCATCAACAATCGGCCCAGTATTGGTGTTGTCTATTCACCCTCAATTTTTCGTCCAAATTAATTTTATCCATTAATTTGTTTTCTCGTTTTTAATCTCTTTTTTTGCCGACTCCTCATTTACTTCTACTTCTGTTTCATTTTCATCATCATTTTCTTATCTAAAACTTCCTTTATGAACAAATTTCCCATTTCTAAATTTTTATTTCCAACCAAAATTTCTTTAACAAATATTATGTTAAAGTAAGAAAATCGAACTTTAACATATCAAAACGACCGTATTATAATAAATATAAAAGTAAAACTATACAAAATTATAGCTATAAGTGGATTTCGGCCGTGAAGATCTATCAAATGTCTATACAATGTTTACAATGTCCAAATAATCTATTTTATTAACCCACTCGATGCAAAGGCCGCATCTAATATGCGGAATAAAGATTTAATCGCGCACCAACTTTACTAATACTATTACCACACTAGTGCTAATTTGCACCTCGTTTCACTTTACACAGTGCTAGAACTGTAGTTTCGAAACGAATTTTGCCGGAACCGTTTTCAGGTAATAACCTAAGGTGACAACACATTTGTCGTGATAAAGCTAAGAATAAGAAATTTTAGGTGGTGCGAATTTGCACTGGTGTGGTTACCACGGGTTAACTTTATTTAAATTTTCTATTTCCAAATTTTTACTATTAATTTCGATCTTATGAAATTTTTCTTTATTTTCTTCCTGCTCCCAATTTCCAAAATTATTTTCTATTCCAATTTATCATATTTGCTCCGCATCTCCTTAATATTTTCATTTATTTTCCTTATTTCTTTCAGCAATTCTTCTTTATCGATGTTCCTTTGTGCCTCGGCTCTTAGATCTCTTTTTAACAATTCTTTTCTGAGTTCTTTGTATTTGTTTTTTTGCTTTTAATTTTTTCTCTTCCTCTTTCTCTATAAGTGTCATAATTTTCAATTCCCTCGATTGCAAAGCTTCCGTTTCACGTCTCGTACTTGCGTTATCAGAATACTTTTCCTCTTATTGTTTCTTCCCTTCATCCATATTTTTTTTGTTTTCCGCCATTTTAGGTTAATTAAATTTTAAATAACAGATTAACTCCAAACCGGTAGTAACGTAACAATAATATGGCAAAATCCAGCAAAAACGCGCAAAATCTTGCCCCACGCACTGGGTGTCAAAATAAATGTAGTGGAACGCCAGAAAAATGTTTGCTGACTTCCTTTGCTTCCTTTAGTTGCCAGCTAACTTAACAAGTTGGTGAGGAAAGACCTCTCAGTAGTGGGTTCATTATAATAATCTCCTCAAATTTCCAAAAAAATATTCAACAATAAAATAGCTCCATTTCTAATTCAATTTAAATCTTACATTTAACATTAACTCTTAAAATATACAAATACATTTTTAACTTATATAAAATGAAACGATAAACGCAGGCATATGGTTTATCCCCGCAAGTGTTTGCCTCGTACAAATTTTACTTTGCTTTTCAATCCAACGAATTTAATGTATTCAATTTACTATTAATTTTTAAAATCTAAATTTTCGATAGTAATTAATTACCAATTTCCAATTAACGGATTCAAGTTTAATGTAACTTTTCCAAATCCAATCTTATCTCAATTGGTGTTATACAATTCGATACATTTTATAAAATTATGAGTACTGGTGCAATGGTAATTTATTCATGACATTATTCATTTTATAGGAAACTTCCAAAGACACTAAAACCAAGTTTATAATAATTCTGAAACAATTTTATTTAATTACATTGTAATTTTATTTAATTAAAAAATTTAAATTTTCAAAATTATAAAAATTAAAGTCTATTGTCTGAGGCGATGGGGCAATTGTTGGGAAAATTTGGTGTAAAAGTGAAAAAAATCCTAGGAAATCTTATAAAATCCTAAGAAATCCTAGTAAATTTTGGGAAATCCCGGAAATTTTAGGAAATCCAGGATAATCTAGGAAAATCCAAGAAAACCTCAAAAGGAAATCTGGTGTACAAAACTTTGGTTTGTGGTATCCCCTCGGTTCGAGATTATTTACTTAATTATGCTTATAAATCCTTGAACAGGTGTTGTTTACGTCTGTATCAAAATCCTAACAAAGAATGGGGCTTATAGAATAAATAAATTTTTTTATATAAATATATTGAATAAATTACCATTGGAATTTAAAATACCGTCGCACACAGGCGAATTTTTAATAATTCCTCGTCAAAAGTCCAAAAACCCAAAGTGCGTTTTTTCATAAATTTTCACCTGCATATGGTTTATTGCTTACCTAAGCATCATAAATGATTAATTTTGTGATACTAATAGGACCTTATCCAAATATATTTTAGTTCAAAGTTATAGTTCGTCGAAAGAGTGAAAAAAGTGCTGTTTTGAAGTGCTTAATTTAAGAATATTTTTTAGTGGCTGTTTATATATATTTGATGTAATTTTTTATGGATCCTGTTGCCATAGATGAGTAGATTATTTTATAATTTTTGTACATTGTACATTTTTGGTTTAGCTTGTTTTTCTTAAGTTTTTTTAAATTTAAATTTATAAATAGTGTTCTAAAATTTTAACAAAGAATAAGTAATTTGTTTAACATAGTTTAACTGTGAAATTAGGCTCAAATGATGTCATAAAGTGTAGTTAACTAGTTTTTGTTAAATTTTGCTGCAATAATTTGCAATGTTGCCCTATATTTTTTTTTTAATTTTACCCGATATTTTCCTACATATGGAAGCGAGACGTATCCAAAAGAAGTGTAATAAGGGAACTTCAAAAAGAAGTGGTTTGAAATAATGGAGTGGCTGCGCGCAAAAACCAGTTTAGAGTAGTGTATAATACACCCTGTATAAATATATATACAGGGTGTCTAAAAAACATAAAATTCGCAAGTAAATATAATTAGACAAATCAGTTAAAATAATCGATGGATACGTGTTTTTATCTAATTATATTTACTAGCGAAAGTTTTTTTAGACACCCTGTACATATATTTATACAGGGTGTATACATACACTACTCTAAGCTGTTTTTTTTTCCGCGCAGCCACTTAATTGTCGTGAGTTTTTAATAAATATTTTAAAACATATTCAATATTAAAATATTTAAAAAAATATTTTCCTAAAATATCCAAGCATATTCAAAGTTATAAGCCCGACAGGCTCTATGTACAGGGACGTGCCGAACCAACTTTTATGAGGGGGGAGCAGTCGTGAAATTGCCAACGATTTTGTTCCTCGCAATATACCAATGAGCTTTTTTTTTTCGCGTTTAGTTTCAAGTGAATACGATAATTTATGGGATTTGTACAAACTAGTAGTTTTGCAAACTATTCAATGAAAACTACCAACTTTCTTACTTTTTTCCAATGTTGGGGGGGGGGGAAGGCTCCCGCAATTTTGAATTGTGTTGGTATTGAACTAGCACAGAGATTTTTCTATATAAGAAAATAGTAGAACAAGAAAAAAATAAGAACAAAGATCAAGTATTCCGAAATATACGAACAGTCTACATAAAATATGTTATTAACAAAGAATGAACTTTCCGAGTATTTAAGAACTTGTAAGTCCACGAAATTTAACGAAAAGTATGATTATCTGCTTGAAAAAGTGAAAAATTCTACAGGAATTCAAGAATTATCAGTCGAGTCCGAACAACTGTTACGAAACTTTGTTATACAACACAAAAGGAAATGGACTATATCATCTAGAAGTATTAAAGCATTTCAGAGTAAAAATAAATCATGGCTGGAATCTAAGGTACAAATTACCGGTCTTCATAATGCGAATCAAGAACACGAAGTTGACACCCATGGAAGGCCACCAACGGAGTTTTCCAGTTCAAGTGAACGATCAAAACGAAGAAGAACTGAAAATATTCGTTCAACTTTTAGCCAAGAGGAGCTTAGCTATGCTGCTCAAATGCAGTTCCGAGCATCAGGAAGGTTGGACACAGAAGCTGTTATGAAAGATATAGCTCTTACTACGCCAACGAGAGCATCCAAATATAGAAAATCTTATACCAAAGTTGATGTTATTCCATTTTCGTTTGATGAAGCCTTGTCAATGTTTGTCGAAGCTAAACTAACAAAATTTCAATACAACGTCATCAGAGATGCAGCCAAGAAGCATAATTCAAATCTTTATCCAAATTACGAATCAATTACCTCTGCAAAGAAACGATGCTATCCCCTTAATTTGGTTATTACTGAAGGTATAGCTGAAGTACCTCTCCAAAGTTTACTGAATCACACACTTGTCAGATTATTTCAATCATTAGAAGAAGTGTTTAATTCGGTGAATTCCGAAGAACTGAGTGATCTTCATTTAATATCCAAATGGGGATGTGATGGAAGCTCTGGAATGAGCGAATATAAACAGAGGTTTTCTGATCCAAGTATTTCGGATGCAAGTATTTTCTTGACCTCTCTTGTTTCGGTACAATTAGTTAAAGGTGATCCAAATTCCGAAGAAAAACTTATTTTATGGCAAAATCCTCGTCCTTCTTCAACTAGATATTGCAGACCAATTCGTATTCAATTTAAACACGAAACTACAGAACTATCTCAGTTGGAATTTCAATATATTGAAAATCAAATTTCATCTTTGAATCCAACAAAAATTAATCTTCAATCCACCGATATATTTGTTCATCATAAATTGCTTTTTACAATGATAGATGGTAAAATCTGTAATGCTGTCACAAGCAATTCTTCCACTCAAAAATGTTACCTTTGTGGCCTTACTTCAAAAGATTTCAATAAGATTGATCTAGCACTCGATAAAGAAATTTTAGATGAAACGAGGTATCAATTTGGATTATCATCTTTGCATGCCTGGATACGCTTTTTCGAATGTTTACTGCACTTATCGTATAAACTGGAAATTTGTCAATGGCAGGCAAGAGGAAAAGAGAATAAAGAAAAGGTGGCATTAAAAAAGAAAAGAATTCAAGATCTGTTCCGAAATGAAATGAGTTTATTAATCGATAAACCAAAACCAGGGTTTGGCAGCACGAATGACGGTAATACTGCTCGTCGATTTTTCAGTAATCCGGAAACCTCATCAAGAATAACTGGGATTGATGAGGAAATAATCTCTCGATTTAGAATCATTTTATTAACTATTTCTAGTGGTTATTCCATTAAAATCGACCCGTTTAAAAATTATTGTCTGGTTACTGCTAGGAAGTTTGTCGAATTATATCCTTGGTATAATATGCCTACTAGTGTACATAAAATTTTAATTCACAGCGCTGCAATAATTGAAAATTCCATTTTACCTATTGGACAACTTGGTGAAGAAGCCCAAGAGTCCCGCAATAAGGACATTAAAAGATTTAGAGAATCATTTTCTAGGAAATTCTCAAGACAACAAAATATGGAAGATATTTTCCATAATCTTTTGGTTTCATCCGATCCTCTAATCTCCAGTATGAGAAAACTCAGTCCGAAAGCTTTAAAAAAATATCCATCTGACGTGATCAGGTTTTTTGATGAACCTAATATTCCCAAAAATACTCATGAGCAACCTGAAGACAACAGTGATTCTGAGTAACTAGTAAAGTTTCAGTATTCTGAATCTTATAGAATTGAAAATATTTTCGAGCTAGCATTTTAAATTATATTGTTTACTAATAAATAAATAATTACAATTATTATCTATTTATATTGTTTATGTGGTGGGTGGTCAAAATTTTACGTAGAATTCAAAAATAAAACAAAAATCGAGAAATAAATTTAAAAGATTGAAGATATCCGTTTTGTGGGCACCCTGTATAAATAAAAATTATTTTTTTTAAATGCATGAAAAAAAACGGACAAGTACAAGCGTTTTTAAAAAAAATAACTTATACATATTTAACAATAAATTATATGAACTTTATGAATGACTTTTGAAACATCCTGTATAATTCTTAGTATAGTAATATCTCAAAAATATAACTTTATTTAAAATTGTTGCAATTTTTAATTATTTTTTCACTCTTTTATTATCAAAATATCGTTTTATATACAAAAAATACTTTTGGCCAGGATTTCTTAAAAATTCGCCTGTGTGCGTCGCACAAATGTATGTCGAATTAAATTCAAAGTCCAACAAATGGTCAGTCGCATAAATGTTAAATTGAACAAAAGCAGTTGAAACACTGTTAGTCGAACAAAATTCCGTATATACTCATGTGGATATCAGAGGTCGGGAATTTTACATTCCAAAAAGACAAAAAGAGTCAGAAAGAAATTATCTTTCATAGAATCAAGTCTGATATCTTAACATCAGTAGTCGATCGTTTTAACTATTAATGGGTCCATGATCAATAATGTTACACGAATAAATATCACAATGAAAATTTAATTAAAAACACTTATCTAATTAATTACGACTAATATCGTCCAGCAGTGCATCAAAAGAAGATAAGATTGGCTCAAAATGATATAAGTATAAATAATTTTATTAAAATTCACACAATCATTATTAATAAAAAAAAGTGCTATAGAGAATTCAACAGATTCTAGTTCATTATACAAAATGACATTTTTAAACAAATTAACCGTAAATAATGCTTTATTTTTACTTCTAACAATAGTATTTCTGATATACTTATATTTTAAACGGTCGTATACTTACTGGAGTAGCAGGGGGGTAGTTACAAATTTTTATAGTTTTCCTTTGGGTAACTTAAATGACGTCGCGTTCGGTCGCATATCAGTGCAGGAAATGTTCCACAAATTGTACACCACCTTAAAACCTAAAGGAATAAAATATTTTGGATATTATTTTCTTCATCAACCAGTGCTAGTTGCAGTTGATTTAGAATTAATAAAATCCATTATGGTTAGAGATTTTGACCATTTTACCGATCATGGTGTATTCGATAAAAAAGATTACGATACTTTTGGAGGTCATCTTTTCTCATTAAAAGGTGCGGAATGGAAACAAATGCGAGAAAAATTATCACCTTTATTTACCAGTGGTAAACTAAAAATGATGTTTTCTACAATTGAAAATTGTTCTACTGAATTATCAAAGTTGATAGATGAAACTGCGGAAACCTCTAGAAAGCTAGATATTAGAGATGTGGCAGGCAGATATACTACAGATATTATAGCCTCGGTTGGTTTTGGAATTGATAGTAACAGTTTAAAAAATCCTGCTTCAGAGTTCCGAAAATACGGCGAACGTGCAATTGGCAATACAGATACACTGAGTAAATTCCGTCTAACCATACAATTCCTGTTGCCTGATGTGATAGCATTTTTCAAAGTTACTTTTACAAGTGCCGAAGTTTCAAATTTCTTCCTAGAAATAGTAAGAAATACTATTAAATACAGAGAAGAAAATAATGTAGTTAAAAAAGATTTTATGCAGCTAATGATTCAATTAAAAAATAACGTTAATGTTTCAAATGACAGTGATTGTTTCAATTTGGAAGTCAATAATAATACAAAAAAAAGTGATTCGTGTTCATTATCTATTGAAGAGATTACTGCCCAAACAGTGTTATTCTTTTTAGCCGGATATGATACTTCATCAGTAACTATTACCTTTTGCATGTATGAATTAGCATTTGAACAGGAAATTCAAGAAAAGTTAAGGGACGAAATAAAAACTGTGCTCAAAGCGCACGAAGGAAAGATTTCCTATGACGCAATTATGGAAATGACATATATGGATAAGTGTATAAAAGGTATTTAGATAGGTAGGTAATCATTTGGAAAATGTTGATAATAATTTGTTTAATTTTAGAAACACTTAGAAAATATCCCGTAATATCAAACTTATTTCGACGATGCACTAAAACATATCAAGTTCCAAATTCTGATTTAAAAATTGAAAAAGATACGATAGTGTTCATTCCTGCAAACGAAATTCATTACGATCCAGAATACTACGAAAATCCTGACAAATTTGATCCCGAACGATTTACAAGTGAAAATATATCTGCGCGGAATCCCTTTACTTGGATACCATTTGGAGATGGTCCTCGTGTATGCATTGGTGAGTTTTGATATTGTCGAATAACTTTTGTTAAATAATTATGAATTTGTAGGTGCACGCCTTGCTATGATTCAAATGAAGGTTGCTTTAACCGCATTACTTACCGATTTTCGGTACAGTTTAGATTCGAAAACGGCGTATCCACTTCGGAAAGCTTCAAGATCATTTTTAATAACGGTAAAAGGAGGAGTTTGGTTAAATGTAGAAAAAATCATAACTTGATTGTAATATTTTTCAACATTGTGTAATATTCAATAATCCCATCAGGATTTGAAGAGCAGTGTCTACACTGTCAAGTATGTACTATTACTAATAATAAAAAATTACCGACTACTTATAAGTTGCAATTTGTTATTTGCAATAAATACATATAAAAATATAAAATTTGGCTGCCGGCATGAAAGTGATACCACTGGCCATACATTGTATGCCAAAGCTTAGCTGATCACTGGCAAAGCAAGGGCAAACAGTATTGGGCCAAGGTCGGTTTAAACATCGGACGCCAATGATTGACCGTAGGTACAAAACCGATCCTGGCCCAGTACTGGTGGTACGTTGTATACCAAAGCGTACACTTCGCATGTACTCGGTACTAGCAAATGGTATTAGCCAGCATTAAGCATTAACCGTACATGTCGTAAACATCGACAATATTTTGAACATCCTAGAAAATTGATAAAATTGGTAAAAATGACATTAGATGGCACCGAAAACAATGTAAGAATTAATGATGAAAGGTGAGCTGACTGATAGTTTTGGAGTATATTTAAGACTTAGGCAAGGAGACATTCTATCGTCAATACTGTAAAATATTCCCTTAAATATGAAAATATGATAAGAGAAGCAAAATTAAACAGACGCTGTATAACTTTGTTTTTTGACTTTTTCAAGAAATTCTAATAATTTCTGGTATCATAAATCGAAGTTTTGGGATGGTCCGATAATTAGGACCAAATACCGACGCAAAATTTGAACCTCTACAGAAAGGATGATAATATTTATTTTTGTTGTAGCTGCCACCAATCCCCTTTCTACAGTTTTGTTGGTTTGCTTTGTTGTCGATACTTGTAACATTCGATATTTTTGGTAGCTGACTGAAGTTTTTGTGGTCACTAATGTCTTCTTTTTGGATGACAAACGACTAACAGGTCGTTTTGAAAAACAATTCTGCGATTATTACTTGGTTGAAATGATTGATTTATCTTCTATTTTCACTTAAATTCAATAATTTTAACCCATCAGTTTATTAAAACCAAGATTAATAATTTCAGTGCTCATACAACAAAATTATATACAGAAAAATCCATAAAGTGATTTTCATTCAAAATCACGAAATTCAAAATTATGTAAAATAAAATCCTACAAACTAAGTTCAAAAAACTAGAAGAAAATGAAATCAAAATCCTACACTCTATAAATGAAAAAATATAATTTGATTAAAAATGATATCAACTAAATATTTCTTAAAACAAAGAATTTTTTTTTCACAAATTTTAATAAATAGTCCCGAGTTATATGGAGAACCGAGAGTAGTCGAATGTGCCAACCGCAGAGGCTACGATGGTTGGAACATCTAGTTTGGATGAAAAAAAACAGATCTCTAAATGACATTTGGCATATGGAATTTAGTGGTACAACAAGAAGAGGTAGATCAATGAACTGTTGGAAAAATAAAGCACAGGAAGATTTAAATGAAATTAGTTTTAAAAATTGGAAAGAATATGCTCATGATAGAAAAGAATAGAATACGGAGACACAAAAGCCGTGGGCTTGCTAAGCCTGTAGTCCTAATATACTACATACAAATCAGCGTAAAATCAAAATTGTAAAATAATTTATCGCGAATTAAACTAAATTAAAAATTTTAATCTTAACAGATCTTTCTATGTATATTCTTATCTTGAGTTTCGGCAGCATTTAATTTAAAATTTAATCCAAATTAAAATAAGCCACGAAAGCAACAAAACAATAATTTTCAGACAAATTTTCGACATCTTATCTGATTATAATTATTATTTGAATTACATAATATCTACTTCAAAAATAAAACAAACCCAGTGCGATTCCAATAAGATTAGATTAGCTTCTATAAAAGCATAAAATCTTCCAGGATATATTTAAAAAAAGTGGTTTCCAACAATTTGTTTAATAATATCATAAATTACAAATTATAGTTTACAAAATGTCATATTTAGCTGAGTTTACTATTACGAACGTTTTAATTTTGTTAATATCTTTAGTGTTTATATTATATTTATATTTTAAATGGTCGCATACTTACTGGAGTCGCAGAGGAGTGATTACCCCTTCTAGTAGTTTTCCTTTTGGTAATTTAAATGATGCCGTTTTCGGTCGGGTATCACTACAAGAAATGTTTAAAGAAACTTACACAAATTTAAAAGCTAAAGGAGTGAAATATTTTGGATACTATCTTTTGCATCAACCAGTGTTAGTGGTGTTCGATCTAGAATTAATCAAGTCAATTATGGTTAAAGATTTTGCACATTTCACCGACCACGGCATTTTCGACAAGAAAGATTACGACGTTTATGCCGGTCAGCTTTTTTCCTTAAAAGGTGTGGAATGGAAACAAATGAGAGAAAAATTAACGCCTCTTTTTACCAGTGGTAAACTCAAAATGATGTTTCCAACAATTGAAAATTGCTCCATCCAACTGAGAAGTCTAATAGAGCAAGCAGCAGAAAATTCGGAAAGGTTAGATATTAGAGATGTAGCTGGAAGATACACTACAGATATTATAGCATCTGTTGCTTTTGGAATCGAAAGTAACAGTTTAAAAAATCCTACTTCGGATTTTCGAAAATATGGAGAACGTGTAGTTGGTCATTCAGATATAGTAAGCAAAATAACTATAGCCATGCACTTGCTTATGCCTGATTTGATGGGTATGTTAAAAATTCCTTTATTTTCCGACGAGGTTTCTAAGTTCTTCCTTAAAATTGTGCAAAGTACGATTAAATATAGAGAAGAAAATAATGTAGTTAGAAAGGATTTTATGCAACTGATGATTCAATTAAAAAGTAACGTTGATATTTCTGATAAAGGTGACGACTGCTTCAATTTGGAAGTTAATAATAATATTGGAAATAAAAAAGATTTGGGGTTGTTATCAATTGAAGAGATTGTTGCTCAAGCGATACTATTTTTTGTAGCTGGGTATGATACTTCGTCACTTACCCTTACATTTTGCCTGTACGAATTAGCATTTCAAAAGGACATACAAGAAAAACTAAGAGTTGAAATACAAACTGTGTTAAATAAGTACGAAGGAAAGATTTCTTATGATGCCATTGCGGAAATGACCTATATGGATAAATGTATAAAAGGTATAAACTAAAAAACATTAGATAATCTTTTTATGAGTCTTACAAATTTGTATAATTTTAGAAACACTTAGAAAGTATCCAATATTGTCGTACTTATTTCGACGATGCACTAAAAAGTATCAAGTTCCTGATTCAAATTTGATAATTGACAAAGATATAATAGTGTTAATTCCAGCAAATGAACTTCATTACGATGCAGAATATTACCCAAATCCAGAAAAGTTTGACCCCGAACGATTTACAAATGAAAATATATCAAAAAGAAATACATTTACTTGGTTACCGTTTGGAGAAGGTCCTCGCTTATGCATTGGTAGACTTTGATAATATTTTATTACATTTAATGACCAATAATTTTTAGGTGCAAGGCTTGGTATGATTCAAATGAAAGTTGCTTTAACTACATTTCTAAAAGATTTTCGGTACACCTTAGATTCTAGAACAGTCTATCCAATTAAAAGAGCTTCTAGATCAGTAGTAGTAGCAGCCGAAGAAGGAATTTGGCTAAAAGTAGAAAAAGTCATCAAGTGATTGTAATTTTCATAGAAACAGTCGTGGATAAAAGAATTCCTATTAGGTAGCTAAGATCCGATAATAATTACCTGTCACATATCTGACAAAAAATTTACAACTGTCAAATATTATTGTCTTGTTTTGTTATGCAAAAATAAAAAATATTTTAGTTAATTTAAAATTTAATGTATGAAAATTAAAGAATAAGAAGGAAATTATTGCAATTACATAAAACAAACGAAAACAACATAATAGCTATTTATTATACAAGTGTCTTATAAGGCAAATAAGTTACGAAAGAAATGTTTAGCCACGAGAGCTTGCTCGAATGCTAATTTTTCTTGAGTAACTTATTTGCTGTTAAGACACGCGTGTAATACAAAGCTTTATCCAATATCTCGTAATAATAGTTTAAAATGTAATTAAAAGTTTTGACGTTTTAAAATGTCAGATGTAAAAAAAGTAGGTGTACTCATAATTTACATAAGTCACTAGAGTTTTATAGACCCCATAAGTCACTAGTGTTTTATAGACCCCATAAGATATGTAAAATCGGCATTATTATGCCTTCATAAGACAGAGGTGTTGGATAAAAATGTGTTTGTTTGCTTTGTGTATTTACAACAATCATTGTGAAAAAATTACATGGTAATCACAAAAAAACCATAATATTGTATATTTTTCACCACCATTCTTACCAAATCTTATGCAAAATTACTTGCTGATTCCGAATATGGCTTCTTTTTTCTCCAATTATCCATTATTTTCGGGAATGCCCCCATATATTTTTATCGTTTCTCGATAATTTGGAGAGATGAAATCTATTAATTTAACCTTAACATTTCTTCTGGGAGGCTAGAGAGAAGAAAAGATAATATTTTAACAAAAAAAGTTGATTTGGAAGAGGATTTTCTAACTTAAATTGTAAAAAATTTATTAAAAATAATCGATTTTTTCGTCTTCTGCGCAATATTTTGACTTCTTTTCTACATATTCCAGCTTGCAGCCTGCCTCACTTTCGTTCAAATACCCCCAAATAATAAAAATATATAGCAACTATAATAAATATATATATCAACAATATAATATAGCAACAACAATAAAATATTTTATAAGTACTTATTATTAATTGCATCGTAATATTCTGTCTAGGAATTTATGATTTAAGATTTGGTAATATTCCCAATTATATTTTATCTTAATATTTACTTGACCTAATATAAAAATGATTAAATTTATACATTTTAGTTAAAACGAAAATATCTTAGGAGCAATATGTGAAAATAATTCATATTTTTTACAAAATGAATTACTTAAGTTCGGTTACCGTTAATATTGTTTTTGTTTTGCTTACTATAGTGCTTTTATTATATTTATATTTTAAATGGTTGTATACTTTCTGGAAGCGCAAAGGTGTAACTACACTACCTTGTAGTTTTCCCTTCGGTAATTTAAAGGATGTTGCTTTAGGTACAGTGTCGTTTCAAAACATTTTCAAAGAATTGTATCAAGATTTAAAACCTAAAGGAATGAAATTCGCCGGGTTTTACCTTCTTCACAAGCCAGTACTAGTTGTGTTCGATATTGAATTAATCAGGTCGATTATGGTTAAAGATTTTTCACACTTTACTGATCATGGTTTTTTTGATAAGAGAGATTACGATAGCTTTGGTGGTCATCTTTTCGCTTTGAAAGGTGCCGAATGGAAGCAAATGCGAGAAAAATTATCACCTTTATTTACCAGTGGTAAACTAAAAATAATGTTTCCGACCATTGAAATTTGTTCCACTCAATTGGCAAACCTGATAGATTTTACCGCAAAAAATTCTGAAAAGCTAAATATAAGAGATGTAGCAGGCAGATACGCTACAGATATAATTGCGTCAGTGGCTTTTGGCATTGAAAGTAACAGTTTGAAAAACCCACATTCAGATTTTCGGAAGTATGGAGAACGTGTAACAGGAAACGCAGATGCAATGAGTGCATTAAATTTAGTGTTGCAAGTAATTATACCTGATATATTAACATTTCTAAAAATTCCTGCTTTCTCTGAAGATATTACAAAGTTTTTTCTTGACATTGTGCAAAGTACAATAAAATACAGAGAAGGGAATAACATAGTACGAAAAGATTTTATGCAACTAATGATAGAACTGAAGAATAATATTAATATTTCTGAAAAAACAGATGATGACTTTAATTTAATGGTAAATAGTAATAGTAATAAAAATGTAACAGGAAGCAAAGATTTGTGCTCTTTATCAATTAAAGACATCGGAGCTCAAACCTTGCTATTCTTTATAGCTGGTTATGCTACTTCATCTGTCACCATTGCATTTTGCATGTATGAATTAGCATTTCACCAGAATATTCAAGAAAAGTTAAGGAATGAAATAAATAATATGTTACATAAACACAAAGGAACACTTTCTTATAACGCAATTATGGAAATGACGTATATGGATAAATGCATTAAGGGTAGGTAATTTAATGATAAATTCTTATATCAACGATTTATTTTGAAACTTTGTTTATACTTTCAGAAACATTTAGAAAATATCCAGTTTTTTCAAGTTTATTTAGAGAATGTACAAAACCTTATAAAATACCAGATTCTGATTTGATAATTCACAAAGGTATGACAGTAATGATCCCTGCACAAGAGCTTCATTACGATCCAGAATATTATCCAGAACCAGAAAAATTTGATCCAGAACGATTTTCATGTGAAAATATTTCGACAAAAACTTGGTTACCATTTGGAGAGGGTCCTCGTGTATGTCTAGGTAATTGTCGTTAATATGTTAAAATGAATATTTTTTAAATGAATAACTTTTAGGGTTTCGACTTGGAATCATTCAAATAAAAGTTGCTTTGACAAAGCTTTTGAGCAATTTTCGATACACCTTAGATTCTAGTAGTACAGTATATCCAGTGAAAATAGCTCCAAGATCATTTGTGGTAAAATCCGAAGAAGAAATTTGGCTAACTGTAGAAAAAATTACAAACTAGCTGAAAGCTATTTAAACATAAGTAAATTTTATATTAATTACATTATTTTAGTAATTATTAAATACGTTTGTAAGTACTTGTAAAGTTTTTATTTATTTTGGATTCCTATCAATATCCAAAAAATTCTTTAATACATTTTTTTTTAGTTTTAGATATTTCTTTTTTAATTTTTTTTTTATTAATAATATCCTTTTTTTGTAGATTGTAATCAAGTTCTTGCGCAGGAATTATTACTATCATTTTTTTCAATTATCAAATCGGAGTTTGGTACTTTTACGTTTTTGTGCATTGTCCAAATAAATTAGTCGGATGCACTTAGATATTTTTAATTGTTTTTAAAAATAAAAATGAATTTTTTTTAAATTCCTATTAATTTGCTAATTTTAATACTAATAATAATTTGCAAAATCTTTTGTCAATAGAAGGCTAAACGAGGTTTAAATTTGATAAGTGTCAGCTGTGTTATATCAGCTTATTGAATCCAATCAGTAAATGACTTTCGATGATTCAAGTTTAGTCTATTACTAGCAATTTTAATAATAAGTCATTGTATTTATAAACTTTGATAGTCAAAATCCAGTGTTATGTCATTTTATTCTATATAGATAAATAAAATTAAAAATCACTGAAACTTTTTCTAATTGTTTAATGTGAAATTAATTTTTAAAAAAATAATAAACAACAGATAATTTAATTGCTCTGTAAGGCGAAATACTTTAAATGACTAATCACTAATTTTTAACAAGTTGCTAATCAATTTATCAATTAGTTTTTGCAAAGTAACGTACGTACTTTAAGTTGATCGTAAAATATAAATATAAATATAAATATTATTATTATATAATAATATACAGTGTTTATATTTATTGTCAAATAATGTTATTCATTATTATATAATAATATAATAATAATGAATAACATTATTTGACAATAAATATAAACACTTTATTATGCAATAAAGATAAGATAGCGTTTCTATTTCGAGATCCTCGTGTGTACATTGGTAAATTTTCACATTTTTATAAAAAAAAACATTTTAATGAATTGTATTTGATACTCTTTGTACGGGTTTTTAATTAAAACTAAATAAAAATCTAAACATTAAATTTTTAAATTGAAACGGCGCGGAGCGCGGCGTCATGTTTTATAGTATAGTTTAGTTATACGACGCATACCTGAATAAATGAACCTACGATATGCTGGCTCTAATCAACTGGCTAATAAAAAGACACTTTTAATCCAAATGAGACATATTACTTTTTCTTCAACCAAAAATTTAAATTACTTCAAACATTTTATTTGAATATTCGTGTAGTGAAAATCCAGTAACTTGATATTTTGTTTTTTTATATTACGTTGTCATAGTTTTTAGGTCACTTTTAGGTCTAGCACAAAAAATAACTATTTACGATATAAGTGTTAAAAGTAGGATTTTATTTTGTTAGTGGGGAATTTTGCGAAACGAGCGAGAGCGAGTTGAGCAACCCCCACGAACAAAATAAAATCACTTTTAACATGTATATCGTACAATATTTTTTATACAACTGTTTATATTTAATTTAAAAACGAATTCAAAATAATTATTAAGAGTATTTTAAATTGTTTCACAAAAATCAGCTATGTCGTGATGTAGCCACGTTATGCAGTGACAATTGAAAATTGTTTTTTAGAAACGTCAGAAAACTTGTGCGTATTTTTTAAACAGTTTGTACTATTTGGCAGCAAGAAATTCGTTAACTATATACTTCCTAAGGGACTATTATCAGTAATTGTTCTAATTCTAATGTGTTTTTAATTATATGTTATAAATAAATATGTATGTTACTGTTTATAAATAATTTATAAACTAATTACCACTAGTGTTAAAAAGCTTTTTTTTACTAGTGTTAAAAATATTTTTAACCAGCTACCTTATAAAATTCAATTTTTAACCCGAGTAACTTGAACTAAAAGTGACATTTTTAATGTCACTTTTAAAAGTGACATTTTTAATGTCACTTGTATAAAAAGTTCTTTTAATGCACGTAAAAAAAAGTGTTGCTTAGTAATGTACACATTTTTATATTAATAACAAAAACGTCAACTTTCATTTGAGGTAATGCTATTAAAAATGTACTGCTTTTAATGCGGTTGGAGAAAAAAGAGATTTTTCCTAGGTTATAAATAATAATTAATTATAAAATTAAATATTTATATTCTACTCGTATAGTTTTGTTATTTTGTGACAAACGTCACAATCTTGTCTTTTAATTTATAACATTTATTTGTAAACTATCTGGAAAGCCCGTCCACGGACGGGCAGCAAGAGGGCGGATCTCTTTTTTAGCGGTATTAATTAAAAACTTCCTTCGTGTACGGAGCCGGATTAAGGATATGTGAGGTTCGGGTCTAACTGTTTTTGGAAGCTTCTTGGTTTTGAATATTTTAACAAAATACGCCGCAGGCAAAATTTTTTGATTTTTCAAGGTCAGCAACGCTTAGATCAAATTAATGTAAAATTTTCGAAAGAATAATAGTTATTCTATATAGTTTATTATAGTTTTTTTTATAAAACACAGATAGGTATACATAACAATAACATAATAAAAACATTTTTTTTTACATTAAGTTGTACAAATTTAATAATTAAATCATCAAAATTTCTTTGTTGAAGTAGATCCCTTTTCAATGCTGATTAAAGTTATCGAACTAGTATAGCACTACTTCTTAATTTATTTTAATCTGAGCTGCAACTTTGGTGATTTAAATTTTGTTGTTTCAATATTTTTGAGGCCCCTACAAATTTGGAGGACCGGGGCTTCAGCCCCTTTAGCTCCCCCCCCTTAATACAGCTCTGTTCGTGTACACTGCTTGTGAACCTTGAATCAATTTCACTTATTATTTTCCATCAACTATTTTTATCTTCAGATCTCCGTACTATTGACATTGCTATATAGAGATGACCATGGCTAAACACCGGTTAAAGCAGATTCTCACTTTTTCTAACGTCTGTCCCTGAGCCTTGTTGATCTTCATGAAAGAGGCAAGTTTAATTAGAAACTGTGCCCTCCTTAAAACAAATGACAAGTCTATACTTGTTGGGGATAATTCCGATTATCCGGTTATCCATTAAGACATGAAGATATACATCTTCAATTTTGTTTCGAACGGTTTCTCTGTCTTCAGCTTCTTTTAACCAAAGAAAAATGACACAGTGTAGGAGTTTATAAATAGCTTGACCGGTGGATCTCTCTTTTAACGGTCTCAATTAAAAAATCAATACTATGGAACTCGATGGATGTGTAACTCGATTAGTTGGGATCTCGATTGATGTGTAGCACCGTGGTATTGGTATAGTTATAAAATTAATATGGTTAATGGATTTATTTATGTACAAAACTGTAGTTTGTTGAAGAAGTTCTACCTATTTCCATTATCTTAATTTATTTAATTGTTATTTAATTTCTTTATTTTGTTCTCTTCTCTTTTTGCTATTTTCGTATATGTTTGACTCTTCACTAATTTCTGTTGCTTCTTCTTTTCCCAATTGTTCTCCTCATTTTTCTTCTCATTAATCATATTTTCATCTTGTATCTTCTACTGGTGGTGCTGCCTCTTCATTAATTGCCGTTACTTCCTCTTTCTCTTTTAGGCTTCTATACAACGTATAGGAAGAAGCCTTATGATCTGGCTCCGTGTCTGTTTGTTTGTCTGTCCGCATGATTTAAAAAAACAGAACTCGTTAGCGTTTTCCTTATATAAAAAAAATTTGCCGTTGGTATCTACCTATTTAAAAGATTAACGCATTAAAAATTCTAATAAAATAAAACCCAAATAATTTAATCTATCAAAAAAGTAGATGTATAGAAGCCTAAGAACTGTCGCAAAAGCGAGTTCCACCTTGTTTATATTGATTTTCGTCGTTTTTCTTTTTCATCAATTATCTTCACCTTCTATCTTTGACTGACGATGTATCTTCACTATAATTGCTGTTACTTTCTCTTTGTTTTTCCATTTCTCCTCTTTGCTTTTTTTTCATTAATCATGTTTTTGGGTTTTTCCCACCAAAAATATGACACGCTGTAGTAGCAGCTTTCTGGCTTTTTACCTGATTGCCGAAGGAAGGTTATTACATAATTACTAAATTTTAACGTTAATTTTAAATTATCCGCTAACGTAAATTAATAAAAAAATATGACATTTCTTGTTTAAAACCTCATTTTCATTGATGTATGTGACTTGCTTTAGGTGAATTTTTATTTAATTTTTTAACAAATTTACGTCAAATACATCGATAAAATCGAAGTTTTAAATAAGAAATGTAATCTTTTTTATTCATTGATATCTACGTAATTTAAACGTGAATTAATAAAAAAGATTGTAGAACCACTAATTTGACCCTTCTAAATGAAGGGCTAATATTTGGCTGCTACTGGGTAGCTCCGGAAACTCGGCCAGGGAGTGTACTTAAATTGTCGATATACTCCTCACTTACTGGACGGTACTCGGGCGCCAATTCGAATAAGTCGAATACTAAACGGAGAGGGGGGGGTAGTGTCAATAACACGCAGGTTTGGAACATATTTGTCAAAATAATATGATACATCAAAGTTAAACTGAACCTTGAAAGAAAAATTTCTGGTACGGCTATGTCCCCTAGTACGAATTGAATTATTATTGAGTTAAGTGACTTGCAAAATAATATCGGCTGCGCAATAATTACTTATTTTTACTAAGTTTCGGATAATTCAACAATAGTAGCTGGTGACTTCTACTTATAACTAACTGGTCAAAATTTACTGAAAACACTACTGTTTACAAAAAATTGAAGCTCCCTCTTGTAACTGGAAATTACTCTTGCCAACATAAACGTCTACCTAACTTGATACCAAAATTTTACGGAATGTATTTCTCTGCGGATGAGAAATTATGACAGGAACGGAATTTGGTTTCCAAAAATAGATAGGATGTTTGATGATGGATTTAGGTTTGAGATTCAAATAATTACTATTTACTATTGGGTTTCTTACTGGTTTAACCTCGGGATGTATCGGTAGGATTGCAACTTCTGAAGCTACTGATAACTGAGCTTCTGTCTCCTTCCGGATAACTGGAATTGAAGTAAGTTATATTATCGGAAAACGGTTGTCGTTTGGATGTTAAAGCGTTGGTTAAAGGTAGTTTCGTAAAGATTTCCGTCAGCCTTGTATACCGAATGCTCACGATAACAGGATTCGGAAATCGTCTAGTAACCGTAAAGCCGCGTTTTCACGGGTCGATCTGCATTGAACGATCTCGGTCGTTCGACCGTAGTTCGATCTGTGTTGACAGCAAAAAGGTTTACACGATAGGCGATGAAAACTCGCGTTCGACCGTAGTTCAATCTGTGTTGAAAGCAAAAATGTAGGCGTTGCATACAAAAATTCATTCAGCAGGTTTCGTTTCCGTACGACGAGATGTTTACACATTCAATTCCGGTCGTTCGACTTTGATTCGACGGCAATCGCCTATCAAAGTTGACTCTCTTTCGACTTCTGTCGAATCGACTCATTCCGCCGAACGACCACGCCGAATGGTAGTTTACATGTTCAATTAGCTTTCGATTCAATGAGCGATCTAAATCGTTCAACTCAGATCGACCCGTGAAAACGCGCCTTAAACGACTGAAGGCAGGGCCGGATTATCCAATAGGCAAACTAGGCCACTGCCTAGGGGCGCCGAGCTGCAAAGGGGCGCTCAAAATATTTTAGCTAATAATAAAACTGAAAAACATTATAAAAAGCTGAAGTGTTCAACTTAATCAGATTTTGCGCCGCGAAGAGATTTGAATAATATATAAAAATAAATAAGTCGATTATGCATAATAGTATATTAAACAACAAGTTTAGTAAAGCAAAGTTTTACTAAACGAATTTAGCCTTTGAGTACGAGCGAGCGCAGCGAGCGAGTAACTTAAAAGCTAATGAGTTTAGTAAAAATACTTTACTTACAAGGTTTGTTTATACTATTTTTTCGGATTTTGTGCAATATCTAGTGCCGTTTTTGAGTTATTGCTAATTCAAAATATTTCATAGTAGGTACTTGTGTAGGTTGTTTATTGACAGTGACATTACTATATAGTAAAGTGACTTTTCTATGTGGTAAAGTGCCACTTTAATAAATGATTTTGAATTGAATCCGAAAAAACAAATAACGTGTATATTTTTCAGACTTTTTGAAATACAAGTGCAACTGTTATTAATGAAAAAATGACATACATAGCCAGAGCTACACAAAATAACTTAAACTAAACAAAATATTAATTGCGCGTTTGACTAAACTCAACACTCCCACTTTTAGTTGCAAGTTACTTTAAAATAATTAACATGTTCTTCAAATATTTACATTACTTTAACTTTTTGTTTTACAACAATGTTTATCAGCCTACAAAACAGCTGATGCTTAACCTTTGATAATGACTTAGTCATTATATCCGCCAATTGTCCATCCGTATGTACGTATTTTAATTCGAACTCTTTGTCTTCGAATTTTTCACGGATAAAGTGATATCGTACATTTATATGCTTGGTTCGTTTGTGAAACTCCGGGTTTTTCACTAGCCTTATTGCACTCTGGTTGTCTATGTAAAAAGTCGGTGTATCCACTTCGATTAATAAAAGCTCGGATAACAGAACTTTCAACCATACCAATTCCTTGATAGCATACGATGCGGCCATGTATTCAGATTCTGTTGTCGATAATGCTACCGATTTCTGTCGCTCTGAACTCCAACTGATGATACCATTGCCAAACATAAAAACGTAGCCGGATGTTGATCGACCAGTTTGTTTGTCACCAGCATAATCAGCATCGCTGTATCCGCATAAAATCAAACTAGTTCCACCCTCAAATTGAATGCCCAGGTCAGTTGTCCCTTTGATGTATTTAAGAATGCGTTTGACAGCATTCACATGAGCTTCAGCGGGCTTGTCCAGATAACGACTAACGTTACCAACCGCAAAGCTAATATCTGGTAGCGTTCCCACAGCCAAATACATCAGACTGCCAACTGCTTCACGATACGGAAAGCAGATTTCACCATTTGTTTCGAAATCGCTCAAATTTTGTGTACTTTCCGATGGTGTTGATACCGCATTACAATTTTCCATGCCAAAACGGTTGAGTACCTTTTCTGCATATGCTCGCTGATTGACATGTATTGATCCGTCCAATCGTTGATCAATTTCGAGTCCCAAAAAGCATTTTGCATCAAAAACCTTAATTTCGAATTCTTTTCTCAAATGTTCAATAACAGGTAAAATAAATTTCTCTTTCTCTGCCGCAATTAAACCGTCGTCCACGTAAATTGCTAGCACCATCATACCATTTTTACCATTGCTCACGAAAACACATGGATCCGATGTACTGACTTTAAAATCGAATTTCGTTATAAACGACGTGAACTTCTGATTCCAACAGCGTGCTGCCTGCTTGAGACCATACAAGCTTCTTGACAACTTGCACACTAGTCCACTTTCATCGTCATAACCAATCGGTTGATTCATGTAAACATTTTCTTCTAAATTTCCATTTAGAAAAGCAGTTTTTACATCAAATTGTTTTAATTTCATTTTCTTCGAAGCTGCCATAGCCAGAATAGCACGAATTGATGTAAACTTGACGACTGGACTGAACGTTTCTTGATAATCAATTCCATATTCTTGAGCAAAACCACGAACCACCAAACGTGCTTTGTAACGATCGATGCTTCCATCCGTGTTCTGTTTCAACTTAAAAACCCAACGATTATCAATTACTTTTTGGTCATTCGGTGGATTGACCAAAATCCAAGTACGATTCTTGACTAGCGAATCATACTCTTCGTCCATCGCTTTCTCCCACTGTTTATGATCAATCGATTCCATCGCCTGTTTGTACGTTTTTGGTTCTTCGTTGATCATTAACATTGCCACATGATTTGCTGATGAAAAATATGATATACGCCGCGCTGATAAAGGAACAAGATTGTTCCGATCTCTCAATCGATTCCAAACAACATTCTTGTTGTCGAGATCACACAATGTACCACGACCTTTTTGTTCTTCAGGTGTTTCCGTTTCTCGTTCAATATCATTTTCCGCTTCATCGTCGGTTTCAATCACGCCTTTGTGGACATCCTTTTCAGTGTCACCAATTTCATGTACCGCGAATGATTCTTCCAGTAGAAATACTACATTGCACGCAACTTCAATTTTATGTGTTTCCGGATTCCAAACTCGATATCCTTTTGAGTGGTTGTCGTATCCTACTAAAATACACTTGACTGCTTTGGAATCAAACTTTCGTCGCTTTTCCTTTGGAACGTGAACAAAAACTTCAGATCCGAAAATTCTTAAATGATCAATTTTCACCTGTTTGTCGTACCACAACTCATACGGTGATTTGTTTACAACATTACTCGTTCCAGTTCGGTTCAAAACATACGTTGCCGAATTCACTGCTTCCCCCCAAAATTTCTTATCCATTTTCTTTGAATGGATCATAGTTCTCGCAGCCTCAACAATCGTTCGCATTTCTCTTTCTGCGCAACCATTTTGCTCTGGTGTGTATGGCACCGTTCGTTGATGATGAATTCCATTTTCGTCAAAAAACTTTTTTATCACATCATTAACAAATTCCGTTCCATTGTCCGATCTAAAAATACGAATGTTGTGTCCATCCTTTTCTGCTAACTTAACAAATTTCTTAACGTTATCTGCAACCTCGGACTTTTGTTTCAAGAAAAATACGAAACGAAAATGTGAGTAATCGTCCTTAAGTAACAAAAAATATCTAGAATCACCGAGTGAAGTTACTTCCATCGGTCCACACAAGTCTGCATGAATAATTTCGCCGCACTTCAATGATTTCTCTTCACGACTCTTGAAGCTTCCACGATGATGTTTTCCATAAACGCATGCTTCTCACGTAAAATTCTCATTGATGAAATCAATGCCTTTTTCTTGCAGAAATTTCTTGACATGTGTAACGTTTTGATGTGCAAGTCGCTCATGCCATGCACGAAGCGAAATCTTCTTTATAGCTACATTTGCGGTAGCCGCATCATCTTCTAATGGTTTCACCACTTTGAACAACATTTGGAACAATTTCCCATTTCGTCGAACTCCCACTGCAACAACATTGTTATCTTTTAACAATTCACAGCGCTCGTTGTCCGATCGAAATTTGTAACCACGATCCATGGTTTTTCCTGAAGAAAACAAATTCACTCCAATTTCAGGCACATATAAAACATCCACAATTCTTTTGGAAATCCATTCATCCCCGTTAAAAGCAAGAATATTTATATCACCTTTTCCTGTTGCCTCGATTGTCGCTCCATTTCCAACAGTAACCTTTTTGGATGTTTCCACAAAGTTTTCGAACCATATACGACAATTGCACATGTGGTCACTTGCACCTGAATCCCAAATCCAAGCGTCTTTTTCATTGGTTGAAAACGAAACATGACTCATAAATGCATCGGTCGATGTATTTCCTTGCTTCGTTTCCGTGTCAGTCTTCTTTTGAGGACATTCACTTCTATAATGACCTTTTTGACCACAACCGAAACACTTGCCCTTAGGCTTTCTATTTTTACCGCTGTCCTTTTTTTCTTGATTCACCGAATGACCTTGGTTTGCTGAACCTTTCAAACTATTTTTCTTAAAATAATTTCTTTTCGCCAGCAGCGCTTCCACACTTTCAACTTTTCTTTGAGACATAATTCGAAGTTCCTCAGCCATTAATCGTGAACGCAAATTTGCCATAGTTTGTCCATCCGCACTTGTCGATTCCCATGCACTGTGAAAAAGATTGTATTCAGCAGGCAACGACATTAGGACTTTTGTAATAACCATCGAATCGGAAATATTTTCATTCTGATCTTTCATTTGCTGCACGATTTCCATTAATTTCGATAAAAATGTCGCAATATCATCACTTGGCTCTTTTGTGAAACTATAGTACTTTTGTTGCAAAAATAAAATATTTGACCTGGATGTTTGCTCATAAGTGCTTTTGAGTGTCGTCCACATATCACTTGCAGTTTCACAATTCATGATTTGCAGTAATGGTTGTTTTTTACGCGCAGCTGAAATTGCTCGTCGTGCTTTGGCATCTGACCTCTTCCACGCAACAATTTGTGTAGCATAATTTCTTTTTGAAATAACTGGTGGCGGTTCGGTGCCGTCCACAACACCGAATAATTCACTTGCTTCCAAAAATTGTTTTATTTGGAACTTCCAAGTGAGCCAATTACTGCCACCTTCCAAACGATCTATTCCCATTTTATCGTTATCCATATTTCTCTATTTTACGATCACTGGGCCGTATAACCTGTTCAACTTAATCAGATTTTGCGCCGCGAAGAGATTTGAATAATATATAAAAATAAATAAGTCGATTATGCATAAAACAAATAACGTGTATATTTTTCAGACTTTTTGAAATACAAGTGCAACTGTTATTAATGAAAAAATGACATACATAGCCAGAGCTACACAAAATAACTTAAACTAAACAAAATATTAATTGCGCGTTTGACTAAACTCAACATGAAGCAAATGGAAAAAGAACTCAAAATAAAAAATTTTTAAGTAAATTTGTGGTTTTTAGTATGTATTTATGGTTAAATTCAAAAAATATAAGAATAATACAATACGTAGAAAATCAAAATTCAAAAAATTTAAAAAGGAGACAATTAACACATAACAGGTCTGGATTAAGAAAATTTGAAAAAATGAAAATTTCGTAATACGAAGTACAATATAACGTTATTTCATGGTTATTGCCATTCTTCAGTTGCACGCATCGATTACGATTACATTGTAAAATAAGAAGAAAAAATTTTTCAAACTAAACAAAATTATCGACTAAATTGTACAAAATTGACTTACCATAACCTCCAAAGATTATCAAAACTGAACTTGTTACACGAGGTATGAATAATTTAAAAATGATTTGAACTAAGAAATTCGTTTACCTAGCACTGCTAGTTTGAAATCCGAAGGCACTGCCCTCTTAATATGATTTCTAAAAACTTTGAAAAAATTCAAAATTCAAAAATTTACCACGTTTTTTAACCGTGAGGCGTAAAACTAGAAAAAGAACTCAAAATAAAAAATTTTTAAGTAAATTTGTGGTTTTTAGTATGTATTTATGGTTAAATTCAAAAAATATAAGAATAATACAATACGTAGAAAATCAAAATTCAAAAAATTTAAAAAGGAGACAATTAACACATAACAGGTCTGGATTAAGAAAATTTGAAAAAATGAAAATTTCGTAATACGAAGTACAATATAACGTTATTTCATGGTTATTGCCATTCTTCAGTTGCACGCATCGATTACGATTACATTGTAAAATAAGAAGAAAAAATTTTTCAAACTAAACAAAATTATCGACTAAATCTTTGGAGGTTATGGTAAGTCAATTTTGTACAATTTAGTCGATAATTTTGTTTAGTTTGAAAAATTTTTTCTTCTTATTTTACAATGTAATCGTAATCGATGCGTGCAACTGAAGAATGGCAATAACCATGAAATAACGTTATATTGTACTTCGTATTACGAAATTTTCATTTTTTCAAATTTTCTTAATCCAGACCTGTTATGTGTTAATTGTCTCCTTTTTAAATTTTTTGAATTTTGATTTTCTACGTATTGTATTATTCTTATATTTTTTGAATTTAACCATAAATACATACTAAAAACCACAAATTTACTTAAAAATTTTTTATTTTGAGTTCTTTTTCTAGTTTTACGCCTCACGGTTAAAAAACGTGGTAAATTTTTGAATTTTGAATTTTTTCAAAGTTTTTAGAAATCATATTAAGAGGGCAGTGCCTTCGGATTTCAAACTAGCAGTGCTAGGTAAACGAATTTCTTAGTTCAAATCATTTTTAAATTATTCATACCTCGTGTAACAAGTTCAGTTTTGATAATCTTTGGAGGTTATGGTAAGTCAATTTTGTACAATTTAGTCGATAATTTTGTTTAGTTTGAAAAATTTTTTCTTCTTATTTTACAATGTAATCGTAATCGATGCGTGCAACTGAAGAATGGCAATAACCATGAAATAACGTTATATTGTACTTCGTATTACGAAATTTTCATTTTTTCAAATTTTCTTAATCCAGACCTGTTATGTGTTAATTGTCTCCTTTTTAAATTTTTTGAATTTTGATTTTCTACGTATTGTATTATTCTTATATTTTTTGAATTTGAAGCAAATGGGTTGGGTACTACAAAATTGTGGATTATTAGAAACTGGAATTTTAACTGAATTTTGGTTCAACATTTTGAATAAATGTGACAAAGCCAGAAAATCTCTTCAAAAAATCAAAACAGATTTAGAGATCAGACGTTTACCAAGAACGTGGAAAGGAATTGTCGAATATTTTTGAATATAAAAACGATTTAAAGTGAACAAAGACTTGTAAAAGACTGTTTGTCAAAAGTAAGCATGGTGAAGTCGGGTTTGATAGAAAAGCTGAAATGAGAATTAACACTTATCTGGAATTATAGAAAGATTAAAAGAAAAATTGAAAAAAAAAAAGTGGGGATAGGTCCTTTTCAACTTTAAAGAGAACGATAACATATTTAAGAAATTCAATTTCTCAAAAAGGACTTGACGAATTTAGCTGCTTTGTCTATAAATAGTGAGCTATACAACACTGCTGATTTTGAAAATGTTATATAACAGAATTTGTAAACACGAAATCCCAAAGAAGAATTTAATTTTTGTAATAATGTATTTTGTCATAATAATTATCGAATACAATGTTCGTTTAGATTTTTTATTAGTTATGAATAGCAGATATTCCAAAAATCTAACTAAAGTGAAATCAACTCAGGATCACAAAAATAGGTCACAAAATATCACAAAATCACAAAATAGGTAAATAATTTAAAAAAAAAATTGGTGCCTCCGCGAGAACTGATTTTAAGATAAATATAATTGTATTTGTAGGACGATAATTTTCAGTTTAATTTCAAAAATTTAGGAACATTGAGTCTGAGCTGTAAATTTTCTAGAAACATTTTTTTGGGGGGAGGGGGGCTAAAAACTTTTGCCTAGAGGCGCATACATTAATAATCCTGCACTGACTGAAGGTTAGATACGGTGTAATTATAGGAACTTCGATAGTCTTGTATATAGAAAACTAACGATTACAGGAAGGTACGATAGCAAGATAGAGACCTTGATAACGAAAATCTCTACCCCCGGACGGACGGTACAGTAGTGAGACAGAGACCTTGTGTAACAAAAATCTCCACCCGTCTTCGCAGCAAAATTTAAGGTCTCAAGCTGACATCTGCTAAAAACTTAAATGAAGACATTTCCAGCTAATTACATCTATTGAAAATTTTACTAAGTAAAATTTATGCAAATAGATAATTTTCTGCAACAGCTTGCAGTTATCTTGTCAAATTTAAATACATTTAATTGTATGCAACCAAATAAACTCTGTTGAAAATAATTGTGAATTATAATTTTAAACTTTTTTAAACAAGTTTCAAAATTTAATTTATTTAACACAATTTGATCATTACAAGATGATATTTCTTATTCAAAACTTCGATTTTATCGATGAATTTGACCGAAATTATTTAATAAAATAGATAAAATTTCACTTAAAGTCATAGACGTCAATTAAAATGAGGTTTCAAACAAGAAATTTCGTATTTTTTTATTATTTTTAATTTATTTACATTAGCGGTTATGCTTCCCGCTTAAGATCGGATAGTAGAGCGTTTATTGTTTTTGAATATTTTGTAACAGAATTCAAATGTTTATGTAGGCAATTAATTGTACATTCATGAGAGAATGGACTTATTTGAATTTTGTTGGTTTCAATCATGTTGCATGCTAAAATTTACTTACTATAGCGTGCTATACATATCTAGCAGTAAATTGCAATTATTTTAACTTTGTACTTCAAATAGAAAACTACAGATGTCATTTTTTAGTTTTGAAGTAGTAAGCCAAAGATAATCAGGGTATTCACACTATCTAATTTATGTTTTTCCTGTTTTACGATGTAATATACCCACACATAATGTAGAATAGTACTGAATTTTATTAACAACATGCCAGTATAAATCAGTGGAGCCAACTTAGACAACTGCAATGATGTAAGTTGTATTAGCTTTCTTTGATAAGCATTGTCAGGACACCTGAATTGTATTCAGTTTCTTAAGCCGCAATTCCACTGAGGCAACTTTTAGGCAACATGTAGCAGTAAGTTGTTCGTTGTTGCTTGGATACATGCGTCACATGCCGATCAGCGGATCGGTGCGGCTTGTATCGTGCGACATGGATTGCAATATTGAAAAAACGACGTTATTTATAGAAGATTATACCATAATTCATCCGAATTATGGAATAACAAAATATTTTCAAGCAAGTACTCAAAATCTTCTTTACTCGTTCGTGTAAAATTTCGAAATAAAGCTTCATCGTCACCTACCAACTTGTTGTATATATTATACTGAATTTCTTGACCATCAACAAACAGTTCTCTTCTCCACCACCGTTGGCTTTCTTCTTTTTTTACGATTCAAAGCTATTACCAAATAAGCAGCTGGTTCGTAAAGACATGATACACCAAACTGAAGTTGCCGGTATGGAATCGCTTTAGACGCATGCCACACGCGTAGTCGATAAAGCGCATGCGGAGTGGGGCGACAAATTCCGCATGCGACATTGGCCGTGTTCGATTTGGAAGCTTACGGCGCTTTTGGTACCAACGTCTGTTCTTTGATGAGTAATGATTGGTCTAGAGAGCTAGCATTGGTACCAAAAGCGCCGTAAGCTTCTAAATCGAACACGGCCATTATTGAATTTTGTGGCACGTAACCGCACACGTTTCATCAGGCAGCACTGGGAAATAAGTGGCATGCCTCATGTCGTTCAGTGTTGCTTCAGTGGAATTGCGCCTTTAGATAAATTCGGCACTGATTACTTTTAATTTTAATCTTTTCTTGACATAATTTGAACCGTTTTTAGAAACTTGCTTTTCCGTATTACATAATATACAGGAGATGAAAAACCTTTTATTTCAAATATTATACTTACATATAATGCCTAGTTTACACGACCTTCGTAGCTAATGCATAGCACTTGTCGCTTATTGGCAGGGTGCGAACATCAGCGCCACCACATCACGCCACCGGTAGTTCTAAATTTTCCATTGTATTTTTGCAGTAAACTGATGATATTTTTTTATTAAAAAAATTTTTATTTTTGATTTAAAAATGTAAATAAACAAAATTAAAGACCATAAAATTTGCAACAAAAATTCTCTAAAAAGTTTTGCTGTAAAATCGATTTTTATACGAAAAATAGCTGTTTTAAAATGTTCAATTTTCACTGGTAACATAGGACAACTTGAAAAGTTGCCACTTTTTTTGCACAATTTGTCCACCGCATACGCTGTCGTCGGTTTTAATACCCCCACTATGCACTTCGCACCCTGCCAATAGCAATACTTTGCGTGTAAACACGCTGAATAGTGCTTCGCATTAGTAAACTGCCAATGCGAGTGAATAGAAACTGATTCTATTTACTAAGCGACAACCCAGACAGCGTACAAGTCAGAAAGGCTTCGTGAAATAGTCTTTTTAAAGATGCCTTTTAGAAATCCAAATATGACGTCTCAACGACTCGTTTTGTAGAACTCTCAATTAAAAGCTCTTTAAAAAGTCTTTTTTTTCTGACGTCAAAAATATGAGCTTTTTAAGAAGTCTTTTTTCTGGGGTTTGCTTGAATTAAATTTAGCGCAAGCGTATGGTGGTATATATAACATGCATATTTTTATATTTGGTATGTGTCGTACGTGACCTACAAAAATACGGTTTCTTATTTTATTTCCAACTCAATTGAATAAATTAATTATTATTTATGAAATAGTGTTTGAAAATAGTAGAGGAGAAGCTTGCAGGTTGCCACTGCTTGCAGGTTGCCACCCCTGCCGGATTTTGACATTCTAACATTGTCATTCCCTAAATTTCGACGGACATCGAATACAAACGAGAAGTTGTCGCTTTTAATGTAATTGTGATGCACTCAAACACAATAACAGGGTGTTTGGTAAACAAAATGTGAAATTTGATTTGTAAAAAAATGAAAAATTAAAATTGTGTTTTTCTTCTGTGCCCATAAATTGAACATTTTCAACGAAAATTTAAGCAAAATATTTTTTCTGTGTTGCTTTTTCATTTAATTTTTTTTATTCTTAAATAATTCTAAACATATCATGAGTTGGAAGTTTTTTTTTCCTGTATATTCTAAAGTGGTGTAAAAATGCAGGTTGCCACCTTTTTTGGCTTGCAGGTTGCCACCCCTCTTATTTTATATTGTGACGTATACTACACTGCCGTCCTAAGGAAGAAGGTCCTATCTGCAAAATACTGATTTTGAGATATTTAAACTTTTACGTATCTTTTAATGCCTTCGTCCGTTTTCATTGTACCAACTTCAAATTTAAAACTGAATTATAAAATGCGTTGCTTTATCATTGCACCTGTAGTAAATTTCAAATTTTTATCATACTTTGATAATAAGGCAGATAGGACAGTTATGCTTAGTATAACCCACCACATTGTGAAGTTTCAGTAGATAGGACTATAATTTAAACAGCATAAAATTCAAACTCGGTATATGATTTATAGAAAAAAGAAGTTTATTAATTATAAATACATAAATTAATATATAAATTTTATATTAAAGTTTATAAATTAATTAAAAATTAAAAAACTAAACGCTTAACAAATTAAAAAGAACACATTCAAATACAAACGCCAGAATTACACTTCTTCAAGGGCATTGCTTGCCGTAGGTAAATTTTCCCAAAACTGAATACGATTTTTAGGCATGATTTTTGGCAACTTAGCCAAAAGTCCTTCTTTTCTCTCTGTTGTTATGCCCCTACATTGTGTGCGTGGTTGTGGTTTTGATAAGTTTAATTTTTGAACCTTGGCATTTAAAAAATTAAGCTCAACAAAATCACCATTAAAATCAGTCTTATATTTTAATGACTTACTTCCCCTCTCAAAATATACCCAAACCATATCATGCAGATATGCACGCGGCTGAATTTTTTGCAATTTGTATTTTGAACTGAAATCTGGCCAATCATAAAAGTTTTGGATTGTCATCTCGATAGTGTTGACGTTTGATGAATTTGCTGATTTCACTGCATCCACAAAATCACCAAAATCATACACTTTACCTTTTCTTTTTAAAGATACTTCCACTTGGTGATGGAAGGAATCAGCAGACATGAAAGTGTGGCCAGTTTCAAAATACTTAATATTTAGTTTTTTTAAAGATACTTCTGATGAATTTACAAGATAAACAAAAAAACTAAAAATTGTCCAATTTTTGTTTTGAGCGGAACAGTTGTCCAGCCAAAGTGTTACGTCAATTTCATCTCGGTAGAATTGAAAAAAAGAGTAGTAAGAAGAAATTAAATCTTCTTTTGTCCTTCCTGCTAAAGCCTCATGCCAAAGAACAGCTAAAGGCTTCCTTTTCTGTTTTTTGCCAATAGGGACAAAGCTTTCGTTAAACACAATTAAGCGTTTGGTAAATATTACCTCTTTAAACATATCAACTCGAGGAATCATTATGACCTGCAAAATAAAACTAATAAATACCATGACGAATTTAAACTTAAAAAAAATACCTTTTCGAGGTCCGCGGAAAAGTAACAGCCATCCTTCTTTTCAGAATCGTTTTTGTATTCTATTCGAGCTGCTACGTATTTTGAATGATGAACATTCCACTTTTCACATTCTTCACAATCATCTTCTGCATGGTTGTCTTTTTTATGAAGCTGATATATCTCGCATTGCCAACACTCCTCATGGCCTAACTTTGCAAATGATATATTGAGATCATCGGATACTATTTTTCTATATAATTCATAAGAGACTTTCATACACGTATGTTTTTCTTTAAAATCGTTATACATGAATTTGATGGTAATATCTGATGGTAAATATTTTTTATTTGGAGCATGTTCCCGCCGATAGTGCGATATTGTAGGGTTAAATAAATTGACATGATCGATTATAATTTGCCTGTCAATCTTTTGAGGACATGGCTGACGTCCTCTTTGATCGCTTTTTGGCGTTATTAATTTACAATCAGTTGTCCTTACGTTTTTTAAAACCCTGTCATTACTGGCGCTGTATCCCAGAGTCGCTAAGAAAAATGTTTTGCAAACTTGAACATCAACTGCATTTTCGAGTTTCAAAAAATATTTAAAGGAAAATTGCCTTGAAGAGTTTGGTCCCGCTGTATTTCTTTTCTTGTCTTCTTTTTTAGTTGAATTGAAGATAAACGTTCTTCTTGCATCTTCATTAAGTTGCCAAAACTGGGTGTTAATGGCGATTTGGCGATTATTGTTAAGACGACAAACACATTTGTACCTGCAGTTATCTCTACAAGGTTCTTTCACTTGAAAATTGCCAATTTTACTTGTTAGTTTAGTTTTTCTTCTTTCAGCGGGAGGAGTATTAAAACATTTTCGTTTACGTAATTTACCTTTTTTAGTATATGTAAGCTGTTCTTTATCATCAATACGCGCCATAACTTTTTCAAGTAAATTAGGAAAAATACTTGTGTGAATGAATTCCATTAGATTTTCACTAGGAAAGCTAGCATCACAACTCTCAACAAGTTGCAGTCCTTCAGGCTCATCGACTTCGGAATCAGAGCTCGCATCATGACTTTCCTCATTTTCTAAGACGAAATCGGGGTCCATAACTTTTTCTTCTTTGTTGCCCTTACTGGAATTATTAGTCCGAACAACAGCTAATTTTTGTTGAAGGGATTTGTTAAGTGCAAGACTAATTAACTGTTTTCTTTTAGGAGACATCTCATCTAAAATAAAAAAAACAATTATGCCTTTAAGTTAAAAATTTAGAGATTAAAATATTTTAACAAATAATTAAAAGAGTTGTGTATTTGAAATGAATCTTCGAAAGCAATAATAATTTGAAAGAGTTAATTTTTTTACAATAATTACCTACTAAATAAAAAGCTACTTCATCCTATATATTCAATAAAATATACTTACTCGATACAGGTGAAATACGCGAAGTAGATGTAAGTTCAGAACCCGAGAGATGCGGAGATTCTTTAGAAGATGATGCTTCGTCTAAAATTTACAAAAATAATTTGACTGTGCTCAAAAATGGTAAATTATTTGAACTAAGTATTTTTTTTTAAATTGGGTTACACTCACCTTTCTGACACTGTTGCAAAGCCATTGCAACTAATCGCTGTGATCTATTCATCATTTTATAAACAATTTTATCAAAAATGAAAATAGAATGATAAAAAATTCACTGATAACAACTGCAACGACTAAGTAAAACAATACACTCACTAAAACCAGTATAAGAAAATATTAACTGAAATTTAAACGTTGGCACACGAGAACCACGGACTTTTTGCGGAGCTTTTGCACTTTACAAAAGTAAACTAGCTTTTGCCAGGAAATATTAAAATTGTTCACGACGTAATCTTTATTTTTTATTTAACACCGAAAGTACGGGTCCTTTATTAGCTTAGCAATTATACCTAGAAATGGACAATATCGGATCATAAAATTTCAAAACATCTGTGGAAAATGTAATTTTATTAAGAATCCCACGGTCTATTTACCGCATGTGCATACCGGATTGTGCATGTTTCAAAATTTTTAAAAAAATTATTTGCATTATTCAGTTTGCTATTCAAATATAGTACAATTAACTTCGTTATTTTTATTAAAATTGCCAAAGATCTATTATAAATGAACATCAGAAGTATTTACGCCCTACTTATAGCTAGAATACTAAGTAAGAATGTCCCAAGTGCAAATGAGCCTACAGATAGGACACACTTACTTAGTATATGCAAGATAGGACATTTTTATCTAGTAACCTATAGCAATGTTGTAGATAGGACAAACTAATTAGTTAAATATAAGGCATTTCTGCTGTAGTTAGGACTCTCTTCTTTGGTAGATAGGTAAAATACATTGTATAGCATACATAGCATCAAAAATCCAGAAAACGCAAATTTTTCAGATAGGACCTTCTTCCTTAGGACGGCAGTACAGTGACTGTTTAGGGACAGTGGCAACATAAGCCCCTAAATCGGCCCAGGACAGGTTCCCGCGCAAAGGGGGGGAGGTTTAACCCCCCCATTGCATATTTTATGTACCTATTGACTTAAACGCTTCTTAAATATTTCAAAAATTAATATAAATAATTATTAACTAATAATTGATGCAATTTTTAAATATTTTTAGATTTAAATGAAAAAAAAAATTAAAATTTTATTTTCAATTTTAACTTTTTTTTTCTTGTTAATTTACTTTTATTTTTTTTTTGTTTACAGCCACTAAGTGTAATTAATGTAAATCATATGTTTTTACTTGAGTTTTTCTACATTTTCAACAATTTTTCAAGGGGTGGCAACCTGCAAGCCGAAATTTCAAGGTGTCGATTTTAGATACTTTTGAAAATTTGCTGTAAATTTTTAGTTTTTGAGAATTAAAATGATTTTTTGCGCAGGATCGTGGCTTTATGCTTCCCCTTTTCTGTATATGTTATTATATCAACAATACGTTGATTGTATGACGAGTTATTACCAAAAAAGCTATGGGGTGGCAACCTGCAAGCCTTTCCCCTATAAGTGTAATTTGTTCGGTATTATCTGAACCACGAAAGAAAAGCTCGGCGTCATAAATTATATTTGTGGTTAAACCTATACATCAAAATCTATTATACACCTTGTAAACTACAGGTATGTAAACTTCGTATGTTCGTAGATGTAATACTTTGTAATTTTTGTAGATTTGTGTAAATTCTTTTGTACTTATATTTGCAGATATTTGAGGTTAGGTTAGGTTTATTGACCGATTTCGTAAATAAATCACGTAAGTTAATAACAAATTGCAACTCATTATTTTTTAATGTTTGTCATTTTTTTTCCAGAAACAATAATTGCTAACAATAATGAGAACACAATTGTGATGGTTGAAACAGCAATACAGAGAGGTGTGGCTGAAGCACTGCAGCGATAGACTTGATTACCGAAAGAAGAAAATACATTGTATTTTGACACAAATATATACCTTTTTTGACGTACTTGTGTTTTTTTTCGAGATAATAAAAAATGAATATAAAATTAGTAATTGTTTATTAAGAGCTCAGAAATACAATTCCTTAGGAAGTCGTTTTATGAATTCAGACAAAAGAGCTCTTAAGAATTCTTTTTTGTGATGTTCTTTAAGAGTTCTTTTTAAAGAAGTCTTGATTCGATCGCTAGGTGGCGCATTCGAAGTCTTTAGTACTTCTTAAAAACGTCTTTCTGATGTTGAGTCTGACGTCCAAATCATAAATCTGAGCTCATGCAGACCTAATTAAGACGTCATATTGCTATCTGGGAAGTCGACTAAGCATTAGTTACAAAGCTCGTGTATCCCAGGCATAAGTATTATACAAGTTCACACCTTCAATATATTATACTTATAGTATTCATTAGTACTTAAGTATACAAGTAAATACAACTATTGTATTAACAGCCGCTAGCTGCTATAACAGTTAGTACTAAGAAGTACATAGTCGTAGAACCGAAAAGAAAGTTTAGAGATCGGTGCCGTGCCGAGAAAGGTTCAAATTTAATTTAATTTTATAAATAATTTTACTTTAATAATGTTACTTGAACTCACTGTTTTGTTATCTTATAAATAATTATGATGTGATAATATTTAAATAGTGAAACTATATTCAAGAGATTTCTTTTATTTGTGTGTACACGTCCGACATTGTCTTTTAGAAGCAGTGACGACCAAATCAAAAGTTGCCGAAAAATCTTCTTTAGTCAAGATAAGCAATATAGCGATAATATACGTACGTCCAAATCTTGGCTTGCATGCCAAGATGAGCAACGCAGTGGAAGCGTAAAGTCAGTGTCTTACAACGTATCTATATCTGTCTTCTAAAATCTTCTTCTTCTTCCTCTTAATTTAGGACCACGTCCTGTTATTACCATGAGATGTACTAAATTAACACTTAGCATTCATGGTCCTTTGAGTACTTTGCATATATTCTAGTAGGGTGCTAACCTTGCTAGATGCATAGCCCATAGGTGGAACTTAGGCTTTTAGATCACAACAGTGTAGTCTCGGCGCGACCAAGCAGTGTCTTATAAAATAATTAGGTAAATGTAAGAATCCTTAATCACTTATTAAGTCATTTATAAAAATATCAGGATTCAATGGTTATTTATAGACTGGGAAAGTGTGACGTCAAAATGTGGCCGATCGAACAGCTGATGGGTGGAAATATTGCAGGGTGCATGCGTTATTTTAAACTTTTTCGTGATTTTACAATGTTTTAATTCAAAATTATGCTTTTATTGCATTTGCCCAGGTCGCCTACATAATTCTAGACGAGAAATATGGTAACTAAACGCAAACAAAGTGAGGTTATCATCATGTTTCCACCCATCAGCTGATTGATCGTGACGATACCACTTTCCCAGTCTATTCCTAGATCAAGTAAAAAACAAACAAATATTTAAAAAAATTAATATGAATAATGCAAAAATTACAGTTTAAAAATTAAGACAAATTTTTGGAATTTTTAATAATTTAAATCATAGGTACATTACAAAAATAATAATTCTGATATTTTGTCAATAATTCTAAACGTCATACAAATCACCATCTTCAGTAAAATAATCAGGAATTATTATATTTCTGGATTTTAGCAATTCTAATAAATTGTTAAAAGATAAACGGAGATCCAATTTTCTTAGAATAAAATTTTTCGTATTGGGTTTGATTAATTTTTCTACTGCTTTCCTAATGTCATTTACATTGGAGCCCTCTAAAGATGTCCCAAATATAACTGCAATCTTAATGGATTGAATTTTATTCAAAATATCTATCGCTTCTCGTTTTGCATTTTGCAAGTATTGCATTTTTCTTATCGGGTTGTTCAAATTTTCATTACGGCTACTCATGTTCGAATTACTACCCATCTTGCGAAAATGAAATATTTCCAATATATTTTTAATTTAGTCTTTTAACATTTGTTTTTAAATTTCTATATATAGAGATTAAAAATTACCAATGCAAAAATTTCTCATCTTTTGCATTGAAAATAAATCCAGATCTTAATCCACGGATGATTTTACCACATAAAAATCAAATACTACTAAACGGTATTTAAATTATAAAACTGTCATTAAGAGATTAAGAAGGTCGGGTACAGTTCGGCGCAAAGCCAGATCGGTGCAAATCCAGTTCGGCGGCACCGTTTCGACGAAAACCCAGTTTTTGTCAATTTTGACAATGATAGTCTAATGTGACGTCGTCAATGATCATGACGTGTATTGGTTTGGGTTTTAAAAACAGCATAGTTTAGTCATCATTTTTATATTATTATGTATGCAAACAAATCAACACTAACAAAGAAATTAAGATTTATACCAACTAAAAGAACAATGCACTTTCTATAAAATTACCACGTACTTACCCCTGTAATGCATTAAATACACCCTTTATGAAATTGAGCCAAATATTATTATTATTATTTTAATTGATCACAGCAGTGTATTCGGCCGCAACCAGGGCTAGAACCACGGTTTGACGTTCCCTAGTCTGCACCTGTGTGCTTAACGCCACATTGCTGCTTATCGCGATAATATCACGATAATAATTGCTGAAATAGAGAACGTTGACTATATAGACTACAAGTATCTTATATTTTTTCAGGAATATGAAATACCTACACAACAATTTTTTCAAATGTTCTATTGAGCCAGTACCTACCATTATTTAGTTTATTTGAAAATAATAAGATTAAAGAAAATCTAATAAGAAAATAAATAATAATGTTACGTAGCATGTCAGTAATAATTACAACTTTTCTCCAACTGGTCCGATCGTAAGCTCGGATATCTAAAATAATTCCATATTACTATCGATAAGAATTATTATGCTAGAGATTTATTATTTTTTAGATATCTTACCTGCACATGCGAGAAGATGTTGCTAAAACATAAGCAACTGCATATGCAATATCTTTTGGATGTAAACGGGGTAGAGTTCTAAACAACTCTTTAGCTTCATTATTGTCAAAATATCCATTAGCAAAAAAAATTAATTTTTTAGTAAACTAATAGTTGAATTTTTATTACAATTTGACTAAATTTTATTTTATCAACTGCCATATAAATGTCACAAACGAAAGCTAAAGTTCTTGAATACCATAACTAATATTATATTAATTTTAAATAAATTAAAAAATGCTGAAGATAAGGATTAGTGATTCGGGTTAGAAACTAGGTTATTTTTAGTAGCTCCATGTACAAAAGGCCTAAGTGGCAGACGATATGAAGTACAAAATGTAATATATTCAGATCCTGAAAGTTTGAATTTATAATGTTTGGCGGGAGATACCAACCACCGAGACAAACAGTAAACCTCTGGGTCTCCTTTTCTTCGCTTTCCAGGTGTTTGCTGGTTTCACCTCCACCTTTACTTGACCCTTTTATTATTTGATTCGTGTGCCTCTTCCACACCAACTCCTCGTTCAGCACCTTGCACAAATACGTTTGCTCGCCTAGTACCTCGTCCACTATACATTCCTTCCATTGTCTTTTATTTGGATTCCTGTAATCCCTACAGTAGACCCTTTCTTGTTCTTCGAAACGAGCACTTCTCTTCTTCGTACCCTTCTCTTCCGTCGCCTTTTCTTTTTTGAATTTTAACAAATACCACCTTGTTTTGGGTTTGAAGTTAAACAACAGTTGCGCAGGCGTCATTTCTGTTGTTGAATGCTCTGCGTTCCGATAAGCAAACAAATAACGTTGCAGCAATGTTTCCAACGCCACCCCTCTGTTTTTGGGATCGATTATCGCTTTACCTAATCCTCTCTTCACCGACTTTACGCAATTCTCCGCCGCTCCATTTGTTGCCGGATGGAATGGCGGTGACGTCATGTGTTTAATTCCATTCATACTACAGAACTCACTGAAAACCTGTGCCGTAAATTGTGGTCCGTTATCCGTTACAATGCTATCTGGGATAAATCTTGCAAAACACTCTCTAAATTAATTCACTGTTGCTTCTGCCTCCGTATTATTCATTATGAATACTTCTGGCCATTTAGAATAAGCATCTGTGATCACCAGCATCATTTTTTGGGCAAACGGGCCCAAAAAATCCGCATGCACCCTCTCATATGCTCTCCCCGCCTTACTCCATGGTTTTAACGGTGCCTTCTGCGGTTCTGGCCTATTACATGCACAAAGTTTACAGCTACTCACGTATTTTTCTATATCCTTATCTAACTTAGGCCACCAAAAATACGATCTAGCTGTGGATTTCATTTTAGCCATTCCCATATGAGACCCATGAAGTTCTCTAATAATTTGTTCTGAAATTTGACTGGAACGATTACTCTATACCCCCACATTATCACTCCATTCTCTATGTACAACTCATCCTTTCTTGACAAGAACGAGGTTAATAGCTCATCGTTGGTTGTCCTCGGAAATCCATACCTGATGAAATTCATGACCTGCACTGTAACTGCATCCTTTGTCGTCTGCACCCTAAGTGCACCTAAATCGACTGCCATGGACTCCTCTACATAATTCAGCTGACAACCTTCCTCTTGTTCTACTTCCTTCACTTGTAGCGGTAACCTTCAAAGTGCATCGGCGTGAACGTTTTCTATACCCTTTACATATTTGATCGTATAATCGAAATTTGTTAAAAACAAAGACCACCTTTGTATTCTTTCCGCAGCCATTTGAGGCAGTGTTCTGTCCTCACCGAACAAAGCTAACAGGGGCTTATGATCGGTCATCAACTCGAATTTCCTTCCTGCCAAATACTGATGAAACTTATTTACCCCCCAATAAATCGCTAAAGCCTCCTTGTGTATCATTGAATAATTTGATTTTACTTTTGTCAATATTCGCGACCCATAAGCTATTGGCCTTTCACGTCCATTATCTAAAACATGCATCAATACTGCTCCAATACCCTTTTGCGAAGTGTCACACACTAATCTTACTAGCTTTTCGGGATCATATTGTATCAGAACTTCCGATGATGCCAATTTCTCTTTTGCCAATTCCATCGATTCTTCAGTTTCCTTTGTCCACAGAAATACTGTATTTTTCTTCACCAAGTAGTATAACGGTTTTAAAAGTTCTGATAGTCTTGGGACGAATTTAGCATAATAATTGCACATACCCACAAATGCCCTAACTTCCGTCATATTGTTTGGTCTTGGCGCCTCCGTGATGGCTTTTACTTTGGCCTGATCTCTGCTTAACCCTTCCTTCGATATTATATGCCCCAAATAACTTATTTAATCTTGAAAAAAAACACACTTTTTACTATTCATCCTGAATCCCGCCTCTTGCAATCTTTCCAACACCTTCCGAAGGTTTTCCAAATGCTCTTCATCCGAACGACCAGTTACCACAATATCGTTCACAAAATTGACTATGCCTTCCAACCCTAACAAAATTTTTTCTACGGTTGCTTGAAAGATTGCGCAAGCTGGTTTGCTACCATACGTCAGCCTCTTAACCACGAAGATACCTTTATGTATGTGTGCTCCATGCCAGCATCCTGCTTGTATCCTCGTCAACTAACTGTTGGTTATACGCATTTAAAAAGTCCAATTTGTAGAACTTTTCACCTCCTTGTAGTGCCGCAAAAATGTCTTGTATTCGGGGTAATGGGTGGTTACAATCCTTAAGATGTTTGTTTAGCGTGATCTTGTAATTGGCGCACATACGCAGGTCTTTACCATTGGGTTTTAACACCGGCACCAACGTTGTCCCCCAGTCTGCTGATTCCACCTTATCAATAATGCCTTCGGCCTCTAACTTTTCTAACTCCGCTTCCACCTTACTCTTGAACGCATATGGGATGGGTCTGGGTTTATGTTTGTGTTTATGTTTGTTTTGTTGTCACTCGGTACTTTTTTTGCATGACTGACCACTTTATTAATAGTGCGAGTTTCTTTCCTGTTTGATGCCTCTCTACTTGAAGCTATCTCCAACAACTGCTCAAGTGTTTGTGTAGGTTTTTCTTCGCACAACCTATCTAATATGTGACCTTCCTTTAATCCTGTTACAAATTTATTTTTTACCCATTTATCCAACATTGCTCCAAATTCACATTCTTTAGCCACCTTCTTAACTCGAACAAACCAGTCGTGTACTCCTTCATTTTCCTGTTCTAACCTTAGGAATTCAATCCGCTTACGGAATGCTGATACTTTTGGTGTGAATTGTCGCCCCAATAATGTCGATAAACACTCTAACGACTTCTTTTGTGGTAACTCCGGATCGCACAAATCTCGCAGTCTAGTATGTTAATGTTAATAAAGTTGGCACCCTTCTTGTCTCTGGAACTCAATTAACTTCGAAATTCAGCTGGTGTCTTTCAAAATAAATTGACCAATTGTCTCCTAACTTGTACTTATCCATTCGCCCAATTGTTCCTACCGTACTCACATTTTCTGTTTTAGTCATCCTGAGTTCTTATTGCTTGTATTTTGTGTAAATTTAAATTACTTCTACCACTTTCTTCAATCGTTTTCCCGTTTGTAATTACAACGAAACTCTTCTTCAACGTGTTTACTAACAAAAGGTTCTTATTCGTACGGTGTTTTGGAATCCTACGATTAAAACCGACTTCCACAAACTTGTACCTTAACCTCAAAATAGCACGTTTTTTTATCAATTTCCATTTTCTTTGAACTTTAAAAAATTTAAAAAATATAAGAATAATACAATACGTAGAAAATCAAAAATTCAAAAAATTTAAAAAAAGACAAAATTAACATATAAACAGGTCTGGATTAAAAATATTTGAAATTATGAAAAATTCAAAATACGATATTACAATATAACGTTATTTCATGGTTATTTCCAATCCTCAGTTGTAAATAATCGTTTAAATTTATTAAATAAGAAGAATATCGAACTAATCAAAAGAAAAAACTATTTAAAGAGTATTGATTAACACGCATAAAATTTGACTTACCATAACCCCAAAAATATGAAATCTGCACGTTGTCACATGTAGTAATGAACAATTTAAAATAATTTGAACTAAGAGATTCTTTTACCAAGCACTGCTTGTGTGAAATCTGAGAGCACTGCCCTCTTAATTTCATTTCTAAAAACTTTGAAAAAATTCAAAATTTAAAATTTTACCACGTTTTTAACCGTAAGGTGTAAAACTAGAAAAAGAACCCAAAATAAAAATTTTAAGTAAATTTGTGGAATTTTAGTTTCAAATATTCAAATATTTTCAAATATTTTCAATTATTCAATTCAAATATTTTTAATCCAGACCTGTTTATATGTTAATTTTGTCTTTTTTTAAATTTTTTGAATTTTTGATTTTCTACGTATTGTATTATTCTTATATTTTTTTAATTTAACCATAAATACATACTAAAATTCCACAAATTTACTTAAAATTTTTATTTTGGGTTCTTTTTCTCCTTTGAACTTGTTTCGGTTTGTAATCCCGCCAAGGAATTTTCTTTTCCAATGAAAGGACACCTTCAAGAAGAGGTATTTAAGGAAGTCGAGGAATCATGGGAAGCAACACCGGAGGAAGAGGTACAAGAGGAGACGCGAGACGAACCACCAGTGGGGGACACAGAGAAGAATGGGGGAAATGGATGAAATGGAAACAAGGTTGGTTGAGCGACCGAAAAGAAATACGCGACCTCCCCAACGTTTAAATTTGTAAAGGAGGTATTGATATATATTCAGATCCTGAAAGTTTGAATTTGTAATGTTTAGAGGGAGATACCAACCACCGAGAAAAACAGTAAACCTCGGGGGCAAAGCTCGTATGTAAATATCTGTATGTAAATTAACTTGTAAATGAATGTGTAAATAAATTGTAAATACAAACGCTTGTTTCAGTACGTAACACAAAATGTACTTACAGTAACTTTAGTTTTACTTCCAATTGCATTCAATTCCATCCTTATAGTTTCTGTTAAGTAACAGCATACTTAGAAGCAGCATAAATATTCAAATTAGGTACATTAGGTATATAGTGACCAGAGACGCTATTAATATGAATAATATGTCCATTAATGTTGTTAATTCTCATATCTTGAACAGCTTCTTGTGTCGCAATTGTTAAATCCAAAACATTTGTATCCAAAATACTTCTAAAATCACTTGCTGTTCCATCTATCAAAGTAATAGTTTTAAGAATTCCGGCATTATTTATCAAAATGGAAATCGGCCCTAAATTTTCTTTTACCCATTTAAAGGCATTTAAAATGTCTTCTTCCTTTGTTATATCTGTTTTAATGCCGTAAAATTGTTTACCTTGAAAATTTTCAGACATTTCGTCTAATCTTTCTTTACGCCTTGATAATCCAACTACCTTTTAATAAATTTTAACTTTTATTTTATTATTGAAAATATTTAAGAAATAAATTTCGAAACCGAAAAATTTTAAAAATTGTGTGATGTAAAACAATATTAAAATACAAAATAAATTAAATTGCATTTATTTTCAATATTATTTAAATAGTCCAAAAAGGAAAATAAAATTTTATGTTATAATTATTTACCTTAAGGTCATAATTAACAAGATTTTCAACAATAGCTGCCCCAATTCCAGCACTAGCTCCAGTTACTATTGCTACTTTACCTGTCCAACGTTCCATGGTTACTGCTAATCAAATCCTTCAAATAGAAAGTGCATATAATCAATATATTATGTGGAAATTCAATTTATCACAATCAGATCGCTTTATTTATTTTATCAATTTATTTTTCTCTATTTTTGTTTATAAAATATAATATAATATTTAAATATATAAATAGTTAATAAATAAATTTTCTGACGAAAGCGATAACCTTCGCTGAAAACTTATAAATATAATTTATTTTTATTAATTTAATTAACGTGCTTTATTAAAGTTTTAATATTATTAACATAATAGTCAATAATTACTAGTTTAAAAAATTAAAATTTCAAAAATAACTACTGCAACATAAGAAAATGATAATGTATTTATGTCTAATTAGGCACTCGAAGATTTTGTATAACATTGTCCCAATTTCTTAACAGTATACCAATGCAATGTGATGATAAACCATAAAAATATAGAATTTACTTAATTAATGAAATTTATACATAAATAACTATTTTATTTCAAAATGTTACTCTATTGCTTTAAAAATAAAATGTTATCTTAAAAAAACTCAAGATAAAAATGATAATAAAAATTATCTTTAATAAGACCCTGAAAAAATGTTTTACAGAACTTGACATTGTAAAAAAAAATTTGATGTGATTGATGTAAATGCAAGAAGAAACTCACCCTGAGGAAGACCGCCGTCACTTATTCTTTGAAGTCAAATATTAAACTAGTTTTTAATCCCCTTTTAATTAATAAACTGCAGTTCAGAGATCAAAGTTGCATAAAATTAAATGCCAGTTTTTTTGGCTCAAAATTTTAAGTAATATTTTTTCTCAATATGTTGAATCCACCCAGCAATGATTCCATCTGCATTTGTGAGAATTGTATGGAATTACACTTCGATCGTCATAAAATTGATGTATTAACGAATGACGTATTAGATGACCTAAATACTTTGTATATTGAACTACAACAGGATTTGGAAAAATGTGAAAATCAAGAAACTCGAGATTTAAAATTTCAGAAACTTTTAGTAAAATTGGAAGCCATTGAAAATGCTGTAGTTTACATACATAATGATTTAAAAGATGAAAATAATTTATTGGAAAATCTTGACAGTAATTTTGGTATATCGGTTCAAATAGAATCGTTAGCAGAAGATTTGGAAAACGAGAAGAAAAATCACGATAAGCTACGTATTGAATGGTATAGTCAAGAAGAACATTTAACAAGATTAGTTGACAAGGTTCATATTCAGGATACTGCACTTGAAAACCAAAGTATTTATTGCACCACACAAGGATTTACGTTAAGTAAAATGTTATGGAAAATAAGCAACAGAAATGAACTTTTGGACAAAATATTATTGAACGAAATTTTAACGCAAGGTATTTTTCAAACTTTTAAGAATTGTTTAGAAGCGTTTACGTTAACGTATCGAGGTAATATGCCCAAACCTACGTCTCCTGAATATCAATATGTTTTAAGTTTAGCTGGGACCATTAGTAACGTGTCAGCGGTTCCAGATGGAAGATTTTTTATTATCAATCACGTTATAGGCGAAGCTGTGCTTAACGAAATAATTAATAGCTTACCCAAAATTCGTGCCCCAAACGCAGAATCATTAAAGTGGATAATGCTTACTGTAATACACAACATGCTGGTTTGCAAAGAAGGTGAAGAGTATGCCAAACGAAACCAACTTTTGCTGGCGAATGTAATCAAATGTACAAATAAACCAAATTCTGAGCGAATTATAATTTTGGCATTGAAAATTTTGGCTTCACTCACAACTGGTGTATCAGATGAAATGTATATGGATCACATTATTAAATCAATACCTTTAAAAGGACTAAGGCAATTAAAAAAAGATGGAGGATCGTCTAAAGTTAGCAAACACGCCACATGCGTCTTGAGTAGCATTATGAAAATTACCCAAAATTATCGTAGCATCGAAAATGAAAAATTGATTCGTACGACAAAACTTAATGACAGTAGATCAAGTTGTATAATTAAATCCAAACCATCTAAGTCTTCTCAAGGTAAAATTTGTAGTTGTTCTGACGTACATAAAATCAAAGACAGAAGATCTAGTTCTACAGTTAAACCGCAACCGTCCAGATCTTCTCAAGGTAAAAGTTGTTGTTGTTCTGACGGAAACAAAATGAAAGAGAGAAGAGCAAGTTTTACAGATGGACCCCAACCATCTGAATCTTCTCAAATTAAAACTTGTGGTTGTTCTACAAATAAAACGAATGAAGGCAGATCAGCTAGATCAAGATCAAGTTCTACAGCTAGACGTAAATCATCTAAATCTTCTAGATCTTCTCAAGTTAATACTTGCTGTTGCTGTCCTAAAAATAAAACGAAAGAAGGTAAATCAACTAGATCAAGGTCAAATTCTGCAGCTAGACGTAAATCTTCTAAATCTTCTCAAGTTAATACTTGTTGTTGTTGTCCCGTAAATAAACTGAAAACTGGCAGATCAAGTTCTACAGATGGACCCAAATCTACTAGACCATCTAGGTCTTCTCAAGTTAATACTTGTTGTTGTCCCATAAACAAAGCGAATGATGATAGATCAAATTCTACAACTGAAATCAAACCATCCAGACCATCTAGGTCTTCTCAAGTTAATACTTGTCCCAAAAAGAAAGTAAATGGTGGTAGATCAAGTTCTATAGCTGGACCCAAACCATGTAGGCCAACCAGGTCTTCTCAAGTTAATACTTGTTGTTGTTGTCCTGTAAACAATAAGAGTGGCGGTAGATCAAGTTCTACAGTTAGACGCAAATCATATGAATCATCTAAGCCATCTCAAGGTAATACTTGCTGTTGTTACGTAAATAAAATTAAGAGATATATATCGAATGAAAATATATCAAGCACATCAGTTTCCAATATCGATCGAAGTAATGGTAATTACACTTCTAGTATATTTAGTAAGCATCCAACTCAAAGCAGTGTAACAATCATGTCAGCTGATGACAATTTTAATAGCGAATCCTCGAGCATTTGTATTTGTTCTTCTGAATTAACCAATATGTCGCTTGATGAAAACAAGACACGCCATAAAAGAAAGCAATTTTATACTAGTGCCACTAATAGTGTTACATGTAGAACTCCACAAATGAACTTGACCATTCAATTCAAAAGTGGCAGCAACATATCTTCAATGGAAGAAATCAGTATAAATAAAGATATTTCATTGAATTTAGACTTTGATCCTATCAGAGGTCCAAGTGACTCTGTTGTAGGTGAAGAAGATCAGGGAGTTGTCGAAAATCAAACAACGCAATGTATTCAGTGCAGTCATGAAGAAATAGCAGGCCCATCTACTGCTTCAGATGAAGTAAAAAATGAAGCAACCAATGCTAAGCATGATTAAGTTATCAAGAAGAATTTCATTTTAAGTTCAGTAATATTTTATTGTTAAAGTTATAATTAAGAAAAACCTTAATATTTCAGATAACATTTATTAAAATTATGGAGATAATTAAAAATATTTGGATAAAATCCAGTGTTATTTTAAGTATCGAAAATGGCCCATCTTTCAACTTCGGTATGGCATAATTTAAATTTCCCAGTTAGGAATACCATTCTAAAAAAATACATTTGAGTTAAAAAGAAATTCGTGTAATAACTAATGCAAAAACTTACAGATGCTCTTTCCCTTTCTACACACTTCAACATATTTGCTCCTGTTTCGCAAGCATCACTTTCTTCTTCAACTAAAAATATATTCAGAGTGTAAAAGTAATGGAAAAAGTACATAATTTGTCTATTTACCTTCAGCGTAGCAAGTGTCAGCCAATTTCTTGAATTTACCGTATAATTCAGAATCTAAATCTTTAACTTTTTCGATAAATTTGTATCCTGCATCCTTATTGAATTTTCCATCAGCAGTCATCTAAAGTTTTCAGTTATAGGTACCAAGAATGTCAATAACAAATTTTACTTACAAAATCTAATTTCTTCTGTAAACAAGCAATGAAACATTTTCCGGTGGTGGTACTTGGAACTTCGTGATTCTTTATGGTAGCAATATCCTCTGAAATTAATTAATAAATACGTTAAGGCTAATAAATTCATTTAAGAAACTTGATGATTTTACCATCGGTGGCTCCTACTTCTGGTTTGCATTCAAAACCTGCTTTTCTGATGTTGTCGAAGAGTTTATCAATAATTTCTGGTGGACCCTGTATATTAAATTGTTTTTAATAAAACACAATTATTAATATGCTTCATAATATATCAAATGTATGTTTTTAGAGAAAAATTTAAATAATCACAATTTTTCTCAATTCCTCAAAAACAAAGTTTGATGATTTTCCAAGATGTTAAAAAAAATTATTTAAATTTAAATTAAAATAAATTACAAAAAACTATTACGAAAAGAAAACTTACTGCATAAGACAAAGCAAATAAGCAAGAAATTACTACGAAGTATTTCATTTTAATATAGTTGATGTTTACCAATCGAAATGGAACTGATACTTCTGTAGAAGATTATGGTTTTTATATAAAATAATATGAAGGCTGTTTATGCATTAATTTTAAAATTTATATTAGATATTATACTAAACTGCAATTTTCCACAATTTTGAGGTGTTATTATAACTCAAAGATCATTTGAAAGCAATGATTAACAGTGAATTAACGTTTAAAATATGACGTGTCCAGATGTTAATGAGTAAATAATACCTCGAAGTCGAAATTGTCGCCAAATATAATAACTTTTAAGAAATTTTAATGGGATTATCTAATAAAATTATAGGATTTTTTAACATAATTGAACTGTTTAATTGAAATTATACAAGAAATATCCATTTAAAATTTTAGATATTATCTTCAGGGTTAACAAAACAACTTCATACGGTAAATAAAACATTCTTGAAAACAATAAACTCTTAGAATAATTTGTTTAAACTTCCAGCTTGGAAAATTAAATTTTTTCTATTCATTTTTTAATATCAACAATTAAGACAATGTATTACAATTTAGTTCTATAAGCTGATTAAAATACCTATATTTCATGAATTCCGTGGAAGCATTAAAAGTTGTGGTCTAAGTAACTTATTGTCAAAGCAGTTGCAAAAATCGTTATGTAATGAGTATTATTATTTAACGATTTTTGTTACATGATATAGAATTAAATGTTTAAACTAAAAATTAAATGTTTAAAATGTTTGAATGTACGTCGACTATAAATAATATCTATATTTTATAACTCGATGATTTTACCAATAAACGACCCTCTTTGTTTCCATCATCAGCACATCAAATTTTATCTGAACCGGTTAAACATTTCCGGAAATACGATAACATTTTCATTTTTTCTATTTTTCTTTATTGTGGTAGCCCTGACAAAGATTTTTCTGCCAAACCTGTTTTTTACCACTAGAGCCTACAAGACAAACGTCCAAATAGTTTGATTGAAAACTGAGGGAACAAAAACTTTTTTTAAGTTTGCGCAAAAAAAATTAAATTTTTTTTTTATTTTGCATACCTGATTTTTATCGAAGTTGCTCTAGAAAATGCTCATAAAAAGGCTCATACCAATGTTAACAGAAAAAAAATTAATTCCTATTCACCAGTTAGACTTCAGACAAGAGCATAGTACCGTAGAGCCGGTCCACAGGATTGTCACTAAAATAAATCACGCATTAGTAAACAATTGCTATTGCACTGCGGCTATTCTTGATGTCTTCCAGGCTTTTCACAAAGGGATTGATGAGGGACTGTTATAAGATAAAAAAGAAGTTATAACATAACTACTATAAGATTCTAAAATCATACCTAATTGATAGATATTTTCTGGTAAAATTTCAAAATGAACATAAACCATTAGTACCCATAAAATTAGGAATACCGCAGGGTAGCGGTATATTCTTTTTTTATTATTTAACTGAACTAAACCTGTACCCCTTTGCCTCCTCCTCCAGCAGTGTGTCTATATCAAATCTTATGTATATGTGGTCTGAGAGCGACTCCTCCCGAGAGACGTGCCACTCTCTCGCCACGCTACATACATACGGTGTCCCGATTGTTATATCGATAACTTCCTTCCTCGTTTTTATGACGAAGGTAGGATCATTACCTGTATTCATAATTTCCAGGTTTTCCCTGGAAATATATTCTAATAAGAAGTCTCCTCTGCTGTTCGTGTCCGAGCTCCCCCAAACAATGTGGTGCGAGTTCGCATCACAGCAGAACACTAGCTGTGTTTTGCTGCTTTCGCAGTACCTTACTAGGTCTTTAACTTCCTTGGTAGGTGGTGGTCCAAGTTAGTCATATGGAAAGTTCGCTGATGAAACCACTAGGTTCATTGTGCCCCTTTCCATCTTAACTTTTGTGCTTACCGCTATTAGGTCACTACTAATTAGTCTCCAAAGCGCAAGCACATTATGTTTCTTTTTTGCTATAATGCATACTCTAGGTTCTTTATTTACCGGGCTTATTAATTTCCAGTCCCCTGCAATGTTTAGACCTCTGATTCGTCCCCTGTTTATCCAGGGTTCTTGTATCAGAGCAATATCAATATTTTTATTTATTATGTACCGGAAGCTTCAGCTGCCCTGCAATGGTGCAAATTTATTTGTACAAATCAAAAGGGGATCCTGCGATTACCCCTCCTGATTTGCCTTCTCCGTGCTGCTGGGAACACCCGGAGATACTATTTCGATGGGTGGATCAGTTACGGGGTGCGTCTGCTCCCCCTCTGCTGTATCCACTTCCATCGCCTCGTCTTCCCCTTCCTTCTTCTTTCCCAGGGCTTTGAAAATTTCCCTGGAGAAGTTCAGGAATGGTTTGTAATCTTGCTCCTGTAATTGCTTCCAAGAAGCCTCATCCATCAGGATGGTCAGTTGCTATCCCTTAGGATCTTGTTTTCGGCCCACTACATTCCAGGTGTTAGTAATAATCCCTGGGTTTTGGACGGCAAACATTTTTATGACTTTGTCCGGTTTCTCACTGGGTCCCCGAATCCACGTCAAGGTTCTAATGGGTTTGGGGATGTCCTTGTAGTCTATGACTTCAAGTTCCGCCCCCTCCCACGGTGTTCCCTCGGCTACCACTCCCACGACCCAGTCCTTAGTGGCCTGGTCGGTACAGGAGGCAACCAGAAGGCCACCTTTTATTAAATATAGGCGGACCATCTCCGAGGTTTTCGGAGATGGTCCGCCTATTTCGATGTCATCCATCGCCTTGATCAGCATCCCTCTAATGAGGTCGCTTTGCTCAGTGCTAAGGACCACACCCGGATACCCTTCAGGCTTAACGGCTATCCGGATATCCGTCAAAACGGCTTTGTATGAAAGGGTAGGTTCCTTGCCCCTACCCTTTTTACTAGGTCTCTGGACGCTGGTTGGAGTGCTTCCTTCTGACCGGTTGCGCTTTTGCCCCCCGGTCGAAGTGCCCCCCCCTCCTGCTTCCCTTGATGTCATAGGTGCAGGTTCCCCTGAGGCCCCTGCACTATGTTTATCTTCGGTTGCCTCTCGGCGTTGCTTTTGCAAACGCCTCCTGGATGCCCCGGAGAGTTTAACTCTTGCTGGAACCCTCTTTGCGGAGTCTCCACTCTCTTCCTTCTCTACTACATTGTTTTTCTTTGGTCCCATAATTGTTCCCACGAGTGAAGGGGAAACAATAAGACCCCATCCCACAGCGCCCCATGCGTGACGGGTAGCAGATACAACGAGGGTTGCCAGCGCCTCGAGGTTTGGTGATTAGCGACCGAGCTTCCCCTCAGCTTTGCATCTTTTTGGCATACACCTACCGTGGGAATAGGAAGGTTTTTATGGTGGTACCTTATCCACTTAGCCCGGGCGATTAAGCCAAGGCCCCCGCGCCCCTTGTCACTTCTCTCTTCCCGGAACAAGTTCCTAAGAAGAGTCGTTGCAGCCCACAAGCGGATTGCGGTATGATCTTTTGTGTTTGCCAATTGGTCTGGTTTTTCACCATCAACCATCGTAACCTTAAGAAGACGGCCAAGTCCGGCCCAAAATTTATTTAATTTATTATTTTATTAAATAATAAATGATAAACAATAAAAATAAAAAATTAAATAGAAATGGAATACGAAAATGAAAAATAAAAATCACATATTCTCTGGTATCGTATATACTAAAAAAATTTATTCTGGTTCTCTTGAAAAATTTACAATTTGTTACTTATCTCCTTTTTCATCCGAGTCCTTAATTCCTGTTTAATAAATTGTATCGTTTACATAATATTTATACTTAAACTATTATTGATTGTTAAAATTACAATTTATTAATAATTTCTAGGAACTAATAAATTAATAAATTTTAAGATTTAAGTTGATTATAGACAGATTATACATAATATATTTATATTTTTATTAAAAACTTATTAAAATACATGTTTATGTAATTAATTTATTTAAATATTCCACTCCATTCTAAAAAAAATGTAGGTATTATTATAGATAATACAACTATGCATTTGTATTAAAAAAAATATTATTAACTTACAACTTTCTTTTCTCTTTCAACACAAATAAACATATTTGTTGCTGTTTCGCATGGATCGGGTAATTCTTCAACTAGAGAAAAAAAATTATTTTATATTTATTATAAATTTTTATAAATATTTACCTTCAGCAAAACATGTGTTGGCTATATTTGACAATTTTTCATACAGATCTGTATCGATTTCTTTTAATTCGTTCAGAAATTTGTATCCATTTTCTTGGATAAATTTTCCGTCATCAGACATCTAAAATTATTATTACCTACGAATAAAGCGTAACTTTCTAAGAAGAATTACTTTACTTACAAATTTTAAATCTTTTATAATGCAAAATACAAAACATTTTGCAGTAGTCGTTGTTGGTATTTCAAACTTTTTCAATTTTCTAATTTCCTCTAAAATTAAAATTAAAAAAATAGAAAAAATTACCAGTAAAATTAAAAATATGTGGTTACCTTCGGAGATTTGACTTTCAGCTGTACATTCCACCTCAGAAATTTGTCCAGAACCTATTAGCTTAGATACTACTTCTTCACCTGTTTTCTGAAATTTCAATAAACCGTAAATTTATTTTGGAAATAAATTAAAACCAACCGCATAAGTTGCTGCAATAAAACATGAAATTAAAACAATATACTTCATTTTGTTGTTAGGCAAATAATGACACTAACATTTTTTGATAGACCCCAGTGTTTATATAAATTTTTCTACGCAAAATATTATATCATGATTTGAATTTAACCACATAGTAATAATTATAGTTTTGTTTTTTAACAAATATAATTTATTTGGTATATGATGGAAAAATCTGTAATTGATAAATAATTTTTCAAAATCAATTTTTTTTACTAATGCATAATGTAATAAAATATACTGAGGGAAAGAAATGTTACTCCGTTACTCCTGTGATATATTATTACTTATCTGAGGTTGAAAAGTGAGAATTATATGTATGAAATGAATTTCGCTAAAAATTTTAAACATTTCAGAAAATAATAAAGAGTTACAACTATTTAAAGTACTAATAGTAAGACAGTTAATATTCTTACAGCACTAAAACTAGAGATTATGGAATACAACCAGGGTTTCTGTTGGTATAAGCACAGGTCGCACACCTAAAGTAATAAACAAAAAACTTTTAGGTAAAAAAATAAAACCAGAAATTCTCAAGCAGATGTCATCAAAATCAAATCAATCTTAATAAACAAAACTATTCGAAATGACGATAACATAAACTATTCATTTTGACAAAAATTATAGAACCAAAAACTAAAGTCGCTGCACTAAGTGCATGAACTACGATAGAATTAAAAGAAAATGACTAATTACTATATTGCATGGCTTATCTTTCACTTTCGTACAAAGTTGGCATGAAACGAACTATAACAAAGCAATTGTCAGGAAGTCTTGCTCCAAAATCGACAACAATCAAATTAATTGTTGATTGAAAATTTAAACTTTATATTATAATTCAAAACTATGGAATTATTATTTTCATTGGACTTGTAGTAGAATTTAATTGTTGAAATTGGCAGTAAAAGGAAATATAATTATTATTTTAATTATTTCATTTTTAATGATTGTATTCAAGCATTCTTTCTTGATTGGAATTTTAAAGTTTTCTGGTTTTCTAAAAGTAGGATTTTAATTCAGAACGTCAGCTAAAGATATTAACGAATTTTCTTTTCGAAATAAAAAAAAAGGATAATGTTTCGAATATGATATAAGTTTTAACATGATTTGATAACAAATATCTTATGTTATTCAACACCGTGCAATTAATTAGAATTTCAAATATATTATGTTGTATTTAGCTAGATTAACAATCATTAATAAACTGAATTAAATTTTTTTAAATAATTAGTATTGTGAGTGTTGTAAATGACGTTCTGTTTCAAGATAACTTCAAAGATTTCAAAACTTGCGTCTGGCGCAGGACCTCTATTGCGATCTACTTAGATAATTCATCGTTCAAATGATAAATCATGACCTTAACTTTAATTAGAATATTAGTTATATAATATTATCAGAACATTTTGTATTGGATGTTAAGAAAAATCGTTTTAAACAAAAAATATTTGGTTCACATCTGAAGTTACACTTGAAGATATTACACTAACTTTATATCTGTGTTTTAATTATTAAAACCTGGCAAACTTGAACTATTAATCAGAACATCACCAGGCTGGATTATTTAGTAGATGACATTGGAAAACACACAGTTCGATTGTTTCCGACGTTCCGAAGGAATCTACTTATGATACAGCTTAAGAAAGAAGTTAATATCGGAAACTATCTGATAACAGATCTTTAACAATTACTCTCACGGGAGTATAGCATAATGTAAAGCAGGCTATGGATTGGACAATATATACACTTGTCTCAACTTGAGGAGATTTTTAATTTGTCGAAATCAATTTGTATCAAAAGATACAGCTTGAGAGAATATTTCGAGTTCAAAATTCGAAAATTGAAACGGATAAAATCCAAAAGGGATTTTTCTTTGCTGGGACAACCTACAATCCCAATCTCTGATTCGTCGGAATAAAGTGATACGTCACTTGTTTTGAAATTACTTTCGCTACTTAATAAAAAAAAACTTTTCTTATACTTGAAAATATTTATTCACAGATATTTTTATAATTATTACAGTTTACTATTTCATATAACATGTTCAAGCAGGTTGAGAATTTCAAATTTGTTTAATGCTCATTTATAGATCGAAGTGTGGAATTCCGTTCTAAAAATTAAAAAGAATAAAGAAAAGTTATTTACAAAGAAAAGTTTAACTTACAGCTGCCTTTTCTCGTTCAACACACACCAACATGTTAGTGGCTGTTTCGCAGGCATCAGATCCTTCTTGCACTAAAATAAAAAAAGTTAACAAATTCATAAATAATTTTTTTAATTTTACGATTTAGGAACTTTACCTTCAGCATAGCATGTATCAGCCATTTTCATAAATTTTCCATGTAATTCTGAATCAATATCTTTCAATTTTGCAATAAACTTGTAACCTGCGTCTTTGTTAAATTTACCATCAGCGGTCATCTAGAATATGAGGGTAATGTTTAATTTAACCGTAATATTATTTTTTTATTTATACTGACAAAGTCTAGTTTCTTATGAATGCAGGCTATGAAACATTTTCCAGTGGTAGATGTTGGAATTTCGTGAGATTTCATTTTGGCAATATCATCTAAAATATTTAAAATACCAATAAAAAATGCCCGTAATACCGGTGTATTTATCATTTACCATCGGTAGCTCCAACTTCCACTTTACATTGAATACCAGCTTTTTTGAATGAATCAATGAGACCGTCAATTACTTCGTTGGTTCCCTAAATGTTAGAAATAATATAAATGTATACAAAACAAAAAATATAAGTATAAATTAAAACTTACAGCATATGATAATGCAATTAAGCATGAGATTAAAACGAAGTACTTCATCTTGATGTACAGTTGTTGATTGATAATTCAACTTAATGTGATCCTGGATGGTAGATTGTGAGTTTATATAGGAGATTTAAAGGTGGTAAAATTCTTCAATTGGACTTTATTCCAAAAAATTATAGTTTAAATTTAACACATTTTAGGTTATTATTAAAACTAAAAATACTAGTTCCATATCATAATTAAAAGGAGCTACCAGAAAAGATATGACGTGCGAACATTTTAATGGATAAATAATTTGATGAGGTCAAGTACTGTCTGGTACTACTTCATTTTAAAAAAATTTTAACTTTTTTTGAGGTATTATTCATTTTCTTAACAAAAGGAAGAAAGCATTTACGATAATCTTCTAATAAACCACACTTCTGGTTATGTTTTATGACATAATTAACGACTAATCGTGTGGGTAAAAATATAAAATGCTACAAATGCAAATTTTGCATTCAACATTTCTGCCCTTATCTAATGCTTGTTGTGTATTAAGTGTTTTTATTCTATTAATTTAAAAAGATATCGGGATATATGGAACGCAATCAAACTCATAAAGTTGTCAGGTCGACGTTTCGGAGGACTTTATTCGCTCCATCTTCGGGACTAAAATAAAAATTGAATATGGGAAAATATAATAGGTAGTAAATATTACCTAAACAACCAGGATGTATATTGTTTGGTACATGACGCGAGGAGTAAAAAACATGGTGCAATACTATGTAAGGAAAACGAAAAATATTAACACTATGGGTTAAAACGAATAAAATTAGAACAAAATATGACACAAAAATTATGTCAAGTTATAAAAGATAACAAAACATATCATGTGTAGATCAACTTCAAAGTATGGCCAACTCAATTGATAACAAAAAATTTTTCAAATTTTAAATAAAATTTAAAATTTAAATTTTTGAATATTTGAATTTTTAAATAAAATTTCCGGCAATTTAAAGATGACCAAACAACAGAAATTCAATACGCTAAAAATAATGCATGAATATAAACAAACAACATCCTGATGCCTAAAACTACTAAAATAATGCAGCAAGTACAAAATAAAATAAAGTTAAACCAGTTAGCAACATATTAGTCAAAAACGAAGAAAATCTCGATATCCGACACATATGACCGACAATGAAACACAAAGGTGCAGAAATCAAAACCACCGCTACTTAGTCCTCTGCAAGTAATGTCTAATCAAACTTTTATAGCCAGAGTTAATATATCCATAATCTGTCTGTTTGTTGATATTGTTGTCAATAGTTGAAATATGTGCTGCTTCCAAAAATATTCTTTTATAATAATTAGGCTGGACTTCCAAAATGGTAACATCTTCATGTTTAAATGAATGAGAACTTTTGATGGTGTGCTCGGATAAGCCCGTCTTCAAGGAGCCTAACCGAATATCATAAAGATGTTGTTTTATACGAGTTGAGAGGAGTTGTTTAGTTTGGCCAATGTAGACACAGTTACAGGAACATTTGACACTATAGACGACGTTGCTGCGTTGTAAGGTGGAAATTCTGTCTTTGATGGTGGAAAACAGGATTTTACCAAGAGTGAATCCATTATGGAAGACTATTTTAAAATTATTGAATTCATCAACACATTCTCTAAACAGCCCCCGTATCTTGTTAGATAGGAGAGGATGATACATGATCTTCATGTATTTAGTATCACAGCTTATATTATATGAATCTGGAGGAACTGAAGTTACATTGAAATTACATTTATCGCATTGGACGAGATTAGGTTTATTTATTATTCTATTAATTTCACAAATACCCCAAAAATTTTATTACATCTCTGTATGCAAAACAAATGGTATTTACATTTGTATTTTTTAAATTTATTCTGGAATAGTAAAGAGTTTTGGAGTTTAGTGATTTGCTAATATATTATGATATAAACAAGGAATCTTTTTATAATTCTCTAAGGATTTTGCTGGAACTGCAAGAAATTGCAGATACATCATATCAGTGTTATTAATGTATTATTATGAGCTAGTCATTATTTACAAGTGATCATTAAGTTATAATAACACCTACAAATTATAATAAATTGCAGTTTGGTACAATATTTAATATAAAATGTACCTAAATTTTGAAATTAATGCATAAATAACCTTCATATAATTTCATATAAAAACCATAGTCTTCTAGAGAATTATCAGTTCCATTTCGATAGGTAAACACCAACTATATCAAAATGAAATACATCGTACTATTTTCCTGCTTGTTTGCTTTATCTTATGCAGTAAGTATTCTTTTCGTAATAGTTTTATGTAATTTATTTTTAATTTAAATTTAAATAATCGCTAGTTTTTAACATCTTTGAAAATCATCAAACTTTGATTTTGAGAAATTGAGAAAAAATAGTGATTACTTCAATTTTTCTCTAAAAACATACATTTGATATTATATGAAGCATATTAATTGTGTTATATTAAAAAAAATTTAATATACAGGGTCCCCCAGAAATTATTGATAAACTCTTCGACAACATCAGAAAAGCAGGTTTTGAATGCAAACCAGAAGTAGGAGCTACCGATGGTAAAATCATCAAGTTCCTTAAATGATTTTATTAGCCTTAACGTATTTATTAATTAATTTCAGAGGATGTTGCTACCATAAAAAATCACGAAATTCCAAGTACCACCACCGGAAAGTGTTTCATTGCTTGCTTACAGAAAAGATTAGACTTTGTAAGTAAAATTTGAAATAACACTTATGGCAACCTATTTATGATTGAACATTTTAGATGAATGCTGATGGAAAAATCAATAAAGAAGCAGGATACAAATTTATCGAAAAAGTTAAAGATTTAGATGGTGAATTATACGGTAAACTTAAGAAATTAGCTGACACTTGCTACGCCGAAGGTATTATATAACCGACGTTATATTTTTTTAATTACTTTATTACTCAGAATAAATTTTTAGTTGCCGAAGAAACCGATGCCTGCGAAACAGCTGCAAATATGTTGAAGTGTGTGGAGAAGGAAAGAGCAGCTGTAAGTTTTTGCATTAGTTGGTTATAAAAGCACGAACTTTTTTAACATTGTTATATTTAATTTCAGAATGGCATTCCTAACTGGGAAATTTAAATATGTTGTGCATATGTAACTCTAAATGGAAATTTTGATACGAGATGAGCCACTTTGGACAATTACAATAAAATATTTTTAATTACTTATAGTATAATATAACTTGTAATAATAGTTTATACAAAATGTTTTGTTTTTTCTAAATATATTATACAAGTCAAAAAAGTATAGTAATCATTTTTCAAACAGTGTGGAACTTGATTGGAACACGTTCAAATTTTGCATTTCATTAAGTGTAACTTTTCAAAATAATCGGAACAACGACAACAAAATAAGCTTTTAGACCCTAAAATTATTTTTAATTTAATTTTTTTTAGATTGATAACCAAATTAACCAATCAGAGATGCGTAACGATTAGATACATAATGTACTAAGTCATTATTATATCTGTAATTAGAAGGCAAAAGAGAATAAGTACAAAATGTCAATTTTTGCAATTGGCACAAAATTCTGTTTTCTCGTATAAGTATGTAAGGTATATCTAAAGTGCAGCAGCTTAAAAGAAAAGTTATCATTTAAATTCTGCCGAAATTACCAATGAAAAACTAAACCCATTTAACCTGCTAACAACTTATACCCTTTTACCTGTAAGCCACAGATCTTTACGTTTTGTAATTATTTTTGCTTAGTAGTGACTTTATAAGATGTGTGAAATTTTGTCAATCAGTTTGTCTCATTGTCTAAATTCTTTTAGATAATACAATTATGCATGATCAGAAAGCTTTCACCACAGTAAAATAAATTACGTAGATTATAAAATTGGTACTTTAGGAAATGACGGTCAAGTTTGCTGCAGATCAACAGGATATGCCCGTTTATCTAAAACTTATTAAATAAAATAGAATCACAGTTTTCATTATTATGTAGAACAATAATTATTCTTTTCAATGAAAAACCATGAGCAATAATACTTTGCAGAATATTATATTCAGAAGGAATCTACACTGTTATCGTTATTTTCTTCATAATAACATCTACCATTCGCTGAACTCCATTTTAGTTATATTACCTTAAATGTTAGCGATATTTTAAATATCAAAATGTACATACTACCAATAAATAATTTAATTGTTCAAAGATTTATTTATACAGAAATTAATAATATTTTTGTCAAAATATTTTGCTAAAAAACTGTTTATTTTGTTCAAAATCCTTTGTGATGCGCACTCGTGTTTTGTTACATGGCAAATGTCGTCAACATATTTTTTTTTGGCAACACAATATGATGAAAATATTCAAAATTTAATCGGTTATTTATATACACTTAGGTTATTACCGCTGATAATTGTCTATTTTGTAGACAAAAATATTTACTTGTTTTACAAAATAATAACATGTAATTATTAAGTCAACGTCAAAATATTTTTTGGGATTATTTTCTTTAGATTATTTAATACTGAGATTATTAATTTTTACACTAGTAATGTTGTCATTTACTGATCTAATATGTCAATCTTTTAGCATAATTATGACTAGGCATAGAGTTACACGTTTTTGAAAGCAATCCACTCCATGAAGATAGATTTTCCGTTTTACTGCCTTTATAAATTATAATATCCATAAGATTTTCTAATTTTCTCACATTTTCTAAGATTTCTTCAGATTTCCCTTCACTTTTCTATATATTGCCACGACTCGGTCAAGAACCTTAAATCGTCCATACTTACTTTATTAAACTTTCTGGGATAATGCCAGCTAAATATCGAACCTCAGCTTTGCCTTTTTGTCGAACGAATGTGACTCTTCAATCTTTTAATTAAAAAAAAAATCCTACTTTATTGAATGAATTTTGAAATTTTATTTTTGTTAAGCAAAACAATTGAATTACAATTTTATTTTTAATTCACAATTATTGCCAGTAGACGCATCGTTGTTCCAATCCGAATAAATTTCCGCATAAATCACGCGAGCACTTTTAATGTTAAATTTAATGCAAACCTGATACGCGTAGTTCTGTACTCCTATCTGCTGTGATATTCCTTAACCCAATTGGGTACACTTAAATGGGTTGTGGGTACTTCTTCCGCTCTCCCACGTTAAAAAGGAACTGTCCTCTCCAATTCCAAATGATTTTCTACCCCACTATTTTCTATTCCAAAAGATGAACCGCTGATTCTCGTCCAAAAATTTAATTTATTCTTATTTGTTCGAAATATTTAATTTGAATTCACTTTATGCTTTGGTTTTCTAAACACACACATGCACAAAGTCTCTTTCGAGAGCTATGGTCTACTCAACACGACCTTCCCCTTTGGGATTCAATCGTAAACTTTAAACAAGACCTTTCCCGTCGGGATTCAGTCGCAGACTAAATTATTTATACTTGTTATCTTTTATCAATCTGTTGCCCAGACAATTCATTTTTTTCTTTGTTCAATTTTTCAAATCAATGCGTGTTATCTCATAACGCGATTTTTTAATCATAAGTTTAAAAAAGTATAAAACAATACTTTGTTTTATACACACTTTAAGTTTTTCAATTTTCGCTTGTTTACTTAAATTATAAAATTTGATTTGTTATATTTTTATACATTGTCGGACTGTAAGTTTTTCTTGAATTAAAGTTTTCCTTTTAACAAATTTTAATTTGATTAATAAATTTTATTTAACAGCCCAGGTTAGATTGCTTGCTTTCTTATTTTTTGACTTCCAGGATCTTTTAAACTAAAATTTGTAGGACCTTGGAAGTCTCCCACGTCTGCTGGCTTTATCCGCCCCACGTGTTTCATCGCAATATACACCAGATTTTTGCAAAAATTCTTCTCCTCTTTTTTCATGTGAGTTTTGCTCCCTCCACCCATTTTGAATTTTGGAACCAAAATAGTCTAACTTATTTGTAAATCGTTTGTACTTGTTGTACCTTTTTCATTTTCGTTATAATATAATCTCGTTTTCGAGATATTTCAAAATGTCTGATAATAACATTTTGCCAGTCTCTCCCTCCTTATTTCGAATTTTGGATCCAAAATATTTTAAAGCGTTTGTAGTTTATTTGTACCTATTTCTATTTTTGTTATTCTTGTTTGTATGAATTTTGTTTTCGAAATATTTTAAAATATAGAATAATGGCTTTGTGACAGCTCTCTTCCCCCATTTTGAAGCCAAAAAGCTTTAGTCCTGTCGATTTCTTTTTTATTTTTGTTTGTACTCAACTGAAGTTTCACTCTTATGTAGCATTACAAATTAAAATGATTAGCCAGGGATGGCGTAACTAAAGTACAATAAATTATTATAAATCTTGGTTTTTTATTCAAATTATTTCTAATCAAATTTGTAAACGTATAGAAGCTTGCGTGAATCTCTCTTTGGATACCCTTTCCCCACGTAAGTGTTATGTAAAGTTTTTACATAATTAATGGACTCTTCATAAACAAAACAATAAATAAAATATAGGTACAAGTAGAACCCTTGCAAATAATTCAGTAACTTTTCGATAAATTTATCGAAATGAGAAGGGAGATTTCAAAATGCCATCATTGAGATTTGAAATATTTAGAAAATAAAATTGTTAGAAACGTGAAGAAAAGCATATAAACGAAATACAAACGATTTAGATTAATTTCAATCCAAAATTCAAAATGGGGAACTGGCGATATATCATTACATTTTGAAATATCTGAAATACAAAATCGGTAGAAACAAAAAGTAATGATGGTACAAAGGCGATACTAATGATTTAGATTATTCTGAATCATTAGTACCGCCAGTTCCAGAAAGTTCCAGTGTGACCCGACACCGGAAGGTCCAGTAAGTTAACCCACGCAAATTTCTATTAACAACCACTTGTGTCGCTCTTTGTTCGTTATTTTATGTCATCATTTTCGAACTATTAACATTCCCGGAATTTTACCGACCTTCCTTCAACATTTTATCGTCATCAATTTTACTTATTGGTCAAACCCAGTTTATCCCAAATTTAAAGATACAATTTATTGGTGCTCAGTTTAAGTGAAATTTTGAAATAACACAAGTTTTAATAAGTTGCTAAATTCCATTTTACATTTAAATACAGTTATTGCAGTCAAACACAATTTATACCGGGTGTGTCAAAATTGATTATATTGTTTAAGACTTCCACAACACCATTTGATTTTATTACATTTTATTATTTTTAAATAACATTACTACTAACCCCGCTTGACAATTGAGATCAATTACCAGTGGCGTGCTCGTTGCTTGATTCAACCATTTAATTTGGTCCACCGTAATTGATACTTAAAAGTCACTTTGTGCATTTACGATTTTATTTATTGTTTGTATTTCTTTATGTTATTTTTAGTTTAAGGAAAACGCAACCCTGGAGTTGCGTATGTACAGGTTGTTGTCTGTATAAACCACCAACTTGTATGGTGTGTATGTTCCATTATCGTGTAATTTATAATTACTTACAGGGTGTTTAGAATTTTACCTCATTAATTTAAGTTTTCATCTCCATTTTTAGCTTAAGTCTTAGAATGGTAAAACGGAAGTGTCAACGCTACGATTGTTAAGAGCCATTGACAGTTTTAAGTTCTATTGGCTGACAATATTGTTTATCTTTAAGAAAAGCATTAAATTCTTGTTATCCACCCGCCGTTTTGGTTTCATTAACAAAACCCCAATCATTGATTGTTTTTCAGCGCCAATCCACCTTTTCGTTTGGGGACTGGGATCTCGGACGCCCAGTTTTTCACAGGTAGGTTGTTTCCTTCAGTTTGAGTGGCGCTCATGGATTTCGACGCACTCTTTTATGGACTTTTGAGTACTCGGTAGCCAGGTGTCCTTGTTTTGGTTCGAACCCGACCCACGCGCAGACTGACGACCGGCCGCCTGGTCAATCAAGTAAACCCCCAACTTCAGTGGACCGTTTAGAACCGTTACAATATTTGGGAATAATCTTAGAAAATCTTAAATTGCTCTGGAGGGCATGCCATGCCCCATATTTTTACTTTAAATGCTAAAATGTTTTATTACAGGCAGAGCAGGCTGAAGCTTAGGGCGGCAGATTTTATGGGGCGACAAACATTACAATTTAAATTTAGTAAATTTTACTCATTTTTTTATATTCGTCATTGCTATAAAAAACTAGAGTATCAAATTTCAGAGGTCAGTAGGGGTGGCAAAAATTAAATAGCCTACTCCCGGCAAATTTGCAAATCCGCCACTGTGTAGTCGCCTCAAAATGAACTCATTGATCATCCAGACACTCCAAAGTTATAGAAATCTTATCTTCGGCCCTGGCTGGAAACCTATTGGTGGCCGAAACATTCAAAATTTTCTTAAAACCTACCAATTAAGAAAAATAGCCAAGACTGGAAGTATCACAGTGTAGGATAGAACGGAAGCGGAAGAAAAACAGTTGAAGGAAGAGAAATTTGGATCCTAGAACTAATTTAACGAATGACATTATTTGGAATTTTTCTTAGAGACCAAACATAAATGAAGAAATATGGCATTTTTAAATTAACTAGAATTTTTAATTAAGTATTTTTTATTGCATAAATAAGACACGTAAGTTATATTTCAAAATATTTAACCATGCGGCAGTCGCGCCTTTTATTTTCACATGAGCGGTCGCGCCGCGGTCCTTAGGTCCGCATAATGAAGTATCAGTTGTTTTGTGAGATTATGTTGCATGTCACACAAAAATTATTAAAATAAAACAAATTTTATTCAAAATTAAAATTTTACTAAAAAAATGTATTGATTCAACAATTTAAAAAATAAAAAATAAATTCTTCTATAGTATTTATAATTGTTAATCTGCATCCATCTCGGTTTCGAGGGAGGTAGAACATGTAACTTTTCTGTGGCAATGCTCTAGACAAATAAATTTCTCACAGGAACTGCAAATAATTGTCGTTTTTTTGATCTTGTGAGAACCACACTTGTGTCAGGAAAGCATACCTATGCACATCAATCGATATAATAATGAATTATGTAAACAATTCCAAATTTTATCAACAGTGCGGACCTCTGTTCCCCGACGCGACTGCCGGAGGGTTAATAAAAGATACCTAATTATAATTTTATGATAATGTAATATATAAATGTAATGAAACTTTGGTGTTTTCTTTTAAGATGTTTGTTTAAATGTCAAAATTGACAATGCCGTTCTAAAAATAAAACATAGTTTTCTTAAAAAATTAGCTAACTGAAAAATTATCAACTTACAGCTTTTTTTTCCCTTTCAAAACAACTTAACATATTCGTTGCAGTTTCGCATGCATCAGATAATTCTTCCACTAGAAGAAAAATAGTTAACATGCAAATATATAATTATATTTCGAATTTTTACGACAATTAAAACTTACCTTCAGCGTAGCACGTATCAGCTAATTTCATAAGTTTTCCATATAATTCTGCATCGAAGTCTTTCAATTTTTCAATGAAATTGTAACCAGTTTCCTTAATAAATTTACCGTCTTGAGACATCTGAAAACAACTAGGTGATTCATTATTTCAGGATAATATTTAACTTTCACTAACAAAATTTAATTTTTTGTCGAGACAAGCTACAAAACATTTTCCAGTAGAAGTAGAAGGTACTTCGTGAGCTTTCATGACTGCAAGATCAGCTGAAATAATTTGCGGTGAAAACCACTTGAAAAATAAATATTTCACACTTACCATCAGTAGCTCCTACTTCCAGTTTACATTGAATTCCAGCCTTTTTAATAGAATTTATGAGATCGTCTACTATTTCGTTTGTATCCTTTAACAAATATATTATTAAATAATATATTATTTTAAATAAATAAATAAATTGAAACTCACAGCATAAGATGCAGCAATCAATGAGATTAAAATTAAAAATTTCATCTTTCTGTCTAGATTTCCGTAGTACTGCATAAATGATTGATTGGTATAAGTTTATATACGATAATTCTTAATTGAACTTTATTCGCTAAAATTATAGTTGCTATTTTTAATACATTTAGGGTAATTATCGGATCATAATTTAACAAAACTTGTCAGAAAACACCTGACGTGTAAGAATTAATCAACAAAAAATAGTCTAATAAGGTCAAATATTGTCTAGCAATAATAAGACTAAAGATTTTTTAATTTTAGTAATAATTACAAAAATTATATTTGTCGTCTAGGAAGAAAGCATTTATCATAATTTTTGTAGTTACCATAAAAGATTGAATATTATTCATATTTTTAATTTCAATTAATTTTATTAAAAGCTGTTGTTTACAATAGATCGCTTTTTTTCATAAAAAATTTTCAGACTTGCGATACTTTTTTCTAGATCAAATGCTAAAAGTCCTAAAAAATTAAAATTAAAATAAATCAAATATTTTTGATTTGTTGTAGTATTTATTGACATTAATTTTCACATGCTGTAAAATCTCAAGTTACCCTAAATCCCCCGTCACTTAGCTATGCGGTCTAGCAAGGTTACAATTATTACTTTCACTTCATTTAACTTGCAATAAGAGAAATTCTTTATTAAAGAATTATAATTTACTCTTCAATCATGGTGCTTTCAATGGATCGTTGGAAAAATAAAATTGCTGTTGTGACAGGTGCTAGTGCAGGATGTGGTGCTTCAATTGCTGCAGCTCTAGTTGAATCTGGATTAATTGTAAAATAAATATTAATATTTACTTTTATTATTTGAAATAGTACAGTATATGTAAAGTGAAAGTAGTAACATATTGTGTGCTATTTATGTTTACAGGTTGTCGGTTTAGCTCGTAGAAAAGAAAAAATTGAAGAATTAAGTAAATCCTTAACATCTTTTCCTGGAAAATTGTACGCTGTTAGAGCAGATATTAGCAAAGAAGACGATGTGTTGAGTGCATTTAAATGGATTAAGGATCATTTAGGCCCCATTCACATTTTAATCAACAATGCTGGAATTTCAAAACCAGCTACCCTTTTGGACGGTGATTTAAAAGACTGGAGAGAAATATTTGAAGTTAATGTTTTGGGTCTCTCATTGGCCACGAAAGAAGCAATCCGGGATATGAGAAGTAATAATATCAATGGACAAGTAATCCATATTAATAGTGTGCTTGGACACTATGTGGCTCATGTTCCTGATTTAAATGTGTATCCTGCGTCCAAGTTTTCAGTTACAGCGTTAACCGAGACTTTAAGACAAGAGCTTAATTTAATTAACAGCAAAATTAAAATTACGGTACTACATTTATTACAAATTAATTCTGTATGTGATTTAATAAGCTTTTTACAGAGCATTAGTCCGGGCCCAGTTGACACGGAATTTTCTACTGCAAATCAACTGCATGACAGTGATGAGTTCCAGAAATTCTTCAAAGCTATACCCAAATTAACGGGTGAAGATGTAGCTGATGCAGTTGTTTATGTTCTTTCAACACCACCGCATCTACAAGTAAGAGCCTGTTGTGGTATTTTCATATTTTTCAATTATTTTTTTTTAGGTTCAAGAATTAATGATTCGACCTGTTGGTGAACATGTTTAAATAGTTAGGTATTTAAATGGTGCTAAAGAAGTTTAATTTAATAGCGTAAAATATAAAATGTGAATTTTGAAACCGGCGGAATCGATTTAGTTTCAACTCATGTGGGGTTGACAAAATTTACATTATAAAATAAAAAAAAGGACCAAATGAAAATCTTGTATAAGTGTATAACCATGTTCTGGTTTCTCTGAAACCTCTCTCCAAAATAAGCTAGGTAAATAAATAAACCCTCCACTTGTAGACTTTAAAATACAAAATTTTATTATTCTATTATTGATATATAACTTATAAACTGTCTAGTATACAATATTGTATATAACCAGTTGACAAAGGAAGACATGGATACATACATAAATATTAAAAATACATATTTTTTCTCTTACAGTGTAAATACATCATCTGATGGATTATAAAAACTTGAATAAATAAACAATTTGTTTCTTAACTAATTTTTACTAAATTGTTTTCATAATTATTAATGATCTGCATTTATATTTTAATTTTGTAATCTATTTTATCTAAACATTATGAATTTTTGCTGTCTAAGGTGTTTGATTGAGCATAAAGAACGCTATCGTGAATCGTGGGAAATATAATAAACTTTCCACTTTTTCCATCGTAAGTATCACATCTCTTAAGAGTTTCAAATACTGGACCTAAAATTTCAAAATTAAATATTTTAGATACTACAATAATAAAATTGTACCTGAACATGAAGCTATGTAAACTTCAACTCCAAGTTGTTTGTACTCTTCGATTAAAGATCTTAACATATCTACTCCAGAAGGATCGATGTATGTTAACGATGCAAAATCAAGTACAAGACATTTGAACAATAAATCTTCGACTTCCGATGAAGAACTACTTTCTTCTTTATGTTTGTATGTTTTTTTTAAGTTATCGGACGGTTTAAACCCTAAACATTCAAACAGGCATGTTTTGAAATTTGTTCTAGTTGCAAAATTTAAAGAACCACTGTAATGAAAGATCTTAATTTCGCTTAACTCTTCAACCTAAAACGCATATGACATTTGCAATCCCATAACTAAGCTATTGTAATGAAAATCATACCCCTTTGTATCTGTTTATATCGAGATACAGATCTGTATTAGGTACAGCACCTAATAAACAAGTGTACGGCCGATGTCCTTGAAGAAAAATTGAAAATATTGATGCTAACATTCCTACTCCTAAACCAATATCTATGCGAATAATGGCGGTAGTGAGGAAAGTTGTTATCCAAACCACACCATCCCATGTACTTAAATTCCAATACCTCTTCAGGTCTTTGAATTGCATTAACATTTTTTCAAGTGCTACCACGATGATACTGGCTAAGACGCACTAAACGATCAAAATTAATAATAAAGAAATACTTATCATCCGGTTACGTACTTACACGTGGAAGATTTTCAAAAATTGGACCTATCCATAAAAGTACAAATAACAAAATGGAACAAGACACTATCGATGCGAGTTGCGAAACACCTCCTACAGAGTACTGGATGTAGGATCTTGATAAAGACGCTGTTACTGGCATGCACGAAGAAAATGATCCAAAAATATTACTGCAACCCTAAAATAATTATACTTTATTAATCTTAATTTGCAAGGAAATATTTTTGCAAGACTCACTAATGCCAAAAGTTCTTGATTTGAGTCTAGTTCGTAACGACCCTTTTGGGCAAAAATTAAAGCCATTGATATTGTAATGGAATAAGACACCATCGTAATTACTATTGAATCTATTATTATATACGGTATTAATGAGAATACTGGAATTGTCGGTTGAGGTAGTCTGCAAAAAAAAATTTATTTTTTATTGAAATATATCGGATTATACTTATAACTTACCCTGTTGGTATGTGCCCAACTATGCCAATGTTGTAGTTATCGTTCATTTTTAAAAATGTTGAAAGGACTGTACCGACTACCACTGCTATCAATTCAATTGGAAGTGGTATTTTTGTTTTTTTCGCCAATCTTGGCTAAAAGTATAGCTTTAAATATACATGATATTAACAATGCAAAAACAATTACCTTGAGAAATTGGTTGTTTATAACCATGGCTATAATAAACCCTGCAGAAGTTATTACTGCAGCTACATTTGCTTGGGGTAGCATTGTACAAGTTGTGTATATTGTCTGAAAATTGTAAAAGTATTAATGTATAAGTTTAAATAATAATTAATATTAAAATTATAATTGAATATTTCGACAGCTATATAAGTCCTTTTACTTAGAAAGCGAATCCTTCATAGAAGGCATTTTATATTTCTTTGCAAATGTTTTTAGTTTTTACCCATTTACAGTTTCCAAAGCCAACATCAACAATTCCATTAATTGTCCTTTAAGCCTTTTAGCTTCCGCGTCTTTTTGATTAATTTATTGTGAATTTTATATATATTTAGTTTCACCGCGATTTAATTGATTTTACACCAACCAGCGTTAGAAACCAGGCCATTAGATATTATGTATAAATTTAAAATTTTATATTTTGTGAATAAAAATGATTGCTTTTAAATGATTAATTTGTTTATTTGAATTGAGATTCATTTTTTCATAGATACTTTTAGATGAGATTGAATATTTTTAATAATTAATTAGGGAATACAGATTTTGAGATTGAATTGAGAATTTTTTAATACCAATGCATATGGGCAAGTTTTCTCTTCGATTTACCGTTTCCATTTATGGTTTGGATTTAATTTTATCAAATAACAAAAATTTTGAAAATTATATTTTGAGTATTTGACTGTTTCTAACACCGTTTATAGCTATTAAAAATATTTTTTGGGATAAGAATTTATAATTAGCTAAGGAACATTTTAAGAACTGTGAAATTTTTTGAAGAGTAAATTTCGAGAGCCTTATTGCTCCAGTGTAGTAGGAGAGTTCGGTTCTTCAGTTCTGCAAAGTAGAGTTGGTAAGGAGGTAAACCAGATCTCAGTGTCTCCGACTTCTGAACAGCAAGAGCCCTCAGTTTAATAAACTGAAGTATTGTGCAAACTTGTCATTGAAATATGGCTTACAAATAATTTCGGAGAACCTGGAAGGTATGGGACATCTCCTAGACAAAGTGATTCAAAAATATTTAAAAACGAAAAGTCCAGACCTCGTGAATGAATATTTAGTGCAACTCGATTAATGTGCAACTTGAATGCGCAATTCAATAGGTGTGCACCTCAATTAGTGTGCACTGTGACCGATGTAGAGCTTGATTAGTTGTCATATGTATTTAAGTATGTAAAAAAATTACTACTCGAAACATTTTCTTTAAGTTGGTACTATTATAAATAACCGTCACTCTTCTGTAGCTTCCACATTTTTTAGGTTGGTAAGTTTAATCGACCAATCAGAACTGCGTTATAGAAGGAATGACAGAAAGAATATTTTTTTTATAAATTAGAGTATAATAAAATTATTCAATTAGGCATAATTATTAAGCAAAATGAAAAAAATCATTAATTTCCAATATCAACTTTTTTTCAGATGCTTAGAGCTTGGGCCTACCTTGGATCTTCACTGCAATCAACGTTGGACAAAAAGCTATATAGAAGATACGTGGATACAAAATGTTACGGTAGATGATAAGCTGAAGTTTATTCTAAATAGTTGTAAGGAGAATTTTAATTTATACGAAAATCAGATAAATTTAACAATTAACATTAAAACTTTGACACTTTGCTTTAATCCATCCTGTGTATTCGTTCCGTTACATAAATAATTTAGTTTAAAAGTATTGTAAAATTTCTTAAAATACTTCCACATGCCGTTATTGTAAATTTCTTCAAAAACTCATTTTTGTTGTTTGCCACTACTAATTTATTGAAAAATTACGCTCTGTTATTCAACATTTTCCGAAAAACTCTTACACTCAACCCTGAAAACTTCCAATAGTAAACTGTTGTCAAAGTTTAACAAATTTTATATAACCTCTGACATTAGATCATGAACTCAGTCTTGAAGTCGATTTTCATCGAGTTAACAACTAGACTCCGTTCCAATAATATTTTTTTAAAAATAATGTCATCGTCATGATAATCTCAAAACCGGTCAAGACATACTTGGAAACCCAAAAATTGGAGGTCTTTCGCCACCCGCCGCGCCGTACTCTCTAGACGTTATTCTTATTGACTACCATTTGTTTCGATTGATGGTACACGGCTTGGCAGATCAGCATTTCCGTTCTTATGAGGAAGTCCAAAGATGAATGGAAGAAACATAGTTTTCTCAAGATGGTATCCGAAAATTGCCAAAAGAATCATCAAGAATCACGAATAGGTAATCACTTTTTAATAATAAAACCTCAAATTTGGAAAATAAACGGCGGAAGCAAAGTTGTCCACCTAATATTTTATGTGGAAAACTTACTGAGAAATCAAATGATGGAAACTAAACAACTGAAAAATTTTTATTGAAAGCAGAAGACAATAGAGGGATAGTTATAGAATTGTTATTATTTTAATAAACGATTATAGCACCAGGTTAACTCACATCATATCTCGTTGATGATAGTTCATTTTTGTCTTAGCTTCAATCACAGAGATGAATTCGTCATGCAATAGGTAGAAAAAGAATATTTTGAGAAATGCAATTTTTCTCTGCAATTTGAATATCAGTGTATAAAACCAGAAGATCTTTTGAAAAGCAGCTTGGCTCATTATACCTAGCTGATCTTAAGCTATATGGTAGGTGTTAGAAAGTGAATATAAAAATAGACTAGTGCGGTTACAGTCAATCGACAAACTAGTATCTGTAGAAAGTTGTATGCTGTATTTATTTATGTATTTAACCAGAAACTTTCCAATTTTGATTTTTTGTCTGACATTTTTTGAAATTAATCTCCAAAACTATTTGTGTGTTGACTACGTTTTTTTAGCTTTATTACTCACTGTTGACTTCAACTAATTAAAATCAGAAGTGAGCTATATTAGGCAAAACAATAATTTTAACTTAATAGTTACTATACAACAACTTCTGGAATAGAGTTACCCAAAGTACGGATAGCGCTGTTAATATAAGAATATACTGAAAACTTCAATAATATAACAAGTTAATTCAAATAATAAAATAGATATTATATTAGACCTCTCAGCGATGGTTATTTGAATTAACTTGTTATATGGAAGTTTTTAATATTATTAATTCTCACAAGTTAAGATTTATATATTTAAACCGAATGTGTTCTCGGAAGCAAAACGATTAAGCTTTAACATATACTCCATCTAGATTTCTAAAGCTACCAAAAAAACGTATAAAATACTTACATATGGTAGCTTAAACGTTGTTCGTAATTTAGGTAATTTTAATCCTAATAAATCCTTAATTTGCTCTGCTACAACTTGAAACGCGCACGCACAGGTGAAAGCATTGACTAGTGTTTCTGATAAAAGTGTTGCAACAATTCCTAATCTAAATATATACATAATTACCTAAAATATTATAAAATAAATAATAAATTGACAAGTCAAAATAGGTATAAATGCATTACTTGAATGATAGCTACTGTAAATGTTACAGTAGTGGCTACCTGGAGACTACTAAACAGCATAGAATCATTTTGTACATCCGAAATCTTAAATTGTGTACCATTATATGCAATATCCTCATACGAATACTGCGTAACAACTTTACCAGTCATTAAACATACGATGGCGAAGGTACCTAAAATAAAAATTTGCTATATTTTCACCTAATTTTCGTAACTTGGTTAATGACAGCACAAACCTATTGAAACGTGCCTGGACGTTCCAAAAATAAAATAAACTAAGACAGGAAAGAAAGCCATGTAAATTCCAACCACGGGAGATAAGTTACCCAGCAGCCCGTAAGCCATTCCCTAAAATAAACAATGTAATGTTCTCTATTTGTGTAAATAATAAATAAAATAGAATTTACCTGAGGAATATTCATTATTGCTACCGTAATTCCGCTAGCAATATCTCCAAAAATACTGCTTCTGAATGAATACCTTGGAAGCCAATATAGTATGGGAATAACGCTGTATAAAAATGATAACCCATTGAATCGTTTGAGCTTTGTCTTAAAATCATTTTTAACTAAAAGACAAAATAAATTAATAATTATATTATTTAATTTAATTAAAAATAATGTAATTATTACAAGATTTTGGTTGGTAATTGTACGCAGTAGCTGTGTTGAGTTCGTCCAATTGATATACGGGTCGGTTAACAAGTAAGGACGTTGTCGGCTTTTTCGTCGTATCTATTCCCATTTGTCTAGAAGATAAACAAACAAATATAACTATTAAATACATTACAGGCAAATAAAAAAAATATTATACTTGTCGTAGGAATTTGAGTAGCTCGAAATCAATGGAGTCTTTTCACTCATTTTATAATAAATTTAAAGTACGTTCACTGTGAAACAACAAGAATTTTAATCTGGCTACTTCGATAACTAGAGCTACACTTATAGATAAACTATAATAAATACTAATATTTGTCATTCACACAAATTACATTGGTCTTGGTCTGCATAATGTAATGTACTATTAATAAAATTCGTATGCTTCAATAATATCAAATAAATTTCTGAAAATGATAAATAGTTGTCAGTTCTTTAAAATTATTGATGCCGATAATGTAGGTATAATAAAACTTTTATTATTCATACAAAATTAATGAGTTCAAAATATTGAAGATAGATAAATTTTTAATTGCAAAAATATCGCTACCAACATTTTATCGTTAAATTATAAGGTTATGTTTGTGTTTCTACATTTTAAAAGAATAAAAAATTTTTCTGATGACAATAAATAAAATTAGAGTTACTTAAGTTTTCTGGTTTTTCTCATCTTGTAGATAAATTGGTAAAACTGAAAATCGATTCATTTTGGAAATAAATCATTCCGTGATTTTGCAAAATGGTCAAAAAATTTGATTAGACTTCATATGTCATATTTACTTAGTTTTAAATGTCAATTTCAAAAATGGCATTGACTAAAGAACTAAGCATCATAATTTTAAAAAGTTTTATGTTGAAATAAAAATTTTAATACTGAAGTCGCAAGGAGTCGAAAAAAGAAGTCACATCCGAAGAGAGATATGATGTTTATAAGAACATCAAATATTGGAACCTCGGATTGAGATGAAAATTATTTCAGAATAGGTACTTACTACTTAAAGAATTATTATTTAAAACCACCACCGAAAGATTTACAAATATCATGTGATTATTTTTTGTGATTTTTTTTATATTTGTGTGAACATTGTCGATAAATTTGCTAATATATTTAAATACAATATTATCAGTTTCCTGAATCGAGTTGTATTAGATTTAAAAATCGTTTTATCATTTAAGATACCTGTATTTCAATTGCGTCACTAAACTATTAATAAATTATTCATTTATTCGATTACACCAAAATTATTTAAGAAGGAGAATCGTAATAAGAAGAATCCCTTTAAGAGTAACAGAATGCTTACGGTATTTGTCCCTTATTTAGAAACCGCAATATCTGGCAAAATTTCTTGTCACAAGCTTTGGATAAGTATTGGAAAAGCAGTATCTATTTTTGATAGATGATAACAACCGAAAACATTTAAACATTTTTGACGCATTTAAAAATTTATCACACTTTTAAATTTCAAAATATTATTTGTATGAAATGCAGTAATTTTAAAACCAGCTTTCAAACATTAAAATATTATCTATTGAATTTTTAAATAAGGTTGGTGCAATTAGACCTTGACTTGTTCACTAATCAAAATATAATTCTGATATCTTATCAATTAGTTACAATAATTTTCTTCTACGAGGTAAGAAATTTACGCCTGTTGCCATGTAAAGTAGAAAACAATTCAAATCAAATTAACCAGTTACGTTTGGTAACCATTGACAGATAAGATAGATTGTTTTCAAAAGGAAAACAAACAAATAGTGAATTGGTAGATTTATTTAAAAACAAATAAGAGAAATTCTTAAAAAGAAAGTCATCCGAAACTCACTTCATCTAGAACGAATCAAGAAATTTTAAATTTTACATAATTAATCTATTAATATTGGACAATATTTTTTGATATTAGAAGTATTCTCATATTATTCGGTATCAGTTATTATCAGAAGTTCCAACAATGCGATAAGATTCGAAATCATAGCTAGGGCAACTTACTCTTTCATTTCTTGCCCAATCATGTATTATGTAGTATATTTGTGGGTTTAACTATTTTTTTTTTAATTTTGAATTGGACGCATATTTTGATTATTTAAAATAGACAAATTCTGATTTTTCTCCATCTTTAGATATAAGCTTATTTGTTCTGATTTGACGGATAGTGGACTCTGCGACTATACAGTAGCTTTCTGTTCAAGTTATCCGAAAAATTTTTGAATTATAATTTGATCTCACAATAGGTATAGGAATTAGCAATAGCGTATATAATCATTTATGCAATTAAATTTAATAAACATATTTATTAATTGTATAACTTAAACCTGTTATTGTGCATTATAAAAAGTAAAAATTAATATCGAAACATCAAATTAAAAGAATTTTTTATATAAAATTGTAATTTAGAACAGTAGCAACATCTTATTACTTTGCTTTTAATGGTCTAATCAGTTGGTATTGTCACACCAATCGATCGAATTTATATTTTGGCGATAAACTGATAAATGGTTAATATTAACTTAATAATGAATTATAGGTTCAGGTTGTACGTTTTGGGTTGATTATTGCATCGAATTTCGTAAATTAATAGTTTGATTGTAAGGGACGTTTACAGCGCAAAATTGGTTCAAGATATTAACGCAATTTTTGGATTGCCGATAATTGGAGGATAATGTTTTGAACCACATGATACATCAAAATTAATTAGGATTTCAAATACGTCATATCATAACTAAACTAACGATCTTGAATAATTTACATTAAAAATTTCAAAACAAGTAGTATTGTGAGTGTTGTAAATAATGTTCTGATTACAAATAAATTTACAATATGTATAGTTACGCCATCTACTGAGATAATTCCTTGTCTAAATGATAAATCGTGACCTTAAGCCTCAATTATAGAAAAACAGTTGTTTCATTATTTTGTCAGCATATACTATTTTCATTTCCAATATTAAAATGGTTCTTAAAGCTAAAAGCTATACAAAAAAGGACCTATTAGATACTAAAGAGAATGCAAGTACTAAATTTTAATATAATATTTATTTTAATTTACTAATTATTTTATAACTCCAATTCAGAAGTATAATAATTATTATCTAGCTTGATAGAATAAATAGTAGAATAACTTTAGTATACTGTTTGAGAATGCAAAGTAATATAAAAAATTGATTATGTTATGTAAAACAAATTTACATGTGATATGAGAATAGTACCTAGGTAATTTAGAACACCAAACATTTATTTAATTTTTATTACTTTTTAAATTATTATTGCGGTATTATAAAATTGTATCTTCTTTTATTGTCTCCACAGTGCGGTTTATCTAAAAATTGTCTTTAAAATTTAAAAGCACATTTAGAGAGTTCAACAATTTGTTAATTGTTACTATATTGCCGCTTTTACTTTTACTTATAACTTAATATCTTACATCATATCTTCTAGTAATTTAGATACAAATTATTTTATAATGCAAAATGCAATGTTTATCATTTTTTAAGACATGAAAGCATGAGTAACTTACTATATGGATATTGTCGAAGCTAAAGAAGTATCTACAGGAATAAGAAAGTATATAGAGAGTTAATAAAGTTGGATCAATTATTAAGCTTTAATGTTCTTATACAGTTTTACTTTTTAATATTTTTTTAAATAACTAAAAACATAACAATGATTGATAAAAATGTTTAATTATTGCATCAATATCTAAATTTAAATTACTCAACTTTTCTCCAGAGCTTATTGACGAAAATATTTTTAATAATCAAAAACTGAAAAAAGGAGACTAAGCTGTTACCCTGGAAACAAAAGCAAAAGCAAGAGTGAGCGAAAAATTTATGGAATTTAATTAAAATGCATTTTTACCGCATTACCGCCCGGAATCCTAAAAATTAGCTTTCAGCAAATCATAGGTAGCAAGTGTAATTAAATTATATTCTCATATTCAAGTACAGAATTTTAAGATATCAAGTAATTAGTTTGAAGGTAGGAACTTCAACTTTTGCTTTTTAAAAAATAGTTCTAATTATGTATAAGTTAAATTGTAAGATTTTAATTTTTTGATAAGATACCCTACTATAGTACAATTTTTTGATACTGCTTAAGGGGGTATTCTAGTCTAGGGGCATGAATTTCGGGCGGTTTTTGAAGCTCTGTACAACCGAAACAAAATTTTTACTATCCATTTTTTTATTATTTGTTTGTTGATATTTTATTTAACTAAAAACTCAAAATTCACAAAGTTATGAGCTGGCAAAGTGGGAGGTCCAAAAAAAAGGGTGTGCTGGCGTGCACGATATCTCAAGTTCTAATGAACCTATTTATTTGAAATTTGGTGTGAATGTTCTTTATAGATGCCGCTATAGCATCAACCTCGGAAAAATAAAACAAAAATGTTTTCACAAAATGGCGGCAGTTTGAAAAAAAAATTTGTTTTTGGCATGCTTAAATTAACAATTCCGAATTTTTTAAAAATAGTAAAATTAAAAATTTTAAACTGAGCGTGGTTCATGCGATAGAGGAATGTATAAAGAACATTCACAACAAATTTCAAATAAATCGGTTCATTAGAATTTGAGTTATCGTGCAAGCCAGTTTTATTTGGACTTCCCACTTTTCCAGCCCATAACTTGGTGAATTTTGAGTTTTTGTTTTGGTTAATTTTTTATATAATCTTAAAATATCAATAAACAAATGATAAACAAAATGGATATTAAAAATATTTTTGTTTCGTTTGTACAGAGCTTCAAGAACCGCCCGAAAATTCATATCTCTAGACTAGAATACCCCCTTAAACCTCTAAAACTGAATCCATGTCAATCATATTATTTTAATTTAAAATTAATTTTGGTTGCTTTTACTAATTTACATTTTTTAAGCGTTGTCTCAGTTTGTACTGCCATTGGTACTAAGTGTTAATTAAAGCTTTCTTTTTCGCTAGTTGGTGCCAGGTTAACCAACTCGCAGCAAATACAAAATATACAAATTCAAATAAAATAAAAATGAAAAAAATTCTAATTGTTCTATACGCGGTATTATAATTACAGGTAGGTACATGTTTGCATCATAAAAATACATTGTATTATCTGATAAGTTTATAAAATAACATTGATTAAGTTCAATAATATTTCATAAATACAATGGTATACCTTTAAACCTAATCGCAAATTTATAAATATGTATTGTCTAGTTTCCTCGTCATACTCAGAATATTATAGTTTGTTTGCTTTCCTTGCTAACGAAAACAAATAGTGGTAATGACATTTTACATTTAAAAAAGTATGCAAAACACTACATAAAATACAAGGTTTTACAAAGTTTACGTAACTCACCCGTTAATTGAAAACGGCACCAGATCTTCATTTTTATCCTTCCGCATAATAATTAATTTAGATAATTAATCTTATTAATATTATAAAAACACTTGTTTGCATTTGATTCCGCACTACGAAACGACCACTGTGTTTTACGACTTGGAGGTACTAATTAAATTGGGCTTCTTATCATTTTGTAAAACTTACCGCACACTTTATAAACTTTGCTAATGATATCCATTAAGACGTAATTAATATAATCACAACAGTCCTCTTTCTTCATACAGTTTTATAAATATTGTCTGATTAAATTAAATCTGCTATCGGAAAACACTTGCGTGACTGATTACTATAAAACTATTACATGACATACAAGCAATTTCGTACATTCAACTTCTTTTTATCAAATTTTACACGAAATACTGATAAGTGATATAGTATAAATTTTATTTCCGCACCTATACAACATAAGAGATCAGCGATTGCATATTGTTCAAACTGGATTACTAAAAATTCTAGAGTAAATGATTCAAATTTTATGGTATCAACGCTTTGTGTTCGCCAACTTCAAGGTAAACGATGTTTTCCCACCATTTGCACCATGCATATGGTAATACAGGTATTTTGTACTTCCCAATGCATAATACGGGAAGTTTTATTTCGAAAAATGCATAGAAATTATATAAACTATACCCAATTAATTATGCGTGGATTGAAATCTTTATATTTCTCAATATAAAGATATTGATTTTACTGCCAATTATGAGGCAATTAATTAAAAAAACATAAATTGCAAAATGTATTTTCTTTAAAAAACTTAAAAAACAAAATACAAAATTATTTCTTAACAGTGATAGTTTAAATATTATTGCTTATTTCAATTATTCATTGTTAAAAACAATTTTGCATAATTAGTTTCCAAACGTAATCGATAAGATTGTTATCTTCTGTCGTTTGATAATGTGCACTAACGATAATAAATAAATTAAATTAATTTTAATTACGATAGGTAATAATTTGATAAAATGAATTCAGAATTGAAAAACGATATTGTTCCAACCAATGAGAACAACATTAACTGCAAAAAAGAAGAGCTATTAAACAAACCGCACACAACTCATTAAATGCACATTTGAAAGTTACATTGTTATTAATAATAATTTTTTAGTTATTTTTCACAATTTTCGAGATCTCAATGAGATGCGAGCTACACGAGTACAATCAACTCGTGGCTTGGAAATTTCAAATTTTTTCAATAGATTGAAATTATATTAAAATTTATAATTTAATCAAGTACATTCGCTTCACGTTGAAACCACAAGGATGAAAAACCACAATGGGAAATTTTTATAATTATAGATTTATTCTTGTGCTAGAAAATGTTACATTCCAAACATGTTCATACGGCCGGATGATAATGAAATTAGCATCTGAGTCAAGGTCTGAACTTGACCTATAGTAATTTGCTTTGATTTTCCTCATACATCCCGGGGATGCGGAGAAAGAAGAGTTTTTTTAGTTTAAAATATTTATTTAAAAATTAATCATTACAAAACATTTGCATGTCCAATGAGCATTTACATAAGTGCCAAATGGCCAAACATTAATAATATCGTATACAAATAGGAGCCCCTCGTGATGCCACATATCTCCAGATTTCTTTGGGGTAACCTGATAGGTTTTACAAAAATTAATTTGGTTGATATAAAAAAATTTTACATTATCGTTTACAAATTTGGCGAATAATTTTGTTGGAAAAGCGTGAAAAACCAACTTACAATAATTTTGATTCCTGATGGGATAACAATAACAATATCAATAACAATAACAATAACAATAACAATAAAATAAAATATACAGAGTGATAACAGAACAAATAACAAATAATAGATAACAGAGAATAGAATATGTGGAAACTTAACAATGATAGATTAATTGATTCTCTTGGTCAATCAATCCGTATGTTGGCGTAAATAAATTTAAATTTCTGGGAGGCTATCGGTTTGCATTTCGCGTTCTTCTCAAGGTTCATGGATACTCCTTCCTGAGGGTAGCAGCTGGTGGTGGTGTCATGTGTCATTTGTAGGATTTGGAAGTTGAGTTTGGAAGGATGGTAGGGTTTGGAATGGGAGCTTATATTTGTGTATAGTCTGGTTGGTGGTGATGTTTTGTGTAAGGGGACTGTTGTGTATTTGGTAGGTGTAGAATTTCTCGGATAACCTCCCGATGTGGTCTCCGAGATATTCTACTTGTGCGTTTTCGTGTATGGTCGTAAGTCGAGTATATCTGTCTGCCCCCGTGACGAGGCGTAAGCAGCGGTTCTGAAAGACCTGCAGGGGCCTCAGGCGTGTTTTAGAAACACCCACCCATGCAGGACTGGCGTACGTTAGGATCGGTCTTAGTACGGTTTTGTATAACGTACGCTTGTTTTCAGAACTCATCTGCCCACTTTTCATGAGGGCATAGATCTTACGTTGGGCTCCGTAAGCCAATTGTCTTCGGAGCTTTAAGTGGGTATCGAAATTTAGCCTGGAGTCCATCGTGACTCCCAGGTATTTTACGTTTGCTTGCGGTAAGATCTTTTCGCCGTCCAGTGTCAGATGCTGAAGGACTCGATGGTTCGTTCTCTTTCTTGCGAAAACGATGGTTTCGGTCTTCCCCGCGTTTAATTTAATTTTCCATTTCTGGAAATATTTTGTAATGATGTCTAGGTGTATTTGTGTTTGTTTTGTGGCGACCTGTGCGCTGAACGAATGCGCGTAAATGGCAGTGTCGTCAGCGTACAGGGCGATGTGTGTTTTTGCGAATGTGGGTATGTCGTTTATGTACAGTATGAATAGTTTCGGTGCCAGTACGGAGCCTTGGGGTACTCCAACATCGATATCTTTGGATTGGGAGATGGTAGCATTAACTTTGACCGCGATCGATCTGCCGGTGAGGTAGGAGAGGACAAGTTTGATGAGATGGTTACTGAATCTATATTGTATCATTTTGAAAATTAAGCCGTCGGTCCAGGTTCTGTCGAAGGCTTTTTCGATGTCTAAAAGTGTCATGACCGTGACTTTATCGTTATTGAACTGACCTATTACATCGTTAACAATTCGAGTCACTTGCAGGGTCGTATTAAGGCCCGCAGTAAACCCGAATTGAAAAGGATTGGTAATTTCTAGTCGCGCTTGTTCATTGGTTAGTCTGTTTAAAATAATTTTTTCTGTCAGTTTTGTCATTGTGTTGAGTAGTGTGATTGGTCGGTAGCTGAGAGGAAGGGTGGGGTCTTTATTGGGTTTGCGGATCGGGATGGTGAGGCCTTTTTTCCAGGCCGACGGGAAGTATTGTAGGATTAGGATGGCATTTATGATGTTGGACAGTTGGGTTATAGCTTTCCCGGACAGGTTTTTGAGAACCTTGTTCTCAATTTTGTCCGGTCCGGGTGCTTTTTTGTTGGGTAGGGATTTAAGGATTGGGATGATTTCGTTGGGATTGGTTAGTAGGAATTTGTGTTGTCGTGTCGGAATTTCGTATGATCGATTTGAAAAGTCAAGCACAGTTTGTTTAATCTCCCTTTGTTCCGGGGTGTCGGTGTCGTCTAGTTTGTGTATTTTTTGAAAAGTGTTGGCCAAGAGTTCCGCCTTTTGGGCATCCGTCATGGCCGCGTCGGTGGTGTCCTGAAGGGTCGGTATGGGTTCGTAAGGTTTCCGTAATAATTTAGTTATTTTCCAAAGGGAATTGTCTGAAGGACGCAGGGAAGACAGAAGGTCTTCCCATGTTTTGTTTCTGTGTCGCGTAATTTTAAACTGTACTTGCCTGTTCAAATCGATCATTGCGTCTTTGTATCGTCTGTCCGCGGTTTGTTGCCAAAGCTTTCGATTCCGGTTCCTCTCCCCGATTAACAACTGAATGTCTTCAGGGAAGACGTCCCTGTTATTCTTCGGGGTAAAGGTCTTGGAATTTTCGGCTTTGGCTTGTGTTATATGTTGTGTGAGTAAATGAATTTCGTTGTCTAGTGTGTCTTTGTCTGTAATATTGTTATTGAGTGTGATAAGTTCGTCAAGCCTTCGACGGAATCTGGACCAATCGGTGTCCTTGAAACTAGTGATTTTGATGGATGAGCGGTTAAGAGGAGCGGATTTAAGGAAGAATTGAACTATGTTGTGATCGGAGTTTAGGTTGGGTTTAACGGTGGGTGTCGAAATATTGGTGACGTTTTTGTTTAGAAGCAAATCGATCGTGGTCGCTGTCATGTTGTTCATAGGATGATGGGTGTGGGAAGTGGTGTGAAGGATTTCGATGTGTTTGGAAAGGCAAAAGTTTAGGAGAGAGTTACCGTTCGTAATGGATTGGTGGCAATTCCAGCTTGGATGCTTGGCGTTAAAGTCGCCAGCCAATAGGACCTTGCCGTCCAATCCGAACAGCGTGTCTAGGTCTTGATGGGAAAATAGGTTAGTGGGCTTATTGTATACTGTGACCAGGGTGACATTGTCTTGGAGTTTTATCCCCAAGACTTCCATACTGTTACCTTGCGTTATGTGTATTCGTCTGTGTGGGATGTTATTTCGTATTATAGCTGCTACGCCTCCCGCTCCGTGGCCTCCTCTGTCTTGTCGGTGGACGGAGTATCCCTGGACCTTGAGGCATCTGTTGTCGGTAAATTTGGTCTCTGTAATTAGCATTATATCAATGTTATTTTTAAATAAATAGTTTTTAAGTTCGAAAATTTTGTTGCTTAACCCGTTAGCGTTCCATAAATTGATTTTGAGCCTAACACCCATACGAATTGATCGTTCCAAAGAATTTCAATGTTGCCGTGAATCGATCCGTTTTCGTACTGCAGTTCTTCAGGAGGTTGTTGTAGTCTTTTAGTGCTCGTAACATCTCGTTTATATCCATTTGTTGATTTATCTCTTCACAAACTTGCGCAAATTCCGTGAAGGCGTCTCCCATATTAGCGGTGCGTGGTGGTTGTGGTGGTGGTTGTTGTGGTGGCTGAGAGTGGTGTACCGGTATGGTTTGTTCAACCAATCTTGTTCTTGGTGTTCTTAGGGGGGGGAACATGGTGGTGTTGTTGAGCGGTGCTGGTCCTCTGATTGGTTGAGGTATTGGTATTGGTCGCGACCTCTGCCAAGCCGAAGTTGTGGGAAGGGGGGCCGGTATGTAACTTGTTGCGTAGGTGGTTTGGGGGGTAATCTTCACTCTTCTATTTTCTTCGAGCTGATTGATTTTTCGCAGATAAACGACACATGTCACGCTGTTCGCCGGATGGCTTCCTCCGCAATTTGCGCATGTTGGTCGTTCTGTTATAGGTCTCTTGCATTCTTTTGTCAAGTGCTCTTCGGCGCACTTGAGACACCTTACTGCACGCCTGCAGTTTGCGGTCGCGTGTCCCCACTCCTGACAGCGGTGGCACTGTATTATAATTTTATTATTATAATGCCTTTCCCATCTGACCCTGGCATCTAATAGTGTCGTTACCGTGGAGTTAATCATTTTCTCAGTGATGGAACTGTTCGTTATGACGAGAAATGCCTTTGCTTGCATTCCATTCATTTTGTAAACCTTTTTTGTCGTAAGATTTTTGGAGTTCAGCTCCTTTTCTACCTCTTCCACCGTAGCGTCGTTGGGTAAACCTTTCAAAACGAACGCGTGCGTTTTTTCATCTCGTGCCGTGTAGGTGTGGTGTTCCACGGAATTGTTTTTTAAATCGGCCAAAAGTAAGTCGTATTCGTCCTTGTCGTTTACGTATACGGCTATCGATGTTGCTCGGTAGGATAGTTGGAATCCTTTGGTGGCGAAATGTTTTACTTTTTGACGAAATTTTACCTGGTCGTTAACATCGCAGTCTATTATGATAGGCGGTGGCTTATACGATTTCTTTGCAGCTTGAGTTGTGTTATTGGGTGGAATTGCATCTCTGGTTTCATCCTCCTCCATGTGGTTGTCGGTAGAGTCGAGATCTTGGGTCTCCTGTTCCTTTGCTAGCGCCGCAAATTTGTTTCGTAGTAAAACTGGTAACGGGACCGGCTTCAGCCGAGGTCGACGCACTTTCTTAACGGCTGGCTCCGCAACCGTTTCAGTTTCCATTTTCCCGGGGGAAAACTTCCGCTTACTCTTTGTTAGACAGCCCCAGCCGTTATCGGTGTCGTTGGCCTGGTTTTCACTCATTTTCGCACAAAAATTTCAAATTTCGAATTCAAAATCACTAACACTACCAACTTAAGATTAATTCACTTAGCTCCTGGACACGTGTTACCTCTACGGCTGCTCGGTTGAGAATGAGAAAGAAGAGATTTTTACTTCTGCTCGGCCATCACGTCCGCTGACCTTCCTGTTTACTTTATAACAATAGTCGTGGAAATGTTTAAAATGAATTGTTAATGCTGTAGTATCTGACAAGTTCTAAAACTATTAACATTTGAAAAAATGAACTAATGAAAAATGTTGAATCAGTGAGCGTCGTTGAAAGGGCTTTTCTCGCTTCTGATCTCTCAAAATCTACGCTTTTTTAAGGTTTTCGTTAAATGCAATTTGCTTGGATGTGTCTGATAATTGTGTAGCTGTCCGAGTGACATTACGTTTTAATCAATATATAAAAAATAGTAATTTAAATATTTTCGCAAAAATAGTTCTTTTGTTATATATTTTTTTGTAAAATAATTTTTTTCAACTTTGAAGTCTAATAATTTTATTATTTGTTGTCGTCGAATAATAATCACTTTTTTGTGACTGGAATTAGGTTATCAAAATTCTCACTTTTTCCTAATTTGAAATTAAATAAGACAAAAAACTGTTACGATAACCTTCTTACGCTTAAATTAGTTATAGCTTTATTTAATTTTTTGACAAAAATCGTCACAAATAATACATACTTAAAATGACAATGAATTTCTGAATAGCAAACATTTTTTCAATTGAATGACTGATAAATTATACTCAATTTAAGAGATAAAAACACAAAGCATTATAATACCAGCTAGAACTCATCATCATATAAATATCAGCTAGAACTGATAACGAAAAATCACATAAGATTCTATTTTTCAATTATACCAATATTATATGAATATTTAAAATAGGTACAATAATTTATTATAGCGTAATAAATTAATTATGTCATTATGGCCAATGTACAAAATGAGATAAAGAGTTCAAAAATCACTTTAAAATAAATTAAAAGCTTTCGTCTGCAGCGTAAGCTTGACACGAGTATTTATTCATTAATCAAATTCAAATTACGATAAGCATAAAATGGTTGTTGTGGTGTATGTAGAGCTAGTGAATATAGGAAACAGCGATGAGCTGTACATTGTATCATTAAATAAATTAAACTGTCAAAACTTTCTTTAAAACAAATCCAGTCTAATATTTGAAAATATAAATACGACAGCCAATATGGCACCCATAAAGAAACAAAAGTTGACCTTTGTTTGTCTGCCATCTTAGATATCTTGACAGTTAATTGCGATGACATTATTTAGATTTATTTTAAACAAATGGCGTAATAATCAACAATACTGTGGTTAAAAATACCTGTAGAGTTAACAGTTTTACATTTAAAGCATTAAAATAAAAATTAGTATTTTTATTTACTTATTTCTTGATAATATTTTGAAAATATACTAAATATCTTCCAAAAATGTTGAGATTCATTATATTGCCCTAATTTCAATTGCCCCGTATGACCAGACGAGTTATTGATAACAACATTCTATAGACGTGAGATAAGAAATTCATTAAGAAAAATAGGCATGAAGTGTATTTATGTAGGCATGCACATTTACCTAGAAGGAGAATAACCTCGTCTAGTCACTTATCGTGACTTCCGAAAATTTGATCAGATTTGTTTTTACCGTGCAGTGTCGTCGATCAATTTCACTTTGCGATTCCAAAGTTGAATTTTTTTAATACTCATTTTGTAACTATTCAACGTCCATGCTCCTATCTGGACCATCCCAATCGGAAAGAAGGACAAGTCCTGGATTAGTGGACAATTAGAAAGATACACAATCTAGCGTAGATTTCCAGTGATTTGAAAGAGGCCCGGATTGGCCCATCGGGAAATCGAGAAGTTCCCGGTAGGCCGTAGGTCTAACGGGGGCCTGTGACTGATTTTTTTTGCCGATATACGGAGTATTTTAATATTTCGTACGTGATGGGGGCCGGTGACCGTCTGCGAATCCCGGTAAATAATTTGCTTCCAATCCGGCCCTGATTTGAAACCTTGGTAGGTATTTTCCGGGTGCTGTTAAAAGGAAAACTTAAATTTTAAAAATTACCAACTTTCGCTTCATTGCTCAAATTCCAAAACACTTTGATAGTGTTTATCGTCTTGGAATGTTTAAGCTGCTTGTCTTTCTAGACGGATATCTGCGCAGTTGTGTGATAAAACGTAAATCTATTAACTCTCTCAGACCCGAACGTAGGCGTTTACCTAGCGCTGAAGTACTTGCTTTAAAAAAATCTTGAAACCCCATGCCCAACCATGACTCTACTCCGGCGGTGTGCGAGGGCCGAGATAAGCTTCAAAAATCAAATAAAAATTCCAAGAAATAATGCAAGTGCGCAACTCTGCATTGGTTATTTATTCACCAAAAACCAGCTATGAGACTATAGATGCATAAAATATAAAAACAACAGACTAGAAGATACGCTCCTAATCTGCCCTGATCAAAAGTTGACATAACAGTTCGGCTGAAAAGTTCGTATCGTTTTGAAGAAAAAAAAATTTTTTTGGAAAAATTTGATTTAATTCTTCAACATAGTTGTCTTCGCGGGTGATACACCGATTATAGCGGTCTTCCAACTTTTCGATACCATTTTTGTAGTATGATTTGTCTTTAGCCTCAAAATAGGCCTCTATTTCGGCGATTACTTCTTTATTTGTTCTAAATTTCTTTCCGGCGAGCATTCTCTTAAGGTCTCCAAACAGAAAATAGTCGGTGGGGGCCAAATCTAGAGAATACCCTGGGTGGGGAAGCAATTCATAACTTAATTCATTGAGTTTGACCATCGTTTTTATCGACTTGTGACACGGTGCATTTTCTTGGTGAAACAACAAATTTTTTTTCTTGAAATGGGGCATTTTTTCCCAATTTCATCCTTCAAACGCTCCAACAATGCTATATAATAGTCGCTGTTGATTGTTTTCCCTTTTTTAAGATAATCGATGAACAATATACCATGTGCATCCCAAAATATAGACGCCATGACCTTGCCAGCCGACTGTTGTGTTTTTCCTCGCTTTGGATTGGTTTCGTCGCGTGCAGTCTACTCAGCTGACTGCCGATTGAACTCTGGAGTGTGGTGATGGAGCCATGTTTCATCCATTGTCACATATCGACCCAAATTTTCAGATTTATTGCGGTTGAACAGCTCCAAACATTGCTTCGAATCATTACCATGTTGTCGCTTTTGATTGACATTGAGCTCACGCGGCACCCATATTGCACAAAGCTTTCGCATGCCTAAATATTCATGCACGATATGTCTAACACGTTCTTTTGATATCTTTAGAGTCTCAGCTATCTCGATCAACTTCATTTTACGGTCATCCAAAATTATTTGGTGGATTTTTTTGACGTTTTCACCTGTAACGGCCTCTTTTAGACGTCCACTACGCTCATCATTTTCGATGCTCATATAGCCTGTACGGAATTTAGCAAACCACTTACGAATGGTTGCTTCCGCTGGAGCAGAGTCCGGATAATACTTATCAAGCCAAGTTTTTGTTTCAGCACAACTTTTTCCTATAAAAAAACAGTGTTTCATTAACACACGAAATTCCTTTTTATCCATTTTATTCCCAATAACAAAAGTTGCTTTACTCAAAATGCTATAACTCATGAACCAATTGACAGATCGTTGTCAATTTTTGACCCATATCGTTTGAATATTAGTTCTCACAGAAAATCATATGAAAAAAATTCTAGTGGCGCCCTCTCTTAGAAACGATACGAACTTTTCAGCCGACCGAGTAGAGTAAGTGACGATAATTCTCCATCCAACCACCCGACAAAGAAATAGGACGATCGGGCTTCTTCCAAGTACCATGAATTCAATCCAACATCATGCAGTTCATTTCACAGGTGAATCTAACGTTCAAACAATTCCTTCTCATGGCACCGGATATGCTGAAAATGAGTGCTGTACCCAATATTTTCAATCTCCCATTCTCGTTCACACAAATAACCACCCCATGTGCGATGTCAAAAAACCAAATACGGAAGCCATTTAATCAGTCATTAATCAATTATTAGATGTTCAACAAACACCATATGTGTTACAACCAATATCACAGCATTACAGATGGTGCTGCAGACTGTGATAACCAAAAAACCAACACTTGCGGTTGAAAATCGTCACCAAGGTCCCTTGTACCCTTAGGGTCGTATTCTCTAACTTTTAAGGGATCTTAACGGAGAGGATCTCTTAACTAATGACAAAACCTATTCTGTAATAATAAAAGATTCTTTAGTTAGATACCGCTCTTCAAGATCGATCTTTACCTGGCAGAGTGGTGAGGGATCTCTTCAGGTATAAGGATTTGCGCATTCTGTAACTCGAAGGGATCCATAATCAGCGTCAAAATACACCAAGTTGATCCCTTAACTGAGAGATGGTCAGTAGGTGTCATTAAGAAAATTGAAGGGTTATTTCTATTAGTGAATGTGAACTTGAATCTTGAAAAGTGAATTTATTTTCAAAATAAATATTCAATTAAATAATATTCTTGATAAATTACGCAAAAGGTATATTTTAAACGCATAATATACCTACGCAAAAATTATAGAAACCTTCTTATGAAACGATTTCCTAACATGTCTTTTTTTAAATTAAAAATTAACAAATTGATTAAAATTATTTAGCAATGAATTACCACCCCACATTTATAACTAAAATTATTTATGCCTGCAGAATACTGCATAACATCAAGCAATTATATAATCTGGAAGTAGTTATTGTTAAAAATTTGATAATTGTAAAATAATAATTACTATAAATTGTAAAATTTTATATGATGATTTGAAAGAAATTGAAGAAGAATTGAATAACGAAGAAATAAATAATAATTTATTAGGATTATTAGGAAGACGCGCTCGTAATAATATTATTCTTTTGTTTAATGAATTTTTATTTCAACTAACTATGGTTTTTGTTAAATAGCATGTGAAAATATTTAACAAATTATTATTATTTACATGTTAGATAAATTTATAAATTATGCAACTAATTTGCATATTGTTATCCTAAAAACAGTAGTTTTTTCAATTATTAATTTTTAAAAATTTTGTTAAATATTTTAAATTACCGTAATTTAAATTTTGACTATAAAACTATTATTTATTTTGTTAAATAAATTTTTATTTTAAATTTCCGTACTTCAAATTTTGTTCAATTATAAATTTTATATTCGTTTATTGTTTACTTGACGTTAAACGTCAATTATTGTATGTTATTTTTTTAAATCAACCAATGAGAACACATTTCTCTTATACACCACGTGTACTATTACGATTAAAAACATTAGCCTTGTCATTAGTTAACGACAACTGCCAGGTACAAAAATTTACCTGAAGGATGAATTAGAGAATGGGTTTTTTAATGAATCCCTTCAAGTACCCTGTCCTTAACTAAGAGATCCTTAACTAAGAGATAATTTAGTGAATACGACCCTTAGTCTCTTGCAAGAAACATGACGGCAAACAAAAAATGCTAAAATAATGAAACTCGAAACACAGCAATTAACAACAAAGGAAATAAAAATGTTACCAAAATGTTTGCCTTAAATAAATACCAAACTGCACCAACAAAACTTTAATAATATATTTTATAACGAGTTAAGTATTGGCACATTCTGCATGAGGGGAAAGTTTGTCACCCGAGCCGTAAGGCGAGGGTTACGATCCACGAGTGCCGAATAGCCATTCCAAACGAGTTCCAGACTATAGTTTCTATACGACTGATGCACAGCGCTAATATATTTCTTGTAATACGCGAACCCAAATTTGACAGTTGGCGTTATAAAACCGGTAAAACAACTTGTTAATAGATGTCACTACCAAGTTTTAATATTTCTAGATGTGAGAATATAGTCATTCTGTAAAGAGTGTTACAGAATGAAATAATCTGTAACTGGTAGGAAGAATGTGTATTTTCTGAACTAAAAATTGAGCCAGAATGTTCGTATATTCTGTAATAGTTGTATAGAAATGCATTTATAGTTGCTTCAAAATTACAAAATTATCATTTCGGCAACAGAAAACGAATAAAAATGAAACCTTGTTAAATAATAGTACTAAGTGCCCATTGAGAATCATGTTAATGTTAACGTAATGTTAACTTTGGATTGGTAGATCAGCAGAAACATGGTTTTTGATTGGAGTTAGGCGATGGGAAATTCGATACATTTTTTTTAATAAAAAAGTGCATTTAGTAATTTTTTATAGATTATTTTACTATATAAAACATAAAAATGACATGCTAATATTATAAATTTGAATTGAAAATAAAATCATTTGCAATGGAAGGAAGACTAGAAATCACGACCCAAAAAAGGAAGGAAAAATTAAGTTTCGACGGCTATCTTTACATCAAAGACAAGGTATACCTATACATAGGTCCTGTATGTACCTATACTTAGTATAGTATAATATAATATAGTATAATTTTGAATAAAGTATTAAATAGTAATAAAGAGAATATAATATAACACTAAATACTAAAAAAAAATTTTTTTTAATTTTTTTATTGAAAAAAATGTATCGAATTTTCCGTCGCCTAATTGACCTTTGCCCAAATGTTGTGTACCCAGTAACAGTCGCATTAGGAAGTACCAACGTCCCTAGGTAGAAGGTATGTACAGAGTGCAACGCACAAACCGTACGCTACCAAACTTAACAAAATCTTATTACAATGATATTTCAGACTTTATAAATTCATCCGGGATGGGACAACTCGGCGCCGCCAACTCGGCGCCGACCAACTCGGCGCTGCTAACTCGGCGCCAAGCCAACTCGGCGCCAGGACAACTCGGCGCCAGCTAACTCGGCGCCAGGACAACTCGGCGCCGATTAAGCTTAGGTTAGAAAACGATATTTTATTTAACTACAATACATTATTTTTATAATTAATATTTTTTATACTAATTATTAATTAATTAATTACTAATTAACTGGCTACGCCACTGACTGATAATTTAGGGATAACTCTGTATCAAAAATTTATTTTTGATTTATTTAAAAATTAATTTAAGTCAGTTCAATTTAAAATTAGAAAATAAGTTCAAAATAAGCACAAAAGTATAAAATAAGTTCAGGTATAAGCAAATAAGCAAGAAATCGCAAAAAAAGGAAAATAAGCATGAAAAACTATACGTTAAAATACATCTTTTTATGTAATTCGTCCACATCTCAAATTTCAAAGAGCTGCTTTTAAAATTGACAATAAGCAAAATTGCTTAAAATCCGGTCTCTACGAACGACCCTGAATGTGAAATAGTTATAACAATAACGATTTAACAAACATTTTTTTTTTTAATTTTATTATTTACTTGGCGCCGAGTTGTCCTGGCGCCGAGTTGTCCTGGCGCCGAGTTAGCCGGCGCCGAGTTAGCTGGCGCCGAGTTGTCTTGGCGCCGAGTTGGCCTGGCGCCGAGTTGGCGGCGCCGAGTTGTACCTGTGTGATATAACTTAAAAATGCTATATGTGGTGTGAAACGTGCCTTAAGTATGTTGCATTTTATTATTGATATCCGGAGTCAATGTAATGTAATTTGCTTGATAAGCGTCGCGTCACATATTGCATTACAGACGACCTGTTTAGTGACAATGACCATTTGCTGCTGATCACAGTATATTGGCCGGGGTCAATAAATAGCAAGTATACTCTTATTTGTCTAGTTTTCAGTTGAGTCTTAGTTTTATTGTCAAATGGTGAATACCACCTAAAGATTGTCGACTTGTTATAATACTACGATGTAAACCCAACAAGTTAAAATAAACGGAACTTTTCCAAACATATATCGTTTCAATACAACTACGAACCGGGATGACCGAACTATCAAAAAGGCACAAAAACCAGAATATTTCACCTGACCGAAATTCATCAGCTCAGTAAGAGATTACATTTGAAGAATTGAATACAACTGTGGGGGTTTTTGACTACAAATGTTCTTAGTATGGGTAGAATTGGTAAGTTATCGAATTATCGAGTGCTAATTAAGCATCTTAAAAAGTTTTTTTATTGTAATTATAAAATCATTTATCTTTGCACCAATTCTAAAGGATTATCCCAACGAATAAATATATTTATTCAGTTATTTTATTATATTTTATTTAATTTGCTGGCGGATGGCGGCTAGAATTTAAATTCATACTTTTAAAATACATTTTTTTCACTTTTGTGTAATCAATTTGAGATTATAAAATTTACAGCTATCTTTTTTATACGTTTTAGATTATTATCTTTGTTCTCAATAACTTCTTGTTAATTTTACCAATTAAAGTATCAATAATACTTTACATCAGTTTTATATACTTAATAGCATTCCTTTACATTCTGATTATTAGATTGATTAATTGATTTCGTCATTATGAGAATATTTTAAATGCAGTAGCGTAGTCAAAAATATTATTAAAATATTTTAAAAAATCACATGAAATACTTATACCCTTATTCACAAACGTCCTTAAAATATTTAACAAGCCGTTTAATTTTGCAAACCAATGAAAATGATTTCGTAGTCCAAGCAAATAAATTCCATTGGTTTGTTTAAATAAACGGTTTGTTAAAATTTTTTCGGACGTTTGTGAATATGGGTATCAATATGTTAAATAAAGCAAACTTGTGGGAACCATCCGCTGCTGTCAAATATATTTGAAATTCAAATTATATTGTACTCGTATATCAAATGCAACTTCAATTGTTGATCTATTTAACCTTTTAAGGACGGGCTGGGACAAAAATCGGCTACTGATGTTTTTCTACGTAATTTGATACGCTGAAGACGAAACAACTAGTGAAACAATTTTTGAAAGCGCAGATGACCTTAAGAATTGCATTTGAAAGTCAAATTGTAATAATTGTAAAATTATTCTCAAAGTCATCTGAGCTTTCAAAAATATTTTTAACAATTTTTTTCGTCTTCGGCGCATCAAATTAGGTAATTGATCAATTTTAATTAATTAAAACTGTTTTATTTGACAGCCCACGATTTCCGTATACATTTTTTTTGTTTATCATTTGGAATGAATGCGATTGATGAAGTTTAAAATATTAAGGTTGTTTTGATTTTATAATTTTTTGTTACTATGTTTTCATTCGTCACTGATTCCAAAGATAGTTCTGTTGACAGCCGATAACTTTGTCAGGCTCGGATACCAAGGGGGACACCGGGTGCAGGTGCAATTCCCCCAACAAAATGATTTTAGTTTGACCAATTTCAAAATTTTGATATCAAATAACTAATTTTCAGAAAGATAGGAATCACTTAGAAATTGCCCCCCTCCCCTCCTTAGCAACATTCTGCATCCGTGTCTGATATCTTTACGATGCTTGCTAGTTAAAAACTTATTTATACTTTGACACTTGGACCCTTTTAATATTTTTTAATAAATATCTAATAAAAAAAAAGATGTGATATTATATTCGAGTAGTATGTTGTTTCTATTCCTACTGAACTAAAGTTTACTATATGATGAGCATCTACACTACAGTCTATATATCGACAGTGTTGAATCCAGGTGAAGACTACGGAATGCTCCCCCGGGAAAATTAATAGAAGCATGTAAAAAATTATTATAATAATTTGAAATATAAAACGCAACATTACATTTTGAAATAAAGCTGGGACATTAGGAGTGATTTTAATTCAAATTTTATTAAAATAATTCAGTATCATTATTGTGGTCGGATATTGCATCATGCGTCATTAAACATCATAAAGGAGTCTTATGCGTTTTTCGCTTTGTGATAATTTGTTGTTGTGCCGTTGTGCAATAGTGTAATAAAACTGGAACCTACGTCAATTCATCGCGCGACAATTTATCGCAGACAATTCATCGTGCGACAATGGGGGAGTTTCCTTAGAAATAATTTTTTGAAATAATATATAAACATGAAACTGTAATAAAAATGCCGCATGTTGATGTAATTGGTTGGTCTTAAAACTCAGCGTACAATTTAAAAAAAATTTTTGAATTTCAAAAAAATATTTAATCTGCCCGCCATAGCTAACCAATAAGATTTAAACATGGCCGTCCAATGTTGTCAGTTCTTAATTGGGTTATTATTGACAGCTATCATATGTTAATTAAAATTCTTTATTTTCTCATTTAATGCTATTGATTATTTCGTCACATCAATGCTGATCAATGTTTTAACTGACAAAATTGGTGCACTCTTTTTAAGAACTCTATAAGCTGGATGGTAGCTTCTGGTAAGCTTCTGGCGAAAAGCCATATAAGTGTGGCATTTAAAATCTCTTAAACTGTGGATGCAAAGCTCTTGTAAAAGTATTATTGATGTTTTAAATGGTTCATATAATATCTTTATGTAAAATATACAAAGAATTATCTTGTTTGTAAATAAATAATGAAACATTGTCGACATGTGAATCTGACCGAAGCACAACCGATCAACAAATTATAACACAACAGAATAACCAAATATAACAAACTTCAAATATTACGTTAAGAATGAATGTTAAACCAATTCACTAACAAAATCTGTTCTATTTTTGAAAAACTCTACAAACGGGGTTAATTTGATGAATATCGCCAGAAGGCGAAAAGCCGTTTACGTGTGGCATTTAAAATCTCTTAAACTGTGGATGCAAAGCTCTTGTGAAGGTATTACTGATGTTTTAAGTGGTTCATATAATATATTTATGTAAAATATACAAAGAATTATCATGTTTGTAAATAAATAATGAAACATTGTCGACATGTGAATCTGACCGAAGCACAACCGATCAACAAATTATAACACAACAGAATAACCAAATGTAACAAACTTCAAATATTACGTTAAGAATGAATGTTAAACCAATTCACTAACAAAATCTGTTCTATTTTTGAAAAACTCTACAAAAGGGGTTAATTTGATGAATATCGCCAGAAGGCGAAAAGCCGTTTAAGTGTGGCATTTAAAATATCTTAAACTGTGGATGCAAAGCTCTTTTAAGTTGTCGAGATCTTTGTAAAACTAAAGTATTTGTTTTCATTAAATAAAAATTGTGAATCTAAGTAATCCATAATCACTCATATAAAATAAAAAAGTAACCACGAAATACACGGCGGCCATTACTTGTCATCAGGTAGGCATCTACATTTAAACATTTTAATAGAAGAAAGTACGGCAACATAGTACAGTTGTCTAAAATCCTATAGGTTTATCCATTCCCACCCAAACAAGGGTTATGACGTCATAACCCTAACAATTTCAAATTTCATTAATTTTTTTCTGATACTTAACGCACTCAAAAAAATCTGAAAAAAAAACTGATGGCTCCGTTTGATCTCTACTTTCAAATAAAAAAATAAAAAAAAAATAGGAAACTCCTCCATTCCTCGCGTGCGCCAATTTGTCGCGTGCAACATTTCATCGCAATTAAATATAATTAAAATAAAAACAACAAAAATTTAATATTACAAAATTAATTAAAATTGAAACAACGCATATTTTTATAATTATTGCTGGAAATTAAATTCAACAAAAAAGAGTGTACAGAGACACTGCCAGAAGAATGAAAGCAATACTGCAAGATTACGCTAACAGACCTATTTTAGATAGATAAAAATATGTGTTGTTTTTATTTTAATTAATTTTGTAATATCAAATTTTTGTTGTTTTTATTTTAATTGTATTTAATGCGATGAATTGTTGCTCGCGATAAATTGTCGCGGTGATGAATTGTCGCACGATTAATTGTCCGCAATGAATTGTCGCGCGATGAATTGACCGCGATGAATTGACGATACACCATAAAACTGAGTTGTTACTTAACAGCTTAATGTTTTAAGTTTTAACGTACGCACATACTATGTATGTATGTTTTAAAATTAATTTAATAAATTTAAAATAAATTGAATCAAATCTGGAATTCAAATTAAAATGCAGTTTTCAAACAAAACAAGATAAATATTATATTTAAAATGTAGTTTATTTTAAACCAAAATTTAGCATAAATATGTATTTTTTGTTTTTTATATTTAATTTAAAAAAATTAATAAAACAAGTTCCCCCCCAAAAGTTTCATTAGCCCCCTCGGGTCTGAAACGGTCTGAATTCAACAGTGGATATCAATTTATCAATCACATAAATTTCATAAATTAAATTTATTAATTGTATACTCGTTGAATATAAAACAGAAGATATCAAATATTCCTGTACATTAGTATTAAGCTATTAAGTATAAAATTATAAAAATATTGCAGACCTTTCATAATGTAAGTTGAATATGGTTGAGTCAGAGGTCAATAAGAACAAAAGTATATTAAGTTTTCCGACGTTTCGGGTTCTTTATTAATCAATTTTCAAAGGCTAAAAATATACAAATAAAATAAAAAGCAAGAAAATGACTTGAAAAAATTTAGAATTAAAAAAAATTCAAAAATTAACAAATTAGAAAAAAATAAAAATTCAAGCATTTAAAACTTTTAAAAATTAGAAAAAATCAACAATTAAAATTAAAAATAAATAGATAGAATACATACTAACCTATCGTAGAAAAATTGAGGTGAACAGTAACATCTCTCAGTTAAGCAGTACTCTTATTGACCTCTGACTCAATCATATTCAACTTGTATTAAGTATACTTTACACTGTTCAATAAACAAATTGGGATTGTAAATAATAGGGTAACGCGACTTACTTATGCAATATACTTATTTCTAACAAGAAAAAATTTTAGTTGGTCTCAAACATTTTATATAAAAATAATTTGCTCTATAAATAAATTCTGAAGTTCAACCAGAGCTAAAGAAATTGGTTATAATTTTAACTGTTTTTTATTGTTTTCTGTTACTTCTACAATTTATTTAATCTTGAGAGATACGAAGAAAATTGGAAGAAGCCTATGTCCAGAAATGGACATACTTAATATAGAGTATATTGTAAATGTTTACAATATAAATATAAATGTGAAATAGGTAAATAAAAATTATAAAATATATAATGTAATCGTCATCATGTTATGTACCTTTGTATCGAATCAGTGTCTCTAATAATTTCAATATACAATTTGCAATTTATAGTATTAAACGAACTCCACCACGCGGAAAAATATTAAGTTAATCTAATACGTATAGTTGGTATAGAAAGTTTCGTTTATAAACCAAATGTTTCTATTCTTTTAGTTTTCTATTTTGTGAATTATCATTTCACCGCGGTTTACAATAAAACAATTCAGAATCAAACTCAAAACATCAAATGTGCGTAGAGTCGCTATGTTGTTGACATTATTTGATAACGCCATGAGCGCTACCAATAGCAAGAAAAATCGCGAATAATATGTATAATAAAAATTAATAATAGGTAAAATTACAAAAATATTTAATTATTTACCTCCTACTTATCTAATTTTATTTTATAATAATACTGATTCGCTGCCTGCACAGCGTAATTTTAATTTATTGTACTTTTGTGTAAAAACAATTTCATACATACAACAGCATTCGTTTTATTTTGTAAATGTGTTTTTCTGAAATATTACATTTTGCTCTCTTAACATTAAAATAATATTTTGACAAATTATAGAATTTTACGTAATATTATACCCATATAACTACGTAATACAATATTAAGTGACGATTACGTAAAATTGTAATTATGTAGTAGGTATTTGAAAATATATTAAAATCATTTAAAAAATTCATCTTCATTTTTTCAATAAATTATTGATTCTGACTATAGGTACTTATTGTTATGACTTAGCATTATTAACCGAACAAATTGAGCGTTAATACATTCTAATCGTATGATTTCAATAATTAGATTAACTTGAAATTTTATCTCAATAAAATATAAAATTGTACAACTTTGCAATAGATTAAAAAAAAAAATTTTACCTATATTGTAGTACTTCGAAGTAATCAATGTGTCTAGTAGCAGGTGCTATATGCAAATATATTGAATAAATACTACTAAAAAGTGTTCAGTTTTTTGAGAATTACATAGCATGTACACCTATACCGAATTATATACAATACAATTTATTGTTAAAAATTTAATTTGTTTCCGTTTAAATTAAGTCACGTGTTCGTAATCTTATAATCATTTACTGTATATTTTTAAATATACAAAATTAAACATGTTAAAAAAATATTTATAAGTTGGATGACAAATACTATTAGTGTTTCATTATAAGTACTATTTTATGATATGTATATTTTTTGTTGACTAGAAAATACCATTATTTGTTATTGAAAAATTAATTAGTGTATAACTATAAGAACAATTAATTTTTTAACGTACGTGGTAAGGTCGGAACGACCTTAAAATATTTAATTACCAAAAATCAAAGTTTTTCCAACGTAAAATCACGTTGCAATGATATGTTGATAAATATTTTTCTTACATAAATATTTGGTCTGGCAATTTGTTAAATTACATCAAGGACAATAATATATAAGCAAGGTTTCAGTAATTACTATTAGATGTTTTCCAAAAAATTAATAAAAAATAATTATATAAACATAGACGACATCTGTGAAGTTCTTAAATAAACAAATTTGTAATATCTGTAAAATAACTTATGTAAACCTATTTGATCTATATTTAATCAATATCGTTCGTTGTTAATGCATCAAGGTTATACGAGTTTCTATAAATTATCTTTTTACGTAAATTTTGAATGTCAAAATTTTGAAAAAATTTTAAACGGCCTGTCAGTTTTAATTACAACAATTATTAATTGTGACTTTAATTTAAAATTTATATATTACGTAGGTACATCACTAACCTTTTCAAAATATTATTATCTTAAACGTCAATATTTAAATCAGCTGTTTCGTCATACTTTTTCACTACTTTTTCGCAAAATTACATTTTTACGTCAAACTGAAAGATTATTAGCACTTGCAACTTATTAATAACTTAAAAAATATTTTGTGATAAAATTCACTGAACCTCGGCTAATGTTCATAAAGGTTGTTTATGCACTAACGCTAACATATAATTTTTTTGTGTGAGACATTTATAGTATCAGATCAATTAGTAATATTGTTATGTGATCTCATCCCATCGACACCAAGATTAAATTTTTATTAGAATTAAGTACGATGTCATTTAAATATTTTTATTGATATTGCCAGTATTGATAATGTCAGTATTGTTTGTTTTAAATTCAAAATCGGTTAATATTAGAATTTTGGCAAGAGATAAAGATTTCATAACAATTATTTTAAATGGTAACTGTTGTAATTACTGGCAAAAAAACATATACTCGCCATAGTATTATATTTTTATTTTATATGTATTTTTAAGCAATCGCCAACAACATCTGAGTTGAAATTAAAAATTTGTTTTAAAAAAAACCGTATAATATAACAAAATCATATTACATCCTTGCATAATTTTGTAATTAATTACATAAACATTTCTATAAATAACAGTCAATAAATTAAAATCTATCAGAACACATTTCTGTAAATCACTTTCAGTTAAATAACAACACAACTGATAAAGCGATAACTTTTATGGGTACCAAGTATAATATAGCACCTTTATAAACTTAAATACAATTTTCACATAGGAGATCTATTAAGTGTCTTCGATAAAGAACTGTGACAATAAATTTAATACGCCAAAAAGTATAATACAGACGTTGACTAATAATTTAAATTTTGTAAGTGATTTTTCTTTTCTTAATAGGGCTATTTTAATTAAACTAGGTAATAAGAATATATACACTAAACCTCCAATTGATCCTGTATACCTAATTAAAGTTCCAATTCTTGGTAGGTAACAAGAAAAAAATACACAACAACTAACAACAAAAATATTTACGGTGATAACTTTTGAATATTTAAATTCGGGATTAAATTGTTTATATACCATGCCGATGTTGTTGAAAACGTCCAACCGCAAAACGTACGATATTAATGGGAAAACTGTAAAGAGCTGAAATAATAGCAATAGTCGAGCCGCCACCGTCATAGGGTCGTTTCGATCAAAATTGTTTAATATGTTCTGAAAAAAATTTCAAATGTTACTATTTTCCCTTTCTATAACAGAAAATCGAAACTCAACGAAGAATTTCACCTGAAATCAAGCTTACGGTTGTTTATAGCCTGTAAAACCGAGATAGAATTCAGTTGAGTTCAAATTTCTTAATTCTGTCGAGTATACTTACGTCTTGAATACAATCTTTAGCTAAAGGAAAGCAAACGTAAAATGTAACTCCAATAAAGGTATATGTAAATGCGACCAGTACAAAAGCAATACTTAAATCTCGCCCCTAAAGAGATACAATAGGATTAATTGATGGTATTTCAAGATATGACGAACTTACGTTATTATACTGATTCCTATTATTTTTCATTACCGAAATTATCATATTGTGGATAAAGTAACTGAGTGACAGCATTCCACTTAAAGCACAAAATGTGGGTTTTAGTTGAAATTCAAACTCCCAACTTTTCATATTTATTCCCCAAGAATAACCTTTAGCTGCCGTAAAAAAGAGAAGATACGCAATACTGAGAGTTCCTAAAATTACAAAATTAATAAATATAGTCTAAAACCAAAACAAATTACTTTACCTAAACTGTTGAACTTCGTGAAGAAGGTGGCATTCTTGAAATTTAATAATGGGAACATAAGAAATGCTAAGACAATCGGAACCGTGCTGTAGAGGTCCCACAATTTGTCAAATTTTACTTCGTGGATGTCTAAATCGATTTTCATACTGGTAATAATCGATGAGCGATTTAATCCATTGTCACTTAAGCATATCACTGTTTCGTTTGTTGATATGGGATTTAAAGACATGAAGTAACCTATTGAATAAATACATCTTTAATATCCCAAAATAACTAAAAATTAAGTCGATATTTTATTTATTTTGGTTTTGTTGATGAAAAACCATTTGCAGAGAATTTTTATGGTTTTTCGCCCATATGAGTGGGCCATATTATTTCACCAATCATCATGTATCGATGAAGATAATGGGAGTTCCTGTTGATTTTTTTTTATTTGTTTGTAAATATAATGTTGAAGTATTTTTCTGTATTATACACGGTGTGCCAAAAGTTATCTGACACTAAATTATTAAACAATTGTGTCTTATCTCTACATTAAATCACCGTCGAAGTCATTATGAAACTTTGGTGCATACATCATCGCAATTAGTTTTGGCACACCCCGTATATTATTATTAACGTTACTCACCATATAAAAAGTGTACAGAATGATATAGAAAGTTGGACATCAACACCCAGTAAACTATGGTAGAACCAATTAATACAATGAGTGAAAAAACTTTTGCAAGTACTTCTGCATGCTCTCCAAGTAGGATTCTGCATAAATCGCTAATTTCGTAATTGTTGCACAAGAATCCTGAAAATAACAAATTTGGGTAAAATAAATTGTCTTTAACCTCAAAATGTTTTTCAAATATTTCTCACCTTGTTCTTGATGAGCTTGAAGAAAAACATTACAAGTGTATAGACACATTCCGGCAACCAAAATAATGAGAAAAATTCCAGGAAATAGTCCGGCTCTTTCTAATCCCCATGGCATGGCCAACAAAGAAGAACCAATTATTGTATTCCATATTACAAATCTGAAATGTAAACAAAAACAATGTAACGTGCAATATACAAAAATTTAAGATGACGAAATAAAGTTACGGATTAAATCACATAAATTTTTATCTTGGTGGTGAAAGGGCAAATATACAAATTAATTTATTCGTCTTTGATTTATTAGAATTTTTGCTGATAAAGCAAATATCTCTAACATTGAACTACTTAAAAGAAAAAATAATTAATAAATATTATATTGTATGAAGTAGAAGTGAAGGAAATGAACGCCAATCGTTATAAACAATGCATCTCAATTTATTTTTATCAGCAGAACATGGGTTCTGGGCAATGCACTGTATACACAAAACTTATGGTTTTTGTATTATTCCATTGTGACTTGAGAAATATCAAATTGTTTTTTTAGAACATTAATAATTCAAAATAGTATACATAAAGATAATATTTTTGTGCAACTTATTGTGTATTATTCCAACAGATTACAATATTTCGAATTTTTTAAATTATTTTCTTTGTTTTTTAAAGTTTTGATAATTTCTTCTCTTTTTTTTGTATGAATTTTTAAATTTCTTTTTTATGTTTTTAAATATAAAGGTATTAGTACTTATATCTTCATTCAGACATACAAAATATTACTTTTATGTATAAATTAACACAAAACACATTAAAATTATTATTAGTGTACCATTAGATTGGATTTACCTAAATAATTAGTTTTTTAATGGCTTTCTATGGTTAAAAGTGAAATGGTATATACTATACACTTTCATTTGAACGGTAATCGTTTTTGACTATTTAGTTTAAAATAAAAAAATTTTTGAAAAATATAACTACAAAATTTTCCATAATTTTACTCTGAAAATAATTATCTATGAATTTTTGAGGTCCCTGATTACGAATCTGAACTTAAAACAATTAAAATATAAATATAAAAATTAATGCTTTTCTCAATTTTTAGATCACTGACAAGGAAAGTTGAGAATTGCTACTTTCAAAGATATTCGCAATTTACCTTACCGTTGGTGGCGCTCGTGACGCTACAAAATGTCAACAACATGGCGGCTTTATTACGTATACTGGACGTTGTAAAGTTTCATTCTCAATTATTGCATCGTAAAACCGCGGTGAAATGGTAATTCACAAAATAGAACACTAACTGAATGCAAACGTTTGATTTATAAACAAAACTTTCTATACCAACTATACGCCAACAGCAGGCGTTAATGGGTTAAATTAACTTAATATTTTTCCGCGTGGTGGCGTTCGCTTAATATAAATCGAGAATACTGTAGCTAACACTTTTCTTTACTATTGCGTGCAAGACTTATCCGTAAATAATCATCGCAGTTTAAAAAAAGGAAATTATATAACAATTGTAAAAATAACCGTTTTTGAACCAAGCTTGTTTCACATAAAAGGTAACTTCAAGTAAAAAATTCAAATTTTAAATGTTTTTCAAGGTTTTAAAGAACAGTTTCATGCTATTAACAACAAAAAGTATTATGCCTACAAAATCTTTAAAATTATCTCCTCTTTATCTCAAATTCTAAAAAAAATTGTTTAACTAACTTTATATTTTAATAAATTATTGTTACAATCAAATTATTTGATTAAAACTTAAAAATTTTGCAATGCACTGATTCTAATTTTTGCGCAAATTTATTAAGTAATTACAATTAGGTAATTAACATATTATTACTTAACAAATGAATAAATATTATTATAACAGATTATTGATAAAATCGCTATTTTTATATTAAAGTACTACATATTATCATGTTTTAATATTTTCTATGTAAACTTCCCATGCCAAGGGTAAAGGTCACGACATTATTGGAATCAGGGTAATTTAAATCTTCCTTTGTTACGGCAGATCACTAAAAAAAATTTTGTAGTTTTTCTACGAAATATGAAAATACGTTCTTTATCAAAAAACAAAAACAAAAATATTGAGACAACGAATTGTGTAATTATTGAATATTTATAATCTACATTGTTAGTTCATACGGCGATTATCATATCCAAAAAAATTTCCGGTTTTCTTTTATTTTGTTTAAATCCTAGATTACTTTTTCTCGAGAATTTCACTATCCATAGACTTGTGACAGTCAGATTTTATGTTTTAAATCATTTATGTGTTATTCTAATGACATCAAAGGGCTTCAAAATGATAAAAGACACCAAAAGAGTCGTTTTGTCTAAAATGTGCAAAGTGAATCCCTCCTAGCACATCCCTTGCTGTTTAATCGTTTATAATATTTATTGAATTTTGCTAACATTTTGAATGATAGCATACAATTGCCACACAACTGATATGAAAACTTGCTTATTTTGAAAGTAATAAATAATTTTTCGATTTATTTCCAACAATGTAATGAAGAACTTTACGCATCGAACAGGATATTGTTTTGATTTTATTAATTATTACAAATTATCTTCTTATGAAATATTTGTTATTTTATCCGACTTTTTTTTAAGTTAAATTTGCTGATCAAAAATTTAATAATTCAACAATCTTATATTAATTATATATTGCTCATTCCAATATTCTCTTTTCAAGAAATACAGAAAAAATTCTGATTTCGAAGACCAAAGGTTTGTATGAAGGTGTTTATAAAATGGAAACAGTTTTGTATTTCTGGAGAACAGTGACAGGATACAATAATACATCTTCAACTTAAAGATAACCGTGAATTATGTATGGTATACGTATTGGATTATGGTAACGTAAACAAATTAGAAAGTGAGAAAAACCAGGGTTCACTGCTTAGTAGTCGACGCATTTAAGCACCAGACCGTAACCGTCCTCTAAACTTCATTATTATACAATTTAATTTAGATATTATTCAAAAATGTGCATTTAAAAAAAAATTAATAATTAAAATGTTATCAATTTACTATTTGCACATTTACTATTACAATTTACACTGTTTTATTAAAATCACATGTTGGACGTTTTGAGACAAATTTGCATTATAAACTGACCGTTCCTTTTATAGATAAGAAAGGAACCTTGGTTTTTTAATTTTGATAAGTGCTTTTTGAAGAAGGCTTTTTGTGACGCTTACTACTAAAGTAACCCTCCTTTAAAAGAAAGCAAAATGTACCGAAACTTAGGAAAAAACTACCATAAAAATAATCTACTATAAATGTAAATAATACTTACATTGTTACTAATGAATTCTGTGTATGGGGAGATCCAGCGATGTTTTCGTTACTGTTACAATTTTTTATCTGAAAATATCAAACTGTTAATATTATTGATTTATTGATCGAAATGAAATAAAGGAAGAAAGGAACTAAAAATTATTATTTAAGCTTCTTTTGCTTAACGACTATCTTCTTTACGTTAACATAACTTTGATTATTTTATCTAGTACAGTTTTTATTATTAGTAAATTTATGGAACAAATTATTATCAAAACGAAATTTTGTTACTCTGACTAAATATAGAAACGATAAGTGTTACTATTTTAATTGTAATGTCATTTGTTGTCAAATATTTTTTTTAAACTTACCAATGACGATGTGCTAACTTCCAAAATTCCAGTAATTTTCGAAAAATGATTAAATCTGTCCCCAATTTTTTCTTCGTATGCGAAAATATCTAAGGCAGGTGCTTCGTAGTTTACCGGAAAGCAAAACGGTCTACTAAAAAATAAATAAAATAGTTATTTATCGATTAAATAAATTATCTGTGATATTAAATTGTTATGATCTGGCACACACTTGTAGATTATTTATTAAACAAAGAATTCATTCTTTTCTTATTTGCTACAAGTGAAACCTATCGGTTCGGAAGTCGACTGTATTCACCTTATTAAAAGTAAACTTACAGAGATAATGATTATTATTATATTTACTAGAGTCATCTAATATCAAAAAGATTCGATTCAAAATTTGAAATTACACCTCCAACCGACTTTTTTAATCATATATAGTTACCTCATTAACATTGGTTTTTGATACACTGCATTTGTGTTAATTGGTTTCTCTACGCTTCCACTTTCGAGATCGCTTGTGTCTGATTCGTGAAACATGCACCCGTTCTCAGTAGCACTAAAATTTGAAAATAACAAAATTAATCAATCAATAGTAAATAAAGATCAAGAATTTATTACCTAAAGTTTCCATGCGAACTTGCTGAACTTAAGAGAGGTTGCGATTCGGAATCGGAGTCTGTCGATTCATCACGTCTTTTTATTGTATTTTTGTAATTTCTGATTAAATCTAAAATTTGAAAAATATAAAATAAATAAATTATAATTATTATAATTGAAAAAAAATTTATAAATGTGGTTACTCACCCCTCATTTTAAATTAAATAGGTAGCATAAAGTAAAACATCAATAAAGGTATAATGTAAATAGTAGACTTCTGGGGCAAAATAAGAAAATAATTAAAATATAAATTTATCACTTAGAACACAAAACAGATTTCACATAATTATCTTCACTTAACGTTAAATAAATTACAAATGAGGAAATACTAATTATTTTCAACATTATAAATGAGCATCTGACGTAGTTTGCATCAACTATGATAATGATAAGTTGTGTGACGCTACCATACCACATACCATTTTCTCCAGATTCGTTTTCACAGAAAAGTTCATTGCATTTTGAACCACAGAAACGATACGTTCTTTTTTTTTAATTTACATCTCTAATTGTTTCATTGTGTCTGCAAATTAATTAATATTCTATATTTCTTCATTTTATAAACATAATGTTTGTTATCTTAGAAATATTTTCACATCAATCCATAACTTCCTCTTTTCTCAAATTTACACGGTAACTTATCACGAAAGGGGTTATCTAATAATCGCGCAATGAATTTAATATTTTGATATATCTTTGTGTAATCGCACAACAACATAATATAATATTATATGGGTTTTTAAAAGTTCAAGAGAATTTTTTTGTGTTTTTATTTTATATTTAGCAATTGGATTTTGGGTACACGAAAGATTCTGCACTTAAAATCGATTTTCTTACTTTATTGTGCAAATGTTTAAAAAATATAGTTCAGGTAGCACCTTAAGCTAAATTAATAAATTTTGAACTACTTGTTTAGTAGCCACTTCTATATAAAGATTAAATTTTAGATTTTCTTAAACATGCGACAGGTACAATACAAATATAAGAAGAAACGGTTCTGTTTCTGTCTCGAAATTTATATGTATCTTCTTCAATTTTGGTATACGTGCCACTGTTTGAAATTTTTATTGCAAAACTTTTTGGTATGTAGGTCATAACCTAAATGAACCAAAACAAATAATAAACAAAATTATATCTTGCAACACAATTTTAAAAAACCTACTTTTCTGCAAACGATAAGAAGGACTGCATTGATGTATACTATAAAGAACAGCCCTAAAGTTTCCCAATAAGTAACCAATAATTGGAATTTCCTATTTACTTAGTATTTATTGATATTAAAAGCACATAATATAAGAATATCAGCAAAAATCGGATATATCGCGTATTTCAAAGAATACAGACTCAAATGTACCTATCAGTTATTAGCAAAACTGACTTTTAGAAAACATCCAAAATGCGTTCCTTCTAATACTAATAATTATCTGCCCCCCCTCCTCCCGTACTGCTGAAGATGAATATTAAATAAGGCACTATACTTAGCCTAATCCCCTCTTCTAAAATAAAGGGAGACGGTGTGCAGTTTCGCGTGAAAAACTAGTCAAAGTATCGCTAAGCTTTAAAACAATGAACAGTTTCGAAATCGGGATGAAGAGGGTAAAAGGAAACATGTCAAAAAATGGGTCAAGATAATATGAAAACAAGTAATTTTTCTAATTCAGCTTTCCCGAGATAAAGGGGTTAAATACCTATTGCATCCCCTGTATTCCCACATGGAACATTTTGGCATTAACAGCCTTTAATTAATAATTTTTTTAAGTTGAGGTAATGTTAAGATTATCTGATAAATAAGATTTTGTAAAATTATCATAAATAATACAATAGGTAATATAATTCAATAATAAATAATATTATAATGGTACAAAAATAAATACCTAATCTGGTGTTAAATTAAAATTTCGTAATTATTTTCGCCATTATTATTTTATACTAAGAGAATTCAGAATGTATCCTATAAATTCTATAAATAGTAAATTAGTAGCAGGAGGGGGGAGGGTTAATCACACGATAACTTATATACAAGTTATTTAATTTATTGAAAAAATAATACCAGTAATGCATTAAAACAAAACTTGACCAAGGAAAGCCAGCAATTGGGGTAGTTATAACCACTCGCAGCCGAAACCGACACCATAATGAATTTTCAAATTAACTTATTTCTTTGTCCAAACGACATTTCTATGTTGAATTCACGTTCATATGATGTACTTATTGGGTATTTAAAATTTTACGTACATATCTCGTACATAGTATTAAAATGTTGAGAAACAAACAAATCTTACGAAAAACAAATAATTTGGCTCCGTCAAGTTGGCCCCTCCATTTTGGAATTTTTAATTTTTTTTTTCATAATTTGGAAGTGCTCGCGAAGTGCTGGCGAGTGCTGTAAATTTTTTTGAAAGTGCTGGGTTCGTTAATTTTTTATTAGCGAAATACGATTTTCGGGCTGAGAGGGGCCAACTTGACGCACCCCCTCCACTTTGGAATTTTTAATTTTTTTTTGTATAATCTGGAAGTGCTCGCGAAATGCTGGCGAATGCTGTAAATTTTATTGGAAATGCTGGGTTGGTTAGATTTTTATTAAGAATTGAAAAATCGGCAATTGACAACAACGTCAAGTTGGCTCCTCTTTTTTTCAATTTTATTAAATATTTAATTTTTCTTCGTATTATTTAAAACTACTCTTGAAGTGCTGGCGAGTGCTGTAAATTTTTTGAAGATATCTATTTTATTACAAAATTTAAAAAATAAGCTCCGAGCAAGACGCATTGTATTCAGAAAAACTTAGGAAAAAGGAGCTTTCAACAAATCGATGTTTTTCTTTGGTTCTAAGTCAATATAAAGAAAACAACTACCCTTCTCTTAAGTGACTAGTTTCGATTTTAATTTAAATCTTAAATAAATAGAACATCAAAACACCGATATCAATTCAAAACCCTTTACACACACCAACCCCCTTACAGTGCTCAACTCACTAATAGAAAAACCAATTAACAAATCAAACGAATAATACAATAAATAAACATAAAACTTCTGTCTAAAACTTTTAAAAAATTGAATAGGTATCATAGGTTTAAGGAGGGGGGGCATCGAGGCAAACGGATAGTGTATTATCAGATTAATTATAATCAGATTATATCCACGATTCCACGAATATAGTATATATGAAAAATGGTGACGGCTAAGTAGTACTTAGCTTACTTAGTACTTTGATTGGTTATATAGTTAAACTTATCCCATTGATATCTCAAGGTGAAAAAATTGGGCATTAAACATCTTGTGTAATAAACCCTTTGTCCAGCTTTTTTTAAAAATATTAATAAAAAAATCAAAAAACATTTTTTTGCTTGAAAATTTCTTCCGAATTTAAATTTGAATTCAAATATTAGTTTTAATAGTTGTTATTTACTACTCAGATCTCAAAAGTACCAACAATAAAATGAATATAGATAAAATTAACGAATTTAAAAACAGAAGAAGAAGAAGCTATTGAAAATTGGCGAGGACTGGGAGCTTCAAACAGAACAGAACAAATTCTGACAACGTCTCTTTATGATCAAGATAAAATAACAAATAATTCGATTTTTGCAGAAACTAACCATATTTATCAAATAATCAAAAAATTATCTAGTGGTAAAGTAGATAGAAGTATCTATGGCTTAAGAACAAAAATATTATCGGACATTTTTGAAGGAAAAACGATAGGCGAAATAACAACAATTTCGTCAATATGTACAATGAGGGAATTACTCACAAAATTAATGATGAAACAATATTTATCCTGGTCCAAAATTGAAAGATCTATATGTCAAAATTGCAAGAAATTGGATGAATTCCCTACCGCATGTCTGAGCGTTGTTGGCAGAGATATTGAACATAATTTAAACAGTATAATTCAAAGTCAGTTATTATTTTGCACTACATGTGACACGAAAACTCGAAGTAGCGAATTTGTTTTGAATAATAATTATTTATTCGTAGAATGGAAAACTAATAGTGGAAACGATAATACATCTGAACTATCAAGTATCCCTTCTACAGTATCAGTACAAAATCAAACATATCTGCTAGGAATTGTCGGAAATTTTAACCCGAAGAATGCAAAAGTAGGTCATTTTGTGGCTTATGCTAAACGATTGCATGGAAAATGGGAACTCTACAACGATTTAAAAGAAAAAGTTGATAAACATAGCAATCCAGATAAATCAATTATATGTACACTTTTATTTTTTTTGGCATCTTAAATTTTTTAATTTTTAAATAAATAAACATAAATTGGCTACGTTTTTTGTAATAAAAACAAATAAATTCCAAAACTGTAATAAAATAATTCTAAACTCCTTTTTCCTAAGTTTTTCTGAATTCAATGCGTCTTGCTCGGAGCTTATTTTTTAAATTTTGTAATAAAATAGATATCTTCAAAAAATTTACAGCACTTGCCAGCACTTCAAGAGTAGTTTTAAATAATACGAAGAAAAATTAAATATTCAATAAAATTGAAAAAAAGAGGGGCCAACTTGACGTTTTTGTCAATTGACGTTTTTCCAATTCTTAATAAACATTTAACCAACCCAGCATTTCCAATAAAATTTACAGCATTCGCCAGCACTTCGCGAGCACTTCCAGATTATACAAAAAAAAATTAAAAATTCCAAAGTGGAGGGGGTGCGTCAAGTTGGCCCCCCCCAAATTTTTAAATTTTGATTTCTTAATAAAATTTTAACGAACCCAGCACTTTCAAAAAAATTTACAGCATTCGCCAGCACTTCGCGAGCACTTCCAAATTATGCAAAAAAAAATTAAAAATTCCAAAGTGGAGGGGGTGCGTCAAGTTGGCCCCTCTCAGCCCGAAAATCGTATTTCGCTAATAAAAAATTAACGAACCCAGCACTTTCAAAAAAATTTACAGCACTCGCCAGCACTTCGCGAGCACTTCCAAATTATAAAAAAAAAAATTCCAAAATGGAGGGGCCAACTTGACGGAGCCAAATAAGTTTTACTAACAACAGCATTAATAAATTAAATATGCAGGCATTTCTGTTGACTTATCAAAATACATTACAGAAAATTATTTGTATAATTGTGCAAGTAACTCATCTTAGCAGACTCTTCAGTGCGAGCGTTTCGGCGAAATCGATTCGGCCAAACCTTATTCGATTAGATGGACAATTTTTCTAGAAGTTTTCCAGTAATCTATTAATTCTAGTGTAAAGCAACAAGTTTAACAAATCTACACTCTGAAATTATGCAAAGAGTGCAGAGTATAAAGCCGCATTGAGATAAAGATTGTTGCCTTGCCTTGCAGATAGCTTGCCTTGCGTGCTTTTGCTGTGGTCTTGCTTATACGATTTGAGCATTCACATAAAATTCTTGTGTTGCGTTGTTCAGACAACAGTGATAGGGGCATTTATATTTTTACGTTCGACATTCAGTACATTTTTATACATTTTATAATAAATATAATATAAGTTAATTTATAATTTATAAAAAGGTATAACAGCCATTCTTTATAATTTTTTAAATTATAATTTAATTTTATAATTTTTCATAATGTATGCCAAATTTTCATCAAAATTTAGATGTGCAGAATTTAAATTACTACCGTTATCCACTTTATTTTATAATTTATATAAATATAATTTTATACGTTAATTTATAAAACTACAACATACTACAAACTAATTTTTAAAACCATAAATTGTATACAAAGGACGCGCGCAGTTTTTAAAATACTTCAATTTGATTGGGGCTTGCTTCGGTACCGTTGTCTTGCAAAGTCGAAAAGCTTGTCAAGCAAGACCTCCGCAACGCAACCTTAATTTTAAGGATTAAAGAAATACTACAATTTGATTGGCCCTTGCTAGTTTCTACCTAAGCAAGGCAAGGCACAGACCTTTATCTGAATGGGGCTTCAAGGTTCCCACTAAATTTTTCAAAGAAAATTCCCTGACTTTTCCAGGTTTTCCCTGACAAAATTTTTATTTTTCCTGACATTTTAGTACCAAGCGTAATACCAAGCAATGGTAGTACAGTAATCGGAAAACAATTTGCACCGAATAAAATACATCATTTAATAAAAAGAAATATTATTATAACATTTATTTCATACAGTAATACTAACTATATTGTCGTGTTACCAAAACATTTTTTGAAAAATTTGAATTTGAAAAATTGAAAAAAAAAAGTTTTAATTTTTGATTTGTGGAAAATAATTTTTTGTTTAAATTTAATTTTGTAAATTTTGAATTTGTTGTAAATAAGAGATTTTGATTGTTTTATGTTTAGCTTTGGCGTTGTAAATAATTTTTTTTTTTTTTTGTAAATAATTAAAAATTTGTTGGTAAAAAAATTTGATAATGAAAAAAATTCTGGCAAATTTAAAAATATTTTATTTAAAAATATTTTCCTGACAAAATTTTTGTTTTCCCTGACATTGGCTCTAAAAATTTCAAATTCCCAGACATTCCATGACTTTCCCTGACAAGTTTTAAATTCCCTGACTTTTCCAGGTATTCCAGGTTTTCCATACAAGTGGGAACCCTGAATCTTTATCTGAATTAAACGCTCATATTTCGGTGGATCGGGGTCCGGAAAAAATTTTTTCTCCAAACGACACGAAAGTCAGCTGTTTCATTATTGATTTTAAACACCAAAGTCAAACTTTTCCTTACCGACATACATAAAACCACGTGGCGTAGAGTTTTTTTCGAAAGTAAAACTACCTAGGCAAGTAAAACAATAACTAGAAATGTGACATAATTTTAATAAAATTGAGTAATTTTGGTATCTACCTTTTCTAAACATTTTTTTAAGTTTATTTACCATTTCAAATATAAAATTTTAGAGCGTAATATAAAAATAATAGATGTAAAATTCGACTTTGACATTTAAATCCTTAAATATACCAACTTAAAATTTTATTTTTAACCAAATAAATAAAAATTTTGATCTTTTAACCTAAAAATTTTAATAAATGTCACAATTGAAGTTGACAGTTACGAATTCAATTTAAAAATTACCAACATAAATTGAAAATAGTTGACAGATTAAATCAAAATGTCACCTTACTTTTCTTTATTTTTATTACAATTAGATTAAATTAAAACTGGTTGACCGATTAAAATTATCTACCTTTCGAATTTTTTGCGCGCGATCGATCTGAATTTTTGCATATGCTTTCTTACCAATAATTTACGGGGGTGTGTAGCACGCGAGGGGGGAGAAGTTTTTGCTCAGTTTTTTGATATCTAGCGCCGTTTTCGAGTTATTGCTAATTCAAAAATTTTCATAGTAGGTATCGGCAGGAAGATTGAATTTTTTTGCGCGCGATCGATCTGAATTTTTGCATATGCCTTCCTACGGGGATGTGTATTAGGCGAGCGGGGAGAATTTTTTGCTCAGTTTTTTTATATCTAGCGCCGTTCCCGAGTTATTGCTAATTTTGAAATTTATTTTTGAATTTTGTTCGTTTGGAGAAAAAGTAACATGTTTTATTCGGATGGAAAGGTAACTTTTCCTGCCACGCAAGTTTTCCATTCGCTCGACTCGTTCCACTAACCTCGCAAATGAAAAAACTCGCTGGGCAGGAAAAGTTAATCTTTCCATCCTAATAAAACAATATACTATTTCCTGCCACGCAAGTTTTCCATTCGCTCGGCTCGTTCCAATCACCTGGCAAATGAAATCCTAATAAGACAATATACTATTATGGATAAACATTAAATAGCACCCAAGCGAAACCGGGCACTTCGACTATAGTCCAGTCAATGGAAACTTTGAATATATGGCAACCCAAAAGTTGCGTTCTAGGTGATGAAAGTTTCACTAATAGCTATAAATTCTCTTATGAACATATTAAAATGTATGATCTCAATTTTTAGGGCGTCATTTATAATTAATAAAAAAGAATCCAAGATATACGACTAATCGACTTTAATCCTTCATTTCTTCAAAGTTACTAGCCCAATCCAAAAAATAAAATTACCAATTTATAGAACGGTTAATTTACTGTCATATTCAATTTGAAAACTTTGTGATAAATGCACCATTAAGGTATTATAATGTTTCAAAGTAGTTTATAAACATTTATTTGACAAAACGTCAGCTGATCGAATCGCCACACCTCCCATGGCATCTGCGTCGCATGTTGCGCTCCGTACGCAGTACATTCTTATGTCCGCTGAGAATAATTTTAATTTAATTCTATTTTATTTTCCTGACTGTTTCTCTTAAATTTTCCTGTCTTCATATTTTGTGAACTCGATAAAAATAATTGAATTCTTTTAAATACCTATTTAATATTAGAGTAAGTATTTAATAATTAAAGTTACAGTCAAACTCAAGGGACCACCAAAAAAGTTCGAATTAGAGAAACTTCGAGTTATGAAAATAAAATTACACGTAAATATCTGACAATCCTATTTTAGTTTTTCAACAAAATTCGATTTATATAATAGATTCTGTACATCATACACCAATCTTAGTTTATATGAAGCTTCAGCTATAATGAGTTGCGATAAACAAATTGAAAATTACGCATACATCTTCAGCTAGATAACATCAGCGGGCATCTACAGTAAATAAAAGCTGGTTAAATTTATTCCCAGCGTGTAGAGAAAAATTCTGGATCCCTAACAAGGGAGGATGAACTCTTTATTACAATATCATTTGTAAATATCAGATCAGAAATTACATAAAGGTGAATTGTAGAATTTTGTCAGTGGCGTAACAAGCAGTTGCCAAGTTGTTAACGGGGACCCTGCTTTTATAATAAGACAAAAATAAAATAAATAATTTTACCGCACCCCGGTAGTTCCGCCCCTTAAGTTTGTTGTTGTAGAATTGTTAGAGCCAGGATATTTATTACCAGAAATCTACTAATACTTCTCGGCCACTGTAAAATATTATCACAATTCGGTATAATTTTTTTCAATAAATATCTTAAAAAAACATAAAATCTTGCTGTGGACATTAGAATGTACTGCGTACGGAGCGCAACAAGCGACGCAGTTGCAGATGCCATGGGTGGCGCGGCGATTCGATCAGCTTACGTTTTGTCAAATAAATGTTTACAAACTACTTTGAAACATTATAATACATTAATGGAGCATTTCTCACAGTTTCCCAATTGAATATGATAGTAAATTTTCCGTTCTATAAATTGGTAATTTTATTTTTTGGATTGGGCTAGTAACTTTGAAGAAATGAAGGATGAAAGTCCATTACTCATAAATATTGGATTCTGTTTTATTAATTATAAATGACGCCTTAAAAATTGAGGTGATACATTTCAATATGTTCATAAGGGAACCTTTAGCTATCGATTGGTGTAACTTTCATCCCCTAGAACGCAACTTTTGGGTTGAAGTCTAAATCTTTCGGACTACTAGTTATTTATAATGATGTAGTCTGTGTAACATCAAGGGCCTAAAATTTTAACTTTATTAGTTTCAATGTAAATTCGCTCATAAGGTCATGAGTGTTCGTGTTGACTATGGATGCTGATTTTTTTTCATATTACAAAATTCGCATTGCTTTGATTAGTTGTCGCTCTATTATACATTTGAGCAGAATTGTTAAATATTTAATCGGGATAAAAATTTAAACCCTTTTAGTTTTTTAACTTTTTTTTTGTACATTGCACAAGTTTAGATAATAAATAAATTTTATAAGACGCAGATGAGAAGCGCGAAATAAGAAATAATGTGCGCAATTACAATTACGATATATTCCAAATTATTCTCAAGTTCGAAAAAATTATCTTAATTAATATCTACATTAAATTATTAGATTTTACAAGAGAGGACTAGTTACTAACAGATGCAGAATTTTTATCATTTTATCTTACATTTTGACTAAACTTTTTAATTACGATAATAATAATTAATTAAATGCGGTTAAGGTTGCCTACCACTTTTTTTATTTCAATGTTACAATCAATAAAATAATAATTCAATAACCAACTTAAGAGTACCTTATTAGGGAATGTGAAATAAACGTCATCGAGAAAAATTCTATATCAAAGTAATTAGTACTCTTTAGCTAACAGGCAAAGTGGAATACATAATATTCGGTTATCATAAATAGCCGTTTGAATAAATTTTGAATTCCATATCCGCCTGGGAAATATTAATCATAATTGATTTGCATTAATTTGATTATCTTGTTTGTTAGCTTTACGAGCTTTTATTACTATTAATTCTAATATAATAATTAAGAAAAAAATAATAGTAACAATTCTAGCAAAAATAAATTTGGTAGAATTAAGCAAAACAAATAATATTGTAATGCAAACTGTAAATCGGGAAATTATTTATATTTATTAGATTTAGTTTTCATTGAAAATAGCATAACATCAATATCTAAAGAACATAAAAAATAAACTTCACTGCAGCAAAAGTATTCAAATTGTTTACTTAAACTCTTTTACCAAATGGCAGAGAATTATTAAATATTTAAAACAACATGCTATCTTATCATACTGTTGATTATAATTTCAATTTTTGTAAATTATTTATTTTATAAAATTTAACAAGGCTGCCACAAGGTTTTAAAATATTTATTTCAAAAGGGCTCTTAAAAATCACTAGGGTTCATTGAAAACATAATTGAAAGACTCCCATCACAGATTACAAAATCAAATTAATGGTTTGATTTGTTGCTGTTGTTGCCAAGTTATTTAATTTAATTTTTAATAAATTTGATTAATGATGATATTGCAAAAAAATGCTATTTGTTTTAATATCTTTGTGTTTATGGTTTTTTTATTAATATTTTTAAATAATTAGTTTCATCAATTAATGTTAAAATAAAATCATTCACAGAAATTCAAATACTTTCACTCCTTATTTTGTTTCGTTCTGTCCTTCATTTAAAAACAAGGTTGTTGATGATGCTGATGGCTTCTTCAAAATAATTATGAAAACTGGACGCAAGTATTTGAATTTTTTATCAGTAGTTCCAATCCCATTTCCATTTATTTTGAAAAACCATCTCTGCCCACTCGTGTTGCAAACTTTTTTATAATTACTTTTATTTATATTATAACATGTAAAACATGTTTCTTCAAAAGTCAAATGGTAGCAGGAATATATTAAATAAATTATTTCAAATATAACTTGTTCCATTCAGGTTGGTTCCATGTATCTTATTTTATTACTTATGGAATCACCAAGCAATTTTTGCTTATAAACAAACTAATGTCGAAGAAATTTGCATAAAATATTTTTGTGATGCAATAACACAATTAATACTAATAGAAGCCTACACACCTCTACTTTTTATATCAATATATTTTCAAGGTTCCAAAATTCAAATTCAAAATTTAGAGGGGACGTTTTTAAAATTCATACTTAAGAAACTATTTCACGATTAGTGTGTGTTTGTGTATTAACGAATTAAGTAGAACAAGTTTATAAAGGTAAGACTTGATATATTTACAAGGGAAAATCGGATAGCGAGAACTTTTCCCTTTTAGATAATTATTGCTTAAAAGAAATTTTGTTTAAATGAATTAAATTTTTTAAATTTATTAGAAATAAAATAAATATAATATTTTTAAAACTACTGTTAAAGCTGGTGCACACTATGCGATTTCTCATGTGAATTTATCCTATGAAAAATCCTATCTAAAATAATAAGCAATTTGCATTGCTTTTTTTGTTTTTATGTTACTGAATACCAAAAATTGTATAGTGTGAACGTAAAAATATTTCTAATATGACAAGTCATGCGATAAGTTACATGAGAAATCGCATAGTGTGAACCAGCTTTTATACTACTTATCAGTAAATTTTTTTTTTAATTTTTAAAAATATTTAATTTTATTATTAAAAAGTTATTTTATGTATCATATATTATTATTCAATTAGAAGAATTCGAACAACATACTATATGTACATATTTATTACATAAACTGTGATTTCGTAGTTAACATTGATTGTTTTGAAAACGATTTGAACTGCTGCAAGAACAAAACTGTCATGTAAATTTGTGAGTATTTTTCAAAGCTTGGTCGTAAAAGACTATCATAGAGGTAAAACCAAAATATACACAAATATATAGAAGTATATTATGTAAACAAGCACACATTTTTTCACTCATGATACATACATACATATATCCAGAAAGATTGCAACTATGTTTTGGCAATATTGTATTATTCGAGTAAATCTTTTACATTGTCAGCTTGTTTGTTTTGCTATTATATAAGTATATATTTTGAAAACGAGTTCAAATAAGTGTCAGCTTAGTTTTATTTGTCTATCGAGTTTCTTAATTACAATTTCAAATCAGAACGAGTTAGATGTAACAAAACACTGATTTACATTTACATAATCTTATTGTAATAAGTATTACAAATTATCCTCAAGTTTTAAACTCGTTCGAATTTAAATAATTGAATTTACATTTAAATAATACATAAAAATTATTTTTAACAAAAAAGTTGTATATTTTCTATAAAGGCCAAACCTATCGAAAATGGTAATTTTCAAAATTTTAAAACAGCTGCCACCATGTAAATCATCAATTTATTATACTTATATTTTATATTATATAAAAAGTCATAATAATATGTTTTTTTTTCCAGATGCAGGTGTTCGTGCTTGCCTTGGTATTAACTCTTCAGTTGCCAAATTTGATCTTAGGTACGCCTAGCTATAGAATTGTTACTGGTACTTATTTACCGCCATCAAATAACGTCTATTATGACCGATCTAATTATGTCAATCCATTCTTAAAATACCGGTATCAAAACAACCCGTATGACGGTGAAGTTTACATTACCGATAAATATGGTCAAACGTCTTTAGCTGGAAGTTCTGCAGCATATCAGACTTCATCCATTTATCAAAATTCGAGAGCTAGAGGTTTTTAATTACATGTTACAATTTTGTAAACAATCTAACAAAATTTACTATATTAATTTATTGATATTGGAAACTCATAATAATTTACAACTAAAATTGGTTATTTCAAATGCTTAACTTTTATATTTTATATTTTTAAAAAACTAAATAATTTATAATAAATTACACTACGTAATATCAAATACGCAAATCTTGGAGTTCAGAAGATTACCAAAATATCGCATTTTCAGCTGCACTCCCGCATGGTTTACATATCTGATATTACAAAATCCTAAGTTATATTACGACCACTTTAAATTTTGCAGTGTAAACTTTGGGTAGCTATTTTTGTTTTTTTACAAATATTTAACTGTTTCAGCTTTTTGCAAAAATGTAGCTATCCTTAGCTTATATGATAAATTGCATAGCTTTTATAATACTATTAATGTCAAGATTTTTTTCCAAATTAACATAATTATTGCGATTCACATCTGAGAATCTGTAACGTAGACACAAAAACCGATAAATTTGAGCTAATACTGGCTTCAGTTTATTCAGTATTTGGTCGATATTTAAAATTTCGCGAGATATGATTCTCCGATGGTGTTGGTATAAAATAATCACAGCTATTATAAAAAATAATTTATTAATTAATATTATTAAAAAATTAACGTCGTTATTAAAATTTCATGTATGCTCAGCATCCTTAAAAGCGATTACAACAAATTAACAATAAACAAAATAAAGAAGACCATAAATTGGCTAAAAATGCGTAGTCGTAAGAAATAATTAAATCGAAGGTTAAGAACTAATAATCAATTTAGATCTTGAAAATAGTTTATAAAAATTATGATCGTGGGTTAAACAAACAAATCCACTTATTTATTGCTTTATTATGTTTGTTTTTATTCAAAGTTTTTTTCAAAGAGGCTTTGTAATAATTAGTAACTATTATAAAATGACATTTATGCACGACATTCGTTTGAATGTCAAGGTGAATCTTAATCCTAACTTCATAATATATCCTAAAGCTGAGCTTTTTCTAAATATCTTTCAATATTACAATTCCCATCTAATAATATTATTAAAAAATTTCAGCTTTACAGCCAAGGTGTTATGGTCGAATTTGCGGCGAAACGCATCTTCCATTAACCCGTATTACCATGTGCGATGGACATATTTGTGGACAAAACGCTCACTGCACCACAATCAGCGGTCGACCAGTTTGTTCATGTTTAAAAGGATACATAGGTGATCCGTTATCAATTTGCAATCGTGCTGAATGTTTTGATAACTCCGAATGCAGAAGTCATTTAACTTGTGTAAACGAACGTTGTGTTGATCCTTGCGTAGGAGTTTGTGGTAGCAATGCTAATTGCGAAACTAGGAATCACATTCCAGTTTGCTCTTGTCCAGCCGGATATACAGGAAATCCATTCACTTCTTGCAGACGATTCGATCCTTGTAAGTCGACTTTAAAACTTTTCTGCTTAAATATTTTAATTTTAAACTTTAGCCGAACTGTGTCATCCCAGTCCATGTGGACAGAACACCCAATGCGAAGTAAATGGCGAAACTCCAGTTTGCAAATGCTTACCTGGCTATCATGGATCGCCAATTGCTGGATGTAGACACGAATGTGATAGTGATGCCGAATGTGGACCACAATACGCTTGCATTGAATTTAAATGCCAAAATCCATGTGCACAGTGTGGAATAAACGCCGAATGCGACATTGTACAAAATCACATTCCTGTTTGCAAATGCCCAAGAGTAACAATATTGCCGTTTCGAGTTTTTAGAAAAATTAAAATTATTATTTTTAGAATTACTACGGAAACGCATTGACCTCTTGTCAACCAGAATGTGTTCATAATAGTGACTGTCCACCAGGAAAACCTGCCTGTTTTTATAATGCTTGTAAAAATCCATGCGAAGGTGTATGTGGAACTAATGCCAATTGTGAACTTAAAAATGGTTTTACTCCCGTCTGTTCCTGTCCAAAAGATATGACTGGCAATCCTTTCGTATCGTGCAGGCCATTTACCAAAGGTTAGTTTACATATTATTGGGTATATTATAAAGTATGTTTAAACATGATTTGTTAGCTGATCTGTGCGAACCCAATCCATGCGGTTCTAACGCTCAATGCCAACCGGGATACGATAGAACAAATGCAGAAAGGCCAGTATGTACATGCCTTCCAGGATATCTTGGAGATCCTCTGACTGGCTGCATTCGAGGTGAATGTATCGATGATGCCGAATGTCCCGATCATCAAGCGTGCTTCGAATACAAGTACATATACACTAACTATTTTGGCAATTTAAATAAACGTAATTTGATTGTAGATGCCAAAATCCATGCAGAAATCAATGTGGAGTAAATGCAATGTGCAATCCACGCAGACATATAGCGGTTTGTACGTGCTTGCCAGGATATAACGGGGATTCCCTCACCCAGTGTCACCAAGTTGAGCAAACATTCGTTACATCCGAAGCTCTCCGTAGTTATTACTAAAAAAGCAGCATGTGCACGTAAAGCATAACAAATCACATTGTTAATACAAACATATTAAAAACAGAATCAAGAAGTAATATAACTACAATAATTTTTCTTAATTAATGATGTATGATGTTGAAATTTCTGAAATAAAATTGTTTAAACGTTCTTACCGTGTTGACCATAATTTTAAACGATGACGACGTCAAAGATTATTGCATGGGTGGCCTGTAACCGACACGACGCCTCCACGCTTCTCCCTGACATAACTACTAGTTTCGAGGAAGTCCACTCACGACATCGATGATTTATTTAAGAAACACCTCTTTTGTTTCTAGTGCTACTATAAAAATTAATGCAACACAAAAAAATAAAACGGTCCGACAACTAAAAAGAACTACTGTTATAAATACAACTTTTATTTTCTTAGCAAAAAAGAAAAAAAATACAACAAAAAGAAAATAAATTTCAATAAAACATTTAAATAAAATAAAACAAATAAAATAACATAAAATTACAAAAATGCATTTGTAATATCGAAATAATAATGTTTAAGCGCATATAAAAATTCGTAAAATAAAATATACAGTATAAATTATAACTAAATGCATAGTGTCAATATAACGTTAAAATGTTGAACAAGATACAGATTAACTCGCGATTAAATGAACAACATGAAAATAAAAAGTTAAAACAACTACATATATTATAAAATAAAATACAAAATTAATTAAACAAAAAAAGAACAAAAGCTAAAATTAACTTTTATAATTAATCGGTATCTTGCATATTTTACATACTTAATAAATATTTAAGTGTGTAAAAGCTATAAAAATGTGTGTAAGTAGTCCGTGATGAGCATTAAAACGTAACAGAACAAATATAAATTCTACATGATATAAATTAAAACAGTCTTTTTTAATAAAAACAAAAAAAACACAAACAAAATGCTTGCATACAAGATAAAATACGATCAGCCTTCAACAAAAGTAGCCTTCTTTGTATAAAAAGCAAAACTACTACAATAAATTAAAACATACAAAAACAATAAGTGTTTAAAAATGTTAAAACAAACTTTCCATTTACACAAATATGTGTCTGCAAGCACTTCGTTCTTTAAACAATTTGATTAGGAATTTTCAATTCCTACCAAAAAATTGAATTTTGGAAGTGATTATCTCCTGCTGCCATGCCCATGCGCCGGCTATGAATAGTATTATGGATGCAATTACCACGCGTCATATAATTTCCTCTTAGTAAATGTATATCTCTCAAGCATGGTAAACCACTTCTACATGGATTGAAACCTAATAAAAACACTGATTTTGTTAATAAGTACATCGTTTTGTTAAATAGTTACAATTTTACTCGCAAGAGAACTCGGACACTCTTATGTTAGCAATGTACATTGTACAGTTTGGAGCCGTTTTCTGTCATATATAAAATTCGATTTTATTTAACATTTTTAGTCACAAATTTCATTGTCTTCAATTTTCTACCTATACATTTTTCTATTTTGTCTCACCGATTCTGAGTGACAGCGGCTTAAGCTTCAAAATATACAATTTACATTGCTGACATAGGAGAGTCCGAGTTATTTTAAGATTAACTGTACACGATTATTACGGCATACAAAAAAAACACATTCGTGTTTAATAATAACAAGATTTTTTATTTTTATAAGTTTTTTTTTAATTCTAAATATAAATAAATATATTATATTATATTATTATGTTGGGTTTAAAAACATATTTAAAATAATACTAAGAAAAACATAATAAAATTGAACTCACAATTGGGAAGAAGGAAGAATAAGAATAATTATTAAAATTTACTTTTTGTTCTTAAAATACTGCGCCATATTAACAATTGTAAAAGAAATTTAAAAACTACAAACAAACTACTATTTCGGGTACAATTCATGAAATAGATATTTATATAACATGGATTGAAACAATAGGTTTTCAATTTTTTTTGAAAATGTACAAGTTATATCAGTAACGGTGCCGGCATTTTTTAAATGGGCGAGCACAAATGGGGCCATACATATATATTTGGGAAACACAAAATTTAAAAATAAACTCAAAAAGATACATTATTAAAGTAAGCACTTAAAAATTAAAATATTATATTCTAAACAATTTGGATCAGCACTCTAATCAACAAAGTGGGCACGTGCCCCCCCCCCTTTCCCCTGGCGCCGTCACTAAGTTATAAACATACTATTTAACAAAACAAAACAACAATTCTCACAATGTCGTAGTTTCGAAGACTTTATGTCCTCACCTTCAAGACTAGAAAAGGAGCAAAAACTTATACCGGGTGCTGAATGAGTTAGCCGAACATGGAAAATTAACATGTAAAGATTTATTTATGCAAATTCCTGCTTTCCAAATTATTTTAGAGAAAAAATGAAAGACACAAAAATTATGTAGAAATATAAACTATGAATGATAAGATCATTAGATTTCATCTAACTTTTACTTAAAAGGTCAAAAAATGCTTTCTAAATTGTTAAAATTTTTATTTATTATACTGACCATGTAATAAATTCAATTTAATTTATATTTTCCAAAATGATTACCATGGAAACTTTCATGGCCAGTCCGATAAATAAAACTTTTAACAATTTCAAAAGCATTTTTTGCCTTTTTAAGTAAAAGTTAGATGAAATCTAATGTCCTTATCATTCGTAGTTTATATTTTTGCATAATTTTTGTGTCTTTCATTTTTTCTCTAAAATAATTAGGAAAGCAGGAATTTACATTAATATGTTTTTGCATGTTAATGTCCTATGTTCGGCTAACTCATTCAGCACCCGGTATAAAATAAAAACATCGAAAAAACGCAATAATCATGCCTAATGCCCGATTTCTTCACTTTGAGATATCTATCAGATAATGAATCAACTCGACAAATTAATCTAGTAACCAATCAAATGTTTGACTTGTTCAAGTGTCATTAGTGTCACTATTATACGAATTTCGAAATAATCAAACTTGAAATATCGCTGAAGAATTGCTAAAATGCTCATTTTATGTAGACGGTGCTGTACTCGACGTGAATAATTGCAGCAGTTGTCTTATGTCCGATTTCTTCACTTAGAGATATCTACCCGATAAGTATAAACATACGGATAACCAATCAAATTAAGCAAGTGACCAAACAGACAACCGTTTTGATTGGTTATCGGTATGTTTATACTTATCGGGTAGATATCTCTAAGTGCTTGTTCACAATGTACGTAAAACATAAGAAATACATAAAACGTAAGAATTACAAATAGAAATAAAACCTTAATCGAATATTGAAAAATACTGGAGGCATTTTGGTATATGCAAAAAAACATTCTACGTCGTCTACTTGAAGATTTTAATATTATTCGATACTCCATTATGCTTTTATTTGAATTCATATTTTTAAATCTTATGTTAGTCTTACGTTTTACGTACATTGTGAACAAGCACTAAATGAAGAAATCGGACATTAGTGGGCGTCAATAATGTGTCAAGAACTTTAGTTTTAGTTTTATTTTGTTTTTATATTTCGTTTATGTTGACAAGCGTTGTCAATTAAAAATCAATATAAAAATAAATATAGGTACATATAAATACCTATTTTTTATTCGCCATTTAAAATTTTTCAGTATTATTCAATTTTAATTCTGACTTTTTTTTTCATCTTTATGTTTATAAGTAAAAAAGTTCTCATGCAATAATACTGAGACGTAATAGAAAATTATTGGAATATCCGAAACGTTTGGAAAATTTTCCGAAACGTCGGCACAACATAATATGTACGTACGATACGTTATTAATAAGAATTGGCAGGTTCTATGTAAATAAATAATAATTTTGTACCTACATTGTATTTCAAAAATAAAGTGATTTCCTAATAAGTTGAAGTCTTTTATTTAATCTAATCGACCAGTTTTGACCAGAACTTAAAGCTTCTTACTACACTTCGTATAGAAGCCTCTAAAACTTCAAAAGAACAAATCACAATTCAAGGCATGATTTAAAAAATTCAATTCAAGCAATTTCATTAGTTTTTAAGAATTTTTGTGTTTTCTTTATTTCAATTGATTCGAATAAAAATTTCTTTCCCTTCCTTTGGATATGTAATATCTTCCATTCCGTAAAAAGTGTTTTAAGTTCCACCCTGTTTGTCCAATGTATTGTAATTATTTTAAATTAAAATAAAACACCAGAAGAATGCGAACGTTTGGTTTAAAACAAACTTTTTATACCAACTAGCAACTATACGTATTAGATTAACTTTATATTTTTCCGCGTAGTGGCGTTTGCTTATTGCAAATCGCGAATAATCGAGTTATTTTTTTGGTGATCAGACCCAGGTATGAAATCTTATTATAGCCTGCTAACATTTCAGTTTTATTATTCTTTTTTTTCCAGTTTACAATAAATTATAAATTAATAATTAAAACATTCACCCTAGTACAGAAGCCGAATTTCCTCAGTGGATGCTGACAAACAGATCCTTTGGATTAAAAATCTTTTCATCTGTCAATCCGTCTACTCCCAAGATGGTTCTAGGACACTTCGCTCCGGGATATTTCGCACCCGGACATTTCGCACCCGGTCATTTCTCACCCGGACACTTCGCACCCAGGACATTTCGCAACCGGGGACATTTTGCACCCGGCTATTTCGCTACCGGAGACATTTCGCACCTGGACATTTCGCAAATAATTTGAATTATTGTTATTATTTAAAAAAATTTCAATTTTTCAATTTAGCCACCCCTTGCTAGTAGCACCTATTCGAGTTCTTGGTTAACATTCATTAAAAAATAATTAATAATAATATGCAACCAACAGCTTCTTTGGCTGCAATTTTTTATATGAAAAACAGAGATATAAAAGCAGAAGTGACATTTGCTGCCATTTGCATCAATTATAGCATCTTCTAAAAAATAAACAATTTTTAAATTATTTTAATTGTTATTAATTTTTTACTAGTTAATTTTGTTTTATTTAATTATACTATTGAAATAAAATTTGTTATTTTGCTAAACCAAATGGTACTGAATACCGACCTGATCCCTGTTGTTTTTGATACTCTTTTTGCATATTATTATTCATTATTTTTTAATGAATGTTAACCAAGAACTCAAATAGGTGCTACTACTAAGGGGTGGCTAAATTGAAAAAATGAAAAAATTGTAAACAATAAAAATAATTCAAATAATGAATAATATGCTAAAAGTGGTAGCGAAATGTCCGGGTGCGAAATGTCCCGGAGCGAAGTGTCCGGTCACCCCCCAGGTTATCGATTAGAAGACGACCAACGCCTTCGCATAGCTACCATAATGGCACTGGGTCTCGACAGATAAAACTATGGAAAAATATAATGATTTTTATTGATTTATTTATATTTCTTATGTTTTAACGTTTCAGTTTTCGTTACTGCCAAACTGGTCATTTAACACAAAATTGCCAAGTGACTTTTGAGTCAGAATATCCACACATCTTACACCGAAAGCTCTCTCTTACCGTAATCAAAATGTAGATTTTAACATTGATGTCATCTTGACATTACTACAGGTAGATTTTTCCAAACACGATTTAATAAACGCACGCGATCTCGCAGCCTTGCAGAAGGAAAAGCTACGGGAATTAATAAATTAAATAAATCATCCGTGTTGTTAAACATTCAATCTCAGCTGGTTTAATGAACCAGAGGTAAAATAAACAAAAACACCGTAGGATGGACCCGAGCGGTAAATATTGAAAATTCTCTTTTGCGTTAGACAAAGAGTTAAAGAACTTATCTCTAGTAAACATTTCCAATAAATAATTACTCCCCTCTCCCATAGTTTAACTTCAAACATTCGTCAATAGTGAGTGATAACAGCGCAACGCGAGTGAGTCTCACTACTCCTCTTGAAAACGGAGTGCTGTAACATTTGGTGAGCAGTTCAGAATACGAATTAAGGTAGATTCATATTTGTCTGACGTGATGTGATGTGACGAGTCAGAACAGTATCAGTTCCTTACATTTAAATGGAGGCGTTCATATTAGTGTGTTGTTATGTGATGTAGCTTGACCTGGCTTGACCAATCAAATTGCGTTCTGACCCATCACATCACATCACTTCAGACAAATGTGTGGCAACCTTTACTATGATTTTCGCTCCACTCGCATTAAATGCGTAAACTATCAGAAAGACGTGTTTTAAAAATTTGAGCCAATGAAATATCCTTATATAGCTATCATTACTGTTCCCGTTCTGGTTTATTGTAAACCAAAGATTCATTTCGTTCCAGATCCTGTTCCCGTTTCTGTTCTCGTTACTGTTACAGATCAATTGTGTATGAGCCTTTACAGAGAACACCTTGAAGAGACTGGAAGCGTTCGAGATGTGGACTTATAGGCGCATGCTACGAATAAGCTGGATGGACCAAGTCCGAAACGACGACGTGCTTAGAAAGTTGAATAAAGAAACGGAAATTATAAGGGCAGTAAAAATGAGAAAGTTCGAGTATTTTGGACATGTTATGAGGCATCCCGAAAAATACAACATTCTCCATCTTATCCTACAGGAGAAGATCAGAAGAGCATGCAGACCTGGAAGACGAAGAACCTGAGGCAGTGGTTCGGAATGACCTTAACATCACTTTTCAGAACAGCAGTTAATAAAGTAATGATAGCCAAAGTTCCTTAGCGGATACGGCACCTTCAGAAGAAGATTGTTATGATGATGCATGAACATGTTGATAAAAACAAGCATGGAAATTTTGATCGTGTGATAAGAGCATAAAGTTTCCAGTTGCCGTAAGCAAATTTTTCGAAGTTCACGTTATACAATTCGACCCGAAGATGAACTCGCAAACGTAGTCGTGAACAGAAAACCACCAAAACCGGTCATACAAGAGAAATCGTATGTAAAATCGTAAGCCAAATCTCATAACGTAAACTGCACTTAAGAAAGGTAGTATTTTCCGACATTTGGAAAAACCCACAAAAAAAATATCGTCACTTATGCCGCAATACCTCCAATCATCAGTACACCAAATTTTAATGGAATCTGTTAAACATTTCTGAAGATTTGTTTGGTGTGTACTATCTTAGTGGTCATTCAAGAAGTGGCCTTGTTGCCGAAGGCTTTTTCCACACAATTCCCAATGCTTCCGTACTTACGGTTTTTCACCAATACCACACAAATTTTTTTTAAAGAAGAGTTCTTCGTTCTTATCTTCACAAAAAAGGTTTAAAGTACCGCCCGAAATAACTAAATTCTTCTTTAATGTATGTGAAAAAAAGCTACTGTCAAACTTGCGAAATGAATGTCACGTCATATAATAATTATTAAAATTTTTGAATTATGTCATATTTTACAAGCCATTTAACAAATTTTCACAAAAAATAGATAAATAATTAAGATTTCGGTTAATAATTTATGTACTCTTCTTGCTTTTACATTTGGCTCAATTGTTTTCTCACCAATACTTGTATTTTAAAAGCTCACACCACATTTTTAGACAATCGGATAAACATTTCCAGAGATATGATGATATTTTTATTTTTATTTTTTATATAAATATTTTATTGTGGTAGCTCTGGTAAAGATTTCTCTGTCAAAACCTTATTTTCACCACTAGAGCCCATCAGACATACGTCCAAAAAGTTTGATTGTCATCGACGCAGAAATGCAGAAGAAAACCGAAGGACAAGGACTTTTTTCAAGATTTCGCAAAAAAAAGTAATCTTTTTTTTTTCATGTAAAATTCCTGATTTTTATCAAATAGTTTCATATGCTGTCAAGTCCTAGGGGGTCAATGTTCCTATGTACAAAATTTGGTTGAGATTCCATCAATATCCCTTGAGTTATTCACTCTTGAAGTTTCAACTTTGACAGCTTATAATTTTTGACAGATATAAAGTTAATTTCACCTATTCCGGATAAAGCTTTTAGAGGTCTTCAAAATAACCTATCGCAAAACAAAATCTTGCTTTATTTTCTTGTAGTGGCACTCCTGATTGAAAGATCGCGACGAAAACCTTATTTTCATCTTTCTACTGTAAACCCTACTACCACACCAAATTTGGTCGTGATTGGTTGTACGGTTCAGGAATAAAGCGAGAGACAAAATTTGACGACCGACAGACCGACACAAAAAATTTTTTTTTATTTTTGGAAATCTTGACATTTCTGAACACGGCGATCTCGAAAATGTAAAAAAAATAATTTTTTTGATTAGAGGTAACAAAAGCAAATTTTTTTCTTATGTGATTATTCTGCATTATTAAACAATAAAGCCATTCTTTGGACAGCCTGTCATTAAAGGATTTTTTATAGTTACAGAATAAGTTTATCTTTTCAGAAAGGAATCCTTTTCGTAAAGCTCCTTTACGAGTTACAGAATTACCACCTTATTACCGTAAAATAGGGTAATCTTGGATGTTAACTAATGAAGAGAAATGGAGATTCTGGAATGGTAATAAAACAGTTTTAAAATCATGAATATAGGAAGGTATGCATAAAGAAACCGAACCCCAACAAAAACTCTCAAGTTTTTCTGAAATACATCAAAAATTTAAAAATGTTAGTTGTACCTTGTCTACTATACTCTATTTATTTAACACATGCAGCTGATGTAAACAGTGATCAGTGCATGTCTAGCACGTGATTGCATTAAGGTTGAAACACATTTGTCTGACGTGATGTGATGGGTCAGAACGCAATTTTATTGGTCAAGCCAGGTCAAGCTACATCACATAACAACACACTAATATGAACGCCTCCATCTAAATGTAAGGAACCGATACTGTTCTGACCCATCACATCACATCATGTCAGACAAATGTCCATATACCGTCTGTACTTAAATCCGTTTTACATTATCATAAATTTACAGTTAAATTTTGTCACAAATTTGGTAGCAATTATTGTATAAAATTTCAAGTGTCATATTTGATACAAATATGGTAGTCCACTGGAAATAGACGAAAAAAGTGGCTTTGAGGCAAATTTTTAGTACAGTATTGTGACCTATGAAAATTTGTAAGTTTTAACATTTGAAAACTTTCTTTCACAACCCGCAGTGTCGGGGAGGGTGGGGATATGACGTAATATGTACATAAATATCAATTTTCGCCTTTTTTAAAGGTTTTTCGCATTTTAAATGAAAACCATACATTCCAGTGAAAAATAACAAGATAGTAAAGTTGTAGAGCAGAAAATTTTCCATCGGTTAAGTTTCTTAGTTTTTTTTCCAAAGCACCTAATTCCGCCGATAGAGCGTGCAGAAAAACGTACCCATATATGTTTGGCTTATTGACATTTTAAGTGAAAATTATGCCTTTTTATATAAACTAACATCCAAGGAAGATTTTGGTACAGGAAATTTGAACTTATATTTTTGTTTGATTATTTGATTCCGCCTAGCTTCGCCGTTAAAGTGCGCGCAAGCATGATTATAGATGCCTTTCAGCAATTCTTAAGATTTTAAGTGGAAATTATGCGTTTTTTGTTATAAATATAATATAAAACGGCTCTTAAGGTTGGTTTATGCAAAACGTCGACGCACGCAAAGCACGCGTCCAAATAAAGTTGAAGCATAGAATTTCAGTAGGAGGGTTTATGGTGCACACGCCGCCAAAAATCAAGAGTGTAAACTAACTGCATAAACGCTCCTACTGAAATTCTATGCTTCAACTTTATTTGGACGCGTGTGGTGCGTGCGTTGCGTGCGTCGACGTTTTGCATAAACCAACCTTTACAGTTTTCATTGTAAGTAGGTGCATATAATTTTCATCTGGCTTTTGAATTTGTAAAAATACAAGGCAACCTAAATTAGTCCTTCTCTGTCAAGCTCCTCCCCATAAGTATGTTGTTATTCTCAGCTGCATGCGTTAAATAAATAGAGTATAGGTGCTTCAATTCCAATTTGTGTATTTACTTATTTCTGCTTCTAGATTGCCTATAATTTTTGAATTATTGTTATTCTTGACATAAGAATTAATTTTAAATTAAATCAAAATTTTGGATTGTGAACATCTATCAAAAGATAGATACTACAGAAGCAACACACTTGGCTCAAAACATGCAGTTGTACAGTAGACTGATGTTACTCATTAGTCATTAGAAATGTATTAAGGTTATACCATCGCTTTTAGAATTCACGTTCAGAATTTAATAAAACTTGGCATATTGGTACATTATAATAAGATTATGAGCCAGTTAAATTTTTAAAGGGATACAGAGAACTGAAAAAAAGTGATTAATATTATAAAATGTTTGCTTTTAGCATTGATCCTTATGGAAAATCATAAAGTTTATTTAATTTTACAAAAACTGACGTTCAGATTTCAATGATAGTGTTATCAATGCGCAGAAAAAAATGTTTTGAACACTTTGGTTAATCAGATTCCGAGCTTCAGAGTTTGTGATAAGAGTAATTAGTAAATAATTATGAAAAATGTGCTATGTTACTTACATGTGGCAACGCAGCCAAACAGGATATGACGCGCGCCAAATTTAAACATGCATCAACCTTAGTTTCTAACTTTTATTGCTAAATTTACATGTCATATTTCTGTCAAATTTTATAAAATTAGAGAATTTAATTTCACATCTGTCAAACTGAAGTTAGATTTTATGGCAACGTTGCCTAATCTAAATACTACGTAAATCAAACGAGACAGTGTATATTTTTGACTCTTGCAGTACCGATAGTACTACCTTAAGTGAGAAGTATTAATATTAACCACAAGTAAATTGTAGTTCCTGAAGCTGATAAGGTCTTAAATTTGAAACATGCAAACGGACGAACAGGGAGCTAGAATATAAGACTTTTTACTATACTTCGTATAGAAGCCTAAAATCAACCAATTTTTTTCTGTTTTTCCAGCAAATCAACAAATCAAGAAGTCACTTATCTTTGATACTAATCACAAACTGCATTTTAATGTTTAGGGGAGCGGGTGGTAATGACGACCAGCGGGTAATGGCGACCATGTCATTTTTGAAATTACGAACTGAAATATTCCATTAATACTACTACCACCCTTTACCAGGAAGACCACCAACATTATTTAATAAGTGATTGACATGAAATTTGTAACCCCACCCGAGAAAAATGTCAATTTATGTATCTGTAGGTGTGCTTGTAATTTTCGTGCTCATTAACTTAAGCCCTACAACAAACGTAAACACGAGTTCATCCTTGTGCAGATGTGCAAAAGGTAGGGTAGACAATATTCTTTTAGTAGCGTAAAACAAAAATCCTTAAATTTTCAAAATTAAAATTTTAACTTAAAACAAGAGTTTACATGTCAAATCGGGCAATTGCGACCAATTTTGTGGGGTTATGGCAACCACTGGTCGCGATTACCCTTATAGCAATACCATTGTTTTTCTATATCTATCTATATACCGGGTGCTGAATGAGTTAGCCGAACATAGGAAATTAACATGTAAAAACTTATTTATGCAAATTCCTGCTTCCCTAATTATTTTAGAGAAAAAATGAAAGATATAAAAATAATTCAGAAATATAAACTACAAATGATAAGACCATTAGATTTCATCTAACTTTTACTTAAAAGGTCATAAAATGCTTTCGAAATTGTTAAAATTTCCATTTATCGCACTGGCCATGTAATAAATTCAATTTAATTTATATTTTCCAAAATAATTATGATGGAAACTTTCATGGCAAGTCCGATAAATGACACTTTTAACAATTTCAAAAGCATTTTTTGGATTTTTAAGTAAAAGTTAGATGAAATCTAATGCTCTTATCATTCGTAGTTTATATTTCTGCATTATTTTTGTGTCTTTCATTTTTTCTCTAAAATAATTAGGGAAGCAGGAATTTGCATAAATAAGTTTTTACATGTTAATTTCCTATGTTCGGCTAACTCATTCAGCACCCGGTATAAAAAACAATGGCAATACGTTTAGCAGTTATTTCATTTAATAGATGTGTGTAGTTCATGTACTAAGGCTCTATGGACGCAGCAGGACCCAGAAAAGGCAATTGCCGCTGTAGAATCCGGTACAAAAATGCATGCTGTAGATAGACATACCTAGTTTTTGAAGAATATGATAAAACTGAAACATGGTAACCCGACATTTAAGATTTTAATTTTTTTTATACTTTATATTTTATGTTTAAATAATTTTGTTTATTTTGGTTTTTTAAATGAATAAAAATTGTTTTTCAAATAGATTTATTTTATGGTTGTTATTGCCCACACCATGGTCGTCAATACCCTCACATGCGGTTAATCACAACCAAAAGTGACAATTTGATTTAAAAATTTTTTTTGGAAAAAAATTAAATCTTTTCGCGTAGTTGATAAATAAATATAGAAACACAAAGGAACAAAGAATGAAATGCACACCACTCGAATATAAAGCAATGATTATTTCACAAGTTTCAGCCAATTTACCTTAGGTGGTCGTCATTAGCACCTTCTAGCCTAGTAGTTCCCGGAAATATTCAATTTGAAAATTTTTAAATAGACACTGTAACATATTTCAACAATAATATTCTTGAAGCAAGTTTAAATATTTGTCTCGAAAGACAGCATATTAACAGCTCTATTTCAAGATAAATCACAAAATGTGGAATATAATTTGGTCACAGTCTCTTAGTTATGCAGAAAGCTAACAATCCACAATTTTTGAAAAAATTAGGTACTTAATTACAAACAGTTAGGGGTAAAAATGGACTTATTAACTATTCTTTGACGATGTGACAAAATCAAGAAATAGTACTTTTGTTGAAAAGGCAACTTAGAAATGATTGAATATTTCAAGATAAATCACAAAATGTGGAATATAATTTGGTCACAGTCTCTTAGTTATGCAGAATAAAGTACTTTCACAATCGTCTTTCGCAATGTTCTACCCAATAGGGGAGAGTGGTCTAAAGCCGACCGTTGTCCAAATCCGACCTCCATGCATATTTCGAAAACGTCAACACAAATTGAGATTATAATGATCTCATTATAGTCGCCATTAATTGGTCGTAGTTTGGTTGAAGATTACACATATTGCTAGTAGCATTAGGTTTGTTACAGTCAACTTTATTTTTCCATAGTGTGGTAATTCATTTTTAACTAATTTATGATTTGTGATAATTTTGTTTATTTCATAGATCACCAAAATATGGTAAATGATTTCTTATATCGTCGTACTGATTTTGAAAATAATATTTGTTCAGTGATTCATTGTTTGCTTTTATACGAAAATTCTGTTTAATTGTTAAAACGGAGTGTGGTCTAAATCCGACCTCAACTAATGGTTCCAAATCCGACCCCCATTTTTCGCGTTGTTTAGAATTTATACATTAATAAAATCCTAAAAAGTTACTTTTTTTGTGTTTTTATGTATTCGTGAATTTCACATAAATATTTTTTTGGGATTTATACAAGATATTATCAATGAATCTGCAGTTCCAACTGAATCGATATAGTTAATACATCGATTTTTATTTAGAAACATTCGATCGACCAGTCAGTCAACACAGCACCACTAACATCTAGTTTAAGAATTAATAAAACACGTCAAGCAATTTGGCCATATCCACAAGCTCCAAATCGAAAAACTATAATACCCATAAAGGCGAAAACAAGGTTGCACTGTCATGAATGAAATTTAAACGAGACTAAAAAATATAGAACCCCTAGCGAAGAAAATCACACCAGGAAAAAACCTTATTAATTAAAACTAAATGAAATTGAGCAACAGCCAAGTACCAGCAGAGTAGCACCTGCAAAACGCTCACAACAAACCAAAAGTATTTTCTTTTTTTTTAAATTATCCGTTATTACTAAGTTAATTTTCAATTAATAATACAATTTTTGTTTAAATAAAGTTTAAATTTTACGTTGTAAATTGATGAAAATAGAGGGGTCGGATTTAGAACAGGTGGGGGTCGGATTTCCCTCCAGATGGTCGGATTTGGAACCAATATTTTACTATTTTTGTTTTGGCTGTAGTTCAGAAGAGGTAGGAGATACATCAAAAGTTTGTTTAATGAAAAGTTGAGGAATTGAATGAACTTTACAACAATACTAAAATTAAAGTAGTATGTCTCGATTTAAAAGTTCTATGTAAAAAAACGAAAAGAGGGTCGCTTTTAGACCACTCTCCCCTACAATTTTTAAAATTAAATCTTATTTATTTTCTCAATGAGTATTTTATCGGTTGGTAGGTTTCTGCATAACTACGTCCATTTAAGATTATCAAATTTGAGGTAGCAATAGTATCTTCCCATTCCTAAATCAGTTCAGCTGTTTTTTAGATCATAATTAGCCAAGATCATTTTTAATTATCAATAAACATTCGGAGGTCCAATATGTATTGTTCATTTCTGTAGCCAAATTTTAAGTTGTTGTTTTGAAAATTCATAATTTTATTTTTCTATTTTTTAACCTCAACAGTATTTGTGTCTTGATGAACTTTATGATATTTGCAATACTTATACCCATATTCACAAACGTTCGTAAAAATTTTAACAAACCGTTTATTTAAACAAACCAATGGAATTTATTTGCTTGGACTACGAAATCATTTTCATTGGTTTGCAAAATTAAACGGCTCGTTAAATATTTTACGGACGTTTGTGAATAAGGGCATTAAAAAGTTAAAATTTGGCTGTGAATTTTGAAAGTTAGTAAAGGTAATTAATTAAAATTATTCAACTCAATTTTCATGTTACATTTTTTTATTCATAACTATGGAATCTCACAGTTCAATTAAAAAAAAGTTTCGATTTCAAAACATATTGTTAAAATCGCGTAAATATTTCTGCTGAATTTTAAACAATTCACCATTCTCAAAATATAAAATAAATCTCAATCTTAAAAATCAGAGCTTTGCCCTCTCCTATTTCTGAGTTTCGTACCCACCATAAATTTCTGTCAATTTTTAAATTTCATTCTTTACAATTTAATGTGACTTGTGCCAACATTAAAATTTAATAACAAAAATTGACTTCTCGTCTATACAATGCTATAACAATGCTGACAATTTCATAGATCTCATTAAACTTACAAGTCAGACTGAATATCGTTAATTTGATTATTCTTAAAGATTAAAATTTTTTACATTTAAAACTTGAGATAAAAATTTCTAATAATGGAGAGAAAAATTTGTTGAAAATTGCTCAACTTCTTTAAGTAATAAACAAATCAAAAACGACCACACAATAAAATGTTACAAAGTCCATAAATCAACCATCATCTTAAAATATTTACACTTAAATAAAAAAATTTAGAAATAATAAAAAAAATTAAAACAAAAATATACAAAACAAACAAAAAATATATTCAAAACAAACATTTTTAAAAAATAATAATCACAAGCTTACTAAATAAGTTATCAATATAACAAATAAACTTGAAAGTTTAAATTATTTGCCACGTCGAAAGCAGTCAAAGCGTATCATTAAAATTTAAAAAAATTCAACAAGAGTGTAACTTAAACTTGCAAACTTAATTTTAAGTCTTTACAAAAAAAATAAGTTTTATAGCACACACAAATTACGAAATAAAGCACATCATGTTGTCAGACAAAAAATCCAATAATGACAAGGTGTGTCCATAATTCAATAATTCTCTAAAAATAATTTATTCCTCTCTTGTTGTTCAGTATTAGGTGAAACAAACCTACGCTTACCTCTATTATTAAACAGGCAGACATGATTCATGTAATCAAGATAGTGAGCTTTCTGGCGACCATGGTCTTCTGCAACACGAATACTCAATGGCAGCATCGAATTTTCCAACTGTTTGCCGTCCAATTGTGTAATAGCAGATTGGGCTTCTTCAGTTTTTGCATACCTGTTAAATTATTAAGTGCAATTTCAATTTTTTAAATGACCAGAAGACAATTTTTACCTCACAAAGGCAACTCCACGTGGCATTCCAGTAATTTTATCTTTCAAAATAGTTCTCTGAATTATTTCACCAAATTCGCCAAACATTCGATCAATGTCTTCTTCGGTAACATTTTTTGGTAAATTGGTTATATACAAATTCGAATCTTTCATATCTTGTCCAGGAGGACGAGAATAGGAAACTTTTAAACGTTTATTTCTTAAACACACAAGAAAAAATCGCAATAATCACACAAGTTCAAATTTTTGTCATATTTATAATATGTAATTAAAATATCGTTTGAAATGAATCTAAATATAAATTTGATCAAAATCAGATCCATTATAAGAACGAGGTTTGAGGGGTCCACCCCACTCCGCTTGAAGGCATAAATTTCTAAAATTACTTTATTTACCTTTACAATTGATATTTATTTTGTCGGAAAATGTACAAAAAATCTGCAATCAGGAGTCACAGTGACGAAAGTTATTTACTTTCAACACCAATAATTGTTAATATTGTATAGCTATAGAACATTTACACGTCTTTACAATATATCATAAAATCACCATTTTGAGCAATAAAAGTGTAAATAAAATTGTAATAAAATGAATAAAATGTAAATAAAAGTGTAGCTGTTCTGAGTCACCAAAAAATCTTCTCAAAAAACAAGCATGAATTTATGTGCATTTTAACGTAGCCTGCAGTAGCGGAATAGCCACTCAAATAATTAAAATTAAAATCTAATTTTATATCTTTATAATTGACAGGTTAACATAATTTGGTACAATTTATCAACAAAATTATTAATTGTAAATGGTTCTTTTAGTGACGATAGCACATAACATAATACTTGGGTAATCTTGCATGAGCGCTAAACTAAGTCAAATTTGAGAGGCCTATTTGTAACTTGTGTGATTCCAACAATAACTTACCTAAAGTTTAAACCATTTAAGGTTTCAATTGCCTTAGCTGCAAATTCCGGTTTCGTATACTTTACAAATCCAAAACCATAACTATAACCAGTTCGAAAATCTCTCATAATCCTGATATTTTCAATTTGGCCTGCTTCACCAAAAATATGAGCTAAATCTTCTTCAGTTGCAAACTGAGGTATGTAGTTGATTATTAGTTTAGTTTTGTCCAACAGATTTTCACTGCAATCGCCAGCCCCATCTTGTTCGTTTGCTTTTCTCAACTGGCCATTGATATTAAAGGTTTCATTCATACCTTGCATGTTGGAACGTTGTGGTGTCTAAACACAAATAAGCGTTGTTGTGACATTAAACCCGATTAAAAAATCAACTTACTACGTTCATGTTAAAGCCCTGACTTCTGTTCATTCTAAAACCGCATTAAAAATTAGTAAAGTATCAAACGTAGAGTTGATCCTCATAATAAGCAAATCATTAAAAGAAATCAGAAAAGGACAACAAAATTACATCAATTAAATGATTTAGAACGAAACACACAAAATATAAAAATTGGTTAATGTCCTATTTAATAAACAAAGCATAAAAGCAATAACTTGTGAGGTTAGAATTTTAAGCGGTTATGGATTTAAAAGTTTTAGATTGATTACCAAATTAAGCTTTAAAGAAATTGTAAGAAATTTGACTCACCTCTTTTTGCGATTTTTTTAAAATAAACAAATCATAAACAATTCAAATAATGGACTACTACTGCGATTCGATTGCCAAAATAAATCGCAAATTACATGCGGTCGCGACCAATGGTTGGCAACTATTTACATACAAAAATTTCAAAGGTGACCTTAACTTTTATTACAAATTTTTTTTCAATATAAACTGCATGAAATCATTTATTTCTTACACGAAAATTATAATCATATAAATTCATATTGAACATTTTATTATTACGTTTCAAATGAGTATTTAAATTAAAATTACCTCCACAAACTGTCAAATTAAATTGAGTTCAAATTCGCTATGAAAATTAATTTGAACTAACAGTGATTGAAATATTTTTGTAGAAATTTAATTTACATTTATGTTCATAAATTTGATTTTCTGCAAGCGGCATATTTAATACATTATGTTGCAATAGTTCACAAGTATCGTTGATTTATTTTAGATAATTTTAAGTAGTTCATTTGAACCACAATTAATTTCCTGTTTTTAAACTAAAAATTTTTTTATACAGGATGTCACATTACATATATAACTAATAGAGAAGACTTCTTTAAAAACAATATTTATCGTAACTTTTTTTCTAAATTCAAACCATCAAGAATTAGGCGTAGCCCCGAAAATATGGATTTTTCAGTAAAAATGGAACAGTGCTTTTTTAAATAGTGTGAAATAATCTACAAACAAGATGTAAACCTTTTATTGTCTAAAATCGAGTTATGAATTAAAGTAAGTAAAAAATGTTGAAAAATTCGAGCTTTTCATTTGCTTTCTTAGCTTTTTTTTTAAATTCTGTATCTTTTAAACAAAACATTTTACAAGAAATCTCACGCTACATCGCGGATAGGAAATTTAACGGAAATTTAAAATTTTTATTTTTAATGATAAATTATTGTATTAATATTAAGGTTAAAGATTAAAGTATTACATTATTTAAGTAAATGTTCAAATAACCACTTTCATTTTCAATACGCATATTTTGGGTTTTAAGTAAAAAAATTTTTGACAGCGAATAAATGATTATGATTATGATTAATTAATGGGACATTTTCAGATCTTATTTAGAACCACAAAAACAACGTTTCTACAAAAATTTTGCTTTTCGTCAGTTATTTCCTAGAACCGCCTTTTCAATGTCTAATTTCCCTGTACAATAATTCGAGAAAAAATGGTATATATGTAAAATCATTTGTTTTTAAATAAATTTAAATCTTTAAATAAACCAATAAATACAATGAAAGCTAAAAAACATATTTTAAATACCACCGTTATGTAATAGCTCTTTTTCTACACTGATTTGAATTAAATAATAAGCCTTCTTTTTACTCACTAATTATTTATTTTGTTTTACTTGATTGGACATTCAAAATAAGTGATTTAGTTTCATCACTAATATTACAAATAAATTTGCTTTACTTTTAATAGAATAAATAAAAAAACTTATTTTATTTTCATAAAAACATTTAATTTTTTATATTACATAATTTTATGATTTTATATTACTTACACTAAAGAAAAATGTTTACTCAAATAAACACTAACAGTAAATATAATATTAACATAAAAATAAAACACACACAATCCCATTCTCCAAAAATTCAAAACTCTATTATATTTATCGGGTTATAAAAATCAACCTGATAAAATAAACCATAGTAATATGGATAGATATTATTTAAAATACAAAAATATAATAAACACTATTCGAAAACAAAATACGAAAATTTCAGGAGTATAATCAAATGGTTTGGTAAATTTCATCCCAAATAACTACATCCAATTTAAATTTCATTATAAACTAACTTAAGATATCAAAAATATAAAATGTTTCAAAATAAAATTAGTAGACGGCTTGGCAACACTTTCTCGTTTGACCTCTTCTACATTGTATTTTTATTTCTGCAAACATTATAGTATTAATTTTCAAACAGTATTAATTTTATATTCAGCTACAAATATTGCTCAAATTGCACAGATTGCTACTCAAAGTTTCAAGCGCAACATATTAAAATTTTATGTAAGCGGTAAAAAGTAGAAACTAGTAGTAGACACCTAATATCGAGATAATCTCTGCCAGATCCACCTACCGGTTTTATGTTAAAAACAATGTATATATTTGCCACCTTAAGTGCATTAAATTTAAGCTTTTGGATATTTAATTGGTATATATATTTCATTAAAAAAATACACCATTGCTATTTCAATATCTTGATATAAAAATTGTGCTTCCAATTTAAATTTACCATTTGGAAGCAATGGGGGAAAGCGAGTTTCATCGGGAACAAAATTGCACATTTGATAAGTGATGTCCTATAAATAAAATCTTTAGATTTGCTTAATAATAAAATGAAAATGTTTTTCAATACCTTATTAAAATAAAAAGTAGACATATTGCCGCAATTTTTTATTGTGGCTAACCCGATAGCATTTGCTTCGACACTTTTTTTTAAATTTACTTGAAATCGAACCGGAAAATGTCGATATTCGTTACTTAAAAATTTATACATCTGCACTAGTAGCTAAATTTATAAAACTCTACTAATAAATGTTGTTACTCGGAGTGAAAATAAATATTACCTCAAGTTTATCTTCTACGTCTATCTTAAAATTGAGGGTAGCATTATGAGCTGTCGTAGTTCGATTGTATTTAAATGTTTTAATTTCAAACATATTAAAATAACTTTTATTGTAACTTATTAATTGCATTCGAACGTCCTTAATCTTGAAGGTATTTTGATGAAACTAAAATTAAATTATTACTTAGTGATTTTCTTGGTACGATTTTTTGTTAATTTTTGTTCATATTTTGCTAAAAATGACATACTACCGTATTATGTAACCACTCGCGTTTAAATTACTTTTAAAAATTATTTAAAATTATTTTAAAATTAAAAATATAAAATTTGATTTTATTTTTTTACATTTAATATATTATCATTGCAGAAGATATCAGTAGCAAAATATATAAATGCAAAATACAAGACTACACTTTTCATTGTAGGCTCAAAATTTCAACAATTTCGTATAGAAGCTAGCACTCGATTAATGAATAATGTATATGACGTAAGTTATAGTTGTTTTATTTTAACTGACAACCTTCAGTAAAAAGTATTAAACTATATTATTGTTCACTGATGGAACAATAAATGTTGATGGTTTTTTTTGCTAATGCTTTCCAACTTTAGAATTTTGTACTGTAGTCATTATTTACAAGGGTATATCAATTTCTCGCTCTGTACAATTAATTCACTCCGGTTTACAATTATTGTACAATTTTTGAGAAACTGAACCCTTATTGGACCTGTTTTTAATTCACGATAAAATTTGAGATAATTCACATTTAAATGAGCGTATTAATATTGCACCAATATTAAAAATTGCTCACATTTGAATATTGGCCCAATATTGATTTTGAATATTCGATCAATATTGAATATATTGCACCATTAGTCCAAAAATGTTCACCTTTTAATATTAAGTAGTCTAATATTGTTTTGCAATATTTCAACATTTTAATGCAAAAAAGGCACACCCATTTTAAATTTACCATTGGAAATCAGTGGAGGAAACCGAGTTTCATCAGGAACAAAATTTTCAAATATGATAAGTGACATCCAGAGAACATTAGTTTTAGATTTTTATGCTAAATTTACGGAAATATTACTAAACCGTCTTAAAGTAAAAATCAGTAACATTGCCACAATTTTTTATTTCACCTAATCCTAAGGCATTTGTTTCGACAGATTTCTTTAAATTAACTTGAAATCTTAATGGAAAGTGTCGATACTCGTTACTCAAAAATTTTTAAGATTTATGAATTTATAAAATGCATAAAGTTTGTTTATTGATTAATTTATAAATTTCATAAATATGAATTTGATATTTACAAATATTTAATTGACAAGCTAAGTCAGTGTTAAATGCAAAAAAATAAATTAAAATCAAAAACTGAGAAGAAATAAACTGCAATATTTAAAATAAACCTTTAGATATAAACAGCTAATAGCTAATACCTCCAATTGGTCTTCCATGTCTATCTTGAAGTTGTAAATAGCATTTTTAACCCAGATTGTTCTATTGTATTTAAATGCTTTAATTTCACAGAAATTAGTTAGAAATTAGAAATAATTAGCTCCAATCCAATATCTTTAACTTTAAAACTGTTTAGATGAAAGTAAAATTAATTTAAAAGAAACTTTTTTGTTTGATAAACGAATTTCAGGTTCATAAAAGTCAATAACGCAATTTTTCATTATTGTTCCAAAATTAAAATTAAACACAATTCTATCTATCAAACTATCTAAACTATCAAAAAGCACTCTTTTGTCGATAAATCCCCCGTAAAACTAAAAGTTTACCTTATGAAACAGCAAATTTTTTGTTACTCACCACCAGTATAGCTGGAAAGCTATTCTTTCCAGCTATAATATGTCCATTATACTTAATTAAAAACTATACAGATAACGCACCTTAGATCTTATCGTCGGTTTAAGATGCAATTCGCATCTTAGACCGACGATATGGCTTTGATGTATGTAAAAACTGTGCGCAAAAGTTGACTGACTATCATAATTTCAGTGGTAATCTGTTAGCCCAGTTTACTAAAAGTTAAGAAATATATACCACAATTTATTTGACAATATTATATTAAATTGTTACTTAATTTAAATAAGTATCCTATTTTTAAGCCTTTGGGTATTTAATTGCTGTATATATTTTATTAAAGAAATTCATTTTTGCTATTTCAAGATCTAAATACAAAGCATGTGCTTCCATTTCATACCATCGATGGAAGAAATCAAGTTTTATTAGGAACAAAATTGCAAATATGATAAGCGATGTCCTGAGAACAAAAGATTTCGATATATTTTACGGAAAAAATATAAACATTTGCAAAACCTTATTAAAGCACATAGCACATAACATTGCCACAATCTTTTATAATCAGATCTTGAAGTGTCGATATTCGTTACTTAAAAATTTATACGCTAGCACCAGTAGCTAAAATTATAAGATGTTAATTATAGTTAGCGCTAGCTGAATAAATTTTGTTACACAGACTATAAATAGCTATTACCTCTAGTTTATCTTCCAAATCCGTCTTGACATTTTTGCGCGTGACTCGTTCGCAGCAAAATCGGTTGCATTTTTATTTCGATGACATTTATTTCCTACCTTGAACCATAACCCCCTATTTTACATTTTGGGTGGTGGAGTGCATGGATGACTTCAAAAAATAATAAAATGAAAAAAACTCGTGTCGAAACGTTTCACACTGAATCGCCTTTGCACCGAATATCTTCGCACCCAAACTTTGTAAACTGAGTTGGAGCGTGAAAACACCATTATGAGATGGCATGCAGGGCCGTATATAAGGGGATGGTTTTGAGGGTTCAATCCCCCCCCCATGGGTTAAGTATTTCTTTATAATTACTACATTACAAAAATTAATCTAAAATACGGGAATATGCCAACCTCTTTTTAAATTCCATAAACCCCCCCCCCTTGACCTAACTACGGCCCTGATGGCATATGAGTTGGTTAATTTTCCCCACTCACCCTGTGAAGGTCGAATCAAAGAAAAAACAGTTGTTCTGCTGTAGACCCGATTTTTTTGTCGTTTTCGTCTGTTGAGGTTGGTTACACCACCCAAAAAACAGTCCGTTAAATCGACCAATTGACCGTAAATCGAAGCTTTCGTGTTGCACCACTCAAAAACGGTCCGTTAATCGATTGATTCTACCGACAGAATTAATCGACCGTTTTCGGGCGATATTTGCAAATACGGACGGTTTCTGGCAATAACCTCACTATTTTGTTAGTTACAATTTGTTTGTTATTGTGACGTTTCAAGTTATTTAGCAATCCTTTTAATAATTATATATAAGTGATATTGTATTTACTTTATAAAAATATACAATCTATACATTTGTTTATAAGTAAGTTGATCTGTTACGATTTCATTGTATTTTAATGTGAATTTTAATAATAGTTCATTACTAATGAATATAAAAGTAAAACTATAAAAATAGCTATACTTAAGTGGATTTTCGGTCGCGAAGATCTATCTACTGATAGATACTCCTTTCACAATATGTTACCAATGAGTAACGCGGGGTTATTGCAAAATCAAAATCCGCAGTCAAAAAACACATACATGCAGATAGTTTTACACCATCACGTGAACCGCTAAGTTTTATTGCACTACCGACGGTTTCGAGATTACTCCATCGAGATTTCTCTTCATCAGGTACGAATTAACGATTATAATTAACCATATTGTAAATAATATATTCTGTGAAATTAACCCGCAGTGCCAATGAATGGCTGCAAACTTCCGCATAAAAGTATGTGATTAAAGCTTTGGAAAGTGAAAAAGCATGCCACGTCCTTTTTTGGAACTCATATGAAATGACTGTGAAAAGGAATGTGAAAAAACAGGGGATTTTGATTTTGCAAGAACCCCGCGTTACTCATTGGTAACATATTGTGAAAGGAGTATCTATCAGTAGATAGATCTTCACGGCCGAAAATCCACTTAGAGCTATTTTTATAGTTTTACTTTTATATTTATTATAATACGGTCATTTTGATTTGTTAAAGTTTGATTTTCTTACTTTAACATAATATTTGTTTTATTCTTCGCTCAGTGGTGCTAATTTATAGCGAAAGAATTGTTTGCAATTGCATACAATTACAGATGCCTGTAAAAAAGATGCTTGCTAACCTTTCACATGAGTTCCAAAAGAGGACATGGTATGCTTTTTCACTTTCCAAAGTTTTAATCACATACTTTTTATATTCTTTCTATATTCTATATTCTTTAATAAAATGCTTACGGACAGGAAAATTTTTTTCAAAATCTTTGTTTTTTTCAAGAGGTGCTCCCTGCCGCTTGGCCTAGAGTTTGTTATTACTAAGTACTTTTCTCCTCCAAAAGGGCTTTAAAATCCGTGACCAGCAGGACGAATCCCCTCCTTGTTAGATCGATCTAACTTTAGGTGGATCTAATGATTGCATGTAAATGTGGTATATGTAACCTGGCCAATTCCAGTTTTCTCTTTTACTTACCAGTAGACTAGACAAACTAAAATAAATTTAATAACGTTTGTGGTTACTGATGCATGCCGCTGGCCGTTACAAACTGTTTGCGTTCATTCTACCAAAAATGTATTTGAATCTGCCAAAGTAACTAGATGGCAATTGTTTTTGAAAATTCAAAGTAATATTTATTATTTTTAAAAAACTGTATTTAAAATTTTGTTTTGTTTTGTAAAAGTCAAAACACCGAAAGTCAAAAACACCGAAAACAAAAACACCGAAAAGCAAAAACAACGAAACCAAAAACTCCGAAAACAGAAATACGGAAAGTGACCTAGTGTTTGAATGACGTGGAAACTCCATTTAGGTTTTTAGACTAAATAATATAGTACGAAGCCTTATGTTGTGGTCCCGTGTCTGCCCATATGTTTCAAATTTAAAAACTATTATCAGACTTAACAAAATATAATTTGGATGGACCTGACGGACGGAACAGTATTGAATCCAAATGGCTGGTTTCATAAAACCATTAACAAGCCGTTAAAGTTAACAGATGATTTCCATGGCATTGCTAGTACTGAGAGTTGATTTCCATGGTTAGTTAAGTTTAACGCCTTGTTAAAAAGATTCATGTTGTTTGACTTTTGCTGTATTTAATGTAATCAAAAATGTAATAAAACTTTTTTAACAAATTGCATAGTAAACAGTATTTTATACTCGTATACCTTATTATAAAGTATATCAAGTATAGTATTGAAGAATTTTTTTTATTTCAAATAACTTTTTTATTTTTACTAATACGAAACAAGAAAAAAAATTAAATTGTAAAAATTTCGTGCTATCATTATATGGAATTTAATTTAATGTATTTTGTATTTTAATAATTACAAATTAAATATAAGGTACAATTATTAAATTCAAATTTTTAATATATTTTAAACAAGAAAAATAAAACAAAATTTATACTTGATATTGCACGGCATTACAAGAAAATAAATAACAATAATTGATAATATTAAATACATCGATCTCAAATGACACACATGAGTTGAAGCGAAGGAGTATAACTTTGGTATTTCTGTGCAATTATTTTTCTAGCTGCAGAGAAAACTCTTTTCGACTCAACGAGAGTTGGTAAATGAAATATAGAAAAGAAACGCTGCTATTTAATTACTTACTTACTTCTCGCTCGAATAATAACACTTCCTAATTCATTAAAGAAGATATTTTTTAATGACGGCCAGATCCAGGTTCTGATTGCAACAAAGTACTTTCTCGTTCGTTTTCATGATGATCTTTTATTGTATCTTATAACGCGATGGTGGAACAAAAATAGTATTTCATGGATTATTGTCACATAATTTATATAATTCTAAAATATTATTAATTTATTTTGCTCATATAGGTATAAAAAATTTAGTAGGAAATATTTCTTAATAATTGTTGCGCCGAGTCCGCACTTGGCCAGTATGGTTAAGTATGGCCAAATATTGGTTCGAAGGATCAGATTATTTGCATTAATTTTGTATTTATTAAAAAAAAAACTAAGAAACTGTTTTGGTATTTATTTTAAAAGAGTGATTGATATAATATGTTGTATTCTGATGAAGCACAGATTGTAATCGCTAAGTTAATAAATTATATTACTTTATTAATAAAAAGCGCATTTATTTGTGTAGATATTGACTATTACGGTATTTGTGTTCAATACTTTTAAAGAAATACATATGCCACGAGCTTCATTTTATTAAGTTGATAATGTTTAATAATTCAACATCAATTTCCTACATATTATAATACTGCCCAAATATTCTAAATCTATATAATTTCACAAACGCATTGAAATCATTAATGTTTACGTATAAAACAATGTAGAAATTCTCTTAGCACCTCTTTTGAGCCTTATAGTCATTAATAAATCATGTGATTAGACCTTAACTTGCGTCGAATTAAAAATTAATCAATTGAATTACAACAGACATATCAGGTGTGTTGGTCCATATTATCTAAATTTTTACAGTCGTTATTACACAACATATAAAACTAAAATTTAACATATCAAAAATATAATCACATCATCTTTTTTTCCTAGCCGGTGACGCGATATTATAAATTGCTTGATAAACCTTCTGTTGTTCTGCTTGCAGACGCTTCTTCATGGCATTCGTAAATGGATCAAAATTTAAGTTCCTCTTCTTTCTCCGGTATATGCCCTCCTGCCTTTCTAATGTACACTCCAATAAACTCTTAGATATGGGAATTTCCAAAAAATCTAACAAGGTCGTCAGTGTATGTTGCACATTATCTACCAATTGTTCGTAAAAAACAACGTGTGTAGGCCCTGTAAAATTGTACAGCCAATCTAAATTCATTTGTTTCCAACCTGCTAGTTTATCGGTCACAAATTTCTGCCAATCTGAAAGCAAATAGAAATATTTAACTGAAAATGTCCAAAAAAAGAGAACAAAAACTAAAGAACTATGGAGCACAATGTGGCTTTGAGTTTTTACTTCATGGTTCGTATCGATTCCATACTGCGAGCCAAGTATATTGAAATATTGAAAAGCACTAACACATTTTGCAGCAATATGAGCTTAAAGACCAGAAACACCAATTTTTTATCAATATGAAATTTTTATTTCGAGATCTTATTATATTACATCTCAAAAATTGAATTTTCTTTTATAAGCACAAATTATGCCATTTTTCAAATAATTAGATTACTATAAGACCATATAGGAACTTTAAATTTCTAACAAAATTGAATTTACGGTAGAGACTTAATATAACTACTGAAAGCTTTTAGGTAAATGTAACTTAATTGTTTGATTATAAATATTAAAATAATGCGATGCCTTGCTATTCGTGACGAACAGTTTCTGAGATGACAAACTTACGTAACCGGTCGGTAAATCGACGGTTTACAGTACGGCCAAGCAATGTTTTTTCTCAAAATTGCACTTCGGATATGAATAAAATATTGGCAATTAAAACCAGTATTGATTTTAATTTTAATTTAATAATGAAGTAGCCACTCATCGCAATTTTAATTTAAAATTAATTTTGCAACGTAAAATTTTTTTACAATGCACATACATTTTCCTCTTGTCCTCTTGTAACGATCTGGCGATGCGAATCCAATATGCCCACCGCTTTGTCTATTAAATTCAGCTTGAATTGCCTGCGATGGAGAACGGACCAGTAAAATGGCTTTTGCAAATAATTTTCTAGCCTGTATACCCCATTCGTGAGTTTTAACGGCCAATACAGACCCATTTGATATACTTTCAGCAGGAAAGCCACTTTTTAATAGACCGTAATCTTTGTATACAGATCCAGTATATATTCCTAAAATATACAATTTATAATAAATATTATTTATTGGTTAATCTTCTATTTGATCTCCCGAGTAAAAGAAATGTTTTAGAAAAATTGTGCAATAAATAACAAATTTTCAAATTGACTTTAAAAAATCATCTAATATAATTCCCAAGTGTTTCTACTTTCTCTAAAGAAGATTATTCTAAATAATTTGATGGCTTAGCATAACTTGTTGAAGAAATCGATAACTAAGTATAATTTATTGGATAACATTTTCGTCAGTGATATAATTGGAAATGGAATGGAAATTATAAAATCAGATTTAAGTATGTGAGAAAGCTCTATTCTTCAACTTTATTTTCAATAATGCCTGTCGACATGTTAAATTACCATGCTATTTCAAATTTTAAACAGTTAGCATCAATGAGCTGTGATAGTGCCGAGAATAAGCCTCAAGCAATATTCAAATATCTTAAGAGATTTTCAAAGCGGATTTAAACCTGTGAACAGGCATATTTTTTACAAAGAAAATTATTTCGAGACGCTGATGACTAATGAATTAATTTAAAAATCTATAAATCGTGGGTGGGATTGCGAAATATGAAATGAAACTTGTACAATTTAAAAAGCACCATTTTGCAAAAACGGTGCTACAATATTTTTCTAATTTAATCTGTTTCTTCTTTCCAAATTTTTGAGATTTTGTACCAGTATAATATATGGTTTACAATTTTTTTTAAATTTTTCTAATTTTTTGGGGTTTGAAATTCAATTTGTATGTATGTCTTCTGATTGATTTATTTAAACAGTTATTTTTCACTCTTTTAGAACAAATAATACATCATAAATAAATTCGTAGAATGACATATAGGTGGCGCCAAAATCCATATAATTTTTCGATTACTAACCATTTGTTTTTAAAACAATGGAAAAATCTAAATTTCGTGTGTTGATAAAGCATTGTTTGTTTTGTCTCGATGGATCAGAATTCGAATAATACTGGTCAAGCCATTGCTTTATTGCTTGAACGGTATTTTTTCCAATTTAAGCGTCGTTCCCATCCAATTAACGTTACGTAAATTAATAAAAAAATTATGACATTTATTCTTTAAAATCTCATTTTCGTTGAAGTATTTGCCTTGAAGTGAATTTTTATTTGTACGTTTTTAATTTACGTCAAATACATCGATAAAATCGAAGTTTTAAATAAGAAATGTCATTTTTTTATTGATTGCGATTTATCTTACCGTTGAGTTGGTGGTGCTAGCGACAACATGGTGGCTCTAATACGTACACTTAATGTTATTTTGAGTTTAACTCTGAATTATTATATCGTAAAACCGCGGTGAAATGATAATTTACAAAATATAACAGCAGAAGAATGCAAACGTTTGGTTTATATACAAAACTTTCTATACCAACTATACGTAATATTAGATTAACTTAATATTTTCCACTTGTAGTGTTCGTTTAATGTAAATAGCAAATATACTGCGGCATATTTTATAATACATTTAATGTTAATGCGTATGTGTTGGTCTCTTGATATACCTAGTTCGTTGTTAAACCTTCTGAAATTTGTTTTAAAACTTAAGTTTTTGAACTTTAAAGCCTATGTTCATTTAAGCTCAAATTAAACTTTTACTGTACAACCAACTGATAAGTTCTCCACTTTACAACAGATAATTTTCCAAAAAAACGATTTTAAAAAAAATACATTACTCAAAGTTAGCCCAGTTCAAATAAAATATATTTAGTTTCTTTGAATTTTAATTTTAAAGTTTTTCGAATTATAGAAATGTAAGTATTACTAATTGCCATTTCAAAATTTTCATTCAATTTATTTATCTTGATTATTTTCTAAATTATCAATCCAAAAATTTACAAATTTTATTCAAATTATATTTGAATAACTTCACACAAAATTCACACAAATAATATTACTCACTCAAAAATTAATTAATTAATAATTAATAAAAAAATTAATTAAATAATAAAAAAAAATTTATTGCAAAAATATAAAATTTCGCAATCAAAACTATAGACACAAACTTGGTCCAACCGCTTAGACCTTAGAACCTTAGATAGACAGTCATCTTCTCGGCAAAAGCCTTATTTCTCGCCCTAGTTGGCGCATAGTCCGTTACTTAGCGGGAAAAGTAGAAGTCAAAATTAACACCAATTACAAAATTTACAATAAAAATATAAATATTTTTTATTTTATAATATTCAAAATAAAATTAAATAATTAAAAATGAATATTTGAGTACACTGCAAAATAATTTATGTCCAATGACGTATACGGGGAAACTTCAAACTTTGCAGGAACAAATAAAGCTGAGGGGAGAATAAATAAATATATTGTGATAAAAATTTAAGTGTTTTTTTACAATTTCTAACAACATTTAATAGATTTAAAAACATTTAAAAATAAAAATTTTCCGTATATTTAACATGGGAGTACATAGGAATTGCAAATCTCAAAAATTCTGTTGACGGTACGTGTGCCCAGATATAGTCTTAGTGATCATTTCCCTATTTTCGGGGTTATTTTTAGCGAACCACGACAAATCATGGATCCACAGTTTCTACTATGCTATTCAAATACGATTTTATATGTAAAATTTTTCGAATTTTAAATGCCGTTCTCTCGAAAATTAATGAAATTTTCAAATTCTTAAAAAATTTCAGGTTTTTAGGTCCATTGACTGAACGCTGCGCTAGGCGTTGATGAGTTAGTCAAACAGTCTTAAAGTAAATAATTTTGTTTTCGACGATGCAAAAATTGTTTGTCGGCCTTGTTGGAAAAAGTGCTTCAATGATTTTAATAATAATTAATTGTAAAATATTAAATGAAATAAATTTTATAATATTAATATAGAGGTGTATTTAATTTTAAAGAAACATAAAATAAAAATTTAATAATTGCGATAAAGGATTTGAACAGAAGCTGTTGTAAATAAAATAAATAAAGTTAAATAGAATTAATTATAAAATATAAACTGGAAAACTGAAAATTGAAATAAAATATTTTAATGATAATTAAGAGTTAATAATATGAAATGGCAATGGATGATTACAATAAGCGAGTGTCATTAAACCCACTCGTATTTAAAATAAATCTCAATTTGTAAGAGAAGTTCATAGCAATATATTACAAGACAGATTATATATAAATTATTTTTATTCTGCCTTGAATGTAAAGCAGTCTTTTTCAACGTACTTCAACATAAATATAAATACTAAGCGTCATCTATGTGCTTTACATTATATAATATGTTTAATTTATATTAAGCGAACGCCACCACTCGGCAAAATATTAAGTTATCTAATACGTATAGTGTATAGTTCGTATAAAAAGTTTTGTTTATAAACCAAAAGTTTCCATTCTTAGGGTATTCTATTTTGTGAATTATTATTTCACCGCGGTTTTACGATAAAATAATTTAGAATCAAACTCAAAACAACATCAAGTGTACGTAATACGACATTTGGTAACGTCATGACCGCCACCAAGGTAAATCGTGAATACCTGGTTTATTTTTAAAACTCCTAAGATTTGTTGAGCGATTATTGTTCAAATGATTGCTTAGACAGTAATTTACTCAATATATATTAATTTCGAGTTGATAATTAATTTTATACATTTAACTAAATAGTTTAGATATTGCCAACTAGTTTATTTGACACTCCCCCCCTTTTTTAGGATTAGTTTAAGTTGTTCAAACTGAAATTTCTTTGAATAATTTTTTTGGAATTACTGTACCATATATTAATATTTTGGTATATTTTTAGAAAGAAATTTATTATTTTGGTAAAACTTTTCAATTTTACGAATTTTATTTCACATTTCGCGCTCTCACTGTACATTGTATTTGTGAATAATAGAATAATACTGATTCACCTATGTAAACACATCGCTGTTTTCAAACCTAATATCAATTTATTGGTAGAGCACATCGTTTTATCGTTTAGATTAATTTATAGATGTAATATATCAACAATACAGGTAAATTTAATTAACCTTACCCGTAAGTTGTTGCAATAAATAACGTAGCCATGTATTACCACTTCCTGGAAACGAAGCTAATGCTACAGGCAGTTTTGGAGGGTTATGAAATTGCAATTCTTTACACCATTGTATTCTAAACTTTCGTGAAGGTCTAATTCCCGATATATCATATTCAAGATTTTTATTACTTTTGGATATCTTCGGTTTCTCTTCGCTTAGGACCTAAATCAAAAAAATATTGAACCTCAATTTCATATTAAATTTTGGTAACGTACCTTGGAACTACGATTGCTATTTCTTGGTTCGTGAAACGTAACAGCCGAGAGGAGTAGAACGCCAGCTAAATATACGAAAAGCAATATTCCCAATATCCATATTCGGACTCTCGAGACCTGCATTTGTCCATGTCGAGATCTTGACTTATGAAAATTATTTCTATATCTTTTCCTAATTATGCCTAAATTTTTAAACCTCCAGTGACCATTTAATTATTATTACTTATAGGCCAGTTTGCTGTTTAGGCTGTGCAAAATTTTAAAGCCACATCTCTGAAAATATTTACAACGCAATTATTTTGATGGAAGAATGATAAATTAATCTTGCACTACATTAAAATTTAATTTTATAAAAGACTGATGAGAATATAGCAAACCTTAGCGAGAGAGAACCTATAGAGAGTAGATTAAACGTCGAGTTTCGGTTCTCTAGATACCTGAAGTTGAGTCTCGAATGAATGTTTAATTATTGCGGATTTTACATTAAAAGCAATTTAATTAAACGAGCTATACCTATAATTTGATTTGCTTTAAGTTCTATTATAAGAGTTTCCCTTGTTAGATACCTACCCACGAACTTAGCATAAAGTAAAATATTACACTCAATGATGAACGATTATAGTATGGTTTTGTTATATTTTTAAAATAAACTAAACACAATAAGTTATATCTTCCTTAGAATAAATTCAACAAAAATTCTAAAAATTCAGATTTATATGCATTCCTTGTACTATCAATTTTTGGTTAGTTGAGTTTCGTGACATTTAGATATAAACAATATTCAGGACTGAAAATAAAAGAGGGTGTTTGCACGCGAGATCCTATCGCTTGACGTGCAATTTGCAAACTTGTGATTTATAAATTTTTTGCTATAAATTTGTTGTAAAACGGCAACAGTATGTTACCTAGTATAAAAGTTAAGTTCAAACACTTGCATTTTACATTTTCAGGAAAATGCAAAATATAAAACTTTTTAAAAGTTATTGCTGTGTGCTCACGTACCTATTACTAATTTACTCGTACAATTTATATTTAAATGTAGGTATAGTCTACAATCTGAGCTATTTACTTCGTATTATGTAGATAAAATGTTGTGTAATTTTACATTACTATATAGGTAACTGAGTATCTAGAACTGAACCAGTAACTAATAAATGATAAAATCGTAGGAGTAATATATTTTAAAGAAAAGCGGTGCAATTACTTAGATTTTTGATATTATATATGGAATAAATAACATGGTTATTAGTACAGCCAGGAACTGAACCTATTCGGTTCACAATTTTATATTTTATTCTTTTATTCCAAAATAATATATTTTTAATATTTTATAGACTGTATGATTTTATCTTTCAGCTTCCGGCTTTTCTTGCCTGCGTTCGTTGCATGCTATTGAAAATTCTTACGTGACATAGAGCACCAACAGGTTAACGTAAACTCTGAACCACGGAAATAGACAATAAACCGTTAATTTCGGTCGAGGGAAGTATTTACATAGCCTATTTTATTGACAATGTATCTTTGTTAGGACCAACAAGCAGCACCAAATATAGATCATCAGTTTGCAAAAAAAAATTCAAAACAGAGAAAATTAAATTAGAAATAGAAATGCGTTCAGTTTACTAATTGGAAACCAATAATAGGTCTCTCTTACAGAGACAGTCATTAGTTTAGAAAGTTAACCCAACAACTTCTGACGTTAAAGTATCCGATTTGAATCTGGAGATATTATGCTATTTCTCAATTCTGTTTAAGCAGCCACGGATTTTAAATACTAAAAAGAAACGTAGCTTTGGGGGGGGGGTAGAAGTCCGGAAATAAATCTCTAGAATATTAGGTCGTTTTATGTATTTATCTTTTCAAAGAGCAAAAGCAAAGCAGTATTCCTATTAATTATTTGGTTCTCTCTGATGCACATGAATAGATTAATGAGATTTTACCTGTCTTTCAAGAAAATAGAAAAGCACCTGCCATAAAATACTTTCAGTTTCCTTCACGATATTTAAAAAAAATTTTATGTAAAATTTACAGATGTATGTATACATTATATTTGCGCGTAAGACAAAAATAACATTTCCGAACGACAGTTAATAAATTTCCTTTATTTTGACATCCGCAATTGATAAATAATAAAAGCTGAGTAAGTACCTACCCTATTGAAGGTTTTCATTTATTTCATTCCAATTCCTGTATCTTGGCTGCAAACTGTTATGTTAGTTTATTTTATTTTCATTCAATTGTTATTTATTTTTATAGCGCAATAATTATTAGCTGAAATTCTTTCTTTTATTTCATTTTCATTGCAAAAAGAATATTTTTATAGCATTTCATTAATTTACAGCAAACAAATTAATTAATAATTGTATTTGCGTTGAAATTTGTTCAAGTGTGGATTTATGAATACTGTTGAATTGTTGCATTCATCCTCTATTTTTTTTATAGCATTTAAATACAACCCTTGAAATATTACGTATTATCTCATCAGTTGATATTTTTTTTTTAGATTCAGTTATTTTTTTAATAAATTGACAGTTAATATTATTAATAGCAATTAAATATTTTTCGTTTTCAATGAATTATTACTACAAATTTAAAATTAAGATAAGCAATAATTTTATCTTAACATTTTTAGATAACAAATATAATGATTTAAATTATAAAAATAAATGTTAGTGAAAATGTCAATCAACTTGAATTGCTTCCTAATTCATTAATTAGTTCAAGAGTTTGCTTTTCAGCTACCCTTTTAAAACAACTACTTAAAGGGGTTTTAAACAATATAAAAGCAATTCAAGGAAATTCTGCTTTGAAAAATACAAAGTATTACGAAAGTGCTTGGGATAACAATGTAATCGCAAAATTAAATATTTTATGAATATGAAAGATACTTCTTCGCAATTAAACAACGATATATTAACCCGGCATGTTTCGTGTTCTCCTGAGGATGCGTAAATCCACACGAAACATTTCAAGTTAATATATCGTTGTTTAATTGCCTAAAAGTATCCTACCATAATCATTATAAATAGTCCTTTGCAGATGCACAAAATTTAATTTAACATTTTCTTAAAACTACACAACTTTTTTATTGCCTTCGATTTTGCCAATTTTTGTTAAAACTTTTATTGGCTCCTTTTGATTAACAAAGTAAAAGGATAATCAATTCTTGTAGTGTGATGTACATGCCACACTGAGTACTATAAATAAACTGAAAGCATTCAGAAAGTAGAGTGGTGCCACTTTAGGGTGAATTTAGTGTAGCATTATTTGGATTTTGCAAGAGCGTTGAAAGTCTCAAAAAAGATTATAAGAATGAATTACACAACTTGCAACTCTAGGACTGTTTCAAAGTCGTTAAAATCGGTTTTTCACAAATATCTTTAGAGAAATAAGTTTTTACTATATACAAATACAAAAACAAAGACAAAATAGTTCAATACCAACAATTTCTACTTTACCTAATAGTACATATTTTATCGTTTGTTTTGTAGAACGAATTCATTTTAGGGTTGCGACGTCCAAATACAAACACTTAAATTGCGCAATTTTCTTATACCACCAATAACATATTTGTGTCATTTTCATACAAAATGCAGACGGTTGCGGCCTGGTGGCTAAACATTGCTAAGCCAAAATAGCATTTTCTCAGGGAATGTAATGGCAAACCAGCGAAGTAATTTGCCAGAAGAGCTCTTCTCAAAAATTCGGATCTTACATTAAACAATAAGTCAATTATGTATGTGAAAACACTCAAAACCCATCTATACAAACGCATTGTATTGTTAACAAACAATACAATTGAGAAGAAAAGACATACAAAATAATAACTTACAACAAAATAATTTGATTTCCTTTCTTGTAGTTTCTATTTCTTGAGTTTTAAGTCATTCAATTACCAATAACTTCCAGCAAAGAAAACCGATTTTTGTTTTTTTTAATTTTATTGTAAAGAAAATGTAGCTAAAATTTTCTTTATTACTTTTTCTATAGAACACAACATAATGTGTCAGCTATTTAAAGCGCGTCGCTGAAAAAAGTATCAAATACATGTTTGGTGTTACAGCGAATTAGCAAAAAAAAAACAATTTACAATAAAAATTTTCTTTTGTGTATGTGAGTGTTAAGTTTACGAAATGTAGAAATTTACAAAAATTATTCTCATTTTTCTTTAATTTTCATTTGTTATATAATAGTAATTTATGTGACTAGTGAGTAAAGATACATTTTATCCACGAAAGGAAAGTTTAGCACACGAGGCAACGCCGAGTGTGCTATCTTTCGTAAGTGGATACAAATATCTTTACTCAAGAGTTATTTGTGTACAGGGTGGCTCAATTTCGATGCCTCTTATGGGGAAATCGGTAACTATAGGAGATATCGAAAAATGGATGGCGCATCCTCGATCTCTTTTTTTGAGAAAAGTTTAATGGTTTAAACTCGAATTCGATATCTTTTTTCGTTTTCGAGTTATGGCTAAAAGTTGACTTTTTCGACTTTTCGTTAAACGTCGATATCTCGGTTATTTGTAAAGTTATAGAAAAAATATTTACACTTTCTTCAGACACTTTTTTAATGGCAATAAAATGGGCTAAAGAGATTTTAAATATCTAACTTAGTTTGCGAGTTATAATATAAAGTTATGTTTTTTTAAATAGAAACCATAGTTGGCTATGAAATATTTAAATAGAGTTTTTTATCCTCTTTTCAATTATATATAATATGTGGAGTCTATTATTTCAGTTTCGTCCCATTATATTAAAAAATGTTAAATAAAAACAAACTAAGATCGGAAAATTAAATGTTGAATTTATCAAAACAATCCATTATACATTTATATTATAATATTTCATAGTTTTCATAAGCCATTTGACACTCTTGTGAAATAATAGGTAATAAGTACTAAATAAAAATAAAAATAGGTATCGAAGTATTAGGTACTAAAAACACTCTTTGAAAACAACTGGAGACAATTGTTTTAGATGTCAATAATGATTTTGTATAGTGTTTTGTTTTGAAAAAGTCAACCTTTAATTTTCCGATCTTCTTTTGTTTTTATTTAACATTTTGTAATATAACGGGATGAAAGTGAAATAATAGACCCAACATGTTACATATAATTGAAAAGAGGATAAAAAACTCTATTTAAATATTTCATAGCCAACTATGGTTTCTATTTAAAAAAACAAAACTTTATATTATAACTCGAAAACTAGGTAAGATATTTAAAATCTCTTTATCTCATTTTATTGCCCTTAAAAAAGTGTCTGGAGAAAGTGTAAATATTTTTTCTATAACTTTACAAACAACCGAGATATCGACATTTAACGAAAAGTCGAATAAGTGAACTTTTGGCCATAACTCGAAAACGAAAAAAGATATCGAATTCGGGTTTACACCTGTAAACTTTTCTCAAAAAAAGAGATCGAGGATGCGCCATCCATTTTTCGATATCTCCTATAGTTACCGATTTCCCCATAAGAAGGATCGAAATTGAGCCACCCTGTACAGTACATAATGAGATGAATTTTCGACTTATTTTGAGTATACATATAAATGGTATTTGCTTTGATCGGTTTTATCTACCTGTTCTGTTGTTTATTTTGCACATTTACAATAATTGGAGTATGATATTCTCTAAAATTTTTTAAGAAAATTTCGCAGAATGTGGTTCTATAAAATTGTAGTAATTTTTAATATTTTTACAATTTCTACTAGTTTTTGTAGAAAATATTTTAACTTCTATAGTAATAAATGCTACACACAATTGCTACAAATTTTTAGTAAATATTTCTACAATTTATTGAACAAATTTCAACAAATTGAAGTATTAGAAAATTTTGTAATAGATTTTTCAGTGTATTCTGACTTCTGATGTATTCTGAATTATGACTAATACAATAAAATTTGTTATATAAAGCCACTCTGGCTTTAGTTTTAATCTGTGCTCTACTCCCAACTCATGGTATTGAAACGCGAAACAAAATCAAACCCAGTTTTAAACCTCCGAAGTATACCATGGTACAATTAGAAGCCTCGATGAACGTAATATCTGATGGCAAAGCCACCTAACTGAATAAAGTTCTATTCCAAGTAATCAAGATCCTAGCAGAAGAATAAAATAAAAAGTAGGAGCAGCAGCTTTAAGCTAAAGGACTGGTCGATTGGGTCAATTAATTTTGAGCAGGCTAATTTTAGCAGGCTAAACCTCTCCAGCACCCCCCCCCCCACTTGACTTTATTATAGGTTCTTGGCATACTAAGAATATTTGCACTTTGGTAATTTTTGATTTAAAACGAGTTTAACTCAACAGGCCGAAAGTATAACGTCGAGGAGTTGGAATGGAATAGTGGAGAAGTAAAACATAATGTATAGAGGCATCCTAAATCTAGTACCACTTCTGTACAAGTACAACAGTACAAGGAATAAGTTAATTTTGTAAACCGGAAAAATCTTTTTAATGGAAATTTCCTTCTCTTAAAAAAAATTTCTTCTCTTAAACATAAACTGACTACAGCACTGTTTAGTACTGTCAAACATCATCAAGTTGGTAGAATTGGTAGAGTTGTCTCTGCCAGAACAGAATCCGACTGATAAAAAAAGTAGAAAGATTTGGAGTAGCATTTTGACGAAACAGATGCGGTTCTATTTACGATCAAGCTGCAAGGAGACGAAGTAAATTTTGAGATAAATTTCTATCAAGTATATCTCCAAAACCACATAATAGCCCCAGGTTTTTAATCGATTAATGTCCAGAGGAAGTTGACGTCAAGTATAAGAGTACTGTTAGCAATGGTGTACTATCCAGTTTAATTCTTTACTGTTAGCTCTTACTAGAAAATATTCAAGGGCTCTATGATTGCCAAAAAAGGATTACAGTGTGCAAAAATATTATGTGCATCAAATGATACAACATTAAAAAAAGATAATGTGATCATTAGAGCTCGCATTTATATGCACCAAAATACTTGAAAATATGCGCATATACAGTAGAATCCGCTTAATGTGATCTCGGCTATGTGATCTCGGCTAAGTATCTTTTTCTGATTTGTCATTAAAATTTTATATCTAGACAAAACACGTCACTCGTTTAAATTTCTATACTATACAAAATGAGGTTTCCTGTTTCATGCCGCGTATCTATTTTCATTTTGCAAATGTGCACTTTGCTTTATGCATTTTAATTTAAGTTTAGTTTATTCTTGCTTTTCTTACGATGCCGACGAAAAAACGAAACGATCTCTCGGTGAAACAGAAGGTAGAAATTATCGAAAAGTATACGATAAACTGCCAAAAATGGGACAAAGAAATGCCACCGCGCAATTGAAAATCTCTCAATCTCTCAATTTGCTAATTATAAAAATGTTATTAACAAATTTCTCACTTGTAACAAGCAATCAACGTTGGACTATTTTCTTTTATGCATGTAAAGTAATGTAATGTACAACTAATGTGTAATAATTATGTACATAATGTATAATAATTAACTATGTAATAAAATCACTGTAAATTAAGATTCTATAATTTTTCGTTTCTAAAATTCGTTTTTTTCTAAATTTCTCTTATTGTTATCAGTCGGTTAATGTTATCGAAATGTTCTGGTCCCAAAGTGATCACATTAAGCGGATTCTACTGTATATTGTCGTATTATTTTCCCTTTTAATTTTTCCAATAAAATCCAAATTTTATATTAATTTCAATGTTAAATAAAATATTAATGTAAAAATGGAACGATAAACGAGTGTACTTATCACCGCATGTGCCCGCCGCTAATACAAATTTCACCTTGCCTTTCAACTTAATTTGCAATAGTATTATAATTCTTCATCCAATCCAATTAATTCTTCTATATCCAAATTTTATCTTCACAATCAATTATTATAAGCAATCCAAATCTCTTCCATACAAAAATACAATCCAAATTTCAATCGCATCAAAAATATCCAATTTCAAATATGGACCAATTCTCAAAAATTATAATAAAAATTACTCACTTCAAAATTCAAATATTTTTATTCGCCAAATATAAAATCTACAATCAGATTTTCAAACAAAACCAGGAGACAAACTTTGTCTCAACCGCTTCGGCGGCCATTATCGGCAAAAAGCCCCTTCTCATCTACAAATTGTTACCGACTCAAAACTTCCCGCGTTATAAACAAATTTAAAATTATTTACAAAATCAGAAAAATAATAGAAATAAACAAAATCTTCGCACTAAATAAAAATATTAAATTTTATGTTTGAAACGATAATATGCACCAAATTTCCTTAAAATATGTACTAAAATTGATAAAAATTGATAAAGTATGCAGTGATATGCAAACTAAAAATTATCATATTTTTCAATTTTTATTTCAAATTTTCAATAAGTACTACCTAGATTTATAAAATGTTATAATTTTAATAATAAATCTGAAGGAATTAGATAAAATTTGCAAAATTTTGCATATTTTCAACGTTTGGTGCATATTTGAGCAATTTATGCATATTTGAGCATATTTGGGCCACATTTGGTGTTTTTTTAAAAGAATTTTAGTAGAGAAAATAAAAAATTTTTATTAAATTTTTCAATTAGAGCAATTGTTTTATTTAATTTTAAATAATTTAATTTTTAATTAAAAAAATTATTTACTTTTTTATTTATTTAAAAAATTGTTTATTTATTAAAAAATTTTAAAAATTATCTTATTAATATATTATAAAAATTAAATTACTTAACATTAAACAAAATAATTGCTTACATTGGCAAATTTAATAATAATTTTTTATTTTCTCTACTAAAATATATTTTTTTCGGATTCGTTTTTAGCTAATTTGTCCAGATTTCAAAACGAATCTGTTGGCATAACAATATTAAAGAACATGCAAAAACATAAAATCCGAGCTCTAGTGATCATCTTCCAAAGAAATACAGTACTTAAAAATTAATGGATTAAATAAATAAAAAATTAGAATTCTCTTTATTGTTGTACCAAAAATAAGTTTATTTATGTTGAACAATCGAGAATTCAAATCTATTTTAAAACCTTTTGCCTGCTTTATTTATTTAAACTAACATTATTATTTCTTACATTGCATATTTTTTCAATCATAAATTTATAATGTCAACTAGCTGACCCGGTGAACTTCGTATCACCTAAAATTGATTTGATTGTAACTCTTCATAAGGGGGCGTCCATTAATTAAGTGAGGCGATCAGGGTTGTTCCAAGCAAAAATTAAAAAGTACTAACTCATAGAAATAAATTGTAATAGATTTCCTCAATTAGTAATAGATTTAAAAAATAAGCAGATATCGCTTATTAGAGAAACAAAAATTTATTATAAATTTAATTTCAGAAAATTTAATATCATTAAACCCTGGAGGTGATTTTGAAACTTATTTTATCCCCCACCTTAGTGAGATGTCGTGAGATTTGTTTTTAACCCCCCTCCCCTCTAATCTCGCGTAAGATTGTCTGTTTTACTTAATTTAACCCAGTTCTCTCGAAATTTTACAGTTTCTTGGGGACAAAAAATTACGTGATATTTTCCGAGACCCCCTGGCGCCCCCATGTGTGATTGGGTGAGATTAATGAGATTAATTAATGTTTAATGGATGTTCTCTACGCGATTATGAATCCCAATCATCAACCTTCCAAATCCAATTCATTGAGATCGGCAATATTGACCCCATCGTATGTCGTTTGAGTTTCGCTTTGTGATTAATTCATAATTCCTTTTCTGACCCGGCACGTAAATAAACAAAGATGAAAACTAGCAAACACGCGAGATACAGTTGTCCATACGCGAAACACGGAAACTCGAAGTTAATTCTAACGACTTGATGGTCATCGCGAACGCCAAACGCACGGGGAATTACAACCGTTTGAACTCGAATGGCAAGAATTTTTGAATACGCAGTCCGTAAATGTAGACTTTTTATTTCTTGGGACCCGACTTTAACTCATAATCTGGCCGAGTGGCCCCTAGTCCAAATACGTATGTGCATCCCTGCATTATACAACATGATTGATGATGACTGAGCTTACTTTCAATTACAAATTGTGAGGTGGTAATCCAGACAATTCAAGCGAATTCAAGAATTCTATGGTATACTTGACTATTTTTTTCATCTTGATTGAAGAAACCAATTTGAAGGAAATCAACTCACCCGCAATTGATTCATCATCGACATCTTTGTTTTTCGCAGCCAATAGGCTCTTTCCTCCAGCCAATTATGGTTTTTGAAACTTTGCACTATGTTGGGAAAAACAATGAGATATTCCTTCGATTTGGCCAACTGGCAGAAATGAGTGGACAATGTGATGAATCCGGTCAAGATGTCAACTGCGATTTTCCTATTACCAATGTCCAATAATCTGGCAAGGATGCCATTTTGGTTTTGTGAATGGATTTATCGGGACAGTTGCATCTAATATAATTGATGACACATTTAAGTGTCACCCTCTAATTTACAAATGCTGTCAAACGACAATTGCGCACGTAGCGCCATCTATCGGAATAGAAATGAAGTAATTTTAGTTTTTCCTAGATTTTTTATTTTCCGGATAACATTTCCAAGTTTTTTTTTCCGTAAAAACCTTACTCGGACCATAACGACATTTATAAAAAAAATTAGCCAAATCGGTCCAGCCGTTCTCAAGTTATGAGATTAGCAACGAACAGCATTTCATTTTTATTTATATAGAAAGATATAAGAAGAAGAAAAAGATAGATAAATTTAAAAAACTTTCATTTTGTCTCCCCTTTTTCTTGTAGGAATTTTTCAAAATCACGAAGTGATGTCGATACCTCATCTTTTTTTTGGTAAGTGATTCTTCCTCTCGTTTCCTTTTTCTTATGCGTTTAGCTGCAACCCTTCGCTTTACCTTCGCGCCATCTATCAGCCCAAACACAACTATGTGTTCACCCTGTACGTGTACCTTTTTCACCGGAGCAATCAGAGCAACGTTACCGTTAATCGTTTGTGGATTCCGCGTTTTCGCGAATTTTAAAATTTTTTCTTCACTAAAATCTGTTAATATACCTACCTAACATACACAAAAAATTTCATAAAAATCGGTCGAGCAGTTTCGGAGAAGTTTTTTATATACTGCGGGGCATCCATTTTTTTGTTTGATTCCACGTGAAATTCCCGTGGTACTTCGGAATAGAGTAGTGTTCGTGCAAAGGCGCCGCAAGTATCCGCACGATTACACAATTCGAAAAATTTAGTGAGTGTTGTTTTTGGTGGATTTACCTGTACCTGTCCAGGTACACCCATACGGTGTACTTTTTCACCGGATTATATGATTAAAACTCGACCAATCAGAAGAACGTTACTTTTAATCGTTCGTGGATTCCGCGTTTTCGCGAATTTTACAAATTTTTTTGTACTAAAACCTCGACTAAAACCTATTCGCATGCCTACCTAATATACACAAAAAATTTCATAAAAATCGGTCGCACCGTTTCGGAGGAGTTGGGTATCAAACATCGTGACACGAGATTTTTATATATATAGATTTAGTAATTCAATTTTAATTTTGCAGATTAAAAATGTACTAATCAATTGATACGTGGTTTAGGTAGTGTAACTCGATATTAACCATATCAATATTTTAGAAAACCCAAAAAATGCACTAAACACTTTTCAGAACTAAAATGTTTAAAAGTTAGCACATGTAAAATACACTGTAAGTATTCGCAAACGTTTTCACCATACTATGGCATCATCAGGCGATGAATTAGAAAGAAAATTAAGAGAGAATCCTTTAAATATTGTTCCGAGTGGTAGGGGGAGGTTTTTATAAGAAAAGAAGGGATATTTTCAAAGTTATTACAAAAAAGGGGGGGGTTATTACTTATTGAAAATGTTTAATAAAGGTGAATTATTTAAATCCGATTGACTATTTAACAACAAAGGTGAATATTTTAATTTATTTATTTCTAAAGCTTCTAAAAATTCTAATTTTTTACTTTTTGGTTCTACACGTAAAATTTCATAACCTCCTTGTTTATGGTTGGTATCCAATAAATGTTTCGCGAAAGTAGATTTTCCATCCGCAAGTCTGTGGGATCGCGAGTGTTCTTTAAATCGTGTTTGGAAAGATCTACCTGATCTTTGTCTTTTATGACACCTTAAAAATCCTTAAAAAAGACACCTTAAACATAATACGAGAACTTTTAGTTAATAACAAAACGAACCCTTTAATTATTAACTTCTTCATTGGTAGACTATTATAATTTTTAATAATTTATTAATAAAATGTTATAAAAACAATAAAAATTTAAAATTTTTTTAAATGAATGATTTATATTCTGGCATGAAAGTGATCCATAGCACTTTGAATTATATATTTGTTTTCTGGCGCAAGATATACACTTATTATTATTACCTCTCTCTGCCCTTGCAGTGAAAACGCTTATAAATCACCTTTTGAGATGCAGCTTGTCTAAGGGTTTGCTCTTTTTTTTTTTTTCTTTTTTTTTTTAAAGATGTTTGTTAAGCTGTAACTAACGAAATAGTTTCATCATCGTCCGCTCTGTATAGACTATAGAGCAATGCCCAAGCGTTAATGCGAATGTCCATTTTATCAGGGCTTAAAGTTATTAATGTGGAAATATCATTAATATTTCAAAATTTTCAATTTAGTAATATTGAATTTAGGTTTAGATTAAGTTCAAGTTGAATAAAGTTCGAGTTTTCAAACTTTCATAAATTGCAAGTATATGGGTGTAACTCGTTTTTATTTATTTTACGTGTTAGTTATATTATTTTAATATTTAATGAGCAAAAATAAATTACTACAAGACAAGCTTCAGAATGTAAAATTACTTCGCGGGACTCACAAAGCTTTCCTGTAAGATTCAAAATTTAAATTTAAAACCGAAAATGTTAGTAGAAATTGCTAAAATTTATAAATCTACATCTAATAATATAAATATAACAGCAAATAAAACAACAGTTAGTCCAATTACAAAGGTTACCTCACCCCACACCTTTCATTTTCACATGAAAGATAAGAAAGATAAGCTGAAAGAAAAACACGAAGAAAATTGTTTTATTATCAAAGTTGTGTGAAAACCTAAAAAATTATTTGAAAATAATTATATTTTTTCCTGTCTGGTTAGGTAAATTTTGGTTTTCATTACTGCAACAAAAATTGTAGCTATTGTAACTTGTCAAATAGGTATACACCACGTTATTTAATATTAAGTAGATAAATTTTGATTAAGTGTATTACAGCAATCATACCATAAATCTACTTGTAACTAATCAAAACCATAAAGCGAATAAAGCATTACACCACTCTAATTCTATACAAATACATTCCGTATTATGAAAGCACAAAAACATTTCAACTAATCAATATCACTGATACATATACTTCACTAACTCAGTATGGCAATGAAACACTTCATGTCGTTACTTTTCTCTCATGACTACTCTTTTGCTCTTAATGATCTCAGAAATCGTAGATAGCGTTTCATTTTCTTCAGCCACATTAGTTACTTTTCTTTCATTCGGAATCATAAGTTCATAATTTAAGATATTTTTTTAAAACTTAATGAAACTCTTAAGTTTGTAAAAAATATTTTTGACTGATTGTGCATCTGATTGCATCTGCACCATCACGATATCAAAGTGTAATCTCAAAATAATTGTAGTATTTTTTGTTAGTTAAATAAAACATTAAAAAAATAAATCAGGGCTTTTATTTAAGTAACAGTAAGATATTATTCCTAAGTCGAAATTTTTACAACAAAACGATAAGAGTAAACAAACTTTATACCTAAGGGACACATTGATAATGTTATATGTGTTCCCTTAAGGCTCAATAAGTCCTCTTGTGTATAAATAAATATATTATATAAACAACAACAAAAAAGTTTAAAATTGAATTTGAAAGAAAGTTTGCCGAATATTCAATGACTTTATTTAAATATATCAGCAGGGTACAACATAATTATTTGTTCTATGTTGACATATTGAATTTCTAAATCTATTAATATATTAAATAATTGTCAAAGTATAACTTATTCTATTAATATATAATGCATTTCAATTTTGAACTTTTAACCAGTTCACTTAGTAAAGTTAAAGTTTCTATTTTCTTTCACTACAACAATAAAAAGTTGGTTTATCAATTTACAAAGTAACATCAGCATTATTTTTACCTTATAATAGAGTAAATAATACTTTTTATATTTTTTACAGTGTAATTAATTTAGAAGTTAATAATGAGTTTTGCAAAAAAACAAAAAAAATAGCAAATGGCAAAGAACGTTCTTATAGATAACGTAACATTGTTAATGCTTCACTCCTGAGGGAAATTTTAAACTTATTTCGGTTAACTGATTAGTATCGGGGTCAAGATAAAATATTTACCAATGAAAAAATGCTTTAGTTGAACATTGCTATTTATTGGAATTTTCTTCAATTTATTTATTTTAAATAAAACGCAAAAAACGGTTTGTTTCAGTTAAACGACGAAAATCTAAAGTTTGGAAAACGGAATTTTTCTTGTTCGGCTCTCCGGTTAGCAAAAAACCGTAAAAAAATCAGTTAAAATGTATATTTGCCAATTCTATTTTATAAATGTAGGTTTATCAAATATGCATGATGTTTAAATTAGCTTATTTACATTAATTTTGTTATGATTATGTGATTGGTGAAATGTTGAATCATTTAATTATACATTGTACGTATAGGTACTGAAGAACCTTTCTGCAATTGTAAGATTTTGATTTTATCCATAAGTTATCTACATCTATAAATTATATAAATTACTTTATTAATCATTCACCAAGTAACCCTATTCCATATTAACATTGCTTTAAATAATTTACAAAGATACAAATCGCGAACATGACCACGAAGGGTAAAATTATGCAACAAGAAAATTTATTGAATAAAAAGTTTTGCATAGTACACATTGTGGTGAAGTAATTTTCCAAGTGATTAATTTTAATTTTAATTCGGTAAATTTTATGGTGTACTTAGAACTTTTTCTAAATTTATTTGCGCAATATGAGCCCTTTTACCGATAAAATTAAACAAGAGTGTTTTATCTAAATTTTTTGCTTATTAATATTAATTAGGTAAACAGATTTAACGCTTTTTTATTTACTGGTACAGATTGCACGATTTTTTTAGCAGTTTATGTGAAAATTATTATTACCATAAAAAATTAGTTATTCTTACCTAAGAATTGTGATATGAAAACAAGATTTAAATTATATTTTTTTCGCCCCTTAAATATTCAGTATTTTTGAGAAATAATGTACTACCAAAGACGTTTTTACGTAAAATAATGTTTTCACTAAAATTGTTGTTATCTTCGATACAGATAAATTCTTAATGTAATGTACTATGAACTTATGTTTTTTTTACGCCACGGTTGCTTTGAAACTGGAGCTACAGCTTGAGATGAAATACAAGGGCGTCGACAACCCCTCTCTTACTCGCGACTGCTTTCCTATTAGCGTCCTAGGCGTCGTCCAGGGATACTCAAACAATTTAGATATGTATTAGCAGAATTTAATACTTGTGTTTAAAAGAAGAAATTTAACAATGCAATAACAAAAATAGCATTCTTTTGTTAAAATGCTTGGGTTGTTTCCATTTTACGCTGATTTATTGGTATACAAACGTTATTCGGAATTATACAGAATAACAAACAAAACCAATTTGTATTTAAGCAGAAAGCTCTGAAATATCTCATTAAGGAAATCTTGCCGGTGCTATTTTATTGTTTAACTTTGAAAAAATAAGCGTTATAGAACTACATAGTAAAAGTTCCAAGATCCCATTGGTCAAAGTGGGTAATAAGTCAGAAGGCTTTTGAAAGGAAATTAACTTTTGATTTTTTTTATTTATTATACTGTTACATTATTAGGTACATTATAAGGTAAAATTATTGAAATTAGGTAGGTAGTACTATTCTATAATAAATTTTAAAAAATAAATTGGCACTTAAAAAAATTTTAAAATTAAACTTGAGTATAATTTGAAAATAATTTTGGATGGCTATCTAAGTTATCTACACCTTTTCTAATTATTAATTGTAATTCGTTGTAGTTAAAGATTGACAAATAATAAAAGATAAGTTAGAAATAAAGCATTTTTAAAATCACTTTTCAAGTTTTATGTTTTTTACGTTGTTTTTGTGTATATTTTAATTATAATTTAGAATATATTAATTATATTTTAAATTAGTCACTTGAAATTACATCAGTCATATTTTGTAATTCAGAAAACTCTAATTGATTATAATTCAGTTTAGTATAAATATATAGTTCAGATGTGCCAATCCTCATTTATGGCACAGTCCAGAAGCTGCGTCGCATACGACCTCGCGGTTCAAAGGACCTTGCGGGCCGAAGAGATTCTCGTGCCTTGAAGATTTATGCATTGCAGATTTTCTTAACTCATGAAAAATAGTTTCCAAGAACCATTAAAAGCCGTGACAGCGAGTAAAACTTAGTAAAAGCTAGGCTTTGCAAAAAAATTTTTGCCCACATCAAATTTAGGTTTTGTTCCGCTACTGGTACAGTCAAACAACAAAATATAAACAATAATGTTCAGATTTAGTATTATTTTTACTATGTATAAAAGAATTGTGAGCGGACCTCGTATAATTGTTAGTTCATATCGGCGCAGCGCATGCTCGTCTCATCAGTATGTCACTCAACTTACAAGTGTTTGGACGCTTGAAGACATTGTTGTAACAAAAGTTTCTTTTCTGTGTACATAACAGCATTAAAATAAATACTTATTTTAATAAAGTGCCTAGCCTAATATCATCATACAGTCCACTGAAAATCAACACCGTTTGGGGTGCAATCCAAACATTGGTCCTTCGAACCGGATAAGAAACCAGCAAGTAGCAATTAACACCGATTGGGGTGCAATCCAATATATCTACATAGAAGAAATACCTAGTTGGGGTACGTAGTCAACATTCGAAGCACATTACCACTTGGGGTACGTCACCAAAAAAAGCGATAAGAAAAGGGACGCTACATTTCGCGCCAAGAAAGCAGCCATTGTAGCACAAAGTCAATTCGGAGCGGGTGACGACAACGCCGCCAATTTGAAAGCATCTCAACTACTTGGTAAACAAATCCTTTCTTATCTAAAAATTCCTAACTTTTGTGTCTTTGCATGCATATGTCAATTTACATTAGTGAAACATTACGGGCCAAGATAATCGCCTATTACTCGATAAATATAAATAACGTTAATATTATTTGTGTTAATTTCAAATTAGCTTGCAATTCATCCATTTTCAATGGAAAACTTAAAGCACGAACGAGGTGTTTTAAAAGCACAGTTGACGCGATTCAAAACGTTTCTTACAAAAACGCAAGAGTCAATTAGTAGTGATAATCTGATACTTACATCAGATCAAATTAACGAAATTAAAGGTAGACTTGATATAATTTCTAGCATTTTACCTAAATTCGAAATATTACAAAGTCAAATTTCCTTCAATTGTCTTGATAGCGAAGCAGAGGATGAAATCATGGCACAGTTTGAAAATTTATATTTTGAACAAATTTACCTAGCAAAAGGCATCGTAAAAAGATTCACGCAAGGGTCAATCGAAGACTTACGTTTACCTGGTACAGGTGGTCAAACCAGAAGTCCGTCTGTGGCTAGTAATCATAGCAATCACAGTGCAGCTAACAGCAGCACAAGTACAAATGTTAGCAATAACAATGCAAGGCATTACATTAACTTGCCTAAAATCAATTTAATTAAGTTTAGCGGAAGCATAGATTCGTGGTTAGAATTCAAGGCAATCTTTCAAAGCCTTGTTCATGAAAATGACACTCTAAACGAAGTTCAAAAATTGCATTATCTGAAAGCAAGTCTTACCGGAGAGGCTAATGCGGTTATCGGATCGCTAGATTTCACTGCTGCGAACTACGAGGTCGCTTTTAAAGCGTTATCTGCACGTTACGATCAGCCGAAATTAATAATAAAAAATCACTTGAACTATATTATCGAGCTGGACGCTCAAAGGAAGGAATCTTCTCAGTCATTGAGAAAAATCAATGATTCTTTATCGAAGCACGTATCTGCCGCCAAATCAATGGCAACAAGTGAGCAACTATTTGAGTGTTTAATTGTCTATTTAGTCTCTAGCAAATTGCATATTAATAGTGCTACAGAGTGGCAAAAAACATTTAATAAAGGTATCTCAATTTTGCCTTCTCTAGATGAATTCAAAGAATTTCTAACATCGCATTCAAATCTTTTAGAAACAATTGAGAAAATACAGACAACGCCATCGGTGGCAAATAGTAACAAAATTGCATTCAAGGCAAAGTCATACGTGGCTGGATTTTTGTCATGCTCATTGTGTGAGGAAAATCATTACCTCAACCAATGTGACAAATTCATAGCCCTTAGTGCTCAAGCAAGAGCAGACAAGGTACAGGAATTAAAATTATGTTTTAACTGTTTATCTAAGGGTCACTTAAAATTTCAATGCAAATCGAAGTATACTTGTAAAACGTGTAGGTCAAGGCATCATACGCTTCTTCATGCACCTGTGCAAAAGGTGAAGGTTTCTACACCTGTAGCAAATGTCTCAACTGTTGCTACCGAGGATGAGCCTATTCAAACGATATCAGCTTTCTGCGCCACTGCCTCACAAGTTTTATTACCTACTGCTTCTGCTAAGATTCTAGATGCATCTGGAATCTACCAATCGGTTAGAATCTTACTCGATTCTGGCTCACAGTCAAACTTCATTCGCACCGATGTTTGTCAAAGATTAAGGTTGCCCACTCAAGGTGCAAATATTTCAATAACAGGTTTAAGTAACTCAAACACACATGTAAAGTCGAAGTGTGAACTCGAGCTGATTGCTCACAATAACAATTTCAAAATTAAACTTTCTTGTTTAATTATTAATGAAATAACTGGAAGCATACCAAGCTTCAACCTAAAGAGGGATAGTTTTCAAATACCTAGTAACATTCGTTTATCTGATTCTCGATTCAATATACCGGGGAAAATTGATCTCTTGGTAGGTTCTCCCACATTCTTCGAGCTTCTTTGCAATAGAAAAATCAATTTAGGTCACAACCTTCCTATATTGCAGGAAACTCAGCTAGGTTGGATTATCGCTGGTCCAACTAGTTCTAACGAAGGCAGCCAAGTGCAATGCCATGTCAACACTACTATTGATCTTCAAGATCAAATAACAAGATTTTGGGAACTAGACAGTTACCCAACAGAAAAGGTTTTCTCTTCCGAGGAAAATATTTGTGAATCGCATTTCATAAATAATACAAATAGAAATTCAGAGGGACGTTTTGTAGTGACAATCCCATTAAAGGAACAACCGATAGTTCTGGGCGACTCTCTTTTTACAGCACAAAAACAATTTCTTGCGTTAGAACGTCGATTGCAAGCCAATCCCAAACTTCAAGGAGATTACCGAAATTTTATGAAGGAATATCTAGATTTAGGTCATATGTCTTTATCTGATACAACAGTTATACCTTCTTACTATCTTCCACACCACGGGGTTCACAAGTCAAACAGCTTGACAACCAAGCTCCGGGTAGTCTTCAACGGTTCTTCGCCAACAACGACAGGGAAATCTTTGAACAGCATTCAAATGATTGGTCCCACAGTACAAGAAGATCTCTTTACGATTTTAATTCGCTTTAGGCAGCACACTTATGCTATATCTGCTGATATAGAAAAGATGTATCGTCAGGTAGAAGTAGAGCCAAGTCAACGGCCTCTACAACGCATTTTATGGAGGTTCGCGCAGACAAGCCCCATAGAACATTACGACTTAAATACGGTAACTTACGGAACGGCTTCCGCCTCATATCTTGCCATTCGCTCTCTCAAACAATTAGGTGTAGAATGCGAGGAAAAATTACCTAAAATAGCTGAAATAATCAAACGCGACTTTTACGTGGACGATTTACTTTCTGGTGCTTCTACTATAGAAGCTGCGCGCGAAATTTGCGAACAAATTTCAACGGTTCTAAATTCAGGTTGCTTTAAACTTAGAAAGTGGATTTCTAATAATCCAGAGGTACTAAAAAGCATACCTGACTCGGATGTACATCCTGGTATTTTAGTCATTGGGGACCATGAGCAATCAAGCACTCTAGGCCTCACGTGGTTATTTCAAACTGATCACTTTATGGTTTCTATATCTGATACGGCGTCTCCTAAAATTACTAAGAGACAAATGCTTTCTGAAATATCTCAGATTTTCGATCCTTTGGGATTATTTACGCCATGTACGTTCGTGGCTAAAGTTTTTATGCAAAAACTTTGGCTTGAAAAATTAAATTGGGACGATCCTATTCCTATCGATATGGAAAAACGATGGATCTTGTACAGGTCAGAACTTTTAGATCTTAAAGATCTAAAAATACCGAGGCACGTCACGTGTGTAAACCCAACTTCCATTCAAATTCATGGGTTTTGTGACGCAAGTACTGAAGGTTACGGTGCTTGCATTTACATTCGTTCAATAAATACAGAAAATCAAATTTACACAAATTTGTTATGCTCAAAATCAAGGGTTGCACCTTTAAAACCCACAACTATTCCGAAACTTGAGCTCTGTGGAGCATTATTGTTAAGTAAATTATTAAAAACAGTTTTAAAGGCGGTAAACTTGCAACATTTCTCTTGTTACTTGTGGTGCGATTCAACCATCGTTCTAGGGTGGTTGAAGACCAGTCCGAATCTTTTGAAAACTTTCGTTTGCAATCGAGTTGCGGATATTCAAAATTTAACTGAGAATGCCATCTGGAGGCATGTGCCAACGAAAGCGAATCCAGCGGATTTGTTGTCGAGAGGAGCAGCTCCTCAAATCTTAAAGAACTCCACATTGTGGTGGAACGGGCCATGTTGGCTACAAAAGGAAGAAGCTTTTTGGCCAAATCCTAGTTTTTGTCTTCCAAAGCTTCCTGATCTAAAAAAGGAAATGAAGGCTCTTGTTGTCAGAAAACAAGAATCATTTCAGTTTAACAACTACTCGAACTTAAATCGACTCGAAAGAGCAATCGCGTTTTGCTTGCGATTTAAGAATAATTGCCTAATCTCTAAACACAACAAAATTTATGGGTTTTTGACTCCCAAGGAACTCACTAATTCATTGCATAAATTAATTAAAATTTCGCAATCGGATACCTTTGGTGATGAGTTGAAATTACTTTCTGAAGGAATGCCTGTGAAGAAATCATCTTCTTTAATTGGATTAAACCCTTTCATTGATGACCAAGGTTTAATTCGTGTAGGTGGAAGACTCCACAATACTAAATACGCTTACGACAAGAGACACCCTCTCTTAATCGATGGGAAACATCCCTTATCGAAACTTATTGTCACTCGTGAACATCTTAAAATGTTTCATGCCGGTCCGCAGCTTCTTTTAGCTAGCTTACGTGATAAATTTTGGATTACAGCTGGAAGGAATTTAGTCAAATCAGTAGTTCACAAATGTGTGAAATGTTTTAGATTTTCTTCTTCAATTACTAGACCGATTATGGGAAATTTACCTCCAGCTCGTGCTGAAAAATCATTTCCTTTCCAGCATGTCGGTATCGATTACGCCGGTCCAATAAATATAAAGGATCGAAAAGGTCGTGGATCTAAAACCACAAAGGCTTATCTGTGCATTTATGTTTGTTTTGCTACCAAGGCAGTTCATCTCGAACTTGTAACAAGTCTATCTACGGAACATTTCATAATGTCATTTCGACGTTTTGTCGCCCGACGCGGCAAACCGACTCATGTTTACTCAGACAATGGTACTAACTTTGTAGGCGCGAACAATGAACTGCTTCAACTGGGCAAATTTCTTAAAAAACAGGAATCGTCAATTCCAGAAATTGTTGCTTGCGAAGGAATACACTGGCATTTTATACCAGCTCATAGTCCACATTTTGGCGGTCTATGGGAAGCAGGCGTTAAGTCATGCAAATTTCATCTCAAACGAGTAATAGGCGAGCAAGTCTTGGTTTATGAAGAGCTATGTACTTTGTTATATCAAGTAGAGTCCATCCTTAACTCCAGACCCCTTGCTCCCTTAACTTCCGATCCAAGTGATTTACAGCCGCTGACACCAGGTCATTTCTTAATTGGACGTTCTATGACCGCATTACCCGATCCAGACGTCAGTCTTATTGCTGAAAATCGTCTCGACGCCTTCCAAAGAATTCAAGGATTTCAACAGCATCTTTGGACACGATGGAGTAAAGAGTATGTTTCAGAGTTGCAGCAAAGAGTAAAATGGAAGCTACATCACTCCGATTTATCTGCTGGTGCTTTGGTCCTGATCAAGGAAACCTCACCTCCTTTGAAATGGCTCATGGGAAGAGTAATTTCGCTACATCCTGGCTCCGATGGTGTCAACCGTGTGGCAACACTACAAACAGCAAATGGTATCATCAAACGAGCATTTTCGAAAATCTGCCCGTTACCTAGTGCGGAAAATTAGTGTTTCTTCGACTATTTCGTTATGTGCGAACATTGTTTTATTTTGTGAATATCTTTTTTCCACAAATGTTTATCTTGTTCATTTCTAGTTTCTAAGTTTTGTTAAACCAACTTATTTTCTTATTTACTGTTATTTTTTAGATTTTAAGTGTTTTTCAAACTCATTTATGTTCAATTATGTTTGCTTGCTTTTGCAAATTTGTTTTTTTTTGAATTTATATTTAATCTTTGAAAATGTTTCAAATTTCAAGGCCGGGGGTATGTTCAGATTTAGTATTATTTTTACTATGTATAAAAGAATTGTGAGCGGACCTCGTATAATTGTTAGTTCATATCGGCGCAGCGCATGCTCGTCTCATCAGTATGTCACTCAACTTACAAGTGTTTGGACGCTTGAAGACATTGTTGTAACAAAAGTTTCTTTTCTGTGTACATAACAGCATTAAAATAAATACTTATTTTAATAAAGTGCCTAGCCTAATATCATCATACAGTCCACTGAAAATCAACACCGTTTGGGGTGCAATCCAAACAAATAAAATACTAAATTTTTTGTCATTTTCCTTGAAATTCATCAGCTTACATAATATTGTTACGAAACAATAATAGTTAATCATATTAGATGATTATTGTATGAAGATTCATATATAAATCCCTGTTGTAATTGTTTAAATACTGCTAAATTTGCAATCTGGATCTTTCTAGAAATCCGTAGAAGTTTACAGAAGTTTCTGAAAGTTTGTGGAAGAGTCTAGAAAGATGTATTTCAATAAAGTGTTAACATAAATATGATGTAAATAAATCGTGGTGCAATAAATAAATAAACCGGGTGTTATATAAATATAGTGATTTAGTAAAGTCTTAGTGGTATAAGGCTTAAATCGAAATACTACGAAGCGGGAGACCGCGGTTCAATGCTTGGTTGCGCCGACTACCTTGCTAACAGCAAGGTTATCACCCTACTAGAATATATATGCAAAGTGCTCAAAGAACCATGAATGTCAAGAGTATTGGTATATCCCATGGTAATAACAGAAGGTAGTCCTAAATTAAGATGAAGAAGAAGAAGCAATTAAGTAAACGTTTTAATTTTCGTTACAATATATTGGAAGATAGCACAATCATTAGATTGTGAGGCCTAAAAGGTAAAGGTCTAAGTAAAAAAATTTAAGTTAGGGGAGAATTAAGTTATTGAACAACTAAAATTGTTCGCATATAATTCTCACTAAACTTATTTTTATAAGTAAATTTATGAGTATTTTAGTTTAAAGTGAAAAAAGATTTTACTAGTTTTAATAATAATTTTTTTTTATTGCTTTAGGTAAATACTGCAAAAACCATTGTTTTGTATTCATCCGTTTTCACGCTATGGAAGTAAATACTGTGAGTATATCTATTGTCAAGATTTAATTGGATAACTTGGATCTTACATATTAATCATATAATTTGATCAAAAGCTTGTTGATTAAACCTTCTGAGCATAAAGTTAAATAAACATCAATATCGAATTACTTAATTGACCAGACTTAATAAAATCGGAATTAAATTAAAATAATACAAAAAAAGTGGAACTCGGATTACCGCAGTTGGATTGGTAGATCAGAAAAAATATGGCTTTTGATTGGATCATTTGTTAACATGATTCTGACAGGGCATTTAGGCTTCTATACTGCTATCTTTTTAGTTGAACTTAAAAAATATAGATTTAAGTGTAAATACAGAAAAATTTCAAATAAAGTCCGCATAAACATATCGGATAATCGGATAATTATATTTGGTAGATTGATAATATAATTTTATTAACCGCAAACTTTCAACAATGGTATATTGCTATCTTCAGATGTCTATGAATTGCATTAAGTTTGTAAAAAACTAAAAATTAATATTTTTTAAATTAATATGTATGTTAAAATCATTTGAACCGCTTATCCGTTATTTTTTTAATCCGATTATCTTCCTATCCTACTTATCGACTTATCCGATTCAATCTCTATAAAGAGCAAAAGAATTATAAAAGTAAAATAAAAATCTATGTTAATTATAACGTTCATATAGTATTTTTTATACTATTGGAATGTTTTATAATAATTTCATTATGAATAAATCACACAATTATTGTGTTTTTTATGAATAAATATAATTATCAATAACGAGCTACAAGATACAAATAAATCTTATTATAGCTATATAAATTAATATATATAAAGCTATATTATAGCTAAATAACTTTTTTTACAATTTTAAATGTATAGGATTGCGAAATCCATACAATAAGATTTATTTGTATCTTGTAGCTCGTTATTGATAATCATATTTATTGTATTTTCAAGAGCTAATAATTTTAATTAATGTGTTTTTATGGTTGGTAAATCACAAATTTATGGACACAAGACCATAGCGCTTCTTACTTTAATTTGAATAGAAGTCTAAAAGCAGCTTCTTCAACTAAACTAATTTTTAATTTTATTTTTTGATTAAAACAAATTAGTTCATGCTATACCTAGAAATATGTAAACAATAAACTTTTCTGACGGTTGTTTCAATTTGTTAAATAGCAATCATTATTTTAGTATAAAAATTGACACTATATGGACAAGCTGACCCTACTCAAAACCGAAAGTTAAACTATATAGGTCTGATGGCAATCTCCGTTTTGCCTTTGTAGTATTTTGCCTAACTGTTTCTGCTTAATATTAAATTCAATCGATCGTAAACCAATTTAAATGCTGCTTTATTATTAGACGAAACCACGTTAAGTAATCACCATAAACTATACGAAAGCTATAATTTCTGCATTGGTGAAATGATTTCCTTTTAATTTTAGCATTCATAAAATATTTTCTAAGATATATTCGGCACAGAAAAAATCGCTAATAATTTTATATATTTTTTTATGCGTTTCTGTGATTGAAACCATAAAATACAATACAAAATGTTTTACAGTAAAACAGGTAAATAAAAGAATTGGTGTTTATTGTGTTCAAGAAATTGTTTTGTATTAAATAAAAAACTTTTTGTGCTTTAGAAAAATAAATTTGAAATAAAATTATTTAGTTATATATAGCACATAATATATGTAGGTATAATCAAAATTGTACACCAATCGAGTTGCACATCAAGAACTGTAGGTAGTTTCTTATGTCTTTAAAGGTTTACTGCCAAATTCTTAAAAAGTTTTTAAACATTCACAAGATGTTTAAAATAAAACTGTTGTTTAGTCACCATTTTTTAATATGGGAAAGTTTTGGTAAAAAAATTGAGCGGTGAAAATACACTACCGCTTAATTCGAGATTTACTTATGAAGCGAACGCAATTACGTATAGTTGATATAAAAAGTTTTGTTTATAAACCAAACATTTACATTCTTTTGGTGTTTTATTTTGTAAATTATCATTTAAATTTAAAACAACATCAAGTATAGGTAATAGAGCCGCTATGTTGTTGACATTTGATATCGTCACAAGCATGTAAGTTTCCGAGGTAATTATTTTTTTTAAAATAGAAATTAAATTGAATTTAAAAAAAAATGAAAAGTTTAACAATTTCAATAGCATTTTTGAAGTAAAGGCTAGATTAAATCTAATGTTCTTATCATTCGTAGTTTATATTTCTGTATTATTTTTGTGTCTTTTATTTTTTCTCTAAAATAATTAGGGAAGCAGATGCATAAATAAGTTTTTATATGTTAATTTCCTATGTTCGGCTAACTCATTAAGCACCAGGTATACATACCTATACAATACAATAAAAATACAATAAATACAGTAATATACAATAAAAACGAGTGAAAGTATATCGTAGGTTTTAGTTACGATTCTTACCACCCTGGCGCTGCACCATTAATTTTTTTTCCCCATGCGTATAGGTATAAAAAATAAGTCACGACTCTTTTGTCACAAGATAAAAACAATAAAAACAAATTTCATAAGCCTCATGTACAACCTGCACTATCAAAATTTCAATTTGTTTCTAAGAATAAAAAATTTTGTATTTGATTTTAAAATCTGCGACTTGGCACTTTTTTGAAATGTTCTGTATTTTATCAATCTCTGATACCTCCAAAACTGTTTTGTTTGCTGATTCCTCAAGAAATTAAAGAAATAAAATTTCTGTTTTTACAATCTTTGAAACTGTTATATTTATATGAAACTAAAACATTCTATTTTGGGTTATTTTTCTTCTCAATTTATACCGATACTTCCCTTGAGGTATAAAAGAATACTTACGGCTGGTTAAAGCTGGTAATCATTCTTTCCGCTCTTCGTTCCTACGAAAAGACTATATCAATATCACGCAATTCAGCAGTTATCTCTAAAACTTTAATGCAATACAAAATTGCTTTTCCTAATGTTGTATCAACGCTCTTAATATAGCAGGTAGTTATATAGATTTTTTTAAAGTAATTTTTTTCCAAAAGTTTAAAATGTACATTTTATGAAAAAATCGAGTTTCAGTTTTTTCTGAGAAAATTAACAAAAGATTGAAAAAACACGAAAAGATTCTATCTTCTGTCAGTTTTATTATTTTAAGAGAAACTTATAAACAAGATGAAGTCGATCACCTGGATTATATGTATACAATACGAGAACCAAAATTAGAAATAGAAATAACAAGTAAAAATTAAATAAAAAAGAATAAAAGAATATTAAAGTAACGAAAGTAAAATTTAAAATATTATGTTTGTTATCTTGGAAAGAAAACTTAAAACTTAAATTACTTAACTCTATAATAATTATAAAGCTGGCCACAGACCGGCGTACATGTGTGTCATGCAGGAGTGTCATACATGTGTGTCGTACATGTATGATGGTACGCTGTTGCCCACAGACCGGCGTACATGTGTGTCATGCAGGAGTGTCATACATGTGCGTCGTATTTAGCACTTGAGTGTCACACGTAGTTTGAACGGCGACGATGAATAATGAAAACGAGTTCATATTTTTATCAGTGGAGTATGCATGTATGATAAAAAAAAGAAAAAATAAAAATAGAAAACAGCATCAGACACGTACCAAGTGGGTGAAGGAATGGCTTTTAAAGCGACAAGATTTTACACATAAATTTACAAGTAGAATTATGCTTACAACCTGATGATTGGAGAAATTATCTAAGAATGGATGAAGATAGTTATGTTATGCTGCTTAAATTAGTAACTCCGCTAATTGAGAAGGAGGACACAATATTGAGGCCTGCTATATCCCGTTTGAAGTTTTCTACACTAATTTCTCCTCAGTCGTTGGGCAAAGTAATTTCGGAAAAATTACAAAATAGTAGCAAATCATAATACCACAAATGGGTCACGTAAATTTCATCCCTTCCTACGCCCGATCGTTTCGATTCTTCAATTTTTTTTGTTTCTCTTCGGAAACTCCCACGAATACTATTTAGTTTAGCTTTAAGGTTTATCTTCGTTGAATGTAGTTCACTAGTTTGAAATTTTTTTAGTAATACTTCATAAGCTGCATCTTTCTTAGCTCTATTCATATAATCTTGAGATTTAGTTTTCCAAAGACAAGGGTAATTTTTATAAAGTTCAATGAACTCAATCATAAATTCTTTCGTCAAACTTCGTAAATCTGACATTTTAATTAATAATTAATAATTTTAACAGCAAGAGTCCACAGAACATGAACGTTGATGTGTGACACACATGAATTCAAATTAAGTTGAAAACTTGTGCGTCGCGCATGTATGTCACTTTTTGCCCACACACCAGCGAACATCAACGTCAAACCGGTGTGACGTGCATGTATGACACCCTTGTACGCCGGTCTGTGGCCGTTAATGTATGACATACCTTGAATTCAAGTAAAATAGAAAACTTGTTCGTCGCACATGTATGTCACTCTTTGCCACACACCAGCGAACATCAACGTCGAACCCGGTGTGACGTACATGTGTGACACACATGTACGCCGGTCTGTGGCCAGCTTAAGAGAGATTAAAAGCATATTTTCTCGCTTGATGTGTTTGGCGATTAATGTTTTAAATTTTATATAGAAACTTCGTACTAATGTTTTGTACAAAATCAATTATTATATTAAATACTTAATTTTAAATCACTCTTATTAAAGTAAAAATTATATAAAAAGAAAATTTTAATACTATGCAAAATATAGTAAATTAAATATTAATGCATTCATGTAAACTAAATGAATTTTCTATATATATATATACCTACGTTTTAACTGTTTTGCATTTAAATAAGATTTAAATCTATTTAATACCTTCGATGCTTTCAAAACGATTTACTACAATAATCTCAGTAGACATCGTGGCTTTAATTCAAAATAACATCGACTTAAAGAAAGCAATCACGAAATTTGCCCATTTAATATGAATAAATAAAAAATTTTAATGTAATATCTCCCCTTCGAACTATCTCGTGACTTCTAACTGGCAGTAATAAATTTTAGGGTATTTCTCTAATTTGTATACAAACCATCCTGCTAAATCACTTGAGATTTGTTCTAAAAGCAAAGTTATGTTTTTTAATAAAAAGAATAATAATAATATGTATAATTATTATACATTATAATTATTGTTAGCAACAAAGCTCAATAACTTCGCAATATAAAATTACAGACAGTTATAGTTAATCTTGACTTTCCAGTTATAGTTTAATGCTGTTAAGTAGAAATCGATTAAACATGTAATTTGTTCCAATTAACTTATTCCGGTGTTTAATGAAAAAGGAAATTATTATTCCTACGATGAAAGTTTTTCTTTTTATTTTGTCACTTCAATTCTAATAATGTGCATGCATAATAAATATTTTTTTGCTTTATCCTGTACAATTTATTGATCAAACTTAAATTATTGAATTTACACTAGTTTATCACGACCATATTCGCGTCTAATTTATGTGCTATTACGTTTGAAATTATGGTTTGTTTTTACTATGTCGTTAAAAAATCGAATCAACATTTTTCAGAAAATATTTCATTCTGAAAGACGTAATTTGAAAATTGATTTAACAAAGCAAATTTAGCTGCGACATTTATGCAGTTTATATTAACAACTAATTCAAAAGATACTAGACATTTGTTGGTTTTCTATTACCGCGTTTCCGATACAAGGTACTTAATTTTAAACTCAATGGTACTACTTCATTTGACAATTCCAAATTCAATTGTTTTCGGTGATCTTATTTTAGAGTTTGCAGATGTTTAGTTCTATTGTAATATCTTTACTTCTAGATCTGTTCCCCTTTGCGTATCCCTTAGTTTCTCGCAGGAATTTCATTTCGTGTACTAGGATGTTGTTTCTGTCTTTTGATTTTGATTAATTTAAGAAATAATCAATAATACAATTTCAATTTTTCATGTAAAAAACAGTTACTTTACTAGAAGTGAACAAGACTTCGCTCCATTCCATTGACAGTACGTGCAATTTATACGACTACATCAATTTTATATGATGGGTGCTGCGATTTGAACTGTTAACATCATCGAAACATAATTTTATTTAAAATTAATTTTCGTTTATTGCAGCCGAGGTTTACTTAAAAACAGATAGTACTAGATTTGTGTCTTTTAAAGAGTTAATGTTAATTAACAGTGCTGTAAACGTAACAGATTGTGTTTCAAAATTTGCTGATGATGATGAATCAAACGTGTCAAATTTAGTGAAGCATGGGAAGTGGGCATTTAGGAAAATCTAAACAAATGAATAAATTCCGTTTGATATTTTAGCCTTAATTTAAAAAAATCTTTGTTTTGTTTATTCTTGTTCGTTTAAATTCTTTCAGTCTATCTCGAAATTTCCGCTTTGTAACTCAACGTTAAAATTATGTCATTTTAATCATGCTTATGTTTGTAGTATTTCGATGTAAAATTACTGTCGTATTCTTTTTGCAATTGTTTTTTCATTAATTTAAAATATAGTATTTAATAATATTTGCAAAGTTGGGTTAGTAGATAAGTTTCAATATTTATTGAAAAATTCTTCCTAAAAAACATTACCAAAGTAAAACGACATAGAAAGTTATTCGATAAATGAAAAAATTAAAACTAATTATTAAAATTTTCGAATGTGTCTTATTTTTCAAGGCATCTAAGAAATTTTCAAAAAACTACAGTTAATATTTTATGTAATTTTTACTTTTACATTTGGCTCAATTGTTTGCTCGCCAATACTTGTATTTTAACAGCTCTATCAGCACACAAAATTTTATCTCAATCTGTTAAACATTTCCGGAGATACGATAACATTTATATTTTTTTAATTTATTTTAGTGTGGTAGCCCTAGTAAAGATTTCTCTGACAAAACCTTATTTTCACCACTGGAGCCCACCAAACATACAAGTTCTTTAGTATTCTGCCTATACTAAAGAACTGGTCAAAAAGTAAGTTCGGCGCAGTAAAACGGGTGACTTTGCATGACTAAACCTCTTGACTTCTAAATTGTATATCTTCACTTTAAAAAATCGTTAAAAATTATAAAAAAGGATTTTAAAGGTAGGTAATAGTACTATGCAGTATGAGATGCAATTGTAGAAAATTGAAACAAAAAAATAAGGTTCCCTAAAATAAATCATAAAAATAGTTAAAATAGCCATTTTTTGACCATTTAAGCTAAAATTTCAAAAAAAACCTGACGTGCTGAAGCAATTTCAAAGTCAGATTCGTTTTCAGCGCAAAAAAATCTACAAGAATTACCCCCGCCCATTCTTGAAACTATACCATGTAGGACTGTGTAATTACTGCAACCAAGAGTCTTCGGGCCATCTCGTATTCTGTATTTTTATATTCAATTTTTACTCTATTAACTTTGGTTAAAAATTTTTAAGTTGGTCATATTCTGAAACACCTCACTTTCGTTTAGTTGGAAAAAAATGACCATTTGATAGTATCTTGACCATCTTAACTGTACACGTATGGGACCATTAGTCCCATTAATTTCTTTTGATTTCCAAACATTCATTACAAAAATAAGTTAGGAGCAATAAATTTTTTAAACAAAACAAAAAATAACATTTATTAAATAATATTATGTAATGTAAATATAATATGTAAATAATATCTATCAGCTGTGTATGGGACTCTTTAGTAAACAGAGATTGTGAGGTTATAACTGAATTTTCAAGTTTTCAAGATTCAAAAACCAATTTTTTGATGCGACGATTCTAAATGTAAATTTATTACAAAGTACTCTACAGTTAATTAAAATATTTTTAAATCGTTTAAACTAAATGATTTTAATGAAATGAACAACTCACCGCAACCTGTAATTACGTTAAGAAGGGACTTGACGAAAGCAGTTTCTGCTGTATGTTTTCTACATAAAGAGAATAGAACCTTTCTGGTGTGTGGGGGCTCAGATGCTATTCTTTACATTTGGGATTTAAATGTAAGTACCTTTAACTTGGTTGAAATGTTGTTAAAGTTTTCATTGTAGGTTAATCGAATAATTTATCAACAATCTGTTCCCGATGTTATTATATCCATTCATCATCACGAAAAAGCGGCCGAACGTTTTGAAATTATAACACAGGAAAGAAATGGAACCGTAACCCTATATCTCTTTCACAAGAGCATGCAGTTGTTGCCACATCATTACTTCCGTTGTGGTATGACTTTTTGTCGATTGATTATAATAAATGATTGCATAGTATTACCGCAAGAAGATGGCAGTGTTCAAGCAATGAATTTGCATACGAAAAGTAACAAAATCTTACAGATGTTTAGAAAACCGACTCCGAATACCTTTGGTCATATTATGGCTCTAGTTGATACTATGGTAGATATGAAAATATTCTTGCTTGGTGGGTATGAAACAGGCGACGTGATATTGTGGGATTTTGAAACGGGCAAAATGTGTGCTCACAATAAACTACGTGAAAATATAACATCTATGCTGTGCGACAAAGAAAGTGGGAAAATAGTGGTTGGTAATTCATCGCATGTTCTTCAGTTATTTCGAGTCGAAAAGGATTTAAGGATTCATGTACTGTGTGAAATTTCTATTACAAATCCGGGATGTTCGCTCGTTAAAATAAGACCTAAAGGTCCACTTTTGATAAGTGCTGGATGGGATACTCGTGTAAGAATATTTTCTTGGAAATCTTTGAAACCCCTGGCTGTATTGACTGCACATTCTGGAAATATTTCCGATGTTGCCTTTTCCGCTGGCCAGGTTGAACATTGGGAGGCACATCTCATTGCGGTGGCTTCTACGGATGGTACAATTACCTTATGGGATCTCTATTAAATAATTTGTGATATTATGGTTAAATTAAATAGAATAAATTTTATATTTTAAATACAAAGGTATAAAAATTAGTAAGACTTCCAAATCAAACCCATTTATTTTGCATTAATAGCCTTTGCATAGAAAATTTATCAAAGAGAATCCCCAATCGTCACCAAGTTGTGGATTGAAAGAAAGAAAAATCAAAAATTATTAGTTAAATAATTATATTTTTATCTTCATAATACCTAATTTACAATACACTTTTATTTTTTCTTATAATTAACTACTATAGCTGTATATAATTATTTTCGTCTACAAGGTAAATGCAAAATCTATCAAAGTTACAAACGTAACCTATTCACTACCGATTCGTGTATAAGTTACTGGCAATTTTTGTTATACCTATTACAAAAGAAAATATCAATTTTTGAGAAACAAATTTTGATTTTACATACAATACAAAATAACGTCAACCTTTTAGCTTTACACACTAACGATGCTCAGTCTGTGATAATTTTGTAGGCCCAATTGTAGCATGGGAGATCTTTAGAATGAGCACCAACTTTTGTTATCATTTAGAATTGAAAATTAATTTTTTAAACCTTGTATTTTTAAAATTTGTCTCGACTTCAACAGTAATAACGGTAACACAAACCCAACAATAATTTTCAAATCTCAACTAATCAGATTTGCGAGATCCTCTTGCTAGAATAACGATCTCAAATATGTAAATTCATAACAATACCAACAATATTTTGTTTAGCAAAATATACATTTTAAAAACATATATAAATTTGTGCTATTTCAATTACAAAATAAATAATACAATAAAATTTATACAGTATAAAAAAAAGATCTAAAAAATCTACAGTATTGGGTTCATATCCTTCTACGCTTATAAATAAAGTGAGCATTTAATACCCTTAAATACAGTCCCGATTTTTTAGTCTAAAATTCCATCACAGCATTACTGTTCGTAATTATTTATGATTAATTTCCCTTATTTAATTTTTAAGTAAACACAAAAGTAAATCTTAAAGATGTATCTCTTGTGCATTTCCAAAACTTGACTAGGTTTTCTCTAATAAGAGGTAAACATTTTAAAATTTTAAAAATCACAGAAGTACCATATATTTGGACGCTATACAAGGTTTAAAGTTCAATTAAATTACCACGAGCAGCCTAATATTTAGTTAAATTGTAACAAAAACGAAATTTAACAAGCTGCAGTAGTAACGATGATTACATCAATTCCTTACAATAAACGTTACAATTTGAAATCGAGTTAAAATTAGCTTATTTGCATTTATTTTTTATTATTAATAATAATAATAAAACATGTTGACACACACTTTGTAAGAGCAATATTAAAAAATATTACAAGATAATATTCAAATCCAAAAGTTTAGGTGCACAAAACGAACACAATCACAAAATTTTAAAACTTGTTGGCATTTCGAAGAAAATCTGCTGTTATGTGATATATGAAATTTAGAAAAGCCTTTGTAGCTATCGAAAAATAATAGTTAATTATTGGCAACTAAATAACAAATATAATACAAAACTATACACGAAAAAAAATAATACAGATGAAGGCAAAAAATATTTAATTACTAGATGCTGTGATTCGTGGATTGGTATTAGTAGTTTGAGGTCCTATATGTTTACATCGGTCAGGAATTTCTCCACAGTCTCTACGCAATTTACTGTAACAGCTGGTACATACTCGTACCGGTGTATATAGTTGTTCCGATGGTAGTGGTGTGCTGTTTTCCGTACAGTTTGCACAAAAAATTCTGCCACAATTCCTAATAATAAAACAAAAATATTTGAAAATTTTACCTCCACATAATATAAAATAAAACTTAAAATTAATTGATGATAAATACTCCAACTCTATATATTTATAAATTACAATATAATAAACTTTGTTTGCAAAGCCTAAATATCCATGCGACATCACATTTATGGAAATTCCCTCCTCATCCCATCGTCACTCAAGTGTCAAACTTCATTCGTTCTTTATTCAAGTAAAACTAAATGTCATAAAACATTGTATGGATGTAAAACTGGAAAAATATTTCATTGTGGGATTCTCAAAAAACAAAATTTCTTTTTTTACAAAAACGAGTGTTTGAATGGTCTCATACATTACAGCCGCTTAAAAGTTTGGAAACACTAACTTTTAAGACACAAGTAACCTAAGGCCAGCTCTTAACACTGTCGAGTTCTTACAGGAAAAACGTTAGATAAATACATAAATTATAATGGAATGTAACTGATGCGTAGGATTAAGAAGCATGTCATCAAACAAAAAAGGGGCTACTTCGAATATGGAAATAATTTTTCTTCATTTTATAATATATTTTTAATAAATATTTTAACATATATAAAATCCAACATGTCAATAGAAAACTAAAAATATTTTATTTTATTCTTTGTTTCCAAATTTTTGAGCGGCAGTGTACACATCCCATCTGCTAACATAAATGGTAATTGATAAAGGTGCTAATAATAATTAACACCGTTTAATGAAAATGAAGTTTATCAAAAGAACTTAAAATAGGAAGATAGGTATTTAGTACTCCAGCGTAATTATTATTGCTTAAATAAAAACTTCTTTTTCATCAGAGTCAACCTCTATTTACTCTTCCCTTCAATTACAAAGGTGAATATTATAATAAAATATTTATATTAAATAAAAACAATTCTTCTTACCTGCAATGATGCTTCCGTTTGGCAACCCAAAATTGAATATGACAACCTGTACATTGTGAAACAGCATGATCAGGTACCCAAAGCGTAGGTTGGCCTTGTACAGCAGCAGGACCTTCTTCAAGAGCTTCCCAAGATATGTCGGAGGGTAAGGATTCTACAGCGGATGGTGCACCCTCACCGGCACTGCACACTGAATCCACAACAGAATTCTAACCAAATAATAATAGCTCATTATAAACTAATCAAAGAAATGCAGCAATTCAACTTATACTACAAAGAAAAAACATGCAAAAACCAAATCAACTACAAAAATTTATACTCAATGTAAAAACTCCAGACATAAAATCAATTATTAATAACAGAATTTATGCATTCCTTTCTTACATATCTGTATAAAAAAAGCCACATAAGCAAATTTTACACATTCTTTTAAAAATACATTTGCACAAAGAGCACGCTAAAATGTTTCATATTATAAGAAGTGGTGTTTATACCGGTTATCAAAATCAATCAGAAAATTAGCATTCGGTTATTGAGCACTTATAAAACTGTAATATTAGTACAGGGAACCGATAAACTGACCACATCCCCAACTGGAGTCGAAGATCTCTCTAATTCATTTACTAATTCGTCATCATCTCTTGTAGATGACGTGTAACTATTATTAGAAACTGAACTACTTTCATCTTCGTTACTGTTGCTCTAAGCAAAATAAATTGATCAATTTTTTTTGTTTTCTATTGTTTTCGAAGCCTTATCAAAAATTAAAATTCAAAAATACTAACCACATCGTCAGCTTTATCGTTTTCGTTGTTTGTGTAGTGCCGATGAATGTGTCTATTTAACGCCTCTTTATACGACTCGATTTCTTTTTGTAACATTGCTTCCCTTCGCTATGAACAAACTTGTTTAATAAACGGCAATAATAATAATAAAATACCAACCTGCTGCTCTTCGATAATTTGCCACAGCCTTTCTTGCATGTCAGATCTCAAAGGTATTAAACCATCATTTTCTAACCTACAATTATGCATATTTGGATTTTTATAACTCAGCAAATTTAATGTAGCCTCCCATCCGTTTCCACTTGGGGTGCGAGAGTATAAAGGCGGAGTAGAATATCGCGAATTTTTACCGCTAGTGTGGTTGCTATTATAACTGAAATAAAAATTAAATTGCATAAAATTGAAAACCATATTAAGTATAATTAAATTGTTAATTTTTTAGTTATAAAACAAATGATTTACCTATATTTTCCATTAATTAACTTAATGTTTTGGAAACAAACTTTACAAAAGTTAATATTTCCATTAAATACATCTGGATTTAACGATTTATCAAATCCATTAATTGGTTTCATCAAGGAACTATTAACAAGAAATTAATGATAGAAAATTTGCTTTCATTATTTTGAAATTTACAAAATCTACTTAGAACATTGTCCAGTGCAAAGTAACTCATTTACATATTCGTTCCACTAATATTACTAATATCACGTAAATTGAAAATTCTAATTACAGAATCCTCGAATGGGATCTTCTCCTAGTTTCCAGTTTACACAATGTTCCTAAGGGCAAACCAGAATCTTTTTCGTGTTTACGAATAAAAAATGGCAGCACTGGACAGTGCTCTTTGCGAAGCTTTGGCATAAATAAAAGAGTATTTTAAGAAAAAGCATAGGCCTCCCAAGAAGTTAGTATAGTATTTCTCAACTTGAAAAACGGAATCATAAATTCTCTTGACAATACCGAAATAAGTACCTACTACAAGTACATGGATAACTTACTCTGCTTTATTATTGTTCCGTGTTCATCAGTAGTGCCGAATCTGCCATTCATACTGACGGAACTATTCTAGTATAAAAATGTGTGCTACATAGGTAGTTTGTTCAATTTTGTCAATACTATTGTGTGCGCTATCTGTAGAAGCGGACTGGCACAAAATATTGGCATGGAAAGTTTTTTAAGTGCCTTTCGATACTAGCACCAGGCAAGCAATTTTGATATTGTAAGTAAATTAAACATTAAAGTATTTAAATATATAGGAATACTTTGCAGGCGATTATGTGCTTTACGGGAGCATGAAAGTTTTAGAGTAAAATTTTTGCCTTAAATTAAAGTTTGAAACTCATGCCTTCCCACAATAAATAATACTTTGTTGTCATTTAAAAAAAACGGCGTGGAAGAATTTTTTTAAATTTCAAGATAAAGCAAGATTTCTGCAGTGTCCAAATTTTAAGGACCTGAAACAAACAGTACCATAAGAGGAGATATATGCCAGATGTAAGGTTGGGCTTTGTAAACATTAATGAAATAGTTGTGAGGGTAAAGCAGCACCCCAATTACTTATTATCTTCGATTATAGAGTTTTACCTACGCTACGCCTCACAAAAATTGTTTGTTAAAAAAGGTCCACTTTTAATCTGTACAAAACAATACATTTTATTATTAATAAAATTAACTTTTGTATAAAATATTAAACTTTCCAAGTTAAGATAGCTGCCACTTTCTGAAAAAGCAGATATGGAATAGACTACAAACTAATTTAGAAAGATCATATAAATTATTTAAAAACAAGAACAATATGCTTAAAATTCTACTTAAAAAAGGGGAGCAAAACGTGATACACCAAAAACGACAATGGACCAGCTACAGTGAATAAAGAAATGATTCGGACAATCCTATGTTAAAAAATAAAAATAAGTTAGAGCGGCCTCCGGAATGGATAATGAGGAAAAGATACCAGTTCACAAAACACCAATTTTAATTCCGGAAAATATTTTTATTATTGCGTTACTAGTTTCGAAAGCAATGCTTTCATTTTCAAACGCTAAAAAGTATTTGCGACTGAATACAAGGAAGTGATAAGTGACATGTTAGCAATTATAAATTGCACCTTTTGAAGGCTTTTCTTGACAAATAAAAATCACTTTTACAGTAATACTTATTAGATATTTTTTGTTGCAAATTTCATTCTCTTTATTTTTGTTTATACCGAGTGACCGGTCGACCATCTGAACATAGGCAATTAACATAGGAAATTGATTTTTCTTTAATTCCTGGTTCCCATCACAACGGATAAGAATGAAAATGGTATCAATTTAAAGAGATTTTTATTCCGCTTCTAAAGATACCTAACACTTGATATTTTGTTTTTCAATTACTGGTAAAAACTCACTAATAAAATGCAAAAAAAGAGATTTTAAAAATAATTTTAGTTGTCTGATTGAATTTTAACAGAAATTGTTTTTGTTTGAAAACCAATAATTTCCAACAAGTTACTTTGACAGATTACAATAAATTTAGTTAACAATGAATGCTAACACTTATTCTGTGGAAGAAAAAGTTTTTATGGTAAAATTAAAATTATATAACAGTGGTAGTTGTATTAAAAAAACAATTGCAATAAAATTCAATCAAGGCAACTAATAGTATATTAAACAACAAGTTTAGTAAAGCAAAGTTTTACTAAACGAATTTAGCCTTTGAGTACGAGCGAGCGCAGCGAGCGAGTAACTTAAAAGCTAATGAGTTTAGTAAAAATGCTTTACTTACAAGGTTTGTTTATACTATTTTTTCGGATTTTGTGCAATATCTAGTGCCGTTTTTGAGTTATTGCTAATTCAAAATATTTCATAGTAGGTACTTGTGTAGGTTGTTTATTGACAGTGACATTACTATATAGTAAAGTGACTTTTCTATGTGGTAAAGTGCCACTTTAATAAATGATTTTGAATTGAATCCGAAAAAAATAATTTTAGTTGCCTTGATTGAATTTTATTGCAATTGTTTTTTTAATACAACTACCACTGTTATATAATTTTAATTTTACCATAAAAACTTTTTCTTCCACAGAATAAGTGTTAGCATTCATTGTTAACTAAATTTATTGTAATCTGTCAAAGTAACTTGTTGGAAATTATTGGTTTTCAAACAAAAACAATTTCTGTTAAAATTCAATCAGACAACTAAAATTATTTTTAAAATCTCTTTTTTGCATTTTATTAGTGAGTTTTTACCAGTAATTGAAAAACAAAATATCAAGTGTTAGGTATCTTTAGAAGCGGAATAAAAATCTCTTTAAATTGATACCATTTTCATTCTTATCCGTTGTGATGAGAAGCAGTAAATAAAGAAAAATCAATTTCCGATGTTAATTTCCGATGTTCAGATGGTCGACCAGTCACCCTGTATAAATTTTTTGATTTCGTCACACTGTTTCCGTGTTACAGTGACTTAACAAATACCATGTAAATTACAAAAAATAATTTTGTCATCTGTATCTCACAATCAGAAATGGTGCGACGAAATAGAAAAATGTATACCAGGTGCTGAATGAGTTAGCCGAACATAGGAAATTAACATGTAAAAACTTATTTATGCAAATTCCTGGTTAACTAATTATTTTAGAGAAAAAATGAAACACAAAAATAATGCAAAAATATAAAGTACGAATGATACGAGCATTAGATTTCATCTAACTTTTACTTAAAAAGCCAAAAATTGCTTTTGAAATTGTTAAAAGTTTCATTTATCGGACTGGCCATGAAAGTTTCCTTGGTAATTAGTTTGGAAAATATAAATTAAATTGAATTTATTACATGACCAGTGCGATAAATGAAAATTTTAACAATTTCGAAAGCATTTTTTGACCTTTTAAGTACAAGTTAGATGAAATCTAATGGTCTTATCATTTGTAGTTTATATTTCTGCATTATTTTTATGTCTTTCATTTTTTGTCTAAAATAATTAGGAAACCAGGAATTTGCATAAATAAGTTTTTACGTGTTAATTTCCTATGTTCGGCTAACTCATTCAGCATCCGGTATGAACAAAAATGAAAGGAATGAAATTTCCAAAAAAAAAGTCGAATAAGTATTTCTGCAAAAGCGATTACTTCGAAAACTAGAGCCAATACAAAATGCATCACTGAGAATGATACTAGAAGCATTTCTAACAACACCCCTATAAAGAGCCTACAATGCAAAGCAACAATGCTATCTCTAAAAATTCGATAAGATACATTAACAATTAGATAAGCATTGAAAATAGCAACAAATTCAACATCACATCCTACACAAACGTACTAGTATGCAGCAGAAATACAAGCAGATGCCAACAAAACCATTCCACCTAATTGTAAAACTGGAAAATATCCAATATCAAAAATTCGAAGTTCTAATATTAAACCCTGTACTCCGTCTGAAAGCTCTATCAATCTAGAAATGAAAAACTACAAAGACCAAGCTGTAAATCAACTAACCTATCGATCACAATTTAACACTATTTAGAAAAATATGTAGAATTTGAAGTAATTTATAATGTTGCCTCTAAATAGGAAGAATTTGTAGGCGGTGCTTTTGCTTAAACTTAGGAAAAGATTGGGAGTTATTTGCCACCAACACCAGAAGAATTATCAAGTGCAGTCTTAAAGAAAAATCTGCATTACATGCATTAAATAAATAACTAGATTATTAGTAAAGTAAACTATAGATCTGGTTCCTAATTTGGAATTAGATCAAATTTTATTAATTTTATGATCTACAAGTTTTATAATAACTTCCAATGACATATGGAGTATAAGAAAGATAATATATGAAAAGTTGCAAGGAGGATTAAAGGACTTTTGTCCTTTAAGGGGGTCACCCCGTGTGATTGCCAGTTTATTTTGCTTTTCTTTGGGAATTTTTTTTGACGAACAATAAAAATATAGAAGTTTCAACTTTTTACTATATATTTATTGATATTTCAGCCATATGTCAGAATTTTTTCAGACCAAAATCCTCATCACACCGTATGTTGCGCTACTCCAAAGGCACCCATGTCAATAAAACTGGCCTCCACGATTCCAGCTGATCGGCTTATCTTAAATCAAAAAACTAAATGGCATTTTAATCGATAAAGCTGTGGCCATCGAGTGAACTAGAATCATTCCAAAATATTAAAAATTGAATAATTGACATGATTTTTAAAATTAATTATTTAATTTCTTTAAATTTTTTTTAATTAATTATACATCAATTATTCAATTTGCAATATTTTGGAATGATTCTAGTTCACTCGATGGCCACAGCTTCACGGATTAAAATGCCGTTTAGTTTTTTGATTTAAGCTAAGCCGATCAGCCGGAATCGTGGAGGCCAGTTTTTTTGACATGGGTGCATTTGGAGTGGCGCAACACACGTTGTGATGAAAATTTTGGTCTGAAAAAATTCTGACTAACTGTTGAAATATCAATAAATATATAGTAAAAAGTTGAAACTTCTATATTTTTATTGTTCGTCAAAAAAAAAATCGCAAAGAAAAGCAAAATAAACCGGCAATCACAAGGACACTTGATTGCATTAAAACTTTTGAACAAAGCTATAAACTAGAATGTCAAAACATAGGTTTATGCAAATATTGAGTTTTCCAACTTTCATTCCGAGGTTGGATCCCTATTTGATTGAACTATAATACAATAAAACTTGAACCGATACCGAATTTAACTACAAAACGTGAGAGATCCTTTGTAGGGAATTTTTTATGCAAATACCACTTCTGTACTTAGGTTTTCATACTACTTTGTACTTTTCCTTTTATTATTATTTCAAACCGACTATTTTAGACATTCAAAAAAATACAAATTATGGGGAAAATTTAGTTTTCCATATTATATTCATTATAAGCTGACATCATCAGCATCACCTGCATGGAAAATGCTTTTCAAGTATTAAATTTATGAAATTTTCCTATATACAAAGAATTATTTTGTTACCACTATTTAATAATTCTTAAAATAACATTAATTTTTTTTACATTTTTAGAAAATTCATTAAATTAACCCGGCGTCATTGTTGCCGGGTATCTAATACCCGACTGTTTTTAAACCTCTAATAGCTTTAAAACAAAATACACTCGCTATTTGTCGTTCACAGTAGCTGAAGTTGTGGACCTCAGACCTCACTAAGCGTTTTAGCTATTTTAATTAGTGTCATTGCGGCTACGGTGAAATTTGCATATCTGTGAAGAGCGCTCTGGTAGTTATACCTGGCCACAATGACTACGTAACATTTGATCTCTATAGCGATTAACTTAGTATATAAGAAATAAATAAGCGTTGTTTTCATGTAATTTATAATTTTATGTTAAAGTGCTAAAAAAACATTTATATTTTGTACTTAAATTGTTATTATTTTTTGTCAAAGTTATGTTCTAACAAATTGATTCATAGAAGAAGAATGTTTAAATTTTTAATGATTTAATGATTTTAATGATATATAGGTTCATTTTATATTATTTATAATAAATAAATGTTTAATTTTTATAAATAATGTTTACAATTACCTAATACCCCAATATAGAAAATCTAATATGGACATAAAGTTGATTCAATGTAATAATGTACATGGGTATAATATACCTGGCCACAACGACGCTGTTCTGTTTGGTCGCCACAATGACGCCAAGTTAATAAAAAAAATTCCTTGTATAAAAACCTAGTAAAAATTGCAGCATATGCATAGTTTAGGACAGTGATTCCCAAAGTGGTCCATACGAATCCCCAGGATCACTTAGATAGCCCTTGGAAAATTAAAATTGATTTGGGATCCCTGAACATCAGAGGGTCCACGCAACGTTTAATATAAAATAAAATAAAAAAATTGTGCAATTGTGTATTGTTATGCAGATAGCGTACTTTCCTTACGTTAAGTATAAGTATAAGACTAGTTAGTTAATTGGTACAAAATGAGTACCTTCTTTTCACTTGGGGAGTCCTAGGGCAAGTTTTGACTATGGAAAGGGGTTCCTGGAACAAAACAGTTTGGGAACTACAGAACACCACTAAATTTTTTTTTAAATGTAATTAAACTATATTATGTTTCATGAAATCAAATTATATGAATTCATACACTGTTAAGTTGTATTAAATGTCTGAACCCTCCACGAGGTCAGTACTCTTCCCCCCTGACTATCTGTAGTAATTATCGATGCTATCGGTAAGGAATTTTTTGACATTTCAATCAAATTTTAAGATAAATGGGAGGCCTGAGATAAAAGTAAGAAGAGAAATAAAAAAAAAAGAAATTGAATTTTGATTCAGTGCAGTAAAGCAAAAGTGATTGGTATAAAAGAACAAATGTAAATGTAAAAATTAGAAATTAGCATTTAAAGTTAAATTTAAAAGCAAAAGAAAAACTTGCATTAAAAAATTTACCTGCATAATAACTTATCGGACGTCAAAGTTTCAGTACTGGCTTCAATAGAACTAGGTAAACCTTTATTGGAATTGTTGCCAACTAAATTCTCCTCTCCTAAAAATTTTTGGTCTCCATTATGATTAATATCACTATTACTCATTTGAACTTGAGGAATATCGTTAACAGGCTGTAAACTAACACTTTCAAAACCGTTGACGTCACGTAGTGTTCTCAATACATTTTCAATACCTAAGTCTTTTTCATTAGCCATATCAGTCTTATGTTTACTTATCACATTACTAGATACTTCTAAAACACCCTCAAATGTCCGTTGATAACCATTATCTACTTCATCACAAGAATAACCGTTACTAACACCGTTAGATTTCTTTTTAACGCCACTCTGTATCATTAACGTATCGTCGTCTCCTGTACTTGATTTATCACTATCGTGGTATACACCACCATTAGTAGTTCCATTCTTCAGTTCCATATTAGAGACTTCGAGCATTAAATCAACCGAGTCATCGCTTAAGAGAATGTTATTTGTATTAAAAATACAATCTTGATAGCAACCATTTTCCTTCCCGTTGATTTGATTATTAAAATTTTCGACATTATTAAATTCTAAAATTGCAGAATTGGATGTTTCAAAGCCATTTAAAAGAGTGGCATCCTCCTGAGCTTGTTGAGGTATAACTTCGTCTTGAGGTAAATCAGTTTGAACAACGTTTAAACCGTTCATTTTCCTACAATTTAAATATTAATAAAATATTTTGTCAATTTTGATAAAATTGCTCACATAAGATCAACAGTAATATTAGGATCGCTTTTTCTTCTATTGGGAGTTAAATATGCATCATCGGTAGCGCAGGCGAGATCACCATATGACCGAGTTTTGGTCATTTGATTTAACATAGAATCTGGCGGATTTGAAGAACCGTTAGAACCACTTTCAAGTCCACATTGCAATTCTAGGGAACCTAAATAAACCTCTTTCCATACATGAAGGTCACGAACATTACATTGTGGCCATAACACCTAAAAGTAAACAAATTTTACATTTAAAACAAACAAATACTTGCAATAATAAAACTTACAGAATTGCCACTGGGTGGTAAATACAAATGATTTTTGTATTGACGATTATTAAACAGATTCCAAACAGAAAATGTGCAATTGTTAACTCGCTGAACTCTTTCTTGTTTTGTATTACACAAAAATGTACCAAACAAATTTGAATAAGTGTGTTGCGCCAATTTTACCTTAAAAAACATCTCTGTGATCAAACGTCAAAGTTAGGAAAACAATTTTGTATACCAAAAACGTGTGAGAAAATTCAAACGCACAAGGAAACTGCAAAATAAGTTGATGTATGCAATCGAGCCATTGAAGAAAAACTGGACACCTTTCATTTAAATCACCACTTCCAAGCGGTTGACCACAACGATCGGCAAATTTGTGCCCAAAAGCTAACCACTCTCTTTCGACAAGAATTCTAAAACCCTAAAAATAGTTTTAATTAATTTTTTTATTATAATAGATAAAATCTTTTTTACTTACTTCGATAGTTCGATAAAAAGGATCTAATAATAATTCGCTCAAAGCTACAATTTGTGGTGTTCTATCCCATCCGTCTGAACAGTGTACCAACACAGGTCTTGCTTCAATTTCAATATTTCTCACTAAAGTAACTGCAGCCTTCATTAAAGAAGACATGTTTTGTAACCACTGCGTGCCCTCCAATGAACTAAACCAGCTGAAGTAAAATATAAAAAAAGATTAATAATCTGTAGGAAAATTCAAATAGTAGGTACTTTTAAAAACTTTTGAAGATTGTTAGAAATTCAGAGCCAATTCTTTCTTTCCTTAGATTAAAACATAACTTAAAATTACCTAATTATGTTTTCCTTAATAAAATATTTTTTGTTAGTGCATAATAAATGTTAATTTATTATAATTTCATGGTAAAAAATTGAGGGTAGATACCCACATCCAAATTCATTGTTTCTTCAATGTTTTTTTTTTATATTAATATTATACCTGAGAAATTATTTTTATTACATGGTTTTTTTAACAGCATAATAAATTGGAAACCATTATTGATATTATAAAAACAAATTGTATGGTTAATAGAATCAATAACAAAAATATTGAAAGGAGGTAAAATCAATTTAATTTTCTAAGAAAACAAAGGTAATATTAACTTATTATCAACAGGTTAGTGTTAGAATGTAATATAACAATATTGTTCGCTGTTCTTAAGCTTATTGTTCTCAAGGCTTTGAAAAGGATTCAGGTTTCCCTTAATATTATGACATGACAGAACTGATTTGGCTTCATTACCTGATAAAATTAATTAGAAACTTTTAGGTAAAATATATTTGTTTACATAAAGCAGTTTTACTATACTATAACAATATTGGGTTAAAGAAAAGCAGATTCAGAAACAATCACATATTTTTTCAACCCTCTTCCCTAAAATATTTGTAAATAGTAATGAAGTCCTCGAGTACCGTGGGCATAAAATTTATTAACAATGCCTAATGCATAGTAAGATGCAGAGGTGTATGAATTGACTTAACTTGCATGCTTGTGGCCCACACGAATGAGCTTTATTGGAACAAATTTGCATGACCATTGTTATGAATTTTCTGCAAATCATTTTAAATTTGAAATTTGTCAATCTTGATTTCAAGTTTTCCTGTATTTTTAATATAACAAAAAAAAACCTTAAAATTTCTAATAAAAATAAAAAAGAAACTCACTTGGGTTGATCGGCAGGAGTCATACAAAGCTGTCTGAGATTATTAAAACTTTTTCTGATTGTATGAATATTTGCAAGACTCATAAATTGCAATTCACAAGTTGGATAATAATCTGGATGTTCACAACCACCACCTCGGGCACGATTTGCTAAAGCAGATGTATAAGCTCGTGCATCCATAATGAGAACTTTCTGCAATAATCACAAAGAGTGAAATTGACAAATTAATAAAAATAGTAATTTTTCAAACCTTTTTATCCTGAATTTTAATTTTATCTATAATAGCGGTTGCCATTTGACAAGAACCTTCCGAGTTTGTGGAAGTTGGCGAATGAGGTGCATTGTCTAACATATCTTGAGTTCCTCTGTCGTAAGTGCAAGCATCAGCTATGGCACTTAATAAACTTTCATCTTCTGCCGATCGCCAACCCAGCCATCCCACTTCGGGCTGACTGCATCTAGCTATTACTGCTCCATTTCTCCGATGTCTGTTGAAAACAAAAATTGATCAACTGTTACACAATACAAAATGCAAAAAAAATACCTCCACACTACCGTTGGTATTCGACGTGAACTTCTAAATTTTGACACTGTTTGAAGTACTTCATCAGAAATGTATGCCGGTACAAGCAGTAGAGGAGGATAACTTTGGCACATGGAGTAATCTTTATTCACGAAACTAATTCTCCAAGCACCATGCATATTAAATTGTAATCGATCTACTTCTTTTTTTAACGTAACTTCATCGTATACAAAGTGTTTATTGCATTCTAGTCTTAGCCATTCTTCTTTCCTATTTTCTTTAAAAAACACATAATAACAAAAAGCAAACACATTTTCGAGTGGATCAACTGTAAATGTTTTAAGCAAACGTCCATGCCAGTCCATACAATCAGTGCTGTTGCTAAAGCAACATCTAAACATAAAGAAAAATATATAATACAATCTTCAGTTTTTAATAAAAAAAACTTACCGATACGTTCGCGCATCTTTACAACCAATTTGAAGATAAATCAAATCTTTATGTTCCACTGTTTCTATTAAACCTAATGGTATGTGATGTTGACTTTCACACAATTGCAAAAATAACCTATAGTTGGTTAAAACCATCAAACCGCTAGTAGAATTACCATGATGTGTAACAGCTTCGCCATCTAATAACGCAAATGGTAAATCCATGTTAAAATTATGACCCGGTAATTGATATATTTGGATTGCTTGCACGTGACAAATCGAATTAGGCTGTTCACTTAACTCCATTGTCTGAAAAAAACCAACAGGGTATTCGATTAGATTTTTTATTAAACTCCACATGAATTTTTAAAACTTTGTATACTAGGTCAAATGTGTAAACATTTTGTTCACTCTAATAACTTCGTCTACTATTATAAGTGATAAACAAAAGTAGATACTAACAAAATAAATTAAATAGTTTCGCTCAAAATACTAAGGAGGGGGGGGGCAGCAAGATTAATAAGTAATAACTAATAACTACATTTTCTTCTTGCAAATTATAGTATTACTTATCCATTATTGACTCAAACTTATACTTTTTATAAAGGAAAATAAATAATTATTTAATTACTCAACTTCGTTAGAAGATCCATAAAAGACTAAATAAAATGCAAATTAAAACTTGGTTAATTTTTTGTAGTTGAATATAAGAATTTATTTGAATAATAAACGGTTAATAACATAATTAAGTACGTGCATGTGTAAGTGTATAAAATAAAAAAAAAATTTACATGCATAATTTATATGAACAGACTACTATTACGGTTTACCCATTTAAATTATGTAGTATTAAAAAATAAGAATAAATATGACAAGTCATTACATTATGTAGAAATAATACATTCGATATTATACATAAATATTTTTATACTAAATTGTGGTTTTTAAAAATATATTTTATCTAATGTTGGTTAATAATATCCTACCAGAAAGAATCGATTGTCATATTTATATTGACAATAAATAACAACAAACGGGTATTTTTTTGAATTTAAAATAATATAGAACATCGATTGTGGTCGACACGTTTTAAATATTTTATATTAGAAATAAGACAAACATTAAAGTTCATTTGAAAAGATAAAAGCATAATGAAAACCGATACCGTTATTTATTAATTATTATTTACAATATGCCTACATATTAATACAATGATTCAATATTTACCATCAACAAGGTATTTTCTATAAACACCTCAAATACCAATACAAAATAATTTTTCAAAACTATTGTATTAAATGAAGAGATTAAGTACATTTTTATGCAATAAATCAATGAAAGTTATGAATTGCAAAAATATTACTTATTTATTGTTATCGAATATTGGCATAAGTTCAAATTTGGGTAATCGATTGATACTTGATTTAGATAGTAAAAAGGCAATATTTCAAAATATTATCTAGTATAAAATTTCAAAATGTGAAAAATTTGATTTGTGGAAGGAGTGGTCCTGCAGACACGATTGCTTTTGAAATTTTTTATAGATTTCCTGTCGTACAGTACATATTAACTTTGTCCTAGAGATCTATTTTTATTTATTGCTGATGGCATCCTCTTCGTCTTGGTCGATGACCTCGACTTTAAAGATATATAACATGCAATGTATATGTAATTCCGCCAGTAGTAATCAATAAATTTAATAAAACAATTAGGCTTTGCTTTAAGGCAAAAAGGAAGAATGAAACAGTTTACGAAATGAAGCTGGCTGATTATCCACCTCGGTAAGATTGTAAATCGAATAAGATTTTCGTGTTCAATTTTCCGTCTGCACTGAAAACTGCATTGCAAAATTTTTCATACAAAAACACTTGCACTAAAACTGGCATTTTAACCCTATTACATCAATGCCTTATGTAAAATTTAAAAAAACTTTGACGATATAATCTGAACCACCAAAGAAAAGCCCTGGTCAATGCCTAAAATCTATCTAAAAGCTATAAAATATTTATATTTAGTAGTAAGTATTTTTTACTAGTAAATAATTACTAATTGTACGTACTAGTAAGTATAAAAAATATAAAAATATTAAAAAATCATTTTTTAAATTTTAATATTTCATATCGTTCGGATAGCTATTAGGTATTGACCAGAGCTTTTCTTTGGTGGTTCAGAATATATAAGTTTATCGGAAAACGTAGTCAAAGCGATGCTTTCCGAATCTCCCCTCGGGGTGAGAAAGCGAAGCATTCCTAGTCACTTAACAAATCGACCAATAATGTAAAATCGACTGGCAATGGTTTTCATTACTGGTCGCTTATGTCACTTCAACATGTCGAATCATTTTCATTATAAAATGCTATTAAAAAAATTTGAGGATCGAACTCACGATTTCCAAGCGATATAATTATGATCCAAAGCACACACGCCATTACGCCATACTGGGGTGACCTAATTACATTGTTTTAACTCGTCTTATTTGTTTCGGTTTTAATTTTTTCGCATTTTAAGCAAATCTAACCTAAAATACAAATTTTTTTGCGTACGATCGATCTGAATTTTTGCATATGCTTTCCTACCGATAATTCACGGGTGGTGAGTACAAGGCGAGGGGGGGAGAATTTTTTGCTCAGTTACTCGATATCTAGCGCCGTTCTTGAGTTATTGCTAATTCAAAATATTTCATAATAGGTACTTATGTAGGATTTTTATTTTTGGTATAAAGCTAATATTTTTGTTTTCCGATAAAATAGTATACTCACCTCTACTCGAAAAATGATTCGTTACTGGTCTTGTAACTTTAAAAGGCTCGCTTATCGTTCGCTTTTCAATATAGCTGCGCGGCCAGTAACGGATCATTTTCGAGGCTCGGCCAGTAATCTACTATTACAAACAGTAGAAAATACAGAGAAATATTTTTAAATCATATTAAACTGTATTTTTTAAATGATAAAATATATTTTAAAAAATTAAAACGCGACTTTGACAATATAAATTCAGTTCAATGTACAGTGGCTCACAAAAATAAGCGTACAGTCATATGTTAGCAATGTAAATCGTACCTATATTGAAGGCATATTTTCTCATATAAAAATTTCCTTTTCAGCAAAGTTTATTCGACATTTTTTGTTGAAAATTTCATTCTCTTCATTTTTGTTTATATACACTTTTTTATTTTGTCTCACCATATCCGACATACAGTGACTTAAAAAAATCTCGGTAAAATTTTTAATAAAATACCCATATTTTATTATGTTTATTTTTATATTATGTATATTAACATTACTCTTAAAGAGTAATGTTAATTTTATTAAAATTTTTACCGAGATTTTTTTAAGTCACCGTATACCGGATACGGTGCGACAAAATAGAAAAATGTATATACACAAAAATAAAGAAAATGAATTTTTCAACAAAAAATGTCTAATAAATTTTGCTGTAAAAGCGATTTTTATATGAGAAAATATGTCTTCAAAAGGTACGATTTACAATTTTACATTGCTAGCATATGACTGTACGCTTATTTTTGTGAGCCACTGTATATTACCAATCACCATTCGGCTGCTCCAAGCAGAAACGCAGTAAGTGCAGAAATGTAAAAGTGTGGAAAACAGCAATTTACTTTGGAAAGTTAGCTGTGCGTAAATGTAGATACTGGGTTTGTGCATGGGTACAGAACAGTTTGTGGGTGAGATAGAGCCGCAATTGTCAGCTTAAAAAATATGCGTAATAACACAGTATATACATAAATCTATAAAGATCATTTTTGAAAAAAATGTTGATTACTGTGTTTTTGCTTGGAGCAGCCGCATTGGTAATGCATTTTATCTAAAATTTCAAAAAAATTAATGGTTTCAAGTTTCTATGAGTAAAATAATATAATAGTAGTTTATGTAGTAAGTACGAGAAAGAACATTACTGAACCATGGTAGTAAACTGCAGTAGACCATGGACTTACAAAGTGCATACGTAGACAGATGTAAGCAAGCGATATGCTGTTAAGCAATTGGGAAAAGTCTGAAAGTTCAGTAAGCTTTTCCCACGGGTTGTTACGGCATTTTATCTAATTTCACGTGGGAAAGTCGTCATAAGGGCAATCAAAAATATCAAATTGTAATAATAGATTTTAGAGACCTATACTAAGATCCTGTTACTTTTTCATTGTTTGCAGAATTGTGGGTCGGTTGGGGTTAACTAACAATACATTAACAATATTATCTGGAAATATTACCTACCTAGATTTATAGGACTATCTTGATAATGAATTAGTTCAACAAAAAGCGTTCCCCCTCACATAATTAGGACAAAATATATAGTGCGTTCGGGTTTCATCCAGAATGTCGCAATAAAAAAGAAATGGTTGAAATTCTTAAAATGTTAGTATTGTTTATTTAAAAGTTTTCGTTTGATACTACTATACGGTTTAAAAACGATTTGGCGAGCTCTTCAATGGATATACCTTCCAAGCACGCATTATGCCCGTTAGCAACCCTTGGATGGCATTTTGAGTATAGGAAGAAGTCAAACGGAGCTAAATCCGGCAAATACCGTGGATAGTTGATAGAAGTTTTAATACTTTAAAATAGTACTCTTTGCTGACCTCTTAAGTCTTAACTAATTGGAATAAATTCCTTGTGCACAATGACCTTGCCGTCGCTAAGTTTTTTTGCCGCCGAAATGTTTTAAAATATAAAACTTGCCATGAAAATAAATATGAAATCAAAGTTGTACTGACATCAGCGTGGGCGGATTTGAAATAAATTGAAGGTTAATTCTTGAAATTTCTTTGAAAACACTGCCCTTGTTTCAAGTCGTGTTTTGACTGTCAAATAGTCGGTTTGCATTTTAAGAAGCAATTTGAAAATATTTTCAAAACTAATAAGATTTCACCAAATAGTAATAAAATTTTTTTAAAACGTACAGTGAATGTAGAAAGTATTCGTCACCTCCTATATTACTAATGTAAATTGCACATTTTGAAACCGTTTTTTGACATATAAAAATTTCATTATCTTCAATTTTGTATCTATACATTTTTCTATTTTGTCGCCCCGTTTCTGAGATACAGATGATAGTATTTTTTGTATTTTTCAGAGTCTTGTTTAAGTTGCTGCCAGTCAAAAACGGGGCGACAAAATAGAAAAATGTATAGATACAAAATTGAAGACAATGAAATTCTTAACAAAAAATGTCTAAAAAGTTTTGCTGTAAAAGCGATTTTTATATGTCAAAAAACGGTTTCAAAATGTGCAATTTACATTGGTAATATAAAAGGTGACGAATACTTTCTACACTCACTGTAAGTTTGTGGTAGAGCAAAATTAAAACATTTTTGAGAAAAATAATAAATGAAAAGAAGACAAACATGATCTTTTTCAAAACTTCTATAATATTACATTTATTTATTACCTTTTGACTGATTTTGTAGTCCCAATTTCAAAGGAAAGTTACTGTTTTTTTCGTATAATCAAAGTATAATATAGTTACTCGTAGTAGAATATAAAACATAAATTATGTAATCTACGGGAAAAAAGGTAAAAATGACCGGATATGGTTATCAGGTTATCACAACTCATTTTAGTTTACTAAAACTGTAACTACAGGAATCTCATTATAATGCTGAACACTAGTTGGAATCTCGATAATTCTTTCAAGACTAAACCAATAAGAAGCAAAACAATATCATTTAATTTGCAGATCTGGGATGTAATTATTATTAGTATATTAAAATGGAATTATTGATGTTATCTATGATATTATTTTTGTCAATTCTTATAAAATCCTCCAAAACCAATAATCGTAATTTACATTTTAGTAGATGTAATTTGGACAAGAATACAACTGAGCCTTTGTAAATGAAGAAAAATTTATATTTATAAGGGAAATTTATATTCCAAGTAAAAACTTTCTTGGCAAGAATTTTTTTTACTTTTTTTACTCGATCACTAACAACTGTCACAGAATAGAGAAAAACACGAATTAAAATAGAAAAGAACTTGGATTAGCAAACGCACAAATTTCTCAACTGTGTACAAAAAAATTTTCTGAAAAAACTTAAGAATTTCAAATAATCATTGTCTAACAGGAAATAAAAGAAATTAAGAAATCACGAGTTTTATTGCATCTCTACTGTTTGTAGTGAAAGTTAAAATACAATTTTTATTCAATTAAATAGGTACGGCTATTATTGTAGTCGGGAAGTTATTAAAGGTTGAAAACAAAATCCCGCTATAAATACAAGTAATGCAAAAGTGAGATTATTCTGCAACTTTTAATTTCGCTTTATTAATTTCCAAAATCTTTGCTTTATTCAATTATGCAGCCTCGTAATATATCCCACACTTCTTACATTCTGCAAAATATGTAAATGCCCTGTGAACGATCAGTGTTTTCCCCCATAATCGCCCCTTTTTATTATCGGTACTATTCAGTAATAATTACTATAAGCTGTTACAATTTTCAAAAAACGTATTATAATTGGAAGTAAATAGAGTGTTGTACATACATTCAGGTGGGTAGATAACCTTAAAAATAACTAAAGCTTTAAAATTAAGTTACCTCCCAAGAATTCTTTCGGTATTCTCTCTTGCACGAATTGGCTTATGGTTAGCAATAAATTAAAAGAAGTACTCCAATGTACACTTTAAAATTCACGCAAATTCAAAAAGTCACGCACAACCACCTTCAACCGCTGCAAAGGTCAATTTAAGTATGTCTACAAGAAACCTTGGTAAATATTTCAGGTATGCGATTCTTCAATTAGTACTAGTTGGACTTGAATACCTATTTACTATACGAGTATGCATTTTATTCGAAAAAATTAAAAACCCACAGAAATTCTCAACAGTAGTCACACTTTCTACATATCAAATGTTAGCAGTAGCACTTTTTTTTAATAACAATTTCAAAAATATGTAAATTACAAAATAACTACTCGTTATGTTATTTGCAAACATGCAAATACACAAAATGCCGGTTCAGTGTTATTTTTATTATTTAAACAATGTAACAGCAAAACAACTTCTTAAATAATATTAGAAATTAAGTTGTAAAACAATAAAATTCATGCAAATTCCAAAAAAGGTATACATATAGGTATTTTGTAGCAACAATAATAATAAAAAAAATTTATCTTTAAATTAAATTTCGTTAATGTTACCAAGTTTTAGTTCAAAATGGTACTCAAGGGAGAACCTTTTGAGTGATGTTGTAAAACTATTATAATAAATGAGATTGTAAGTTTACACATTAATCACTACAATAAGTTTGAGTTTGAGAACTCGGCCTTAAGTGAAAATTTGACTCTCTATCAATATAATATTGATATACGGTTAGTTATATCTCTAATATTGCCAAAATACAACACTTGACAGAAAGTTGAAATCTTGATCGAACAAGAACACTATTTTCGTGCTAGACAATAAGGCGCCGTAATACAAATTGCACATTTTGCGGATATAATGTGACCCCAATCTAAGATTTAAAATTTCGCAAGATTTGAAATCGTTTCAGAAGCTCTTACTTCGATCGTGAAAGAAATAACTTACAGTTTAGAATTATTAGCAATATCTACAACATAATTTGATACAAGTTTAACCCGAGTTGAAATAATAGTAGTAATAACAATAAATAATTATAATTCTATGTGGCATTTTTTTTTTTAAATAAAAAAGTAATGTACAAAATGTATTTTTAATAATAAGCACCTATATAAGGTGACGTCAGAGTGTATCTGAATATTACCTGTATTTAATGAAATTGATCACACGATTTGCTTGTAATACAGCGTATTTCGTATTATTTGGAATTAAGCTGTTGGATACAACTGCAGTCCCTAATAAACGTCGGGACTTGTTGGGGTATTTCCGACCCTAAATTAAGTCTGAATAATCAGTGGCGTAACAACTTTGACCATAGCTGTACAACCGTAGTACTTAAAAGTTCGTGAAATTTTGCATCAGCGCGTGCATCCACTTGGCGGTCAAATCCAAAATCAATAAATTTTACTATCCCAAATCCATGGTACTAGTACCATGCCCAAATCTAGGTAAGGTCGTCCAACAACTTGAATATTTAAGCTATGCTTTGACCACCTCTCTTGAGCATACTCGGCACGGGAGCTCCAAGTTACAAATTACATACGTAATTTATTAAAAATACAAATTAACTTTTAAAATCTAAAAAATAAGCAGCCTTTCTTGTGACATCTACAAAGATTTATATTAAGACTTGTTAAATTTTAGCCAATAAGCAATAAAGACAATAAATACAAACATTTTAATTGAATAATATATTTGCTATTTAATATTATTGCTTTTATTTCAGCAAATTTATTTCTTTATGTGTCAATCAAAGTTAACAATAAACATTTTTCTTTCCATTTTCTTAATAATAAGAAAACGGCTATTTTCAAGATAATTTTAAAGCCAGAAACGCAAATTTGATATCTTTTAAAACTTTTACCTTAGCCGGCAAAGTACTGCTACTTCCATTTGTGCATTTATTCAATGCAAAACCCCATTCAATGCCATAATACAATGAAAAAATATATGATATATGCGAGTTTTATTTTGGTAATGAGGAATTCTCATGCATTTTTTTGTGCCATTAATTTTAAACCCAAAATGAATTCTCAAAAACCCATCTACGTCACCAGGAAGTTTTGCAAAACGTGACAACCCTGTACAACAAAATGAGTAAGATACATATACACTAGCGGAAAGAATTATAGCCTCACTTGATAAACTGTATGCAACTCTGCAAACACTGACGGTACAAATTTTGTGGGTCCATATTCTATTGATGTTCATTTCTTTTAACAAGTACCTGCTTAGTTATTAGTCACTTTCAGTGTATTTTTGGTTTCAGACGTGTTGTAGTGTAATATTAACAAATATTAAGTGGAAGGAATTATAGCCTCACCGATTTAAAATTTAAATTTAAAGAACTTGATATATTTTTTTTTCATAAAACGTTAAAGGTAAGTCATTACGATTATTAAAAAACTATTTCTGTATAATAACGCGAATTTTAACCCTTACAGTCAATATGAGTCGAGGAACAAGATTAACGAGTGAAGAAATAGCGGCTGTTAAGGCGTATAAAGATGCCGGTCTTTCAAATCGCAAAATTGCAAAAAAAATTGGAAGATCGCCGAAGGTAGTCAATAATTTTTTTAAATTTGGCGGAAATTATGGAACAAACAAAAAAGCAGGAAGAAAATCGAGTTTAACAAAGCGTCAGAAACGGGAAATTTTTAATAAGGCGGTGAACAAACAGATTACGTCATCGCAAATTCGTGCGGATTTGGATTTACCTGTGATCGCTCGAAGGGTTCGACAAATTTTGCATAGTCACCCTCATGCGGATTACCGTAAAAGGGTCGGTAAACCAAAGCTTACTGCTGCGCACAAAGTGGCAAGACTGGAATTCGCTAGAAAGCACATGTCTTGGACCGACCAATGGAAGAATGTGCTTTTTAGCGATGAAAAAAAATTTAATTTAGATGGCCCTGATGGATGGCAGTATTACTGGCATGATCTTCGGAAAGAAACGGAGGTTCACCTGAGCCGTAATTTCGGAGGCGGAACTGTTATGATCTGGGGCGGCTTTTGCTTCGATGGTACTATCCCGTTGGCGTGGATTTCAACTAGAATGAACTCCGAAAAGTACATCGAGATGCTGGAGATCAGTCTGATTGAAAATGTAGAGCCTCTTCTTGGAGAATCTTTTATTTTTCAACAAGATAATGCTGCCATTCACAACTCCAGGGCCACTAAAGAATGGTTTGCGTCAAAAAATATTAAGGTATTGAAGTGGCCAGCGTGCAGTCCCGATCTAAACCCCATAGAGAACCTATGGGGTATTATTTCAAGGCAAGTTTACCTTAATGGTAAACAATTTCAAACCGCGAAGGAGCTGAAAGACCGAATACGGGACGTGTGGAGTGAAATATCGCCGGAAGTACTAAAAACTTTAATTTTATCTATGCCTAAAAGATTATTCGAGGTCATTCGGAAGGATGGTGGCCATACCCACTATTAAAAGTTAAATTAAAAAGTGAATTAAATATAAAATATTGGGTGAGGCTATAATTATTTCCACTAAATTTTATATAAAATTATTGTTTTAATTAAAATTACTTGTACATTTTAACAAATTATTATTAAAAATATTATGAGTTATTGTGTTTCTATCACTATTAATCGAAAAAAATTATTTAGATCAAATAAAATGATAACAACTTTGATTTTTCTTAAAAACGTAAGTGAGGCTATAATTATTTCCACTAGTGTATATCCGTATATTGTGGTAAGACAAACACATAAAAAACTTAGAAACTTGAAATTTATTAAAATTTGTTCTAGTGTATAACATACTTTTAAACGTCAGATTATACTTCAATATGGCAGCAAACATAATCAGTGACAAAATCAAATGACAAAGTCAATGATTTTGAAGGTTGTATTTTCTCAAAGTAAGTCACAATACAAATGATATACGAGAGTATAATATTATATCGCTTTTCGTATTACACTACCAAAAAGAGGTCAAAACACAAAAACAAGGTGATATAGTAGAACCCCTCTATAACGAGTCCCGGTTATATATAACGAAAAATTTTTTTTTTGTTTACATGCTCAACTGACTGTTTATGGCGAAAATTTGCTAATAACGAGTAAGTACATTTGCAAACATTTGCAGTAGCAAAAAATCAACTTATCAATGCCGAGAATTGTTCGAATTGGAAACGACTACATTCCTCTCTACTTGCTAATCGTAGGGTTAATTCGTCGTTTGTGTACCACGGAACTTCATAAATCAGCTCTTTGACGAGGGCAACGTTTTCGTCGTGGCTTGCATGCGCAGGTCGCTCTTCATTGTGCAACTGATCTGGACCATTTACGAATTACATCGCGCTACCATTTCAAGGCCCATACACTGTTAACCGTATACACTACACAGTTCTTGACAAATTCTTTTATTTTTTCCAGCCAAAAAACGAACTACATCACGAAGTTCAGATTTGGACGCAACTTTCAATAGCAGTTCCATGGTAAAACATTATAAAACAGTTAAACATCAATCGATTTGATTTCTACCCAAACGAACATGTTCACAATCTATGAGAGACTAACTTACAAAAATTTCATCGCTCTACCGTTTCACTGAGCGGAGAGCTAGGATCGTTAAACTTTGTAATTAAACGACCCTCGTATAAGAACCATTAGTACGGCGCTTTTCGTTTGAATCTTGTTATACAAAGTTGATTGACAAAGTCCATGATGTAACATATTATGTTTTCGCCTATTGTATTGCGCCTAAAAGTATGTTATACACTAGAACAAATTTAAAAAAAATTCAAGTTTGTATGTTTTTTGCCATTGTTTTACCACAATATACGGATATAATCTTACTCATTTTGTTATTTGATTGGTTATACTTATCCGATAGATATGTTGTATCTCAATGTGAAGAAATCGGGAATTAGCAAAGTTAAATAGGATTTAAATTTTCCAAATCTTTTGGCAAAACAATTTTTGCAATATAATATGTAGTAGGTATGTATATTATCTCTCAATCAGTTCTCCTTTGTAAATTTATTTATTCGTCTGACCAATTATTTATATTTATGTAATTATATATACATGAACACGTGAGAAACCCCTTTTATAGTTATGTTTAAAAGCATTACCCGTATTAGTTAAATATTAATATTTTATAATATATTAATAATTTAATTATTTATTTAAAAAATGCATATCGTTGCTTTGGAAGACAACCGACACAACTAGTAAATCACTAGTTAGAAAATCCCATTTAAAAGCTGGTTCACACTATGCGATTTCTCATGTGACTTTATCGTATGAAAAATCCTATCTAAAATAATAAGCAATTCGCATTGCTTTTTTTGTTTTTATGTTACTAAATACCAAAAATTGTATAGTGTGAACGTAAAAATATTTCTAATATGACAAGTCACATGAGAAATCGCATAGTGTGAACCAGCTTTAAGAGATTAACCCAAAGTGCAACTGAATACCAATTATCTGCATAAAATCTTGTTGAATTTGTGCACCCGTATTTTTTAAACATCCGTAACATCCCGTTGTTACGCTGCTTCGAATATCATCTTTCCTTCTCTAGTCTAGGTGCTTAGGGCATTGTGCCACGCTAATTTTTATACATAAGTCACGCTTTTTAACTAAATCCTTCATGCCAATTAATAAGCCTGACCTCCTTTTTGGAGGATGGTAAAAGATTGTGCGGCAGAGTAAAATGTAGAGATTTTTGTAATTTAACTAAACTACTGACCGACTAAAAATTTAGATCTAAAATGGCAAATATTTCTTTAAGTTAAATTCAGTTATAATTAATGAAATCCAATTTTAAAATAAATCTATATGTTAACAGTTGCACTTCTAGCAGACAACTGCAGCCGACTTGGCCCACTAGAGATACGTTTTGCAAGGAACTGCATTGGCAGCACCGCATAACTTTGGCTAACAGCTCTTATGCAATATCTGTTACGTGTCTTGCTAGACGATACAATTGAAGCGCAGCACCTCCAAATTAGGTATTGCACTTGCAGTTAACGCCGACCATAACTCCTCTGCTGCTACTGCTTCTAGCAAACCCTATCTTAACACCTATTTCTGCACCTATTTATGTCGAAAACACGTACCGTCAGCTTAATGGCTTCATTTTTCAAATTCTACCAGAATATCTATAAAAATCTGTCGGTCCGGTTAAACCCATGGGATTGCAGATCATTATTTTTTTTATATACTTGGTGGTTATTTCGTTAATCGATGATGTTGGATAGCGATGCGATGGTTCTGAAAACACTGCAGCCTAATCCAACCAAGATCGAGTTTGTTTTGTTAAGAGAAAAAAAATCTGCAGGATATGAGAATATCTAGATTCTAAATTAATAGATCCCTGACTTGACATCAAACGCAAAATATCTGACAATTACATTGTCAGAACTTACAAAACTAAAAATCAACAATGACTTTCTCAATATCGTAAAGCAATGTATTGGGGAATGTAATGTAAAGGTAATTACTTTAAAAACCACTCCATCTAGTTTTAAAGCGTCATAATTAGACCCGTGTTTTACTATACAGCCCCTGTTTGTTGGCCCAGAACAAAGCAAATTACAACACCATCATCCCTCCACCTAATTAATTATTATCAGTTTGTTTAGCAGTAACGGAAGTGTTACAAGCCTTTCCCACTGCAGCCTTAAAGCTGCATCGCAATGTAGAGAAGCAGGCAGTAGAAATCATAGACAACATACCCGGTGACCGACCGTTCATCAGAACCTAGAGAAATAACATGGGAAATTCATTTTTTTAGTTCGAGTTAAATTTAATTTCCAAACAATGGCAAGGTATCTTTAGAAACAAAAAGAAATCTCTTTAAATTGATATCATTCCCAATCTTAAGTAATCAGTATAATGAGAAGCTGGAATTTAAAAAAAAATCAATTTTCCATGTTATTTCCCTATATTCGGATGAATGGTCGGTCACCCGGTAAAATTAGGAATGTCAACAGAATTTCACCTGGGAACTTATTTGATGATGGGAACAATAGGGTTAACCCACTGATAAAGCAATGAGATGGTACAACTTCTGGTAAATTAGAAAGCAAAAAATAAAAATTAATGCTGCAACTAACCCCTTAAAACTTCAGAAGTAGAAGTTAATTCAAAATTATAGTTTTTCTTGATATGGGTTGCTGCAATTTTTCTAATAAGAGTAAATAAATTCAGTATTAATTTGTTAAATAATGAAACAGTATTTCAATTTCATTTAAATGAACAAAAGGAAATAATTATTATCAATTACCATATTAGACATTGTCGATAACCCTAGATATAAAGAGTAGTATATATCAGTACATTTTTCTGCCGCTCTACTTTGACGTCAATGAGAGAACCTCTATGGGCAGCGTTGCCAACCGTACTATAATTTCTACCCTCTGTACTATATACTATAGTCTAACCCTATAGTACTATAATATATGAAAATTGTACTATGATGCTTGAAATATATTAATAAAAAATACCTAAATGAGCTAAAAAAAAAAAAAAGGATTTCGTAGATTAAAATCAAAGTACTATAATTTTTTTCAAAATACTATCATTTTGGCAACTTGGTACTATAATCACATTTCAAAAAGTTGGCAACGCTGTCTATGGGGGTTTTATCGTTTATTCGTTTGCATCGAGGGTTTGAGGTTGTACATCGAGTCCTCTAAAGCGATTAAGGTCACAAAAGGTAAGTCACTCCGAAAAAACTCAATCTTTCATCTAAAGGCATCTCTTCTCTAGAATCTAGAAGCAAAATTGTCTAAAACAGAAATTCGCGTATTCCAAGATTCTTTTACAGAATATTGCATGAAGAACCGATGTTTCCCGTCTGGGTTTGACAAAAGTCAAAGTTGTTTCAGTTTTATTCAGTTATCGGTCTGGTGAAAAGCCAAAAAGTACGATCTGAAGTCAATTAAAACTATAATTACTACCATAGAATATTAAGCGTATAAAAGAACAAAAACTAATAGTTTGTTCTACCAATTAAACAAGAAATTTAATTTAAACTAACTTAATGCTCAGTCAATCGTACCAAATTAAAGATTTGTCTTTTTTTAACTTATTATAATTTTAAATACCCCAAAATAAGAAAATTAAGGTCATCGACAGACTTATACTAACATTGAACGTTCTCCACGTTCTCGAGCTCAAGAAAAAGGCCCCTGGCCAGTTTATGTGAAATATAACACATCGCTCAATAAGTCCGTAGGATAGCTAATAAAACAACAATATTTTGACATAATTTGAATTTATTCATCAATATAGTTTCCTTTTGAGGCGATACAGTCAGTCCAACGCTTCTCTAACTTTTCGATACCATGTTTGTAGAACGATTTATCATTCCCTTCAAAATATGCCTCAGTTTCGGCGATGACCTCATCATTCGATCCAAATCTCTTTCCCTGGAGCATCCTTTTGAGATCCGAGAACAACCAATAATCGCTGGGGGCCAAATCTGGCGAGTACGGTGGATGGGGCAACAATTCGAAGTGCAATTCATTCATTTTCACCATCGTTTTCATCGACTTGTGACATGGTGCATTGTCTTGATGAAAGAGAATTTTTTTCTTCTTCATGTGCGGTCGTTTTGCGTCGATTTCAGCCTTCAATCGTTCCAATAATGCCATGTAATATTCGCTGTTGATTGTTTTACCTTTCTCAAGATAGTCTATGAACAATATACCATGACTATCCCAGAATACGGAGGCCATAACCTTGCCAGCAGAGATTTGAGTCTTTGGGCGCTTTGGGCGGCTTTCACCGGCTGATGTCCACTCAGCCGACTGCCGACTTGACTCAGGATTGAAGTGGTGGATCCATGTTTCGTCCATTGTGACATAGCGACGCAAAAAATCCTTTTTATCACGGTTAAATAGGGCCAAACATGCCTCAGAATCATCGATTCGTTGTTGTTTTTGGTCCGGTGTTAGCAAACGCGGCACCCATTTCGAACAAAGCTTCCGCATACCCAAATGTTCATGCAAAATGGTAAACACACTGCCTTCAGATATCTTTACGGCCTCAGCAATCTCCTTCAATTTCAATTTGCGGTCGGATAAGACGATTTTGTGGACTTTTTGTATGTTTTCTTCAGTAACTGCCGAATTTGGGCGACCGGAACGTTCAGCATCATCGGTGCTCGTACGACCACGTTTAAAGTCACCAAACCACTTCTCAACCATTTGCCTCGATGGAGCAGAGTCCGGATAACATTTGTCAAGCCACTGTTTAGTTTGCACCGTATTTTTTCCCATCAAAAAGCAATGCTTAATGAGCACACGAAATTCAGATTTTTCCATTTTTTTCAATTCACAAAAGTTGATTTAATTGTTCACACTGTAACTTGGTAAATAATAGTCCGAATGTCATGAAATTTTGACAGGTTATCGTTTGAAGGTTGCCACTTTCTAAAAATCATAAGTATTCTGTATTTGTGTTGCCATCTATATGTCATCCTACGGACTTATTGAGCGATGTGTTATGTGAAAATCAAGGGGTAAGTCACGTGGAATATATGATGTACACAAGGGAGGAGATATAAGAAAATGTTGGATATTGGAAACAAAATATAGATGAGAATTGGTGGAATATATGAAAAAATGTCCCAAAATGTGTTGTTGAGATTTTATCAAAAACACCCGAATTTCTGAGATGTGTAGAAAAATAAGATGAAAGTACACGCTTTTGCATTGTGTTACATTCCTTGGCGAAAATAACAATTTAATAGTTACTTTTTGCTATTTTAACAAACTCTATTTATTAAACTGATAGAAATATTTATGTGATAAGGTTATTTATAAACACGTAGGTCAAGATTGATAAGGGACACAACTTATCATTAATATTTTAAATAGTTTCTTGAAAATAATAAACCTGTTCTAATATAACAAACTGTTATTTAATCCTACTCAATTTGCAAATATTTTTTATTGTTTACAAATATTTAAAAATTGTTTCGATATTATTAGTTATGTTATTTGTGGTAAATATTTTTGAAATAATGCTTTATTTTAATATTACTAGAAAATGACAGAAATGCAAAAAAATCTGATTCGGGATTCTACGAATTTTCTTCGATTAACAGTTATTTGACTTAACGTTTTAATGTAATTGACCATTTGTTCAACTTGGAATTTTATTCAATATAAAATGTTTATTTGCATATATTATGTTAAGTCGAAGAAAAGCAGTCGAATAACTGTAAGTCGAAGAAAAGCAGTCGAATAACTACTGTAAGTTGAACAAAATTTCAGATACGAGTAGTTAATCCAAGGTCAAATATGTTACTTTCACCTCAACAATCTAGTACAATCTAATTCAGCTAACTGAACATGGTACCATAATATTAATCTGAGCAGTATTATCAGATAGTACTATTAATAATTTAATTTGTATTTAAAAAAAAATGATGTTCATGGATATGCATGACTTCTTCAGTTATTTTTTAATAAAATAAAACAAAATAGTATGTACATAAACCCAGAGACCCCTAAGTCTGAGTGCCCGTGTTACGCCACTGATTAAATTATTACAATAAATTATAAAAAGCAAAACATTTCTTTCTTCATACCACCACCCATCTTATTTTTATTTACGCCACCCATTATAAATACTCATTTAAGTAATTAGGAATTAATGAGACAAGTTTACTTTTCCGGATGTAAAAAAAAAAGTTGAAAATAATTTACACGATGGAATGCTCTAACCTCACGTCAACTGTTAGCAATATAGCTATTTTTTATAAAATTAGGGCTCCAAATTCCAAAATTAGGTTAAAGGTTAGAATTATTTGGCAAAAATTTCACCAAGACTCGTCTCTTTGGCTTTGTTCCAATACAATAATTGCAGTCACGTTTTGGATAAAATTCTTAGTGACCTCGTAAACAAGGCAAACAAAAATGTATTTGTAAGTGAGGAGTTTGCCAGAAATTTTTATAATTTCTCATGGAGAACAATAATTATTTTAGAGAGATAAATGGGTTTGTTTTTTAGAATCGATTTCTACAAAGTAGTTCATAACCCAGAAACAAAAAAGCAGCACTGAAGAAACTGAATTTTTTAAAATCAAAGTTAACCTTGACTGTTGTTACATGTCATAAAATTAGCGAGATATAATATGTACATACTTTCACACAATTCAATATTTGCAATATTATACTCACGCAAATATTATGTTCACAATTAAATTTTTTGTTATACGTCGGCTAAATCAATCAATCAAATCAACCCCTTTTCAATGACATAATTTTAAGCTTAGCCAATTATAGGATGACCTTGATGTTTTCAACTGTTTTATTTATTGTCAAAATATGTATTCTCCATAATAAATACACAAAGATAAAAGACCGATACAAGTGTATTTATTATTGGATAAACCGATAATAAAATTTTAATTGAAAATTGGACCGTTACAGGACGCACCTAATGAATTTTTTTATTAAAAAACATTACAGAAGGTAACGACAGTGAAAGCGAATTTTAAAAAACCAAATACTGACCTCACTTTCTCATCTCTATTAAATTCATTTTTTGACAAATTTATCGGCGACATTATGCATTTACATAAAACCACATTAAAGATTCACGTTAAATTTGAACACAAATTAAAAACTCGACGCTGAATTGCGAAATGTCAAAAACGTAAGAAAACAATTAAAAATTTTCAATACTTACACTGAAATAATCATCGAAATTACCGAACCAAACAATTCAAAACACTGTTGCGAACATTACAAGATAAGATAACCGATAACAAGATAGGTGAATCAAACTATTTTTCGATTTTTAAGTTTAAAAATACGCCAGAACGAACGACCGTCCTTGTCAATATGGCGAAACTGACGTAGCGTTTATTTTACCCAGCTACGCACGCTCAAACCATTACCTAATACTATCGGCGCCAAATTTAAATATTTTAAATGCTTTTCAAAACTTTATTAACTGAATATTACACAATACACAACTAAAGATAATTTTATTCTAACAAAAAACCTAACTCTACAAAATGTCGCCTAAATAAAACTTACTAACAATAACAGGTAATTGTAATGAAACACAAAATATCACCATATTTTAGGAAGTAGTATTATTTTCTGTCTCAATTACTTCATCAGTTTCTTTATCTTCGGTCAACATATTTTCGTCAGTTTCGGCATTTGTATTAGTAGCATCACGATTATCATTAGATTCTCTATCAAACGATGCAGTTTCTTGATCCGAGTCAGAAAATTGACCTAAAATAAAATAATTATTTTATTACAGAGCTAAACAATAATGTTTACTACTTATAAAATGAAGTTTTTTTTTTAAATGGAACACTGAATATTTTTTATATTCAAATGTGTCTTTAAATTTTTTCCTATTTGTTTCCTTCTTTTAAATTTATTATTAGATACAGTGAAACTTCTCTAATTCGAACTGCTCTAACTCGAATTATTCTATAAATCGAATTTTTTTTGAAAAAAAGTATAAGTTTGTCAGATATTTACGTGTAATTTTATCTCCATAACTCGAAGTTTCTCTAATTCGAACTTTTTTGGTGGTCCCTTGAGATTCGAGTTAGGGAAGTTCGACTGTACTACCACAATATTCTACTTAAATATTTTTATTTCCAGATGTCGATCAGTTTCATATAAATATATACTGTAGCACTATAGGCCTTGTAGACCCATGGCTTAATATTTCGGCATTTAATACTTCAAAGATGTTGCTAACATCTTGTGAGATGTCACGGTCACAATAGCCAGTTGTGTTGATCGAACCCACACTCCGACATAGTAATCTAACATTCTAACTGCCAATCTACGACCGCGCTCTTTCATATAAATTCATATAAATAAATACTAATAAAATCCTAAAATTTTAAAGGGAGAACTTGTAGCTACTGCTCATATCGATGGTCCAGTTCTATACAGCAACAAGTCCAAATTAAAAATTTAAAAACTAAGTTCTTATTTAGTTGTTTTATCAATTTAATAAAGCAACAACTTGATAATTTTAAACTTTGGGACTACAGAGTAGATATTTCTGTATTGCAATAAAATTATTACTAAGAGATTTAATATGTGTTATAAATTATATATAAACTTAAAATTAAATTTCTGAGGAACTATCATTTTTGACTTGTTGCTGCATAGAACTGGACCACCGATATTCTTTTTACAATCTAGCTTACCATAGCTACTAATAGTAAGCTAAGATATATTGATGGAATTTTTATAAATAACCTTTTTACTAATGTTCTAAATAAGTTAACCGACTTTTTAATTGAAGAGTCCAATGCAATAAGTAATTATTGTATCCCTTGGAATTTTTCTCCAATTTACAAAATATAATTATTTTTGTCTAAACCAGGGGTCTCTAAACTTTTTAGCTGAAGGGCCAGACTGATTGCTCCACAAAGCCCCGAGGACCAACATCTAGCTAGCTCATCAGATTAAGATTACTTTTTGTTGTGTTTTGACAACCATTTTTAGTCGGTAAATAAAATATCTGATTATTGTCTTGTATGATTACTTTGTTCGATTTGATTTATCAAAATAAATTAAAGGGTAGGCCAGAAACCAGGCACGTCAGGGCCGCTCTCGCGGTGCTCGCGGGCCGGATTTTGGCCCCAAATATGACAGAAAATATTGAGATCACTATGAATCATAAAAATAGGTCTCTGATTACCGACAGTGTGATGAACTTGGAATCAGGTGTGTTACCATATCTTTACATAATTATTTTTGGTCTGGCATAATGTTGTAACCTCCTGATCGGTCTGGTATTTAAATTTCCTAATGTATGAAATTTTTTTTAATATTATCATTTTTTATCCTCTTTAAGGGCTTATAGTGTTATAGTTAATGCTCAATCAGACCTATGGTTTCTGAACAAAAGGGTAAGAAGTTAAATATTCACATATATAATTAAGTGTTATGAAATCAGGTAGGCTCGTCTGTTGCTAGCTCAGTCCACTATAGTAGTTTCTAACGCCATAGCCCTGGTGGCTTCTCCATTTGTGATTATGAAACTCTCATGCGAGACAAAAGATGGTCTTGATGAAGTGAGTTCAAAAATGACTCAATATAGTTGAGTTCAAATAATAACTCAAAAAAACATAAGTGTTGTAATATTATAATATATAATATATATTGCTTGCCTCTAAGGGTTTCTGACATGTCTGCTTTAGAATTACGCTAAGTAAGCACCAATAATAACAAAGCCCATTAGGATTTTTTAATGTTTACGTTGTATACCCGATTATTTTAGACCAAAAGTGAATCAAGGTAGAAATGAATGATAAGCTTAAAATCATAACAATCATTTAATTTAGAAAAATATCGTTTTGCCTTGAAGATCGCATTTTCTCTAGCTTATACAACTTGATTCACCGTTACGTCACTTTCGTATACAAATGAAGTATTCGCACTTTACGATTGGTAAAAACATAATGATTCATATGCGAATCATGTCGAGTGAGCTCAAGAATAGGGTCAGGCACTTTCCAAGTTTAGCCCTAAAAGAGTTCAGACAAATTGCAAATGCAAAGAGTGCAAATTTTGCCAATTCCTTATAAAATCAAAAATGATTCAAAACAGTTGAAAGCATGCAAAAGTTCCAAATCAAACGGTTAAGAAGTGTTTGTTAATGCTTCAAAGCAAAAAATGTCGGAAAGCTACATTAGTTTGCGTTAATAGAATAGATCAATGTAGAAAGTGAATATATCCAGTAGTATTAGTTTTGACTAAATCACAAAATAATGTTTGTATGCTCTAAAACTCTCTCTCTCAGATTCCTTTGCTCTACGTAAGAGCATAATGACCACTTCTTTTTATGTAGAAGGGTTCTCTAGGCAGATACCTCAGTGGCTTGCCATTGCCTGCCGAGGGAAGACGGTCAGAATAAAGTTTTACTCCGCCCGGGATCAAACCGGTGATTTCGGCTTTAGCAATCGGCGCACACAAGCGTCAGGCCGTGACCGTCTTACACGACTTGATTCACAGTCATGCTCTAAAGTCTAAAATGAAAAAAAACATATTCAAAATCATTGTTTATCTCTAGAATATGAAATTTTGAATACAATTTTTATTCGTGACTAAAAATGTTGTTGTTAGAGCCGTTTTACATTATAGCAAATTTGGAATTAAATCTTGTCACAAATTTGCTAGCAATCTTCTAATATATAAAAATCTCGTGTCACGATGTTTGTTACCAAACTCCTCCTAAACGGCTCGACCGACTTTTATGAAATTTTGTGTGTATATTAGGTAGGTATGAGAATAAGTTTTAGTGCAGAAAAAAATTTTAAATTCGCCAAAATGCGGAATCCACAAACAATTAATTAACAATTTTGTTGGTTAATGTCACCGGCTCATTGTCATTTCTAGATATACGCAAAGTGAATGGACAACAGTATCCAACATATAAAGATACATGCCTTGGACTCGGCTTACTCGAAGACGACAATCACTGTGACAATATGCTTACTGAAGCAGCACTGAGCAATACAGCAAAACAAATTCGTCTAAGATTTGCTATAGTGTTGACTACGTGTTTCCCGGGACGAGCAGGCACGTTGTGGGATAATCATATAATGACAGCATAATCTGCAGGTGTATATGTCTGATTTGTTTTTTTGTAGAATACGTTTAATGAGTCCAAGGCATTTAGTTTGTATTTCTAGTGCTGGAATTTGGATCTAACCATCGTTTAAATCTCAGTAGCTTTAACAAAAATTCTCTGTCTCAGTTCGAATTCCGTGTTAAGCTGTAGATCTGCAGTGAACAAGAAAGTTTATTTTACATTGAAATTTAGAATATCATAAGAGAGAAATGTTTGTTTTAAATCACAAACATAATTTTTTTTACAATCACTAAAATACATAACAAAACAAAAAATTACTCTAGCTTTTAATAAAATACCTATGCTATTTTTCCTTCAACACATTCTATTTATCAGCCCTTCGGTCCACTCCTGAATCATCAGCCTCCTTCTCTTTCAAGAAAAGTTTTAGCATTTAGACCCCACGGCTGCTTAAACCGGTTTGGGAAATGTATGTAACCCCGTTTTTAATAAATGATGGTGACAACCATCAACCCAGGGAGACTGTAGGTTTTAAGTGCCCTCTGAAGTATATATCAAGTTCTAGACTCTCCCCGAATTCAAACCCAGCACCTTAGAATCAGCAATTGTTCAGCTAACTTTCTAAAATAGTGACTGTCTCCTATATACTTATACCACATACATAATAAACACATAAAAAATCGCAAGAATTAGAAAATAGTAGTTTCCTGTACATTCTATACTCAAAATAGGTCATATTAAAATTAAAGGAGATAAAATTCAGCATAAAAGTCTCAAGAAATTGTTGTCCAAATTGATCTACTTTCGGAGCTATGGGCCTTGGTATTTTCAAAATTTTTGTGTTACAAAAAGTACACTCTCTAACTAAACCTAAAATTAATGAAAACAGTCCCAAGGGAAAGATGTTATGATGGAATATCAAATTATAAAATCCCAACATGAAGTAAAGCAATTCATTCAATAAACAAAAAATTCTTCAAGTAGGTACAGATAGGTAAAAACCAACCATCTTGCAAACTCTACAAAAAACATCTTAATTTAAGCATAAACTGTTTCAACTTAATAGTAATTATATATAGTAATTATATATATTTAACAAATTTTTTTTCTAAATTCAAACCCTCGAGAGTTAGGCCTCTTTAAAGTATTTTTTCTTAATTTCCACCTTCACATGGCCATAGCTCCGTAAATATTCAGGGTATTCACACTCTTTGGTAAATGCCGTGGTAAATTTACCCTGTGGTAAATGTAACCTAGTTACACATGTTAACCTAGTTAAATGTACCACAGCATTTACCAGACAGTGTGAATACCCTTATTGATTTTTCAGTAAAAATGTTGTCCCCGTTAAAATCGACAACATGAGGAAGACCTCGACAGCCCCCCACCTATCACCTTCTCATTCTAAGGATCAACAACACATGAGGCCATTCAAAAGATTCCGGTTTTGATCAAGTTCATTTAAAATTTTTTTCTTTTAAATTGCACATTTTTAAAAAAATTTAAGATATGTTATAATGTAAAATTTTAGAAATAAAATATGTTTTCACTTTAAATATTGAGAGTGTTATTGATTTAGTTAGTCTTCCTCCATGTTAACAATAGCAATTATTGGTTTAGAAAATCGTCAGACTCCAATAATTTCTGTCCCTACCCCGATTTCCCCAATTTTTGTTTTTCTAAGATAACGAGGTACATGTTGGGTCTACAGACTTCGTTCAGGGCTTAAATTAAAGCTAAATAACTGCTCTAAAACATCATATCCAATGAATTTTCTCATATAATCAGTTTACAGCCAATACTCGTATTTAGCCCAACAGACAACAAAAACTGAAATTTGGAACTTTTTGGGGAAAAAATCCAATTTTTGAAGTCTTGTATCTTAGGATCTATTGGACCTAAAAAATTTGAGGTTGGACTCAAGTTGTAGGAAATATTCACAGCTTCAAAAGAGGAGAAATCAGTCAAAAAATTTCGAGGTTTTTCGAGTACCACGAAGTTAGCACAAGTCTTTCGAAGCTGCAAACTTGGTTTTACACTTAGATTAGGTACCCTAACAACTACCACAAAATCAGAAACATGTGAATTTTTCCGAAATTTACCCTTTGTTTTGTCTACGGTCAGGGGTCTAAATCTACTTCATAGAAATTCAGAAAATAAAAAAAGCAGCTACAAAACAAAAAATTAAATTCACAAAAAATTTTATTTTTATTGAAAAATTATTATATAATTTAGTTTAAACTATTACATTATTTAAGTAATGTTCAAAATGACCACCCTCGATTTTAATACGCACATTTTGGGTATCAAGTAAAAATGGATCGGAAGAGAAGGAACAATTAATTGGTCAGGAAGATCTCCAGATTTAACTCCTCTTGATTATTTTTGATCAAGATTTGAATGTTAAAAATAATATTATACAAAATACAACATCTTATAAAAAATTACGACTGTGTATTGAAAATGAACGTGGTCATTTTGAACATTCACTTAAATAATAATGTAATGGTTTAACCTTAATTAATGAAATAATTTTCAATAAAAATTAAAATTATATGAATATAATTTTTTATTTTGTAGCTAGCTTTATTTACTATTTTCTAAATTTCTGTGAAATTGATTGGTTTTTCAAAAAATTTTAGTAGACAAAAGTTAAATTAGCGCGTTAAATTTTCTATCCGGAATGGGGCGTTAGATTTTTTGTAAAATGGTTTGTTTAAAAGATATAGGAATTTCAAAAAAAAAAACGAAGAAAAAAAGAGTTCAAAATTTTCTTACTTACTTAATTCATAACTCGAAAGCCGTTGATTTTAGACAATAAGAGGTTTAAATCTAATTTGTAGATTATTTCACGCTCTTTAAAGAAGCACTTGACCATTTTTACTGAGAAATCAATATTTTTGGAGCTATGGCTATGTGAAAATGGAAATTAAAAAAACTGCTTTAAAGAGGCCTAACTCTCTAGGGTTTGAATTTAGAAAAAAATGTTTGTTAAATATTTTTCTTAGAAAAGTGTCCACCACTGAAATTATGTCAGGTGTATCCGGGGACACCCTGTATATTATAAAATCAATTTTAACCGAAAGCTAAAATTGTTGTATAGTCCACTGCATTTAGGATTTTGATACGGAATAATTATATCCTACAGTTTTTTCGCGTTTTCATATTTATTATGGTGTCTCGAATAACGTCTCAAAAGTCCGAAGGGGGGGAGCTCCGCCAAACATGTGGCAACAATGTAAAGGTGCTCTAAAACAGTTTTTGACGATTTTCTCGGTTCCTATCAGTTTTACAAAATACCTCTATCCAAAAAGAAAGATACGATAATTCTACACAAAAAAGGTTCTATAAAATTTTTCAGTCCGAGCAATACTTTTCATAATAAACCCCGCTGAAAAAATACGTTTAAAATTGTTTTTTAAAAGTAAAATATAAGAAAAAAATAATTTTGTTTTTAAATTTATGGTTTAATATTATTTATTGAAGGAAGAAGAATCTGAAGGGTTTATATTATCAGATATTTCAGGTTCTGCGTTGTTTGTAGTTTTTTGTTGTGATGAATCGTCTTTGATTGGTTCAGCATTTGAGCAAGATTGGCCATGGCATTTACCGCAAACTGATGAGCAGGGCCGTATATAAGGGAGGGGTTTTGGGGGTTCAAACCCCCCCCCCCCATGGGTTAAGTAATTCTAAATCATTATTACATTTAAGAAATGTTTCCAATGTGCGCGTGAAAACAAAATAAATAAACAAAATCTATCTAATTAATAATTCGACGGATAAGTTCATCTCTAAACTGTAAACTGGAAAAATGCAAGTACAAAGTAATAAAATGAAGTAATAAAAAATATTAGGTTTAAATGGTTAAACACATGTTTTTAATACATTTGTAGTGCAGTTGGCATAAAAATTTTGGAAATTTTAAGGTATGGTTGCAAATAAAAGTGTTTCCGGTAATAAACACTCAATAAAAATGTCATCCTTATTTATTAAAGCGGCTTTTAAAATGTTACTACAAATTATTAAGGCAGCAAATCTTACAAAATCTAACCCAATCCATTGTGTAGGGGTGGGTTTAAACATGAAATTGGTCATTTATATTTTAAGAAGTTCAATGCAAATATTTATATTTTGTAATTTGTGTGTAGTTCTTGTGTGTTCTTTTGTGTGTTCCAATTAGTGATTTAAGTGAATAAAAAGATAAATTATTTTGTAAAATAAAAAATAAGTATATTATTTTTATTAACTAAAACATAAAATGAAAAGGCTACATCAGTCATCTATTTTTGGCTTTATTGAAAAGCGTAAGAAAACAAATGATGGTGCCAGTGTCGAATCCAAAGCGTCATCAACTACGGATGCAACAATCGACCCCTTTGTTGCTTCAACTTCATGTAGTTTACCTTCTACTGAAATAAATTCATTTGAATTAGGTGAAATTCCATCGGGGCAAAGTGGGTCAAATCCACTGGACATCGGAAATTTTGTGAAGAAAGTTCCAATTAATGATTTGTGCAAATTTGAAGCTTTAACTAAATGCTGGGCACCTTCTGATAATTACATATTTCCCGTTTCTGCCAAGAGGCATCTCTCATTCCAAACGAAGTGGTTGAAAATCTATCCTTGGCTAGCTTATTCCGAAAAAGGACTGGGTGCGTTATGCAAGTTTTGTGTTTTATTTAGCCAACTAATTGGAGGAAAGGGCAGGCAAGAACTGGGAAATTTAGTTACAAAACCGTTTGTTAACTGGAAAAAAGCCAAAGAAACTTTTGAAGCGCATCAAACCAAAGACTACCACAAGAACGCATCTTTGAAAGCAGAAAATTTTGTATCTGTTATAGGTGGAAAAGTACCTGACGTTGCCAGCTTAATGGATTCAGAGAGAATAAAACAAGTAAATGAAAACCGAAGGAAACTAAAACCCATTATCGAAACAATTTTGTTGTGTGGGCGTCAGGAGCTGCCATTGAGGGGCACTAATGACGCAGGCCCAATTGGTTTTGAGGAACCAAATTTTAACGACGGAAACTTTAGAGCTCTGCTAAGATTTCGAGCAAACGGCGGCGACTCTGTTCTCAAAGATCATATTGCTTCCCAGAAATCGAATTCCAAAACAATGTATACGAGTCCAACAATCCAAAATGAGATCATTGAGTTATGCGGTGATATTATTCAACAATCTTTAATAACGAGAATAAAAAAAGCCGGATATTTTTCAATTTTAGTCGACGAGACCCAAGATGTTTCGAGAAATCAACAACTTTCATTCTGTGTTAGGTACATAGATACCGAAAAACGTGTATTAAGAGAAGACTTTATGACTTTTTTAGTAGTAACGGATGTTACAGCATTAGGATTAACAAATACCATATTGTCAATTTTGAAAAACTTCGGCTTAGATTTAAATCTTTTTATCGGTCAGGGATACGACGGTGCCGCAGTGATGAGTGGCAAAAAAAAAGGTGTGCGAAGTTTAATAAGTGAAAAATATCCTAAGGCTAAATTTGTACACTGTAGTGCCCATACCTTGAATTTAGTGATTGCCCATTCGTGCAAAATATCATTGATTAGAAACTGTATAGGAACAGTGAAATCTGTGATAAACTTTTTTAGACTTTCATCACAACGAACACATGTGTTAAATAATTTTATAAGGGGTGGTGATAGCAAGTCTTCCAAGACGTTACTTGGTCTTTGCGAAACACGATGGACTGAAAAACATGAATCTGTGGCCCGTTTTGTAGAACTCTATGAATTTGTTATTGAAGCTCTTGAATCTCTGCAAGAGACTAGTACCGGAGATACCGCGATTCAAGCGTTGCAACTAGCGGCTACAATAACAAAGTCCGATTTTGTTATTTCCCTTTTAACTTTAAACAAAATGTTTAGCTATTCGGTAAATTTAACCAAAACTCTACAGAAAGTGAATGTAGATTTAGTGACGTGCCTGGGCCATGTAGAGCTTATTAGAAAGTCGATCCAATTTTGGCGTGAGAACTGCGATGAAATCTTCAGTGCCATCTACAAAAATGCAGAAGAACTCGTGACAAAAATGGGTAGCGAAATGACAATGCCTAGAGTTGTAAAGCGTCAAATTCATCGAAGTAATGTTCTGGCAGAAAATCCCGAACAATATTATTTAAGGAACATTTTCATACCTTTTGTCGATCACTTTCTGGTAGAACTGCAAGATCGCTTCTCTGAACATCACAAAGCTATTTCGAATTTGCAGTTCCTTTTTCCAGAAAGATGTTTCGACATCACGACGGAAGCATTCAAAGATTCTTGTATATTATACGAAAAAAATTTTAATTCCTTTTCCGCAGAGCTAGATTTGTGGAAAACCAAATGGCAGGATTGCAAAGATTTGCCAAAAACTGCGATTGATATCTTTATAGCAACAGATGAAAGCTTTTTTCCAATTATTAAAAGTTTCTTGCAAATTTTAGCGACTCTGCCCTGTTCTACAGCTACTCCGGAGAGAACTTTTTCGACCCTTCAACGACTAAAATCATGGGTAAGAAATTCAATGTTGAACGAGCGTTTAAACGGACTTGCTCTAATGTCTGTGCATAGGGATATTCAAGTTCACCCCGAAGAAGTCATCTCAAAGTTTTGTCTTAAAAATAGAAAATTGGTTTTATAATTAAATTTTTTTTTAATGTTATTATTTATTTGTAATTTATGCTTAGTATTTCCTGATTACAAGAATTAATTTAAAATACGGGCATATCTTCGGCATACAAGCAAAATTGGCTATAACTACAAAACTCAAGTTTTACAGGAGAACAGCTTTTAGGTTAAATATCGCTTATAAAATCAGACAATTAATGCTAATTTTCAATAATTTTAGTCATAATACAATAATTAATATAGTTTATTATATATTCAAATTTTAATTATTCTTTTATTATTATATCGTTATTCAACTCAATTAGTCAAGTATTTTATTTTCGCCATTTATGCAGTTGGTCACTTTTGCTTGTATGCCGACGATATGCCAACCTTTCTTTGTTTTATAAAACCCCCCCCATGATTAATGTCTAACTACGGCCCTGCTGATGAGCAATGTAATCCTAATCTTTGACAAGTGCACAATGGTCTACAACCTTTTGCGCAATTGCTAAAAATCATGTTTAAAAGACAATTATAGGTACGGGAAGTTGGAATGTTGTTTTTGCCCACAAAATGTCGTCTTTTGACAGCCATCCCCAATCCTAAGGCAAGTATATGTCCTCAACCGACAAAACCCGATGGGCCTGCTCTTCATGGAAGAACAATGAGGGAAAGAACAGATGTTTAATCCAACATCTCTTTTAGAGTACGGTGGCCATTATATAGTTTTAACGTTCCGACATCCCTCCACATGTATTCAAACTTTGAATTAATATTTTTTATTACCGATTTTTTCATTATATTTTACGTTTTAATCTGAGAAAATAAAAAAAAAATTTATACTACATATTTTTCAGCGGGGTTTATCATGAAAAGTATTGCTCGGATTGAAAAATTTTATAGAACCTTTTTTGTATAGAATTATCGTGTCTTTTTTTTGAATAGAGGTATTTTGTTCGTAAAACTGATAGGAACCGAGAAAATCGTCAAAAACCACTTTACAGCACCTTTACATTATTGCCACATGTTTGGCGGAGCTCCCTCCCCTTCGAACTTTTGAGACGTTATTCGGGACACCATAATATATATGAAAACGCGCAAAAACTGTAGGATATAATTATTCCGTATCAAGGCATATTTTTTGACTAATTTCTGTGGACTAGTATAGAAGGTAACATATTAGATTCAAAATTTACAATAAATTTGTTTTTCAAATTCTACAGATATCTGACTTCGATATAGAAATATCTATTCAAATTAATATACTGTTAAAAATTAAAAATTATACTAACTTTCACCAGGGTATGATTCATCGTCTTCATAAGCAGGAACTAGAATCTCAGAACTGTCGCTTAAAGGATTATCTGTAGAGAAATATTCAAAATCATCATCATCATAGTCATCCTCTTCAGTATCGGTAGCTATATCATTATTATCATGAAAAAAATATAAATCAGGATCATCGGGATTTTCAAACGGATAATCGTCCACAGTCAAATATTCAATTGCATCATCGTCAGCATCCACAAGATCTAGCTTATTAGGATTACCAATAAATTCTTCATTTTGGTAAACCATTTTGAATGAATAAATTAAATTTACTTCTCCTCTTTTTTAAGAAGAGACAGTCTATCATCAGCAGCTTGGTTAGGCTTAACAGGTAAAACTTTGTACTGCGGCTTAGGCTTAATCGACTTTCCTAGCTTCCACGGTTTGACACGAACCTTCTTGTTGTTAAATACCAAGGTTTTCAAGTGCTTGACAACCCTTTTCTTCGTATCAATGTTTTTAAATATGACAGTACAAGAGCGCGATGATTTCTGCAAATGATTAATATTTGAGGTTAAAAATTGTGAAAAGATGTTTTTTGATCTATACCAACCAGTCTTGGCAATCGAACTTCTTTGATATCCTTATGCAGATCTTTAATTTGTGACTTGTCGTCGATAATAAATGGCACCTTCACGTATACTTTTAATAACCCTTTTTGTTCATCACTAAAACAATCGTTTTTTAATCATAAAAATGGTCAACATAACCCTATTTTAAATAATGCGTAATTTTTGAATAATAATAGAACAGAATTTGACATATAACAAAGTAGGCGTAAAGAATGAAGCTTACCCCATAATTAGTTAAAAATTACATTAACTGTAATTTCGTTGGCAAGTACAATTCTCTCACCACCGATAAATAATACACCTGTAAATGCAAGAGTGCAATCAGAGTGGAATCTTCTCGAAATTTAGTAATATTACGCATGCGCTGGATATTAACCCGCCGAAAAAAGAAAATTTAAAAGAATTCTAATATATTATTTTGATTCCATGTCAAAATCCCGAAAACAAAAACACTTGTAACAAAATTAACTAGGTAATACTTCACTATGCACAACCATTTTTAAGCTAATTCTTTAAAATAATTATGTCAGACAGACAAAGCCCGTTAAACACAAAGAATTTCCTGGTGTTGTTCAAAACAATCAACTTATCAATCGTAACTTACGTTGCACCAGTTTGGGGTATGCCTTCAATAACAACATACAAAAACTCCAAGTGGTGCAAAAAATAGCAAGTAGACATGCAACATGGCCCTATGGTTTGTCTCAAACAAAATGTTGCAGAAAAGGCTCCCAACTGGAACCCATGTTTGTTTGGGTAAACTCCACGAGGAGTTTTTCCAAAGTGCCACGGATAAATTCTACTCGTACAAAGCATCGAAAACTTCGGAAAACCCAATACTCAGAGACCTGGGTTATTTACTAGCTCGATGATTACTTGCGATATAAGAGGTCCAAAGCAATCTCGCGACCCCACCTCACAACTTTTTTTATAATAAAAAAATAAATTAATAATATAAGGTAAAAAGTAAAAATAAAAAATAAAAAAAGTTAATATAAGAAATAATTATAGCTATATTTTAGCTACAGTAATAAATAAAAATTATATAAAATAAGAAAAATATAATAATAATTCGTTATCTATCAATAAAAGAAAAATTAATTACGAAACTAAATAAAATAAAAATAAATGCATATGTATAAAATAACACCATAAAAAAATTAATTACCAGCAATGTGTTAGCTACTAAAAATATATAAGTAAATAAAATTACAGTAATAAAATTTGTTAAAAATAGTAATAATAAAAAAAATGTTAATAATTAAATAATGTTTAAAAATATTATTTAAGTTACACCAAAAAGAAACAATATGTGAATTTATTATTAGAATACAATTTAGTTTGCAAAAGTTCATAAGGTTTGTTACTTGTATAATATCTACCTTATTGTTTTAGTCTTTTGTCTACCAATATCGAACAAATACAAAACAAACAAACCAAAAAAAAAAAATAAGACTTTGATTATCATTTCGCGACTTTTCACTTCTTTAACACTTGTTTTATTAACGGTTGCATGGCCTTCCACACTTCTTGCTGATTCGGTTTGTAATTTAAGTTCGGAAATCGTCTTAGAAATTCTTACAGTACATTATTTGCGCAATAAAAAAAATTCTGGTAAAGTTTGAACTTAATCGTGTTCGTAGTTATCGAGATATAAAATGTTAAAGTTTACATTGATTTAAAGGTCATTAAATCGACAATCAGAAATGTCAGCATTTCCAAAAATTGCCGAAATATTTATGAAAGTCTTATAAATAAGAATACCAAACTTCCAAAAAGTCCTGTTTTTAGTTTTTGAGAAAATTAAATTATTATTTTTAAAAGTAGTTCAAAAGCTATATCAAGATTTTTGATAAATATACATTAAAAATAAAAATATTGGTGGAAAAATGAATGGGTTACGAAATCAGATGTTGCCATGATTTGCTAAATCTTGGCAGCTTTTGTACACTTTTTGGAATAATAATTTAATTTTTTCAGAAACTAAAAACATGACTTTTTTTCAGTTTGGTATACTTATTTTTAAGACTTTCATAAATATTTTGGCAATTTTTGGTAATGCTGACATTTCCGATTGTCGAAATAATCACCTTTAAATCAATGCGACCACAATGTAACTTTGAAATTTTTCATCTCGATAACTAAGAACAAGATTAAGTTCAAACTTTGCCAGAATTTTTTTTATTACACAAATTATGTATGTACTGTAAAAATTTCAAGAACTTCTCATTAATTTCATTTTCCTTCTTAACAACCTTAAGAAGATGCATTGGGGTTTCTACTTCTATGTATGTCGTGGTCCATTTGTTGTTTTCTACTGCTGATATTCCCAAAAAGAAAAATAATTTGTATTATTACTATTTTCTTTGCTTTTGAAATCTTTCCGCATGTTTTGATGGTTGTATGTAACATTATTCCACTTATTATTATAATACAGTACAATGTCTTTCCATTATAGGTTTCTCTGGTTTGTTCAACGTATTTTTGATTTCTTCCAAGTGATGTTTTACGCCTTCCAATGAATCTAGTTGTAAAAAGAATCGCGGTGCATTTGTCTTTCAGCATTTTTAAAGTTGCGATTTGCGATAATAATGCGGGAATGAAGAAATGTTCCTTTCATTTGCTATCCATTTTTGACCGAATCGTTTGGTTAAGGCGTCGGCGTCGTATTACGTCTTCGTTGTGTTGATTGAATTTTTGTAGATCTGATAAGTCTATGTATTTAAATATTTTCCAATAGGAATTCACTAATCACGCGTCGGCTTCTTTCTCAACGAATAGTCCAGATTGGTAGTCGATATTTTGTTGTTTGAAGCCCACTGTAGATTATAAGAAGATGATGACCGTCCAGTAGCAGTATAGTTCAGTGCGAAGAAACATTCTTTAGATGTTTCCCATGGACTTAGTAGGGAAAGAATTGATTCCTTGAAAAACAACATTGTTAATTTGAAGACAACAGTATTTCTAATATGAATGAAACCGTTATCGACGAAAAATTAAACTTATTAAATGTATCAGCATCACAAATAACAATAATTTTAGAAATATTGGCTGCATCAAAAGTTTCCCACTCAAAAGGCAATCGATATACCGAAGAATGGATTTTAATCTGTTTATTAATAAACATGAGATCTCCATCGAGTTATAATTTTTTGAGAAATAACAAAATTCTTCCATTACCTTGTGTTCGAACGATTCGTAAATATAAATTAGAATTCGAAAATATTTAACGATGACATCTCAAAAATGTGGCTTCGATGAACGATTTTTGACATTATTAAAAAAGAAAATCTCAAAAAAAGAAGATTTTCAAAAAGATGGTATTCTTCTTTTAGATGAAATAAGTTTAAGAGAAGCAGTAGGTACGTATTAAAACGACTACTATGACATATACTGGTCGGGACACGGACAACTCGGCACACCGCAACTCGGCACCGGGAAAACTCGGCACTGGGACAACTCGGCACCGGCGACTCGGCACCCGGAAAACTCGGCACCGTAATAACTAGGCACCAAACGATCGGATTTTTAAAACCACCGTTTTTTTAACTCCACCGTTATTTTCTCAAATATTTGTGTTGCTTGCTCGTCGTGGTGAAGGTCGCGGATTTGTTTTTCCGGTTCTCTTTTGCCTACTTCCTAACAAGCTACAAGCGAGCTACTCGAAGCTTTTCCGTATGATTAAAGATATGTGGCCCGAATTTAATCCAGATGCTGTAAATGTAGATTACGAGATTGGTTTACATAATGCTCTGTGCGCAGAATTTCCTGATGTAAACGTTAGAGGTTGCTTCTTTCACCTAGTTCAAAATTTTCGTAAACATCTTTCAAAAGTAAACCATCTTGGTCGTTGTAATACCGACCCCAACTTTGCATTGAAATCGCGTATGATAACTTCGGTAGATTTTGTTCCAGAAGATGATATTGAAAACGCACTGAACGTTCTAGAAGATTATCTACCGCCAGAATTAGAACCAATCATAAGTTGGTTTACTATTACATACGTTGGTAGACTCAGAAATAATGGAACAAGAGCCCCACCTTTGTTTCCCTATGCATTGTGGTCGGTACATCAGCGTACTTTGCTTGGCTCTGATAGAACCAATAATTTCGCTGAAGCTTATCATAAAAATCTGCAATAGGGATATGGGGTCGCACATCCAGGATTATTTAAATTTCTGGGTAATCTAATAAAAATACAGAAAACATTCGATGCTGATTACGAGCGTTTTGTTGCGGGATACGAAGCACCACCAAAACGCAAGAGTTATGAAGACGCAGATCTGCTTATTCTTAATAAAGTAACGAATTATGAGCAAGAGAATATGTTGGAGTATTTGCGTGGTTTATCTCATAATTATGTAATGAACTAATGTACCTACATAAATAAATGTATGTAAATATGTATTTTTTAAATATTGATAATTATAACTATATTAAATAAAAACCTTGTAATTTTATAATAAATTTTTTTATACTCGTATTATTTTTATTTTTGTTAATATTTTTCAATAATAATAAAATAATTTTCCAACTAGTGCCAAGTTATTACGGTGCCGGGTTATACCGGTGCCGAGTTGACGGAGCCGAGTTGCCGGTGTCGAGTTGTCCCGGTGCCGAGTTTTCCCGGTGCCGAGTTGTCCGGCGCCGAGTCATCCGGTGCCGAGTTGCGAAGTGCCGAGTTGTCGCGTACCGTACTGGTCTTATTGATTATGGGGAAGATGAACCGCAAGCAACAAATTTAAACCAAAAAGCCAACTCAGCTTTAGTGTTCATGTTTCGGCAATTTGCAGATTCGTATGTTCAGCCAATAGGTGTTTTTGTTGGTAAAGGACCTACAAAAGGTGATTTACTTGCAAAATTAAATTCCTTCCTAAGGAAGGAATTCGGAAAGATTCTCAAGATTTACAGGTTTGCAATTAAATAGCATATTTTAAATTTTAGGTAATAATTAACAAATTTTATATTTTAGTATCTTCGAGATTCTTTGGAATGGCTAAACAATTGGGAACTTGGGAAATTGAATGGTAATATTACTACCGAACAATTTTTAACCAAGACCACAGCAGAAGGCTTAAGAGTTACCATAGCATCAATTATTATTGAATTATGCGAATATCTTTTAAATGACTGAAATTATAAATATGTTTTGACAGGAAAAATGAATAGAGGTAATTTTCATTGTGAAATATTTAAACGAATTGATATTTTATTTTGTATTTTTTTAGAGATTTTTTGGTACCATTCGACAAGCGGGTGGTGCAGATGATCATCCTTGCACTCCCACCTTCTTTCAGTTATACAATATTTTATCTTTATATGCCATATTGAAGCCACCAAAGTATGGAAATTGTGTTATTGACACATATCTACCAATTCACATAACTTTAGCCGAAATTAGGGAAGCATATCAAGATAACAACTCACAAAATTTTAGGAAACAGTTAAAAGAAAAGCTTAATAATTTAATTGATGAAGGAGTATGGGAGTGCGAGGATGTTATTCAACTGGAACACTCCTATCATTTAGAGGAAGCCGCCGATTGCGTAAATTATTACGTAACTGGTTATCTGTGCTTTCAATTGAAGAAACATACGAAATTCCAGATATGCATTGAAGCGTTTTGCAACCTAAGTCATGAGGAACATAATTCTTATTCAACTTTAGTTAATATGAAGAGTTGAGGACGGCTAACTCATCCTAATATTTACTTTTTTGCTTTAATAGGGAAAATTGAAGAAACTTTAATGAAGCACATAGAAAAGCCAACTGTATATGAGGATACAAGAGAGGATTTACTAGAAAATATGCAATTTACATTTCCATGCCAATTGCATAAAAGCGAGATACTGTCGTATATTATACACAATTATATTACGATGAGATTGAGACCGTATACTCGTCATTTAAATTTAGAAGTGGAAAAAAAGAGTTCTCAAAAAAAAAACAAGCGAAATTGTCTAGAACTTAAATTTTATAAATAGTCCAGTCATTACGTCGGAAAAAACGGGGTAGATAAGCATATGAACTTAACAAGCTAAATTTTTGATATTACGTGGGGAGGGCTTAGAAAAGCTTAACTTCGAATTGTCGACCGAAATTTCCTTGTGGATTTTTCACCATCTCGAAAAAAGAGTTAAATTCAGTTTTCTCATAATAACTCGGTTCTCCGTTGAGATACGAAAATTTTTATGAAATACTTTTTTGTTGCTTTTTTCACGATCTATAATTAAGGTCCTTCACATTTTTCTTCTATCGTCCATAGTTATTGAGATATCGATTGAAAAAACCATAAATTTGGGGAGTAAAATTTGTTTTTTGCTATTTTCTTTTTTCTCGTGAAAGATATCAAAAAAATGTCTAGTATCAAACTTCTAGAGCGTGTTCAGACCTATCAATTTGTTTGCTTATTTTTTATTTTCGGCAAAAATTACGACGTCTAGCGCGTCACAAAGTTGACTGCAACACCGGAACATCTGCTCCTTTTCGTAGCCAGAGTTGCCAACTTAGGGGTTCTCTCCCTAAATTTAGGGGGGAAAAAGTTTGATGGGGTTTTCTTAGGAAGGTTATATTTTTAGGAATTCTTGAGAAAATTCTTTTCATTTATGCTTTCAACGGTTGCGACACCACGTCGTCCTTTTGTAATACTGGAAAATCGAAATTTATCAACACCCTCGAGAAGAATCCGAACCTACAGTCATCGGTAGAATTATTTAAACAAGAAAAGGTTGATCCGGAGATTCTAACTTGCGCTGGAAAGCGATTCCTCATCGCTCTATATGGCGGTGAAGAAAAGGAGACATCGAGTGATATTTTGCGATTCCAAAATAAGTTGAATAATCTTTCATTACTCCCACCAACGGAAAGCGCAGTCCGCCAACACATTTTCCGGACATACCTACAAGTACAAACGTGGCTCAAATTTTTTAAGGATCCTCAGGCATAGTTTGTTAAACTATGCCTCAGGAATGGGATTGCCGACAGACCAATTACGGGCTCGAACCAATTTCCACCACAGCCGAACCCGCTCCACCTGAGCTTTTGAAACTAATATCGTGCAAATGTAAAGGAAAGTGTGGGGCTGCTTGTGGATGCAGGAAAGCAGGAATCAGTTGCTCCGTTATTTGTTTGCATTGCAGTGGACAAACATGCAACAACGTCGCCAGAGTCGACATTCTACTCAACGACGACCACGATGATAATGATGATGATATTTCAACCGTCACAGCATCATTTCCTTCAGTTCAAGAGTCTTTACGACTCGAAGAGTCTACCGTGGAGAAACTTCTCCAGTCAGGACCGTCAAAAGAACGAAAAATATTTTATAAAATGACCGCCTTGAGTTATTATTTTTTACTGCTTAAAAATTATTTGTTCAATAAATCTTATGTGCTTGATTCATAATTTGGCTGGTTTATTAATTTATTTCGTATTGCAATAATTTCCTAAACAAGCGTTTTATCGGTTTTGACGTGTAGATATAACTGTGCGAGCCGCTAAATCGAAACTGGGCACAGACTTTCCGACTAAAATAAAATAGCAAAAAACAAATTTTACTCCCTAAATTTATGGGTTTTTGATCGATATCTCAATAACAATCGACGATAGGAGAAAAATGTAAAGGACCTTAATTATAGATCGTGAAAAAAGCAATAAAAAAGTACTGCATAAAAATTTTCGTATCTCAACGGAAAACCGAGTTATTATAAAAACTGAATTTAACCCCTTTTTCAAGATGGCGGAAAATCCACAAGGAAATTTTGGTCGACAATTTGAAGTTAAGCTTTTCTAGGCCCTCCCCACGTAATATAAAAAATTTAGCTTGTTAAGTTCATATGCATATCCAAATGTATATAATGACTGAACTTTTTTTATAAATAAAGATTTATTTCATGTTTTAAATCTTTTTTATTTTGCGGCATTACGATTTTTAAATTGTTGCAAATTACAATTTAAGAAACGATTAAAACCTAAATGACCTAAAAAAAAGCAAGCGAAATTGTCTAGAACTCAATTTTAACAAATAAAGATTTTTTTTATAAATAAAGATTTATTTCATGTTCTAATTATTTTTTATTTTACGGCATTACGATTTTTAAATTGTTGCAAATTACAATTTAAAAAAAGATTAAAACCTAAATCACAGCTGATCGACGACACTCTTCTACTTTCGCGCCACCTAGTGCTTCAGTTTGGGGGGTATACGGTTAAGCGCACGCAAAATCAGGCAGAGTTACGGAGTTACCAGTCCTCTCCTTCTAAGTCCTGTTTCCTATGTTGTGTTTCCTATTAGTTAGAAAATCCTTATTTAAAAGAAATATAACAATGACTAAAAACTTTCGATATTGGTGGACAGACTTATTTACATTAACCCTTTTACAAAAAAATTATAAAAAAAAATAAATGGATAATAAAAAAAAATTGCACATAGAAAAAGCATTATTAGTTATTGTTTATCACTGTTATCACTTATTCGAATTGTTTTTGAGGATTTACTCCTTTTTTTCGATATTATTCCAATTCGCGAACTCGTCTAGCATGTTCGTATTAGTCTCGTATACGTTCGCGCTCGCAGTTTGCGGCGCGTTCTTTCACTTGTTGTGCCTCGTAAGCCGGTGTCCCCGAATGCGTCCTAGCAATGTGCGACATCATCTTGGATCGTTTTGGCTTTGGGTGGCAATACTTACACCGCACCAATTCCTGTTCGGCATCAACGTTTCTGGCGTATTGGCCAGGCGGTATGGTAACGGTAACTGTATAGTTCGTAGGTGGTGGAGCAGTGACAGTGGCGGTGTAGTGTGCTGGTGAACAGTGTCGAACTCGGGGTAGTGAATGTTATATTTCATAAGGTCGTGGTCGTGGAGCAGTGTGTGGTGGGGTTTAAAGCACATCTTACATCTTTTGGTTGAAAGGCATTTAAACTTTTCATTGTGGTTTAAACAATTTTTGCATAGATTATGCACCTGCGCCACTTGAAGCCTGTTGAAAGGTGGCAGAGTGCTAAATTGATCCCACCTATAATTTTCATGACAGTAGTGTAACCAGAAGTTTAGTTCGGGGGGGGGGGGGCACCGAAAAGGGTTATCAGAATATTTCAAATTTTTTTACTCAATTTATTATTTATTTATTTATTGAACAAAAATGTAACTTGATTGTCATTTAATAATATGTGCTTTATTTTTCCAAATACTTTCAAATCACCACTTTTATCAACTTCAATCATCATTTCCTTCGAGTATTTCGTACCATTTATCTTTACTCAATTTGATTCAGTAAATAATATCTGACATCTGCTTCAAACAGTGAATTGAAATCAATATTAATTAATTTGTGTCCATATTGAGGATCTCGTAACACTGGATACTGTTCCAAATATTGAGATACACTCTCACTAGAATTTTGTAATTTTTCAAATCGGAAATGCGATGTATTAGTCCAATGGACTGGAAGTTGTTCCGAGTAAAAAGTTTTATTATGGTCTAACCAGGATAAATTTCGTTTAACGTCAGCATCTATGGGAATTGTACAAATATAAAATTATTAATTGAATAGGTTACTATCAGTTAATGCGTACCAAAAACTTCACTTTTTCCTATAGACGATGAGGTAGATGACAATTTTCTGAGCATTTTGAATATACGAGTATATTTCAATGTTGATTATCCATTAGTTTTCGAGAAAATGGTTCGTGTACAGTGAATTTTCCATCTAAAATGCATGTAAAATTTGATTTTGAAATGCCGTTTCTCGAAAACTAATGCATAATCCTACAAATTTATTTCATTAATATACTCAGAAAATTATCCTCTTTCTAATGGTATATAGAAAAAAGTTTAATTCGTGGTACGTATTAACCGACAGTTCCCACAAATCTTACCCGGTATTGAACATTTCTTCAGTTGTTGGGTCGGAAGTTTTCGCGTTTTGTGAAAACCAGACATACGACGATAGGTTTGTAACTTATTGTGGAATATGGAGTACAATCGACGACGAGCATGTTGAGATATGTTCTTTTTTGAAAATTTTTTATAAATAGGAGGTTCGTAATAAACGCTTTTAACCTGTGTTGGAAAAATTGCGATAATTTCATCTGCGATGTCAGATGGGTCGTTGTTACTTACTTTGCTGTTGAGAAAGAAAATTACATATCAATAAGCAAATATGAACTTAATATTGATTAATCATACTATAAAAGTGTAAAATACTACATCAAATTACGAACCTTTCACAAATAACAATTAAGTCTGACTCTATGATATCACAAAGCATCCGCGAAGTTTTATCTGATAATAAATTATTTAGGTCGTACTCGGATTTTATTGCACTGCCAAAATTATTGCAATCCAAAAGATCTCTAACGTAGTTGCTAGTATTATTTCTCTTAAATCTTTTTCTATATTCACTTTCATTTGAGAAATTGTCACTCTTACGCTTATTATTACTATTAGGTGATGTGTTCTCATCATTGGACTCATAATCAGTAATGGATTTTTTTCGATTTTTAAATTACTATTACGTTCAATTACTATTGCAAATTTGCAAAATATTTTATTATAATCACATCAATTAATAAAAAAAAGAACGAAAACTATTTTAGTAGTAATTTTTGTTGTATTTCATATTTTAAATTTTAATTAGAGTGCGTGATCTTAAAAATTTAAAAAATCTGTTGCGGCGCTATTTCTAAAGACCCTTCGGTCGAGTTTTAAATGTTGTGATTTTACTTTTCAATCCCAGGCCCCCCTAAATACGCCGCTGTGTATTTTTAATAAAATAAGAAACGGTATCGATTTATTGAAACTTACTTCATTGGAATTGCGACTTGAACTACCGCCGAATTCTTGTTCAAATTTTTCAATAAAATCAAGACGATCTCCTATTTCAGGAATTAATTCTTTAAGGGCGCGTTCTCAGCGACGAAGAATCGACTCGATATATGTGTCTCTTTTTATTTGCTGCAGAGTGCTGTCACCTAGCTTACGATAGTAAAATATTACATTATTGCTATTATGGTAATTCCACTGCAGTAAGTTAACTTACCATAAAATGACATTCGAGAATCATTGTGGGATATGTCTAAAAATAGCTTGTTATGATAATATTAAATTACAACGAGTTGATGCAATTTATTTATTATATTAATTTATTATACATATCATAGTCAGTGGCGGATCTTACGAACAATTTCAGTAGGTAAATGAAAAATTTATTAGGTATTTAAAATATTTTTAGGAAAATGTATCATTAAATTATTTTCAATTACAGAATTTTTTATAAAATGTTATTTTAATATTTGCGATTATCAAAGAGTTTTGTTATCAAGTTTAATTTTAAATAAATTAAGTAAAAATTTAATTATAGTAGAGTTCATTTAGTTACAAATGAACAATACAGATATACAATATAATAAAGATAACCATCATAGTAAAAGAATATTAGAATATTTAAAAATTTTATTCGACACAATGTTTTGGTTTTAATTTATTTTGGACAACTTTGGTTGTTTGGTCGTGATTCTTTTTTAATAGTTGGTTCAGTGACGGCGCCAGAATTTTTGAAATGAGTATAGGCACAAAAGTATCGGCATCCTATATCTAAGTCATCATCACAAAGAAGATTATCTGAGGATTCACTTCCTTCTTCTACTTTCTTACCTTTTTACTTTTGCCCATTGCCTTCCTTTTAGTTTTACTTAAAACTTGGAATTTCGGCTACTGTTGTTTTATTTTTAAGTGAACTTTTCTTTGCTTCTCTTTAATACTAGTTTCTAAATCATCTGCTTCTGAGATAAGCAGGGCAAAATAATTTGAGTATTTGAAAAGGACTTACATTTGGAGAAGGTTCAGGGAGAATAGAAGGAGAATCGTCCATAATATTTAATAATCTTTAGTAATCTAAATAATAGTAATAATTTTTGTATATCAAAAACCGGTTTCAAAATATGCAAATTACATTGGTAAAACAAGAGGGTTTGAATATTTTCGTTACTCGCTGTACATACGGACGTCTAATACAAAATTTCTAATTTTTTCTTTTTTTTTCTAAATTTCTAGTGGCTAATATTTCGATAAACGTTTGTGACTACATTTTTGTTCATAAGCTTTTTTCTATTATGTTCACAAAAAAGAAGATTTAAAAACATCATTTTTACTAACTCATACAGAGGCGAAAACTATATAAATGTAGCATATTTGTGATTATAATCCTACACAAAATAAAATATCATTTACTAACACAATATGGACGAGAAACCGTTTGAAGTCGAAGATGTGTGTTGAAATAAATGTTCAAACAAAAGAAGTTTAAAATGTCATATCATTGTCATATACTATCATAACTGGCGAGAAACCGTTTAAATGTAACATTTGCGTTTATAAATGCTATTTTAAAGAAAATTTAAATCGTCATAATATACCAACTCTTACGAGGGCAGATATAGTATGAGTACAACATTTGCGGTTATAAATTTACACAAAAATCAACTTGAACTTTTCATTAACAAACTCATACCAGCGAAAAACCGTTTATAACCCTAAATATAACTATTAGAGATATTCAAGGTTTTTAATTTCGCCACTTACATGAGGGGAAGGGGGAGTCTTAATTAGCACGAAAATAATAAAATTTAGTTGTGAAAATAAGGAATAAAGTAGAAATTCGATGTTAAAGTAAGTTAAAACTCTAACCTCCTGTACTTTTTTTTTGCGCCATTATTGCGCGCTATTGATCTGAAATTTTGCATATGACTTCTAACGACAAATTGCTGGAAGTTACTGTGGCGGGGGTAATTTTTTGCTCAGTTTTTCGATATCTAACGCCGTTTTCGAGTTATTGCAATTTCAAAATCTCAAATTTACTAACACTAACCAACATAACAGATGCATATGCATATCTTCGCGCAGATATCTGTTTTCAAATTTATAATATAGCGTCCTCTATATAAAAATAGTTGAACAATTTTACTATTTTTCTAATTCGAACTTATGCAACCTATGTGACGCATGTGAGTTTTATTAAAATTTTTAATATAAATTTGGCAAATTTTGTATTTCCTGGCTACCGCCGTAATTACAAAGAATTTTAAAAAATTGAAGTAAAGTAAATTGAAGAAAATTTTTGTCTGATTCTGATAAAGCTAAATATTATATAAGTAAAGCAAGTTAAAAAGGTAAAATTTAAAATATCACCCATGCTTTAAAATGCTACTTTTTGTGTGCCCTAAAAATAATATTTCTAAATTAAATTCTTTAACTAAAATTGGTTCATCATAAATCTGTAACCTTATACTTTATATTTCTGTTTTATTTGCCCCCAAATTCTACATAGTTTTTCTGTGTTTCTGGAATAGGTAAAGCAACTTTTCTGCCATTCATTTAACATAGCGTTTTCACGTCCTTAATAACATTCGGCCGTAATAATTTCAAGCGAGGCACTTTAATCTTCTTCATCTGACGATTGAGTTTTGACATTGAAATTAAAAATTATTACCCTTGCTGTTGACGAACCACAACGATCTGGGTGGAGAAATATAGTAAATAAAAATACAATGATTTGATAGGCAAATAATAAGCCAATAAGGACTTAACTTTAGAATATAGTGCAATAAATTATTATAAGTTTTAAATAAGTGCAGCAAAGAAGTCTTATGCGTAGATACAGGTACGAGAGAGAAAGTTTATCGGTTGAAGTAAATAACATTGAGCGTGGTACCCTGCCGTAGTTAGTATAGTATCTGATGGTAGAATTACGTTTGCAAAGGCTATAGCCGGGTAAGCATGTGGAAATGACCCTTACACCGATTTGGCTAATTTTTTTTTAGAGGTTCCACTCTAAACAACATTACATTTTCCAAAATATTAGATCCTAAATGTTGATAGTTTTTCAGAAAAATTTTTTTTTTGAAATTTAATAAATAATTTTTTTCTCAGAAAGTATTGTTGTAAATTGAATGATATTGGAATATGTTATAGAGGTACTAAAGACTTATAAGTGGTAATTTTTTTGTGGATTTAGCTTCACATAAAATGTGGAAAAAACGGGAAAAATTTTTCAAAATTTAAAAAAATTAAATTTTGGCCGTACAACAATCACCGAATTTTTGTCAAATATTCCTTATATATGCCCATATAACATATATTAATTATAAAATTTTACGAAGGGTATAACATATTGATATTTATAAAAGTTCACACTAGCAAGTTTGTGACATTGTATCTTATTAATACAAATACTGCTGTAATAATATCCTTTCGACAAAAACTGCAATTTTTGCAAATTCACTATCTTTTGCAATGCAATTTTTGCAAATTCACTATTTTTTGCAATGCAAAAGCAAAAGATGCATATTCATATTTGAACATCCGTTGGTGCATATTAGTTATGTTTGTTACTGAGTATTGAGTAAAATTTCATATTGAGTATTTAAGTTAATTTTGCGCAAATGTTATATACTAGCTAAAATGTCTTCTATGAATTCCAATCGTAAATGCGGTGGTTGTGGGCGGTTTTTGAATAAAGTGCCCGGATTCAAAAAAACTATTACAACTATCGAAGACTGTAATTTATTTTCTGTGTCGATTGGCTCTAGATTAGTCATAGAAGATATTATCTGTAATAAATGTCGAATCATTCGTTACCCTAAAAGAACAATCAGTGAAATCAGTGGTAGTGAAGAAGAAGAATCCATCATAAGCAGAGTAGAAGAAAATCAATTTTCAAGTAAGTACAACGCAAGCTACAAACATAATATAACACAATTCGAGTAAAAAGTATCCAAATAAATGATGATAAAACCAATAATAATGATTTTATATAGATGAAACAGGACCTTCAAGATCAAATCAAGAAGATCCTGAACACATTTCACAAGTCCCGGCCTCTTATAATAGTAGTTCCAATGAAGAATACATATAACTGTCTACTCAAAGGACAGTATCGACCCACGCTTACTGCTGTGTTTGTGACAAAAAAGACAATTTAGTTATAGTTCCCCAAAAAGCCATAATACAAAAAATATCTTCAACGCAGAATACACATTCCTAGTGGAAATCGGTGCTGTGCCACACACTTAATTAAACGCCGGTTTTATGTGAGTGACTTAAATACCATCAGAATTATATCCAATACATCTTCTCTAACCAAAAAAGAATTGCATACTTTACTTGAGTTAGTAACAGCTGAATCTACAACACCTCTTTTAAAAAAATTTAACGATCTTTCTGAAAACCAAGTACAGGTTCTTACTGGGCTATCTTTTGAAAATATCGTACAACTGCGGCATTTAGGGCCATTTGTATAGAGTGAGTGTAACAACCGATCAAAGTTAAACCAAGATTAACTTTGAAATTGAATATTCTGATTGGTTTAAAAGTAAGTTAATCTTGGTTTAATTTTGATCGGTTGTTAAACTCGCACTATACAAGTGGCCCTTAATGATTTCCATACGCGATAATGAACATCGTACAGGCTTAGAAGCTATATTTGTATTTTTAGTTAAACTTCGAACTGGAAATTCAAATAAATTGATTTCTTCTGTAATAAATCTTGAAAGAGAACAAATGATTTCAGATAATTCTGCTAGTGTGATCAATGCATTTGAAAAGGACATTCTGCCATTTTGCTTCGGTATCGAGAATAATTCGAGACAAGAATTAATTGATAACCATACAACAGAAATCGCAAAAAAATTATATAATGCATACGACAAGCTAATTTTGATTTGTGGTGGAACGTATGCAGGACATCAAAAAAAGTTCTAATAATGAATACCAAAGGAAATCATATTCTGGCCAAAAGAAAACGCCTCTTTGTAAACCCTTTACAGTATGTACTACTGACGGCTACGTTGTTGATATGCTAGGTCTATACCAAGCAAACCAAAATGACGCTACTATAATGAAGCAATTACTACATGATTCTAATGGAGTGTGCAAGTTGATGCAACCACGTGATATTTTCATTCTTGATCGTGGTTTCCGTGACGTTGTAACCGATTTGGAAAATGAAGGATTCAAAGTGTTAATGCCGGCTTTAAAAGGGAAACAAAAAAAATTAACCGTGAAACAAGCGAACGAATCTCGATTTGTAACGAAAACCCGTTGGGTTGTAGAATCTGTGCATGGTATGTGTTAAGTGCATTTTGAATATTTGCACCCGACGCCTCGCCGGCGCCGTTAACTTATTATTGGACAATAGACATTTTTCTTTTGTGCATTATTGTTTCACCTGTTGGGATTTTCCCCAGCAGGTATCAGCATATTTTTATTGTTAAAGTCGGACCAAAGAAACCCTTTGGTCCTCAGTTTACACATTTGTTTCGACATAATAAGAACTCGGAGTTCACACTGCAAGAACTCCAATTTGTATATAATTATTGTAAATATTTGTTAAGTTGTTATTTATAAATTAAAACTAGTGAGAAGCCAAAATAATTATTATTGTTTATTATAAGCCAAGAAGCAAACAACATATTTTGGTGACCCCGACGTGATAGTGCATGCAAGAGAGAATTTATCGGTGTATATCAACAGTACTTGATTACACACATTTTTGTAAGTTACTTCATCTTTGTGCATTCTATCTGGTGACCCCATCCAAGAAAACTTAACAAATTCTACATTAAAACGAATTCCACACACGTGCCGATGTCCACGTGGTCGAATTGAAAGACAGGTCCGGAGTCGACAGCAATCAAACGTGCAAGTTTCCACTACGCAATTTGTTGGTAAAAACTAAAAGGTTAGTGCATTCCTTTATTATCCTGCCAATATTCCTTATTTAGTTAATATTATTACTTGTGTTAATAGACGTTTTTTGCAATAGACAAACCTCCTAATTTTCATTGCTTCATTTATCATAATTTTTAAATTATTATAATTTCCATTTTTTAATTATGGCCACTATTGCCGAATTAAAGATAAAACGTGGTAACGTTAAATCACGTATTACTAAATTTCACAATCATTTAGCTAGTTTAAAGGAAATTAATGATATTGCCCTATTACAACTAGAACTTCGTTTATCAAAAATTGTACCGTTATTTGAAGAATTCGATGATATTCAAACTAACATAGAACTGCTTGATGATGAAAGCACTACTCATGATAACGAACGTGATACATTTGAAAATTCCTACTTTGAGGTAGTCGCTCATGCTAATAAATTAATTCGCGACAATCAAAAGGTGCCAGAAACCGCGAGGTCTTGTCCTACGGGAGTTTTACACGACTCGAATATTTCTCAATTTAAAAAAAATGTACGCCTGCCGGTTTTAGAATTAAAATCATTCAATGGTGCTTACGAGAGCTGGGTGTCATTTTACGACACATTTATGTCTCTAATTCATGACGATCCCGATCTACCCGACGTTCAAAAATTCCATTATTTGAAATCATCTTTGAAGGGAGATGCTCTCCGACTCATAGACTCATTACCGGTGACTAATGTTAACTACACCACCGCTTGGACGTTGTTACGCGATCGGTACAATAATAAGCATTTAATAATAAATAACCATGTTAAAGCTCTTTTAAGCACTCCTTCATTAGCTAAGGAATCTCTAATCGGTTTGCGTCAACTGCTTAATGATACTTCGACAAATTTAAGCGCTATCAAAGCTTTAGATTAACCGGTGGACCAGTGGTCAACGTTATTAATTCACATAATAACTCAAAAACTGGATTCCGTAACACTACGCGATTGGGAAGGTACAAATGAAAACGCCTCTGACATGCCTACGATGTCAGAATTAATAGAGTTTCTGGAAACACGTTGCAGAATGCTTGAGAAGTGTAAGCAAACCAAACAAACTTTAGTAGAACCACGTTCAATTTATAAACGCGACAAAGTCGTAGCCAATATTGCTACTTCTAATTCTTCGTGTACCAGCTGCGGTTCCAATCATAATATTAGTAATTGCAATACATTTTTAGATCTCCCGATTCAGGAGAGAATTCAGAGAGCTCGTGAATTGCGTCTCTGTATCAATTGCCTACAAAAAGGTCACTCTAATAGATTTTGTAAGTCTTTAAAATGTAAAAAATGCCGCAAGTCTCACAACACTTTGCTCCATTTAAACATTGATAATGTTCAATCACCCCCCCTCTTACCTACGGTTCCGAACATTTCTGAGCGCACATCTGCACCCAACTTAGTAATAAATCAGGAATCAGCAGCAGTTACTTCTCACACGGTATGTGGGCTCTCCACTCATTGTATACTCTCTACCGTTATAATTAAGGTAAAAGACAACAAAGGCATTTTCACAGAAGTCAGAGCACTTTTAGATTCGGGATCTGAATCAAGTTTTATTTCGGAAGGTCTTTGCGCCAAATTGAACTTACCAAAATCAAAGGTGTCTATTTCTGTAACTGGAATAAACCAAGTGGAATCTAAACTTTCTCACAAAACCGTAGTAAACATTCGGTCGCGAATCAACGCTTTCAATATAGATCTTCACTGCTTCACTGTGCCTCGAGTAACGGGCAGCATTCCATCAGTCACTTTCGATCGTTCTCTGCTAAATATTCCTAGCGATATAAAACTTGCAGATCCCACCTTTCACATATCAAACAATATTGACATTCTCATTGGTGCGGATCTTTTTTGGAATATTTTATGTATCGGTCAAATCAGATTGGGCAAAAACAAACCAATCCTTCACAAAACTGTTTTTGGTTGGGTACTAGCTGGACCCATGTCTTCCATACCGCTCATAAATTCTGCATCGGTTAAATGTAATTTCACAATGAAAAATTCTATAGAAGACCAGCTCGCTAAATTTTGGGAAATTGAAGAATTACAAGCATCTCAGCCTTTATCAATCGTAGAGAAATTATGCGAAGACAATTTCTCCAAAACTACTATTCGAGATAACAACGGTCGTTTCACAGTTACTATACCCTTCAATGAATCTATCTCGCGCTTAGGGGAATCTCGCCAACCTGCACTAAACCGCTTTCTGTCATTGGAACGCAAACTGGAGAAAAATCACGCTCTCAAACTTCAATACGTCTCTTTCATGAAGGAATATAAAGATTTAGGTCATATGAAACAAGTCGACGAACGCGAGCCCATCAAAGGCATTTGCTATTATTTTCCACATCATGCTGTGATTAAAGATACTAGCATAAGTACGCGATTAAGGGTCGTTTTCGATGGTTCAGCACCTACGTCTTCGGGGTTATCTATCAATGACGCACAGCTAGTAGGTCCTACTATTCAAGATGACCTATTAGCAATTGTTCTTCGTTTTAGACAACATCGCTTTGTTCTTGTCGCGGATATTGCCAAAATGTATAGGCAAATTCTAGTTAACGCCAATCAGCGATCTTTACAAAGAATACTATGGCGCGATAACCCCACTGCTCCAATATTATGCTATGAGCTGTCAACGCTGACGTATGGGACTTCATCAGCTCCATTCTTGGCAATAAGGTGTTTGCACCAAGTTGCACAGGAAAATATTGCCACCTATCCTTCCGAATCAGCAATCATTCTGAAAGATTTTTACGTAGACGATCTGCTCACTGGGGCCAATTCAATTGAAGAGCTTCGGGTTATTAAATCAAATCTTATTCATATATTAAGTACTGCCTGTTTTCAACTACGTAAATGGCGATCAAATAGTCCACAATTGGTCGAAGCGGTCGATCATGATTCTGAGCTATTACAAATTGGCGATTTCGACGCAAAGGCTTTAGGTCTCTGGTGGAACTCATCTTCCGATATCTTTAAATTCTCTATCGAAGCGCGTAACCCAAATCAATCGATTACCAAACGCATGATTTTATCGACTACGGCTCAAATCTTTGATCCGCTTGGCATTCTTGGACCAGTAACTGTAATAGCAAAGTCCATCTTACAAAGGCTTTGGTCATTAAAAATAGATTGGGACGAATCTTTACCGTCCGACCTTCATACAAAGTGGATTCATTTTCAGAACGGTTTGCAATCACTAAATGACTTAATAATTCCTCGGCACGTCATGTGCGAAAATCCGACGGAAATTCAACTTCACGGTTTTTCAGACGCTTCCGAGATGGCATACGGCGCTTGCATCTATACCCGTACCATGGATGCCCACGGCGACGTTCACGTTTCTCTTTTATGCGCCAAATCTAGAGTCGCACCGTTGAAAAATTTAAATATTCCGCGCCTTGAATTATGTGGTGCTCTTCTTCTTGCCAATCTCCTTGATAAAGTTGTCAAATCATTAAATGTGACATTTCATTCAGTTTTCCTCTGGACCGATTCGACCATTGTTTTAGGTTGGTTAAATAAATCTTCACACACATGGAAAACTTTCGTCGCAAATCGAATAGCACAAATTCAGACCTTGACCAAAATAGGTGACTGGCATCACGTTCGCAGTAGCGACAATCCAGCCGATTTGATCTCACGGGGTGTGTATCCGCAAGAGCTACTTACTTCCACGTTATGGTGGAGCGGTCCAACTTGGCTATCGGAAAACCATGAACTTTGGCCGTCATTGGATACTAGTTGCATTCGCGATAACGACCTTCCGGAATTTAAATTAGCTCCCTCCAATGTGTTATCCATACAAATCTCCGGATTTGATTTGTTCGAACGCTATTCACGTCTTATTAAGTTACAAAGAGTCACGGCTTACTGCTTAAGGTTTAAACACAATTGCTTGAATCAAGGTAATCGTTTGCGGGGATCTCTTACAACAAGTGAACTAAACAATTCATTAAACAGTTTAATAAAATCATGTCAGGCGCACGCCTTTACAGATGAACTAAATCATTTGGTAACAGGAAAACCTTTGAAAACTAATAGTAGACTGTTAACGCTGCACCCCTTTGTTGATGCGCTAGGTCTCATGCGCGTAGGTGGACGGTTGCTTCATTCAAACTTCGATGTAAATAAAAAACATCCCGTTGTGTTGCCGGCAAAACATCCGTTTACACTATTAATAGCGCGACATGAGCATATACGTTTGCTCCACGCTGGCCCACAGGCCATGCTAGCTTCATTGCGAGAACGATTTTGGCCACTTTCTGGACCGTTTTTATGTAAAAAAATTGTAAACAAATGCATCCACTGTTTTCGCGTACGGCCTACTAATTCGGAACCCATTATGGGTAACCTACCGAAATCGCGGCTCACGCCCACTCGACCTTTTTCAGTTTGCGGTGTTGATTATGCAGGTCCGTACATTATTAAAGACCGAAAGAGCCGAGGATGTAAAACTTCCAAGGCTTACCTTTGTATCTTCGTTTGCTTCTCGACTAAGGCTGTTCATATAGAATTAGCTCCGGATCTGAGTACAGACTCATTTTTGAATATTTTTAAACGTTTCACGGCTCGACGCGGTTTTTGTTCTGATATATATTCAGATAACGGGACAAATTTTGTAGGAGCGAATAACGCCTTAAGCGAGTTAGTTGATAAATTACAAAACGATCAATTCAAAAAAGAATTTTTTCATTACATGACTCAAAGGGCTATACGTTGGCACTTTATACCAGCTAGATCTCCCACTTTCGGTGGTCTCTGGGAAGCTGCAGTAAAATCTGCCAAATTTCATGTGAAGCGGGTTATAGGAGACACAATTCTCACTTTTGAACAACTATATACGCTATTAACGCAAGTAGAGTCCTGTTTGAATTCTCGTCCTCTAACCCCACTGTCCAGCGATCCATCCGACCTTACCGTTTTAACTCCTGGCCGTTTCCTTATTGGACAACCTCTTTGTGCACTGCCTCAAATGGACTTGCAAGAAATACCTGTAAATAGGCTGTCCAATTACCAGCATCTACAGCAAATGGTGCAACATTTTTGGAAACGTTGGTCCACGGAGTACCTATGTCAGTTGCAACAGCGATCGAAACGGACACGTCAGAACATACCAATTGACATAGGTATGTTGGTTTTATTAAAGGAAGACAACCTCCCCCCCCTCAAGTGGCTCATGGGACGTGTCAGCGAACTTCATCCCGGTAAAGATGGTGTGATCCGCGTCGTAAGCATAAAAACTTCAAGTTCCATAGTGCGACGTGCCGTGTCCAAAGTTTGCGTGTTACCCACAGACAATTAGTGCAACTACCTATAAACTATCATATTTACTTAGTGTTTTTTGTACTTTGAAAGGCGTTCCTTTCAAGGCGGGCGGTATGTTAAGTGCATTTTGAATATTTGCACCCGACGCCTCGCCGGCGCCGTTAACTTATTATTGGACAATAGACATTTTTCTTTTGTGCATTATTGTTTCACCTGTTGGGATTTTCCCCAGCAGGTATCAGCATATTTTTATTGTTAAAGTCGGACCAAAGAAACCCTTTGGTCCTCAGTTTACACATTTGTTTCGACATAATAAGAACTCGGAGTTCACACTGCAAGAACTCCAATTTGTATATAATTATTGTAAATATTTGTTAAGTTGTTATTTATAAATTAAAACTAGTGAGAAGCCAAAATAATTATTATTGTTTATTATAAGCCAAGAAGCAAACAACAGTATGCTTAAAAAGAAGTACCAACTATTAGACAATATTTTGGATAATAAAATGCTGCCAAAAATTAAAAGTTATTACCGGATTGCATTGTTTCTTTTAATTGAATTCGGAAAAAGATTCGAGTCTGATAAAACCATCAATACTGAAGTTCTTGACCGTATGACCTCAAGAATAAATGAAGAAAACACATTGGCAACAGAAATAGAACAAAACGGCTGGTTGCGTAAAAAACTACTCTTTCAAGCTTTCGTTTCAAGAGATATACTGTATTTCCCTGAAATGACCGAAACCGAGTTAAAGATATTTTTTTCAGGTACTTATCAATATAGTCAATCTATATCCTATTTGACTGAAATGATTAAGGAAGACGGCTCTATAGATATGCATTTTGCTAGGGACCATTCCAACATATTAAAAGTTCCAGTTGCATCGAGTCATATTTCCAGAAAATCACATCGTTGCTTTTTAGAGTATGTCTCACATACTAATGGTGTTTCTGGAATCCCCAGATATTATTGCGAGTGTGCCAATGGAATGAGAACTGTTGGGTGTTGCTCTCATTTGGCAGCAATAATATATTATTTATGCCATGGAAGATATAAATACAGACATACCAGTGACTATTATTGAAGACGATAGTGATAACGATTAGTTACTTTCTTAAACAATGAGTTATTTCAACGATTAGGGGACGTCCATTAATTACATTTGGTGAGATGTCGCGAGATTTGGCTCGACCCCCTCCCCCCCTTTCTAATCTCACGTGAGATTTTTTAAAATGCGTATTTTTAGTATAAATTCGTTAATCTGTGCTTGATGGCGTTGGATTTATTAAAAAAGCATAATTTGCTTAATTATTTTTATTTAAGAATAGTTAAGACAAAAAAAATTACGTGATATTTGCCAATACCCCTCCTCTCCCCCACGTGAGATTTGGTGAGATTCGGCTCGACCCCCTCCCCCCCCTAAACGCCTCACGTAATTAATGGACGCCCCCTTAGTTATAAAATTATACTTTAATTTATGTTTTCTATTTCTTCATTATAAATGAAGAATGTTGACTGTCGATGCTGGCCGGTGCATCTAGGTAAGAACTTTTATAAATATCAATATGTTATACCCTTTTTATTTTAATTTTAAAATTAATATACCGGGTGCTGAATGAGTTAGCCGAACATAGGAAATTAACATGTAAAAACTTATTTATGCAAATTCCTGCTTCCCTAATTATTTTAGAGAAAAACTGACAGACACAAAAATAATGCAGAAATATAAACTACAAATAATAGGACCATTAGATTTTATCTAACTTTTACTTAAAAGGTCAAAAAATGCTTTCGAAATTGTTAAAATTTTAATTTATCGCACTGGCCATGTAATAAATTCAATTTAATTTATATTTTCAAAAATAATTACCATGGAAACTTTCATGGCCAGTCTGATAATTGAAACTTTGGACAATTTCAAAAGCATTTTTTGACTATTTAAGTAAAAACTAAGTGAAATCTAATGCTCTTATCATTTGTAGTTTATATTTCTGCATTATTTTTGTGTCTTGCATTTTTTCTATAAAATAATTAGGGAAGCAGGAATTTGCATAAATAAGTTTTTACATGTTAATTTCCTATGTTCGGCTAACTCATTCAACACCCGGTATGTTATATGGTCATATATAAGGAATATTTGACAAAAATTTGGTGATTGGTTTTTTCCCGTTTTCTCCACATTTTATGTGGAGCTAAGATCACAAAAAAATTACCACTTATAAGTCTTTAGTACCTCTATAATATATTCCAATATCATTCAATTTACAACAATACTTTCTGAGAAAAAAATTATTTTCTAAATTACAAAAAAAAAATTTTTCTAAAAAACTATCAACATTTAGGATCTAATATTTTGGAAAATGTAATGTTGTTTAGAGAGCAACCTCTAAAAAAAAATTAGCCAAATCGGTGTAAGGGCCATTTCCCCATGCTTACCCGGCTATAGCCTTTTAAGCCGTTTTCTTGGCGAATTTTTAAAATGTTTCTACATTTTGTAAATCTTTCTTAATTAAAAATAATTACTTTATCGCTGGTTGTTTTTCTACAAATCACACAACTTACAGTATTTGTTGCCATTGTAAATTTAAATTAATAAGTTTAAATGTTAATAACAAAAACTCCAACACCTCAAAAAACTGTTTAAAAAGAAATTAAAAATTATTTTTCGTGTGGTCACGTTTGCTCAGATAGAATAACAAACTATAGACAAATTTAAAATCAAAATCTTTCAGTCAATAAAAATCTTCCAGCAACCAAGTTTTACTTACAGTCCGCCGAGACAGAGGCCCGGCTGGTGTTTTTAAACTTTTTCTCTCGTACTTGTATCTACGTATAAGACTTATTTGTTGCACTTATTTAAAACTAATATTCGTGTCAAGCAATTATTTAAAACCGTCGTATGGTTGGCTTTGTGCACATATTTTCACATATTTAATTAATAAAGCTGCTATAAAAATTTCAGAGTGACTAAAGTATATTTTTGACGGTCTGTACTTCACAACCGTCCAGGGTTGTAATGTTAAAACATTTCTTTTTAAACAAGGTGTTTTAAACAAAATTCTTTTAAAACAACATTTTGTTTAAAACATGTTTTAAATGCGTTTAAAACGAGTGTTTAATTCTGTGTAAGTTTAAAACATGTTTTTTTACATTTTTCAATTTTTTTTTAAGATTATAAGTAATAATTTATTCAAAATTTAATAAAAAAATAGAAAATTTGTGTCTTTTTCAATTATTATTTAAGGCTCTCGTAATGGACGCAAGCTTTGATGCTTTTTCTGTTCCTGATCTATTACGGAGTTTACAGTTTATTGTGTACAAATCCAAATGATAAAAATAATCACTCAATTCCGGCACACCCAGACCGTTGTGGTCTGTCCACATCAAGCGTAATAACTATTCTCAATGCCAAAACTTCAATCGCCAGATGAAGAAGATTAAAGTGCCTCCGGCACTCCATGCTTCGCAAGCCATCATGCTACGCTACGCTACTCAATTCCGGCATCAGAAGAAGCTACTGCAGAATGCGGCTGAATTGCTAAATTATACATTTCTGGATTTACACTTCTTTGTAAAGAATTGCACCGAGCCAATGGAGGGTTACATTAACGACGGTATCTTCCATCGGATTATCCAATAATTATCCGGTTATCGGGTCCGTTACTTTGGCCCCCCCCAGTTAAAATTTTTGGCCAAAAAGCTAGCTCCCGAATCGATATAGCTAGCACCGGCTAGCACCCTAATATTAAAGCTAGCACCATTACAGTTTTTTCACAAATCCACATTGAAACTGGGGGGGGCTAAAGTAACGCTAGCCCCCCCCAGTTAATATTTTGGCTCCAAAAGCTAGCTCCCTAATCTATATAGCTAGCACCAGCTAGCACCCAAATATTAGAGCTAGCACCATTACAGTTTTTTCACAAATCCACATTGAAACCGGGGGGGGCTAAAGTAACGCTAGCCCCCCCCGTTAATATTTTGGCTCCAAAAGCTAGCTCCTTAATCTACATAGCTAGCACCAGCTAGCACCAAAATATTAGAGCTAGCACCATTACAATTTCTTTACAAATTAGTATTTGATAAAAATGATAAAAATGTTTAAATGTTTCATTCCACTGCGCATGATCCGATATATTTCACACGCTCCGCCCATTCTAAACTTGACTAACAATTTTTTAACAGCTATGGCTTATTGTTAATCTATATTATGTCATTTATTTAAGAACAAAACGATAAAGTTAATAAATACAACCTTAATTATCATAATATATCGCTTTGTATATAGTAGACAAAGTAAAATAAATTTATTTAAAAAAATATCAACAAGACAACTTTATGTGAAAATAAATCACAATTTTCCGATATCTCTTATAAGGTATAGATAAGATAATGACACCTGACTGTTTGACTTGGCGAAACATCTTCTTTATTTTTTAATAGGTCATTATAAATTTCCCATTTTCCGTTGTGTCGTCTCCCATAAGTCAAAAAATGTCCGATACAATTTGGAGTACTTTGAGAAGTTCCTTGAAATGCAACTATACCACGTAGAACATATTTATCGCCATTTATAGAAAAATGTGGAGGTATATCTTCCAAATTTGTTGTGAGTTCTAAAATCATATTACTAGTTGCAATTGGTTCTATCGCAATATATATTCGGTCTAAAATTTTCTTTCGCAAGAACCCATTGTTTCCACATTCATTGCAAGTTTTTCTGATGACATGTTCGGATATATGTGCCTCTAATTTCGTCGGCAGTTCTTGAATAGTATTAAGTTCTACCGATAACCATTTTAGATCACTTTGTTGAATATTTTTGCAATTGTTGCATTCATCCGTTTGCATTCCTATCTTAAAACTTTCTAAAGTTGTATTAGCTATATTGGTTATACTATCTTCACAGTTAATTTCTGTAATGTTTTCTGGCAATGAATGTTTCGGAAAATGTTCGTACAATAGTTCTGCTCGAGTTCTATATGTATGAATGTTCACACCTTTATTCACAACTTGTACTACTAATTTTGCGAACCTATTGCTGTCTTTAATTGATTCTATGTATTCTTTGATAACTAACGAATCACAATATCCAATACAAAATATTTGAATTAGTGCATCTAGTCCGCAAGTGTTTCTTAACGTTATCAATTGCTTGAAGATTTTTAGTGGTTTTTGATGAACTATATTACCATTTCGCAGGAGTCCAATTGTCGTTATATTTATTTTTCTCGTCCAATCGACAACAGCCATTTCTGACTGTGGCTCTAAATATGACTTTCGGGGTCTCTTCTTGGGAGGAACGTTCATTCTCATCCATGATTCTTCAGCGACTCTTTCGGATAATGTTTTATCTTGTGTACCTCTAATATAACATTCTTTACAAAATATATCATCTTCGTATGAGACAGTGCAGTTGTCATTGTTATGCAACAGCAAATTGCATAATTTACATACCACATTGGCACTTCCAATTCCTAACTGACAAGAAGCACACAGATTATCAGGCAACAGAAGATTACGTTTTGGTTGTGAATTATCTGTTTCAGATTGGAAATTGTTAACTACGGATGATTTTTCTACTTGGCTTGTAGTAATTCTATCAACTTGAATATTATCGTTCATATCATACTCTACAGCTAGCTTCATAGCACCTTCGTAGTGCCTGATGTATTCGCTAACAAACTCATCCACACGTAGGGGAAGTTTATCGTGAGCAAAAATTCTGTTCTTGACTTGATTAAAATTACTTTCAGCCGATGCTGAGCTGGCAATTCTAGGCGAAAATGGAAAATTTTTACACATAATACTGCTCCATAAAGGCAAAAAGTTCGAAATCTTTAAAAAATCGTCGACGAAATGTGGTAGAACCTGTTGATTTCCTCGGTCACCTGTTTCTTCTGGTGTGTTGACTCTATTTTTTGCGAATTCAGATATGTTCTTGCACCAACTTGTAAAATTATTATCGGTTTTAATTTCTTCCTTTTCTTTATCATGTAGCTTTCCCATAACGTCTTCTTCTGCAAAATTTTCCTCATCCATCATCTTGTTGAGCTCAACTGTCCCTGTAGATATACGTCCAATAAGCCACTTTTTATTAATTTCGCAAATTGTCGGGTTGCCATTGTAGTGCCCTTCTGTATCGGAATAAGCAACAATAAACATAGCATCTAATAATAACTGCAAATCTTCTATTCCTTGACATTGTACAACTTGTCCCATACATCGAAGATAAAATGTTCTTGTTAGTTTATGCTGATTTCTAAGACTAGGCCATCTAGTAACGAGCTTTATAAAATGGGCCACGTCAAAACGAAGAAAACATTTAAAAATTTTATCATCATTTCTAAATAGTACCTTGTAACATTGTTCAATGTATTGGTTGAGGTTCTTATACTGAGTAAATGTGTTTGCGCACGAATGCATTAAAGCAAGAGACATATCAGTTACTACTTCTGACGGAGTACATCCTGCGCTTCTAAACCAAACGGATAGCCAATGCGTTATTTCTTCTGTGTTTTGCGAATCACTAAGCATTGATCCAACGGAATATTGTTTTTGATTTGGATACAATATTACAATATCATATAAAAAGATATGCCTTGATTTGCTTACTGATCCTGTGGCATCGATAGCTATTCTACTATAATTGTTTTCACAATATCGACGATACACAAGAAGCTGAGAATTTGACCACCAAAATACAAAAAAAGGGGAATAGCCAATATTGCGAATAACATTAGAAAATTCTTGAACGTTTTTCATTTCGTAAAGAGAATCAATAGGTTTTTCATTAAGGTAATTCTTTTTCTTTTCTTTACATTTTGCAGCTCTAAGTGTACTGAGTTCAGGCATCATTTTTCCTGTTTCTAATTCGTTATTAATAATCATACTTTGAATTCTACTAGATGAAAACTTCTCATTCACCATTTTATTTACATAGTGAGATCGCAGGTCACCCCGAAGTGGACGTCTGAAATTTAATGTGTGCTTCTTGCTAAAATTTCCTTGAACAGTACAATTCAGTTCCGAAATTTCATTTTGTTGTGGTTCGTTAATCAAAACGCATGTAATTCTTGATTTGCATTCTTTGCAAACTGCCCAAATCTTTAAAAACAGTGGACCAAACGGAAACAATCTGTGCCTGTCAAATGTTAACGTACATGTAAGTGACGAATTTTCTATTAATTTCTTGTGTATTATATTTGTCCAATTTGAATTTGCGAAAACATATGTATTTCTAATTTCACCAGTGTGCTTTGATTTTCTCACAGACTTATCCTTTCTTTTGTATGTAACAAGTTTTTTATCAAAACTTACATATTCAGTCCATGTCAAAGCAAAATTAAACCGATAAGTAGTTTCCAGTTCGTCAACACAGTCTTCTTCAATATCAGTGCTAGTATCACTGTTACTGTTAGTATTACTGCATGATATATTACCGATAGAAACTTCTTCGTATATTGCTTGTACATCTTTAACATCATCCGGATAAATTTGTAGAACATTCCATAAATCATAATAATTTTTTGAAACTGCCGTGTAAATTCCAAGTTTTGATATGTTCAGATTATAAAGTATCATAAAATCTTCCGATATTTTCTGCCAAATTGCATTGTGTTTTGAAACAAAACATTTTTTCTCTCTATCGTACAGTGATTCTAATGGAAACTTCAGCAATCCTTCTACAATTGTGTGAATATCAGATTCAGAACGTTTTTTTCCCATTTTAAGTTATATTTGGTATAATTTTTGTTACTTTTCCTTCCCAAATCTCCTATATAGACTAATCCCATTATCTGTTAAGTAGATAATTCCCTAAGCGTATTATCCTTTTTAATCATAACTCGGGGGGGGGGGGGGGGGGTGATAAGAAGTAAATCTTCAATCTTGCTTGTAGCGCCAGTCCTGGCTATTATCGAGACCGAAATTATCTTATTTATGACGTAGTCTTATAATTATAAATAATAAATAAATGATGTCACCCAAGTACGGACCTGATAAGTGAATATTTGAACCTTTCCATACAGGGCGGTTAAATTAAATAAAATTTATTTTACTTTGTCCACTATTATAGTATATCTACGTATTTACTATTTATTTCATATTATACGATATTAGTGTATTACAATTTGATATAGAGAAACCGTGTCGATGTACAAAGCGATATATTATGATAATTAAGGTTGTATTTATTAACTTTATCGTTTTGTTCTTAAATAAATGACATAATATAGATTAACAATAAGCCATAGCTGTTAAAAAATTGTTAGTCAAGTTTAGAATGGGCGGAGCGTGTGAAATATATCGGATCATGCGCAGTGGAATGAAACATTTAAACATTTTTATCATTTTTATCAAATACTAATTTGTAAAGAAATTGTAATGGTGCTAGCTCTAATATTTTGGTGCTAGCTGGTGCTAGCTATGTAGATTAAGGAGCTAGCTTTTGGAGCCAAAATATTAACGGGGGGGGCTAGCGTTACTTTAGCCCCCCCCGGTTTCAATGTGGATTTGTGAAAAAACTGTAATGGTGCTAGCTCTAATATTTGGGTGCTAGCTGGTGCTAGCTATATAGATTAGGGAGCTAGCTTTTGGAGCCAAAATATTAACTGGGGGGGGCTAGCGTTACTTTAGCCCCCCCCAGTTTCAATGTGGATTTGTGAAAAAACTGTAATGGTGCTAGCTTTAATATTAGGGTGCTAGCCGGTGCTAGCTATATCGATTCGGGAGCTAGCTTTTTGGCCAAAAATTTTAACTGGGGGGGGCTAAAGTAACGGACCCCCGGTTATCCTCAGCTTAACCCATTAAGTACCAACGTCCTCATTTGAGGACAGTAACTTATTGTAGACCTTAACGAAATATATAACAATCATTCTTTTAATTAAAATTTATGTCTAATTTCGTAAAATATGGTACTTAATGGGTTAAGATAGATATTTTTTAGTTTTAAACATTGTTTTAAACATGTTTTTCTGTTTAAAACATGTTTTTTTTCTAAAGTAATAAAAAATCGTTTTAAACATAAAAAACTGTTTTAAACATAAAAAAAAAACGTTTGTTTTGTTTTATTTAAAAAAAAAACATGTTTTGTTACTACCCTGCAACCGTCCAAAGCGTCTGGTATTTTCATTTCTGGATTTCATAAATGCTAAACTAAAAAATAAAAAAAATTTCAAGGTGCCCAAGCATGTTTTTTTGAATAAAATTTTTGCAAATGTACTACTGCTATGCTGCACAGTAGCTAAATAACCGCAAACGGTCAAGCAGACTCTCAATTCCAGATTTACTAATATCGAAATAGTATGATTTTTATAATTTCAAATTGCCTAAAATACCTACCCTGCTAAAATCGTCACCAGCTCTTGGACTAAGATTAAAATTAAAATTGATATTAATAAATTAATACTTACTTTTAAATGTTTCTACCAAATCCGGTAAATTCCATTTATTTAAATAATCTATTGTTTGTTGGTCCATCTCGAAACTTTTAAATTCACTGTTTTTTAAATTCACTCTAAACACAATTAGTAGTACTAATATTCTTAATTGAATGTTAGTATGCCGGTGACAACGATTTAAACCTTTACTTACAATAGTTATAAAATTATATATTTATAAATTATATAAACTTTTTATCCACAGCGATTCGCTAATCACTTAAGCAAGAGGATCAAAATGAACTGAATGCAATGTACAATTGTAATTGTAAGGGTAGTCAGCAACTTTTGATAAGTGCGACGTATCCCAGCGATCCCAGTAGGGTCGGGTACTATTCGGCGCAGCCGTTTCGACGCAACCGTTTCGCCTCAGCCGTTTTGACGCAAAACCGGTTCGGCGCAAGTACCACTTGGCGCGAGTCCCGTTCGGCGCAGGTTCTATTTGATGTGAGTCCCGTTCGGCGCAAGTTCTATTTGATGTGAGTCCCGTTCGGCACAAACCCGTTTCGGCGTGAGTCCAGATCGGCGCGGGTACAGTGACTATATTTTTAATTCTAATTCTAATTTTTTGTTCTAATTCTAATTCTATCCTCCACCAGTGTTGCGATTCTTATGTCCGCGTCTCTGTATTTTTTTAGTTTTAATGGTGGAGGATTTCCAGCAACAAGTCGCTCATACGCTACATCTTGCCGTGTTTGAATTTTTTTAACCCATTAATGAATTGCCATATAGTGGGATGTGTCATTCCTAATTCAACCTGAATTCGTCTATTGCCAATTTACTTGGGTGACGTCTCTCTCCATTGGTTTGTTCATAGTCAGGACCGTATCCCCTACTACTAATGCTAACATATATAGTAAAAAATTAACTATAATTAAAAGGCAGGTGTTAAAAGTAAAATAGAAAAACGAAATAAAAAAGACTCGCGTCGAACTGTACTCGCGCCGATCTGTACTCGCGCCGAACTGTACTTGTGCCGAACGGAACTCGCGCCGAATCGGTTACGGTGAAACGGTTACGCCAAAACGGCTGCGCCGATTGGGGCCGTTCCCATCCCAGTATTAATAAATTGTGTTGAACACTTTTTTTATTTATAATTTAGTTAATATTTTTGTGTTTTTGGTTCCCTGAAAATTGTTACTACATAATATGATTTATCAATTTGGTAATTTGACAGCGCTGTTTTTCTTTAATAAATGAATTACATGAAAATTATTGCAATTTTATAATATTAATAGGAGTAACAAATTTTTATACAAAAATATGTTGCTACAAATCATTTTGAGTAGGTTTGTTTGACCTACTATAAATAATTGTATTTAGTCAGTTTTTAGCAGTATGAAGCGGGAATATTTTGTAAAAGACGTAGTACGTTATGGTTAGTTGCATTCTTTAAAATAACAACCACTTCCTGCTTATTGCTTGCAAACGTCGTAATTGTTTCTACCTACAATGATTTGTATGATACAAAGATGCAAATAACTGCATTCATATTCCATACTTAATTTCCACAGGGCTCTTTATAAATCAATAAAAATTGCCCAATTAAATAATAATTAATTAAATAATAAAAAAACAAGTATAATCGACTTACTAATATAATTTGTTCACAGAAATTGAAAACACCTCAATATAATTACTTAAAACTTTCTGGGAAAACCATTTATGAAATTAATCGAAAGAAATTGTTTATCTACATCAATTCCAAATTGTGTTTTTTTCAAATTCATATTCTCTTCGGGTGTGTGCACGGCCGCATTTAGCCCAGTTTCTTATTTGTCTAAATAAATCTTACATTTCATTCTTTTAAATACAACGTTTTTGCCAGGAGTATTTCTGTTATAAGTTCAATATTGTTACGCCATCTACTCAAATTTTGGAATGTAGTGATTTCAAATACAGTGTTCTCGAATCGATTGAAATTTAGTTAACTCAAATGCGAATTGGCCAAATACGCGGCGTATTTGAGCATAAAACATCATTTTTATCAGTGCGTATTCGGGTATTTAGAGTACTAAGTATTCAGATATTCAAATATTTAGTAAAACAATGTAAAAATACGGTAAAGTGCACATGACTCTAGATTTCATTATGTGATCAAAGATGTTGGAGATTCCAGAAAAATATTGAACAAATTACAATCCATCTTTAAATTTAACTTTTATGCGATAAATTAATGGAAATTCTTCGAACAGATCACAGGAAAAATAATGAAAAAAATGTAAAAATTGGAAGTATGGTAATCGAAAAAAAATTTGAATATTTTTTACGTTTTTAAAATCACCATGTTCAGAAACGTCAAGATCTGCAAAAGACCCTTCGATAAAAATCAAAAATGCGACATGAAAAATATTTATATTTTTTGCAAAAATTTAAAGTTCTTGTCTCTCGAAATAGTGATAAAATCGCCAATTTCGCTATATTTAAAAAAATCTGCATCTTCAAATTTTGCAAAAGGAATAGCTTGGACGCACTTGGAAACATAACTAAACCTTTTACTTTTACAAAGTTGATGGTAATATTAATGAAATGGTTCCAAAAGTCCATAAAATGTGATTCAAAAAACTTAAAAATATTTACAAAAATCTATAAAATATTTACTTATACATACCCTGAGGATTATCACTCATATAATCGAAATAATAAAATCTTACGCTTAAACTCACTTTAAATTTGAAACTAAACAAAGTAATTTTTGCAAAGTTAATAACAAATAAGCAAATACGCATGCAATTTAAAAGACTAAATTTCGAATACTGTTAAACTGTACCGTTTCAGTCTATCGGAAATTCTTGGTAAATGACGTCATGTCTGTTCATGTACCCCAGGTAAAAGTTGCAACCCTTAAAAACCGTTTTTGAAAATTTCAATTTTGACCGGTTTTTAGAGTCAAATACCCAGTGGCGTAGTTATCATAGGGCAAACCGGGGCTGTGCCCCGGGATCTTCGGTTTTATTATTATCTAAGAAATAGTATCGGACAAGTTCAACTCAAGCATTTAGTATTGATTGCAATCGAAATCACACCTCCTTCAAAGTTGGATTTAAGTGAATAGATAAATTTGCTAATTAAAGCACGTAAAGGCACGGTTTTTGTCATGAATTTTCCAGTCAATACTACAGTTTATTGTTTTTAAAAAAATTACAGAAGTTGTTTGAGCAAAGTTGAGTCATACTTGAAGTTGGGTGGGTGCAAATAATTTTGGTATTGGGTCGATAATAATAATTTAAAGTTAAGTAAATTACTTACATTTTTACATTCTTAACAGTAAGGGAAGCACCATAAAAATGCAAACTGCTCGTTTGCCAACAAATATCAGCAATTTTAAATTCATCCATATATTGCAATCTTTCACTCTAAAGTTTAAAAGAAGATTAAAATAAAAAGAAGTTATTACTGTTTATGTTTATAATTTTTTACTCATAATACAAGCATTATACTTAAAATAAAAACTTTTAACAATTTTTGCCTTGTGTTAACAATTGTTTATTAAATAATAAAATTTTAAGCTACTTAACATGTCAGACATTTACACAAGATGGTGTATAATTTTATATTGTCACAAACACCTCGTCAATATAGCAAATTTAAAACAGTACAATTTTTACAAGTTAGTTACAAAATACAATGTCGCCACATAAATGCATTTTTAGAAAATATTGTAAGTATACATACATACAAATAATTTTATTTAAAGCAGTCAGTTTAAGAAGTATACGTAGGTATCTATACTATATACTTTTATGAAAACGAATTTAAACGCGTATTATTTAGCTTAGAAATTTCTTATAGAAAAACCACATAATTATTTTAATAATAAATTGAACATCAATGCTGAATGTGTAAAAAGTACGTTAACATTTCCTTCATCAATAGTGTATCATATATACAAAATGCTCCGCACCAAAAGGGTCACGATGAATATTTTATTGATCATGATTCATGAAGAATTTAGATGTAAAAACTTCATTCATTCGAAAACTTAGTTTGATTTTAGCTAGAGTTTTTTAAAATTTCATGTAGCTAAGAATGGAAATATTTTATTTTTTACTTTAACCAACTTTTTACACACACGTTAAATTTATTCAACAATATAACTTTTCGGTTAACTCACAATCACTGACTGAATCGGTTGTTAATCGGGTTATTACACTACATACTATATAATCACATTTTCAAAGAGTTTTCAAACCTTTGCAATCTATCTGATCCATGCTAAGAACTGATGTAGTCATAGTCAACCAAAAAGATTTATTATTACAAAACAAAATATTAATTTTAAATATGTTCTTTATCTAGTATATCAACAGTCACATTAAGAAAACTTTGATAACGAAAGCGTGAAACGAGTGAGTGCCCTAAAATTATTCTATGAAAACGAAACATTTAATAATTATTCATCTTACTTACACTTTATGAAATTTTACAGCATTGCTTGCTTTTTAATTAAAAGTAATTTATTTATCTTATCAATTAATATTCCTATAGGTACGTATAATAACTTTAGGCATAAGAAAAATTTAAATAAATTATCTGTTAAGAATTTTTATCGAATTACTTCAATACTAAATTTATTTTAAAAGTAATGATATTCATTAGGCAGAGTTTATGTGAAATTATAAATGCAACTTTGTGCTAATTTGCAATTAAGTTAAAAAATTTTAAAGTTTTTTATACCAAAATAAATAATGATCGCCTTCTTCAATTAAGAGTCCATCAACACCTGAAAAAAATAACAATTATGTAGTATAATACCTTTGTGTATTAGAGCTTGGCGGTGGAGGTTGCACCAAAGTCGAGTAGACATCAGTTTTTGTGTTTTGAGTTAAAATTAAAATAGAGAATATTGGAAGTTTAATTGACCAAGAAAAGCAGTTTAAATTTATTACAAGTATTTTCAAAAGACCAACATAATACTATAGAAACTATAAATTTTAAGTAATCCCACGAAAGTAATTTAAGTTTAATAGAAATCGCTTCAATATACTCGTAGCCATTAAAAGTGATTAATAACTTATTAATTACCCAACTACATTGACAAGTAGGAGTACAAAGTTAAAGTAAACTGCTAAAATACCGACAGCAAAAACTTAACGGTTAACCTACTGCTGGAGCATCTTTGGAAGCTGCTACAATGCTCTAGTAATACTGGATTTATTTGAATTTAGCCGTAATGCTTTCCCGGGACAACATCTTACCATCCATTATAACTTTTTATGCGGGTAAACAGCTGTTATCGGTAGCTGCCAAAACTTCCTGGCAGCAACTTTTTAAAGTTCATTTTTGTCATAATCAAATGCTTCTGCGTTAAGCTTCCGGCTATGTGCCACAGAAAAGTTTGCATTTAAATTTCAAAGCCAGATAATCTGTTGAGTATTAGTCACCAGTTGGTGCTTTAAATAATTGTCCTATTACTTATACATATCTATTTGACAACTAAAACTATTATTTTATAGTTGGGCCGATTGCAATTTTAACAATTAAAATATTTTTTGTTAAACTTACCTACAGGTGCTACCAAGTGATTACCAGGTGGTGCTTGAGGATCTGGTAATTCTGGTAAACGATATAACAACCAGTAGTGATATCCCATCGGTTCTTCTTTATATCCAGCGATGGAGTGAACGTAATGTCCGTTAGGCCATTCAGATGATTCGAATGCGTAATGTGGATCTAGTTCCATAGCAATTACCATGACGTTGTAAAAAGAGGTATTTCTTGGTACAATAAGAGGCATGGTATAATTTTCCGTAACGTTTGTACCAACCCATAATGTATACGTAATGCTTACGTTTCTAATTTCGGAGTCATTGCCATGAATTGATTGCGGGTTAGTTAATCCGTCAAGTTCAACTGAAATTTTACTTTTATTTCTTTTTAAATTATTTATTCAAAAATGTTACCATGATTTTCTATATCGGGAGATGATTTTCCACAGCCTAAAGTTCTTATATCGTCTAATCCCTTTCCTTGCATAGCAAGCACGACATTAGCCGTTAAGCCAGGATCAGTGAAAGCTCCATCGGGATCTTGTCTGGATTCAATGTACGATTTTGCAGCAGATTCATTCCAGTGCGAACTGGCGTCAGTTATATCTCGCAAAGCCTTTAACAAAAACACATTAAATTATGCTAACTTTCGAATACGATTTATTTTACTTGAATAACTAAAGCTGTATTGTATAAATTTCCAAAACCGCCATCAGGTTGTTGTTCTCGTGCTAAACTTATCATTGGCCTTCGTAACGAATGTTGGAGATTCCTGTGCCTGTGATCTTTACTTATACACCTAAGAGCCAAAATTACCATTGCAACGGTATCTGGAAATAAAAACTAAATAAAACTAAATTAAATTTACCGCACACGACCCTCACCAATGTTGTGATCTTTGGCTGCGTTTGCAATATCAAGCAATCTTCGAATTTGTTTTTTTCTCAAATGTGAGTTTCCACTGCAAGCTGCAAGTGTGGTATACGCAAAATCAAGATCGTGAATAATTTCGTGATGCTGTATTGTACCGATAAGATCGTGACCATGAAATTGACGTGGATCTTGGCACAGTGCACTCAGTGCCAGCGTATATTGTGTTAATTTAGGCGGAATAATTGGAATTTCGTTGTGTCTAAAATTCCTTTTCAATTAGCTATAAGGTATTTGCATGTCGAACTGAATTACATACCTCCAAAGAAGAGTGACAATTTCAATTTCCATTTGTTTGGACGATAATTGCATTTCCAAAGCGTTAGGCAAAATTGTATTTGGTTCTTTCGATTCTTTGGCTAATTGCAATGCCATGAGTACAGTTGGAGTTTCATTTCTCCACCCCCAATCTTTATCTCTTTGTGACACCAACCACGACAAAGCTTTCTGAACGCTACTTTCTAAGTCTGAATTTTGAGAAGAACTACTGCTTTGAAATGTTGTATCTGTGGTTACTAAGTAAACCATTATTATAAGTGCAAATTTTATAATTGACATTAATTATTGTTACCTTCATTTTGTAACCAATTAGTAGATGAATAATCTTCCGGAATTTCCTGAGTTAACCCCAGAGTTAAGCAAACAGTTGTCAACCATATAAAGGCTAAGTATTTCATTTTTGCTGATCGTATTCTGTGTTTTAATATTATGAAAACATGCAAAATCGTTTAAAGTGACGAATCTGAAATTAGAGTTAATGATGCGTGTAACCAAGTTTTCGTTGATATAAGAGTAAATCTATACTATCTTGTGTTACCATGCACGTAGGATAAAAAAGTCAATTTAGAGTGATATTTATAATAATTTTCATTTAGATAGAAGATCGAAAAATTTATGAACCTATGAGAATTTATGGCTGGTAAATTTAAAGTTCAATTTGAATTTGATATTTTAATAAAGGTCGAACAAGTGACGTAAATATCACTGTTAAAGTACTTTGAGCCACCTGATAACATTTTAATGGTTTTGGTCCTTTAATGTTGCCAAAAATAAATTTGAATAAATTTGCTATAATTTACTATTATCGCAAACATCAGATTAATTAAAATTAGATAATTAAATTAAAAACAACTTTTATCCATGCAAACAAAATGTTTAAAATGAAATTTTATTCGTAATTAACTTCTAATGAACGTCTTTCACAATTAGGATGTTCTTTTAAATTATTCCGGAAATTTAAGATATAATTTAATTTTTAACTTTTTTGAAAATTGAAAAATTAATAGAATTTTTTACATTTTTTCTTAATATTTGATTTTATCGTACCTACATGTATTTTTGAAATAGATAACAAAGAATTTAATGATTAAACAACAAATTGACGCCACCGTTTAGGTGATGATATAACAACACTTATTTGTTAATAAAAAACGTAATAAATTTTTGACTTACCCGAAAAATTGTAAAAATAAATAGCGAGTTAATTTGGTGTGGTCAACGATGAAAATAAAGAAAATGTATGACTTTTCAGCGCCTCTAACGGCGTTTTCAGCAGACGCTATCGATTTTACTTAGTCATTCAGCGTCTTCCTGCTAGGGATTCAATGAGACCCAGACTTGATGGAATCAGTTGAAACTACCAGTATGATTCATTATGTCAATTAATAAAAATTTTATTGAGCAATTGCATGTTTTTTATAGCCGAAAAAGTGATTAACTTTGTTCAAAATCATGAAATTTTGAGTTAACAAAATGCTGAGAAAATATAAAAGGTGACGCCGAGATTTTCAATCGTAATTGGTTTTTAAAATTTTGCACAGCAAAGGATCATGTCGATTGATCTAATTTTAAACATCTAACCTTCAACTTTTCCGATTTTTATATAAGGACCCGCACTAAACAAGAAGGTTTTAGCTTCTATTGAATTTCGCTGAGTTTTACATAATATTTTATATTCTCTCCAGGACCGCGCCAAGAGATGTTGGAGCCCGGGTACTTGTTTTTATTTTTCCGCACATATACTAAGAACAACATACATTTTTTTATGTGATTTTAAATTAAAAACAATGAGCTTTTCCACCTTACAATTGAATAACCTAGTAAGTATAAACTTGCTTAAATACCGCGGTGCAAACTGGCATAATAAATAAATACAAGATGGTTTTCAAATTTCATTAAAAATTTTTTTTATTAATTTTCCGAAAAGCTGGATGTCTGCTTTTTTGGAATTTATATAATTAAGTTTAATGATATTTTTATAAAAACTTTTATGTGCAGTTTCATAAAGATGGCTACTAAAATTTGTATTCATTCCTCGTTTTACGCGAACTTTAATTCTTTGTACTAACTTTTTTCTGCGTTTTGCCTCCGGAAGCGTTCTTTAAAGTAAACCTTAAACATTGTTGCACCTGAAATAGTATAAACAATCAGATTAAAATAACACCAGTGTGTTTTTTCTTCTACGTACAAATTTGGTATAATTGGTCAAAAATGAACCCAACACTCTAACTGGCAGCCTACGACAGTATTATATTTTTTATATTTTTTTATTACAACGATTAATTTTTATACAATTTTTTTAAATGTATCCTGCTTTTACACTACCTAGTGTCTTCACTATAGACAACAAGGCGAACAATCTTTATGTTTGAACGTTGACCATTTCAAATTAATTACTTAAAATTTGCTTCGTTTAAGATGGTTTAAGTTAGTAATAAAAAACTTTAATCAACTACCAGCTCTGTAGATGTAGTAAGTAAGCTATATAAACACTGTAAAAATTCTAGATTACACTATAAAGTCAAAGCAGGGTTTATTGTAGGTGTTATCGCAATACATTGGCGTTTGCAGGTGTCTTTTATCAGAAAATCTTCCAAATAGCTATACTAAAATAAAATTCAACTGGGCAGTAAAATCATACAATTGGAAGATTAATTTACTGATAAAAATTATGTATAAGAAAATCAAACATGCACATAATAATTGAGAATGTCCATCATTCATCCACCACTCTATTCAAAATTTTATTTAGAATTTAAAAGTAAAATGAAAATATGGGAATTTAAAAATATTAATCTTCTTCCTTATTTAAGGGCTTTTTTTATAATAAACAAAACATTTTTTTAACAGAAAATTAAAACTAATTAAAACTCATCAGGGACCAAAATAATTCATAAAATGAACAAGCATGCCTAAATTTGAATATTAAAATTATTCCAGAAGTCACATCGCAATTTTGAGCTAAATAACTCAAAAGGTAGTTTTCTTTTCATTTATTAATCATGTAAGAACTCTGAAAGATGATGAATTTTTGTTATTACACACAAGAGCTAAATCTACTTAATTACCAGAATGGTTATGTTTTATCTTAATTACTCTACCAAAGATGGTAAATAAGAAATATATATTTAGTCACTTAATGTTTTGATATTCTTATGGTACAAGCCACTTGTACCAGCAATGTTCTAAGTTATTGTTACGAAACAACAATGGTTATTTATATTTGATGATTCATTTATGATGACTCTAGAAGTGGTATTCTAGAAGTGGGAATTTTATTATAATATGTACTGGAGGGTGTTCCACACCCCCCAGACCCCTCGGTTTACAATTATTTTGACTTTATATTTTTATAATTAACTTTCAAAGTAACACAGGAAGTTGCTGCTAAACTCCGTGAACAGTAAGGCAATTAAATAAATATGCTTTCCAAGTTTTAATTTTTTCTAGCCGAAGGTTAAACTTCCTTCATTTTTGCTTAAAATTTCAAATTTCCCGGTTTGGATTAATATTGGACAAATATTTTTAGTCCTAATCTTAGTTTAATACATTTTTAGGTTGGTAAAAAAATCGACCAACCAGAATGTTTTTTACAAAAAAATTACACGTTGTAGCAGGAGCAGCAGAAGCGTGCTGGGATTTTATGTATTAGGATTAGTTACAACTGACGCTCATGAATGGATTAACGAGATTCTGTCCCTCCCGAAAATTTGAATATAATTAGCAGCGCGATTTGCTGTGAAGGAAGTCCGAGTTCGGACTCGGAAGTGTGAGCATAAATAACATGGAAATAAATAGTAGTGTACATAAATATACCGGGTGTTAAAATAAATACGGACTTATGTGATTGTAAATAATTATAGTGTAATTTAGAATTAAGTGTAAATATTAGTGTAGTAATTGTTCTATTGTTATTAACTTTAAGTGTTTAAGTAATGTTATATTTTAGCCCTTTAGCAATTAAATAAACGTTTTCATTTTCGTTACATTATTATCACTGTCCTTTTAATGATTGTAGATGGACTGTACGTGTCGGTTAGATCAGTACTGAAGCAGAACGACTGACAATAGCTGTTGTAGATTCTTATTACCTAAGTAGCTTTGCTGTCCAACTGAGAGTAAATGAGATTAAAATTATAGTAGTTGTTTTTTTCATTTTCTGTTAAATGATATTAACTATATTTATTATATTATTTTTTATTTCAGCAGATCGATTTCTATTAAAACGAGTGTATAAAAAAAAATTCGACCAGTAACAATCAACATTTTTTCATAACAATAACAATAACAACTTGAGGACTTAAATTCTAATAAATATAAAATAAAAATACAATGTTAAAGAACAGACATCTATACCTGAACGATAAATTCAGAAAAATACAGTTGAATATCTTATTGAAGAAGATAAGCTAACGATAAAGATTAATTCATCGGTAAATATTGATACAGCAACATTAACAAAAATGTTTTCCTTTATCAGCACCCTTTGAAATTAATAATACTAAACTTCATCGTTCAATTAATCTACCAACCAGGACTTAAGGTTTAAAAAATAGAGAACACGAAATACTTAATATTAATAAAAATAAGTCAGCAACTGCAACCTTCCGGTTGTAATTAAGTCATTGCAAAAATGTAAATTTTGTAATGCACGAAAAAAAAATTAAAATAAGAAAGAAAACAAATTATTCAAACCATATTTAAAATTCAAAACTAATTGCTGCAATTTATTTTCTTAGAAACAAAACAAAATTATTAGAAGAATTAAAATTACTTATGGAGATTTATTCATAGCAATTTAAACAAAATAAATCATAAACTCTTTAGTTCATGACGAGAATCATTATTTTTTACTGTCAGATACTCAGATATATCCATCCTAAACTATCACAATAATACACAACTATATATTCGCGATTTACCTTACCGTTGGTTGCGCTCGTGGCCCTAATTGTTAAGGATAATAGGTTCATAGAATCTATATTCCAAGTGTTGTAAGAATTGTTATCTACCTAACGGATAATCCGATAATCCGTTATAAAATGCTATAAAGGGGAAACAGTGAGGAGAATAGAGGGAGAGCGAGTAGAGAGAGAAATGGTAGCAGAGAGTGAGTAAAGAGAGAAATGGTAGCAGATAAGTGAGTATAGAGATGGTGAAATAGGAAAAGGAGAGAAGAGGGAAAATAGTAGAGAAGAGAAATACGTGGAATAAGTGGCAGTTAAATGTAAGAGTAAGGAGTTAAAATTAGTAGAATAAACATAAAAACAAATTGCTTTGTTTTAATATTACACGCAACGAAAATCACATTGCGCAGTTGATCAAATTTATTAGGTTATGGACCCAGTTGAATATTAAAACAAGCAGAAATACAAGATGGACGAAAAATTTGAAAGATTAAATAATAGCAATGATCGGCAATGGTCGATACGGATGAGAGCCACTTTAGGTCTGAAAGGCTGTTCAGAAGCAATAGATTACATCACCACAGAATTAAATAGTACGCAAATGAAAAAAGAAGAAACGTGCAAATCATTGCTATACATGGCAGTAGACGACGATAATTTGGATAGCATTGAAGATTGCACAACGGCAAGCGAAATATGGAACAAGCTCAAAGAAATCCACACAAAGTTCGACAGTTTTCACAGCATACTGATGCTGAAGGAATTCATCAACATGGAGAAAAATGAAAATGAAGGTATTCTGGAGTATATAAATCGAAGAAACAGTTTATATAAAAAAGGTAGAAAACGCAGGTTTTAAATTTGACAACAAAGTGTTAATGGGTTTGACGCTAATCGGATTACCAAAGGAGTATGAATATTTAACGCGAACCATAAAAATAGACGACGGAAAATTAACACCAGCCGATTTAAAGATGAAATTAGCCGAAGAAGAAAGAAGATTGAAGGAAAATAGAACGGAACACGACATGAGAGTATATAGGGCAACGACTACAAGGAGTAATACGAGAAGAAATGGAAACCAGGAAATCAGAGAAGAAACGCCACAACGAACGAACGGGAACACAAGTCGTTATCAAAGTAGATCCGAAAATGTAAAATGCTATAGATGCAATAGGTTCGGACATATCAGTAGAGAATGTCGAAGTTACAAGGAAGAAACACAAAATAGAAAACAGCACTACGATAAGAGGTCATCATATATTAAACGTACGAACCTAGGTTGTAAAGAAGGAGAAACAAAAGATAACAAAGTATGGATCATTGACAGCGGATCCACTGATCATATGACGGGAAACAAAGAGAAATTTATAAACTTTAAAGACGCTACATATGAAATTATGACTGCAGGAGGAACAACGTTAAAAGCAATCGGATATGGAGACATAGAAGCAAGGTGGAGAAAAGAAAACGGAGGTTTTGTAGTAACTTTAAAAGACGTTTTGTATGTTCCCGGTTTAAATGTAAACCTGCTATCAACAGCAAAAATGTGCGAGAAAGGAATAGAACTAAGATTCAAAAACGACAGATGCGTTATAAACGATAAGAATAGGAGACTACTGTTTCTCGGTGCGATTAAGGAAGGCCTGTATACAATCGCCGAAGATTACATCATAAAACCAAGAACAAATCACATTGAAAAGGAAGCAAATTTATGGCACCAACGATTGGGGCATGTAAACATCAACTACTTGAAACTTATGGGAAAAAGTCAGGAAGGACAGATGGAAAAGTGTGATATATGTGAAACGGCGAAACCAAGAGCGAAAAGCTTTCCAAAGCAAAGTGAAAATAGAAGAACGGAAATATTGGAATTAGTGCACACAGACGTAATGGGACCAATAAGTCCGACATCACGAGGAGGAAATCGATATATAATTACGTTTACGGATGATTACTCAAGATATACGGAAGTAATTCCGATCAAGACGAAAGACGAAGCATTGGAAAAATTTGATACATACAGGAGAAAAGTTGAAAAACGATTTGGAAAAAATATAAAAACTCTACGAAGTGACAATGGAGGCGAATACGTAAATAAGAGGTTTAACGATTATCTGAGAGACTCGGGTATTACGAGGGAACTAACGATACCTAGAACACCTTAGCAAAATGGAGTCGCAGAACGTGTAAATCAGACATTAATGAACATAGTGAGATGTTTAATGGAGGAATCAGGCATGTATAACGATATGTGGGCAGAGGCAACACTAACTGCTTGTTATTTAAAGAACAGAAGGCCTACAAGTGCGAATAATGGGAAAACGCCTTACGAATTATGGCACGGAAGAAAATTAAACATAGAACATTTAAGAATTTTCGGATGCAGAGCTTGGAGTATAAATGATAAGAGAAAATATAAATGGGAACCCAAAGGAAAAAGATATATATTTATCGGATACGATCCACACGCCAAAGCATACAAGTTGTGGGACAGTGATCAGAATCGAATAGAAATCAGCAGAAACGTCACATTTGATGAAAATGTTTTTCCATTGAAAAATCAACGAACCGGCGAAGAAAGAAAAGAGAGAAATTCCATAAAGTGGAATGAATTTGAAAGCACAGATGAATGCGAAGAATCAAACACGCTAGAGGAAGACAACGAAATTCAAATAGAGAGAGAAAACAGAGAAGAATGCGGATCAATAAGTGAAGAGATTAATAACGAAGAAGAGAAAAGCTTTCTACAGGATACAGCACTTATAAACGAAGATGTCTCAGAAGAAGAACCAGTACGAGTAGCTCATCGAATGATGAAAACGTGATACGAACGAGAAGTGGAAGACAAGTAAGAAAACCGGAATGGACAAAAGACTATGAAATTCAGTCTAATTTAGTAAAAAATGAAAGAATGGGAAATGATACGAAATCATACAAATGAGACGAACGGCAAGATGTCATTGATAAAGAATTTGAAAACATAGCTACATAGTACATAAGATATAGTTGAAAGACCAAAGAATAGACGAGTATTAAGAAGCACGTAAGCATGCAAGAACAAAAGTGATTCCTGAAAAAAAAAAAAGGATTGGTAGAACACTTGAAAAATTAAGGAGTGGAATAAAGATTCAGGAGGGGTGTTAAGGATAATAGGTTCATAGAATCTATATTCCAAGTGTTGTAAGAATTGTTATCTACCTAACGGATAATCCGATAATCCGTTATAAAATGCTATAAAGGGGAAACAGTGAGGAGAATAGAGGGAGAGCGAGTAGAGAGAGAAATGGTAGCAGAGAGTGAGTAAAGAGAGAAATGGTAGCAGATAAGTGAGTATAGAGATGGTGAAATAGGAAAAGGAGAGAAGAGGGAAAATAGTAGAGAAGAGAAATACGTGGAATAAGTGGCAGTTAAATGTAAGAGTAAGGAGTTAAAATTAGTAGAATAAACATAAAAACAAATTGCTTTGTTTTAATATTACACGCAACGAAAATCACATTGCGCAGTTGATCAAATTTATTACTAATACCAAGTGTCAACAACATGGCGGCTCTATTACGTACATCTGATGTACTGAGTTTGGTTTTCAATGTTTTATCATCAAACAGCGGTGAAATTATAATTCACAAAATACAACACCGAAAGAATACAAACGTTTGGATTATAAACAAAACTTTCTATATACCAATTATATCTACATTATAACTTAATATTCCACGTGGTGGCGGTCGCCCGGTCGCTTAACCCGGCGGAGGTTTGGTGGACTTTAGTTACATTAGTGGTTTGGTGGGGAATGAGTTAAAATAGACAAATGAATTAGAATTTTGTGTTGATTTTAGAAGGATATATGTTTAATGTTATTTAAAATCAATTTCTCAAGTCTTCTTCAACTTCTAAAACCGAATTTAAGTCTTGAACAGGCATATTCTCTTCTTCCACCTCTTTCCAAAGCTGTAATAACCGTGCTTGCTCTTTCTCATATACATAATACATAATTGTAATATTTAATATAAAACCAATAAATGTAAGCTATGACTTACTTTGCACTAAACGCAATTAAAATTTAAAATAAAAAATCTGTCACATAAAGAGTCTGGTGGACTATGAGGGATATTAATCTTGGGGGTATGAGCACGTATTTTCTAAATTAAATAAAAATTGCATGCACAATAGCTGATCTACAACTGAATTTTCAATGTATTTATGCTTAACTTCAAGATACTTCAACTTGAAGATACACAAAATTTGGCGAAAATATTAATTATTTTAAATGACTTTAACAAGTTTTAAATTACGTTGGGGTATATTATACCCCACCAAACCTATGCCGGGTTAATGTAAATAAAATTGGAAAATTATATTTTCAATTTCAAATTGCAGTTACCAGATAATAGATACCTACTGTAACGCCATAAAGTAAACTTTGTATCGTTACATTTGCCGTATGAACTGTAAATATTACAAAATAATATTTAAGATTTTTCTGACGCTATTAAAAAACTTCGACCTCATAGACCCCACCCCTATTTATGTTTTTTGGAGGATCAATTTTCTTTTCTATATTCCTACTTTTTGAATATAATATTACAGTCATTCAGGTCTATTACGTATCACAAACGTTATTATAAAGGTGACAGTTATGACATAACATTCAAGGTTTTTGGCAAATTGGTATTACCTATCGTTTTCACAAACCGTTATTTTAACATGATCTTTATAATAAAGGTTTTCGTAACATTTATAGTGCATACCAATTTGCAGAAACCCTAATTTTATGTCATAACTGTCACCTTTATAATAACGTTTGTGATACATAATAGGCCTGAATATCACGGAATATAATAAAATACTGAAGTGTAATTTTTCTAGGTAAAAAATTAAAACAAAATAAACATCCCGAACCAAATTATCGCACTTTACAAATCCAGAACAATTTAAATTTATACAAATTAAAATTTGTTATAATTGGATCACAAATGCAAAAGATAAATCGACCATACGTGTCGCTTATCTAATTGCATTCACGCTCTTCCTTGAACTTTTAATTTCCAAACTTCCAAATTTTACATTCAAACCAATTACCATTTTCAAAATTTTCATTTAGTAATCAATTATCCAAATAAATTTTTCTCCTTTTCTAAAATCAATCCAATACAATTATCCAAATACTCAAATATAAAATAACAAACTTCACTTACGCAAACCAAACATTAATTTATTTGCAAAGTCAAACATACAAATCCAAATTTGAATCTGAACGTTCGACCACCACTGCAACTTACTGTAAGAATCGGTAACAGTAAGGTAGTAAAACCTCTTCTTAAGGAGTTTTGGTTGTCTAGAATTTTTAAAAAATCAATTTTTTTTGATAATTCGAAAGTATTGTAATTCTTGTACGTAAGGATATTCAAAGTATTTTAGGTTCTGCAACCTTTTAACACATTACATAACCAATTCAAGAAATTGGATGCAGTTACCATAAATGCATAATGCAGTTGCAATAAAAATATAATCTTTAGTTTAGGTACATTTGTTTACATGACCAATTATTATTGGAAGTGATTATATATGGTGCTTGTATCGCAGATTAGCTGTAAGTATTTAAATTTATTAAGGTTTTGGTGTTAATGATAGAACGTTCAAGTGTGGGTTTTAACATGTAATTCTGTCCTGCTGGAAGGATGCTTGGACGGTTTATCATTAAATATCCATACTTAAAACTTTACACTCTCATTTATTTCAAAACTACGTTTTTTTGTATGATGTTGTAGAAAAAAAAACTATACAGCCGAATCATCTGAAATTTTAATACCTATGTTATTCATAACACCATTGGCTATCGCTGGAACTAGAATCAATATTTTATATCAACAACTTCCTATTTTTTACATTCAAAAACTGGTGAAAAAAAGCCTGATTTTAGAATTTCAACTTCAAATGCGCTTCATTCTGTTAATTTTCATTTTTTTTGTACCAGTTCCGGTCATAACTGCACCCATACTGATTAATAATTTTTTTTGTTCTTATTTTTCTGATAAATAGAAAAGTCAAAATCAATAACATTGCCCAAGTCCATTTTTTTGAGAGGTTGTTATTTAGCGCTATTTTTGGCGTAATTAAAAATCATTTTCAATTTAAAAATTTTTTTTACGTATGCCCAATGAGTGTTATAATATATCTAAAAAGTTTAAAAAATATTGATATTCATTATTTTATTTAAAAAAAAAATCTTAATTGCCAATATACTGGATATATTCCACTCTAATATTCTAGCAGCATCTATCAAGTTTGAAGAAGCATCTTTTAAGCTGAGCTTTGTTTAACATATTCTTCTTGAATTTTATTTTTTTTCTCTAAATTAAAAGTAAGTACGTAAGGAAATATGCAAGTTAGTTTTATATTATGATTTGGGCATTAGTGAACATAATTATAATGTAGGGACAACTACAGATTGTTGTGTTACGAGTATTTAGCGTACAGTGGACTTTAATTTTGTTCTTTATTTATATTGTTTATTTTTGAAAATTTTGTTTAAAATGCGTAGTATCGAGCTTTTGGGTGAATTTGAATAGGGGGTTACAGCCGAGGAGGTAATCCAGGTCGGCCGCGATTTTATTTTAGTTTTAAAATTTTAATTTAAATTGTAAAAATATCACAATTATTTAAAAATTTTACTAAGTACGAGCAATACTAGTGCTGCCATCTGGCAACTGACATCTTTATGGTAAAGTTTGACATTTTTAAAGGTAATCTTATTAAGAACTTTTTGACGTACGAGCGCTGTTTACTTGCTGTAACTTAAAGATATCATTTCGACCAAAAAATGGAATTTATTCGTAAAAATTTTCTTCCAATTATTTTTTACAACTTTCGATATGGATTATCTCAATAACAGGGCATTGATAATCTTAATTTGACTTTTGGTGATAAAGCACCATCAATAATCAGTATTTATCGATGATTTACCAAATTAAATTCTGACCATAGTTTGCTCAACAACCACTTTCGTGGAGGTCGTCCAAAGTTGGTATAGTTGCTCTGTAAGACATTGATGCTGTAAATGAACTGAAACTTGAAAATCGTCATGTGACTTATCGTGAGATTGAGGCATCCTTGGGCATTTCAGATACCAAAAGATATTTAATATTGCTTGAATATTAAATATAAAATTTGTTTGCTTTTGAACCCACATAATTTGACAATCGCTGAAAACAAGGCTTGTGTCAATTGGTCAAAAGAAATGGTTCACAAATACGATCGCGGTGCTTCAAATCGGGATGGATGACATTGTGACAAGTGAGGAATCGTAGACTTACGCGTATGAACCCGCTGAAACTAAACACCAGCCGACTGAAAAAGCCTTTGAAGCGTTCAAAATGCATGTTTTGGAGGTACTTTAATTGGAGTGAAAAAAGAGCTTCAAATATTGTTTTAAAAAAGTCTAAAAGTGTATTGATCTTCATGAAAAAGATTGTTTTAAATTATAAAACCAATTTAAATAAAAAAATATTTGTTCTTGTACTCCATTCCCAAAACTTAAAATGCAACCCTCGGATTAAATAAATATTATTAATATCACAGCAATATACAAGTATTATAATATTTATATAAAAGTATATTTTTCTCTTTGAGAATATAATATAGAAGGTATATACTTATATTATAATACCTATGGTATTATTTGTCATTATTCTACTAGGTTTCGTTTCCAATTAACATTGCATGAATCATTAATTCCCAGACCAAATTTGCATATATAAACAAATCATTACCTATAGTCGTAACCATTTTAAGTCGCGCATGACTCAACGTAAAAATGCGCAAAATTCAAAGTATTTTTATTTTCTGTCACTTTTCTAACAGTTACTTATTGTATGCGCATGACAAAGATAACCAAATTTGATGCGTTGGTTCTCATTTCATAAAACGATTAGTCATGCGCGAGTTAAAATGGTTACGACTATACCTGGTTTATTTGTCATAATTTTTTTTTATAAAGTATAAGTTTTTAAAATGGTTATGTTTTGTTTAATATTATATACGACTAACTATAAAAAGTTTATCGGGATTTATCTAGGACAGGTCTAATAAAAAACTTCAACTTTTTGTCGACGTTTCGAACATATATTTCGTTCTTCTTCAGGACTAAAAACAATAAAATTCAACAACCTGCAGAAATTAACAATATCCTTACCTCAAGTTCAGTTTACAGAGACCAGGGGTACATTATCTTATTAGTAACTAAATGCGGTATAAAAATCAACATAACAGTAATATTAAAAAACAGTCAGAACTTCAAAAAAACCAAATCACAACTTAATACAATAAGGTGTCAACAATTAAAAACCTTTTTAACATGTCAAAAATGTAAAACACAAAATATAAAATATATAAAGTAATCAAGAATTATCAGTTAAAATGGTATCTCTGCAAACGTCGACTACGATAGGTCAAATTTCAAACGGAAACAATTCAAAACCGATAAAAGGATCTCACTAAAAAACCCAAAACAAATTAACCACCACCTAGTAGATCTCCATAAAAAATGCTTAGTTTTTGTGTGTCCTCTCTATAATTAATTCTATCTCTTTCGGACTTTATGAAAAACATCTCACTAATATTTCTCTTCAAGCAACTTTGTTCGTAATCCAAAACAGTAGTTTTATCAAAATTGAAGCAGTGTCCCGTATCTTCGCAATGTTGCACTAATGCTGTCTTTCCCCAACCATCCTTATCTTTTTCTTCATCCCTTTCTCTCGTTGTTCCGATATCTGTAGGCTTCTTCTTTTTATTTTTATCTTTTCTCTCACAATCACCTATGTGCTGTTTAATGCGTTTGTTTATCCATTGCTTCGTCTGGCCTATGTACGAGGCTGGGAAATCTGCACAAGGGATTCGGTAGATCACCTCTGACCTCATTCCCTTATCTGTCCGGTCCTTAAGATTAGTTAAAAGACACCTATGGTCCTTTAAATTGTATGTGGCCAAAGTACAATAAGGTTTTAATATTGTATTTATTTGTTCTGTTAGGTTTTCTACATATGGAAACTTGAAATATTTCTTTGTTTTTATTTCATTATCATACTTGTATTCATCATTTTGTGCACTACTACTTCTTTCTCTTTTTTCGAGCTTTCTGAACATACTATTAATAAGCCAATTCGGATAGTCATTTTGTTTTCTTAACAGATCTGTGATTCGGGTCCTATTTTCATCTTTGTATTTAGCATGACTTATATTGGTTACTCTCTTAATGAGTCCATACACTAATGCTGTTTTGTGTTTAAATTGGTGGTACGACCTGTAACTTACTAATCTTTGAGATGAATATGGCTTCATGTACCAATTTGTTAGGATTTCCTCACTTGTTCTTATCACTCTCATGTCTAAGAAAATTATTTCTCCTTGTATCTCTTTTTCTAAGGTAAACTTAATTCCATCATGGTAGCTATTAAAAGCTGTCAAAAACTTTCCCACTTTATCCTTAGGTGCAGCTGTAAAAGAATCATCCACATACAAATAAAAGAAGGGGACGCGGAAACCTATGTCTTGCAATACTTCTTCTATTAGAACTTCCATTACCAAACCAGCCAATGCAGGGCTCGCAGGGTTTCCCATTGCCAACCCATCCAGTTGCCTAAAAAACTTTCCATCGTATTTGAAGTAGCTGGTGCTAAAACATAAATCTATGAGTTGCAACATCTCCTCAAAACTAAGATCGGTGTAACAACTAATGAACCTCCACTTTTTCTTTAGAGCTCTTTCAACTAATTCCTTTGGTATACTAGGGAAAAGTGAAACCACATCCAATGACAGCAAAATATAATCTTTCGGGAGTATCTGGTGTTTAATGACCTCTACGAATTCTTTAGAACTTTTTATGTTAAAACTGGAGGTAGTCAAAACTTTCATCAAGATTTCGCTTAAAAATCTTGCTATGTTATATGAACGAGACTTCAAACAACTTACCACCGGTCTCAGGCAACTGGATGGGTTGGCAATGGGAAACCCTGCGAGCCCTGCATTGGCTGGTTTGGTAATGGAAGTTCTAATAGAAGAAGTATTGCAAGACATAGGTTTCCGCGTCCCATTCTTTTATTTGTATGTGGATGATTCTTTTACAGCTGCACCTAAGGATAAAGTGGGAAAGTTTTTGACAGCTTTTAATAGCTACCATGATGGAATTAAGTTTACCTTAGAAAAAGAGATACAAGGAGAAATAATTTTCTTAGACATGAGAGTGATAAGAACAAGTGAGGAAATCCTAACAAATTGGTACATGAAGCCATATTCATCTCAAAGATTAGTAAGTTACAGGTCGTACCACCAATTTAAACACAAAACAGCATTAGTGTATGGACTCATTAAGAGAGTAACCAATATAAGTCATGCTAAATACAAAGATGAAAATAGGACCCGAATCACAGATCTGTTAAGAAAACAAAATGACTATCCGAATTGGCTTATTAATAGTATGTTCAGAAAGCTCGAAAAAAGAGAAAGAAGTAGTAGTGCACAAAATGATGAATACAAGTATGATAATGAAATATATTGGGAAGGTTGGCAGTAGACAAAGAGAGATACACACAATTTAATAAATTTAATAACAACTAACACAAACATTACATAACAATACACTGACCTGTTAACATCAAGTGGATACTTGATGATTACAGTCTTCAGATAGATGGTTATACATTTAGTACCAGCGATAACATTGCTAGGTACATAGATAGGTAACACCATCTATCCGTTACATTGTAAATTAATATTACAACACCTCCACTAGTTACAATGTAACTAGAATCCTAAACCCATCTTGGTAGTACAAAACGAATGCTTCTCCCTTGGTAATCCTTTTGTTAGGGAATCTGCTACCATGTCTTCTGTCGCAATATGTTCAATTTTTAATTGTCCGGTTTCTTGCTTTTCGCGGACAAAGTGGTGCTTGACGTCAATGTGCTTGGTTCTACATCTATAGCCTGCATTTTTGCTAAGATCTACGGCTCCTTTATTATCGCAAAATATTTGTACACTGTTCACATTTCTTTCCAATTCATTCTTAAGACCTTGAATGAAAATAGCTTCTTGAGTTGCAAAACTTAATGCCATATACTCTGCTTCCGTAGTTGAAAGAGCCACTGTTGGTTGCTTTTTTGATGCCCAACTTATAGCACCTCCACTCATCAAAAAAATGTAACCAGCAGTAGATTTTCTGTCATCCACATCTGCCGCCCAATCCGAATCACAATAACCATGCAAATCACCAGCTCCTTTTTTAAACGTGAGTTTGAATTGTTTCGTTTTTTGGAGATATCTAAAAATTCTTTTGACAGCAGCCCAATGCGCTTTTCCTGGATTATTACTGTACCTACTAACTTTTCCAACAGCATATGTAATATCCGGCCGTGTTCCTTGTGCCGCATAAATCAAGCTTCCGATGGCCTCTTGATAAGGAACCTTAATAATTTCTTCGTCGGTCTTTGGCTGCATATCTGTTGTCAATACTTGATTTGCATCGAATGGTGTTGAGACATCTTTACATTCACTCATGTTGAATCTTTTTAAGATCTGACTGATGTATCTTTCTTGATCCAACGTTATAGTACCACTTTTTTTATCACGAACGATTTTTATTCCAAGGCAATAGTGTGCCTCGCCCAAGTCTTTCATATTAAATGATTTCACTAATTCGCTTTTTACTTCATTCTTCAATTCGTCATCTTGAGAAAAAATCAAAATATCGTCCACATATATAGCCAAAATTAACATTTTGCTGGTTTTCTGCTTTATGTAAATACATGGATCAAATTTTGATTGTTCGAAATTTAATTGTTTAATAGTTTTGTCAAGTTCTTTGTACCAAACCCGACTTGCTTGTTTTAAACCATTAATCGATTTCTGCAATCTACAAGTTCTTTTATCCGGTAATTCCATATAGATTTCTTCATTTAATTTTGGATGCAAGAACGCAGTTACTACGTCCATTTGATCAATGTTCCAATCGTTTTTCACTGCTAGGGCTATCAATAAACGTATCGAACTGTGTCGTACGACAGGAGCATATGTTTCATCGTAATCAATACCTTCCTTTTGAGTGAATCCTTTAGCAACTAATCTTGCCTTGTATCGATCAATTGTTCCTTCGGCGGTAAGTTTAGTTTTAAACACCCATTTACTTTTGATAGCTTTTCGATCTTTCGGCACATCACACAGAATCCAAGTTTTGTTAATTTTGTGGGCTTCCATTTCTTCATTTATTGCTTTTCTCCACTTTTCACTGTCTTCATTTTTAAGAGCTTCTTCAAGTGTTATTGGATCACTTAAAATTGATTGGTAAACTACAAATTCCGAATTAAAAATATCTTTATTGCGTTCAGTTACACGTTGTGATCGTCTAGGTAAATTAGTCGCTGTTTGCCCAACCGGTACTTCGACATTATCGACAACATCATTATTGACGGCTTCAGCATCAACATTACTATTATTTGCAACAATGTCACTAGTACTAATTTCATCTTTATTAATGCTGACGGTTTCAATTTCAACATTGCTGCTATTTGGAACAACGTCACGAGCACTAATTACATCATTATTAATGCTGACGGTTTCAAAATCACGAGTACAAATTTCTTCATTCCTGATGTCATCTTTATTCTGGTGTATTATTTGTACGGGTTGTTGTGGAAATAATCCTTCAATGGATTCTTTAGTACCAATATTTATTAATTGGTCTTCAAGAAATACAACGTCTCGAGATATCTTTAATTTTTTTGTTATTGGATGAACAAATCTATATCCCTTAACCGTTTCGCTATATCCCACAAAAATGTATTCTTCTGCTTTTTCATCGAATTTTTTTCGATATACCTTCGGTATGTGAACTAGCGCTTTGCAACCAAATATTCTCAAATGCGATAAATTTGGTTTTTTGTTGTTCCACGCTTCCTCTGGTGTCATACGATTTAATTGCTTCGTTGGGCATCTATTCTTTAAGTATGTTGCTGTAAGTATCGCTTCTGCCCAAAATTCTGTTCCTAATTTCGCTTCTATCATCATACATCGTGCACTTTCAACCAACGTTCTATTGAGCCTTTCTGCAACCCCATTTTGTTGTGGTGTATATGGGACACTTGTTTGATGTTGAATTCCAAATTTTCTTAAATGAGACAGAAGTTCTTTATTCACGTATTCCGTTCCATTGTCAGTACGTAGACACTTGATTTTTTCTTGGCTTTGATTTTCAACAAACGACTTGTATTCTAAAAATTTTTCTGTGACTTCACTTTTATTTTTAAGACAATACACTATTGTTTTTCTTGAGAAATCATCGGTAAACGTTAGAAAATATTTTGCACCACCAATCGATTTTGTATTCATCGGACCACATACATCCGAATGAATCAGTTCGAGCTTTTTTGTTGCTCGAGACGCGCCATGTTTATTAAACGGTGCTCGCGATAATTTTCCTTTTACACAAATTTCACACGGTTTACTATTTTTATCTTTGATTACAACACCTTCAACTAAACCATTGTTCATCAAGTTCATAGATACACGATTTATATGTCCCAACCTTCGATGCCATAACGCATGAGAGTTATTTATTTTTACAAAATTCACTGAATTAACCGAATTGTTTAATTTGTAAACACCTTTTTCTAATCTTCCACTGCCCAGCACATCTTCATTGTTAATATTTATGTTTAACCTTGTAATTCTACACCCATGTCTTTCATCGAACACTAGAGTATTTCCATGTTTAACCATTTGACCAACCGAAATCAAGTTTTTCTTAACTCCTGGCACATGAATAACTTCTTGAAGTGCTAATGTCTTATTACCGATAAGATCAATTTTTATTTGACCCTTACCAACACTATTCAACGTTGTACCATTTGCAACTTCGATGCTGCAATTATCGTAATTTTTATAGTTCTCAAAATTATTAACATTTGCCGATAAATGCACTGAAGCACCCGAATCCAAAATCCAATCATTATCGTTATCACACAAATCACTACACAACCCAATAAACTGCGTACTTTCTGATCTACTATTATTGTGTTGTTTTGAACCAATCTTCTTTCGATGAGGACAGGTATTGGCTTTATGACCAATGTTGTTGCACTTATAACATCGAATTTCTCTATTCTTCGATCCTATTGGTCCATATAAATTATTTGATTTGCTTTTATTTTTACTGTAAAACGCACTCGATTCTGCACTACTTATTACTTTAATTTGCTGAACATTTGGTTGCAATAATAAATTTTTCACAAATTCTACAGTTGTGCTTTGCTTCGATCCTTGAATGCCTAACAATAATGGTTGATATTCTTCCGATAGTCCAGCCAACATTAGACCACCGATTACGTGATCTTTAAAAGGTTCACCAATTGCTTCCAACTGATCAGTGATATTTAACATTTTATTTATATACTCCTCCATCCCGTTGCAATTTTCTAGTCTTATTTTAAATAATTGTGCATACAGACTTATCAAATGCAACGTACCCGTTTGTTCGTAGACTCGACATAATTTGTCCCAAGCTTCTTTCGCTGTCTTCACATTTTTGATCTCAGCTGCTGCTCCAGGTTTAATGGACAAATTAATCTTCGCAAGAACTCTTTCGTCTATTTCAGCATCTAACTTTGAGTCGGTTGCAGGTACCACATACTTCCACATACCAGCATCAATAAGAAAATTTTTCATGTTATGCTTCCATTCGCTGAAATTTTCTCCATTTAAATGTTTGTTCTCTGGCAATCCTCCCATCATCGTTACAATTGTCGATCGCGATTCGGACCTTCCATTTAACCTCAATTGCAACTGTGCGATTTGTTGTTGCATAATTTCCAATTGCGATTCTTCCATAATTTTTATTTATAAATTATGAACGCAATATTTGCACAAATTCAAATCAAAAATTAAATAAATAGTATTCTCTTAGTTGCTTACTGGGCCCATAACCTATTGGGAAGGTTGGCAGTAGACAAAGAGAGATACACACAATTTAATAAATTTAATAACAACTAACACAAACATTACATAACAATACACTGACCTGTTAACATCAAGTGGATACTTGATGATTACAGTCTTCAGATAGATGGTTATACATTTAGTACCAGCGATAACATTGCTAGGTACATAGATAGGTAACACCATCTATCCGTTACATTGTAAATTAATATTACAACAAAATAAAAACAAAGAAATATTTCAAGTTTCCATATGTAGAAAACCTAACAGAACAAATAAATACAATATTAAAACCTTATTGTACTTTGGCCACATACAATTTAAAGGACCATAGGTGTCTTTTAACTAATCTTAAGGACCGGACAGATAAGGGAATGAGGTCAGAGGTGATCTACCGAATCCCTTGTGCAGATTTCCCAGCCTCGTACATAGGCCAGACGAAGCAATGGATAAACAAACGCATTAAACAGCACATAGGTGATTGTGAGAGAAAAGATAAAAATAAAAAGAAGAAGCCTACAGATATCGGAACAACGAGAGAAAGGGATGAAGAAAAAGATAAGGATGGTTGGGGAAAGACAGCATTAGTGCAACATTGCGAAGATACGGGACACTGCTTCAATTTTGATAAAACTACTGTTTTGGATTACGAACAAAGTTGCTTGAAGAGAAATATTAGTGAGATGTTTTTCATAAAGTCCGAAAGAGATAGAATTAATTATAGAGAGGACACACAAAAACTAAGCATTTTTTATGGAGATCTACTAGGTGGTGGTTAATTTGTTTTGGGTTTTTTAGTGAGATCCTTTTATCGGTTTTGAATTGTTTCCGTTTGAAATTTGACCTATCGTAGTCGACGTTTGCAGAGATACCATTTTAACTGATAATTCTTGATTACTTTATATATTTTATATTTTGTGTTTTACATTTTTGACATGTTAAAAAGGTTTTTAATTGTTGACACCTTATTGTATTAAGTTGTGATTTGGTTTTTTTGAAGTTCTGACTGTTTTTTAATATTACTGTTATGTTGATTTTTATACCGCATTTAGTTACTAATAAGATAATGTACCCCTGGTCTCTGTAAACTGAACTTGAGGTAAGGATTTTGTTAATTTCTGCAGGTTGTTGAATTTTATTGTTTTTAGTCCTGAAGAAGAACGAAATATATGTTCGAAACGTCGACAAAAAGTTGAAGTTTTTTATTAGACCTGTCCTAGATAAATCCCGATAAACTTTTTATAGTTAATTGAGTTGCGGACGATAACAATTATGAATTATATACGACATTACTACTGATTCAACTAAGTTTTTGTGACAACTTTTATTCAAAGGTATGTAATATATCAGTATAAAGCTAGTTTTTAGATTGTAAATTTGCCATTTCATTAGTTTCGACAAAATGATTACAAAATAAGAAATTTCCGTGCCGAATTAAAGCACTTCAATAAAAGATTATTGAAATTTGTTGATGTTAAGACTTTCAAATAATAATAGAACGACGAAAATTAATATGTTTACCGGCTCAGATGTAAGAACATAATAATTACCGTAATCAATTAAGAGAAAAAAATTGCGACGTTTTAGGTCATTGTCCAAATGTATAAATTTTTAAGTAACGAATACAGACTATTTCCAACACGCTTTCAAGTAAATACTTGTATGTCATTTAAGGTGGTTAAGAAGGAAAATGAAATTAATGAGAAGTTTTTGAAATTTTTACAGTACATTATTTGCGTAATAAAAAAATTCTGGCAAAGTTAGAACTTAATCTTGTTCTTGGTTTTCGAGATAAAAAATGACAAAGTTAAATTGTGGTCGTATAGATTTAAAGGACATTATTTCGATAATCGGAAATGTCAGCATTACCAAAAATTGTCAAAATATTTATGAAAGTCTTATAAATAAGAATACCAAACTTCAAAAAAGTCATGTTTTTAGTTTCTGAGAAAATTAAATTATTATTCCAAAAAGTGTACAAAAGCTGTCAGGATTTAGTAAATCATGGCAACATCTGATTTCGTAACCCATTCATTTTTCCACCAATATTTTTGTTTTTAATGTATATATTTTTCAAAATGATTGCTTTTGAACTACCTTTAAGAATAATAATTTAATTTTCTCAAAAACTAAAAACATGACTTTTTTGAAGTTTGGTATACTTATTTATAAGACTTTCATAAATATTTTGGCAATTTTTAGAAATGCTGACATTTCTGATTGTCGATTTAATGACCTTTAACTCAATGTAAACTTTAACATTTTTTATCTCGAAAACTAAGTACAAGATTAAGTTCAAACTTTGCCAGAATTTTTTTTATTAACCAAATAATGTACTGTAAAAATTTCAAGAACTTCTCATTAATTTCATTTTCCTTCTTAACAATCTTAACACAAACATAATTGGTCTACATGGTAATTCTATGTGGGAATATTAAAGATTGTCATACACATAAGGTAAAGCATAAACTAGTAATACTCGTTTGCACTGCAGTAATTAAGAAAATACTTAGGTTTAAGAAATGCTTAAGTGCCACAAATGACAATTATTTAAGTACGACTCAAACTTAAGTAATTAAGGTGACTGTACGGGTAATGGACACATTACACACTAGTCGATTTTCTGTATTGAAATGAAAATATGGAAATCTTCCAATTAAGGATATTTGTAAAAAAAACTTATTTAATTCATAATGAAATAATTATTAGAAATCATTTGTCTGAAAAGCAGATAAATTTTAAAGTGACTATTACTAGCGCAGTGACATTCACTTTTGTAGGTACTTACGGATTTCTGTGTAAACGGACATACATATTTTTAGTAATTTTAATGATTTAATAAATTATGTGTTAGAATATAGCTTATCGACTAAGCAATTTTGCAATAAAGGAAGATAATATGTTCCCTCCTTTTATTCCAAATGGCGAATATAAGGCAACTATGGAAGTGAAATACTTGAATCAGCAATTGGCAGTTGGAAGTATATACGGTGAAGTATACCGATTAATTTATCCAAATAGTAAATAAATTATTATTACACAGAATATGAAATACATCAAATTTGTCTTGCAAAATGTTTGTATGAGCTTAAATTACTGTGTTGCTATTTTGAACACGCATATACGCATACTTTAGTTTGTGTTTTTTTCTTTAGTCATTTTCGGTTCACTCCCGAACGAAAACCTTCCCTTCTTTCTCTCCATTTACATCTATCTTGTGCCACTAACAACTATTATCCATATTCGGCTTGATTACAGGGCCCCCGCTGCAATATGTGCAAAGTGTGCAATGCACATGGGCCCCATCCTTTAGGGGCGCCAAAACCCAGAGCCAAAAATAAATTGCAAAATAATTTGCAAAAGAAACAAAAAACAGAAATTAATTTTGAAATAAAAGTTGAGAAATTAAATAGGATTAGGTATAAATACACACGAAATTTTATTAGTATATCATCCAGTTACTGCCGATTCCTATGTTCCGAGAACATAGAAGTATCTGCATATTTTTTAAAATATCTAAGTATAAGTAGAAAGTGGTATATATATATATGTAGACATTAGTCAATATTTTTGTTATTTGTTCCTAAAAAAATTGTGATTTTTAGTTTTGGGTTATTTTCTAGTATTTATAAACAACGTGTCTGTACCCCATTAGTTAAGTAAATGTTTTAAAATGGGTGTGAACAAGAATTTAATTTAATTTATTTTGTTATGATTTTATTTTGTTTGTTTCATTTTGATATTTTAGTCTTCAAATAAATATGACTTCTAAATTTCAGTTTTTTGCTTTATTTCAAGCACCTACCTACCTACCTACCTACCAGTAGTGGATTTACCAACAGGCTGAAGCCTAGGGCGGCAGATTTTAGGGGACGGCAAATCTTACATCTGTATATGAAAAATAACTCGCACTGTAAAATATACTTTTGTGATCATGAATTTTTGAAATACTCCAATAGTTTTTTAATATTACAATTTAAATTTAGTAAATTTTACTCATTTTTTTTTATTTATCATAAATTTGCAAATCCGCCACTGCCCCAGCGTATGCTATGGTAATACAAACTTTTAAAAACGCAATGGGTAGGAATAATCCGGGGGATCTGGGGGGCATGGAATGCTCTCCAGTGCACTATTTGCTCTATCTTCACGGGTTATTCAGTTATCGTCGTTTCGAGATATTTACTATCGAGATAATTGACAAGGAATGCACTGGAGGGCGTTCGACGCCCCCCCAGACCCCCCACATTGACACCTTTATTTTATGGTATTAAGGGACAACCTACATAAACGAACAAGACGTTCCAGTTCTTGGAACTCTTAGAAAATAAGATATTCGGGCATAATCTTAGAAAATCTTAAATTGCTCTGGAGGGCATTCCATCACCATATTTTAAAACAACCCAGTTTTTTACTTTAAATGCTAAAATGTTTTATTACAGGCAGAGCTGGCTCAAGCCTAGGGCGGCGGATTTTAGGGGGCGACAAGTATTACAATTTAAATTTAGTAAATTTTACCCATTTCTTTTTTATTAATCATTGCTATAATTTGAAAAACTAGGGAATCGAATTTCAGAGGTCAGTAGGGGCGGCAAAAATTGTATAGCCTACTGGCGGCAAATTTGCAAATCCGCCACTGCTACCTACATTCAAAATAATAAATAAAAACACATGATCCAAAATGCCTTAATTGGCGCTAAAATTCGTTTTTGCATACAGGCGCCAGTAGCCCTTACGGGGGCCCTGCTTCCTTAATATCTTCTCTCCACCTTTTCTGGTGGAACAAACCCGCAATCTTTTAATGAAGTACCCAACAACAGTATGACTTAAAGCCTACACCTACCAATTGGGAAGCTGAAGACTGCAGTTTAAATCCTGGTCGCGTTGGATACACTGCTATCAGCGTCAGAGAAGGCAAGGGAAGTTTAGCCTTGTCTGAAATTTTAGATGATTAAATTATCATAATTTTCAAAATATTTTCGATTATGAGATCTATCACAATTTGGATACTGGAAGAAATTAGTAAGTTAGAAGAAATGTCTCATTATAAGGCACAGATTAACTTTCAGTTAGAACTTGATCTTTTTTCACTTCCATGGTAACCATCAACATTTTTTTGCTATCAAAGGTTGAATGTTTTGTTTATTCAGGTGTATAAAAAAAACTATGTGATAAAGAAGAGTTTGACATCTTCAGTTTTGTACAATTCTTAAGAAGTTATTCATGGAGTTTTAGGAGGGTTCTCAGCTCGTGCGCTGGTAATTTTGTTTCAAGTTTTATACAAAAAAATATTTGGTGTCAGAAAAATGTCATTTTTATATTTTTACAATTTTATTATTTAGTTGTCAAGTTTATTTCTTTCGTCTTCAACATGACCTACCCTGAACTGTTTAGATTTCTAATATATGAAGATTTTTGGCATTGTACAATATTGGCTGTTTTGATAACCGGAGCAGCATACTTCACTGGTTTCATAAATGGAAAACTGACATATAAAAAATATGCAAAATTAAATGGTCTAAATACTTCGATTGGCAGTAAATGTGTAATGTGTTTAGACAAAATGCTACCAATCGACAATTTAAATTGTGGCCACAGTTTTCACAATAAATGTATCAAACGTTGGCTTCGAACAAATTCAACATGTCCAATTTGTAGAGCGCCACAAAATGATTGAAATTATTTTGTTGTGTATAACATTCAGAAAATAAATAATCTTACGAACAGTAGCTTTTGATTATACAATATTAGATCTTTTGATTAATTAACGATAAATTGTTCAACCTTAGCACATCAGATGCTTTGGTACAATGATTGTAGTTGTATGAGATTGTAATAGATGGCGCAGTATTATTTATGATGCAAAGAATGGAAGAATGTGAAATGCAACCACGACTTCTCTGCAAAGAGGAAAACGAAAAAAAGAAGAAATTGTTTAAAAAATAAGACTTTTAAAATGGTATAAGTTAATAATAATTTTAAAATAATAAGTAAGTTTTAAGATTATAAGCATCTTCTGCTACCTTAAAGAAATGTTATGCATTTGTTAATAATTATGCAAGCGCACTTTTTTCGTTTTTTTTATTATAAAAATTAATTCAAGTACATTTGAACCATAGCACTTAGAGTAATTTGTATTGCAAGTCAAGACTGCCTTAATTTTTGTTAAACAAAAACTAAAAGTTATTTTTCCAAAATTTACAATTAAAATTATTAAAACATAGTAAAACAAAAATTGTATGTTAAAGTAAGAACAATCAAACTTCAACATATCAAGACCGACCGTTTTATAATAAAATAGTTGAGATTTGCATAGTAAAAAGTTGTAAATTAATTTTAATATAATTTAAGAAATATTATTAGTAAAAAATATTTTAAAATGTTAGAAATAACAAAAGTAAATTTAACAGAATTAGTTGCAAAACTGACTAATATGTATACGAATTTGAATATAACTTTCTTTAATAGTTGATTTTACAATAATTGATTTTACAATAATTGATTTTAGTTGATATCAAGGGTTGATATACTATATTATGTTATATAAAATTAACCGTGAAACTAGACAAGAATTTGACATCAATATAACAGTTACTATTTGCAACATTTACCCAATAAAATTCTACTAACTAAATTTATATCATTGCACTCTAGCAATATTGATTTTTAAATTCTGCATCTATTTTTCAAAAGATTTTACAAATGAAAATACTCGTTACCTAGTTTTACGCAATTTGTTAATTTGATTAATTTTTGCAAATTGTAACAAATTTTTGCAATTTTGCTGAGTACGCCCCTGCATAGAGTTTGATTTGGATGGGATGGGAGTTTGCGTTTTGTAAACGCAAGAGCGCAATTTTGGGGACTTTGGTGCGAACTTTTGTAAGTGTGAGAGTGTTTTTTGTCTGCTCGTCGAATTTTGGAGTACCTAAGTTTTACTTTTGTGATGAACTTCGTAGGGAGACACCTAATTTTGACGATATTCTTTTACTTGTTTAATCTGTTGTTTTGTGCTGACTGGGAATCTCGTATTTGCTTCTGAATTTTGAGTAATTTACAACGGTAAATTATTTTATTTTTAGCTATTTTTAGTTATTTTAGCTATTATCTTCGCTCGCAAATTTTTTTAGCTATGTTATAGCTATTTACGTACGATCTAGCGAAATTCGTAAACTATCAGAACTAGCTGTAGTACAGTATAATTAGACTAAAAAACACCCAAACCGGGAAATCCAAAAAATAAACGGTTTAATTGCCACAAAATGTTCATTACTCGTTGCTCTATAAGTACTAAAAAGTCTTCCGTTCTAGAGCGACGGGTTTGGGTCGGGCGAGAAGGGGAAGAAGTCAAAACCATATGTTTCTACAGTTTTTGTCAAATATCTCGAAAATGATAGAAGATACCGAAGATACCATTTCATACAAAATTAAAGGCCGTGAAATTTTCTACAAAAATGGTTCTATAAATTTTTGTGGTAAATTCTATAGATTAGGAGATATGGGAGGAGAACAGTTTTGATAATTTTCTTACTTACTTTTTGTTTTTACTGTAAGTTTTAATTAATTTTAGAATTTTGTAATTACTGATGGTAGTGATGGAGAAGAAAAGTAATATTAACCCTGTAATGCACGTTTTAAATGGAATCTCGTTAACCCATTCATGCGCGTCACAAACTATAACCAAAATCTGAACTAAAATCTGTTTAGGATGGGACGGCGAACCCAGCGTTGAAGGGGGGTATACAGAAAGAATACATAAGGAACACACATGTTAAGAACGGGTAGTCCCTAACAAACCATAGAATTGGTAACAAGCCTTCGCGAATCCAATTAGAATTTGAAATTGTTTAAGCAAGTGCTTGGTTAATTACGGTTTCGGGATTCAATGAACTCAATTTGTGAATTATGTGGTTGTGGGTTGATCAAGCCTCCCATGGAATATCGGCAATTTAAATAGGATTAAGGATTGTAACTTAAGGTCAGACTTATTTGTAATATTTAGCAGGGTTCCAGCCAGGGCCGAATGTAAATTGTAAAATTAGAATAAGTTTATTTAGGTCCAGCCATGATCGTGGTGATCACTTGGATTTCGATAATCTGGATTGATGATTTAGCATCGAGTTAATGTTAGGTGTTGTACACCATAATTGTGTAAATAATATTAAAATTCATTATATCGTTATGTTAAAAGATGTGTGTTTTTTTGAATCTTTTGGAAGCTTGTTGATTAATCGCCACTCACGCCCGTCTCAGCTCTTCGGGTTAAGAAAGTATAAATAAGTAAAGTCAAGTAAGTATCAATAAGTAACAAATAGAAAAATAAATCAACAATTAGCGTATGCTGCTTGTTCTTAGTTATGTTTCTCCGAAGGATAATTGTTGAGACGAGAAGCTGCGACTTTTTGGTGTTTGGTTGCAGCTGCCACTTGGCAGCACACTTCTTGCAGATATTATTTTTTTGTTTAATAGTTATACAAGGCATCTACAGTAAATAAAAGCTGGTTGATTGTTTTCCCAGCGTGTAGAGGAAAATTCTGGATGCCTCATGAGGGGAAGAGGAATTTTTGTTTTGCGGCTTGGCTTATTGTTGGATTCGAAATTTGGTTTTTAATGAACCGAAGATTCACCTTAGGTGGATTTATGTGCTGTATGCTGCCTACACAGAGGTTCTTGAGGTCGCTAATAATTAATACTAAACAACTTGTCAAAAAGTAAGTTCAGCGCGGTAAAACGGGTGAATTTGCATGACTAATCCTCTTGGCTTGAAAATGGTATATTTTCACTTTAAAAAATCGTAGAACGATTTTGAAAAAAAGATTTTAAAACTAAGTAGTAGTACTACGCGATGGACTTGAGGAAAATTCAAACAAAAAATTGAGGTTCCGTGAAAAAATCATGAAAATGGTTAAACTAGCCATTATTTGACTATTTAAGCTACAATTTCAAAAAAACCTGGCGTGATGGAGAAATTTCAAAGTCAGATTCGTTTTCAGCGCAAAAAAATCTATTAGAATCACTCCCACCCATTCTAGAAGCTGGCAAAAGTTCAATTTTGTAACACTGTGTTATTATTTCATGTAACAACCTTTGGTAAACCAACAATTAACCAAATTATTATTACAATAAATTAATTGAAATTACGACTAGGTATGGCAACTTAATATCGTTATACATAGCCCGTACATGATTTTAAGCGTATACCATACTGATGGTGATAACTCTGAGGTGATAACTAATGGGCCAAAAAATTTGTTTTCCGTTTGTTTTCCAATCAGTAAAACTTTTATTTGTTAAATTTTACGTATGTTAGGTTACTGTATACATGAACTTCTTCCAGGAGAGGATGGATACGGTTTTCGGGTAATGTCAGTGATTTCAGACTGGTTGTTAGTGTTCTTATTTATTTTAAATATACTCACTTTAAAAAATGAGTTTCAAGCCATATCATTTAAAGGATTAAGTTTTGAACGAGCAACTACGTCACCTGAATAAATGGGTATAAAGTTAGAGGGTATAAGATAACGTATAAGTGGGTATAACACATTACACTTTGGATATATATTTTAGACCATTATTCTCTGAATCTTAACAGAAAGTTTTTACTAAAGCTATCACTGAAAGAAAAACGTTGGTAAAATCAAACAAAATCCTTGTTTGATTTGGCGTCAATCACGTAAAGTTGTTAATTTAAACAAGATGCCATACTTAAATGAGATTCTCAAATAGTTACTACGTACATTGTTTGAATCTATTTTGCCATGTTCAATGTAGTGGTTAGGTAATCACGGATTAATAGTACATTGAAAATATTTTCATTTAAATACGTACATCTTTAGTTGACTACGCATTTATGTTTAACCAAGAATATTGCATTGTTAGCTGACTATGTATTCATACTTGATCAAATGCATATACATTTTTAATGAACCACGCATCCATATTCTACCAAACACTTGTATGTTTGATTGACTACGCATCCATTTTTAACAAAATACATACAAGTTTGGTTTACTACGCTCACATATGTAACTAAAGAAGGTACATGTATGAAATTAAACATGAAAATTGTTAACTAATATTTTTCTTCTTCACCAGGTTAGGATTGTTTTAAATATAAAAAAGTTTATATAATTACAATTTATTATGAATAATATAATATACGGCATAAGGTGCTGCATGCATACTTAAAAATTATTTATTATACATTATTATAAAATTACAAAATATCCATCAGCTGGAATATCGGATGATGGTGAATCTTCCCTATTATATGACTGCAATGAAGAATTATTTGAAGAGCGACTTGATGGCCGTTCTGGTTATAAAAATATATTTTTGTTCTTAAGTATTTCTTGCACGCATATTTTTATTATTTCATCTTTGTTGAAATTTTGTCCATCGGGGTTTGGTATTCCCTACGTAAAAAAATGATTAAAATTTTATTAATTTAAGATTATTACTTTGTTTTATTACATTATTAGATCGCCAATTGTGAAGTTGTTTTCGAAATTCAATTTTTCTACCAATTCGTAAACATTTCATCAATGTGTTTTTCGAGCATATTTTTCAAACTCTACAGTTATTTCATTTTCCTTAAATTCTTCCAACAGTTCTTTAAAACCCCAACTATCCAAAAACCCATACAATAATTGAAGATCTAAATCAACAGTTGACGGATTGGCTAATTCGGAGGAACAAGGAAAATTTATCAACACGTAAAATTCTTCTTCAAGGGGCACAGGGCTCGAGAAGGGCAAAACATGTTCTCAGATTTAGGATTGTCTCGTTGTTTCCTTGTTATTTTTAAGCATCTGGGAGGTTCACGTGCCTCCGTGCCCCCCCCCCCAAAATTCCGCTTATGTCAGGAAGTACAAATACAAATATTAAAAATAAATTTTAAAATTGACAATTTCAACTGTTAATTTCGTATTAAATTATTATTAATTCTTATCATAATAATAATTATTACATTATTAGTCCATAAACCCAAAAAAACTTCAATAAATTAATTTTAACTTTTAATGAATTTTATTATTTGTTACCATTGAGAAAATAATAATTAATTTAACAATGTACTTATACTTACATTCACAATTTATTAATTTTCTTTCCGATCACAACACTTGACACAAGACAACTTACACGATTTACAAAAGTACCTATACTAGATTGCTACTATAGTGCATTAATGCGTTAATTACGCGGTGGCTCCAGAGGTTTGTTATTGTGCACTTCGTCTTTTAAATAAATGCACTATAGATGTAACTTTAAGCTTGAAGTTTGAAAATTTGAATTGTAAACCAACAATTATTCGTATTTGGTTCAAGCAAACTTGCAAAAATGGTCTATAATGCACGTATTTAATGAACAACGCGTAAGCAAAGATAATAAAACTTTTAATACGTCGTGGTTAGTATTAACCAACACATTATTTGAATAAGTATGATCATGTTTGATTGTAGTATGAAATTATAACTTTTACATAAAATATGATTTGATCATGGAAGTTGTCATTTGATCACGACTTTGACAATGGTATTCTAAATCTACAATGAAATTGTATTTATGTTAACTATGAAAAGTGTTTTAATCAAACAACATCCTTGTTTAAAAAGTTATTTTCTGTTAAATATGCGATCTTGTTTAAAGTAACTATTTAAAAATGTTATTTTCAATCATTTCCTTGTTTCAATCAAACATGTTTAGATTGACAACGCTAAATTCTTGATTCTACTAAGAATATTTCTTTCAGTGTAGCTATTAAGAAAAATTGTTTTTTCGGAAAGAACTGGCTTTTTAAATTTTGTCACTATGCTCTGAAAATAATTTCGTTAAACCAAATATTTTTCAAAATTATCTCAAAATTTAAAACGCAAGTATAAAAAGTGAAGAAATAGATACAATACGTAGAAAATTATTATTTAAAAAATCAAGAAAGATATTGATTACCACTTGACAGGTTAGGATTAAATTTACGTAAAGTATTTCTTCACTTTACTGTTAAAATTCTATTATTTTAACAATTTGCTTAGTTCTGTTAAATATTACAATCTAATTGAAATTATTATTTTAAGTTCATTTTCGGAACTATAATTCGTTTTTTTGAAAATAAATATAGACCAAGCTTAAGTAACGTTATACTGATTATTTTACCTACAGTTCAAATTCAGATAAAATGAAAATATAACTTTGTAATATTATTATGTTAATTAATTTATTAATTTAAAATTACCACGATTAAAATATAATTACTGATGTAAATTAAGTTATAAAATAATCCATAAACCTATTATTATTCTCTTATTGATAGGATACGCTATATTATATAATTATTGATTTTGTATAAATTTGAATTTGTATTGGTAATATTAAATATAAACTAAGTCGAAACACTGATATATGATAGGACCGACTCGGCTAATCGCCTCGTGACTTACTATATCTAACTCGCAATTAATAAGCCTCGTAACGCCCTAGTTATTATATTAATCAACTATTCAATACTGTCGTGTTCCACTAATTTATAGCTGTATTTTTGTGCAAAAGTTTATTTTATTGTTTTGTAATTTTGTTTAAATTTCGCGCCAGGACTGTTAGCATAGAAATTTTATTTTGGTGGATAGGAAATTTTGATTGTTTATAATGTGATGATTTGTAAAATTTTTGAAAAGAAATTGAATTTTAATTATTACAAAGCGTACAAAGTACGCTGCCTAGTTCATTATAAAGTAGTTAGAAGTTGTTGTTCAGTAAACGTGAAAGCAAATTATTATTTTTTGATTCATGCTCTTGTTCTTGTCTCCGATTAATTAACAGATCTAGTTACAAAATCATCATCAGGGTCCTATCACAAATTTATTACTGGAGAAAACCTATTCCAGGTGTGATAGGAATAATCAATTTCTTAGTAAAACGGAATTGTTGTTACACAACAAAATATCAAAAAACTGTAAAAGAAGCTTTTCTAGATAGAAAAGCGGCAGACTAGACTAGAATTTTGAAAATATTTTTTAATTTTCTGCTTTTACCGCTGAATAGATGACGTTTCAACAGCTATAACTAAGTGGGGAAACCTGGTCTCTCGTCGCCAAGATAGCCGCAGAAGAGTTCCAGACCAAATTTTATCTCTGAGAATTATATTGCGATTTATTTTGAATTTTCTTTTCATTGAACACAAAGGTGGGTATAATGTAAGTAATTGTCAATAATTCCAATATTAGGATATCCCATATAATATAAATATTAATAAATATACAATAGTTATAGAATAATTTGAAATAGAAAAACGTAGGTAGTAAAAGTCGAATTAGAAGGTTTTGCACGCATGTCGTCTTATAATGATTCTTCATGCATGAGTCATCATGGATGAGTCATTTTGGATGAGTTATTTTACATAAGTTACCAATTTAGCAAATTATGTTTGGCTTTATCATACATATCGGCGCAATATTTCTTATTATACCATGAAGTTTGAAATGAGTTTCTTCCATAATCGTTTTGTTTTAATTTTTAATTATGAAAATCGTATTCTTTTTTGTTGCCGGTTTCGAAGCTAAAAGTCTTTTCGATTACTCTGATTGTGGTATCAAGAAGTATATCAAACAATCAAATTTTTAATTTTAGAAAAACTCATTTTGGAAAATAATTTAATTTATTTAACTTGAAAAGCATTCACTTTTTGTAAATATTTATTTAAAAATGCAGCCATGATGAATCAACTTTATTTTCATTTTCCACCACAGTTGATAAGTAACAAAATGTATCCAAGGTATAAATTTGTGTATTTTATTTAAAACGGTATACCATGTTTTACTACTTTTATACGATGTTAAAAATGTTATGCTATTACGTTATCAAAGAGATATCATACATCACATTTTGAAACTTTATTGCGGATTCATTTTATGATCCCTTCGTACATCACATTATGAAGTGTTTTGGATTTTAAAAATGCTTTGACACATGCAATAAGTCATATTACTACCGTGCTTGTTTTATTATTAATATGGTTAATGTTTCAGAAACACGCCATCATCTGTGTTCAATTTAAAACTTAGCTTTGAATTTTGTGAAGGGGAATTTACAGATTTCACATACCTAATAATTGCACTGCTTATGAATTTTCTAGTAATTATTTACATAGTTATTTAGGTACTCCAGAGGGGTTCCGGTCGTCAAGAATTTTTTTATGACTGTATGTTATTCATTTACCACACTTGAAGTTATATTTTTTACTTTAGTGCCGGCGACAGATAGCATTTTTAGTATTAAAAATAATCAAATTTCTTAGTAATTTGAAAAGTAGTTTGAATGTAAAGGACTTATCTTGTTTTGCCACGTAAAATTATCAAACATGGTGCAGTTAACTCCCTTATAAATTTGATTGTGAAAGAAAATATTATAAAAAATAGATTAATGTTTCTGTCTACCTCCATGTAGCTATGCCCACTCTCCAAAAACTTTCGTTCGACAGTTAACTTATAAACAAAAGAAGCTAAGTAGCACTTGCATGAGTTTTTGCATTCAATTACTACATGAATTACTACTGAAACATGTAATTATTATAGTCTAAAACAAACTAACTGCACTTAACTTATTTTTGCAGTATTTAGAGTTGTAAAAATGGAATTAGTCCATTAGAAAAATGGAATGAAATGTCTCTATAAAAAGTTTATTAGTAATAGTGCAGTTATCTGGTTTTGCTAGAGCCTAGTTGAGTATGATTCGTATTCAATAAGTAGAGTAGATAACTCATTTTGTGCAAAAATGGAGTTATCTTGTTTTAGCTCTAAGCCCACGAAATAAAAAATTTTTCTGGCCTGGTAGTGTATAACTTTGAGCCAAGTCTACCTGCTCTTTAATAGAAATTGATAAAAACAAATGATTTTTTAACAAAAATCGAACATTTTTGTGGTTTTCTGAACAGTTATATCTCGGAAATCGTAATTATGATTACAAAATAAATATGTAATATGTTTCACCAACTGAAATAATAATATATAATACTCGTATATTCAAAAAAATAATGTAATCTTAATGTTTTCTCTTTTAAATTCACATGATCACATTCAATATTGATTATCAATATTCTCCCAATATTGCACCAATATTGAAAATCAATATTGCACCAATATTGAAAATCAATATTGCACCAATATTGAAAATCAATATTGCACCAATATTGAAAATCAATATTGCACCAATATTGTAAAATGTTCACATTCGATAGTGGCGCAAAATGATGTTTAATATTCTCCAATGTTTCAAATAAATATTGCGTCAATATTGGACCAATATTGGAAAATGATCCTTCGTGTTTACATACCTTCGGTACTAAATTTGCAAGACGATTAATTTCAATTCGTTCTGTATAAGTTTCTCAGCTGTTCCGTAAAAGTTTACTTGACAGCTTGAATAACAATTGACGCTTTCTGACTTTCATTTTACGGTTTTTGCCGATTTCTGAATATCAATTGACAAATTTGAATTACAGTTGATGTTTTCTGAATGACAGTTGACCATTTCTGAATTACTGCTGGAAATGGTGTAGATGGACAACGTCCACTGTCAAAAAAAAAAGATGATAAGATAACAAAAGTATGGTTGGGTAATTCAAACAAGAGGTCTACAATTAAGAATGGATGATTACAGGCTAGTAGTAGAATAATATTTATTTTGAACATAGTATTCATAGAAAACAGTCAATCTAATTTACTTAATGAAAGGTAACCAATGACAGAATCACTAATAAAGTGCCATCAAGTATTACACAATCTTATTAAAATTTCAATTATTTTATGATTTTTTCCACGTTTAACCAAATTCCTCCTTCGGCCCCTGTCATAACTGACATAGGAGCTCTTTTTAATGGATAAGTTGTTTTAGAATGTAAGCTGTACCGAAAGTCTTTTAATAATGTAGTTAAGGCAACCTTTATATCGACCATCGCTAATCGTGCACCTGAAAATAATTGGATCTTTAATAAAATTTATTAAACCACATGTGAAAATAGATACCAATACACATACGAGGACCTTCTCCGAAAGGTAACCAAGTAAAGGTTTTTCTTTTCGCTATATTTTCACTTGAAAATCTTTCGGGATCGAACTTTTCTGGGTTTGAATAATATTCCGGATCGTAATGTACTTCATTTATAGGAATGTACAAAATAGTACCTTTTTCAATAATTAAATCTGAATTTGGAACTTGATACGTTTTGGTGCATCGTCGAAATAAACTGGACAATACTGGATACTTTCTAAGAGTTTCTAAAAATATATCATATAATAACAATTAACTTCATAAGATTTTATAATTACCTTTTATACATTGATCCATGTAAGTCATTTCCTTCATTGAGTTATAAGAAAGCTTTCCGTCCTGCTCATTATTTAATACAGTTTTTATTTCCTCTCTTAATTTCTCTTGAATATCTTGTTGAAATGCTAATTCATACATACAAAATGAAATGGTCATCGATGAAGTATCGTACCCGGCTGTAAAAAATATTGCTGATTGAGCTACAATCTGTTCAATAGATAACGAACTCAATTTTTTTTTATTTTCCATTCTTTTATTATTTGCATTTGCTTTCAAATCAAAACAATTATCATCATTATCATCAGAAATATCAATGTTATTTTTTAACTGAATCATGAGTTGCATAAAGTCTTTTCTAACTACGTTATTTTTTTCTCTGTAATTAATGGTGCTTTGTACAATTTTAAGAAAGAACTTTGAAACTTCGGGAGGATAAACAGGTATTTTTAAAAATATTGTTAACGCAGGCATAAGCGATTGCATGGCCAAACGTAATTCACTCAGTACACCTCCGCGACCGACTGCATGTTCTCCATATTTTCGAAAATTCGAAACAGGATTTTTCAAAGTATTACTTTCGATTCCAAAACCAATAGATGCTATTATATCTACCGTATATCTAGCTGCTACATCTGTTATGTTTAACATTTCTGAGTTTTCGGCAGTTTGATCTATCAAATCTGATAGTTGAGCGCTACAATGTTGAATTGTTGGAAACATCATTTTTAGTTTACCACTAGTAAACAAAGGTGATAATTTTTCTCGCATTGCTTTCCAATCGGCACCTTTTAAATTAAAGAGATCACCACCAAAAGTATCGTAATCTTGCTTTTCAAATAATCCATGGTCGGTAAAATGGGCAAAATCTTTGACCATAATCGTTTTGATTAATTCTAAATCAATCACAACTAGCACAGGTTGATGAAGAAGATAATACCCAAAATATTGTTTTCCTTTAGACTTTATATCTATATACATTTGTTTAAACATTTCTTGAAGAGACACTCGGCCAAAAATGACTTCATTTAAATTGCCCAAAGGAAAAGTACAAGTAGATGTAATTACTCCTCTGCGACTCCAGTAAGTGTACGAGCGCTTAAAATATAAATATAACACAAAAACTAAACTTATAAGTAAAATTAAAAAGTTAGTAATTGTAAATGCATCTAAAAATGACATTTTGTATGTTACTTTTCTTAATTTATAATTAAATCGGTTGTTTGTTGAAATCACTAGGTACTGCACTTGACTATAAAACTTATTTATATTTTAAAATTATTTTAATTTTATTGTAAACATGATAATTTTTAATATTTAATATGTTGTAAGATAAAGTATATATAACAGACTAAATTGTGATTAAGAAATATAGGTCATTATACAATCTAAGGTTGTTTCATTAAGGTTAAAAGTGGAACTTGGTTTGCCAAGCAATTCTTGTATTTGCCACATGAAAAGTAGCATTGCAAAGTGTATGCAAAAGATGCCCATCAAAAGTCATTTATCGGGTCGACCTAATGAAATCCGGACTTTTTTCTGGAAGTCAGGAATTTTCATTTTTAGTGTGGTATAATCTTAGTCTGACAAACAACAATCAAAGAGAGTAAGAAAGACCACAACAAACAGGTAAGAGAGCCATCCCAAGCCCAAACCACTGGACATAATATCGAAGCCATATTCAAAGTTTGGTTCTCCGGCTATCCAGCTACATAGTATAATATAAAATATAAACATTTGCAATTACTGGAAAACAGCAAAGTTGTTTCGGTCGTGGAATACACACTATCTTTTCTACGACTTTTTGTCTAAAAATTTAAATAACGTAAATTTATTCAACATCAATTTAAAATTTGGGATTCAATTCATTACGATTTTATGTACATTATATCTTTTTTGGGAAGCAAATGTTGAGGTAGGTACTAGTTTTAAAAACAAAGTATATATTAAAAAGATCCCAAGATTTCGTTTGATTATTCAAAACTAAAAAAATAACTGATTAATGATAAAATGGTCGAAATATTCTATTGATCTGATAAGGTATGTATCTACCTTATAATTTAAACATTGAGTTTTTTTGTATAATTAAAAATGTTTATCATTTTTCAAAACTGAAATTCGTAGAAATTATTCATCTGCATTAACTTTTTTCCCTAGGATTTCTATTTATTTATCGATTAGTGATGTATAGATAAAAGAAATAAACTTACTTTTTATGCATTATTGTCCCCTGGCAAGTAGGTACTTTGTACTAAGTTACAATTTGGAAGACAGTAATATACTGGTATCATTAATAATATATTTCTGATCAATTATAATGTCGAACTGATGGTAAACATCTTTACTGTTTGCGTTTACACACGGACAGGTAGATTAGAATCAATGACCAACATTAAATAGTGCTAAAGAGGTATTGTATATGCGTTCTGTTTTCATTCCATGTAATGTGTTTGTTATTTGTTCGTTTCAACTGGCAAACAGTCTGATTACTTGTTTTTAATCAAAACACAGTTGTTGTGAAAAACAAATCAATATAACAAAATATTTTTTTAAATTTTACACTGAAATATGTAGGTACATCTACATGTAGCATACGACTCATAGGTATAACAAACTACAGTAATATTCTATAAATACAGCAATTTTTTTACGTCGTTACTATCTACTCAAAAATTTAATAATACAAAAACGTGCTTTTAAAAAGATTAAGATTTTTCAAAGATGTTTCAGATAGATAAATTGTGTATGCATTAGAAATAAAAATACAGACGATATCAGGTTTTCTAGAAATATGCCCGCAAGAAAAGAAGTACTAATTTCTGAAGCAATAAGGACATCATCAAGTGCAAGCATATATGTCGGTCGAGTTTTTGGTATATTTCCATTTGTGATTCAAAAAAATGGCCCACATTTATTTCTGAAGTGGTCCCTAAAGTTTGCCATTTATAGTTTAATATTGGGATTTATACTGGGTAAGTATTTAATTTAATTATATTACTAAGAATATCTTGATTGATTTTAAAAGTATAATATTTATTATTATAATTCACTCATCAATCCAATTCTTTATTACTTGAGTGATCTATAAATGAATAATTTGTAGCTAATATGACTGTATTTATCTATAAATATAAATCCAGCAAATAAATTTATTAATAATTTTGATATCCCCAGCAATTTATCAAACATTGTATATACATATTGCGCACTTGTTAATTGATTACTTAGAAAAAGTAAAAACAAACATATATAAGAAGGCAATTATAAAAAACAAAAAACAATTTCCTTTTGTTTACAGGTTTATAATTTTTTAATTTAATATTTTTATTTTACAAAAATAAATCGAGTCGATTAGCCCATCGAATAGATACTTCTTTCATAATACATATCCAAAGTTTAAACAAAATTTTGGCTTTCGGGATTAACATAGGAATTTGCCATCTTTATATGCATACTGTATTAACTTACATCACTAATTCAATACATTTCAGTTACTTTCACGATCAAAGGAATGGTAGATGATTTAAATGCTGGCAGTACAAAATCGATTCGCATGAAACATGACACCGCTAAATATGTCACCATCGGCGATATTAGTATAGTAATTTTGATAGTTTTTGTAGGAATATTTGGGCTTTATCTGCGACTCTCTGGTTTATTATCGTTTGTTGATTGCATTAATGAGGTATCACATATTGGAACCATTCGAGAGATTCTTTAATTAAACAAACTTGTTTTTGCAGATTGATTCCCTGCTTGTGATTTCAGATGCAGCAAAAGCACGAAAAATTTCAATATTTCGCTTGTGCATGGTTTTAGTCACAGTCAGCATTATATTAATTACAGATTTAACAGTTTGGTGGACAATTGCCGATAATTCCACTGGAACCACTGATTTTCTTATAAGCAACTATATTCCATTTTATATATGTTACTATGTCGTATTTATGTTGGAATACCAATATTGGCACTTGGTTTATTGCGTTAACAGAAGACTAAAGCTTATGAACGATTGCTTAAAGTTGGAATATTTCACACCCTACGAGATACTTAAAAATGTTCAAGACAAAGCATTTGCAGTTTTTAAACAAGCGATTTCGTCAAAACGAAGTTCATTTACAATTTCAGCGCACAGCATGGAGAATATTGTCGGAGTATTGGAAAAACAGAAAAAAACTACAAGCGATATATTCTTCATTAGAAATGGTATTGCTATATTCTTCTCGATTTTATTTTTATAAATTTAAAATTTTAGCTAATCGACTTCGAGAATTTACTGTTGACGACTGTATTTTTAAAATTATAAAAATTTATTTGCTGCTATGCGATGCAACCGATTTCATCAACATCTGTTGCGGATTTCCGATTCTGGTAAAATATATATTTCCGCAATCAAATTTAATTGATCTTCTTCTATTGCAGATTATACTAATTAGCTGTTTATTACATCTCGTGGTAACTCCATATTTTATGGTTTTGGAAATAACCGGAAGAAAAAACTTGCTTTTCTTATCGTTGCAACTAATTTGGCTTTTGACTCATATTTCTCGACTGGTTATTATCGTTGAAGCTTGCTATAGCTGTTCAATAGAAGTATGTAACTTTGACAAAATTTCGTTTAATTAATTGGTTTACTTTTAGTTAAAAAAGACGCGGCCCCTAATTTGCAAATTATTATCTTTTGATTTTGATGAAAAGATTAGACGACAGGTGAGTGATATTTTAATAAATTTACAAATTATACCAAAAACCTTTTCAGCTGGAAATTTTTGCTTCTGAATTAAATTATCGGGTAATAGAATTTACAGCATGTGGATTATTCACCATAGATCGCACGTTAATAACTACAGTAAGATTGAAATTATTCTTAGGTAATAGTAATTTATTGTATCGAATTATTTTTTAGATTGTTGGAGCGGTGACCACATATTTGGTAATATTAATACAATTTCAAAAGACGAATGAAGATTCTCATCACAAATAAAAGATCGGACTAAGTTTACAAGTTAGGGGGTAAATTCCTCTAGATAGAGTTAATAAAGTTTGAGCAACCTTTCTAAATAATATTAGCCCGTTTGCTTAAGATTTTTTCCTTGTAATCACTATAATCAATTTTTTTATTGTGTAACACGTTCTTATATGTATCATATCTGCAATAGGCATTGGGCTCAAGGGCGGATACAAGGAAAAGTACATGAGTAACTTAATAACCCCCCATGACTCATCAAAAATCAATAAAATATACTAAATTTCCCAGATCCCAGCACCAGCAGAGTAACCAGTACGACCAGGAATGGAACCAAGGTTTTTGCTAGAGTAGCCTATGCATGTTTGCACTACACCGTTGTATTGTAACATTTTGCATAAATAAATATATATTATTGTGCTACTATTTATTTTTTATCTAATACAAGTTAGTCAACTTATTAAATATTTTTTAGCTTTGACATTCAACTAAATAGTGAATCGGTAAAACCTGAATAAGTAGACAGAAAATTAAAATGGAATTGAAATTTAAAAAAAAGTTTGATAACATTTGGCTCGAGAAAGTATATCGGTACAAAAATTATGAAAATAATTATTGAAGAGTCTGTAAATATATTTTTCACAATTTCGGCAGTAAAGTAATACTTTTTTGCGCCATTCTTGCGTGCCTTTGATCTGAAATTTTGCATATGGCTTCTTACGATAAATCGATGGGGTGTTACTATAACGGGGGTAATTTGTTTGCTCAGTTTTTCAATATCTAGCGCCGTTTTTGAGTTATTGCAATTTTATTTTTATGTGATTCTATAAAATAAGATCAATATTATACGCAGTAGGTATTATTATAGTACAAGTAGATCTACTACCTCCAAGTTTATAGTTTCTTCCATGAGATGTATAAACATGACATATAGATGGCATTAATCCGAACTGTTGCAGATATTTTTTAATTTTTTAATCTTCTACTAGCATATACGAACACCAAGGGCTACACACAAATAAAATCAAAGAAGTAATAATTTCATATTCTCATCAATGGTATTTTTTTATAACAAATTTATTTTCGAAATATCAGCATCATACGTAATAGTAATTACCTAAGTAATTAGGTTCACAGTTTGATTCTTACTTATAATATCCAATTGTATTACCAAAGTAATTTATTATATTTGACTTCAACTTAGTAGTAACTACGGTTAGTAATTATTACTCAACAACGTGACACTAAATGAGAAAATCCCTCAGTATCCTTGTAAAAATATACAAAGCAATTTATGGAACCTTCAATCAAATTATTTTTGTTTAAACTCCTCTATAGTACAACCACTTAAAGGATCTCCAGCATATCCTGGAAAGGCATGTACACACTGGTCTTCCTCTAAGAAACAACATGTTTAAATACAACTTATTGCATTTAAAACAAATTATACTCACATTTGTAATTTTCCCTGCACGATGTGAAAGGATTGCCCGACATACCATCTGGGCAGGAACAAACAGGAGTGATACAATTTTTAAGTTCACAAATGTATTGCAAGTATCTACAAATTCATATAATATTTTAAACAACAATAAGTTAAAAAATTGGTAAAATCTTACATTTGAATATTAAGCGAACTGATCTCTGTCGTCGTTATATTTACGATAATATTTTCCACCAGCAACCAAATAGTTACTAGCTGGTTGGACGGTGCCGTTATAATAAGTTAACAATAAGCAGCTAAAAGTAAAAAAAAAAAATTGTGACTCCTATTTTTAACGATTGCTTGCAGTTCATACCAGTTAAAATTATATTCTGATCAGTAATAAAGCCACCAAATAAAAATTGCATTGTGGTACTATCATAAATACCAACTTGCCATGGATAGTCTCCAATTGTAGCGTTTTGGCCATTAATTATGTTAGCGGCTCCTTTGGGATGCTCGATACCACATACTATAAATAAAATAAAAAGAATACATTAGTTATTTAAAATATACTGAACCCAACACAGTTAAATTTATTCAGATAGATTTTTATACTCCAAATAGAAGAATAAAGCTAATTTGTGTTTCTCTTTGTTTCCTTGATTAACTGAGCTCTTATACGACTGGATATAAATGTTAGTTGTTAGAAGACGAATGAATGAACTTAGGTGCCATTCCTGACGGAATATAACCACTTCTTGGAGTTTTCCAAATTCAAATTTTGAGGTGGATTAGTCCTCATTTAAGATGTATTAAATTAAAACATTTCGATTGATATTAATTATTTGGGTTCTAAATACTCACTTGGATAACAATTAGCAAGATAGAAGGATCACAATTGCCTTCTTTACATGCACGTACTGCATTCCTTTCAATATTAGGTTCTTCATACAATAGGTTGCACGATTGATACAATTTTCCAGTAGTTTGTTATCGTATAAACAATAAACCGACGTACTTTCAGTTGATATTAACGATCGACAAGTACCTAAAATATTGATGTATACTTTAATAATAATAATTTACAGTTCAGGAAATTAGTTTTCTATACAATTTTTCATGAATTTACTTACAGCGACAAGCTTGTGGTTCTTCATTCCATCTTCCGTTTTCACAAATTGATCTTTTTAATGCAAATGAAGTTAGAGCATAGCCATTCTCACAATGTATTCCCAATACGCTGAATTCTTTAGCAAAGTTACCAGGTCTGTAGCTAGTTTCGGATTCTCCCAAAATTTTATATGTATAGTATAAGGTGGATTAAATGGAATTTCGCAGTTTTTACTAAAACAATAAAAAAATTTATTACCTTCAAATGTTATTTGCAACAACCACAAATACTTTTTATTGGTTTTTTGTTTTGTTCATTTTGGATCGGTGGAATTCCCCAACATACAAATACAAGTCGGTGAGTGAATTTCAGCACCCCGTTTGAACTTATCAAGATTCAATCAGTTCAATTTATGCAGATAAATTTGAAAGCATTGTTTGGAAAGAGCCATTAAAAATAAAAATTTTATTTTTCCACGTAGTTGAAAAACCTCATACATTGTTTTAAAGGTTTAAAATTTAAATAAATGAGAGAACGAGAGGAGTATAAACTTACAAATAGATTACTATTGATAGAAAATAATGTCTAGAAATACAGTGAAATGGCAATGGGGGAGTTTGGCAAAGGCCCCCAACTTTATAAAATATTGATAAAACAATAATGAAAAAATAGAGTAAATTTGGAAAGAGTACAAAGAATGGCATTTTTGATTATGATAATTAATTAAAATTTTAATTTTAAGCGTTAGGTATTCATATTAAGTGTTAAATAAAATATTCAAAAAAATTAGTTTTCTGAGAAAAATATAGGCAAATTTTTAAGTTTTTATTTTTATTTTAATTTATTTATTTTTTTTTTATTTTATTTTTTTTTTATTTTTTTTTATTTTAATGTTATATAATTATACAAATTTGTTGCTCTAAAGCAATAATTGAGGGGATCAGAAGCCAAGGATCCAAGTACTAAAATGTAAATATGGAGATATTTTAATTGTATAGTTTTAATGAAGTAAATAGTACAACTTATCGCTGACAAATATCAGCATTAGCACTTATTTTATGCTTGGATCTCCTTGGCACTGACATGAGTAAATAATGTATAGTATATCTAGTTTTAATTTCTGCACTTAACTCGATTATGAAAAAAAAGCCAACTTGGACCCCTTGGCTTCTAAGCCTCTCAATTATTTGTGTCATTAAGTCATTATATAGACTATTGTTTGATGATACCACGAAAGCTCGAGTGTGACTCTACTACTTAAAAACTATCCAAACCATATAAAATATTTATATTTTAAAATTATTTTTTAGTATTTACTTACTAGTACTTATTTATAGTAATTATTTGTAATAATTATCACTAAAATATGAAAATTTTATATCTTTCGGATATTTTTTAAGTACGAGTCACACTCGAGCTCCCGTAGGTTAGAACAGACCATACATAAATTATTTACACTCAATAAAAAGCAAATGTATGAGATTAGTATCACAATGTAGCAGATATATGTACACCTGTTATTTAGAAACGTTTAAAAGCATGAGAATTGAACTATTAACATGATAGATTATAGAACCATTTTGTATATATTTTTTTAATAAATTTTAAAAGAGTAAGTACCTGAATATTTGAGTAGAGAACTTGTGACATACAGTTTGTAAGAACTGGTTGATTTGGTGAACTTACCTGAACTAGCTCAAATCGAGGTAAAGCGTTATCTCACGAATAAACCACTCCGAACAAGTGGTCTTTGGTTTGCTTTCTTTTATTACAATAAATATAAATCGGCAATTTATATTATTTTTGTATCATGAAATAATTCAACATCAACAAAATCTCAATGGTTAAAAATTTTACGTCTAAAATAATTGGTTTTTAAAAACCAATATCTAAATAAGCTAGTAATTTTATTTAGCTGGCATTTTATTAGCAATAATTTAATATTTCAAAAATTATAAAATTATTGTTCACTACCGTCAAACGGGGTGAAAAGGATCAAACGGGGTGAAACGGATCACCGATGTTTTTGTACGGAATCTTTTTAGGATTGGTAGTATGCGTACGATTTGTGGCTAATAAACGTTAAAATATGTAGTTGGGAAGATCAATCGTTGGAAAAAGTCTGAAGACAGAGCTGGCTCGCGTTGCGTATGGTTGATATTGGCGAAAAAACAAAAGGTGATACTTGTGTAGTTTTTACAAAGCGTTAAAAGATTGACATCCACAGAATAAGCTATACAAGTTGGAGACTCCTGGTAAGTTTTTATGAGTTACCCAATTAGTCGAGTACATCAGGAAATAAAAATATTTTTTAAATCTTTTTTGGTTGAAGTTTGAGAATTTTTTAAGTAAAAAATTTCAAGTTTAGGGGGATGAAACAGATCATCTATTACAACAAAGAACGGGCTCAAGGGAAAATCCAAAGAGGGATAAAAAAGTGAATGGAAAACAGGAAAAAGTGTTTCTAAGAAAGACCTTGAAAAAAAAATAAAAGTTTGCAAGAGCAGGAGGAAGAAGGCACTAATATGAATTTTTCAGAATTGGAAATTGACGACAACGTTTCAGACGACTTACCTGAGGGGATTGATGAAAATTTTCACTTTGGAGAATTTGTTATCGTGAAATATGTCGCGGACATAAGAGTTTGATTTTTTGCGGCTAAAATTGAAGAAATTTTAGGCGAAGAGACTACAGTAAAATGTTTAAGGAAGAAGTGGTCAAAAATACAAATAACTTTTGCCTATCCCGAAATTGATGATACCGTAGTGGTCAAGCAAGAACAAATTATAAAAAGAATTCATGTATAATCCCCCTAAGATGGGGAACATTTACTTTTAAGAACATGTCCTACCTATTGTGTAATATTTTTTATAGCTTTTGTTTTATTACTTAGTTTAAGTTTTTTTATATTTTTTCAATGAAAATATAACCAAAAACGCATTTTATTTATCAACCTATCCAATAAAAACCGCTTTATAAAACATGAAAAACAAATTTTTGTAATCCATTTCATCTCTGAGGATGTTGAAAAGCAAAATAACGGCATTTAAACACCTGATCCGTTTCACCCCGACACACGGGGTGAAACGGATCACCTTTTAAAAACAGAAATAAAAAAATCTAATTGATGATTTTTTTTAAATGTTGCAGTAATTTGTGCCTCAGATATGTATCTTTAACATATATTTTTTCCAGAATTTTTTCTGTCCTAAAAAGCATGAAAAAATACAAAAAATTTAAAATTTTGATCCGTATCACCCCGTTTGACGGTACTTCAGCTTATTTGAAAGTTGCGAAAGATTTTTGTATCTTTCATTTTTTGTCCAATAAAACAAAAAATAATTTATATTAATTATTTTTTTATCTTTGAATTTAATTAAATTAATTTTGATCATATATATCCAACATTAATTTGTTAAAATAAATGTGTTTGATTTCAGCAGAAAGCGATTATACGAACAATGGGTTGTTTTCTCATCGGTGACTTAGCTATCCCCATTTAATATGCCCAAAACGAGAAGTATATATGCATATTCTACCCATGATAATCAAAATTTAAAAAATACTTACCCGTTATTGTTAGTTTGACGTTTGTATCGGCTAAGAGCTTGTGGTATATCATTTTTGGTATCATAATTTTTTGTCATATTTCTAAAGTATACCGAATTTGCAATGAATTAAAAAATAACAATACCTACATATAGCAAAAATTTTTTTGCAATAAAAAAACCTAATTCAAATATTTTCAGAAGAAAAATTGTCAGATTTCTTAACGGTTGAAAAATAGGCAAAATCTTGGTTGGATCTAAATCCAGTGAATAATACTATTATGGTCGCGCATGTTTAGAGAAACAGCAGCTAGAAAATAATAATTTGATAAAATACCGAGATACATATTGCGATGAAACATGTAGGGCGTATAACAGATAAAGATAACAGAAAAAGAAGAAAAATAATTTAGAGTGTACGACGAGATCCTAAAGAGGAAGGTCGAAAATTTAGAAGCTAGTGTTTGAAACCCAAGGAGGGAAAATTGTGCAAAATATATAATCAAAGTTAAAAACAAAATTAACACCAAGATCAATACCCAAGAAAATTAAACATAATCGAGAACCAGTGTCTGATACAGAAACAACAAATTTTGGAACCTGGGAAAGGAGTTTATTTTAAATTTGCAAGCGACAGTTGTCCTAACGTGGAAGATCTAGAGGTGCCCATAACTCATTTAGAAACTGAACCAAGGCAAAACACAGGTTAGCAAAAAATTAACTTTTTAAAAGTGCTCGCGATTTATCCGTAAATTTTATTCGGACCGGAACCGTAATGGGCCACTGTAAATATTTATAACCAAGTTTTTTTTTTTAATTTGTAAATCAATTGTTTGTTTTAACAAAATTAAAAAAATTATACTCGTCAATAAGTAGGATACTTTCTTTTGAATTATTTTTAAATTAAACAATTTGAACCACTTACATACTAAAATATACTAATCATACTCAAAGCTCAAAATAAAAAGATATACAAGAATTTAAAGTTTTTCATCAAGTCGTGGCAATATATACCGAGAATGTGAATTCCGTTTGAGAGACTTTTTAAATGTTTAAGTGCAGTAGTAATGTACCAAAAAGAAAATTATAAAATTATTTTGTAACAATCTATTTAAAAATATCCAATACCTAATGTTATAAAAGAAATTGATTAAAAGAAGTCATTTCTTCTATTACTTGAATCAAAAATTGTTTGTGATTTATTTTAATTTAATATTTTTATATTTTTATATTGTCAAGATTCCAAAATTCCCAATTAATAATGCAGTCGTCCTTCAAAAAAAATATCTGTCTTCAATTGTGAATTTATTTGAATATTATTTAATTATTAAAATTAAAATATTTAAAAAATATTTAAAATATCAAAATATTTTACTCTGCGTCTACTCATGTCGCACTTAAAAGTAATCTAAGTTATAATATACTATTGAGCGATGAGATTCTTCTTAATCCAGAAAATTTTAACAATCCAATTCCAATTCGTAATAAATAAATACAAATTCAAATTAAAATAAAAGCAAATCAATTCAAGCCAATCAAAATTTAATTTTCAAATACGAAATGGAAAAACAAAATAGAAAGATTACTCGTCCAAACATCGCCGTATCGACGACACCTTGAAATTTAAAATTCAAACTTTCTTCCTAACCGCTTTGGACGGCAATTTTTAGCAAAAAGCTTTGTTTATTCCGCCAATTGGCGCCAGCTTTCACAAAAGTGCGTAAAACGACAAATTCAAAATAACACAAATTTAAAAAAAAAAATAAAATGTTTACAAAAAAATACAAAATTTTCAAGTTATATACAAAAATTTCAACGAAGGTTTTTGTTCCTGACAATATATTATAATAGAAGTGCTGTGGTTTGGTTACAGAATATATTTTTAATAAGAACTGGAAAGCAATATTTAAAAAAATACAATTACGAACAAGAAAGCTATAAAATAAAAATAACAAAATTAAATAAAAAAACGAATCTATTTTAATAGATAGATAATAGATAATAGATATTTTAATAGCTAATAATTTTGTGTAATTAAATTATTAAATTTTTCACTTTTTTTGTCTTTATTTTATAAAATATTTTTGTTTACTCTAAGGACGTCATCTAGAATTTAAAAAAATCTTTCAATATCTCAACGAAAAAATTGGAATTCAAATTGATCAGATTCGAAACAATGATAAGTTTTATAGTAAAATCATCTTGTTCCAATAATTTTGTGGGCCAGTTAATTGCATACGTCAACTTCATAGAATAATAATTAATAATTGAAAATCTTATTTACTATATTAGATATAAAATCTATGCAAATTATAGTATATTAAACAACAAGTTTAGTAAAGCAAAGTTTTACTAAACGAATTTAGCCTTTGAGTACGAGCGAGCGCAGCGAGCGAGTAACTTAAAAGCTAATGAGTTTAGTAAAAATGCTTTACTTACAAGGTTTGTTTATACTATTTTTTCGGATTTTGTGCAATATCTAGTGCCGTTTTTGAGTTATTGCTAATTCAAAATATTTCATAGTAGGTACTTGTGTAGGTTGTTTATTGACAGTGACATTACTATATAGTAAAGTGACTTTTCTATGTGGTAAAGTGCCACTTTAATAAATGATTTTGAATTGAATCCGAAGAAATAAATTAGTTTACGACAGATAATTTCATATATGTTTCGAATTTCGGATTCTCGTCTGGCAAATCAGGAACAATTAATTTATAATAAAACTAACTTGAACACCGAACAGTATTACAATTCAATTAGTAAGCAAGCATACGAAAAGTCCAATTTATTTGACATTTCTTTAAATATTTCTATATTCTTATTTCTATATATTTCAAGTTATAAAAAAATATTTTTGAACATTTTTAAACCGAACAAATAAAAATATTTTTGAATTTTTTTGAATAATAGCTGAAGTTATAGTAATTCAATACCTGTATTGTTGGTAATCTGAATTGAATTAGGAACGTAAATCATTAAAATAATGACTATAAAGAATTCGTAAAATATTTTAAAGTTTGTGACGCACATTTTAGATGAGATTATCACTTTTAATGTTGTTACGCTGATTTTCACAAATGGACTACAACTTCCAAGTTATTTAATAAATGATCTAACTGCATAATATAATAAGAAGAAACTAGTTTCTGTCTTATGCATAGTAAAAGTTTTAATAAAAAATTGCAATAAAAGGAAATCCAGCATAATATCAAATTCTAGGTATCAGCATTCAAATAAATAATAATATTTTTATCAAAAATATCTGTCCAAGAAATAATTATTAAAAAAATTACTGTACTCATACTTGTTTTTGGGTTTGGGGAAAGTACTATAACAAATAAAAATTAAATAATTTTATAAAATATTTAGATAATCTTATGGTATATTAACATGTGATAATATTTTTTCACAATTCCGGGAGTAAAGTGGTCACTTTACTCCCGCTTTAGCGGGACTAAAGTAATACTTTTTTTTTCGCGCCATTATTGCGCGCTATTGATCTGAAATTTTGCATATGGCTTCTTACGACAAATCGCTGAGGGGTCATTGTAACGGGGGTAAATTTTTTGCTCAGTTTCTCGATATCTAGCGCCGTTTTCGAGTTATTGCAATTTCAAAATCTCAAATTTAGTTATTTACCAATGTCATTCAGAATTTTAAGCGAAGTTGTGAAAAGTAGTATATACTCCTTGGGACTAAGGTTCTTTTCATCCCGTGTGCGATTTTTGCACTCGGCTAACACCTCGTGCAAAAACCTTCGCAGGCGGGATGAAAAGTAGCACCTTAGTTCCATGATGTATAATATACTATTCTGATGTAACAATTTTTTGTTAATTGTTGCGCGATCCCTAGACGACGATTTTTAGTACGCCTATGCTAGGTAAGACATGCGCGAGGGATCGTAGAGGGCGCGTACTTGAGCTTAGGTTAGGGATTCTAAAAAGCGCACTACGAGGAGTGAAGACGTGTTTTAGTTTCGTGGGCTGAAGATTATTCAGATAGGGCCGAATATTTGTAAAGAGTAAGCCTGAGAAGAAATCGTTCAGCGAAGTTTGATTTACGAAACCGTAAAACCCCGTAATTAGTTAATAACGGAAACCTTAATTGTGGGATTTGTACCGTGGCGCTGAAAACTCAAACTGTCTCCAATCTGCAAGCAACATTGAATGTTCGATTTGGAAAACGGTGTGTGGCCGTATGTTGCATCTTTCTGATTTTTTATTTACCATCAACGACTACTGGAAGGAGTCAGTTTTGTTATACGATCAAGTGTTTACTAGTGAAATTCTTGTTTGTGCGACTCAACGAATTCTGCAAGCAGCTTCGCAATCGAGCCGAGTTTTTTCATCAGCAGTAGCCAGGGAAGTCATCGAGTCAAGAGCTCTTGTGGGTTGTGGTTGCAGTACACTACTGGTAAACAAGCTTCTGTCGAATTACCACTTTGTAAACGAACCAGGCCTTGGTAAGTGTTTTTTTGATTTACCTAGTTTTTACTGCAATTGCGGAAACGTGTAGTTTTACATCGGCTGGCGACGTGGATGTTTCCCTATTTGTGGCGAACGATATATTTTATATGTAAATTGGAAATTGTTGTATCAAATTTAATATTCATTATACGGTTAATTGTTGATAGAGTTTTATTGTATGCAAAGGAAGCAAATTCTTATTTTCAGAACCGACGATCCTGCCTCCGCATTAAAGGGTTGGTTTTCCATCTTGGGTCCACCACAATTATTAAATACTGGGGGAGATCTATCCCAGGTGTGGTGAGCAAAGTATTTTTTTAAAAATACCGAAATTGCTACACTGATTACAATAATAAATTGTATTACATGTTAGAGAATTATTATTTTTATTTGATCGGTCTAGATACATTTTCAAACTTTGCTATTTTTATTTTTTATTAATTTCGAAATCAAGTTTATTAGCAAATTTATGTCAATGTCAATGTTAACTGACTCATCCGACGGTGATTATTTGCCAAGCAAACACCCAAAGAACAAGACCTTTCTTACCTTGAAAACATTTGTACAATCCTCACAAGATCGAAGAGATGCTGGACCATCAAGAAATAGAGCCAACATTCAAGCTGAGGGCTCACATAAATGCACATCATGCAAGAGAGATTTTCAAACAAAAAGAGGCCTAAATATACCCTCAAGCCGATCAATTATATGCTCACAAAGAAACAAGTCGTCTTTTCAATCTCTAAATCATCAATCCATCCAAATTCAGCCTCATCCAAGTGAAAATGTTAAATCGAACACAAACTGTGACATTTTGGACACAATTTGCAAAATACGCTTCAGAAGTCGTCTTTTACATCGCATTCCAAAGGGAGCACGAGCACTAGCTGCAGAGAAATATTGTAGATGCATAGATAAAATTTTAAGTAATGACTCTTCGTTTTCTTGGCTAAACTTTTTTATATTCAGTTACACCTGTCTCAAAGTTCCCGTTAAACATAAAAAATCTGATTCGCTGATTAATAACGGTTCACTTTCCACCAAAATAATTAGTTTGCTACGAACTTTTCCAAAAGAAAATTCATCATCAATGTCCATTCAAGAATCTTCGAAAGAATCGACATCAAAATGCAAACATACTTCCAACAAGAATAACGTAGAACAACAATCAGCCAATCTAGCTGCCGCCAAGTTATCTAGCGGAGACATAGAGGGGCTCTTCGTGAGGGGCATGTTCAGACAACAAAATTGCCCTGGCGACTGAAAGCAATACCATCATCATGCGTGAGAAACACCCAAGACGTTACTCAGACTTCAGTGAACCACCAAGTACCACCAACCATAACCACGTTCAAGTTTCAGAAAATGACGTAAAAAATGCCTTAAACTCTTTTACTAAAAGTTTGGCAGCGGGTTTAGATGGTCTCCGTCCTCAACACGTTCTTGATATGATCGGCTCACGCAATGGCGACCATGCACAAATGTTATTGAGATCCATCACGGCATTTATCAACAAAATTCTTGAAGGTAAGGTACCTGATTTTATCCGGCCTATATTTTTTGGAGCTAGTCTTTGCTCGCTTGAGAAGAAAGACGATAGCCTCAGACCAATTGCTGTAGGCCTAACACTTCGTCGCCTGGCCTCAAAATGCGCTATAAATAGCATCAAAAATCGTGCCATACCCATCCTCATGCCGCTACGGCTTGGCTTTGGAATTTCAGGTCGAGCAGAAGCTATTGCAATACTGTCCGTTCAATCATTAACGCCGAAAAAGTTATTAACGGACACGATAACAATTTGCTCAAAGTAGATTTCAAGAACGCATTCAATCTAATTAGACGGGACACGATGATGGAATTAGTCTCGGAAGATTTTCCTGAAATTTATCATTATGTTCATGCGAGTTACAGCAACACGTCTACTGTCCTCTATGGTAACAACAAGTTAGAGTCCCAAGAAGGAGTTCAACAAGGAGATCATCTCGGTCAGTTTTTATTCTGTGTTGCTACCCACTCATTATTTCAAAATCTCAATTCAAAATTGAACGTATGGTATTTAGATGACGGAACACTTTTGGATACACCCGAAATAGTAGCTGCAGACTATAAAATTATAGACAGCTAGGGCCCAAAATACGGTCTATTCTTGAACAAAGAAAAATGTGAGTTATGCCCTATTCCTGCGTCAACAGAATTGGAAAATTTTACGTCAGAATTCATCGGATCTAAAGTCACCAATAAAAATAATCTAGAATTACTAGGAGCTACTCTTGGATCTCATGCTGAAAACATCATTTTACAGAAGAAGATAGATTCTTTTACAATCATGTGTAATCGTTGCTGGAACCACACCAGGCCCTGCCTCGCCTGCAATATCTCTTACGCACTTCACCAATATACAAACACGGTCTTCTTTTAAAATTTGATGATTTACAACGCCATGCAGTCACTGAAATTTTGAATATAAAACTATTTAATACCGAATGGATGCAAGCCTCTCTTCCAGTGAATTCTGGAGGACTTGGAATCAGATCTGCCGTTGATGTGGCTTTACCAAGTTTTATTTCTTCTTCCACATCCTGTCAAGATCTCTTCAATATTTTATCAACAAATTTTTTACTAATCGATATACACGGAACAGCGGAATCAATAATTATGTGGCAACAAATAACTAGCTCCTCCATTCTACCATCTTCTACAAATCAACATGACTGGGCCCGTTCCTATCATCGATGTGGCCAAAAACCATCTTCTTGAAAACGCCACTGACATGAAGGACCAAACCCGCTTGTCAGCTGTTGCACGTAAGGAATCCAGCTCCTGGTTACACGCCTTGCCATCGTCCAACATAGGAACACTGCTGAATAGAGACATAATACGCATCTCGGCAGGCCTCAGACTAGTATGCAAAACGGTGGAACCCCACATTTGCCGATGCGGTTCACTTGTCGACGCAATCGGAACTCACGGATTTTCGTGCAAATACAGCAAAGGACGTAGCACCAGACATCAAGAAGCCAACAACATCATCAAGCGGGCACTAACATCAATTGGTCTTCATCCTGTTCCCGAACCACCTGGACTAATGGCTCGCACTGATGGAAAACGTCCTGACGGAATGTCTTTAATTCCATATTCTCATGAAAAATGTCTAATATGAGACATAACAATTGTCGACACGGTAGCTCCATCGTACTTACCCTGCACTGCCATCTGTCCAGGTGCTGCGGCCGAAAAGGCCGAAGCCAATAAAAGAACAAAATATAGCGTTTTGTCAAACGATTATTTATTTATCCCCATCGCAATAGAGACTCTTGGCCCTCAAGGCTCCAGTGCGCGGTCTTTCATCAAAGATATCAGCCGTAAACTAATCGAAGCCACTGGGAATTCCAAAGAGAGCTCTTGGTTTAAAGAAAGACTCTCAATCGCGATTCAGCAGGGAAATGCCATCAGCGTGATGGGAACTCATTGCACTGATGACACTGCTTCCTTGAATTGTGAGAATTTTTAGTTCTGATACCTAGGTATATAATTATTATTATTAATTAAAATTATTAGCTCTTGAAAATAATATAAATTAGAATTATCAATATTGAGCTTCAGGACACAAATAAAACACATTTTTTAAACGAGCTTTCGAAAAATGTCTTTTTCTTTTTCAAGTTTAATATGAATTGAAAAACAAAAACAATGAAAATTGTCATTGTTTAATAACACAATGAAACAGTGTAATATAATGTAAGCAGAATTCATTGTTGCTTTTTGTGTCCTTTTGCATCCCTTCTTTGACAGTTTAGCATATCGGAAATTGTGATTACTACAAAATATAAATAAGGCTGACCTGGTTGACAATTTACCAAGCAGCTACTGGATTTCCAAACTTCATCAAATCGCGAACAATTTCAATCTATTGTACATGGACCAGGATTTCTATTCCCCAAGCACATCTTCTGGACTTTATATTCAAAGCTGCCACGCTTCTAAACCTAATTTTTAAACCGTAGGTTTTAGTGCATAATTTTATTGCATCAATAAATTTTCCGGGTATCAGGGCGTATAGGTTCATCAGCAAACAATTAGCAAGGAGGGATTCTTGACCTGCTTAGTGCGTTTTCTTTTATAATTCTTTTATGCATAATTTTGAGTCTGAAACTTGACAAGTTTATTTTGAAGAATGACTTCATTTTTAGACAAAGCGAAGAAAGCTCGTCTAGCATTTATTGCGACTATTATGAGTTCAATTCGAAGAAAGCCAAGTCTCTATCACGTTTTCCTTCATAAAATATGTGATCTGTAACGCTTGTGCAGACAGGTGCAGCAACCTCTGCCAGCTGCCTTCACTGCGTCGTCTATTTGTTCAAGTTAAGTTTTGGATGGAGAATCCATAAGCAACCTACTTTGAAAGAACGTATTGGGCGAATTCAACGCATTTTTGTGTTAATTTTAAAGGGAGCTTCTTGCAATCTTTTCATATTTCTTCTCAGATGCTTGAAATTTTCATCTATTTTATAATTTCTGATCTCATCAATCGACAATTTTACGAATTTATGCTTTTATCTAAAACAACGAAAGTGTGGGCAAAAACCAACAATCACTAGAGGCTAAATTAACGATATGACACTTGAAGAAAATTTATTACCTACTAAATTTAGTAGGTACTAAATTTTCTACAACATTACATATCTCAAAATATATTGCATCTCACTTGCGTTTATCAGACCCTTAACAAACACAGAAAAAAAACTTTTTTAGCCGTTGTAGCATTATTTTCTGATTTCTATTTATATCGAACAATAATTATGTGGTGAAACTAAAGGTACTTAGGTAATTTGACGAGTATAATCTATTGGGAAATTATGATAAACGTTTTCTTCCTTTTGTGACGAAAATGAATACAACCTCGGTAGTTATTATCAAAATTAAAAAATATTTAAAGTGCCATATCACCAGACTATCTGACCTCATAAAATTATTTATCGATTAAGATTTTTGCACATCATACATTTGCTGGTAGACCCTTTTAATTATGGCATAAATAGGATCATTAGTCTTTATATAATAACTTAAAATGTGTTAAATCGAATTTTGTTAAAAGGATAAATTTCCACCTTCAAATTTGATATATAAAGTCACAGCTCACCATCCATTAACACTTTCAGTTGTATTCTCAATAAACAACTACACATCAACATGATGAAATACTTCGTTTTAATCTCATGCTTAATTGCATTATCGTATGCTGTAAGTTTTAGTTTTATATACTTAATATATTTTTTGTAAATTAATAATTTCCCTAACCATTAGGGTACGAACGAAGTAATTGATGGTCTGATCGATTCTTTCAAAAAAGCTGGTATTCAATGTAAAGTGGAAGTTGGAGCTACCGATGGTAAATAAACGTATGATTTTATGAACACCTAAATATTTTCAATGTTTCAGCTGATATTGCCACCATGAAAGCTCACGAAATACCAACATCTTCTACTGGAAAATGTTTTGTAGCCTGCGTCCATAAGAAATTAGACTTTGTTAGTATAAATAACTAGTAATATTACAACTAAAGTCATTAACACTATTTATTTTAGATGACCGCCGATGGTAAATTTAACAAGGATGCCGGTTACAAGTTTATTGCAAAAATGAAAGACATCGATGCAGAATTACACGGAAAACTGATGAAAATGGCTGATACATGCTACGGGGAAGGTAACGTTCTTATATCGTATAAATAGAAAAATAATTGATGAATTTGTTAACACTATTTTATTTTAGTGACAGAAGGGTCTGATGCCTGCGAAACAGCCACCAATATGTTAGTGTGCATTGAAAGGGAAAAGCAAGTTGTAAGTTGATAATTTTTTGTAATTTATTTTTTCTAACTTCTTCTAATTTAGAACGGCATTCCTCACTGGGATATATAAAGGCCTATTATCCAAAACCGAGATACAAAAGCTGCTTAAAAATACTATTTAAAATGAAAAACTGTAATAAATAATTATTATATGAATAAATATGTTGAAGTATATAGGTATAGTTTTTATTTTAATAATACTCGTATTAAAAACTACTTTTGAAAATTATAAATGCTACCAATAAGTAGCATTGTTGGTATATTACTGCATATTTAAAGCGGGTATTTCATTATTTTGATGATTATTATATAATATAATTCGCTGCTGGGGGTGAAAAAGGGGTTAAGTCATAAAAGTCGATTTTGAGAAAACGCTTGACAAAGAAATTGGCAAATTTCATGTTCAATTCTAACATATTTTTTCTTAATTTTTTGCGAAAATTTTTTTTGTATATTAATGTGATAATATTAAAGATAAAATAAATATAAAATTTTTAAAGAAAATATTTCGCTAAAGTGACGTTTGATTGACTTAACCCCTTTTACGCTAGACATTGTTTTGACAACTCCTTTTTCACTATGGAGGTTGTAGAAGAAAATGTTTTTTAAATACAATTTTATTAAAAATAAATTAAATACAAACAATAAAACACAAAAAAATCACTAAAATTCTTCTTCATCCGAAGAAGCATCCGGAAACACATCAATTTCTTCGATGGACGTTATTAAATTCTTATAGAAATCCCAATTTCCTTCCGAAATATACGGAAGAAGTTCCAGTAGTTGCTTCTTCTTTTCTGTTGTTATTGGGATTGGATTGCTATACGCTTGTTTTGGTTCTAGTATATTTTGACGACCTCGTTTTTCTAAGTTGAGAGTTTCAAAATCTTCATCTTCATCTATAGAGTTTTTGTATAACAAACATCTATTATTTTTCTGATATCTTAGCCATCTCACTTCTCTCCAGTTATACTTTTCGCCTATGGTATCTTGTTTTCGACTTACCAATAATGTGGAGTATAAATCAGCAAAATCGAAAAATTCATACCTCTCCATTTGGTAGTCGTCACTCCATAAGCCTGAACATCGTCACAGTCGTGAACTGTGAGATTTATAGGTCCACAGCTGACGCTTATAAAATACTTAACCCTTTTGACACATTACACCGTTATTTTGTAACTACAATAATTTTGCGTAAAAAGAGTTAAGTCGACTTGTCTCTGTTTACACAAAAGTATTTTTCATAAATAAATGACTTAACTCCTTATGCACGTGTAATATCTCCGTTAATTGAATTGATAGGACTTAAATTATTTTACCAATGCAAAGATGAAGACTTATAGGTTTCAAAAATGAATTAATCTCATTTTCGAAAAAAATGACTTAGTGCTTGTTCACAATGTACATAAGACGTAAGAAATACATAAAACGTAAGAATTATAAATACAAATAAGACCTTAATCGAATATTGTATAATACTGAAGTTATTTTTTTATATGCGAAAGAACATTCTAAGTGGTGTACTTTAGGATTTTAATATTATTCGATACTACTATATTAAGCTTTTATTTGTATTTTTATTTTCAAGTCTTATGTTCGTATTACGTTTTACGTACATTGTGAACAAGCACTTAACCCCTTTTTCACCCCCAGCAGCGAATTAATAGTAGTAGGTAAGTAGATGTTAACCCGTAAGTAGCGAGGTGGGGTGTGAGAGCTCCCAGTAGATTTTGAAAATGCCGTCAGTTAACGATATCGATAGGTGTAATCATTGTATCATCGGACTTCGTGTACCCCTCGGGCATGTGTATTTCACATCGTCTGAGTGAATTTATCTCTTCAAAACAAAATTGGGGTAAACCACCTCGTTTGTTGTACGACAAGAAAACCACCTCGCTACTTACGGGTTAATAACAACACCGTATACCTGCAAAATAGTATGATGTATCAAGTTTTTTTAATAAGCATAATTCAAAATATATTTTAATCTTAATCATTTAGTTCTACTGACAGTGTTAGGATCATCCAAACCCAACATTTACATTCGCAAACTGTGGAGAAGCAAAACTACTGAAAGAGTGTATTCCGCGAATAGTTTGAAAGTCAAAGAATCAGCCGAAAACATCATGTTTATACAAGAGGTAAATATCTCAAAAATATTGTGTACACTTATTTGGAATTCCATTGGAAATCTTTGGAATTCCTTGGAAATCATAGAAATTCTTTAGATTGAAATTAGTTTGGAAATCTAGGGCGGATTTAGGCAAAATTCATGTAAGGGGTAAATAAGGGTGGTGAAAATAAGGTACATAAATATATTTTACCAAAAATCGTCATCAAAACAACACTTCACTGCTTATATACGCGCAGGGAAATTGAATTTTAATGACTAGTCCGGTAATAAGTAATTAGCAATTGTAACAAAATTAAAGAGACGTCGTACTTTTAGTTATTACTTATTATTGTTTGACAGTAACTATCTATGGCAACTATGTAGTCAACAAATTGACAAACTTGATTTTTGCTCATTTTAAAAATGTTTTTCAATAATGTTTTAAAATTTCGAATTTTTACTATTTTCGGTAAAATTTAATACCATACTTGTCAGGAAAATGTCTCACTTTACTCGGAGGTTTTAAATACTCGGCACGGTGTGCCTCGTATTTCAACATTGCTCCTCGTCAGTAATGTATCATCTTCCTGACTTTTAAGTAAATACCTATTGATTAGAATTTTAGAATTTAGATATATTTTTGAAATTAAAAGAAATTTAGTAGATTTTGTTGGTTTATGATGAGTCATAAAGAGCAGTGTAGATACTTCCGGACGAAATCTCAGAAAATTGAACAAGAATTCCTCAAATTTCCCTGTAGTTTTGTATATGACGGTTTAAAATTCCAATATCGAGGGGGAAATCTGGTGAATTATAGTGAAAGGAAATCTAAAGAAAACCGTAAAAATGTTAAAAAATCCAAGAAAATCTCAAGAAATAGGAACTGCAGAGATTCCTAGAAAATTTTAGGAAATTCAAATATCAAGAAAATCTTAGGAAATTAAACTAACTTCTGTTCTTGTAGGTACAAAACTTTGACATCAGGTATTTTCCAAAGTTTAAGTTTGACATCTTACCCGAACTTCCCCTACACATTAAAGAAATCCAAATTTATATTAGGTTCAAGTTAAAAACTTAAATTTTTTTCTGCAAAAGGCATAATTTCACTTTGTCCGCATTAGTGAAATAAAAATTATTTTATTTTCATAACAGTTCCGCAGGTTCCTCAGTCTCCCAAATAATGTGGCGACCAAAACATTTATGAATTCTCCCTGCTGCACCTTTTCTGACAGATATGCCAATTACATTCTGCTTTCATTTTATTTCATCCCAGTATTCCCAGTTATCTGTTATGTTGGAAAATTTAAAGAAATCTTAGTGATACTATAATAGATATAAACATTTTTTTGATTTCGTAACTTTTTCGAAAGGAAATCTTAAAGCAATAATCCAGGAGAAAATTCGGAGAATCTTTAAAATTCTCGTAAAAGAAAATCTTTAGTGTACAAAAATTTGCCTTGGGATTATGCAACTTCAAATCCAAAGAAAAGTCATGGAAATCAGAAATTTTACAACAATAATAACAATGTAAAATTAGTAAATTATATTTATTTTATATAATGAAGAGTAAACTCGAACTCATAAATAATCTCTCCTCTCCACCAAAAATTCAACATTCAATTAATATGTAGCTCCTCCTCTTCCGATCCTATTTTCAAGATATTTCGTTTAAAGAATTTTTTACTTATTGAAGCCCAAAATGTGCGTATTGAAAATGAAAGTGGTCATTTTGAACATTTACTTAAATAATGAACTTAATAATTTAATCTTAATTAATAACATAATTTTTCAATAAAAATAATAATTTTGTGAATTTATTTAATTTCTTGATTTGTAGCTGCTTTGTTTATTATTTTCTCATTTTCTGTGAAACAGATTGGTTTTCGAACATTTTTACTAGTCAAAAGTTGTAGTCCGTTAAATTTCCTATCCGGAATGTTTTGTAAAATGTATCGTTTAAAAGATACAAAGTTTTGAGAAAAAAACAAAAAATTATTTTACTTACATTAATTCATAATTCGAAAGCCGTTGATTTTAGACAATAAAAGATTTGAATTTAGTTTGTAGAATATTTCATGCTCTTTAAATAAGCACTAAATCATTTTTACTGAAAAATCACTATTTTCGGAGCTATGGCTATGTGAAGGTGGAAATTGAAAAAAATGCTTTAAAGTAGCCTAACTCTCAATAGTTTGAATTTAGAAAAAAAATTTGTTATATATTTTTTTTAGGAAAATGTCTTCTATCACCACCTAAGTTATATAAAGTGTATCATATCGTCGGTTTAAAATTTTTTTTACAAAAATTGGTTGTGGACATTTTGTGGAACAACGTGTAAAATTTTACGTAGGAAAACAATCACTGTAAGATAATCAAAGTCCGCTTGAAAAGTATTTGTGAAATTCTTGATTGAAAAACTAAATTTGAAGATAAAAAAATATGTTTAAACGTTTTAAAATGATGGCTCATTGCAAAAGACCCGATTTCCCAATGAACCTAACCGCCTCTGGTCAGGTTTTAGGAGAAAAATACCAATTTAAAAAATTTTAACGTATAAATATATTTTCAAAACTGTACAACCTTAAAAGATTATAATCAAATTTCAATCAAATTTACTTGTAAATAGTCAACATTATACACATTTACAATTACTATGGTACTCTTATTACAAACTTACTTCTTTAAATTATTAACTTTGATCTTATAATTTTATAAAAATAGAATAAATTTTGGTTTCATATCACATTAATGAAAAGCATACAATAATAATAGAAAAGTGCAAATAGCAACCAACAAACCCAATATTATAGAATCTCTGCGTTTTCTTAAATTAACTCTTTGTATTAAACTGTTCAGTAAAGGAAACCGATTAGAGATATCATTAAATCTCGTTTGTAGTTTCTTAAAAGTTTGCCTTTGATTTATTAAATGTTCTCTGGTTTCCATTGCGATTGAAATTTGTTCGTTCACCAAACGATCAGAACTAAAAATACAAGTTTAAAAACAAACTAATGCAGCAAATAATACGGAAACTGTCAAGCAATAAAGAATATATTGTTCTTACCTATGAATGTGAGTGTTTTCCTTTAGGTATTGATCTCTTCGATTAATACCTTCTGGTCTGTATGAATCACTTTTAGAAGACTTTAATAGCTCCTCCCGTTCTCGACGGGCTTCGTGTTGGGTATTAGTCTTATAATAATCACGTGATAAATCGGCTAGAATATCTCTATGTCTTTGTAAAGTATGCAGCATTGCGGCGCCAGATACAGGTTGTTCAGACATTCGTTCGTTAATTTGAGTAAGCTAAAAAAGAATCTAAGTTTTTCACAGCTTCAAATAAGTAAATGTACGGCATCTACCTTTTTCAGTAACTGTTCGATCTCAATAGCCATAACTTCAAATGTGTTCTCTTCGGATAAAAGAGGCACCGAATCAGAATCATGATTGTGTGGGGTATTTATTCCAGCTCCCAATTTGCTAAAAGCTACAAGCTTTAAATCGATTTCATTTTCTAGAAGTCTCGCTTGTTTGCGAAGATCTACGAAAAAAATGCATTACATTTTATGTGAATAAATTATATTTTTAATTTTTGCTTATTATATGGTTGGTTTGGTGAAATTTAATAGTAAACTATCCAAAATATTTACCTTCATACGTCAACGCCGTTCCTGCCATGTTTGCTATGATTCACTGTCAAAAGCAGTCAAAAGTGACGTTTAATCAGCTGTTTTGTTTATATACAAAGTATTGGGAAATAATATCTGCGTCTTGTTTTTGATAATTTTTCAGACCAGAAAATACATCTTTATTGAAGAGGACCAGCAAAGTGATAAAACAATTATGAAACGTAGCCGAGCGAATACAAGCAGTAAACAAGTAATAACAAATTAGAAAGTACAGAAAGTAATTGAAAGTATTTAATTAGACTATTATTGGAATTCACTACAATACAAATCTCACGTGTCACGTCAGATTATCATTAGTTTATTTCTAAATAAAAAAAGGGAGAGATTCATTAATAATTTTGTAGCATCCTATGCAACCTCACGCAAGCATATTTCACCATATGTGATAATTATAATAGATGTCGCGATAACCCACGCTGTCAAATTTAAATTTAAACGTTGCACATTCCATAACGGTTTTTTATAGTCACAACAAAAAGCCCAGAAACTCTTTATAATGGGGCACAATAAAAGTAATTCGTTTATATATCACAAAAATCTGTTTGGTGATAAACAAAAAAATGTAAATTGCCGTACAAAACTACAAGATCGTTTCGATAGCAGTGATAATTCCGGATCAAATTCGAGCAGAATAAATCGCAGTATTTTGTCGTCTATTACGTTAAACGATACTAGACGAGTGTTAAGAGAAAGTGCAAGTAAAGTTTCAAAATCTTTCAACGATTTACGTACAACTTTGGGCAGTTTTACACAGGTAGTTTGAAAAGTTGGTTTGTTACGATATTTTATGTTATCAAATTTTAGAGGTTCAAAACTTCTACTAAAAGAAGGGAATTATTAGAAGAAGGCCCGATGACTCCGGCAGGTGCAACACCCCATACTTTTTCGAGAGCGATGCTTGGAAGAACTCCTACAAAATTATATAGTCCGTTTGGAATTGAGAGTCCGTATAATAATCCGTTGACCAATAAGTGTGAACGATGAACTGATATTTTTGGCAAACTAATTTTTATACTATTTATTATTTGAAAACATACTCATAACATTGTAAGTTTTTTTACTACATTTTGAAAAGTTAATTTTTTGATTGACATTTTAGTATTAAATCGTGTTCCCATTATTAATTTATATTTTATATGATTTGAATAAACTACAAGTACTTAGCTATTTTTTTTTTGTTGTTTTTTTTTTTCCAGAAAACAATTAAAAATTAGTTTTAACTTATTAGGTGGATTTTTTTATGTAAACTAGAAGAAAATGGAAATCAAAGTTTGCTTTACTGAGGAGACTATTTTGCTTTAAGACATTCCAAAACCAGATGCAGATTATGTATACATTTTTGTTAATTTTGCAGATTAATACCCTTCATCCAGCTAGGAAAAAATTTAGATAAAAAATAATTTTTAATTTTTTTAAGATAACTAAATCCAGCGGCGTAACGTCAGTTACTCCTCCGTTTCTCTAGAAATTTCAACAGATGAATTAATTAATTAAATAAAAAGTTCTTATTTTTTCTTTTGTCCTGTAGCTCAAAATTGATAATTCTCTTTATATTATTTTCAAGAGCTAATAATTTTAATTAATAAAAAGTTCTTAGTTGAAAATGAACGATGTCGGTCAGAACTTCTGAATTTGATTGCGACTAATTATTTTAAATTTTAGTTATACCGGGTGCTGAATGAGTTAGCCGAACATAGGAAATTAACGTATGTAAAAACTTAATTATACAAATACCTGCTTTCCCAATTATTTTAGAGAAAAAATAAAAGCTATAAAAATAATGCAGAAATATAAACTACGAATGATAAGATCATTAGATTTCATCTAACTTTTACTTAAAAGGTCAAAAATGCTTTAAAAGTTTCATTTATCGCACTGACCATGTATAAATTTATAAACTGATAAATGAAACTTTTAACAATTTCAAAAGCATTTTTTGACTTTAACAAAAGCTAAATGAAATCTAATGTTCTTATCATTCGTAGTTTATATTTCTGCATTATTTTTGTGACTCATTTTTTCTCTAAAATAATTAAGGAAGAAGGAATTTGCTAGATAAGTTTTTTTATGTTAATTTCCTATGTTCGGCTAAGTCAGAACAGCTATATTGCGAATAAAGCAAATTTATTTTATGAGGAACTTATTTTGATTGATATTGAAAGTTTAAATTGTCCCATGTTTGGACAAAGTTGGATAGCTTTAGATTAGAGAATAGTAATTTGGATAATTAAAGGTTTTGAGATTGGAGAAGAGTTAAACTGAATAATTGGAATTATGTACATGATAAATTTGGATATAAAAAATTCGTAATATTAAAATATTGAAAATCGCCCGAATTATACCCAAATTTGGTTCGGTATCATTATATTATAGGTGGTTATATTTTCTGTTCCCCTTTTGTACATGTTATTATTTTATTTATTTTCTGAATTTTGTTTTTTACCCAGAAGGTACCTAATCCGTAGGTACAGTGATTTTTAATAAAACTAAATAGCAATATCTTTCTATCAACGGGGGGACGCTGGCGCTGCACAGATTCTAAATGAAGTTATCAGGCTACGCGTATTGGTGCGTGGGAATGCAGTTGCAAACTTTGTGATGGCAAGATAGAAAATGGCCCGATGCTCTTTGAACACAATGCAAAGAGAAGACTTGCATTTTCCTCATACAAAGAAGACCTCGAGTGACCATACATCTCGTTTCTCAGCTTCGTGTCCCGTTGTCCCGAGAAATTTAAAACGAAACTCGAATTGTCCCGTTCTTCTGAACTTGTCCCGTTTTTGTTCCATTTTTTGAACATATACGTGAGAATTGGTTGAAATTCCAAAAAAAGAAGTACTTTACTTTAAAGAGGTTGCAAACAAAAATAACAAACAAAATCAAACATTATTTAACATATTATTTTTTATTATGTATTTTGGTTTTTATTGGTGCTAAAGAAATTTATTGCGCTTTTCAATTTTCACGATTTTTATCGTGGGGGTTTTATATTTTGTAAATGCCGAATTTCAATTATTGTTTAGAACTTATATAAACTTATTATTAAGTCCAACCTATTGAAATGTTAAAGAAAATTTTTATTCTTTGTCATGGAAAACCTGGAAAATACAGGAAATTTTATTTATAAAATTTAGTGAGAACCCTGTTTTTAGAAAACTATCATGTTTTATTCGGAACAAATGTACGTTTTGTGGTTCATCTGTAATTATTTATTAATGCCGGAATTACAGAATTAGAAATACATAGTATATGGTTGCCTACGTTGGTAATATTATAAATGTGTCTAGGTTTCAATATAATAATAGTATGTAGATGGATAAATAAATAAATAAATGTTTAAGAGTAATATTACTTTGATGTACTGCCAGTGGCGGAACTACGGAAATGCGGTGGGTGCGACTCACGCGGCCTCATGAATCTTTTAAAAAAAATTTAAAACGATTAAAAATATAATAAAATAATATAAAAAATAATGTTAAAAGATAATAATAAAATAATTTTAAAAGGCCGGTTTTACAATAGACGGATAAACCTGGTATAAAGTTATACTTAGTATTACCATTATTACCAATAATAATTCACCCAAGTAACATTTTTCCCTGGTGAAATTAAAATTTCTCTGCTGGGAGCCCTGACTGATATCCGTCTCTCTCAGGCTCTCTTTTGACAGACCTCTTACAGATACCTAGCAGGTGTTTATATGGGATTATTTGCAGGGCTCTGAAAAATATCTGTGGTAGATCCCTCCTAGGTACTCTGTTGCAGGTGATTTAATAATTGATATTCTATTTTTAACTCCAATAAAAAAAATTTTTTTGGAGGTAAGCTAATCGAAAAAGCATTTCAAATTTTTTTTTGTGAGGATTTGGTGAGGAAACAATTGAACCAAATATAAAAGCAATAAAATTACAGAAAATATTAACTAAAATATTAATTTATATTTTTTTGTTAAAATTTGTTAGGTGGCTTGTAAAAAAATATGACAAAAAAAATTTTAATAGGTATCGTATGACGTAACATTCATTTTACAAGTTTGACAGTAGCTTTTTTCAAACATACTAAAGAAGAATTTACTTTTATCGGGCGGTATGTGGAACCTTTTTTGTGAAGATATATAAGGACGAAGTACCTACGGCCTACGGTTCTTTCAAAATCATTTGTTTTATTTACATGTAAAGTGGTCAAATCTGACAGTTATCAGTAATTTAATTAATTATTTAGAACGATTGAAAATTTGTGTGCTGTATTGAAAATGGTCAGTTCTAATTATTAATACTACACAGAAAAATTTTTTTAGAAAATTCATCTATTTGACATTAGATGATTACTTTTTATATGATTCATCTAAATTAGTACTTACTAAAATCACCCATATGGAATTAAGTAAATCATCTAATTTGGAAATATCGAAATCATCTAAATAAATCTTTGAATCAGTTTTTGCTAAACTTTTATACAAATCTGACAAATAATAGCGAAATATTATCTTGTATAACTTTTATGCCCGTATTCACCAACTACAAATAGCACTATTTATACGGGCATTAGTCGAATTAGCTAAACGAAATTGTGTTTGTATTAAAAGTACTCTATAATTCATCTACATTTTTAAAAAAGTTACCTATATGAAATAAAAATCTTAAATAGTTTTTTAAATAAAAACTTTTACGAAAAAAATAGACGCTTAAGGGGTTATGCCTACTTAGGAGGTCAAGAAAATGCGACTTTTTGATATTTTTTTCTGGAAAAGTGTATATGTTACGGTCAATGACGTAAATTGGGCATTGACGTCAATGGCCGGACAATGACGTCAATGCCCATTTACTCTATTATCTATTACTCCGGTCATTGACCGGCCATTGACGTCAACGCCCATTAACGGCAGACAATGATGTAAATATTTTGATATGATTGTCATATTTACGTCTTTGGCCGGTCAATGACGTTAATTTGCCAAAATGGATTGGACAATGATGATATTATAAAATAATTACTATAAGGAACAGCAAAATGGCGATGTACTTCAACGAGAGACAATTATTTTTTCCGTGTAAATGACAGCAACTCGGCCCTTTTCAAGGCCTCGTAAGTGTACAGATATTTTTATTTAATTTAGACAAACAATCGTTTTAGAATGGATCCATGTGTTTGCGTCAACCAAAGCGGCCCGGAGGAAAAATTAATTAAATTTAATGAATTCATTTTGTGATGGATCCGTGATTTGCTGTAGTTGCGCCAGCCAAAACTGAAAGAGTGATATAATATAGAATCTGTAGAATAGTAATTTCATCATTGTCCACCTTGTATTGGACATTAACGTCATTGCCCGGGCAATGATACAAAAACCACATGTACAATTTTAAATGTCAACATTGCCCAAAATGTATGCTCATTGACGTCATTGGCCGGTCAATAACGTGAGTGCCCAACTAAGCTGGTCATTGACGTTATTGTCCGGCCATTGACGTTAATGGCCAAATTGTCAACATTGACCGTAACATATATATATTATTGCACAACAATTTTTTATATTGAAAACAGCTTTATTTTAGAAATGCAATGTAATTTTTTTTGTACAAAAATATTAAGAAATAACCAATTTACAGTCAATGTTCTACAACCCTATTTTTAAAAAGCATTTTGCAGTGGACAATTCTATGCGGAATCAGTTTATTCAAAATCAAAAATTTAAAAAGATATAGTAAACACATAAGTTTATCTAGTTCTTAACGAAGCCATTTTCCTAAAAATTGAATTTTGACAAAATGGCAGATGTTCGAAGTTCAAATATCGATTTTCGTAAAAAATAAATGCAATGTTTTTCACTCATTAAAGTCATAAAATTCAAAATACAGATTAAAATAAAAATCCTTCCGTTAAGGACCAGATTTTGATGTTTAAAACAAGTACACCAAATTTGAAATGGATTGGTGCACTACTTTTTGAAATATCTTGTCCACCGACTTCGAAAATGAAGATTTGTAAAAAAGGGCTGTAGAAGATCGCCTGTGAATGGATTATTTCAATATTTTTGTACAAAAAAGTTACATTTATTTCTAAAATACTGAAATTATTGTGCAATAATATAATATAGGCACTTCTCCAGAAAAAAATAACAAATAGTTGCATCTTTTAAGTAGACATAACCCCTTAATAAGTATTATGAGAATTTGAGCTTTTTCATTTTTGAGATTGGCAGATTGATTAAGATTTTTTTCTAAATTAAAAATTTCTTAATTATTGATGAATTCACAATTATTTAATTCTATATTTGCTGGTGTACGAAAGCGGGCAAAGGCCGCCAACAGGCAAATTCACCCATTAAATAATTATTTTTGTAAATTGCAAGATATGATATTGGAGTCGTACAGGTGCTATTATACATATTTACAACATATTTCTTTTCATAAAATTGCTTTTATTTTTGTAGTTTTTCATATTGATCTTGCTATTCTAAGGTATCCGATTAATAAAAAATTACAGCAGTAGTTATTCTCGTAATAATGGTACCAGTTTAATATTTCCTTGCATTGTTAAATTTTAATTGAATTATTAAAATAATAATTTTTATCTTGCGTGCAAAGTGATCGGAGATAGTAGAGGCTATTTAGGAAATTTAATATTAAGTTGAATGATATTTTGGTATGTATAATATTGCATCACAGCATCTCATTTTTTTGGTATTCCCATGAGCAATAAAAATTCTTCTTGAAAATGCCGGACTTAAATCAATCTAATCTAAAGAACGTAATAAATATCGGCAATATCCTGTACTCTGATATGAAGCAAGACTTTGGGTGCGTCAAAATTGTCCTCAGATATCATTTTCTCGTGCAAAAGTTCGAATTCAAGAGAACGTGCACCGTGAGCAAGCGATAGATTTTTACGTGCATTAGTAAATATTTATCATAATATGCAATGAAATAAAACAGAAATTTGGCATGCTATTGTTGTAAAGATAAATAAAATATAATTTTGTTTTTGTTTCAAATAAAAATAAAGTTAAAATTAGACATTAAAAAGTTATTCGACTATTTAACATCCATTTAGGTGTTCAAATGTATGATGAACTCTCGCCCTATTGAACGATAAGAGATATATGAAGCTATTTCGTATAATTCATAAATGCGTACATCGTTAAATTATAAACAGTTCTTAGTAAAATAGCATCCAGATTACAAAAAATATTAATTTAAATATTGATAATAGCAAAACCTAATCGAAATCAACTAGTGTACTTTAAAATTTGCAGAAATGCGAATCTTTTTATATTTTCTGTGCTTGTTGAATTCTTGTTGTAATCTTTTTCATTGTGTAAGTCATAAATATAGAGGTAAATAATTAATATACTCACGCATTCAATTTTAGCTTAGTATACCTGGTGTAAATGTTGACAAAAACACTTTAACGTCATTGGGAATTAAAACTTTAGATTGGCAAGAAAGTGAAACTTCAAATCTTCCTCCAATACAAGTGCACCATAATTACAGTAAGGTTTCTCATCAGTTTGGGCAAACTAACAATATCAACAATCACCAATTGCATAACGATTTTCAGGAACAGTTGACCTTAAAACCGACTTACGACGATCAACAACAAACTATCGAGGACTTTGACCAAAAAAGTGAAAATCAACTAGAACAAAAAATTGTTCCAACAAACCAATACGAAACCTATTTCAAAACCGAACAAGAAAATAATAATAATCAACCAAATAAGGACAAATTGAGACAACTAGATAGTATAGTACAAGCAGAAAGCAAATTTCAAGAACAAGATTTAAATGTTTATAATCGTATACAAAGTGAAAGAGAACCCAAAAAATTTTTTGAACTAAACGAACCAATTAACATACATGGCTTCAAGTTTCCACCAGATCCTGAAGATTTCCATCCGAATAACAAGCGAAGTTATACAGATTGTCCTAAGCAAGCGACGGGACAGTTCGTATATTCTTACTCTTGCAATCAATTCTTAAACTGTTGGAAAGGTCGAGGATTTGTTACTAATTGCTCACCGGGGACTCTGTTTAACCCTGTGACTTTGGAATGCGACTACGCTTCTAAAGTAAAATGTGTTGTGAGTCCAATCCAACCAACTAATGTTACCAATCAGACTGTAGACATAAAATGTCCATCGAATTTTTTTGGGGCTATCCCTCATCATAGTGATTGTTCGAAATATATTAGCTGTATTAATGGAGTCGCAAACATAAGAGAATGCCGGTCTGGTACTTTATTTAGTTTAAAAATTAACGGTTGCGACTCTCCTCAATATGCCGAATGTGCCGGTTGGAGTTCAAATTTTGGTAAACTTAATGTAACTGTGCCTAAAATCAGTACAACTACTTCAAACTATGTTTTTGTCAAAAATAGAAGCAATAGACTGCCAACAGAACGAACGGAGAATCAAGTAAACAATGGTAATCCATTTTTAAATGGGCAATCTCAAATTCCGCCGCCAGTATTGTATAACACACAGAACACTCTAGATAATTCCAATATACAAGGTCAAGAAGCATTAAACTATAACAGATTTCAAGGACATACTGAGAGTTATCGTTCCGTCGAGGAGCAAACCGAATATCCAATTCGAATAAATAAGAAAGTTGCTTGCCCTCCTGGGGGAACAGGATTATTTCCACATCCTGATGATTGTTCAAAATTTTTAAATTGTGCCAATGGTCAAACGTTTATTCAGGAATGCGGTCCAGGTACTGTTTTCAATCCTGCTATAAAAGTTTGCGATTATCCATACAATGTTGAATGTAACATTCACCATGAAAATCATGGCGAAAATGTAATTGATATTAGGATGCCCGCTGGAAGTGTGAATTCCGACATATCTTCAAACGTGCTATCACATAAAGTACAAAATGAGGAACAAAACTGTGATTCAGTTAATTGTCCATCTGGAGTATCAGGACTCTATCCCCATCCATGCGTATGTTCCAAATTTCTGAATTGTGCTAATGGACGGACATTCGTTCAAGATTGTGGTCCGGGAACAGTATTTAATCCGATTCATAAAGTTTGTGATTTTCCATACAATGTTGAATGTGGAAATACAAATGGAGAGAATGTGATTGATATTAGAAAACCTATAACATCTGAAAGTCACAGCCATAATAAAACCGTAATAATAGATGAAGATACTTTAAATAAGCTACTTGAGCAAGTGTATGGAAAACGTGAAACTACAATTATTCCACCATTAATTAATATAAACCAAGAAATTGCACACCCAAATAATGTAGAAACCGATCAAGTTTTAGATCATCGTATCGGCGATGAAGTATCTTCCGAAATACTTACGTATGCACCACTTCCATCGACCGATATAAACGCCGATTATGACTTTGGAAATGGAGGACTTGATCTGGAAGGGGATTCTAGTAACCAAGGAAATAATTTTCCTGTAGTTAAGACAACTCCGAAATACATTTGTGATATGTTTAACTTTTATTGCAGTATCAACGAATGTATTCCACAAAGTATGGTTTGTGACGGAAATGAGGTAGGTACTTACCCAAATAATAGGAAAATGCTAATTTGTCGAAAACTTTATTTTAGGATTGTTTAAATGCAGGAGACGAACTGAACTGTGAAAGATTTACCAACAAGTATGTTTTATTTCAAAACGCAATACTTGCCGTGCGAGAAAAAGAAAAGTTTTTAAATATCAGTGTCGCATATTGCGCAAAATCGTGCTTGGAATCGAAAGGCTTCAGATGTAAATCATTTTCTTACAGGTATAATGGATAAAGCTTGTTAAACGATATTTCTTACTTCAATAATGGCTTATTTTTAGAAAAGACGATGGTGCTTGTTTCTTATCCGATTTGAACGTGGGAAATTCGGGTGCTCTTATTACTTCACATCCGTACGATTATTACGAACTTAAAAGTGCCAGCGTTAATTGCACTACTTTGCATAAGTGTCCAAACCAAAAATGTATTGAGGTGAAACAAATATGTGACGGTATTAACGATTGTATGGACAGATCCGATGAAAAAGGTTGCAGTGCCGAAACGTTTGGTTATGCCATTAGACTGGCTGGTACGAATAAAAAACACGAAGGGCGGATTGAAGTAAAAGGTAATTACTAAAAATTATGCATATTAAGAGCAATTAGCTCTTCGATATCTTTCTAAATGTTTACATCCAGTTTCATCAAATTAGTTTAATGTAGGTACTCAGTTTATTGAAAAGAAGATCTCATTTGTTTGCTACTACCAAATGACAAGACCAATTTCAACTTAAATTCTTTATCTCTTTTCTGTTGTATGTTGGCCTATCGCACTATCACATTAATAAAAGATTCTATAAATCTTTGTGGAACCCAAAGTGTTTAGCGAAAAGTCTAGTCTTCAAAAAACAAGAACTTAAAAAATGCATTTTTAAAATTTTATTTACTGAAAGTTTGTATTAAAAGAATGAAATTAGTGCTTTTAATATTTTGTGCCATTAATGTTAAGCCCAAAATAAATTTTTAAAAACCTAGCTACTTCACTAGGAGGTGTTGCAAAACGTGACAACTCTATACAACAAAACGAGTAAGATACAGAATATACACATCCGCATATTGCGGTAAGACAAAGACAAAAAAACTTAGTAGAAACTTGAAATTTTTTTAAAATTTGTTCTAGTGTATAACATACCTTTAAACGTCAGATTAATATACTTCAATATGGCCGCAAACATTTGTTACATCATTGACTTTGTATAATAATTTAATTTATTTTTGTAGACTATAATTATTATTATAAATTAATTATTACTTATAGTCTATAAAAATAAATAAATTAAATTATTTATTATTATAATATACAAAATCAATGATGTAACATATGTTTGCGGCCATATTAAAGTATAATCTGACGTTTAAAAGTATAATGTAATTTAAAAAGATATCGGGATATATGGAACGCAATCAAACTCATAAAGTTGTCAGGTCGACGTTTCGGAGGACTTTATTCGCTCCATCTTCGGGACTAAACAACCAGGATGTATATTGTTTGGTACATGACTCCGAAACGTCGACCTGACAACTTTATGAGTTTGATTGCGTTCCATATATCCCGATATCTTTTTAAATTACATTTATCGCATTGGACGAGATTAGGTTTATTTATTATCGTTTAAAAGTATGTTATACACTAGAACAAATTTTAAAAAATTTCATGTTTCTAAGTTTTTTTGTCTTTGTCTTACCACAATATACGGATGTATATCTTACTCATTTTTTTGTACAGGGTTGTCAAGTTTTGCAACACCGTCTAGTGACGTAGCTGGGTTTTTAAAAATTCAATTTTGGACTTAATATTAATCGAAAACAAAAATTAAAAATGTAAATATAACAAATTGTATATTAGTAAACTTTATAGATTGATATTATTCAAAAGTACTAATTTCAACAGTTGCAAATTCCTCATTGTCTTAAAAGAAACCCAACATTACCTTAACAATAAAAATATTAATTTAATATCCAAAAATTATAAAATAATTCAGACTAGTAGACAAATTGTTCTTAATTATTATGTTTAATATTACTTAATACATAAATGGAGTACATAATATTATGTAAAAGTTAAAATAATTTAATTTTAAGTAGAAACAACTGTTTATTGAAGTATACACACAGATTTATTTATAAAGATTCGAAACGTCAAGAAAACATCAAATGATGGCTTTAATGGCAGTAATATTATAATCACTCAACACCAAAGAGAAAATCGTAACATAAATTTGTATACGAATACATCAAATTTCCATTGAAAACATCCACTTATAAATTTCTTAAGATTTCCCTAGATTTCGTTATATTTCCCTTCACTTACACCACGGAGTTCCCCGGCAAATTTTCTCTCGCTCAACACTGGTAACAGGTTATTACCAGGAAATCTCAATTATAAAGTTTAGGAAATAATTAGACAGAATGTGTAAACGTTTACTACCTACATACACAATTAAAAATTAGAATAACATCTAGAAAAACAATAGGCGGAAAACCATGTAAATTTATTCAACTTCTTTTTTTTTTTTTTTTTAAATGCGTACAAATGATATCGCAATTGCAAATTTAATTTTTGAATATTATTAAAACTTGTTGACTGACCCCCCGGTCAGGGATACCTTGATATAATATTATTCTGCATTGATATCGTCAGAAGTGATATACGTAGATTATATTCCCAACGTAAATTTTACTCCATGGTTATTTTTCAAAATCTTAATCCGGCCGGGGGGGGGGGGTTGAATTTTTTTAAACATTTTAAATTATATTTTTCAATTTTATCGAAAATCATATTTTTTCAATATCATTGAATTTTTTCAAAATTATAAATAGCACAACAGTGGTTTGATGTGATCGCTGATTGAGTTAGAGAGCAAAAACTATTTATAACTATATTTACATAAGACTAGCCAATTAGGACATACTATCCACCTCGCGATTAATAAACCTCATAACGTCGTACTTATCCACTATTATCAAACACTTACATTTGCATAAATTATTTTTAGCTTTTGGTAAATGGGGATACATCTGCGATGACAGATTTGGTCTAAGAAATGCGGATGTTGTATGCAAAGAGGTAGGGTTCAGTCTGGGATCTTTGGAAGTGAAATCTAATTCGTTCTATGCAAAGGACTTAAACGAAACAGATGTATTTTATTTAATGGACGATGTAACCTGTTTGGGAAATGAATCTAGCATTAGAGATTGCGATTTTAACGGTTGGGGAGTCAGTAACTGTGAAGCACAAGAAGTAAATAAATATTGAGTTTAATGAAAATTAAATTTCAAATAATCGATTTTAGGTCGTAGGTATTATTTGTAAAACACCACAGGAGAATTGTCCTGTAGATAATTGGAAGTGCGACACTGTTCAAGAATGTATTCCTTTAGCATTTGTATGCGATGGCGTTTTTGATTGTACCGATCAATCAGACGAAGGCACTCAACATTGCGATGTACATATTTTGACACTTCTGCAGTTGAACATTATTTTACAATTTATTTCTTTCAGGCTCCAACCGAATTACGGTTGGTTAATGGAAATTCACAACTGGAAGGACGAGTTGAAATTCGTTATCATGGTATTTGGGGTACAATATGTGATGACGATTTCAACGATGATGCCGCAAAAGTTGTTTGCAAAAGTTTAGGATTCTATGGAAACGCAATTGCCAAAAAAGAAGGTGCTTTTGGTCCAGGTTTGCAATATTGGTTTTTTTTACTACTTGAGTGTCTCATTAATGTACAATTACAGGTTCGGGACCCATATGGTTGGATCAGGTATTTTGTCAAGGAAATGAAACTACACTCGGAGAATGCATTCACTGGAATTGGGGCGAACATAACTGTGAGCATGCTGAAGATGTAGGAGTTGTTTGCACAACTTCACAAGTACCGATAGAGTATAATAATAGTAGTAATAATAGAATTATTGAAAAGCATCAAAATGTTGACAACTTGCCTGAAAAATCGTTCTCTGGAAGATGTGGTTACAGAAAAGATGATCTATTTATTGAAGACGATGTACATTTTCGAGTAATAAAGGGATCTATTGCAAAGAAAGGCGATTATCCTTGGCAGGTTAGTTTTCATTTTGGACTTGATTATTTTTATTTTTACGAAACTTCCAGGCCAGTTTACGTATCAAAAATAAATCGAAACCTACGCATTGGTGCGGAGCTATTGTAATTTCTAACAAGTTTGTGTTGACTGCAGCTCACTGTCTAATCGGTTTTGCAAAAGGAGCGTATTTTGTAACTGCTGGTGATTACAATACTGACGAAATTGAAGGAACCGAACAAGAAGCATATATTGAAGAATTTTATATTCATGAAAAATTCAGAAATGGTCAAAAAATGAACAATGATGTTGCTTTAATTAAACTAAAAGGCGAAGGTTTGGTGTTCACGAAAGATATTCAACCAATTTGCTTACCGGAAGCTGATAAACCTTATGAATCTGGAATAAATTGTACCATTTCAGGGTTTGGTTCGATCCAAAGTGGAGTCTCAGGTAATTATTCTGATAATATAAAACGTTTACGTATCGTTCTGCTCCAAATTTGTAGGTCAAGGCGACTGTAAATAATTAAAAAATTAAATAATAAACTTAATTAACACTTTAAATTCGTGAAATATTGAACTTGAACATATATATTTTAACAAATAAATGGAGCGCAACTTGGCGAAACCAGATACTTTTGTTAGTATTTTATAAAAATAAATTTTTGTCAATTTTAGGTTACTCTCACGACTTAAGAGCAGGCTGGATTAAAATACAACCAACCGAAGTATGTCAAATGCCACATGTATACGGATCTGCAATTACAGAAGGGATGATATGTGCTGGATCATTGGACGAAGGAGTAGATGCTTGCGATGGCGATAGTGGAGGACCTCTAGCTTGTTTAAATAACGGTAAATTTACTTTTTCTTCACGATTTAAATCATAAATATTTCATTTTAGGTTTATTTACATTGTACGGAATAACTTCATGGGGTCAACACTGTGGTCATGCTAATAAACCAGGAGTTTATGTAAAAGTATCGCATTATCGTAATTGGATAGATGACACGATTAAGAGGCATTCATAAATATTACCTATATTGTTACATTTTAGAAGAATTAAAGTCTAGAACCTAAATTACCCCAGTTATCGAAGCTTCCTTGTTTTTCGGTATTGCATTTAATAAAAATGTAAATCAGGTTAAATATTTAAATTTTTATTAGCTTTTTAAGTTGTTAAAAATGAATGTACTATAGTGTAATAATTTTTAATTTAATTTATAATTTATTGTTAATAAAATAATAGATACGAATCTTTAGTTTATTTACTAGAATTCGTACTCGGCTTTGCCTTCTTCTCATAATGTTACTTGAGACCAGCATGTCGACACTTTTAGATTTCAAATTTGCTACTAAACTACAATGATAGTAAGATTGATTCTAAATTTTCTACATTATAAAACCAAATACTGTTATTTTTTGTTTGTCTGTCTAATTGCCCAAAAAATTTTGTTCAAATAAAAATTACTTTAAAACTGTTACGTGATTTTTAAACCTTGATCGATTAAGTAATAATCAACAATGAGTACACACTAAAATCAATTGTCATTTTAAATAGCAATTTATTTATCATACGCACAATATGATATACTACGAAGTAGGTATTAAATCTTACAAATTAGAGAAGGGCCATTAGAACTCATATTTATATCCTGATGATCATACAATTTTTTTAAATTTCATACTGTATAAATCTTATAAGGAGCAGTTGTAATCGAACAATTCCCATTATTAACATAACGGGAAATAAACTTGTTTTTTGTTTTTGATAATTATTATAAGACTGGTTATTTAGGTTAAAAGAGCAAAAAGTGTCGTTTAAATGAGGCAACGGCACTTGTTACCTCGGAGAGATTCATGAAGAATATTATCGACAATAAATTGATTATGACACCAATGCCGGCTAAACAGATTATTTATACTTAGATGATGACTGAGCTAAAATAATGATAATTAACATGATTCCTTTTATAAAGAATTGCCTTAATCCGTTATATTTATGATATAACCGGGCATTGCGATTTTAAATTATTAAGGTCAATTTTACTAGGTACTGTACTACTTACTGTAGACTGTACTCATATAATAATAATAATTATTATTTTAAGTTAAAGTTTATCAATTTATTGTGGGTATTTGTAAATTTAACAAATTTTTTGACAATAATTTGATTATTTCAGTTTATTCTGTACTCTGGACTATATTATTAAAATTTTCAAAAATATAAAAATTGGATTTTAGATTGTTGATTTGTAAAACGATAGATGCACCTTGTAAAATACATATCCCAAAATAACGTGAGGCTGAGCACAGTGACGGATCAAGCTATTTCAGCGCCGAGCCGGGTGCAGTTAGGTTAATGACGGCTTTATCAGCGGTGGCTTGTCAGGGGAGGTATAGGCAAATTATGAAGTATTAATTAAACTAATAAAATTTTTAAAAAAGTAGAAAGATAAATTTTCGATTGTGAGAAGTGAGAACTATCAAAGGATAAATACTCCATCTTCACACTTATCCAAGATGTAACGCAAAACTACCGCAAAAACAAAATTTTCAGCCTCGCACCTACATGGAAATGATGTAGTCATCACATCGATAGTCTCTTATTAAGTAGGTAAGATCAATCACACAACATAATATACACAAGTTTGTAATTTTTGAAACCGGGGAGTCTGGGGGGTGTGGAACACCCTCCAGTACACCTAAACAAAATTGGTCCCAGAATCTAGGTTCCTATAGATTTTTCCAAATGTCTTTTGTAACCTAGATCAAGTAATGCCCAGTGGAATCACAACTTTAAAACCGTGTAAAACAGGTGTACTGGAGGGTGTTCCACACCCCCCAGACCTCCCGGTTGTAAAAACTGAAAACTTGTCACCTCTCTAGTTTACCAGAAGAAATGTAAAGGCTAAAATAATTGTTAAAAAAAATAATAAAATAGATAGGGGGGGGGGGCATCCCTCGATAGCGGTGGATGATGATTCGGATTCAGGAGGTTAATTTACATATGAATTAGAAAGAATGGTATCGGGGCTCGAAAAGAAATTTAATTTGCAGACCTGTGTTATCATTAAGGGACGTCCATTAATTACATGGACGTTTAGGGGTGGAGAGGGTCAAGCCGAATCTTGCCCAATTTCGGTAAATATCACATAATTAAAAAAAAAACAAACATCTCACCAGGGGGAGAAAGGGTCGAAAAATCGCCTCACATAATTAATGGCCGCTTCCTACTTATTTTACTTTACCAATTAAATCAAAGAAAATATGAATTAAATCACAATTCGTGACTTCTTGCTTTGCGTTTTGTGACTTATTGATTTGATATAGAGCCCGCAATTCAGATATTCTTTTTATTCAAAATTTAATATTTTATAGAAAATAAAATTAAACAATCACAATTTTGGAGCCTTCTGAATTTTGGCGCTGGGTGCTGGTTGAGCTGCACCCTCGGCCTGATATGGTTTAGTATTCATTGTAATCTCGGATAAAACTGAAGTTTTATTGCACTACCGATGGTTTCGAAATTACTCTGAAGAGATTTTTCATCATCGAGAAATCCAAGAAATTTTAGAAAATCCTAGTAAATCAGAAAAGAAAATCTAGTGCACAAAAATTTGCCTTTCGAGACTCTCCTCATCGTTATTATGTATTCATAACCTATGAATTCCACTTAGGCTAGGATAAGCTTCAGTTTGCCTTGATCTCAGGTTGTCTTCTATCTAACAATAGCCGAAGTGACTGTTAGCATATTAGTTGTTTTACACCTGAGGTGGCTTACTGGGCTTGTCTCAGATGTGGCCATAAGCCATAATCCTATTTTTTTGTTGATAAGAGCAAATCATCAACCCTGGGGATCGCCGGTGCCGGCTTTACGTGCCCTCCGAAGCACGGAGACGATCATAAGAAATTTTAGACTCTTTCCGAATTCGAACCGGATACCTTAGTGTCAGCAGTTATTCAGCTAACATACTAGGGTCCAGTATTTCAGTTGCTAGTTAAACTAAATTCAAGGTTTAAACTACGTTTATGTCTACCTGATTGGTCAGATATTGAGTTTAAACTCTGATCGTAGTTTAAACCACAACTGAAATACTGGCACTTAGTTAATGACCGTCTCTACTTTATGATTAACCTTCTCAAATGAAGATGTCACGAGCCGCCCCTGCTCTCTTGTAGTTTTGGTATTAATTTTGTTTTAATGTTGTGCGCATGCGTACAATAACACGCACGTGAAAATAATTTTTTAACTAAAATATAGGTGGTTTAAATTTGAACTTAACTTGATTTTCAAATTTCGCGCTTTCAAATTCTTTAAAACACAACTTAGAGTATAAGATGTAAGAAAATATTTATTCGACTTACGATAAGTTTCGCTGATACCAATAAATTATTGCTTCTATGTCGTTGGTATGCGTGTGAAGTATTAAGAAGTACGCATAATGCTGATGGCGTCCTCACTGATGAAAAGTTTCTTGGGAAGCAACAATCGCTATTCTTCTAAATAAAAATATGGAGACACATATTTAGCTTACTTTTCAGTTTATCGATGTAAACGTTAAATTTTCTTGAAATGTAATCTTATACGACTTTTTTCGCATTTTTAGAGCTAAATCTCAGTATGACTTCTAGTATATGAAAACTGAATGGTGATTAATCAATATTCAGTAGTTGTTACTTATTGCCTAAAAAAACAACGACCTACTATTTAACGTGGTATCCGAACCATGGCAGTTACTAGAAATCAAACTTATGGTCTACGCCTTAATGAACATTTAGCGAAAGTGCCTACTTAAATTTTTTTGATATATTTGATAAATGGCTTATTAAATTAATGATGCAATTTGTTTATTGCGAAAACTTTAATTTGTAATTGTTGTACTTTGTAATTTTAATCAATAAATCATTATTAATTTATAAGTAAGGTAGACATAGTTATTTGAATCTTATGTAATTTTAAATGCTTAATGTGTAAATGAGTAGTATTTATTTTTTAATTGAGAGGAATGTCTACAGTAGCTCTTACTTAAAATAGTACAGTTTTGCGGTGGATGAATATAAATTAAAAAATTTGGTTTTCATTATCTAACCAACAAAACGAAGCATATTATTAAGCAAATTAATTGTGTATATAATTGTAATATATAATCAAGTTTTATAATATTAATGCTTACAAAATGTATCTACTTATAAATGCAGAACTATGTGACTGAAGAATGGTCAAGATGGTTTTGTTGTTGAGCACATATTAAAACCATTGTTGTTTCTTGAGAAAAAGTGAGTGAGTGATCCATGTTTTTAATTGATACTCAGCATATTGTAGTTGTCCGATTTCACCGGTGTTGAAAATTTGTAGAGTTTAATAGTAAATTGAGGTTGTAGTAACGAAGGAGATCGATTTGATATTTATGCAGACATCGAATTTTATTTACAGATTATTTTGAAATGTATTGTCCTGTGCATTTACATGAAAGTTTGTTGTCAATCATTTGATTTACCTATCATGGGTAAAGAATAAGATTTAATTTCATGCTATCCATTTCGATTTTTTAATGATAAACCAATGCGCTAGCAATGTCATGAAGCAATCGAATGGACCAGACATTTCAATTTTTATGAGTTAATTGTTTTAAATTAATAGATAGATTCAATAGAGCATGACCAGACGCTGGAGGTTAGAGCATTGGATTGCTATGTTGTCAAAATTTGTTTAAGTAAATCCGAATTTTTCAGATTTTATGTCTTTCAAATGCTTCAAAAGAAATTTAAAATATAAGTTTACTAAAAAAAAATTTCAATATCAATAATAGCTAAAAGTAAATAGTAATTTATTCATTAGATTGAATTTTGCAATACAAAATTGTCAGTTACAAATTATATTAAAATCTTTAGTCTTTAGTGTTATTATTGACTTCATTTGTTTAATTTCAACAAAAAAATAAAAGTGGATCTGTGGAAACTCAATCCGAAGGAAGGAAAGAAAAGAAGAAATATTAATAGAGGTCTTGAAGATGGGACGAATGCGAGTCCGAAACCATAACCGCTGGTCTACCAGTTGCTATGCATTTCACTTAAACTTTTATAATTAATTTTTATAACTTTTATATGTTTTAATCGAAATATTGATTTTTATGTTAATTTTTTATAATGTCGTACTTTAAAAGTACTTTACAGCCGTCCGCCATTTTTTTGTTTTAAAAGCAATTGCGTTCACAAAACTTTTAACTTTGACAATTATTCTTGATTGTCATGTTATAGTGAAGTTTTTATACTATTTTCAGAAAAATATTGGTTTTATAATTATTCAAACAAAACGATTTGTTCAAGTTTTTTGATTTTTTAAATTTAATTTTTGCAATAATTTTTTATTTGACAATTAAAAGATGTTGTTTCGTAATTCCAAATTTTAATTTCTTCATGATCTGAGCTTCATTATTTCAACGTTTAATCGGTGTGTTTCCCATTCCCATCGAAAGTTGGTACCTATATAAGAAGACGTTACTGTAGGGCAAAAGTATTTGATTATACGAAGAGAAACCGTTTACACCTATACTTACTCATTAACTTACTTATAATTACTTAAACGCTGATAATACGGATTTTACATTTTAATAACAACTGTGTTATTATGTGATGCGTTACAATAACAAACAATTAAAACAATTCGTTGACGCTTTTTAATTCAAAAATAATTGTGTTTCGAAACAGAAAGTTAATAACTTTTTAAGTGTTGGGTTAGTGCATCATTCAAATTTTGGATTAAAAATTTCAAAATCACCAAAGGTAAGTAAAACATTATTTTGATGTAGGTACCTACTTATAATTTGCGCTGATATGAAAATTTCGTGTTATTGGATTGCACAAACACAATATGCATAAATTGCAATTTTATTTAACAGTAAAAAGGAAAACTGCTTACTACTGAATATTGCCCCAATTATTTTACTGCTTTACAAAAATGGAATTGCAAAATTATAGAATTTTACTGCACTTGAAATTATTATTAGGGGCTAAAATTCGATTTTTATTAATTGGAAGAAGTAAAAAAATACAATAGGTGATTAGTTTTTCAATATTTTGTAAGTTAAATTTTTATTTTATTAATTATAAATAATTTTTTTTAAATAAAACGAAATATTTAAAATTTAAAAAAAAATCGGAATCCACAGGAAATAAACTAGATGACTATAGTTGAATCACATTTTGAATAATAGTAGTCTAATAAATAAGATGATAATTTATTGATATATAAATTATTCAGTTGGTTCTTTACAATTTGTCGCTTCTCATATCAATTAGAACAATTAATTATTGGAAATAATATAAAAATAGTTATTACGGATTTTCCATTATTTAATTTTCAAATTAGTTATTTTGCGTATTAATAAGGTAGTGCCTTTTTCGTTCGTTCATCGATGATGTGTAATCCGGGGTTACCCATATAGAACAAATTTATTTTTAATTTGCTGACTACTAGTAGGTACACTCGCTGAATGTTTAATCAGTTTGTATTTTATATTATGAAATATTTTATAACATCAGCAGGGTTTTGCTTACAAATGCAAAGAAAGTGAAAATATTTGTTGTACAAATTATCAAAAATTCTAGACCGATAGCTAATTGAAATACTTAAATATTATTTCCTATATATTTCCAATAATGACATAACATATTTTCAAAGTTCATTATTTATAAGGTAAATGCCATACACAATGAAAAAAGAAAATAGAAATTTATTTTTAACAATCAGCCAGACTTTATCTTAAATTTTAATAGACAAATTAAAACTTTTTGTTTTGATTATTAATTTTGTTTGAATTTATTAATTTTGATGTAATCGCACAATAATTTCTACTTCAATTACGTATTGTTAAAATTTTATGCAGAGAAAGTGTATACAGAAAGTTTTTCTATTTTTTTAGAGTCAACAAAAATGCCGGAGTTAATTGAGCCACTTAACAAAGAAAGTCAACTAACCCCTATACAAAAATTTTATTCTGGAGCAAACATCTTTATAACAGGTGGAACCGGTTTTTTAGGTAAAATCTTAATAGAAAAATTATTGAGATCATGTCCGGAACTTTCAACCCTTTATGTGCTCGTGAGAAATAAAAAAGGACGTAACATGCACACGCGAATAGAAGAACTATTCGACGATCCGTTATTTGATCGACTTCGGATCGACTGCCCAAAATTTAGATATAAAATTGTTGGAGTAGCCGGCGATTGTAGTCTTCCAGATTTGGGATTAACCATGCAGGATAGGCAAGTTTTAATACAAGAAGTAAGTTTTTTATATTTATTTATTGTACGATGTTAAAGTTAAAACCGCACTTTGGTATTGTCGATGCAAAATAATTGTTTCGTTACATACCATCATACAATAATATACCTGCAAAGAGAAAGCAGGCAATATATTTTTTAATTCAAATAACAGGTCCTCGATATACGGAAACGTGGTTTGCATCATGTATGACTTAATGGTATCAAACGATTACTAGCAATTAGGTTTTTAACATGAAAATCATCTCAAAACACCAAATAATGAAAACTTTCAGGCAATACAGTTTTTTTTTAAATGGCATTTGAAAATTTTCGCTTAACGTCATATCAATGTACCCTGAACCCTTTTTTCATTAAATTAAATAATAATCTCGTAATGTGAACTTGATAATAACTAAGTTAAAATAAATTACCTAAATTGAATGTACTCGTATGAGTTCAATTTCCATTACCTCGAACTTACTCAATGCCAAATCTCATAATAACCAGTTAAACAATTTTCCGGAACTGGAAATTTCAAAATCCAAATAGATGTTACTACATTTTATGGCTTTGAAGTATGACTATTTTTTTTATCATTGAAATTTAATATTGCAAAGATTTAGTTTATTTTTTTTCGTTATGCAATCTAATAGTAGGTACTCAACTTGATTGGATCTATGGTTAGTAAAACTTTCACAATACTTTCGGTCAATTTATTATTTAATTGGTGAAAAATTACTATATTTATGAAACGTAATATCGCTAAGAGTTAACGTTAGTCTCAAAGATTTTTTTAATTTATCACCAAGAGGTCTTCCAAAAACCAACATTGAGCATAATCAACATTTTCAAAAATATAAGTTATTACAAGCAAATTTAATATATTTTAATAACTTGAACTAAATTACTTTATTTAAAATTATTTTAAAAAAAGGCCAAAGAGGTTCTTTCAAAAATGTTAAAACGGAACAGTTTACACGTCTAACAAAACGATTTATATAATTCACCTTTACTTTCTACTCGAGTCAAGTCAAAACGAAAGTGAAATTAATATTTACAATTTCATCAGTTTGTGGTTCATTATCCACTCGAAGGGCTTTGTGGTTCTATGTGCAATACCTGAAGAATCGTTACCCTAAACTCGTTCTTTAACCTTTGCTCAATAATGAAAGTATTATATTGCTCAAGTCAAGATGTATCAATATACTATAAAGAGATGACAATTTTGTTGCTTGACCACATTTTTTGTTAATTATTTCCTAAAGTATTAATTTTATTGTATTAAACAGGAAATTTCTTTCCAAGTATACTAGCTGTAGAGAATTTACAGCAGCCGATCGTTAAAATGGTAAATAAATAATTGAATATTGAAATAATGCTTTGGACAAAATTAACCGGGAAATGTTTTATTTTTTGTTTCGTTAACTTCGAACCACGAAAAGTGTAATAAGCTTCATTTCGAATAAATTAAAATGTGCCTCGATTGTTTACCGTATAATTGTAAAACCTAGTAAGTCAAGTTACTAAAAACCAGTGATTTTCTATATTATAGAAAAATTTCTATATACCGGGTGCTGAATGAGTTAGCCGAACATAGGAAATTAACATGTAAAAACTTATTTATGCAAATTCCTGCTTCCCTAATTATTTTAGAGAAAAAATGAAAGACACAAAAATAATGCAGAAATATAAACTACAAATGAGAAGAGCATTAGATTTCATCTAACTTGTACTTAAAAAGCCAAAAAATGCTTTTGAAATTGTTAAAAGTTTCGTTTATCGGACTGGCCATGAAAGTTTCCATGGTAATGATTTTAGAAAAAATATAAATTAAATTGAATTTATTACATGGCCATAAATGAAAATTTTAACAATTTCGAAAGCATTATTAATTGACCTTTTAAGTAAAAGTTAGATGAAATCTAATGGTTTTATCATTTGTAGTTTATATTTTTGCATTATTTTTATGTCTTTCATTTTTTTTCTAAAATAATTAGGGAAGCAGGAATTTGCATAAATAGGTTTTTACATGTTAATTTCCTATATTCGGCTAACTCATTCAGCACCCGGTATAATATAGAAAATCATTGCTAAAAACTAATATCGAAAGATCTTCAATGTTTTTGTTTAAAAACTAAAAGCATTTAAATTTTGACAATTGTTATACTATGTTAATATGCTAGTATTACTACTACTACTTATCGTTTTTCAATTGTGTTTATTGACAAAATTAATAGATTCTCTTCATTGAATATTCACACAGTTTATATTCCGCATTTGATTCATTAAATTATTTCTTTATTCACCTTAACCTTCAAATGTTTTTTCAATTTATAAAACCATTAACAGTTCTAGGTCATGAAAATGCACTATCATAGTGTGTTAACATTGTTAGATAATTATTGCAGACTAGTTTCGAAATTTATGAATCTCATCTTCAAAGGCAAAGTTTTATTTTATTTTCTAGTAGTTGTTAACAGGACTGGATTGGGAATCTTTTTCGCTTCCAGTTTAATTTTGTACCGGCCCACTTATAAAAGTAAAAACATTTATATAAAAATTCAAATTAAATGAATATCACGAAAGGGATCATGTGACACCTATCTATAACTAAAGAGTTTTAAATAATCTTTGAGATTCTGACGTCGCCGAAAGCATGTATTAGGAAAATTTAAAAAAATATCAACAACGAAAAGTTTTCTGCAGCACAACTACACTCAGAAAAATGATTTCTCGGTACAACAAATAATATTATATTATCTACTTACACTAGCGTATCTGGGGGGGGGGGACTCCCCGAACGGCACATTTTTAGGCGCGGCATTTTGTTTCTTTTGGTACAAAAATATTTTTATAAAAATTAAAAAAAAATTTATAAAAAAATAAATTCTTTTTATAAATTAAGATATAAAAAATATTATAGTTTTAAAAAACCAAAAAACACACTTTTATGACGTACTAAAAAGTAAAAAATAATTAAATTTAACCCTTTCGGACACCTTGTAGTCAATTGACAATTGGTGACTGAAAGGGTTAATAAACTAATTCAGAACCCTTTTAGTCACCAATTGTCAATTGACTACAAGGTGTCCGAAAGGGTTAAATTTAATTATTTTTTAATTTTTAGTACGTCATAAAAGCGTGTTTTTTTAGTTTTTTGAAACTATAATATTTTTTTTATCTTAACCTAAAAAGTTTTAATAAATGTCACAATTGAAGTTGACAGTTGAGAATTCAATTTAAAAATTACCTTGAATAGTAGTATCGATAGGAGATCATTATACATAGCTAATCATGCATTGTCATCTAAACTATACGTGTATGCAAAATTTCAGCTCAATGGGAAAACGGGAAGTGGGTCAAATTAATCTTCCAAGATTTTCTTACATAGTTAGTTAGTTAGTTACAAGTGAAGCTAAGCTAATAATAAAAAAGGCGGTTAAAAAAGGTGTTAAAAAATATTTTAAGGAGGGGGAGGGGTAGAGGGCGGCAAATTTTAAAACCGCCCCTGGCGGCAAAAGCTTTAGGTACGCCAGTGTCTACTTAAAATCAATTCAACAAAGTTTTTTTTGCTGCTATAGCAGAAGAATTATTAGTAAATTCAAGAAACAAAAATATTAGTTGAAGCAACCAGTTTTGGATTAGACCAGCAAAATATTTTTTGTTGAAAGAACCAAAACATTTTTAAGAGTTAAAGGGGTTAAAAGGCTAAACACTCTTTCATGTATTTGAAATGCTCTAAAATAATAGGTATGTTAAATTAGACCCCAGTTTTATATCATTTATTTAACCTTAGTAATAAAATTCCGTCAGCAGTGCAGAGTATTTGTTGCTTTAACTAATATTTTTGTTTTTAACACTAACATTTTTTGTTATAGTTAAATAAGTGCTACATTGACAAATTATTTTTGTGAGTGTTAACTTAACAAAACATTATTTGACGGCTTCATTTGGCCTAACTTGTAGAAGCCCTCCGTGTTTTGTTCGATAACTCGTCTGCCCAATCCGATCCTGGTTGTTGATTACCATCATCTTCAATGTTTGCATTTTTAACTAATTTTAATTACTGACGATTTACCTTGAAAATGAGAATTATAAATTTAACACAGCCATCATATCAAAACCGTAACTAAAGTTTAAATTTCTCAAACAATTAGCACTAGATAATTTAAACGTCAATTAATGAAAAAAAATAATGTTTCTTCTTTAAAATTGCGATTTTATCGATGTGTTTGACATAAATTAGTTAATAAAATAAATATAAAAATTCACTTAAAGTCAAATACATCAATAAAAATTAGGCTTTAAAAAAGAAATGTCATATTTTGTTATTATTTTTTTATAATTTACGTAACGTTAATTTTAATTGGATGAGAACGACCGACACTTAAGCGTGTGTTGTGGTAAGCCAATCCCAGGTTACACCGTTTTATACTGAAGTTTTGTTTTAGTAAAACTTTGTCAAGTTTAAGATTTTCTTAAATTTTCTTTCTAATGTACCACTGATAACGATTAAATCATTAAGTCAATATTAAATCAAAAATCCATTTTATTTTTAAAAATTATAAGTTTAGTGAATCTTAACTATAATTTTTTTCAAATCAACGAAATCTTAGAGATATCTAAAATTTCATTGTTTTAATTTTTTCAAATCAATACCTAAATATATGGTTTAAATTATCACCATCACAACAATATTTTTTTTAATAGATGAAAAATATTGAAACTTTTGTTTATAATTTTTTAATTTTCCAAACATTATAATTTTGTATTTCTATTCGCAGAAAAATTTACCTAGCCTTAATTTAATAAAAAAAATTCTAAACTTTGAAAAGTCTTATGAAATAATGAAGAGCAATATTAAATATAAATGTTCCTATTTTTAGGCAATATCTTTATTTAGGTAATATATTTATTTAAAATTTAAAACTACATTAGCGCCAGTGATGAGTTATTCATCTCGCATTTCATATAATTCTATAAAGAGATGCAAACTTTAAATAATAAATTATTTTTAATCTTCGATTCCTTATACTGCATTGAAGCAAGGAGACTCTAGAATTAATTTTCTTTGAATTCCAAAAGTTTTCAAATTGCATTTAAAAAAAATAATTTTTTAAATATTCTTCGGATTTTACTTTTTAAATAAACTAGTTTGTACAATATTTTAATTTGAATTCAATAAATTTCAATTACATTGAATTTTTAATTAAAAAAAAACCCTTATCATTTTGGCATAAAAGCTCTGCTTCTATCGCTAGTTGGCGCCAAGTCAACTAATTTGCGGTAAAACCAAAAATTTCCGATGTTAAACAACAGTTTTTCTTGACAAAATATTAAATTTACAAAATAAAAATTTAATTATTTAGTTCTAGTCCAGTCAATGAACGCTCAAAAGGGCGTTTATTAATTAATTACGTGAGGCGATTTTGGAATTTTTTTTTCGAATTTTTCGAAAATGAGATGTGAGATTTGGCTCGAAAAAATGAAAGTCACAAAAATAATGCAGAAATACCTTATAAACTACAAATGATAAGACTATTAGATTTCATCTAACTTTTACTTAAAAGGTCAAAAAATGCTTTCGAAGTTGATAAAATTTTTCATTTATTGCACTGGCCATAATATAATAAATTCAATTTAAATTATATATTTAAAAAATAATTACCATGGAAACTTTCATGGTCAGTCGGATAAATGAAACTTTTAACAATTTAAAACGCATTTTTTGACTTTTTAAGTAAAAGCTAAGTGAAATCTAATGCTCTTATCATTCGTAGTTTATTTTTCTGCATTATTTTTTTGTTTTTCATTGTCTCAATATGTCTCATTTGGATTAAAAGTGTCTTTGTTTGACGTGCAATTATTGCATTCGCTCGGCTGCGCTGGCGCTCCGCCTCGCAAATGCAAAAATTGCTTGTCAAACAATGTTTCACTTTTAATCCGAATAAGACAATGTACTATTTTACTTGTAATATCACAAGAGAATGAGAAGAAAATGAAAATAAATAAAAAAGTTGTTGCCGGGCAATAGATACGAGAGCCCGAATGCTCTTGTGAAATTACAAGTGAATATTTTTTTCGTTGATTTTAATATTAATTGCATGGACTGACGATGTACTAAACCGTTTTTGATTTATTTTATTCATAATTAATTGACAGACGTCAAACCAAATAAATATGTTGCTATTAAAACAAACACACTTAAAATTATTCTCGCTGCAATAATGTGTAGGTAGATTATTCCCACTATAGTCCAGGGTAGATATGTTTTAAAAGGTAAAAAAATTATAGTAGGATGAAACCCATTGGAAAAGAAAGAGAATATAACAAAAATGAAAGGAAAGATAATATACGGGCGATCTAAGTTCGGGAAGGGGTAGGGGGTGAGATTTTAAGGGTAAAAACGGTTTATCTCGATTTTCGGCAAAACTATAAGTCCTATGGAAAAAAGTTAAATAGCAAAGTTGTAGGTTATAAAAATATCTATAACTTTTGTAGTTACAATTTTTTCACATAACCTCAAAATTTATGTGAAAATTCAAATAACCAAGTTTCGAAATACAAAAGTTGTAGATCTTTTTATTACCTACAACTTTGCCATTTAACGTTTTTCCATAGGACTTGTAGTTTTGCCGAAAATCGAGATAAACCGTTTTTTACCTTTAAAATCTCACCCCCTACCCCTTCCCGAACTTAGATCGCCAGTAAATTATTTTTCCTTTCATTTTTGTTATATTCTCTTCCTTTTCCAATGGGCTTCATCTTACTATAATTTTGTTACTCATTTGACCATTTTCAAAGGGATTGGCACTGGTCTACTAGTCTAATGTTTTGATTGGTAACTTTGATTGAAATTGAAAGTTTTTATTGGTTTTCAGAAAAAAAAATCAATAAAATTAATGAGAAAACTTAAATTTAAAGATTAAAAAAAAAAGATATACAGTAGAACCTCGATTATCCGTGCACGTATTATCCGTGAAGCGCGGTTTATCCGTGAGCGCGTTATAAATACATCGATTACCGTGCGCGGATTATTCGTGCTGCGGTTTAGTGTATCTTTCTGTGTTATACATAATATGAAATTTTGCTGAATTTATTGTTTCGTACAAATGACTTATACAAAAATGTACTTAAGTGTTAATTCGTCTAAATTTTCTGCTTACCTACTTTCCTTAATTTAAGTAAAAGTCAAAAACAATCAAAATTAACTTATTTTTTCAAAAAGAATTTTTTAATTATTATGTTCCTAGTTTGTAATCTACTATACAATAAGTATATTTTGTAATATTAACAAAATACATCAATTATTATTATCATCCGTGTTTTTCAATTATCCGTGCGAAGCACGGTCCCGGTCGGTCCGGATAATCGAGGTTTTACTGTAGGTAGATAAAGATTAGAAATATCATCTAATAGAAAAATAATTAACTTTTAAAATTCAAATTCAAAGAATATAAAATATCAAGTTTGATACTAGTACAGATGGGCGAGTTATTGGTTTGATTTAACTTTTCTATTTTAAAATTCAAATGTATTCGAAATTACAAATTAACCGGGCAAAAAGTTTTAAGTACTGAATGTATCTGTAGAATCTATTCGGAAATTTATTTTAATTATAGGGGAAAGGCTTGCAGGTTGCCACCCCATAGCTTTTTTGGTCATAACTCGTCATACAATCAACATATTGTTGATATAATAACATATACAGGAAAGGGGAAGTATAACGCCACGATCCTGCGCAAAAAATTATTTTAATTTTCAAAAACTAAAAATTTACAGCAAATTTTCAAAAGTATCTAAAATCGACACCTTGAAATTTCGGCTTGCAGGTTGCCACCCCTTGAAAAATTGTTGAAAATGTAGAAAAACTCAAGTAAAAACATATGATTTATTCGCGATTACAGCTAAGTGAAGCGACGTCTGGCGGAAGAAATGTTAACTAGAGTTGATGAGTAGTTTTTAGTATTTGGCAGTTGTCACAAATTGATTTGTATGTTTGTGGTGTTATCATACTATGGATATAATCGTTTTTAACGTTGAATATTGTTTTTATAAGTGCTTGTGTGAAATCCATTTGTTATTAGGCAAAAATGAGTAAAAGTAAATCTCTAAAGAGGAAGCTTTGTTGAACAAAGAGATTGCTCGTGCTAGGGTACACATAGAGAGGTCTAACCAGCGTATTAAATTATTTAAGTTTTTAAATGCTAGATACGAATTTTCGTATTTAAATTTAGTCAATGAAGCTTTCACCGTTGTAAGTGGCTTAGTTAATTTATGCTCACCTATATTGGCAGACGATAAGTTTTGATTAATTATAATTATTGAAGAAATTAAATAAAAAAAACAATAAACTACTTTTCATTTATAGATACTATTTATTTATTCCAAAGTCGTACAATTTATATATTTACTTTTCATTTGTTTAATTTACAAATTTCAGGAAGAAGAAAACCGAAGTATTTAGTTTTTAATGTGGGTAAAAAAGTTTTTAAGAAATCATGATCAAGATGAACAGAAAAAATAAGTGTTGAGCTATCTTTGCTACAATAAATAATAAAGTCGCAAACTTCTACATTCAATATAGCCATCCCTAATTGTATTTGACCGTAATACGAATGTTTTTGCTTCAGCTCGTACCTTTGTGAGACATCGTTAAAAACCAAATAATTTCAAGTTGGTAGGAGATCTTCAATTGTCAAATTGCAGCCCTCGAATGGGAATTTAATTTCGATATGTTTCACAGGTTTTCCACTCTCAATGATCGGTTAATCATTCTCTGGTATAAATTTTTATCGTCATCAATATTTTTTAGATTAACCTTAACGGGAGTGTAGCAACAGTATTTGGTAACATCTTCTGTTACTTGATATTTATCTATAGCCCCCTTTTTCAAGTTGGACCACAAACATTTTTTGTCGGTTGCCGAAAGCTTTTCTAAGTCGTCTAAATTATTTCTGAAATTAAAAAATTATTAATAAATAAATAAACTATCTTCACTTCAACTTAATCTTACCTGCTGCAATATATTAAAATTGCAACTATGTGCTTACAGCATTCCGATGCTCCAGCTTTACATGAACAACAGAACTTCGATATTGATAAGCTTTTTTTATTAATTAGCCCAGACACTTCATGAGGTGGTGAAGACAAAGCTGTAGTTTGTAAAACCAAACTATAAATGTGGTAGAATTCGTCGTTACTAGGCGTTTCTCCACACAATACAATATGCTTAGCGTTTGCTAAAGCTTCTCCCTCACAAAAGTTTCTAGACCAACTACTTCAACAAAATGGCAAAATACTGTTTATTGTTAATTGTTTATTCATATTTAATTATTATTTACACACAAACGAATATAGTACACAAATCACAACACGTTAAGGTTTATATAATAACATTGTTTATGTTGGTCAAACTAAAAACTACTCATCTCTAGCGGCCATTTTGAATGTTTGGTCACGTGACTTTCCTTAATCGAAATCGCGAATATTAATTACCCTTAGTGGCTGTGAACAAAAAAAAATGAAAGTAAATTGACAAGAAAAAAAAAGTTAAAATTGAAAAAAAAATTTAATTTTTTTTCCATTTAAATCTAAAAATAATTCAAAAATGCATCAATTATTAGTAAATAATTATTTATATTAATTTTTGAAATATTTAAGAAGCGTTTACGTCGATAGGTATATAAAATATGCAATGGGGGGGTTAAACCTCCCCCCCTTTGCAAGGGAACCTGTCCTGGGCCGATTTAAGGGCTTATGTTGCCACTGTCCCTAAACAGTCACTGTAGTATACGTCACAATGTAAAATAAGAGGGGTGGCAACCTTCAAGCCAAAAAAGGTGGCAACCTGCATTTTTACACCACTTTAGAATATACAGGAAGAAAAACTTCCAACTCATGATATGTTTAGAATTATTTAAGAATAATAAGAATTAAATAGAAAAGCAACACAGCAAAAATATTTCCCTTAAATTTTCGTTGAAAATGTTCAATTTATGGGCACAGAAGAAAAACACAATTTTAATCTTTCATTTTTTTACAAATAAAATTTCACATTTTGTTTACCAAACACCCTGTTATTGTGTTTGAGTGCATCACAATTACATTAAAAGCGACAAATACTCGTTTGTATTCGATGTCCGTCGAAATTTAGGGGATGACAATGTTAGAATGTCAAAATCCGGCAGGGGTGGCAACCTGCAAGCAGTGGCAACCTGCAAGCCTCTCCCCTACCTATAAATATTTAGTATCTACAATATACTTAGATATTATATAAAATATACATAATAATTAATCCAAAATATAAGTGAATTAGTTTTTTTTAGTTAACATCTATGAATTAATAGAATCTATTCATAAAAAAAAACAATAAATATCAGTATTATTCAATAAGGTAAATAGCTCCGGTATAGGATAAATCTAAGAGATCATACCTTCATATCTGATATTTGAAGTCAAAAAGTTTGGATATTTCTTTGACTGTATATTTTTTATAAACCACGAAAAATGGTTTATCATATTGATGAAAAATTTATCATTGATATTGATTAAGTATTCATAATATTTATTTAAAAAATTATGAATTTTTCATTAATAATTTTTTCAGTGTAGTGTTTATATCAGCTATAAGTGTATATTTTCTACTATACTATAAGATGAGAGAAGCTAAACTTAATTTTGTGCATTAAATTTGTTTTCCACGCTCAACTCTATATACCTACTCGATGGTGAAGTGATACTGCTGAAATCCTAATTAGTGATTGCTGATTGGATATTAAAAGGTTTTCTTCTACTTACTTAAATTTTTGAAAACAACTGGGATAGGATAAGCGATAAGCAGAAGACTGATCAAGCTAAGAAGCAGTTTCTATTAGATATTTTGCTTCTATACATCTCTCAGCACAATTATTTTTGCAAAATTTGTTTAAAAAACTTGGGAAGTTATGAAAATATGTTTCAAATAAGTGTTCCCTTGCAACTTTTTGTTTGCATACGTTGCAAAATACTACCTCTAGCAATAATATATTTAGCAATATAATAACGATGTATCTTATGGGATAGTTAATTATATCGTTTAATTTTTTTTCTATGAATTTCATTTTCTTTTTATAATAGACCAATCATTTTGCTTTCTAATAATTTGAAAACCATGCTATTGAATCGGAGTAGCATTATTTTATATGTATATTATATAATTTAATGATACGTACAAACAAATATATTATAATAAACATTTACTAAAAAGTCGCATAAGTATTTATTAAGTAATTTGAATTGAAAATTTATTTTATAATTAATTACAATAATTATAATTTATCTCTGCATATAAATCTCTTTTTGAATATCCATATAGTGTCTGTTGGATGAAGTAACATCACTGTTGTTTAAAATAAATTTATCATAATACATATTTCATTACGCATAAACATTAATCTTTACACATACTGACTGACATTATACCAAAAGTTAAAAAAAGCCACCAACAAGTTTTAATTTGAATCACGTAGATACTTTTCAAATTTGTATGTCTTCATTGACAATAGAGTCATTGGTTTACGCTTTCTTCATAAGAGTTTTCTCTACATAATGCGATATGTTTACTAAATATTTTTTGTACATTACAAATTCAACTTTTAACACATAACTTAATGTAGTATTATGATTAGTAGTCTTTATTAGTTTATATTATGCAAATAAATTGCGCTATATACATACCGTTTTAACTGTCAAGGTTTTAAAATACACACGTACAATAATTTATAAAATTCAATTCACGCATTTTATTTTATCAATAACTGAAATTCAAATTCAAGGTATCGATGGTTTTTCACATAGCCGCCACCGTGAGATTCGACGAAAAACTCAAGTTAGCAATGGCCATCAACGTCAAAGGACCTAGAGAAATTGTCGGTCTTTGCAGGGAAATGCCAAATCTTAAAGCGGCTGTTCACGTATCCACAGCATATTCAAATTGCCACGTGAGTTTAATCGAAGAGAGGTTTTATCAATCACCAATAGACAGCAAAAAATTAATTATGCTAACGGATACCATTAACGAAAAACTATTAGAAAAAGTCACTCCAATGTAAGTATTTTTCAAGTTCTTTGACTTACAAAATATTTGTATAAGTAAAGGTTATCAGACAATTTCCTGACTCGAATTTAAATGGCTTCATATCAATCCGAATTTGAAAGAGACAAGGTTAATTGTTTCAATAACAACAACAACAAATTGCACTTTTGATGCTATTTATATTTATTTATTATTCCATGATTCATTTTTGCCACGTCGTTTATAATAATAAAAAAAATTTTAGTTTATTAGATCAATGGCCAAACACGTATACGTACACAAAAGCAATAGCCGAAGATATAATCCGTCAGGAAGGTCAAGGTTTACCCATCGTAGTTTTTAGACCATCAGTTGGTAAACATAATTTTTTTTAACTAAACTCTTATTTGAGTAAAAGTATTTTAGTTATATCCACATACAAAGAACCAATCAAAGGTTGGATAAACAACATGTATGGTCCAACTGGAGTGTGTGCAGGTGCAGGATCTGGAGTTCTGAGAACTTTAAATTGCAACGCAAATGTTAACGCTAATATTGTCCCGGTGGATTTGTGCGTAAATGCAATGATAGCAACAGCATGGGAGGTCGGAGAAAATTATCAAAATATCATAAACAAACCCTCTTTTGAAGTTCCAGTATACAACTTCGAATCGAGCAACGACAATCCAATTTCTTGGGGTAAATTTATGGAACTTTCAGCTTTCTACGGAATGGGCGTACCAACTGTTAAAGCTATTTGGTATTACAGTCTTACATTACAACCGACTGTAATCGGCTACAATATAACTTTATTTTTGTTACACATTTTACCTGCAGCAATATGCGATTTTGTTCTATTTTGTATTGGAAAACAACCGCGATTGTTAAAGATATACAAGAAAATCCACCGTTTCACGGCTGTTATAGCATATTTTTGTACGAGAAACTGGAGTTTTCAATCAGACAAAATAAAAGCACTTTGGGCTAAAATGTCGTCAGAAGATCGTTTGATTTTTTACTGTGATATTAGAGAATTAAATTGGGAAGAATATTTTGTAGAATATATTAAAGGTATTCGGATTTATCTAATTGGGGATCCAATATCGACGTTAGAAATCGCTAGATCGAGGTGGAGCAGGTAAGTCGCAGCTTCAAATTCTTGATTACAACAAAAAGCCTAACGATAATATTTTTTAGGTTATACTGGATGCATCAAGCTTTTAAAGTTTTGGCGGTTTACTTTATAATAAGACTATTTTGGGCAATCTTATCTTCGTTCATAATGTGAACGTAACTTAAACAGTACCTAACTATTAAAAATTAACGATGTATAAATAGTTTTACCTGAAATAATTATTTTATTATATAATATCTATGTTAACAATTAATATTGATTTTGTGTTCCCAAAATTGTTTCAAAGAATTGTTAACAAAATATTTATAAATTATTAAATTTTTAAAACAATTTTTTTTTAATTATACAATCGAAAATCAGTCGAATCACCATCGTCAAATTGTGGTAAAAGATATTTTTTATATCTACATCGGTATTCCATTAGTCGTATTACCTATTAGCAATATTTTTATTAATACTTTCATAGAAGTGTGAATTTTCTTATCTTTTATTACTATTTTTTTATTATTTATGTTATGCTATTTTTATTATTTCCATCGAAGAAAAACAGTAATTATAGTGCATTCGGTAATACTTAAAAAACTATATTTGAATAAACTAGATCAAATATTTTATTGGTATTATTAGAATAGCTCTAGATACTTTTATTAAAGAAAACTTATTGAAAAGTTTTCCTACCTTTACAGATTATATCATTATGTAATAACTTCCTGAAAACGATTATGAAACTAATACTTATTACTGCAGGTACATCCTAATGTATTTAATTCATGTTGTAAAGTGAAAGTACCTTTAGTATGTAATTTTTATTTTGATATTCAATTAATCTACGCACCTATCTGTTAATAAAATTTAATCGCATTTTAGAAAGGTGTTATTGCATAAAATAAGTAGGTATCCAAATGCAAAAAAATGAGAAAAAATCAACTCAATCTCAGAAATCTATGATTGATAATAAACTTGTGACAGCAAAATGTCTTTAAACCCTGGACTTCCCTGTGCAGGTATAAAAAACCAATAATGATTCAGTGTAATATAAAAATTATCATCAAAATAATAATAAAAATATTGTTTCTGTAAACAGGCCATTATAAACTATAATTACAAAAAAAGAATTTGATACAAATTCTTATACGACTTATGTAGTATGTAGATGAGACAAATGCTGTAAGAGAATCACTAACTGGCTATTGCTGTATGAACAATATTATGTACAGGTATTATGTATGAACGAAATATTAAATAATTATTAACTTATTAGGTATTGCAAGGTATTTATACATTTGATATTAATACCCGATCAAGTTTATTTGTAATACGAAATGAATTTGTAACTTTTGGATAATATACAATTTGATCATAAAATTGTCGATTTATCCCAACTTTGACGATACGATGACATTTTAAATTTACAATAGAATATTTATTTTGAATTTTCAACAATTCATAACTCAAAAACTAAGAAGTATTAGACGAAAAGCAAAATCAAGATACTCACTGTAATGTCTATTTGTAAGTACAAGTTTTATGTTTTTCATGGAAATAATTCCCAAACTGATACAAATCAATTTATTATTATTATTATAAAAATGGCAGTGGCTTAATTTTTAACATGAGACAAATCCACCATCAATTGGTAAGCAGGTTCCTGTAATCATACTAGCTTTATCGCTTAAGAGAAAAATTACTGCATGTACTACTTCTTGTATTTCTGCAAACCTGAAAGCAAAAAGCGTTTTTCAACTTTGTTTTCTTTCTTTTTGAAAATTGTGTAAGATACCTGACTCCTCATAATACTGCTATAACTTAGATATTTACCTTCCTAACGGAATTCTTGCCAACACTGGAGCTGCTTTTTTCGGATCAGCCCAACGTAATCGATCTATTGGAGTTAGAGTAAAAGTTGGATTAACGCAATTAACTCTGATATTGTAAGATCCTAGTTCAAGTGCAGCTGCTCGGCTGAAGGAATCGACAGCTCCTTTTGTACTACAGTAAACACTATGGAATTTTAATCCACGTAAAGAAGCTTGAGAAGAAATATTTACGATAGAGCCAGGTGCATTTCTTTCGATTAATTTTTTAGCAAATATTTGAGTTAAATGTATTACAGCTTTAACATTGAGATCAAATGATCTAAAATATTTTGAAGGTATTCAAATCTTATAAAATTAGTATTTAAATGCCACTGTTTACTTGTTAATATTTTCGATTGGAGCATCTATTAATAATTCCGGTATTGCTATACCAGCACAGTTGACTAAAAGATCCACATTGGGGATATTGTTCACGACTGTTTCTGTGGTTGTCCAATCTGTTAAATCTATCACAATTATTTCGATTGAAGGTAGTTCTTTCTTGAGAAACTCTAAAATTATCAAAACCACTAAATTATTAGTTTATATAAAATTTAAATTTAAAAATTAACAAGCTGATCCAACAAAAACATCAAAAAATATCTTCGACAGCTTTTAGTAGGTAACTGGTTATTTAAGGATGTATAGGAGACAAAAAATAAAACTAAAAAATATAAGATATCGATGAAAATTGGTACACATGTCATCATTGACTTGGGACGTAATAAAGAAAATTTCAAATCGATTTTCTACACCGTTCAATAGTTCTTGCAGTTTTAATTTGATGTTGACTTTTTGTTAAAATTCATAAAAATCGCATCTATGGTTTTGCTTAAGAGTCTGCTTTTAGGGAAAATCACAAGGTGTTAAACAGTAAAATACTTGTATAAATAAAAATCTAAATCAAAAACTTAAGAAATCTTAAAAAAATTATATAATGTAAAAATCATTTTATGAAAAACAACATTTTATCGAATATATTAGCTTAAAATATATGATCAAAATATAAGAATTTTTTCAAATTTTCTGTAGTTATAGCTTGTAAATAGAAGAAGGTTTTAGCAAAATTTCATCAAGGTTTACTACCCCGTTCTCGAGAAATTAATTAGTAAGTGAACAACCGATATTAGAGTTGTCAAGTTCAATTCTCTAAAAATAATAAAAATTTTGACGTAAAAGGAACCCTACACATATTTAAAACTTGTTGGTATTATAAATATTATGTATATCTCGGTTTTTATCAGTTTTAACAACAAATATCAATTTTTACTCATAAAAATTATTACATTTTGTTATGTCAAATTTAATATTTGTAATTTCAGAAAATAAACCGATTTAAAATAAAAAAACCTTTCTTCGTGCATTTTTATAATTTTGTTTATCGTTTATGATAATTAGGAAGTATTTTACTACACACCTAAGACTAATATTCGTGAAATTCAAATTAACCTTACTTTTGTCTCCGATTGTATCTCCTATACATCGTTAAATTATTAAAACAATAAATAAATTGAAAACTTATTTTTTCTCCAACCGTAATAAAAGCAGTACATTTTTATTAGCATTACCTCAAATGAAAGTTGACGTTTTCGTTACTAATATAAAAATGCGTACATTACTAAGCAACACTTTTTTTACGTGCATTAATAGTACATTGTCTTATTCGGATTAAAAGTGAAACTTTGTTTAACAAGCAATTTTTGAATTTGCGAGGCGGAGCGCTAGCGGAGCCGAGCGAATGCAATAATTGCACGTTAAACAAAGACACTTTTAATCCAAATGAGGCATATTACTTTTTCTCCAACCAAAAATTCAAATTACTTCAAACATTTTGTTTGATTATTCGTGTAGTGAAAATATATTAGCTTGAATTTTTGTTTTTTTATATTAAGTTGTCATATTTTTTAGGTCACTTTTAGGTCTAGCACAAAAAAAGTTCTTTTAATGCACGTAAAAAAAAGTGTTGCTTAGTAATGTACACATTTTTATATTAATAACAAAAACGTCAACTTTGATTTGAGGTAATGCTATTAAAAATGTACTGCTTTTAATATGGTTGGAGAAAAAAGAACTTTTTTTTTGTTCTAGAAACCTAAAAACTATGACAACTTAATATAAAAAAACAAAAATTCAAGTTGCTGGATTTTCACTACATGAATATTCAAACAAAATGTTTGAAGTAATTTAAATTTTTGGTTGGAGAAAAAGTAATATGTCTCATTTGGATTAAAAGTGTCTTTGTTTGACGTGCAATTATTGCATTCGCTCGGCTCCGCAAGCGCTCCGCCTCGCAAATACAAAAATTGCTTGTCAAACAAAGTTTCACTTTTAATCCGAATAAGACAATGTACTATTTGTTTACTAAGCTTGATCATTTTTAAATTATATTTTTATAAAATTTGATTTTACCTAAACTTTCTGTATTGATATCAAGAGCAATTACTTGGGCATTACATTTTAAAAGTTTTTTAACGATTTGACTTCCAATGCCTAAAAATAAGGTTTAAAAATTTGCTAACTAAATCTTCTCAACTAACAAATTTGGTGTGAAAATAAAATTACTTACCTCCACTTGCTCCAGTAACCAAAACCCTTTGTTGAGAAAATTGTAGTTCCATTATTTTGGTTAATGTGTTTTTGCTTCCAACAACGAATTAATAATTTAAGTTACTTTAATTTTTCAAGTATGTATTATCATGTTTTTTGATAATATTATTTCTTATTAGCTTTTATAAAAAAAGTAATTATGATATTTTATAAAAAATAATTATAAACATATGTATGTAATTCAAGTTTATCATAACTGAAGATTTCAACAAAAAAACAGTCCAAGTACTATTTCAAAATATACAAAATCAACATAACAGTTCTTAAAAATTTCCAACTCTCTCTACCGTTTATCTAATACTGTTTTTTAAATAAAATTATTATACTTAAGTACTTCTTGGAATTTTTATATTTTTACAATAAGCATCCCCCCTCCCTGCTACCAAGTTGGAAAAGAGAAAAAACACAAAACAAAACAAAAAATTAAAAGGTTAGAAGCCTCTCTGGTAGAGAATAGAGGATTTTCGAGTAAAAAATGTTAAATGGCAGAAGCCGATTAACAATTTCTATACTATCAAATGGTTGGCGCATGTAGTTCATACTTCGCATTTTGAATTTTTGATCAAAAATAATTTAAATCATTTCTGTTTCATTATTTTTGCATTTCTTATTTTTGCTTATATTTTTCAGTTTTCGAATCATTTAAAATAATATGCCTAGGTACGTAAAGTTGCAGGTTGTTATGGGTATTCAATAATTTCCATTATTTTTTTTTAAATCTACTTTTAATATTTCCCATTGCCAAAATGTAGACCTTAGTTTACTCTTTCGGGGGAGGTTTTAGAACGCTTACAAGTAGAAATATATAAATATAATATAATATGTTACTTCTGGTGTTAATGTTAGGAGAGAGGCTTGTAAGTTGACCATGCATGTAAGATGACCACCCGGTATTTTAGAAAAAACTGTCAATGGGAATACCGCCATTTCAACTGTTATCGTGCTCTTTGACTTATCCTTCAATTTTTATGTGATTAGAAGTGAATAGACACGTCGCACTAGATCCGACAAACATTGTGTAAAAAAAAAAATTATTTTTTTAAAATATTGATTTTTCAGTTTGCTCATAAAGTGAACAAATAACTATCACTAATATATGTCCTAAACTCGTATTCCATTGAATTTTAATAATCCAAAGTGAATTCCAAATATATCGTGTTTTTGCATGTTTGCTTTTGTGTTTGTTTCAAAATCGTCGAGAATGTAAGATGACCACAAGGCGAAAAGTTGCAAAAGCGAAGAAGGAATTAGCTGCTAAGCTCTAGGAGCTCGTTGCTAAAGACAAGGAAGCCATTGCTATGCCCAAGGAGGCTGAGAAGCGCGAAAAAGCATCAATTGTAATTATCACAATTAATTCAATTTTGATGTTTTTTATTCTTTTTCCGTCACTTTTTCACTTAAAACTCAAAAAAAGATCATTAATTTTGTACATCAGTCGATTTCAGTTAAGTTTTTTGACTTTTCAGCAACTTTTTAGGGGGTGGTCAACTTACATGCCAAAAATAAAATGATCCAATTTAGCTAATGAAGTCCTCTTTCCAATGGTAGCATTATATATTCAAAAATATTAATTTGAAGATGAGTTATGGAGCAAAAATGCTATGGGTTGTCAAATTGCAAGCCTCTCCCCTACATTTGGGAATACTTAGCCCCTACCTCTCTCCTCCAATCCACCCATCACTTTCATGTACATAGCTATGCTTGTTCAACTTGGTGTAATTATAATCATACAATTTTTTTATATTTAAAACCAATCATATTATTATTAACTGTAATATTGTATTAAATATACAAATTCAGAAATATCCTTAAAGCCACTATATGTCACCAAACAGCTTTGCATGAATAAATAAAACATGTGCAAATTCAGCAAGCCGGTGAGTTTCTTCGAAATTATCGCTCAACCACCTTAAACTTCACCTTTTCGGCCTTACTTCTAAATTATTATCCCCCCCCCACGGTTCAACCATCCCACCCAAACCGACGGACGTAGTAATAAAACAAGGTCAGCCTAATTCAAAAGAATTTTATTGCCAACTTCCATCACCAGATGAAGAACGTTCAAGTACCTCCAGCACTATATGCTTCGCATACCATTCAGCTACGCTATGGGCGGCTCTATTACGTACACTTGATGTTGTTTTGAGTTTGATTCTGAATTATTTCATCGGAAAATAAGATAAACAGAATAAAATACCAAAAGGATGCAAACGTTTGGTTTATAAACAAAATTCTCTATATCAACTATACGTATTAGATTAACTTAATATTTTTCCGCGTGGTGGCGTTTGCTTAATGTAAATCACAAATTGCCAAAGGCTGACAATATAAAAAAACAAGAGTCTGCTTATTGAAAATTTAATTATTACTAATATAATATTTTAATAATAAATTTGAAAATTGGTACTTTCTTGCCAAAAACACAAGTTTATTATCAACCTGTTTCTACTTCATCATCAGGATAAAATACAAATTGTAAAGAGCAAAATCTTTTACGATTATGCATCAGTTTTCTTCTTGTATATCTTCTCAATAAACACTTCCCGCTCTACTGTTGTTGCGAATCAAAAATTTCAAAAAATATTAACAATTTATTTGTTGGCATGCCGATTTGGTTAGATATTAGTTTAATGATAGGAGCAGTTCAGTTCAATAAATTTGAGTTACTCTTGATAAGAAAATAGCAATTTTCAGATTTATTCAGATTGTTTATTCATATTAATTTTAAAAATATTTAAGATGATACAAATCCACCATCAACTGGTAAGCATGTTCCTGTAATCATGCTAGCTTTATCGCTTAAGAGAAAAATTACTGCATTTACGACTTCTTGTACTTCTCCAAATCTACAAACAAAAATAACTTTACTAATCTATATACAAGTTTCGTTAACAAAATTTTTTAGTTTTAAAGAGAATAATGCTGCAGTATAAATTATTAAGAACAAATGAGAACTATTTGTAATCAAATTTTTTAAATATTTACCTTCCTAACGGAATTCTTGCCAATACAGGATCTGCTTTTTCCGGATCAGTCCAACACAATCGACCCATTGCAGTCATAATAATAGTTGGATTAACACAATTAACTCTGATCTTGTAAGGTCCTAGTTCAAGTGCCGCTGCTCTACTGAAAGAATCGACTGCTCCTTTGGTACCACAATAAACACTGTGGAATTTCAACCCACGTAGAGAAGCTTGCGAAGAAATATTTACGATAGATCCAGGTGCGTTTCTCTCGATTAATTGTTTGGCAAATATTTGAGTTAAGTTAATTACAGCTTTAATATTAATATCAAATAATCTGAAACATTTTAAAATTATTGGAGTATTATGAAAATAATGTCTCTAGTTACTTGTTAACATGTTCCAATGGAGTATCCAGTAATAACTCTGGTATTGCTATACCAGCACAGTTGACTAAAAGATCTACGTTGGGGATATTCTTTACGGCTGCTTCTGTGGCTGCCCAATCTGTTAAATCTACTACAACTATTTTGATTGTAGGCAGTTCTTTTTTAAGGGACTCTAAAATGAATAAAAAAATGCTTAAAACATACCGATATAACTAGAAGCATTCATCAAACTTGGTTTCAGCTTGCCGTAAGAATTAAGTAGTAGCAACTTCCACTAATTTATAAAATTAAGATAAGATTTTAGTAAGATACTACTTACTTCACAAATAAAAAATAATAATAAAATAATAACAATAATATTTTACCTAATCCTTCCTTATTCATATCAAGAGCGATTACTTGGGCATTACATTTTACAAGTTCTTTAACAATTTCACTTCCAATCCCTAAAAATATATTTTAAAAATCAAAATATAACTAACTTGGTGTGTAAGTAAAACTACTCACCCCCACTTGCTCCAGTAACCAAAGCTCTTTGTTGAAAAAATTGGATTTCCATTATTTCGAATATGTTTTTGCTTCCGAAGGCAAACCAATACTTTCATAAACTAAAATTTTTCTGTCGCTGTGTAAATTTATCCATTTAATATTTCAAGGATTTTGTTATTTGATACTTTTGATAAAAAAAACGTCAATTATAATTTTATAATCAAAGTGGGGCTATTGATTTCTAAATGTAATTAATGTTTATCGCAATTAAAATTAAATGCATGATTTATATAATATTTTAATAACTTTAAATATTATGTAAGTGTCATTCAAAAGCACTCAGAACTTCAGAAGGCAATTCTCAAAATTTTCACTGCCAAATATAAAAAACTTATTAGCTCTGCGATATTTCAAGTTCAATTCAATAGTTAAACTCATCGAACTTTTCTACCACAATATTGAAAAAAATATTTTTTAAATTAATTCAATGTTTTTTCAGAAATAGGACTTTTGCTCAATAAAACTGCTGTATACCAGTCTACGTTTCGCCCAAGTTTATTGTGGATCTCGTCAGAACTACTACGTGCCCTCCGAAGCACGGAGACGGTCATATGAAAGTTTTCGACTCTCCCCGGATTTGAACCGACTACCTTAGAATCAATCAGCAGTTGTTCGGCTAACCTACTAAGCTAATGACCGTCTCAAAGGTTCTGATGCAACCGAAGCAAAGGTTCATTTCCCAAAAATACATTGAATTAATTTTAAGATGGACGAGAATAGTTATTTAATATTTTTTAAATATTTTGCACTGTTTTCGAATTATTGAGGAAAAACCAGGTTGAATCATAGTCATGCTCTCGTGATTGTGACATGACTTTTATGTATCTATATAATTTATTAAAATGCTAAATGATCTACAACGTATAGTAACTGTTTAAGAATATATTATTAAAAATTATTTTGTATTTACTTACTTAAGTAAATTACAATATAATAACATAACTGTTTATATATGTCACCTTCCAGTTTAATCAAACAATTATCACCTCAAAGCTTGCAGTTCATAACTTTTAATTTATTTATTAGACATGGATCGTTACAGATCATTAGTTATAGTATTATTGATAATTAAACATATAAGTGCAATGCATAGTATTTCCAAAAGATCTCTGATATTTCCACAATACACAGTACTCCAGGTAATTTTTTCTAATTTTTTTATTTATTTTTATGCAATATTGTATCTTCTTGTTAGTTTACTTATGGAGTATCCGCGCCGCTCATTCTTCCGAAACGATCAATTAATTTAAGTGTATGTCTTCAAATAAATTTCGAACCGCCATTCAATAGCAGCCAAATTTTACAACCAAATGTAGTGTTTGCGAAATCAGCAGAATCAGAAAGTTATGATTTAGACAGAGCAACATTTTATAATTACATAGTTGATTTTTTAGACAGGTAAGAAATTATAAATAATTTTTACTTCCATTTTTACTCTTTTGAAATGCAGTTTCAATTTAGACGGAAGAGAATGTTTGCTTCGTTCGATTTGCGAAATTGCTGAAATTCCAATGCATACTGAAGAAGAAGAAAATAATTTATTGGAAAGTGTAGTTCATTATTTATTTACGTAAGTATTAATCGATCGCTGTGTAATATCAAAATTTAAAAAAAGCACTAGCACTATACCACACGTGAACATTAAAAGAAGACTTGTTTCAGTCCTTCGGAAGATTTCTTGCCCATTGCTCGGGAGATCAATTTTGATAACAATACCATTAACGATGAATTTTTAAATGCAGAAGCGTATGGAAGAAAACATGGAAAGTGTTACGAATATTATTTGAATTGTCCTGTATCATTGCCTGATTTATTTACAAAACTTTTTCGTGTTTAAAATAAAAGCTTAATTTTTAACTATAAAATTTTAAATGAATACCTGCTTTATTATAATAAATTATTAGATACAAATAATTACAAGATATAAGAATATCAAGAATGAACAATAAAAAAAAATTTATTTTAAAAATATGGTATGGTCGATATGGCAATAAAGATTTTGAAAAAAAAATAATAGAAGATTCCATATCAAAATGCCGAAAACAAAAACATAGAAAAACAAAAACACAGAAAATTATAATAGAATTATAATTTATTATAGATATAATCAGATCAAAAGTAAATTCTTTTCTCTTTTGAAAGTTTGAAAAAAATATAACTATCTAGATTTATCAGATTATTGTTCGTAAAAGTATATGAAAGAAAATCTTACATAATATAAAGTTCTAAACCGAAACCCAAAAGAATAAAAATATTTTTTATTCAAAAAATAATAATAAAAGCAGAGCGCTTATATCGAGGGGGGCATATAGGAGCTATGGTTTCCTCCAAACCATCACAATGTAGTGCTTTAAACCAAATACCTTACTAAATACCTACTTATATCTTTTTCAATATTTTGGTTATTTTTCAGAAATGCCTATCCTCCACCCCCCCCCCCCCAAATTAAACATAAGACCACCTCTAGCCTTATCTTAAAACACATTAGCGTTTGGAAATCTAAAAATAGGCAAATGACAGGTACCACCAGGCGCGGACTAGCGGTGTTTTTTCAGGAGTGCTAATATTTTTTTGTAGGGGCCCTCTGCAACGACAAATTTGAAAACACTTACCCCCAAAAAGCAGCTTATTTTTTAGCTGTTTTGAACTTTTGCCTAATTGATCTATTGTGACTTCGACCGAAGGTGTTAAATCTGATTCGTTTTTCTATTTTGATTATTTTTAATTTTTTGGAATTGAGGGGGACCGGCCCAGCTTACTTCGAGAAGCCCGGAATGCTCTAGCACCCAGAACCCTGGCTAGTCCGCGCCTAGGTACCACAAACTGTAATTAAATTATATCTGATCTTAAAGTAAAAAATTTTAAGATTTCAAGTACTTAATATAGTTATATTTTAACTTTATTTATTTATTTTATAATAATTTCAAGTTATTAAATGATATGCCTGTTTTTGAAAAACAGTTATAATTATATGTATATAAATTATAAAGGGGGGCAGAGGGGAGATACAGCCCCCGCGGGCTTTTGGCAAAACAAATAAATTTACAATTGCAATATAAAAATATAAAAAAATTTCACATAAATAATTAATTTTAATAGCGTTTAAAAAAATTCGTCCCCCCCTGCAATTTTTGGAAGCGACGCCCTTGCCTGTACAGGTAAGATTTTAAATTACCTTGCCGGCAAAAAGATAGTAATCGATAGTATTTTACTATCGACCTATGGTGCACCGAAAAAAAGTGTATTTTGTAAGTTTTTTTAACCTTAGTCCCCGCAATCTGGATCTCCCACTACGCGCAAAAATGAGTTTCCATATCATTCAAACCAGTGACGGCGCCAGCATTTTTAAAATTGGTGGGCACAAATCGGGCCTAATATATCGTCGGCTTACTGCAAGAACCAGATAAGTAACATAAAAATAGTTAGCATTTAACTTGTTTTGGCAAGTATCAATAGTCATCCAAGAGTAGGGCACAATAAGCTTAAGCTTCAGTGCAGTGGGTGTCAGAACCACAACCCGTTTTAATAATAATAATCCAAGAGTACTTATCTTATTTTAACCACTTGATATCCCTCATTTACACCTGTCTGAGACTTATCTCATTTTTGCAGTACATTTTTAACCAATTTTTAAGCAAGTAGGTGCACATATCTAAAAAATTCCAAAAATGGACTTATCTTGTTTTTGCAGTAAGCCGACGATATTTGCGGTGGGCAGGAGCATACAAGATTTACAAATAAACTCCAAAAAAATACATTATTAAAATGAGTACCTACAAAATTTGAGTGGCCACTTGAGTGGGCACTCCAATCAAGAAGGTAGGCAAGTACCCACCCTGGCCCATCCCTGGCGCCGTCCCTGATTCAAACCAGTGATTTTCTATCTTATTATTTTTATAATATAGAAAATCACTGATTTAAACTCTAAGTCAGAGAGGCCAAAAAGCTAAAACTTCTTTTTTATTTACATTTTCAATAATTTTTGAACAAAATTTTTTTATAATAATAATAATAATAATAACATTATTTTTACTGACAAAATTTAAATAAAAACAGTAAACGACTCAATCTCGTCTATAGAAAAGTTTATGTCCAGTCGGTAGGACATGGAAGCTTGGTAAGTGTTGTCACTTTCCTGTTTGTTCATCTCGCTAGACATAGATATTTAATCCTTATTATCAGGGTAACAATAGTGTAATTTGTAAAAGTAATACCTAGTGTATTCATTACCGCATCCGGAATTTTGCAATAATTATTCGACTACATTTGTTCGACTTAACATTATTTTATTCGACTCGGCCGTTTGTTCGAGTTGGAATTTTATTCTACATAATGTGTTCAACTCAGCTCGTATCAGCTTAGAAAGCCTTCAAATTTAAAAATTCGGAAATTCCATTTTTAATTGTTTTTATGACTTCTATAGCAAGTAGGGGAAGGGTGTACAAAATGACATAAGTACGTTTTTTTATAAGTGGTCCAATTTATTTAAAAATAATTTTATTCATATAACAAACAAACTGAACGATGAACAATTTATAAAACAAAAATTTTTATAAAAAACATGAATAACAATTTTTACAATATGGCAAAGAAAATAATATGTAAAAAGTTGATTTTATCTACCTACGTATGTGGGTATCAACTATCAAGCTTAAATTATACAGAAAAAGAACTCAAAATAAAAAATTTTTAAGTAAATTTGTGGTTTTTAATATGTATTTATGGTTAAATTCAAAAAAATATAAGAATAATACAATACGTAGAAAATCAAAATTCAAAAAATTTTAAAAAAGAGACATTTAACAAATAACAGGTCTGAATTAAGAAAATTTGAAAAAATGAAAAATTCTTATTAAATAAAAAATTCTTATAAATTTTTATTTTGAGTTCTTTTTCTAGTTTTACGCCTCACGGTTAAAAAACGTGGTAAATTTTGAATTTTGAATTTTTTCAAAGTTTTTAGAAATCATATTAAGAGGGCAGTGCCTTCGGATTTCAAACTAGCAGTGCTAGGTAAACGAATTTCTTAGTTCCAATCATTTTTAAATTATTCATACTTCATGTAACAAGTTCAGTTTTGATAATCTTTGGAGGTTATGGTAAGTCAATTTTGTACTATTTAGTCCATATTTTTGTTTAGTTTGAAAATTTTTCTTATTTCACAATGTAATAAATGACTGCGTGCAACTGAAGAATGGCAATAACCATGAAATAACGTTATATTGTACTGTCGTATTACGAATTTTTCATTTTTTCAAATTTTCATAATTCAGACCTGTTAAATGTCTCTTTTTTAAAATTTTTTGAATTTTGATTTTCTACGTATTGTATTATTCTTATATTTTTTTGAATTTAAATTATACAGACACCAACAAATACAAAATCTTAAATCTTCACGGTGTATAATTTTACACGCAAATAGCATATGTCCAGTTACTGGACATCACGAAACTACCTGAAAAGTAGAGTAAACGTTTTGAAAAACATCAAGAAAGTATCTTACAGATATTTCAGTTCAAGATTAAATGGAAAAAGTTTTCCAATATGTAGAAAAATGTCAAAGCTGAAAGGGTTAAGATATACGAGAAAAAGATGATTACGACTTAGAACTGTACGCATTAAATTTATACTTGAGGCTTTATTTATACATTTAGGCTTTCATTATTAACAAGGTGGAACTCGCTTTTGCGACAGTTCTTAGGCTTCTATACATCTACTTTTTTGATAGATTAAATTATTTGGGCTTTATTTTATTAGAATTTTTAATGCGTTAATCTTTTAAATAGGTAGATACCAACGGCAAATTTTTTTTATATAAGGAAAACGGTAACGAGTTCTGTTTTTTTTTTAATCATGCGGGCAGACAGACAGACACGGAGCCAGATCATAAGGCTTCTTCCTATACGTTGTATAGAAGCCTAAAATTTGCCAACAATTTATAAAATTTAGCATTTACATTTGTAATTTACTTCCTCTACTAAATACCATAATTTCATTCGAAAATTTTTAAATTCGTATGGACATTTTGTCTGCTACTCCCGGAAATACTAAATTTCAACAATATTATACTATTGACACTGCACTAGAAGTCTTTTATCTTATTAAAAATTAAAACAAAATTCTTCCCGTAGCCAGTCCGCCCGATCGCATATCGCGTTAATTGTGCACAGTTCCTTACTAACCTGAATAATCTGAATACACCCTAATGTTCAATAGTTCAGTTGTTTCATAACCAAAAAAAAAGGAGTCACTTCGATTAAAAAATGTATTTTTGTAGTCATGACATGTGACGTGAAATTTTGGTGATTTTTTCAAAGTTTGTGATTATTTCGAAAAAGGATTATGGGAATCGTTCACGCAAAAGTATTAATGCAAAATAAACTATTTACTTTGTTATAACCCAACTTTAATTATAGGAAGAAAATAAATTTTCGTATGGAATACCTAAACAAGAACTTAATTACGACGACTGCGATGGTGTTGAAACGAAAGAAATAAATTTAGATGGGTTAAGGGTATTATTTGAGTTTCTTTAACAATTTTAAGTCGTCTCCATGAAACTGTTTTAGGCTCGAGTTGATCGTGTGCACATTAATGGCTTAGCCAGAACTAAAGATGACATTGTAGAAGACGCCGTTAAAGATTTATTCCTAGCTCAGGACTTTCAAGACGTGCTCGTACGGGCGAATAAAGTAAGTTTTTAATTTTTGTATATTAAATTTTACAATTTAAAACTTTTTGTAGGTTAAAACAAAGTTGGATTCTCTGGGATGTTTCCGAAACATTGCAGTTTTTATCGATACTAGTAAAGGTGCTCAAGCTACTCCCGATGGTTTAGAGGTAACTCATTTACAACTTATGATGTAATATAAAAAGGTATTGATTTCTTTTAGGTTACTTTTCATGTAAAAGAATTGAAACGTGTTGTTGGTGGTGTTAATACATTAGTAGGCGAGAATGAAGGATCATTAGTGATAGGACTTCGAGCTCCCAACTTATTTGGACGTGGAGAACGCTTACAAGCCGATTACAGTTATGGTTCTAAAAGTTCTAATAACCTTAACCTTTCATTTATAAAACCGTTCAGAGGAAAACATAATCCATTGTAAGTTGTTTGTATGAGTCGGAGTTATCAAAAAAAGATGATTATAAGGACCCTTTCAGACAAAGCGGATGTGGTCCGCATCTAAGTGTACACCTGCAGGAAGTTGTAACTATGGTTGTAATGTAACCTTTCAGAGAGAGTGGGTGCACACAAACAGATGCGGATCTGCAAAGCGCACGTCGATATGGAAGCTTTGCTGTGAGCTGTTATAACTGATGGTTCCAATGCAGCCTTTTATTATTATTATTTTTTCTGCCAATTAATTGATCAACACTGGAGGTTTCCAGCCTCAAAACAGGTGTGCAAAATTGTAAATTTAGTTTTAGTATGATAATTTGCCTATCGCCAAAATACGATTGCCATTGTCTTTTTAAATGTTAATTATGTTTTTCGCCTAAGTACTGAGATTTTTTTTTTTCAGATTTACTGCTTCCCTTTATCAAGCAACATCCGAATGGCCTGTGTCTGGTTATAAAGAACTCGATAAAGGATTAATTTTAGATTTTGGATTCAATTCGTTCCCTCTGGTAAGTTTATTGTTTTAAATTTATTGTTGGTCTTGAATGTTTCTTATTAGGTAAAACATAATTTTCAATGGGATTGTGCAGTAAGAGAGCTATCCGTATTAAGCCGTAGCACGTCATTTGATGTTAGAGAAGAAGCTGGTTTAACTTTAAAGTCCGCCTTAAGACACATATTATCAATAGATTTACGAGACGAAGGAATTTTTCCATCTTGCGGTTCATTGTTCCAGTTGAATTCAGAATTTGCGGGTGTTGGTGGAAATGTTGGCTATTTAAAAAATGATGTGTTATTTCAAGCTAACCATTCCATAATGGAAAATTTTGTAAGTGCTTTAATTGATTTTGCTTCGTTTAATGTAAATAAGCATTTATTTTGGAATAGGTTTTGCAAGCTTCTGTAGCTGGTGGAGTTATGAATAGTTTTAGTGATGAGTGGGTTGTAAACTTGTCAGATATGTATTATTTAGGAGGACCTTTGTCTCTGCGTGGTTTTCAAATGAGAGGTGTGGGACCACACTCTGAAGGCAGTTCTACTGGATCACAAGTAAAAGATTTTAAGTATTATTTAATACAATTTTTAACACCAAAATTTTAGTGGTTCTGGTCAAGTGGTTTACACTTGTTTACTCCCTTACCATTTAGGCCGGGTAAAGGTGGTTTCGAAGAATTATTCAGAACGCACTTTTTTGTCAATGCAGGAAATGCTGATAAATTCATAGAGGGTTAGTATTGTAGGTTTTTGTTTTCATTTTGATTTCTAAATTTTATTATTTAGGAGATGACCGTTCTTTAACAGAAATAATTTCGCAAAATGTGAGGATTGCTTATGGCGTTGGGTTAGCAATACGACTAGGACAAATGGCTCGTGTAGAAATCAATTATTGTTTTCCAAAACAATTCGACCCCAATGATTCACGTCAACAAGGAGTTCAATTTGGAATCGGCGTGCAGTTTTTGTAATCTAAAAATTCTTTATTTAACAATTTGTTAAATATGTATTTTTACATGTAGTATTATTTTTGAAATGGTACATTGTAAACTATTCGTCATCTTTCACATGTACACGTGCATTTATCGCCTTGCGTTAATTGAAATGTAAATAAACTTCGTTACTGTAGTATTTTGTAGTTTTTAAAAAGAATGTTAACGATTATTGTTTAAAGAGTTTTCAATTACTTCCTTCCAATGAATATTTATTAAATCAAGGCTTTATAGTAAAATTATATGAAACTTACTTTGGTGTTACAAAAACTGCTTGATATTGCGGACTCAAAAGTTTTCAAATAATAACTTTTTAACAAAATCCCAATAGTAAATATAGTTTCAATTATTTTCAGCACAAATATTAATTTGTGGCATTATTTGCAAATCGATTGCACAGGATTATTTTGTTCTTGTTTGACCTATTGCTTAGGACACCATGCCTAAGAAAACATCTACAAATCATTAATAAATGGTCTGTATTTACAGTTAAATTTACTGAACAAATAATATAAATAACAATTATTATTAATTTATATCACAGAAAATTTTCTGCATGTTTTACATTTGCAATTTCTTCAATTGTTTTGTCGTATCCATATTATGTAATTATGATGCCTGGATCTCGCCAAATGTTGAAAAAAGAAAACGAAATTAATAATATAAAAGAATCAGCTTGTTCAAGTAGCTAATTTGAAACCAACTTTTGTATAAAATTCATTCTCTCATTTATGCAAATTTTAACCAAGGCAGAAAATGCAATAAATAAAATTACAAATGCTTACAATTTTTCATCAATCTTGATTTGGTTGCTCCTTGTTCCACCACTCGAATTGAATACTTGTAGCAGCCATCTGTTGTGGGATTGCCCATCCACCAAATTGGAAATCTTGTCATTTGCAAAACTTGACAGTTTTTGTTTATAAAAGAAACTCTTTTCGTGACCTTTTCTTTTTTTTGGTGCCCTTTATATTTTTTACAACTACTTAGAATTAATTACATCATAAAATACATTTTTTTAATTTTTTCAGTTAATAAGAAATGTGTCGTTATTTTTATATATTTTTTTATTATTATACCATCAATGTGTTCATCTTTTTTCAATCATCTTTTCTTGGTTGATTTTTTAGGGCACTTTCATTTAATTCTATTTATACATTAAATTGTAACATTAAACTTTACAAGTATCAAATATTTGCTCTTTAAATTAGATACAGCAAATATTTGATTTACAAAATATAGAAACTAATAAAAACAACGTACTACAACCACTACAAAAAAAATTAATAAACGGTAATAAAGCGATAAAACTGAGTCATAAAAATAAAAAATTGGTGATATTGTAAATAAAAAATTACCCCAACAAAATTATATAATCAAGGTTTGCCTGATAATTCATGCAAATTTTTTGTTCCATGAAAACTATCAACAAAATTGAAATCATAAGATTGATGAAAATCAGAATGTCATCAAAACAAAACCTAACATGATTTTTTAATAAATAAAGGGAATTCTAATTATAAAATTTGTATCTGTATAAATTTAGTTACTTTCATTATGAAGATAAATTTACAAAAGTGAAAAATTGAGAAAAAACCCCCTTTCTCAAAAAAGTTTTAAAAGCTATCGCCTCCAAGAGCGACCTTCGTTATCCTCGTCATCTTCTTCGTCGTCTTGTAGTAAAACATCTTCCGATAATGTGTTGGTATTCTAAAAATTTAAAAACTTTATTAAAAGAAATACTAAAAAAAAAACAAGTTATTACTTCTAATCCACCTTCCACTTCCAATAAACTTTGATCAATCAAATGATCTTCATCTGATTCGCTAAGTAAAACAGTCCGAGTCGAAGTTCTTCCACTCAATGGATTATTCATCTGCGGATTTGTACACCAAGTAACAGATAACGTTCGATCCTAAAATATATTTACATTAAATTAAAATTTAAAAGTTAGCAAACTGAGCAAACATAATAAAACCAGCTCTAGTTTATGAGCTCCCAAATTTTAATACCCTAGGCATGTTTTTTCTAGATCAAATAAGAAAAATAGTTGATAGTATAATCTATCATAGAAAAATAATCCTTCACAATGCATAACCACAACTTGACCTAAAGCAATTGTAATTCAAACAGCATCAGTTTAATCTTTAGGTAATCTTATAAATCAGAATTACTTATGTAATGTAATTTTTCATTAGGTATTTTTTTAATATGACGTCCTGGTCCAACCTATGTAAGAAGTTGACCAGAAGACTGAGCTAAGATTTTCTTTTAAGTCCATAATTCAATCAGAGAATTTCCGCTCTGTGAGTAAACCCAGTGATCACACCAATCTGCTGCTGTAGTTGAATCAAGTTAAAACATTATAATTTTTAATTTATGCTCATGTGTAATTGCTAATTGCAATAAATAAAAGAAAAAAAATACATTTTTTATTAAAACAATTATTAGTGTGAAAAACGTTGAAAAATACCTGAAAGTTTTTTCCTTTTAGTAAACCAACTTCGGCTTGTTTTCTTGTTTTATAGTTAAACACTATGCTAGGTGTGGCTGGATCCGTGACATAATCAACAATTTCGCCATATTGCTGAAAAATAAGTGTTATATTTTTTTACGAATAACTAAAAACAACAAACTTACAGAAAATTGTGCTAACACATTTTCTTGTTCATCTGCTTCATAACCGGACACTAAAATTCGTGTTGGCCTATGATCAACAGCATGTTTTTGAAATCCAGATGGTGCAATATTACTAGTTTTTAAAGCCATCCTAGAACCTGAAGAACACAAAAATCATACAAATTTTTAACTTTTTTTAAACATTTCACTCACCATTGTTCCCGCCAATGAGATTGTTTTTTGAAAGTAAGTGCCTACCAATGGGATTGTATCTTCTACTGCCCCTAGTAGAAATCTTACGTACCCCATTGCCAATCTTTGACTTAAGTTCCAATAATCTCCTTTGTAGTTCGGACGTATCAATACCTTCCTGCTGCTTAGTTATAAGATCCAGCTCTGCATCCAAAACTTCTTTCTGAACTTCCTCTTTACTTTTGGGCTTTGCCCCAGTAGGTTTTGATATTTGCGTCGACTGTGCAAGATCTTTGCGTATGCCTTCTGTTGCTTCTTGTGATTTCTTAATAGTTTCCATTAAAACATCTCTTTGTGGACCAGGAGGTGCTGAAAATAATAAAACAGTTAAAACAAAATTAAATTATTTGGCATTTTCAAAACTTACTGTTTTTAAGTTTTTCAATCAATAATTTTTGTTGGATTAATTGTTTATCTAACAATTCACACTGTCGTTTTCTCAAATCCATGCTCAATTTTAGCGTTTCTTTTCGTTTTTCGTCATGGTTCTTTTTCAACTTTTCTTTTGCAGCAAGCAACTCTTGACCCTTTTTAATTGCAGCAACAGTTTGCAATTTGCTGTCTTCCTTATTAATTATCACATTATTCTTTACAAAACTGTTTTTATGCAATTTTTCCATGTTTTCGCCGAGGCCTTCCTCTGCTGATTCCAGTTTTGGTGTCACTAAATTGAGGACTTTATTAGAATTTGGAGGGACTATGTTAAAATGCCCTAGGCGATCCTTTACGGAACGAGGTGGTATATTTTCTTGTTTTCCTTTGAAATTTTAGAATTACTTTAACATTGAATAGATTGGAAACAAAAAGTAATTCTTAAATTGAGATTTAAAAATTGTAAAAAAACAAACTCAAAACTAAATTACGAGGTTGCCACATTTTATAAGAAAATTAAATTTTTAAATTTAGAAGAATTATTGTTATTGAATATATGGCAATCTCGAATAAACAAAAATTTCAAAAGAAGTGAAAAAAAGATCAAGTTGATAGTTAAAAAAAAATCTATTTACCATCTGTATTGTTGGAATGCCAAAACACTTTGATGAATCGATTGTTTAATACAGCTTCTGTACTTCTATAAGCGGCATTGGCTTCTGCATGACTAGAAAATGTAATAATGGCAGCTTCTGGATCACCATCGAAACAAACTTGGATGTTGACTATCTTGCCGAATTTTGCAAAATGCTCATTTAAATGAGTAATATTATTTAAACCGGGCGGCACTTTCTTAAGTTCTAGCGAACAATTTGAAGGATTTTTGGAACGAGGTCCTAAACGATTATAATCAAAAGCCTTCTTCTTAAATACACCATCTTGGTGATGATCTCCATCTGGTGGCATGTATTGTTGTCGAACAAAAGAGTTTGCGAATTTCTCTGGTTGTTGATTATCCAACACCGGAACGGATATTAACTCTCTTTGTTGCAGATTAGATTGAGGCATAAAGGAGCCTATTTGAGGCATTCGAGGTCCTAGCATGGCCCTCGGTCCTCTAAAACCTGTTCTATGCCACATTTGGGGAGCCTAAAAGAACAAGCATTATGATAACGTAAATCATAACAAATTTTAAAAAAGACAAAAATTTAGTACTGAACAGTCAAATTTCACTGTAGTTTCAGATTCGCCCGATCATTTTTTATTATCTAGTTGTGTGCCATTTTTTATTATTAAAAACTTTTAATAACTTGGTTATTTCTAAGTTATAGAAAAAATAGACATTTTTATGTAACTCTTTCTGACAAATTTGATTGCAAACAAAGTTTAAAATAAATAGTATATGCCAGTGGTCGCCAACCTTTTGAATGTGTTGAGGTACTTTGATAATTTTTGAATAAACAGTGAGCTACCTAGGACCTAGTCGCAGTCACAATACACTTATACCGGTATGCTCAGTAAGAAATTAAAACTCGTTTGTTCTGCGCATTGATGTCACGTTGGAGATATTTATTATAATTTGCTTTAATTTTAATTATAAATCTTAAGATTATTTTATAAAAATAAAAAGTCAAACAATATCAATTTCAATATTATATTATAACTCATTAACATAATAATCCCAGAAGTGGTTGAAAAACGTAAGAAATATTGCAAATTTGACATTTCTGGCTCCAAGCTGACGTCAAATAGTGCGAGAAAGGTAGAGCTAACCTGCGGGTGAGCATACCGGTACTAAGTGTATCGTGGTCACAGTGAAATGGCAAACTAAACTAAGCACAATTCAGATGTCAACTGTTATATTGGCTGTCGCTGGAAAAAGTGTTGCCAGTTCGAAAAACAAACTTCTAATATAAACACCCATATTAACTATTTGTTTTTAGACCTTCGTATTTTTAAAACAATATGTTGTGAGGTACCAGAAATACCTTTGCAAGCTACCATAGGCTAAATAGGTATATTTAAGCTTGAGCCAACAGGAGAGTGCAAAAAGTTAAGTTTAGTAACTTTTTCCCATGAATTATGGACAACATTTTATTTAATTTCATGTGTAAAAGTCATTGAGAGCGATCAAAAACTGATGCAGGAAGTACGATCAAGATGAAAATTAAATTTGAAATCCATCTACCTGGAAATTCTAGTATAAAAGAACTGATTTAATGAGTCATTTTAAACACAATTTTTAATGCCCCAAAAGATGTCTAAATTTAAATGTTAATTCTAAGCCAACCGGCTAAGATCCATCTCAACAAATCTTTCAATTTTTCCTGTGTTATGAGATTATGCTAGAATTATCATCGCTAGTTATAAATTTTTCAGTATATAGGTACTATATAATGCAAAATTCCAGATAACCAAAACATCTACTGAGAAAGAATAAAGAATCAACAAAAAGTACAATAGAAAATATTCCCAAGTTATAATATGAAATGAAGTTGCTGTTATTAGTAGCAAAATATAAATGTTAGAACTGAAGCATATTATATTCAGAAAATGCTGTTAAAGAAACCACATTGATAAAACAAAATTAATGACAAATAAGCAAAAAATGAAAAACTTTGATGATTACATTTAAAAAAATATAATTTATTTGTGCCATTTATTTCTATGGTAAGGATAGGAATTATCCATAAATTATGGTATGTAATTTTACTTCCCCTCTTTCTTTCAAAATCACATAAACGTTAGAAACTCAAAGTAAATTTTAAAAGAAAATAAGTTTTTCGTAAAAAATTCAGGGGAAAACCCTCTCGGACCCCTATACATAACATAATTTATGAATAACTGCCCAGTCAGAATCATATTAACCCATTTGCAGCTATGTTCCAATTATGGAACAGTGGTAAGTGTTTCATGAGCCAATGAACTTACTAGTAGTATCATTTATATTAAAAATATCAAATAATTTGAAAAAAGGGCTTGGCCTCGAATGGGTTAATGTTAACAAACGGGAGCTTTGGATTGGTAGATCAGCAGAAACGTGGCTTTTGATTGGAGCATTTGTTAACATTACGTTAACGTTAACATGATTCTGACAGGGCAGTAACCCCTTAACAGGGGTTAAAAATCCACACTGATTTGTCCATGAGTGGACATCTTATATGTAGCGGTATGACTTTGAACTTCTTAAAAACAGTAATGCATTAAGCTAATTGCAAATAGATCACAAATTTTAGATTACAATAAATTGATTTAATTCATGATAAAATTGCATTATTAAAAATGTTTTGCAACCTTTATTTTAAACTTTCAGAAAAGTCTTTTAAAATTTTTTTAAGAAATTATTTTCCTGCCAAGTTTTTTTTTTAATGAATATAACATTGCTATACAAAAATCAAACTGTATAGTAAGTACACCACCTTTCAATAACTGATTTTTGTAGTCAATTGATACATGGTTTAAGTAATGTAACAATATCTTAGAAAACCCAAAAAATGCACAAAACACTTTTCAGAACTAAAATATTTTTAAGTTATCACATATAAAATACACTCTAAGTATAAATTATCGATAATTAAGCTAGATTTATAGTTTGACGTACTGTAAACATAGACACACTGCAAAAAAATGAACTATAAAATTTATGTACTCTCGTTTATAAATGAACGTAGAAGCATGACATAACGTAAGTGAAACGGAGTGTAACGGAAGAGTTGGTCAACTTTCATCTCTTAAGGCGCGTTCTTACGAGTCAAGTTTAGTTGACCAATTTTAGTTGATCAACAAAAGTTGAATACAACTTCAATCAGTTTTTGTTCACACATTTCAATATAAACTGATCAATAGTTTAAATTCCCATTCCACTCTTTTTAGATTTCCAAACCAATGAATGTTCTTTTTTATACATTGTTCGAAGAGTCTTAATTTTGTTCTTCAGATCAGCAACAGCAAGACTATCAATTTCCATTTCCTTGATAATAGAACTTAAAACATTTTCTCGAGCAAATCTTTTTTTTTTACATAAATCTGTTTGCTGGTTCCAAAGACGATCATTCTTATAATATGGTTCCAAACATTTTATTGTATCACTTTCAGACCACTTGAGGCTCATTTTTTTAATTTTATAATATTAAAAACAAGCATGTAAGCTAGTTGCAAGCGACAAAAGTTGACTGCATAGTTCACACGTTTCAAGATAAGTTTCAACTTGAAAGCAAATCATCACTTGAACGACAAAAGTTTGACTCGGTCAAACTTTTCTTGAACAACTAAAAAGTTGATCAACTCTATTGAAACAGAGGTTCTCATTACAGTTTTCATTCAACTTTTGTTGATCAACTAAAATCGGTCAACTAAATTTGACTCGTAAGAACGCGCCTTTACAGTACGTTTCTTGCGTCCGACCAATCAACAAGCGTCATATGATTCGTGTTACGATGTGATACGAACTTGTGAATCGTATGTTTATTATTTTCTTTTCATCACCTCTTACCCATGCGCAAAAATTCTGTTCCGTTGATTTATAAATTGAACAATATTTTACAGTGGGTTTGTTACGTATCCAGTGCGTTTACATTTGCAGTACGTCAAACTATAAATCCAGCTATATTTATACTTATTTTTGTAACAGCAAAAAGTTTTTAACATAAAAAGAACCTTGTTAAATTTCGCAAAAAAATTAATAGTGGTGCACAACTTGATAACAAAAAATAGTAACCTAAATCCGTTTTTATAGCCCATTTATATTAAAAAAAAATTGATTCTCAACATGTTTAATGGTACTTTTTAAAACCAATAGCTGAGCTAGTCTGCAAAAACAAAAATATGCCTACTCTGAACATCGCAGTTCTAATAATCTGAACTAATTGTGTTAAATTTGTAGCTACTAGGCCAGGCGATATATCATTTAAGTGTTTATAATTGTGAAACTGTTCATTGGGTCACTACAAAGATACAAATGAGTTTTCTCCTTCAGTTTACATAGCCTGCTTAAGAATGATTCATTTTCTATTCTATATGGAACTTCAGAAACTGTCGCTTTCTTTATGGTTCCCGATAAAATATCTTTTATTTCTTGTATTATTTGTAAAAATTTGACCACTATCTAACATTCGAAAGTGTTTTGTAAGAAATTTTGGAGACTTTCATTTTTAAATTAAAACTGCAATATCACAAGTTAATTAAACATTAATTTAAATAAAAATAAAATTGATTTTTTATTGATGTTTACTTAACTTATTGAAGTTTTAATTTATTATATTTAAGAATTTACATATTTATTTAATTATTATATTATCTTGACCGAAATGCTACAAAATAGTAAGATATCAAAAATACGTTTTTCGGCACCTTGACACAATTGTAGAGAGATGCACATAGATCGGAAAAGGGAGAAAACTCATTTACACTTTCTACTGACCCAATGAACAGTTTAAAACCATAAACATTTTGTTGGAATTTTTTGTAGAATATGGTAAGACTTTTTCACAAAAAAAAACGTTTTTTCTTGATAAAAATCTTATAAATTCGAAATTTTTAAAAATTATTTTACTGGCATCACCAAGTTTTTCAAGAATTTGGATGTGAAATGTGGTTTCAGATTATCAAACTGTAATTTAAATAATAGAATATTTTACGTCAAGCGAAGTATGTTATATAATATATAAATAGTACTATTTACATATATACATACATCATCGTACTATTTATATATTATGTAATTTAAATGCAATTACAAACATTAATTTAATAAAAATTTTACCCCTTTCTCTTTATTTATTAACACACTGGATTTCTTATTAAGTACCTGTGGATTGTATTCAGGTAAAAGAGGTCTTGGTGGCATGTGATGCATCACGGGATGTCCTGGTGCTCCAAGAATAGGTGGTGGAATCATTGGAGGAGGAGCTTCGGTCAAAGGGGCGCCATTTGGTCCATAAGTGAGCACTCGAGTAAGAGCAGTGTCTTTCAAAACCACTGGATCCTCTCCATGATCATAAGGACACATCTCCCCCCTCATACAGAAACCTTTTTCATCATAATCCCGACACCTCTTCTTCGGTGACCTAGTTACAGCGGCGTTGTGATGCACAACAACAGATTGTATACTTTGAGTGGTGTTTGTTAGCCTCAAATCCATATCACCATGATTCGAATCTTGAGTTGGTGTTACAGCCCCCGAACGATTGTCTTTGATTTCTTTTTCAGTTTTACCAGAATCTTTCTTTCTGTCCAAAGAACGTGACCTGCTTCGACTAGTAGATCTAGGAGGAGATCTGTTGCGGTATCGGCCTCTGTAATTATGCCTAGGACTTCGTGACCTTGATCTAACATAATTAGGAGAAATGCTACGCGATCTTCTGCGTTCGTATCTTCGTGGTGGTGATTTATTTCGATAAGGCCTCGCTCTTTCACGTTTCTCCCTGTGAAGTTCACGATCGCGAGATTTCTCTCTAGACCTAGATCTCCTATTTCTGTCCCAGGAACGGGAACGAGAATGATTTCTCGATGAGGATCTGTGACGCGAACGTTTCCTAGCCTTATCGTCCTTTTCCTTAAAATATCAAAAATTCAAAATAAACCAAAAGTGTAATTTATTAAAACTATAAGAGAGCAAATATACAAAAAAAACTGTGTACTACTAGCAATCAAAGAATATCGAGTGTGTATTATTATTATTAACATGCAAATGTAATTAAAAACTTTTGTAACTTCTTCGAGTTGAATTGTTGGTAAATTAGTGGATTGCAACAAAGTTCGGATTATTACTCTCAGGTTTTTAAGTTTGAACAACTAAATGCTACTAAAATGTATCATAAAATTTTGTAGCGGATTTATAAGATTATCACAAGATAAATAGCTAAATTACACAAGAAAATTTTTCTTAATCATCTTAAAAACGACCCGACGAGACGGTTAATTTAAAATTTTTGAGTGCAGATATAACATACATTAGGGAACACATTTAATTATTTTGTAAAATAGCTCGATTTTCGACAACAGTACCTAGAAACTAGATATTTCAATACTGTTTGAAATTAATTCCAAAGAAATAAACTATCATTTTATCTTAAATTAACGGTGTTGCAATAAACATTTAACAATAATTTTCTCATTTTTTGCACATCATAACTATACATAGCAAGCTAGTTCATAAATTTTTTCGTAAAATTTTATAGTAAATTGATTTATAACATTACTAAAACAGAGTTCTCACTCATTTTTCAAAATAAATTTCCGCACTTTTCCAAGTTTCCCTGACTAAAATTAAAGACTCCCTGATTTTTTGAACCTTGGTAAATTTTAGAAATTGTAATTTAATAATATCATACAAGTTTACACATTTATAGAAGTTCAAGTATAATTTCAAACACTTTTGTATAAAATTAATTAACACAATTAAGGTAAAGAGCGATCGACACATGTACTGCTTCTTCGACTTCCAAGTCATCACACCTCACAACATGTGTTTCTGACTTGCTAGTCGTCATCAGTATCGCATACTTGTTATTATCACTTAATTGTGTGCACTAAAACGGCTACTGGTTGAAAGTCGAAGAAGCAGTACATGTGTCGATCGCTCTTTACCTTAATTGCGTTAATTAATATATGCACATACGATTTGTTTATCTATTTAAACTTTTGTATAATTAAGGATGAACAGCCAACACTGTGTGTCTGATTCATTAGTCTTCCTCCACCGGATCCAGTGGTAAGCTCGCAAACACATTGCCACACTTACATTGAAAACTACTGAGGAACACCAATGAATGAGTCAGAAATGCAGTGTTTTCTTAAATTTATTTTTTAATTTAATTTTTATAATTTATTTTGTTTATTTAAATTTCAAAAAATATTCACTGCCCCGAAGACTCAATGAAATGTTAGTGTTAGGTAAACGTAACACCTATATGGCATGAATTATTCGCCAATCTCAGTTAGTCGCTATCAGGGAGTTAAGTGAGAAACGGCCTATTAAAACCTAAACTTTTGGTTTCCACAAGTGATAATTAAAAATTAATAATCTGATAATCACAAATATTAAATATTATGAAATTATTTAATAGTAAATATTAGCAGTCTGTTACTTATCATTATCAGACTGCTAAATTCGAAGTGGTACATATGACTGTTAAAATTGATGTTATGCAAAGATGAGTTAAATTATTAATATCAATTTAATCAAATAATTAGTTATTAGTTTTTGTATGCCGTAAAAACCAAATTTCTAATTTAAACTGTTCAATAAAAATTATTTTAGGCCCAAGATTGAACCCTATATTTCTTATTTCCGTTTCAATTATTCTTGAATTCATAATTCTTTTTGTTAAAAATCAAGAATTTGTAATCTATTGCGTTATGATATGAGATCTTTCTTTTACTTTAAGACGTCAACACTTAACTGATTGATGAGCTAAAAAGTATTATTATATCAGGGCATCACTCTTAGCTTCAGAGTCGTGATTTGGAATTATGGGACTTATAATGGGAACAGAATTAAACAAAACATATTAGACAAAATTGAAACTTTGTTAGAAGTGAGTTTAGAAGGAAATATTCCTCGGTACATAGTCCTTAAAAGATTTGCTCTTGGCCTTTGTCCAGACTTCTATTGTTAGGTATATTCAAATAACCACAACAATAAACAAGTAAAATAAAAAGGGTAAGAAAAGTATTAACGTTACAGGTAAGATTAAAAATCAAACGATGAAGAAAAATCAAAATTGAAAATTATTTTTTTATACAAAAATAAAAAAGTGAGGCTTTTTTAGTTAGTTATATCGCAAAACCTATTTGCCGTAGTTCCAGTTCAAAGCTGACGTTGACAACCTATGGGCCTTTTTCTTGTGTTTAGAGAGTTTATGCAGAAAAAAACCACATTTCAAAGCTATTTTCATGTAAACCCCTTTCTTGCAACACTATGACTGCACTTAATCTACATAATGACATTAGGTTGCTGAAAGAAGTGCAAAGTTATTTATTTAAACAACTAAATTTGAAGAGAAATTTTCTTAGATTTAAGGAAGGTTTAGCAAAATAAGTGAGAATGGATATTATAAGCATGAAATCTATTGTAATATAGCTTTTATTGTGAAATTGATGTAAACAGATAAATGGAATCAAATAAATAAAAACACTTACTGAATCGCTTTTACGAACTTCACGATCTTTTTTTGTATCCACAACTGGTTCTTTCTTTCCATTAAAGTTTCCATTTGCGGTTTCAGTTAAATTTGGCAATTCACTTATGGGAATAATTTCTTTTTTCAATTCTTTAACTACCTTGGGTGGAGAAACTGAGATCGTATTTACATTTGGATTAGGTGGATTTGTACTTGGAATCACTGGTGTTAAATAATCCTTACTTTCTAAAGTTTGAAATAAAAGGTTCACAAAAGGCTCGGTTTCTGAAACAAATTTGTTGAAGTTAGTAAAAGCAAACCGATTCAGTTTAATGAAAACTTACCATTTTGCAAAAACACCTCAAGTTGACTTATCATACTCTGCCTTAGAACATCTGGTGTTTTATCCTTTTTTACTAGCGCAGATACATATTTAGCTAATGCTCCCGGATCGGCTTCACAACTAAAATTCATAAAATTAGGTTGTTGATAAAGTGAGGTTATGTTGCGTTACAATTAAAACTATAACCTATTTATAACTAGTTCTTTGATAATGAAATAAATGAATTTATTAATTTAGATGAATATTTATGAAAATATGACACGAATTGAAAGTTAAACTAGTAAAATCGCCAAAAATATTGTTTGTCTTACATTGGTTTGAGTACAACTGTGAGCCAAGTTTTGAAAGCATCCGCATCGTCAATAATCATTCTGCAATTATTGTACAACGTCTATGTAAAATTATAAAGTAAATTAGTCTTGCTGTATTTTCGTACACATGAGTATTTTTGCTCGATAAGTTATATTTTAAGTTAAATCCCATTCACTGCCACTTTATAACTAGGGAGCTTTCCAACTCGCTGTGTGATAAAATTGAGGTTGGTATTCGTGAGTGACATAAACTCATATAAAAAAAAAACTTCATGTGGAAAGTTTATTTATATACAAAGCAGGAGAAATAGTATTTCACAATATTGTGCTTTTGGTAATAAAAACTATTTACAAAAATCGGATTAAGAAAAATTAATATTTTTGTACTGTACAGGGTAAGTCAAAATTACCGAAGGAAAAAATTAAGGGAGTATCCTAGTCAAGAGCGTTATTTCTTAAATAGGTTCCTTAAAATTGAAACTCAGGAATTAAATAAAACTATAACATTGTTGATTTATATAAAGTATATTTGTAAAATAATTTTTTAATGATGATCAGTGGCGTAACTAGAGGAATTGACATCCATGTGCGCAAAGAATTTTGCTCCCTTAATAAATATACCTTTTTCAATTACTGGTTGCTGCTCTTTTGAAATGGAACAGATATTCTCCGAAACATTCGTGTCTAGTAAAAAACTGGGTTAGTTCGTATTTCATTTCGCTTATGTTCTCTCAAATACCAGCAGGATACATCTTGTTCTTTCAGCTAGAGTCTCATCTTTATAAAATAGTCCTTAAAATAATTTCCATTTGAAATGCTAACTTTTAATCCATTAGGTACCTAAATCATATAATATAATTTTTCTAGTACCTAATCAACATAAATATTTTTTATTTTTTCTGTTTTTAATAAATAGGTAATTGAATTCTAAGTGTTTTATTTCCTTTGTGCAAAGATAAGAGAATTTTAATTTTGGTTTAATTCCTACTTCTTCTGAGCTCGCTACGTTTTACCATAAGTTTTACAAATTTCTTATGTTATAAAAATTTGTTGGTGGCGGCGCCGGCGCGGCGTACCAAAGATGAATTCCGAAGGAAGGTAATTAGGTCAGTTTCGACATTCAAATCCATCAATTTCGGAAGTTTAAAGAAATAGCGGTGGTCTTTCCCATAAATCACCAGCCTAGGGTGTTACACCGGAATGAAGTACTACCATCAGTATACATGGTGTACATTTGAAAACTATCCAACTTCAATTTTTCGCAAACTACACAAAATATCTAAAAACTGTAAAATAAGGTTTTATAGGTAAGAAAATAGAGACTATATATCAGTTCAGGGGGGGGGGCACTACCCCAAACCGGACAAAGGGTTTATTAACCGAAATTAATAATTTCGGGGGGGGGGCCTCTGGCTACGCCACTGCTATATAGATTGTGTACTCTGCGTTGCGCTAAAATTTACTCACTCACCCTTAGTTACCCTGACTTAAAATATTTCACTGGGACCACTCTAAAAACATTTCAAATAACAAAATATTATTAAATTTAACGAATAAATTAGTTGATGTAAAAAATTACATTGTGGTAGCAACAAAAAAACAACATTGTCGAAGCTTAACAAAATTTTTCTTTACATCAACTAATTTATTTGTTAGATTTAATAACATTTGGACATTTGAAATTCTTTTGGCAGTAAAGTAATTTTAAAATGCTATCTTTTTACGAAAAGATAATTAAAATTTACCTACTTGAGTTTTTCTAAAATTTATTTTTTGCTCTGCAAAATAATATGGAATATTTACCAAATAATACCTCCCATCTCCCATCATCAACTTATTTAATAGTTTTTACCGAAAATCGTTATCAAAACAACACTTCCCTGCTTATATAAACGCAGGGAAATTGAATTTTAATGACTAGTCCTGTAATAATTAGTAATTGTAATAAAATAAAAGGGACGTCGTTCTTTTTGTTATTACTTATTATTGTTTTGACAGTACTATCTATGGTAACTATGTAGTCAACAAATTGACAAACTTGATTTTTGTTCATTTTATAAATGTTGTTCAATAATGGTTTAAAATTTCGATTTTTTACGATTTTCGGTAACATTTAATACCACTTTACTCACTTTACTCGGAGCTTTAAAATACTCGGCACAAAGTGCCTTGTATTTCAACATTGCTCCTCGTCAGTAATGTATCATTTTCCAGACTTTTAAGTAAATAACTATTTCTAATAAGTTCAATTTTTCTTGTATTGCAAGATAGTATTTTATTTATATTTATTATTGTTTATTAATTATTTTGTGAAAAAATAAAGTAGTGAAAAAATTGAATACAATTAAGTAGATAAATTTTAATTCTTTTGCGTAAAAAGATAGCGTTTTAAAAGACCTTTAATTAGAGGTATTACAAAGGGTATGATCCCATTTAAATTTTTGAAGTTGGGGTAGCTGAAGGTGAGGGGGTAACTTCTAGCGTAACGCAAAGCACTCAGTCTAGTTTTCTCAGTTTAGTTTAGAAAAGTTTTTTTAATTTCCGAACTCCTTAGTAAGGAAAGTATTGTAATCTGAAATTGAGAAAAAAATTTGACCCCACCTTTTTATATGAAATTTTGTTTTTATCAGTTGTGGCACAAAGCCTATTGAAAATGGATGAAATTGTATGGGTGGAACGGGGGGTTTACTTGAAGCGATAAAACATAATCCATCATATCTCCGAAACGCAATGAAATAGATAAAAGTTTATTATGACAAAAATTATTAGTATCAAATTACCTATAACTTTTGTTCAATAAATTTTTTTCTAAAATAAAAAAAATAATTTTTTTTATAAATTTAAAAAATTTAAGAATTTATAATAAAATAATAAAAATAAAGAATTTTTTTAATAAAATCTCCAATTGCCTATAAATATGTAAATTTTTTTGTACATGAAATTTTAGTTATTTGTGATATATTTTTTTATTTGTATTTTTGTTTTTGCTTATTATTTCGATAATTTGATTTATTGCTGATGCTCTGATAAGATTTAGTGATTTAGTTTTTTCTATCCGAGGTAAATTGGGAGTTACTTTTAATAATTCGGAAAGTTATGCGATGGCTACATCAGATTTTTTTCAGTGTGTTGGTATTTTGTGTAAGGTACTCCGTTTCACCCTACAATCAACAACCAAAAATATTTATTTGATACTAATTTTCTTTTCAGATGCCACGTGTATATTCAAGAATAATCACAAGGCAAATCTAATAGTTCATCGAACCATCGAAGTATGATAATAAAGAGAAGATGTAATATTTCGCCGTCTCCACTTCGCCGTCGACCATTTCGCAGTAGAAAATTTAGTATTTAATTTTTTAATGCTAAAATGAGCAGACCCGGATTGGCCCACCGGGAAATCGGGAAGTTTCCGGTAGGCCGTAGGCTTAATGGGGGCCGGTGGCCGTCTGCGAATCCCGGTAAATAATTTGCTTCCAATTCGGCCCTGAATATGAGTACCTATTCAGAGCATTCTTTTTCAAGAAGTAGGAAGCAAACTTTAATTAGATTAAAGTTTTTTAATTTAAGATTAATGAAATAATAAAATTCGAAATATTTTTATTGTTACTTATCATATTTATCTACTACCGTTACGTAATTTCTCATCTTTATACTTACATGAGTACCTACTTAATTAAGAGAATACAACGCCATTCTCATTCAATTAATGCTACAAAAACAAAAAGCTATAACATAATGGAACATAACATAACATAATCATAAACTTATGGTTTTAGGCTTCTATACAACGTATAGGAAGAAGCCTTATGATTTGGCTCCGTGTCTGTCTGTCCACATGATTCAAAACAAAAAAGATTAAGGCATTAAAAATTCTAATAAAATAAAGCCCAAATAATTAAATCTATCAAAAATCATAACTCACGTTCTTCAAAAAATTTTACTTATAATAATATAGAATATTTTTAGATTGGTATTAATTATTCAGATTATCTATATTTTTTAATCCGATACTCGATATAAAAATAACAACACTAAATCGTCTGATCATCATCAATTTGTTTTTTTAATATCTCTAATACTTCTCTTACTTGTTCAGCTTCTTCTTGTTTAAATTTTTTTGACCTATTTGCGGACAATTCCTCTTCCGCCTTACTTTTACTTGCTTCTCTTCTTTTAAATGCCTCTGCACGCTTCAACTCCACCCGGTGCGTAGGATATTTCTACCGTTAGCGTTTTTAGATTTTAGACATAATATATAACTTCTATATACACTATAAACATATATCCGTTGATCCGCCGATCCGTTGATCCTTTGATACGCTACGGCCAATCGTGTCGACGGCTAATTAGATGACCAAATAATCGACGCAATGAATAACGAATATAACGTAATGAATTCAAAGTGAAAAAATAATTTTTCATACGTTATTCTTTTTATTGGAAAGCTTTTGGGTATACAATATTTAAACTGTATGCTTACCCCCCTCTCTCACTCTCGTATTTTTTGTCAATGTATCATCTGATCAACGTATCGACGGATAATTATATAATATATTATATTATAATAAAATATAAAACGGCTTATAATAAAATAAAGCCCAAATAATTTAATCTATCAAAAAAGTAGATGTATAGAAGCCTAAGAACTGTCGCATAAGCGAGTTCCACCTTGTTAATTGACATCAGGGCCGTGCACAAGGGGAGGTTCAGACCCCCTTCATTACATATTTTTTCCCTATTTGACGTAAATACTTTTTATATATTTCAAAAATTAAGCGTACTATATAGAATAATACTATTTACTACTAATAATTGAGGTAGTTAAATTATAAAATTTTTTTGTAAACTTCTCCCATGAAGAAATCCTGCGTACGGGCCTGATTGACATAACATTTGGCCCCATGCCAAAACGACAAATGTAAAATAACGCCTGCTCTGCATTCAGATTACAAATATTTCATTATTAAAAAATATGAATGGAAACTACAGATATCAAAATTACCCTAAAAAATGAGGCATAATAAGTTTCCTAATAGGTATAAGTACCTATAACCAGAAAAGTAAAAAAAAAATTTTAGGTGGATAATCAACAAAATATTTGACGGGGGGGGGGGGGCGAATTGCACATTCGTCGTTTTGTTATGGAGGCGACGATAATTAACCCATTCGCAGCCAAGCCTATTTTTCAAATTATTTGATATTTTTAATATAAATGATACTACTAGTAATTTCATTAGCTCATGAAACACTTACAACTGTTCCATAATTGGAACATGGCTGCGAATGGGTTAAGTTGACTAATTACATAATAATAAAATAATAATTTTGTTATAATTATCCAGCGCCCACCTACATTAATTTGTTGGCAAAAGTAATAGACATCAAATAGCATAACGCAAATTTAAAGTTGAGTTAAATACATATGTCGTGCTAAGTAAGTTTTGTAAACTTCATTCATTTTGAACTCACACATAAGCTTCAATGCACTTGAACTTTTCTTAATTATGTTGTTATGCCATTTAATTGGACGAGAACAACAACACAACCAGGAATGTACTAAGTGAATTCGTTGTCAAAACGTCTAAAATATGTTGACGAAAATTAGCTGAATTCCTTTGAATCTGATTGAATGAGGAAAATAATAATAATAAATAATAATAACAACTATGGAATTTAAATTTCCCGGGTTTATTTTTTTTTAATAACCAAATTATTACTTATTATTTATAAACTGACATTCACATCTGCCTACTCAAGTGAATTAGTTAAATATCATTCATTTATCTTTCAGAATTTTTTTGACTCTTATCTTGTTATTTTGCAAAAATATTGTGACTTAATGTAGATTCGCCATTATATTCGTCTGAAATTTTGATAACAGAGCAAATAGTACCAGTTTGCAATGGTTCGCAAATTATTCTCCTCATATTTTCTGTCAATGTGATCGTGTGACTCATTTTATATTGTTTTATGTTAATAGTAGTTTAGTAGTTAAAGTTCATTTCAACCATAATATTAATTTAGAAATTTAAACAATAAAAAATAATTATGGCTTGGACAGGATATCAACTCATTTTGGCTCTTGTTATGGTAATAACTGGTAGTATAAATACTTTAAGTACAAAGTAAGTTCTTCGATATAATATGATGTACAAATAACCAAGTGTTTTTAATTTGTAATAGATGGGCAGATGGTTTGAATGCGACAAGTCGGGATGGAGAAGTCAGAAAATTTGATCATCCCTTTTTTCAAGCAACTTGTATGTTTTTGGGTGAAAGTTTATGTTTCGTTATGTTTAAGATTCTTTATGCGGTGTATAGTAGACGAAATGTAAGTTGTTTGTCATGATTTATTATTATTATTATTTATTGTGTTTGTGTAATTTGACAGGACGGTTCTGAAGATGTCAATGAGTTGACTAAAGGAAATCGCAATTTTAGTCCTTTTAAATTATTTATTCCTGCAATGTGCGACATGACTGCTACGTCTCTGATGTACATCGGCCTTAATTTAACATATGCATCAAGTTTTCAGATGTTTAGAGGTAATTTTTTGGTTGTGTACAATAGCTTGTTTTTAACTAATTGTGTGTTGTTTTGTAGGTGCTGTGATAATATTTGTTGGTTTATTGAGTGTAGGTTTTTTGGATCGAGTCTTGAAAAAGCGTGAGTGGTCTGGTATTGCTTTAATTATAATTGGACTTGCTGTTGTCGGTGCAGCTGATTTTGTTACAAAAGACACCAATTCTGACAATCACGGGCGAAATGACATCATCACGGGTGACTTGTTAATTATTTTAGCTCAAATTATTACCGCTACTCAAATGGTTGTGGAAGAAAAGTTTGTTTCTGGATTGGACATACCACCATTGCAAGCCGTAGGATGGGAAGGTTTGTAAATTGATTTAAAATGTTTTAAAATTATGGAATTCCCCTATTTCGAAAGTTCATTTCTAAATGTTTTAGGTATTTTTGGTTTCTTGGTATTGGGCAGTCTCCAAATTCCATTTTATTACATTAAAGTTGGACCACCATTTAGTAACAATCCTAGAGGGGTCTTGGAAGATGCTTTTGATGCCATTGTTCAAATTGGAAGCAACGCTCAATTAATATTTGCAATTTTAGGTTTGAATTGTTATAACAAATTTGATCACTTTTAATTGTATTATTTTAATAGGAACTATAATATCAATTGCTTTCTTTAATTTTGCTGGCATTAGTGTCACAAAAGAAATATCAGCTACAACTCGAATGGTTTTAGATAGCGTAAGGACTATTGTTATCTGGTCAGTTAGCTTACTTTTTATGGGACAACAATTTCATTGGTTACAGGTAAATATTGCTTCATACTGAAATATTAAAATTAAATTAATAATATTGTTTTTCAGTTGCTAGGATTTATATCATTGTTAGCAGGAATGTGTGTTTATAACGGAATTACTTTTACTTCTTGCTTTTTAAAAATGCGAGCAGCAATATCGAATTTACGATATAGGAATTTGACTGAAGATGTTGTAGAAAATAGAGCTGCTGATCAAGCTTACGACACCACTGCTTAATTTTCTCAAAATATGATAAAAAGAAAGACTAAAATGGGCTGTTTATACTGATGGATCTATGCAAACAAAGATGGTTTTATAACAATAGTTGCAATTTTGTATTTTATAATAATATTTAGCATAAGTTTTAATGAATTATTATTGTTTTTCCTATTTCAATAAACTCAATATTTAATTACAGTGTTTATGTAATAACCAAATCATTATCATTTTAGCACAAAGATTACACTATCAGTGGTTTGCTTTATACTATAATCAAAGTATCGAAATTAATTTAACTATTATTTTTATTATACAGTCGAGTCTCGATTATATGAAAAGCGCAAAATCATGTTTTTTAAATATAAATTTCGAATATATTTCTTTTTCTCGACTCATTTTTATGCTATAAAAATCTCTTTGTTTTTCTACAAAAAGTTGAAAATTTAGATTTAATATTAAAAAAACACTTCATTTTCGCTGGTCATATAATCGAGAATCTACTGTAATTTTATAATTCAAAGAATATCAACATATTTAACAGCTTTAATTTTTGATAATTATAATGTTTATGGAATTCAATTAACATTTAGTTTGAACTGTTTTTTTTTTATATTTATTATTTCATTAACATCCAAAAAATTTAATGTAGTAACATTAAAAATTGGTTACGGGGGTTTTCAAAGTCGCTGACAACGAATCTACTATCAGAATAATTATTTTCACAATGACGGATCCAATAAGGCGGACATAATAGTGAATATAAGTCTGAATAATATTTTTTTTATGAATACATGAAAAAAATAGATATAATACAGTGGCGTAACTACCAGTGTTCGATGTGTTCGATCGAACAAGGGCCCGGTCGCTATCACGACCAAAAAAATAATAGTATATTATACATCATGGGACTAAGGTGCTACTGTTCATCTCGCGTGCGATGGTTTTTGCACGAGGTGTCAGCCGAGTGCAAAAATCGCACACGGGATGAAAAGAACCTTAGTCCCAAGGTGTATATACTATTTTTCACTATTTCGCTGAAAATTCTAAATTACATTGGTTAATAACTAAATTTGAGATTTTGAAATTGCAATAACTCGAAAACGACGCTAGATATGAAAAACTGAGCAAAAAATTTACCCCCTTTACAGCAACTCCCCAGCGATTTGTCGTAAGAAGCCATATGCAAAATTTCAGATCAATAGCGCGCAATAATGGCGCGAAAAAAAAAGTATTACTTTAGTCCCCCTTTAGTAAAGTGAGCACTTTACTCCCGGAATTGTGAAAAATATTTTAATGATTTAATGCGAATTGAAATTTTTGTGATTTGTAGCACCAATAAAACCAGAAAATATGAGGCACTTTTTCAAAATAACTTTTCTGCCACATTTTTCATGTACCTAATAAGTATTTAAAATATAAAATATATTTACTGTCTGTTTGGTCTTTTGTTGAATTGAAGTTGAAGCGGCTTCGGCATCAAGAAAGATTAAACGCACCCGCCAAAGCAAAACTTCCCATCTGGTAGCGATTACAGTAATAAACAAACAAAAAAAAAACCTTATATAACAATTTAACAAAATACCGAAAAAATAAGAGTAGGGTAAATTTTGATTTTTAACACTACACTGCTAGTTTGTTGCAAGTTTGTTAAGAAGTGTTTTGTTTTTATAAATTTTTTTAAGTGTGAAATAGTGGAGTTTTTAAGTTTAATTGTTTATTTTTGAGTATAATTTATTAAAACCGTCAAGTATGTTATAATAGGTATTTCTTTAAATGTAAAAAATCTAATAAAATATTTTAGAATGAATACATTTAATATTCCATTTGGGGCCCCACTTGAGTCAGAAACACAGGCCGGTAGCTGCCTTGTTACGCCACTGATATAATATTTATATCAAAGAAATATAAATAAATAACTGCAAAGTTACATTAAACATATTTATCGGAAAACATAGTAAAAGCGATGCTTTCCGAGTCTCCCTCTCGGGTGAGAAAGCGAAGCATTCCTAGTCACTTAACAAATCGACTAGTAATGTAAAATCGACTGGTAATGGTTTTCATTACTGGTCGCTTATATCACTTCAACATGTCGAATCATTTTTATTATAAAATGCTATTAAATAAATTTGAGCTACGTGAGGATCGAAACTCACGATTTCCAAGCGATATAATTATTAGCCAAGCACACAGACCATTTCGCCATACTGGGTTGACCTAATTACATTGTTTTAATTCGTCTTATTTGTTTCGTTTGTAAATTTTTTCGCATTTTAAGTAAATCTAACCTAAAATACGAAATTTTTTTTGCGCGCGATCGATCTGAATTTTTGCATATGCTTTCCTACCGATAATTCACAGGAGGTGAGTACGAGGCGAGATGGGGAACATTTATTGCTCAGTTATTCGATATCTAGCCCCGTTCTTGAGTTATTGCTAATTCAAAATATTTCATAATAGGTACTTGTGTAGGATTTTTATTTTTTGCATAATAGCTAATATTTTTGTTTTCCGATAAAATAGTATATTCACCTCTACTCGAAAAATGATTCGTTACTGGGTTTGCAGCTTTAAAAAGCTCGCTTATCGGTTATTGCTCGCTTTTCAATATAGCTGCGCGCCCAGTAACGGATTATTTTCGAAGTTCGGCCAGTAATCTACTATTTTTATGGTACATTCTTAGATCATATTATTATATTGAGTGTAATTAAATATACATAAGATAATTCTAATTGACTTGACAATGTTCTGACTCTCTGCTACTTGATTACATATATGTATGTATAACATCTTCCTTTTTCATATTAGGTATGTATTATCGCAATTTTGTAACATAATTTTTTAAGTTTAGTCCGCAAAAGTAAATCTTCTAGGCGGCTTTATTGTTCTTCCATATCTTGTTGTTATTGTAGTTTGTCTATTGTCTTCATCGTTTGTTTCTACTTTTCTTTCTATGTTCTTATCATTTTCTTCTTCATTTTCATTTTCTTTATTTAAATCGTTATTTTTGTCTGTTTTCAATATGTGTTCTCGGTTTCTTCTAAATAGTTTTCCTTCAGGTGTTTCTATAATGAAAGATCTTTTGTCATGTATTTCCTCTTGAATTTTTCCTGACGTCCACTTTTCTGTAGGTTTTATTTTAAATTTTATTGTTTCTCCTTTCTCAATGGCACTTAATGGTCGGGTGCTTTGATTATAATAATATTTCATTCTTTCCATATTTATTCCTTTGATTTCTTTATATTTTTTTATATCGACCATTTTTGGTTGTAAATTACTTTTAAGAGTAGGTATTTTTGATCGTAAACTTCTTGACATAAGTAATTCAGCCGGGGATTCCAATTGATCTTTCTTAGTATTTCTATATTGTATAGTAACGCCATATGCTTGTCGCTGTTAGTTTCATCACATTTTTTAAATAATTTTTTAATTGTTTCAATTGATCGTTCCACCAAACCGTTCGATTTTGGATAATTTGGACTTGAGGTTTTTTTTTCAATATCCCATTCTATGCAAAAATCACTATATTCTTTTGAGTTAAAAGGTGGACCATTATCAGACATGATTATTTGGGGAATTCCATGTCTTGCAAATATAGCTTTCAAATGCATGATTACTGTTTTTGCAGTAAAACTTCGTAAAGTAGCTAATTCTACATATTGAGAATAGTAATCGACCACCATTAAATATGTTTGTTTGTTGTACTCAAATAAATCAATTCCTACTTTCTCCCATGGAAGTGAAGATATTTCATGTGGTTGTAGTGATTGCTTCTGGTTATTATTTCTATGGATCAAACATGCTTCACACTTATTGATTAGTTCTTATATTTCATTATTGATTGATGGCCAATATACCGTACTGCGTGCATTTTCTTTACATCTTTCCATACCCAAATGTTCTTCGTGCAATACTTGTAATAATTGTTTTCTCATTATTTGGGGTATCACGATTCGATTATTCTTAAAAACAATACCATCTATCACGTGGATGTCATTTTTAATTTTAAAATATTTCTTCGCCATTTCGTCCACTGAACTTTGGTGGTCTGGCCATCCATTGACATAGTATCCCATAACCCGTTGTAATGATTCATCACTTTTTGTAGCTTCTTGAATTTCTTTGAGTTTTCTATCTGACACGGCTAAATTCTGTATTAACAAATTTATATGCAGCTTATTTTCGATATCAATTTCTGTTAATTCTACATTTACTTCTTCTGTTGCTGCTCGTGATAGAGTATCAGCTACATACATTTCTTTTCCTTTCTTGTATATTACATTCAAATCATATTGTTGTACTTGAAGCATAAGCTATCGGTCCATTATCGTGCGTGATAACAGCTCCTACAGCGTCTTTTGACAAATCTACCGACATTATAATATTTTTCTTGTTATCAAAATATCTCAATAGAGGGGCGTTAGATATTAGTTCTTTCAATTTTTCAAATTCCTTTTGGTGTTCATGTTCCCATTTCCAAATCACATCTCTCTTTTGTTTCTAACGACATATCTTTTATGAATGCGCTCAGATATGTTACCATCCCCAGAAATCGTTGTAATTCTTTTACTGATTTGGGAGTCGACATTTCTGTTATCGCCTTAATTTTATTGTTGTCTGGTACAACTCCGTTCTTGTTAAATTCATGACCTAAAAATTTTATTTTGGTAAGACCGATTTTACATTTTTCCTTGTTAAACTTTAATCCACATTCTTGTGCTCGTATTAATACTTTTAAGAGGGTTTCATTGTGTTTTTGCATATTCCTTCCGTATATCATAAAATGATCCACATAAATAATGACATTCTCAATACCTTCAAAACATTCTACTATTCTTCTATGAAATTCTTCTGGGGCCACGTTGATTCCAAATGGTAGTCGTAAGAATCTATATCTTCCAAATGGTGTTCCAAATGTACACAGCTTAGAACTTTTTTCGTTCAGTTCCACCATCCAGAATCCTTTGTTTGCATCCAATGTTGAAAATACTTCGGCACCAGCTAAACGAGCTTTGACTTCTTCTATGCTAGGAAATTGATAATGTGCTCTTTTAAGTGCATTATTTAGTTTTCTTGGATCTAGGCATACTCGAATCTTTCCAGCTTGTTTGTTGACTAACACCAAGGAACTTACCCATTCCGTTGGTTCATTAACTTTTGTTATCACGTTTTGTTCTTCCATATCTTCTAATTCTTTTTTTAATTTATCCATCAACTTGAATGGTACTCTTCTCAATGGATCTATTTGAGGTGTGGCGTCATTAAAGGCTCGTACACACACAGTGGATTTTGGCCAGTAATTAGTAGTAAGTAGTAAGTAATTTAGTCGATTGACCTACTTACCCGTGTGTGAACAGTAAAAAATTAGTCGAGTAGGTAAGTAGTTAAGTACAGTAGTTTAGTAAAATGAATTAGTACGTAGTAGACACGACAAGTGATCGTGGTAAGTAGTAAACATACCCGTTGTGTGAACAATAAAATTTAGGCGAGTAGTCTAGTAATTAGTAAAATACGTTAGTAACACCATTTAGCCGAGCGAATAGAAAATGTTCTATTTTTTTGGCGAGTAGCGTTCGCTTATCAAAATCGGTGTATAAATACATGAGATAAATATTTTGCTTTTCTCGGGAAAAATTATAATGCATATGTACCTACCCAGATTTGAAATTAAATTTTCTTGTATATCATAAAAATATAGTTTCAAATAAAAAAACAAAATATTGATGTAATTTTATTATGGTACTGAATATTCTTCCACCTACAAAACATTTCACACTTCAAGAACTGTCAGAAACAATTTAGGGGTACTTGAATAAAATGGGGTACTTGTACAAACAAAATATGTGCAAAATTTGTAAAAATACGATCCCTGTGATCTCATCAACTATCTGAATTTTTTTCATAATTTTTACTAAACTATACTTATCCAGTAATTAATTATTGAATGTCTAATTATATTATTGTAATATTAAAAAAGTTTTTTAATTGTTGCCCATTAACAAATAATTAATTCTTGAAATTCTAATTATATTATTCTAATTGTAAATTAGTTAAAATTAATTAGTGTTTGAATGATAGGGAACAGGGCTTATTTTTAACTGAGTTGGGCCCTAGGCTCTAGGAAATTTTCGGGTCCCTTTTATTTGAGTGTAACAAATAGCATCGAAGGCTTAATTTTTGGGTTACTTTATCAGTATTTGATAAATAATCATAATAATAGTAGGTACATAAATATTGTCGTGTTCCAAAATCCTTTTTTTTTTTAATTTTCATTTTTTTAAATTTTATTTTATTATTGACTGTTTTATTATGAATTAATATGAAATGATTTTATTTTTGAATTTTATTGTGCGAGTGTTTTTAAAGTTGATTTTATTTTATATTTGAATTTGTTTGTAAAAATTTATTTGTACATAATTTTGTGCAAATATTGTAAATTTGAATTTGATTTTTAATCGTTTTGAGGCCGCAAAGTACGGACGCATCGGAGTTGATCTCCGGTAAAATTTTGATATTTTTGAAGTTCAAGTTTACGTAGAATTTTATGCTTATAAGGTGTATGTACTTCAGCGAGGTGTTTTTCCGTGGTAGATCAATTTTCTAAATTGAACCGCTGGGGTCATAGCAATATATATCATAATATAATAATATACTCTATTATTATTATATTTAGGCCCAACCAGAGGGGGAGCGCTCGGGGATTTGTCCCCGGGGTCCGGGATCCCTAAATTTTTCTTAATAAAATTACGAAGTTTCATATTTTGCTTTTTTTTATTTTTTGTTTACGAAATTGTTTAGAAGAGCAGGGGGCCCGCGAAGTCTTGCCACGGGGCCCGACTGGGCTCTCGACGGCCCTGATTATATTATAATACTTATAATAATTTTTATATATAATACTTAAAAACAAGGATTAGTTTCAAACGGTACAACGTTGCACAATAAAAAAATTTTGATTGAATAATTAATTTTTTTATTAAAATTTCAAATCTGTACTTTATAATGGACCACCTCGAGAATAATATAATAAATTGTTAGTTTATATTATAATAAAGAGCTCAGTTTTTAAATTAAACATGACAATTCAAAAATTGACATTGAAGTAAAAAATTGCAAAAAAATATTGTGCATATTTCTCCGATCTCCATTCTTCCCCATTTTATTGATAGGTGCAATAATGTCATCACATATAATCTCTTTGTTTCAGAAATTTCTTTTGCCAAAGGTTCAAAATATTTACTAAAGCACTATTAATTGACATCTGACGTTTATACTTATCCATTTCAAACTGTACTAAATACTAAACTACAATATCATTGTAGTAAGTAGTTAGTAGTAAGTAATTAGTAGTAAGTAGTAAGTAGGTCACTAACTACTTACTACTAATTACTGGCCAAAATCCACTGTGTGTGTACGAGCCTTAAGAGTACATTAATAAATAAGTATAATTATTTTTACAAAAAAAATTTTGCTTCACCGTCAGACGATCAATTTACAGATGCATCAGTGTCTTATTCTGATGTTGACAAATCTGTACTGGAAATATCGTACCGTAACATGGGGTTACTTTATGCCTTAAGGTCCTACTTTGAGCCACCACAAAAAATTTGAACTTCGCGCTTCTCACGTTCAAACGTGTCACGAGCGGCGCGATTTTTGTTACTGATTAATTCATGTATAGCAAACATAGTCGAAACGCTATATAGTCTTCGCTGCATACAAAGCGATATCACATATCACTGTCAGTTGGATGTCACTTTTATGTGCTCTGTTTTTGTAGTACGCACCAGCCCCCTGTTACTCCATGTTACAGTAAGTGGTGTTATGTTGTCAGATGGTGTAGGCGGCGCTAGTAGTATAGTTCCAAATTAAATAGGCGGAAGATTTGAAATTAATTTTATCATAAATTTCAGAAAGTTTTTTTTTAAATTATTCTAATACAATATTATTATAATTACTATAAACATTAAAGAATTACTTCGATTAAACACAATTTATTATACAATTATCAAGTTTTATTTATTAATAAGTTAAATTATCAACACAAGCATCGAACAGCTGTTGGCAGACATATAGCAAACTGAATTGAACTGAACTACTAACGCCATCCTAAGGAACTAAAATTTGTGACAACTTATGACCGCTTTTTATATTTTCTCCCATTGGAGTGATAGGGGGCTGGTACGCACTACAGAGATCAAAACGTCTGGGTTTGTTAAGAGAACACTTAGGTACGTAGATGTGATGTTGTTTTTCATTTCTGTTTTTTCAGTTTCGAGAAAAAAATTCTCAACCGTAACTGCGTCAGTTTTTATGTGAAAGTGGGGTTATTTTAAGCCAGACTAAAGTACAAACGTCTAGGTAGACCATTCTTGAAATTATACAGATTATTAATTATAATGTTTATTTAACTTTTTCAAATAAATACAAGGCCTTTTTGGCCGTTTTTGAGCAACTTGTTTTATTCGGATTATAAAAATGTTTATTATTTTATTACTAAACATGCAACAAAACAAATTTTGAAAATTTTATTTTGTGGTAAAAGGGTCATATTTAATTGGCATTAAACACTTTCAGCTAATTTTAGTACCTAATACAATTTGTTTAAATGCAAATTAAAAGTGATACTTTTTATTTTCACAGTACAACCATCACAATTTCTGGATATTTATTTCCCTGCCAAGTAACAACTACATAATCGCCAACACTTATAGGAATTTGTAATTGATAGGAAAATTTAACAGTGAAACAATCAATAATTTTTGAAAAAGAGGGCCAAGCCAAGATACGACTACCTACTTTCATTAAACGGGGCGCTTTCTCAGTTCCAGAAATTGAAAACACAGAGAGAGTACTACTTGTAAGCCTTTGTTTTCTCATTACACAATAAAATCTTTTTAAATAATCATTTTTGTATCATTTTTTATTTTATTTTACGTTAAATAAATCGAAGAACATTTGTTTTAACATTATAGAAGGTTTTCTGTATGGAATTGCAAGTAAATGAAACAAATCAGTGCTAAAAATATACATGGCATAAAGCAACACCAGCCCAGGGTAATATTAGTCCACATTTTAAAACATGAAAAAGATTGTTTATTTTTTATATTTTTTTAATCAGAATGCTCTAATTATAAACGTTTTAAAAATATAATTTAAAAGTATTAATTTTGTGCAAGGTAATTATTAAATTTTTCAAGTTTATTGTAGTTTCTTGTTTAAAACAAATTTTTTTCCCTGTATTTCAGACTTTCTAGATTTTCAAAACATGCTTAAATAATAATATGCAAAACCAAAAAATGTAATTTTATTAGTTTAGAAACAAATTCAGCTTTTATCGTGAAGTTTAGTGTGTGCCTTCAATTTTAAATAATATTTTCTTAAAATTATGAAAAATATGCACTTAATATATCTTAAAAATAAAAACATATGAAATGTGCAGTAAAAATAAAAACATATTAAATATGCACTCTCAAATTTTGGTGGTAAACTTTAAAGTTCTAAAAACGGATAGATACAATTTTTTACGACTAGAGGAACAAGCAACAAAAATATGCATTTACATATAATTCCACACTAATAATAACCTTAGTCGACGTATCTCGCATACGAGATAATAGCGAAAATGGGATTTTCCACCCCTTCAAACCAAGATGGCTTCGCGAGCAGCACCCCCTCAAGGTCGAAAACTTGCAATTTTATATAATTTACCTAACTAAACAATATGCCAAACTTTCCTATATCTTTTGCCAAACTTTCCTATATCTTTTGCAAGGTAAAAGTACCTATTGACTGGACTATACCCGAGTAACATAATCTTTTACAAAACACGTCTTCAAAAAAAGAGGTGCAACTTTTCGCAGCTATTTTTTGTATTAAATCATTCAAAATACATTACATTGCAACCACAAATAAGTTTTACGGTGGTACAATACGGTACAATATAACTTTTTCATAATAATATGTCGTATTATAACAACTTCAATTAACCCAATTTAACAATATGTCATTTCACTCGGTAAAGCCCATGATAGGTAAACCCAATGTAAGCAAATGAAGATGCACGCATCAAAATGGAGTGGCAGTGGCGTGGTATTTTGCAAGTGGCGCACTACTGTCAAGCAGGTAAAAAGAAATTGAGGAATTTATAAGCATTTCATGACTCGTACGGGTATATTAAAGGCAACCCAACAAAAAAACCTTATCTAAGACACTTTCTTTTTCGACTTTTGGTCAGCTTTTAAGGGTTTGGCCGCAGTTTGCGTCGCCAGCATTTTTGAAATGGGTGATCACAATATATTTGAGATGGGCACACAAAATTTATAAATAAACTCATTATTGAAATCAACACTTAAAAATTAAAACGTATATTCTAAAAAATTTGGATGAGCATGTGCTCCCTTGGCGCCATCAATGCATCCCATGGTTAGAGCCTCTTTTAATCCAAATAAATTGCATTCTCTTTATCATATCTTCCAGTCTAAAAAAGTAGATTATTTACATCAAAGGTTTTTTTAATTAATCTTTTCATTCATTTCTTTACAAACCTCGAACACATTATACCTGTAGTATTAGGTCTTTCGTTGAAATTTCATCCTTATCAAATTTTTATAATAATTTTTTGAAATGTTTCAAATTTTATGTTTATTTAAATAACAAACTATTTTGGAAATTTAAATAAAATTATTAATTCTGAAATTGATATGCCAGAGGACGGCGGCGAGTGTACCGTTCGACGTGAAATAAAATTTGGTAACTTTTTTATTTCAAGAACTATTTTATTTTTGGGTTTCATGAGTTTTTAAATCTGGGTTATATAAAAATTTTTTTTATTAAATTATTTGCCCTACAGAAGTTACAAGCAAAAATCTGTTTTTTCGAATCCTTAACTCAAACTCAAACGTTGAGGGATGCATATAAGAAATAAGAGGGGGGAAACAGTTAAAATCATAAAAAACAGTTAAAATCAGAATTTTTATAATATCTGTTTTGAAAATTTTTTCAAACAAGTTGATTATTGTTACAGGGTTCCCCGTTGTCTGGAACATCTGGAAGAGTCAGGAAATTTAAGATTTCCCTAATTTTGCTGGGAATTTCAGGAAAATCAATTTAATTAAAAAAACAATTTTTGTTTAAAATTAAGTTTTTGTTTACGTTTTTATCTTCCAATGTATAGAAATGTAAGGAAAAATTTTCCCTTATTGTTTGTCAGGGGAAACCTGAAAAGGTCAGGGTATTTGCTTTATAAAATTCAGTGGGAATTATTTATTAATGCTCATAACAAAAACTAGCAACTAGCTGATCTCACTATTTGGAGAGTATTTAAACTTACTTGATGTATAATATTAATGAAATTATCATTGCTTAATAGGCTCCGGGCTTATTAGTTGTGAAAGTACGAAGCATATTTTTTACTAGCTAGACTAGCGCCACAGGCGCTTTTATTAAACTATACGTATATTAATTCTTCTATTCTAACTTCTATTAAATTATATAAATTTATTAACATAGTTCAAGCTTATAATATTAAACAAAGAACGAACAAAAAAAATATAAAACATTTTTTTTTAAACAAATGCGTTTTTTTATGAAAATAATACAAAAAGTGGTGAAAAAAGCTTCAAAAATAGAATAAATAGTAGGGTATTAAGGTGGAAATTTTGTAAAAAGCACGCGTGAGGATCTCAATAGGTATTATTTGCCCGCACTAGCTCACAGCGCACAGATTTGAATTGCTACGTTATTATGTTAAAATATGTTCACTGCATGCAAGTTATTATACTCAGTGGCGGAACTACCGGGGTGCGGTGGGTGCACGCACGCGGGCCCCCGGCTAAAAGGGCCCCAGGAATCTTTTTAAAAAAATGTAAAATATTATATAAAATAATGTAAAAAAGGGCCGGTTTAACAATAGTCGGATGAACCTGGTATAAAGTTAGACCAGTGGCGTATTTAGAGGGGGGCAAAGGGGCATCTGCCCCCCTCCAAGGATGCCTCGGACTGTACCGCTGAAGTTCCCCCCCCCCCCCCCGATAAAAATAATGTTTACTCTTTTTTAGCGTTATAATATTTAAACATTTAATTTTAGCAAAAAAGCAAAAATTTGCTGCTAAACTTGATGTGCCGCGGGGCAATTAAATTTTTTTTTATAATACAAAAATAAATAAGTTTCTCAAATTCTAATTTTCTTTAGCCGAACGCTTTAATTTCCCTCCCTTTGGTCAACAACAAAAAATTTCCTACCTTTTTTCGACGAAATTTGTATAATTATTCTGTCTTGCGTAGGTATTCTGGAAGAGTGGGAATTTTATTATAATATGTCCTGGATGGTGTTCACCCCCAGCTCACCCGATTTACACTTTTGACTATAATTTTGACAGCTAACATTCAAAGAAACGTAAAAATTGCTACTAAACTCTGAGCACTTAAATAAATGTTTTTCCAAGCTTTAATATTCTCTAGCCAAAGGCTTTAATTTCTCTGATTTTTGCTTAAAAATTTAAATTTTTCGGTTTTTCCTGGTAAAATTTGTAAAATTATAAATCCCCTATCTTCTCCAAGTATTCTAAAAGAGTGGAAATTCTGCGATATGCACTGGAGGGTGTTCCATACCCCCCAGACCCCCCGGTTTACCATTTTGACTTTATATTTTTATAATTAACTTTCAAAGTAACACAGGAAGTTGCTACTAAACTCCGTGAACAGTAAGGTAATTAAATAAATATGCTTTCCAAGTTTTAATTTTTTCTAGCCGAAGGTTAAACTTCTCTCATTTTTGCTTAAAAATTCAAATTTTCCGGTTTGGATTAATATTGGACAAATATTTTTTGGTTGGTAAAAAAAATCGACCAACCAGAGTGTTTTTTACCAAAAAATTACACGTTGTAGCAGGAGCAGCAGAAGCGTGCTGGGATTGTATGTATTGGGATTAGCTACAACTGACGCGCATGAATGGATTAACGAGATTCCGAAATATATTTAATCTGCCCCCTCCAAAAGTATTTTCTAAATACGCCACTGAGTTAGACTTAGTATTACCATTATTACCAATAATTAATTCAGTGTTCCCACTAAATTTTCTAAATCAAATCCTGATATATCCAGGTTTTCCCTGACAAAGAATAAAAATTTTCCATGACATTTCGATAAATCAGAAAATAAATAGGTAGAAAATCATAATTTTAAAATTAAATTAAAACCAATAATTTTTTTAAATTCTTAATTAACAACATTAATTTATAAATAAAATAATTCAATTTAAAATAAAAAAAAAAAAATTTTAATTAAATTGTTATCTTAAATCTTTAATTCCCTGACTCTTCCAAATTTTCCAAATAAGAAGCACCCTACAACTTTGTAATTGTTATACCAGGAATAACGTTATACTAAGTTTATCCGATAATTCTAAATTTGGCCCTTAATTTAGTTTTGTTATTTGTTTATCTTAAAATTATGGTTATATTGTATATGAGTTATTTATTATTTTCTTCCATTTTTGTCTTTTTTAAAAACAGGGCCCCCGTTAACAACTTTGCACACGGGTCTCTCAACTGCTTGTTACGCCACTGATTATACTCATTATACTCTTCTCTCTCTTCCCCAATGTGGAGATTCTGAGTTTCCGCGAATTTTTTTTTAATTTAGTGCAAAATACTCCCAGCCAGACTTTTTCTTTCTTGTAGCCTTATTCAATTTCAAAATAAACTAAGTTGTATTGAGTTATTTATTTTCCTAAGCCCGATAGTGAAAGTAGGCTTTTCAAGCTGTCAGTTGATAGTTGAAAGTTGACATTTGCCGCTTGGTGAGCGGCAATGTTTCATTGTTTCGAAGTAGATTTGTTTAAAATAAAATACATAACATAAACAGTAATTACAATTTATTCAATAATATAATATGTCATCTTATTTATACCTTCAACATCAAGTTAGATTTATCAGGAGTATCTATAAATTTCTTCTCTTTTCAGAATCTTTGATTTTTTGGATTTTGGTAACCTTGTGATTGCTTCTTTAAAAAAGCAACGGATCGGCTATTCTTTGAAATGTCAATATTATGTTTGGCGGATATGGTGGATTTGAGCATCGAATATATTGACCACGCCGTTGATTATTTCTTAGTTTTGACAATTTCGAATATACTATAAACATGACATTTTCTGAATAAGATAATCATTCTATTTCATACCTCCTTCCTCTGAATAGGATTACCGTTAAAAATGTCAAACTCTACGATAAAGACGTCAGTTGATAGATGGCAGCACTAGTATTGCCCTCGTATAGTATAAATAGGTTGGGTAAGTGGAACAATTTTCCATTTTCCCTGACCTCAAAATCTTAAATGTAGACCGACGAGTCAGAAGTTCCCGAATTACTTTTTCCACTTTAGTCAGGAGCTTTTCTTTAAATTTTTGAAAATAAAATAAATAAGCAGCGGAGAGGTATACAAGAGCGGGTCTAGGACTTTTCGTCGCGAGCGTTTCGTCGCGGCCGTTTCGCCGCAGCCGTTTCGACGCGCACCCGTTTTGACGCAAGCGTTTCGACGCAAGGATTATTAGACGCAAGACCCATTAACCGCGATTTCTTTCGACGCAAGACCCATTAGCCGCGGCTTTTTTCGTCGCAGAACCTATTAGCCGCGGCTCTTATCGTCGCAGAACTTATTCTATTCACCGCGACATTTTTCGACGCAAGACTTATTAGCCGCGAGAACTAATTTTAATCTAAATAGGTGTATTGAATAAGTCCGATAAGTTGGCATAATATTGACGGTGTTAGGACATTTTGCTCCCAGACATTTCACTACTAGGACATTTTGCTCCTAGGACATTTCGCTACCACTTTTACTTTCTTACTAAACTTACATAATTCATTCATTTTACGGCGGATCCGTGCTTTGCCGTAGTTGCGCCAACCAAAACTGACCCTACGCTACCCTGCGTTCCGCTCCGCTCCGGACGCTCCGGGCCGTTATGACTGGCGCTTACCTTATTAAAAACATGCCTGAAGCCAATCCACCTCGACTGGGAGGCTCCACTTCGACTGGGAAGCCCCACCTCGACTGGGTAGCCCGCAATATTGTATAAATTATTTATTTACATTTAGTTACAGCGTAGGAATGATCCGATATCGAAATGTCCTAGTAGCGAAATATCCTAGTAGCTAAATTTCCGGGAGCAAAATGTCCGGGAGCGAAATGTCCGGTCACGCAGAAGCAGCTAATAAAAGAATACAGTGTGAACTGGGTATGCTCCATCCGACAATTTGGAAATTTATAGATGGGTTAAGAAAAGTCCAAAAAAGTCGTGATATTTATTATTAAAGTCTTATTGCTAGAAATTCTCCACTTCATAAATTAAAAAAGTACAGAGATGCTGATGAGAGAATTCAAAAAATTGTGCAAGATTTTCATAATAGAAATATTATTGATTATTTACGAGGACTTGCACATAACTTTGAAATGCACAATTAAAACCTTAATTTTTTAAAGGTTTTGTTTTTAGTTTGAAGTTTCTTAAGTTTTTATTTTTAAGTTTTTAAATAATAAATTTATTATTAACAAATCTAATATTAATTAATTTTGTCAAGTTGTTTTTAAAGTTCTAAATAATAAATTCCTATTTTTGCAATTTTTGGGGCCAATAGTCCTGCGTTGAAGTGATTTTGCGGCCAACAGTCCTGCGGCGAATTAATTTTGCGGCCATCAGTCCTGCGACAAATTGTCCATGCGACCAATAAATTTTGCGTCAAAATAGTTTTGCGACGAACCGGCTGCGGCGAAACGGCTGCGGCAAAACGGCCGCGACGAAACGCTCGCGACGAACTGTCCCATTCCCCAAAATAATCCCATACAAGAGCTAACCGTACTAGTAAAACTATATAGCTGATTTTTAAATCTGGTAATGTTACAGCCTACCAGTTTCGTGCATATTATAAAGAGCCTAGGCGTCTAAAATTACAGTCGATGCATCAGAGATTTATTGATAATATATACTGATAAGAATTGTTTATATTCCAAATTTGACGTGTAAGTTGGGAAAATGTTAATAATGTTGAATTTGAATTTTGGAATGTTAGAAGCCTAGAGCTTGATGGTTGTTGCCTGTTGGCTGTAATAAATATGAATATTTAACAGAACTAAAATATTAAATTTTTAATAGTAAAGTGTAGAAATACAATACGCAGAAAATTAACATTTAAAAAAATCACAAAAATTTAATTACTCCTAAAAGCTCAAGATGGATTTCATTTACTTTATAAACATTTATAGAATCTACTACCTACATAATATCATTATTGATTTAGAGAAAAGTTTTATCAAAATTTGTTTTGTTATTATAAAAAGTGCAAAAAGTGTGTAGCGAGTTCTTTAGGGGTAATATTTCAATATAGGTAGGTAGCTAGAAGAATTAAGTTCTCTAATTCCGTTTATTTAAACTTTAATAGAAATTTTTGTCTTAAAGTGGTTTTGTTATTTAATCTTGGTATTATTTTACTAAAATCCTTTGTATACCTATTCCGATTATCTAATCCAAATTTAATTGTTTAATTTTTGTATAGGATTAACCATATTTCTTAAGTTATTTATTTTATTAATTTAAAATAAAAATTTGCAGATGAACGCTTGACTTCCCAAGAAATACCTAATAAAACTTTTATTATAAATAAGCAGTAATTTAATATTTATTCGAGAATAAATAAAATAATATACTGAAAATATTTCATTTGGCAATATTTATTTTATATTATGTTTAATGTAAACGCAGTTTTTATACTAATACATACAAAATATTATTCAATTTTACTGGTAAATGTTAAATTTTTATATGATACATTCAATTGGGTATTTTTAAAAGCATTTATAAAAAATTAAAATACAAACAATAAGTTGATGTTTGTTACATTTTTATTTTATGTAATAATATTATAAAGCTGGGTTACATTTTTCTGGGATTTATCAATATATCAACTAACCGAGATACAACAAAAATTCTGCAATTATAAGTTCAAATTATAAAATATTCTAAAATAATTTAATTAAAACTGCACAAGAAATATTCTACAATATAGCTAAACAAACACTAATTAATTTGAAAGTAAGTATTAATCTTTCAATTATAAAGTTTAAATCTAAAATACCTATATAAGCACCACGGTACATAAATTATAATATTTTAAGTATTTATTATTGATTCGTTTATAATTTTAGGTATAGCATTCAAAATTTAGGAAATCCATTTACCATTTTAATATTCCAGGAATGTACTTATCGATTAAACTTTGATAATATGGCCATAACTTTTCAATATCGGGAACTGTTTCGCTTTTTGTGTATAAATCGTATTTACTGCAAAAATAATAAACATTTAAAAAAAAATTATTGTTAATAGAATCGAATCTGACCATCTTTAAATTATAGGTACTTTTTTAGTACACTGCTTGTGGACATAATACAAACGCGTTACTTACTTAAATAATTGGACCCATTTTTTCATCTTGGCGTCTTCTTCATTTTCCAAATGTTCGTAATCTCCAGAACAATGCCACGGATAAAAACTATGATATCGAATCATGTAAAGTGCTTCGTTTGGTAAAGTTGTATTATTGTGTCTTAATACACGATACAGATATTCATCGTGACCCCACGACATTAATACATTATCTAAGCCACATTTTGGTTTATAAATTCCATGTTTTGTTCTAAAAATATTAATATATTAATAATTAATAAAATAAATTAACGTTCAGGAAACTTTGTTGAGGATCGAGACAGTTGTTATTAACTGCTAGAAGCACTTATCATAATTAATAATTAACAACGAGTTTTTTTATATAAAAAAAATTAAATACTTCAATTATAAATTTATTACAGCTTTTAATAATTTAGAGTGCGCTAATAATTAGTACAATATTATCCATTTTCGATAGCACTTTATCATTGATTGAAGCAGTCGTAAAAGTTTTCTACAATCTGTCGGTCATCCGATCCGAGGAATCTCAGTCACATTCAGTCATATTACTTCTAATTTATCAAAATTATTTATTTTTGATTTTTTTATTTTATCCAACACCCCTGTCTTATGAAGGCATAATAATGCCGATTTTACATATCTTATGGGGTCTATAAAACACTAGTGACTTATGTAAATTATGAGTACACCTACTTTACACTAATTTTCATAATTTACATCTGACATTTTAAAACGTCAAAACTTTTAATTACATTTTAAACTATTATTACGAGATATTGGATAAAGCTTTGTATTACACACGTGTCTTAACAGCAAATAAGTTACGAAAGAAAAATTAGCCACTCGAGCAAGCTCTCGTGGCTAAACATTTCTTTCGTAACTTATTTGCCTTATAAGACACTTGTATAATAAATAGCTATAATTTACAAGTATACTATTAAGGGAGAAAGTAACATATTAATAATTATATATTCGAAGTTCCTATCAAATTGAGGTTCAGTGCTGACCTAAACTGTTTTGTAAAAATGTTAATGCAGTAAATATAAACAATTTATGATTACTACAAACTGACGAACAAAATGTTATCGTTTCTCTGATTGATAAATTCAATTTCATAATTTGTTGCGCCATGTCAACAATTTTACTGTTACGCACTCATCTTAAACGCGACTTAACAATTTAAATTAATAATAATTGAGTCGTTATTTTCGTCTGTAATTATAAACAAAACTTATATTATTCTTTTGGTACTTGGACTAGTATTTATATAAAAAATGATATTTGCCAGCCGACGTTAACATATTAATAAAATAATATTAATAATGAAATATTTTTGGATAAAAAAAATAATAATAAACCCTAATTTATTTTAAAATACAAATTAAATTATTATTTGACAGTTTTTATTTTACAATAAATCAAACATACTTTGCAATTTCAATAGCAATAACAGCAAAACTAAGTACTTTATCTACCCTTACTGTTATAAAGTGCTACTTTATCTATTCTTGCGGTTAAAGTGTCACTTGTTTGTTGTTTAATTATATTTAGTCGAACAAGTCGCATTTTAACATCTGCTATGGAAAAAATAAAAACAAAATTAACCTGGTAGGTCGTTGGCTATACTTTCTACAAACATGCATGTCAATACATACAATTTTCTTATCATTTCAAACCTTTGTGTTTTTGTTTTTAAAAGTTTGTTTAATATTATAATATTATAAATACTTACTTACTACGCAACAAATTTATTGGTTGCAACTGAAAGTAGTTAGCAGATCCATATACTTGAAAATGAATATACCTACTATAACTTACCTGTAAAGTGGAACTTTTCCGTCGGGATTGTCAACAAAAGAAGTTTCTCTATAAACAATATTGTCACTCCAATTACAACCAACTACAAAAGTATCACCAACTACTGCCCATTGTGGTTCGTCATAAAAAGCCATTACCTATAACGGAGATTGACGATTTAATAAAACAAATTAATTTTGTTAAACAGAAATTTACTTTTCCCAAATCATGAATTAACCCTGTCAGATGGAACCAATCTAAATCGGGAAAATCTTTCCGAATTTGTTCTGCAGCTTGAAAAGCATGAATGATATTTGGAATATCAACATCTGGGTCGCTTTCATCTACCAATTCGTTTAATTTTTCTAGGGCGTCTTTTACGGTGGCTTCAAAATGAGAAAAACTCATCCAATTTTTTCTTTGTTCTAAAATTAATGTGAAAATATTATTTTAAAATATAAAAAATTGGGGCTCAGCCGGGATTTGAACCCGGGACCTCTCGCACCCAAAGCGAGAATCATACCCCTAGACCACTGAGCCGCACGTGAAGAAAATTTCACCCATTTATGAATTTAATGTTAAAAGGTGATATGTTTACCTTTATATAAGGTAAAATCCATTTTCAACATTTAAATTTTTTTAAAAATTGTTTTAAGTTAGTGTTTTCTGATAAAATTAAATAAATCATAATAATTCGTAATATTTACATAAATTTATATTATACAATTTTTCGTGTATAAAGAGAAACAAACATAATTAGTTTTTATTCTCTAATTTAATTTTTTTTCGGAAATTAAGTACTATTTTTAAAAATCAACGTTTTCTGCGGATATTCGTTTAATAATGTATTTTTTTGTTTTTTCAAATGTATTATCCTGATGATAGCTGATGAATAAAAGTCAAAATCGGTAGACAAATTATCATTTGTTTTCATCTTCTGCAGTATTTAAATATATTATAATATTATTAAATTCAGCATTGTTAACTATCAAACATTTGTAAAGTTTATAAAAAATTAAATACTAACCTTGTACAAAATTAACAGTTTGATTTGTATGCATGTCGTAGTAAGTTTTTCTAACTCTTTCCTTAATTGGATCATTTTCGTCAACAGAATAATCTCTAAATTGTCCTACTGGTTTATCATTAAAATCCGCTTCTGGCCTCAGTAATTCCGATGGATCAATTACCTTAATTGTTTTCGGTACCTAAAATATAATATTATGTGCTTGGTATTTTTTTAACTAATTATGTAGTTTTTTTAATATATCAGCTATCAAAAGACTTTTGAAATGACAATTTTACATAATATTTCAATAGTTTATAATAATTTGCTTATTGAACTAGCCGAACATTAAGTGCCCATGAGTTCGAATCTGGGATGTGCTCGTCTAGAACATTATCATGTTTATTCAAAAATTTGTTAAAGTGATGTTTCACACCTGACGGGAGTGACTTTTTTTGGCAAAAATTAATTTTAATTTCAATGTTGCTGCTTAAAATACCATAGAAAAGAACATAATAAAATACTTACTAAGATTTTCATTTTTCAATGTAAAAAGTGCACTAATAAAATTTAAAAAAACTTCAGTGGCGTGATTCTTACTCGAGATTGAATGTTATACTGAATTATCTAGTCTTAAATACTTTTTATCACTAGCTCCTTTCAAGTTTTCTAAAATTCAATTTAGTTGTGCCAAATGTTATCAATGGTAATTAAAGTGATATGACGTATTTAATCATTTAATATTCATTTGTGTTAGATAAAAGAAGTAAAAAGTCAGAGATCGTGTTATTTCATTTATTGTTTAGATTAAAAGCGTAGTTTAAATTAGGTTTTTATCTCACACCGTGGGGTAATTCATTGATAAATTCCAATCGTTTCATTTCAAATTTCAAGAGTACATAATACTATTAGAACTCAAATAATAATAGGGTAACTTGTTTATGAATCCGGACGTTCATAATATTTTGTGTAAAGATATGTCGCATCACTATCTGTATCACGCGGGCGCCGGCTTATGCAAGGGCGGCAATTGAAAATAAATACTGCTCAACTTTTGAAGTTTAATAAAGAAAAAGGTCTATGGTGTGTACAGCACCTACGCTGAAAAACAGTACATTAAAATTCATCATAAGTATTGATGAAAAAATTATTGCATTGATGATTTTTATTCATCAATATGATGAATTTTTCTTCAATATAAATATGACAAACCATTTTTTTCAGTGTAAAGTGCGCAAACGATAAAATAAGCAATTCGTTCTTAAATTTTTTATACCACATATTATTATTATTTACCTACATACATACGAGTATAGCTACATTTAAAAATATATTATATTAAAACAGTACAAAATTAGGTTTAAGTTTGAAATTGGTTTTTTAAATTATATTTTTTGTGCCGAATAGCTTCTAGAAATGCTTAAAAATATTCTTATTAATAAAAATATGTAATATATTTAAAAATCTATTAACTTTTATTCAGTATAGTAGCTTGTATTTTACAGCTGAATAAACTCGAAATTAGTCAGAATAGGTAATACATATTTTATTTATTAATTAAATATTAATTATTATTATTATATTATTATTATTATCATATTTTATTTATTTTGTTAAATTTATTATGTTTATTTAAACTTAATACATTCAGCATTTTTGATTTTTATGCACACTAAATACCAAATTAAATAATAATATATTTAAACTTACCATTTTCCAAACCATTTGGTAACGTTCAATTTATCTGTTGAATGATACAATGTAAAATGAAGAATTTTGTCAGCGTTCTTATATAATAGGAATTTAAACCTACGTAAGTTTGCTAGCCTCAAGAAAATTGTTAAAAAAATTTTAAAACCATTAATTTTGACTGTTTAATAACAATTTCAGAGTTACGAGTGAGAAATTAGTAGATTATTGTAACTGCGAAGTAGATATGTTTCTATACTGCATGCATTCTAAAATACAATAACAGTCATAGCTGTCTTCTGAATCAGCGTCAAATACACCATTAGCAAAAAACACTATATTTAAAAAATAATCAACAAATGATATGTTCAAATCTTACTTTCGATTTTTAACTATAATAATTATTAATCCAAAATTATAAATGATTAGCTTGTTAAATTTGAATTTCGACAACAATAACAATAATACAGTGGTGTTCGGTTACAACAAACCTCAAAAGACCGAGTGATTTTGGTTTGTTATAACCGAAATTTGTTCTAAACAATTCAGGTAATAAAACTAAAGAAGAAAGGGCTGATTCGAACAATTGCTACCGAACATAAATCAGTACCATATTTATTTCATCATTAGGCGTATTTTTTTTACCTATTTTATTTCCATCTCAGTTACGCAACTGAGACGAAGGGAGCTGAGCCGAACAGAGATTAACTGAGTCAAAGTGAGAAAAACATAAGGTAAAAAGAACAACACAAATTCACTACCAAACCAATGCAAAAATTATCTACCAACCACATTATTATTTGGTTATATAATTATATTATAATTAATCGTATATAATTATATACGTATATTAAAGAATAAATCACCTTTTCTTCGTTTTTTACCTGCAAGTCACTTATATTAAATTTATAAATTACCAAATTTTTATGAAATTTAAATGTCAAGTACAGAAGTGTCACAATTTAACCAAAAAAATGAACGAAAAAACACACTGATAGTGACAGATGACTTCATCCCTTTTAAATCAACCAATTCAGGCTATTTCCAAATTAAACTCAGCTGTAACACTTTGAAACAGCAAGATCAGTTGGGTTAAGGAGGGAGGTAGTTTTCTCAGTTAAAACTCAGTTCGGCACGGCATCGGCACGGCACCTGCTTCAAAACGGTAAAAAGAACACCCATTTAACTGAGTACCCGAGTATCTCAGTAAAATAGGTAAAAAAAATACAGCAAATAGGAAAAATGAAATGTAATAGTAATATTAAAAATAAATTTACCTTTTGTTTTTTTTTGTCAAAATTTGTCATTTGTCAAAATGATTTTTTTTGTTTTATCGTGTTTTTTAGTCTATGGCATTTATGTATGAAACACAATAGCCGTAAAATGCCTACCGCGACTCCTCTGGCAACTCAGGATGCGCGTATCAAAATTTCCATGACTTTTCAGCATAATTCGGGCTGTATCTCACTTATAATGCAAATGATTATGTTTCTCAGCTCTGAAATGGTTTCGGACTTATTGGCATAGTCCTTACTTTTTACGTAGCCCAAAAGAAATAAGTCCAATGGTGTCAAATCGCAAGATTTCGGCGGCCATTTCATGTCGTCGTTTCGTGAGATAATGCGTCCCAGGAACTTTGTTCGCAATATAGCCATTTCTTTATGAGTATGACTCTATGACTAAATTTGCCAAAGCCTGTAGATACCAATTGTAAAAAAAAATATGGTTGCCATTGGTTTGTTAAATTAAACGGCTCGTTAAAAGTTTTACAGTCCTTTGTGAATACGGGCATAAGTTATTTATTTCATGTTTCCTTCTTTAATTGTACCTATATGCTGGAGGTTGGTATAATAAGCATGAAAGGACTAGCAGCAATCTAAATTACTATATAAGAAATAATTATTCAATGGGGACTTCAAATCTACTACAAACATTTGAAAAGGCTCAAACAAATAATTTTTCTACCGGGTGCTGAATGAGTTAGCCGAACATAGGAAATTAACATGTAAAAACTTATTTATGCAAATTCCTGCTTCCCTAATTATTTTAGAGAAAAATTGAAAGATACAAAAATTATGCAGAAATATAAATTACGAATGATAAGACCATTAGATTTCATTTAACTTTTACTTAAAAGGTCAAAAATTGGTTTTGAAATTGTTACAATTTTTAATTATCGCACTAGCCATGTAATAAATTCAATTTAATTTATATTTTCAAACATAATTACCATGGAAACTTACATGGCAAGTCTGATAAATGAAACTTTTAACAATTTCAAAAGCATTTTTTGACTTTTTAAGTAAAAGCTAAATTAAATCTAATGTTCTTATCATGCGTAGTTTATATTTCTGGATTATTTTTGTCTCTTTCATTTTTTCTCTAAAATAATTAGTGAAGCAGGAATTTGCATAAATAAGTTTTTACATGTTAATTTCCTATGTTCGGCTAAGTCATTCAGCACCCTGTATATAGAATTTATAATTATGTAATGCAGCCTTAACGCAAGTCTCTCTCATACTGAAATTTTGGTTTCAACAACCACTGTTGGTTTTTCTTCTCTGTTAGATAATATTTTTAAATTGTTTAAATTTTACATTATTTTTGTTCGTTGCTGTCTTGGATATGTCACAATCACTAAATTTATATCTTGACCTAAACAGTAGGTTAATTGCAGTAATCGCGAAATATAAAGTAATGTTTCGTAGTTTAAAATTACAGATTAGGTACTATTTTTAATTTTATTATCTACCTAAATTTTGATTGTATTTTTCTAAGATTCTTTGAGAAAACTACACAACATAACACACAATTAAATAAATACAAAAGTTGTCAATATTATTCACATGTATTTAAGTACCAAAAGCGGAAGACAAAATGGATACGTTGACAGAACAATACAGACGGACGGACGAAGAGGAAAACGTGAAAACAATAAAGAACATAAGATGTAAAAAGAACCGCCGAAAAGATTTGATAAAGATAAGAACATGGAATGTGAGAACAATGCTGAAACCCGGAAAAATGAATGAAGTGGCAAATGACATTCCGTACTAAACTGGAAGGGTTCTTAGGAGTTCTTAGAAGAACTAAGATGGAAGGGCAACGGCAAAATAAAAAACAAACTACACGATTCTCTATTCCAGCGAAAACAATCACGGAAGAAATTGAATCTGCTTCATGGTAACTACCTTTGAAAAACCTTTCATTCAAGATAAAAAAAAAGGGAAGAACATCGTACCTGAGAGTGGAATCAAAAACAAATATGTTAATCATAAATGATGGCTATGCCCCAAGAGAGGACAGATGTGAAAAGAAGAAAGAGAAATTTTACAGCGAAATTGAAACCCTATGTGATGCAATACCCAAGTAGGACATTATACCGGGTGCTGAATGAGTTAGCCGAACATAGTAAATTAACATATAAAAACTTATTTATGCAAATTCTTGCTTCCCTAATTATTTTAGAGAAAAAATGAAAGACATAAAAATAATGCAGAAATATAAACTACAAATTATAAGATCATTAGATTTCATCTAACATTTACTTAAAAGGTCAAAAAATGCTTTCGAAATTGTTAAAATTTTCATTTATCGCACTGGCCATGTAATAAATTCAATTTAATTTATATTTTTCAAACTAATTACCAAGGAAACTTTCATGGCCAGTTCGATAAATGAAACTTTTAACAATTTCAAAAGCATTTTTTGGCTTTTTAAGTAAAAGTTAGATGAAATCTAATGCTCTTATCATTCGTACTTTATATTTTTGCATTATTTTTGTGTTTCATTTTTTCTCTAAAATAATTAGGGAAACAGGAATTTTCATAAATAAGTTTTTACATGTTAATTTCCTATGTTCGGCTAACTCATTCAGCACCCTGTAGATATTAGTCGTGTTACTAAATCATCATTTTTATAAAATTTTTGAAAATTTAAACTTTGGTTTGCTATGTAAAATATTTTTGAGTTTTGAATTTTGAATTTGATTTTAATGATATTGAATTTGTTTTTGATGTGGGTTTTGACTTAATATTGTATTTTGAAATTGTTTATAAATAATGTAAAGATTTTGAATTTGGTGCGTCTGTTCATGTTTACAATGTTGGATGGTACAAAATGAAACGATATTCCGCCCCTTCCAGTCTTTTGCGGAAAGGTCCCGTAAAAGTAAAAATTTACGTCTCAAAAATTGAGATTTTGATTTGAGTTTGTGCAAGAAAAATTTAATTTGAGTGAATTAATTTATTAGTAGTAGTTTTATTTGGAAATCGTCCAAATTTTGAACGTTAGTTGGAGATTTTTGAAAATTTGGAATTAGGATTTGGAAAGTTAAAACTGAAGTTGGATCCGTTAATTAATAATGGATAAACTTCGATAATTGGACGTCACAAGTAGTAAAATTGATTTTTGAATAATTAAATTGAATTAAAATTGGAAAACTTCCTATTTATATGGATAGTGCGGCACTTGGCTTGTTAGCGCACACTTATGTTTGCCATTATATTTTTGAATCAGAAATTTATTTATAGAAAAATTTTATAGAAGTTAATTTAAAAATTTAATTTGGATTGAATTTGGAAAACTTTATGGATTATTACGGTAATTTGGAAAGTTTATTTTGAATGATTTAAATTGTCAAATAAAATTGATTGTAATATAATATTTGAACCCGCTCCTAAGAGGTCGAGCTCCTGACTTGATAAGCTGGCCGACAATCCAAGATCGAAAAGGAAGTTGGGGTAATACAATCCAACGTTCCATGACAATATATTATATAAACAACTTACAACTTCTATACTATTATTTACAATAGCATTCCAGCTACTGTTAAATAAATTTTAAATGCCACGTAAATGGCTTTTCGCCAAAAAAATTACAAACCATGATAAACCAGCTTGTAATGATTGAGGTTTTAAGGAAAATGAAGCAATTTTCTTAGTTTGTAGCATTGAGGGGACGAAATAGTAAATAACGTTTAAATAAAAGTGTCAAGTATTTCAGATAATATGAAAACAATAGATTTTATCTAATGTGGTTTGTGTTAGATACTATGTTTTAGTGTCAGTATTGAACAGTATATGAACATGGTCTTTCGATCATGTTACGGCCGTGTTCGATTTGGAAGCTTACGGCGCTTTTGGTACCAACTTCTGTTCTTTTATGAGTAATATCGAACACGGCCTACAGTATTCATTTACAAACAAGATCATTCTTTTTGTATTTTACAAAAATATTATAATATATAACAAATATTTGAAATGTAATAATATAAATATTACTTATAATACCATTGTTTCCACATTAAAAATGATTTTAAATATCAAACGTAAATGGCTTTTCGCCAAAAAATGTTTGTATTACAAGCAGGTTGTATTTTTGTTATTAAAAATAATTTAACATAAACGTTAACATAAAAACATATTTACGATAGGTAACTATCAATAATAAACCATTCAAATTATAAACACAGGGGTCCTATACATTTTTGGAGTTAAGTCGTTTTACCCAGAGACCACAGAAGTATTAATTTAAGAAAAATAATAATAAAAAATTGTTAAATTAAAGATTAAATATTTTTTGAAATTCGAAATTTTTTTAAAAAATTTTACGCTGAATTTTAAGACATAGTTTCGTGTTTATATGTATGTTATTTCAAAAAATTGTTTATAATAATACCAAATTTATTTTTAATAAAACTCCCCCATTGGAGCTGATCTATCAAATTGTATAATTTGGTAATAGTGATAAAAATGTTCTATGGTAAAATTTTTTTTTGCAGTTCTATAAAAATTAGTTTGACGTTTGTCGAAAACACATTTACTACAATTTATTCTCTTAAATTTTATTTAAATTATTTATGGTTTTTATAAAATTTTCATTGGTAAAATGATATCTTAATTTATCTATCCCAGTATTCCACTAATTACATGCTGATTAAAGGTATTTAAGATGTTTGTGTATAACAGAATAGACAAATTCATTTTTTCAATTTACCTCACGTAAGGTTGCCTACTAGATTTTGAATCAGAACAGAAAACTTTAATTATTTAGAGTGTTTTAAAAATATTCCTAATTGAATATTTGATCATTGAAATGTAAAACTGTTATATAGGTTGTTATTGTTTGGTTAACCTGTACATTTTCTTTGAAATACTACAATAGCATAGCAGTCTTTTCCGTCTCCTCCGGCTATTATTTAGCTTTTGCGAGAAATAGCACTTTATGATTGGGTCTTTGTCGTACGACAGAGTTTTGTCATTTGCATTTTAAAGTGTCTCCCGCGTTTTTTGTTTAAATTTTAATTTTTAGTTGCATTTTTCACTTCAATTAAGGTAAGTAACAATTTTGATATTCTCTTGATTTTAAAATTATATTTATTTATTTTTGATTTTAATTAAAAATTTTTTAGAAACAGAAGAATTAAGGATAATGGTGGTTTAATCTATTTGTTTGCACAATAAATTAGTTGCTTGGGCGTAAAAAAATAATTATCGAAATTCACCTGTGTAGGAAGTGCTTATATATTTTGAATAAAAATTCAAAAAATTTCAAAGCTCCACCTTATGTAGTCATTGTTCAATGTTGAAAGCAATCTTGCGGGTTGAAAACAATGCTTACAATAAAACGTATAATAATAATAATAAAACGATCAGAAAATCGACATGGCGATAATACTTCCAGGATAAGTATTGAACCATGTTTGCTTGCAGAAATCGTAAATATTTAAAATATACTGTATTAAAATATATACTTTTCTTTTTCTCACTCACAGCACAAAAACCCAACTTTTCCGCACTGAGCAGAAAATACTTTGATGTAAACGTTAAATTTATCAAAAATTATTAAAAACAAAATTTAATGCTCTTAAAATGTTGTATCTTTTGATGTAGAGCTCATAAAAATCGATCATATAATTAAAGCACTGCCTCCCAGGTCCCAAAGTGCTAGAATTCATAAAAACTAATTTTGAAAGAAGCATATATTATGAATTTCAGTTTAAACAAATTAAAAAAAGTGTAACCTGTAGTTTTGATATTCCCAAGTGCAACAAAAATCTTTATGGCTTAAAATAATTAACTACAGTGCATATTTATTAGAAAATTTTATGCTAAGTAAACCCAACACTATTATACGAATTTTGTCATTGGATATATTCTGTTAGTGAACTTATAAAAATATAAATCCATAAAATGCTAAAAGAATTTTTAGTGCTAACTATAAACCTACCTTCTATCGTATTTATAATAAGATTTAATAACATCTTTTAAGGGGGTAATAAATTTTAACAATTTTTATGAGCAATATTATTCACTACGTTATAAAAAATACAACTGCATTAGTATTTAGGTATTAGAGCAAAAATTGTTCACTTACCTTCATTGTTTGTGATAATAATATTGTAATTAACATGTTAAGGTAGTACCCCATACCATGTTACGGGTTACGGGTAATAATTATATTTTTATCACTAATATACGTTAATGTAAAAATAAGTAATAATCGTTAATGTAGTGTTACAATCGGTTACTTACATAATTTTCAAATATGCTGTAATGTTGTTTTAATAGGTCTAACAACTTTATATTATATCGGGAGTGCGATCAAAAGGGTGCAAGAGTGATTTTGCACCTTGAAAATTAAATTGATAGCTCCTATACTATATAATTTAAAACTTCAAATTTTAGTACTCAAAGTGTAACCTGCTTAGATTTTATTGGAAAATCATCACCAAACGAGTGAGTGGAAGTGGAATAACATTATAAAATTTAGTGAAAAATTTAAGCTTTGGCTGAATATAAGTTGGAAAATTCAGCTTTTTACATTTACTTATTTTATTTTCTTTATATACTTATGATTTTGAACTTTTATTTCAACTACTTTAATTAAAAATCTAATTAATATTTAAAATTGAATTTTGTTAACTACTACTTATACTGACTACATTATTACCAAAGAGTTATCAATTATTAACACATTTTAAAATAAACTTTGAAAAGTATTAATTAGAAGTCTGCAATATAAAATATTGATTTGTTAGGAATGTTTACTGTGCTGTAAATTATTTAGTTAAAATTTAATTTATGGATATAACGTATAATGAACACGCTATTGTGTTATCAGAAATTTTTAAATACATTAAATATGTTGATACATATGTATAATAATTGCAACTAGTAAAACCAATTTACATATTTACATTTAAATTTGAATTATCGTGTATATTGCAGTATTACTAGAAATAATATTGTCCACATCAACAGCAATTCTCAAATATACAAAAAAATTAATCACTGTTGTAGTTTTGTACAGTAAATACAGTAATTTCAAACATACTTTCTAGTAAAATATATTAAAATTATACTTACTCACTGCTTATAATGTCATTTCACATAAAATTTATACTAAGTCGTTAATATAGCCATAATATAGACATAGGTTGCTGTGCACCTACATATCATAATTAGTTAAACCTTGAATAAACATTTACAACATCAAATCAATTTATAAAAAATATATATAACTACTTGAGGATATAAATTTTTTACCTGCAAGTTTGTAGCTCAATGCAGTCAATATTCAAACAATGATAATTGATAATTATATTTTTTTTAATTTGAAAATTTTGTGAGACTTCTATTTTATCGACGAAGAAAATATCATTTTACCAATAAAAATTTCATAAAAACCATAAATAATTTTATGAAGCTTAAGAGAATAAATTGTAGTATGTTAAATGTGATTTCGAAAAACGTAAAACTAATTTTTATAAAACTGCCAAACAAATTTTACCATAGAACATTTTTATAAATTAAAACTATCCAAATTATACAATTTGATAGTCTTGTTCAGATCAGACTACAATGGTAATGTAAATGGTAGGTAAAAACTCAGAGTATTACTCTTTATTTCTTTTTTAAAATTTATGTAAACTTTTTTCATTCAAAATGGAAAGTTTTTCTTTAATAGCATTCTTATAACACAAAAATTTGAAAATTCATGGACGTGACAAAATGCGGAATTTATGGAGAATATTTCATACGCTTACACTATACACTTATTTTTATAAAAAAATAAATACAGGAGAACAATAAAACAATAAAATTTTGTAACAACGACGGCCATAAAGCGTGCTATCTCCTACCGTAGCTGTTGGAAAGAGAGGTCCATTAGCAGCCTGACGTCCAAGGTCTCGGAAGCGTTTTAAAACTCGGCTTTTTCAAAACACTGTAGCGTTCTCAAAAATGATTTTAGAAACGTTAGAAAAAAATTTAATAACTAAAGTGTATACGTCTTCGAATTTTTCTAACCAAAAATATTACACGCTGTAGCAGCAGCGTTCTGGCTTTTTACCCGACTACCAAAGGAAGGTTGTTATAATATATATGATTACTAAATTTTAATTTTTTTTTTTTTTAATATTTTTAGTCCTAACTTTACTTTAATATATTTTTTGGTTGGTAAAAATATCAACCAATCTGAGTGTTTCTTTCTTCACCAAAAAATGACACGCTGTAGCAGGAGCAGCGTGCTGGGATCTTATGTAAAAAGGCTAGAAAACATATGAGGCAGAGGCAAGGCAAAGCCGAACGAATGATGAGATGTGGACGTTGAGCCGAGGCGAGAAGCACTGCCTCGGGGTGTTCGGCGAACGACCTGAGGTCGTTTGAACACTATCCAAGCGGAGTCGGTACATCAAAGAGAATTCGTTTAGGCGTGGACGATATAATAGTTATATATAATCAGTGGATCGCTGCCTCGGTTGCCTCGTTCGGCAACACAAAAGTACACGAACGAAGCATTCGTTCCGCCTCACTTTACCTCGTTCGCATTTTGCTTCATATGTATACAAACCTTTAGGATTATGAATAAAAAAATATAAAAGAAAGTTAATAATTTTTAACAAATTTCGCAGACACGAACAAATGATTAGGCAAATAATACTATAAAAAAATAGAAATTAGGGTAATGACGAAAATTAATTTAAAATATTTTTATTGCAATGATATCAACACCCAAAGGATGGCCAAAAGAATAAATAATTAATGATTAGTCAAATGCTAGGTATCGAGTATTCAGGAGAAACGAAATAATTATTATTTATACCGTATTAAGGTTTCTCAACACAACATCCTTTTTCACTCTTTTCAATTCGTCGATTAAAAATCTGCTGGGTGTGCTGATTCGAATTTGATTTCGGCGACTGCTAAGCGAATCAATTAGCTTCCAATCAATCGCTTTAATTTCGTGATGGCACTTGATCGTGAATTTGGTTGTCGTTGAAACGCTTTCGATAATGTAAAGTCGAATAGACCTTTTACCTTTAGAATCCTGATACTCGATATAATAATCGTCCTTTATAAGTTCGGTTATATCATAACCAATTTCTTCCTGCACCTCCCTAATGGCACAACGAATTGGTTCTTCCTGTCCGTCAATTTTTCCTTTTGGAAATCCCCATGGTTGGGTGAGCACGCTTGACTGTACCATCAATACTCTCGAAGCATCTTCGGACAAAATCGCGGCGCCGTAGGTGGGCAAACTATTTTTGTATTTCATCCAACTTTCATAACGACTATCTAATTCGCCAATGTACAATCGTAAAGTGGGCTCGACATTGTGCAAATGCCGAGCGAAGGCAAATAAAGTGCATTGCCTTGCATCGTTGTAGCAGTCGTTGTCCAAATACTGGTAAAATGCGTTTTCAATTCGAAACATTCTCACGTAAAATTCTTCGTCAGCGTAATGTCTTATCGAGTATTCGTCAATTAGTTTTAGTGCAACGTTGATCGGAATATTGCACCAGGTATCTGGTTTGCGTTTCTCGCAGCCCCGTAAATTCTTAATTTCTACCACGTTATCAGTAGCTTTCTTCGATTCGAGCAAAATTTGTCGAGTCATTGGACGTGGTGAGACATTAGCTATTGATTTTGTCGTTGATTGATCTTGCGAAAATTTAATTGAGGTGGGAATCATCTCGTTGATGACTGGATTTTGACGACAACCAAATATCGGTTCTATGCCTTTAATGTGCGCGACGGAACCGTTTATTTTTGAATGTCTACTAATCAACAATCGTCTGACGGAATTTGAACCAGGTGCAGATAATGGTTGCGACGTGATATTATTTTTAGTCATTTTTGAAAAATACTAAAATATACTGAAAAATTAATAATAATTGCTTTTAAGGGAACGTAGCTGTACGAAATAATTCGACAGGTTGTAAAAATTAAGTTATTATGAGCCGAAGTTTCCTATATACCCTTAGGATCAACGGATCAGCAGATCAATGGATCAGCGAATCAGCGTATCAGCGGATCAACGCATCACTATTTTTCGATAAAAAGGATAATTGACAATTAGTAATTATCGACGCGTGAATAATTTAATCCGCCGATCCATTAATCCTGAAAATATTAATATTTATTAAATATATTATTTTTAAACAGATCCTTAATTGTCAACAAAATTGGCCACTTTCAAAACAAGTTGTCAATTTTTTATTTGTCAATCATTTTATAAGTAGATACTGAAAGATGGTTTTATAACCAAAACATGTATTCTCGTTAAATAAAGATAATCTACTGATTATAATGGTAAAATTTTAGACTATAATCACCTTAATTATTTACTTAAAAGTGATTATGAACAACTTTTTCAATATAACGGGTAAACAAACAGAATAATAACAATTTAAACTTTCAAATAAATGTTTCGTCTAAAAATGAAAACGATGATTATAAGTATCGGTTATATTAAACCCTAAAATCTTGGGGTTTTTAACTTTCAACTATAAGTTTAAAAATTGAGACGCAAATTATAAATTTCTCAGGACCTTAAAGCAGAAATACATCCGTTTGCTTCGGCGGACACACTTGGAAGAGGCGAGTATCACATCTTTTTGTACCAACACAAAGTTTTAGCACGAAAAGACTCACAAAGTTTAAAATCTTCACAGTCTTTAAAAAATTTACAATAAATTATTCACAAATCTAATTTTAAATACACATACAATCAAAATCTCTTATTTACGACAAATTCAAAATATTAAACACAAATTTATATTAAAAAAGAAACATTTTACACAAATAAAAATCCATGAACCATCAAGATTAAAAAAAAAATGATTTGATAACACGACAATATAAACAATATGTTACGGTCAATAATGACAATTCGGCCATTAACGTCAATGAACATGCATTTTGGGCGATATTGACATTTAAAATTTCATATGTGGTTTTTACATCATTGTCCGGGCAATGACGTTAATGGTCAATACAGGGTGAGCAATGACGAAACTACTATTCCATATTCTATCGAAAGGGAAAGGGAGTGGTAGGGCCTCCCAGTCGAGGTGGATTGATTTCGGGGATGTTTTTAGCGGCTAAGAGCGGATCAACCACGGAAAATCACGGATCCACCGTAAAATTAATTAATTAAATTAATTTTTCCTCCGGACCGTTTTGACTGATGCAACCACGACGAAGCACGGATCCACCCTAAAGTGAATTTGCGTTTGTCTGAATTAAATAAAAATTCCTGTACATTTATGAGGCCGTGAAAAGGATCGAGTTGCTATCATTTATATGGAAAAACACGTGCACGACAAGCAATTGTCCCGGGTTGAGCTGCATCGCCATTTTGCTGTTTCTTTTTATTCTATAATATCATTATTATCCAATCCATTTTAGCCATTAACGATATTGACCGGCCAAAGACGTAAATATTAAAATCATATAAAAATATTTACATCATTGCCCATTGCTAACGGGCGTTGACGTCAATGGCCGGTCAATGACGTTAATTGCCAGCGTAAATGGGTATTGACATCATTTCCCGTAATATATTGCACTGTTAAAGACTGAAAGTCTTTAAGAGTCCATACTTACTTTATTTAATGCAATGAATGCAAAGCTTATCGAACCTCCGCTTCCAAAACTTTGAGGAACGAATGAATATTATTATGCAATATTTTATTTTCAAAGAATCTCAAGAAATTTTTAAATGAATGTTTGGTTTTATTTTGAAATTAAATAAACAATTGAATTACAATTTTTTTAAATTAAATTAACATTTATTGCCAAATAGCGCTCCGCTTTATCCAATCCGTTTTATTTGCTGCAAGAACCGCGTTAACACTTAAAATGGTGATTATGCAAACCTGTCCTTATCTTTTTTTTTATTCGACCCAGATGATCCACTTTAAATTGGTTGTGAATCTTCTATTTCTTCTTAACGTTACATAGAACTGCTTCCAGCTAATTCCAGATAACATTGCCTTCCACTATTGTTCCAAAATATTTTGTCCAAAAATTACACCTCGTATTATTTCCAAATTGAATTTGTTATTCTTGTTACAAAAGATTTATTTTTAATTCACTTTGTAGTTGACCTCGGTTTCAGGAGGACCACCACACACAACGACCTATCTCGTTCAGGTTCAATCGTCATCTAACTTATTTTCAGTTATTATCTTATCAATCTGTTGCCTAGGCAATTCAACTTTTTTTTCAAATTCAATTTTTTAAATCAATGCTTGTTAATGATAATGCGATTTGTTATTTTTATTGCATCCACATGCACGCATGCGCACTGTCGACAATCTTATGTTACCACATCTCAAGTCCTTCAACTTTCGATTGTTTACTTAACCGATAAATTTTTTTTTTAAATTAATATTTTTATGACTTTAAAGGCTAAGTTTCTTTAAAATAATATTTTGATTTTTAAAATAAATCTTTTAATTAATAAATTTAACAACTGCCTTCGGCTCGATTGCTTGTATTTTTAGACACTGCAATGCACCTTTTCAAATTCAATTAATTATTCCAAAATAAAAGAGGTCAAACAGGTTCTTCTGCGCGATATTAATTCTTATAATAGCTCCTGTCTATGATTCAATTAAGGGTAAACTAATAAAAGAAATAACATCGAAATGTTTGAAACTCTTTACATTTATTTATAAAGGAATTTTGAGGCCGAACCACTTTTCATACTAATGGAAAGTTGAGCAAATCATTCTCATACCAAAATTTGGTAAACAGCCAAAAGAACTGACCTCATATCATCTTCCGCTTTGGTCAAAAAATTTTGAGAAGCTGTTCATAAAACGATTAAAGTTACTACTAGAAAAAAAACACCTATCCCTATCATCAGTTTGGTTTTATAAATCAGCGTGGTTCAATTGAACAGATACACCGAATAGTGAAACAGATCAGCGATGACTTGGAATCCAAGAGATTCTGCTCTGCAACATTTTTGGACATAAGTCAAGCGTTTGACAAGGTGTAAACTTAAAAAAAATTTCCACATTACTATTATCAAGTATTGAAAGCCTTCTTGAACGGCAGACAATTTTTGTTAAAAATGGATGAAGAGTAAATCAAATTATTTCCAATCGGCTCAGAAGTCCGCCATCTACTAAAACAACAACAGTGATAACCTTCACGGACAATACGGCGATCTTTGCGTCACACTTGGACTTTAAGATGACCCTAAGAAACTTATAAGATCGTTTAAATAAAATCCAAGACTTGTTGAAAACATGGAAAATTAAAGTCAACAAAACTAAATCGTCTCAAAACACCAAAAGAATGCAAACATTTGGTATATAAACAAAACTTTCTATACCAAATAATACGTATTAGATTAACTTAAATTCTTCCGCGTGGTGGCGTTTGTTTAATGTAAGTTGCAAATTGAACCATTTCTATGAAGCGTTTCAAGCCCAACGACTTATTTACACGTTTCAATCGATTTTTGATAAGAAAAACGTAGTTTTTAGTTTTCGATTTAGAATTTTTTCTGTTCACCTGATGTAAAAATGCTTTTTTTTTCAAATAAGTGAAACTAAACTCAATTTATGTTATGTAGGTACTATAGATTTATAGAACAACTCTGTAGCTATGTATGTAATCAATGGCTACAATTTCAGTATTCGAATATTGTGTTTGAGGTCCTGAATTGTTCTTGGATTATTGGCATAGATCTTATTTTCCAAATAACCTCATAAAAAGAAGTCCAAAGATGTCATATTGCATAATTGCTTATAGCATAAATAAAGCCGTGGTGGTTACATGAATGATGTTGTATTTCTACCAGAATTGCCATAGACCAAACTTCATTAATCGATAAAAATCTACAATGATTACTAATGAAATATGTGTTTTATTCAACAATAACCTCCATACTCGAACTGTTGGCTCACCATTATGTTCAGCAATAGTTCAATTTTATTATTTCAAATAAATCCATTAAAACGATGACCTTTTAATAATATTATTTATTAAAAATGTATATACAATTTCTATTTTACATTAAATAACAAAACCCGTAATATTTAGAGACAGAAATTTACATCGAATATTGTTAGTTTTACATATTTGAATTGCTTATTACGACCAAGTTGCAAAGCAAATTTTTCAATTTGCCCACAGGGTTTTTTTTAATATAAACTTTTACATTATCACCCGTACAAATAATATTGAAAAAAATTAATTAATTTACGTAAAAGTAAACATATTCATCCATTAATTTTAATAAAAGTATTATACCTCCCTAATTAATTTGATTACAAAATGTTTAAATGTTTAAATTTGTTCTTTTTTGTAACTTTGTATTACATTTTTAAGGTATAAGTTTTTTTATAACCGTAATTAATTAGTAAATTTTGTGTTATTCGTTTCTGTTTCGTTTGAATAAAAAATATATATATTATCACAAATAATTATTATGATCTAATATAACATGGAATAAATCTAAAAATTATAAATAAATGATGCTGGATTTAACTTCAACATTTCATCGTGTACTTTTCGACTTAACTTTTTCTATAGGTAAAGTCTTTTTCTTGTTTGCTAAAAATTAAAAAAAAGTTTCAGAAGTAAGTTTAATTATTACGAGACAGAAGTTGTGTGTGATAATGAAAAAATTAATTAAGGGATTTGATCATTATTTTCAGAATAACTGTTAAATAAATATAACTGACCAAATAAATGCATTTAAATACCAATTGTTTCAACAGCTTTAGGCAATACGATAATCGTCAATAAAAAAATTGATCTACTTCAGAAAATAGATCACGAAAACTTTTCAGGAAACCAAATGAAATATTGAAATAATGCAAAATTCGAGCAAAATGTTAAAGTATAACCTGTACAAGATTAAGTTTTGCTACGCTCGTTTTAATTGATGTATAAAAAATGTAATTTGCTTAAATTTAATATTGCATGCATTTTGGCCTTAGAAACAATAATAATAATTAGTACTATCGAGAACTATGTGAGAAATATAGATGTATGATACTTCCTAAAGAAACATCATATTACCTACAGGCTCTCTGGAAGCTTATCAGCTTATACATCGATCATATTAGTTCATTCTTTGTAATTTGTATTTTTATTAATGGTTCTATCAAAGGTTAATGCTACTGATTAAAGATGAATTAGTTTGAAAACACGAATTATAAGCAAGAAGATTAAGATTGTTTTCCTTATTGAAGGTCAAATTATGATAATTCATTTATTGCAAACAGTGCAAAAATATAAGGAAACCGAAAATTAAAATATTTCAAATTACATTAACGTTGCAAAGTTGAAATGGTTTTTGTTCTCTTAAAGTACTACAAAAAAAAAATGTGAACACCGCACGCACATTATTTGCTTTATCTTAAAAATCAAATAAATTATATTTGAAATATTTTGAAATTGATTCTATTAAGAGAAAGTTTTTCAAGTAAAAGTTATACCAAACGATAGGGCAACGTTTGTTTAATAAATCTTCTCTGACGATTAGTTTCCAAAATATTACAAGAAAAAATAATAAATAAAAATTATTTTTAAATTTTGGGTTTTCTTTTGGTTCATTCTTTTCCACTCGGAAAACATGTTAAAATAATTGTATTTTTATTAATTTGAAATAAAATTGTTTAAAATTTCTGTTTTACTTTGCCGGTGCATTGAGTACTACATAGAATATTCACCTGTTATCAAAGTTATAGGACCGTCTGGTTTTTGAATTGTTGTTTTCTTTTCTTTTGATCCTTTAGCTACATCAATTCCAAATCCTACTTTATAAATAGGTAGCGGAATAACAGTCGAAGAAACTGCAACTAAATCTAAAAATTATGGAAACGAGCAATTTTAATATATATTTTTCTCAACTTTAGAAGTCCCTAAGAATTTTATAATAAATCCTACCTGGCTCTAGTTTTAAATCATCGTTTAATTTGTACATAGTCGGATGAGCACTAATTATAATTATAAACATGAAAAAACACAAAAACTTAATTTGTAATAACATTGCAATTTATTTTAAGTAAAGTAATAAGAAATGTTAAACCAAGTGTGAGTTTTTGAAGACTAAAATACGCAATTTGTAATAATGATCTCAACTTAATCAAACAACAAAATATTGTTTATAATTTTTACAATATTCTTATAAATGATTGCTTGTGCAACTCTTTTCCATTGAGGGAAAGTAGTTTGCATGAGCGAATTCAACCTACATAGGTAATATAAACACCTCATGATCTTTGGCTCTTGGAAGCATTAGTCCATGATTTTTTTACATCATCATCGAACAAATTGAATATTATAAACGTAAACAAGCAAGACAGAAGGTTATTGGTGTAAGAACTTCCTCTTTCATTATTTTACAGGGACAAATAACAGGTGGAATTTAATGTATGTACAAAATGACGTTTTTCATTTTACTGCTTTTGTACTGAATTTTCTTTATTATTATTGATGATGGCGGGCATTTGGTGTCAGATAATTACCTTAAAATTGTCAAGCCACATGGATCATGTTGGAATGTGTCTCTTATGAAGGATTAAGCGCATACTCACCATAGTTATCATTTCAATTATGAGTTGCTATAATTACATACCTAACGTGTAATGCGTCCCTCACGAGAGTAACCTAATACGGATTGTGGATTCCGTAGGTATGTAATAATGTCTAAGTGTGGGATGGAAATTTGGAGAAAATATCGTTTATTGGCTATTTGAATAAAATAAATTCAATTTTTATTCTCACTTCCAAACTAAATGGAAAATTATTTCTTGATTTTACCATTACTACTCGTACTCCGTTTTGCATTACTAATAATAAAGAAATGATGGTTCTTATGAGAAGCTAAACTAAAATTAGTTTTTATTAGTAAGCAAGATAAATGATGGGGCGTTCACCAAGAAAACAATCTGGAACGTTTAATGCTTTAATATTTATGGAAAGAAATGTCACATTTTTACATCAAATATTTAAAATTTAAATTGCAATATGCATATGGCATGCAATATACCTTTTATGTGAATTCTCTAAAAGAACAATAAATTATTTTATAAATTACGGTTCATTTGTACTGTACAAATAGGAAATATAACTGGAACAACTATTGATATACATAGGTACGTAATATACATTTCAATAATGTTTTGTTAAAACTGTAATTTTACGAAAAGCAATTTACCATCATTACTTTTATTACCAAGCAAGTTTTATGTTAATATTCCTCGAAAACCTATAAAATTTTACATTCGGCTAGTATTATCAATCGCATACAAGATGCACGTGTCAATATTTTATCACATTGCGTTAATTCACGAAGGTTACATCAAATTGAAGAAAACAAAGGTTGATTTAATTTTCATTTATTTTTACTTCAACTTACAAATTATTTTACAAATCGTAAGTTTACAATCGACGACCACGTCTACCACCCTTTCTACGAGTCGAATCGGTTGGAATGGGAGTGACATCTTCAATGCGACCAATTCCAATATTAGAACGAGCAAAAGCACGAAGAGCGCTTTGAGCTCCTGGACCTGGACTCTTCGTTCTATTTCCTCCAGTAGCTCTTATTTTAATATGCAAAGCTGTTATACCCAATCGTGTTATACTCTCAGCAGCATCCTAAAAGAAAGTTATTGGAAAATCAAAATCAATAAATAGAAACATTATTATTATTTACTTGTGCAGCCAACATAGCGGCGTATGGTGAAGCTTCGTCCCTGTCGGCTTTCACCTTCATGCCACCTGTAACACGTGAGTAGGTTTCACGTCCGGAAAGATCAGTAATATGTACGAAGGTATCGTTGAAACTGGCGAAAATATGGGCGACACCAAAAACTTTTTCCCCTTCAGCAACTGGAGGTTGATTAATTTGGACAGTTTGGGGAGCACCTTGGGGTCTACGAGGTGGCATTGCGATCTAAATGCTGAAATTGGTAAATTAAGATATTAATCCAAAATTTTAATTCTAGAAAATATTACTTTCTTTACCTTTTCAGTTTATTTTCAAAAAATAATTTACGACGTCACACGTAACTACTTCCGAAAATTGAAAGAACGAACTCGATATTTGAAACTCACGTTTCGTTAAACGATATCACAGTCAAAACTATAGTACCAACTTGTGGAGCAAAAGTCACTAAACACAAAATTGCTTAAATCCCACAGTGATGCATATGGACTCATGTTATATAATATAAGTATATTATGCTAAGCAATATCCTAGTACTACGTACCGATGCTTACCGTAAATGTAAATACAATATCTTTATTATAAAAGTTATATAATAATAAATACGAAAATACAAAACTTTTCCTAATAGAATTAAGGATATATGTGTTTAAATGCACAAATAACGCTAGAAATATTAAGCAATATTGGTGTACTTTTAAAAAGATGAAAAAAATCAAGGGAAAAGAAGTTATCAAAATAAATTGTAAGTGTCCAGATTAGCAAAGTTAGGCATTGCATTACACTTTAAACTTGTAATTTATTTACCTATAAAATTCTATTGTATAATTCTATAAATTCAAATCTAAAGGAAACTGAACAACAACAATATTTCAATGGGAAGCTGCAGGCTGGTGTGTTATATAATTCTATAATACCAAAAAAATTCTATTATAGCTACTCTGTGTTATAATAAAATATAGATACCTACCTATTAATTTATTTCAGTGTGATATTACTGATTTTAATGTATATTAATTTTAATTCATGAAAAAGTAAAGTATTGTAATAAATTATTATTATTTAAATATTATATAAATAATTATTATTAAATTTATTTAATAATTTTTGTTATATTTAATATAAAAATATTCCATCAATGCAAAAAAAATTTTAAATGCCACGTAAATGGCTTTTCACCAGAGCAACTACAAAACATGAATAATCATGCTTTCTTATGGGAGTGTTTTCTATAAAATGATAGGATCAACATCAATTAACTCTGGATTAACTATTACTTAGCGTTTAACAAGCTCTTAGTGTTGGTGCAGATAATTTCGCCCAGCTAAAGATATGTATACTAAGCTGCGGCTGGGGCTCTGCGACTGAAGTCGCAGTGACTGCTCTCCATGCTTTCTTATGGGAGTGTTACCTTAGAGTCGCCTGCAAAGATCGCATTTAAGGAAACACTCCCATAAGAAAGCATTCACTGCGACTTCAGTCGCAGAGCCCCAGCCGCAGCTTAGTAAACATATCTTTAGCTGGGCGAAATTATCAGCACAAACACTAAGGGCTAGTTAAACGTTAGGTAAAAGTTAATCCAGAGTCAATCAGTCTATAGGAAACACTCCCATAAGAAAGCATGATTAATATGTAAACATGAAAGATATGAATCTTTAGCTGCGATTGGACACCAAAAGTGGCACAAATATGCATTATTTACTCAAATATGCACCAAAGGTTGAAAATATGCAAAATTTTGCAAATTTTACGTAATTCGTCAAGATTTATTCTTAAAATTATTAAATTTTATAAATCTAGGTAGTTAGTACTTACTGAAAATTTGAGAAAAAAATGAAAAATTCCAAGATTACATATTTTTTAGTTTGCATATCAATGCATATTTTATCTATTTTAGTGCATATTTTAAGGAAATATTCGGTGCATATAAATCCGAGCTCTAAAGATGACAAACCAGCTTGCAATGTTTGAGTTTTTAAAGCAAATGAAGCAATTTTATTAGTTTGTAGCATTGAGGGGAGGAAATAATAAATAGCATTTAAATAAAAGAATAAAGAATTTCAGTTTTAATACGAAAACTGTAGATTTTTTAAGTTATAAATTTCGCGACAACTATGATCTTTAATAAAGTGATTGTCTGGACTTCAACATGTTAAACTTCATAAATTTTATTACTCTTCTGTTTTATAATGTGTTAATTTGATGTTCTTTTATTGTTTTTAGTGTGTCGGTATTATCTTTCATTGTCTTTCGAACATGTTACATTATTTATTTACAAACAAGATCTTTCTGTATTTTACAGAAATATATATCATATAATATATATGTGTAATGTAATAATATAAATATTACTATAATGCCATTCCTTCCGCAATAAAAGAGATTTTCAATATCACACGTAAATGGCTTTTCGCCAGAAAATTCTTATATTCGCAAAATCTGTTGTATGTTAGATGTTAAAAATAGTTAAACATTTTTGTTAGTTAAGTTGACAAAATAATGAATTGAATTAAATGAGAACCATGTTAATCTGATTGGTTAGGTGTTTAACTCAATTTTAGTTATTTTATGTTTTCAGTTCAATTTAAATACATTTTTCCTATATTCTTCAAATATATTTTATTGTATGGTTTTAATTTAATTTACTAAATAGGCCAACCCTTAGATAATTTAACCGTAAAACATGTTGAATCCAAAGAATTTGTTTTAAAAGAAAGTTGTAAAATTTTTTTTGTATTTTTTTGTAACAAAATATTTTTTAAATTTTGTTATCTGTTTTTTTGTTTGTTGTACACATTCGCCTAGTGATATTTGCACTTCCTAATAAAACCGTTTCTGTCAACCTAGGTCACATTTTCATTTGTTGTGTGTAATTCTAATAATGTAATTTTGTGATTTTGAAGCGGCTAAAAGTAAATTTAAAGTTTTGTTGGTGTAGTATTTATTTCGGCAAATTATCGATGCTCTGGTAAGATTTTTAGTTCTTTTGCTACTGATGGTTTTGTTTGTTTGACGTTCTTAGTTTTCTCGATCGCAAGTGTTGGTTTTCAATAATCTCAGTCTGCAGTACCAAGTGTGATTTTGGTTAAACGCATTTGTTTTTGTGCGTGTTGGTTTTTGTACACCTGATGATTGTGGAACAAGGCAATTCGGCGACGGACAATTCGGCGATAGTTAACTCGGCGACATCACCGGTAACAAAAGTAAAAAATGTAGTAGAATAAGCGCCGCAGCTATATTTCCCTCTAATATTTCTACAATGAGTATAATATTTGGTCGGTATATAGTACAAAAAAACTTGAATTGGAGCCTAAGAACTTTGTGGAATTTTCTAGACAAGTTAAGGAAAATTCTCAAAACTTATGATAATCAACTATGAAAGGAATATTGCTGGTCACGAAAATGTTATTGAATTTCTTCGTGGCATATCCTACAACTTTGATATGGATTAAAGTGTTACCTTATTATCTAGTGAAACATTTCTAAATTTTTATTTTAATAATTTAGATGAATGAATATAATTATAATAAATAAATTTATAATTTGAGATTGAAAGCATCCGTTTAGAACACAATTCATTGTCGGCTTTTCTGGTTCCATGCTAGAAAACCTGCTAACATTATAGCGTTTGCTGCTTGATATAATGGACTGGATTAGTGCTAGTGGTTCATGGTGCTTAAAGAAACTTTAATCAGCATCATCTTTTGTTTGGGTTGGAGATCATCTAGTGTGGATGTGAACGTGCCATTTAGAAAGATTTTTGTTGAGCAATTGTAATGCGATTTGAATGGATGGCTTTGGTTATCAATCCAATCTGCGATGTTTAAAGATTGATGACAAAATTTTTGGGTAATGAACTTTGTTTGGTTATGTTTTTGGTTTGGTGTTTGAGTGATTTTGTTCAAACACTGTCATTAAACAGAAGAATAGGAAAGCGTCTTTCGATTTTGTGAAGTGGACCATTGAATGTTGTAATAAAAAGGTACAAAGGATAAGTTACATTTTAATATCATCGTGGTACATTAAATTTCTGAATGAAGAGATTTACTTTTATAATTGTTTACTTCGTTTGAGTACGCATGTTACTTGCTTTTTGCTTTTGTTTGTAATGTATCGGGTGGTTTGATGAAGCAATGTTGTCACTTACTGTACGCATGTTTGTTGTTGATTATACCAACTGTATGTTAGTCCAAAATTCACTTTGTTTGAGTTTGGTTTGTTGGAGCACAAGATTTTGTTTGCCAGTTGTTGGAACCATTTCGTAAAATTACCTACTCACCGAATTGTCCGGACAATAACTCCTTCGTAACGCTTGCAGTATGACAATTTCTTTCTAATTAAAAATAAAAATAGTCCACATCGATTTCATCAATTTCCGACAAAAAAATGCCAGGTAGTCATCCCAGACAAATCTAGCTCTTAAATAATAAAAATAATAATAATATAATAAAAAAATAAAAGTAGGTTGACGAGACTTAACAGAATTTCTTCCACGCAATGCTTAAATGCACGCTATGGATTTAAGAATTGCTTCTATTTTTACATACGTCTGGCTAATTGATAGATTTAAAGGAAACTGAAAGAGTAGTAAATTAAAAGTTCAATAATTAATTTCATGAAAATCTGCTACTTATAATAAAATATAATATTCAGTAAAAATGAATAATAAATAGCTTAGCTATTATAGAAACTTTTTCTGTCTGAAATTTTAATTATGTTATAGTTTTTCTGTTTTATCGGTGAGGCTAATGATTTATACACTTCCTTGAAATGCCTGTCATTCACTATCTAATTATCTTATTAATTTACTTATTATGCATTAAAAGTTTCATTGTGGGATTGATCTTAAGTGAATACTGAATAACTAGTTGATCCACTTGACAGTAGTAAAACTGGCTGTAAGCCAAGCAACTCAACATTATTTTGCTATTGTTTAGCGTGGATCAGAATTTTCAAAATAAAAAAAATAAATATAGTTAGCGTTTATGTATTTTCATTGTACTATTATTTCATTGTTCATTGTATTAATAAAGAGAATAGCAATTAGTAGGTAGGCACTAAAAAAGATGAATTTAATGCAATTGAATTTGATTAATTGTAGTTGGCCTGAGGATTCTTCGATTTTCACTACATGTAGGTGCTGTGGTTAATCACATTGTAACTAGCCCTTTATAAAAGATCCGATGAGCTTGGCAGTCATGCACATTAGCAACAAAGGGGTTTATATGAGATAGGCCATATTGATTAACGCCCGCGGTGCCATCAGAACAGTAAACTGAGGGAAGTGCCAGTTTCAGTTACCTAGTATTCTGATACACACGAAATCAATTTGGTGCTCCCTTGGTGAAACAGATTTGCAAAATTTCTGCCAATTGTATAATCTCATATTAAAGCAAATTCAATTTTTTTTTAATCAATGCTATCGCTTTAATTTAAAAACAAAAAATAATAAAGAGAAAATTTTATATCAACAATGCTTTAAAAAGCACACATTTTTAATCCGAATATTTCATTTTATCAACATTTTCATACTAAATCAATATTAGAACATTTTAATTATTACAGATGTATATAGATATATATTTTTTATATTCGTGCGGCAGAGGAATAACTTTAAGCCCATAGTTTACATTTTATAAGAACGAAAATATTTAACTTCAAACAAAACTTTTTAATGTGCAAAATCTAATATTCTTGTATTGTTTGTTTAACACTAAGCTTACTTTATATCTAACGTCAAGGCATAAAGGCATTTTCAAAGACGGTTCGTTTCATTTGCTTTGCTATCGTATTCCGAATGTATATATTTCATTAATATTAAATAGTGAATTATTTGCTTATCTTGTCCGTCTTAAATAAATATTACCGTTTAAGAGCGAGATGAAAACTTGGCCCTTGTTAATAATGCATACGTGAATGGCGTAGCTCATATATAATATATTCATCTTTCATGTGCCTTATCCAGTTTCCCCAAAGTTGGCACACCCTCCCACCTATTTCTATATTTGTGGTATGCGCGCGAAGTGATAACATAATACATGATAGGCTACATATTGTTTAACGTGAAATTTGAACCACCAAATGTATTGCCGTTGCCTTCCGAAAGACGACTGTAAGAATTCAATTCTAACTTGGCCCGAAATGGAATTGGGGTACTTCTGCATTAACCGCTAAGCTGTGCCCGTTTCGTTATGTACATTTCTCTCATGTATTACAATAATATAATTCGTTTATTTACTCTGTACGAAATAAAGGCGGTATGTACTTAAGTAACGCAAATAAATGAACGTTTTGTTTTATGCTTTACTACACTTTATACTCTTTATTTGTATTTCACTCTTAATTTAAGTTTCTAAAACATACAAGCTACATAGTAAATGCAGAACTTTCAAACGCAAAAAATTACAGTTAATCTGTTTTAATTTTATTGTTTTATTCAATTTTACTGTAAGTACATTTTAAGGTATCTTTGCACTCATAAATAAAAATTTGCAGATCGTCCAGAGCAATCAACAAAACGGGGTATGAATCAATATAAATTTAATATTAATGCAAATTCCCTCTTTAAAAGAACACTAGATTTAAAGGGTAACTAAATTTAAAAAAATACCCAGCCAATTTCCCCTTTTCCTACTTTCCTATTACCAATTTTAGAAGAAATTTACTCTAAAGTGTACTTAAAGGTATACTTTTCGCACTAGTACGGAAAACCTATTTTACCTCACTCACACGAAAATCGAATAGTTGGACTTTTTCAAAGAGTAATAGAAAAAGTATTTTACGTAACAGAGTTAGAAATACAGAGCGCTTTATTTTATGTCATTATTAATATTTATGCCAGTCCAGATTCCAGTGCAGTAAAGGCGCTGCTTTTATATCAAAAAATAAAAATGTTAAAATTACATAAAGTAATAATAAATTATTAAAAAGAATACATTTCAAAAGGTACATTATAGCAATTTATTAGTTTAAGTAAAAGAGCTAGGTAGTAATGTCATCATAAAATAGTAATAGTATGACGAAAAGAAACTGGTACCATATTTTTCTAAACTCTCTTAATGTTTCATCATAATAGCAAATTTTCGTGTCACATTAAGATAACAGCAAGAAAATTTGCACTAAAAAGTCTGAACTTAAACCTGAAGCTTCCTTATTCTCTGTTTTAACGATGCGTGACTTCTAACTTTTTTCTTTTACTTATCTCTAAAATTCTTCTTTGTTCTTAACTTCTTACCAAGAACATGTAGAAAAGAACAAAATATCTGCTTGCACTATTAAAATATAAGTACTATTATAGTGAATGTTGTATATAATTTAAAAACAACCTTCTACTATAATAGTAGGTATCATAAAATAGTTATTAAATAAAATTGTTTAGATGCTTTTTAAAGATAAACATTTTAAAAATTAAAACTGATATCCACATGAAAAAATATCAGTAGCAGTTTAAGGGGGACATGTGCATTAAATGCACGCCAAAAAACAATAAAAATTATACCAAGGCGTGAAATTTTCAATAATTCTTGAAGGCTCTACAATATAGTACTTGTTGAATAGGATAAAACCTTGCAAGAAATTTAATAAAGGTGACACGGTTCCGTGTTAGACAACTATTACGAGGGACAGTAGCCATTACGATGATTGTATTCATGTATTGTACATTTAACGTCCACCATGAGTACCCTGTGACACGCAACCCTAATATTGCATTACTCAGTCAGTCAATACACCATAATTTTCATACATACCATTTTCATAAAAAACGCTCTATAATACCATAAACAATTACTAATTATTGCAAACAGGACACTGTAGGTGTCCGTTTCATGTCAAGTACAAAGTTTTTATAACATAATTTGCATAATATGTCAAATATTTATTCACACTTTTATTTCTTAGACCCAAATTACAAGCTATTATTTTGACTAAAATTATATGTTATTTGTATATATTTTAAATATGTATGAGTGTAATAATGACATTTCCTAAATGAAATTCCATTTTAGTAAAAAAATATGTACCTAATGACATTTTAATATAACGAAAACACCGCATCATACTTTAATTGAAAATGTTTTCCCCATTTATCGATATGTATAGATATCTCATCGGATCTACTCACACATTAATATTTAAAAATAAATATTAGAAAATAATTATTTTCAAATTATCTTATGAATGTTTTATATAGAAATAATATTTAAAATAAGTTAAAAGCTGTAATTACAATTTAATCAAAGTCGGTATGTCAAAATAATATTTAATAATTAATGATGATTTATTGTGTGAAATGTTGTGTCGAAAACATTTGCAACTTGAGTTGATATTACTGAAACTGGCATTACATACAAAAACCTACACGAGAAAATGTTTGTTTATAGCTTAAATCAATAAGTGCCAAAATATTACATAATAGGGGAGACCGGGGTAAGTTGCAATACTTTTTAATCTTTATTTTTTAAAAGACTATTATGCAAAAAAAAACTCCAAATTTTGGTGGACCTACGTATATTGGTCCTTAAGGAACATAGGTATATAAAATTATTGAACTTAAAAACAATAATGGACAAATTACATAAAGTTAATAAAAAAGGTGATCGTGTTGCAATGTACCCCGTCTTCGGGGCACGTTGCAACACATCCTGGTAACACTTATAATAAGTAACACTTATTCAAAAGCACTATCATCAATATTATGTACAATTTACACCTATACACAACGGGTCTCTCAACGGGGCACAGGTCCAGTGTGCCCACATTTTGCAAAGTCTACATTGCACCCATTTTTCATTCATTCAAAAATGCATTTATTCATGACGCGCATGAATGGATTAACGAGATTCTTGTAAGATGTTTACAAAGTCACGTTGTGTTCACATCAGCTTTTTTATTTTTGCTTTTGTTTTTTTTTAAACCGCCAAATATGTGAAAGAGTTACATTGTAACAGTTTGTTGCAACTTACCCCGCCACACTTTTTAGTTTTATAAGTTGTATAACTTTTACCTTGAAAACTTTTTTGATGATTATTTTACGCAAAACGAAAGACAAATGTTTACTCTATATCGCAAAGTTTAAATAAAAGCACTATGACACTTGATACTTTAATAATGCAACTTCATTGACAATAATAGCAAAATTACTTATTCTGTCGAGAACACAGATGTGACGATTGCTCACATACTGCAGCTATTTGGCGTGATTCTACCTGACACACCTAAGAACCATTAAGTTACACGTATTTTGGTCCAATGGAGGTATCTATTATCTTATCCGTGAAAAAGTTATCTAGATTGTTGCAACTTGCCCCTGTTGCAACTTACCCCGGTCTCGCCTATGTTATATTATGTAGGAAAAAATAAAGAAAAACGAAAATTGTAATTAATAATAATTGTTATTAACTAACTTATATTATTTCATTTATGTAGCTGTCTACTGCATTTGATACAGTGAAACATCCAGCTTTTCGGGGCCTAAAGCTAAACGTATTCTGGGATTCTAGACGAGGTTGAATATTTCTGTTGAAGTTTCGACAATAAATTATTGAAATACAATAATAAGGTAACCAAGAGCTTGTTACATTCAAACAAGAATAAGAATTTATCTAATTTATCTTAATATATTGACGTATTTTATTTTGTATATTGACGTATTTTATTTTGTTTCAATTTGGAAAATTATTTTACATACTTTATTATTTCTTTTTTATTAAATTTTATTAAAAAAAAATTTTAAAGACTGGCAGTTTCGGTTTAACTATGCACTGCCAGTATAATCAATAAAACTCAAACATAGTCATAGGTAGAGCTGCAGAAATTGATTTGACAAATTCTTGATTTTTTGTTCGGTGTTGTCATATAGATATAACATATTTCAATTTTCATCTACATATTGAAAAATCCAATCCGTTTCACATGTAAAAACTTATTTATGCAAATTCCTGCTTCCCTAATTATTTTAGAGAAAAAAAAAGACACAAAAATAATGCAGAAATATAAACTACAAATGATGAAAGCATTAGATTTCATTTAGCCTTTACTTAAAAAGTCAAAAAATGTTTTTGGAATTGTTAAAAATTTCATTTATCAGGCTGGCCATGTAAGTTTCCAAGGTTTCTTTATACTTTTGTACATATAAACTAAATTGAATTTATTACTTGGGCAGCCCGATAACTGAAAATTTTAACAATTTCAAAAGCATTTTTTGATATTTAAGTAAAAGCTAGATGAAATCCAATGCTCTTATCATTCGTAGTTCATATTTCTGCATTATTTTTGTGTCTTTCAATTTTTCCCTAAAATAATTCGGGGAGCAGGCCATTGATGAATTTCCATATCAATGGATGATCCACATCTAACTGGCATTGCAAACTACGATGAGCAGCTCTCGCAATATTATTTGTACATTTTTGATCATTAAGCACCCGATTATATACATTCCATATACTTGGAGCAAATAATGGTCTTCGTCTTATTGATCCCAATTTAGTCTTTCAACATAATTATTTTTTAACCAGTTTAGAATGGGTATTAATTCATCTGGAAGATGCTGGGAAAGTGATTCAATTGCGTATTCGATATATGCAAATGAAACGAATAGAATTGCAATTACCATACGGGCTTTAAGAGCAAAATTTGGATTGTTTGAATATTCACCGTACAGTCCCCTTTCACGAATTTGGTTTTTGAAAATTTTTACCAAGTGAAATAAGCATCCGTGTAATTCAACTGCCGGAAAAGCTTCTGTAACTGAATTAATTACTTCTAATTCATCTAAGCGTCTAAACTTCTTGGAACTGGCGAAGTAGCAGCGATAACGTTTTAAACTCGTTGAAAAGCTTTTCTAGTGGCGTACTTATCGGGAATTCGTCCTAGGCTCTTTTTGGGGTAGATTTGGTCAAAATGTATAGAGAAACCGAATACTTATATGTTTTAAACCGCTTCGTGATCCAGTCAGCCGATATTAGTTAGCTAATGATTGTGATGTATGTGAGTACGGCTCTGTACAAATTGTATATAATGTATATTGTATATATGAATTTAAGTAAAGTACGGATTAGGAAGGGTGGACCAAGATTGGATACAGTTAATATCTGAGGGTTGGTATGGCTTGTCATAATCATAGTCTTGAGTCAAGTAAAGCTGGTGATCGTGGTCCTCTTACCGTAAGTAATCTAGTTGAATTAATGTAGTTTAATTTTTTGTGGAATATATAACAATGATATGAAAAAAAAGGGGGGGTAGAGATGGTTTTCTGCGATAGAATCAAAATTATTATTTATTAACAGAGAAATCCATAAAACTACAACTTATTATATCAATTTTTAAGTTTACTAAAGACTTTAGTTATGTAAAACACTAATTTCGCCCAATTTTTGGTCGAAACTAGCAAAAAACCCAACACTAACACCTAACAATAATTTCATGTTTTTATTCGGTGACTAAGTAGTTATTTTAAAAATAATTAGTTTCTCGGTAGGAATAAAAAAGCAAAATTTTTTAAATTCAAAAATTAAATTTAACTACACATATACGTAAATCATCCACAGTATAAAATGATTTATTTAGGTCAAATGACAACTTCGAAGTGCAGAAGTGATTTCCTTCTTATCCACAAATGATTTTAAGTGATTTGAAAAAACCAGAATAGTACTATTTGCTACAAACTCTAGCTTTTATGCGCACTGATCTTCTCATCGACATTGACATTCATCACTCTCTCAAACAGCTATGATATTATATGTACATCTCACATTTAAAAAAAAAGAATTCCACAAGAAATTGAACATCAGGCCTTCTCGTCAAGCTTCATGTAAATGCTATAGTTTGGTATCATTAAAATTAAATTAAGAGAAAACATAATTAATCCACAGAGCATTACCAAATTTTTAATATAATTAAGGTACCTAATAGTTAAGGTTAAGGACATCATAAATTTTAAATAAAAACATAAAATGCCATGAATTTTGAATTTTGAAAATCAATAATCTTGTGTTTAATTGATGTGTTTTAAGTATATTTCGTCTCATTCTTTTTGACTCAACGATTACATTGTGTTCGCATGAGTTAAATTGAGTGTAGTAATTGGAGAAATTTGCATTTATGTTGTTCAAATGAGTGCAAAAATCGCCGTTTTCTAAAGATAAAATAAAAATAGTATTGGACAAAATATATTTAGCAAGATATTTTTGAATGTGTTCTATATAATGGTGGACCCGCAAAAACGAAAGTTTGGGTGGATTTCCGGATAAAGTTGTTATTGTTGATTTTGGATTGCACAAAGGCTCATCTACTCTTGCAAATTTGAGAAAATGAATAATAACAAATTTATTTAACTATGAAATTGCAACAGTTTTATAAATAATTCGAGATAAATATTCAGAATAAAATGCTGTTGTTCAACATAGCGTTCTCGTTTTCTTTTTTGCCTTATGTTTCTATTCAAAATTTTCGTTCTCTCAAATAGGTATTCTCAAAAGTATTATCATCAAACTTGATATTTCCGGTTGACAAATTCAAAAATTTACTTAGTCCTTCTGTCTCAAGTAAGTAAGGTCTTCGTAGCACTTGATTTTAAATTAATTTCGATTTTAAAAATTTGATGCGTTTCTTAAACGTACTACAAAACGTTTACAAAAGTTCATCTATTCAAAAATATGTAGGATCACGTCTGGTTGTGACTGCTTCGCAATGATATAAATGCTTTAAGATTCAAATACCTATATGATGACTAACTTAGCCGCAATCATCTACTTAATTACTAATCAAATTTTACATCCTAAGTAAGTTGAAACTTCTCATATTGCGTAATTCTAATAATTTTCATTAATTATTTCATATTCTCAATATCAATTCGAATATAAGGCGCCGGCAGCAGGGTGCAAGGGAGTGCAAGGGGGTGAAACATGGAAAAGATTAAGAAATAAATTTTTTATTCACTTTGCTATGTGTTTGTGCATTTTTTTGAGTTTGTCTAAAATATTGATATTAGGTATGTATATTTCATATATTTTTCAGTTTAATTTTTCACTGTGTAGGGTCTTGTGACTATTATAAATTATATTTTATTAGTTAATAGTATAGTGTGTAGATGCAGATGAACCTTCCTAAAAATAATGGTGGAAAATTGGTGGAAATGAAGTCTCATAAAAGTACATGATATTATATTGCTATGTTACGTTGGAGCAAGGACACAGAAATCATAATATTAGAATCATTAACACCAAAAAATTTACAGATTATCGCTGTTAAACCCCAACATTTTGACATCTAAAATTAAAAGTTTTCAGTCATTTTATTTCGACCAATTTTGTGTTCATACCACATTAGATGATTTAATAGAGAATTGTACTTCGCCGACTCGTTTACTGTTTCGTGAAATCAAGCTGCTTACAAATAACGAGTGTAGCTTTTCCGAGAACATTGTCTTCCATCGCAGGGTTATGACCTGTTGTTAAACCACATTAACGTGCATATTCCTAAATATTTAGATTATGAATTATTTTACATCTGAAAAATTACACATTAAAACATTAAAATTTGTGCGACTAAGCTCAAAGCTCCTGCTTTCAAATAAAGAAAATTATAATGCAAATTTTTTTTAGAGATTGCTTTTGTATTGGATATTAAATAGGTGGTGAAAATATATAAAATAATAGATGAATATATCAATATTTCTGAAAGAATCAATGAATAAATTAACGAAATAAGAAGAATAAAACCCATGATGTGCAGACAATTGCATTCTACATTTCTTTTAGATTTTGAAATATAAATTTTGTGCACTCAATATTTCAATTTGTATTGTTTTATATTGAACAAAAAGCAAAACAATTAAAACGTCAAAACATAACACTGATAACTTGGTAATGGATAATAGAATTTTAATAAGATTATTAATTATTGATAAAAATATTCGGTTTTTCTTTTCACAATCTTTCTAAATGTTTGTATTTGATATAACGAGCAACTTTAATCTTAATTTCAATCTTTTAAACTTTCATACTTTATTACTACAGTTTTACAACCGCACATAGTTTTAGATATGCGATATTCAAATTTAATAAACCATAAAATTGTTTTATTTGCAATTAATTAATCGCTCTAATTTTGAAATTCAAACGATCGTTAATCTTATCAAGCGATCATAATATAAACATAAGAATTACGCACAAAATTCTCTTTCAACAAATAATATAAACTTTTATAGTACGCAAAAACTATATTAAAGTGATATCTACTTATTTTCAATAACATTAGTTATTTCAAAATTATGAAAATATAAACTATGATAACTGCAATATAAAAAGAAGTTTTGCAAAAGTTTAAAAGTTTGTGCAACTGTCTTTCTTATACTATTGAGACAGTTGCATTATATTACAAACTACAATTTAAGACCCAAAAGAGAAAATACGTAATGTAACAATTTGAAAAGAAAAAAGAAGACTGAAAATATGGTAAAAATTATTAACTCTTCTTAAAGCAGAGTTTCTCGGGTCTCTCTTGATGGTAGAACATCAAAATATAACAGACCTGTAAGTTCGGTGTTTTTGGATTTTTTCCTAGAATAATATTGAATGAGATAACAACCCCTTCCTTAACTTTGCATGTGTCACACCCCCTAAATCTTAAAAAAATTAGGAGTTTCTTATTTTTCGTAGCGCTTCCAATATCCAAAACCTCAAATCGGTGAGAAGCATCGAAGATCGGTTGCTTATTAATTAAAATGTTTGTTTAACTTCAGACAGAAACTGCAGATAATATACAGGTAAAAATTTATATTTTAAATTAAACTGAAAATTTCGCTCACATCGATCGATGTAAAAGAATTGACAAGTAGGTTAACTATCATAGTTTAAATGGGAACGGAGACATATTGGTCAATATCATTAAATATTGCATCCAGCTAAAAGCTTAGTTTCAAGTAAATGAATCTCTGATGCACATGTCAACTATGAAGATTAACTGCAGAAATTGGACAGGCATTGTTTTTTCAAACACTGCAACTGTCGAAACAACAATTTAAAACTTTATTTGGCTGATGACAGTTCCATTAATATTGATTTATAGAAATGTATTAATAATTTAAAAATTAATTTCAATTTCACTAATACATAGATAATTTATATTTGTAAGGGAGTATCGTCATCAGTGGAGCAATTAATTAGCACTCTTCCAACGTACCAATAACCGGAATATTTGTGAGCATATTTCACAATTAAGAACGAAAGGGATGTTTCAAATCGGCCAAATCCCAGTAGTATTACAAGCCGACAAATGAGCAAATGTCGTGCAGAGAAGCCATCGATCCGTTTGCTAGTTTGCTTCTAAATGATAAATTATTTGCTACACTTACAAGTAGTTAAGTGTTTTGGATGCCGTATTTTTCTTTGCTAAGTACCAAGGTTACAAATTTGTTTGTCGATTCAACAAAACGATAGTTTTATTTATGCGTGCAAGTGTGTGTCGTGGAAAGTAATTTTATTGTAAATTTTCATTTAGATTTACAGCCAATATCTTATCGGTATTGTTGCGTTGGTTCTTGAATACAATAACAAAATACCGCATTACAGTTAAAGCCCACTAAACATAATATTATGAATTTTTTATGTATTACTGATGGATTGGAAATGTAAGCATTGCTTGTGGGGGAAAAATAATACATACATATATATTATGATACTAAAATATACATAGTAGCATTATCTCTAATGCTATATACAGCATTATCGTTAAAATTAATACATGCAATATTCCGTATTATAAATGAATAAATAGAAAACCATTAATATTCTGAAATTATAAATTAACCATATGCAATTACTCGGTTTTGAATTGCAACTGAATATCCAATACACATCTAGATTTAATACTGTACTGTTTTTTATTACATATAATTAATCACTTTTTCGCTTTAAGAAAATGTAGTAATGTATGTCTCAGTATGCCACTTCAAAAGTTTAATTTTAGTTCATACTCTCAGAACTAGAAAGAGCTTTAATTCCAAATCTTTCGCTTGAAGTAAGTAAATTATTATATTATGACTACTACGCTTCAGCCCTTTTTAAACAACGATCAATGTTTGCTCACCCTACAACTAAACAAGTTAAAGTTTTACGTTAATAATTAACTTGTTAATGATCAATTTTAAATTTACAAATTAATAAGGAAAATTTAGCTAAACAAGAATAACTTACAAATATGGCTCTCGTCTGAAGAAGCTATTTTATAGGGGAGGCGATTATATTTGTGTAATTAATTTGTGAAATTTTTCTTTTCTTTCAACATAAAACTCCAAAGCTTATTTAATTAATTATTTAATAATAATTCTTGACGTATATTTCTTTGTAGAAAATTTAAATTAATTTCAATATTATTCGGAGAATTTAAAAAATGTTTGTATTTTATGTCTAGTAATGTCTTAATGATTTTAATTATTTCAATTGCATTAATTTTGCTTACTTCAAATATTTAATTATTTGTTTGCAATTTCAGCAATTTTACAAAAATAATTAAAATTATGCAACCAACGAAACAAATAAATTGAATTATTTTCGAGCTGGCATCCCAACTAACACGAAAACGTCGATAATATTAGCAATTATTATTATTACTTACTATAATTTATTTTACATACTTGACGTCTGGCACAATTATGTTTGTTTTAGAAAATTTTAAAACTTTAACTCTTTCCAGCCATACATCGGGTCGTTCATTAAATATTGATGAAGTAGAAAATGAAAAATTCTATTCGTGAATTTTACTCGTACTGTATACTGAAATATTTAGAAAGAATATGCTTTAAAATTCTTCAGGTTAAAATATATTCGATTAAAGTAATATACACAGGAATACTTTTTATTAGAAAATTTAAAAATTTTAATTATTATGTACTATGAAAATTAGATACAATTTTAAAACAGTAATGTAATAAGATAATTTATTCAAACTGATGGCAATAATAGTAAAATACAAATTTATAAATTAATTAAAGGGCTTTGCTTTTGTAATATCCAGTAATCCAGCTTGTAGGTATTAAAATGCCCTTTAAATTTAGAAAAGCTTTGTGCCGTAAGACTGCGCAGAGAAAATATTATTTTTTATTTTATTAAATGTCTACATAATTAATAAAATTTAAATTTTTGTAAAACATTAAATCAAAATAAGTTTTTATTTCAATAGTTTCTTTTTGAAAACTGCACTATTAAAGTTCATACCTAATTAAATTTTTAAAAAGTAGGTACTATAATTTGCTCAAAAGGATAGCACTAATTTCAAATATTGCACTTGCTTTAGTAGGAAGCATTATAAATTCTACATCATCAGGATACGTTGCTTGATGTTCAAGTGAAACTTATCGTGAATTGCTTTTGTCAAGTGTTCGTGGTTGGTAAGTACGGAGTGTTTCATATAAAACACTTCACCATTTTCACGTTTAACATTTAAATGAATTTTAATTGTTCTTAATTATTGTGATAATGCTAAATTTATATTACAAGAGGCAAAAGAAAAATGATTTTAATAAATGATAATAGGAAAAGATAAATATTATTATTCTAATAATGTGTAATCTTGTTTGGTTAGAAGAAGGATCAATAAAAGTAATAAATTATATCCGACTTTTCGAGCATTTCTGTTGATCTATTATTAAGGCTACGAATTAACAAAGATTTGGTATTTTTTTTAATATCTGCTCCTTACGCAAGATTTAATTAATTAAATTCTTTAAGGGATTGGTATATTATTGTCAAACTAGCTGGAAAGCGTCCGCGGACGGGCAGCTAGACGGTGGATCTCTTTTTTAGCGATATAATATTTAAACATTTGATTTCGTTTCCCGCTACTGGGTGATTCCCGTTTTTCTAAATTTCAAAGTAACGCAAAAATTTGCTGCTGAACTTGATGTGCCTTCGGTCGGGCAATTAAAATTTTTTGTTATAATATAAAAATAAATAAGTTTCTCAAATTGTAATTTTCTATAGCCGAACGTTTTAATTACCCTCACTTTTGCTCAAAAAGTAAAAATTTCCCAGCTTTCTCCGACGAAATTTGTATAATTATTCTGTCTTTTGTAGGTATTCTAGAAAAGTGGGAATTTTATAATACGAAGGTAGGTACTGGAGGCAGTTCACCCCCAGACCACCCGATTTTCACTTTTGACTATAATTTTGATAGTTAACTTTCAAAGTAACGTAAAAATTGCTACTACACTCTTAGCAGTAAGGCACTTAAATAAATGTTTTTCCAAGCTTTAATATTCTCTAGCCAAAGGTTTAAATTTCCTTCATTTTCGCTTAAAAATTCAAATTTCCCTGTATTTCCTGGCAAAATTTGTAAAATTATAAATCCCCTATCTTCTCTAAGTATTCTGAAAGAGGAAATCCTGAGGTATATACTGGAGGGTGTTCCACACCCCCCAGACCCCCCGGTTTACAATGTTCACTTTATATTCTTAGAAAATGAACTCAAAATAAAAATTTTAAGTAAATTTGCGGTATGTATGTAGTATGTATTTATAGATAAATTTAAATAAAGTTAAGAATAATACGTAGAAAATCAAAAATTCAAAAAAAGACATAATTATCACATAACAGGTCTGGATAATTGTTATTTATGTATCAAGGGCATTATGGCGATGTTTACGTCGAGGGCAATCAATTTAAAAGGTCGAGGGCCGCTAGGCCCGAGAGTTTTTAAGTTGCCCAAGAGCATAAACATCGAGTAATGCCCGTGTTGCATACAACGTTTTATATTACACTGCATTTAAATTTCAGAAAATTTATAAATTTTGAATTTAAATTTGCTAAATTTCCTAGTTTGCCGTGTGTATATAATTGCGATGAGAGGGCATAATAAGCGGGCATTATGATTTATACGCCTTAGGGTATTATAGCATACTTAATATATTTCGTTGTCAAGATATAAAAAACAAATAATGATTCAGTGTAATATAAAATATTTGAAAATATGAAAACATTCATAATACCGTTATTTAACGGAAATAAGACCTTATTTCACATATCGTATTATGAATTTTTTCTTATTTTCAAATATTTTTAATCCAGACCTGTATGTGATAATTATGTCTTTTATGATTTTTTGAATTTATGAATTTCTACGTAACTTTCTTCTTCTTCTTTCTTTCTTTATTTATTCTTAACTTTATTTAAATTTATTTATACTTTTATATTATTTTTATAATTAACTTTCAAAGTAACACAGAAAGTTGCTGCTAAACTCCGTGAGATGTAAGGTAATTAAATAAATATGCTTTCCAAGTTTTAATTTCACTCATTTTTGCTTAAAAATTCAAATTTCCCGGTTTGAATTAATATTAAACAAATATTTTTAGTCCAAATCTTAGCTTAATATATTTTTCGGTTGGTAAAAAAATTGACCAATCAGAGTGTTTCTTTTTTCACCAAAAAATGACACGCTGGAGCAGCAGGAGCAGGAGCAGCAGCGTGTTGGGATTTTATGTATTAGGATAATTTCTGATTCTTAGAATCAACTATAATGTCGTAAAGTATCGATCATCTTCAAGATTTAATACCAAGTATTCTTTAATTAATTTATAAAATTAATCTGTGCTTGCCATTGAATCCTGAAGATGCTACACTACCAAAACTATTTTGTAAAACAGATTACAAAAAGATCCAGGATCCCATTCTTTAATGCTCGTAATAATAGTCACGGATCAATCCGAGATTCAAGATGATCCTAGGATTTACCAATGAGATTACTGGAATTTAGACCGTATCGTAGCAATAGCTACTATTTTGAGAATTAATCTTGAATCTCGGATTGATCCGTGACTATTAGTATGGGCATAAGTGACAAAAAATTAAATCATTCAGCTATTTTTTAAACATTTTTTGGTTGTAGAAGAATTCATGACTCAATATACTCAATAGTTCGCTACCAAATGTCAATTATTATATTACATCAATGATGTTGTTTTGAGTTTGATACCGAATTACTTAACCGTAAAACCTCGATGAAATGATAATTCACAAAATAAAATAGCAAGAAAATGCAAACGTTTGGTTTATTTATTTCTTTATTTATTTATTTCTTTTATTTATTTATTAATTTATTAAATTATTGATAAAAAGTGCACTAGTAATTAGGTGTATTTAGGTGAATAATTAATATTCGCAAGGTTGGAACAGCACTAGTAGACCCAATGCAGATAATATTTTTTTATGAAAAAATTAATAACAGCATGACAGTAATGGGAAAGAGAAGAAACTGTCGTTAGAATTACAGGAAAAATTAATTCAAACCGATCCGAAGTAGGAAGGATGAAGGGGGTGACTTATAGGGGGTGGAATGTGGTTTTTTAAGATTGTCGGCGAAAGTTGACCTCCGATAGAAAAAAGTTGTAGGGATATGTTGCAGGTATTAAAAAGTTCTACAACTTTTATCTACATAATTTTTCACATAACTTTAAATTTTCCGATAAAAAAACGTGCTTTTTGTTATTAATTTTTTTCTCCCACAAAATTGATTTCTTTTTCATGAAATTTAGAGAAGACTTACCTTTTCGTGTCCCAAAAACTGTAATTTTTTTGAATAAAAATATTTATTTTTACATTTTACATTGATTAAAAACCGAAAAATTGTTCGTTGAAATGTCTACTTTCAGATGGTGTCAGAAACAATTTGGATTGCTATGAAAAAATGTGTCAGAAAACGCGAAAAACTGAAAATACCAGATTTTTGAAATTCAGTTTTTGTTTAACATTTGCAATTATTTATGAAAATTTACAGTTTAATTACAGTTTTTAATTACTAACAAATAAAGTAATTGGAAATCGTTGAGAAATGTGTTGTTACAATAAATAGGGTAAAAGCCGGTTAGTTGCCTCAGTGGGATACTTGCCCCGGTTTTTAATAGTTAGGGACGTTAGTCGTTAGCGCTCTGCTACAATAATTGAGAGTACCCCTCCCGGAGACCTCAGTGTTATGTAAACCGTCAGTATAGACCCACACGTTTCGTCCGTGCGTGCAAAAATCTTCCACTGCGGAACTTCGACAAGCGTTAAAACTATATTGGTAAGTGATTTCTATCGAATATTTTTATTACTGATTGTGGTTTCAGTCCACTTTTTGTTTCTTTGCATGCATTAGAGTTTAACCTACACTGTTTATTGCGTTTTATTGCTGGATAGTTTTTATTTATTTTACCCATAAAAAATTGCAAGTATCCGTATCTAAAAAGATAGTCACCACAATTACTTTACGAAACTACGAGTATAAATTCTTTCACGAACAAAGACAAATTTTTTATGTATTCTAACTCATTGTGACTGTAACTTAGTTTGAATAACTAATTAACTGTTTCATGCATTCATTCTAGGTGTGCAAAATGCCTCGCAAGTATCAGCGTAAATCAGGCGTGGTGCCGCGCCACATAAACTGGACAGAAGATAGTTTAGCACTTGCGTTCAGAGAGTTGGATAAAAAACAAAAAGGAATCAACGAAATATCGCGAATGTACGGAATATCCTCACGAACATTAAGAAGACGCTACGAAAAGAAAAACCAGCAACTGCTAACCCAAGGTATGTCTTCGATTTACGAGAAGTGTCCTTCCAGGACGCAGCCGGCCCGGTTAGATATTTGATGTTATTGCCGTTATTATTGGTGATGATGCCTTTCCGTGCGAGAGCGAGACAACGAGACAAAATTCATTTCGCTAATTGTATTATTTTTCACTTCTAGGAAAATACCCTGTTCTCGGTTTCGAAAATGAAAAAATACTGGTGGCTCATATACTAAAGCTAGGAGACGCAAGATTACCTCTCGAAAGAAATACAATTTGCCAACTAGCTTACCAGTTTGCCGAAAATTTTGGGTTAAAACACAACTTTAACAATGAAACTAAAACGGCCGGACCACAATGGTTAAAAAGCTTTCTTGAAAGAAATCCCGAAATAGTTTTGAAACAAGCTGAGGGTTTATCAATTGCAAGAGCGAAGGGTCTCAACAGAGCAGAAGTTGCAAATTTTTTTAATCTACTCACAACTGCCTTAACTGAGAATGATTTGCTGGATAAACCGGATAGAATATTTAATATGGATGAAACAGTAACTTCCGGTGAAATTACTGTTGTTGCTTGTTGTAACGCTATCGGCAATTTTCTCCCACCAGTTCTGATTATCAAGGGAGTAAATAAAGAACCAGAATTCGAAGATGGACTTCCGCCAGGTTCCAAAGTTTATGTGAATAAGAAATCGGCATACAATTCTTCAGAGCTTTTTTATAAATGGCTAACTGAACATTTTATTCAGTGCAAACCGCCTGGAAAAGTATTATTGATTTTAGACGGTCATTCGTCGCACCCAAGTGCTGTCAATATACTAGAAGCTGCTCGATACAATGATGTAGTATTACTTTGCTTACCTAGTCGCACTACTTCCGCTTTGCAACCATTAGACAGGTCAGTGTTCGGATCATTTAAAAAATATTATTTTGCTGAAACAAACAATTTCATGCGCACCAATCTACAAAAAAAACTGAACAGGTACAATTCCGGTCAGCTAATAGCCAAAGCTTGGATTCGAGCAACTACTCCTGCCAATGCAATTAGTGGTTTTCGCAGCAGTGGTATCTTCCCAGTCAATCCGAATGCTCTGTCTGACGCTGAATTTGCTATATCAGATATTGCATTGGGAGAACATGCTCAAGAACGAGAGTTTGATTTACTAAATTATGAAGCACCAGGCGTTTCTGAACAGCCTGCGTTATGTGAAAGCGTATACAAGAGTCTGAGTCTATCTAGGTCTTGAACTAAATCAACGATATTGTAACTTAATAAGAATGATTTAGTCGAGTTTTTCCTGTTATTGGGTGTAATGTGTAAACCTGATGGAAATGTATATATTATTATTATATTATATTATATTATATTGTAATAATTTAATTTGTTTATTTTTATAGTAATACAAAACATGTTGCGGCCTGTTCATTTATTTAATTATTCATTATATTTAGTCTGGTTGTTTTGGGATATCTTGAACAACTAATTTTACTTTGTTTAGATTTTCTTCTAAATTCGATTATGCAATTTTGATTTCTTTAAATTAAAATGTTTAATGCTTAACTCTGCTTGCTGATTTTAGTTTTTGTTTTGTTTCGGTTCTACAAACTAAATTTTTTCAATTGCTCTAAATCATTTTGTGTTTTGAAGCAAACTTTTGCATTTGAAGCAGACTTCGACTAGTTTAAAAAAACGGTAATTTATACACTTTTTTAATTAAACTTGGAAGTATCTCGGTTTGAACGTTTCCTAGACATCCTCTGTATTCCTTGACCTATGACGCTTACGGATTCTAGGAATTGTATTGCTACAATTGCTACAACACCAAAAGAAACACCATACCAAATACAACGTTTTATGTCCTGGTGCATAAATAACTATTTTGGAATGCATTTGCATGTAATTTTTAAATCAATATGTATTATAAGCTAAAATTAATTTAGTTCAAAACTGATTTGAATAAAAATTTCAAATAATGTGATTCAACTTGAAATTTCTGATGTGATGGCTTTACTTGTCAAGCAGGAAATTATAGTTTGAATTTGTTATGTGAATCATTGAAATCGGCCATTGGTTCCCATATCTAAATGTATAATTATACCATTATTTGCATATTTGCATATTGTACCTAACTACCAAATTCAATTATAACAAAAATATTGAAATACGGCGCAGAACTTAAAGGATTTGCTTAATTTTATTTATATTATAACTAGAGTTGAGTTTTTGTCTGAACTATACAGACAACGGTATGATTCTTAGGAACAATTGTATGGGAAATTAAACATCTTTGACATACAGAACCTAAACTAATACAGGACAGAATAACATCATGATGATGATGAAGTAATCAGATTACCGAAAGAATTTTTGAAACGGGTAGGTGTGTTTGTAGGATGTTTGTAAAAGTAGGTACACAAATTTTAATGATGCTTTTTGAAGTAGTAAATGTAAAAAAATTATTTTATTATTAAAGAATAACTCAATCGCTTAGTTTTAATCGAATATGTAAAAGAATTAAATATTTCACGATAAAAAAAATATTATAAATAAAATAATACTTACTATTATGTTACCAGATACTGATCATCAAACTGTACCATACCAGCAACAATTCCAATAAAACAAGGTTTCTTTTTCAGTCCCTATTATCCACTGCTTTTTTTGCGCAAATAGGGAAGGAAGACCGACTGAAAAGGGTGGCAGCGAAGTATACTATACACAATGAAACAAATAATAACGGACAAAGATTATGTTATCTAGCAGAGGCAAATGATATGTTTATAAGTAGCACACAATTTAATCATAGACCAATACATAAGATTACGTGGATGCACCCAGGAACAGGTAATAAGAGCGGAAATCAGATAGATCACATAATGATAAAGAAAAAAATGAAAACTGTAATTAGAAACGCAAGAACGTACAGGGGAGCGAACGCGGACTCTGACCACTATCTGGTTATAGCAGAAATAAACCAAAAAGTGATTTTCAACAGGAGAAAAGAGAGTAAAAGTAAAAGATGGGCCATAGAAAGATTTGATAATGAAGACAAGAAAAAAAGCTATATAAATGAAATGAATAAAAAAATACAAGATGGAAAGGAGGAACTAGATATTAATAAAAGATGGAAAAATATAAGAGAAGCAATTCAAACCACTACGGAGGAAGTAATAGGGTATACAGAAAAAAAGATTAACAAGAAGTGGTTCGATTCAGAATGCAAAGAAAAAATAGAAAACAAACAGAAAGCAAGAGAAAAATGGCTGAGAACGGAAAAAGAAGAAGATAGAGAACAATATAAAGAGAAACGAAACGAAGCGTTTAAGACATGTAAGAGAAAGAAAAACGAGTGGATGAAAAAAAAGTTGGAAGAAATGGAAAAAGATGGGAGGGAAAACAGAGCAAAAGATTTCTATAAAAGAATTAGAGAACAAACAAAAAGTTACAAAATAAAAACAAGATCATTTAAGAATACAAGGGGAGAAGTGGAAAAAGATGAACAAAAAGTGAAGGATATATGGAAAGACTACTTCTAGAAATTGTTAACAAGAGAGTACATAAATCAAAAAGATGAGCAAGAAGAAGAAGTAGAAAACGATGAAGAGATAGAAGAGCTCTCATCACAAGAGGTAGAAAGAGTGCTGAACAAGCTAAAGAACGGAAAAGCACCAGGTAAGGACGAGATTTGCGGAGAAATGATAAAATACGGAGGAAGAGCATTGTATGACAAAATAACTGAACTGATAAAGATGGTATGGAAAAATGAGATGATACCTGAAGAATGGCAAGTAGGAAGAATGGTACCAATTCACAAGAAGGGAGACAGAGAAAATTGTGAAAATTATAGAGGTATAACCTTGTTGCCGGTTATCTATAAAGTGCTTTCTACACTTATACATGAAAAATTAAAGAAGTACACTGAGAATATAATAGGGAGCTATCAGTATGGATTTAGAGAAGGAAGATCGACTATAGACGCAATACATATCATTAAACAAGTTACTGAAAAATGCAAAGAATATGATATAGATATACATCTATTGTTCGTGGATTTCCAGCAGGCCTTCGACTCAGTAAAAAGAGAAGATTTGTTCAAAATAATGAGGGAAATGAAAATACCAGAAAAACTCGTAAGATTGGTAAGGGCTACATTATCCAACACTAAAGCAACAGTAAAAGTAAATAACTGGGAAACAGATTGCTTTGAAATAAATGCGGGTGTCAAACAGGGTGACGCATTGTCTGCGACGTTGTTTACCATTTTAATTGAATATGTTATGAGAAAAACAGGTTATCAAGGATCAATAATAAACAAAGGACAACAGACGATAGCATATGCAGACGACGTAGTAATTGCAGCCAGGACGAAACAAGAGATGATGAAAACCTTTATCGAAATGGAAAGGCATGCAAAGAACTTGGGCCTGAAGGTGAATGAGAAAAAAACTAAGTATATGTGCTGTAAAAAGAAACCAAACAATATAGAGAAAAATATTGAAATAGAAACATTCAGTTTTGAAGAGGTGGCAAGTTTCAAGTACTTAGGTGTAAGGATAAGTAACACTAGTGAGAGGAACGATGAAATATCAGAAAAGATCCAAGCCGGCTACAGAGTGTATCATACAAATAAAAAGCTTCTGAAAGACAAGAATTTAAACAAAACTACCAAACTAAGAATATATGAAGCGTTGGTGAGACCAGTGGTGATGTATGCAGCGGAGCTGTTGAGTCTAACAAAAAAGGAAGAGGAGCAACTCAGAATTTTTGAAAGAAAAATCATGAGAAACATACTGGGCCCAAAAAAAATTAACGAAAATGAGATTAGACAGTTAATGAATTATGAAATCCTCCAAGAAATAAAAGGGCAAGATATAGTAAAACTCATCAAAGCGCAAAGAATAAGCTGGTTGGGACATGTAATGAGAAGAGAACCAGAGGATATGGTAAGAAAAATTCTTGATTGATGATTGTTGGAAAGTAGAGCGAGAGGAAGACCTAGACTAAGATGGTTAGATAATGTCACGGAAGATCTACGAAAAATGAAGATAGAAAATTGGAAGACGAAATGCCTAGACAGAACACTATGGAGAGAGGTGGTTAATGCTGCCAAGTCGCACAAGAAGCTATAACAGACAAAGAGGGAAAACAAGGAGTAATCCACCTTACGAAACGGATTGTAAAGACCGTAATGGTAGCAATATTCCGACAGGAATGAATGCATATGATGATGATGATGATTATGTTACCAGATACTGATCATCAAACTGTACCATACCAGCAACAATTCCAATAAAACAAGGTTTCTTTTTCAGTCCCTATTATCCACTGCTAATAAATCAGTTTCTATAAAAATGTAACATATTCAATAATAATTATTCGTGTTTCATCTCATTGATTTCCAAAAGTTATCAAAAATTTAAATTACTACAAGTTTCTGACTTTCTAGAAACATCTCTTTACGTAAATACTCATTTGAATAACGCGTAAAAAAATTAAGTTACAGGAATCCCCGAATCTAAATTTAAAATCAAAGAGTAAATCTGTTTATACTTGTTTGTATTTAACTAATAAAAAATAAATGCCCAAAACACGAATTACTTAATACTGCACTGGACAGTAGACATGCAACTTTTTTTTACGGTCGGACAAGATTTAAATTTAAATTAAATTATTCAACAAGTTTTGAAACATGTTAGTTTTCATAAGTATCAATAGTTAATCGATTTTTCAATAAATTATGATATCAAAATATTCTGTTCGAATTTAAAAATTTGATTTTTGAAACAACAGCAACACCTATATAAACTGTTTTATAATGTATTTGGCGTAAAAGTAAAATTTGTATAGAAAAGCATTGGAATGAATACAATTTCGTGTTTTTGATTGAATTGAAATTAAAAACAAATTAGTATTTTGATCAAGGACACAAACAAAATACCCTGGAACCAATAGTATAAAAAATTAATTTAAAAGTTAAATACCTAGAACGTTTTTGAACACACATACGTAACCACCCAAATAAATTGTTTTCATGTAACGCTGATCATAAAGTTTCTCCTTCAAATAAAAATGAAAACAGTTATTATGAATTTTATTCACTGAGCGCGAAATTATTCTAGCAAATAAAGTCTGTAAAATATTAGGCTTTTAAAACGCTTTAGGATAAATAAAAAGCTGTAAATGAAAAACAAAGCTAATGTAAACTTATAAATAAATGTAAATTACTTACTTGTTTTCACTTCTTGTGGAAGAGTATTGTTGTGGCATGTTTTTACGCTTTTTGAGTATTTAATTGGTTCTTTTGCAATCGCACATGAAAAGCATTTCACAATTTTTATTTGATGAATATTAAATTACCGTTTATTTGTAACTCTTATTTTATGTCTCTCTAGATAAAGCGAGACGTATTTTCGAAATGTTATTATAGTTGAGCCAGGTAATCAATTTAAACAAACAAAACAGAATGCAAAAGTTTGACTAGCTTTCATGTGATAATACAGGAAAATATTTTCTCAAACTGAATTAAAACGAGTAGCCCGTAGAGTGAGATACAAAAGAAAATGCTGTTTATATCCTGAAGGTGTTTTAATTACACTGGTCAACGGCATTATTTCTAACAGATGTTACATATTTTTTAAATATCTTATAGCATAATTAGTAAAAATATGTGACTTATAAAATACACGAATAAAAACAAATAGTTGTAGTGGACGAAAAACCGAACAGGTGGCATACAACATGAGAAGAATAAATTAAAAGAGATTTTGTCCATTTGTTTTACACTTACACTTTATATCCTGCATTATGTACAGTATGTGAAGTATATAGTACAGTATATGTGCAACTCGATTGGTTGGAAACTCGATTAATGTGCAATTCGATTAGTTGAGAACACGATTGATGTACAACTCGATCGACATGGAACTCGTCTGATGTGCAAGTCGATTGATATGGAATTCGACTGATCTGTAACTCGATTGGTTGGAAACTCGATTGAAGTACATACAACTCGATTGATATAGAACTCGACCGATCTGCTACTTGATTGGTTGGAAACTTGATTGATATGCAACCCTTACAGAATGATAGAGAAACAACGTTTTTTTACCGGTGGTTTGATATATTTTTTAGTTGGTTAAAAAAATTAAGCAATCAGAGTGTGTTTTGGTTCGTTTGATCCATTAATCCTTTGCGGAATGACAGACACAATTTGCTTTTTATAATATTGCTGATGATAGTATCGTGATGGCTATAATGGCCAACAAATTTCATTCACATAAATGTTTAATTTGAATAATTAAAAATGTTATAGCTTATACTCGCATTACATATACAGCAAACGATTAAAATGCTTAATATAAAAATAATCACGACATAAGTTTATCCAATCACATTGTATGAATATATTTATAACCAAACTAAGTTTGTATCCAATCCGATCCAATCGCATTGAGTACAAATAATGTTTGTATTTATTATGACGTCACACTATTGATACTAACTTATTACTGGAATATGGGGAGAACCAGATTCCACTTTCAAAATCAGTGTATTTCAGTAATTTAATTTCATTAAATAGAAACATTGTTTCAGTAAAATATAAAGAACAAGAAACCGTCATAATATATGGATTATTCCCATGTAGGTATGACGGTTTAAAATATGTGACTACTTTAAATTTTAAAGGTAGATTATAGCAACCAAAGTTGACACATTATTGTAGAAATAATTAAAAATAAAGCAATTTAGTAGAATCCTGAGATAGATTTACTTAAGGTTGCCGTCACGCCTATGCTAAATAAATGAATAACATGGTGTCATTGTATTTGCTTAGGAAGAAAAAGTACGAACTTTTATAAACCAATTTTGGAACCATTTAAAAAGCTAAAAGTTGGCTCTCGGACCCTAGCTAGTTTTTATTACGATCAGAACACCGTAAATATTAAAAATTTTGCTGTTAAATTTACAATTTTTCGAACAGCAAAAGTAGCCATTTAATAATTTTTATAAACAATACTTTAATAAATAGAAGTATAAGAAGTAGCTGACATCCAGCACAAATGTTCCATCTAACTTGAAAAAAAAATTGGTAGCATTATATACATTTTTGTAGAAACGTAAGCAAATACAAATTGATGGTACAATATTTCTTGTTATGGCGAATCAACTTGAAATATTTGATGGAAATCTGCCGTATTAAAAGAAAAAAAATTAAATTTTATTGAATAATAGTTTGTCTATTTTCTCAGCAATGGCGCTGTGGGTTAAACGCTACCGGCTAGGTTTCAAACTTTGCTAAGTGCATAATAATAGAATGATGAAATACCTATGATGGGAGTAATTCTTATCATGTACTAGTAGGTAATATAAGGAACATAATATACATGTGGGTAGACGGTCAGCATTTATCAAAGTACGTTATCAAAGGTCAACCGTATACTATTTTTATAATATTAAATACGCTATTATATAGGCCATACTAAATAATATAAAAAAACACATAAATTTTAATTCTTCTCTGAACTTGACGGCATTACTGAACTATTTTGATGTGAAAAAGCTCAATAGGCAATACATAAATATAAGCAATGTAAATTAAACTTTTTGAAGACATTTTTTGTCATACATAAAAAATTCGCTTTTACAGCAATACTATGAAAACATTTTTTGTAGAAAGTTTTATTGCTTTTATTATTATTTATGTACATTTTTCAATTCCATCGCACAGTTTTCGAGTTACAGTGATTTAGAAAAGACTAAGAAAAGACTTTAGGCATTATTCCCTAAATTTTTGTTCATATACATTTTTCAATTTTATGGCACTGTTTTCGAGATATAAATGACGATATTTTTTGTGTTTCTCTTGTTTAAGTCTCGTTTTAAGTTGTTGGCAGTTAAAAACGGGGCGACAAAATTGAAAAATGTATATATACAAAATTCAAGACAATGAAATTTTTAACAAAAAATGTTTAAAAAGTTTTGCTGTAAAAGCGATTTTTACGTCAAAAACCCATTTCAAAGTGTGCAATTTGTATTGTTAACATAGGAGAGTTCAAATATTTTCGTTAATCACTGTATGTAGGTATATTTCACACAAAAATTTGAAAGAAAAAAATTATATAACATAAACAATTTTGTAGACAGTAAACTTATCAAACAATTTGTTGAAAATTTCATTGCCTTCGTATTGGTTTATAGTATATATTTTTTTATTCCGTCGCACCGTTTTCAAATTACAGTGATTTAAAAAAGACTTTGTAAAATCAGTGGCGGTGCAAGAGTAGCTAGGGCCCGTAAGCAAATATAAAAAACGGGCCCCTAAAAAAAATAATGTATTAATTTTGAATTGCATATGTTATTTAAAAATCTCCTTTTTGGGATTTACTACCCTTTATGGTCCCAAGCCCCTAAGCTTTACTTATACATTCGCTTATTGATACACTGTTAAAAATGTATGGAAAACTACAATAATTTTTATTGTAAAATTAACGTTGAAAATCTATGTAAATAAATAATTACGGTAACGTTCGTGTAAAATTAAAAAATTTGGGTAAAAATAATAGACCAATGTAAATTTACTGGTTTAGATAATGTAAAATTAATTTCTGTTCTGTAAATTTACAAAAAATTTGTGAAATCACAATGATATAACTAGTATTTTTACAGTTCCCATATGAGTACACACCTATACCTCAGAAGCATAACACTGTATGTCAAAAATTATGATTTTACAAAACAAGCTCAATTGTCTTAGAAAATGATTACTTTCATTATCAAATTAATGAAACTGTTAGCCAAGGGTTTTTTCTACTAAATCTCATAAGTATGATAATGTATGTACCTAGGTACTTATTTTCTAAGACAAATTGAGCTTGTTCTGTAAGCATGATTTTCCACATACAGATATTACTTGGGTATGTAAAATTACATCCTTATGTATATTTACATAGATTATCATAGGTCAAAAAGTTGCCAATGATTTTCTATGTAAATTTACAAAAAAAATTTTTACAGTGTATCACCGTCACTGCAATGGGCCCAATTTAGTGACCTAAGTGCGCGTAGGGACATCTCCCTGCCCTCCTACCTAAAATCCAAAATCCAGAAGAGTGCACCGGGGAGATTTACCACCCAGACCCCCCGGATTACACCAATTGTTTTGTGACTTAAATAATATGTTTAAAGCTTTAGAATCGGAAAAAACTGGTTTCCCTGCTAAGTCCAAAAGTAATTTTAATTTTGCTCATCAGGGAGTTTTTACTCCCTAAAAAGTAAAAGTCTAAACATATTATTTAAGTTACAAAATAATTGGTGTAATTCAGGGGGTTTGGGGGGTATGGAATACCCTCCAGTGCACTCCTCTGAATTTTGGATTTTAGGTAGAAGGGTAGGGAGATATCCCTACGCCAAAATTATAGGTAGGCCTCCTAAAAGACAATGAATTAATTTTGAATTTCGGATATTATTTAAAAATCTCATTTTTAGGATTTACTACCCTTTATGGTCCCGGGCCCCTAAGCATTGCTTCACTCTCTTATTGATATCACCGCCACTGTGTAAAATGCAAAAAAAATTTTCTTCTGTATCTCAGGAACGGTGCGACAAAATTTAGAGAATGACATTTTTTTATAAAAAAAGTTGTTTATTAATTTTTCTCTTTCGTTGTACCGTCTCTGAGATACATACGAAAATATATTTTGCATTTTACAGGGTCTTTTTTAAATTACTGTAACTCGAAAACGGTGCAACGGAATAAAAAAGTGTACTATATAAACAAAAACGAAAGCGATTAAATTTGCAACAAAAAATGTTTAATGAGTATTGCTGTATTTTATATGATAAAAAAGACTTGAAAACCTGCAATTTACATTGTTAGCATAGGGGTGTCCAGATTTTATTATGAGCCACTGTAATTATTTGCTATATTGGATTTTTTCTGTTTTTGTTCTACTACTATTGAAGGAGGATCTCTTTATTTTAAATTCTTTTCTCTCCTATTTAAAATTATTTGGGGAGCTTACATTCTTTATAAAATTTAATTAATTTTGGTAACATTATTTAACAATCTAACCCAGCGGTTTTCAAAGTGGAGGGCTTGCGCCCCATGGGGGCCGCAAAAGTACTTTTTTTGAAGGGGGGCGCTGATAATTTTTTCTGGTAGAATGGAGGCGTGACATAAATAAGTTTGAGAACCACTGATCTAACCAAATATTCAAATTCAGAATTTGAAAGAAATAATTATGAGATCTATTTATAGCCCCTCTGTAATAATAACTCTGCTTGTATTTTTTTAGCTGATTACGCATACGTCCTTGCAAGGTAGTAATCACTGCTCTACGCTTTGATAAGAAATATGTTTCTTTTTCAATTATAAATTATTTACCTATAGTAAATTTTTATAATAAACATAATTTCTGTTTAAAAATATTTGATAAAATGGGTTCTCATTTATTAATTAATTTAATTCAATTCCCTAAAATTGATTTTTAGAGATTGAATATTAAATAATTTGTTATAAAATATACGTTATGTAGCAAATTGTTTATAAATACGGCAGCACTCAAAAAATTATTATTTGCGAGTTTGTGAATCGGTAAAAAATGCATATCTTAGATGCATAATATTTAATATAGTATCAAAGTCGAGTTGTATCTAAATAGCATAATAATTGAGGATTAATAGTTTCGCCTCTACTCACTACGTATCGCTACTTTACAAATGAATTTTTACGAACATCTACCGCCCACGGTCGTGACGGCCCCCTTAATTAAAAGTCAAGAGTTAGCGGATGGATTAAATGAAAAACTCTAATAAATTATAATAAATTATACACAAGTTACTCAGCGAATTTAAGCAAAAATGAAAATAATTAATTTTATTAAATTTTAAATAACACCCAAGTAAGAGTAAAAAAACACAAGATGAAGGTAGAAAACGTAATGAATGATGGTAATAGATATGTAGAAGATGATGAGAGAAGAAGGATGTGTTGGCAGAGAGTAAAGATGAACTTGTAGAAATATATAAAAATAGACAATACAATATCAGAAAGTTTAGATAAACTAATCAAAACAATTTTAGAAAATATTTTATAGATTTATATTAATACTGGATTTGTATTTTGTAAATATACTTAATGATGATGTGAAAGCAAAATTTTTATTGGTAATATTTTAAATTGTGAATATTGTAGATTTTAAGATAATAATTTGAATATATAAATTTATTAACTTGAGAAAAGTTTTATAACAATTTTTTTTTTCAATAATTTTTATTGGTTGAATTAATTTTTTATATTTAAGTTTTTAATATTATTGATAGTAATTTGAATATTTAGGAAATATTATAACAAATTTAAAATTTAAGATGTACAATAAGAAAATGAAAAGATAGTCTTTTAATTTCATTTGCATTATGCAAAATTAAAATTAAAATTTACATAGATTTTGAATAACTACTTAATATTACAGGTTGAAAATTTGTGACTTCTCTAATTTATAGCGATACTACCTAAAACAGTACACTATACCAGCGATCGTAAAGAGTATAGCAGAAAGTGGTCTTGCAGACGGAATGTCCAAATCCGACCTCCATGCATATTTCGAAAACGGCAAAACCAATAAAATTAACAAATAAAAATACCCGAAAATTAGTAATTATGTCATTAAAGGCATAATTATTTATCAATGGTACAATCATTATGATTGATGCATGGTTACACATATCGTAGGTTAAATTTAAATGTACCTACTTAGATTAAAATGTATTTTTAAATGTCAACTTTATGTTTTCATTGGTTTTTAATGAATTTTTAAGGCCCTAGGGGTATAAGCATGGTGATTTGGCCCTGGAAAGATATTTAAACTATACTCAGAGGATATGTTGGTACTAATAAAGTAATAAGATCCTGAAAGTTTCAGATCGCTAACTCAATTGGTTTTCGAGAAAAAGCAAAATATGTAAAAAATATGTAACAATTTTAAGAAAACCTCCGGTGAATTATTTTTAAAAGGGCCATAACGACATTTTTGTGGGTTATTGGTAGGTCATCTTCGTCAATTTTTAATATTTTATTCATTATTTATAGATTCTAATTAGTTTAGTTCGAATATTTTTCTTATTTTTTCAATCTTTCATTATATACGACTGACAAAAATAATACTACGGTAAAAAATAAAATTAAAGAGAAAACAATTTTTTTTTCTAAGATCTTATGAAGTCCTATAAGTTTTAACTTTTTTCTTAAGAGCCCCTACCAGCCTCCAATACATCAAGTTTTTAGATCAATCGATTTAGCCATTTCTGAGAAAAAAAATTTTTTTTCCATTTTTTACATATTTGCTTTTTCTCGAAAACCAATTGAGTTAGCGATCTAAAACTTTCAGGATCTTATTACTTTAATATTACCAACATATCTTTTGAGTATCGGTTAAATATATTTCCGGGGCCAAATCACAATGCTTATACCCTTAGGGCTTTTGTGATAATTTATATAATATTTTATTTATTGCATAGACCGCCAAGAAATGATTATAGGTTTCAAATAATATGGCCTTGGTATTTTTAAAGATAATATTGATTCAGTGATTGATCGTGTTGTTTTCATAAATTTGATTCAATTGTTAAAAAGTAGTGATGGTCTGAATCCGACTTCAACTGATGTTTACAAATCCAATCCTCTTTTTTTGCTTGTATTTCGTCTACCTACTTTTTGTGATTTTTAAGAAAAAATGGGGATGGGACCCAATTTCAAAGAAAAAACCGAAAAAAAAGTCCTTATCAACTTCAGTATGCTTTAGCTGTAATGATCAAGTGGATTTTAAATTCTAGCATTGGGCTATCGAATCAAAATATATTTCAAGATATAGATTTTTACCAAACTCATTTGGTTAATCGAACATTTACGAAAGATTACTCTAGATAAATCTACACTTCCAACTGCAGCAAGAATGAATAGGTACATCTAATCGGTAGAAACAAATTTTGATTTAGATACGCTTAATGATTTACTTAACACATCAACGTCACAATATATAGAGAGATCGGATTTGAAATTCGAAATTTGGAAAAAAAATATTGTTTTATTTTTTTGCTGTAACTCAGAAGAGGTAAGTATATCAAAAATTTGTTTGACGAAATATTTAAGATTTAGAAATTAAAATCTAGAAGAATTAGAATTAGTAGAAATATTAAGTTGATCTAATACGAATAATTGGTATAGAAAGTTTTGTTTTAAAACAATCATTCTTCTTTTGGTGTTCTATTGTTTGAATTATCATTTCACCGCAATTTTACGGTAAAATAATTCAAAATCAAACTCAAAACAACTTCAAGTGTACGTAATGGAGCCGCCATGTTGTTGACCTTGTGACTTGGAAGCGTCACGAATGCCATCAACGAACTGTAAGATAAATCGCGAATATAGCTCAATATAATAATGGTCCTGTTCCAAATACCAAACTGTAATGGCAACCAACGACATCAATTAGTTTTTATTTAATTGGTTAAGACAAGTAACCAATTAACTAGCTCATTGCTAGAAAAGCATTTTAAACTTAAGACACTAATAGGATTTTCACACTAATTACTTCCATAGTTAAAACAAGCTTGTCGATGAATTTTATAGTTCAACCGGCAATTATATGATTTAATGTTCGCGATATAGATTTGAATTGTACGCATACCTATAATAACATGTAAATTTTCTTCAATTATATCGTATTAAAACATTCAGTGTTCGCTTTGAAAAAATAGATCACAGTAAAATCTCCTAAATAGTATTTTATAAAATATTTGCCAACTATAATAATAAAATGTGTAATGTTACATAATAATAAATATATTATAATTATTCTAAAATAATAGTTTTGGAAATATTATACGTAGTAGACGTAAACAAGAAACTCGAACAATAATAATATATGTAATTAAAATTATCTTTTTTCGTCCACAATTGATATAAAGAGTTAATTAATTAATTTCGCTGCCTTTATCATTTTTGACATTTTATTCACAAAAAAATACTTTATTCTATGAATATCTATTGGTTACTTCATTATTGATATTTGGAATCTGAAAAATATTTATGTTTGTTCAAGTGTAAATAGTCCTGAAAATGCCTATAATGAGGTTATTCGAGACGTCCACTTATTCTCAGTAGTTTCATTAAAATACCGAATATAGAAAAAATAAAACAATACTTAAATACTTTTATAATAATTATTGTTTGAAAGACCATTTTCTCTTAAGAACTCGAGAACTATTAATTATTTTACTCGACGAGAAAATCCTGTATTCTAGAGGACTTCAAAACGCCACGCAAAAACTAATCTTCCTCATATAACAATACAACAGTGTATAACGGGATCAAAAACCCTATGTGTTTTGGAAACTTGTTGCTATAACTTAATTGCAACTATACCTATACATACTAGGTACATACGTACTCGTATCTATGCTAAACATTATCGTATAAGCTTACAGTTAAATCTATATTTTATTTTAACAAACTTTTAATTGTTGTTAAAACCCAAATTCTACTTTTTTTATTTTATAAAAATTCTTTTTATCCACATAAAACAACAATAGTTAATTGTGAGAGAAAAAAAATGTTTAACAAAAGAGTTAATACATTTTCACTTTAGTGAATTGATAAACAAATGAATAATTAAAAACAAACGATAATATAGAATAATCATAAAAATAATAATGGTATATGTATTTACAATTCTACTTGTACCAAAAGTGACTGTAGGTAATACTAACTAATTTAACTTTTCCGTAACATAAACAAATACCGTTAAATTTATCCCTTGTAGCGAGAGAAGTACTTTGTGTGCTAACGAAAGATATTTTCTTTGTTTTTCTACATAAAATAATCATTTATATTTTGTTGGACCAACAAAATGTTTAAGCCTGAGAAGTAGCGAAGGATGTTACAGCCAACATCTCTTTGATCTTCAATTACAACGTTGCCAACAGGTAATAACAAAGTCTGAAATTTACCTTACATTTCCACTTCAGATGCTGCTACTAAATTTTTTCCATTGCTTTGTGATAAACATTGCATAAATTAGTTATGAGCCGATCATGAGCAGGTGCTTACGCTTAAGGCTATTTCGTTGTTAGAACCCTACGTTAATTTTATGCAAAATTAGTCTCTAAAGAAAACGAATATTAACTATGTATTGGTAAATGTACAATAAATACGCCTTCAAACTGAAAATGAATGCTTCAATTGTTGTTACATATTCATACGGAATTAAATATTCATAAATTAACGCGTAATACAAATCGATACCGTTTTGGATTTACCATTCATCAGTATTGAATGAATTATTTCATTTCTATCTTTAAAATTACATAATAGCCTTTGAGGAAGCAGAGCCGGCTTGAGCTAACTGCGAGCAATGAAAAAGTAGGTACACACCCTGTACTTTCCACCAAAGGTAATTATTTGTATAAGACTTAAAATAGTTTCTTTTTAGTATATTGGTAGACCTGACAGTCGAAAAAGAAGAAGGTAGTTATGACGCTGATGTCCTAATGGAATTAGATCGCCTTGGAACGAGCAAAAAATGTATTTAAGGCTGCTGTATTTTATAGTATAGAGGAACCTTTAATCTTTATTTTTAAATTTGGAATGCGCGGGCACTTCCCCACTATCAGAGACGATTTGCGTAGTCGACCTCTAGTGAGGGGAAAAGCGGGCAATTTTATAGAATGCTTTATAAATTTAGTTAATTTGAAAATGACTTTTGGTAAACTGTTTGTGGATTTTTCATGGATGTGTCAAGTTTATTGTTAAATTTACAAGAAAGATTGGAATAAAAGTTAAGTTTAATAAGCTTATTTAAAAAGTGGTTTTTAACAAATTAATAAATTACAAAGAAGATATTACAGCAATATATTTGGTATGTCACATATATTATGTAGTTTTAAATATTCATTTCATAAATTTTTTATATTTTTTATATTTATTTCCAAAAGATAGAGGACCTTTTTACTATTAAATTTTTAAAGTTAACCTGAAATCAACATAAGCACATCAGATCAGTTTGAAATTTAATGGTAAAAGATACACTCAAAATTTAGTCTTACAAATATTTAGGCCGGTCCTGAATGCGACTATATTATAAGAGTTAAAAATAGCTTCTCTGAAAAGTATTCTAGTAAAAAGTCATAAGAGAAAGATTTAAAGACTTTAGTTTTTAAAGCCGATTTAAAACAAAGGTTTTGGAATTACAGATTAGAATATATAGCGAAAACGTGTGTAGTATACAAACATGCAGTTACGTACTTCTATATAGCAAAAGTTTGAGTGTTTACTTTTATGACATCTTTCTTTTTAAACTTTTAATTTACATATTGTTTGGTAATGAAATAATACGAGAAACAAAAAAAACTCTAAAAACTGAGAATGCGAGAAAATTGAAGTTTTTAACATCGGTTTCGTACCTTGTGTGTATATATTATGCAGCTACACTACAACGTAATTTTTCTTTTACAAGTTTCTCAATGTTCTTTTGTGGTCATTCTTACTTTTAATTAAGAGATTGTGGGTTGTTAACCCAATGTAAGCAATATCCAAACTTCAATGTTTGATAAATTAACCACTGCATAACACTTTGCTGCTGTTTCGTATTGTATTATAAATGTAAATAAATTTAAAACAATCAAGATGAATTATGTAATTGAAACCAACCAGCCAAAATTGTACTAAACTGCAACTGGTGCATAACTCCTCGAAAGCAAATATGGCTAAAATATAGCTTTCGTAATTTTAAAAATTGTTGTCGGTAGATAGTACATATATTTCATTGAAGTATTTAATTTAAAATGTATTAAAATATAAATTAAGTATAGTAAATGTTTATAAATTAACAAAACATTAGAACGTTTTTATAAATTAACAAACATCTCAAGATAGCAAAGTACCTTTGCTGAAAACTTATAAAGACATTTTACCTGTAGTTATATAATTTTTTTTTGAAATCCTTACAAATTATATTTTAAATGTATGAATTCCCGTTCGTAATCAATCTAAATTAAATTTAAAAAACTCAATTTTAAACATAACTGAAGCTATTAGATAACAAATAACTCACAGATAATCCCCGTGTCAGCATTCATACAAAACGGTTTCACTCTAACGCGGTTCGAGAAAAATTCTTGCAACACGGATTTGTAATAACGCGATTTGAAAAACTATTGAAAAAATCATTTATTTTTAATTTGCAAAAGGACTATTACGATCTGATGCGTAGTGCATCGACCACTAAGCAGATAACCTTGGTTCGAATCCAAGTGGAGCCAGAACTTTCTTTTAACCATCTTCCGTCAGCGGACAATGGTAAACACCGAATTAATCTGCCTTGAAAACTCTTCGTAAACCCATTCTGGCAATGGCGTATTTAGAGAGGGGCAAAGGGGCAATTGCCGCCCCCCCAAGTATGACTCGGATTGTACCCCTAAAGGCCCCCCAGATAAAAATAATGTTTACTACGAAGTTATAAAATTTAAATAACTTTAAATTATTTTTATTTATTTGTTTATTTATTTACTAGCTGGAAAGCCGTCCGCGGACGGACAGCTAGACGATGGATCTCTTTTTTAGCGGTATAATATTTAAACATTTAATTTCGTTTCTCGCTACTGGGTGATTCCCGTATTTCTATATTTTCAAAGTAACGCGAAAAGTTGCTGCTAAACTTGATGTGTCGTGGGACAATTAAAAATTTTTTTTTAAATATAAAAATGAATAAGTCTCTCAAATTCTAATTTTCTTTAGTCGAAGGTTTTAATTTCCCTCACTTTAGCTCGAAAACAAAAAATTTCCCAGCTTTTTCTGACGAAATTTGTATAATTATTCTGTCTTCTATAGGTATTCTAGAAGAGTGAGAATTTTATTATATGTACTGGAGGGTTTTCACCCCCAGATAAGCCGGTTTACACTTTTGACTATAATTTTGACAGTTAACTTTCAAAGTAACGTAAAAATTGCTACTAAACTCTCAAAAAGAAGGCACTTAAATAAATGTTTTTCTAAGCTTTAATATTCTCTAGCCAAAGGTTTAAATTTCCCTAATTTTTCCTTAAAAATTCAAATTTCCCGGGTTTTCCTGGCGAAATTTGTAAAATTATAAATCCCCTATCTTCTCCAAGTATTCTAAAAGAGTGGAAATCCTGCGATATGTATTGGAGTGTGGTCCACACCCCCCAGACCCCCCCCCCCGGTTTACAATTTTGACTTTATATTTTTATATTATTTTTATAATTAACTTTCAAAGTAACACAGAAAGTTGCTGTTAAACTCCGTGAGCAGTAAGGTAATTAAATAAATATGATTTCCAAGTTTTAATTTTTTCTAGCGGAAGGTTAAACTTCCCTTATTTTTGCTTAAAAATTCAAATTTCCCGGTTTGGATTGATATTGTACAAATATTTTTAGTCCTAATCTTAGTTTAATATGTTTTTTAGTTGGAAAAAAAAATCGACCAACTAGAGTGTTTTCTTCCACCAAAAAATGTCACGTTGTCAAATAAAGCAGCAGCAGTGTACTGGGATTTTATGTATTTATTTATATAACTGACGCGCATGAATGGATTAACGAGATTCTGCGAATCTTTAATCCCCCCCCAAAGCATTTTCTAAATACGCTACTGCAACCTTGGTTATAACTTATAACACTACTATATAATTATGACAAAAGTTAACAAATCAAAAAAATTTGAACATGAACATTATTTCAAATAAAGCGAAAAACTGTAAATAAAATCAAATCAAAGATTATTATTTTACTACTTTGTGGCAGGGTAAGACTAGAAATATGTGAAACTATTATCACCATACACCCTTGCTTGTTGAAATATTTAGTTATAAGGTTCCTGCTACTTCCTATTGAATTCTAATATTTTAAGTAAAAATGAATACCTATACCACAATTAATTAACAAAAATTTAAAGTTGGAAACTTAGTCTGAGTTTTTCTTCTTAATTTTTTAAGCCCAAAATTTTCTTAGTATTTTTCTTTCAAGAACTTTCATTTTGTATTCTTTTCGAAGTGTCATGCATGGACCAATGCGTATGTCAGCAGTTATTTTTAGCAGCAGTCAGTTTTACATACTATCGATAATGTTGCTGCCAATAATTATTATAATGTAGTAGTTTACATCACTTGTCAAACTATTGTTAGTGTAATGAAGCCCTCTGTAGCATATCCAATTTTTTTAGTTTAATACCTATTATCTGATAAATTAAGTTAAAAATTAAATAAAGAACTCAATAAGCGACGAAAGCTATTCGTGACATAATCAGTTGTTACTCTAATCAGATTGTCGTCATAATATGTTCTAATGGGAGATCCTAATCCAAAATAATTCATTATTAGCAATTAATAATGTTGATTATTAAATTGACAAAAGCTCATGACTTTTTAGTTATTATTATTTAATAATAAATTTAATCTATAACTCGAAAGTCGTTAAATTTAGACAATAAAGAGTTCAATCTATACTCTACACAATTTAATATTTTTTTAAAAAGCCATTAACAAACAAAAAATTAATACTTTTAGTGGTATGGCCATTTATGCATAATTAATAGTGCTTTTTGCACAAATTACAGAAATATATAATAATATTATACTTTCTATATCAATTTATTATTAAACAGTAAGAATTAAAATTTAAAATATTAAAACTACTGCGACATAATAAATAATATAATGCAGAAAAGCTTTTGTATCGTGGAAATTCAAATTTTGATTAATAATACCTGCATCTTCTAATACCTATAATTCCAATTTAACGAAACAAAATTTATGACAAAAATTTAATAATTATTAAACTTGAATTTCAAAATAATTTGATGTCACTAAAATGTAATTTGTCACGTTGCGGTTAGCATCAATAGCATAAAACTTAATAACTCGATGAGTAATTGTATTGGTTTAAATCGATTTTTTAATTTATTTTTATGAATACCTTCATATCTTTATGTAAATTTTTTATATAAACATTTGATGTAATGTTATTGAAAAAATGCTATAATTAGTACTATTTACTAATACATAATCTTATTTAATGCTAAATATTTTTTATTATATTATTTAAATTGAACTGAAACTGTTTGAGTAGAACCTTTTGTTGGATGGTTTACTTTGTTAAAATCATATTTGATTGTTGAACATTTCTATTAAAAAAAATTGGCTATGTAAACATTGCATAACTTTCCCCATTAAATTTGGGTGTAAAAATTATCGTTGAACCTCCTCTTTTCGGATACCATTCGACGAGAAAGACCGCGAGGAAGCTAAATTTCTCATCAAAAAGTCGAAAAGTTGAAAAATTTGAAAACCCCTTAAATTAAAAGTGCAGATTTACTTCTTTGCACACATAATTAGAGAGTAAATTTTCGTTCGCCACCTTTTTGCAATATACCGTTCAACGTGGAAGACCTCAAGGAAGTGATAGATCGTATCTGGGGGGCTCAAAAATCGCGCTACGCGGGACACGGGGCGTAAAACCCGAAAACATGTCAAAATTTCATAAACGTCAAACTTGAATTAATTTCCGAAAATGTTTGAAATCGAGTTGCGACGCGACTCTTATTCCATCTAACTCGATATACGTGCGTTAGAAAGAGATGAGACACGGCACGATTAAATAATTTGGGTATAACGAATGGTGGTTCAAAAGTAATTGACACTTCAACTTTTTTTATTTTCTTTATCATTTCCGCAATTTTCAACAAATTTTCACCATTTTCAGCTGGCCTCTAAGTTTAACTAATGATGACAAATTTCGATTTTTGATTTTTGAGTGGATTACAATACATACTTTTGCTTATACGTACGTACTATTCGTATGGGGAAAGTAAAAATCCATTTGTGACTTTTTTAACATCCGCTACAGGTTTTATACACCTAAAGCATATTCCACAAAAAATATTGGTTTCTTATAAGGTCACAAGTTACCTCATATTCAAAATTTCAATATAGTTACAGCCATTCTTGAACCCATTCCTGAAGCCATTCACTCGTCCACGTAGGTGCCCCCATCCCCATCTTACTAGGTTTTCACATTTTCTGGACAAAACATTACAGTTTTCTTACAAAAATATTTGATCCTTTCCCTTAGTGATGACTTTTATTTTGAAAATTTCAAAACTATAGACAATTACATTTTGTAGACTAAAATTATTTACATTAATTTTATCTACCATATAATATTTTTGTTCATATGCTAATAAATATCGTACATAATGTTAACGTATCATAATAATGGAATATTAAGAAAACCGATATAATATGATTACTCGCCATAAATTTTTAAATAAATTTTAGGCGTTAGATATCAGATAACTCAAGTTTTATTACCCAATTAACAACTTATTTTCAAGCCTATTCTTTTAAAATGAAAATCCTTATCTGTAGAGTAAATTTCTTATCTCGTATAGTATTTCTATTTAATACATAACTTTAGAAGCACAATGAAGTGTAACAATATTAATAATTAAAATTTATATGCAACCTGAAAGCAAGTACTGCTGAAACGACAATAAATATTACCGTGAAAACATAATTTCGCATCATTTTGACATTAGGTAATTTCATATGCTAGAGAATCTTAACTACTGTCCATTAATTTAGTCGGTACATGCACTCTGAGCCCCATATTAAGTTTAGATGTAATAATGAACATTGTTGAGTCCTACTGAATAGGGAGGTAGCCCCGGGTTAGCCATGTAATAGCTGGACACGGGGATGTGTGTGAAACTGACCAGCCGTTTCCTGTTCATCCATCCCTCAAATTTGCCCTTTCATAAAATTTTAGAAATAGTTTACATTTCGCTTTATTTAATATTAATATAATTACTAACGTTTAATTATTATTTATGTCCACATTAAACAATGCTATGTAAATAAGTAATTAATTGCAAATGTATAATGTGTAATAATTATTTGTAGTTAGTTTGACTAAAATACTTTAGCAAAATTACTTATATTGTTCAAATAAATGTTATCGCCCACACAGAAATTTAATTCTAAATAAAAATATTTTAATTCTATAAAATCACATTAAAGTGATCAACGTTAGATGGGTATTAAAAGGGTGATCGCCCTCGTAATCTTACTTTCTCCCTACTATCAATATTAAAAATTATTGCTATTATGAAAAAGTATTACGGCAATAAATTGTGTAAAATTTTTTAAATTGGTTTTGAAATTTGAGTGTTAAAACTGCTTATTAAAAATACTTTCACACTATCATCGTATCTTTATGTACGTTTCGATTATTTTTCAGAGTATTATAAGATAAAATAAGACGAATAAAAGTTAAAAAAATAACTATAAGCTGGAAATTTGATAATCAATAAAGCTTCCAAATTTTGTTCAATGGATCATGTTCCAGTAATAACCTATACATAAAATTTCAATAAAAAACCAATTTAAAATTTAATTTATAATGTGGATAATACAGATAAACTTTGCCGGCTTTTCGATACTTTTTTTTAAATAATTAATTTTACTTTTAAAATATGTTTTATCGGTGTAAAATTTCAACTATTTGTTTGAATTTTAGTATTTCCTAATTTCACAGTGCTCAGGCTTTCCTTAAATGTAATGTATCTCGACGTCTGCAACAATGACAAATTATTAAATGTATGCATTTTGTCAGAAATAGCATTGTACTTTGTATTTTGTTACAATTACATAATAAAATGGAATATTCTATATTGTAGTTCCAAAGACAACCACACTTGTCTAGAAGAAAATCACATGATTACCCTTCAGAACGGAAAAAACTATTTTGTTGCTGTAACAAAGATTTGGTCATAATAAAAAATAATATTTTATGCCACTACAGGTTTAATGTATGTAGATGTTTACTGCTATAACAGCAAAAAAATTATTAAAGCAACTTCAAACAACATTTTATATTGATGCCGTTTTTATTGAAAAAACATTGTTTTAGTATTAAAATAAAAAATTTCATCTACTTTTGTACATATAACTTTGTATGCGTAATGTACGTGTACGCTTCAGGCTATTTAATAACATTTCTATTCGAAAGGATTCAATTAGAAGAAATTAATATTATTAAATTTTTAAAACAAACGAGTTTCATATAAAAATTATGTTTTGTTTTATTTATAAAGTTAGTATGTATCATGTGAAAAATTAATTAACCTCGGAATCTAAAATGTAAACCCTTAGGTTATTTTCCTATACGAATGGGGTAGGTACTCCTATGTATAATATGTTACGTTTCTCTGTTGTATTTTACTAAATTACTTATATTGTATTGTTAGGTTTAACGTTTAACTATATTTCTATTCAAAATTATTAGTACAAATATATTTATAAATAAAAATAAAAATATTAGTTTTCCCAGGAAGGAAATGAAAACAAAAAATCATAAGATTGCATTTGTTCAAATTACAAGAAATTTATGGTAATCTTGTAAGAAAAACTGAACAACCAGTTATGCAACCTCGCTAACATGTAAGTTATATCTGTTCATTCCATGTAAGTGGTAGTTACTGAAGTATGCGAGCTTTACAAATGATTAACAAGTTTTGTTTTTTGCAATAATCATAGATTCTTATATTGAATTTCTTTATATAAAACTGGGAGTGAAAAGGTGCTAATTTTTACAATGTAAAGTGTTTTAGTTTAAGTTTTTAGTAGATAAACCACAAATCTATTGATAAATAATACTGACGAGAATCTTGCATATTAACAATTCACTGGTATGAATTGCATCGAATTAATTATGTATAGGTTCATTAACCTTTATCATTATAATATTGATCAGCCATCTAGTACACACCTTGTAGATACATACATATATCATAATATTTTTTTTGTCAGCTTTAAAGCTTCAAATACTTCTTACAGCATTGTGAACTTGACATTTTAATAAATGTACAATGTAATTCGCATTTTAACATTAACAATTTATCCGTGCAATTGTGATATGAGCGACTAAACTCCCTTGCGTAGGTACGTCACTCCTGTGTATTGTGCTGTCAGAATATGTTTTTCAGTTCATTTTTAAATCAATTAAAACTGCTCGAGGTGTATTGTTTGCATTATACAGAATGTGTCGGTGACGAGTATATAATATAATGTAGTTTGTACTACGCTTGTACACTCAAATAAAGACAAACAATGCGTTGTTTAAAAATCCATAACTTATTATTACCACGGATAATACAACTCCACGTTTTTTCCCATATAAAACTTAACTATATTCATTTGGAAAAAAAATATAATAAAATTTTTTCTATTGATATCCCCAATAAATTTAAGACATAAGTTGAATGGATAGAAGTAAAACCACTGATTGCATTTGGAAAAATCAGAATTTCAATGAATAGAAATGCAACTGAATTTAATTATTCAGTTATAGATAGATACGAAATAAATATATACAAACCACTGTATTAGCATAATTTATATTATCACAGTGGTAAATATTTAAATAAGTTCTGTATTATTATGCTATTCGCGGGTATTCTATTTTATTAAATCAAGGGTTTTTATAATATCTATGCACTATTTTTTGTATATTTCAAAAGCAATTTTATTATAAATATGAATATCCCAACATATTCGAAATGGAGTTGCAAAATTTTCTAAATCTTTAAGTTTTAAAAGCATTCACCGAGTCGAGTCATACGATCTCTTTCATTTTTTAAACTTTTTCTTCCCATTTCTTAAACATTTGTCTGCACTTTTAAAGCACTGATGTCTGTCTATAGGTAGGTACCTACTTAATTCTTTTTATAATCTACTCGCTTTACTTTCATAAAATTTGTTTTCGCTTCATAACGATTATTTTTATTTGTCTTAAAGCAAATCAATAACACATAATAACACAATTACATGATTACCTTATTTATTAACACTTAATTCATTATCGACAGAATCAGAATAATATTTGTTTACTAATTAACAATCCAAACATTTTTAAAATTTAAAAGACCCGTTTCAATTGTTTATTGTCGAAATAGTTTTAAATGATAAATAAAACGAAACTTTTTGTTTATTTGTCCAAATAGTAATTCACAAAATAGAACACCAAATGAATGAAAACGTTTGCTTTATAATCAAACCTTTCTATACCAACCATACGTATTAGATTAACTTGATATTTTTCCGCGCGGTGGCGTTCGCTTCATGTAAATCGCGATTATGTCGAAAGCATAATAATACATTATATACTTTCCATATTATGTACATAAATAGTGTAAGAAAAATATCTTAATAGATCACACAAGTATGTTTGTTTTAATATTATATTTAACTAGAATTTGACCCAAACTTCTTAAGCGCAAATCACGCCTACCCTTTTTTGGTAATAATAAACATTGCTGAGTTGTGAACTAACATTTCGTTTTACACAGGATAGATTTTAACAACTGCATGTTTACATATTTTTGTAAAATTTTATATTTTTATTTTATATCATAATAAAAACCCTTGCACGAAACTTAGTGGTATCTAACTTGCTAGGTTAATAACAACAAACAAGTAACAAAATAGGTAAAACAAATATAGATAACATATTTTGTTATTTTTAGTCTTTTTCCGGCAAACTTTAAGTATGAACTTAACTTACAACTACAACATGAAAATGAAAAATAATAATGATAGTTCCAACTATCGCTACATATTATATAGCCCGCTAAATAGATGTGGTCACCAGTATATTAATTAAGCTCCAATATGTATAATATTGTAAATTAAAAAGTCTTGATACATAGTATGTACATATGTAATAATTGTAGCAGCATATTAAATTGCATGCCCTGAAGTGAACTGTTTGAACTATTTTAGTAGATACCTATAGTGAATTGTAATTGATTGTGGCATTTATTTAATTGATTTTTCTCAATGATGTTTCAAACGTAATTCTTATTTAAATCTTTAATTAGTAATTACACTATTTAGATATAAATTTATCCAATTACAGTTCGTAATTTAGCTCTAAAATATTTTCCTGATAAAAATTATCTAATCTGATGCTATTGAAAATGTTTTAACTGCTGAATACTGCTTCGATGTTATAATAATACAATATCTCATATTTTTTTTAATTAATCAATACCTAACTGAAATTAAATAAAAAATAAACAGAAAAATATTAAATAAAAGGTAGAGTGGGTACTTGTTTATTTTTTATAAGAAATACGTTTATCATAGATATCTGTTTTAACCAGACAAATTAAGAGTTAAGTGTATCACTTTTGCTAACAATGTTATGAAAATAATTTTAAAAAAAGTGAAAAATTCGTACTTGTGCAGTCAAACGTGTATATCTTTTTAGTAAAATTACAAAGGCAAACTTAATTTTTGAATCTATCAGTACAAATTACCACATGTTAAATTTGTTAATTTCCTGCCTTGGAAAATAACAAGTTAATCTAATCTTTGAGTATTTGACTATTTCTTGGACAAATTCTATCAGACTTTACTCAATGTACAGATTCGGAATATTCCTAGATTACTTTCGGTTCAGATCCTGTCTTACAACAAACTGTAGAAAACCAATGTTTATGTTATTTGGACACCACACATAATTAATGAAGCAAGTCAACACAAGGAGAAGAGAAGGCAAAGCAAAACAAAAAAATAAAATAAAAATCAAGCTAAATTGATAACAACTACTTAAGGTTCTGCAACGACAATGAAGAACATTTTGAAGAAATGCACAATAAAATAACAACAAAATACTTTAATGGAGTAAATATAACAAACATTTCTGAAAACAAAATTATAAATTTTTCTGTAAATTTTAAAATTTTCATTTTTAGAATTAAGAATTTTTGATCATAGGAATTAGAAAATAATTTTCCATTTAAGTATACTTAAGAAAAAAAAATTGAAAAATAGGTGAAAGTGACTGAGAAAAATTGAAAAGGTATTTTGATAATTTAGAATAATAAAATTTATTAGAAGTTTAACATTAGATTATTATCAAACAATTAAATTAAAAAAATTAAAGAGTTTGAACAAATTTTGTGATTTAAAATTGCATCATTATTATTGTCAAGGATCACAGCAATATGGTACCTTGATACAATGTAATGTAGTATATAGGTTTGGGTGAAGAAAATTCCGATCGAAAGATGCAAAATAAAAATAATTCTCCTGAAAATAAACGGCAAAAGAAGTAATCAAGTATTGATTAAAAATATAAAAATTAATTATATTTAGATTTTGCATTTGCCATTTTTTTACGAAAAATTGCACGTTCTACCATATATGCATCTAATAACCAAACCTAAATTATCTTATTTGATTCTTTGTCATTTTCATAATTACTAATAAATTAAACTATACAGATATTTTACTCCTCAGGGTCAAATTTTAATCAAAAATCTGTCATTTACATAAAATGTCTTTTCTGTTTGTAAAAGAAACTGTCTGATACCAACGATAGCTTTAGGCTGTCAACGTTTAAAAAATCAATATTACCACATTTAATTAATTGGTAACATAAAGAAAATGTAAATTTGCCATGTTCACTTTTTAGATATTTGCTCTTTGTACATTTTTAATAACTGAATTAAATTGTTATCATAGTATAGAATATCTCAAAATAGTTTTAAATAAATTTTTGTAATAATACAATTTATTGTACCTGTATCAATAACTATGTTATTTTTAAAAATTGTATTACATTATTCACTTTGCCACAATAATATGAAACAAACTAAAGCAATTTCAAATAAGTTTTTTTAGTTTTTTATATTATTTAGTTAATTTTAGTCTATAATATCCTGAAAATACTTTCATTTTTCAATTTTTTTTTTAATTGACATTTTGTTATAGTTTTTCGTATTTATTATAAATAATTCAATGAGGTTCTATTTAAAGTTTATTTAGTATTTTTTCATATTTTATGAATTATGTTGTAACTAGGTGCTTGTTTCTTGTAGTTATTAAAATTTAATATAATATTATGAAGCTTTTGAAAAAGTAAAAACTAATTTTAATTTTTATATTATGTTGGCTTACCTACATACTTAAACTTTACACATAGGTACATAAAACAGCTTTTTAATATAAAACTTCAGTATAATAACATGAAAATGTAAATTCCTTTAAAAGAATCGTTGTTAACATACTTGCTTTATATTTCATAATATTCAAAGTATTTTCCTCTTCCTTTAAATTTTTTTATAAATATCTTGAATACCTTAGAGAGGTATTCGTAACTCTGCAGAATACGATACTTGGAATTTCAAAATTGTACAAATTATATAAATGTTTACACAATTCAAGTTTATAACTGGCAAAACTTATATTTTCCAAGTATTGAACTTTCAGGATGTTTCAATTTATGAATTTAATTCATAAAAATACATGCAACATATGTACATGTTTACTGATAAACAATAATTTAACTTACAATAACTTCGATATATTCTTGATTATTTTGCTAGGGAAATGAACAAAATATAATATTAATTTGATGTTTACAGTTTCGCAGCCATGCTACATTTATTCAGCAGCAATTAAGGCTAATATTTAATGCTAAAATATATATCATTTCAGTTGTTACGATAATATGTTACAATGAACCTCGTTAATATTAGTTTCTCGTAATTTTAATGTTGAAAATCGAACAGTGGTAGATAATATTAGTTTAATTAAATATTATTTTTATTAACAATTATGTGGTATATTCTTAAATCAACTACTAAGTATAGCAACATGATTCGTGGTAAATACTGTGGCACCTACGGTATAATAGGTATATAATCTACCTATACAAATTAAATAATATATTATTTACTGTTATTAAGGTTTTCAGCTATAAACTTGTAATAAAAATCAGCGTTGTTGCTTCATTAGTCGCGCAAGTTAATATGTTAACTGTTTTGAACTAATTCAACCAAATTATTATTTTACTTCATTCACGGTGCATTAGTTGCATCGAATTATCTCATTAGGTCGTTAATTTTAGCGTGTGCTAATCCGCTTGGCTTATCGTAACAGTAGGTAGTTTCTACACAAACATGCACATTAACTTGACAAAGAGAGAAGATGGATCAATAATTGATAATTAATAATTCAGTTCGACTATGTGACGACCCTTGTAAGGTTGAAGTTACTCGTGTTTAACCAACATTTAGATCAAATTGAATTGGCGATTTCTTATAAATTTAAGATCTTAAAGGTACAGGTATTAAGACGGTACTATTGTTTCGCTTACATAGCCAGTTTTTTGTATTTTTTAAAGTACTGTACGATAACGTTAATCCTTGCAGTAAAATTATTATATAAAACAGTAGAAATACGACTAACTAACAACTTCAGTCACTTTCGGGAATCTTCTTCACGTCGATTTTCTTCATTTTTCACTTGAAATTCTTCTTGTATATTTCAGCTATTTTGACCTATCTCAGGATGTAGTCCTTCTTTGTTCTATTTTTTTCTTTGTTTGAAATATGTTCAATACGTAATCGTTCTCTGCTATTCATTGCTGCAGCACTGTGCTCCACTTAATGTGGAGTACTCCACGCATTACAAAAAGCTACAAAAATTAATAATTAATTATTAATAATATACATAACTATAATTTATAATGCATCTACTTGCTAGTGAAGTAATTAAATATTCCTTTTCCAAATATATTTTTATAAAATGTAAACTAAATGACAGGATCATATCCCAGCTCTAAATATTTTCTCGCAGGTTTGTATTTTCACATTTGAATAACATATTTTTAGTGCTTCAAAGTAAACAAAATTTTGATTATATAAATCAAAAGTTTCTTAATCCGTCAAAGGAATGTTTAACTAAAATTACTATCCAGTTTTCCAGGATTAATGGAAAGCACATATGTTTACACTCACGTTGTCTTAAACAGATTTAGTTTGTTAGATGAATTTGTATCTTTTCGCTAAACCTCCCGAAGCTTAATTTTCATCAATATAACACCGACAAATCTCTCTGCTAAATTTCAACATATTGTATTACGACTTAAGGGTACGATTTTAAGGCACATTTCAAAACGTCAGTTACAACGCAAAATTGGGTAAAAGACATTGTGACATTTTTTTATATAGTAGAAAAGGGATAGTTTTTAGATAATTTTTTAAATACGGATTGAAGAGTTTCTAGCAAGTAAATTTGGATGTGCCGGAGTTTCAATTTTTTTTAATTCCTTTGCTGATGTGTATTGTTCTTACCTATTAATGTAATTGCTTTTGATGGATATAAATTTATTATTACTAGTATTATGAAATAAAAAAAAATCCGATTGGAATTAAATTGGAAGCTACGCCATCTACTCAAAAAATTCATAGTCCAAATGATAAATTATGACTTGAACAACAAATTATTAATATAAAGCAATGTGTTTTTAAAGTTTTGGTGTATGTAGTAATTTTAGATTCTAGGAATTTTGTACGCCAACATTTGTTCGACAAGCACTTAATCGACAGCATTTGTGCGTCACGGAATGTTGTTCAACATGCGTTTGTTCGACACAACATTTATGCGAATAGACATTTATTCGACATGGAATTTTGTACGACAGCATTTGTATGACAGATAATTGCATTTTAAAAATTGCAAAGCTGTGCATTCTTATGAAGTGTAGAACTGTTGTTGGCTATATAGAGAGCTTAAATGATGAAAATTATTGAAAAATTTTTAAACAATAAAAATCTCGTGTCACGATGTTTGTTACCGAACTCCTCCGAAACGGTTGAACCAATTTTTATGAAATTTTTTGGGTATATTAGGTTGACATGATAATAGGTTTAGTGCAGAACAAATTGCAAAATTCGCGAAAACGCGGAATCCACAAACGATTAACGGTAACGTTCCTCTGATTGGTCGACTTTTAATCATATAATCCGGTGAAAAAGGTACATGTATAGGTGTACCTGTACAGGTACAGGTAAATCCACTAAAAACAACACTCACCGAATTTTTCGAATTGTGTAATCGTGCGGATACTTGCGGATAATCGGCTCGACCGATTTTTATGAAATTTTTCGTTTCGTTTCGGGAACGTTCATTAATTATGTAAGGGTTTAGGATGGGGGTCGATCTGAATCTCACCCAATCTCTGTAATGTAATATTACATTATAATGTAATATTTTACACTTGACCAGTTGGTATTTCCAGTATTAATATTACTAATATTAAGGAGTAATACCTAACCATACCAATAATAATTTAGTAGAAAATTTAGTCAAGTTTGGAGATAGAAAATTAAAGTTTGGTGATAGAAATGTATAAAACAACTGAAAGCAATGAACCGTTTTTGTTGTTCGATTCTGGTAATGTAGAAAATAGGATCGTTATATTTTCCACAAGAAGAAATCTACAAATTCTAGGGAACTCTAACCATTGGTATGAAGATGGAACTTTTAAAACGGTTCCGTCTCTATTTCAGCAACTGTGCACCATCCATGGCTTACAGAATCACATTTCTTTACCATTGGTTTACGCGTTGCTTCCCAGCAAAAGTGAACTCTGCTATATCGAATTTTTAAACGCAATAAAACAATTAGAACCCAGAGTGAATCCTACAACGTTTATGGTTGATTTTGAATATGCGATGATTAATGCGTTAAGCGCCGAATTCCCACAGGCAATAAAACGGGGATGCTTTTTTCACTTCGGTCAATGTCTTTACAGGAATGTGCAGGACAATGGTCATAAAGTAGAGTACGATAACGTTCCGGAATTTTCTTTGAAGATTAGGATGCTAGCTGGCTCTGGCATTTGTTCCCATAGATTTGATAGAAAATTATTTTGACAAAATTTGCGAGGAGAACATTATTCCGGCTCATGCGCAAAATGTATGGAATTACTTTGAAGATAACTGGATTGGTCGTCAGTGTCGACGTAATCAACGTAGATCTCCACGTTTTGCAATACAGATATGGAATTGCTATGAATCAGTGGTGCAGGGCTTACCAAAAACTAATCATTCAATTGAGGGCTGGCATCGTGGTTTCCAATATAAAATTTCGGCCGAGCATCCTGACATATGGAAGTTTGTGACTGCTATAAAAAAGGAGCAAAGTTTAAATGAGCTACGAATTGGTCAAAATCCACCTTGTAAAAAAAATATAAAGATAGTGCCGAGAGACTTATTCGAGTTGTGAACAATTTTATTCCGAATGAAATTTGCGAGGAGTAGCTCACAATATAGCATTTTAAATTCGAAGCTAGGTTGTACTTTTAAGAGATTCAAATAAAAACTATGGTTTATAAATAAAATATATTAATATTTATATGTATTATAATAAAAACTATAAATAATATTTTTTTGTAATATTCGTTTTAATAGTGGTAGAAAAGAGTATAACTCTCCAAAAAATAGTACGTCCGTCGTGTCATGTCGAAAAATGTCTATTCGCTCAAATGTTGAGTCGAACAAATGCATGTCGAACAAAATTCCCTGTCGAACAAAATTCTATTTGCATAAATGTTGTGTCGAACAAATTCATGTCGAACAAAATTTCGTGTCGCACAAATGCTGTCGATTAAGTGTTTGTCGAACAAATGCTGGGGTACAAAATGCCGGACACGGTAATTTTAGAACAAAAAACCCTCATAAATTTTATGAAATACTCGAACTTTGATTTTGTTTTAAAAAAATATAACGTTTTTAATTTTTATTTTGCAAATAACATTTTGTATTGATCTTTCTATTTATCTTTACATATCATAAATATTTAAATAAATAACAAGTAAATATTTTAATTCAATACTATTATATTAATATACTGTATACTAAAAGTATACATAGTACATCCATATTATTATTCTTAACTTTTAATATTTAAATTTAATAAATGTAACCAATTGTGAAAATACCTAAATGTAAACTTTTTATAAATAAATATCAACATTTAATATAATTATTTGTATAATTTTTTTACAGAATTTGTAAAATTTAACTTAATATTTGCAATAAACAGGATTAATATTTTTAAGTACCACCCACTAACTTTCCATGAAAGGTTAGTTATTTCTAAAAAATGTTCTTAAAAAATATATAAATGTTCTTTTATAAATCAATAGTAGTTTATAAACACGATTATTCATTTAGATTTGGTAAATATTTAGTTTAAAATATAACATTTTATTACCAAAGCTAATGACGCAAAAGAGAATATTTAATATTGCTCTTTATTTATTGTAATATTGAAGTAAAAAAACATTTTACAGACACATTAAATATTATATTTATTGGACAAACATGACCCTAATTGATATTTCAATCACATCTCTATTTATTTTTCGTTAATAATACTTTTTACTTTCGTATATACGTAACTTTCGTGTAAAAATTAATAGAATTTATAATAACAGTAAGCATGAATAAATTCTTGTTTCTACCTTGTACGTTACCTAACAAAAATTGACGAAAATGATTGTAAAGTTAAACAACACAATTTATTCTAGTGACATGCACCGACAACATCTACACCTTAGGCGCTTTGTACAAAGGGCGGCTAACCTTTACCAACCTGATATCATAATTAAGTTTTTTTGCTAATATGATTGTCTTGAGCTAACCGTGAAAGGAAATACTGGTAATAATAAGCGCTAAGTGAAATTAATAAAACGAAAAAAGTCGAAAATATTGATTAAAAATGTTTTTGAAGATCCATATTTATATCCTATTGTATAAGCAGATAAAAACTATGTTTTTATTCCAAAAATTAAGTAAATTTATCATGCATTTCTACAGCAACAACTAATTCGTGCAAGTGATAAAATAAATTCAAAATATTAGAGGAATGTCGTCAGGGTTGGCCACTTTTTTAACTTTTGCCCATAACTTCCGTTTAAGAAAAATTTTTATTAATCTAATCACATGGTCAGAAAGGTCTATGAATAAGAACACTTACGAGGCAATTGCAAATTGATTGGGTAAAAAATAGAAAACTTATACAGGAATTTAAAAAAAATGTTGTCAAGGTTGGCCCAACAATAAAAATAGTCAAAATTCATGCAAAAATGTTCGAAAATGACGTAAAAAAATTAACTGGATGAAATAATAAACCAAATTTGTTTTATTTTTATTTCATCTAGTATTGCACTCAAGAATGGAGGCTAATCGGGAGTTTTTGCGAATACAGCGTCAATACATTGACGCGCATGAATGGATTAACGAAATTCCACCGAGTAATTTATTTTTTCCCTTCCGGCTCACCCTTAGATGTCCGATACCCGCCACTGTACGGTGCGGGCTGATATCGGTTAAGGCATGTGCCTTAACGTACACAATCACAGTGGACCAACCCTGACTACGCATAAATGGTCCAACCTAGACGACAAGTGCTATTACCGCATCGCGTCACACCACAACCAAACAGATTAGAAAACTGAAATTTTTTTAACATTTTTTATTTTTATTAAGTCACTGAGTGCACAACACATTTTAACTTCACACTTCGAAATCAGTAATGATACGAAAAGTTCGTTGTCATTGAGGGATGTTTAGCCACCCACCCACATAGGTGTCATCAGTGGTCTACACTGAAAAATCGCAGTGGGCCGACCAGATAGCGAGCCAACCCTGACAACATTCCCCTACATATTCCAAAAATCCATTCAATTTTCAGATTAATTAATTTGTTAGTCAAAATTTCCATTACAAAATCTATGATTTTGAAATTTTAATTAAAAATAAAAAAAAATAAAAAAATTTACAAATCTGTTTTACGTAAAAACTTCCAACGTTTTTTGTAAAATTACTATAGAAATTTCTAACAGTGCACCATTTATAGTGTTGTCTTGCTTTTTTTATTCTTGTTTTGTCAAGTCAAGACTCGGTGATTCAATTGCAAGTCAAGAAATAAGCAAGAACAAGAAATTTTGCCAAAACTTTTGTATTTTTGTTATTTTTGGTCATAAAATTATAATGTAGCTGAAAATTGATAATATAAACAATACAACTAATTAACAAGTTAATTCAATAATATAATCAAATTATATTTTTTTAAGCTTTCGACGACTTTAACTCGTCTAGTTCCCGCTGCACACATTGGAGTTAAGTTTTTTCTATTTGACGGAAACTCAGTATAGGTTGTTCCTTAACCCACGATCTTTTTGGATCTTAGGTCGTATCAAATGAAAATGTGTTTTGTTCCCGGTTTCCATGTATTTATTTTGTTTATATTAAATAAATTTCGGAAGAAGACGATTAAAGTCGTCGAAAGCTTAAAAATATATAATTTGATTATATTATTGAATTTAACTTGTTAATTAAAGTTTTATTGTTTATATTTTCTCACAAGTTAAGATTTATATATTTGAAAATTGATAATAATATAAATTGACACGATTTCGCAATTTACATTAAGCGAACGCCCCCACGCAGAACAATATTAAGTTAATCTAATACGTCTAGTTGGTATAGAAAGTTTTGTTTACAAACCAAACGTGTGCATTCCTTTGGTGTTCTATTTTGTGAATTATTATTTCATCGCGGTTTTTACGATCAAATAACTTAGGTCCAGTATTTCAGTTGCTAGTTAAACTAAATTCAAGGTTTGAACTACGTTTATGGCTACCTGATTGGTCAGATATTTAGTTTAAACTCTGATCGTAGTTTAAACCACAACTGAAAAACCGGTCCTTAGAATCAAACTCAAAACAGCATCAAGTGTACCGAATTGAGCTGGCATGTTGTTGACATTTGGTAGCGTCACGAGCGCCACCAACGGTAAGGTAATTATTGTAAAGACTTAGCTTCAATTTTCAATTAAAAGTTTGACTATAGATATTAATTTAAATTATAATAACATATGGTCACTACATAATAGTTTTGGAAATAAATCAACAGAATTATTTTTTTGTAATTGTGTATTTACCTAATACAGCTTTTAAAATTTAAAGCTTAAATTAAACAATACTAGAAAAAATACCGTTTACAATTTTGAAAACTGGAAAAACTTCTCTTTCCCTATTGTTGAAATTATTTAATAATTGATTTCTCACTAAATCTATATCAGCACAAGTAGTTTCTGATTTTCTTGGAATGAATCAAAGCATCCATGTAATCCTATAAGTTTAATTCCACTTGAAGAAAAGAAAGAAATAATGTGATTTAATTTTCAAGTAAAATTCCTAATTTCAGGTAATCTTTAAGATATGTATTAGATTTACCCACGAAATATCAGTATCTTTAATATTAAATTAAAAATTTTAAATTTTTCAATTTTGCAATAATGATATTTCAAATTTTGGCAGGCGCGAATACAAAAGGGGGGGCAAGTGCAATCTCTACCCTGAGCCCTGACTCACCGAAGCACTTTATTTTGTCCAATTTCAACATTTTAAGATTGAATAATAAAATTTTCTGGAATATTGATAAAATCATCAAATCTTCCCCCCCCCCCCCCCCCAAACAAAATCATGTATCCGCGCCTGGATGTTGGAGTATTGTTTTGATCTACATGTTTATAGGACGATTGAATTTATATGTATTTGGTATAGTAGTGTACTCGTACTAGTGTACCACTAGAAATATTTTGAAAAAATAGTGAAATTTGTAAAAAATAGTGAAAAAGTGACTTTTGTAAGTATATAGCGAGACTTTTGTCTTAGCAATCACTAACCATCTATTTAATGCGGTGTACAATAGAAAGAATATAAAGTGTTTAATTGGAATAACTTGAATGTTAAATATAAAAGTTTTGAAACAGATATTCATTAAAAACATATTTTAAAATAATTCAAATAGTAGTTATAGGTAGATATCTGGAACTGTACACGAAACATGCTTAAACGTTTCTCGATAGTTTAAAATTTAATATTATTTTGAAAAGGTAACTTCTGTGTAAGTTATGGTTATAGCTCTTAATACATTTTATAAAACGATAAAAAAAACTTTTATGATCTTTGGCGTTTTCATGACTGCACGGACGACAGTAAATATTTTGACATTTAAGAAAACGCTCATATAGCGCGAGTTCTTGCAAACAAGTTTTTTTGTTTAAAACTTTGTGATATTTAGATTTTTTCTTGGTATGTAGGTTCCTTAAAAGTTTTGACATTTCCTATATTCCATAAGGACTCTCCTTAACACTTACAGAGTTTTTTATTCCCTTTAGCATACGACGGGCTTGTTTTCAATATACTGAAGTTTTTAGAAGATATACTTATTTAAAGTTCGACTGTCAATCATTGTTACTGAAAACCATCAAACATATTTATAATACGTATCTAGAAAATCTATACTTTTGTATTGAAACTTTATAAAATAATAAATTTTTTATATACAGGGCGTTTCATGTTGACAAGAAAAACCAAACAAGAGAGTGTGTGCAGTGAATAAACTATAGAGTTACAGTAGAGTTGAACAAAAATTTAAATTTGTTTGTCAAATTATTAATAATAAATAGAAACCATAGAAGAATAAAAGTACCTCCTTCTCATATTATTATAAAAAAATGAAAATCTTAATATCATGTAGAAACAGTTAAAACTTTTACTTCTTCTTATTCTTAAGCTTAAGGAACACCTGTATGATTAATACTGTTGGTAAGTCCAAGTTCATAATCATACAGCTAGTAAACATTTTTGTATCCAAAAGCAATATTTTCTACAAAGTAGAAAATTTCAATTTAAAATAATATTATGCATTTGCAATAAACTAAAAATAAAAATTAATTTTGATAGACAACACGTTAACCTGGTTTTGTGCAACACAGTAAAATATTTAAATAATAAAATTGTAGTTAAATCTACTGAAATTGTTTGACCCTTTGCTTATATCAATAATTTTAGAGTAAAATTATACATTTTTTACTGTAAAGTTTACTATTTCCTATTAAACGATTATTTTGTAAAGTCTCCAGTAGAAAAATTGAAATAAATTAAACTAAACGTTCAACGCGTTGACTACGTTAGGCTCTATTCACGCATGTGAATCTCATTGGAGTTGAGGCAATTTCTTTTGTTCTTAAATTACCTTAAATAATTAATAAAATTTTAGTCTTTTTTTTCTTAAAATTAACAAATTTAGTCAACAATTGCAAATATAAATGTTGTTTCGGTTTCTTAAAACATCATTTCTCAATCTCAGATACATTACATCCTCTTCAAGACGAATTTATCAAGAAAAGTTGTCGCTCTGGACAGGCCATCCTTAGGTCAAGATCAAAGTGTTTTTCAGAAAATTTTGAATAACAACGCGTAAATTTTCAAGAAATTATCAATGACAAACAAGTTTATGAGTTTTTGAAGAAATTTACAATGACCAAATGTGGTAGTATTTTGAGAAATTTTTCCTGAAAGTCTGGATGATTATACTCCATACTAAAGTCATCATAAAAAGAAATTAATAAATGTAATAATAAAAAAACTATCTATTCGTTCAAATAGCATGGCAAATCGGTGACCGGACAGTTGCAGTTGGTCGAACGACAGGACAGTTGGCTCCCTACAACTGGCCCTGGCCACAATTGGTCTTCGGGACTATTGGCTTTCGGGACAGACGATCTTTGCGATTCCTGACATAACGATGGAGGTTTCAGAAAACAAGTTTTAGTGAATTGGTTTTTGAAATTGGAGTACCCATGCTCTTGCTGTAAGGATTAATTCTGTGTTTTCCCTATTTATAGATTCTCACCTTGAAAATACCAGAAAATAAAAAATTACAGCAAGGGCGGGGGCATTTAAATTCGTAATTGGGATTTTTTTTGAAAATTTTGCTTCTAATTTTTTTTAGTACTGGTTGTTGTTTTGTTTTGATTAATAATTTGTTTAAGAATACATTTTGTTGTTTACAATCCTGATTTAAATTAAATCTAAATTAAATTTAGTCCTGTAGCCGGAGTGATTTATAAATATTTATTTAATTAAAACGAAGGATTATCATTACATACCGAAACAATTTTATTCTGATTGAATATTATGTAACCATTATTATTAAAGTAAATAATGTATATGTTGAGTTCTAATTGCAACAATTTACAATAAATTGTAAAATTTTGTATTATTATTTGTCGATTATCTACTAACGAATAAAACAGTAGTTTTCTTCCATATAAAATTGGCAATTAGTTTTCCCAGGGGTGTAAATAGAAAATGTGTCGCATAAAACTTATTCCTCAAGTACGTACCGTCAAACGGGGTGAAAAGGATCACTCGGGGTGAAAAGGATCACCCGGGGTGAAAAGGATCACCCGGGGTGAAACGGATCACCGACGTTTTTGTACGGAATCTTTTTAGGATTGGTAGTATGCGTACGATTTGTGGCTAATAAACGTTAAAATATGTAGTTGGGAAGATCAGTCGTTGGAAAAAGTCTGAAGACAGAGCTGGCTCGCGTTGCGTATGGTTGATATTGGCGAAAAAACGAAAGGTGATACTTGCGTAGTTTTTACAAAGCGTTAAAAGATTGACATCCACAGAATAAGCTATACAAGTTGGAGACTCCTGGTAAGTTTTTATGAGTTACCCAATTAGTCGAGTACATCAGGAATTAAAAATATTTTTTAAATCTTTTTTGGTTGAAGTTTGAGAATGTTTTAAGTAAAAAATTTTAAGTTTAAGGGGTGAAACAGATCATCTATTACAACAAAGAACGGGCTCAAAAGAAAATCCAAAGAGGGATAAAAAAGTGAATGGAAAACAGGAAAAAGAGTTTCTAAGAAAGACCTTGAAAAAAAATAAAAGTTTGCAAGAGCAGGAGGAAGAAGGCACTAATATGAATTTTTCAGAATTGGAAATTGACGACAACGTTTCAGACGACTTACCTGAGGGGATTGATGAAAATTTTCACTTTGGAGAATTTGTTATCGTGAAATATGTCACGGACAAAAGAGTTTGATTTTTTGCTGCTAAAATTGAAGAAATTTTATGCGAAGAGACTACAGTAAAATGTTTAAGGAAGAAGTCGTCAAAAATACAAATAACTTTTGCCTATCCCGAAATTGATGATACCGTAGTGGTCAAGCAAGAACAAATTATAAAAAAAATTCATGTATAATCCCCCTAAGAAGGGGAACATTTACTTTTAAGAACATGTCCTACCTATTATGTAATATTTTTTATAGCTTTTGTTTTATTACTTAGTTTAAGTTTTTTTATATTTTTTCAATGAAAATATAACTAAAAACGCATTTTATTTATCAACCTAACCAATAAAAACCGCTTGCAAAACATGAAAAAAAATTTTTTGTGATCCATTTCACCTCTGAGTATGTTGAAAAGCAAAATAACGGCATTTAAACACCTGATCCCTTTTAAACGGATCGCCTTTTAAAAACAGAAATAAAAAATCTAATTGGTGATTTTTTTAAAATGTTGCAGTAATTTGTGCCTCAGATATGTATCTTTAACATATATTTTTTCCAAAATTTTTCTGTCCTAAAAAGCATGAAAAAATACAAAAAATCTAAAATTTTGATCCGTTTCACCCCGTTTGACGGTATCTCTATCTATTGTATCTTTACTTCAGCTGAAGTTATAGCTTAAGCTACCATTATAAATGATATAAATCCAGGAACCTGGGGAGTATGAAATATTCTCCAGCGCACTTTTTACTTTTACACGCTAAAACTGATGAGATATTCGGTAAGAAAGAATTAGAAACATCGATGAAAAATTGAGGATGTAAAAAAAAATTTGAAATCAGTTCTCTAGGTGCTGATGAGCTGATGTCAAGGTGGGCCCGATGCCGTTTTAACTTGTCTTAATATAAAACAAAAAATTTGTTTGTATGTGTACTTTAACCTATCTGTACCTACTGTATATACCAAGGTACATATATTATGTCTGTCCCAACGAAATCTTCCGATCGGGAAGTACTATTAATGTAGTGAAATTTTTACTGAAAGTTCTGCTACGAATTCTAAGTCGAACGCTGTTATTTCTAGTTCTACTCGTCGTTTCTATCGCGGCACGAAAACTATTCAAAAAAATTCAATAAATTGTATTGCTAAAATGTATAAAATTTAAAAAAAAAATTTTAATTTAAAAAATAATAATTTATAAAACACAAAGTTTTTGTTTTTTTATAAAATTTTGAATTGGAATTCAATTTTTATGTGGTGGTGATAATAAAAGTTATTACATTTTTATATCGATGATGTGTATGTAAAAATATTTTCACGAATTAAGAATTCATAAACATTATGATTTAAAAAAGCACATTTTAGCAGAAATGTTTGCTTTTGCAAATGACACAAATTATACTTTTATAATATCATACTTGGTTGTAAAACGGACATATTACTTATGTATGTATTGTTTAGTGGGACGGCCACTCAAAGTAGTGGCTCCTGTAACTAGATTATTGCCAGTCCGACCCATAATATGCTGGGATTCTTCAGGTACTCAGCATCCCAGTTAAAATTTTTACATTTTGTAAACATTCTGGTAGCGTGGTTGCGTGGTAGCACTGATTAATTTTGAGCAATTTTATTACTTTAAAAGTATTACCTATAAAAGTTTAAAGTTCCAATTCCAATTTTAAAATTATTTAATATGTGGTCTTCAGCAGTTAACTTTTTTCTCATTTTTTTTAATATTATGATTTAATCGAAATGTAGGATCGAGTCGAATACGTACTTGAGAAATTGTTGCTTTCGTGTATTTAAATATATTATTGGAAAGTATCAAGAAATGAGAATGAAGTTGTAAACCACGTGATAGGGCGGCTACTTCAGAGAGGGTTGGTTAGTAAATCATCGACGTACGTTCATGTGTATTAACGCAAGCGCCAGTGTAAAGTTCGTTGCAACATATAACACCAAATTTTTTGAAATTTTATTTCAATACAATAAATAATTAATGCAAAGAACCTAATATGAATAATAAAGTTTTTAATTAAAAATCAATTAAATTTTAGAACGTATTAAATTTAAAAAAAATTTCTGTCGATTTTACAATAATTTATTAATTGCTGCATTATATCGAACACTACATTTAGTATTTGGTAATTAAAATTGGCTATATACATATTTTAGCAGTTACAATTGAGATTTAATCATAAGTGCAGTTAATTTTTATAAATCGAGATATTTTTACAAAGTTTAGTAAAACTATTGTAAAGGTAACATTAAATTTTTTTCAGTGTGATTTTAGTTTTTTTCCAAGATAATTTTATCTATAAAATAATTTCACATTCTTTTGTATAAAATTATATAAATTGATAGAAATTCTCTAGTAGTTGGTTAGTATTGTTCTTACTGACCTTGAAATCTGGCTATGAACTGTGAAGATGATTTATTGTAACCGAAACGTGTAACCTATGAACAAAGGTATAGCTTACGTGTTACGTCCGTTTTAAATTTATATTGAATTGTTTTTTGTTGCTAATTCGCGAAAAGTTTATTTTTTACTGTAATGAATTTTATATTTGGATTTGTTTGGGTATTGAATTAAATTTTCGCCAAAAAAATTTTAGTATGGATAGGATAGCATAAGTAAACTATTTTACAGTATATAAACAATGACCTATAGTTTAATGTGTAAAACAACTGGAAATTGAACCAATTACCTGAATTCTCTAAATTGTAATAGTATAATCGTTAACACAACCAAATGTATAAAAAAAATTGTATAGGGTCGCATCCCTCGGGCGCGGAATAGCTGATTTAAACGAAAATTTTAATATAACCAAAATTGGAAAAATCAAGTTTCATTTGCGAAAAACGGAGAAGTCGCAAAAAGTACCTTTTGCAGATTATACATGCGTAGTTCCGGAGTATAAGCTCCCCCGTAGAACGTAGGTGAATTCTTTACTGCACAGAATTCCTTACTCGATGCCGACCATTAATGAAATCAGTTTGAACGCAGAGTTGTGTGAGTGTGGTTGTCGCTGACTCGTACACGCGTTTACCGGTATTTTTAATGTTTTTTCAATTGTAAAAACAACATTAACAAAACTTATAAATGAATTGTTGTTTTTAACAATCAGCACGTTTAAGAAAATAAATACGTAAAACTGTATCATGTGAATTTTATTTTTCTCTTATTATCGATTTGCTCTTTAGTGCTTCGGTTTGGAATTATTGTTTTTTGAATTGGTGTATTTTGTTAATATACATAAATGTGTTATGAAAGGCATTGTGTGCTTTTTCTGAAATTAGATTACAAAATTAACTATACGAACCTAATTTTTGTGGATTACTTGAAGGAAACTCGCAAAGGTAATTTGTTGTCCTTGATTTAATGAGAAATGTTTGTAGAAAATGTAAATTTTTTAATTTCGAAAAACACGATCTTTGAACACATAAAACATATCGTGTAACTTGGGAGGTGTATTACACACAAAACGTTTTATTGTTTATAAGGTGATTTCCCTTGTTCTTCTCATGCTTTGTTACCGTACCCTTTTTTATATCACCTTTTTGCCTTAGTTTTATCAAATTAAGTTGAGAAATGTGCTATTTTTTTTATCTTAAGTAAATAAGAAACTTATCACAACATTTTTTTCAATAATTAATTTTAATTATTGGCCGAAGATGTTGATCGATTACTTTTAAATAAAAGGACAAACGAAGGATTTACCTTAACATCGGTAACCTATCGGTCAATTTAAAAAAAAAATTAATTTAACTTTCCTTAAGTAACGGTCGTTATAACGAAACGTGACTAAAATTTTATTGTCGGTTTTTCAAGTACGCTTACGTTTTGATTAGATAACGTGTTGATCTTAATATCAAACAATTATGACGTCTTTATATCAACTTATTGTTAAAAATGCAATGTGTTATAAAGTTGCTAACATATTTCATATCTATTTTTATCTCTGCAAATGTTGAGTAAACCGTGCTTTCAGATTTAAATATTTTAATGATTCATTATATTGTGTAAACAAAATGTTAATGGCATGACGGATGATTTACCTTGAGACAAAATATACAAACTGCATAATATCAACAAAATTCGCTCTAACTGTAAATACACAACATTTTAATATATTTTTTTTATAGAAAATATTCTGTAGTATACGAAACCTTGTTTAATTTTGGAACAACGGAAAATGCATGCACGTTGTACTTGAAATTTGAATAAGTAAATAATATTCAGTTTTCTCCTGAAGGTTTCTCATATTTAATCCTATATTACTGTTTGAAAAATCCAACTTTTCGATATTTCGTATGAGTGAGCGAAGTAAAATAAGTTTTTTCGCACTAGTGCGGAAAAGTAATTTTTTCACACATGCGCATTCAGGCGAAAACTTCAGAAATGATTATAAATATTCTCGCCGCCTACCTGACAGGTAGTTGGGTACCTACGCTTATTGCAAATAAAAACATCTGCAGATGTGAAATGTAACAAAAAGTGGTTTTGGGTTGATCCGGATTAATATGAAGGATGCTTGCACATCACAATTTCAAGAGCTAAATCTTAGTGTATAGGTAGCAAATAGCTATCATTCTGAATTCTTATACTAGTCAACATTCATTCTATTCCATTCCGGACTCTCGAAGCCGTTGGGCTTGTGAAATATACTGAAAAAACCATTGTAAGAATGTCGCTTCAGCCTTTGTTTAACTTCGACTTCGAAGTAGGGGAAGCATTACACACTCGGTGAATTCCCGCAGCTCAACCCCTTAAAAATTGATCTGTACTATTCAGCATCGTGGAAAACTAATTTTGTACTGCAAAATTTTAGTTTGGTATGATCGATGTTGCTTCATACGTCGGGCGGTTTCTAGTCCAATTTTTTGGTAATGTTTCTAATTTTTTCTCATGATTTCTCACGACCAAGGGATCACCATTGTGGCAACGTAATAAAAAAGAGAGGGTGCACTGGGGGGTTTTTCATACCTCCGAGATTTACACCTTACGTATTGTATCTTAAATGTTTGCCAGACCTGTAGCTGTTGGACTATTTGGATTTTCATCCGCAAATCAATTTCTTAGGTGCGCTGTAAAAATTACACCTCTGTTTTTGTAGACAAACAAAATTCATAAATATTTTCACGTGGTTAGTCCAGGGGACAAATTTTTTAGTATCGTTGGGAACTCACCAATGCGGTTCTTTTGTTCTGATCCAAATTGTATAATCTAATACAGCCTCATATCAATATCATAGAAAAGGCTGAGACTGACGTTGTGACGACCGGTAGCAGTACTCCAAACCACGGACTTAATCCCTTATTTTCCATATGTCACCTTTTTATTTCATTATTTTATTTCGGGGGAGAGTTACAATATCTCTTCTTACAATGTCATCTTTTGGTGCAGCCACCTCATGGGAAATTTCTATTAGCTTAAATTTTCTTTGAAATGTAACGATATATTGCTGTGTGTTTTGCCACCTGTAATTTTGCTAGAAAATGTTTGCTCGAAAAATTGCAACAAATTGAATTTGGCAAGAAATGCTAAAGGAGGTTTATACATGAGGGGAAAGTCAAAATGTCTTATTTGTTAAAATAAAAGGAAAGGAATTATAATAATTTTAATGCAATAAACAAAATGATTAATAATACAGGTCACAAATAAAACTAAATCCTAACTAAAATAAAGAATCAAAATAAAAACTAAAACTACCGCTTTTCGTCGACGTTTCGAACTATATTTTGTTCTTCAGAAGTATATAATAATATAATCAGTTACCTGTGAAAATAAATGAATTGACCTTCTACCTCAAGCCAAGCCAATAGGTAGAAGGTCAATTAATATATATTCACAGGTAACTGATTATGTGTTTTTATAGTCCTGAAGAAGAACAAAATATAGTTCGAAGCGTCGACGAAAAGCGGTAGACTTGTCCGAAAGTTCCAAAAAATAACCATCTTAATTATTGATTAAGTAATGGATGATAATAAAATTATGGAAAATAGGAAAATAAAATTTTGTTATTTTTTATTTATTAATTACTGTGGCGCATTTATGAAACTCCATCTAAGGCTCTGCAATATGTTTAGTTTCAAATCTTCATGTTCATAAATCTCGTATAATCATCGTCGTCGGTTTTGCCTTATAGTTAGAGCCTTCCGGATTATTCTTCAAGTGGGGGATCCAAAAAGTTCCAAGCAAAAATTGCAAGAGAATATTGAATAAAAAAAAACTCGAGAATAACAATTTGGTAGAAAATATGAGATAATAAAATGTCGCACTTTCTGGCTCCTGTTTTCTTAGGTTTAAGGATTTTTCAACTTATGTTAAAACTAACGATGTTTAGCGTCAGACCTATTAAAAGCATAACTAACAATACAAATACTGTTTCTACCATGAGACAGACACATTTTCTAATGGAAGAATAAAACTGTGATCAAAATGCGGTCAGTTGTCTCAGTTACTCAGACGACATGTTCTGGGTTCTTTGTCAACTATTAGTTATATCTGGAATCTGAATACTAATAGCATTTCTATTTTGCAATGAAATATTTGATTGATCGTACAAGTTTAAGAAGAACATCATTTGGAACTTGACTGTTCATTTGTGATTTATGTTTTATAATTCTATTCAAATTGGTTTGCCAGTTTAATTTAAAAAAATGTATTTTCAAAAAAGGTGGTTGAGAGGAGACTGCTCACGTCCAATCAAAATGAAAAAAGTACGGTACAAAGGGACAAAGTATGAAATATGTAATCTCGAGCTTAGAGTTTAAAAGAGCGTAGGAGCAATACTGATTCAATCGATTAAGCTGCAATTTGGTCACTGGAAAAGAATGCCTTGCGGCAAAATTGGGCTTCTTTACAGATGTAATGTGATATTCCTTATTATACTAACTGTGAGAACATTCCATTTCGTTAAATAGCAACCTATAGAGTTTTTAAATGTATATAGCATTCCGATTTTGCAATACCAATTTCCTTATTCCAGTATGATGTTTGTTTAGTGATTTAATTTAATAAATTGCCTTATGCAAGAAGAAAATTATGTTCCTACTTACTTTTAAATTGGAATTTTTTTGAAATCACTTGGCTTGATTTATGCAGCAATACTTGTATGTATAGTAGGTACAGGGTACAGGTAGTTTTATGTCGATGATTTAATTAAAATGTTATATTCTCTATAGTTGCAAGTTTCATAAGCTCGGAAACATAACGATCATAAATTACAATGGGTACCGGTACATAATATTCAAGTTTTAATGAGCACATCGGTCATCCGTAAATCGTCTTTATAATTCTCCTATGTAAACCTGTGCATCAGTGAATATAGCATCTTGTAATTGGCATTGCAACTAAATTGATTCTATTGCTAAACAGAAAAGCTGGCTGCTTCTATCAACAAATTACCAGGATTCCATATATTTCAATTTGTGCAATTAAATTTCTCCAATTAACTTACACACCTAATCATAAATTATGCATGTTAATTAACGAGGAAATCGACTATTTTTTACTTGCACATCAGAAGTTTTCCATACATTGAAATGTTATTCCGTCATCAAATAGAATCCTTGGTATTTAATATTAATTTACAGTCGTCACATGGATGTGCAAATAATTCTACATCGAAATAAATAAAATTGAGCACATAATCTTAGGTAAAAATTTATTCACAAATTAATGTGGTTCATTCTGATGGCATTTGCGATGGGCACAAAAACTCCAAACTAATTTAAAAAGGCAGCTTAACGATTGCTTTAATTTTTGCACCCTTATTTTACTGCGAAATGTCGTTTGAATTGTTCAACTTAACTAAGTAGAATACACAGTTTTCTTAATCGTCAAGATTGTGTAATTCAAGTTAAGAATAAATCATTTATTAAAATGAAAAAGCGAGAAGAAAAATGACTGTTTTTTTAATTATTATTAATGAATTTTCTTTAATTGAAAGATGACGTATTTGCTTTTGTGTACGATTTTTAGTCGAAACTGACGCTTATAGGTTTTTGATTTTAACTCCGTTGGGTTTGTTCCGATAAACTTTATAAGCGGGATTGGAAAAATGAAAAAAGTTGCTAAACTGAGTTAATTTTTGGTGAAATTTTTTAATTAAAAATGGAATTTATGTTCTTTCGAATTAATTTGAACAAAAAACTCCGAAGTTAGTTATTATTTAATTTTTATTATTTATAAATTTTATTAAACTTGATGTACGTATATTGATTTTTCATTCAAAAAACTTTGTCAATATGTGATACATCATCGGTGTCGGAAAATAAACCAAGTTTTATTTGTGAAAATGTAAAGAATATTTCGTTGAATCTAATTTTACTTTAACATCTATTTACACCTGCGAATTACAGGTATTTTAAATGCAAATTTTGTCCTGACAATTTTAACCGCGATGTTTTAGTAGTTTTCGTCCTTTAATGTAACACAACTGGAGTCTTCTTTTTTCATTACTCGAACTTTATGATGAAACAACCACGAGACTATTGTTGATTAGACCTTATGAATAATTTAAATTTTTAACTTTGAAATTTAGTTTTTCTCATATTTTACGCTTATGATAATAATAATTGTGTAAATTGTGGCTTTTCTTTCTTTGTTTTTTTTTTATTACCTCGTCTCCTTTTATTACACCCATTAAGTATAACTTACAGATTTTTTGGCAGCAAATCAGAAACTGAGAGTTTTTTAAATTCCATGTTCAGCTTAGTATGTGTGGGTCTTCTCTAATGTTTAATTATCCTTAAAAGGAAATTAGTGTTTCACGCTTCATATCAGATTACTTCTTTTTTGTAAATAATGAACCAAGTTAGTCTCTTGAGCTTAGGTCTTCGTATTGATTGTCACTATTTCAACTGTCGGTCGGACGTATAGATTGAGGGATTTTATACCTACGTGCTGTCATTATTCCTTGGCTACGAAACGTAGGTAGTTCCAACTATCGGCCAGGTGTATGTGGTATTCTTAAATAATATGGTTTTACAAAATGAACAAATGAAATAGGAACTACCTGAGCGAAAAGTTTAACGAATTGTACTTTTATACTTATTTTCATTTTATTTGAGTTAGCTAAATTGGGGTTGATGTATTGCAATTGCACACTTCGCTTTTTTAAAAAATTTCGTGACTTGGCACTTCCCTTATGCCGACACTATACTTATTGTTCTATTAAACTTATAGCAATAACTTCATTTTGTTATTGCAATCGGTCAGGTTAACTGATGAGGTTGAACCGTATACTCACTTGAAAGGTCGATCTAATTTTGAGTTTTGCTTGTGACATCGATCTTTGAAAAGGATAACTGAATCCTGGCTATTGCTTCATTGAGCATCAATTTCTTACTTCGTGACAAAATGTCCCAATTTAAGTTTTAGCTCAAGATGCAGATTTAGCAAACTTCAAATATTTGCAAGATGTGATTATCAATCGATTGTATATATTATTATTTATTACTGCAATAAATTCAATTTTTGCATAATTTTATTTTTTTATTGAAATATAGGTAGGTAGGTATATTTATCGATACCTGATACATGCTTGAATTAATTGAACCTTTCCTATTATTTGCACCTCACTGACGCGTATTAATTGATTAACGAGATGCGCCTACTTCTGATAAAGTTATAAGATAATCTGTAATTCTTTATTAAAGGTCGATTTACAATAGTCGGATAAACGTAGTATAACGTTACACCTAGTATATAATCATGGTTTATCTAACTATTGTAATATCGGCCCTAAATAAAGTAAATTCAAAAAATATAAGAATAATACAATACGTAGAAAAATTCAAAAAATTTAAAAAGGAGACAATTAACACATAACAGGTCTGGATTAAGAAAATTTGAAAAAATGAAAATTTCGTAATACGAAGTACAATATAACGTTATTTCATGGTTATTGCCATTCTTCAGTTGTACGCATCGATTACGATTACATTGTAAAATAAGAAGAAAAAATTTTTCAAACTAAACAAAATTATCGACTAAATTGTACAAAATTGACTTACCATAACCTCCAAAGATTATCAAAACTGAACTTGTTACACGAGGTATGAATAATTTAAAAATGATTTGAACTAAGAAATTCGTTTACCTAGCACTGCTAGTTTGAAATCCGAAGGCACTGCCCTCTTAATATGATTTCTAAAAACTTTGAAAAAATTCAAAATTCAAAAATTTACCACGTTTTTTAACCGTGAGGCGTAAAACTAGAAAAAGAACTCAAAATAAAAAATTTTAAGTAAATTTGTGGTTTTTAGTATGTATTTATGGTTAAATTCAAAAAATATAAGAATAATACAATACGTAGAAAATCAAAATTCAAAAAATTTAAAAAGGAGACAATTAACACATAACAGGTCTGGATTAAGAAAATTTGAAAAAATGAAAATTTCGTAATACGAAGTACAATATAACGTTATTTCATGGTTATTGCCATTCTTCAGTTGTACGCATCGATTACGATTACATTGTAAAATAAGAAGAAAAAATTTTTCAAACTAAACAAAATTATCGACTAAATTGTACAAAATTGACTTACCATAACCTCCAAAGATTATCAAAACTGAACTTGTTACACGAGGTATGAATAATTTAAAAATGATTTGAACTAAGAAATTCGTTTACCTAGCACTGCTAGTTTGAAATCCGAAGGCACTGCCCTCTTAATATGATTTCTAAAAACTTTGAAAAAATTCAAAATTCAAAAATTTACCACGTTTTTTAACCGTGAGGCGTAAAACTAGAAAAAGAACTCAAAATAAAAAATTTTAAGTAAATTTGTGGTTTTTAGTATGTATTTATGGTTAAATTCAAAAAATATAAGAATAATACAATACGTAGAAAATCAAAATTCAAAAAATTTAAAAAGGAGACAATTAACACATAACAGGTCTGGATTAAGAAAATTTGAAAAAATGAAAATTTCGTAATACGAAGTACAATATAACGTTATTTCATGGTTATTGCCATTCTTCAGTTGTACGCATCGATTACGATTACATTGTAAAATAAGAAGAAAAAATTTTTCAAACTAAACAAAATTATCGACTAAATTGTACAAAATTGACTTACCATAACCTCCAAAGATTATCAAAACTGAACTTGTTACACGAGGTATGAATAATTTAAAAATGATTTGAACTAAGAAATTCGTTTACCTAGCACTGCTAGTTTGAAATCCGAAGGCACTGCCCTCTTAATATGATTTCTAAAAACTTTGAAAAAATTCAAAATTCAAAAATTTACCACGTTTTTTAACCGTGAGGCGTAAAACTAGAAAAAGAACTCAAAATAAAAAATTTTAAGTAAATTTGTGGTTTTTAGTATGTATTTATGGTTAAATTCAAAAAATATAAGAATAATACAATACGTAGAAAATCAAAATTCAAAAAATTTAAAAAGGAGACAATTAACACATAACAGGTCTGGATTAAGAAAATTTGAAAAAATGAAAATTTCGTAATACGAAGTACAATATAACGTTATTTCATGGTTATTGCCATTCTTCAGTTGTACGCATCGATTACGATTACATTGTAAAATAAGAAGAAAAAATTTTTCAAACTAAACAAAATTATCGACTAAATTGTACAAAATTGACTTACCATAACCTCCAAAGATTATCAAAACTGAACTTGTTACACGAGGTATGAATAATTTAAAAATGATTTGAACTAAGAAATTCGTTTACCTAGCACTGCTAGTTTGAAATCCGAAGGCACTGCCCTCTTAATATGATTTCTAAAAACTTTGAAAAAATTCAAAATTCAAAAATTTACCACGTTTTTTAACCGTGAGGCGTAAAACTAGAAAAAGAACTCAAAATAAAAAATTTTAAGTAAATTTGTGGTTTTTAGTATGTATTTATGGTTAAATTCAAAAAATATAAGAATAATACAATACGTAGAAAATCAAAATTCAAAAAATTTAAAAAGGAGACAATTAACACATAACAGGTCTGGATTAAGAAAATTTGAAAAAATGAAAATTTCGTAATACGAAGTACAATATAACGTTATTTCATGGTTATTGCCATTCTTCAGTTGTACGCATCGATTACGATTACATTGTAAAATAAGAAGAAAAAATTTTTCAAACTAAACAAAATTATCGACTAAATTGTACAAAATTGACTTACCATAACCTCCAAAGATTATCAAAACTGAACTTGTTACACGAGGTATGAATAATTTAAAAATGATTTGAACTAAGAAATTCGTTTACCTAGCACTGCTAGTTTGAAATCCGAAGGCACTGCCCTCTTAATATGATTTCTAAAAACTTTGAAAAAATTCAAAATTCAAAAATTTACCACGTTTTTTAACCGTGAGGCGTAAAACTAGAAAAAGAACTCAAAATAAAAAATTTTAAGTAAATTTGTGGTTTTTAGTATGTATTTATGGTTAAATTCAAAAAATATAAGAATAATACAATACGTAGAAAATCAAAATTCAAAAAATTTAAAAAGGAGACAATTAACACATAACAGGTCTGGATTAAGAAAATTTGAAAAAATGAAAATTTCGTAATACGAAGTACAATATAACGTTATTTCATGGTTATTGCCATTCTTCAGTTGTACGCATCGATTACGATTACATTGTAAAATAAGAAGAAAAAATTTTTCAAACTAAACAAAATTATCGACTAAATTGTACAAAATTGACTTACCATAACCTCCAAAGATTATCAAAACTGAACTTGTTACACGAGGTATGAATAATTTAAAAATGATTTGAACTAAGAAATTCGTTTACCTAGCACTGCTAGTTTGAAATCCGAAGGCACTGCCCTCTTAATATGATTTCTAAAAACTTTGAAAAAATTCAAAATTCAAAAATTTACCACGTTTTTTAACCGTGAGGCGTAAAACTAGAAAAAGAACTCAAAATAAAAAATTTTAAGTAAATTTGTGGTTTTTAGTATGTATTTATGGTTAAATTCAAAAAATATAAGAATAATACAATACGTAGAAAATCAAAATTCAAAAAATTTAAAAAGGAGACAATTAACACATAACAGGTCTGGATTAAGAAAATTTGAAAAAATGAAAATTTCGTAATACGAAGTACAATATAACGTTATTTCATGGTTATTGCCATTCTTCAGTTGTACGCATCGATTACGATTACATTGTAAAATAAGAAGAAAAAATTTTTCAAACTAAACAAAATTATCGACTAAATTGTACAAAATTGACTTACCATAACCTCCAAAGATTATCAAAACTGAACTTGTTACACGAGGTATGAATAATTTAAAAATGATTTGAACTAAGAAATTCGTTTACCTAGCACTGCTAGTTTGAAATCCGAAGGCACTGCCCTCTTAATATGATTTCTAAAAACTTTGAAAAAATTCAAAATTCAAAAATTTACCACGTTTTTTAACCGTGAGGCGTAAAACTAGAAAAAGAACTCAAAATAAAAAATTTTAAGTAAATTTGTGGTTTTTAGTATGTATTTATGGTTAAATTCAAAAAATATAAGAATAATACAATACGTAGAAAATCAAAATTCAAAAAATTTAAAAAGGAGACAATTAACACATAACAGGTCTGGATTAAGAAAATTTGAAAAAATGAAAATTTCGTAATACGAAGTACAATATAACGTTATTTCATGGTTATTGCCATTCTTCAGTTGTACGCATCGATTACGATTACATTGTAAAATAAGAAGAAAAAATTTTTCAAACTAAACAAAATTATCGACTAAATTGTACAAAATTGACTTACCATAACCTCCAAAGATTATCAAAACTGAACTTGTTACACGAGGTATGAATAATTTAAAAATGATTTGAACTAAGAAATTCGTTTACCTAGCACTGCTAGTTTGAAATCCGAAGGCACTGCCCTCTTAATATGATTTCTAAAAACTTTGAAAAAATTCAAAATTCAAAAATTTACCACGTTTTTTAACCGTGAGGCGTAAAACTAGAAAAAGAACTCAAAATAAAAAATTTTAAGTAAATTTGTGGTTTTTAGTATGTATTTATGGTTAAATTCAAAAAATATAAGAATAATACAATACGTAGAAAATCAAAATTCAAAAAATTTAAAAAGGAGACAATTAACACATAACAGGTCTGGATTAAGAAAATTTGAAAAAATGAAAATTTCGTAATACGAAGTACAATATAACGTTATTTCATGGTTATTGCCATTCTTCAGTTGTACGCATCGATTACGATTACATTGTAAAATAAGAAGAAAAAATTTTTCAAACTAAACAAAATTATCGACTAAATTGTACAAAATTGACTTACCATAACCTCCAAAGATTATCAAAACTGAACTTGTTACACGAGGTATGAATAATTTAAAAATGATTTGAACTAAGAAATTCGTTTACCTAGCACTGCTAGTTTGAAATCCGAAGGCACTGCCCTCTTAATATGATTTCTAAAAACTTTGAAAAAATTCAAAATTCAAAAATTTACCACGTTTTTTAACCGTGAGGCGTAAAACTAGAAAAAGAACTCAAAATAAAAAATTTTAAGTAAATTTGTGGTTTTTAGTATGTATTTATGGTTAAATTCAAAAAATATAAGAATAATACAATACGTAGAAAATCAAAATTCAAAAAATTTAAAAAGGAGACAATTAACACATAACAGGTCTGGATTAAGAAAATTTGAAAAAATGAAAATTTCGTAATACGAAGTACAATATAACGTTATTTCATGGTTATTGCCATTCTTCAGTTGTACGCATCGATTACGATTACATTGTAAAATAAGAAGAAAAAATTTTTCAAACTAAACAAAATTATCGACTAAATTGTACAAAATTGACTTACCATAACCTCCAAAGATTATCAAAACTGAACTTGTTACACGAGGTATGAATAATTTAAAAATGATTTGAACTAAGAAATTCGTTTACCTAGCACTGCTAGTTTGAAATCCGAAGGCACTGCCCTCTTAATATGATTTCTAAAAACTTTGAAAAAATTCAAAATTCAAAAATTTACCACGTTTTTTAACCGTGAGGCGTAAAACTAGAAAAAGAACTCAAAATAAAAAATTTTAAGTAAATTTGTGGTTTTTAGTATGTATTTATGGTTAAATTCAAAAAATATAAGAATAATACAATACGTAGAAAATCAAAATTCAAAAAATTTAAAAAGGAGACAATTAACACATAACAGGTCTGGATTAAGAAAATTTGAAAAAATGAAAATTTCGTAATACGAAGTACAATATAACGTTATTTCATGGTTATTGCCATTCTTCAGTTGTACGCATCGATTACGATTACATTGTAAAATAAGAAGAAAAAATTTTTCAAACTAAACAAAATTATCGACTAAATTGTACAAAATTGACTTACCATAACCTCCAAAGATTATCAAAACTGAACTTGTTACACGAGGTATGAATAATTTAAAAATGATTTGAACTAAGAAATTCGTTTACCTAGCACTGCTAGTTTGAAATCCGAAGGCACTGCCCTCTTAATATGATTTCTAAAAACTTTGAAAAAATTCAAAATTCAAAAATTTACCACGTTTTTTAACCGTGAGGCGTAAAACTAGAAAAAGAACTCAAAATAAAAAATTTTAAGTAAATTTGTGGTTTTTAGTATGTATTTATGGTTAAATTCAAAAAATATAAGAATAATACAATACGTAGAAAATCAAAATTCAAAAAATTTAAAAAGGAGACAATTAACACATAACAGGTCTGGATTAAGAAAATTTGAAAAAATGAAAATTTCGTAATACGAAGTACAATATAACGTTATTTCATGGTTATTGCCATTCTTCAGTTGTACGCATCGATTACGATTACATTGTAAAATAAGAAGAAAAAATTTTTCAAACTAAACAAAATTATCGACTAAATTGTACAAAATTGACTTACCATAACCTCCAAAGATTATCAAAACTGAACTTGTTACACGAGGTATGAATAATTTAAAAATGATTTGAACTAAGAAATTCGTTTACCTAGCACTGCTAGTTTGAAATCCGAAGGCACTGCCCTCTTAATATGATTTCTAAAAACTTTGAAAAAATTCAAAATTCAAAAATTTACCACGTTTTTTAACCGTGAGGCGTAAAACTAGAAAAAGAACTCAAAATAAAAAATTTTAAGTAAATTTGTGGTTTTTAGTATGTATTTATGGTTAAATTCAAAAAATATAAGAATAATACAATACGTAGAAAATCAAAATTCAAAAAATTTAAAAAGGAGACAATTAACACATAACAGGTCTGGATTAAGAAAATTTGAAAAAATGAAAATTTCGTAATACGAAGTACAATATAACGTTATTTCATGGTTATTGCCATTCTTCAGTTGTACGCATCGATTACGATTACATTGTAAAATAAGAAGAAAAAATTTTTCAAACTAAACAAAATTATCGACTAAATTGTACAAAATTGACTTACCATAACCTCCAAAGATTATCAAAACTGAACTTGTTACACGAGGTATGAATAATTTAAAAATGATTTGAACTAAGAAATTCGTTTACCTAGCACTGCTAGTTTGAAATCCGAAGGCACTGCCCTCTTAATATGATTTCTAAAAACTTTGAAAAAATTCAAAATTCAAAAATTTACCACGTTTTTTAACCGTGAGGCGTAAAACTAGAAAAAGAACTCAAAATAAAAAATTTTAAGTAAATTTGTGGTTTTTAGTATGTATTTATGGTTAAATTCAAAAAATATAAGAATAATACAATACGTAGAAAATCAAAATTCAAAAAATTTAAAAAGGAGACAATTAACACATAACAGGTCTGGATTAAGAAAATTTGAAAAAATGAAAATTTCGTAATACGAAGTACAATATAACGTTATTTCATGGTTATTGCCATTCTTCAGTTGTACGCATCGATTACGATTACATTGTAAAATAAGAAGAAAAAATTTTTCAAACTAAACAAAATTATCGACTAAATTGTACAAAATTGACTTACCATAACCTCCAAAGATTATCAAAACTGAACTTGTTACACGAGGTATGAATAATTTAAAAATGATTTGAACTAAGAAATTCGTTTACCTAGCACTGCTAGTTTGAAATCCGAAGGCACTGCCCTCTTAATATGATTTCTAAAAACTTTGAAAAAATTCAAAATTCAAAAATTTACCACGTTTTTTAACCGTGAGGCGTAAAACTAGAAAAAGAACTCAAAATAAAAAATTTTAAGTAAATTTGTGGTTTTTAGTATGTATTTATGGTTAAATTCAAAAAATATAAGAATAATACAATACGTAGAAAATCAAAATTCAAAAAATTTAAAAAGGAGACAATTAACACATAACAGGTCTGGATTAAGAAAATTTGAAAAAATGAAAATTTCGTAATACGAAGTACAATATAACGTTATTTCATGGTTATTGCCATTCTTCAGTTGTACGCATCGATTACGATTACATTGTAAAATAAGAAGAAAAAATTTTTCAAACTAAACAAAATTATCGACTAAATTGTACAAAATTGACTTACCATAACCTCCAAAGATTATCAAAACTGAACTTGTTACACGAGGTATGAATAATTTAAAAATGATTTGAACTAAGAAATTCGTTTACCTAGCACTGCTAGTTTGAAATCCGAAGGCACTGCCCTCTTAATATGATTTCTAAAAACTTTGAAAAAATTCAAAATTCAAAAATTTACCACGTTTTTTAACCGTGAGGCGTAAAACTAGAAAAAGAACTCAAAATAAAAAATTTTAAGTAAATTTGTGGTTTTTAGTATGTATTTATGGTTAAATTCAAAAAATATAAGAATAATACAATACGTAGAAAATCAAAATTCAAAAAATTTAAAAAGGAGACAATTAACACATAACAGGTCTGGATTAAGAAAATTTGAAAAAATGAAAATTTCGTAATACGAAGTACAATATAACGTTATTTCATGGTTATTGCCATTCTTCAGTTGTACGCATCGATTACGATTACATTGTAAAATAAGAAGAAAAATTTTTCAAACTAAACAAAATTATCGACTAAATTGTACAAAATTGACTTACCATAACCTCCAAAGATTATCAAAACTGAACTTGTTACACGAGGTATGAATAATTTAAAAATGATTTGAACTAAGAAATTCGTTTACCTAGCACTGCTAGTTTGAAATCCGAAGGCACTGCCCTCTTAATATGATTTCTAAAAACTTTGAAAAAATTCAAAATTCAAAAATTTACCACGTTTTTTAACCGTGAGGCGTAAAACTAGAAAAAGAACTCAAAATAAAAAATTTTAAGTAAATTTGTGGTTTTTAGTATGTATTTATGGTTAAATTCAAAAAATATAAGAATAATACAATACGTAGAAAATCAAAATTCAAAAAATTTAAAAAGGAGACAATTAACACATAACAGGTCTGGATTAAGAAAATTTGAAAAAATGAAAATTTCGTAATACGAAGTACAATATAACGTTATTTCATGGTTATTGCCATTCTTCAGTTGTACGCATCGATTACGATTACATTGTAAAATAAGAAGAAAAAATTTTTCAAACTAAACAAAATTATCGACTAAATTGTACAAAATTGACTTACCATAACCTCCAAAGATTATCAAAACTGAACTTGTTACACGAGGTATGAATAATTTAAAAATGATTTGAACTAAGAAATTCGTTTACCTAGCACTGCTAGTTTGAAATCCGAAGGCACTGCCCTCTTAATATGATTTCTAAAAACTTTGAAAAAATTCAAAATTCAAAAATTTACCACGTTTTTTAACCGTGAGGCGTAAAACTAGAAAAAGAACTCAAAATAAAAAATTTTAAGTAAATTTGTGGTTTTTAGTATGTATTTATGGTTAAATTCAAAAAATATAAGAATAATACAATACGTAGAAAATCAAAATTCAAAAAATTTAAAAAGGAGACAATTAACACATAACAGGTCTGGATTAAGAAAATTTGAAAAAATGAAAATTTCGTAATACGAAGTACAATATAACGTTATTTCATGGTTATTGCCATTCTTCAGTTGTACGCATCGATTACGATTACATTGTAAAATAAGAAGAAAAAATTTTTCAAACTAAACAAAATTATCGACTAAATTGTACAAAATTGACTTACCATAACCTCCAAAGATTATCAAAACTGAACTTGTTACACGAGGTATGAATAATTTAAAAATGATTTGAACTAAGAAATTCGTTTACCTAGCACTGCTAGTTTGAAATCCGAAGGCACTGCCCTCTTAATATGATTTCTAAAAACTTTGAAAAAATTCAAAATTCAAAAATTTACCACGTTTTTTAACCGTGAGGCGTAAAACTAGAAAAAGAACTCAAAATAAAAAATTTTAAGTAAATTTGTGGTTTTTAGTATGTATTTATGGTTAAATTCAAAAAATATAAGAATAATACAATACGTAGAAAATCAAAATTCAAAAAATTTAAAAAGGAGACAATTAACACATAACAGGTCTGGATTAAGAAAATTTGAAAAAATGAAAATTTCGTAATACGAAGTACAATATAACGTTATTTCATGGTTATTGCCATTCTTCAGTTGTACGCATCGATTACGATTACATTGTAAAATAAGAAGAAAAAATTTTTCAAACTAAACAAAATTATCGACTAAATTGTACAAAATTGACTTACCATAACCTCCAAAGATTATCAAAACTGAACTTGTTACACGAGGTATGAATAATTTAAAAATGATTTGAACTAAGAAATTCGTTTACCTAGCACTGCTAGTTTGAAATCCGAAGGCACTGCCCTCTTAATATGATTTCTAAAAACTTTGAAAAAATTCAAAATTCAAAAATTTACCACGTTTTTTAACCGTGAGGCGTAAAACTAGAAAAAGAACTCAAAATAAAAAATTTTAAGTAAATTTGTGGTTTTTAGTATGTATTTATGGTTAAATTCAAAAAATATAAGAATAATACAATACGTAGAAAATCAAAATTCAAAAAATTTAAAAAGGAGACAATTAACACATAACAGGTCTGGATTAAGAAAATTTGAAAAAATGAAAATTTCGTAATACGAAGTACAATATAACGTTATTTCATGGTTATTGCCATTCTTCAGTTGTACGCATCGATTACGATTACATTGTAAAATAAGAAGAAAAAATTTTTCAAACTAAACAAAATTATCGACTAAATTGTACAAAATTGACTTACCATAACCTCCAAAGATTATCAAAACTGAACTTGTTACACGAGGTATGAATAATTTAAAAATGATTTGAACTAAGAAATTCGTTTACCTAGCACTGCTAGTTTGAAATCCGAAGGCACTGCCCTCTTAATATGATTTCTAAAAACTTTGAAAAAATTCAAAATTCAAAAATTTACCACGTTTTTTAACCGTGAGGCGTAAAACTAGAAAAAGAACTCAAAATAAAAAATTTTAAGTAAATTTGTGGTTTTTAGTATGTATTTATGGTTAAATTCAAAAAATATAAGAATAATACAATACGTAGAAAATCAAAATTCAAAAAATTTAAAAAGGAGACAATTAACACATAACAGGTCTGGATTAAGAAAATTTGAAAAAATGAAAATTTCGTAATACGAAGTACAATATAACGTTATTTCATGGTTATTGCCATTCTTCAGTTGTACGCATCGATTACGATTACATTGTAAAATAACGTTATATTGTTATATTGTATAACGAAATAACGTTATATTGTACTTCGTATTACGAAATTTTCATTTTTTCAAATTTTCTTAATCCAGACCTGTTATGTGTTAATTGTCTCCTTTTTAAATTTTTTGAATTTTGATTTTCTACGTATTGTATTATTCTTATATTTTTTGAATTTAACCATAAATACATACTAAAAACCACAAATTTACTTAAAATTTTTTATTTTGAGTTCTTTTTCTAGTTTTACGCCTCACGGTTAAAAAACGTGGTAAATTTTTGAATTTTGAATTTTTTCAAAGTTTTTAGAAATCATATTAAGAGGGCAGTGCCTTCGGATTTCAAACTAGCAGTGCTAGGTAAACGAATTTCTTAGTTCAAATCATTTTTAAATTATTCATACCTCGTGTAACAAGTTCAGTTTTGATAATCTTTGGAGGTTATGGTAAGTCAATTTTGTACAATTTAGTCGATAATTTTGTTTAGTTTGAAAAATTTTTTCTTCTTATTTTACAATGTAATCGTAATCGATGCGTACAACTGAAGAATGGCAATAACCATGAAATAACGTTATATTGTACTTCGTATTACGAAATTTTCATTTTTTCAAATTTTCTTAATCCAGACCTGTTATGTGTTAATTGTCTCCTTTTTAAATTTTTTGAATTTTGATTTTCTACGTATTGTATTATTCTTATATTTTTTGAATTTAACCATAAATACATACTAAAAACCACAAATTTACTTAAAATTTTTTATTTTGAGTTCTTTTTCTAGTTTTACGCCTCACGGTTAAAAAACGTGGTAAATTTTTGAATTTTTGAATTTTTTCAAAGTTTTTAGAAATCATATTAAGAGGGCAGTGCCTTCGGATTTCAAACTAGCAGTGCTAGGTAAACGAATTTCTTAGTTCAAATCATTTTTAAATTATTCATACCTCGTGTAACAAGTTCAGTTTTGATAATCTTTGGAGGTTATGGTAAGTCAATTTTGTACAATTTAGTCGATAATTTTGTTTAGTTTGAAAAATTTTTTCTTCTTATTTTACAATGTAATCGTAATCGATGCGTACAACTGAAGAATGGCAATAACCATGAAATAACGTTATATTGTACTTCGTATTACGAAATTTTCATTTTTTCAAATTTTCTTAATCCAGACCTGTTATGTGTTAATTGTCTCCTTTTTAAATTTTTTGAATTTTGATTTTCTACGTATTGTATTATTCTTATATTTTTTGAATTTAACCATAAATACATACTAAAAACCACAAATTTACTTAAAATTTTTTATTTTGAGTTCTTTTTCTAGTTTTACGCCTCACGGTTAAAAAACGTGGTAAATTTTTGAATTTTGAATTTTTTCAAAGTTTTTAGAAATCATATTAAGAGGGCAGTGCCTTCGGATTTCAAACTAGCAGTGCTAGGTAAACGAATTTCTTAGTTCAAATCATTTTTAAATTATTCATACCTCGTGTAACAAGTTCAGTTTTGATAATCTTTGGAGGTTATGGTAAGTCAATTTTGTACAATTTAGTCGATAATTTTGTTTAGTTTGAAAAATTTTTTCTTCTTATTTTACAATGTAATCGTAATCGATGCGTACAACTGAAGAATGGCAATAACCATGAAATAACGTTATATTGTACTTCGTATTACGAAATTTTCATTTTTTCAAATTTTCTTAATCCAGACCTGTTATGTGTTAATTGTCTCCTTTTTAAATTTTTTGAATTTTGATTTTCTACGTATTGTATTATTCTTATATTTTTTGAATTTAACCATAAATACATACTAAAAACCACAAATTTACTTAAAATTTTTTATTTTGAGTTCTTTTTCTAGTTTTACGCCTCACGGTTAAAAAACGTGGTAAATTTTTGAATTTTGAATTTTTTCAAAGTTTTTAGAAATCATATTAAGAGGGCAGTGCCTTCGGATTTCAAACTAGCAGTGCTAGGTAAACGAATTTCTTAGTTCAAATCATTTTTAAATTATTCATACCTCGTGTAACAAGTTCAGTTTTGATAATCTTTGGAGGTTATGGTAAGTCAATTTTGTACAATTTAGTCGATAATTTTGTTTAGTTTGAAAAATTTTTTCTTCTTATTTTACAATGTAATCGTAATCGATGCGTACAACTGAAGAATGGCAATAACCATGAAATAACGTTATATTGTACTTCGTATTACGAAATTTTCATTTTTTCAAATTTTCTTAATCCAGACCTGTTATGTGTTAATTGTCTCCTTTTTAAATTTTTTGAATTTTGATTTTCTACGTATTGTATTATTCTTATATTTTTTGAATTTAACCATAAATACATACTAAAAACCACAAATTTACTTAAAATTTTTTATTTTGAGTTCTTTTTCTAGTTTTACGCCTCACGGTTAAAAAACGTGGTAAATTTTTGAATTTTGAATTTTTTCAAAGTTTTTAGAAATCATATTAAGAGGGCAGTGCCTTCGGATTTCAAACTAGCAGTGCTAGGTAAACGAATTTCTTAGTTCAAATCATTTTTAAATTATTCATACCTCGTGTAACAAGTTCAGTTTTGATAATCTTTGGAGGTTATGGTAAGTCAATTTTGTACAATTTAGTCGATAATTTTGTTTAGTTTGAAAAATTTTTTCTTCTTATTTTACAATGTAATCGTAATCGATGCGTACAACTGAAGAATGGCAATAACCATGAAATAACGTTATATTGTACTTCGTATTACGAAATTTTCATTTTTTCAAATTTTCTTAATCCAGACCTGTTATGTGTTAATTGTCTCCTTTTTAAATTTTTTGAATTTTGATTTTCTACGTATTGTATTATTCTTATATTTTTTGAATTTAACCATAAATACATACTAAAAACCACAAATTTACTTAAAATTTTTTATTTTGAGTTCTTTTTCTAGTTTTACGCCTCACGGTTAAAAAACGTGGTAAATTTTTGAATTTTGAATTTTTTCAAAGTTTTTAGAAATCATATTAAGAGGGCAGTGCCTTCGGATTTCAAACTAGCAGTGCTAGGTAAACGAATTTCTTAGTTCAAATCATTTTTAAATTATTCATACCTCGTGTAACAAGTTCAGTTTTGATAATCTTTGGAGGTTATGGTAAGTCAATTTTGTACAATTTAGTCGATAATTTTGTTTAGTTTGAAAAATTTTTTCTTCTTATTTTACAATGTAATCGTAATCGATGCGTACAACTGAAGAATGGCAATAACCATGAAATAACGTTATATTGTACTTCGTATTACGAAATTTTCATTTTTTCAAATTTTCTTAATCCAGACCTGTTATGTGTTAATTGTCTCCTTTTTAAATTTTTTGAATTTTGATTTTCTACGTATTGTATTATTCTTATATTTTTTGAATTTAACCATAAATACATACTAAAAACCACAAATTTACTTAAAATTTTTTATTTTGAGTTCTTTTTCTAGTTTTACGCCTCACGGTTAAAAAACGTGGTAAATTTTTGAATTTTGAATTTTTTCAAAGTTTTTAGAAATCATATTAAGAGGGCAGTGCCTTCGGATTTCAAACTAGCAGTGCTAGGTAAACGAATTTCTTAGTTCAAATCATTTTTAAATTATTCATACCTCGTGTAACAAGTTCAGTTTTGATAATCTTTGGAGGTTATGGTAAGTCAATTTTGTACAATTTAGTCGATAATTTTGTTTAGTTTGAAAAATTTTTTCTTCTTATTTTACAATGTAATCGTAATCGATGCGTACAACTGAAGAATGGCAATAACCATGAAATAACGTTATATTGTACTTCGTATTACGAAATTTTCATTTTTTCAAATTTTCTTAATCCAGACCTGTTATGTGTTAATTGTCTCCTTTTTAAATTTTTTGAATTTTGATTTTCTACGTATTGTATTATTCTTATATTTTTTGAATTTAACCATAAATACATACTAAAAACCACAAATTTACTTAAAATTTTTTATTTTGAGTTCTTTTTCTAGTTTTACGCCTCACGGTTAAAAAACGTGGTAAATTTTTGAATTTTGAATTTTTTCAAAGTTTTTAGAAATCATATTAAGAGGGCAGTGCCTTCGGATTTCAAACTAGCAGTGCTAGGTAAACGAATTTCTTAGTTCAAATCATTTTTAAATTATTCATACCTCGTGTAACAAGTTCAGTTTTGATAATCTTTGGAGGTTATGGTAAGTCAATTTTGTACAATTTAGTCGATAATTTTGTTTAGTTTGAAAAATTTTTTCTTCTTATTTTACAATGTAATCGTAATCGATGCGTACAACTGAAGAATGGCAATAACCATGAAATAACGTTATATTGTACTTCGTATTACGAAATTTTCATTTTTTCAAATTTTCTTAATCCAGACCTGTTATGTGTTAATTGTCTCCTTTTTAAATTTTTTGAATTTTGATTTTCTACGTATTGTATTATTCTTATATTTTTTGAATTTAACCATAAATACATACTAAAAACCACAAATTTACTTAAAATTTTTTATTTTGAGTTCTTTTTCTAGTTTTACGCCTCACGGTTAAAAAACGTGGTAAATTTTTGAATTTTGAATTTTTTCAAAGTTTTTAGAAATCATATTAAGAGGGCAGTGCCTTCGGATTTCAAACTAGCAGTGCTAGGTAAACGAATTTCTTAGTTCAAATCATTTTTAAATTATTCATACCTCGTGTAACAAGTTCAGTTTTGATAATCTTTGGAGGTTATGGTAAGTCAATTTTGTACAATTTAGTCGATAATTTTGTTTAGTTTGAAAAATTTTTTCTTCTTATTTTACAATGTAATCGTAATCGATGCGTACAACTGAAGAATGGCAATAACCATGAAATAACGTTATATTGTACTTCGTATTACGAAATTTTCATTTTTTCAAATTTTCTTAATCCAGACCTGTTATGTGTTAATTGTCTCCTTTTTAAATTTTTTGAATTTTGATTTTCTACGTATTGTATTATTCTTATATTTTTTGAATTTAACCATAAATACATACTAAAAACCACAAATTTACTTAAAATTTTTTATTTTGAGTTCTTTTTCTAGTTTTACGCCTCACGGTTAAAAAACGTGGTAAATTTTTGAATTTTGAATTTTTTCAAAGTTTTTAGAAATCATATTAAGAGGGCAGTGCCTTCGGATTTCAAACTAGCAGTGCTAGGTAAACGAATTTCTTAGTTCAAATCATTTTTAAATTATTCATACCTCGTGTAACAAGTTCAGTTTTGATAATCTTTGGAGGTTATGGTAAGTCAATTTTGTACAATTTAGTCGATAATTTTGTTTAGTTTGAAAAATTTTTTCTTCTTATTTTACAATGTAATCGTAATCGATGCGTACAACTGAAGAATGGCAATAACCATGAAATAACGTTATATTGTACTTCGTATTACGAAATTTTCATTTTTTCAAATTTTCTTAATCCAGACCTGTTATGTGTTAATTGTCTCCTTTTTAAATTTTTTGAATTTTGATTTTCTACGTATTGTATTATTCTTATATTTTTTGAATTTAACCATAAATACATACTAAAAACCACAAATTTACTTAAAATTTTTTATTTTGAGTTCTTTTTCTAGTTTTACGCCTCACGGTTAAAAAACGTGGTAAATTTTTGAATTTTGAATTTTTTCAAAGTTTTTAGAAATCATATTAAGAGGGCAGTGCCTTCGGATTTCAAACTAGCAGTGCTAGGTAAACGAATTTCTTAGTTCAAATCATTTTTAAATTATTCATACCTCGTGTAACAAGTTCAGTTTTGATAATCTTTGGAGGTTATGGTAAGTCAATTTTGTACAATTTAGTCGATAATTTTGTTTAGTTTGAAAAATTTTTTCTTCTTATTTTACAATGTAATCGTAATCGATGCGTACAACTGAAGAATGGCAATAACCATGAAATAACGTTATATTGTACTTCGTATTACGAAATTTTCATTTTTTCAAATTTTCTTAATCCAGACCTGTTATGTGTTAATTGTCTCCTTTTTAAATTTTTTGAATTTTGATTTTCTACGTATTGTATTATTCTTATATTTTTTGAATTTAACCATAAATACATACTAAAAACCACAAATTTACTTAAAATTTTTTATTTTGAGTTCTTTTTCTAGTTTTACGCCTCACGGTTAAAAAACGTGGTAAATTTTTGAATTTTGAATTTTTTCAAAGTTTTTAGAAATCATATTAAGAGGGCAGTGCCTTCGGATTTCAAACTAGCAGTGCTAGGTAAACGAATTTCTTAGTTCAAATCATTTTTAAATTATTCATACCTCGTGTAACAAGTTCAGTTTTGATAATCTTTGGAGGTTATGGTAAGTCAATTTTGTACAATTTAGTCGATAATTTTGTTTAGTTTGAAAAATTTTTTCTTCTTATTTTACAATGTAATCGTAATCGATGCGTACAACTGAAGAATGGCAATAACCATGAAATAACGTTATATTGTACTTCGTATTACGAAATTTTCATTTTTTCAAATTTTCTTAATCCAGACCTGTTATGTGTTAATTGTCTCCTTTTTAAATTTTTTGAATTTTGATTTTCTACGTATTGTATTATTCTTATATTTTTTGAATTTAACCATAAATACATACTAAAAACCACAAATTTACTTAAAATTTTTTATTTTGAGTTCTTTTTCTAGTTTTACGCCTCACGGTTAAAAAACGTGGTAAATTTTTGAATTTTGAATTTTTTCAAAGTTTTTAGAAATCATATTAAGAGGGCAGTGCCTTCGGATTTCAAACTAGCAGTGCTAGGTAAACGAATTTCTTAGTTCAAATCATTTTTAAATTATTCATACCTCGTGTAACAAGTTCAGTTTTGATAATCTTTGGAGGTTATGGTAAGTCAATTTTGTACAATTTAGTCGATAATTTTGTTTAGTTTGAAAAATTTTTTCTTCTTATTTTACAATGTAATCGTAATCGATGCGTACAACTGAAGAATGGCAATAACCATGAAATAACGTTATATTGTACTTCGTATTACGAAATTTTCATTTTTTCAAATTTTCTTAATCCAGACCTGTTATGTGTTAATTGTCTCCTTTTTAAATTTTTTGAATTTTGATTTTCTACGTATTGTATTATTCTTATATTTTTTGAATTTAACCATAAATACATACTAAAAACCACAAATTTACTTAAAATTTTTTATTTTGAGTTCTTTTTCTAGTTTTACGCCTCACGGTTAAAAAACGTGGTAAATTTTTGAATTTTGAATTTTTTCAAAGTTTTTAGAAATCATATTAAGAGGGCAGTGCCTTCGGATTTCAAACTAGCAGTGCTAGGTAAACGAATTTCTTAGTTCAAATCATTTTTAAATTATTCATACCTCGTGTAACAAGTTCAGTTTTGATAATCTTTGGAGGTTATGGTAAGTCAATTTTGTACAATTTAGTCGATAATTTTGTTTAGTTTGAAAAATTTTTTCTTCTTATTTTACAATGTAATCGTAATCGATGCGTACAACTGAAGAATGGCAATAACCATGAAATAACGTTATATTGTACTTCGTATTACGAAATTTTCATTTTTTCAAATTTTCTTAATCCAGACCTGTTATGTGTTAATTGTCTCCTTTTTAAATTTTTTGAATTTTGATTTTCTACGTATTGTATTATTCTTATATTTTTTGAATTTAACCATAAATACATACTAAAAACCACAAATTTACTTAAAATTTTTTATTTTGAGTTCTTTTTCTAGTTTTACGCCTCACGGTTAAAAAACGTGGTAAATTTTTGAATTTTGAATTTTTTCAAAGTTTTTAGAAATCATATTAAGAGGGCAGTGCCTTCGGATTTCAAACTAGCAGTGCTAGGTAAACGAATTTCTTAGTTCAAATCATTTTTAAATTATTCATACCTCGTGTAACAAGTTCAGTTTTGATAATCTTTGGAGGTTATGGTAAGTCAATTTTGTACAATTTAGTCGATAATTTTGTTTAGTTTGAAAAATTTTTTCTTCTTATTTTACAATGTAATCGTAATCGATGCGTACAACTGAAGAATGGCAATAACCATGAAATAACGTTATATTGTACTTCGTATTACGAAATTTTCATTTTTTCAAATTTTCTTAATCCAGACCTGTTATGTGTTAATTGTCTCCTTTTTAAATTTTTTGAATTTTGATTTTCTACGTATTGTATTATTCTTATATTTTTTGAATTTAACCATAAATACATACTAAAAACCACAAATTTACTTAAAATTTTTTATTTTGAGTTCTTTTTCTAGTTTTACGCCTCACGGTTAAAAAACGTGGTAAATTTTTGAATTTTGAATTTTTTCAAAGTTTTTAGAAATCATATTAAGAGGGCAGTGCCTTCGGATTTCAAACTAGCAGTGCTAGGTAAACGAATTTCTTAGTTCAAATCATTTTTAAATTATTCATACCTCGTGTAACAAGTTCAGTTTTGATAATCTTTGGAGGTTATGGTAAGTCAATTTTGTACAATTTAGTCGATAATTTTGTTTAGTTTGAAAAATTTTTTCTTCTTATTTTACAATGTAATCGTAATCGATGCGTACAACTGAAGAATGGCAATAACCATGAAATAACGTTATATTGTACTTCGTATTACGAAATTTTCATTTTTTCAAATTTTCTTAATCCAGACCTGTTATGTGTTAATTGTCTCCTTTTTAAATTTTTTGAATTTTGATTTTCTACGTATTGTATTATTCTTATATTTTTTGAATTTAACCATAAATACATACTAAAAACCACAAATTTACTTAAAATTTTTTATTTTGAGTTCTTTTTCTAGTTTTACGCCTCACGGTTAAAAAACGTGGTAAATTTTTGAATTTTGAATTTTTTCAAAGTTTTTAGAAATCATATTAAGAGGGCAGTGCCTTCGGATTTCAAACTAGCAGTGCTAGGTAAACGAATTTCTTAGTTCAAATCATTTTTAAATTATTCATACCTCGTGTAACAAGTTCAGTTTTGATAATCTTTGGAGGTTATGGTAAGTCAATTTTGTACAATTTAGTCGATAATTTTGTTTAGTTTGAAAAATTTTTTCTTCTTATTTTACAATGTAATCGTAATCGATGCGTACAACTGAAGAATGGCAATAACCATGAAATAACGTTATATTGTACTTCGTATTACGAAATTTTCATTTTTTCAAATTTTCTTAATCCAGACCTGTTATGTGTTAATTGTCTCCTTTTTAAATTTTTTGAATTTTGATTTTCTACGTATTGTATTATTCTTATATTTTTTGAATTTAACCATAAATACATACTAAAAACCACAAATTTACTTAAAATTTTTTATTTTGAGTTCTTTTTCTAGTTTTACGCCTCACGGTTAAAAAACGTGGTAAATTTTTGAATTTTGAATTTTTTCAAAGTTTTTAGAAATCATATTAAGAGGGCAGTGCCTTCGGATTTCAAACTAGCAGTGCTAGGTAAACGAATTTCTTAGTTCAAATCATTTTTAAATTATTCATACCTCGTGTAACAAGTTCAGTTTTGATAATCTTTGGAGGTTATGGTAAGTCAATTTTGTACAATTTAGTCGATAATTTTGTTTAGTTTGAAAAATTTTTTCTTCTTATTTTACAATGTAATCGTAATCGATGCGTACAACTGAAGAATGGCAATAACCATGAAATAACGTTATATTGTACTTCGTATTACGAAATTTTCATTTTTTCAAATTTTCTTAATCCAGACCTGTTATGTGTTAATTGTCTCCTTTTTAAATTTTTTGAATTTTGATTTTCTACGTATTGTATTATTCTTATATTTTTTGAATTTAACCATAAATACATACTAAAAACCACAAATTTACTTAAAATTTTTTATTTTGAGTTCTTTTTCTAGTTTTACGCCTCACGGTTAAAAAACGTGGTAAATTTTTGAATTTTGAATTTTTTCAAAGTTTTTAGAAATCATATTAAGAGGGCAGTGCCTTCGGATTTCAAACTAGCAGTGCTAGGTAAACGAATTTCTTAGTTCAAATCATTTTTAAATTATTCATACCTCGTGTAACAAGTTCAGTTTTGATAATCTTTGGAGGTTATGGTAAGTCAATTTTGTACAATTTAGTCGATAATTTTGTTTAGTTTGAAAAATTTTTTCTTCTTATTTTACAATGTAATCGTAATCGATGCGTACAACTGAAGAATGGCAATAACCATGAAATAACGTTATATTGTACTTCGTATTACGAAATTTTCATTTTTTCAAATTTTCTTAATCCAGACCTGTTATGTGTTAATTGTCTCCTTTTTAAATTTTTTGAATTTTGATTTTCTACGTATTGTATTATTCTTATATTTTTTGAATTTAACCATAAATACATACTAAAAACCACAAATTTACTTAAAATTTTTTATTTTGAGTTCTTTTTCTAAATAAAGTAGTAATAACTACCATTTCTCAGTTTCCTTTCTGATATCGTCAGCAAACCCACCTCTGTAATGAATTTCCTTGATTTATAGATGACAGCGAAAAACCTAAAAATAAAGGACTTTTACCTCGACTTTTACTTGCACAAAGAAGTTACTCTTCGGGTCATGAAATGACATTAACATTTTCAAGAAGAGAGAAACGGCGGCGATGTTATAAACCTGACGCTAGCGCAACTTAATTCCTGCTAATTCTTTTATAAGTTTACATAGTGAATGAATAAAGATTATCCATTTGGATAATCGGATTAAGTATTGTCTTATAACTTTACCAGACATGGGCGAATCTTTTAAATTAATTTTTGCGCGTCAGTGATGGGCAGCGAATCGAAAACGTATAATACAAGTTTTTTAATTGATATTTGAAAATTTCAAAAATTATTGAATAATTTGACATTTATGGAAATGATCTAATCAAGCTAATTAAATATTCAAATTTTTATATTTTTATTGGTTTACATTTGACAAGTAATACCAACAGACGTCAGTTTCTTCACTTAAATTAAAGCATAGTGAATTTACTGGTCAACGCCAGTATTGAAAGTAAATCACTTTCCGCACTAGTGCGTAAAAGTGGCTCATTTTGTAATTCAAATCAGTGTAGAGGTGGGCTATTACGTAACGGTAGTAGATTAATATTTTAGTATTTTTTTGTTGAATTTTTAAAACTAACTAACATAAGATATTTAAAAAAAATTTATTAAACATATTTTATTACATTTGTAGGTACTTGTTGTATAATACTGTAAAAGCTGGTTCACACTATGCGATTTCTCATGCGACTTGTCGCATGACTTGTCAATTAGAAATATTTTTACGTTCACACTATACAATTTTTGGTATTCAGTAACATAAAAACAAAAAAATGCAATGCGAATTGCTTATTATTTTAGATAGGATTTTTTAAAACCTAACTTGATCAAATAAATAAATGAATTTTATAGTACCATTATTCTCATTGCGCTGCGTCAGAAAACCTTGATTGTGTCAATCAATTGTCAACTTTTAAATGACACTTTTTTTGAGAAAGAAACGATCGATTTAAAAAGCAAAAAAAATGGCATTCATCATCTTTAACTCTGCTTTTAGTGGAAAGTAAGAGGCAGTAAAAGGAACGTAAAGCAAATATAATAGCTTTTTACACAACCAGGAGTAAAAGTGATTCTTTTGATAACTAAGGATGGAGGTTGTCTATCAAAGACAATAAAGATTTAAAGTACCTACTGCTACCATTCCATGGCCAAGTACCCTATCCAACTTAAGTACATATTTTTTTGTTTTTAATAAATTTTTTATTTAAGTATTACATTGTTATTTTAAAGCTTCAGCTAAGCATAGATAAATATATAGTGATAAACTTTATACTTGTCGTAGTAATTGGCATGTGTGACGGCGATAAAGTTTTTAATTTTCATATTTTGAAAGAGAAAAAACGTAAGTTTAGCTTTTGCTGAAAAATTAATCTTCGATCAAATTTGAAAAATTGAAGAGCAAAAAAGTTGGCAAATTCAGAGCTGTTGTCTCCTAAAAAGTGCCGTTTCGGTTCGTCCCTGTCTATGCTACACGAAACTGATAAACTCAACGAAACTTAACATAGACTCCATACAACCTTTTTTTTTACAGTTTCACCGACTTTATTTTTAGTGATTACTTCCTTCTTTATATCCCCCATCTTCACATTGATTTTTGCGACTTATTGTTACTTAAGCGATGAAGAAATAATGAAACATTGTTGAGTTTATTGAATAACATCAGTTCTTAACCAATTTTTGAAGATTGCTAAGACAAAGTGAATATTTTATTTGTTTCCCAGCTCAGTTCTTTAGTAGTGCTTACTTACTTTGTTATAAACTATTTTCAAAATTACGTATTTGAAAATGAAATAAGTTTTAATAATTTTAAGTAACGTATTTGTGTTTTATTTAACTTTACAATCAGAATTATGAATTATTAAAATAAATCTTTTAAAAAGATCGTAAAAACAATATTTCAATCATAATAGCACATAAATGAAATACGTAAATTGCAGTAATCAAAAGTTTAACCAATAAATTCTACATATACTGAAGCAATAAAGCTTAACAACAAAATATTGTTTTCAGTTGTTTCGGAAGCTTTCTTAGTTCGCACATTATGCTAATTTTCAAATTAATTTAAAATTATTTAAATAAAATAAATAAAAACTATTAAATTAATTATGCAATAAAACAATTATGTATAGATGGTAATGTCTTCGACATGGATGTGGTGTTAACGCCCGACCGAGTTTTTTATGTTAGCAGTGCGTTGAATCATTGTTCCTCAACCACACCCATGAGTATCTGGGGATGAAAATTGTAGGGTAGTTAGAGATGAGTAAATTGGAGGACCGGTTGACAGATTATTATAGATCGAGACCTCACTTTCGGCAACATGTTATTTTACAAACGACTTGCAAGTGCATACACACCTTTTTCCACAAAAACGTAAAATTAACGTAATAAATCACTAATTTTTGTTAAGTATGATTACAGAGAAATTTTACATTAAGAACGCCTATTAAAGAAATCTTGAGATTATTAATTTTTAGTTTTAATTAATTCTTGAGATCTCTCTTAATGGTCGCTGTGCCAAGAATTCGTTTTAGGCTTAAGTAGGTAGAATAAAATACTTGGTTGTAATTATTTTCTCTTTGAAAATATTAATAATTTTGCTCTAATCGGTTTCTTATAAATTACACCGTTTTTAATATTAAAGGTTGCCGTTTGTTTTGAAATTCTTTCAGAAGCAATAGATTCTGGGGTGAGATGCATTATTCTCATTATTCCGATAATAGATGTTGTGATCTTTTGTTCAAAAACCCATAAAAAGAAATGTTCATTGAACTGGTCAAAGAGATAAAATGTGTTAAATGTAAAGTTGACTTGGGTGGCTTTATGATAAAAATGATGTTGGCGTTTGGCTGATCATTGTAAAGTAAGAATTTTTAAAGGAAATTTTTTGATTTATAGAAGTTTTCCATTTTCGGTCATACGATTCATTGCTGTATACGTTTTTGTGCTGTTGCCAACATGTGGTGGTATAATACATATAAACCAGTCTGATAAAAAAGGAGGCCAATAAGTTTGTAGGGGTTGTTTTTCGGGAACAATTTTATGACTCACTTTTGTAGGCAAACATTTTCTGTCACCCTTACATATTTATTTTCAATTCTTAAGTGTATGATTCGAATATTGGATAGTAAGCATTCTCGAAAATCATTACAGTTTCTGGAGAAGGGTTGAAATATTTGTATAGTGGTCTGTTGCTCTATCAGAATGGAAAATCTAGTGCTCGATACATGTTCGTGTCAACACATTTTTACCACCGGAGGGTGTGTCGAGAATGGTAGAATGGTATATTATTATAGTTAAAAAAATTGCTATTTAGGTACTTATTGGTTTCGCCTGTGTATCTATTTTGAAAAACGGAAATGAAAGATGGCGTAATGTCGCGACAGTCGCAATACGATGCACGAGCACGAAAATCATTAAAAGAATCATTAAAGGCTAGCAAACAATTCCAATACGTGCTTGGCACAAGAATGTTCTGTTTCGAATTTTTCCAGTTGGAAGTTATTTTATTCAATACTTGGAAAATATAATATGTGACTCCGACGTAAGGTCTTAATGCAGGTATATTTTTTTTATCTTAAAAGTGAAAGGAAATAAGTAGTATTTTGTTTAGAGGTTAATGGTTACATGGCACTATGCAATATGTATATTAACACGCAATAAATTAATCGATCACGTTCATTTAAATTTTTTTTCGAAAACTATATGAGTTTTTGTCTGATCGATGAACTTGTGTGTACAATAATGGATTTAGTATTTCACAAATTCTTCATTTCCATTTTTATGTGTTGCCACAATAAATTTATGCTAATAACATCAAAAAAAAAAAAAACATCCGAACGATTTCATTTTAACCCTAAGCCTTCAGGTATGTTTTTGAAAGGAAAGTTGCTAATCTAAAAGTTATTTTTCGAGTTTTTTCATTAAATTCTCATAACTTATTTGAAATTATATCCAACAAATGTTAATCCGTCTAAAACCGAGGGAACATGAAACTTTTAAAAAGCTAATTAAAAAACTTGAGATCAGTCATTAGCTTAACTAACTTTTTTAAAACTTTTGCGAAATAATTTTTAATGGACTTCGCTATCAGATGTGAATGTCAATGCAGACGATTAATAGTAGCAGGCCCGAATGAAGGGTTTGAGTATTTGGATAGAGTGGTTAAAAATTATACTAAAATTGTAGTTAAAATGTTGTCAGTTTTTAACTTCAAAAAGAATTCTGTTTCCAAGTAATTAAAATTTTATTCTTTAAATTAACATTATTCCCTTTCGAAAACGTTTACTTAAAGCGCAAATAATAATTTACTAACTCTAATTTAACAACATAAGTTTTAAATCCTTGTTATGCAAATCTGTTACATAATTTTAACAACCACAGCTGCAAATCTAATGGTATATTGATATCCATAGGCAACATTACATGAGAAAATTAAATCAAATAGAAGGATTAAGTGCGGAAGGGTTATATTTCATTCGGGTAGCTTAAAATTTACCATGCCTTGACTAGCTGGGTAAATAATTCTTTTAATTTAACAGTTAATACAAAGTTTGTCTTTATAACGCGAATCCACACGAACGTTAATAAATTATTTAAAACTGACCCCAATTTAACCTAATAAAAGAATACCTCGCAAACAAAAAAATTTTATCTCGGAAGGATGGGATTTAGAATGTGGAGGTGAACGTGAAAGAGAGTCCACGAAGATGAAAGATAACATAAATTGTACATAGTACAAAAAAAAGTTATCCAATTTAGCCTGAAAACGTGGAAAAGTAGAAAGGATGGATTAAAAAACTATTGATTTCTAATTTTTTTAAAACACCGTTATTCTGGCAATTGGATTACTGCTTTCCAAATTAAAATTTCTAAAGCACTTTACCCTGAGTACAAGCGAAAACTGCAGTTTAGTTTACTACATAAATTATGGGAAATATTATTTTTCACACGCTCGCTGCAACATACAACACGCTTCTAATTTAACTATACTATAGAATGGGCAAAGACCTAATTAGATTTTAATATAATTTAATTATTGTTTAAATATTTACTTTAAATAAATTTAATATATTACTAAACATACTGATATTATTTATTACTCTTCAACGTTAAATATTTAGTCATATTGAAATTGGCATATTAATTAAAATCAATTAAATTTAGTTGCTCCAACTCAAATGATAACAAAATTCAAGTTAATTTGTGATCATACAGCTTTGTTTTGTTATATTTAATCGCCAATTATTATTATTCGCAACATATGAATTTTAATTCATAATTGGATTATTTGCGAAAAGAGAAAGATTAAGCTCTTGCCACCTACAAGTATATAACTATGGGCACCACTCGTACTCATAAAATAACAAATTTAAAATCTTAATGAAACGGTAAATTATTCCACCATTTAACGAAATCTCTACATCTTACCGTTTACGAGACAACCATGACACATTAGTTTGGACGCAGTGTGCGTAAACAGGCTGAATTAATAGTGTGAACTTCTTTGATATCTTGAATATATCACAATTATAAATCTCAAGTTGTATGACTGCTTTATTTATTTATTTTTAATTTATTTTCAACTACTTTTAACTTCTGTATTTTGGTAATTTTGTATGTTATTAAAATTTGTTTTCCTATTTCTCTAAATTTCTTATGATTTTCGGAATTTTCGAATTTTTTTCAGATTTTCCTAATTTTCTTAGATCTCCCTTCACTTGTATTTCGGATTTTTCCAACAAATCTCCCCTCGAGATTTTACACCTTGAAAAAGTAATTCATCTTATAACATTTTAGGTCGTTAAATTTTATGGTGTAGATTTAGATAACAAACAGAAACACAAACTTTTTGCTTTATATATGATTCCATATTCTAAATCAGTCATAAAGAAATGTATATGTGGCACAGAAAGAACCTGATAATTATTATGTTATCGAATATTTAAACATTTTGAAAACTACTTTTGATTGTATTAGTTTTATTAATAATTTTATTGTTATTTAACAGTAATTGGACAGCATAGAGAGGCAAAACAGAAAAAGGAATTAAACTTTCATTCTATTCCGAATTATTGACATATTGATATAATAAAAAGAGCTAAGTGTGTTATTTCTTCCGTAATGCATTGCTTAACTTATTTATTTCCAACCTAAATAAATAATTGAGAAGTTATGATTGGTCAGTGTCAGTTTTACTGTATCAATTTACTAGCATGTCAGAGTGACAGGATTAGACCCCCTGACTTTCTAGTTTGCATATTGAAGTGTATTTTTCTAGACATCTATCATTCTAGAGTACTACCGAACTAAATATAATAGTGTCTTTTATTAAAACATTTAAATTATAAATTTTTATACTTGTTTGGGGATCGAACCTACGACTAAGGATACGTTTATGTTGGAACTATGATAACTGATAAAGCGAAGAAATTGTTTAGATCTAATCGCTGTTCTACGAATTAACATTGACTTGCGCGCTGCTTCGACATAAACGGTCCTATAAGAATCAATGCATTACATATCACTGCTTCGCAAGAATCACTGCAACCACCACTGCTTAGAGCTCCAACATAAATGTAGCCTAAGAATCGAGCAATCTGAAGGCTCGTTGAAGATTACGAAAATAAGCAGTTTTTAGGCTTGGATCTCAGAAGTCACCCTGTTGGTAGAATAAAGCTTAAGTTGAAGTTAAGTTTTGGACTATACCTTTGTTTTCATCAAACGCTGGCTTTTTTTTACAATTATTGCTGATGAGTCGCACGCGTAAGATTAGTAAGTTGGTCATTTATTTGAAATTAGGATACGCGTGCGTTTCTTGACAAATTTAGATTTAAATATTTACATTTAAATTGTTATTTATTAAATTTTTTTAAACTAGTGAAAGATGATTTGTATGATGTTATTGTCATTGGTTTGTAAGATCATCGTAGATGAGATTCCAAACTTGACCAGGGGAAACCAAAATGCACCGAGGATTGTATTGAGCAGAGGCAACACCAAACTGTAGTCTTGAAAAGTAAATGACAATCAATGTTATATAAAATATCAATATGTTATATAAAAGGTCAAGTGTATCTTTCTGTCATTCCACAACGGATTAAACGAACCAAAGAACACTCTGACTGGTCAACTTTTTTAATCAACCAAAAAATATATCAACTCACCGGTTAAAAAACTCTGTCTCTTTATCTCCTTGTAACGAGTTGCATATCAAATAGTTGTAGGTACTTCAATCGAATTGCACATCTTCTTCTTTACGTGTCTGTCCGTTACCGGATGTTAGCGATCATATTTTGGCTATCATGACTTTGTTGACTACGGCTCTGAAAAGTCCTGTTGTTGCAAACCACGTTTTTAGGTTTATTGCCTTTTTCCCGGTCCTCTCTTTCCATAGACCTTACCCTGGTGTATCAAGTTCTCAACCAATCGAGCTGCACATCAGTCGAGTTCCATATCGATCGAGTTGTACGTCAGTCGTGTTCTCAACTAATCAAATTGCACATCAATCAAGTTCCCATTCCAACCGAGTTCCACTGTATATACTAACTTATTAGGATTACCTGCTAGTATATAATATTAAACAGCAGATACTTGTTACCAAAACTAACAAAAACTTTTGTGACTACCTGCCTTTAATTACCATTCTGGAAGGCTGCTCCACTTTTTAATTTTGCTTAATTATTTTAATAAATAAAATATGACCGTTGATAGATTAAAAGTTGATAGATTACTAGAAATAATCCATTTGTTTGATAAAAATAGACTTCCCAGAATTTAAAATAACACTTATCGAATGTCTGTAACAAGAAATTAATTTGGTTCAAAATGAATTAATTGAAATACAACGAAAAAATTAGATATTCAAATTCCGTTAGTATCTATTGATTCACATACAGACCATACTCCAAATCATTGGTTCTTAATAAATCATTACCAGTACCGCAAAAATATATAGGTAGCAGTATGGAACGCTTGAAATTCGCATTTGCAACGTTAGTAGTTCATTGCTTAAATTCACTGCAATCAATGTTTCCACCAAGTCCGAGGTTGGAATTCCGAATTTCTGCTTTCTTACTTAACTGGTGACTTTATCAATCTATTGCTATGGTTATAAGATGTATTAGTAATTTATAATTATTATAGAAATTAATAATATTTATGTAACATTGATATCAAAACCAGTTAAACAAAATTTAATATAATTTAAAACTAGCATTAGGTAGGCAAGTTTACATAAAATATCAAAAAAAAATAAAAATTGTTTATTTCAGTTAGCGTTTTTTATTACTTAATGTTTTATTAGGTTTTTCAAAGTAAAATTGTAATTATTCTTTCCACTACTCAGTGCGTAGGTGTACCGCTATAAATTGTAATTGAATTTATTTATTATTAAGGCTTCCTTTTCTTCTTTTGTTTTTTTTTGTGTGACTTTGTTAATATTTGTTTTGTAAGAGTAAGATATAAAAGGGGAAGGAGGTTTATCATTTTTTATTGTGAAAATACTCTTTAGTAACCAAGAAGATCGAAATATTAATTAGCTTTAAATATGGAATTCTTTCATTTGGATTTTATATGTTTAAAAAATCTGGCTTACTGGTGGGGCATATTGGGACATAACTAGGCCACATGTGATAAAGTGTAAAAGATGGAATTAATAAAATAAACGCATTTACCTACTTGAAACATAATATTTTTTGCGTATCGATGGCTTCTCTGTCCAAGTTAAGATTATTTCCGCCTCCAAAGAGTCCTAGATTTAGAAACTAAACACTGTTTTTGGAATTAGAAATGACCTAAGCGACGCTTCAGCCACTTTTTATAATTTATACAAATAAAATTCTTTGAAATCGTTTTTATATGACTGTTAAATCTACATTGTCACAGATAACGTATTGAGATAGAACGTTCAACGATATCAAAAATTGTATTTTCATTAAAATGTCGCTTAGTTACGTAGTTTTACCTTGCAAGCGTCGATTTATTTTCTTCGGGTTGACACAATCGAATTACTGGTTTAGAATAACTGGCAATTCTCTTTGCAATTCGAAAAGTAATTCATATTTTTGTAAAACTTGATTGAACTACTAAAGTACCATCATTATATTATAACGGAGGTCTTCAAAAATTAACTTATTATTAGGTATTAATTTGTAAAAAAATATATTGCAGGGAATCTCTCAATATAATATTATGTTGTGATCTCTAATTTTTTAATAATTGATTGTCGTTAGGGCTAATGACCTGTGTATGTAGTTCTTCAGCCCCACTTAGTCGTTATATTATTTGTATGCACACGGTCTATAGGGTATTATAGTTTGTACACGGAGACCAAGTCTAAAATGTTTGAATTATCCTTGAAACAATTTTTTCTGTAGCACAAGTCTTTGTTAATTCATTCAACCGTTAATTACAATTTGAGGTAGGCCACATACGATTTGGATAGCTTTCTGGATACTTCCATGTAGCAACTTACCCAAACTTGTCACTATTATTACTTCCAAAAGTTATAATGTCAAAGTTGTGTTGGTTTACACTTCACATTGTTAAATCAATGACGTGGGGATGAATATTTCCTCACGGTAACTCTATGCATGTAGAGTCAATATCCAAAGCTGAAATTTAGTTTATCCCAGTAGAGTAATAATTAATACTGCAGGAGGCTTTCACGAATACATGTTAAATGTTAAATAGGCGCAATACAAATTAGTAGTAAAATTTATAGTTTTTCTTTAATAAATGGTGCTAGTGTCTTGTTTTACTTGAAAAGTTATTTTAAATCGTGCAACCCCCCATCGTTAGACTAACCGTTGTAAACACATTTATCCTACCTGCCTGTGCGTTATAAGTAATATAAAAAAAAAATTCACGATATAGTATACACATTACCTATTCCAGGCGTTCCTTGTTTATGGTTATTTTATTATTTGAAAACGATAAAAAAAGCTGAGGATGTTATTAAAACTAATATAAAAGCTTTAAAAAAGCGATTAATAGAATTTAGTGGTAGTGCATCCTGCTGATATACGTAATTAATAATTTCAACATTAACTCGATGTGCGTTTCCTGTGAACCTCTGTCCTTTATTTAACTAATAATTTACTGTTTATTCTCGACACTAATTGCTAAATTTATGTCCCTTCATTATTTAGATAATTTAATTTATTAGCTATTGTAGCTATACAATACTTATTACGATTGCACTAATGTAACATTGAATGTTGTTTTACAACTTCAATAAAATTTATATTAATGAAAACCTTTTTCATGTGCAACCTAAAACTACTTTCCTGTCTACAATAAAACGAACATTAATTAAAATTACATTAATGTTAGACAATTTCAAAGCGTTATAGCTTTTTGATACCATTTAAAGGAGAATAAACGTACGCTTCCTTTTATTTTACCTTTTTAAATCCCTTCGTCTCAAATAGACGTGGGGGATATCTAAAAAGCCATTTAGATAAATTTCGATCAACCTGAATGTACTTAAGATTAGTTTAACTTAATAGTTTTGGTTTACTTTAAAAAGAAAATCAAGTTTTTCGTCCTAACAAAGAAAAACCAGTTCGTTGCACCTAATAGCTTAAAATTAAATTTTTTTCAAATTAGTGTTGTGTAGTGCAGCGGATCTGAAGAGAACTTATCGAAACGCCCGATGCCGAATGGAATCGGTCAACCACAGCAGTAGGATTTTTAAGTTGGCTTGAGCATTGTAATAATTATTGGTTAGTTAATCAAGTGCACCTATTATTCTCAGCTGCTAGGGTTGTTCGAATGCACCCATAAAGATGTAAACGATTTCAATGCTTAGCACAAAGCCGATGTAGATCTGGCGAGGGACTTTCTGATGTCACGATTGCACGATTTTCAAATCAAAAATCTTCGAGTTAGATGCACAGATAATGGAACAAATTCCATCAAACACACTAAAGTAATCAAGTTTTGGAATTAAAAATAGGGGACATTCGTTGGAACACGCACATAAAAGCAATTACGTAAAATAATAATTTAACCGGTCGAAGTGTAACGAGAAAGCTCATCACTTAGTAACATTTTGAAGACCGCAATATTGTTTGATAATAATTTCATACAACATATTATTCGGTCAACGATACGAAAATTTTGAGTTGGTAAAATTATTATAACAATTCTATATAATGTGTAAACTTTGATTGTGTAATTTTGAGTGAAACCATAATTGTGATTCGTTATCGATATTTAATTAAGTTTGAAGCGATTTTATCTTAATGGAATTTGTTTGTTATAATGAATTCAATTTATATTTAATTATTAACATAATAACGTATTGTTCCATTTCTCTTATTAAGAGTTTTATAACTTGAAACGCCATTTAAAAATATACTTGTTTATATTATGTATTTTATATTGCATTATTAAGGAAAATTATATGACAATCGCGTGCAAATTAGCTGCCAGAACTGAATATTTCTTGGTTTCTTAAAATTTCCACAGTAATAAACGTCAAACCAGTTTAGAAAAAATTTAATGCAATGTAGATGGGTGGTTAAGTAAATGTTATTTTATCATTTCTTTTTTGAAAAAGTCTATTATTAATATGAAGATTTGAATGTCAGATAGCATGAAGTTTTAATAGAAAAGTTCCATAGTAAAAATAACAACTAAACCATTTTATTTCCATTTAGAAATAATGACAGCTCAGTCACAATAACATCACAATTATATAATTATTAGTTTATCGTGCGTCACTTTCTATTTCTTTTCTTTCCAATCATTTTTATCTCGAGATGATACGTTCTTTTTAAACGTTTTAATTTAAGGTGACATGACCGTTTATAGCTGACAACAAAAAACTGTTTAAGGGAATCTCGCAACACACGTTAACGCGCCACGCTATTGTTCACGTGTTGTTTTATCCGTAACACCTTTATTTCCAAAAATCGTTTTTGGATTTATAAATATTTTTCTCCTACCGAACGTAGTGTCACTTTTTCGCACTAGAACGTTAAAATACATTTTTTGCTCTAGGGCGGAAAAGTAGTTTGGCGTCCCTCATATATTCTTGTATTTCTTTTCCATTGTACGTATAGTAGTTTCTTTATACACAATATTAAGATAGTAATATTAATTTTGATTATTATACATATATAATACATATGTCAAAAGATCTGAATGGAAAAGAAATACAAGAATATTTCAATTTCAGAAATTTCCGAATCTTCTTTTCGAGCATAAAAACTGTTATAAAATATGAACATTTTCAGAACTTCATTTTTCACTGTAAAAAAAATTTAAGATTACTCATACAATGCACTCTTACTGTCATACAAGCAATAAAAATGGTGGTTGTATGTATGAAATTATTTATTGAATTTATGAATTTCCGAATCAAAAAATCAAGAACTTTATAATATACAGTGTTCTGGGTATACAATACTTCGAAGTACAATTAGAAAAAATGAACGATCGGATTTCACATTTTCTCATCTTCAATTCTGTCGTCATTGAAACTATGAAAAAATCACTGAAATATTTAAAAAAGGCCGTAAACAAAAATGACAATAAAACGAATGTTTCCCACATTATATGAAAATTCTTGAAAATTTAATAAATTTAAGAAAATTGTGAATCCAGTTCTCTACAAACGAGCTTATATTATCTAATAAATTAAATAAAGGAAATTTAATTTTGAAAATTGTAATAGGTAGAACATTATTAAAGAGAATTGTGAAAGTGCTTTTATGTCTATATGTCAAAATCATTTCCAAGTTAACTAAAAATACCGTTTTCTTATTTTGTATACAATTAGCTAAATTTCAATGGGGTAGTTTTATGCACAATACTGAATGACCAAATAAAACTATTAGCTGAATCTGTTGGTAGGCTTTTGCAAATCCAAAAATAGTTTATAATAAATGTATTTTCACTATTAGCTTGTTTTTTGAAAATTGTGGGGACCAATTGATGATGGTCATATAAAAAAATTATATACTAATTAACATAATTTGTAAAAAGATTTTATAAAGACTTTTATACAACTTTAATTTAAAATGCAGTCGAACAAAGGGTCAGTCGCATAAATTTAAAGTCAAACAAATGCAGTCGAATAACTGTTGGTCGAACAAAATTATTGGTTTTATTTATTCATAAACAATATTTTGAATTTTTCAAGAAATTGCAAGTAAACTCAATATTTTTTAAATATTATACACTAGAGGGGGGGGGGCGGTTAGGCTAGAAATTTTATGTAATACTTTATTGTGTTTTAATCGTTAATTCAAAGCCAAACTGTTGTTCTCTCAAAGTCTGAAAGAATCTTTTTTCTGGAGAGAAAATTTTGTAATTATTTATAAAATGTAATTTTTTTAGGGCGGTCTAAATGCCGCCTGATTTGTTAATTTAAAATATCGCAGAGTAAATGTGATTTCATTAATGTTACCCATTTATATCTTCAGAAATAATTAAATAGAATAAATTTATTAGCAATGTCAATAAGTATTATCATTTTAAAATGTAAATTATTGTTAATCAAATTCATTTTAATGCTACATCTATAACAAATTTATAGTAATTAGTGAAGTGTAACCTTGCTAGATTTAGAGGTTTCTTAATTTACCATTTCACTGAATTACGCTATAAAGCGAGATTACTTTACTTCGACGTTGTGCTCGGTGCTAATTCCTTAATTTATGTGTTACTCCAGTTTCGTTTTAAATTGTTTCAAGAAGAAGGTTCGTAGGTACTATTTTTGCGGAAGTGTTTTAGTTCAAAGAACGTCTGCTATATTAAAAGTCGTGAATGTATTCTAATCCAAATATTACTCTATTACCGATAAATAATAATCTAAAACTATGTGGAAGGAAAACATATGCCATATGCATATTGATAGATCTTTATTACCACTGTATTGGTTTGTAATGTCATCAGTGTATTGGGACCAGACAGATCAACAAATTTCATTAAAACTTTAATATGCAGGTATTGCTTTTGCCATAGTATTTCATCAATATCGTACTCGATTGAGCGTGTCATTTGATGCCTTATTATGCTTACATCAGCATACAGTACATATACATTACATACAGTTAATTCCATAAGTTGCTAATATTGCGTTTTGAAATTTTAAATGCTTCAATTATCGTTTTTTTTCTCTCTTTGGCTTGTATTTACTAAATTTTGAGTGTCATTGAAAACGAATGAGTACCTATACTTGCAGTTTATCGAATAAGCAATATCAACAAATGAAAAAGGAAAAAGTAGATTAAACTGGATACTTTAGAAGTTTCCTTTTTGAACTAAAAACTAGGATGCCTTAAGAACACAAGAATTTTCATTATTACTTTCAGGAAAACTACTTAATATTTCCATAAATTCAAAACTTGGCATTTTCTTTACGAGAGCGTTATTTTAATACTTCTAATTTTATTTTTAAATAAAAAATTCTGTTGTATGTTATGCTTTGAAACGATCGTCGTTGAATAAAATTAAACGCTAACAAATTAATTGAAAATTTTAGATACGAAGTTCAAAACGTTTTAAATTAAATTAATGCGATTGGAATTGAAACGAAATGCTATTTAAATTTCAAAGAAAATTGAGTTTTATTTATTATATCGATTTTTATTTGGAAATAGGCTCGTCAATTACTGATCAAGTTATAATAACCATTACGTGGTTGAATTATGTCCCTAGTGAACGAGCACTGATTATCTCTATCTACCCATATAATATCGAACACCTTCGGACTGACCCAAATAAATTGATAATTCAAGAACTAACGGTAAGATTGGAAAATATTTTTCTTTTGGGGTGTTTGGCGTGATTAATCTAAATGTTAAGTTCTAAGCTTGTAATACTATTATATATCGGAAACTTAAAAGAAAAATATTAAAATATTTCAATTTTAACCGACAGGTATTTTGAATGATAAATACGATATTCAATTGTATATTATAATCATTTTTTTAATAGTTTTATATTATTTTGAGAAATTGTTTAGATGTAAGTCAGGTTTCTCTATTTCAAGTCATGTTCCGGACATTTCTTTAACTTACATTAGAAAGGAAAATATTGTATATAAATAAGTTGGTAAGGAATTCAATTTTCTACAGAAAAGTACCCGATGGCATTTTGTATTTGTAGTGAATTGTTAGATAATACGTCGAGCCTATAGAGGCAAAAGTATTTGAATATTCCCGATTATTATTAGCATGTGCACAAATAGGCCTATATTTTTTAAATACCTAATTGAAAAACTAGTTTTTTTCAGTTAAAGGTTGATAAATATCTCATTCAAATACCAATATTTAAGGTACATATCTTTATAACCGCATACATTGTGCTGAACAAACGACCTTACAGAAAACAATTTACGATGTGTAGAAGCGGATCGATAGTATGAGCGAGTGCAACATTTTTATAGTTTGCCCCAAATTCAATTGAAAATGGCGATAAATAATGTGAAATGTCATATATTTGGTCGAGCGTACTCGTATTTTTAAATAATGCGATATTTCAAAATAATTATAATTTGCAGTATATTAAAATTTCCATATGCGCGAGCCCTGATAAGAAGAAGCAAGCTAATAATTTTTGTGCTCAGCGCTCTACATGTTACATCATCTTGCATATCATTACAGAGACGCTATGAAATGGTTTAAAGCTCATATAGTTAAATCCGGATTACCTAAATTAGTAGGGCGTGTGTTTACTTTTCTTGGATTAAATCGTAGCTCTAATATGACTTTGAAAACTATAATTAGACAACCTGTGTTCCGTTTTCAATCCATTATGCGCTTTCTTTAAACCCAGTTCATAAATTTTCCCATTTTCATGGTTATATCTTCTATTGGGTGAATTACTTGCCTGTCATGCAGTAATTTATAGGTACACCAGTTGTTTTGTGTTTCGGATAATTCTATAAATTTTAACGAATGGACTACGATTCTTATCTGATTTATAATATCTAACTTTTAAGACGTTGCAATGTGTAAAATTCTATGCAGTTTGATATATGATCTAATATTTGAATTTGATGAGGAAGGAGATTACACCAAATTTGATATGCTGCTCCTATCTTGTAGATATATCAATTTTTGTTTTGATAAATGCAATTTTCTCAGATATGCTTAAGGGTTTACACGTGCCAGCATTTTGTTATTTTGGTTTTTCCGGAAATTTTTAAAAAAGCAGTTCCATTATCCACTAAATAGTTAGTAGTGGACACATATGTGTAATTCGAGGTTCGAACTTCAATCGAGCAACTACCACGACGACGCTGAAATGCTTTTATATTTACATACTTAGTATTCGGAATGTATTTGGATTGTGGTTTAGTAATGGTCAAGTTTGGGAGAAGCTCCAATAATAAGATTACCTACGCATATGCTAAGCGCGTTACATTTAATTTGTATAATAGATAACTCAAATCAAAGCTTGAATTTAATTTAGTTAGCCGATAAATTAAACATTGAGCACGTAATTAAGATTTATAGCTTTTGTAACAATAAAGTAGATTAATTTCCCTGATGTTGAAGTATAATCTAACAAAATCAAGTAGTAGTAATTTGAGTCTTAGTAAAGTTGAAGTATACTTTGGGAGTTTAAAACTTATCATTCAATTTTTGAGTGAGATTTTGATATATTTCCGTTATTATTGATTAAATTGTGGCTGTTTGGAAAGAATCTTACCGCGGAGTATATCATTTTGCCGTTCAATGCACTCACTCTCTTGTGTTTCTTATGTTAATATTTGTTGTATCTATAAATAATTTACCCCTTCTAGCAGACATTAAACCGTTTATTTGGTTGGTGTGAATCATGAAGATAAATAATATCAATCCAATAACTGAATTATTATTCTTGCCAAAACTTCATGACACAATGTTAGCACTAGCTGTATTGTTCTGGGGGCTCTTAATCAATATTTTCTCGCTAAATTCGTCATTGTTTATTTTTAATCGCGAACGGTTTAATTAAATTGCATATTTTATGGATTTTTGGTTAAAATTACAAGGCATGCGAGTATTTGAAATCTGTACCAAATTAACGCTCCCTTTTCTTTACTTCATCCACCTAACTACATTCTGTCGTACCTTCGTCATACTTCGGGTTACTTAGTTACATACCACTAGGGGAATATTTTTGATTCGACAAAGTAAATCGATTAGGAATTTTGGATTATAAAAGTGGTTAGAACAAATTTAAACTAAAGGTAAAAATCTGTAAACACTTCAAAATACATAATTAACTATTAAGTTGGGTCTACGTATTATATTGAAAATATTTCCATTTATTTTATAATGTGGAACCGGTACGTATTTTAAATTTATTCACATTGAAATAAACTAATTTAGATCTGACAGAACCAATACGAACGAACAGAAGCAGTTTGTAATATTCTGGCATGGCTGGATGCATTTTTGTATTTTATATTAATAAGAAAAATAAAATAGTTGGAAGTATTTGCATTTTTAAATTTTAAATTATTCAAAATTATAAAACTGCAAATCGTCCAATCCGCCTCTGTCAAATTACTATTATTTATGCACACATTTATTATGTACAATGTAGTATGAAGAACAAAGGCAAAGGAAAGCATGACATAACTTCTCTAAAATTTTGGATATTAGTATTTAATAAGTTTCCTGTTTTCCCTAGCTACGAAGCAAAGTTTTAAAATAGGATCGAATTCAACGATTTCGTGTAATTACGATAATTTTTTTAAGCTATCTGTTTTTTTATTTTTTGTGCTACTTAAAATTTTTATTTTAAAAGTTTGTCTAAATAATAGATAAATATTAAGCTAATCAGTGTATTTTGTTCCAGGTGAGGATAAAAATGTGACCACTTTACAATTGGGTTATTTATGAAATATGATATGGCTCTGGTATGTTTATGTATTTTATTTTATATTTAAATAATCTTTAAATTCCTTTAGTGATTAATATATATTTAGTTAATTTGCAAATTGGCTCAATTTAATCACAAATTGCTCTAAAGTGTTTTTATGGCAATTAGATATCATTTAACATTGTTGTAAAGCGTTATGTTACGAAATAATCATGTTTACAATTTTTGATAATGTCAGTCACGATTACGAAAGGTCAATAGTTTATATCAAGTTGAAAATATTTTTTTTTAATTTCAAGAAGTATATTGGTGCTTATTATAATTTGAATTTTAATTAATAGTTAATTGAAAAGTTTTGCAGAAATATAGCGCATCTTGAATATTATATTGAGGAGGAAAACGTACAAGCACGAAATGTCATGTTTGCTTGAGCACACTTAAACAAAGATAATCCAACAAAAGGGCTATTGTTAGGCGCATTATGTCAATATGGGTTATTACTATTGTTATTATTCACTACCGTGTGTCCTGGTCCCTTGGAAAACAGTTTAGATGAAGTCTCGGTTAGGGCAACTGCTCTGCTTAAGCAATCCTCTATATTGCGGTTAATAGTTTAGTTTGATCAATCTTTAAACATGATTATATAACCGGATTAAGTTTGCACATTTTCAAAGTGGAATAAGTTTATTTATTATGGGCGGTTGCATTATTATAGTCCATGCAAACGTTAGGGGGATTTATATAAATATGATTTATTTTTTTTATATAAGATCGGAATAACAAACTGAAATAACAGATTCTTATAGCGTTTGATAAGTTGGGGGTGCTATTCCATTTTACGTTAGGTTTACATTAATCGCATAATATAATCGATCGGCTATATTATTTTTTCAAAACGCATTGCCCACTCGTTTGTAAATAATCAATTATGTGGTCTTCAAATAATTTGTTGACATTAAAATGTTCCTAAAATATTATGACAAAAATTGTAATCGCATTACGTAACTCCATCAACACGAACGTTTTTTTATTTTATTCATTTTATTCATTTTTTAGTAGATATCCATAATGTGGGGTACGGCAAAAGAAAAACAAGATAAGTTTTTTTAAATTATATTATTTAAAGCAAACAATTGAAAAAGTTTATTTAAAAAGGGTAAATTTTTACTCTAAATCGAACCCCCCTAGTTTGAATGGCTTTCTAAATTGAATTATTTAATGCAAACTCTTTAAATCAATTTTAATTTTAATGAAGGTGGTTTAGCGTATCTCGAAGGTAAACATTTCTCTAACAAACTCACCTTATGTATGTTTAAACAGTTTATATTACATTTTCGTTATGTAAGTGCGAATGGACTTTTTTTTCCTATAGTAGAGTATTGATCTGAAAATGAGAAATAGCACTATCAAAGCATTATTCAATTTCTGTAATTATATCTTATTGCCTTCAAGATACTCTACCAGCGCAGCGTATTTCGGAATAGCACCTATCAAAATTTCACTTAAAATTCAAATATGTTTGATCCAAAGTGACTGGGTTTGTCAGAATGTTGCGATGCAAGATGTAGTCTATCATTTACCCCATCTTTTGTTTTTCTTTATATCTTTTGAAGAATACACGAAGCGTTTACTAATAATAACATCAAAGGGTAATAATCTCGTTTAAATACATAGATACTTGCTTGGAGACGTGAATTATATAATCCAGCTCTTGTGCTCTTGTATGGTTCAGCTTTGATTATCCTAATCAATTTTGACAGTTCTCTCTAGGTATGCTAAACCATAAACACGACGTGCAATGCTTTATCTTATCAATTGTAACTATCGTACCATAAACAGAACATTTCATTTGCAGAGATTGTTTGAAATTTAAGATTTGAATTAGACAGTATAAGGTTTTAAATTCGAATGTTCCGATTTCCTAAGACAACCAGCTTCCTAGCTTTTACATCTAAATACTCTCTGGTTACTGAACTTGGAATTATTAAGTGCCATTCAACATGAAACAGCTTAAATTCAAATACTTGGGAACAATCATTAATTTAACGCAGTCTACCGGTAGTCCATCAAATAATATTGCAGACGAACTAATTTAGATTTATCAAGCGTCGTAGCTCTGTTGTGTTCCCCCGTATATATTTAAATGTCATCTTCTTTATTATATTCATTAGTGCGGTTCTGGTAGGAAAATTGTCTATACTGGATAAATCGATAAACAAATTAAAATTCTACTAAGTGTTTCCGACTTGCATCGACATTTTCTGTTGGATGAGTGAACACTGTATGGAAGAAAAGTTTTTAAAAATAAGATATTCTTTATTGGATGAAACGAATTAAATTGCATATTGGACGATCTAAGATCTAATAGAAACTTAATGTAGCAAAATGTTTTCTATTCTATTATATTCATTCAATTAATTTCTCAATAGTGTCCCCGTTTTAAAATACATTTTGAAATTCTTTTTAATAATTTGTTTACAATAGCTTTATCGTCTTCTGGTAATAAATTACAAGAAAAGGGAAGTTATTTAGCATATCCATTCAAATTTGAATCACGTTTCGATATTCAATAAATCTTTCTTTTAATGTTTTAGATTGGTTCTAAATAGCGTATGCTATTACATAATTTATTCATTATGCCTTTTTTCTTTAGTTCAAAGCAAAGAATGGTAGTATATTGTAAACGACACTTTTCCTTTGTCTTGGTTCTTGTGGTATAATGAATACGCAAATATAAAAGTGTCAATATATAAATGTATGAAGGGGGTTCACTCGTATAAATCATTCTGTCACAATATTGTCCCGCCTACTACGTTGTTGGTTTTAATATTCACGCAATATGTCACTAGACTGATATTTGGGAACATTAGTCATTGTTCTGTTTGTAATACAGATATTGTAACTAGCAATAATATGAGAAAGTACTGCGATAAATCGACCGATAAATATTCCAATATTTCGATCTCTTTGTTTATTGCGCAAGATTTTTTCTTATTGCATCTGTCACTTTATCAATAATCATTTTATTTTCAAACCTTTTTCCTCACTAAAAAGTATATCTCTAGGCATTATAGTATACGTACTTGCTACGGTTAGTTTTCAAATCCATTTTATCTATTTTTTGCAAGCTAATTTTTAAAATTAACTTTAATTTAACGTAGCTCACTTGACTAGGAAATCTACTTTACTGCTTTCCCGCAGGTGGTGTTCACTCGAAAAATTTTTATATTCATTCTCATAGAATTTTTTGTTTCTTCTGCCACTGCTTTGTTTTAACAAATGGAATTTATAGTTTATGACTTTTATTTTTAAGTTTTTTTACGATCAATACTGTCCACCGGTTTCTTTAACCTGTTTATGGAACATATGTTGGAATTTTCAAATTGTTTTTCTTCGAGTAGCAATTTTGCTTTATAATTGCTTATTATCTGATATTGATTTGTATTGTTAGTAAAACAACTACCTGTACTCACAATTGATGTCAAACAGAAGAACGATTTCCTTGAAAATTAATATCAATATTACTTATTGTGACTGCAGAAATATTATCCAAGTTCACCAATAATTAAATCTGGAGTTTCTGTTCTGTGACCAATTGTTATAATAATGATCGATGATAATTTAATGTAATTCATAACAAAGAAATACTTGAGATGTCGAATTAAAATCTGACAGGACGACAGTGAAACCCCGACCTACTCAACAAAATTACCTAAGTTATTAATTCAAAAAATTCATTTGTTAAATGGAAAAAAGCTGTAAATTCAGAAACAAGCAATAACATAAATAGAAAACCAATATCTTTTTAATGTCAGGCACTTCGTATTGTATTATTAAATCTCGCTAAGAACTTTTACACTGAAAAAATATGATTTATCATATTAATGTTCATAAGTTGTTCGTCAATATGGTATGGAATATTCGTATGGTATAACATTCATTGCGCATGATTTCTTCATGGGGGGAAGGGGTACAACAAAACTAAATACTAAATAGTATTATGTTTATATCAATTTTTCAAATACAGTCAAACTTCCCTAACTCTCAAGGGACAAAAACAAGTTCGAACTAGAGAAACTTCGAGTTATGGAGATAAAATTACACGTAAATATCTGACAAACCTAATATAATTTTTCAAAAACAATTCCCCCCTTGCGCACGGGCTTGTCTTCTTTCTATGTACCTCTTTTGATTTCGTAGCATGTGTAGGGAAGAGGAAATCTCGAACGGGACACCGATTCAATCTAAGTAGGTAGTGTGAGACTTGTACTCACTAAAACTGTGGCAATTGACTTTTGAATTGGTCCTAGGAGAACTGGGTTAGGATTTTTTGAGTTTTCCTGCGTTTATTTTGCGGGACAGCTAACCTAGTTTCGTCTATTTTCTATTGGAGACGAGGTACCTATATCTATACATCGGTTTCATAACGCTTCCGATGTCTTCAAGATATCACAAGTAAGATTTATTATTTCTTTTTTCCATATCTCTAAGACCTCTCGATTTCAAAGACCACAAATAATTTGTTATTAGGAATTGGGACTATAACCAGGTCCACGGGTTTGTCTAGATATAAACTGGGAATTAACATCAAATATTGATTAATTTTAGAAATAATTAATATTGAAGTTTCAATATTTCTTGTGAAAAAAAACCACCTATTCGCTTGAAGTTGACAAATAGTTTTAATTTAAATTGAATTTCGCTAATTATAACCAAATTTTACTTAAAAACAGAGATTCCTGCTCTCTAGACCTGGAACTTTCTCAGATTTGTTGTTTTGGGTAAATGTTGTTATTAAATATATTAGTAGGCTGAATATGTCTGCAGTAAGGCTCAACATTGCGTGGAACTACTTACATTTATAAAAAAAATTCTAAGTCTCTGCAGACTCCACAGTCTAGAGCAGCAAAAAAAATTTTATATGCGGTATTTTAATTTTATCGGAGATATTGGAAAATTTAATTTGCATTATTATAAAAGTAGGAAATATACATCATCAAGCCCGTGCGGAAGGGGGGAAGAAGTAAAAAGGGAATTATAAGGGTGCCGTGAATTTTCTTTTATGACTGTAGGGTGCCGCCAAACGAATGAATTTGAGAACCACTGGTGTACAGTGAGGAGTTGATGAGATATTTATTAATATAATTAACTCGAAAATACGTGAAAACTGGAATTTTTTTTTATTTTGGAGTTGGAAATTGAATCATTGGTATAAATTTGTTATAGATTTTCTTCAGTTGCAAAACATATGCTCCGTTGTTTTTTTAGATTTTTAACGACATACAGAATACATCTATTCGGGGATATTATTACCAATCGTCAGTTGCATCTAATCAAAATAATGAAATCTAACATTACATAGTAGTTTAATAACAGAATTATAAGCTTTAAGAACAAAATAATGTGATACAACTCCTATGGAGGAATGCTGTGCTAGTGAAGAAGGAGTGTAAATCTGAAAATGATTTTTTTGTCTTATTTTTATAATTTGAAGTAGTGTTGAGCTTGCAGTCGACTGCAATTACAGTTGTATTCTTGAAACTTACGTCACGAAAATTTCTATTAAAATAGATGTCTTAGCTAATTTTTATAAAGTGCGAAAAATATAAAAAATTAAAGAATTACATAATATAGTAATTTAGACAAACGAAATGGTTATGTCCAACTTGGGTCAAGTTGTACTTTCTTTAAGCTATTTGAGGATTTGTTTGTATTTTGAATCAAATGGGAAAAACCTATGACAAATCCATTATTAGCAATTGTAGTCATTATTGATACAATCATACAAAAGCAACTAGTACATACTCCATAGAGCTTCTGGGTTAATTTTCGTGTTTTTTTTTCAAATTATCGGCCACTTTTGTACAACTTTCTGACTCCACTTTAAATTTTTATTTTTTTGTAAGTCTGATAAAATATTCATTAAATTGCAATGGTGGTGATTGTCTTTGTATAAGGTATCATTATAGTGTAATAAAGAGATTGTTATCTTTGTTTGTACAGTACTTTTCTGTTTTTACACAGACCGTAATAATAATACAAAGCCCTCTAATGTTTTTAGAATTGATGTAAGTATAAAAGCTTTTCTCATTAATTATTAAAAATTCATTAAGGAATGCTTTTAACTAAATTTAATAAGTTCCCTGTAATAATTTCGGTAAAGCTTATGCCAATTTAAATTTGCACCTATTGGATTTGAATTTTTTACGATCTAAATGCCATTATTTGTGCCTGTCAGTAATTTGATTATTCAACTAAGTCCGTTGTGCATATGATAAATTTTCGAATGGTTTCAAAAACAGGAATTGACATATCGGTAGGTCGCAGAAGTTTTCCCCTCACAAAACATTTATATCAATAACACGGAGAATTTTAAAATTGCCTTGTCTATCCTGTCTAAATTGTCAATGATTTATATGCATACAAATTGCAGTAATTCGATAATTGAAAATATTTAGAGATTTTCTCTGGTAGTCGAGTAGTATTTTAAAACGATTTTATAGAGTCTCGTTATTTTCTAGTTGTCTGCAAGTCACGTTTTCGGGGAATAATAATCCTGACTGCGCATTTCGTATTTATTAATTTCAGGACTATCAATTTACTGGTTTTTTGTATTTATTCGCCGGTCATTGTAGTCTTTAAGGTTCCTAATGGATACACTGGCAGGTTGGGGAATTATGTGCGGTTAGTTGCCACAAAAGTTTTTAATTTGTCCTTAAAACATTCTGTGCTATTGTCGTATTGGAACCACTCTTAAGCCGGCCCTGGATTGCACTATTCTACAACAGCAAAAAGAAACCGGGCTGTTGTACACTTCATCTTGTGAATGCACCGTTAAATGCAGTAACATCCATTATAGAGACTCCGTGCTCCAGGAATTTTATTACACCACATTCGTTGAAGCCAGTGAAGCGTACCACTAATATTGCTGTTTAAACATAAGCATTTTATGAATTCAATCAAGTACTATTTTTTTCGTGTAATGCTACTGATATATGAAAATAAAGAATTAGGAAGTAGTAAAATTTACAATGAAGTTTGTGTCTCCAAAATTGTTTCAAAAGTAAAATATCAAGTTAGCAGTTTCGAGATGCTACCAACAGCAATGTCGACTAGGAAAATCCAATTTGTTCCGGTAGAAAGTAGCTTGGATATTAGTTGAAGTGAGATCCAAGTTTATTTGTAAGTTGCAGACTACAAGAACTTCTTGCACTTGGCGTTTTGATGCTTTCGTTCAGTCGTTTTATATTACCAACAGTTGTAACATATTACATTACCGACATTATTGTAACTTGGCACTTATAAAATTTTTACCTTATCCTTTTTTATTAAATATTCATTTTCTCGTTTACCTTTTATTTGTTTTTTTTTCAATTTTGTAGCTCCACTTTTATTTCTCGAATTTTCACGTATTGTTGTTGTTAGTTGCTCTCGACGATCACCATCAAAATTTCCTCCCATAAAATCTATGACCAAATTTAATTTTCGATTCAATTTCTTTTTCCTTAATTATTATTTTTACGCAGCCGATAAAAATTATAGCTTTAGCTCACATAAAACAGCCTCCCTTTTCCATGAAATTTTCTGATAATTTTAGTACGTAATTTAATGACGCATGTAACGTTTAACATGAAATTTAACTTTTCACACTGCAATAAACCTGACAAACCATAATCAATTTTGCAATAACTTTTTTTCATTTGAAATTTTCCAACTTGGAAGGAAATTTATGGATTGATTGATACACAAGCACGTTTTGACGTGTTCAAACTTTGTTAAATGAGATATTAATCTACATGTGTTAGAATTAATGAACTAATACATTATTGATTTCTTAAAGGTTGAATATCTTGTCTGAACATCTTATAAATTTGTTGCGGCTTTTAATTCAAAGAGCGTATAAAATGAACTGTTGCGACTACAAATTGTTTGAAGAACGTGTTTCCGTATTGGTTCTTTTAATTCGAAAGGTTTAAAGGAAACTACACAGGAAAACAAAATTAACAAATACACTACATTTATCTCTTTATCGCACCAACAAGAGCTGTCGTTACAAATTTTTTGAAAAATGTATGCATAATAAAAATTTGTGCGCAGTCCTATATTTTATAAAAATCGGCTTGTAAGTTTACTGGTATTTTCGTTAAACAACATAATTTACAAGCGAACGATGAACTTATTGTGTTGTTATTTCATTTTAAAATTGCATTGTGGACATAAAAATAATAAACTGAAAGTTCAAGTTAATGTTTCTAGCTTCACTTATTCCGACAATAGAATTCAATAAAGCGATATTGAATTTATTTTGGCCAACTACCAGTATCTCTTAATGGATGATCAACTAATATAATTTTATGATACGATTAAATTAGATAGTTTTGAAAGCTCTATTGTTGAAAATAAACGGTATAATGTAGAGTTTATCATACATTTTGTAATTCGTTTATTTTTATTTCACATAAAAATTGTTTTTTTCTATTTAATGTTCAATAGCATCGTTTGAAGTTTTTAGATCCTAGTTATTTTACATCAAGGTAAAGTTTCCAAGTACCCTACTTTGAAACATTTTCAACCAATAACATGAAATATGTCTGCAACTTGGTAGAAATAAATATAATAAAAATTATGAGTTGTAGCATATTGAATGATGTGTTTTATTGAGCTCAATCGAATAACATATCTGAAAGAACTTGTCGATCGAGTCTTTGACTGCTAGTTTCTCTACCAGTGCACTTTGCAATAAATTCATTTTCTATCAGGTTTTTTAAATTTCACACTCGGTACAAGACGTTTCATCAGTTTTTTGTTATTCAAATACATCTTCCTCTTTTCATTTCTAAAAGTTAAAAGTTACATTTTTACCATTATTTATTTTTAAAAGTTAAAACTATTCTGTAACAATTATTCAAAAACTTTCACTCTCAATTTTTTGGGAACGGCTGCTCATCTGCTATTGTCTCCTTGCAACGACTGCAGGTTTTTATGTAACTAATAAAAAATTACATAGAAAACTATTAAATTATTTTTTATTATTGTTTGGCTGTCAGGCCACACTGTCCGATCATTGCACTAAATTAATCAATGTTATTCCTACAATATCCTACCATCTTATTAGAAGTCAATTTGTTCTGTTTGACATCGATCAATTGATTAAGTTATGCGCATCTTCAATTGGTTGAATAATAAACTTGATTGGCTGGGTTGAATAAAACTTCAATTATCTAAAATTTGGATATATGAAACTACATCGTCTTGAGTTCATTAAAATTTTAATAAAAGGATTTTAATTTATATTTATACGCCTTCATTGTGCTACTTAACAACCTTGTAATGACTTAAGCAATAACTACATATCATGTGATTGTTTTCAGTGTGATGATGATTGCGATTGGTAAATTTCACACACACACACACACACGACTCGAAACGTACGAATTTAATTGGATTTCTATTTAAACAACCTAATTCGTAAAAATGAACTAGGTAACAAAGGTCAAATTTGGAAATTCCATAAAATATATTTAAAGCTTGGCATTATAATAATCCCATAAAGTTGTGAGCATGGCACACACAGTGAATTCAAGTATAAAATATGTTGTGTTAAGTAAATTATGGAAAAAGGTGTTATGGTAGACAATTTGAACATAATTTAAACACAAATTAAGTGATTAAAATTTGTAATATCAATTTGTATTTATTAAGCTGATAAATTTGTACAAAATTAATAATTTAGGTAATTTTCCGTATTTAAAATTCAGTTAACTGCACATATTTCATTAGTCTCGACAAATTTATTAACCGGTAGCTTTTTAGTCGACATTTACTGTTTGTCAACTTTTAAAACTTGATAAATTAACTAAAATAAATTAATATGCAAGTTGTAAGTTTATAAGTTTTAGTTTTGGTAAATTTTAATCCGCAATGATATTTCAGTGTTACTGTACTCGAAACTGAAATATTAATCCAGAAATACTTAATTTTAATTATTACTGATATATGAAAAGGCTTTTAATTCAATTGTTAGTATAAGCATCAGGTGTGGAAACAGGAGCTCATATTAAAATTACAGGAAGTAGTTTGTAATTAATTAAGAATAATGAATCAAAACAATGGATTCTGAAGATTATTAATTATGCATTTTAATTTACCTCAATTTAATTTTGTTAATTGTCAATTCAATTTAATTATTTATACGAATAGATTAGTTATGTACGCTAACTCTGTTATTGTAGTAATGGTTATTAAATTATTACAAATTAATGAACTTTTAAATTATTAAGCCGGCTATTGATTTTGAATTAGTATCCAATTCTTTGTTTGAATGTTAACGAAACAAATCCTTTTAAATTATATTTCTCGTAATACTTTCGTTTTTAAAATAACCAATTTTCAATTCTTTTGAACTACGACAAAAAACTTGAAGAAAAACATTTTCTCAGTTTGATTTTGTCTACTAACTCGAGATATGAGATTTGAACTCAAATCAGAGCCACATCCTTATAAAATTGAAACCACAAACTACACAAGGGTAATCAAAATATCAATAGTGTAGAACTGCGAAAGAAGAAATTGTACTTTTTATAGCTTTCGATTGGAAGTTTGTCTTTTAAAGAAATAAATTAAGTTTTCATTTATTTTATTTCTCTATAGAGAAAATAATTGTTTCACTAGTAGATAAATTGAATGCCCAGCTTTATTCTTCTTACATCGATGTAATTTTTATTAGTTTTATTTCGATACATCGGTGATTTAGCGAAAAGACCACGTCGAAATATTATGTATATTCCATATAGGATAAAGAATTCAATATGCTAGAGCTGATGGTTCCAAGTAAGGCAATAGCATTTGATATATTTTTATAAGTTGCATTATCTGGTCTTCCTTCTATTGGCCATTGCTATCAAGATTGTCTTTCAACAATGCTCTACCATTTGTAAATTCACATCCGCGTCGTGCAAATGCATTCCTAGTTCTAGTTATATATGAAAATCGATGGTCTTCGTGCTCTAGTCGATTAGACGTGCTGAATACAAATTTATATTGAAAAATGCCTAAACCTAAAAATTACATTAAACAAAAAATTGCAGCTGCAAAAAACCTCTTTCGTTTGAAATAAATTTAAATTTGTCAAATTGCTACCGAAATACTGCCACGTAAATTTTGCTAATAAATTGAATATTTCTAAAACAAGTTTTGTCAATTTAAAATGCTATTTAAAATTTTTATGTAAAATTGAAAATCTATACATCATGTCAGTTTAGAGAGAGATTTTGTATTTAATTTGGTGCCCGATTTGACTGTTAATTTTAAAATTTTTAATTTTTCTAATAATAAATGCTAACTGTGTTATGATTGGTAGTCGGAAAATAAACTCGGATAATTTATTTCAATGGGATATGGACCCCTATTCGAATCAATTGTTCTCAAGTGCCATAAGCAATTATTAAAATTAGATTGACAAAAAAGATTTTTAAATTTATTACTTGTTAATTTATTTTATACTATATCCATTCAGTATAGAGGGCTTGTAAAACCAATATTTGTAGTAAAATCAACGAAAACTTTAGTATGACTCAGCTATAGCCGAATTATAAACATTAGAAAAGAAAAGAAAAACTCTCGTTAATCTCATCATGCGCGTTTTTAATTAATTAGTTATTCAACACTTGGATATCAACAAAATATAGATCAGTTAACTATAAGCGATATTCTCCAATATTTCCATCAAACAAAAACAATCAACTATTTTTTACTTAGCATCGCTAAAGTAACAATAAATTTATTAAAATATTAAGGATTTTCTATGAAAATTTAATATCAATATTTACAATCGGCATTATTACCATCAGTATATTATGTAGGTCAGAGGCGTGCCTCCTAAGCTCTGTATGGTAAAATTGAAATACTACAGCTACACTTTTGAAAATTATATAGTTACTAGTGTAGGCCAATTAAATAAATATTGAAAGTCAAATGAATCGACTGGGGGGAAAAATTAAAACAAATTTAAATTTTAAGTTGAAGAAAAATTAGAACAATTTAAATAATAAGTACATAAATTCTTAACTTTTGAAATATATTAAATTAAAAGTCAATTTTATCGCTCTCTAGAAAAATTAAAACATTAGAGTAATCTTCATCAATGAAATGATTATCAATATTAAAAATAATTGCCAATAGTTGTTTGAAGGTCAAAGCATTATATGGCGAGGGTGTCGCCTTTGTTTGTGTGTTTTTCTTTGATTGATTGATTGAAAAATTGATTTATCACATTATTTCCTTACGGTCGGGTTTAAGACTTTACTAATTTATATTCAATAGGTTAGGCGTGAAAGACATTCCATAATTGCAGATATTGAGTGTTACTGAAAACTCATGTGGATTTTTTTATTTTTATTCTATTTTTCACGATTACTAGAAGTTTGCATATGATAAGATTTAAGGTTTGGAAAAAATAATCTAATTTTACATCTTACTTGATTTATTTTATGCATTACATTTCTCATTTAAGAAACAATATAATAATAATAAAGAGACGAAACGTAAATACAATTACCGAAAAGTTAATTCTTGGTTAGTAAAGTTATAAAGTTATCCTTTTCCGATTTAATTTATAAAATACAATTTATATTATGATATCAAATAATGAGCTCGAGATTAAATAATGTTAATTCAGATCAATTTTTTGTAAAGATTGCTTTCAGTTTTAGCGAATTAATTTAATTAGTTCAACTGTAGTTCAGGTGTTCAAACTGGAAGTTGTTGTACCGCTTCATTTTAATTAATCGTATTCTGAATTAGAAAAAATTAGCTTTCAAGTGCAAACTATTATAGTGGTTGACATGTCCATTGCTAGACCGTGCTAGACCATCAGCTATACTCTGCACTTGCTGCAAAGGGCAAATAGCCACTCGATGTATTTAATTGCCAACTGTTAACTGATTTCAAGACAAAACTCTTTTCTCCATCCCTTGGCTATTAACAGGACTTAGTTCTAAATTAAATTTTTCGTTTTTATTGCAATTCTACTTCTGTGGTACTTAATCATCCGCAGTACAATAACATAACCATGTCGAGGTATGTATGTGTAATTCTCAATGTGTCTGCAATATGACTGCGCAGCTGGCCATAGCAAAAGGGTTAAGTGTTATGGTGATAAATTTTGTATTCCTACCGGAGTAATTGACTTTACAAGTATAGATTCGAACTTTACATTGGTTTGTTTAACTTGAAAACTGCGCTTGCAGTATAGGTTTGTGTTTAATATGCATATTCGTCGAATTTTACTGGAAGAGGATGCATTTTCAGAGAGTCAAGTTATAAAATTTTAATAAAACTATTGTGTGGATTACACGAACTCAAAACAATTTATTTAAAACTTTCACGGTTAACTCGTTCTTTCGCCCATATTCTTTGCACTTTATGAAATCAAGAAATTAATATTTATGCTGCAACGTAACAAACTACAACTTTTGTGTGAACTTTCAAGACGCTTATTTATAATTTAGACAAAATTTTTTATTTAAGTGTTTAATTATAAAAGAGCGTTTTTCGTAGTCACAAGATTTTCCAATGAATGAAACCATCAATTAAAGGACGTTTAATAAATAATACAATACGTTTTTGAATCAAGCTTAGCTATAAATGGAAATTTTATATCTTTTATCCATTCTTTAAAAATCCATTATTATTCATCATAAAACATCTATTGATGTTTATTTTGAATTAAGAAAGGAATGTTATATGTTTGGAAAAATTTATTTAAAATGTTGTTTATAAAACATAATGTAGCAGGTATCAATATTATTATTACATGACAATAGAAAAATAACAAAAGTAAGTTGAGAACAAAGAAAAATCTTTTCTAAACAACTATACTTTAACTCTAGACGCTTATCAAAACTTATCTTCCAATGTACCATCCACAAATACACGAGTGTCTTTAGGGAGATTTGTCGAAGTCGCCGTTTACTGACCGATAGATAAAAAGCATTTCTAACCATCTAAAGCCACGCTTAAAGCAAGAAAAAGCTGTTTTTTCAGTTTTCTTTTTCTTTCGGTCAGCCAAGTCGCAAAAAGAGAGGAGATTCAGAAAACGATTTTGCATTTGCTTTGCGGTTTAGTTTTTCGTATTATACCGTATTCTTTCCTTTTTCCTGAATATCGATAAACTGAAATCTGTACGCATTGACTTGTGAATAGAAATTTGATGTTTGCTTTTGCCGGGTCCGGTAGGCGTTTGCTATTGGAAAATTGATTGAGACCCGAATAATATTGCGACTGTTTTTGTTTACATACCAAGTAATGTTCGTTCCCGTAATTTTTTTGTACAATTTCATATTTATTCAGTATTTCGATAATTTTTTTGTGTATGTTCATTCCACGTTTATAAACGAATTTTTTATTTCGAAGGGATGGAATAAGAACAAAAGGCTTTTCCCTGCAAAGACAACATGTAAAACCAGATTGAAAGCATAGATTTTAAAAGTCCTCTGCTTCTATAAATTAAAGTGGTTTACTAACCATAACAGAAATGCCCTTCCCTCGACAAAGTTGTAGGTATTACAATAAGAAGGATGAGATCATCATAATCGATAATGCGATTTTTTCTGTTTTGATGGTTTTGACTTTGCACGAGCTTTTTGTACGCTAAGTGCGTTTGAAATTAAAGTAAGAATAGACCGAATAGTGCAGTTACGTGTAGTAGTGGGGTATACGAGTATGCAAATAATCTGGATTTATGTGCTGTCTAATGACGCATACTCGCAGGCACGTGACTATGGACGCAAATATAGGGTAAGACTAGGGTAAGATCGGGAAAGTGGGATATATCGACGAATCGCCTTATCCACTTATAGCTTTTCTCGTAATATCATACACTGCACATTTTACATACACGTGCAAAGCTTCCTATACAGATTATTCCAAAAGTAGTTTAGGTTGACAAACATAAGTGGGATGTGTTATAAATTGTAAAGGGTGGTCGATATTAAGTGTGGCAGTAAGTCATCGTGTTAGCCGTCCCTAAAAATAACATTCCGAAAATTTTGTGCATTCTCGGTGTTTACATTTAGGCATTTTAATCCTTTCAATTTTAGTGAAAATTAGCTAGCGATATGCAAAAGTAAAATTTTCATACGTCGAGTCAATTAAAGCAACTCTTCTTTATTATTAGATTTTCCTCGTATACGGATCTGAATTATGCATAGGATTCATTCATACGGTCAACTCTCGCGGCACCTGAATTTCAGCTGCAAAAAGTTTTTTAATCATAAGTTTCGAATTTACATTACAGTATCAACAACATATAAAACATTTATAGAGGTGCTGGATCAACAATGGCACCTTGCAATTGAATTATTTTATTTATGGACATTTTAATTAAACAACATCGTCGTGATATAAAAGTTTTTTTCATTTTAAAATGTTTAGCCCATTTAAATTTTTCAAAAGCTTTAATAAGCTTTTTAGTAATTGACAAGCTGAAAAACTTTTGCGCTGTCCCATATTTTATATTACACTGTAATGTTTTCATCTATTCGGTACACAAGTTTAAACTCACTAATGAATGTTTTAGGATTAAATGAAATTGTTCTGGTTATGAAAATTGTACATATTGCGTTTTCTATACCCCCTAATAACCGTCTTTGTGAATTAGTAAAGTTTGAAATGTGTTGCTAACTTGATTAACAACCATTGTTTGTCACGAACCTAGATTAAATCTTGTGATAACCGGGCATTATTCTTAATGTTTTTCTTACAATTCTTTATTGTTTTTAATGTATTATTTTTCATAATTTCGCAATTCAGAATTGTTTATTTCAACCTAATAAAGTAATTTTTATAACTTATTTTCTCCCATAAGAGAAGTAGCAGGATCTTCTTAATTGGCTAAAAAAGAGACATTAAAATGGATGTATTCGAGTTCAAGTTATTACGCATTGCTAAGAAACAGTACAATAATTATTATTTACAACCATAAGTTACCTATTGAATCATAAAGTTTGCTGATTGAAATCACGTAAAATGTACTCTCGACTTCACGACCACCTGAATTTAGTATTACCGAAAACCTTACAAAAACCTTGACTTATTATTTAAATTATTCCACGTATAGTACATCATTATAGATAACCATATAAGTATAACTATGTGTGACAATAATTATCGAGCAATAGAAATTTAACACTTGAAAAAGTAGTCAACAGAAAACATGCAATTAAAATCAAATTCATTACCCTATGACTGCTTCCCTATCCGTGACCTCGCTGATGTAATGAGGACAAACTTCTATTTCAATTCAACTCAAATGTTTTCCAAACGGAATTCGGTATTCAGGTAGATACTAAAACCTGAGTATATACTGTGTATGTGGTTACTTAAGAATTATTTTTAGTATAATTGGGTAAATTTAGTTCATGATGCCAATTTAAAAGACATATTCATAGAGAGTTATACATAGGCTATACTAGAAATAATTTAATAAACTTATTATAGAAATTTATAATAATTATTGTCGTTATTTGGGTTTTGTACTAATTCTCGAATATATGAAAATGGCTGGTAAAATCAGGTTTCTTAATAGTCCGGCTTCCCATTTTAACGGACAAGAATAAAAATGCTATCAGTCGAAAGAGATTTTTTTGTACTATTAAAGATACCAAGCATTTGACGTTTGCAATTTAACTATTGTTAAAAGTACAAAAATAGAGCTTTTCTTTTTTCTAAAGACTTTCCTCGAGTTCTTGACAAATACACTTTGTAAAATTTATTATACATATATATTCATTCAAAAACTTGATATTTGTCTTGTTATAAGTTTTAGTGCGAATCTTTGCGGTACCTATTACTAGATATTAGCATTTAAAGAGGAAATTGCAATTTCCACTATTGTAATATTTCGTTTAACTGCTGTGTGCGTCTAGCTATTACCATGGTAGCGGAACTATCTGTGTGAAGTATTTAGAAAAGTATTACTTGCCCATTACTATTTCTTACTGAAACTTTTATTATACTCGTATCTGACGTCAATATAATTGAATAAAAAAAATCACTTATCCATATAATGAGACGAGTAGTTTTCTGCTATTGCACGTATTTCGGGCTTCTTTGCATTCGTCACTTGAGTCGAACCTTTATAATGATTTTCTAAATTTAGCATGAATAAAAATCGTTATAAATTAAATAAGCAAAGTGTGTACTTTAACATACTCTCCCAGCGTTGAAAAAACACCCGTTTTATTTTTAATGTAGTTCTCAATTTGTTAAAAATCAACACGCTTGCTTGAATTTTTAATGATGCATGCGGTTAAATTAAAAAATTGTTGTTTCAGTAAACAACAAACTTCGTTTGTTATTTTGTGAAAACACTCAATTTGATTTCCACTTGATACTCGTTTGTTTTACCTCTTTTGTCTTTTACACTCCCGGAAGATTTAAAATTTATCCTGTATTACAATTGTATTGATTATTTGAATTCATTTCCAAGCTTTCCAGAGGTTGTTGCATATTTTACATCTGTTTTGTTTTGATTTTGTTAGTTTACAATTTGAAAAAACCCAGAGAAGGAATTGTAGTAGTTATGAATAATTTATTAGTTGGTCTGAGAATAATATTTTACGAATGTGATACTGTTGGTTTGAATCAATTATTCAAGTGAATAATTAATGAAATTTATCGTTCACCTTATTTTTAATTACCTATTTCGTTTCATTCATTATTTGACGCCCTTTACTTTTATAAACTAACTTTTGCTTTTTTTATATAAGGTTGGGTACTTTTTGATATAACTTGGTTGATACGATTCTTTGGATCATCAATCTCGTTGGCAAGTTGTGTGGAATGTGATGTCCATGACAGACACTTATGGAATGGAGTAAAGAAGAACCAGGTGAATTCATGTATTTGTCAATTCATATTTGGACACATTTGACGTATCTCCCACAATTCTATTCACAAAAGTTCGCCTTTTGGTAAAAATTGATGTTAAAAAATCTTCATCGACCTGAAACTACAAATTTAAAATGTAGCCATCATTATTGCTTAATTTTAACTGTTTTAGTTTGGTGCAACCCAATTTTGCAAAAACAAATAACCTGCTTTATGAACTCGGTTTATTTTAATCATGAAAATTTTAATATAGCAAAATTTCCCTTACAGTTACTTTGACGATGGTTGTTACATGGCATGCATTAATTTTTAAATTTTAATTAAAACGCATTCTATTAATATTAATTTGAATATCTGCATAACCGTGGAGTGGGTGATTTATATCTCTTAAGGCTATGCAGGCTTGGAAGGTTGAATTTATTTTAAATTGTTTTTAACGATATAATAAATACGGACTTAATTGAAAAGTTTAAATAAAATGTTACAGTAAGGTGGGTGCATAGAACGTGTGCTACTGATGAGGGTAGACTTTTTCATAACTTGCAAAAAATTAATAATTCACGAACATTCAAATATTTTCCAATGTAATAATTAATTTGTTTGTTTGTTACATTTCAAATATGACTCTTCAAGTAAGTAAATTTAAGTTTCAAATTAATTTTAAATATTAAGTAAGTAGTAGGTATGAAAAGTTGATTGGAAGATCTTAAAAAATAAAAAATAATACTTATTTCTAGTATTTTGTTTTCTTTTCTGATAAGTTTGAAAGATTAATCTACAAGAGAGCAGAGGTGGTCGGACGATTTTATAGGCAAACCACGAAAAGCAGATTTGTCTCTGATTATAATTTGAATTAACTAATATTACTTTTATTGCAAACGACGGGCGACACTAAGGTACTACTTTAGCGCCGCTTGTCGCCAAGCAGTGTGAGAATTGAATTTGGTATTATAGTCAATTTTCTTTGGCGTTTTCAAAAAAAGTAGTTGTAAGGATATCTTTTTTTATTTTTAAACTAAAATTTAGAAGTTCGAGATTTTGCCAACATAAGAAGGTAAGTCTTTTAAATCTTAATGATTTAAATAAGATTTATTTTATTTAAATATATTTTAAAACACCGCCTTTAAAATAGAACTCTACATTAGATTTCTTAGTTTTAAGCTTAAATGTATTCAACTTTTAAAGTTGGTAACCAGATGCGACGTATTTAAAACCACTCGGAACAAAAAAAAATCTTATAGATTTAAGAATATAATGCTGGCGAACTGAATTTTTAGTTTAGCAGAAAAAGTGAGTAACTGAAACGCAAAATATTAAGCTAAGCTGATATTTTAGGTAACGCAGCCATATTCCACCTTTTAACTTTTAGTATGGTATAAACCGTAATATTTAATGTTGTTTAATAATGCTAAAAAAAAACAACAAAATTTTCGGCGCTATGAGGCAATCGATGCTTTGGCATTTGTTCTAGTGAGGTTTATTTTTGGAGATAATGAGATCTATGAGAACATCTTAAAAAATTAACAGACGACATACAACAAACTGATCTAGCGGTCAGCGTTCCAGAGTTTTTAAGAGTTTCGTTATTTGACAAATTCAATAAATAGAAAAATACGAAAACGAAATGTCATAACATATTAGTACGTTTTATAAAAGTTATCTGGAAGCTTCCTTCCGAACGTACATAATACCATAAAATAGAACCTGAATTTTAGAAACTTTTGGTTCTTATTTGAAAAATCTAAATATGAAATATCTTTAAAAAAATTGAAAATTAAAACAAATTTCTGTCAATTTAACATCAATTTAATAGATTGTAACAAAAGATATATTGAAAAGTTATTTGACAATTAAGTTCGTATAATACTCAAAATTTGATTTATTTCATACAATTAATTTTAAATCAAGTGCTATTTTTACATTCTAATTTTTATTAACTTTTAAACAACAAACTGTTGTTCTGTTATTCCGAACTAACGCATTAGAGCGTAAAACTGAATATTTAATTTATGTCTAACTAATTGAATACAACAGTAAAAATTGGTGGTCCAAATATAATTGACACTATCTTGAATTTTTTTTATTTTGTTTATCATTTCCGCAATTTTCAACGGATTTTCACCATTTTCAGCTGACCGCTAAGTTTAGTTATTAAGAACATTTATTGCAAATGTAATGACATTTGGTTGTGCATTTTAACCTATGCGATTGATACTATTTTGTTTCATACCCCAACCACACATACACGAACATCCAACTACAAGTAAAAATTTTAAAAAGCATTCTATGCTCCCACCCATTAAAATTATTCCTTTTGGTGTTTCATCACATCAGAAAAAAAATAGAAGGAATTCTTGGTCGACCAAGACATTAAAACTTTTAAAAAGTTAAAAAAACACTACAAAACAAATGTTTTAATGTCTTGGGCAACCATGAAACATTGCTGGATTGCTTCTATTTTTTTTATGATATGATAAAACACCAAAAGGAATCATTTTAGTGGGTGGGAGCATCGAATTTAAAAAAAAAATTGTACCCATAACTCTAAGGACCTCTTAGTCTTAGTCACTCTTAATACATAAAGAGGTCAAAATTTTACGTAGAATTTAAAAATAAAATAAAAATGGGGAATTAAATTTAAAAGATTGAAGATATCTGTTTTGTGGACACCCTGTATAAATAAAAATTATTTTTTTAAATGCATGAACAAGAATCGAAGAGTACAAGCGTTAAAAAAATATCTAAAAATATAACTTTATTTAAAATTGTTGCAATTTTTAATTATTTTTTCACTCTTTTATTATCAAAATATCGTTTTATATACAAAAAAATACTTTTAACCAGGATTTCTGAAAAATTCGCCTGTGTGCGTCGTTAGATTGAGTGATTTAGAACATTTGCTTTTTTAATTTGGGTAGTGAAATATGAATGATAGCAACAACGTAATTTCAAGTTTTCACACCTCTTTAAAATAAGTAACAACTCTTAAACTAATAATTATAATTATTAAAAGTACAATTTACTCAAAAGTATTTTACCTAATAAATAAAACCATATCAATATTTTAGAAAACCCAAAAAATGCACTAAACACTTTTCAGAACTAAAATGTTTAAAAGTTAGCACATGTAAAATACACTGTAAGTATTCGCAAACGTTTTCACCATACTATGGCATCATCAGGCGATGAATTAGAAAGAAAATTAAGAGAGAATCCTTTAAATATTGTTCCGAGTGGTAGGGGGAGGTTTTTATAAGAAAAGAAGGGACATTTTGAAAGTTATTACAAAAAAGGGGGGGGTTATTACTTATTGAAAATGTTTAATAAAGGTGAATTATTTAAATCCGATTGACTATTTAACAACAAAGGTGAATATTTTAATTTATTTATTTCTAAAGCTTCTAAAAATTCTAATTTTTTACTTTTTGGTTCTACATGTAAAATTTCATAATTTCCTTGTTTATGGTTGGTATCCAATAAATGTTTCGCGAAAGTAGATTTTCCATCCGCAAGTCTGTGGGATCGCGAGTGTTCTTTAAATCGTGTTTGGAAAGATCTACCTGTATGACCGATATATTTTTGAGAGCATTCGCAAGTGAGCTCATAAACTCCTGATTTAGTTAAAATATCTGACTTTGATTTAGCGTTATTAATGAATTTTTTAAGTTTATTGTCTGTTCTAAAAGCTATATTGAAATTATGTTGATTCAAATATTTGACAATTTTTTCTGACTTGTTTCCGAGAAAAGTAACTACGTTAAAATTTACGTTAGATTTATTATGAATAGTGGGGTATATTGAATTGACTAGTTGTTTATGTTTAATCTGACTAAGTAAATTATCAATCAATTTGACCTGGTATCCATTAGAAGTCGCGATAAATTTAATTCTATCTAATTCTTTTTGAAAATTTTCTTTACTGAGAGGAATTTTGGTTAAACGATTCAGAAAAGCACGAAAAGAGGCAATTTTATGTGAAAAGGTTCCTTTTCAAAGTAAAAAATTAGAATTTTTAGAAGCTTTAGAAATAAATAAATTAAAATATTCACCTTTGTTGTTAAATAGTCAATCGGATTTAAATAATTCACCTTTATTAAACATTTTCAATAAGTAATAACCCCCCCCTTTTTTTGTAATAACTTTCAAAATGTCCCTTCTTTTCTTATAAAAACCTCCCCCTACCACTCGGAACAATATTTAAAGGATTCTCTCTTAATTTTCTTTCTAATTCATCGCCTGATGATGCCATAGTATGGTGAAAACGTTTGCGAATACTTACAGTGTCTTTTACATGTGCTAACTTTTAAACATTTTAGTTCTGAAAAGTGTTTAGTGCATTTTTTGGGTTTTCTAAAATATTGATATGGTTAATATCGAGTTACACTACCTAAACCACGTATCAATTGATTATAATAAATAAAAGCTTTACGAGTTGAGAAGCTGATGGTTATAATTTGCTTATCGATATGCTTCACCGAAAAGTAATTCTGAGGAATTATAAAAAAATTAGGCACGCGAGCTGAAGCTAAAAAAGTTGTTATTCAGTCACATCTGTTTTTATAAAATGTCGGGACGAAAATAGTGCAATATATTTATTATATTTACGCGATGATTGCGAATCTGGTATGTAGCATGTGTATGCACTACAGTGACTCATTACACGTTTTATTAAAAATTACATCCGTCGAGATTAATTATGAGCCGTCTTAAATGAATTTAATAGAAAACCATTCTTTTGTTAAGTATTTCCTTCTTGAACTGACCAACAAAGCAACTGCAAGTGAATTAATTTAATAGTCAATTATTTATTGCGCATATTATAATTTGCAAACTACCTACTGCTGATGTGGTTAATTTCGTTTGAACATGATTTAATAATTTTTTTGTTGTAGATCAGGAACATCTTGCTTGAATGATCAATAAGTGGTTGTGTCTGTTACTAAAGATGTCTGGACGACTTCTGCGGTCTTTGCCCCGTATAGGAGCTGTTACGATAATTATTCTGGCCTCAATCGCTTCATCATACGGTAAGTTATTTGCATTACTTTCTATTAAGTTAATGAAACTAAAGAGAAAATATTGCCACTGAATATCGCGTTACTTCATCGGAGGGGCATTATTATTAGTATACCTACCAGTAAAAGCACTCACATTAGATGATAGTTTCTCATTTTGTAAGTAAACAAAGAAACGTCCGTCGTTGAATATCCAGTGGAAATTTTTCGATGTATTGCCAAAAGTAGTTATCGTGCAATAACAAGAAGAAAATGATGGTATGTCGTCAAACAAAATTCGCTCCAAAAGTACAATGTTGAGAAAGTTTTACCAATATAACAGCTATTCTTTCTGTAACTACCGAAGTGAGTAAACAGGCAAGTTATTGGGGATATACTTTCTTCGATCATAGCACCCTCATCAAATTGCTAGTTTTCTCCCTATTTTTATTTCGACCCCAAAACATATTCAGCTCCACTTATGTAATTTTTGTCGGTGTTATCGTTTTTGTAGTGGAATATTAGAATTATTCGAGCAGCAGTAAGCAAAACATTTTGAAATTCCCCACATTTTTCACCTTAAAAAATGAAACTATTGCAACTAATAAAATATCGTTGTTATTACCTAAAATAAAGTCGTTCATTATTTACTTAAATGGCCCACATAGATCTTTGGTGTAATAAAACCCGTCTCGCAATGGGCTACAGCTTAAAATTTATATAAATGTTGGCTGCGACATTGAAATTCTGCAATTGCAGCAATTCCACGCAATTAATCTTAAATTTAGTTCTCTACAAAGTAATCCCGACTATTTTTAAATTTTATTTTAACCACTAAAACTTCGTCATTCGATTACTCGTCATTTGGAAGAAGGTCTGTTTGGATTTTGTTTTCATCGCGTTCCATTAAAATTTTATAAGTAAAAGCAAAATAAGGGGCGACATTAACTGTACATAATCCTGCCAAGAAAATTGGTTAGCACAGCATAATATCATAACTTGCTTTCTTATCTAATCGCACGAAACTTCGACATGGTTCGATATACTATTTCCTTTTACCGTAACGGAAGTTTGACCTATGCTCTTTCCATTTCCCATTTTCTTCCGTTAAGGTGCGTTTACTAAGATTCTACAAATCCCGGATTACATTATATTTAGGAACATTAATAATGTACCAACCCATGATTTTGCAATTCAAATTTATTAACATTATGTTATCGATCCGGAATTTTTAATAAATATTGGAAATTATATTTGCGGTGCAACAACATTATTTGCAAATAATGAAACTGTAATGAACATGGAGAGCGCCATCGGTGCTCGAATAGGTATTGACTTGCAAAAGATAATCGGATGGGTATTCACCGGGCATTAAATTAGCGCGAATTTCGGAATAGGTCAGTTAAGTTCCACTGAAACCCAAATGATTAAACACTATTAGGAGTTCATCAAATTATAATTAAATAAATGTAATTTATTTTTTATAGATTTTGTTTGAACTTATGGATGTGGTTACATGAGCGCAAAACGAATGGAACTAATGTCTGCAGACATGTTACAAAAACTATAATTTAAATTGCAGTCGACATTGCACTGATATGTTCTTGCACACACCACAAAGCTCAAAAACTAATTTCTGGTTTGTGTGTCTGCCAAAATCAAGATTGTTTAAATAATAATTATTAATTATGGGTTTTACGATTTCACTATTTCAACAATTTAAAGTGGATAGCGAAGTTGTAAGTTTTCGAACAAAGCTGCATTTGCTATATTATGCAATATCCCATGTTATGAGATGGAAAAAATGTAATGGCTGCAATGGGATTTCAGTTTAGAACGAAATGCACAGTAGACTCGTATTGAACCAACTGTGCTATGCGTCTCCACGTAAATATTTAATATCTGCATTAAGTTTGACATCATCAACACAAAATGCTCTTATTTATATAAACTAAGTTATGCATACTAACCAGAAGTTTGTGTTTTTGCTGGTTATTCTAAATTTACAGGATAGTTGCGCTCGCTGGCTAGTGCTAACATTTTTGACGTTTAATAGTTAAGTAAGGGTAGGACTAGCGAAACTACCTACATGATGGTATTTGGAATAACAAACATTCACAAAACCACGATGTTTCCTTCTGCTCTAAATTATATATTAGGCATGTGTGTCATAAACTGAATAAAATTCTGTAAATGTTTACATATTTTATGTTACAAAAGCTCGGGATAAAGCTTTTAGTCAGACTTTCTGATTTTCTAGCGTCTTTAATTTTTTAATAATTGAAGTGCGTGCCAAACTTAAGTGAATCTATATTTTATCTCGAGAGATATTACGGTGGTTTTGCAATTTTCAAGTAAATTTCATTTTTAGCCAATAATAAATTTTAACCGAAACTGACGAGTGTAACTTTTTTTTACTTGCACGTATTGACGGCCGGCCGGTGCACGAACTGATCCAAAGCACGTTTGTAGTATGTTCTGTTACGATTTTTTATTACATACATTGAGAGGATGTGGATTCTTTTTTGGTGACGAGCTTTTTTGAAATGTAAAGCTTGATGCCTTTAGTTATTGCCTTAAAGACACCTCGGCACTTTTACAGCCATCCCTGTATGACGTGTTGCAGATACACCTGCGGTACTTTGCTATCTATTTTTACTTACAGCGCATTACTGGATCTTTTAAAATATATTGTTATAAGTCTTGGATTAAAGATTCAGTTTCTACTTTGGTACTCCAATAAAAATTTTTTTTCACCTACTCATGAATATTGCTTTGGAAATACCACTCCTACTACGCACTCGTACTTATTAAAATCCAACCACAATATGAGTATTTAAATTTTACTATAGTAAAAATTGTATTATTTGATTAAAATATTTATCTGAATTCTTGCCAGGTGGATATATTCCATGGATATCCATTCCAATTTTGTCCAATTGTAATAATACAATACAACAAAAAACTTGAGTTTGTTTTACCTTGCATCTGTTGCACCCCCTCCTCTGGCCGTTTGTAATGGCTAGATTCACGTCGTGGGTCGTTTCTAAATAAATAATAATATCCTAGAATTTCTATTTAATTAAAGTTTTCCGAACTCAGTTTTTAATTGGCACAATAAGGATATTCTATTCCAATTAGCAAAAGAAAAAGGTACAAAAAGAATAACATGAGGTGAACATAACCTGAAATAAAACATATTATGACTGAACATTTCTAAATTACAGTATTCAGATGGAAGTTTTAATTAAATTCTGTCGCACTAGGTATACCTATTCCTAATTTAGGTTTAACTTTGACGTGGTTTTTATTTCGATTTCGATATCATGTGAACTAATACTAACTTTTAGTAACGATAATTTAAATATTAAGCAATTTAGTGTAATTTAAAATAATCTTTAAAATATTTTATATAATTTAAAGCTTTTTCGTAATTACTTGCCATGTTTAATGCTTATCCTATTATTTTAACTTCTAATTAGGCAACGTAAATTTTCATGAAATTCGAAAGCTTTTTAGTATTTTCTAATTATAGAACATAATTTTAAATATATGCGTTTTTACTGTGACATAGATGATATAATCTTTAAATATGAAACTTTTTAAGGTAGGATTTTCTTGACGTTTGATTATAATGAGCTTAGTTAGGATTGTAAATCGGTTTCCTGACGGAGTTGAAGCGTAATGTTTTTGTTGGAAAAAATGAAAATGTTTTTGTTTTTCTCTATTTTTAGTATAATGTTATTTGTTAAATTTAAATGGCGGATTTTTTATATCAGTCATCCTGACGTTAAATTGCTAACGACTTATGATATTTCGGAAGTGGAGCAAACGTGTTCTTATGTTTCGACCACGGTTTCAGCTAATGTAACAAGTTTACCAACCTCTCGCAAATGCTACGGTCACCAGAATACAAACTAAAGATAATCGATTCAATATTGTATTCCACACATATCGCCAACATAAACAAAAATTATAGCTTCTGGATTGAGCTGAAGAATATTTGGTTTCCGATTATGGAAATCTTTATTTGTTAAACCTCAATTTATCTGCATTCTGTTTTTTATGTATTTTTAGCCAGAAAAACATTTCGGCTGGAATTTTTTATATCCGTATTCACTTAATTACATAAAAAGCGTAATTTCAATGTCAATAATAAATTGCTCACGTTTTCATTAATTTCTTTCTAATTGACATGGTTAAGCAGTTTCGTTAAAACAAACAAAAAACAACGGCATTTTTGTTGTATAATACAATTTACAATAATTTTGTGTAACTTTTCACATGGTCGGTGTACGCACTGGTCAGTAAAAATTATATGTAAATCTAGCCCGGTTTATTAAAAATTTATAGATTTGTGTGTCGAACTATTGCTGGTCAGGGTTGAGTTTGAATTATTTATGCCGGATCAATTTATCAACTAATAAAATATTCAATATTTCCTATCTACAGTTTCTTTGCCCTTTTTCTTATAATTTTGTTTTATAAAAACGTATTAATTATTTATGGCTTCGAGCAAAACGGTTCGATAAGATAGTTTCGGGGGTGCGTTCCATTCGACATCGGTGCTAGCGCTGAGTTTAAGCTTCCAAATGGATACGCTTTAATTATTTCCGAAATAAAAAGTTCTGCAGTTATTTGCTCGTCACAAAATTATTAAAAGCTGTCCGATCTATCATTTGCTGCTTAGTGGCATTTTCAAAGGATCATTTGAAATTACGGCAAACAAAAATTTACATCAAACCAAATAACTAATAAATTTCCTGTATTAATTAAACATTATCTGTAATATGAAAATTTAAATCGATATTAGCAAGCTTTGGAAACTTTTCCTCAGGTAATGTTAGTTTTTAATTATAAAATCTTGAGTTTCTGCTTTGCGTTTCGGAAGTTCATCAAAAATTTGTGCATAATATATATTTACATTCCGAACCGGGGCTTAATGAAATATCAATAATTAATTGTTGTGAAAAATTCTGTTATTAATTTATTTTTGGCGGCAGGCGCGCATAAGTTTGTTTTAGTTATTTGATAATATGAATCCCGTTTAACCTTAAATAATTGTTAATTTGAATTCAGTAGATAGAGAATAGCGCAAGCAATTTAAATGTCAAATAAGATTAAGCAGTTTACTTTGTCCGATCTAATATATCCTTGATATAATGTTTGTTTAGGCCCCGTCTGTTGTGCGGCAGCCGGGTTTACGCAGGAAAACCACCAGTTTGCTGGATTATAGGTTGTAATTGCAGATTAAAATAGATTAAGGGCGGATTAGTATACAGGCTTCAGGTGTTTTAGAGTAGTACAATGTAATTTTACATTTCCTGAGGTAGTATTATCGGTTTGGCAAACTATTAAGAGCATTTTTACCGCAACTTAGACATTCTAGTCTTCGCAAGTGCTCAAAATTGAAAAGCTTCAAAACATATCGATATTTATTCTAACTTGAAAGTTTTTACAACTTCTTTTAGTAGTTTTAGTGGAAGAGAAATGCTTAATAACCTGAAACTAAATTGACTTCTTTAAATTACCATAGAAAAGTTTTCATCGAACTTTTATTTAATTTCCCAAGTAAAATATCGGTATTGCACTAATAAAGTTTTTTCGGCGCTTGCTCTATTTGACCCAGGTCAACTTGAAAACTTTTAAGACTTCAAAACATCGATTCGAGATAATAAATAATTTGGTTGGGAAACTTGAAAATAATATATAGGTATTTCCAACATTATCGTTCTTTCTTACCGTAATTATTGCTGAAAGCACCATTAATTATTTTCCTAAATGAAAAAGTGACAATGCTTTCATTTTGGGTGACACATCTCAACAGAATGTTAGTTCTCCCATGTGTATATCATTGTATAGATTGTTAAGGGATCACAGTTACGGTGGTCATTGTACTTTTGAGATTGAAAATTTGTAGGAAAACACAAGTTCCCGGTTCGCATTCATTTCCATTGTATTTAAAACTAACTAATTAAGTAAATATGAGAACGAACTCTTGTTTTCTCGAATATTTTAAATGTTTTCGAATCGTTGTACGTATACACCGTCCATTGCTTCCTTTTTCCTGTCAACAACAATTGAAACGTATTTTGGTTCGTCCTTTTCCATTGCAAAATATCTAAAGTATTCGGGTCCCTTTTACTGAAAATCGATAAACAAGTGGACATTTTCGTGATGCTTTTCGCTATTTCGTTCTTTGTTAAGCTATCTAGTCTAGACGCTACTGAATGGCGATAAAAAATTTACTAATTATTTTTTTAAATTCAGCCGTTCCAGATAAATTTTGAGTGCTTCTAAACTAAGTTAAGTTACTATTAATTAAATTTTTCCGTGTAAACCAGTCCTTGGAGTTTAACTACCTAACCGAGGTGGATAATAGAATATTGATAGCATATTACGGTGTAATCGTGCCCAAGTTTATTCGCTAATTCATTCCTCCGGTTTCTCTTTGCCTACAATACTCCCTTACGTTTCTGTTCACCTAACCGAAACTTGCTTTCCCCCATCTTGAATAGTACGGGGCAGAAATTTTGTCCCTAAATACCGACAGTTGTATCTTGCTAGTAACCTCGTTCGAAAGGGGGTCGATTAAGAAGGGCGCGGTGTTGTAACTGCAAGCAATTATGTTAGTAATTACAACAATTAAGTTAGGTATTGCTAATGATCTCTTCCATTAGGTGCACTTAATATTCTGCATGAGTTGTACCAAATTCAAAAAAAAATTAAATTATAATTTTTTCAAACTACTTATCATTTATTGGTACTGCTTTTGCATAGCATGGATCGACAATTAACGCTGCAATGCAGATGTATTTTATAGTTCATTTTCACGGAAACGTAGAACTTATTTGGAAATATGGATTTTAATTAAAGAATTTGCATTTCGTAGTTTTTGTTGTGTGTTCTGTTGTTAAAGCTCTCTTTTTCCGTTGTTAACTCTCCGTTCCAGTTATGGCATCTGAACACGATAAAGGAACAATGGAATTTAAGTGTGAGACAACCTGATGTTTATTTCCTGGAGCTACAGGAAATATAAGTCTAAATATTGAAAATGCACCGACGAATCTTTTTGAAACTATATTTTTCTATTCCTGTTTCGATGATTAAATTATAGAAAGAAACATTTGTAGGCGAATAGCAGCAACGGGAATGTGAGCGTTCCTGGTGGGGATTCCAAATTAGCAATTAAATTGAAATGTTTTTTGAAGTGGTAATGATAACTCAACTCCGATGGAATAAGCAAAACAACTTGAAAACGACAACAAAAATGTGGGCGTGATCTCTAGAGTTGGTTGCTTTTTCGATAAACTAGTTGAAATTGAATTTTACAAGTTCTGAGGCGGTTACTGAACCTCGATTTCCTATAAAACTTCCGGTCGCTCTTTTCACGCTCTTTTTTCACCTGATCTTGTAAAATGAAGTCGCTGTGGCATTCAAATTAAATTCGTTTTTTCTCGTCCAAAAATTATATTCCTTTATTTAAAGAAGAGTGCTTCATCGCACACAAATTTCTTTATGGTATAATTTTTAAGGGATAAAATACAATGTCAAATGCACGTCTCTCATAATATTGGAATTTTCTCTCCAGATTTGATTCCTTCGTTTTACTTTATTTGTTTAATATGACAGATTTTGTTTAGTTCAAAATTTAAATCTCTTCGAGGAGTTTGCTCAATATGTAAAACTGCAATATTTTTAAAACAACTTATATTCGATTCGTGTACTTCGCTTACAAATTGAGTCGCTGAATAGACAGTTTCATCTCATATTTGCACATGTAAGTTGCATTTTGTGGAAAATTGTTTATTAATCATCATAAGTTTTCACTAATTGGTGTAAAATTTAAATCGACTATAAATCAAACGCTATTTTATCGCCTGTCTGCATGTTTTACTTGCCATACTTATCAACACTTTCTTCGTGTCTTGTTTTCTGTTACATGGTTCACGATAATTATTCATTAATTTGTCAGAACCATCTTGTCAAGTCCCTTTTGTACACAACAGGTCGTGTAGGCGAACTATTAAATTCGTTTCAGCCAGAAATTTAAATCAGATCATTAATTCTGCCTTTGTGATTTTTGAAAAATTGAAAGAATACATTTTTTTTTACTTTCTAAGAGTCATTTGATACACATGCAACAAGTTGATTAACAGTTTCTTAATAATATTATCATTAATAACGCTGGAAGTCAATATTTGACACAAAAACTCTATCAAATTCATTGTCTTTTTTTTGTATAAGCGCCAAGCTTTTATTTGTGGGGAAGTATCCAACAAAAGTGAAAAGGAAAACAAAAACCGATTTCGTTTTTTTATAATAATTGTGATTATTACATTCCCATTAACGCAGGAAAGAAAAGTATAGTAATCGAGCGTTTGAAAAAATTTGAGCTTGCATCTTCCTATGGTGTATGAGCATATACGAGTCATTTGAGATCAATATCTGTCTCGTGTGTCCAGTTTTTGTCGCCCACAAATGCGTTCACCAATTGACTTGAGACTGCACACACTTAGTCTGAAGCAGCTGCCCGAAGGAGTGATTACGTTTTGTTTGAAACCTGCATCAGGTTTTAAAAAAATTGTAAATATGTAGTTACATTGTAACGAAGAAGAATAAATATCAGGGCTGTACCAAGTGTTTCTGAATATGAATACAGAGTATGCTATATTTTGCTACCAGTTTAAAATGGCATACTTAAATAAAATGAAATATTACTTCGAGGAAGCTAACCTAAAAATTCCAATCCACTTGAGGACGCGATAGCATCTCAGCTAGAAGATTTTTGTATTCGTATTACGTAGACTAGCTGAAGTATAAATTGTATTTAAACTTATTTTCTTATTTATATTAAACCTTGTTTTTGTGAGCGGTTGCTCACAGCACTTAAGGTATCTACGAGATATCATTGTGATTTCACAAAATTTTTGTAAATTTACAGAACGGAAATTAATTTTACATTATCTAAATCAGTAAATTTACATTGTTTTATTATTTTTACACAAATTTTTTAATTTTACACGAATGTTACCGTAATTATTTATTTACATAGATTTTCAACGTAAATTTTACAACAAAAAATCACACATTGGAGTTAAGTTTTTCCTATTTTACGGAAACTCAGTACATAGGCTGTTCCTTAACTCACGATCTTTTTGAATCTTAGGTCGTATCAAATGACAATGTGTTTTGTTCCCGGTTTCCATGTAATTTATTTTGTTTATTCTAAATAAATTTCTGAAGAAGACCGATAAAAATCGTCGAATGCTTAAAAATATAATTTGATTATATTATTGAATTAGACTTGTTATTTAAAGTTTTGTTATTTATTTTCTCACAAGTTAAGATTTATATATTTAAAAATCATTGTAATTTTCCATAAATTTTTAACCCAGTATATACATGTTTCTGAGTTTCAAACTTTCTGAATATGAATTGAAAAGATGCAAATTAAATAATTTATGTAGCTTTTATACAGACTCCTGAAAAATGTAAAATCATTAATTTTCATATTTGATCAAAATGATGGTTACAACATTTGGAATCCAGAAATATGCATAATATGAAATATCAATATAAAAAGACAAAGTCGGCACATCTTCGATTTCTTCCCAACCTACAAAAATTAGAAGTTTTGGGAGGTTACGGGAAAGTGACGGATAAATGCGGTTTTAACCTGGATAATTGAGTTCCAAACCATGGAATCACTAGAAAAGACCTGCTATAGAAATCCATGTCTTATATTCCTTCCGTAATGAACCCTGGATCGAAGGGGTCAGTTTTTTGTGTTTGAATATTATCCTGACTTCCTGACATAAGCTTTACTTTTTCAGCAGATTGAAATAGGTTGAAACTGTCAGACTTGTCAAATTAGAACCTGTGAGGTTGTCTCTCCTAACACCACTCTAAAACTTGCAAATGCATATTCTATTCAGATCACGAGATTCAAGCAAGGAAATAATTTTTCCCGATAATTTGAGGAAATCTTAATTTTTATCATTTAAATAATAAAGTATTTCACAAAACTTACAAAGTTTTAGTAGTAATAAAACATGGCTGCTTGAAAGACTCCAACTTAGTAATTGTTTCCTATTTACTAGTTGAGAACTATACACATCACCAAACACCGATCCTTATCGTAAAGCAGCTGTTATGTACGTCGAAATGATGCACTCTCTATCTACCATCAGATAAGATTTTGTGCTACTCCTCAATTGTCATTCCAATTTGCATTTAAATGTTCTCATTTTGTTTTAGTTAGTTTTTGTATTCATCATTTGAGTTACTATCACACATTGTTAAAAGGGGTTACGGTTCGTTAACCGCAGTTTATTCATCCAATTAATCTAACGCTACATTTTATATCAATTTTTGGTATTTACACGACCCTCAGAATTTTATTGCTCTTACTTGCATATAAATGCTTTCGTATTTATGCTTAGTGCACTAAGAAAATTCCAAAGCTAATCGGCGAAAATGTATTTGAAAAATTTCAGAAAATATTTTATCGTTTCAAAGATGAAGTTGCTATGGATGTTAAATTAAACTGAAGGTTTACCATGCCGATTATATCAGAACTGTTTTGTTTAATTCTTTTTCGCCGTTCCTTTCATGCTTATCCACGGGATCTAAATTTAACCTCTGTGAATATTTAACAGTATACTTTTATTATAATCTCGTTCGGTAGTATGTTGATCGATTAAGGAGCTAATTAAGCAGATGTTACGGTGAGTTAGCTTATATTCAAAAAATATAAGAATAATACAATACGTAGAAAATCAAAATTCAAAAAATTTAAAAAGGAGACAATTAACACATAACAGGTCTGGATTAAGAAAATTTGAAAAAATGAAAATTTCGTAATACGAAGTACAATATAACGTTATTTCATGGTTATTGCCATTCTTCAGTTGCACGCATCGATTACGATTACATTGTAAAATAAGAAGAAAAAATTTTTCAAACTAAACAAAATATCGACTAAATTGTACAAAATTGACTTACCATAACCTCCAAAGATTATCAAAACTGAACTTGTTACATGAGGTATGAATAATTTAAAAATGATTTGAACTAAGAAATTCGTTTACCTAGCACTGCTAGTTTGAAATCCGAAGGCACTGCCCTCTTAATATGATTTCTAAAAACTTGAAAAAATTTTAAGAGGGCAGTGCCTTCGGATTTCAAACTAGCAGTGCTAGGTAAACGAATTTCTTAGTTCAAATCATTTTTAAATTATTCATACCTCATGTAACAAGTTCAGTTTTGATAATCTTTGGAGGTTATGGTAAGTCAATTTTGTACAATTTAGTCGATATTTTGTTTAGTTTGAAAAATTTTTTCTTCTTATTTTACAATGTAATCGTAATCGATGCGTGCAACTGAAGAATGGCAATAACCATGAAATAACGTTATATTGTACTTCGTATTACGAAATTTTCATTTTTTCAAATTTTTTTAATCCAGACCTGTTATGTGTTAATTGTCTCCTTTTTAAATTTTTTGAATTTTGATTTTCTACGTATTGTATTATTCTTATATTTTTTGAATTTAACCATAAATACATACTAAAAACCACAAATTTACTTAAAATTTTTTATTTTGAGTTCTTTTTCGAGTTAGCTTATGACTGCTTTTTTTTTTAATTTGTTGAGGGATGAAAAAGTTTCTTGAATAAAATGAATACTTTAGTTTCAATTGTTGATCATTGATTACTTATAGGTGGGTACAGGAAGAAACTGTAACAGGTGCTCGAATTTCTGCTTCGTTTAAGCCTCCACTTAACAACCATAATGAACATTAATGTTCTGGATTTCAGTGGTCTACTGCGATGTTGAGGAAAATAACAATAGCGGTACCTGGGGGTTCATCGAAATGCATAGTAATTTCATTCTTGGAAGTTTACTGTTGATGATGGTATTTACAGGATTTTAACCTGAAAGTTTTGAGGTTTACAACGGAAGTTTCTCGCTCCGTAGCTTAGAAAGCGCACGCTGGCACATAGACAAATTTTGAAGTGACGATGAAGTTGCTCAAAAAATTAATGAAAATGCTTTTAAAATAATGAAATTATACCTACTCGGCATCCGAGAATTACTATTTGTATTATTTTCTTCGTCGGGCGTGTCTGGTTATTACGAACACGATGCGATGGGGTAATGTGTAGGTGATATAAACAATATGTAGGATTTTAATATTTTGATAAAACAAACATGAATTTAATAACTTAATTTAATACTAAAGGGAGACGTTTATGTCGTTGTTCGTTGAAATGAAGGAAGCAGGATATTGATGACGTGTGACAAAGTGTGTCAGTGAAAAGGGTGGAAATTTTAGAGGGCTGTTGGGAATTTCGGTTAATGAACTGTCCTATTGAAACGCGCAAAGTGCTCTTCAATTTTCAAGATACTCTGTAAATTTAAAACTGGGTTATTTTTTGCATCAAACTTAAAGTTTAGAGGGTTTTATTGTTCGTTCTTATTAATGCTAAGTTTGAAAACGTTTTACAGTTTACGGTTTTTTTGTGAGTCCATTAGTTTGCTAAATTTTTAGAAGGTGCATGCGTCTATCTATGTGTATTCGCGTGTTTTGAATTATTTTTTTAATCATAAAAAAATTCGACGTGTTTTTACAGTTAATTTTTGTGCTATTTTTGACTTCAATTTTAATTAAATTTTGTTATTTTGTTCTGACGAAAGAATTTCTGTGTTCATGTTGAATTTTCACTTTTCAAATGTAAAATACGCTTCTGATAATAAAAATTGTTATTGCGTCTACTTTATTATCCTGACATTTTGACTGTCGCTAATTATTTTAAGTGCATTTCACTCACAATTAAATTTGTACTATTTTTTTATTAATCATTTTTGTTTTTTTTTTAAATCTTTTCTTGTCACGAATGAAAATAGAAATAAGTTACAACAGAATTTTCTATTGCACACTGTTTTAAAGTCACGCACGTATTATTAGCTCCTCTATTATTACGAAGGTGTTTAATGTATTTATTATGCATGTATGTATTTACTTATTACTTTTTAATCTTTTTAAATTTGATTTTTCGTTAACACAAGCGTTTGGCATAAAAACTTTATGGTATGATTGCTAAGCTATAATTTGCAAAGGTTATGTTAAACAGAGCTGTTTTAATTGAGATCGATACTCCAGAATTTATATTTGCTACAGTAAACATCGAAAAAAAAAGTAAATAAATTAGATGGAAGGCAAAAATTCAGGTTCGTACTAAAACATATTCAAATAAAAAAACAACAAAAGTTGAACATTTACATCGAAATTGAATGTAATGATGTAGGTAATAAATAAGTCAGTGCAAAAAACATTACATTCACATTTCATTTTCTGCTGTATCTGTACAATATCTTGTGTTTCTGGTCCCCTTTGGTTATTTAATGCAATTCCGTTGCAAAATGCACCTGTTCCCCACGTTTTATGCCACATCTTTATACTTTCCGCATTTTGTATGAGCAGCTTTACCTAAACGTTTTGCAAGTTTTAATAAAGTCAGTTTCGTCTTTCTATATATTTGGCACGCTATGTAGACGACGAAATCGTCATTAAAACTTGAATTTTCATCACATATTGGACTCGCAAGCGTGGAAAACGGTTCTTACATCCGCAGAACTTCCTGTAAAGGCGGCGAGTAAGCAAACAGTTACCTTGGCTAGATTATGACTTCCAGATTGCTATTGACCTGTCCTTATTACAGCAAAATCAAGCTTTAACGACTTGCGAGGATCTTTTTGTTATTCGTTCTTTTGAAAAAAATTTCAGTAATTAGTTTTGCGTTCGCCGTTCAAATATACACTGCCTTACCGTGAAATTTATGGCCCTCGCCGAGGAAGACTTTATAATGGTAGCAGGAGTAAAGATGTCTGGTTAGGGCAAACTGCATTGTTTTCAATTTTGATGGTTAAACATATTAAAATGGGATGAGCGTTAATCATGATAGACTCTTAAATTACTAATTACCCCAGACTATATTGCAAATTTAATTATCAAATGTAAGATTTTTAGGATAAATTTGTAGATACTCTCATCAAAATTGAATTTCACTAAAAAAGGAAGTTTCTGTATCAGTTAGAGATGTTTGTCCAACTTTAGCATCATTGATATCTATAGTTTCATCGATTTCCTAACGAAGAAGGTTTCCAAGGGTTTCCAATCCTTAGGGTAAACAAAGTTAATAAATCTTATATAATATAATAAGATTGGTAATTATTACATCGAGTTAAAGTATTTTCAACAATAACTTTGATGAGCAAAATTTACGTTTGCTATTTTCAGTATTGTATTCTAATAATAAAATAATAATAATTTTTCGAAATTTTTTAAACGGAAAGGGGGTATTTTCATAAATAGCTAGTATGTACCTGATTGAAATCCGAGGAAACTCTAGAAAATCTTAAGAAATCTGGTGTACAAAAATGTTATGTATTCTTCTCGCGGTTAAGGCAATATCTAATTTCAGTCCACGATGGTGATTTTTTTTGTATTTTTATTACGTATCTGTAAATGCTTAAAAATTTGTTAAGCTCATAGAAGAGTTCTCTATTTTAGTAAAACTTCGTACGTAATCTGTCACTAAAAACTTCTATTAGCATTAATAAGTTGAATTAAAAATTGGATGATCGCGATGGGAATGAAAGTTTTAGATTAACACAGAGAAAGTGTCAACCAAATTAGTTGTGCTTTTAATAAATGTAATAGATTATTACGTGTTATGTTGAATTCAGTAAAAGGGCGTGTGTATTGTATTTAAATGACAAAAGGTATTTTGTGTTATCTTCTCGAATTTGTAATTTTAATTGCATGTAATTATTTGTTCTTATTGTAAAGCAACTTTTAAGTGGAATTTCTCATTGAAATACGTGAGCCGAATACACGATATAATTGTTTCTTTAACCGAGGAATAAAAAACGATAATTTTTCTCTCGCAAGTTTTGATGTGACGTAAGTATAACATTTAATTGTTACAAATTTTAACCTCGTGAACTACAGCTGGAAATTTCAATTCGGTTTAAATGCTTAATGCGGTTTTAGTATAATGGGAATCTTCACCAAATGAAAGAGTGATCCCCTCTAGGATGCGGCATCGACCTCCAAGCCGGGCCATTTGGGCTATCGATCCACCAAACGACGCCGTCTGCTGCTTGCAACTCGTACGCAGAATTACAATAGCTACATTGTTCTTTGCGTTCAGCGTTCTTGGACCGAAACTTACGAAATCTATAGTATACCTTCTTTCATTCATTTTCTTCCCTTCATATCAGAGACGGATTAAAAATAATTTACGACCTATTAACGTACCCGACATTTTTCTAAACTAATTTCACTTTTAAACGTTTTCAACAAAAATTGTTAACGCAGTAATTAAATGTTAAAATAGCAATCAGTATTCAATTAGAAAATTGTCATTTTGTATTACTCTCTTTTATGGCCCTTTTATGTCCCCCAAATTGCAAATTTATTACTATAATGGATAATACGCCCCTGTTCTTTATCGACTGTATTTTCTTCGAAGAATTTAGCACTTTTCAGTTTACTGCTTTTAGATATTTGAATTAAAAGTCTCTAATTAAGATTTTCTGCTGTTTTATGAAAAGTTCAGTTTTGCTACTTAATTTTATATCAAATTGACGCACCCTTGTCGAGAAAATAACTTCTTCCTTCTCAAATGCATTGTTTGAAGAATTACAATGGCATGACAATTGTGTACTACTAAACATTAACGTGTTACAAAGGACTCCCGCCTTAAGCATAGGCTTTTTCGCTGATTTCTACTTAATTATGTTTTAGATGTATTATGTAATCAATTTATTAATATACCTAGAAAAATTGGTAATAGTTTTCCTTAAAATAAAATACTTTTGATGAAACTAGATATATCTCCCGGTTTGTAAAAACAATGAAATTGGCCGTATAGTTCTAGGATTAACTGATTCAAGATAAAGTATAAGAAAACGGTAGGATTGTCATCTCCAACATGGCTTTGAGAAGTGTTCACCCTAACATCATGCACACTTGCTTTGTTATTTTATCGACAAATCGTAAACTGTCAAATTTGACTAATCGATCTTTAATAATTTAGAAGTTTTTCAATTTGAAAGTGTATAGCGGTTTCAAAAAGATTTTGAGGAATGGAAAAAATGAACTTCGCGCTATCATTTGTTTAATTTTTGTTTTCTAGAAAAATGTTTCTATTTGATAAGAAAAGTTTAACTTTATTCACTTGGTGCTCATATACTACACGTTCTCCACCAATGTTAAATATTGATGTAAAAATAACTTCAGAAATGACCATATTAACGCCACGTTACTGATAATTCTATCCGCAGTTTGTACGGATTTTTAACAAAAATTAGTATGGGCGCTCCGGTGGGGGGGGGGGGTGCTTTTCCAAAATATAGTATTTCAGAATATGATGACGCATTTTATTACTTTACTCTTCGTAAAATTGATGGTTTTTTACTACGATAACAAAATTTTAATACAATTAAGTATTGGTGTACTGGAGGGTATTCCAGACCCCCCCCCCCGGTTTAAAATACTCTGTGATTAGTTTTATGTAATAAGAGCATTCCATTCTTTCAAAACGAATGTCGCAGCAGGATAATGATGAAAATAAAACTTTTTATTAACGAAAAATTGACTGTCCAATTCGTATTATCTACACTCTACAAGGTTCCCACTCTTCTGGAAAACCTCAGTGAAGTCAGCGAATTTCTAATTTTTAGTGCCAAGTTAGGGAAATTAAATTTTCAGAAAGGGAAAACAATTTAATTTAAAAGCAATTTTTTTAAATATTGAAATGTCAGGGAAATTTTTTATTATTTGTCAGGGAGAACCTGGAAAAGTCAGGGAAATTGATTTGGAAAATTCAGTGGAAATTCTAGGACCTGATCTAGGACCGTCATAGTTGGATCATGATAGTTAAGAGATTTAAGGATGGAGTCTTATGTGTTGATTTTGAAAAATTGATTTATTTTTAATTATTTATTTTGAAAGTACAACGTATGAAGAATCTACTGTAGCAATTTCAAACCGAAATTCAAAGTATTAAGAAAGTTATAGTACATATTTGAAGGCGTATTATAGCTTAACTAAACTTGTTACTCAAAACTTTTAACGCGATTTTCTCGATACAACATTTTTCCGATCAGCCCAGGTCATAAAACAAAATCTACTGAACCGATTGGGCTGAAATTTAAATATGTTATTCTAAACCATCAATTGGATAATGGTAAATATAGTAATCGAACGTTGGAAAGTGAACTTTGTACCGTTACAAGATTTTCTGTTACATATTATTCTATGCTAAGGGTAATACCCTTTATTTTGGAAAAATAATGACAGATATTTTTTAGAACAAGTAAAACTTCCAATTATAATATAAATATACAGTAGAATCCGCTTAATGTGATCACTTTGGGCCAAGAACATTTTAATAATATTAACTGATAATAATAAGTGAATTTAAAAAAAGGGAATTTTAGAAGACTTGGATTAGAACAAAATAGAAGAAAAAAAAGAAAAAGTGGCCGGTTTCCAAAAAAAATGATCACAATAACCGACTGATAAGATTATCCGTGATCACATTAAGCGGATTCTACTGTATTATTTTTATATGGATTTTATCAAGTTTTTGACAAATTTTCCTTATGTATAAATCATGCATATTTAATAACTAGAAATCTATGTATTGTTAAAATTTATAACGCGAATTTTTGCGATAATACAAAATACAATAGAGTCTCGATTATATGTCATGGTGTTTTAAATATAAATTCCGAATTTATTTCTTTTTTTACTCATTTTTATGCTATAGAAACCTTCTTTTTTCTGAACAAAACGAAAAAATTAAGATTTAATATTAAAAAAACAAACATGATTTTCGCTGTTTAAGAATAAGTGTAATATAAGAGATTCCAATTGCAAATTAAATGCATTGTACTATTATTTTCAGTCGTACAAATCGCACTTTAACATCTGCTATAAAAAAAAAAAAAAAATAAACAAATAGTTTGTTGAATATCCAAAGTTTTTTGCGTGTTGCGTCTTAAAACTTTCGGCAGGTTTGCGTAGCTCTGACGAACTCACAGATTATTGATTTCATAATTTTGTTTGGTATAGGTACTGTCTCCGGAACTTGATGCATATTTAAAAGTTGAATTTTTGGATCAGCTGAGCGGACATTAACTAAACATCAATATGTAGAAATCAGCAAAAGTTATCGAGAGCCAAATACTCGAGTTTTTTTACAATTTAATCGATAAAATTACTTTTGACATTTTTAACGAGCCGCACTCGTTAACGTAAGCCGCACACTTAAAAGTGTGAGTACTATTGCAAAATTGTTAAAAAGTTTATATTTCGTTTTGAAATTTTTGTTTCCCTAGATGTTTTTCATCTCTGCTGCTTTGCTGACGATTTATTCGAATTTCTTAAAATGTTTCTGTTATTGGAAAGATGCAGGTAAAAATGTATTATGTTGGAGATGTGTTAATAATATATAAGTGTGTGGGTTGCGAGTTTCTCTATTATGTATTTCGTTACTCTTGAGTAATTTTATATTTTCTTAAAATTTTCGAGTTTGTTGTAAAATTTTGTTCAATTTGTGACGACTTCAAACTAACTCATGTTTGGGTATGTTTACTATAAATTCTCGTAGGTTTTGAATATTTTACGGTCTAATCAAACATCATGATGCGTATTTTATATTTATGCATGTGGACGATATTGATTTTTGCATCCAGTTTCGCTCGTTATCTCTGTCTACAAGCGCCATTTATATCGATGAAAATTTGGGTGTTGTAGTGTTATGGCTGCGAAAAGAACAATTTATTATGTTAACGTTCTTTAATTCTAAAATTTCGATTATGTTGTTGTAAGTTAAACTAAATTCGCGTTTTAGGTTTGGATGTTTTAAATTTTCAGGTATTTCTCTCCCTTGAGATTCGATTTTCTCTAACTCGAACAGCTTAATTTGGTGTTAAATTTAATATCTTTAAAGCCGTTTACTAAAAAGTTATCAACGTATCTTGAATTTACATTAGGTTTAAATGGATATTGGATGTATTTGTAACTAAGGAAAGTGGTTATTAATTTTTATTGCTTTATCAAAAGTTTGACAAATTGCAATAATAATTTTGCATCAGTTATTTCATACGACGAAGCTTTTATAATAGAAATTAATGGAAAATTGTATTTATATATTACATTTTTAAACGCTTAAGCACCTTATTATTAAGTTACGTTATTTTAAAATCGATTCGAGTTCTACATAACAATTTCATTTGGGCTTTGATGTTGCGAATAACAAAAATTTCCACTCGAACAGATTTGAAATAAAATTTATATTATTTTCATTATTAAAAGGTTTAAATATTTGGAACTGTACTTTACAAGTTAATTAAAGCCCCGAAAGTTTTTCGTATGTTGCCACGCAGCCCCAGAATTTCATCATAAAGAATTTAATGTTCGTTGTACATTAAGCATTAATTAGATCGGGGGTGGTCAGCACACAGCCCCAGGAATACGCGGCCCATGTATTTCTTCAAACCTCCCCTTAAAATTTGCTATAACAAAAAGATATTGCGGGAGGGCGGGCGGACTTCTGTTCGTGTAATTTAAACAAATGTTGGTCTTGAATAGGAGTTGTTTCGTACTAGGCTAGTCAAATATTGTGCAAGTGTTGATTTGGAACGTGTCTGCTGAAGGTTTGAATTCTCTCTACCCTAAGATTAGTTTAGTCCGAGGGATTTATGTTCTTGGCTGTGCCGGGACTACAGCACCAAAGTTGCACAGAATTTTTTTTGAATATTTTGCTCTGTTGAGCATTTTTTGCGCGTTCATTATTGTTTCACAAAACATAGAAATGTCTGGTGTTTTTTATAAAATAAACTTGTTATTTATCAAAAGAGAGCGTATTAATAGGCTATTTCGATCTGAACTATTTATTGGTACGTACTTATTGGATGACTTGTTCGATAGAGCTCCTAATGATAACACGGCTCTTGTTACCAGACGACATGTCTAGATTTTTTGTTCGATCCGAACAACTTCCACTAATTGTGTTTCGTCATCTATTTTAATGAAATTTTTCATCAAATTTCGTTAAAATTTTCCAGCAACATACTCGGGCAATTTATTAAAAATACGTCAACGTTTTTATGTGCATTAGTTGCTTATAACTTTCTTATCTGTTCTCCAGAGAGTACTTTCACCTTGTCAATTGAGGGAATCAAATGCGTTGGAAAAGTTAAGGGAGTTGAGAACTGAGGTTTTTAAAGTTGACCTTGTTTTTGACTTAAATAAACGGGGGTAGGTAATAAAAGTGGTGTGTATCGATAATGATGGAACAAAAGGTTAAAAGTTTGTTGTTGAATAATTGATGTTGACCGGACTATTCGTGTTTGTTCTATAGAAATTGCATTATGTCTGTTCTTGCTTATAATTTATTTTATGTAAAATTGTGTAGGTACAATTTCCGTGAGTAGTTTCATAATATTAGACCTGTTATGTGCAAGTACTAATATGCTTCCATATCTATCTACTCTTTATTCCCAATGGAACATGAAATATAAATGACAAAACACATTTCTCGTTTTATATTGAGTTAGTAGTCTCTCTCTTTGCTTTAACGTTCATAATAAATGGTGACAAAGAAGGACAAGAGAGTTATCTGGAGTGAAATATAAAAAATAAACGATGTACAAACATGCAACGAATGACGTGTAAAAAAGGGAATAGCTCTTAGAATAATGAAATTTCTGCAGCAAAGTGACGGGACGCATACTTTTCTTTATGAGGGGTTTTATCAGTTTTTCCAGCTTTGATGTTGGCTGTAGATGAATGTTTTTGGCTGGTAACACATGTTTTTTCTAACAATTGATCATTAACAAAGTTCTTTAACAACGTCTATGTTTCACAAAAGGTCGGTTGTATTTTAAATAAATTTTTTGCCGGGCTTCCTTTAGGAAGAATTGCTGATGTACATTTTACATCTGTAATTCGTCAACCATTATTATGCAACTAAAGCTCGCAAATTTTGTATAACGGTTAAGTCTACGTTTGGTGAAATTAAATGAAGCAAATCCTTTTTGTGTATACAATTGTTTGTTTTACAATAGTTGTGTAGTTTGCTTTCTAATTGTACACAAAACGAAAATAATTACTACAACTTCGTTTGCTTTTAGTGCACAATTTATTTATATTTTGTTTTATTTGCAGTGCCATTTCGTCGGCTTCATTATCTTATTAACAATAACAATTAACATTTAATTTAATTTTTTAACTTAAAATAAAAGTTGCAAGCCCCAAGGCGTTAAAATCTTAACGGACTGAATGTTTTGGTTTAATTAAAATTGTTTCTCTTGTTCGTTAAGTTAAAGGGTTTATTTAAACTATAACGTTTGTTTTAGTTATTTAATAACCGAATGTTTAATGAATTTCCAGGTAGCAAGTGTGCAATAACATTCGCTCTATTCAAAATTTGATTAGAGTTTTAAAATTACACAGTAGTTGTTGATTTGTAATTAATTATAATTGCTCTTTCTAATACCACATAGCAAATTTTAACGAATTTAAGATTATTTCTTAATGCCTTCTTTTATCCTTTGTTATTTTTCAACTTCTATTGATATTGGCTTTTTGCTTATTTAATTTATTATTTTTCTATTAAACTTCCGTATATCTGTTGCTTATTTAATGTCCATAATTTTCTGCAACCGGTGTAGTTTTTGTAGTGCACTTGTTGCGTGCTTCAAAATTTTGTTAAAACCGCCCTTCTGAAATAGCACTAAAATGTTTTTGACGACTACAAAATTTTTTATTACTCTAAAATGTATGCTAACTTGAAGTGATTAAAACCATTTGGAACACCTCGTAAAAAATTTTAAACCCCGTAAGTTCTTACAAACAAAAAGTTTTATTTAACATATAAACTAAACAACTATGAGGTGAAAGAACTGTTTAATTATTTGATAAAGGCAATTTAGTACAATGTATAGTTTGACCATTATGTTGACATTTCTCTGTATTTTGATTAGGAATACGAAAATTTTACAGTGGCTTCAAGGAAGTAATAAAAATTTACGTTTTACTCTAATAGAAAAGAAAAGATAAAAGAAATACGAGTGAATACTTTGTATAATATTTTCGTATTCGTAAACAGTTCCTGTACCACGACCTCTCTTTCATTATGCTTGACATGAAACTAATTGTTTCAAAGATACTCTAGTATAGACTGTGGTGTCAGTTTGATGCCATGTTGTAAACACAGAAGTTACACTTTTTAAAGAAAAACCAAATTTATATTGCACTGCATTTTATCAGCTGTTCTATTGTCATCTTTGGAATGATCTTATCTTCACCAAAATTTAACTAATTATTCACTATTTCATTCAAACTTCTTAAATTGGCCCTAATTGATTAAATAACTTACTTAAAATTTAATTTGAAATTATATAAGAGCAACTAAATAATATACCTACGCAATTTTTATATAATTGAACCAACTAAATGGGTAACATTTTTAATAAATGCAATACTCGATAACTGTCTAAAAATTATTATCATTCCTATTCCTATCCAATTTTCATATATGATAGTTTGAATTTTTTATTTTGGTTGACTTTGCGCCAACTAGCAGACGAGAAATGATCATTTTTTGTCAAAATGGTTTATTCAATTAATTTTTAATATAATTGAATATAATTTGGATGGGATTGAATGCTTTAAATAATTAAAGTTAGACTGAAAATTATTAACAATGACGACAAGATTAAGATTTAATTAGATTTTAAATTTTAATTACATTTAAATAGAAAGTTTATATTCAGAATTGACAATTAAATGTATCGTACAGTAAAATTTGATACCAATACAGATGGGCGAGTTATCTGTTAAAGTTAGCGTTACCGTTTATATGGAATTTAATCTGAATATTAAAAAGATAAGAAATAAATGGATATTATAATTTTAAAATTTAGCTTTCCCAATTTCCCAAAAATCAGTTTGAAAATATTTTTTATAATTTGGAAATGTTGGTAGAATATATTTGATGATGTCTGACGTGCTTATAAGTGCGTAATGGCAAACCACCGAGGTAATCTGTCTTGAAAACTCTTCATAAAATGAAGTAACAACTATAAATTCAAGACAGCAAAGTATGAAATTCCTTTGAATTGAGTATCCCAGAATTTTCGAAATTTCTCACTACAGCATCAGCAGTGCGTGATTTTCTTACCTTTACAATTTATTTTCTACCACAGGGAGGAAGGCTTTCATTGCTTTTTTACAGAAAAATTTCAATTGTCATTATCTGTACAATTGGTGTATGCTTTATTTTATTATCCTTTACCATTTTGTTTTCCAATTATTTCACAACATTTTGCTTATTTATGCAATACATAAATTGAAACTAAAATAAAGTTTTCGACGAGATCACACAAACAAGATATTGTAATCATAATAGGATATAAATAATACGTGAGTTGGTAAGGTCGATAAATAAGGAAAAATGTTAACATAATTGAGGTTTAATCAATGAATTCTACATAATTCTATAAATAAAATTAATTTTATTATTCATATGTGGGTCGAAAGGTTGACCAAAATTGATGATTTTGATAATTTTGAAACAGTGTTTTGACCTGGAAATATTCTCGTGGACAACATTCAAACCAGGAGAAAGACATCTCAAAATACCCCATCTTAATTCACAATAAAAGATTTATCAAATTGGAATTTCTAATTCACGTCAAAAATGTTTTGCTAGGTTTTTATTCGAATTTCTTTTCAATGTGGATCTAAATGCATTATTTTAATAAATTTCGGTTGCAATACAAAGCGATTAGGATTAAATGTGTATCATCACGGTTAGTTAATTGTAGTGCATTTATACATATTTTATTTTTCAAGTAGCTGTGCTCTGATTTTCATTGACGTGTTACACTCGCAGCGTTTCAAAATTCACTTTTTGTTCAAATCTAACCGACAACCGTAAAATTTATTCATTAGTAAACATCGGCATTCGCCTCGCTTCTTTGTCACATAATTGATTTAGTTGCAGCCTTTTTATTAAACGCCTGTCTTTTAAAGTGCATATACAAGCGGAAATTTATTGAATAAGTAGAGCAAAAGAGGGACGGGCTTGTAGGGATGGGTTCTACATAAATAATATTTCAGAGCATTACAAATTAGAAACAATTACCGTTTAGCTCTGTATCAACAAATGCTAATAATGATGATTTATTGTAAAACTTTTGAAGAAATGAAACTCGCATTCTGTGTGTATAGACCAGAAATTGCTCGGCTAATTTAATATTAAAACAAAAAATGTTAAATTTGCAAAGTTATACATACATACAAAAGCGTGCAAAAAGCGCGTCCGCAATGGTTTTATACAACTAAAGAATGTTATGAAAAATTTTATCCATTTATTTTGCGCTTTTTATCATTTAAAGTTTTCTGAGTCGCATATACCGCCGAACAAGTCTCATAAAACACTAAGCATCGCGAATAATGAATTGCATTCGTCTCCAGTTAACAATTCGTAAATTCTTGGCGACTCTAAGAAGCAATTTAGTTAAAAGACTTGCTACATTTTACAGTTTAAAAGCTGAAATTGTTTTATTGGGCCGTCATGTTTCATACACTTAATTGCGCTTCTTAAACTTTCCAGCATTTTATTTTGTAAAAAGGATTACATCGAACATTACTTCAAATAGATGGAACAAAACTAACTTTACTTAACGTTATTCCAACTTGAAAACTAATTCGTTAATTTTTATTATTAACTTACTTTTCAATTCTAATTCGTTTTTGAAGAGATAGAGCGAGAGAGAGAGAGAGAGAGATGTTTCGGTTGCCATGCCGAAGGGAATTCGAATTATAAGCAAAGCTCGTCGCACATGATGGAAAATTGCAAGGAAATTTTAGTGTTGGTTTTGAGCAAAACTGCATTTTAGATAAGCACGTAGTATTTGCACTGACAGATTGCAATGCACATAATAAGTGTCTCCCGGGACATCACGGTGAAGCTGAAGAAGATTGAAGAAAAAATCCATCACGTTTCATTATTTTTCAGTCGGTCTTGTTTGTTTGTTAAATAAAGCCGAGGAAAAATGATAATTTTCAATATTTCCGACTTTTTGAGTGGAACAATAATTTATTGTGAAAGCGTGATATATATCAACTGGCAATTACATTTTTAAATAAATGAGTTGCGATTACATTATATGTGTTATAAATAATTGTTTGTTTTTATTGTTGACTTTAATTTAGTTTATTTTTACGCTACGGCATCTGCAATTTATTCAAACTGATAAAGCCCCATTATATTTATAAACGTATGCATGGTTTCAGAAGATAAAACCGATTTAAAATGTAAAAATCCGTCAGTTCCTGACCTATGTGCAAACCATTACCCCGTTTAAGTTCCGCACCCTATATCAACCCCTATCTCTACAGTCTCACGATTCAGGCACTACGATGTAGTGCTTGAAAATTGTTGTATACTACTACAGCGTATACGATCCCATCTTTGTTTGACTTTTCGAAACTTGATCTTTGCAGTTTGATTATTTATTTAATCCTAAACTTGGAATTGTTTTTAAAAATAAATTATAGGCCACTCGGTTTGTGTGCAATCCCCGCAATCCATTGTACGAGTGCTGCTCGTTCGTTCTCATTGATTAAATTTTATTTATGATGTCAATCTATTAATTAAACTCGATTTTGCTATCGTATATTAGAATTAATATAAATTACAACTCTACATTTACAAAATCACTTGAACAAAAGCTTGTTCTGTTGTGGTTCCTGCGTTTGACATCAAATAACCACAGTCCATTTGAATTAAATGTCTGCAAAGTTACTTAGTTTATGTATTATTTATTAGCAAACGTGCATGTAGACTCTGTTACTGACAGAACTATTTCAACAGTAAATTAGGTTCTGAGGAAACCTTTATGTTAATTACAATGAGTTGTATTTAATAAGGAAAAGTTTATTCGAGACAAAACTAAATATATCAATTTCGCAACTCGCTGATAATAACATTCAAGTATATTGAAGATCTTCATTGTTCCAATTTGTTTTGTGTCAAATTTTTCTCGCTGTTGTCATTTATCACATCCAATTTCTGAAATTTATGCTAAACCATAGATCTATCATCTTGGTAAAATAGTAAAACTTGGCTTTTCTAAAATGGAAAAGCGCTTTTCTGGTAGGAAACGCTACTATTTAATATGTATTTTGACATTAATGCTATATTTTTCTCGATTGTAAGAAAACGAAGTTTTGTTAAGTATCCAGGTTTTTCGAATGAAATGAAATTCATAAAGTATTTTCTATCTATAATTAGGTCAAGAGCAGAATTTCAGTATTGAATATTAAAAACACCTTAACCAGGAAACTGGGTTATTTTAAGATATTTTAATTGCGTGCATTTCTTTTTTGCGATTTTTAATATATTTTTTATTAATTAATTTTTATACTAAAATAATAAAATTAATATTCAGGAATCAAATTAAATTACGCTACTAATTTCGCTACAGGTTTTAGCATGTGGGAGGCATTTCCGAAACAGATACTTGACTGATTTTTATTACACTTTATTACTAATATCCATAATTATAATATTATATTCAAACCCAGAGGCTTCAGATCGCGTAATATGCAAATTACAGGTTTAAAAGTTTTTAAATTTTTAAATATGTAGTATAACAACATTGTTTAACGATTGTTGCTAACAATGGTTATACTAAGTAGACTGTTATACCAGATTTATCCAACTATTGTAAAATTGACCGGGTTCTTTCAAAAGGTTTTTTTAACCCGAAACGTTGCAAATTACAAAAATATCCTTGACAGCATATATAGTAGATAATTTTGCCGCGAGAGGTATTAGGATATTCTCTTTCTATTGGTCTTTGACTGATAACGCTATTTATAGCAAACAAATGGTCAGCATCCATGGCGATATTGATAGAATCAAACATCAATCCGTCAAATCACGGGTCTAGGACGCAAAGTTCGCCCCTCGAGTTTTATAGTTTAAAAATTCTTGTAGAATTTGAAAGAAGACATTAAAATGAAACGATTGAAGGGAGGAAAAACCTCAATTTTTCTTTTAATTTCCGAAATAATCCTATAAAATCTGTGAATGCTTCATTTTGTTGGCAGTACGTGTGCTGGACGAAAATCGCGGCCAGGGATGTTTTTAACTTTTTTGAGCTAACACTCGGAGATCCCAGTTTTATCTGGGATCCGTCAATTTTGAGTACAATTTATGCCCAAAAATACGGGTAATTTTATTTTTGGATTTGTAATTTATGCCGTAAACTATCGTAATTCCATTAGGGAATTTTTAAATTCCTATTCCCTTCTATTCCCTCAAACAACTGTACAATCGTGATCGGTGTTCATCATATGTGAGAGCTCTTCAAGTAACGTATATTAAATTTAATATCTAAAAATAAACCGCTGCTATTTAGACAAATTAATAGGCGTCAGTGATTATTTAATTATAGTTCGCGAAGTGCATCCACTCTATCTAATAGAATTTAAATTACCTACCTGTTTTTTATGAATTGCATAGAAGCAAAAAATGTAGTAATTAATATAGTTATTTGTTCTGAAAACAGCAGATAAACTAAATTAGATGTCAGTGACGGATCCATCATTTTGGGCGGCTGAAGCTAAATACAGTCGAGTCTCGAAAATATGAATAGCGAAAATCAATTAGTATATCAAATCTAAATTTTTATCTTTTTGTTCAGAAAAATAAGACAATGTACTATTATAGGTATCTGTTTTGTTTTGAGACTGAAATGTGAGGTCCTTAAACGGGGCTTATTATTTCCACCGAAAGACCAAATGATTTAAATTCTAATAAAGACTCCTAGAAGTATAAATCTATTTTTATGGGGCGGCACGAGACACAAAATTTTTCGTACGGATAGAAATAAAACTAATATCAGGTTATGGGCCCAGATCGGCCATGTATTTAAAAATAGAAAACAGTAATTTGCTTACTTTTCGATGCTAAACTGTGGGCATAGCTCACTCCAAACCAACATATTATAGTATTTTAAACCAATGTCCTTACTAAATACCTCGACGTATTTTTCAATATTTTGGATATTTTTCAAAAATGCTCCCGCCCTAAATAAGTAATATGACCGTCCTTGTTCTATTATTAGAACGTAAAATCGGTAGTTTAGAATCAAAATAATAATCCTAAATGAGTTCAGTACTATCGTGATTATCTGAAGTAGGTACTTTCACCACAGTTTCACCACATAAACCACAAATGCATTGATTATACCTTCCAAAGTTTCAATGCAAATTAGAAATTACCAGTTAAAAAAGTAAAACATCTGAAAACGTTATTTCTTTTGAAGAATTGCAAACAAATTTAAGCAACAATTATCCGGTCTTTAATTAGATTGTTTTCTGCTCGAGTTCACTTTACGTCTTCATTTTATTTATCTGTATAGACATGAAATTAAAAATCAAATTTAATTTTTTTCAAAAAAGGTGGTCTCGGATCATCAAGTTATTATAATCCTTCAATATTGGTACACTTTTTACACTTGGAAATTATTCCAAAGTAATTTTTATTTCATAATACATTTTGTGATCTTCGACTTATTTTTGAATCTAAATAATTACAGCTTTTCGTGATCGCACAAATATCTTGTTAAAAACTTCCATGCTTCATGTAATTCGGCACTAAAGTTGAGGTAGCTATACCTGCTTATAAATTTTGAACAAAACTTTTATTTCGAAAATGTGGTCCAACCAAGAAATCGATTTTTTATACATTAAAAATGCACCGGAAACGTAATAGCGTTTATTCTTGAAATTTTTATTTTGAAAGCTTTAATTTTACATACCAGGACAAGTAAAATTGCATTAATTGCTTAATTGGCAAAATCTTCGAACCTCTTTTCTGAATAACGCTTGAAATTTGAAGGGTGAATTTATTAGTGATGAAAATATTTTCGGAAAAATTACAGACAATGCTAATTTTTTCAAATTGTTTTTATTAATATTTAGCGTCGGTTTTGAAATTGTGTTATGAATCCGGGATTGCATCGCACATTAAAGAAGCCGGCCTTAACTTTGCTTAAGTAAAAGGTATAAAGGGTTTTTTCGAGACTCTCGACATGATTACGATGACGGATGAAAAAATACACCCTTTTGAATAAAAACCAACGCAATCCAACCTTGATTTTATTTTGTTTTTGTTTTATTCAGAGACTCGTTTAAATTGTATGCAAAGTAACTCTTCTCATGATGTAGGGGTTGAAAAACAAATTATGTTAAATTTTTCAACCTTGCAAGTTTTGCATATTTCCTCATAATTTTTTCTCTCACTTGCTCTAAATTAGTTGTTGATAAAAAAATTATAACTTTTCTTTTGAAGTCGTTTGGTGTTGCAAACTGCAGCTGGCGTGCATTAATTATCTCATATTTATTTTTTAATTTCTAGCCTACCATTTATTCCGCTTTAATGGGTGTCGTAAATTACCTACTACATATAGTGCTCTTGAAGCTACTGACAAAAAATTGCAACATTATCCCTCCAATTATAACATTCACTTTTGCGGCGTTTACTTCAATTACTTCATTACCAACCCTCATTATTTTATGAAACAATTTAGTTTGCACTTGAGCACACGAATTTAAATTTTTAATTTAAAAATACATAATTTTTTCGTTAATCAAGTTTCAAACTGATATACTCGACATTAAAAGTAATTAAATGTGTGTGGGCTAAAACTGAAATTTGTTTTTTGCTCTTAATTAAAATCAGCGCAGTAATTTTTTCTCTTATCAGTATTTGCTGAGTCGTTCACGCTATTAACCCCTAGCCATAGTTAATAGTTTGACAAATGTATTTTGCCATTTTTGACTGTTAGGGCGCAGCACCCCGCAGGCTTTGCTATGAATCACGGAGCACCCTGTCGAGTAGCCCCGTCACGCTTGTCTGCACCCCTCAATCCGCCACTAAACCCCTACAGCTGGAACGTTTCACTTATTCTTACATTTTTCCATCATTATTTTCTATCCGAATTATTAGTCAGCATCTTGTAGAAATTCAATAAATCGAAGGGGTAGTAGGTATTAATTTTATATCGCGGCTCGATTTTGATATACAAATTCGCCTTTTTAAATTTACAATTGTGAAGAACGAACACCCTACGATGAGACTGATTGTGGTATTCATAACCGCCTATTGAAAATTTACCTTTTATAAAAATACCCTTTTTGTCCCTACCCATACCAGTTTGAGAGGACAATATTTACATTGTCCTCGGTAATATTTTTTATTCATCCATGGGATGCTAACCATTTGAAATGCTTTTGATACACAATATCAAAACTTGTATCGCACTTTATACCCCGACATGTGATGATAATGACAGTTTTGATACCCCAACCGTGAATAGAATGCATACTTAAGTTGACATTTTTAAAGATCCATAAAATTTGGAAAGTTGTCTCTACATGCAATGCATAGGCATACAGGCAAGCATACAGGATAGCGATTTTATATTTTCGATTTGTTTGATATATAGCAAAGACTGCGTCCCGAAGTACCCCACGTTTCCGTTTGTTTCCCCAGTCGTAATTTTATACGCCCCTAAAATGAATTCCATCTGCAAAACTGTAACAACATTTTAATTCCGCTTGTCAATCTTTAGCCGCGTTATTCGGCATCAATTTGGGCGTAATAAATAGATCAGAGCGGCTACCGCAGATTGCATATTACAAACATTGTGCTCCCCCTTTACTAAACTCAATATTGTTTGAAAATGTGGCTCTCGGCACCGCTAATAGACCGTGCTAGTGGCATGTAATCGCGGATTGCAGGCTTGCGTAGCGCGTGGCGGATGGTAACCCTGAATTAGCTACCACTTATTAATGGCTCTCGCTTTTCTCTTTTTTCAGGAAATCGCTAAGTTTATTAGTTTTTTTCTTCTCTGCCGTAGACTTCTTTAGGGCACCGTGAACGACACAAAGAATGTTACGGAATTTAAGAGAACCAATTAAGACCTATTGAAACATCTTCATTGAATAATTGATTTAACACGTTTCGTCTAATACAATCGCCTTTATCATTTCTTCTAAAACTCGTTTAATTTAATGAATGTAAATCCCTCTGCATTAATCTCTGTGTATTAGACAGGGCTCTAAAAAAAAAGTGACAAAGGAGGTGCATTAATTACCTCTAAAATTCGGGTGATTAATTGTAAGATTATTATAACAACATCGGTAATAACATTGGAATTTTTAAACAAATATTCAGTACCTACGGTTAATAAACAATGCGAATACTTACAAACAAGATAAAATAATGTTGAAATGATAATAATGAATTGGAATCTATTGTGTTGGGCTGTTCAATTTTGTTTTTGTCCCGCTTTATATACACGATCCAGGTATTGTTTCTGGATAAAGTTAGGTAGTGATAAATCGCCAAAAGGGAGAGAATAACAATTAGAAATGACAAGCAGAAGACATTAATAATCACGTTCATTTCATAAATTCGCTTAAAAATTAAAATTTCTTTTGGCCATCAATCAGACTAAAACGTCAAAGCTCTTAGGAAAACAATCCGTTTGAATTATAATACTTAACGTAATTCCAATTCGTTTTTCTTCATTAATAATAATTCAAACGTGTATGCGTTATTTCATCTACTTTGGATGAATTATGTATTTAGCCAGAATCTAGAAATACAAACAGACGGATGAAATATAGCGAACAAGTGATTTTGCATTTTTCGCCTCGATTTTGCTACCCCACTTTAATATTTTTAGGGTTCTACTATATTATTAGTATTACAAGGGGTTAAATAACGTCGGTAATTCTAAAATTACTTATAAACGATGCTTAATTTACAGTAAAATTAATAGAGCAAGAAATTAGAAATTTTATGGTGTTAAACATTAACGCAGCATTTCGCTACCTACTTTTGCTACTTTATGATAAACAGGGGTGGATTTCACCATTCTTACCATTAGGTTAGTTAGGGGCGGGCGCAGGGATAACTAATTTGTTAGTGAAAGCTTTTTAATCTTAATTGTCTTGACGTTCTGTAAACAATAAAAGCAATTAACTATCATCAAGCATTTTTAAGACTAAATTGACTTCATTTTATACAAAGTTTCATTTAGTTGAGTGGATTTTTATTTAATTAAAGGAAATGCAGCCCGATGGATTTTATTATAAGTAATTTTTATATTTTACGGCATTTTTTCGACAATTTCAAACGAAACGTTTATCGAATATTTAAAAATATTATATCAAATTGCCATTTTGAATGCTCTAAACGTAAAGCACGTAGCACAATTTTATAACACAAATCGATATACGAGGGTAATTTTTTTATTTATTATTTTTAATTATCTTCCTTTGCAAAAATATTTGTAAGAAAGTAAGCTCTTGTGCGAACGATTTCCCATTTTAAATTAAAAACATAAATAATTCCGCCTTGTATTTTTGAAGTAAAAGATGTTACACAATAGTGAAATACAATACCATTTCCCTTTTACCCTATAACTCAACTTTAGAGGTAAAAGTTTTATTTACTATACTCAACCTTATGGATCACTCAAACTCGGGTTAGTTTTCTATGTCTATTATTGCAATGAACTGACGTGCTCTCACTTAGAGACCATCAAAAGGGGGTGTCAATCATTTAATATTGAATTTACACATCGACGAATTCGGAACCATGTTGAATTGTGCTCGAACTGAATTTTAAAACGTGAAACGTGTCAAGTGTTATATTTATACGGTTATATAAAGTGGTTTCATTTTTAAATCTGTTTGGATCAAATTTTTGATTAACTCGCATGGACGTTACAAACAAAAAAGTTAATTTTACTTAAAGCGCATTGAAAATGAAACAAAGAAAACAACTCGACCACGCATTTTATTGTTTAAAAAGTTTTGGCATTCTTTCGTTTTGGCAACGCTTGTGTTGTTTAGGAACGTTTTACGTGTTTTTATAAATTAGCATTTTATGATCGGTTGAAAACTCGACGGTGTACATCGTTCCACTTAAATTTATTCTTACTTCTCTGATGTGTCACCTTGTTTTATTTGATCTCCAGTCGTGCTCGATTTTATTATCATCCGTTATGGCCACATTTATAGGTCTCTATAATCACGTCAACTTCGATATTTTTTCAGCAAATTCACAAGAGACTTTACTAATCGCCGAACTAATTATTCACGAAGATCTAAGAAACTATTTTCAGGCAAATGCCTAAATCGTTATCAAAATTTTTACTCTCCATTTCAGAAATTTATTACCGTCGCTTTTTTATGGATACGAGCAGAACAGATAAAAATTGATTTTACAATTTAAATTCTTCAACTCATGATTTAAAGGAACTTCTTATCGACGTATCCAGTAGTTACTCAGCTGGATGCTACAAAACAGCCAGCTCTCAAAACTCGACAACTGAATTAATCCAAAAAGGAATTCGAGCAAGATTCCATTATCGCCGATTCATAATCTGAAAACATTTCTCATGTTTTAATTGAATTTTCCAGAAGCTCTTGCTCTGTTATTATACTGGACGTTTTGTGCAATAAAAAAAAGTGTAGTGCCGATGATTGCTGGATATATGTTCCAGATTTAGGCCAAATCCTTAACATAATTGTGTCACGCACACTTGTTGATTTAGAAAGTGATGCTTCATGTTACGTTTACCGTATACAGTACACGAGTCGCCTAACAATAAGTTTATATTTTACCACTATGCTTATATTAATTTTATTTTTTGTTTTCAGGTAAGCTTCCTTACTTGATATTTTCATACCTGCATGTGCAGAGGTAAGTTAATCTAATGTGGGCTTTCGGTTGCCACAAGCGAGAATACATGTATGCATGTCCACCGTATAACGATTTTATACTGCCAATTTTGAAACAAGCAACGAAAATAGTTTTTGTTTTATCTAAACATAATGGGTAGATGTTTTCAATTATTAGTATTTCGAATTTCAAGTTGTTATCAAAACGTTATTGGTTTTTTGTATAAAAATTATTTTTTTATTTAAATTTAATAGCTGCAAATTGTTTACTTTTAATAAATTAAGTACAGTAGAATCCGCTTAATGTGATCTCGGATAATGTTATCAGTCGGTTATTGTGATCATTTTTTTTGGAAACCGGCTACTTTTTCTTTCTTTTTTTTCTTCTATTTTGTTCTAATCCAAGTCTTCTAAAATTCGCCTTTTTCTAAATTTCGCTAATTGTTATCAGTTATCAGTTAATATTATTAAAATGTCCTTGGCCCGAAGTGATCACATTAAGCGGATTCTACTGTACGTAAATTACTACATATTTCAAACATCTGTTTTAGTTAGTTTTTAGTTGGTTTTATTACAACTACTTAATTAGTAGTAATAAATTGGCAAAGCTTATTTTTATTAGAAGGGGTACTTTTTTAATTCAGTCTCATAATTGGTACGGTTGGATTAGGTATGTAAACATCCGACAATCGTTTGATTTGACAAATGCCATCTATTATTAATCAAATGCATTATTTCATCCGATAAATGTCGATCCACGCCGAACCGACTGCCATTGTTATTCGAGAATGTGATATGTAGGGCTAAGGTAACAAATTCCGTGGGCAATTGCAAATTAATTTTTATTTTTCAAGGGCTGCGTATCTGCCCACCTGCTTTAATTTTATATTAAAATAATATGCCGATTGAAACAAACGAATTGGGTCGTATAGTTTTTGAGCAATTTGAGTTTTTGTATACGCAAATGCTAGTGAAATCGGATAACTTTCTCACAGGACGACGCGATGTAAGCGCCAAACGGTTAAATTTGGGTTTGCAAATCTGCTTTTTGTTTGACTTGGTGCTTATATCAGTTAACTCAGAGTTAATAAAACACATATTGAAATGAATTTTTGTATTTATTTATATTTATTGTATTTAATTTTGCATAGCTGATATTTGATAGATGATAGTCCTTAGACTTAATTTATCTAGAGTTCGGATTTATATGCACCAAAATACATGAAAATATGCGCATATAATATGCACCAAATTTCTCTAAAATATGCACTAAAATTGATAAAAACAGATAAAATATGCATTTATATGCAAACTAAAAAATACTTTTTCTACGAATTTTTATAAGTTTTATTTAAAACTTTATTTTATTATTCTTATTCTAATAATAATTTTAATAATAAATTAATATTTTAAAAAGTATTTATTTTTAATAATATACACATTTAAAATTATTAAGAAAAAAAAAATTAGAACAAAAAACCATTAGAAAACAATATCTATTCCAGTCTGAAATAATAATTGACGATTAACCAATAAATATTTTTCGATAAACTGGCACGGTTACCAGATTAACGTAATATAAATATTAATTATGTTTGTGTTAGATTTCCATTTTCTTTTTGAAAATTTAAGTTTGTTTTATCAGTCTACTTGCGACCGTAATTCAATTCATTCTGAGCGACCAAAGCGACTTTCTTATTCAGTAATGCAACACCCAAAAGGAAGAATACAGAACCCAGAGTAAAAGCAGGTCAATTAGGAGGGAGGATTTGTATGGAACTCGATTGTCTAGGTCAGTGGTTCTCAACCAACTAGTAATTAAATAATTATTTATTAATTAATCGTAAATAATCTAGATTAAGTCTAAAGACTAGACTAGTAAAAATTGATTTTTTAATGTATTATTTGTTTTGTAAATATGTTAATAATGAACATGTTTTGCAATTTTTTTATTATTTCCATAAAAAGGTTGAGAGCCACCGGTCTAGGTTGTAAACCGTCAGTTTTCCGTAACCTCTTTAATTTTTTTAGGTTGGCAATACAAACTGATCAATCAGAGGTGTATTTGGTAGGAAGAGATAGAGGAAAAATGGTTTTTCATGCATAGTATTGCCCCAAACGGTTATCATTATTGTTATCAATTTAAGATGAGGGGAAGCTAGATATACATCCGTTTTATTTATAACTTAGCAACTCAGAAGTTGGATTTTCTTTTACTCTTATTTTTTCAGTATTTGAACGGTATTTGAAGGTTCCATAAAACACCGTAATTCGTTGTCAAAATTTTGAGTTTGTGTTTTTCTATTCTTATATCCTATGGGCATAAAATTATATAAAAAAAACAAGACTACACGTCAGCTTACAAATAGCTTTTTGAATTTTAGTAATTGCGATTTATGGTATTTCTTGTTTTTTGTAAATTTTGTAAATAAGAACATTTCTCTGAAAAATTGAAAGAATTCTATTTAATAGAATCACAGAACATGCACCCAAATCTTGGGTCTGTGAAACCGGGGAGCCTGAGGGTATGTAATACCCCCAGTAATCTAGTAATTATATCAAAGAAAAGCTCTTATTATGTTGCGTCGAGAAATAAAAGATATACGATAGTTGAACAAAGAATTCACGTATAGCATATTAAATCGTGACGTTACTTCTTTAATTTTTTATTAATTGTTATTGTTTTAATTTAATTTGCACTACGACGAAAATTTAAATTTATATTGGCGAGAAACCATTTAACACGTGGTTATCATAACCCAAGTGAGATACAGAATACACTCAAATATTCATTTCTAGGTTTTTGATACCGAATGCTGTTACTGTTACAAACTAATCTCAATTTTACTGAAGAATCACTGCGTATAGTTCATGAATCCCTTGGTTTCATTGAAAATTTTGTTGCAACCGAAGTGATGGGACTTTTTCGGATCAGGTTTAGCACGGATAAGTTTAGTCCTAGAGGTAATACATTTTCCGATTCGATTTTCCTTATCTCGCAATAAGACTGCTAGTTTTTGTTGAAAATTTAAATATTGTTTTAACAGAAATTGAATTATAATTTAAAATAAGTTGGAAGATTATCAGAGAGCGTATAACACAAAACCGATATAGAAACGGTTAAAAACCTCATAAAAATGGAGGGACAGTTCACTTGGGAATCGAAAGGTGTCGTCGGACGTTATAGAACCGATATATAACTACTACATAGTTCAAGTTCGTGATCTGAGAGATTGCTTTATTATTGATAGCCCACCTTACATTTTTACTTCCGGCAATAATTATTGCATCGTTTCACATTAGATATTCATTACAACCACTTGCCTTAACGTTTTCGATTATTTATTTGATATATTATGTGGACGTTAACCATTGTTTTCTTCTTTTGTGTGGTATTTTCAAATTTCAGCGTATTGAAAACCTAGTATATACGGAAAGGGTAGGGTGAAACGTTAAACACTATAAAATCAATATGTTAATATGGTCCGTAATAATGCCATATAAATTTATTAACGTTATAAAAAATAGCGCTAAACCAAGATATAAAAGTGCACTATTTTTTTTTCAAATGAATTTCTAAATTGCTCTAGTTTATGAGTATCTTAAAAGAAACGTAAAAGTTGTGGCGGCGTTAATGTATAACTTTTAATTAAATTTTTGTGTGTTTATTCTTTTATTTTCAATTACGAATTGAGCAATAACTTGCTGCTATAACTGCTATTGCAGCAACATTAACAGAAACTGTAAAATAAGAACAAAATATTTTCTTAAAATTGTTTGCTCTGTATTATATATTTTTTAAATTTATAATTGAGGTTGCTCGGATTTTCTCGAGTTTCGTTTTTCTTTACACAAGAAATAATCTTTTCTTTGTGTTTTATACACTGTTTATTATGTTCTTTTTATTTTTTAAAGTAATGTGAATGCTGCACAAATTAAAAACTAACAATTTGTACACGATTGTGTAAATATTTAATCCTTGCTCAAAGAAATGTTCTGATTTATCTTTGTGCTGCAGTTGTAGTTCAAATTAGAGTTTTCCGTTTTCTTCTGTAAATTGAGAAGAATATACTATATACTGTTTCCAGCAAGTGAACCTTTAATTTAAAACTATTCAAGTTATTTCGACTTGCAAGTAAAATTAAATGTATTTAGCACGAAAATTTTACATTTTATTTTAAAAAGAAAAACTTATTGCGCTACCACTATATATTGATAAATATTCAATATGAATATCGATTTCGACTTGGGCGGTATAACAATGCTTGATCAGATTTTATCATTTTCTTTTAAAGATGAAGAAACCTATTGAACGTGTTATATGGCACTGTCACAGAGCTTGATACCGACTTGGCTGCGAAACGAAACGTCCAACTTGCTTTGCAAATTTCAATGATGCGAAAAAAGAACACAGTGTCGAGATGTAGCGTAAGAAATGAAGATTTGTCGCTTTTACTCTTTATTCGTTTTGTTCTTTCAAACAACAGTATCGAGTGTTTGTATTTCAAACTTCCAATCTCGATTGATTTCTTTTTTCGAGTAGCGCATCGATGTTTTGTTAACATTTCTCAATTTTCTTTTATCTGCATAATGCAACCGCCAAGGAACTTTGAAATGCCTCAGAGCAGAAAATTTAGGATGCGTATCATTGTTTTTCTTATAAATTACCTATCTAGGTTTTCGCAATATACCAATTGATTTTATTCACGCTCGAACACCACATTTTATAATAAAAACTTACTTACTGGCAAAAAAACAAATTTTCCTAATTAAAGCGAAAAGTTTAAGCTTAATTTTGGTGTTCTGCTTAGGGAGCTTTTTCTGATGCTGTTTTGTAATATTCAAATTTTGTAGTAAATATAAAATATCTACTTTATCAGCTCCTCGTTATCCATATATCTAATTAATTATTTACGATATTTTATTTATTCGTTAGTAGAATTTTTTCATTTGAATGAAAAGGTATCTTCAATAAGCTTTCAGACGTCTTGAAAGGAATCGTCTTTTTGCGCAAGAGGCTATCAATTGAAGCAAAATAAAAGTACGTTTTCACCACATACAACTATATTTTCTATATTCGAAAATATTTGCGGCAGCATAAATAATGACCTTGTCATTTTGTCGACCAAAAGGAGAGTAAAGGGTAGACTTTTATTCGGTTAAAAGGGTCATATATCATACAAGGTCCTAAGAATCACTGCGTTCAGCAAACTAAAGAGTTTGTTACAAAATGGTCGCTATTTTTTAGAACTTTTGTTAAAAAATGGTTTTATTTTTGTTATCTTGTTTTACTTCCATAATTTTGAATGCGATAACTTGAAATTTATTTTTTATATTTCACAAAAGAGATGAAAGATATTCGAGCAACTTGATTTCAATAACACAGTGATTTAATTTTTTGATTCTGTATTTTACGTAATAAATGAGGCTCGATAAAGTTGCTGCCGTAATTATTACAACTGTTTAGCCAACCAATTAGAAACTGCGAAAGCATAATTCGAACGAAGCTTTGTAAGCTGTAGTAGGTATTAACAAAATTCTTACGTTTCAAAAAGTATGTTATACTGTAATTTGTAGCATTTTATTTATACGAGTCGACAGGACAGTCGCGGAACACCATTAATAATCTCTGATCTCAAATATTCAACAATTATTAATTATTGCAGGTAGTGCAAATTTTTTTTGAGTTTCATCTTTTATTTCGATATATTTTTTTAAAGAAACAATCAGTTTAGCACGAGAAAGAGCGTGTCTTAACAATGGATACAAAAAGTCTCAGGAACCTGCTCGTTTTGCATTTTTGGACAAAGCAAAGTGAGCATCTTATAAATATTTCCAGAGAATTTTTAAAGGAAGCTTCATCGCTTTGCTTATTTGACAATTTTTTAGCGTGCATGAGGGTTGTATCTTTTATGAAAAAGGATATTAACAAAAATCTTTTGATCTTGAGATAGCTATCGAGTTAAAAATTTAACTGTTCAATTTTGGTTCGAACGATTTCTTAATTAAATAATTAAAATTAAGGTGTGAACCCTCGTCGACGAATCTACCCACCTTAATTTAAACTTTCTGTAAAAGTCTGTACATAAGGACATGTCCACCGGAAGAAACTACATTAAGCTCCAATTTCATATTGGTTCTAAATTTCACTTCCTGTTTATGAAGTAAAAGCCTTAATAGTGGATAACGTGTAATTTATTAGTTTGGAGTCAATCTTCCGTAATGATGTTTGCCTTGGCAACTTTATCACCTTATTTGGGAATTTTCGGGAAGTTTGCTTATTAGAAACATTATTATTTTGTGCAAAATGGAGATTATTTGTAAGAAGTGCACAAAATATACATTACATGTAGCATACATCTGGAATAAGGACAAGTAGGTGTACATAACTTAGTAAACTTGGGGTGTGCCTTGAATATGTTAGTTTGAGTCGCACTCACTTTATTCCAGAATTTACATTACTTAATTTATTTACATAGCACCAGAACTTCTCGCTTAGTTTGATCTTGCACTAACTTAAATAAATTAATTTAATTGAGTATTCATTATGATGCGATAGTGCATATTTGTTATTTAAATACTTCTAAATTGCTTGACTCTTATTTTAAATATTAGAGAATAATTCATAATATTTAGGTACTTTTATCCGTCCAGAAATTTTATACAACTGTTTGCTTTATTTTTATGCATTTTACATGCACAGTATGTAAATGAAACATAAAACTCAGCTTTGAGTTGCAAATTAGGATTCGATGGAGTTTTATTTCGAACCGGATGGTTGGGTTCGAATCAAGTATTTATTGTAGTTATCAAAACTGTTTTGAACATTCAAGATTGTGGTTATATTAATACGTCGAATCCTTCATTATTGGGAATTGTTACATTATTTGCCTATTGCGTAACGTAGAACAATGCAGAGAAACTTTGTGGTGTATTCTCCACTTCGGTGAATTATCCTACCAGAAATTGCGCGGTTCATATCCCGTAATTTCCTTATATATAAAGTTAAACCCTTTGAGGTATTTACTTTAAGGGATAAACTGCATTAAAATAACTCTTCCGTGATTGTTTCAAGTGCCCAAATACCTTTTCCGATGTGAATAACAGGTACTCGGAAGGTATTTTGTTTCGCATTGTAACCAATTTGAATAAACGTTTAATTGTTGATGTAACTGTTAAATTTGATAATAATAATAATAATTCGTGGAAGACGAAAAGTGAAAATAGATTAAAAATATAAACCGACACGGCCGAACAACAAACTAAATAAAAACCTAACAAACTGAGTTTGAAGTAAAGAACAAGATAACCACAGCTTTAGTGCGACTGTTATTTGATGAAAACCTGAGATGTGTGGACTAGAAAAAGCTTTGAAAGGAGTTTTTCTAAATGTGACAGACTTTATTAAGATTTTGAGACCTCGGTATCTATAAGAAAAAAGTCTATCCATAAATATAATTTGAATAATAAGACGATGTCCTTATCAATTTCGTTTCGTTTCGTAAGATTTTGTTAATAATTCGGATTGGTTTTATATTTTTAATTATTTTATGTAAATCGGTATTAGCTGGTTTTGATTGAATTATAGAATTAGATAAGACGTTAAGGGTGTTACATTTACAACTTTTGCACCATTGCGGTGAATTTTAAATAGCATTGTTTGTGAAACAGGATACTAGATTTACATATAAAAGAGCGAAGCAACGGCTTCAGCTTTTAAAATGCTTTTATTTTTGTTACTATTTAACGCATAAAGCGATTCTTTTACTCGGAAAATATTTTTCAGCAAATATTTTCCGCTTAATGTGAATGCATAAACGATTTTTAGTTACGTTTGGTTGCTTTTTGTTTTTAATGTCAAATACAGTCACACACCTAATTATTATGTAAAACAGGACGTTTTAAGTATTTTTCTTTTTTCTCAAAGAGAAACCTGCCTTTCATTCTATAATCCATTTTAACTTTTCAGAAAAATTTTTGGACCTGTAGACCTACTAAGTTTTTGCATAATAAAGGTATTTCGGAAAGGTAATGTGGACAATACCAAATTTCAAGTTTTCACTTTTGCAACTAAGGGGTAGACGAATATGATATGAATATTCTTTATATTAATACCAGCCTACGTACCCAGTTTTGCCCGGTTTACTTTAGGTATAATTAATTACTTACGGTTGTAAACACAAACATTTCGCAAGTATGCAAACAACATCAAAATCACCGTAAAATGTAAAATTGTGGCAGGAAAAGAATAAAAATCAAAAAAACGTTTTTTTTATCGTAGTCTTACTTTGAATCTGGTTATTGTAGGGGGACCCCTTGAGTGCTAAGCCGCCCAGTTTTATGATTTTGCTTGCAAAGTCGAGCTATAACGTATCAAGCACATTTAACTTTCTGTTTTTATCATCTTTTTTACCAACAATCACAGTTTACGATAATTGGTTCTTACTTCCTGGTTGAGTGAAGTAGAGTTTGCAAGTCTAGTAGTTCTAGTAAACCAGCTCCTTTTTTAAAATTGTTGTGAAGGCGAGCATTAGAAGCTGATCCATTTAACTCCCAGAAGTTAATCTTGAGAAGGCAATTTTTATCCTCTCTGGAAAAATTTTTATTCATAATAAAATTACTAATTAACTAATTACTACACAAAACTGATTGAACCAACCAATAGTGAGTAGATTCAGGGACATAGTGAAACTGAACGTAAGAAATTTTCAATTAAAAATTACTCTCGGTAATGCAGTGGTGATAGTGGTTACCTTCTGCTTGGAGGGTGGGGTTCGCTAGGGAAATCTGGTGTACAAGTGAATCTTAGAAATTTCTAGAAATTCTAGGAAATCGGGATTTTCGGAATGCTACGGATATACTTTTTTATAACATACATTTGACGATAAACATATTTTTGAAAATTAACATAAATCAAAAAAGGTGAAAATACCACGCAATAGCTATTTATATTGCATCACCAGATTTAACTCCAAATAGTGAAACTTGATACGATTGATTGCTTAGTTGTAGTACATGAGTTGGTACGTCTAGAATTTGCTGTATGTATTATTTTCCATGAAAAGTTTTCTTATTACGATTTTCATTATACATATTGAAAATCTTTTATGCAAAAGGTAATTTTAAAATTTCTTTATAAAATACCAATTTTTAATAATATACCATTTCAAATACGTATACTACTAGTTTGACGACAATGCAAAACTTTTTGTCGATTTTTGCTGCGATACTTATGAAAATTTCTACCATATTAGAATTTTTGTAATTAAAAAAGGAAAACAATCGTTTTCCTATTGTCATTTGGTCTCCAGATGGATGTTATTGACAGAACTAGAAGCATCAGGCGCGTATATAACAAAACTGCCGGGAATAACAGATATCATTGTGGGCTCAGATGGCACGAAATGAAATCATGCAATTGGAAAAGATTAAAAGATGAGCATTCATATGTCTTTTACTCTGTTTGTTTTCGATAAAATGCTTACGAATTTAACGACATTCTCGAATAGGTTTTTTCCGCTTTTTATTTTTGTTTTTTTCTCATTTTGTGTTGATGAATTTTTCATATCGAAAGCTGTTCGTTTTAAACCCAGAATTGATTTAACTATTAATAAATTTTTGTATTCTGTTATGATTTTTATTTATTTCGGTGTTTAGTATCGATTCGGGTAAAATAGTATTTAAAGCGACAATCGATAATTACTCGAGCTTGTAGGTATTGAAGTATAAGCATAAAATAATCTTATTCCAGTTTAAATCGACCAAAAATGTTAGATTTATTCCGGTTTAGTGTGTGGAATATTTGAATAGCAATTGCATTTAAAAGAAGTGCTACAATGTGTTTGCAATGTCTCTATAAGTCGTTCATATGAAACGATTGTAATTCTTTCAGGGAAATTTATGTGTTACTCTTTTCACTTAAATAAATTGTTATGTAAAAATATTTATATAAGAAAACTTAAGTTAGTGTAAACCATGAAGTTAAATTTATTGATTTAAAAATCTACCAATTATACTTACTAGTATAGAAATATTAGAAGTAACCATATTGGATTGTTTTCAATTGTATTGTGATTTGGTTTGAAATAATACTTGAAAATACATTTAATATTTTTAGTCAGTGCAACATAAAATTAAATTTCGTATCAATAACAAAGTTATAGCTACAAATTATTAATATTATTCAGGAATTATTTAAGTCCACAAGCAGCAAGATATGCTGGAAACTATTTTCAAACCACGTAATATAACAAACCTTCTTATTATTAGAGGTTTAGAATATAATATAATATTGGTTTAAAGCAAACTTGAACAATGGAAAAGGAAATTAAATGCATTTTTGAATAGAAATAATAACAATTATAACTTACGAAGCAGCTTCGGATAAATATTTAGTGAATTTAATTGTTCAAGTAATGATAAAATTTAAGTATAAACTTAATATTGTTCTTTAAACAAAATTCTTCATTTTAGAGAATAAAATCTTAAACATTTATCAATACTGTGCTGTTCTGAAAGTGAAACCAAAAGAATTTTTAACTGCACCCTGTATTTTAATAATGTAACAAAATTTCGCTCTTTTACAAAAATTAAACATTATTGATTACGAAGGATTTATGAAGGATTAAAAATTTATTCTACATCGTCTACAAGCAGGACATTTTAGAAGTTTGCATGTAGATTGAATTTAGCATATTCTTGCCAAACAATGTTTTTGCTTTCTGTATTGCGTAATTATAATACGTAAGTACCTACATTATATATTTTCTGAAGTTAACCAAATAAATGCTTTCAGAAGCTAAACACTTTTTATTGTGAAAAAATTTTTAATTTTAATAAGCTAACGAACGATTGACATTTCGTATTTCCAAGTTATTGCGATCATTATTTCATTTATTTGCTTGAAATACATAATTACTTATAGAAAAAATAATTCTGAATTGAATTTCGAGTTTTGCCTTCTTGAATTTTTAATAATATATCTTTTAAAACATCGTCCATAAAAGCACTAATGAGTAGGTAGTATTTAAAAAATTTCCTTGCCGTTTGGATGCTGGCAAAGGAACTCGGTAGGTATTTTTATTCTTTTTTTAGTTTTAAGACACCGCTTTACTTTATTCTTGTAAAACGCTAACAAAAGAATGTTTATTCATGATTTTTCAACTGAAACGATGCATGTGTGTCAGATTTATTACTTTGCGTCTGTGTTTCCAGATTTAATTGCCTGAAGTCGTTGTATTTTGTCGTTTGGTTCAATGTTTTCAACAGTTTTTTTTTGTTACTAAACACTGTTTATGTTCATTTTATTGCTTTCTACACAATTTAAATGGTCTATGATGTGTATTAAAGTGACTTAATGCATGTTGAGAACAATAATTAAACTGCGAGATTAACTACCCACCGATTAATTAATTTACGTTTGTAAATTCCGATCGCTTCCTAAATTACAAACCAACTAAACAAAAACCTCAAATTTTTGTTGACTTTGCCTGGTTCGGTCTATTCGTAAAGATCCATTACGACGCTGACACAGTGACAAATATCAGTTGTTTCTGAAGTCACTACTGTATCTGTCACCGTCCAGGCCGCGTGTTTTTGTATCTTTCATTTTGTGTTTTCAGTTTTATTAATGGTGATGGTAAAGAAAGATAAACTGATGTTTTTTTGTTTTTTTTTCATATTATATCGATCATTTGAAGTATCGACTTGAATGCTTTCATCGATTTTCTGTCACATTATTTTATACTTATTGCTTCAATTTTTCAAGAGTTTTCTTTGTTTTTAAATTTTAAAATAAATTAAACATTTTTTCCCGACCGACGCGAGCGGTAAACCGCCGACCGGTACATGCCTATTTTAACATTGCAGTAGGGTCGTTTAATATACTGTAAACAAGATTTCGCAATCTTTCTTGCAAATTATATATTAGCACATAAGTTAATAGCTTGATAATTTAATTACTTGTCAATTTATCACCAATCAGAATATCGTGAGGTTAATTTGTCTTCCTGCAAGTTAATCATAAACGAAAACGAAGATATCGTAAAGTTAATTTATCATAATTCTGTTTGCTGCTTTTTAAATTTTGACATATTAATTATAAAAATAAATTTTTGTTTTCTTTTCCAAAAAAAAAATGCGGGTTTATAATTGAAAAATTTATATTTAAGATTAGTTTCTTTTTTAAATAACTTGTCATTTCTTGGCAGTTGAAAATTATTTCGTTTCGTGAAGACGAGCAAAAATTTGAAATTTTTACAACACTTTTATTACATTTTCTAATTAAATTTTTATATGTTATTGCGGGAATATAATTTTTATTTATTATTAAGTCAGAATTACTTCAAAATATTTTATAGTTCGTATAAACAAAGTAAGTATTATGGGATTAAGTTTACGGATTTATTGTTTGTAGGCACACCATGATAGGTAATTGAACTAATAACAAGGATTTGACTTGACATTTTAGCTGTTAATCGATAGAAACGTCTTCGGGTTTTGAACTAAATAGACGTAGTTGCTGTGATGTCTAATTAATTAGAGTATTAAATGAAATTTGTACTTATTTTTATATTTTTTACGATACCAGGATCTAATTTATTTTTTCATCAAATTTCGACATCGGAAAGCCAAAATTTAATATCACGTTGGGTAAAAGCTATTTTATTAAATGTTGTTTTTAAAAAAAGCAACTCGAGTGTTTCTTTGATCTACAAAATTGATTTTATTAATTGCATACGAAAAAAATCCGTACCATTTAATTGAAATACCTACTTGAATAAGCTATATCGAAAATTTCCTTTTTATCATCAAGACTAAAATTTTATTAAACGAACCTGATTCTTTCACGTTCGTTGCCGCGTTATTGACAAAAAACTGCAACTGCGTGCGACGTTCCAGTTATTTTTTATCAAATATACATATAACTTTTTAAATTTATTTAATACATGGGGTTATGAAAAATATTTACATAGACCTGGCCATGTACTTTGGTGTAATGTTAGGCGATGCCGAGCATAAATAAAAGTCGCATCCATATTCATGAAGGGGTGTCACGTTAGACGACATGGCTCTGACATTTCTAACTAATATAAGATGGCGTTTATAGATTGCTGATGTTAAAGTAATGTTTTCCTACTGACTGGTTTATTTGATTATTCTGTAATAATTTAACACGTTTTCAGTTCGAGACGAAACAGTATTTTTGTTAATTCTAGTTGGTAAGAATGGAAATCGTACACTGTGCATACAAATTTGTGTATGCTAAAATTAAGTGTTTCAAACTTACAAGAAACTTAATTAAAAGGACGATACTTTGTTAAGTGATGAAGTAAAAGTAATTAGTTGTTAAGTAAAAAGCTTTTACTATATAAAATTAATAAAACGGTAATAATATCAGCTGCAATTAACCGTCGTTTTTTTTTTGCACTTTGACAAATTTAATTATTGCAATAAAATTAGCTGCAATTGCGTGAACAAATGCATTAAATTTCTTTGGAGAAATGATGGAATCGTGTTGAATGTATATTAGATTTCTTCTCGTGTTGTAGTGTTTTTACGATGTAATTAAGAAGGAAAGTGAAAATGGTTTAACATGACAATAGTTTGATTTAACTAGATGCTCGTTTACTTATTTTTATTCTTTCTTACTGACAAACTTATTAAAATATAAATGATAACCGGAAATACCCATCAAAACTGTCTACAGAATGTAAACTAAGCGGTTTATGCCTGTGCTAAAGTTTAATGGAATTCTTTTCCTTGCTTTGCCGTGTCACATTGGGCAACATATGCCTATCAGCTGCTTTTCTCTACTTCAAATTAAAATATTTCTGTCTGTAAGACGATCCTAAACGCCACACCGATGTCATTTGGCAGCAAAGTGGAATATTAATCGCGAAAAAGGGTTAAATGAAATGTGACATAAATCAACCCAACATAAATATCTATTTATGGCACACGCTTAAAGAGAATGAAAAATGGGAATAGCGCGCACGTAAGGGAACCCGAAAAACTAAGTTATGAATACCGAAGACAATCCCATAAAATATGTTTACTTGATCTTTTTAATACACTGCCACTATAACAATAATTGTCAGATTTAAAATTCCAAAATTGCATTTTTTCGAAAACAATTAGAAAATTTCTCTTTTTATATCAATCTATTAATTGTTAAAACTTAAATTGTCACTTTTTGTGATATTTGAAGGTTTTAAGAAAAAAATGGTATAATATGCTTTATTTGGGGTAAATATACATAATACTGATCTGAATATTTCTGGCTTGTAGAGATGAGCAAATACAGTTGTTACATCGAACGTCCTGAAACTTTAAGTTTATTCTTTACATTTGGCGCCCGATCAGGGACTTGATTTGCTCGATTCTCCGCTGATGCGCAGCAAATTCTCTTACTTCTGAAGAGCAAGGAAAATATTTGCTGGATACTTACAAATATTGATACAAAATTCTTAGGACTATCTAAGCTTGGTTAAAGTGACGTTTACACATTAAAATCAAAATTTTGCGACATTTCTTGGTTCTGACAAATTCGATATCGAAAATAATTATTTATATAGAGAAGTTACGGTGCCATACTATCACACGACACCAAATGAACAAAAACTCGTGAAATTAAATATTAACACTTGAACCATACAAAAGAGTAAACGCAATTGACTTACAGTACCTCAAAACCAACAGAATGAAGTGCAATGTACGATTTTTTTCCAGGCTGAAACCAATTAAAACATGGAAAATTCAACTAAAAATAATTATTCAGATTAAATGCACTTTGAATTCTGAGATTTAAATGTCTAGAATACCGAATGTAATGAAATAACTAAACAATTATCTGAATATTGCAAGTAAACTGTTTTGGATTGGTATTGAAAGGAGGAAATTGTAACTTTTGAACTTGAAAGGACAAGAAAATACAATGCTAAGGGCATAATTTAGTCCACGAACCACTGTCTGCCAATTATTGGTGTGGAGTTAGAAGCTATGATGAGGAGACTATCCATCAAGGATTGTCAAGCATGCTTGTTGCTCTACTGTCTTTTACAAATACCCTTGAAGTTTATGGAAACCATCGATCACGGATTGTTGGGCAAACATGTTTGGCTGTCTCCAATTAAATCGGATAAACACTTTCCAATTTAATTATAACGAAATATTGGATTTTTATGACCGGCGAGAAAATGTCTATAATAACGTGTAACGTAAACAATTTTTATATCCATAAGACCATACATATAAAGTTTTCCATTTAATAAACGCTTGACATTTTTATTTTATTAAAATTAAAAAAGCCGTATTTACAAAATAAACATCAGCCATCAAACAAAATGTCATCAAAGGATAATACCCTCCTATTTCTATATTACACCAATTTTAATTATAAATCTCTCGCTATATTCCATCCCATTTTCTTTATCCCACTAGCTTTATGGAATAAAAAGTGACTTAATTTCCGACATTAATTTCTTATGCTATCTCGTAAATTACTAAAATGTCAGAGAAATTTTACTTGGGTGGAATCATATGTGACAAAACATATATCATGTGTAATTTTAGTATTAAAAAAGTAAAGGTTACATCTTCGTTTTAAGTTTCCGAACATATATTTTTAGTTTTTGCTTGTTAGACAAGGATGTGGGGTTATTTAACATCTCAATAAACAGATGTGTGGTGGAAAGGTGTAGATTTGCTGTCAACAGTATCTTGATTTACTGATGATATAGTAACACCCACAATCGTTAAAATATTTCAGCAAGTTGTGAAAAAAGTCGTTAAGAGGTTTATGACTGGTAGAGGTTTGATTTTTTGGTGATATTTTTACTGGAACCAAAGTATCTACCGATGGCTTTTTAAAACTCATATTACAAGCACTCGATATCTTGGGATTATTTTTACCCGCTTTTATTTTCTTATACGTGGAGGTATATAAATTTTAACTAAATGATTATTTAAAAGCCACTAACTATTTTAAGGCTTCAGAGATAGGAAAACCAAGTAGTTTAAGTTTATTTATAGGGTTTACACAATTTATTTAAGTTATGGTATCTCTTGAAAAACTACTACAATTCAGTTCAAGTAGCTCTTTACTCTGGATACATTAATCATAATAATTGCAGCATTTAGACGGAAGTTCAGGTCTTACTGTCAACTGTCTCTATTTTTAATTATCAAGGGACGAGAAGAAGACATAATATATCAATTTTAGATTTGGATGGAAAAAGTTTTTATTCTGTCGACGTAAACCTTGATATCCACAAAAGACCCCCTATCTAAGCTTACAATAGACTTCTATTGCTGTTGTAGGGAAAGTGAAAAATTAGGTAAATTGATGCGACACGATTTGATGGAACTGTAGAAAACGCACCGTCAAACGCTTACAATAAATTGAGAAGTGGGAGATAAAATTGGAATATGAAATTTTGCTGAATCCTTCACATTTATGACCTTTTTGGTATACAGATTACCATTTTTCCAACATTTGGATCACTTTTTTGCAATAAAACATACAAAAATTGGGGGGTTGCTATATAAGCTTCAGGACGAGTTGATCACAACCATCAGGATCAGCGGCAGACAAGATTTACAAATATGGAATTCTAAATATCTAAATAAAAACGAGATAAAAACGAGTTCGTCAATAATTGTTTCACTTTTTCGAAACAATTGTAAATGCAATTGTTTTACTTTAGTGTCAATCAAGTTGTGGGCACTAAAGTACTTTAATATCGCCCATCGCCGGCAGTAAAACTAATAGTAATTAAATTTAATAATTTTCTTTTAAAAGAAATTCACAGTAATCTGGTATTCAGAACTTAGTAAACTAACATTTTTATCCAATTGTAAATAATTTCAATGAACTGAAGTGGCCAAATTGTTATCAATGTATTTGTAATGAGCGTATAAATGATTTTTCTAGAATTAAATAATCATAGGTAAAATTTTCAATAAGTGTGAGATAATTTTTTGATGTAAAAAAATTTGGCCTTAAAGGATACGAAAATTTGCAGGCGCAAAACCATGATAACTCAAAAGTTTTGTATACATAGAGACTAGTTTTTTTTTGTATAGTTAGAGCTCCCAGCTTACAATGTACTTACTTAGTAGAAAACAACTAATTTTTAGGTGAACACTAATGTAACAGCCGTCTTGCTAGAACCAATTACTAAGCTAATTACCTTTCTGGATAGCGTCGTAGCTTCGGGATATATCAAAATTGTTATATTTCGTTACTACAGACAGCACAGTTTTCCTCAGACTAAATTGCAAGAGGATTACTATCACTCCGGTATAGCTAGTTTTATTTAATAAAAAATCATGACAGTCGAAAATGAACTTCATGTGACTTGAAAGTTATTTTTGGGCTTTTCCTATTGTTTGCTTGCCACTGTCCTGTATTATTAATTTCTAATCTAATCTCTAACAAAACATCTACTTTACTTTACTTTTTAGTTTTGCCCATCGTAAAAGTAAAATTGATGTTAATTACAGAATATACTACATCAATTATTATATTTTACTCAATTCTTCTGTCAACCTTACAAACTCACCACGTAAAACCTGTTTTTGCCTCTTATAGAACAATATACTATTTTCTTTCAACTAGGAAAATAGTTGTTGTGTCATTCAAAATCAAACCATAAGGATAGGTTCTCGTCGAAAAAGATAAATATAATATTTCATGATTTTAACAAAAAATATTGTACTTTGAGGAATAACTAAAGTAGAAGTATAGTATAAAATATGAAGATAAGGCTTTCTAACAAAACTAATTTTCGTAAATTTATATAAATAGAAAAAAAAAATTTTGGATATCAATTTTTTTTTAAAACGCAGGCGGTTTTATTTTTACGTGAAAGACATTTTTATTTTATTTTCTACTTTAGTTATTTCTGAATTTCCAATAGTATTTGTAAAAATCATGAAATTGTAACATATTTCGGTCCATCTCTATTGCATTGAAATGTTACATCTATAGATATATCTATCTTTGGGCTACATTAGTGCACTCGGTCTTTTTGTTTAACAGTGTTTTTAACTAGAATTTCAAATAGCATACCGGGTGACCGACCTTACACTCGATTACACCCCCAAACGTTTTCATTGTTTGGCAATGATATTCAAACAAGACAATATTCTTTTAAAAGCTATATTTTTCATTTCATAATTGAGTCAATAACAATAATTTATTAAAGAACAAAATATAAAGGACCCCGCACCATTCTTATAGGAAAATGTCTTTCTGTAGATTTAGCTGATTTTAACACACAAAAAGTCAATTTCGACTCGATATAATAATAAGTTGATCGCCAGTCGAACATGGGTGAAGATGTACAGTGGCTAATGAAAATATTCGAACCCTCCTATGTTAACAATGTAAATTTCACATTTTGAAACCACTTTTGACATATAAAAATCGCTTTTACAACAAAATTTTTTAAACATTTTTGTTAAAATTTTCATTGTCGTTAATTTTGAATCTATACATTTTTTAATTTTGTTGCCCTCTTTTTGACTGGTAGCGACTTAAAGAAGACTGCAAGATACAAAAAATATTATTATCTGTATCTTAAAATCGTTGCAACGAAACAGAACTATGTACTATGTATGTACAATTACTATGTACTTAATTGCCCCTTAAATTCACAAAACGTAGGTGGCAATCCGGGTGGTCTGGGGGGCATGGAATGCCCTCCAGTGCACCCTATGTCAAATACCTCATTGGTAAATATTTCTCATCTAAACTTACGTCAATTCGAGGTAAAAAATTCCATGTCCCCTAGACCCTCCGGATTGACACCTACGTTTTGAATTTAAAAAGCACTGGAGACATACAGTGGCTAATGACAATATTCGAACCCTCCTATGTTGACAATGTTAATTTCGCATTTTGAAACCAATTTTTGACATATAAGAATCGCTTTTACAGCAAATCTTTTTAGACTTTTTTTGTTAAAAATTTCATTGTCTTCAATTTTGTACCTATACATTTTTACGACTTAAACAAGACTCTGTAAAACACAATATTATTTGTGTCTTTATTTGTGTCAATATTATATTGTCATCTACCTATATTTCGGAAACGGTGCGACGAAATGAAAAAATAATTTTTTCTTGAAAACGTGATTCACTACATTTTTGTTCATAAGCATTTTTCTATTTTCACCGTTTCCGTGATATAGATGACGATATTCGAAATTCATCATTTTTACACCGATGAACAAGATTCATCATATTGATGAAGAAATTCATAAATACATTGATTTTATTCATGAATACTATGAATTTTGTTCATCGGTGTAAAAATTATGAATTTTTCAGCAATATGATAAACCAATTTTGCAGTGTATAAATACAGTAGAACCCTTCTATAACGAGAGCTCAAGGGACCTCCCTACTTACTCGTTATAAGCAGATTTTCACTATAAACAGTCGTCGACAATAAAAGTTTGTATAGATAAATAATGTATTAAATGTATTAAAAAAGAAAGTTAAATCCATACTAACATAACGTATAACAAATTATTGAAAAAAGTCTATAATTTTGGTTTGTTTGTGGTAGTAAAGAATCTTAACTTTATCAATTGTACTTTCTAATTATACTAAGTTATTAAAAAGAACATCATGATGAGGTGTAGATGCACCCATTAACAAAAACTACCGAACAGTTAAAATACAATTTCAAAAAAATTCTAGTATGTAATTGAGACCTGCAGGTGTCTTTATTTTTCCCAGAAACTCTCTTAATATCCGATCTACTCCTGAAATTTCTCGCAATTTCTCGCTATTACCGATATCAAACCAAACAAAAATATCGTTATATCCAGCTCAATACCAAAAATGTACTCATTATAGATGAGAAATTTTACATGGAGTAGTATACAAAATGGCAAGGGACCAAACGATTTACTCGTTATAGCTGATTTTTCATTATAACCGGGACTCGTTATAGAGGGGTTCTACTGTAAGATAAAAAATAAATAAAATAATTGAAAATTTTTCATGTTAAAAATGAACCTTTTAGTGCTTGTAACTCAGAAACTGTCCATTACATCAAGTTGTACCCATTGAGATATTTGTTCAGAATGATGAGAATTACAATATACCTAGTCGGGACATAAGTTCTGTTACACAGTATTAATTAAATTTTTAATGTTTCAAAATAATAAATTCAATTATGATATATACCTACTGCTTTATTACTTAATATATAAAGAATACATTTTTAATATATTTACTCAAAATGTCCTCCTTTAGCCTTTACACAAGCCTTTAAACGCCATGGCCAATCATCAATTGCGGATCGGACGACTTGTAACGGTATCGATGCTGCTGCTTTCACCAAATCCCGCTTCAGAAGCTCGATATTTTTATGAAGCTTACTACAAGCCATGTTTTCAAAAACTGACCACAATTTATAATCCAAAGGATTCAGATCAGGACTTCCAGAAGGCCATTGTTCTGCTGCAATAAACGCAGGTAAATTTTCTGCTAGCCACCTTTGGGTTGTCTTAGCTTTGTGTGCTGGTGCAGAGTCCTGTTGGAAAACCCAATGGTTTCCTTGAAAGAGAGAGTCGTTAAGAGGCTTTACCACGTCTTCTAACATTTCTTGGTAAATTGGTGCCGATGTTTTAACGCTTTTTTCACAAAAGTGAAGTCCCCTTCGTAGGATACACCCCACCAAACCATCACAGATGCTGGATAATGGCCTCTTTGAACCCTCGGAATTTTTTCTGCCGCTTCTTTAGAGCTGTGAGCATAAACACGATCGTTTTGCTTATTAAATTTTTCTTCGACGGTAAAACTTTTTTCATCGGTAAACAAAATATTTTTAAAATTATTATTACCGTGCCTCCTTAATAGGGTTTTCGATCTCTCGTGCCTAATTTTTTTTAAAGCTGTTGTTAACCTTTGTCCTGTTGCTCTACGAAAAGCCCCAAGTTTTAGGTCCTGCCTCAATACGCGAGACACGCTTTTTTTTGAAATTTGCATCTCCATAGCAATAATTTTTTGTTTTCGCAGAGGATTTCGTCGTATTCTTTCACGCACTGCTTTAATCACTCGTGGAGTTCTTATGGTACGAGGACGTCCACTTCTTTTTCTGTCAGCTATTGCATTTGTATCGGTAAACCGACTTACAAACATTTTTGAAATTTTTAACGGCTTTAGCAATTTTAAAATTTCACTATTTGATACACCACATTTATGTAACGCAATAACTGCTATCCGATTTTCTTTCACACCCCAATCCATGTTGCTGGTTGAACTCAAAAATTTTAACTATAGTCTGTACAAGTTGCCAAAAGAAAGGGTTTTCTAAATATGTAATTGTTTTCCACCCTCTGTAATCTTAAGCTGTAAAATCTAACGGTTCTTTACAGGTAACAGAATTTATGTCCCGACTAGGTATATCCAAAAAAAAATCAGCCAAATCTACAGAAAGACATTTTCCCATAAGAATGGTGCGGGGTCCTTTAGACATGGCAAAAAATCTTTAAATTGATACTTTTTAAATTCGTGTCCGTTGTGATTGTGTCCGAAATGATTTATAAACAAAACTTTCTATACCAACTATATGTATTAGATTAACTTAATATTTTTCCGCGTGGTGGCGTTAGCTTAATGTAAATCGCAAATTAGTCTTATTAGTTATTAATATAACTTATTCACCTGCAAGACGAATAGGCGCTTTGCAAACTGTACGTAATTAACAATTACACTAAAAGAGTCTTATTTCTGTAAATATTAAGAATAAATATCTTTATTTAATACAATTAATTGATACAATCCACTTAGATACGATCATCGAGTTTATTATGGTGCATTACTAAACACATTCGTGTTATTTTCCTATAATCGGGTGTAAAGTTGGTCACCCGGTATATTGCCTTATTTAAGCTTTATTTAAATAAAGGAGCTTTAAGAGCTATTTAAGCGACTACTGCGTGTATGTTTGTTTTATTGTACATTATACATTATTGTTATTATTATAATTCAAGAACTTGTTTAGAGTCGATAAAGATGCAAACTTTATCATCAGAAACCCTTAAAATTTTATTGTGTACTTTCAGTTCATCTGAAGACCACCAGGGAAAGTTTCGTTTTGAAATAGAACATGAATGCTCAAAACGTATACTGCTTTATGGTTTATATTAGATATAATTATGTAGATGAGAATCATAAATTCGAAACATATGAATTCATCTGTTGCAAATTAATTCAACTAATTTGCATAGTTTTTGTCTAATATGGTAGGTATAACAGTAAGTTTTTCAATTATTAATTTTTCCAGCATGTAAAAAAGAAATTTAAATTTTTACAGTATTTACTGTTTTATGATACAACCGTGGGTATAAGAAAACATGTCATTAGATTTTTGACGTTATCAACTTTCGGTAGATTATAGCATTGAAATTCCATTAAATAAATGTGTGTTTTAATGAATATTGTTCATCTTTGGTAAAAATTAATTAAATTAATATAAATATTATACCTAGTCGGGACATAAATTCTGTTACCTGTAAAGAACCGTTAGATTTTACAGCTTAAGATTACATAGGGTGGAAAACAATTACATATTTAGAAAGCCCTTTCTTTTGGCAACTTGTACAGACTATAGTTAAAATTTTTGAGTTCAACCAGCAACATGGATTGGGGTGTGAAAGAAAATCGGATAGCAGTTATTGCGTTACATAAATGTGGTGTATCAAATAGTGAAATTTTAAAATTGCTAAAGCCGTTAAAAATTTCAAAAATGTTTGTAAGTCGGTTTACCGATACAAATGCAATAGCTGACAGAAAAAGAAGTGGACGTCCTCGTACCATAAGAACTCCACGAGTGATTAAAGCAGTGCGTGAAAGAATACGACGAAATCCTCTGCGAAAACAAAAAATTATTGCTATGGAGATGCAAATTTCAAAAAAAAGCGTGTCTCGCGTATTGAGGCAGGACCTAAAACTTGGGGCTTTTCGTAGAGCAACAGGACAAAGGTTAACAACAGCTTTAAAAAAAATTAGGCACGAGAGATCGAAAACCCTATTAAGGAGGCACGGTAATAATAATTTTAAAAATATTTTGTTTACCGATGAAAAAAGTTTTACCGTCGAAGAAAAATTTAATAAGCAAAACGATCGTGTTTATGCTCACAGCTCTAAAGAAGCGGCAGAAAAAATTCCGAAGGTTCAAAGAGGCCATTATCCAGCATCTGTGATGGTTTGGTGGGGTGTATCCTACGAAGGGGTTACTCAACTTCACTTTTGTGAAAAAGGCGTTAAAACATCGGCACCAATTTACCAAGAAATGTTAGAAGACGTGGTAAAGCCTCTTAACGACTCTCTCTTTCAAGGAAACCATTGGGTTTTCCAACAGGACTCTGCACCAGCACACAAAGCTAAGACAACCCAAAGGTGGCTAGCAGAAAATTTACTTGCGTTTATTGCAGCAGAACAATGGCCTTCTGGAAGTCCTGATCTGAATCCTTTGGATTATAAATTGTGGTCAGTTTTTGAAAACATGGCTTGTAGTAAGCCTCATAAAAATATCGAGCTTCTGAAGCGGGATTTGGTGAAAGCAGCAGAATCGATACCGTTACAAATCGTCCGTGCCGCAATTGATGATTGGCCACGGCGTTTAAAGGCTTGTGTAAAGGCTAAAGGAGGACATTTTGAGTAAATATATTAAAAATGTATTCTTTATATATTAAGTAATAAAGCAGTATATATCATAATTGAATTTATTATTTTGAAACATTAAAAATTTAATTAATACTGTGTAACAGAACTTATGTCCCGACTAGGTATACCTAGAAAAATTATCATTTTATCTACTACCGTTACCGAGTAGCTCACTTCTGCAGTGTTTTCACTTACATTTTGAGCCACTTTTCGCACTTATGCGGAAAGTAATTTACTTTCTACACCGGTATTGAAAGTAAATTCGCTATGCTTTTGTTTTAAATGAAAGAAACCGACGTTTGTTGAAAGTACTTGTCAAATGTAAACCAATAGAAAAATAAATTTTTCAATTTTTAATTTGCTTGATCTTATTTTATCAATGTCAAAAATGTCAATTCAAATAAAAATCAAAGATTTTCAAAAAATGCAGTAGAAGATAAAAATTTGTGTGCTACAAATTTTGTCGTTTGATAATTACTTACTTTCTACACCAATCACATAAACTACTATTATAATACAGTAGAATCCGCTTAATGTGATCTCGGATAATGTTATCAGTCGGTTATTGTGATCATTTTTTTTTTGGAAACCGGCAACTTTTTCTTTCTTTCTTTTCTTCTATTTTATTCTAATCCAAGTCTTCTAAAATTCGCCTTTTTCTAAATTTCGCTAATTGTTATCAGTTATCAGTTAATATTATTGGCCCGAAGTGATCACATTAAGCGGATTCCACTGTATATAAAACAACATAATAAACAACATAGTAAGCAAAAAATATGATATTTCTATTGGAAATCAAATAATCAATAATAGGTAATCATTTTAATGCTGCTTTAAAAGTTTTATCTTGGAGATCGTGATAAAATTTTAATTTTTGATTTTGATACTCAAAAGCAACATCAAATTTTTGGAGAATTTCGAGACTCACAATCTCGAGAGAGTTTATCTTGTCGAGGTATAACATAAACTTCTTGGAAAAATAATTAAGTTTAGAGCTTAGCAGGACCTCATTTGTTACGTTATTAGACCAAACCAAAAGTTTTCAATTCATACCATATCGATACCATTCTGATTTTACTTTTGTTGTATGAAAAGATTGTTATAGCTTTGTTATAACCAAGAGAAAATCAAAATAGCGTCCGGTATCTTACATGAAACAAATATTAATCAACCGAGCAATTGTCCATGCGGAACCACCGATATACTAACGGTTTAAAAGCAACTTGCAAAGAAATTTAGAAATGAATTTGAGTATCCCAAGTTGGAAAGTTTTTGTAGCACTACGTTATGGTTCAACCTATCAAAAACTTTGGAAAACTTGACGTGTAAATTACGTCCGTTTGTTTTCCCTTGTCGATAGCTCTTGTTATATATTGGGTTACGGAAGTCAGGTTGATAGCAGTTACAAAACGCTCGTGTTAGGGTAGCAGTACATTAAAAATACGTTTTTAAAAATAATATTATACAAATTTCGCTAAAGACAAGTTAGACAGTTAATCAGGAAGTTGCTTTATTATATGCCTTTGGTTACATACGCTTTGTTGTTTTTTGTATATGGGGCATAGAATAAAAACGCACGAAAATAATTTTGGCAATATTTTTCAATAGCGTTTGTAACGCTGCACCAAGGAAGACTTATGGCTTTCATATTTTCGCTCATATTATGTATCAGAACTATTAAAATATTGCTTACTCTCAGATCATTCTTCATGTTTTATGAAAATATTGCTCTCAAGTGAAAAAAGAACTTTTTACGTGTGAAGAAAAACGTCTTAAATTTTTTAAGCAAAATCTGAAGCTTCTCAAGTGTTACATTAGTTAGTATCTTTTAGTTAGCGTTCCCGGATGTGTTGACAGGCAACTTGATGGATGCATCTGCCTACGTATTAGCTCCCGGTACAGTGCACGCTACATTGAGTACATGTGTGCGCTGAAAGCTCCCGAAAATATTACAAGACAGATTAGATAATGGCTTTATTTCAGTCGTTAACGAGATGAATTTATATTTGATGAATTTTTAGATAGGAATAATGTTCGCTAGAACCAAGTAATAATGTTTAAAAGATAACACTAATTTTCTGTTTAATATTTTATTTTATAATATTCAACATTTTAAGCTACCACTTTAGATTTTATATTTGATACCTAATGTAGAGTTGACAATCTCATTTTTACATTTTTCCCCACCGGTTCTTTTATTTTAATTTTGGTAAAAATAGATTTTACGTGATGAATACACCATGATAATTATTCCAATTGTATTCCTCGATACAAAATTTATCTTTCCAATCAAGCGGATTAGTCTATTTGAATCGTGTATTTTAATGTAAAAATGCTAAAAGTCGAATTAAACGTGGTATTTTTGTTGCGATCGTATTAAAGATAATAAAAATTGAAAATTGTGTATTTTTACCTATTATGTATATATTTTCATTTTCATTCTCTCTGTTAACTGTAATTTCTGGCTATGTTTTAACTCGAGAGTGCTCATACATTTTTTTTATTTCGCTTATAGTTAATGTGTGATTGGTATGGATATTAGTAAGTACCTTAATTGTACACTTACAATTATTAGTAACCACCGGTATTTTAGAGTGCCAGTCAGTTTGGTGTGATTAATTAAAAACGAGAGGTTGGCATGTTACACTAACACGAGTGAATTTATCCGTAAAAATAACGAAAATATGATAAGGATAATTACATTACCTACTGACATAAATATTAAATATTGTTACCTATTTATGTTGTATGCTACATAGGACAAAACGATACACAACGATACTGTAACAATTTTCTCAAGAGAAGAAAGTTTACGAAAGATAATTTTTTTTATTTTAAAATGAATCCTGTAAAATAAGCGCTGTGTTTAACATAAGGACGTTTAATATAATAAAAATGCTTACCAGAATGTTAGACCCATTTTGTTTTAAACTCTTCAAAATTTTATACCAACTTCAAACTAAAAAAAAATTGGGACTTTGCACTTTCTTCTTCCTGAACTTTTAAATTTTAAAAATGCAATAGAAGATTATTCTCTTTAATCTTTTTTTAAAGAATGTTTAAATGTTTAAATTAATGTTTGTTAATCCATAACATTTCAAAACTCATAAAAATTAATATTAAGTGCTGGAATGAAAACAAAATTAATGTTCGATTTCTTTAAATAGCCACCGCACGTTAAGAACATGCTGCTGCTTTTTGCATCTTTATGTTTTACACGAAGTTTAATTTACTGATGATAAGAATGTAAACTTGCTGAAAACGATTTTTCAAATAACGTCAAGTTGTTGAAAGAATTACTAACTTGCCTGCTAAAATATTCTTTTGATCTTTGCGTATTTAAATTACTCTAAACTTTCTGAAATTTTATTTTTATTTTAGCATTTTTAATTCAAGTGTCGACTCCTTTTTATGAAATAAATTACTAGAATATTTAAAAACTTCATAATTATTTAAAAAATAATGCAAATCCACCTTTTAATATAAAATACTATATGTATTTACTGAAAGATGATTTTCAGTAAATGTTACCGACATTTAAAGCGAGAACATTTTTATTGCCATTGACTTGAACTTAATTGTTTAATTTTACTCTTCTGCACAGACTTGTTACAAACAGAAAATTCCAATTAGTTTTAATTAATCATGTTTACTTTCCTGCCTCAGTCAGTTGCACTCACCAAGGATATTTATTAAGGCAATCGATAAAAATGTCTGTGGAAAACTTTACCGTACTCGGAGAAGTGTGATTTTTTTCAATTTTATTTCATTGCTTCATTATTTAATTTTACTTTTGTTTACAAAACCATATCGTTTACAGTTCCCAAAACTGCGGGATCTGTACCGCCTACACATCATAAACAACAAAACAACCTCAAAAAACAACAACAGCAGACTCCACAATCTTGCCTCCCACCTTTCAGTTTTGTAAGGTTGATCGGACTGTATTTTATTTATTATTTCAAAATAAATTGAACGATTTGGTTAAAAAAAGGTCAGTTTTGTAATTATTGGATCTCCTCAAGCCCACTTGTCCCATGAGACTTAATTTTTTATTATGTCTAGACTGTGTTGACAATTTTTTATTTTATCTGGGTAAAACCGTTATATCAATACTATTTCAATTTGCGTTATGTATTCACGTAGTTTACATTAATCAGAAAGTCACGGGTAGTTAGCTATTAGAGTAGGTATTACATGCATAATGAAAATACATTCACACTTTCTCAACTCACGTTTCTCCGACACGACTTTGATTTTAATGCACTTATCCATAAATATATAGAATATAATATGCATTTTTATCAATTTTCGTTATGCAGCACTCTCCGAGTAATACGTAATTTTATTATATCATGGTTTTTCATCGATAAATCTTCATCTATTGCATAGGCAAGATATTTAAATTTATTTACTTTAAATAGTAGGAATTCGTTTTTATTTATTTATGTGGTATGTGAAATGCAAAGTAAGCGAATACATATGCAGCGAACGTAGCGGTTTGGTTTGATGGAAAGCATCCATTGAAATAGTCGAGTAGTGAAACCCACCTCTTTCTGATTAAGTCCGATACTGTAATTAAGTAAGCAACCACACCAAGACGCTATTGCAGCGCGATGCAGCCACCACCCTTCCCTTGATTAAAGTCGTTCGTAATGATTTGCTTTTATCACTTGGGCCACAATAAAAAAATTCCCTATATTTATAGCGACTTTCTAATTCAATTTAATGTTCTTTGGTTTCACGCTTATTGTGCTTTCTAATACTTTTTTTTTTAATTTTAGGTGAGTAAATATTAGACGAGCTTGTTTCCAAGTTTCCTACAATTCATCATCATTTTGGAGTTTAAACTGTAATCTTAAAGTAAGGTAAGAAAGTCGAGCTATTTTCAAGAGCATTGTGAGGGATTACTGTGATATTAATGATCCTGTCTGGAGGATATTGCAAACTCAGATTAAATTCTTACACATAATCATTTATTTGTTTCATTTCAATCGAATCGATTATAAAAAAAACAGCTAAAATAAAACTTACAACGGAACATAATGCACAACATATTATGACCAGTGGCGTAACTGGGAGTTTTAGAAACGATGGGGTTGGAAAGAAGTGGAAAATTTTCACCGTTTGCACCCTTGAACTGATAGGGTAAAATGTGTGCTACGTATTTTGGTGCAATATAGTGCATGTCGTCGATAATAGCATATCGTGCCGTATCATGCAGCCACGAAGCATTGTCTGGATAAACTCGACACGAGTAATGGTTGCGCCACTGCATTATCGAATAAAAATTACACGAATTGAAAATGGGCCACTTAAAACTCCAAATGCGTTTTCAACATATTAGCTTTTTACATTAGAAATAAATATACATATATTCATTTCTCACATTTCAAGCGTTTATTCGAAAAATATAATGAATTGCGTGCAACACTTTTCCTTATATGTGAAACCCTACCAATAAAATATGAATTATACATATATAATTATATAGAGATAAAGTAATTGGTATATACAGCTTTTTGATATAATGTTAATTGCATTTAGATTATACTTTTTTTTTATCATTACTTAGCCAACTTAAATTTTATATATCGTGTCGACTTTCTTGATAAATATTATATTATACATTATTTACAAAGTTGATACTAATGTTATACTTTTTCGGATGTCATTTTTGAGGTTTTAATTTATTGTGGCTCGAATCGAATAGCTTCAATAAATTCTTGTTATACGATACAATAAATATATATAGTCATTAAGAACTGTATAGGTATATGAAACTTTTCAAATTTATTTTATTGCTCTTTATCACGAACCTGCTTCCATCAAAAATTTATGCCAAGTTTACAACGTATGTACTTAAATTTGTACTAAACCATTAAATAATTACGTTTGTAATTAATCAGCTTCAAGATAAGGGCCGAAATAAAGAATCAGAAACCGGACGTTACGGTTTCGAATCTCGATCGCAATTTGAAGTTTGCGTTTGCCATTCTCGATGCCCTACCGAATAATTTATTATAAATTAAAGGTTTGATTAATTATTAATATTTAATTAATATCTAAATAGGTGCAGTGCGTTCGTTTCGGAATAAAGTAATTAATTACTTATTAATTTTCTTAAGCTAACTTGTATCACATTTATTGAATAATAATCCTTTATATAAACAAAGTTTTGTACCCTTATACTAAAGTTTCCTGCATAATACATAACCATCATTTCTGCCAAACTCTGAAGCGCTTAGGAAAAGACTGTAAGACGTTGTAGTTGTAAGTTTAATATTTATCAAAAACGAGTTTTACAAGCGAGCATAAAGAGTTTTTACTTGAAGTTTCGAAATTATATACTGAACTAGATTTTTATTTCCTTTTGGCACTTTTAACTGCCAATATGAAGGGAAATGTGTAATTCATGTGGGACATCTCGAATCGACGGTGTTGGATGTTACATCTTGATATGTTCATAAATCGTGGTCAAATATGAATAATAAAAACAACTTAACTTATATCGAAATAGTCCATCACTTATCATAAAAGTATTATCCCAGTTCAATTTGGTGGTAGGCTTTTATGATAAAATTTCACGTTTGCTTTTCCTATTTTGCTTTAGTGCTTTTAGTAGTAGCGACTGAAATGATCAATAAAGTGCTATGTAGTACATAAATATTTACTAAGAAAATATGATGCATAGCTTTTTAGTCAAAGTCATTTTCATAAAATGTCAAAAATGGCAATGCGTCTCTTACGTACGCTGCATGCTTCCGAACGTGTGGAAGAGAACTTGGAACTTTTTATCAAATCGCTTTGGGAAAACGTTTGGCCTTAACAGTACCTGCGAGATCGTATATATCGTAACATTAAAATTGTACAGAAGTGGAGGCATTAAAAATACAAATGCAATAGCAGATATTCTGTAAAAATGAAACTTCAATTTTGCTATAGTTTGTCGATAAACTATGAAACTAGCTAGCTTTAAACAACAAATTCTTTAAATACGTATAAAAAATAATAATTTAGCTTCATTAATTTAAAATTGAGTAGAAAAAGTGTTCTGAAAACTTTATGTAGTTCACTTATACTGCTTTGAAATTGTCGATTCAATTACATAGTACCTAATTCCCTCTATGTTGGGGTATGCAATAGAAAAATCAATTTCCTTTGCCAATGGACAAGTTTTATATCAGCTAGTGCCATACAACCTGCATAAACAATTCAATTCACTCATGCAAAAATTAAACGCGAGTGAAGTATTAATGAACTTTATTAAAATTTCAATATAAAATATACTACTATTAGTTTTTATCGTCATCTCTCAGGCATATGATTAAAATTTTTTTGCAGAGAACGAACTAAAGATCTAATAATTATTATTTAAACGGATAAAAGTGTAACAGAAGAGAAATAATGGGAGACGATAGTTTCAGGTTACAAGAAACATATAAATGGCTTCAATCGAAGTAGCGTTAATAATTTAATGTCTGAAGACTTACAACAATTTTCTTGACTCGTGGTTGATAATTTCTGGGAGAGGTCAGTGTTGAATAATGCATGTGAAGAAGCAAACATATAATAATGGAAAGCCATTTTCTTCTATAACCCTACGAGTGTTGAAGAAGATGTTAACTAAATTTCAAACTTTAAACGAACAATTTGGGTGATGTTATGTTAAGATCTACTCATAAAATTTAATACCGGACGTTTCTTAAATATTTTATTATGCATGTAATAGATATCGTTGATACCATCAAGTATGTACCCACTTAATAAATAATTAGATGAATTATTAATAATTAATATTTTTATTTCGACTTTAACTTTATCACTCGAACGAGAAACTTTCAAAAAATATAGCTTGAGTATTTTTTCGTGTTATATTTCTTTTTATTATTAAATATGAATTTCTCACTGAAATATTAATAATCAATTTGGAGCTGTCTTTTTTGCTTCGTCGTGGAGGAGTTCTTTTAGGAAAATTCAAAGAAAAAGCAGCAGTTTGATTAGAACCTTTTCTCCATTTAATATTTAGTAAAGTTAAGTGTGCATTTTATCACCAAAATGGACGTCGGTAACTGACTTGGATGTAAAATTACAATTCATGGTTATTGACTGAATTGTAAGCTTAATTTTATAAATAATTTAAAAGGTTTTGTAGAGGAGTTATGCTGCTTACGTGCTTGTTACTTTTTTTTGCAAAGATGTATTATTTCTTTCAACAAAGCGCATTTAATCTTGTTTTAGTAACTCGTAAACAATTTGTACACCATTCTCTCTATTTGAGGAAAATGCAGTTTTTTCTACACAACTTGTTATTAGATTATCACATTTTCTTTTACTAATGTTAACTATACAATGTTGTCTTTTAATCCAATGTCTTGGGGTTTCAGATAAAGGAAGTGCATTGTTTCTTTTGTTCTAGTTTGTTTTATTATAATTATGCAATTGTGTGATTAATTAAAGTCCCATTTATACCACGCAAGTTGCTTTAAAAGTATAATTATTTACGGGAAATTTCTGAGGGTTTTCAAACATTCTTATTGTTTTGTTAAAATATGATGCCATCTTTTGATTGATGTACTACGTAATTTAATTATACAATAAAATTTAATTTGATTATAACAAAATAAAAAAGCACAACATTTTAAAGATCGTGATTATAGTTTGTAGCTCCATTAATTAAGTGAATCCTAACCATGTCGAAATTAAAATTTGATTAACACAGCATGAAGTGCAGGTAGAAAATCGTTTGCTAATGCTGTTAAATTTTTTAACGAGTGACCTAGGAAATTAGCCTCGATAATTGACCTAATCTAATTTGTGGTTTTCTTAATGCAGATCAAAATGGATGTGAGGTTCTCAAAGAGTTATTGACATCTACAAATTCAAATTTTTGCTTGTAATTATTAACCTGCATATTTTTTACTGCAACCTAGAGTATTTTTGGATAGATGAAAAACTGGGTGAAAGATATTACAAGGAAGCAACCCCTATAATAAATGTGATGTGTAACATATGAATTGTAAATGTCACAAAATGCAACTCGTCAAGTCATTGACTATTTTAATGGGGAGGGGTGAACCGAAAATTGAAAAAATCCAATTTATAATAAATTTGTTGAATTTGAACTTGTAATTCATTGATACAACATTATATTACCAATTTAGGTGTAAATTACATCCATGCAGTTTTAGTTATACGAAAAATAATGTAAACGAATTTCTTAGTTCAAATCATTTTTAAATTATTCATACCTCGTGTAACAAGTTCAGTTTTGATAATCTTTGGAGGTTATGGTAAGTCAATTTTGTACAATTTAGTCGATAATTTTGTTTAGTTTGAAAAATTTTTTCTTCTTATTTTACAATGTAATCGTAATCGATGCGTGCAACTGAAGAATGGCAATAACCATGAAATAACGTTATATTGTACTTCGTATTACGAAATTTTCATTTTTTCAAATTTTCTTAATCCAGACCTGTTATGTGTTAATTGTCTCCTTTTTAAATTTTTTGAATTTTGATTTTCTACGTATTGTATTATTCTTATATTTTTTGAATTTAACCATAAATACATACTAAAAACCACAAATTTACTTAAAATTTTTTATTTTGAGTTCTTTTTCTAGTTTTACGCCTCACGGTTAAAAAACGTGGTAAATTTTTGAATTTTGAATTTTTTCAAAGTTTTTAGAAATCATATTAAGAGGGCAGTGCCTTCGGATTTCAAACTAGCAGTGCTAGGTAAACGAATTTCTTAGTTCAAATCATTTTTAAATTATTCATACCTCGTGTAACAAGTTCAGTTTTGATAATCTTTGGAGGTTATGGTAAGTCAATTTTGTACAATTTAGTCGATAATTTTGTTTAGTTTGAAAAATTTTTTCTTCTTATTTTACAATGTAATCGTAATCGATGCGTGCAACTGAAGAATGGCAATAACCATGAAATAACGTTATATTGTACTTCGTATTACGAAATTTTCATTTTTTCAAATTTTCTTAATCCAGACCTGTTATGTGTTAATTGTCTCCTTTTTAAATTTTTTGAATTTTGATTTTCTACGTATTGTATTATTCTTATATTTTTTGAATGAAAAATAATGTATCTTTTCGTGCTTATTAATATTTTACTTTGATATGTTAATTTTAGCAATGCTGATATTGAAGAGTATTAATCGACATTTTGTGGTTTGAAAATGGCCAACTTGTGAATGGGCAATGGTAAAATTTTTCTACGCCTGTTGTATGTAGAGGTATTATGTACAAGTAATATATCAATTTAATAGACAATTTCGTTGTTGTGACAAAAGAGGTTTGGTAATATAAGAGACAATAAAATAGCCAACCTTTCGTTAAAATGTTAAAAATTATACGACACTATATTCGTCTGTGTCGCCAAGACGAGCTTGACTAACTAAAAAGTTAAATAAACGAAATATTAAATTTTATATTAAAATTTTAATCGGGCAAGCTGCTTTCTGAAAGCATCTATGTAAGTTAAAAACTACCTTTTGTGATATTTAATAGCTATAATTACAATTTCAAATCCAAATTTATTAACGTAAAAGTTGCAAACATTCATATTTGGAAAATCTCCAACAGTTTTGAAACAGAAAAGTTTAAAGTAACAGAGAGTTCCACCGTCTTACACTTCTGCTCCAAGCTGTTCGACATATTTATTTAGATATATTTCGTGTAAATTGACACTTACTTATTTCTTGGACTAGCGTAATCGGTCTCTAAATAATGTTTTGATTATTGTAATACTTAGTTTATTGTTACCCTAAATTCTGCTGAAATACTTAATAAAAATCATACGTGTTTTTGAAGTGGTGCCAGATATTTCTGCTCCAAAACGGTGCTCGGAATTAATTTTTCGGAAATGAAAAGGAACTCGAACCACTGGTTTTATTCGGTTTTCATATAATCTTTTAATTTTAAAAATTAAGGTTGCATTAGAATACATCCTGAAGGATAATTTACAACTTAGGAACAACCGGGTTAATTAAAAATATTTTCGCTTGCTGAAAATTTTTATACGAAATTTTAATCTTTATTTTTAACGCTTCTAAATTTTTGCTCTAAAGTAGAAATTGGAAAAGGTCGAATCGCGGACACAATTCGGCAAGTGATTTAATAGGATTCGTCGAGTGATTTAATCTAGCTTTTTATTTCAACTGTCCTTTTTATAAAAGCACTTTTAGATTTAATTTAAATACGTAGACATATAATTTCACGAGCTAAATTAACTTAAAAATAGTGTCTTATAAGAAATATTTGTAATTAAAAATTTTTGCTCATGAAAACTTCAGCACAAAACATTTAATATTTATTATCTTATTCTCTAATTAAAATGATTTTGACTAAAGCAGGTAATAAATTTGGAAAATTTTAAGCGACGATATGTTTATAAATCATTTACAAATGAAATGATTTGTTTCACAGTAAGTTTGAATTATGTGACTTCTTTAGGTTTCCACTGGGGAGCAATTTAAAAAAAAGTTTTTGCTTTTTCGGTATAGAGGTGATCAAAATCCTTTCGCGGATGCTTTCCTGTAAGAAATGTGCACTTCGCGACTGATAAATGTCTTCACTTTATCTAAAGAACGTCAAATTTTCGAGAATTTCATCAAATAAAATCAAAAACAATTTTGCATCTCTTAAGCAAAGCTTTTAATGATTTAACATTTGAAATATTGTTCGCTTTTATCTGTATTCATTTCAACTACACTTTTAAGTTTGAAAATTCGTCTGTACTATATTTTTTTATATTTCGACTATTACACGTTGATGAGTGTTGTTTTTGAGGTAGGTACTTATGGTAACTTTGTATTTATACGAGATTTTCATTTAAAATTGAATGGAATATTGTATTTAATCCATGAAAGCCATTAATTTATTTTTAATTGGGTGATACAAATTTTATTCATTTTAAAAAGTTTCCATTCAATTAAAGTTAATAAATGTTTCATATGCGGCGAGCTATTTAAATTATTCATTTTCACCTTAATATTCCATATTGCAACATCCATTTGGCTCTACTTTAGTGCGATATGTAAAAATAATGTGGAAATAAAGTATTTTATTGTAAAGTGGTTATCGATTTTCGTTTAAGTGATGGAAGTTGCTTTTAACGTTATAACGGGTGGATAACCGTTTATTTTAACTTCATTGTTGATTTGATAGAATATTTTGCACCTTGCCAATTGGCAACTGTTTACAATTGTAAGTTACTTTTGTTTAAGTACAGAATCCGTTTATCCTTATCAAACACTGGAAAATTTATTGTATAATAGCTACATCGTCAGGGTAAACTCTTGAACGTGACAAAAGTGTGATCTTTCAGACTTTCCTAACTTATGGTATTAAGTAGGATAGAAAACCTTTTAAAATTTCACGTGAAATAAATTTGGATTAAAATCCTGCTGTTTGAATAAGTAAATGGAAACACTTCCGTTTTTTCCTCGACATTACTCTATGCTAATTATTAATCATACAAATTTTTCGTTATTTATTATTCATGCATTGAATGGCCATAACTTTTCCAAGAATAATAGGTAGTTAATATTTCAATATCAATTTCAACCTACCTATGTTTTGTGCATATTTTATACCAAAAGGAAACTAACTCAATAATACGTATAATATAACCACATGTCAACTATTTCAAAGAAATCGTAATACGTTTTGTTGTCTTCTTTATGTAACATACATTTTATGAATTTAAAATTGATACATTTAAACTGAAACTGATTGTTAAATTTATATAGCATAGAATTTTAGAAATAAAATTGCAGTGGTAAACTGTGTTAGGTTTTCGCTAGAATAATTTAAACACAATGAAATTTTTATTTCATTTTCAGAACCAGCTTATCGAAAAGAAAATTTAATTATTAAATGTACAGGAACATCAGGATACTCGTGTATTAATAACCATAAAAATGATTACCAGTTGATTCTAAGGAAAAAATATTTTTATTTGGGCAGTGTTGATTTTGGGGCCCCCGATAAATTATTACAGGACACCTATTTCCCATAAATCTATAATCGGAATTCCAATATGGTCAGTCTTAATTATCCTGCAATATTAAGCTGTCTGAAACCCAGTCTAACTTGGGGGAAAGAAAAGCTTATAATAATCACCCTTGAGATTACATTGCAATCGAAATGACTGCTATCTTGGGTCAAATATTACTTAACCGTGATAAATAATTAACCAAATTCACAACGAGAAGCACGCAAGTTATCTAATATTTAAATATGCCATTATTGCTAGTTGAAAGTTATTGCCATTCTATGGACATATTGGAGTTTTAATTAAAATTGATGTTAGCATAGCCGATTAGTTCCAGTTTGTATTTGAAAATAAGGAACTGAAGTGGTTTTTCACATGCAAGTTTCAGCTGAATGATCGTAGCTTTCGCTGATGTAGCTGTACTACAAATCAAAATGCTTACACTATTTGGAATGCAAAGTTTCAATTTTATGGTGTAAATTGAGGTCGAAGTTTGTAAATTTATATTCTCATTAAAGCTACTTTTAAGGTGTAGTGACAGGTAATAAATAATTTTCATGTGAAGGTGAAGTAGTTTTGTGAATGTTCACCCTCAAGTGCTTTACAGCATCAAATTCAACCTTTGTACTTGCTTTATAACACACAGCATCTCAATTTATTCAAGCTTTGTTTCTATTTTCGGAAATTTCTCTTCTCTAAAGTTATACGCACACCGGCTCCGAGAGTATTTTTTTCAAACTCACCTCTGATCCAATTTTAATGTCAAAAGCCAAGTTAAGAAATATTGGACATAAAGTTGTTTCATCGATTTTCAATACCATTTCTGTTATCCCTTATAATTTCTTGTCCGTTAGGGGGTAACAGTGATGAATCCAAGTTTCATATCCGGTTACAATGCGCAGTCCTTTTCATGTTTTTGACACATATCCGAAAACTCTTGAGAAGTTTCGAGCAGCGATCTTTAACACCGTAAAAAGGTTCATGAATGATAGTTTAAATTAGAACCCGACTAATCTTCAAAGTTTCTACAACTTTGTGATATATTATTAATTTTTTCAATCACAATTTATTACTTTTATCTCTCGGAAATATGATTGATCGCCACCGTTCATTATATATTTTTAACAAGATTCCCAATCTTATTATTGCATTTATAACTTATTATTAATAATAAATTAATGCAACCACCGATCGAAATTACCAATACAATTTTATTTCGGAAGGGTTGTCGAATGCCCTTCTAATGGAAGTAACTATCAAAATGAAACAGGAAATTTGATTGGGTAAATTGCGTTCCACTAAAGTTATTATTGTTTTTGTTTGTTTGGTACTAAAATAATAATAATTATATGAAACACTGATTGTTGTTTTAATCATTCACTGTTGATACAACAAGTTGTTATATTCTTTCGGGGGGCGGTTTTAATTCGGTAATGTAGAATTATCCTACCTACATGTTGAAAGGGTTATGAAAGCAAAAGCTGATAAGTAGTTGGTGAATAATTTAAAGAAAATACTAAATCCGTACAAGTTTTAAAGTTGAAATTAATTCTTGCTTATAATCTTGATAACATAAAATCTGACAGAAGCATCTTAATTATTAAGAAAACGTTTAGCAGATAGCGAAGTGTCAGGTTCAATTAAATTTTAACTTTGGAACGAACTTACAATTAAATAGAAAATTGCATTGAAAAGTTTCTTTATAGTTTTTCTAAGTAACTGCAAATTTTCTCTTCAATTTAAAATTTCACGCTGATCTGATTGACATAATTCTGCTGCTAACAGAATAAATTTGCAGACATTTACTTCGAGAAACTTCAACTTTGTGGTCTCGAATTGCTTGCCTCACCTGTCAGGTTGTTTTATTCCTCCATCTTATAAGTTAAATTAGTTTTGGAGAAATTGTGTTTATGTAACGAAATCAGCTCTTCTCCGTGGTTTATTTTGTTGAAGCGTGAAATTTTTATTACGATACTTTTTTCTTTTTTTCCAATGATACGAAAATATCCCGCAACTCTCGTGTTTTTCATTTTCACAAATTTTTTGTCGGTCGGCTCAATTTTCTTTTAATTACTCTCAGGTAAGTAAATTAAACGTGGAATGTAAGAAGTTTGAATAAAAATTTTAGGGACCTACAAGAAGAACCTTAATTTATTATTTGGTTAATCTGCAGGTCTTTAGGGTCTCTAACAGGGAAGGAAAGTATTTTGCATTTCTCAAATTAAGTTTAAGTTTTGAACTACGACTTGTTATTTTTCACGTGTCATTTTATTCAACACAAATAAGGATTAGGAACCTACTTACTGCATAATTTAACATAAAAATGCATAATATTACGTCTACGTACATTCGAAATTATTGTGAGCTTTTTTAATGGTCTGGAAAACAAGTAGAAATTACCATAACTAAGTTACATAATGGTGCATTCTTCATTGTCAGGGTCGACGTAATAAATTTTGAATAAGTTTGGATTTAAACTGGATTACATTAACATCGTGGAATTGTAAAGATCTTTGTAAATGACCGCTGCATTTATATAAAATCGCTCGAGTATTTCATTAATATCTCTCAGCTTCTGTAGCAAATGCATTTGCTTAGGTATATATTTATCAAAGGTTTACGTTAATGAATGTATCTGTTGGATCAATTTTACAAGTAGTATCGCTAGCTTATGTGTTTGATCTATAATTTAGGAATATGATTTAAAAAGTAATTTACGCTGATATTTCTTTACTTTAAAAATTGTTTTTGAGATAGGTTCTACATTAATTGAATTAAATTCGAGCAGCCAAAATTTATATAACACATTAAATTCATGTTTATGATATGGCTGTTAACCTGTCAAGGAAACCTTTAATTGCACTAACTCGTAATAAAAACCGTCAGTCAGAATGATTTCTCATATTAGTTTCTTAAGTTTTGATCAAAAGTGATTCAGAACTTGCCTAACCCAACCCGTCTACTGAATTTATAATTTTAACCATAAATTATTATAAATATCATCATTGATTTATTCCAGATGATACAATTTGAATATCCAATTTACTCTTTCAGTGGAATTTATTTGCGAGTGGTAAAATAAAAAACAAGTGTTTTCAAAAACTGTTGTCTTCTGTTTCGATTCGATACGATTCTCTTCGATAGAAGAGAAAAGCAAAGTTTTCAAAACCCTATTTACTCTTTCAGTGTGGTTGGCTTGCGGGTGATATAAAATAGAAGATATTAAAAAACAATAGTGTTTGTTTACCGCCACAAAATTATTAACTTACTAAAATGTTTATAACGAACAAATATCTCAAAGAGGAATAAAAAGCTTTTCAATTCGTGTTCGCCGCTCGCAAGCGGTGTCCGTTTAGTTTAATCGAAACTGAAAATATGACTAATAGCTTTTATAACTTAAAACACCAACGACATATTATTATTATTATCGTCTTTAAAAGTAAAATTTTGTAACATATTGTTGGCGAAACTTTTATCGAACAGAACATTTTTACTGTTTTGTTTAGTTACAGCACACAAAGTTTAAATACGAGCATTGCATCAAAATAATAGTCAAAAGCTTGTACACGATCCATCAATTTATTCAATGGCGTCATACCGCAAGCTTTTTGAACTTTTGCAACCAAATTAGAGCGATTTTGTTGGTTTTTAAGAGATTTTACAGCTAACACTTAACTTGATTGATTGGCATATTAGTAATTTGTTGGTTTTAACATTTCAAATATGATTTAGATTTTAAAATTTCAAATTGAATTTTAACTTTAATAGTAAAACTTTGTTTGAGTATAAAAATTTAATGACGGTAATTTTTTAAAAATACGGTAAATGTTAATTACATCGCTGGGCGTTGTTCTTTTTTTTTTATTCAAAGTTACCTGACAGATGTTTGGTGTTGATCTGGGTATACAAAACAGTGATAAAAGTGTTAATGTATTTTTAATTTGTGGTTTTTGTACAAAGGGGTATATTTAAGTATTTTGTTAATCACTCGGAGGCACCGAGAGGGTTAGTTTTGTTTGTACAAGTTGAGAATTCTTGTAAGTAGTCTTGGATCGTCGTATGTTGATTGTCTAAACGGGGTCTCAACATTCAAATTTCCAAGTACTTGTTAATTTAGTTTTGTATCCCATTAAACGAAAGTCATGTTCAAGGATGTTACCTCTTTATAGACGGACTTGCATTGCTGTAGTGGAATTCGTAGTTTAAAGGGTTGAAAGGCACAAAATAGGGTGGTGTCACTTCAGGCCGCCGAGGGCGACAGGCGTCAACGAACAACGTAGACGCCGTGACATTCTGTATTTCATTAGAATTGTAAGGTGAATGCTAAAAGTGTTTACAGGATCGTGGAATATATTTTGAAACTCGCAAAGGGTCTCAAGGCTTATTGTAAAACTGAATACGCCCATGGAATAATAAAACAATATCTAAAGTATCGTGAAGCGAATTTACAATTTTGCACCGAATTTTGTTTAGATTTTGTTAAAACAGCCTACGAAATATATTATGCAGGAGATTTTAGGATCAAATTAAAATGTCTCTAAAAATAATTACATTAAATTATAAATTGCTTCCGAGCATGAACCACCTACGCCCTAAAAGATTGTTTCATAATTTTTTGTTTTAAATTTTAACCATTGCTGATGGTTTAAAGCCCACTCATTTAATATTTCAAATATGACAGTTTTTAAATTATGCTTTTAAAAGTTCATAAATTCTTAATTTAAAATTAAATATTCTTTAAAGAATAATAATAATAATAATAATTGATAGTTTATCTTTACACACAAGAATAATAATGGGGACGATAAAATCTTAAGTGGTAAAACAAATCCAAAACCACATTAGCTAAGACATAACTTGAATTCGTAAATATAACTGATAGTATCTACCGGTAAATTGGTTAAATAAATTACCAACTATCGTTACATTAATTTTCCTATAAATCTTGCGAAAACTATTAAATAGAACCCGTAGCTTTATCGCGATCTTATCAGTCAGCTAATAACAATCTCATTTATTAATTTATCTGAGAAGTAAGTAAATGGTGAAAACGTCTTTTGTTATCATAAATTCTTGTTAATTATGAACTACGCTAATAAGGGTAGTTTAGCGTGTACTTTGCTTTTAAGGATATTTTACGCTCTTCCTCGATGTGGAAATTAAATTTTTTTTACATCTCACTGATTGAATTCCTATTCCATGCTTACAATAATTTGATTTGATATACGTACCTGGTATATAATAATTATTAATATCGTTTTCAAATTCGTAATAAGCATAATTGACATGATGTTGGAAGCAAAAAGTATTAACGTTTCTCAACGAATTAAACTTCCATCAAACGTCACGTGGATTCAACGTGCATTTCTATAATGGGTTACATAACGTAAATCTATTGCAGCGAGTATGTACACATTGTATTACAATTTCAGTGTTCTAGTGGATTTTGAGTGGTAGTTTAAAAGACGTGTGCTTATTAGATATTCATGATTGAAAAGCCACGTGGGTATTAATGGAAGCCATGAAACGAAAGAGGGGAAAAAATTTATGACATTGGGTTCATTTACGAATATACAGTACGAGAAACTACACTTACGGGGGGTTAAGCAACGTTTCATTACCTCAACCGCCCTTCTTCTACTGGGCCTAAGCCTCGTTTCCTTTGTCTCATACTTTCGTACATCTACATCTATTTTAATTATAGTGTTTTTAGACGAAGCTTGAAGAAGCGTTTTTGACTTCCGAAACAGTAAGCTAACTTGATAATTTTCTAAGAAGTTTTACACTAAGCAACTAAAGAAATTACAGCTAGGAGGCTAGGACAGCGATGGCACAACTATGTAGCGCAGTTTATTCGATTGCAACTTGTTCACAACCCAGCATACATAATTTAGAAAGACCAAATTGTTTTTTATTATGTATCGCATGTTATCGTTCTCTAAGGACGATGCTGCCTTTCGATGCATTTAATTTGGTGAACAGACCTTTCGAAGGTGATTCTGCAGTGTACGCGGTGGTAACTTTTACTACCCCAAAATGAGTACTGCTTTTGGGTATTAAGCAGGAAAACTTTGAGTTTAGCATGAAAACAGCAAGTATTGCACAAATTTTACACGTGCGATTATTAACTTTATATGGCTGGAAGGTATTGTTATATTTAAAAGAGGTCTTAGTAGCTGGAAAGTGTATTTTATGATAATATAAAGCATATTGTACCTAGTAAATTTGAGCAGCCTAATAACAAACAAGTCGTTACAGAAGTTTCAAGAATGATAAGCAGTCTATTGTACTCAATTTGCAAAGTAAACGTACTTATCAAGACGATTTACTTGAAATTGCGAAGCACACGTTGAACAGGGGGTGTACTCAGTTCCTGGAAGATGTTTGCGGAGCAAATTGGTTAAATCGGCCGCGCCTGTAATCCAAATGCAAAGTAAAGGATTAGAGGGTCCTTTTATTGACATCCTTAGGTTTCCTCTTTTCCTGGATAAGCTTACGTTTAGATTCACCCGTTTTGTTCCGCATTTTACCAGCTTGTTATGTACCTACTTTTCTCAAACTTTCGCTATTGTGATTTATTTATTATACGAAGCGTAGAATATCTCGAGGAGCTCCGAATTATAACTCATTATTTGCCAAGTTTATAATATCGGGTCCCCTTAAGGAGATGCAAACCAACTTTCTGCTTGACTAAATTTTGAAATTAGCGAATTTAGAATTTAATATAAGCACTTATTGTTTATTTTAAACTGAATAAAGTGTAATATTAAAGAGAAATTAATTAGTACATTTTAATAACTGGATAAAGCTTGCCATATTTAGTCAAATATTCCTCCGTTTCAAAGCAAACATCAAAATAAATTCATTCCGTTTACAATATTTTTTCCAAAAAAGATCACACATTAATTTCGACTTTTGAAATTGAATATTTTAGGAAGTGCAGCGAATTTATAAAAAAAACTTCTTAGTGTAAAAAGATCCAACGATATTTCGTATATATCAAGAAATTCAGTAAGAAGGAAAAAATGTCAAAGGAGCTTATTTTCCAATACAACGGATATTAGATGTCGAAACATTTAAGTTTCAAATTATTTCTTTTCACTCTTAAAGTTTTCACATGGTTTTCATGAATTTTAGAATTACAACGCCTCGAAAATCCGATTTTGATTTACTCTCGATTGCCGAAATTTACATAATAAAAGTTTCTTGTGTTTGTTAATGTTCTACATTTTGTTAAAATGTAATATTATAATGTCTTTATAACCAAACCAAACTACCATTATTATATGTTTCACGAGTTTAACGCGAGTTGTTAAATTTAATATTGCGTGATTTTGATTGTCGAAATCGTATTTTTATTTTGGAATTATTACTTTCATCTATAAGTATATTTTCCTTTCGTACCAACAGGAAAATATTGCTGTATTTTTAGTCTTCTTTTGTTTCGACTTTTATGGAAAAATATGCTTGTTGCATTTTTATCCAGAGCAGATAAAATTTGTTAGTGATTCGGGTCGATGAATATCTCTATTTCCTTCATGTCGGAGAAAGATTATGCAACAAGTCCACTATAGATTGGTTTTAAAGCTATACAGAATGTTTTCAGTTTGTTTTTCTCAAAATTTTAGAATTTCTCTTTCTGTTAATTAAAATAAACCACATGTCCAATGTTAATCCTGCCGTTTTTCCGGATGTACGTAACAGCGTCAGCGTAAGCAAATTATGCTTTATTATATTTTTTATTATGGTATAAAAATTATATTTTAGTTGCATTAAATATATGAGTATAACGTAACATATGCATCTCGCCCTTTTAAATTGTTAATGATATATGTATATTCTGCTTTAAACTAATGTATTTGTCTTGTTCCAGGTAAGTGGATGTAAAATATTCTATCCGCATCCGTGGGGACGAACAGAAACACTTACGTAGTCTTCTTACGTAACTTAAAGTAGAAATTGTGTAGAAGGTATGAGAAAGACTTAAAAAATAGCATTTTAAAGGTTCCGACAAAAGTTTTCTATATTTAATTATTCTTTCCGTAAATATAAGGGGCGCTATTTATTTGACAATTGGAAGAACGGAATAGTTTTACCGAGATGTGAACAGAATGGGCTCCGTAACAAGTTAACCTATTCTATTAAATTAAAATTGAAATTTTATTAGAATTATCAAATTTTCATCCATTTATTAGCTTAGTAAGTTGAAAAGAATTCTAACATAATAAACTTGTAATCATTTTTAAATGTAAAAGCTAGATTAAATTGAACGTTCTTGATGTAAATAATTTAAAACTTGCCAAGTTGTTTTCGTTTAGTTTTTAAATAAATTGTCAACTTTTTTACTATTGGACAAAGTTAAGTCCTTGAAAGTAACATGTTTGGACTTTTAGATTGAGAGGTTTGTTTGCGGAAATGTCTTTTAAGGTTCTCTTTTTCTTTACTTTGAGGTCCTTCTATTCCGTCATTCACTATCGTCGGTAAACCTTACCTCTTGTGTAAACACAAATTGGAAACTGCAACTTGAATACATAATCGTAATGCGTTTAGTTACACTTTACTTTTTTTTACTCCACAGTCCACTTTATTAAAAAAATTGAAGCCGTTGTTTGTTTGTTTCTTGAAAGTGTACTACTACAGAGCTCACTCCCGACTCAATTTGAATTGTTCTCTAATATCTCAACAACACCGTCTACCCAGCACTGCCTGTATCCATACGATAAAATTTTTTCTTACTTATATTATTTATTATTTTGTCATCTTTTAAACTGACTAGAATGATGGATTGGATTATTTTATGTAATTACTACAACGTTTTCTTTATGGAAGTTTTGCTAAAAATGGAATTGGAGTATAATTTACGCATAGTTCCATCTAAAAGCGGCTTCAAGTTGGATGAGAAATGTATTTTATTTTAACATATCCTTAAAATCAAATGAAAACAATTTATGTATCTACATATTAGGATAAATTAAATCAGCTCTCGGGCGCATCCTTTACACTTTCCGTTTACATTTATTGGCGTAATCAATCGAATTGAGATTTTCACGACGACGCGCGAAGCACACAATACACAATCATTGAAAAATCCCTCGATCGGGTTTGCTAATGCTGGTTGATTTGATCGAATTAGAATATACGTTCCCATCATAGACAATGGTAAGACCGGAAAATGTGTTATTATACCATACAGCTATAGACCATACCGCGTGTTGGTATGAAAATAATTCTTCTCTAAATGCAATTTTGCCGCAAATTTGGTATTTCTGAATAGTTAACATTGTAAGTTAACAATCCTGGCTTTCTATTAGACTCGTACCTGTTTAGATCTGTGGTTTTTGGAGGAATTTATTTACCAAGTGATTCGCGATTTATATTCAGAGAACGCCACCACTCGGAAAAATATTAAATTAATCTAATACGTATAGTTGCATTCTTTTGGTGTTCTATTTTGTGAATTATTATTTCACCGGAAAAATAATTCAGAATCAAACTCAAAACAATATCTTGTCTGATATAATCTGTCGCACAACCATCACCATTCGGAACAATCTTCAGAAAAACTTCTGAACTGAAAAATTAATCTTCAGATCAGGAATTCTTTTGTACAGCCACTGAAGAATTCTTTGTTAACTTTTTTATTTATTGTTCACTTATATTGTTTTAAGATTATAACGAAAGTAGATTTTTATTTTTATTTGTGATCTAATTCGATTTATTTGAGTGATTTTTATCATTATTCAGCTGATAAATCACTTGTCAGTACATCATTTTTTAAATCACTACATCACTTTCAACATAAAGTGCTCATAAATTCACTCCTTTTGTGAGATAAATAAATTAATGTTGAAAGTGTCTTTTTCCGAACAGTAGGAGATAATAAATATCAAGTGGTGTATCCACGCAAAACTTATACATTCATGATTAAATTGTAATTTAATTTAAATTAATTTAAAATTTTTCTTTGCATTTGAAACATTCTCATGGTAGTTTGAAATCTAGCTATTGTTTCTATCTCGTCATTGGCTCCCTATTTGGAAACCCCACGTATCAAATCACTGCTGTGATTTGTGGATTTTTATTTTGTTGTAAATTTTCTTCAATAAAATTTAAATGACTGTCGCGGTGCAGTAGGCAGATAGATGATGACTTTCGACCATTTTTTAAAACACTTTCATCGGGGGTCTCCAAACTTTCGTAGTAAAGGCTTAATTGGTTGAGGACACCTGCTATTTGGAGCCCCCTGCTTTATTTCATAAAATTTATGTTACGTCTCTGGACTTTCGATGTATGAGAAGGGATCGTGGGCTGCACAGAGGAGAGCTTAATTTTTAACCCAGGTGTTTATGGTATTTGCTGTTTGCGATCACCTTTGGTATTTAGCCATTAATTACGCGATTGCGGATCAATCAAATAATTGCTAGAAGTGTTAGACTTATCAGTTGATATGTTTGGTCCGAGTTTTGTGAACAGCCATATTGAATTTTGTGGCACTTTAAAGTGGATCTCATTTTGGTTCAAAAAAGTTCATGGAAGAATCGGAAACAGATCTATGTAAATATAAGATATACTGTAGTACGTGATACTAGCATTAAATTGTTTGGTAAGTGCATTTCTCTGTATTTTGATTCTATTTTTTTTTGAATTCATTAAAATCAGTTGTGGTTACGTAGTGCATTCTCTCCACGTTTTGAAGTTGTTATTTGATCAATAATTTTCATTCTTTATTGTGAATGATTCTACTTAGTATGTGTAATTAAAATCAATTATAGAATTATAGAAAATACAGCTAAGTTAGTGTTCCATCTTGGGCTTGTACACCAAATAATACCAGAATTAATTTTTACGTTAAGCGAACGCCACCACGCGGAAAAATATTGAGTTAATGTAATACGTATAGTTGGTATAGAAAGTTTTGTTTATAAACCAAACGTGTGCATTCTTTTGGTGTTCTATTTTGTGAATTATCATTTTACCACGGATTTACGATAAAATCACGGTAAGGCGTAATTCTTCTTCTATTACTTCCTAAACTTTAATTTCTCTGACGTTCATCAATATCTTCACAGTTGATATCCGAGACTTAATGTCTCGGCTGATCTTTTATATGGTCGGTAATGACAAAATTTATTTCATTAATGTTTTTCAGTCTAGACTCGGCCACATTTACTATTTTTAACATCTCTTTTTTTATAGAAATCGGATTCGTTGCTGCTCTTCTAGGTTTGGAAGGATTTCTCTTTTATCGTACGTCATTTAAGTTCAAAGTGTATGCTCCTTTGGTGAAGCATTAAAAAAATGTTTTATCTATAATTGCTATTCGAGCTATTTTCTTTAGACTGCACAGTGAATAACAATTTTGTCGTAAAATTATTTTAATCCACATAAGAGTATGGTACAATATTTTGTGACATTCGACTGGAATACAAAATTTGTTTAAATAAACATGACAAGTTCAGTACAAAGTGTCTTGAAAGAAATTGCACCAGAAACTTCTTTAAGTATAAATGAAATTGAAAATAATTTTCATTTTGATAAAATCGATTGTTTCTTATCATTCAGACTAATAATTCCGTAATAATTAAAGAGCTTTTCTGAGAAGCAAGATTTTCTGCAGTATTTTCAGATTTTATAAATATTTCTGGAAGGTTTAAAAAATTCTGGAAGTTTCGTGAATTTAAATGAAGACCTAAAATTTTAAATTATATTTTTAATATTTCAAGTAATTTATGCTATACGAAACTTACTTTGATTGAAGTTTTATTAAAAGGCGAAATTGTAACACCATGAATACTAAATTGTTGTGATCCCTAATTAAAAATCTATCAATATATTTTAATTCATTAATTATAAAAATGTAGTACTTTTTACTTGTTTCGAATTTGAAATTAATTTTTTTTATTTTTTGTGTTTTGTGAAATATTTTTAATTTGATTTTATTATTTTGGTGTTTTTAAAAGTGTAAAATTCTTTAGTTCGATTTTCAACCCGCGGGTGTTCAGTATCATTGATTTAGGGAATTCGCATTTTCACAAGAGCAATCGATGAATGATTTTATTCTTTTTTGTTGTTACGACGAGTTCTAATGTCACGCATTCTGTTATTTCCCTAAGGAAGTCGCAGGAGTCACTTGATCGTCCATATTTGTTCGTCTTTGTCACTTACAGATGCTGTGTGTGATCAAAGCAGCAATCTCTGCGAATGTTGGTTATAACTCCTAGGTTTCTCCCTCGAAAATTCTTATTTGCATTAATGTAGTAGTGTGTGGAAGTGTAGTATATAAAATTCAGTTGCATGAATTCGTCCGATCAATTTTCAGTATCGTTTTCGTACGGGCAATGTAGGTATCTGTTTTTCTAAATATTTTATTTATTTCCCTACAACTCAAAAAACGCCAGAATTCATTTATATAAGTAGGTAGGTACTTCCAACTTTATAAAGAATTCTTGAGACGTTATATAGAAGCATAACGTAGAAATGTATAATAAAGATGGGACGAAATAAGATTAATAAAATGTTTATATGCTGAAGCTATTTTCAGATAAGTAGATTTTGAAGTTTGAGCTTATTTTATGAATTGTGTACACATTTTTATTGGCTTAAATTTCTATTGCTATTTTTTAAAACTTGTAATATGATTACTTTATTAAAATTTAATTCCATCTACTTATTTTCTCTTTTATGTTCGCTTTAACTGCAATTCATTGAAAGTTCTGCTTCTACTTAAATCATATTTTTCGCTTAATCTTCTTTTCATTCGCGTTTCCACTTCGCTTAGTTACGATATCAAGAGTTTTTTCAATCTGTTAACGTTTTCCCATCTATTTAAACCACTCATGCTGAAATTGTTTTGTTTGTTAGTGAATTGATTTTTTATTATTTTTAAATTTACTTCTTCTAACCTTTTAAAATGCTTTGGTAATTTAATAAAAAAAAGTACGCTAAGTACGAAACTTTGGAGAAATTTGCGGATTTTTCTACTTTGTAATTTTCCAAGTATCCAAGGAAGGGTGGCGACGCGTTTAAAATGAAAATTAGGTGCCTGCCTATCTTGTGAATTCTTGACAAGAAGACGTTACTTTTTCAATCAGTCAAATTTGGTCGAAAATGCCGCTAGTTTTTACTGCCTAACTAATTGTAAATCTGTTCATTAAGAGGAGATTTTACGCACAAATCAATAACGATCGCATAATAATTAAGTGCAACATGTCACATTTAGAAGTTTCAATCTAATTAATTCTGAATCGCTTAGTTTATATAGACGACTGTTATAATTGTCAGTGAATCAGATATTATGCAGAGTTTGGATCGGTCTAACTGACGGTTTTCGTATTCCAGTATGTGCTGTACATCCATATCCACCAAACATGCACATACATTATTCCCTTCATCTAATGTTTGGTAAACCAGATCTGAAATTGGCACTAATCCAGGCGAACACTGCATTCACATCTTTTGTTCCGTTTCGGTGTCGAGCAATACACGATAATCACGATTGAACTCTGAGAGTCATCAAACATTGAATTGGACGTTTTCAATATCGTCCACTACTCGAAATTAAACCAATTTTGAATATGTGTACCGATTTTAATCTCTTCTGGATTCCAATATTAAAAAATTAAAATCTGCAACATTAATGAACTTCAGGTGTAAATTTCAATTAAGCTCCTTGTTTTCGAAATGCTGGACGTCATTATTTGTTCAGGATCATATTGCTTATTACGGTTATTGTTATATATTATTCCGTTCTGAGTTTACATACGCTTGATTAATTTTCCTTCACCGAAAGGAAAAATAAGAACGAACAAACATTATTCCTATTTACTGTTGTTATTCTGAATAGCAAAACAACTTCGGTATCCTACCGCTGCTTTTATCGTTAATTAAATAGTTATTGCTTTAATGTATTGGTTATTTGTAATTGTTTCCTAAATACAATGTCTATTTTACGAAATTAAAACTTCTGATTTCACTCTCGACGAAATATTTTAATCCCGTCGAAAAGGGAGGTAGAATGGGATTCAAACCTATGGAGACGTCATTTCTTGGTGTGTTTTGGACCCCATTCTTCAAGATTAAATCAACGGGAATAGTGAGAAACGGGATAAAAAAACAATCCAATTCAATTTCTGTTTGAGCCGTGGGTTTCGGTTCTCGAGAATTTATTATTACGATTTTTGTTCTTCTTTCAATTATCTGCTCTTAATTTTGTCGGCTTATCGCACTTAGAAAAATCTGATGTGGCTTTTCACATGACTTATAGGATTTTAACAAAATATAAAATTAAGTAAACTTTTTTAAAAAATAAAGAAAACGTTGTCGTTAACCGATCTTAACCAGAATTTAATTAGTTCTTAGTCTTAATATACGAAATTTTAGTTTAAAAATCCTAAATGCGTTCTTGTTATACGAATGCGATAGGTATAAATATAATTCTAACTGGTAGGAGTTTCTGTTTTTAAGTAAAATTCGGGTATAAAGAATAAAACATATGAAGTAAAATTGAAATAAAAATTTGAGGTAAATCGATGTTTTGAAAAACCTCTTATTCAACAGTTGCAATTTAAATTAAAAACAACATTTATCACCATCACCTTTCTTTTAACTACGTAAGTGACTGTTTTTTTTTTATTTGCATTAGCAATAATTAAAGTTTGTCAGATAAATATGTTTCAATTAATGTTGTGGCAGAAATATATTATTTGTTTTATAATAAATAACTGGTAACTGGTTTGTTGTTTTTTTTTAGGGTAGGAAAATGAAATATGTAACATAAAATACTTCAGCTAAAAGCTGACTACTTATAAATGATCAAAGTCGTGTGCCGGGTAACATAAAATTTTTAACATTATATATTAAAGTAATAAAATAACGTTAAACAACAAAGGGAATTCTTTATTCCTAACCTAATTCGTTCGGATGGCAAAGAATTTTCCAGCACCTATAATAGTCATAATTGAAAAGCAAATTTCAAATTAATTGCTACTAAGATAAACTTGCTTCTCTAATATCAAGTTTTGACTTGGAAGATTTTGCATCGTAAAATTTTGTTTAACGTCTATCAGAAGTTGTGAAAGCATTTCCAGTTGGAATGCCTCTTTTATTATGGAAATTCCTTGAGTCAGGTATTTCTGAATTATGTCATAATAACAAACTTGCGGCAATCTTAACATTCCTACTCGCGAACTACAGGTAAATACTGCTTGAAAATCCGAACACGTTTTATATTATGTGGTGAGAATACCATCCCTCTTTGCTTTTGAAATTGCAAAATTGTACTTATCTGTTAACTTTTCAAAATTAAAAAATCCCCATCTGATAAAAAAAATCGTGAGGTCGTTTTTGATCGATGGAAAAAATTTAGCAAAACGAAACGCTAAAGCCTTTCAAATTAACCTATTGATAGATGAAAATCCACTTAAAGGATATAACGATAATATTTTCGCAAATACAGGTCTAGAATGGAGTCATTATAATGCCGGTAGTCGGGAATTAGCCAAATCCTCACAGTAGTCAAGTCGTATCTTAGCATTATGATTATAGAAGCGGTACGTGCTAACGCGATGATCCAGTTACCGATACACAGGGCTGCAGATAATGTCTTGGAAATCCTCCAGGCATGCTTATCATCGAGTTTGTCCTCGTAAATTCGATTATGTGTACACGAGTTTATTTACAAATGTGTTTATATAAACTCCCTTTGTACGAATCACGTCTTCAATCTCGATCGGATGAGAAAGTCATTGTATATTGGCTTAAGCGGAAATAGTTCATTTATCCATAGTTTACTATTATATTTCAAATATCAATTTTATTCCAATTGAAACTCCAAACTTCAATTTTGTGTTTTATAAATTTAAATACATCAAGCTTTACTTCCATTTATTCCTGACAGCTGAATAGCAGATATTTCAAATACGTAAAAGGTCGAGCTTTTTTGAAAGCTTCGCTGTATATTATTAAATACCTTAATTTTTACTAACAGATGAGGCTTAAATAGAATTATCGGGCAGCAAAGATTATTAAGTACCTATTATACATCAGAAGTAGCTGTGCCTCTGTCGGGCTCACCAAATTTATATTGCGCACATGCCATATCCGCGATTGTGCGTAAGAATACCTACCACATTTAATTCCTTACAGGAATATGAAGAAATAGCGTCCATAAATAAAATATGTTTTACATTTATTTGTGAAGTAGTAAGTTTTATAGTACCCAAGTTATTTAAGATTGGCAATAAATTGAATTTCTTATACAAGTTGTATTGTATTTTATTTTAAGCATAACAAGAAATTTATGTGAGAGTTGAAAAAGAGAAAAGAGATTGGGTTTTGTGTAATATCAAACGTAAATTTTCTTTTTAGGACGCAAAACCAAAAAGATATTTGACTTTACGGGATAAACGAGACATAATCTTTACTGCAACCCCATTTTGATATTTAATTCAAAGCAAGTCTCCCATATAATATTTACCACCAGCAAGTCTTAACTAAAGAATTTTATTGAACAAATCGAGCAATTTTTATAAAAATGCATTTCGCCGTGTTTGTTTTTCTTTTTTTTTTACAAATTACCCTACGGGGAAAATCTTCAGATTATCAAAGAATTTGTGTTTACGGTGCCTGTTGATGTATACTTTCGAGTAGATTATATCAAATTTTGATTATGCAATTTTCTGTAGAAGCAGAATCACCAGAATTTCCACTTTTGCAAGCTAGTAAATATTTGGAAATCAACAAACTAAAGCAGTACGGGCTTTATCATATGTGTTGCCAAGTGATGGGGGAACTTGACGGGATTATATCCAGAAAGCGGAGATAGAAAATACCACTTAATGCGCCATTTATTGGAAATCCCACGCGCTGTTTGATGTTCTGATGTGTTCACACCAAAACCATTCGTTCAACATACATCTTTCTCTTTTTTATTTATATTTACAGTTAGTAGAGGAAAAATCTCGTGAAAATATTTATTTATTTGTGTTTGTCTAACACAATTTATTTTTAATTTTGATTTTAGTACGATATATTGTAAAACGGGAGCTTAGTTTTTAATTACAAAAAATGTCTACTGCTTAACCGCAATTTTAAGATATCCGAGAGATGTTTTTATTTAAATATCGATCATTTTGTTTGACGATATAAAAGGGATTCGAATAAAACGAAGAAGGAGTTGAGTGAAAAGAATAAGTAAAACAATGCGCAATGAAGAAAAAGTGGCATCGGAAAATTCTGTGAAAAATTATTATAATAGATTTTATGTTAAACGAAGTGATTTGTGTTTTGTTAAATTTGAATTATGGTCAACCGTCCCGTATAGTAATTATTTTAAGTGTTCTGTTAAAAATGTATTTAGGCAAAAGCTTATGTGATGTTGGCTTATAGCTATAATACTAGTAAAACTGTATGACGTCAGAACCCCGAAGGATAGTCCTTTCTGAGAGGTTTAGTGATCCATGGGAGTAGCTGGAGGGCTTTAGCGGATCGACACACTCACATACCCCCAAGGGGTATTGGGGTGTAGTCCATTGCGGCCCTTCTTAATCACATCGAGCCTACTTCGGGTCGATGTCACAACATCCGAATTTGTAATAGACGCTTTTATTAGTTGACGACAAAAGCTCTATGTATTTAACTGGAATCGATTTGAGTCACAAGAAAGACGAATGAAGAAAATGTTTGAAGTTTTTCTCGGCTAACTGCGATGTATAAATCAAAAGTAGCAAAACGCGCTGCGCTTTATCATCGTCATTTCTTTATAAGCATTGCTGCTTGAACAAAAAATAAACGGAAGCACAAATGCTCTCTCGGCTAGGGTAACAAGGCATCGATGGCTTTAATATTTCTGCTATTATTTATGCACGTTTGATGTATTACTTCAGTCTTTATATGAACAGGAGGTTTTTGAGATTTCAAAAATGCAAACTTTTCGCCTAGTTTTTTTTTTCAATTTGTTTTAAGTGTTACTTATTGGCAATTTTATTTTTTATTGCTCAATTCGGATTATCAAAGAGAACCATCACGAGACGTGTAATATACAGTTTGAAAAGCACCCCGCCGTTGACGGTAAATCGATATTCGGAAAATGGGAAAATTTATTATTCCAATTTTCAAGTTTTGTTTAAAATTCAATAAGTGCGTTGCATAATCATCATATGCAGTAATAAATAACTCGAAACTGTTGTAACGCTAAATTTTCTATGCTGTTGATTGCGGCAAGCGTTAGCAATTCAAGAAGTTGTCCTTAAGGACCATTAGAATTACCGATTCATCCTGATTTGGTCCTCCTTCTGGCGCCGAGTTCTTGATGAATAAGTGTCTCCACAGTAATCTAAGATTCTAAACACGCCTACTAAAATTTCCCCTTCGCTTCTTAATATCCTTTTCCTATTCTCCGCATTTCTAACTCGGTTTTTCCATTTTCTCTATGCCACTTCTCTAAGATTATACAAATATATAACATAAAACCGATAGTTTTACGGTACATCGCGAAATTGAAACAAATTACAAAAATTATTTAAATTAGCAAGAGTTAAAATTCGTCTGGCTTTAGAATGCGTAATAGGATGACGGATGTTAAAACAAAGAAGAAAAAAATTTGAAAAATGTTTCTGACAGCAGGAATTAAAATCCTTCTGCGAGTGTACTTGTTCCACTTGGTTACCGTTGCTTTGTGTAACCATTTAATCTCCCGTTCTTTTTGAGATCATTCCTGATCCGCTTTACTTTTCAAAAAAAAGTTGAGAATCCAAGCGCTTCTAAGTAGCATTGTGTTTTATATTCTTTAACAAAAGAGGCCGCATTGGCAAATCAATAAGATTATATCCACTTGATTTCTTTAATGTTTTCGTTAACACTAATAAAAGGAAAACCAACTTTTATTTATCGTAAAACATATTTTCTAATTTCATTCGGCTTTTTTATTTAGCTCTCTTTTATAGCCCCAACGAATACAATTTAATTCTTCACTTATTTATTTTAATCATCAGTATTCATTTTAATTTATTAAACATTATTGCGGAAATCTAATTACGAAGATTTATTTATTTTTGCAGCAATCCTTGTGCACGATACCTATAAAAAAGGACTTTGATTAATAGGGAGTATGTCAACTGGGAATAATCGAGCTCATTTTTTACATCCACGATGACCGAAAACAAACTGCTTTCAGTTCAAAATGCCAACTTTTGTCGGATATAATTTTAAGAAACTATTATGTGCAGGTATTTTATTTTTAATGCAGTTAATGAAATTTATAAACTTTATTTACTGCGTGTAGTGTCGGAAAGGTTGAGGATTTTAATTTCGAGGATGTAAAATTAACTGTCAGTTATAATGGAACGTGACGTAATTTCTTAATCGATTGGCAATAGCTATAGGTACGCATCATTAGCTTTGCAGAATATCGGAAAATAGTTTTGAATTTTACCAACTTCTTTTGTGCGCTCGAAAGCTATATAGTCACTTTTTCAACTCGTTCGGGTTCTTCATAATAATGTTAAAGAATGCAATTAAAAATGGTGCTGAAATTTTATGGACCATATAGAATGCCTGCGGATCTCTAAATTTGAAAATGGACATAGGGGTATAAAGTAAGTAAAAAATTTACATGAACAAGTAGTTTTCGACACTTTATTACTCAAGAGCAGAGAGCGTTTTACTTTCTGCTCTAACCAATTTATGGGCCACACTGCGGCTTATATCCTTAATTAAATTAGCACTCAAAGCAAATTTCTTAATATTCTAACAGTGTGTGCTAAATAGTTAAAATGGTCCATTAACTTAAAAAAGATCTTCATTTATTATACCATCCACACGACCCAACTTAAGTCGAGTGGATGTGTGGTGATCTATCAAGATGCAATAAAACGTCGTGCCGCATGTGAAAATCCCATGTTTGTATAAATTTATTGTTTATTTTGCACCCTTAATCCAAACTTACAGGGAACACCCTCTATTTTAAAAGTAATTTTGGGAACCTATCGAGATTGGGTAACCTAGCAAAAAATTGTTGATGAATAATGATTTTACTCATTCTTTAGAGAAACTTAAAGCCGTTTGAATAAAATTTACACTCCACTTTCAGGTGATTAATAGCAGAAGGATAATTATGCAGTTTGCCTCCCTGCACCATAAATTTATGAATATAGAAACAACAAACTTCTTCCGATAGATGATGGTAATAAGAATGACAGAGATAATTCTCATCACATCAGTGAACGTTTGTTTAATCCTGTTTTGGTGAGTTGATGATGACGGGGATTATCTTTTACGATGAGTGCGTGAGGGTGCAGTTTGATGAAGTAACTAAGTCAAGTTTTTGTGATAGCTTAGGTATTTTATTTTGCAGTTTTTCTGGTTTAAGTAGCAAAATTTAATTTTGAAAATTCTTTTTAAAAACGGAATTGCCACACCTTACACTATTAAATAAATATCACGCGGCTTGAGAGACAGGGGAAGTAATAAAATAGTAAATACTGACAAAATCAGTTACCAGTGGCAAAGAAAAAGAAAGATTTGGGAATAAAACGAAATAACATGAGGGAGTAAAAATGAGCAAAAAAATAAGTGACAATGCGGTAAATGTTACATACATTACATAAATAATACTATAACATTTAAATATTTTTTTTAAATTGTTATTTTGCTACTTACATTAGTATAATCTTTTCAAACAAAGACATAAAAAAAAATTACAAACCAGAGTCGCTTCAATTACCCGTAATTTTCGAATATTCGAATGTAGCTGGGTTCCACTTATGTTTCATAGACTGTGTGCTACCTATATGATATATTATGTATGTTAGTTCTAATTTCTACTCGTTTTACTCAACAACTCCGAGGATAGTCAAAGTCTGGTTACCAAACGCTGGGGTCCAATATCAGATCTTTGTTCGTGATGCTTTTAGATGTATCATCCGAGTTAAGACTACATTATATTTTACTAACTGTCGAGTATTTACTAATACCACAGAAACAGAATTTCTTGAACATTTCAAAGAACATTTCTTAAAATCAACCCCTTTGGTCGTACATTATCAGATTTAGAAATATATTTTTATGTTTTGGTTATTTATGTTTTAGATTATGTTGCGAACGAACTGTATGAATCAGTTCTCATACAATAATGAATTTAAGTGTAAAAATTTCATTAACTTAATTCATTTTAAAATAGCTGCTAACAACATTATTCTGCATTTAAAGAGTGGAAAATGACTTCAGCATAGCTTCAGTCATCGTAAAATGAATAAAATTTTACTGTGTTTTTGAAAAAAGTCGTTATAAGAATTATGAATTTCTGCATTGTATTTATAATAGTATACTCGGTTTTCAAAAATTTTCAGTGGTGGTTAGTACATGGAGAGCGTTCAATTCAACTACGATTTTTGACATTTAAATGCCAGTTTATTATAACCAATTAGGAGCCGCCAATGATAATAATTTGTTTCTTTGTTTTTGTGTGAAAGTGGAAATGGGTTAATTATTTGCGTCTCCATCGCACGATAAATCAGCTTTGCCATATTGCTTTCGTTAAAAATACCTAGATGTCGGGAAATTTATCTCTAGAATTCCCTAGATATTTTAATGTGTAAACACAGCAGCGTAGCAACATATTTACTCTGGGAGAGGTTTACGAGAATTTTGGACATTTCAAGTTATAATTATATTTATAGAAATATAATTCTGATTTCAATTCCCTATTAATTTGCTTGCACGGAAAACCATCCACAGGTGCGATGACGGAAAACCAAGTACAGAAGCCATTTATTCCAAACACACAATTATCAATTGACAGGTGTATCCAAAAAAACAACACGCATAAAACTAATGCAATCAATGAAAATCACATATGTCTTTTGCAGTATATGATTATCTCCTGAACTAACAGTAGAAACCAAGGACGTCTATCAAATACATTTGCTGAAAATAACAAATAATGTAAAATTGCAGCAGGGTAATAAATACCATACTACACCAACAAAACATAAAATTTATTTAAAGCCGCTTAAAAATTACAAAATTTACATCATTTCGACAACAGAAAACAAAATAAGAATGTGATTTAGCTTGTCAGAAACGTTTAAAACAAAAAAAATGTATAAAAACAAAATTGAAGGTAATCAAGTTTGCAACAAAAAATGTCTGAAAAGTTTTGCTGTAAAATCACTTTTTATTTGACAAAAAAGGCTTCAAAATGTTGTACATTGCTAACATAGTAATGTTCCACTTTTGAGAGTAACTGTATAATGATGATATTGAATCTGTGTTACTTTGGGCACTGGGCTCTCTAAAACAAATATGCCTCAGGGTCTGCTAGAAGTTTTACAGTGCTGTTGTACAATATTAATTTTTTAAGCAATATAAAATTAAAAAGAGAAAGAAACTGTTACATTAGTCGCTACTCTCGCGTTCTTTACCCTAATATTAAAAAATGTACAAACTGTGTGGGTGTAGTATGTAATATTGCAAATGAGTGTATTTTTAGATAGGTACATATACAATGGATATCAAATTACTGTACCCAACCCACATGGGAAACAAACAAAAATTTTTGTTTATTTTAATTACAAGTGGTTTTAACCCCACATTGTTCGTAAAAACGTTAGGTACTGTAAAATTGTATTTTGCGATCGGTAATGACTTTAAAATCTCCTTAATTGATGTACTTCCCAATCGCTAAACGCTTCTCTAGTGCCTTGGTTTTTCGAGTATTACCGTTTCGAAAAAAAAATAATTTTTTTTAAATTTTCGTCTATCATCGAAATAGATTTAATTAAAAAGGACATTATTTTACTGACGAAGGTTGGTGACTACGATTGTAATTATTACAAAGCTCTCTCGTTTAAATCGATCGATGTCATTATTTGTGATGCAGGAGAGAAAGGTTTATTTTATTTTCGACTTTTTTAATTTATTTTAGTGATTGATGATCTGGTATTAAGTTCGGTATGAAATTGTAGGTTTTGAATAATTGTGAAAATTTGCGATAAAATCGTTGAAAACGGATCCATTATGTGAGGATTTTTAACAAGACAGAAAACAAACAGTCGGGCTGTAATAAATTCAGCCAAATGCTGCGTACCTACAAAACAAATGCAGGGCGACGTTCTCACGTCACCGGAACAAAAGATGTAAAACAATCGCACTTCATTACCCAATAGAAGCGCTCTGTTGGCGTTCATTCCCCGTATTATGCAAACGCCGGATGTGCCAACCGAAGGAAGTAAAAAACACCACTATTGTCGTGGGTCCTGGTGAAAAACAACGCCGAGATTGCATCATTTGTTAGGGCGGCATCATTGCAGGCGCGCTCTGCTATTACAAATAATGTTTAGAAAGGATTTCAAGCCTAACGGAGGACAAATGCGAACAGACATGGTAAAGAATGAGCCATATCAAATTTACAACTCTATATCCGAATATCGTAAACCAATTCATATAAAATAATACCTGTTTCACTATTCAGACAATATTTGTTATTTCTTTTATTCAAAGCGACATTTATCGCTGCTTTTTTCCCATCCACACCGTACCTTATGTTTCTTCTCATATAATAAGGGATTTGTAATTTTTTATTATAACTTACAGTTATTTCTTATTTTACCACAAAACATAACTTTTTGGAACATTAAATACTACTTTTGTTTTTCACTTTTCACTTCTTAATCTGTAAATCCGTGTAATTAATTTTAAATGAATTTTTGATGAAAATTTCAGGCAGTATTTCGTACGGTATCAATTTTAATATATTCTTTATGGAAATATACTGGGGATTGTTAATATTGTTTGCCTGGCGAAATTGGATGGATCCTATTGGAAATGTAAACTGAAACGGTGTGTTATACTAATTACGACCGTTAATTAATTAAATATTTAATTAGTAATAGTGTATGGCTTGTATTGGTAATTTAGTTTACAGTATTTGCTCTTGACATTTGATGAGTGTGCATACAAAACGTTTCGGTAAAATTGGCTACTATTGAAAACGGCTCGTGGTAATTATTCATCTATATTTCGATATTTTTTTTTACTTCCGAAATACCTAAAAACAGAATTAATCCTCTTAATCTTGCAATCATAACGTGTATAAAGAAAAAGAGGCTAAAATGACACGGAAAACTTTGACTATTGAGAAAGCAACTGGGGCTTATAATTTATCGATAAAACTATTTTTATTATTTTATGTATTTTTAAAACGTATTTTAGATTATATAACGACACTGCAAGGGTTATATTTTAAATTTTATTACTCCGACGTAATAAATTATTACGGGATAATTTTTAATTTGTGACGAAAACAACTCGAAATTTGGTTTTCTCCACAGATTTGCAGACAAACTAATGCATTTATTGACTTCGAATGCATATAAAAACTACTTTCGAATGGAAATCTGTTACGTAGTTACTGCATAAGTTTACATTTGAGTTTTTCAAATTTTATAAAAGTTTTCGCTGAAATTTATGGGCTCATAAAATTATCATACAGGCCGGAATGATTTGTTTGTTGATCTATGATTAGCACTTCTAGTTTCATCATATTTCTCGCATTTCAATTCAAATTTACAAATAAAAGAAAACGAAAGCACAATAATTTGCTATTGAAGGGTTTTTAATTTACCACAAAATGTAATATTAACGATATTTTTACGCGCATATTTGTTAACTTTTAATTAAAATGTGGCAGAGTAGTAATTATGCGGAAACGCTTATATGAAGGAAAATTGAATGCAAACATGTTGGCTATCAAAACTCAAAATACAGCAAATTGTTATATGGAGTAGCTTTTAGCCTCAGAGCAATTTGTTTTCAAACCGAAACTAACCGCTTTATAATTTTACTAGCTTATTTATGTTTCAATAAAATAACAAAGGGAGCTTGTAAATAATAACACTTTTCTGCTGCAACAAGTAGGTTTTCATTAATTTTTTGGCAAAATTTGCAGAGCCATAACATAATCTCATAATAATATTGATATAAAAGTCACCTTAAATTTGTGCGAAGAAGTTTACAACTGTGTAAAAGCAATGTTAAAAATCTCAGCCCGCTATTCTCGGATTACGAGCGTTATTTTTATTTTTTATGTGGTCTACACGTACAGTTAGTCGGTTCTGTTTTATTTAGACAATTTTATACGTTTTGGACGTGGAGAAAATTGAACATGAAAGTAAATCCCGGTATGCGTCTTGGACCTCTAGGGGGCTGAACATTGGTCGACATGGTCAAAATAATCAGGAAAAAGACTTTACCCACGGGATCTTACAGCCTTTCTCGACTAGCCCTACAGGAAACAGTTTTGAAATCTCGACATAGAAGTGAGTTTGCTCAATTCCCTATAGTGATCGGTTTGTGACGAAGATGATAATGTTTATTTTTGTTGAATTACATCAAACGCTTTCACTTTGAAACTGCAAAAATATACTATATCCATTTTGAATTTTATTCCCTCTAGTTTAGGAATTTATTTATTAATTTATAATTGCAAATTTTTACTTCGTAATATTGATTTTCCTCGACCTATGCATGTTCATTTAGTTTCAGCTGCATGCCAAACTTCCTTTTTAAAATTTCAACTTTTAACAACCGTAACATTCTTTACAAATTATTTGATGTAGCCGGAATAAGTTTCTACATTACCCCCCCACCTCGCTTCTCCGGTTATGCTCACAAAAGTTCTTATTTCGTTTGGTATCATCAATTCGGTTTATCATTCTCATTTGAGTATTTCATTTTTTACACAAGTAATACATTTTGTGATGGAAGTTGAAAATTTTAAAGTTTTTAATTTGCGTGGCACGGCCGGAGAACAAGTTGAACAAGCATAACTCTCGAGTTGTTTTGAGTCGAAGAATGTTAGAAAAAAAGATAACGAATATACAATTTATAAAAAAGTGCTGGAAACTTAGTATTATTATAGGGCGTGCTCGCCTTAAACTCGCTTCTCATACCACCTTACGACCTATAATCTTTAACAGTAGCGAACGCCGCCAATCATGACGTATGATAGCTCTGTGAAAAACTACACCGGTTGGCAACACTGGTTTGCGGAAACAGATGGGTTTTTCTCCTCATCGATTCTCTTCTGGACATGAAAGGAATTCTGAGCAGTTCTTTTCGTATAATATTGCTCTTGATAACGTTTATTTTTTGCTTCCTCCTTTATGTCGAGAGGTTTGACTTGGTTTCATGTAGGTTTGAAAGCATTCCTCGTGGTTATTGGTTTTATTTCATATTCTATCGGATTATTTTTACAACGATATGACAGAAAAGTCTGCTTTATTGGGATTTGCTTTTGTAAATCTTATTTTATTTACTTGTTTGCTTACTAACAAATAATCATAAGGTTAACTTAATATCGAAATATTAAGTTTTCCTCCGAGCCATGGAAAATTATGAAAATTGCTATAACAAAAAAAGTTTTTAAATTTTATTTGAAAAATTCAGCTGCTTAGATTGGCCGAATTGAGGAGTATCTCAGGAAAAGGTTTTTACTAAAAATGCTGACCAGAAAACTTGAATTATGTTGCGTAAGGTTCAATGAACTTATTTTATATTTATCTAATCGATGTAATAAGAGATAACATCCTTTCCACGGATTTTTTTAGTTACAGAGATATTTGTATGCCCAATTATTTTTAGAAAGAAAATAAATTAATTAATTATATAAAAAAATGTCAAAATTTTAAGTACGTAAGATTGATCGATTGCATAATCAATCAATTTTCACTCACTTTATATTTTATACTCGATACGACTAGTTTGAGAGTTTTTCTTTTTCTTTGTTGATTTCCGAGATTAGATTTTCTCAATTCTCTTTTTGTATTATTGAACTTCAAGGAGAATTGAGAGGATCCTGTATCTATAAATTCAACTAAGACACATTGTGCACATATTTAGAATAATTTTTTGTAGCATTTCCATTTTCAATCCTAAAAGGGTTTAAGCATACAATAAATTATGGTATTACATTTATAAATTTGCTGGAAAACTTTTTTTCGACTGTAATTTTGATAATTTTTCCAATTAGTTTAGAAAATGATAACTTTCATCAAAATTTGTTTTTACTTTTTTTTGGTACATAATAACATGTATAATTTGAAACATATCCTTTTCACAACGTTAATTATATTTTTTAATTATTCTTTTTTTTAAATTTAATATCCTAAAAATGTCCTGGAAGCGTATTGACTCATTTTTTTAATTTTGAAAACTGAAACACTGATATGTGAGGCTGGATAATTTTAATAAACCTTGATTAAAGGGATTCTAGTTTTTTGTTGAGATATTCAATGGATAAACAATAACAAATACTTGGCAAAGAATTAATATACAGTGGAGTCCCGAAACAGTGAACTTTTTTATGCTATAAAAAATGAAAACAAAAGGTAACAATTTTCGCTGTTCACGGTTTCGCAACTCTACTGTACTTACTTACCTGAATAATTGCAGAATTTAATAAAATTATTTGAGGTAAATAGTGATTTCTTGTGCAGAATCTGGCGAGGTATTATATTAATAAAGTGTATATTATGTGTAGAATTTTCATGTTGTAGCGTCTAGGAACTTGATATAAAATTTTATTTCAAATTATATAATATAGAACTTATATTTCTCATTTTTATTAAAATTCTGTAAGCAACCTATTCATGATATACTTCTTCTATGTAAAAAGTTATTTATATTTATTTTTGTTTTTCCAGGTGAGTAGTTCATTTTACAAAATACCAAACGATTATGAAATAAAGCCGATTCAACCGCAGTTGTAATGGTATGAGTTTTATATTTTTTTTAATATATGAACTTTGAATGTATTTTCGTTAAATTTTTCATTGTCTAATATTTAACAATAAGCGGAAAGCGAAGCTTATGTTATCGCAAAAACGTCGTGGTTGTTGAATATTTTATTTTATTTCATATCTTACGTCAAGTTAAATTTTGATTTTTTGCTAATGTATTTGTGAGAAAGCTGTATATAAATATATACATTTTGTTACGCATATAATGTAATACACTCAAATTTTCTTATTTGTTGGAAACGCATTGAATTATTTAAAACGTTTTACGAAAATTTTTCTTTATGTTTGGACTGCTTCTATCCTTGTTTAAAATTTATGAGAATTAAATGAGAACATCAGTTCAATTTTTGAATTTCAAGATAATTTAATAGACTTTTATTCAAATGTGTAACGTCATGCTCGCATTCAATTCTGAAAACCACTTCTATAAGTGGCGGTCAGCCTTTTTATTACGGGGGCAGGGTTTTATAGATTAGCGATGCGATATAATTCGTTTTGAATATAAAATGTCCAAAAATTATAAAATATATAAGTATTTTATTTTATTAATATATAAATTTATTTACTGTAATTTAACTATAATCTACTACAAAATTGGGTTTTTTGAAAATAAAAGTGAGTTAGAACCAGCTTTGTTAATCTACTATATTTCATTAATATCAAACTAATCTCAAACTTAATTTAACCTCTAACCCAGAGATCGACAACTCGGAACTTTCGAAGAGCTAATTGTTGCAAAAAAAAATTCTTCACTATAATATTTAACACAAAAATACAGAATAGTGCAGCAGATCAGAAATAATTAGAAAATTTTACAATAATTTCGTCAATTAAAACGCATTGTTGTAATAATCACGCCGTATACGGATTACCAAAACACATTTCCAAAACCGAAACTATTTCCGAGGGATAACTAAAGTAACTATTAAGGCAATAATAAAGTTAACACATAAACTTCACAGGTAGGGAATGTAATGAAAGTGAATTTTGTGCTAGACATTACTTTCTCACGAACTTAATATCAAAGTTATGCAAATTAATTAATAAATGCGACTAGGTGTAGTTGTTCCCCCCTTAAATAGTTTACCCCAAGTTGCAGTGATTCCCTTGTTTTACTCGAGTCAAAACCACGCCACAACAATTTCATTGCATGCTTTAGAATTTCCCCTGTTTTTTTCGAGTTGACAAACTTTGTTTAGTGGAGAGGATGTATCGATAACAGTTTTTCTATTTTCGTGTTTCTTCAACGTTTTTAGGCTGTTGCACTTTTCACCCCAATTTTTGATCAGTTTTATGTATGCAGCGGAAGTTTGAATTGGCGTTTTCACTACATCACTGGCAGTTTTTACTGGTTTAAAGTTTTCTTTTAAATTGATGAGTTTTGGTCATCGATTTGTATATTCCTGCGAACAAATGGATACGATTTAGGGCCTTTATGCCCCCATTTAGTTGAGAATGGGGAACTATAATGTTAAAAGGTAAGTAGTTTGATGAATCAACAAAAAAAGAAGACTGACGAATGACTTTCGGTTGTTGAATGGTTGGGAGTATAAAATAATAATGATTGCGCATTAAATCAACCTAATATTTATTAGGAAGTAAAGCGAGATCGCTAAGTTAATAATTAAAAAAGAGAATTTTAAATTTTAATGATTAATTAGTTTGAGTGAGTTCATGGAAATGCGAGTCAACTTAAGTAATCTGGCACCTCGCAAATTTAAACGAGTTTAATTTTTTTATACGACATGGAAGTGGGATAACAGAGTATAAATGAGGGTGTATTCGAAGAGATACATGTAGACCGACGTGTCGACATTGTAATTGATATAAAGTGGATCGTAAAGAACACCACAGTCAAGGGATTTTATTTAAATTAGGATAGATTGGGTGTACTTCGCCCGCTTTGCCTTTGTGTTTCATCCCTTACTCAAAGTTTACTCGTATTGGTAATTTTTTTAAACTACCCCTGAATTATTTATATTATTGGTTAAAATATTTTAGTTTTTGGTGTGCAATCATTATTTTTTTTTTCAACTACTCCATTCATTTCTCATAACTAATTATTAGTGGCGGTTGGTTATTAATTGAGTGAAAAATTTTAAAAATATTTCATTGAGTAATTTACTCTCTATTGTATATTCAGGCAATCGCTTCTAATTTATACACAACCTTAAAGAACAGGTGCCGGAGCCTCCATTATTCTATAAAATAGATCTAGAATTGTGCTCAAGCTCAGCTGTGCGGTAGCGCACTGGAATAATAAGTGCCAAGTTAATTGGCAAAAAACATTAGTGTTTTCTTAGTGGAGCTATTTTTAATTAAACGCGGAATGTTTTATAATTAGTTTGAACCCTTTATTGTACACACTGGGTAATTTGTTTGATTTTATTTTCCTATTTAATGAGGTATCTCGCAGACGCAGCATTCAAATCTTTTGTTTATATTAAGTATAGATTACGTCAATTTCTTTTGTGGCATCTTTAGAATATATACCACTAACGGTGGTTTATTTATTAATATAATTTAAGTTTCCTATTATTCCTTAACATAACCTACTATTTAGTTTTGTATTATAATCTAACATAACGAGCAAACTATTTTTTGTACTGGCATTGTTAAGAATTTCTAATGCGATTTGTTTCTTCCATTTAAATCCTTCATAGGGTCGCTCTTTTCACTTCCAGTTAAAATTTCACCTAGCTAACTGTAAGCTAACACTTTTGGTTGCTTAAATTCAAATGTTTTTCAATGAAATTCTAAAAAAACATCTTTGAACCGCATGATAGTTTTTTGTAATAATATCTACTCTGTTGTTCATTTCTAGTGATAGAGACATGAGCCATGTAACATCTCAGTAGTGGTTTGCGGTTTACTGTAATTGGAGGGTCAGGCAGTTAAATATTATTATTATTATTATTATTATACTGACAAAACCAAGGTGTAAATATTTCAAAATAATTTTGTACACAGGACTCGGAATTCCAGAGACCCCTCCCCTTCAATGACCCATCAAAACCAATAAAATTACTAAATTTTGTTAAAATTTGAAAAATATATCGAAATTCTTATCAAATAAATATGGATTTACCCTCTCCCAGCCAGACTCACTTACCCCCATGAATTTTTCCTGAATCTGCTCTTGTGTACAAGTGAAGGGAAATTTGAGAAAATCCCAGAAATTCTGAATAGAAAATAGAAGGAAACCTTAAGAATACCATAAATGGGCTTTTTTTTATTTATTCAATTTTTTGAGATTTCCTTGGCTTTATGAAGATTTTCCGAGATTTCTTAATATTCCGAAATTTTCTGAAATATTTTGGATTTTTAAAGATTTCCTAGAATTTTTTGATATTTTGTTGGATTTTCGTGTATTTTTCTTTTTTCTAGATTTCTTAAAATATCCTAGAATATCCTCTCCCACAAGATATCCTTGAATTTCTTAAAATTTTTATAGATTTCTTGAAATTTTTAAGTTTCTGAAACTCTTCGAGATCATCTGGAATTTCACCGAATATCTACAGATTTCTCTTCACTAGTACAGCGGAGTTTTCTAATGATTTCTCCCTAGTTTCCTAATAGAAGGAAAATTTTAGGAAATTTTAAGAATACTCCAGATGAGCTTTTTCAATTTTTTCAAATTTCCTTGGCCTTCCTAAAATATTCTGAATATTCTAAATTGCCTCGAATTTCTCATTTTTTAAGTTTGCCTGGCAAGGGCGACAAGAAGGAGGGAAGACAACAGTGTGTATGTAACCCCCTCCTCATGCAAGGTTCCCACTGAATTTTCCAAATCGAATTCCCCTACTTTTTTTTCTTACATTTTTAATTTAAGAAAATTTAATTTTAAAATTTAAAAACAAATTGATTTTAAAATTAAAATTTTTCTTCTAAATTAAATATTAATTTCCCTGACTTAGCAGTCAAAATGAGAAATTACATGATTTTTCCCTGATAAAATTTTTTTTCTAGGCGAGTGGGAACCCTGTCATGACAAAAACCTACAAAATCTACCCCCTACATAAACTAGTTTCAATCTAAGGAATTTCTATGATTTCTAAGGAATTCCAGAGATTTCCAAGGGAATTCCAAATAAGTGTACACAAAAATTTTTGAGATATTTACCCCTTCAACAAAACAGTTTATTTATGGATAAACCTACCCTAATGAATTACAATTCCACAGTATTTACTTAACATTATAGATACTATGTACATAACAGGATCGACAGCTTAACGTGGAATCCGAACCGCGCCACTGTACCCGAACTTACAACCCTTAAATAATGGTGTTCAATTTGCGGAGGTCCAAGATTTTATCTTGGTTCACTCACAAATATAGGACGACTAGAACGAGAAAATGACATGTTTTTGCGTAATTATGATTACAAGTAATTATAACATTTATAAAGAATCTATAAAGAGAAATATTATGTCTAGTTAGGTCTCTATTGTCTAAGGACTGGACATCTTTACCCTCTTCAACGACCAGCACTAGCAGAAAGAACACATTTTTGTAAGTTTTGAATGGTGTTTTAATAGAATTATGATTCCAAACATTTTTTGAAGGAAGGGGAGAAGAATCGCTGGGGAAATCGGATGTAAAGGTGAAGAAAAATTTGAGAAAATTTGGTGAAATTCAAGGAAATCTAACATAAGTCAAGGAAATCCAAGAAAATCTTAGAGATCCAAGGCAAGGCAATTATATAGATTGATTTTCTAGAAATGGATAAGCTAATATTTTTGCTATTAACAGGGGCAAAGGAAAATGCCAAGAAATTTTAGGAAAATTTCGAATTTTCTATTTTCTTAGATTTCACTAGCGATTGTCTTCTGGGTTTTAAGTGAAGGGCAATCTGAGAAAATTTCAAAAGAGATAATGAAAATTCGGTGTACAAAAATTTATGTTGACATTCAAGTGAAAGGTCATGAACTAAAATTGTTAGTTTTTAAACCGGAGGGCCTGGGGGGTATACCCCAAGATGTGTAGTAACCACATCTCGATCATGGGTACATACAAACTACACTAGTGCGAATTGGGATTTTGCATTTTCAAAGTACTATAACTCGTATAAATAGCCGAAAAGTATTTGATAATCTATGTTTCTTGGAGTAAACATTTCTCAGGAATCCATTGATGATGGTCTCGAATGCGAAAAATTATATAAAGTTACTGAAAATACGTTAAAATCAAAACAAAATTTTTCAAAAATCTGTTCTTGTAAAAAAAATCGCCATTTTTTTGCTATTCGACGGAAATGATGTTTCTTGTTTTTAGATTCATGTTGAAATATTGTACTTTGTGAAATAAAATATTTCATTAACATAACAGATCATTGAGAATTTTTTAAAAATGTTTGAAAATATGGTATATTATCTAATATGCAGAAATAAGATTTTATCGCCAACCAACTTTACTAACGCTAATACCACACTGGTGCTAATTTGCACCTCGCTTCACTTGACACTCTGCTAGAACTGTAGTTTCGGAACGAATTTTGCCGGGACCTTCTTCAGGTAGTAACCTAAGGTGACAACACATTTGTCGTGATAAAGGGATACCGTTACAGAACGCCATTAAAGAGAGCTAAGAATAAGAAATTTTAGGTGGTGCGAATTTGCACTGGTGTGGTTACCACGGGTTATACTTAAAATCAATCAAAAAATCAGTAATTTTTTATTTTATTTTATTTTTATATCTGCTGTAAAAGTATTTGTGATTCATTTGTGAGATAACAATTAAATTTTCAAAGTAAAAGTTAAGTGGTTATAAGCTAGTAACTTGTAAAGTTAAAATTAAAAAAACGTTTTTTGCTTCTCCTGTCAAGTTAGCTATTTATACATATACTCTTCTAGCATGTGACCACAGATATGTTTGTTTAGTGCTCCGATTCGCGATTTACATTAAACCAACGCCACCACACGGAAAAACATTAAGTTAATCTAATACTTATAGTTGGTATAGAAAGTTTTATTTATAAACCAAACGTTTGCATTATTTTTGGGTTCCATTTAGCTTATCATATGCTCTCGCTCCTGCATTTTGGCTGGAGTGTGCATAAATTGAATTTTAACCTAATTGAACAAATTAGACCTAAAACGGCGACAGGCACAATTTGTGCAATTTTATTACACAATTTGTAATTTTTTTATATTTATATTTATTACAATAATTTAACCCAATAATTGTGTAAAAATTATCTTGAATTTACAATCGACAACTTTGTGCAAAACTTTTATACGGCATTTCTCTCTGTGTATCTACACTAGAGCTCGTGCCAAATAGAAATAGAACCGACAATCATCGTTTTTCAGCAATAACTTTAATAGTGTGTATTATTTATAAAGGTAAAATTAAAAATTACTAGTATTCGATTTTCTTTCGGTATATTGGTATACGATAGAATGCAGCCTTCGTTCGGCGTTCACAACTTAAAGACAATATAACCTGGGTCCTAATCACATAACTTATCATTCTGGCATGACGGGACGATGCTTTATCACTCTCAGTGCACCCAAGGTACAATTTTGGAATCCTAAAGATCGTTTTTGTCGGGATGCAATTTTAATTATAGTTACAATGAGTAGAAATCATTGAACAAGAAAAGAACTGACAAAAACGATAATGTTATTTTATAAAAAATATTTAGTTGTGCTAATATGAAGTAATAAAAAAAACAAATGAAATGAAGTCAAAGAACGAACTAGATAAAAATCTTTTGTCTACTTTTTTAGGACATAAAGTTTCTCGGGGCTACTTTATTGCACATCGTTTGTTTTTGATTTTGTATAGCATTTTGTTTTCAGTTGTGCTTGAAAAGCTCCTACTATTTTCTTTATATTATAGCAGTTTTTGTTATGTAATTTTTTCCTCAAGTATTTTGTTATCTTATAAAAAATCTTATAAAAGGAATATTTTCTTTGATAATTTTGAACCGAATCATTTTCTATTTTTTTCTAACAATCCGAATTGCGTTGTTATTTTCCTAAGTGATTTTTAAGTCACCCTCCGTCCCGATTCAATCTGTCTTCATCATCTATTTCTTAGTTCATATCTCCGTTTCCCTTTTAATTTATTTTCTCTCTTACACTTATTTAAAAGGTTTAATGGTCCCTTTAGTCTTAGTTAAGGAAGGTGGATTAAAAATGTCGTGTTGTAGGGTATTTCTTCCTCAATGTGATATTAAGAGAACGTAATCCTATTTTTCTAGTGCAAAGAAAATCGATAATCCACGTTTAACAAATTTCTGTGTTCGATGTTCATAATTTTTTCTTTTCCACGGGTGAGCTTACTAATTGGCTATTTAAATGTTTAGATAAAACTTTAATTCTACAACTTATGTGTTATCTAAAAGCTAAAACTATTCATAATTCCCTTTCGGTTCGGTTAGTTTCTCATTTGTAAGGCTACGTTTTGTGAGGGGTGTAGTTGAGCGGGTTTTCCTTTGTCCAGTACAATTGTCGAGATTCGCAAAAAGGATTACTGTTGATTGTGGTTTGTAAATTGGATTAGGTTGTAATGTGTGTGTGAATGCTACATGTTATTTTTGAATTGTGCCGCATGCGTTTTAATCACCATATTCTCTCAGGATTCTGCTTTATTAGGATTTGCTGTTTAATTTTGATCGCCGATTATTTGTTAGGAAGAGAGTAAAATTAATTTGCATAATTGACGTGAGAAATGTTTATAGGATTTTTATGGTTTTGTTTTGAATAAATATTTTCTATTTTCCGACTTTTCATTCTCCATTGCTTTCGCACCAATTACCATTATTGCCAAACAAACACTTAAAGATAAATGGATCGGTTAATCTTATTGGCCCGTATTCATATTTTATTCAAGTCGTAATTTTAATTAAGAGCGAGCTGCATTTTTAATAAAAGAATAAACAATTTAAGTATTTCAATAAAAGTCTATGCAAGTTCCGTTGTCGGAAATTAAAAATGTTACCGGGAGTTTGAGTTATCTCCGGTTTATTGTAAAATATTGCGTTTTTAAATTTTGTTACATTTTGTAGTAATTTTTTTTTTGGTATTTTGTTGTATAAAAATGGTGCTTGGTAAATTGGTTATTTATCAAATTTAACTATCAATTTAAATGGCTTTCGTTGTGCGCTATAAAAACCTATCTTTTTTTTTTAAATTTCAAATCAAAAGCAACAAACACCGCGAATAGAGCTAGTGCGGTTGGTACATCATTATATTTGATTATTTTCATGTATGTAGGTAACGTTTATCGTAATCGTAAAGGGCAATGTTGTAGCGAAGGTCTAATGAAAATTGTTTTCATTGCATAACCGTTTTCCTTACTTAAAATTCATTCGTCTAGGTTAAAGCGGTAAATTTTTAGATTACAAGTTGGAGAATTTTTGCTTCAATTAAGTTTTTTTGTAGAATTCTTTTAAAATTATTTATGTTGGTGACTGATAATAATACGTTCTCAATAATACCTGAAGTATTATGAAAAATGAAACTCTTGACAAGTTTCTATAACTTTATTAGTTAAAAAAGTTGAGCTTTTCCATCTATTTTTCGACTTATTATGAAAGAAATAGAATAAAATGGAATACTACTAAAATAAATTAGTGTTTTTCCAACTTTCTTGACGTCGTTGTCAAGGATTGTGACTAAAAGCAAAAAGTTTAAATTATTGGTTTGAGTTTTTATTCGATTTCAAGTTTATCGATTTTTGTGCCAGCGAAATGCATTACTATTTCAGTTGGACGAGGTGATCTTTATTTCTTAGCATTTACCACCCAGAACTATACGAAGAGAGAATTTAAGTTGTAACAAGCTGGCAGCATTAACCCTTCCCCAAAATAGTTTCCTTGTATCATATTAGAGTAATTACAAAATCTGGCCACCGCGGCGCAAAGGATTGTTTTGCCAGGGGGTTATTTCACCCTTTCCCCGAATGAAACATTTCAGACTAATACACCATGCCGAGCTCGTAGGTGGTAGACGAGCAGATTTGATTATCCCTGATGTTATTATGATTACAGCAGATTGTGCACCCGTATATACCTTGTTTACAATTTAAAGTGTGCGGTTTCCGTCACCTATACGTGACAGAAATTGAGTTTCCCTTGCCATTCAAAATGAAAATAACGATCTTGGTAGTAGGTGCATGAATGACGTTTTAAATATTCTTAACTGTAAAGGACTTATAAAACCAATTAAGCAGCCACTCAAAGCAAAATTGAAGGAAAAAATTAGACGTGTAATGATGCTAATCAAAAACGTGCTTTGAGTTTTCAGAAACATTTTCCAAAATAAAACTCGTCACGTCGTGAAAAGAAATTTAAATAACAAGTTTTTTTTATCACGTTTCTGCTAATTTTTATTATCCTGTGTCTGATTTGTCCAATACAATAAATTTTAAATTATAACTTTAAAACGACGCATGTTTTATGGCTTTAAAAATGTCTTAATTAATATTTCCGTAATATGGAAGCGCTACCGGCACAGGTGCGTTCATTCTCGATCTTAAATAAATAGTTGCTTCCTTCACACTAAAACAACTTAATTACAATTAAATCTTAATTGTTTGTATCTAACTCTGACAGATTGTTGTTGGAATAAATATGGACCTACTTATAATTAAAACTTTAATTTAATGGTACACATAAATTATCAGACGTATTTTATGGCCCTTATTACGAATATAGGAAATTGTTTCAATTCTATAAAGTGGATGCGATACTATCGGTTCTTTACAAATAACATAATGTAATATTGGGGACACTATTTTTTATTTATTTCATCGATTTATTTATATTCTTTTCTCCTTCTATTGTTTTTCTTTCTGCTAACCATATTAACAACATCGATATACATCTATGTAAGGTTTGTTTTTTAGATTTTTCATATTGAATTACTAGAATTGCTTTTGACGTTATGACTTCACATATGAGCAGTTCAATGCCAACAGTCACCTTATAATTTCGAAAAAGAGGCTTTTTTCTAATTTACTTTGTTGCAAGTTGTAAATATTATGTCTTCAATGGTAATCGGGAAGAAAGTTCTTGAAACGCAATAACCAACTCAATAACCAACAATATTTGAAATTACTTCAACTTCAACAAATGATCCTGACATGACGTCATAGATGAAATAACGATACACATAACGAACTTCTCTCTAATCGGCATAAGTTTGCATAGCTAAATTACAAATGAGTGATTTAAACGAGACGGTAGTGGTAATGTAAGTTGATCCCTTACAGTTACTGAAACACTGGGGGTATGGAATACGGGGGCAGACCCCTGATTACATAAACTGAAGTTTCGTATGCAAATTCTGTGTTTGCGAATCTTTCATCCTTTCCAACAAAAACTGTAAGGCAAGTATCATATTCTTCACTAGGTTGCTCAGCTTGGTATGGAATGGAATCTAAAATAAAACACCTGGAAGTTTGCTTCGGGAACCCGTGATTGGACAAATGAATCCGCGCCTCGGTAAATTTCGTCTTAACAGTTGTCGAAAATTGGCTTGTAAACCACATTCACGAATACCATTATGAAACCATACCGCTCGAGATAAGTTTGACTTAATACGAAATACGAAGCTCGTATTTTTTTGCGTTTTGGTGCCCCACACAAATTTCACTGTATAAAATTAAATTGTTAGGTTCCTATTTGACCTAAATGTTACAATGAATAATGATCGAAACCAACAAGATTTAAACAAGTGCTGTGATATTTTCAAAGATTTCCTAAGATTTTCTTGGATTTTCTCAGATTTTCCTTCACTTGAACTATCCCAAATTTCCTTAGCGGTGTTCTCCCCGATTCAAGATGTGAAGAAAATTGCAATTGCAATTTAGGAATTTTAGGGGCCATCCATAAATTACGTCACACGTTAGGGGGTAGGGGGGTCATCTCAGATTTGTGACAAAAATGTGACAGGGGGTCCGGGGGGGTTTCAAATATTGTGATGTCACAAAGTCAAATATTTAGAAAATATACTTTTTGATCCATGGATCGGTTGTAGCAACATAAGTAGCTCTTATATTCGTTTTTACATGCGCTTGAAAAAAATTTAAATATTAATAAAAATAAACTTATTTAAGAGCTGCAAAAATGATTTAATTTAAGTTAGTTGTAAAAAAAAATTTCTGCGAAGTTTCTGAAGAATGAGCAAATAGTGCACTGGAGGGCATTCCATGCCATGGTTTTTTAAAAATATGGGGCATGGAATGCCCTTCAGTGCAATCTAAGATTTTATAAGATTATTTCCGAATTTCTTATTTTCTAAGAGTTCTAAGAACTGGAACGTTTTATGCGTTTATGTAGGTTACCTCTTAATACCATAAAATGAAGGTGTCAATCCGGGGGGTCTGGGGTGCCCTCCAGTGCATCCTTTGTTAATTATCTCGATGGTAAATATATTCTTATAAGGAATAAAATCATTATAACCTATATAACCGATGCATATCTTCGGGCGGATATCTCTTTTACAAGCGATTTTGCTAAAGAAAAATCATAAACTAACACTAACCTACATAACCGATGCATATCTGCGCAAGGATATATATTGGGGATGAAATTATCGGGGTCAAAATTACCCGGGGTTCAAATTACCGGCTACTAGAAGTGTGACCTCACTTGGCGGGGGAGGGTTTAATGGAAATGTGACTAAATGTGACATAGGTAGAGGGAGGAGTCTAAAAACCTTAAAAATCGTGTGACGTAATTTATGGACGACCCCTTAACTCAAGTGGAATAGTACAATTAATTCAGATGAAGCCATACCTATAATTAATGGCTTCAATATGTCTCAACCCGCCCTTTTTCTGACTCTGATACTTTTAAAACTGTGAAAGTTATTAGATAGCAGTGGCGGCTGGTAAGGGAAGCCGATGGGCCGCCCACCTAAAATGAAATACATAATATAATAATAATAACGATTTATTCCATTGCAATCCTGTGCATCGGGGCAGAATCATTTGCTCTTCAGTAGAAATTTTACTAATCTTCTTTTGAAGATGGTTTTGGTTCGTGAATTTTTTGTGGTAAAGATCCAAATGTTTGTTGAAAATTGTGAAAGCTCCCATACATTGGAAAGAACCTTCGAATTTGGTTCCTTTGTGAATTGGGATTGCCAAACGCATGTTGCTTCTTAGGTCCCGGTTGTGGTAGTCTCCCCTTTTTGTTATCAGCGTATTAAGGTAGCCTGGGAGAGTAAATTGTAAATTGAGAACAGTTGCATGGCAAACTACAATTTTGTTTTCAGGATAATGAATTGTTGTAAATATGAGATCTTGATTATTTTTTATATTTGAAGTGATAATAAATAATTTATTGTAAATGATTTGTAAATTTTTGAATTTTTTGGAAACAACAAGTTACGTTGGTATGAAAAGACGAAATATTCACCCCTTCCAAGTGTATCCGCCGATGCGAACGGGCGTATTTCTGCGGGAAGGTCCTCCTGATATTTATAATTTGCGTCTCTAGTTTGAAATTTATGATACAATTTTGAGAATAAAATTGCAATTCCTTTTTTTATTTTGAGATTGTCTAAGATTTGGACAATATTGGAATCATTTTTGGAAATTTGGATTTTGACAATTGGAATTAAAAATGGATCCGTTGTTTAATTGATTAATTATTATAAGATTGGAATTATAAATTTAAAAAAGTTAATTTTCATTGGATAAATTTAAAATTGTTAAATTGAAAGGCGCAGTAAAGTTTGTACTTGCTGCGAGCACCTGCATTGATAAACGATACTGGTAAATCTTTATCAATTACCCTAGCATTTTTGTAATTGTACTTAAAAACATTAGATTAAGAAGGCGTCACGTTGCTAGACGACAAAAAGATAAATACTTTAATTTTTGATAAATAAATGCCACGTTGAAAAAATACATTGCGTTAATCATTGAAAACAGCCCTTTTCTACCATTAATTTAGAAGAGGCAGCTTCCAAGGCACGACTTACAATCGCTGCTAGAAGCCAAGAAAAACTCCAAGCTCACACAACCAGTGAAAGCAAAACAGATACCTTGCCATCGTCGTTTGCATTTTTGATTTAAGAGTTTATTTAAAAGGTTTATTTATTGATTTTGATTAGAAATTATTTTTGATTATCGAAGAAAAGTAAAATGGCGTCGCAATGTATGATTAAAATGATTAAATCAATATATTCTTTTTTTTTAGTTAAAAGGGGCTAGGTACTACTTAAATAAATATTATTTTAGGTATTATGTAAAGATTAAAAATTTAAATTTTTGCTAGGACATTTTCGTTGTTTTCTTCGTTAATGACCTATTATTTTGCAATTTTAATATTTTGAAAGTTTTACGCAAGATATAGTCTTTGCAGAATATTATTATGCAGAGCACGTAAGAATAATAACACAATAAAAACGCATGGTTCTCATCAACGCAGTCCACAAACGAAAAGGGGATTGAAGTAATTAGCGCTTTTTATTATAAATAATTTTATGGAATATCTGGCCTTCTCTGTCTGTGTACATATAATCTCATTAAGTTTGACATAGACGAATGTGCGGTCGCTGACGTGATTGAAAAGTAATTCGGTAGAAGGAGTGTGATATCATAATTTAGTTAGTGCTCGCTCAATGTAGTAATTTAGTTCAAACCGCAACTTGTAGCACAATCATCCTTAATTGCTTTGAATCTCGAGTGCTTCAGACGACTATGACCTGCGGACAACACTAAAATGTCCTCACCATCTTTTTATTCTAATATTATGTACATTCCCTTTGTAATTGTCTTTAGTTTAATTACAGAAAAATATTTAACTTTATCTTAACTGGGAAAATTAATTTAAATTTCTCGTTCGGCGGCGTTGTTTTTCGCACTATTTGCTTCGGTAAATTTACTGTATTAGTTTACAGTCGAGCAAAAAACTGTAATAACCATATATTTTTTGGTATATTAATTAAAAGCAATTTTAAATTATGAAGAAACTTTAGAATAATCAAACTAATATTAAATTTGATAGGATTACGAGTTTGCTAACTTCAACACAAATCATGTTAAAATATGTTATGAAAATTCACTGTCAGATGCATAAGCTCATGATCCGTTCATAAAGTTTACAATTTTATTAATGTTATAACTTCTTACTCCTACACTTTAATTTCACGTATTTTTTTTATTTTGTTACTGTCATCAGATTAGCGTTTCTACATTTGAAAACTTACCCACAATGGATTACCTAACTAAATTTTATTTTCTCTTTTTGCGTGGTTATCATTTTAACCGAAGCTAATATGGCAGGAAGGATAATAATAGGCAATAGTGGTGTATTGATATACCGGCCCTTAGGCAACTTTTAGGAGGGAAAGAACGATTAAACTGATTTAAAATGAGTGCGGTATCGTCAGAAAGATAATCAACATCAATAACAAATTTTTATTGTGTCATCATTCTTAAGTTAATAACGAAAGGGACCATCTTTATCGACGGTCACTTTAGTGGTCTCCTTGCAGCCCGGCAGGAGAGGTAGAACAAAAAGGGATGTTTAGTCGATTCGCACCTTGGAAATTATAATTTATTAAAATTAATTTACTTTATATCTCATAATTTGGGCTTTTAAACAATTTTTATGTATAAAAGGGCTTACAACACTCGTGTTTTTGGCAAAATTTACGAGCAACTTATTTTTTTAACGGCGATAAACTTAAATCCTTTCATTCTCTGTTTACTCATGTTATTTACAGCTACTTCTTTAATCGAATCTTTTAAGTTTCATTTCAAAATGTATTTTGTGGGTGTAATAACATTACATATACACTAAACTTATACGTTTTATAGCTTAATTCTGTCGAGTTTATACCTCTTTTATATGAAAAGCCTTTCGTGCATTGGTCACTCTATTAGGATTGTTTTTATGTAGCCATTACATTTTATTATATTATTTTACAGTACAACGCATTATTTTTCTGTAGATTTTTTACTAACAGTATTTTCTTATACCGAATTTATTTTATTATTTTTTGAACCAAAAAGCGTGTACGCGTTCGTGTTTTTCAAATTAATTTACAACCGCAATTGCAAGCACACAATACAATTTTACCAAATTAAAACGAATTCAAGGAATTTTCTTGTAAAGAAAAAGTAAAGCTCATGAAATAAATAAAGTAAAATGTTCTTTCAATATTCTTAACAGCTTTTAACGATAAAGATCTTGGTGCTTTTATGAATCCATCCTTAATTATAAATATTTTATTATGTTATATTCTAATATAAAATATTTTTTTTGTGTTCAGCTATATATAACCTCATGCTTTATATAATATAATATTATATTATGTACTTCCTTATGTATAAGTCTTTACTTTTGTAATTTATAATGTTTGTGAATAACGAGCGCATTTCACCTATCCAAATTTCCTTACTTTGAATTTAATTTAAATTATTAAAAAGTTTTACTTATAAAAAAAGTTCTAAAATGTTTCACCTTTGTTATGTTGTCAGCTAACGTCGTAGAATAGAATTGTCTGCTATTGCTACCTTATTTTTTTTCCGATAACTGTTTGGTGGTAATGTTGTTTTTCACGATGTTATTGATTCGCTTGAATATTGAAAATCAACAAATCAACCTAATAAAATCTAATGAACGGCCTTAATTATTTTTGTTTTAGTATAATAACAAGAAAACAACATCAATGTTATGGTAACTCTAATGGGATTTGTTCGATTTCTTATTTATAAAATAGTACCTATATTTCATTTTTGTAAATTTTCGACTTAAATCGAAAAGTATGATATAAATTTTTTTATAATAGAAGTTTATGACCTTGTGAACCCATGGAAACATGGCGCACGAAAATAAGTGGAAATCTTTATATAAGATTTTTTTAATTAAAGTTTTTTTTAGCACAACTGAAATGAAATCAATCGAAAATTTTATTTACTTTGGTTTTTGTTAAATTGCTACTTTATTTGATGGTTCCCTGCATACTTTGTGAAAGTTGAAATTGACGAACATTATTATAGTTTCAAATTGATATTAATATTTATGTGATTACCTCCTACATATTTAGTGTGGCAACAATAAGGTTTTTCTACTGCGGATGCGGTTTGAAAAAGTCCAACTTTTCGATATTTGTTTGAATAAGGTAAAATAAGTTTTTTCGCACTAGTGCCGAAAAGTAATTTTATCACGCATTTGTAATCAGAAATGATTACAAATATTTTATCAAATAATATTTTACACAGTGTCTCGTTAGTTTCAATTTATTTTCGGAAAATTAAAAAACCTGATATTTAAAAAAATATTTACATTAATATTTTAATTTAAAAAATAAACAGATTTATTCTCAAAAATATAAAGTCGAAACTTTTCCAGTTTTTCTGTTCTTCCGAATAGCAAAATTGCATCGAAGCCATAATTGTAAGGACGTAGCAGTAGGGGAGAGTGGGGTACATTCGGCCACTTTTTTTATAAATTTAAATTTTCGAGGAATAAGTATGTGCATGAAGTTATCCCCCCCTCTTTTTGAAAACTAAAAATTTTTTTTGTATTGTGTTGTATTCAGTTTGTATTGTTTGTATCGTAAATTTTTTTTTCATTTCACGAAGCAGAAAATTAAAAATCGCGAAAAACCATTTTTGGCGCTAGCCCCCCTTTTTCGAAAATTAAAAATTTTTTTTTTGTATTGTGTTGTATTCAATTTGTACCTATTGTTTGTATTGTTAAAAATTAAAATCCTAATTTTAATATTAGCCGTATAAATCGCGAAACAAAATTTCGCGCTGGCCCTCCTTTTTTGAAATTTTTGAAATTTTTTTTTGTATTGCGTTGTATTCAATTTGTATATTGTTTGTATTGTTGAAAATTAAATTCCTAACTTTAATTTTAGCCGTGTAAATTGCGAAATAAAATTTCTCGTTGATCCCCCTTTTAAAATTTTTTTTTTGTATTGCTTTGTATTCAATTTGTATTGTTTAAATTGAAAGTCTTAAACTTAATATTAACCGCGTAAATCGCAAAACAAAATTTTGCTCTGATGCGCTGCCTAGCTGGCTCAAAATTTCAAAATTTTTTTTGTATTTGTATGAAGTATAAACTACTTATAGAAGATTAATATCAACATATCAAAGTAAACACCTAAATAAAAGCAAAATAATATAAGCACCTCATAGTTTGTTTTACTTAAGTATTAACTTAAGTATTAACACAAAATTAAACAACCACTGATAACTTTTAAATATAACACCTATTTCGACTCGTTTAACAACCAATCTGTAAAGACGAGTTTTGACACTGGCTATACTGAAAAGCAGGCTCCAAATTTACATTATAAGCGATATATTTGAGGTGGCCGAATGTACCCCACTGCCGAAAGCACCCCACTCTCCCCTATACGAATTTAGAAATATCAATCTCTGCGGAAATAAAATTTTACTTACTTTATCTTAATCAGTCTTGCAAGCGAAAAGTTTAAAAGTTTCGTGACGATTTTGGTCCTTTTACGGAAAAGTAAACTTGAGTCGAACAAAAAATCAAATATCAAAAAATCAAAATCAAAAACTAAAATTAAAATTTGAGATGTAAGAAGGAATAAAAATAAAAACAAAAGAAAATAAACGAATTTAAAGGTAAAAATATTTAATTAATAATTGAAAGAATGAGATTGGCTAGAATAATAATTAATCTTAGCTATAAATGGGAAAACCCAGGACTATTAACAAACTATGATATATTGTTTGTCTTACCTAAATAAAAATATACGACAAAATTAAACAATAACTTAGGAAAACTAAATATTGTAGAGTAAATTTATAAGGCGGTAATATTTTGTTCCGGATCAATTTTTTGACATTTTGTATTTTTTAACATCGTAGTAATAATAAAAATTTATTGTAAGAATTTTCCTTTTGATGCAGTAAATTAATTTCATCATAATATATTTTTATTTTTGTTATATTTTCTTTAATAAGAAGATTCTATAGATTTCAAATTAGGAAAACAGAATTTAAGTCTTTTATTTAATATTCTATTGTTGAATTTAGTGAAATGAAAAAGTTTCTACTTTATTAAAAATATTAATTTCAGAAAGTAATTTTGTTAAGCATATTATTAAAACCGAACAGCTTACCTACATTGCTTACTTTATTACTTCTATTTTTTCGTAATTGCTGTTCCATTATTTATTGACTACATAGAAAAAATTGATACATTCACGACTGTTAGAACGAACGCTTATTTTAACGTGGATATTGCGTGAAGAAAAACTAAAAGCTTCATTTTCATAATACCTGATTTTTATTACCCAAAGGCAATATTAATTTTATTTGTCGTGATATTTAAACAAAAAATTGCATTTAAGAGTTAATTTCACTCATAATACTTATTTAGAAACTTTGCCTTTCAAGTAATTTGACAGAAAACTTACCAAGTAGACGTACTTAGCTAAATATATTGTTTTAGTTGTTTAAAAGTTTTATCAACTTACATTAGTCAGTTTTAATAAAAAGTTTGATTTTTATAAAATAACTGAAGACTTGCTAAGGTGGTAAGTCCAGTAGGAAAGGTAGATCGTCACTCAATAGCGCGGAAATGAACCAATAGAACCTTAGCTCAAACAGTAAATAGCATAAAAGCTGCTTTGTTATAGGCAAACACAAAATTAAGCTAAAACCAAACTTTTGGGAAAATCATTAACATTTTGCCATTGAATTGCTAGAATTACTACAACACAATTTCATCAAAACAATTCCAAATTTTTGACCGCAGCGTTGTTTCGCGATCGCCAATAAAAAAAATTTAATTATTTCGAAAATTAAACGGAACATTTACAACGAATACACTAAAATTTGTGCGGAATTTAAGTTTAATTAAAGTAATTCTGTGTTGACATTTGGGTGTTTGCGTAAATTTAGATAATAAGCTTTATTCGCCAAATTGTTATGGTCGATACTGAAATGTTCTAATCGTGTCTTTTCCAAGTGGTTTGTTTATTAACTGTTTCCCATTATCAATTACTTGGGTGTTGTCTTCAAAAAATAAAACGTTTTCTTTCTGCTATTTACGTTTTTGCGATGGCCACCTCTGCCTCTTTTTTTCTAGGCGAAAAGCAATCTTAAAAAAGAAAATTTAAACAATACAAGAATTGTCGGAAACGGGTTAAATTAGTAGAGCGATTTAGGTAACATCTGGTACCGTCTGACAACTTCAAAAGGACTTCTCTAGTAGAACGACAAGAGTAAATTGCGAGCTCTTTACTATTCTATGTGCTCGGTGAGACTTTTTACGCTTGGCACCCCTTTGAAGCAGAGATGAGGGCTGCTTACACAGTCATTGCCGTCACATTATAAAGAGAGATTCACAATAGGAACATAATATTAGTGTTTTATAAAGAATACTCGAGTGGTTTTAAAAAAAATTAAGTCATTTTGAAGTGCATTTACTGTCACAAAATCAATTAGGAGTGACTTTATAAATTCAGTTTTCCCGGAGCTTTTTGAATTTAAATCGAGCTTTGTAATTATGTGGTAGGACGTGTAATGAATATCATTATTATAGGTAACACAATCTTTTGATAAATTACTAACGTGTAATGCATTAAAACCTTATAATCTATCTAACGTGGTAAATGTAAAAAATATAAAATTGTATCCAAATGTAATTCGGTACGAGCTACAAATAAACTTGAGTGCTAATATTAAATTTCGTACTTTTAGAGACAAAGTTAAAAGCTTTTCATAAGCTAGTATTCATAAATTTTCCTTCCTACACTTGTTTTTTATATTATGCGTTGCTTTATACTTCTTTAATGTGAAGCCGATTAATGTCACTTTCACATTTTTCATTAGCATTTAGGTCTTCATTTATATCATTGCTTCATTTTAAATTGAGGAAGTTTTTTTAATATGGAATTTTTATTTCAATAAAGCTTAGTACAGTTGGTAGGTTACATTACAATTATTTCTGCTCACTAATTATCTTTGGTTTGGGACTTGGAGATGAAAAAAGGCAAATTTGCTTGACGTAACTAAGCTTTCTAAATAATATACTACAGCATTTCAAAAATCAAAGTATTACCCCAAAGACAATTTGATTAGATTCGCTACAAGTTAATTAATTGCCAAACTTAAAGATTCACTTTTTTTTAAATAAATAATTGTTTTACTTTACTGCCGTCGACGGGAGCTTCTAAAGTAATTTAGTACTTTAGGACTTTACTGATTATTATTGTAATCTATTTATTTTTTGTTTCTTTTTCTATTTCTTGTGTATGAGCGTCAAATGTAGAATGATAACGAGAGAAATCCTAAATTTCCTTCTATGAGATTTTTAAAAGTTATCAGCTCTATTTGTGATTAAATTAATAGAAAGCAAATCTAAAAATGTACAGTTAATAGTAAAAAAAGACAACGGTAAGTTCACAAAACCATTAAGTACTTTCAAATCGCTGTGGTGCGTGATTGATACAGGCATGGTGCTACAGTGGGGCCAGGGTATACCCATATCCAAAATTATGCTGGCCCACCTTGACAAATACAGAATTTGGTCCTAATAATTTTGTGATTTTTTTTCTGGGTATTTCTTTAAGTCTAAAATAATCACATCATTGCATTTGTTATTAGTATTGATCCGGATTAACCCCCCCCCCCGCTCTCTTGGCCCCTCCTAAAAATATTAAGTTCTAGCTTTGACCCTCTCAGTGTAACAGGGCTATTTGAATGCCCGGTTTGGTAACTTGAGATTTAAATTATTTAGCCAGAACGCTTCAATTTAACTCCGGTTGCACTGGTGACATTGGCATTGGTTGCAGCCCGGCACCTCCACCATGTCGCATCTAAAATTTGCTCTTATTGCTGGGTTTGTGTAGTCAGATAGTTTAGATCTTGGTTTATTACTTATGATTTGACGAGAGGAGTTTATTGGTACTAAATCAATTGTAAGCACGGGTGTGTAACAATAAAATATTTATTAAATAAGAATAGCAACTAACTAAGTAATCAAATACATACTTAAATCTAAGACTTACTCTATTATATATTACACCCTTAGGGCAGGGTGGAACCATCAAGCGGTCCGATTACATCTTGACCTTATGAGACGCACTCTAGGAACTGTCGTTACTTAATTAATTATTCTATTGCACCTCTTAATGCTTCCTCTTCCATAATTATTTATTAACTGATTTTACAATACTCTGTCAACCTACCATACGAGGGAGCTTCAAGTGGAAATCTAATTTAATTATACTTTCATTTATAGATTATACATTTCCACTTGTGACATTATTTTTTTTAATTATTAATTTTATTTTAATTTAGTATCAAATGGGAAAGTTATGTGTTGTCACATCAGATATTTTCGTAAATATGATAAACTATCTTTCAGTGATGTAGCTGTAAGAGTCACGATCATGATGCTTCGTTTAGTCCCTAGTTGCAATAACAAACAAACAAGCAAACAAGCAAACAAACAAACAAAGGAAATTTTATCTTAATTTGGAAGTTATTCTTAAAATGGTATTCAGAATTTTGTCAAATACAAACTATTAATTCTAATACATTAATTATGTTGAGTTGGGAAGAATTTTATACCTCCCAAACCACCGGTCTGTAATCACGGTTGTTAGATTCTGAAATATTTCAGTATCTACATAATTTACGTCTGTTTTTTTCTAGAAATGGACTTGCTGAATTATTACTTTTCTGATTTTCTTTGGGTATTGTTTTGTAAGTTTTTCCATTAATTCCGCCCCTCCACTACAAAATTAAATTCATTTTTTAACTAGATTCAATTTTTAGTTTAAAGACTCTTAATATTACAACAATAAATGAAATTGAGAAATTGAGTAGTTGATTGAATTGAATCTCTCTTACGAACAAAACCAGTAAATTCCACTTACCGGAACAATTTACATAAATCGGAGTGATGTAGTACAGCTTCCCAATCCAGCCTTTCCTGATAGACAGTTATTCAATAATTCATGGTTACAGGAAAAAAAGATGTCAATCATTTGTCCACCTTGCAGCTTCCAAAAAAAAATCCATGGGTTGATTATAACGAAACCATTTAACTACCATCATTGCATTAAAGAAGTATAATGTTGCAGGCAGTAATGCAATTTCTACAGAACTATTATTCATGTAAATCCACAACAAGCAACATTTTGCAATTAAAAAACGGTAAAATAATTAATACTAACTTAATTAACATTAGTGCAAGGTATTTTTATTTTGTTTAGTAGTATCGAACGAAAATTGAAAATTATAATAACCAGATGGCATCTGACGTCCCAACTCGTATCCTAAACCCCAAAATCAGATAACCAACTTGATTTAAAATTCTCTAAGTAGGTTCAAGAAATAATTTCTTCGGTCGTTTAGTTCTGCGTTTCTCAACCTCTTTTGGCTAGCGGACCGGTAAAATTTGTGAAACCACCATGAACTGGTGGTTAAGTCCGCGGGCCAGTCAAATTTCTCTGCAAACTGGTGCCGGTTACCAAAAACAGATAATTTGTTTCGGCTTTACTCAACTCCAAATCCACTTTGTGAACAAGATTAGGTATTAATTATTTACAATTAACTTTTGAGGTAGATAATATGAAAATTATTTACCTGCGAATTTACACATTAATGTTTTAGAAATTAAGTGAGAACTCGCAAATTTCGAGAATTTTGAAAATTCTGTTCGACGAAATGTTAGCACACAAACTGAGTTAGCATTGTATTCGGAGTACAGAGTAATGCAGAATAAAAAACAGTCTGAAACAAATGTTTAATGTGTTGGAAAGCTGGTAAAAAAAACTTGAAAACGTATCGTTGATGACATTTCGGACGTTACATTCGCTTGCAGCGCCACTGGCCACGCCCACTTAAACTTCGTAAGCTTGGTTAAACTTTCCACTAGCAGTTGGAAATTAATCGATTTTGGCAATATGCAGCACCTGTTACGTTACATCTATTGATGTAGATAGGTATTTCACACCACATTGTGCCTTAAAGCACTATTCGCATCGTGGTTCTTTTGCGTTGAATGTTCTCTTCAAGACCAGAAAAAATTAATTAACATTAATGTGCTGCTTAAATTTTTCATTAGCTTTTCAGCCCGAATAGGTTTAGTTTCCAATAGTCTGTGATAAGATAAATAGAAAGCTTATATAAACAATTCTTATTTTTTCAAGTTTTAATTACACGGTGAAACACAAATAGATTATTCCTTTAACAAGTCAATCGTGAATTAATCTATTTAGCCAACAAAGCAAGTTCTATACCTGTTTGTTGGCCTTTCTTGAGGAACAGTTCGTAAGCAAATAAGAAGATAATGTATATTTAAGTTGACTGTTTCGGAGTCGTACGTTTGTTCTATCTTGTTGACAGTAAAGTTTTGTACGTTAACTTTTAATTAACTTGGAATTGTGTTACCATCGAGTGTTTAATTTTCGATTAAATGTTTCATCAAACACATAAATCAGAAAAGAATTGGAGATTTACGAGGGACGATCGTGAAAATATGACCAAATGTGCTGGTTTATTGCCAATTGGCATTACACAAATTATAAGATAACTTTTACTGACAGGTTGAGATAAGAAACTTCGCCAAGTCCAGAATTTCCACTCATCAATGGTCACACCAAGCCACTTACATATTGGTAAATTTTACTTTACAATTTCTTAATCAATAATTTTGGATTTGACCTTATAAATCTTTACTTTTAACATTCCAGTGAAAAAAAAATTTTAATAAATAATTAAGGAATTTCTTTAAAATTAATAATAATATTTAATGAAAATATTTTTCGTCTTGTTACGAATACATGTACATTCTACTGGAAAAATATAGGACGACTTTTATTTCGAATCAAACGCTTGATTAAATAAACTAAATGTCAACACGGGTTTTCAATGAAACTACTTAAAAGTAGCTTTTGTGTTCACTGAATTAAATATAGGGTCTGACATTTAAAATTTTAATTTTTGATGCTTGATCCATTAGCGTTTGATTTAGCTGGATCAATCTATTTTTAATTTTCAAAGTTTTTAAGTTTGAAAATTGAAATGTCTGGAGGGTTTTTACTTTAGTTTGTTGTTTGAAAACTCATTTGCAGATGATTGAATTTATTATTAATTAAGTATGCCTACTCTGCAGAACGTAAAAATTGATATTATTTTTCTGTGGTGAAAAATAAAACTGCGCTGTTATAATTAGTCGCTTGCGGTGTTTTTAGTTATTTCTAAAATAAATATTTGAATATAATCAGTAGGCACCTTGTAGTACAAATAGAAAATTGTTAAGGTACAGAAAAAAGAACCAATTTATTTTTTGGTTGAAAAGGGTAAATATGAATATTTTTTATTACATAATAGGTTAAACGATTGTAATTATTTTGAAAGGTTTTAATTTTATTTGTATTAATTTAGTTAGTAAAAAATTTGATTAAACGAAGAGTCTTGGTTTCTAATTAGCAAGAGCCCCTATTCTGTTTTGATGATTTCACTTTATCCTCCTTTTTTTGAATACTCAAACGAAGCCTGAAGATGATCTCTATACTAATTAAATGGAATTCGTTAATTATATTGAATAAAAATAGTCGCAGCAATTAAATTTTAATGGAATAATCTTTCTGTACAACTTCATGTGTGGGTAAATGTAAATAACCCAAAATATATTTTTCATGCTAATGGAAGCTATTGATTTTGTTGAATGTGAAAGCTTTTTTTACCATTGTATTGGGAATTATTTGATGAAATTTTAACTAAGTAATAATAACTAACTTTTCCATCGTTCGTTTTTGTTAAATATACTTTCAAATGATTGTGTATATAGTTGCTTTTTGCGAAGGTTTTTATCTGGACATACAGCGCAAAATTGATCTGTGGAAGTATTTGATTTGGAGCAGCTTATACCGTCAAAACTTCTCACTAAACCTCGTCTGCTTCACTAAGTTCTGTTTTCCCTTGAGAACGGAGATTATATCAGACAGTAGCTCTGAAATATTAATGGATTTTTGATTTAAACTCCAGTTTGCGTAATACATGTTGATGGAAGTATTTACCAAAATAACAGCGTAAAAGCAAACTTTCTGTACGAGATAACTTTTTGAAATTTAAATTTTTTAGATTAACAAACAATGTTACATAGACTTGAAAATACTCGAATATTACTTGAGATTGAAAGATACTTAAAAATTATTTTTGCAGAGTATATTGGAATGCACGGTGGGGGGTGCATTTGTATTTGAATAAATAACAAGATCGAAAAACGAATTTATAGATACCAGGTATATAAACCTGAATTCTTTTTGGATTTTCTTGAGAAGTTTTATTTTGTCTGTTAAAGTTGAAGAAGTAAAATAAAATTAATTTAAATTGTATACCACTTTCTCTCTGCCGATATGTAATCTCCATAAGAGTTGAAGTTGATCAATTTATTAGGCCTTATTAAATATTAAAATTTGTATTATGGAAATGCAAATTTATCTATCTACCATGTAATAATTTTATCCATTTAAATACTGTTTTCAGTTAATAAATAATTGATAGTTATTGGTCTTGTAATGCAGGTTCATTAATTTATAATTTTGTGGTGGGCAAGGCTTGGAATGAATAATTTATATCAATATTATTACTATTAGAACAAATTGCTTCCGTTGGGTGCATCTGTTGTCTTCTAAATACATTATGTATTAGGTCCTGGTGATCACTGCTCACCACAGCTTTGATCATTTATTCCCTTTTGGATAAAGTACTTATACGTACGCATCTGTACAAATTATTACATGTTATGATAAAATTTTTAATATGAAATTCAAAATAAATCCTATTGTGCAGAAAATATGTAATGCTTTCGTTGTTTAGGACACTGTATCGATTTCAGGCTTTTCTCTCGTGTTTTAACTTCCCCTTGACTGTATAATCGGTTTAGGAGATACACAAAGTTATTTTGTTCACCCTGGAGTGGAACGTATAGTAATCCTCACTTATTTAATGTACGATGCTATCAAATTCGTTTAGGTTATTACGCTAAGTAACGCATATCGTATGACTTTATTTTTATAACTACATCCAGAATTATTTATAATAAATCCATACTCTTGAAGTAAACAATGCACGTTTTATTTTGTCGACAAGTTATAATATAACTTGTAAAGTTAAATCGGATATGCATGACAAAGTAAAAGGGTAATTTGGGCTTGTTTAATTAACCCTTTGATAATATTCAAGACGTTAAAGATGATTATTAAATAGTAAAGGTAATAACTGGATGTATGTAGATTTAATCCTTAACATCGTTGGAAAGGGAATTAGTCTTACCGTCAATTATTTATGAATAATGTTTCTATTCTCTAAGAGACTAAGACGTGAATGGAGACAAACTCATTATTTGATAAGAAACAGAATTTATGAAGTTATAAGTTATTAAGCATATTACTAAAATATACCTTTTGAGTGTAGTTCAACCCTTAAGTCGACTTATCAAGACTTACCTTAACATATAAGTATATCCTATTACACAAGAAAAATGTTTTCCAAATCTATGCAAAAGCTACATTTATCATCATATTTAACTGCATAAATTTATCTCACGTGAAGAAAAAGGTTTCTATTTGAGATTCGAACCTGAGCTACTCAGAATTTAACGTTCACATTTTAATCTATTGCTTTGTATCTTGAAGGCGAAAGTCTGAACGGGGGGCGACTATTTTATTAATCTTGAGGTCAGTGAAATAAAAGGAATTTTTCTTTTAATACTTCCAGAGCCATTCTCAACTGATTTATTTGATATTGTTCAATTCGTCGATAATGAAGCAAGTTCTTTATTGTCAGCAAGTTCACAAATAATAAATAAACGGATCATGAAAGATTGTAAATTAAAATTTCATGAAAATTATGTACCCTAGTCGAGATGAGATTTCAAATTAAAAAAAGTTTCTCATATTTTAATCCATCGTTTTGCCTTTATAGGAGACCAATGTCAGGATAGACAAAAGTTTGACTGTTTTCTAGGGTATTTCTACTTGCGGTGAGTAAAATAAAAAAAGATTTTGTTTTCTAACGTTTTAACAACCATTCTCGATTGATTTGAAGCCAATATGTGATATTGCCAGGAACCTCACAAATTGATAAATAAAGCAATCGTGACGTGACAGGTTGTAAATTAAAATATCCAACATTATGGAATTATGCGGTTCATAATTAAGCGTGATTAAACCGTATAAAACTAATTTTATTTCCTGAAAATTATATTTAAAAAGGTTTTTTGTGGAAACCTACTTAATTATTTGTTTTTAGAAGTATATATTACTTTTCCAAAAGGTTTCGAACTTTAATTAAGTAACATTGGCAAAATGAAAATATATTCGATTAATTCTGTAAATTGCCGAATATAACCCAAATCGACATCTTTTATTAACAAAGAACGGAATTGAAAACAGTTAAAATGTGAAAATAAATAGATAAACATTATCGTATATTGGAATGAGTCAGCGATTCCACAATGCTGGGTACATTTGTTGTTATTTTTCTCTATGGTACAGTTTCTCCTACTAAAATTGAACATTTATAGGTATATTATGTTTTCTATTTGCAAATTTTATGAATATGAATTTTATGGAATTTTGTTTTTCCTTTCAACCTGATGGAAAATGCATTTTTTATTAGTCATATCTATCGCTACCGGCCAACTTGATGTTTTTCACATTTTTACTTTTTTCTTGTAAAATGTCAAAAATACTCCAAATACCTATATGATATTTTTACATGATGTTTATTGTAATTTAATTAACACCATTGATCTTTTTTTTTTATTTGAAATCTTAGTATTTTACAATCTATCTAATAAGATAATAAGTAAAAGGTATGACATATTGAACCAGATGACATAGAAGGAGATTGCTCAGTGGCACGCTCCCTTTACATTTTAACACCAGAGAGTGTAATGTCAGGCTTACAGGTGTATCGATCATTTACTTACAAATTTTCAGCAAAATATTCTGTAAATTTTTTTTAAGGTGCAATGAATGTACAGTAGGGGAGGGAAACTTACAGAATTACATTTTTATAAATAATGTAAATATTATTTATTACTGTAAATAACTAGTCGAAGTACTCGGTTTCCTCGGATGTGATTTAATTGGATACGTAATTTTATTTATTATTTATTATTATTATTATTTATTTTACAATACATCTCATTCGGCAGAATTTATTTAATATTTATTTAATTAATTTTCATATTTAAATTGCAGTTATGAAACAAAAATAAGATAAAATGGGAACTTGAGTTGAAGACCCAAGCCCCAAAACTAACAAACTCTGCTATCCTCTGTTAAAGACAGAAAGGTAACCTAAAATCAAAAAAACAATGCTAAGATTCCCTGAAGGAGAATTCCAGCTAAAATAAATGCTCTTTGCATTCAAAATGGAAAGCTTGTAGTGCATAAATCAAACGCTGCTCAAATAGTGAAATACTAAAATAACATCTTCAATTCAATCAAGTCAATAAAAATGAATCATGTGCTTACCATTTCACATAAAATTCAGTTCATAAATCGATTGTACACATCGATTAAGTATTTAAATGTCAGGTCCTCTTCTTGTGCTTTTGAAAAATGTTATGGTTTGATTCAGTAAATGAAATTTAGGTTAAAAAAATAATAAAATAGGTTTAATGTTTGGGAGGCTACAAATAACAAGATGTTTTTGTTCAAACTGACTTCAATCAATTAATTGAGGGGGGGGATTAATTGTGATTTTGGGGAAACACCCCCCCCCCTCCTCTTTAGTTGCGCATATCTCTTCAGATTTCTCTGCAACCGCGCTTTAATTAGTTACATTTTTTCACCAACCTAAAGAGAACTCTGATTGGTCAATTTTTTTATCAGCTTAATCTATATATATAAAAATCTCGTGTCACGATGTTTGTTACCGAACTCCTCCGAAACGGTTCTACCGATTTTTATGAAATTTTTTGTGTATATTAGGTAGGCATGAGAATAGGTTTTAGTGCAAAAAAAATTGTAAAATTCGCGAAAGCGCGGAATCCACGAACGATTAACGGTAACGTTCCTCTGATTGGTCGACTTTTAATCATATATAATCCGGTGAAAAAGGTACACCATATAGGTACTTGAGAACGGCTGGACCGATTTGGCTAATTTTTTTTATAAATGTCGTTATGGTCCGAGTAAGGTTTTTACGGAAAAAAAAACTTGGAAAAGTTGTCCGGAAAATAGAAAAATCTGGGAAAAACTAAAATTACTTCATTTCTATTCCGATAGATGGCGCTACGTGCGCAAATGTCGTTTGACAGCATTTTTAAATTAGAGGGTGACACTTAAATGTGCCATCAATTATATTAAGTACAATTGTCCAGATAAATCCATTCGCAAAACCAAAATGGCATACTTGCCAGATTGTTGGACATTGGTAATGGAAAAATCGCAGTTGACATCTTTACCGGATTCATCACATTGCCCACTCATTTCTGACAGTTAATGACCATAATTGGCTAGAGAAAAGAGCCTATTGGCTGCGAAAAACAAAGATGTCGATGATGAATCAACTGCGGGTGAGTTGATTTCCTTCAAATCGCTTTCTTCAATCAAGATGAAAGAAATAGTCAACTATACCATAGAATTCTTGAATTCGCTTGAATTGTCCGGATTACCACCTCACAATTTGTAATTGAAAGTAAGCTCAGTCATCATCAATCATGTTGTGTAATGCAGGGATGCACTTACTTATTTGGACTAGGGGCCACTCGGCCAGATTATGAGTTAAAGTCGGGCCGCAAGAAATAAAAAGTCTACATTTACGGACTGCGTATTCAAAAATTCTTACCATTCGAGTTCAAACGGCTGTAATTCCCCGTGCGTTTGGCGTTCGCGATGACCATCAAGTTGTTGGAATTAACTTGGAGTTTCCGTGTTTCGCGTATGGACAACTGTATTTCGCATGTTTGCGAGTTTTCATATGTTTATTTACGCGCCGGATCATTAAAGGAATTATGAATTAATCACAAAGCGAAACTCAAACGGCATACAATAGGGTCAATATTGCCGATCTCAATGAATTGGATTTGGAAGGTTGATGATTGGGATTCATAATCGCGTAGGGAATATCCATTAATTACGTGAAGCGTTGAGGAGAGGGCGGGGTCGATCTGAATCTCACCCAATCACACATGGGGGTGACGGGGGGTCTCGGAAAATATCACGTAATTTTTTTTCCGCAAGGAACTGTAAAATTTCGAGAGAACTTGGTTAAATTAAGTAAAACAAACAATCTTACGCGAGATTAGAGGGGAGAGGGGTTAAAAGCAAATCTCACGACATCTCACTAAGGTGGGGGGCCAAAAAAGTTTCAAAATCACCTCCAGGGTTGTTCTAGCTATTACTATTGTAATAGATCTATTACTCTTAATAAAAATCTGTTACCCTATTACTAATTGACTAGATCTATTACTATTTTAAAAAATGAAATTTACATTTACAAAAATATTTATTTGTGGCCTTTAGCGGACGTTCATTAATTACGCGAGGCGTTTAGAGGAGGAAGGGGGTCGAGCAGAATCTCACCAAATCTCACGTGGGAGAGAGGGGGGTCTCAGTAAATATCACGTAATTTTTTTTTCCGCAAGAAACTTTAAAATCGCGATAGAATTGGGTTAAATTAAAAAGGTAAAAAAAAATTTTCTGTTTGGTTCAATTTTGTGAACAATTTGTGTCATATTTTCATCGAATATTGATATTATATTAATCTAGTGAAATAGTGTAACATACGGAACTGTGTTTTTCAAAATACCAAAGCTTTTAAATCCAAATCGCTAATCGCCAGAAACAAATACAAATTCTTTAAATTCCGCCACTTAAATCTAAATTCCACTTTTCACCTCTCTAGCCCACCAGAAGAAATGTAAACGCTAAAATAATCATTTTTTTCTTTGAAATTTTCGAAAAGTGATAAAAATAGATGGGGGCATCCCCCGTAAACGCTGGATGATGGGGAAAACGAGAATCATTTTCGGAGTCAGGGGATCATTTTACATAATAAGCAATATTGGTGTGGTAGTCGATTTTCATGCCGACCAGGATAATAAGAAAATTTAAACTTGATGAAGTAAACTATTAGGGTAACGCCAATTCAACTGAAGTAGAAATAGTTTTAGAGTTTTCCTAAAAATAATTTGAAAGATTAAAATGTGAAAACGTTAATTTTAAAGAAAATTTACATCATATTAAAAATTAAAAGGGACTCATAATTGCTATTGTACACCTGGGCTATCAAGCATTATGTTGTGTGAACGAACAATGGCCATTTCATTTTATTTAATAAAAGTTTTAATTTTACAATGTGCGAAATATAAAACTTTTTGGAAACCTTACACTCTAAAGTGTATTATATAAAGTTATTGTTATTTACTTTTTGTTTTTTTATAGTAAAAAATATTATAAAAAAGTTATTGTTGTACACCAACAAAATTGACCACTTACTTCGTTGATCTGCGATTCTTATAGCAGGCAGACCAAGTCTTGTAACCACGAGAACAAGGATATTTGTGGTTTCTTTTCTTCTTATTCTATTTTTTTTTTAATCAGTAGATCCTTTTTAGAAAGTAGTAGGAAATTATTGAAATTATCTATCACTTTGTCTATTAACCTCGTGTAATTATAGCTCACTTTTACTATTTTTACGCACTAGTGCGGAAAGTGTTTTAATTTAAACCCCGGCGTGGAACGTAAATTCGCTATGCTTTTATTTGTTTTAAATTCGAGAAACTCGCGTATTGACATTACTTTTCAAATGTAAACCAATAGAAAAATTAAAGATTATTTTGTTAATTAAAAATAATATGGGAAACGTCAATTACAATTATTTAATATATTTTTACAAAAATGCTATAGAAGATATACTACACGTGTAGCAACATGACATATCATCCAAGATTTGCAATAACTCGCGTTCCATAATAACTTATTTTCTACACTGATCACATATACTACTATTGTAGCGAATTTTATAACTTAAAAATTTTGCCATTTCACACAAGACTTCAGAAAAATTTTGAATTTAAAAATTTTCTCAATTCTCATTGGTTAACATTCTGGCGTTAAAAAAGAATTAAAAATTATACTGAGTCTATGTGTTATCAAATAATAGATAATATGAGGATTTTTGTGTAGTACATATTTCTTCAATTTTTTTTGTTCTGGTAATCGTGCAATAATTTAGAAGATTAGTCTCGGTACTAAATAAAATAATTAAGAAATAGCTTTAAAGGAAGCAAAACAACTTAACCGTCGTCTTCATGAATAAGGGATAAAAATGGTGTAGGTTGGAAACCCAGTAAATATACGTAGTCAAGAGACATTTTTCTTGAAGCTTGGTAGCACACAGGTGCGTTTCTAGCATCAATTTTCTGTTTTGTAATTTAATGTGTCGTCTTACATATTTCAGATTTATTGCTCCACATCTTGTCTCCCTAAATTTGTTGTTAAGACAACCTACCACTATTCGTGTATCTAAGAAATTGCGTCTTAATATAATCCCACCCCGATTCATTTCTGTAGTTGGTATTTCACTGACACTTTCTTCTTATATTCTGATGTAAATAGTTTGGGGACGATATTTTATTGCGTTTTTATTTGGACCCTCGAGCAAATAGGTACGCCTCGACTCTTAGATAGATTACAATTTTGAAGGGACTTGCAAGTATCTATATTTTTGATAATTTGTCAAAAATTTTAATTTATGTTTAGAATTTTTTTTATTCACTGCCTGTCACTTACATATTGAAATTAGAATGTAAATTTTCGTTAGTGCTTGCCTGCTATAACCAACTTGGTCCATCTTCTTGTTTTCCTGTAATGACATTGCTAAATCGTTTTAATCTTGTTTGTAATGATTTTGCAGTCTTGCAGCTGAGCCCGCGCGTAGGTAACAAACTTTCTCAACTTAAACAGCGTTGTTTAGCAATTACACCACCAATTTAGGGGTTGCTATAATTATTTTTATTAGCTTTAACGTCTTTGGCTTGGCTTTATTTACTTTTGTGGGAAATAAACTTAAATATACTTTCTTAACACTTAAAATTAAAACATTTGTAATTAAACTCGACCATTTTAACGACGCAGTTTTGCAGAAGATAATTTTTTTTTATATATTAAATTTTGTTATTTTTTAGTTTTTCGTGTGTGGTCGGTTAAAACAACACAAGTTAAGCCTTGTATTTTTGAAACATTTTCGAGATGTTATCGTTTGTATGTTTTTGTATACAATACAAAAGCATAAACAAAAAACAGTTTTTGGCTTATTCAACAAAAAATTGTAATAGTGACGGTTTCTGCTTTAATTCAAATTGGTCAAAGACCTCTTCATGTACTACAAACAGGAAGCAAAATTTCATATTTCCCTTTTTTAATATTATTAAACAAAATATCAAACATTTTTCTGACGCTTTTATTATATTTATTTATGTTTCGACTTCTAAAGACCACGAAATATTTATTATTTAATTATTGAATTTTATATATTTTTTGCAGGTGAATGTACCTTTCCGGCAGCATGGTCTGGAAGGTGGTTTCAATCGGGGGTTCCCACTCCACTTTTTATCAACAAAACATACATAGAAACTAAGGGAGAATGTTACGAAGAACAGGACGACACAAAATATTTAGTGTATGACAAGTAAGATTTAAACAGAATGTTTTTAGAACAAAATTTTTTATATTCCAAATTTTTTAGATCCGAAAACTGCTACAGATGTATGGCAATTCACAGCAAACACGAAGCCGTGCTACAATACAAAGAAAGTAAGCATATTTCTATAATTTTAACATTTTTCAACAATAAATTGTAGTAAAACTTTATCTCGAGACAATTATTTGAAAACTTTTTTTTTACTTTGTAATCAATTGGGATCGGAAAAATTAAATTTTCTTTTCAAAACAACCTGCGCTATAAAAAAATCCTATAAATTATTTATTAGCAGACTAATCTATTTTGTATTGCGGGTTTGGGAATTTTTTGAATGTCGTTTTAGAAAAATTAAACTACATTTTCCAGAATTGCGTGTTTTGGTGTTGAATCTTTTAGTATTACAAAAAAAAGCACTAGAAAATAAGCAATTATGTTCTCCTTAGTTGCACATAATATCAACAAGTAAACGTAAACATGAGTGTACGATACTAAAACGTATCGATTATATAATTTTGAATAAATTTTTCAATTATTCTTAAATTTTATGTTTTTTACAGCTTTTTGTGAAAGATCACTTCAAAACTTGTGCTATGGCATAACTGGTGATGCTGCCTTGTACAGTATGTTTAGAAAATTTCCTGAAGCTAAACCAGTCCCGTGTCCTTTCAAAAGTGCACCTTTTACAGTCAGTTATAACCGAGGATCAGGAGACTGCAATAATCCACCAAGTAAAGCTGAAAGTTGCACCGATGATTCAAGATTGGTATTAAAATATCAATCGTGTCCCGATATGCTCTCTACTGAAAGCAATGGTAATTTGTGGTTTTTCCCAATATTCAAATTTTTAAAATTTTGATTCTTTAGTGGAAGAACTCGTGTGTGTTGCAACCTGGAAAGAAGGTTCCACGCGTTACCTGTTGGGAAGAATTTCGCAACTTAACAGGAGATCTTTGACAACAGACGAAGATCAATATCGATGTTTTATTTATCAACGTAAAGATGAGGGCGGAAAAACTGTGTACAATATTGCACAATCCGGCGATGCAACTTGTAACGGCGTTCAGAATGCATTTGAAGGCAGTCGAACAATGAAATTTATAACAGGTACACTTTACTTTTAGTTTATTTTTGTTTCGTGTACGTACATAATATATAACATTCGAATCTCTCCAATTTGAAGAAGGAATAAAATTGCCCAGTAATTTTCATTAATTAACATTGTAAAAATGTCTATTAAAATAAATAAATTTACAAAGTACTTACGACGTGAAAATGCAAATCTTTTGGTTTCATTTTCTCGAAAATTGGAAAATATTAGTAGAAAAGTTACATAAGTGTTGAATCATTTGCTATGCATGTCACATAAAGACTCGTAAAATACTTTTTCGCTTTTTCATCCCACGAACTTCTATTAGACGTTCAAATATTTTTAAAGTAAAAATGTCGAATGAATAATCAATTTTCTGCTTGATTTGCAATAATTTTTACATAAATTTTAATTATGATAAAATATTTTAGTAGATAATCATCACAACCGATGTAAATTTCCGGTTTGGATAACTGAGCATCACACTTGGTTAAGTTTGGATCACAAAAAAGTGTACAAATTTTCGCAGCGTAACGCAACACTCAATATATTAGACGAAGAACCAAAATCGGTTAGGTTTCATCAAAATTACGTTCAACCATTCGGGTTTCAACAAAATGGATTCGAATCGCAAGATCAAAGACGACAAAATTCTGAAATGAGAGTAATTTGTCATAATATTCTGCAATCGCAGGAACACAAAAAAGTCCAAATTGTTGCCCACATCACAGCTGGATGGTAAGCTCATAATAATTCTACAAAAACTCATAAGTAACTGCTTTTTCTTTAGTGACAGTGGCTATGTCTGTATGATGTTTTATAAAAGAGACAGCAACATCATAGAACTTCAACAATCCGGTAAGTTTCAATATAGATAAAAAAAAGTAAATTTGTGTTAATTTATTCTTTTAGAGAGGTACGAAGACAATCCAGATGAGGCCTGTCGATATTTCGACTCCAGCATGACGCCATACACAACTTTGATAAGTAAGGTGTTTGATTTGTTTTGAATCAAAAAGACCTAATTTAGATGTTTCAGCTCACGTTATGCATCCCAAGGTGTGTCCACATCGTGGAAGATTTACTGCAGCCGATACAACTGCATTAAGTAGTAGCAGAAAAAGAAGACAACAACCAGGAGTGGACAATATTTCTGGGCAAGTTATGTCAATTTGCTTGCAGCATGATTACGAGAGTTTAGCTATTGGTTGTAATGGTGCTCAAGAGCACATGGAATTTAAAGCTGCCTGCAATCCAAGACAACAAATTAACAGTAAGTTGGTTGGTAGGGAAGAGTATTTCTGTTACTACTGAGTTGATTATTTTTAGGCTACACTTGTTTGGGTAGTTGGCAAGAAAATAATACCTACTATGTTATAACTTCTCCGACATCGAGAACGGGGCCTGATGTTAATCGTTATTGTTTTATTTATAACATTAATGGTCCACCTCAAAGTGCAATGTCCGTTAGCGACAGAGGAACAGAAAGAAATGCTAGGCCATTTATGCTTAGGCTATCTAGTGTTTCCGAGTCTTGCAAAAGGGACACCATAACGGGTGCTACAGGGTCTTGGGCTTTCAATTTTACCAGTAATGGTAAGTAATTCTTTACTTATTTATTAATTATTAGCATATTTATTTAAAAATATAACTGATAAAACTAAGAGTACCTAACACTTTTATGCACTTTCCAATAAATGTAATACAAATTAAAAATCCTAAAGTAGAGGGGTGCCTCAAGTTGGCCCCTCTCGGCATGAAAATGGTATTTTGCTAATAAAAAATTAACGAACCCACCACTTTCAAAATAATTTACAGAATTCGCCAGCACTTCGAAATTATGCACAAAAAATTTTGAATATTTATTCAGGTGCTAATAAGAGAAATCTGAGGCAATTTTAAGGAATTCGAGGAAATCTGCGGAATTCAGAAATAAAATAAAATGTATAAAATTTGCTATTTGTATAAAAACGTGAAAAGCCCTCAATACTTCGATAGATACTAACATTTTTTTTTCAATTCAATAATATTATTTTCAGATTTCAATTTATCAGATTTTCTTAAATTTTCGCGGATTTCTTCAGATTTCGTTGAGTTTCTTTATATCTCCCCGGGGCCTTCCTTAGTTTTTACAGTGGACTTCTGGAAAAAAAGTAGAGGAGCAAAAGGCACTCATGGAATTCCTTTAGATTTCCTCCTTAATCTCCCTAGATTTTCTCTGATTTCCTCGATTTTTGTTTTTGTAAGATTTCCTTTTGCCTGCACATCAGATTTTTATCGCACATCCCCACTAGCTTTAATGTTATTCTTGGTGAGAACACAGCTTAATAAAAATAATAAAATTTTGATTAAATCTTATTATTATTTTTGTAAATTGTATTTTTCTTTTCAGGTACATGTGCAGAAGTAGGATATTCAGATGTGAACCCCATTAGTTTACCTTCGGTAGTTCTAATTTTTGTGACGACATTAGCGGCGATAGTTTTAAGATGATATGAACATTAACGAAATTGAAGGAGGTATGAGTGGTTTGTACTGATAAAAAAGGACTTAGTAAAAAATGATATTATATTAAATAAACTTAACATATTAACTAAAAAAGCGTACGTAATTCTCGAATTTAAAGGTGCAAATCGTAAATTAACAGTTTAATTTGCAATGTTTTAATTAGTATTTGAAAACGAATTGTAATTTTAAACTTGAGTGTTATCTAACGGATTGATAGTCAATTTATATCTTAAGTTAATGCACTTTTTTTAAAAAATATTCTATATGAAAATTATATTTGGCCGTTGTTGGATTTGATATTTACAGTGTGATTTTGAATAACGGGTGCAAGGCTTGAAAAATCAATGTACAGTTTATACAAATTTTTAGTTCTTGCCTTAAGTGTACTAATATTGTAAAGAATGTATTTAAGTCAGTACACTTCATTTTATCTTATTTTACATGATTTAAATAATAAATAAAATTTTATAATATAGAAAATAAAATAATACAACAGAGCTTATGAATACAACGAATTGTTTTCACTTTTAATTGTGTGACACTTGCTAATATGTAAAGTTTTATAAATTGAAGTGTGTTGTCTATTTTTTTATATAGCTAATGTTTGCTCTTAAAAATGGGGATCTGCAAATTACATTATTCATCCTACTTGAGAATCCGTTTTAAGCACTTAAGGAAAGCCCCAGCATTCAAAACTTGACAGTTTTTCCGGTAATTGCACATCCCCAAAGCTCAATGATTCATAATAATCTGAATAGTTTTAATTTAAAAACTTATCTTAAATCTGTGATGTACTATGGTTAAGCTTATGGAAAATTGAAAAGGGCTGATTAGAATTAATTTAGATTTTATAATTTATTTTTAAGTGGGTGCGCATTTCTTGCCATTACATTTTAATTAGGTACTACTATACCATTTTTTTAATTAAAACATTAAAGGCCCAAATATAAACAAGGAAAGGTATCTACGGTAGATTTTATAAAACTTTTAGTTTTAAACAAAATTTTATACCGGCTGCAGAAAGTGTCGAGCGAATATTTTGAATTATGCATTGGTGGGTACCTACATAGTTTTTATTTATTTAAAATTGTAAATATCTTAATTTTATTTGTTTGCGTATAATTCAAAATATTTCCTCCATGGTAGGCTATTTAAAATTTATCGAATCAAATGTATATGTATGAGCTATTAAAAGTATACAAAAGCTAATTTGAAAGAGGACCCTATTAATGACGAAACAAAATTGTTGCGTTATGTAAAATTGTAAATATAACGAGATAGCTAGCACTTAAAAAAAGATTAGATAGGTATAAATAAGAATGTTATAGATTGATTCGACGAAACAAAAAATTAATTGAAGAACTGTTTGGTAGTGTATTTTTGCATTTTTTATGTGATTGACTCACTGTTTTTGTGTACACATTGCCAAAAAATTTACGTGTTATTATACTGTTTGAATATGCTACGATTTTATGTGTATAATAATTCAAATTATTAAAGTAGACGCCCCTTTGTAAAATATATACTATTGGACTGATTGTATTGTTTCTAATAACTTACTGAACTTTCTTTAAGTTGTTACAAGCAATTGAAAACCCCATTTCAACTGGTGTTTTTTTTAATAATTTAATTTTTGTATAAATTAGAATTTTTTTTGTAAATTATTGTAAATATGCAATGTTATCTAATTATTTTGTTATCATTTTTGAATCAGCTTATTTAAATTTATAACCGACAGAACCTTTTTGATTAATTTTTTATTCTTATTCTGCACTACTCTGTAATCAATCGTATTGTACATATTATTGCTGTGATGTTTATTTCAAATATTGGAATTAAAGTTTTTTATATTACTTAAAATACTTCACAATAGAATAATAAAAAATCTTATAAGTTTACAGACTTGTAAAAACTAAAATAATTAATTTTTAAAATTAATTATTAAGTTTAGGCTTCAAACTTTTACGATTACCATTTTTGCATCCATTATTTAGCTTTTTATCAATATATGTGTTTTTAACTACTTTAAAATAACAGTGTGTCCATTGATGCTTATAAGGGTTATATTTTGATTATAAAATAAATTAATGCCACAAATATTTTGTTTCATTCTACTTTTTCCTTTAGGACAAATATTTCATTGGCAGTATTTCACTGGAAAAATTAATACGGATAGCCAAGTCTTGAAGATGTGCGCCAGTTAGGCACACGAAACCAGTCGGCTGTAAATATATTAAAGTTCTGCAGAAGAGCGTTTTATTTACATTTAATCAAATATACCTCCATTAATTCTATATTACTGAGTCATAGAATGTTGGGTTAAAAATTATGAAAGTCATAAAAAAAACGATCCTTTTAATGACACCAGTTTTGTTGTTTTTTATTTCTACAATGATGAAATCTATAAGTTGGAATGAAAGTCTACCACTGGTCGGTAAAACGGTAAAAGTGACAGGTTTTTCACCTATTTTTAGCCATTAATTTAGCTTCTTGGAAACTAATCTCTACTCAAGCAAATTTCCAAAAATGATCCCCCTCAGAAAGGACCCATGGGGTATCACTATGGGGCGATTTCTTTTTCCACCGATGCATGGTCAAGGGTTTCTCTAATTCCATATAACTTTTTCACTGCTACCGTTAACAGGTCGACTGGTCAAAATTTTAATCTTTTTTTATTGTTGAGTTCATAAGTAGTTCTTAACATATATAAGATATACAGGGTGTCCGCGCAGAAAACCGACTGAAAAATATATTAATTATAATAAAAAAGAGATATCCGCGCGAAGTAATGCAACAGTTATGTAGGTTAGTGTTAGTTTATAATTTTTCTTTAGCGAAATTGTTCGTAAAAAAGAGATATCGGCGCGAAGATATGGATCGGTTATAATATAATCGCCCCATTGTACTCCTACTAATACTTCATAAGCTACCCTGACTCAAATCGGTGGAATTGAATTAAGATATAGATAATTAAGATATCATAGAATTTTCTACGTTTCCATAAATTTTCCTCTTTCTCAAAATTTTCTGGAATTCTCGGAATATCTTCAGATTTCTCTTCACTAGTACACCGTAGTTTTCTAACAATTTCTCCCTAGTTTGTTGTTGGGAAACCGAAGGAAAATCGTGATATACAAAAGTGAAGAAAAATCTTTAGAAAATTTAAGAATACTCCAGATGAGCTTTACTTTTTAGCTTTTTAAATTTTCTGGAATTTCCTTAGCCTTCCTAAAATATTCTGAATATTCTAAATTTTTTCGATTTTCACATTTTCTAAGTTTGCCTGGCAAGCGCGAATGGAAGGAGGGAGGATAACGCTGTATTATCTAACTCCTTCCTCATGACAAAAACCAACAAAATCTATAAAAAAAATTTTTTAATTTAAAAAATATAGGTACCTAAAATCTGATCAAAATAGATTTATTTACCCACTCTTTGCCAAACTCATTTACCACCTACATAAACTTTGCCTATAGATCACCCCTTGATTTTCAAACTATAGTTTAGATCTAAAGAATTTCTATGATTTCCAAGAAATTCCAAAGATTTCCAAGGGAATTCCAAAAAAGTGTACACAAAATGTTCAAGATATTTCCCCCTTGATTTTTTACATTTCCTCGAAATTCCTATTTTTTAAGATTTTCTTTCACTTGAACACCAGATTTCCCCAGCAATCCTCTTCAATGATATAATAAACTAAGAGCCAGTTGTATAATAGAAAATTAACTTTGGATCAGAGTTAAACCAGGATTAACTTTGACTTGGAGCACTCTGGTTGGATCAAGTTGATACTGAATTAATTTTTACCTGAGCTTTATACAACTGACCTTTAAGGTGTGATATTGCGCAGTTATCCACAATTACCAAAAATTGAAGTTCCAACTACCATGTCATAGGTTTAAAACATATTATGCGCGGGATATCACTACCATATGCCATAATTACCAAAATAAAACTTGCATTTATTATAACCTTCCTTTCATTGTATTTCATGGGATATTACCTACAAACTGTCCGCTGCCAAATTCCGACAGAAACCCATACAAATATCCTTCACAAGAGAACAGATACAGAACCTCTACTCAGAAGTACTTATCTTTTCTTCTGAACGTATTACTGTCAGACAATCATAAGGAAAAGAACCTCAATATGAATCACCAACCAATGAGATCTAATTTCGAATCGCTGAAGCTACTAGTAGATGAAAGAGAAATAGTAAGTTATAACGACCGAACTTGACACCCTCATTCGAACCACCCAGTTTAAAGAAAGCCTCGGGTTTCGACAAAATCAAAAGATGTTCTTAAGAAAATCTACCTTACCCTTAAGGTCATCCTTCTCAACATTAAAGCAGCACAGTTTCCCAAGATTTGTCTGAGAAGCGTTCAAAAAACCCTATCGCCCATAACTTTTCTTCTGGTTTTCAGCAAAATTCTAGAAAAAATCATCAGGAGCATTTTACACCATAGCTTAATTCATAGTCGATGTCATTAAATACTATAAAGGGACACCTGGGATCAATTTTCTTCCGACGTTTTGTGAGTCTTTGATATCTATGGTGGCCAGTCCGATTCCACTCCTTGTGTAAGAAAGGCGTTCCCATGAGATTGCTCATACTCCTAAAAGGCTATCTATCTCATAGACAAGTTAGTGACACTCATCTCCAGAACCACTACGTTCGGTAAAACATCCTTATGTTTTACCTGCTGACACTAATCAGTCCTTGGACCAACCCTCGAGAACGCCCTATTGGATGACTATTTAAATTAAGAAGAACTAAAGAATGACAATGGGGAATGGAAGCATGCCTAAGCACACAACCTGGCACTATTCATAGAAGCTCCAATTGGAAAATTCTGTATGACAAAGCTACACAATAGTGTGAACAAATTCAATAATCACTTATAATATCACAAGAGAATGAGAATAAATTGAAAATAATTTCACATATTTTCGAAAAGTTGTTGCCAGGCAATAGATACGAGAGCCCGAAGGGATCGAGTAGCTATTGTCAAACGGTGACAACTTTGAGCAAATATGTCAAATTATTTTCTAATTTATCGAATTCTCGTGTGATATTCGATTGATTATTTTTTTTTGTTGATTTTAATATTAATTTCATGGACTGACGATGTACTAAACCGTTTTTGATTTATTTTATTCATAATTAATTGACAGACGTCAAACCAAATAAATATGTTCTTCAAATTATTCTCGCGGCAATAATGTAGCTAGATTATTCCCACTAGTCTAATGTTTTGATTGGCAACTTTGATTGAAATTAAAAGTTTCTATTGGTTTTCAGAAAAAAAAAAAAATCTGTGATCAAAATCAAAAATCTTGTGTCATTACTCCAGCCGAAAAAGCAACAAATACAAATAAACACAAATGTGTTCTTAGGCAGTGAAAATATCAAACTCATAACGGAACAGAATTGTTTATTATATGGTCAGGTTAATGTTGTCCTTTATTTTGGGACAACTGCATCTATAGAGAAGTAATCTTTTGAGTCTTGACCAGCAATATACTATTTTAGGGTTAGGGTATAGTATGTTTTAATTTATTTCCTGGAGTCTGTTCTTTGAGATTCTCGTTCGTCCATTCGCAATGAGGACAAACGAGTACAACTTCTCTTTAATGGAATAATCAACAATTTCAAAAACAGCACGAGATCCAGAGTTAATTTTTTGGTGTGGGAGTTACAAAGATAAGATGCCCTTAAAGACACACTAATTTAAAATAGTTACAAAATGTGTATACGATAATTTTTAAATAGTAAATAATCCAATAAATGCATGTTTGGCTGTATAAGAAATATGAAAATGATTCTAAAAGAACAACATACAAATTTTATTTTTTTGCACAATACAAAAACTAATAATTATTATAAGTGAAATCTTAACAACAAATCACTACAAAGACAAAACGTGTATTAGGTAAATTACATTATTCACTAATAAATTCAGTCGACAAACCACATTCTAAACTTTAAAATAAATCGAGTATGTTCACTGTTTAATAATAAGTTTAAAAATGACTACAATACACTTTAAATTGCAATTACTTTAAATTCTGTACATTTTTAAACTTAATTACGTGAAGAGCTGCAAGTATCGATGTTGCAGATAATTTATTAACAGATAGGAAAATCACACAAAATTGTCACTAAACACATAAAACTCCTATACGATCCATGAATCCAAAAATGTTTTCAATTAAGAAATCAAGTGTAAATCATAGTGCGCATTATTTTTAATCAAAATATTCTTATTTTATTAAGTTTTAAATATTCTCATTCAGCGAACATAATAAATGTTCTTACAAAAATTTACACTTACACACAATTCACATTTAATCAGAAAATAAAAAGGGAATGGCATAATCAAGGTTTAATTTTAAATAAAAAAATAAAATACACACTAAAAAACAAAAACAATTTTCCTATAAAAAAATTTAATTAACTATTAGTCCGTTGCTTTTGCACTAACCTTCTTTAGATACACTCGCTTAAAATGACTTTGAGCTAACGAATGTATTATCGAAATAACAAAGTAAACTACCATAACACCAACAATACCTTCAAACACCACTTTTAAAACAAAACCACCGCCTTCTTGTTTGCTTGCGGTGCCATGTAACCTAGCTTTCTGATTGTCCAAAAATTCCCTAAACGGAATTTGTAATTTTTCACCAATATATGGAACAAAACTCAAACGCTGCAAAACTGCATTTATTAAATTTTCATTAAATGCAAATATCACAAATAGCGTTTGTACGAGCATTTTTATTCCGGCTTTTCCTATTACTGTAGCACCAAAAAAGGTCCAAAATGGCACCAAGAAGTGACCACACGTAATACCGGCTAAGTCAAATAGTGGATTTGGTATACTAGCACAAGCTAAAATGCCAAAAAATCCAACCCTCTGCACTAAATTTTCTACCGATAATTTTACACGTTCGATTAAGGTTAATCGTTCTTTTTCTTTATGCTGCAATTCTTCAAATTCTCTGAGTTCGTCGTCATCTTCAGGATCGTGTCTAAAACATTTTTAATAGATAAAATTTAAAAATTAACAAGCTAAGCAAATAGATTAAAAATGCAATTCTTTTAGCTTTAAATTTTTAGATGGGCATCAGAAAACTTATATAAAGTTGAAATAAAAGCTTCTCCCTTCAGCGGACATTTCTATTAAGAAGTGAGTTCACTGTACCTTATGCATCTGGGTGTAAAGTAAATCATTTATTAATATTCATATGGTGCGGTGAGCTTGAAGTTAATTACTAGGTGCACGTGAAAACAAGTAATACGAAAGAAATTATGATGTAATTGGCGATGTTAATCATTGAAAACCGATTGAAGGCTTGCTCTTTTTTTTTAAAGAAAAAAAAACATAAGTTGTAAGCCTAAAAAATCAAAAATTCTAATGGCGTCAAAAGAGCAAGTAATTGTTACAGAAAATGATCAATTACAAGTTTTTGTGAAGTTTTATCTAGTTTATTCAATTATCCAATTGAACAACAAAGTTAACCATTTTTTAAATATAAAATCTGATGCCAAACTAAAAAGTTTTAGGAGAAAAAGATTGCATTTTAAGGTATTTTCACGCTCAAGTAGGTATCATTAAATAAAATTATTAGCTCTTGAAATTAGCTCTACCTATAAAGTAGATATCTAATCACTGATAATAAAATTTAAAGTATTTTAGAAACTGTTAGGACTAGTCTTCTGCAGATTTTCCTTAATTTAGTTTTTTGCTCTTCATAAATTAAAAATAGTCTGCTTGCTGGCCTCAGGTAACATTAAATTATTAAAAGTATTCCTGTTCCAGAATTCCAGTGGTTCTAAATCCATGTTAGGTTCTAGGCCCTCCTGTACGTCACATATTTTCAACACACAACAGGTCAGGCAAAAAAATATCTAAAGAAGGCAATAACCTATTGCCCAAGTATAATACTATTGAGAAATTTCGGTGACATACCCCGATAAACGTGCAGCTTTGGCCATAAAGTAAGGTGGTAACTCTCCTAAAGCTGTACCAGCACCCCAACATATTGCTTCTACTGACACTTTTAATACTATGGCTAGAACTGTAATCTCCGATTTATCGTTTGAACAAACAATTCTAAAAAAGAAATCATGTAGCTTAAAAGAGTTTAATATTTTTACGACTTACTCGTCCGGATAAGGAGGCGAAGGAAAGTTTAGAGAACCACATTCGTAGGCAGCCAATGTAACTTTCGCTATATGTGGTCCTAAATATAGTACAAACGTATGTAAACCAGTTCCAAGACCAACGGACGATAAAATACCTAAAAAAAAAAGTATGTAGAATTTCAGAATTGCCAGGAATTTAATAAATTTACCTAGACCAATCCAATATAAGCACCGAATTAATTGTTTATAAACAGATTGGAACACAAACTGGTGAGGACCACCAACATTAAACCCTGCTGTAAATGATAATACTGTAATAACTAATAGTAGAACAACTTTCCTATATTGTAGAAGTCTGAAAAAAATCAATTAAATGTTAGATTTGCGCATGAAAATAATTTTAACTCACTGTTTCCCATAAATGTAAAACTTAAAGAATAACTCTTTGATAAAATATTCCAACGTTAGGACTGGCTGTTTGTATAAAACAATATCTTGCATTTCTTCTCTTTCTTTTTGTTTCTTGGCACGACTGACTGCATTGCTGTGTTTTGCTTCATTTTGTAGATTTGCGCTTCCGTTCGTAGTAGGAACCACATTTCTTTTATTATTCACAATCATTTTATGACCCAATCGTTGTAACTAAAATTTTTGCAAAAGTTACTACATAGTATACACAGTAATAGAGATAACATAAACAAAAGCACAAGAAAACGTACTTCGTTATCAACAAAATCATCGAAATTTAAAAGTAATGCGTCAAGATTTATAACACACGAATTATTTACAGTGGCAACCATTAGGCACAAACGAAAACATTTAATTGTTAAACTAAGGTCAATTTCTTAATCAGTGAAAACTTATCACGTTTTACATACTACTAAAAATAATTTCTTATCGTAGAGTCTACTATTCAAATTCAACATCTAAATAACAGTCGTAAAACTCATGTAGCGCATTATAGTGGTAATTGCATAATGTAATTATTGCTTAACATTATTTATGCTTTTATGTAAAAACACCTCATGAATTATTAAAGATGCATTTTTGTTCGCCACAGACCTTATTTTAAATTGATAATGAAGAAAACGAAACAAGATGCTACCATGCAAACGGAAGGCTGTACAAAAATCACAATCACATCTAATAAGCAACATAATAACAAAATTTATCAACTTGAATAGACCGGGCGACGCGTTGAAAACAATACAAAAGTAGGTTAATTAAGTAAATTTTTTGTCTATGTAACAAAATTGAAATAAGTTTAAATTAAATTACACAACAATGGAACTTACGTTATGTTATTAAAAGTCAGTAGGTATATACTACCGCCAAGGGTAGTTCCAAATTTTATTTTCTACACAATATCAACTGTATCACCCTCATATATTCAGATAAACTAACAATCTAAGATAAAACTAGAAAAGGAATTACGGTTGGATAATAATTTGAAAGTGTTTTGGGATAGAGAAGGAATGAGAGATAAGATATATAATGTAAATAATTCTAGAATAAAATTTCTAAAAGCGAAAGTTTACATTGCAATTGGTCATTTGGGATACGATAAATAAATTTTATAGGTGGATAAATTGATGAATATTAAAGGCTCTACGTAAGTGATATAAAGACGTTCGAAATTTAAAACAGAAGTTCTAAATTCATGGTAAATTTTCATTACTAATAAAACAATTATTTAAATTGTTGCAGATTGTAAATGTTTTAAAGAGCGCAGTCGTAGCGATAAAATGTGCATTACATTCTGCATATAATTATTATTATGTTGTATCGCATTGCAAATAAAGTTTAGTTACAATTACAATTACATTTTTTATTCTACATAATAAAGTTACACCTACGACTACAAAACCTACGATTTATCCCGAAGATACAACATAAATAATAAAACTTTTATACTAGGATTCGATCCATCGAACTTTTTTCTTAATTTTTAAAGATAAGCGTTTCTCAAATATTGTCTAACCGATTATAATTTAACCCTGTAACTGCACACTGGGGTCTCTGAAACCCCAAGAGTCATGTAAGTTAACCTATTATCAGCAATAATTGAATTTAAAAGAAAAACGCAATGTTCTGACTTCATTACACTTCATTATTAACTAAAACCATTCCAATGAGGGCATTGGAAATTAATATTAATGGTCACAGAAACACAATAGGTTCCATTTTTGGAACGTTGACTGAAAATAAGAAATATTTAGAAAATATAGATCAGTTTCAAACTGCTTAGTTGCTTGTAATACAGTTTTGTGCATTTACTTTATTTACATTTCCCAAAAAAGTCGACAATGGCTGGTAATGTGTTAATGCCACATGTTCTGTATTTAGAAGGCGTAATAACTATATACCACAACAATAAGCAAAATTATATTAATAAATTCACTGCAACCGTATCTTGATTAATTAAGTTTGTTCAAAGAATACTACATTTAGATTTCATGTGACCAATAAAAAAAAATATTAAACTGATTTAGATTGATTTAATTTCAACTACAGTAACTACTAATTAAATTAGATTGAAAAATATCAAGCTTAGGTTCCGTTTATTTAATGCATGTATAATGTACAAAGTGTAATTCTCACGAATTGTATTCATGATGTGGATGATTTACTTCAGGATAAAGTTTGTTATTCTACTTATGACCTCTGACTTTTTAATTAGATTGCCATATAAATAAGGAATTATATTTTTCTAAATGAAAATTAAAGAATCTTCCCAAGTTTCCACTAATTAGATGAAACCTTGTAATTTTCAAAGAAAAAGAACAAAATCAAATCGAGCTATGAACAAGCTCATATTAAGGAATGCTAGTGGTTCTAAAACTGTTTTGCCAGAAAGTTTTGCAGCTTTTTGACTGAAACTGTCGAATTATTTCCTATTCTTGTAATTGTCTAGAAGAAAATGTGATTTAAAATAAAATTTTTTTGAGCCTCATAACCCATCCCTATGTACTAGTATTGCTTTATTAACAAGCAAGCATGTAACCCACCCCTTCTCAAAAATAATTGTGTTCTTGAATCTCTGATGGAAATCACTTTCTTACTATTTCATCAAAAATATTATTCCCCTGATGGGGGTAGCAAAATTCGTACGACAGAAAAGTAGTTTTCTCTCCCGGCACCGACGCGACAGACGTCAACAAAACCGAATTTGTCGTTATATTTTTTTCACAATATAACATAAATTAAATTATGATATTTTTAGTGGGTTAATTTTGCTCTTCATATGAGGAAAAATAGTATGTTTGTTTCAAGAGCAAAGTGATGTGGATTACCGACCTCATACTCCGGTCAGCAAACGCCACGTCAGGGAAAAAATGACCCACTTTGCTCCCCCCAGTAAATATAGTATTTATTGGAGTCCCTTATTTCTTTATGCCGCTAAGAAGTACTAGAAACTCCAATAAGAATTCCTTACAAATTACAATCGTAGGATAAATTGTTATTATTTAATTTCAAATAGAATTATTGTGATAAGTAGATTTGTGAAATCAGCAGCAGTGCCGTTCGGTGTCAACATCGTCATTACCTCTTCACACCAATATTATAACCTCGAATCGGTGAATGTCACATTAGTTTTACACATTACTTCCATAATGAGGGCTAATAAAAATGGTATTCAGAAAAACCGGTTGCATTCCCTTTAAAGAAAGGTGGACAGTGAATGTGACAACAAAACAACGGAAAATTACGGAAAATTGTTGAAGACAATATTTTTTGTATGTACTTGTATATTAATTACAACAACAAATAGCAATAAAAATCGTTCAAGAGAATAGAATACAAAACTGCATACTTAACCCTTACTTGCCACACCAGGGTGTACAATACCCCAAATCCACTTTTAGTTAATTTTAAGTATACGCCAAAGTATTTTTGTATTCAAGTTACATTTAAATCTATCACAACAGGGCGAATTATTTTCAGTCTATTAACTCCCCCACCAAAAATAAGCGCTAATGTTTCTACCTCCACAATAAAAATGATCATATTGCAAAATGATTACTTTTTTTCAATTTCAATATTAATAATTATTGACGTCAAATAGTTCGCATCGTTCTGATTATAATCATAAAAATAATAATAATTATTATTTTAAGATTTTATCACTAGTAAATTATCGTGCAAGTATAAAAATCAATGTGGTTTCTAGAAAATACGTTTAAAAGTAAGAAACAGTTTTAACAATTTATTAGTAGTATGTATACATGAAAATTAATGCAATCAAGTCAAATTCGAACATTTACAAATGCAATATTAAAACTAGTGGCATTAGAGTAATATTCGATAAATTGCTTCGTCATGACTTCAATCATAAAGATTTTCATTGACATAGAAAAAAATGAATGAACAGAATTGACGAAGACATCCGCGTTCGTGTGACCAAAATTAAGCTGTGTCGTTTCTAACTAGATATCATAAAACAAATAATCTTAATTATTAGATACAGAAGATCGCACACCCAGTAAAATACTGTCATAAGTCGAAATTTGTTGTTTGCGATTCACGAACTCATTAATCATTAGATTGCATTGCGAGTACATATATCAATTGCAAATGAAGATGTTGACTATACTTCAACTTTCACTATGATTATTATGTTGTCGTATTTTGAGAGAATACTTAGCTACGGAAATGGGTAAACTGCAAAACATTTTAAAAACAGATGAATTGTGCCGAATAACTCTCGTTGTTAGAATATTATATTAGTAATAATTAATAATAAGAATAGTATTATATCTATTATATCGTATAATCAGTTCTAAAATCAAAACCCTAAGTATAGGCGGTATAGGTATACCAACACAGAGTGAATAGTTTATATTTAGCTAGAAATATTGATTAACTTTGTTTTTATCAAAAAATATGTTTTTAATTTTTGAGTGGCTGTATTGCATGGCGTAGGTTTGTGATTCAGATGTTTGGTTTATTACTTTTATTGGTGTAATTTTCACATTTCCTTAAGAAATGAAGAAATGTACGAGAGCCAATTGATGCATCTACCAATAGAATTCTTACATTAAATTAAATGCTTGCAGAAACTTTGCACCAACTCACCATAAGAGTTCGCTCTGCTAATATACACTCAAGCAAGCCGATAGAGGTAAATTTATGCCCGGTTTCATAAAACTTTTAGCGGGCCACCGCGCCGTTGAATTTAACTAACCAATAAATAATTATTTCTTAGTGCTAACCATCCAATAGAAGAAAATGAACTAAAAATGCAAATTTCACTAGATTTGTGGTATAAATAGTATATGCACTTGTAAAATGAATATTAAACAGAACTAAACAAAACGTTAAAATAATAAATTCTTAACAGTAAAGTGTAGAAAAACAATACTCAGAAAATTATCATTAAAAAAAAAAAGACATTTAATTATCACTTGGTAGGTTAGGATTAAAAATATTAAAAAATAATATAATATTACGTTACAAAAATTATTTTTAATAATTAAAAATTCGTAATGCGATATAAAGCCCTATTTCACGGTTATATTCGATCTTCAGTCGCATATAACGAAAAATATAAGAAACAAGAAAAAATATTCGAACTACAGTAGAATCCGCTTAATGTGATCACTTCGGGCCAAGGTCATTTTAATAATATTAACTGATAACTGATAACAATTAGCGAAATTTAGAAAAATGCGAATTTTAGAAGACTTCGATTAGAACAAGATAGAAGAAAAAAAGGAAAGAAAAAGTGGCCGGTTTCCAAAAAAAATGATCACAATAACCGACTGATAACATTATCCGAGATTACATTAAGCGGATTCTACTGTATTTAAATAAAACAGAATGTACAAAAAATATTGATATTGATAAAATTGACTAAAATGACTTACCAATAACTCCACAAAAATATCAAATCTAACCGATTGCCGATGCTATGTGTTGAAATTAATTATTTTTAACGACAAAATTCTAGAACATCATCCCAATAGTGTTCCCGCATCATTATTTTGCTAATCGCAGAACGTTTCGGTCTTAACTTTTTTTTATGAAATTCTAAAAGCGATTCGCATAATTGGAGTTCTATTGTATTAAATTTCCTCTTTTTTATGTATTGGTATAATACAGTTGTTTTACTTGGATTAAGCGATTACCAATCTGATGTTGTAAAAGGAAATAAAATTATATTTGATTTTTAAATTTAATCGAAAAACAGCATTTTAAGAAACTTACATAAAATACGTCGGACCCCCCCCCCCCTGTAAGAATAAACCTTTACGTAATTAATTGACGGCACCTCAAGTGTTTTTGATTTTTTTATATGATAATTTTCTGCGTTTGTATTTCTTCTGAATTATACATTTGGGTTTACATTCTCTGCCTCTTTGGTAATACTAATATAGTTTTTTTTTAATTCTTTTAGTTTAATATATCAGGCTTGCTTTCCGGTTAGCATTTTGAAATGAACTATTTATCAGTTTTTACGAACTCTATTGTTATAAAATTCTTCTATCTATCGGAAAATGGGTGATTCCATTATTACATAATATGAAGCTAATATGCAAAATTATAATTAGGATAGGATACTACATAGGATTATCGCATAAGTATGTAACTAAATACAAAGGGTAACTGCACTGATATTGGACAGCTAAGACAATTTTTTTTAAACAAAAATACATATCTAATTTTAAAAGAATTTACAAACACCGATTATGTCGAGAAAAGTTACTTAATACTTATAGTGAAATAGTGTAAGAAAGTATGGCCCAATTCCCATTTATAGTCCAATTTTTGAATATTTGTTTGAGTAAGATAAAATAAGTATTTCTGCACTAGTGCAGAAAAGTAATTTTATCAGGAACTCTGTGCATTTTACTTTTCCACACGTTTTATTTAAGTTTTTAGTTAATTATGGCACCTCTCCGTTCATTTGAAAGCTCCGAAAGCCTACATGCATTTTAATAGCAGTTTAAAATTGATTTGGAAAACAGGACAAACAGATCAATAGTATAATAATAAAAAATAATCAAATATCATGTTCAAACTGACAGTTTCTATTACTTAATTATTTTTATTCAAGTTAAACATCAAATTTTTTTATTGCGCTAATGACGACTCTCTCACGCGAAATTAGTCGAATCGTTGTAAACTATTCGCGAAAAAGTTTTAAAATACCTATTCGATTTCAGGCATTCGCACGACACTCTTAGCGCGAGGTAGTAATCAAATTTGTCTACTCATTGTCATTCGGTAATCTGCTATTTTTTCCAACTAATATGTAAACTACTACAGTTATTATTCTAAAATATTTTAAATAATAAGCTTGGAATTTTTGATTACAAATAAAAATGAAACAAAAACAAAATACCGCTCACAATTTTTTTTTGAATGCTATCCAAAACATACTGAATAATAAATAAACATCAAACGTATTTCTTTTTAAATTAAAATTTCTAAAAACAAAGATAGGTAAGATATAGATGACATAAATATACACAATGTAATTTTTACAAATTTTATGTATTTGAAAAAAAAAGTATCATACTCATGTTTTTGATAATCAAGATCACCTTTTACAATTTAGTTTTTAACAACTTCCTGTCCGATTGAAACTAAATTCGACAAATTAAAAACATCGACTACTACTACTATTGTTATAATACTTGAACGCTAGGTGTTCCATTTAGATGTCCCAAAAACTAACTTTAAAATTTAATTATTAAAGAAAGTTGCAATTATTGATCTTGAGTGAAGAATAAATGACCTCCTTTTAAGCATAAAATTTGTTCTCAAAATTTGGTCAAGCATTGAAAAAAGATAATCAATTAGCATTTTACTATTATTTATATTGTTAGTTCAAAATGGATAGAATAATAATTATTAGCGTAAGCTGGCGTAACTATTAAAACTTCCTAGTTCTGAATTCCAGTACTGACGCACTTTGGAAATAGAGCCAATTTTCTCTAAATCGAATTCTCGTAAAGCATTAAATTTGTTAGAATTAGGGAGAATTTGAGTTAGAGAAAGCAAGAAAAAACTGCAAAAAAAGTTCATTCACTTACAAAACGGAAATATAGTACCAAGTTTTTAAAAGAAAGTTTTATACATTATTTATACGTGTAAATCACACAACAGCGTCACGACATATCAGAGGTCCTATTCTTGAGCTCATAAGACTTGATTCGCATACGCAAATACGAAATTTTCGTATACAAATGAAGTATTCGCACTCTATGATTGATCGAAACATCATGGTTCGTATGCAAATCAAATCGAGTGAGCACGAGAAGAAGGCCTCAAGTAGATGCGGCGAGTTTGTTAGAGAAATGTTTACACTTAAATCCTCGAAAATACAATCGTTCAAATGCCTGACATTAGAATATATTCCAAGTGATTTAGAGTGAGTTGACTGTACTCAATTTAAACAACAAAAACAAATAAAACGTCTACCTGTTAATTACCTAAAATGTTTTGGCAATACGTAATTACTAATTAGTATTCACTTGGGTAAAGAGAATTACGCGTTAGGCAAGGCTTCTCAGCACTTCACACACGGTTAAATTATTATGTTTTGTAAATTTTAAAATGAAATAACAAAAAGAAAAACGGAACTGAAAGTAGTTTATACACAAAAATAGTGGTTACTAACTAAAAAGTTATTACAATAAAATAACTAACTGTACGTAAAAATTTCCTGTTTATCAGATTAATTAAATTTCACTTTAAAACTTCGTGCAATAAAAATTTAATTTTTCAGAATGCGATAATTAAACCTAATCTAGAATATTAAATTTAATATAGAAGTATGTATTTAAGTAAATTGATCAAATATTTATACAGATAATTGCAATTAAGGTTATTTATACTAAAATAATTACAACTAAAAAATCTTTATCAATTTAATTCACAACTTTCTCTGACGTCATTATAATGATCTCAACCAAAAGTCAATAACTTTAGTGAAAAACGTAATAATGATTTTTAATCTATTTGGAGAAAAGAGATAATAAAAACGTATTAACCACTTTTACCTTGTATAATATAGAATTAATTCCTAAATTCAACCTCCGTTGCTGATGTTCATCGGAGGAGGACTAAGTTAAGAAATTCCGTTTAGTTTGTGATTTGAACCCAAAACCCACTGTGTTGTGGTGTGGATGTATTTTCAATTAATTCAATATTTCTTCCATTAATCAAATATTAACAAAGCTGACGTGTAATTTAATTTTGAATCAATTGATATTCTTAAAATCTCACGATTCAAATAATATCTACTCAGTTCTTTTGTTACAAAGACAATTTCAAGGCTATACCTTTTCATTTTCCGGGTTAATAGATAAAAATATGTTAAAAGGTCCATTAGTTAATCTACATAGGTAAACGAAAGAAAATATAGAAACATAAAAATACATGCAAAATATAACTAACACACAACTCGAGGCATACCAATTCAACTTTGGTGCCAGTGGTTTTCTGGCCCCTTCTTCTACACTCAGCCTTTAATTGTTCTTTTGTGAGAGTGAGTAGATCATCGGGAACCTTAAGCCCCACCGTGTTAGTAACTTTTGTAGTCTGAATGGTTGTTCGATTTGTTAAATTTGTCACTGGTATCGAATTTTGAGAATTTCGTGATCTAATTCGTTTTCCCGCCATTACCTGAAGTGTATCCAATTTTCATGCTGTTAGTATATTCAATTAAAAAAATTGTTAAATTGAAAAAAATTTAGCACTAAAAACTAAGATGCACGTACACAGGAATATGTTCGCTACGATAGTGATATTATGAAATAATAGTGATTGGTTTAGTACAAACGTAATTTCACGTGATGAATAATAAAAAATAAGTCAAAAAATTGATCAATTGAAAGATGTCGCGCATACAGGAAACGTCAAGTTTTCCAACAATACTATTTTATAAAAGAAAAAATTACATTTGAACAGAAGCAACTGATATAGGCATATTGCTAAAAAATTTAAGCCCTGCAAATACAATACGAAAGCCGCTTGAAAACTAGGAGCCTCAAAAAAATTATAAACATAACCTAAAATTAACAAAAGTCATTTGAAGTTTGACAAGCTAGCGATTACATTTTATTTTTGAATTGCAGAATTACTTATATTATTAAAAAAGTGTTGTCTTACCCCTTAAAAATATAACGAGCGTACGTATTTAATTGCACTTAACACAAAATTCAATTACTTTTTTTCATACAATTTTGACAATTACTGTTGCGTCGTGTCACGTTTTGTTTAGTCCACGTTGTCACGCCATTCTTAAATTACTAAGCAAAAAATTACAAATTTGAATTAGGTTAATTTATTTAAATAAATTGCGAAATGAACAAACAAACGTCTCACCTTGCGTCTTTTTCATTAACCAAAGTGCAAATTAACAAGTGCACCGCCAGTGGCGTAACATTCACTATCTATCCCCTCCCAATTTTAACCAACCAGGTCACCAAAACAAGTTGCAGTGTTTACTTTTTATTTTTTAAATTTAAATCTTATAATAATAAAAATAGTGAACCTAATAATTTACCAAGTAAAAGGAGCACGTTCACGCAATAAACGCACTCCACTTTGTTCCCATTCGGTGTCGAGTATCCACAACTCGTGTGCAGTTTCCAGACAAGACATTATAGATGCGCCTTTCCAGGCTGCCATCGCGGGATCCATGTCTCTAGGGTTTGTTATTATGTCAAGTTGCTCTAAAAAACAGTTTAGATTAACATATCCTTCAATTCTAAATTCAGCCACATACCAGCTCGAAATAAATATGGAATTTGTAAAGATATTCTATTATGCAACCATGTTCCAATTCCTGAAAATTTCATACCACCACCGACCACTAATATACAGCCATACATTTTCCGCTTTAAATCTTCAGATGCTGTAAAATAAATATTAAATTAACATCAACAATGGGGATTAGATATAATAATACTTACGACATCTGTCAATACTTTGCAAGATAGCTTGGTCTAAACCCAATATCTGACCAGGATTGACAATAAAGTCTTTATCACAATTAGATGTAACTATATCGATGCTATCTACCACTATGTCATCGTCGTTGGGATTAGCAGAAATACCCGACTGATCTAAATAAGAATCGTTCATAATATCAGAAGAAGGTTCCAAATTTTCTTTCATTCCTTTTCTCTATAAAATAGTGAAAATCAACGATTGTAATATTATAGAATTAATTTGTATACCCTGGTCTCACGTAAGTAGTTTTCATCATGTGGATCTTCGGGATCACCCGTGGACCTCTTCTGAGTATGGACGGATTTTGGACCGGTAACTCCAAAGAGTTCAGGAGTAAACAAACTTAAAGGAGCTACTATGCATTCATCACCCACTTGAATGGTGTACTGTAGCATGGGCTTGTGTGGTTGTTTCAAGATGAACATTTTTTCCTCAGACCCACAAACATCCAAATTTACGTGACAAAAATCTTCTTTTAGCTTTTTTAGTAACATTGCATCGAGTTTATTCTTATCATTACATGTTTTATAGGGAAACGCACATTTTTGCAACAACCAATAGAAAACTTGGGTGATATCACTTCCTCCATAATCTAAGCGTACCTGAAAAATGAGAAACTAAATTTATTGCCCCTAAAGAGAGAAATTTTCAATGCTATTTTTAAGATGATTTAAATTGTACTATGAAGTACAGGGGCATACCTTCTTTTGAGACTGAGCTCTTTATGATATACTCGTATAGGCGAGGTAGGTAGAACTGGATCAATGCATTCAAACATAGAGCTGACCACAGTTGACAAAGGGGGACCTATATATTCTACCCTTAACTCTTTTTAGTCAAATTTTTATTAAAATTTAAAAAATTTCCAATTCATATTTTGAAATAATTGAAATTTATTCTTACTTTATTTTTTAATTTTAAAATATCTATACCAGGCTAAAATTGGTCCAACCTCTTGGTTGTGGAAGTTAAAGGATTTTTCTTTTAAAGAAGTAAAAAACTATTGAATTTTAATTTTCGTTTTAATTACTAAGGTAGTGGTTTTAAAACTAATCTTCATAATATGGTATCAAACAGGATGTATAAAAATAACAATCAGTGTTAAGATTTATGAGGATTGTATTTTAAAATATATTTTTAAGTTGATAAATCATAATATTAATATATTGTACATAAAAAATACGCTCTTGATTTTATTACAAGATTGAATGACCTCTTTCACTGTTATATCACTCTGAATAGCAAATAAATACAAAAATAAAGTTGATTGATCTTTTAAAGATCCTGTATGCAGTGGCGTATCGTGAATTTTTCATTTGAGGGGGCTAAATATATAAATAACCCCAACCCAACTCAAAATGCTCAGTTTTTTTACTTTGAAAAATTACTGTAAATAAGTAATTGTTTTAAAATTCTTAAAATAACTATGACATTTTAACAGATGGTTTTTGAAATCAGTCTTATTTTCAAACCGATACCGAAATATCGGGCCCAATCAGCAGATCACTAAAACACTTCTTTTAAAATAAATAACACTCATATTGAATAGTTTACTAAATAATGTTAATATCATTATTGTCCATTGTAATATCCTTGATTTACCTATACTGTTGATTGGTTATGATCACAAAAAGCTAAATATGTATTGTGATGCCAATAATATAATTATTGCAAGAGTAGGTACTATATCATTTATATGTTTGTAATATATTGTTTTACCAAACAATTGAATTTTACACCACTGACGCAGAAATAATAATAATTATGTTTCTTCGATTTTGAATGCCGCTGTTCGAGTTAAAAAAAGTAAATAACAAAAATTTTTGGTTTAATCTAGGAAAAGGTTTACTTATTTATCAAAAACTCTACAACATTATCACAGTTAAATTTCTGCTAATCTATTCATAATTTAATTTATTCTTAAGAAAAATATGTAACACATTCAGTTTGTACTTCGTTTAAATCGCTCATATTGTTGAAAATCAAAAGCATTTCCTTTAATCCATAAAAAAGAGCGAAGAAAGCTAAAAAAACAGCTTACTTCTACATTTTTGTAAAGAAAATAGTAGGCAAATTCAGGACTGTTCCCTCCTCAACCTCCACGTGTCGGTTTGGCCGCCTCTGGGTAGCAATTATCGTAGGTAACATACCGATAAATCGCAGGTATGTTTACCCAAGAACATCGCGAGATGTTCATTTTTTAATAGCGTACGGGACAAATCCCTCCGAGCAACACACGAGTGATGTTCTCAACCTAGCGGCATCACTAACTATGACAATCAGCAGTACAAAACTTGAACACAAGAAACACAACTCAAAATTACTTGGAGATGGCCTAGAAGCAGTAATACAGAGGGTAATCAGATAGATCATGTAATGGTATCAAAAAGAAGAGCTACGTTGATAAGTGATGTGAGGACTTGCAGAGGTGCTAACGCCGACACACACAACTATCCAGTGTAAGCGGTAATTAAACAAAAAACTGTAACAGAATATGGATACAGAATGCAGACGTATTTATGTCAAACTAATGTAAACGAGGTGTGGAAAAATATGGGAGAAAGTATCATAATAAATGTAGAAAAAGTGATAGGTTTTAAAGAGAAAGTAGGATGGAAAGCACAGTTTGACGCTGAATGTGCAGAAGAAAACAAGGATATGTAAGTGTTATAGAAGAAAGCAATGTAAAAAACAATATGAGAAAATTTTAAGAACAGATTGAGAACAAAAAAGAAAACATGAGATTAAAATGAGAAGAATAAAAGATGACGAAGGTAGACTGGTAAACAAACCAGAAGAAATAAAAAGAATTTGGATGAAAGACTCTGAAAAATTGCTAAATGTAGAAAAAACAGGATAATAAACTGGAATAAATTGAATTAGATGTGATAGAAAATGAAGATTATAATATTGTAGCTTAGTATCTATAAATAGATCTTAGATATAATAAACCGATTCAAAAACGGAAAAGCACCAGGTAAGGACAGAATGGCAGATGATTATGAATGGAGGTGAGTTATTGCATATTCTTTGTGAGCTGGTACGTATGAACAATGAAAAAAAAAGGAGATGTAGAAGTTTGTAACAATTATAGAGGTATTACACTCCTAAATGTGACTTATAAAATATTTTTAACAATAATATAAGTACAACAGACTTATTATGCATACTAACAAAATTATTGGTAACTACCTATATGAATTCAGGAGAGGAAAATCAACAATTGATGCTTTATATATTATTAAACAGATTGGTGAAAGAAGCTACAAATACGACATGGATATAGGTATATAGAGAAGCACTACAGGCCTTGTAGGCCCAGGGCTGAGTAAAATTTAGGCAATTAATACTCCACAGATATTACTAGCATTTTGTGAGAGAGACACGGTCGAAATAGCCAGATGTACTTGATCGGGAATGATATTCACGACTGTGCTCTAGGATATGGATATACATACATCTGTTTATTATTGACTTCAAACAGACGTTCAATAAGATAGATAGATGTGAGCTGGCGAGAACCATAAAAAAATGAAAAATACTATCTAAGCTAATAAGAATGATCAGAATGACAATTGAACAAACCTCGGCCTCAGTAAAACCATCGGTAAACAGCGGTGTAAGACAAGGAGATGTGCTGTCTGGGAATCTGTTTAATATAAACAGTAAAAACGTTTTCTTTGAATCAAAAAAACTATTTTGTTTGAATTATTTTTTTTAAAGCAAATACATTTTGTTTAATTCATATAAAATATGAAATGAGAAATGGGTCTCATTGTAAATTGCGACAAGACAAAATACATGAAATGGTCTCCTTGTTAGTTGGGCTACCCTGTATAATATACTAGTTTGTGCATATTCAATCGCAGGTTATGAAATAAATCGGGCCTTCTTTACCACGTAACTAATAAGGAGATGGTCAGGTGTACGAAATGTTGTTTACCTTTATAAAGGGTGATTTTTTAGCAAATTTCTTTTTGGCAACACTGTTTTTGGCAGCTCAGCTGTTTTCATGTAACATGTTACTCTCAAACATATTTAGTTTGGTCTATAATTTAACCACGAATCAACTTACAAACGAACAATGCTTGCAGATTATTGAAAATTTATTTATTTATTATTTTGACACCTCCTACGTAAACTATCGTAACCCACAAAATCCCAATTTTTACTTTTTTGCAGAAATTGACTGTACTATATCTAATCTTAATGTTACCAAAGCGAAAGTTGCAAAAATTATACCGATTCTTTTTTAAATTGCAACAAAATACATTGACATTCCACTTAAGAGCATACACATTACAAACTTTAAAATGCTCTCCTGTAAAATTAAGATTTTGAAGATACGATAGTTTACGTAGGAGGTATCGATTTATTGAAAAATTATTCAGTGAAAAGTTTATTTCACTTTGGGGCCGGTCAATTGGCCGCCTAGATCGTGCAATTTAACGCCTTTAGATTATTTTTTGTGGGGCTATGTTAAGGCTCATGTCTATAGGGACAAGCCTGCAACGGTTGACGCACTGGAAGCCAATATTGAAGAATTTATTTTTACGATACCGGCCGATATGTTGGAAAGAGTATGCCAAAATAGGACCCAACGTATGAACCATTTCAGGCGCAGCTACGGTTAACATTCACATGAAATCATCTTTAAACATTGAATTATATAGACTGTTCTATCGACTTAAATAAAGATTTCATACATTTCTCTAAATTTTATGTGTTTTTTTTTAAATCAAATCCGAATCACCCTTTACTACATAAATATTGTATGAAGGATATTAGATTTTAGTAAAAATATTGATTTTGCAGGTTTTTGTGTTTTGTACAGTGGCGGATCTAGACAATTTTTATAGAAGGAGCGATTATTAAATATGAAAAATAATAAAAATCGCCCCCCCCCTAAACCCGCCATTGTTTTTTCATTAAAATTGTTACATTATTTTCACGTTAAATTTATCAAATCAATGCAAATTTTATATTTCCCTCATCTGTTCTATTAAAAACTGTAATTTCAATTAAATAATTCCCATTGATGTAATTAATAATAGGTATAAAATAATTCACGAGTTGAAAGTTATTATTAGGTTTCAATGCAGTTTGTTATGAATTTAAATGATTATTAAGATAAACGAATTTTTACCTTGAGGTAAAGCTACAAATAACTTTTAAAGCCTACTCGTTACCTACCCTTGTGTTTGGATGACAAAGACCATCTTCAACACATGAAACAGAAGTTTTTTGATCTCCAACATCTACTACACATGCATAACTTAAACCAGAGCCAAAAGTTGCAGCTACATGATCCTAAAATAAGACCTTTTTAATATATGACATAATAATTAGTGTAATTTTTACTTGAACTAAAAAACAACTACCGAATCCTATTTTGATTAGCACTAAAGTTGTTAGTTCTCTAATATAAGTTCTATTGTATACATCAGGAATTATTAAAACAGCCTTATAAGACTTCAGATCTTTTTGTTCAATATTTAAGTGAGTTTGTAAAACGTGTAACCAAATTGTTTCTAGGTCCGCCAATATAGCTGTCATTGAACCTCCAGGACCTGGGTGTATATTGAAATCGCCCCTACGATATGGAAAGTGAACATTAAAGTCTTCCATTGGGTTAATTTTAAGTATCTACAACACAAATTAAATTTAAAATGTTTGTTGATTTTACAGAGCCTTAAAATTACATCACTTCCGATAACAGTGTCACCTTCGGGAGTCATCCATTCTCCACCACTCGGAGCAAGTACTTCCGATTGTGAACGCCTATTAAATGCTGCAATTTGTTGTGGGGGTGTTGCATATCTACGCCGACCATCTGATTGTAAACACGATTGTAAAGTATGTGAGATAGTCAAACGTGCTGATTCAATTTCTTGAGCTAGACTCTAAAAAGTTACAAATTAGAGTTGTATAAAAGTTTCTTACATTTGTTACCAAGTCAACTCTGGGCGGTAAAAAGACATCGTCATATTTCTGACCTGCTTTATATTTCTTTCGTGCAATTGCATGTAAAACTGTAATCGGATTTACGTCAGATGCTCGACCGATTCTTAAATTTAGTGATCCCGGATGAATTACTATTATAGATTTGGAATGAAAAAATTCGGGCGGAGCAGTAGGTAATGGCGGTATTGACATTACATATAATTATATTCACAAATACTTCAAACACAAGTAGTTCCTGATATAAAAAATTAAACACAAATAAGAAGAAAATTGTAAGGTTAGGTTTTAAATTTATAAACAATGGCTATGATCAGTAAACCATTGCTCAGTACACACTATTTGCTATGATACGATTGATAGCGTATTTTAGGGCGTGTTCGGTTTGGCGGTTTAAGTGGTTGAAAAATTTCATTTAATTTAATTGCCATTGAAAATGGGAATTATAATTTTGAATTTTCAAAATTATTAAAACTTTTAAAATTAAATAATTCACTAAATTACCAAATTGAAAGTATGGGGTAGCTTTGATTAAAATTATTCGCTATTTCATCAAAAAGTATCAATTTATATATAAAATAATTTTTATAATTATTTTTTCATATAAATCGTGGTGTTAGGATTGTATGATGTGCTCGAAACTGCAACGTGTTTTGAAATTTTCTGCGCATGACGTCAGTCACGAAACATTGTCACGGAACAACCGCTGTAATAGCTCACCACTATCTCACCACTATTACAAGTCGTTTTTTTAAGATTTTACATTATTTCAAACAAGTATAAATCAATAAATACAATAATCTATATACGGGGTGCTAAATGAGTTAGCTGAACATAGGAAATTAACATGTAAAAACTTATTTATGCAAATTCCTGCTTCCCTAATTTATTTAAGGCATAGTTGAAATGAAAGACACAAAAATAAAGCAGAAATATAAATTTCAAATGATAGGAGCATTAAATTTCATCTAGCTTTTACTTAAAAAATCAAAAAATGCTTTTGAAATTGTTAAAAATTTTATTTTTCAGACTGCGGCCATATAAGTTTCCAATGTAATTATTTTTGAAAATACAAATTAAATTGAATTTATTACTTGTGATTTGCGGAATGTGATTTATGTTTTTCAACAAATCAAATCACCATATTTCAAATTTGCGTTCAAATTTGACCAATAAAACAAAAATCGCATTCCGCAAGTGCATTATCCACCGGTAGATTATTTCTATTAAGCGTGAAATGCCACTTTAATCTTTGTCAATTTAAACAAATGGATTTTTGGTTATTTTATTAATTTATTATTTATGTAATTTTGTTGTATTATATAAAAATAAGCTACGGAGGGTGTATTTCAATAGAAAAGACATTCTTAGTTGCAATTAAATACGAACAACCGCGCCAGCTTTTTAAAATTGTTCCGTACTGATGACGTCAGTTCGAAACTGCGCATAGGCACACCATATAATCCTAACACCACGATATAAATTCAAAATTTAAAACAAATTTAAACGTTTTTATCAGAAATAAGTGTATAATACATAAAGTAAGTAGTTGCCTTTGTTCTTTTATTTACAATCCCAATTAGTTTAGTTAGTGTGTTTATTTGCAATCAGTTAGTAATCGATCCATTCCTGAATTTTAATAAGTTGAGAAACTGTTTATTATTTACTTTCACCTGCCAACTAATCACCAAAGCTATTTTGTATTACTTTCCACCTCTCATGTTGGGAAGTGATCACTTCCCTTAGTAATAAATAATTTTTGTATAAATCAGAAATTATAAATTATTAATTACTTTGTAACAATTTTTTGTTAATTGTTGCGCGATCCCTTGATGACGATTTTTAGTTCGCCTATGCTTAGTAAGGCACGCGCGAGGGATCGTGGAAGGCGCATACGTACAGGTCCTATGGGGTGCTGTACAAGTCCTATAGGGTAGGAAGTCCTTCATGTGATTGTTGGCATTTTTTTAAATAGACTACTAGGAGCGGTTTTATTCGCTTAGTCTTCCAGGTTCTCGCTTAGGCGGTTATAAAGGTAACGTTTCGTTATCATGTTAGAATACCCACATTTTTCTTTAGTTTATGAGTTAATTTTTAAGGGTGTTGGGATAATCTTATCCAGTGTTAGTTTTTTTAGTTTTCCTACAGTCAAGCCGGTTGCGTCTTCAACGCAAAGTAGAAATAGAGTCCATACCGGTTCCAATCTATAGTTAGTTGAGGTTTTTTTCATCTCAGCGGAGTGAGATATTTGAGAGGGGGGTGTGTAACAATTTTTTGTTAATTGTTGCGCGATCCCTTGATGACGATTTTTAGTACGCCTATGCTTAGTAAGGCATGCGCGAGGGATCGTGGAAGGCGCGCGCTGAGTTGTCAGCGGGATATCAAAAAGCGCACGGTGAGAGAGGAAAGACGTGTTTAGTTTCGTTGGTGGCTGAAGATTATTCAGATAGGGCAGAATAATTATTAAGGAGTACGCCTAAGAAAGAAATCTGTCAGCGGATGTTGGAATTACGAAACCGTAAAACCTTTGTAATTCGAGTTAACATTGAAAACCTTATTTTGGGATTGGTACCGTGGCGCCAGAACTCAAACTGCCTTCATTTGCCTGCAACATTGAATGTTCGTTTTTGGAATACGTTTGTGGCCGTATGTTAAATCTTTCTGGTTTTTACTTACCTGGACGACTACTGGAAAGAGTTCAGTTTTGTGCTACGATAAAGTTTTTGGTAGCAAATTTCTTGTTTGTGCAACGCAAAGAATTCTTCAGGCAGTTTCGCAATCGAGCCGTGGTTTTTCATCTGCAGTAGCCAGGGGAATTCATCGAGTCAAGAGCTTGTGTGGGTTGGAATTGCAGTACATAATTGGTAAACAAGTATTGTCGAATTACTATCTTGTAAACGAGGCAGGCCTTGGTAAGTGTTTTTTTGCTTTGCTAATTTTTACTGCAATTGTGGAAACGTCGAGTTTTACATCAGCTGGCGACGTGGATGTTCCCTATTTGCGGCTAACGATTCAAATTATATTAAAATTGGAAGTTGTTGTATTCTTTGCAATATTCATTATACGGTTATTTCTTTAAGGGGGCCGTCACGACCGTGGGCGGTAGATGTTCGTAAAAATTCATTTGCAAAGTAGCGATACGTAGTGAGTAGAGGCGAAACTATTAATCCTCAATTATTATGCTATTTAGATACAACTCGACTTTGATACTATATTAAATATTATGCATCTAAGATATGCATTTTTTACAGATTCACAAATTCGCAAATAAAATTTTTTTGAGTGCTGCCGTATTTATAAACAATTTGCTACATAACGTATATTTTATAACAAATTATTTAATATTCAATCTCTAAAAATCAATTTTAGGGAATTGAATTAAATTAATTAATAAATGAGAACCCATTTTATCAAATATTTTTAAACAGAAATTATGTTTATTATAAAAATTTACTATAGGTAAATAATTTATAATTGAAAAAGAAACATATTTCTTATCAAAGCGCAGAGCAGTGATTACTACCTTGAAAGGACGTATGCGTAATCAGCTAAAAAAATACAAGCAGAGTTATTATTACAGAGGGGGTATAAATATAGCTCACGATTATTTCTTTCAAATTCTGAATTTGAATATTTGGTTAGATCAGTGGTTCCCAAACTTATTTATGTCACGCCTCCGTTCTACCAGAAAAAATTATCAGCGCCCCCCTTCAAAAAAAGTACTTTTCCACAAAACGAAACTTTTCAATTTTTCAAAACAAGGAAAGGGAGTTTAGGGAAAGTATTGAGTTCCAACCGTGTTAAAAATAAAATGAAAATTTTATTTCAACTACACAAGTGGCCCGCGTCTCTCTTTGCAGGTCTCTGCGCCCCCCATGGGGCGCAAGCCCTCCACTTTGAAAACCACTGGGTTAGATTGTTAGATAATGTTACCAAAATTAATTAAATTTTATAAAGAATGTAAGCTCCCCAAATAATTTTAAATAGGAGAGAAAAGAATTTAAAATGAAGAGATTCTCCTTCAATAGTAGTAGAACAAAAACAGAAAAAATCCAATATAGCAAATAATTACAGTGGCTCATAATAAAATCCGGACACCCCTATGCTAACAATGTAAATTGCAGGTTTTCAAGTCTTTTTTATCATATAAAATACAGCAATACTCATTAAACATTTTTTGTTGCAAATTTCATTGCCTTCGTTTTTGTTTATATAGTACCATTTTTTATTCCGTTGCACCGTTTTCGAGTTACAGTAATTTAAAAAAGACTCTGTAAAATGCAAAATATATTTTCGTATGTATCTCAGAAACGGTACAACGAAAGAGAAAAATTAATAAACAACTTTTTTTATAAAAAAATGTCATTCTCTAAATTTTGTCGCACCGTTCCTGAGATACAGACGAAAAATTTGTTTGTATTTTACACAGTAGCGGTGATATCAATAAGCGAGTGTAAACAATGCTTAGGGGTCCGGGACCATAAAGGGTAGTAAATCCTAAAAAAGAGATTTTTAAATAATATCCGAAATTCAAAATTAATTCATTGTCTTTTTGGAGGCCTACCTAATTTTGGCGTAAGGATATCTCCCTGCCCTTCTACCTAAAATCCAAAATTCAGAGGAGTGCACTGGAGGGTATTCCATACCCCCCAAACCCCCCGAATTACACCAATTATTTTGTGACTTAAGTAATATGTTTAGACTTTTACTCCCTGACGAGCAAAATTAAAATTACTTTTGGACTTAACAGGGAAACCAGTTTTTTCCGATTCCAAACCTTTAAACATATTATTTAAGTCACAAAACAATTGGTGTAATCCGGGGGGTCTGGGGGGTAAATACCCCTAGTGCACTCTTCTGGATTTTGGATTTTAGGTAGGAGTAAAAAAAATTTATGTAAATTTACATAGAAAATCATTGGCAACTTTGTGACCTATGATAATCTATGTAAATATACATAAGGATGTAATTTTACATACCCAAGTAATATCTGTATGTGGAAAATCATGCTTACAGAACAAGCTCAATTTGTCTTAGAAAATAAGTACCTAGGTACATACATTATCATACTTATGAGATTTAGTAGAAAAAACCCTTGGCTAACAGTTTCATTAATTTGATAATGAAAATAATCATTTTCTAAGACAATTGAGCTTGTTTTGTAAAATCATAATTTTTGACATACAGTGTTATGCTTCTGAGGTATAGGTGTGTACTCATATGGAAACTGTAAAAATACTAGTTATATCATTGTGATTTCACAAAATTTTTGTAAAACAGAACAGAAATTAATTTTACACTATCTAAACCAGTAAATTTACATTAGTCTATTATTTTTACACAAATTTTTTAATTTTACACGAACGTTACCTAATTATTTATTTACATAAATTTTCAACGTTAATTTTACAATAAAAATCATTGTAGTTTTCCATACATTTTTAACAGTGTATCAATAAGCGAATGTATAAGCAAAGCTTAGGGGCTTGGGACCATAAAGGGTAGTAAATCCCAAAAAGGAGATTTTTAAATAACATATTCAATTCAAAATTAATACATTATTTTTTTTAGGGGCCTTTTTTTTATATTTGCTTACGGGCCCTAGATACTCTTGCACCGCCACTGATTTTACAAAGTCTTTTTTAAATCACTGTAATTTGAAAACGGTGCGACGGAATAAAAAAATATATAGGGGAAAGGCTTGCAGGTTGCCACCCCATAGCTTTTTTGGTCATAACTCGTCATACAATCAACGTATTGTTGATATAATAACATATACAGGAAAGGGGAAGTTTAAGCCACGATCCTGCGCAAATAATCATTTTAATTCTCAAAAACTAAAAATTTACAGCAAATTTTCAAAAGTATCTAAAATCGACGCCTTGAAATTTCGGCTTGCAGGTTGCCACCCTTTGAAAAATTGTTGAAAATGTAGAAAAACTCAAGTAAAAACATATGATTTATATTAATTACACTTAGTGGCTGTGAACGAAAAAAAAAAAATGAGAGTAAATTGACAAGAAAAAAAAAGTTAAAATTGAAAAAAAAATTTAATTTTTTTTTCATTTAAATCTAAAAATATATAAAATATGCATCAACTATTAGTAAATAATTATTTATATTAATTTTTGAAATATTTAAGAAGCGTTTACGTGAATAGGTACATAAAATATGCAATGGGGGGGTTAAGCCTCCCCCCTTTGCGCGGGAACCTGTCCTGGGCCGATTTAGGGGCTTATGTTGCCACTGTCCCTAAACAGTCACTGTAGTATACGTCACAATGTAAAATAAGAGGGGTGGCAACCTGCAAGCCAAAAAAGGTGGCAACCTGCATTTTTACACCACTTTAGAATATACAGGAAAAAAAACTTCCAACTCATGATAAGTTTAGAATTATTTAAGAATAATAAAAATTGAATGAAAAAGCAACACAGCAAAAATATTTCCCTCAAATTTTCGTTAAAAATGTACAATTTATGGGCACAGAAGAAAAACACAATTTTAATTTTTCATTTTTTTACAAATAAAATTTCACATTTTGTTTACCAAACACCCTGTTATTGTGTTTGAGTGCATCACAATTACATTAAAAGCGATAACTACTCGTTTGTATTCGATGTCCGTCGAAACTTAGGGGATGACAATGTTAGAATGTCAAAATCCGGCAGGGGTGGCAACCTGCAAGCAGTGGCAACCTGCAAGCCTCTCCCCTACTATAAACCAATACGAAGGCAATGAAATTTTCAACAAATTGTTTGATAAGTTTACTGTCTATAAAATTGTTTATGTTATATAATTTTTTTCTTTCAAATTTTTGTGTGAAATATACCTACATACAGTGATTAACGAAAATATTTGAACTCTCCTATGTTAACAATACAAATTGCACACTTTGAAATGGTTTTTTGACGTAAAAATCGCTTTTACAGCAAAACTTTTTAAACATTTTTTGTTAAAAATTTCATTGTCTTCAATTTTGTATATATACATTTTTCAATTTTGTCGCCCCGTTTTTAACTGACAGCAACTTAAACAAGAGAAACACAAAAAATATCATCATTTATATCTCGTAAACAGTGCGATAAAATTGAAAAATGTATATGAACAAAAATTTAGGGAATAACATTTATAAGAAATAATGTTTCTTAAATTTTCTCGTTTGTTGTGCCGTTTCTGAGATACAAACGTAAATATTTTTTGCATTTTACAGAGTCTTTTCTAAATCACTGTAACTCGAAAACTGTGCGATGGAATTGAAAAATGTACATAAATAATGATAAAAGCAATAAAACTTTCTACAAAAAATGTTTAAATAGTATTGCTGTAAAAGCGAATTTTTTATGTACTATGACAAAAAATGTCTTCAAAAAGTTTAATTTACATTGCTTATATTTATGTATTGCCTATTGAGCTTTTTCACATCAAAATAGTTCAGTAATGCCGTCAAGTTCAGAGAAGAATTAAAATTTATTTTCTCTTTTATATTATTTAGTATGGCCTATATAATAGCGTATTTAATATTATAAAAATAGTATACGGTTGACCTTTGATAACGTACTTTGATAAATGCTGACCGTCTACCCACACGTATATTATGTTCCTTATATTACCTACTAGTACATGATAAGCATTACTCTCATCATAGGTATTTCATCATTCTATTATTATGCACTTAGCAAAGTTTGAAATCTCTCCGGTAGCGTTTAACCCACAGCGCCATTGCTGAGAAAATAGACAAACTATTATTCATATACAATATCCCAAGAGACAGGCATATATTCGACAATTTTACCGCTCTCTACACAAGTGATTTTTGTACCTAAAAAAACTGCCCAAAGCACGAAGTGCTGCGGGCAGTTTTTTAGGTACAAAAATCACGCGTGTAAGGGAGCGGGAAAAATTGTCAGAATATATGCCTGTCTAGCGGGATATTTGACAAGAAAATCGCCAAAACGAAAAAATTGTATTTTAAAAATTTAGAAAGCTTTGACTCAAGTAAAATAATATGTAATAGTAACTAGGACGACGTGACGATAAACAAATTATTATTTTGTAATTGTATTAAAAACTAAAATGTGTTCCCGGTTTGGTGAAGAATCGCTAGCAAATATTGATGAAGAAATAAATAATAGTACACCAATTAATACTGTGCGTTCAAAAAAGTCAGTATGGTCTCAATTTGACAAATTTTGTGCGTCAAGAAACTATGATGTTATCAGTACCGCGTTACCTGTAGAAAATCTAAATGATATATTAAAAGATTGGGGTTTTAATATGAGAAAGAAGGATGGTGCAAATTATAAAGAAGCGGTTGTGAAACAGATGTGGAATTCGGTTGCGAAACAACTGCAGACAATTTATTTTAAAAGGTTTAATATAAAGATTGACCCATTTCAAGACATTGGTTTTGCTAATGCAAGAAGTGCTCGAAATTCAATTAGAAAAAAACTGCAATTATTACCTGAATTTAGAAAACTTAGTTCTGCCGCTTTTAGCGAATCTGAAGTTCAAGAAATTATTAATCTATACGACGAAAATACACCAGAAGGGTTAAATAAGAAATTTTACCATATAGCGGCCCATGAATTAGCTTGGCGAGGTGGGTAAGCCATATTTTGCTTGATCAGTTATTTTTGTGAAGAATTTGACAACAAAGGCGAATTTAAAGGAAGAATTGAATACAATCCTATTGTTTCAAAGACAGCGCAAGGAGGATCAAAAAAACTTACAGATTCTAAATGGCTAATTGTGAATGAGAACAAATCATTGTGCCCAGTAAGGTAAGAATTACAAGTTCTTTATAATAATATATTAAATTAGCTAACAAAATTTATACTAAAACAGATTGCTAAGAAAATTGATTTCGAAAAGAGGTGAAAATGTACATATCCAAAGACTGTTTCTTACCCCTAATCCCAATTGGGAAAAAGGTAATTTATGGTTTAAGAATTCACCAATAGGGAAGAACATTATTGCAAGATGGACTAGAGCTGCAGCGGAATCTATTGGTATTGATACCAAAACTGTCAAAATTTCAAATCATTCACATAGATCGACCACTATTTCACATTTAGCTAAAGCTGGTATACAAGAGGAATCACTAATTAAAATGACTGCACATTCAAGTAGTACTTCCCTTAAACCATATTTGCAGATGGATGAAGAATACCACAAGAGAATTGTACAAAACATACGAACGGAAGCTGTACTGAAAGATGTTCCTAAACTATTCACAAGCAATGGACTTCTCCAAGAACCAAAGCATTCAAATGTATATAATAATTGTACATTTAATATTTCAAATTAATTTTTATAATATTATGCGAGTTGAATATAATTATGTAAAAATTAATTTTATTAAAGAAACTGTTTACATTTAAAAAACAATATTATTAATAATGCTGCCAAGGGTAGCGGGTAATTGTCATTTTTTGACAATCACCCGGGCCAAATATTCGTTTTTCAAATTTTCACTTAATTTTAATGGGATTGGCTACTTTTCAATTGTTTTTGACAATGTCATTGGTGCATGTCGGTCATGTGACAGGTGCGGGCGATTCTCAATAAAATTTAATTTTTTTTCTTTTAATACGGCAGATTTCTATCAAATATTTCAAGTTGATTCGCCATAACAAGAAATATTGTACTATCAATTTGTATTTGATTACGTTTCTACAAAAATGCATATAATGCTACCAATTTTTTTTTCAAGTTAGATGGAACATTTGCGCTGGATGTCAGCTACTTCTTATACTTCTATTTATTAAAGTAATGTTTATAAAAATTATTAAATGGCTACTTTTGCTGTTCGAAAAATTGTAAATTTAACAGCAAAATTTTTAATATTTACGGTGTTCTGATTGTAATAAAAACTAGCTAGGGTCCGAGAGCCAACTTTTAGCTTTTAAATGGTTCCAAAATTGGTTTCTAAAAGTTCGTACTTTTTCTTCCTAAGCAAATACAATGACACCATGTTATTCATTTATTTAGCATAGGCGTGACGGCAACCTTAGGAGAGTTTTATTTTGTTCCGAGGAAGCAAATTCTTATTTTTTTTCAGACCCTACGCTCTGCCTCCGCTATAAGAGCTGGTTTTCTACCTGGGCTTCACCACAACTATATTATTACTGGGGAATACCTATCCCAGGTGTGGTGAGCAAGATATTTTTTTATAAAAAAAATACCGAAATTGCTACAACTTACTTTTTATTTATCGGTTGGTGTGTGGTAGTTATATTCCACTATAACAATAATATAAGGACTGTTCACGAAATAAAGTAGCCACAGAAAATTTCAAAAATAATATATGTACTTAAATTTTTTTAATAATTTTTCGCGTAATTACAACTCCTTACTACATATTAATACGCCTACAAATTTTTTTAGTTTCATAAATTATTTTAAATTAACAAAGTCTCGCACTTTTTTCGGAACACTTGCAATTAGGGCTTGAACAGATGTTTTTGAGACTCTTTAAGATGCTGCGTTCCAAATCTTCTTAAACTTGTTCATGTTTTTAGAAACTGCATCTTTTTTCAACAAATCGCACTTGATATTAGCCCAATAATTTTCAAAATGGCGGAGCTCCGGGGAATTTCGTGAATTCATTTCCTTTGAAATGAATTCGATCTTTTTCTTATAGAGTAAATTCAGAGTGACTCGAGCATAGTATGCTGTTGCTAAATCTGGTCAAAATATCAGAAAAAGTTCATGATTTCGATAAAACGTCAACCCAAGCTTCTTAATATACCCTTGTCGGTAATTTTCGCCGTTGATTGTGCCAGACGTAAAAAAACTGGAACTTTTTAAGCAACAACAGCAGATAGCTTGCCACACTAAGATTATATCGCCAAATTTTTCAATTCTCATGGATTTGTCCTCACCGGGAACATCCTCGCAAGCTTCTAATGTATAGAATTGGGGCCTTGGTAAAGTCCGCATGTCCTTTTTGACATAAGTTTTATCGTTCATTAAAATGCATCTGCTGCGATTCTTGGAAAAAATTTGTTTAGTGAAACAGCACGGCATTTTGTCTTTTCCAATTGAACAGCGCTTCATTTCAAAATTTTTTGTATTTAGGGGTTAGTAAGTTATTTCTTTTTTATGGTTCAGAAAATTTTCTACTGGAGGTTCTTAATTTCTTAGCCACATCTCGTGTTGATGTCGATCGATTTTTGCGAAATTCCAAAACAATCTTACCGTCCAATATCGGATCCACACAGCCTTTTTTGCGTCTTCTTTCTAACAGATTCTCCATGGTATTGTGTTCCCCATACTTTTTAATAACATTTGGAACATAATCTTTTGACACATTGTACCGTTTTGCAATATCGTGTAACGAAATGTGTTTTTCTTTGCAAGAAATTTCGATAATAGATTTACTAACTGCAGAACTTATTGTCTGCATTGTTAATTCTTCGACTTTTAAAAACTAAATTAATTTTTATATGAAAATTAAAATGTTAACTTATAACTCAATGCCAAAATCAATATTTATTTTTTATTTTTTTTTTGCAAAAAAATTAATTTTCTGTGGCTACTTTATTTCGTGAACAGTCCTTAGTTTAGATTAAGATTATTCATAAGGATCAGCTTCCAAGTGCATTCACCAGATTGTTAAGAAAAGTAACGTGTGAACTGCTGAATGGAAGATTTCAGAAAACCAGGAATTATAGTTTATAAGAAAGTTTTAGTTATCAGTAGTTCATTAGCAGTCTTTAAGTTAACTTTGTAGAAATTAGAAGTAGATTAGTGCAAAACTTGTAACTTTAAATAAATAAATAATTTTTGATTTTAAAAAAATTAAGTTTAAATTTAATAAATATAATTGGCGCAGTCGTACAGATCGAATTTCCCAAAAAGAGAATAAAAATCGTCTGTTTTTTGGGAAGTCACAGCTGCAAAAGTGGATAAAAATCGCCACAAAACACGGTCGCGAAGTGAACAGTGAAAAACTTCACATCATTTCAACATCGCCTCTCAAAATCGAGGAACCTTAATTTAAGAAAATTCGGTGCAACAGTCGAAATCCTGGGAGCCGACCGATCGACGAATACAACGTGGTAGATAGGAATCGCTACCAACAAAGTACAACTCGTTCGAAAACCTTAGCTTAAGAAAATCAACAAATGAATTCGATACAGAAACTAATTATTATATCGTAAGTGCTAGAAATTAATTCATAAATCAAATTTTACTAACATAATCCTACTAAATAGTTATAACTTTTAAATTTAATTAAAATACGCGAAGTTTATAAATTAATATAAATAGAATATTATCTTGAAAGGATAACGTTAAACGTAATATTAGTATTTTAAAACGATTTAATTTCAAAAACATTAATTATATTATTATATGATTCACGAACTCGAAAAACAATTAAAAAATCTAAATTTAATTGAAACAAACATGACTCCTCCACCTCAAGATACAACAGCTCAATCAATTAACTATCAATTTATAAAATTATATTTGGATACCATAACACCTTATGATGGAAATCCGTATACGCTTAACATTTTTATAAATTCGTGTACACAATTTTTAATTAACTTTTACAATACTGAAACTTTAAATGATCCCATAAACCAATTTTTGTTGAGAGCAATTTTAGGTAAACTCACTGGCCGAGCATTAATGTTAATTGGCAACAGATCCGAAATTAACGATTGGGAATCTTTAAAAAACGCACTAAAATTAAATTTCAGCGATCAGCGCGATATTGATTGCTTAGTACAAGATTTAATTTTATTAAGACCATTCAAAACAGAAAGTCCATATGATTTTGGTACCCGTTGTCAAGACGCTAGAAGTCTTATTTTAACGAAAATTGATTGTAGCGATTTAAGCGAACCGGAAAAACGTTTGCAGATAAAAAATTATGATGATTTAGCATTAAAAACTTTTATTAGGGGACTTAACGGTCATATTCAAAATAACGTAAGATTGAGAAACCCAGACACACTAGAAAAGGCAATTACTTTAGTAACAGAAGAAATGAACTTCTTGTATTATACGCAACAAAATAACAATTTGCAAACCCATAATTCGAATAGTAACTTAGCACAAAATTACAAATCATCCAAACCAAACTTTCAATTTAAACCAAATTTTCCAAATTCAAACCCAAATTATCAACTTAGACAAAATTTCAACCCAAATTATCAACCAAAAAACAATTTCCAACCTAAATTTGAAAATACTAATAATTATCAGAATTTTAACCCACACTTTCACAACAAATTTAATTACCAAAATACTAACCCTAATTTTCAACCCAGAGATAATTCTCAAAATTTTAATCCGAATTTTCAAACGAGGACATCGACTTTTAAACCTACACCGATGGATGTAGATAGTAATAGGACTACAATCAACAAAACAATGACACAACCTAACTTCCAAGCATTATACCATTTAAATGTTAACCCACAGAATTTTGAAAACAATTATGAACAAAGTTATTATGAATCGAATTATAAACAATATTTTCAAAATTCGGAATCACCAGGAAATCTCACGCTAAGAAACTTTGAACAACCAACAGTAGACAATTTTATTCCCGAAACTCATAAAAATTTCAAAGAACAACCAAGCCTAAATTTTCAATTGGAAGAAGACCAAAGCCAAATAACATAGTGAGGCATTTTTCTTACAGTAATTTAAATTTAACTAAAATAGAAAAGCCATATTTAATTTCTGAAAGTGTTATTGAATTAAATTTATTAGAAACCAAAATTTCAAAATGTAAACAAAGTATGAAACCTCAATTAATAATCAATTTAAAATCAACGAAATCACTAAATCTTAATTTAAACCATATTAATATTAAAAATCAGAATACAGTTAATAAATTTAAAAGGTATCTAAACAAAACAAGAAATTTGAAATCAAAATTAAATAAATCCATAAGTCACATAGAAATCTTAATTGCCGAAAATAATACAAAATTAAATTTATTACAGAACAAAATTTCAAAAAACAAACAGAATCGTCATTTCGACACAAGAAAGTTATTAACCTTAAATTCAAACACTTATTTCAAAAATCAAAATTCAAACCAAAATTTCCAATGCAAAATAAAGAATCCGACCATCACCAAAAGAAAGAAATTTATAAACTTTCGCATTTTCGAAATTAAATTATCTAAAATCATTAAAAGTAATAATCGAAAACGAAAGAAAAGAAGCAATCGCTTCATAGATGAATATTCAATTTTATTGCCACCCCTTAGTCATTTCAAAATTTTAAACCGGACTATAAAATAATGTTTCTAATAATTAAAAACAAATTTCTTCAAAAATTTAATTATAACATTTTAGAAACTAAATTTTAATATTTTACAAAATCAATTCAAATTAATAACTAGAAACACTTTAGTAAACATAAAACAATAAATCAACGCAATGCCCAAGGTAACGAACAAGACACTTTCAAAATCGGACAAGAAGTATTCAAAATTAACAGTAGAACGCAAAACAAAACAAAAAGAAAACAAATTCATTGGCCCATACACAAATCACCCTTTTTTATCAAATAATAAAGCGGAAATAGTCAGCCACAAAAATAAAAAAGAAGCGAAATTATTTATTTAAAATAATTAAAGAAACCTAATCTCATTTCAGATGCTTCTGGCTTGTTACCGCCGACAAACCAACTTACACAAAACTGACGGACAATCCTGGCGTTTTATCAATCAAATTAGGCACCGCTCAGAACAAAATTTCGCAATGGACCTTTGTGCAAATCTTTGACATTACACAAATCGTAACTGAATTTGATAAATTACAAAATCAATACAAAATTTTAAATTTAACATTCAATAACGTTCATATTAACGAGGAACACCGGAAAGATTTTTATAACTCTTACCAACTAATAGATCAATTGTCGAATCAAATTAACAAACAAATTTTGCAAATCAATCCTTTGACCGACTCAAAAAGACAAAGACGAGGACTTATAGATGGTTTGGGTTCCCTAATAAAAATAGTAACGGGCAATTTGGACTATAAAGATGCTATTCGATACGATCAAAAAATTCAAAATTTATATCAAAATCAAATGGAAATCAGAACCGTTGTAAAAAACCAAATAACTTTAATGCAAAATGCGATCACCAAATTTAATAGTACATCAGCCACACTTGTACAAAATCAAATGATTCTAAATTCAAAAATTACTCAATTCCAAAAGTTTATCAACGAAACGCAAACTCAAAATTTAAATTCTCGCCATTTTGAATTAATACAGAAAGTAATTCTAGAACTAATTAATACATTCCAAGTCATTAATAATGTTTTGAATAATTTAGAAATTGCTATTAGTTTTGCGAAAACCAACACCTTCCATAATTATATTATTGAACCAGTTGAACTTTTAAAGGAAATCAAATTTGTTAGTAGTCAAATCAAAAACACGAAACTACCATTTGAACCAATACTAGATAATCTATCTAGATCTGTCTTTTGAAAATATTTTGGAAATTAAGAGTTACACAAAAATGAATCAAATCATATTTTTAATTGATATCCCGACAGTGGAGAAAGAAAGTTATGACTATTTTGAATTCCATCCTTTACCTATACCTTCAAATAACCATCATAAAATTATCATTCCTAATTCCAAATTCCTTATCCAAAATGAGCACTTTTATTCGACATTTCAAGAAAAATGCAAAGAAGCGAATCAAAACGAACACTTATGCGAAGAAAACGTATTAGAAATCAAAAACGAATACAAAATTCCATGCGAATTACAACTTCTACGTTTCTCTGAAAAACCTTCGAATTGCAAACAAGAAACAGTAAAAATCAAAAATCTAAAAATCCAAAAAATAGGAACTGGGAAGTGGATAGTCGTAACTCCAAAATCAATAATAGGTCATCAAAAATGCAACGACGAATCGGAAAGTGTTCCACTAAATGGTAGTTATGTGATTGAAGTTCCGAATTGTTGTGAATTATTAATCCAAAATTATAGACTGAAAAGTTTTCAGAACAGCAACAACGTACTGAAACTCGTTCCAATACTGAACTTTGATGCACCAACAATCGGAGAAGAAAGTGCTAATAATCTTGAAGTTAGTGAACCTTTGGAACTGTAGAATTTAGACTTGAGTGAATTAAAATTAATACAAAGCGGACTAAGTGTTTTAAAAAGGAAAGTGCAAAAGGTGAATAAAGACTCAATAGTGCATTTTAACAAAACAAGTTTCTGGACCATCTTGATTTATTTGTTTATTCTTATTATAATTGCTTCTAAAATGTTTAAATTTGTAAGGAAATGTAAAACCCCAAAAGTTCAAAAAGAGGATGATGAAATAATAGAACATCCAAAACCTTCTAATAGAAAATTCGAAAATGTTAAAATTCCAATTTTCTAACTTACGGGGGAAGAGTTATATTCCACTATAACAATAATATAGTTTAGATTAAGATTATTCATAAGGATCAGCTTCCAAGTGCATTCACCAGATTGTTAAGAAAAGTAACGTGTGAACTGCTGAATGGAAGATTTCAGAAAACCAGGAATTATAGTTTATAAGAAAGTTTTAGTTATCAGTAGTTCATTAGCAGTCTTTAAGTTAACTTTGTAGAAATTAGAAGTAGATTAGTGCAAAACTTGTAACTTTAAATAAATAAATAATTTTTGATTTTAAAAAAATTAAGTTTAAATTTAATAAATATAATTTGGTCTGTTTAATGCGGACACTCAAAAAAACTATTTGGTGAAACAGAAGATTTAACATTTAGCAGGGCGTACGAAATCGCGGTAAGTGATAAAGCAAAGAAACAAAGACAAATGGGGACCTGTCAGTTAATTTATACCACGAATTTCACTTTTTCCTATATACCATTGGAAAGAGGACAATTTTTTAAGCATACTAAAAAAAAATTTCGGTGGATTATTCATTAGTTTTCGAAAAAACGGCATTTAAAGATCGAAAATTTTACATATAAAATACCACATATAAATAGTGGGAGGAGCCAAATTATATTAAATTTAATTTATTCATTTTACGGTGGATTCGTAATTTGCTGTAGTTGCACAAGCCAAAATGGTGCAGAGCGCTCTTCGCCACGCTCAGAGCGCTTAACTCATTAAAAACATCCCTGAACGTAATCCGTTTCTACTGGGTAGCCCGCACTCATCGAGGTGCATCACGCATGTAGCGTAGGGTAACGTAGCATGATGGCTTGCGAAGCATGGAGTGCCGGGGGCACTTTAATCTTCTTCATCTGACGATTGAAGTTTTGGCATTAAGAATAAGTTATTACGCTTGATGTGGACGGACCACAACGATCTGGGTGGGTTGTTTTAGTTAGTTATTTAATCAAATTAAACGTTTAACCGAGGGGGGGGGGTTAGTTTTGAATGAGGTCCTAAAAGATGAAAGTTAAAAAGAAATGGCCTTCAGTTTCGAAAAATTTGGTATGGCTCGTCGCATGTACTCGTTTTTGATGTTCTATCTACGTGTTTATCATCACGCATGTGATCGCTATCACTAAGACTAGTTCAGCGTACACGTACCGTTAACAGAAAACCCGTTACTTGCAATTTCTCTGTTCTCCCATGTTAAACATATGGAAAACTTTGATTTTCAAATGCCGTTTTCTCGAAAACTAATGGATAATCCAAGAAATTTTTTTTTAATATACTTAAAAAATTGTCCTCTTTCCAATGCTATATAGGAAAAAGTGAAATTCGTGGTATAAATTAACTGACAATAACCGACAAATGATCCACGGAAAAGCGCAGGTCAATTATACAGGAAGAATCCCCAAAGAAGTGCCCGGCGGCAAGTAAACTCGTATACAAGGGAATCACAAAGAAGTTGTTTTAGTTGTGGAAAAAAACACGACCGATCTAATTGTCCAGCCATTAACTGGGAATGTTTTGTATGCAAAAAGAAAGGGCACACCAAATACGTATGCAGAAGCTCAAGAAAGGTGGCTAATATTGAAGAAGAAGAGGAGGAGGTGGAATTCCTTTCGTATTTGAAACATCTAGAAAATGCAGGTAACGAGGCTCCAGTACTAATGGAAGTGCTCATAGGAAGAAAAAATTTGAATTCGAAGTCGATACAGGAGCTTGTCGTTCGGTATTACACATACGGGATTTCAGTCGGTTGCAGGAATTATGCGAAATTAAACCAGTCCAGTTCAAACTCAAGGTAGGTGAGTCGCGAGTGAAAGCACGGATAAAAGGTAACTATTACGAAGGGTTGCCATTAGTACTAATCGATAGCACGAACAAATTCACGCCGCTATTGGGTAGAAATTGGTTAGCAGCAATAAATCCCGATTGGAGAAAATTAATGTGGCAAGTATCGGAAGAAACAAAAATTAACCCATTACCAGAAATTGCTACAGACACCGAAGAAATTGAGAACTTAAGAAGTAAGTTATTGAACTGATTTAAAAATGTATTCGATGAAGATTTGTCACGTCCAATGAAAGGATTCAAGGCCAGCATTCGACTTAAGGAAAACGCAAAACCGGTATTTCATAGAGCCTATGATATGCCTTATGCACTGAAGGCAAGAGTAGAAGAAGAACTAAACCGAATGGCCGAAGTTATGGTAAAAGTAGATTACAGCGCATGGGTAAGCCCCATAGTGGTGGTAACCAAAAAGGAAAACAAAGACGTGAGAATATGAGTAGATTTTAAGCGCACGGTAAACCCAAATTTGGAGTTTAGTTGCTGCTCAATACAGACTCCGGCAGATATTTTCGCATCGTTAAGTGGGAGTAAGTACTTTACGGATATAAATTTAAAAGGAGCTTACCAACAAGTAGAGGTCGATGAGTCCTCGACAGAATTACTCACCATCAATACGCATTTAGGATTGTTTCGCTTCTTAAGAACGACATACGGTATTAGTTCGGCACTAGGAATTTTTCAGTCTCTTATAGAAGCAATACTAGCGGAAATACCAAGAACAAGATGTTATTTGGATGATATAATTCGCTACAAGAGTGCTTTAGACAACGTTACCAAAGTATTGCAACAACTACAGAAGTATAACATCAAAGTAAATGGTAAGAAATGAGAATTTTTCAAGAGGAAGTTAAAATTTCTTGGACACGTTATAAGCGAATCGGGCATAGGTCCATGCGAGAACAAATTAATAGCCATTAAAAACACCTATCCTATCAATCCTATCAATGTGACGCAAGTAAAGTCGTACCTGGGACTGTTAAATTATTATGGACAATTCATTCCCGGATTATCGTGAAAGTTAAAGCCGTTGTATGATTTATGTAAAAAAGATGTACCGTTCGTCTGGACGGCGGAATGCAAGAAATGTTTTCAAGAAAGTAAGGAACTCCTGATTACCGATAAGATTCTAGCACATTTCGACCCAGAGGCACCCCTAATAGTAACATGCGATGCAAGTTCATATGGAGTAGGAGCAGTTTTAAGTCACCGAATAGAAGGTCAAGATAAACCAATTATGTTTGGGTCATCAACGCTTTCGGATGCAGAAAAAGGATACTCACAGAATTTGAAAAAAAAGTGAAAAAAAAAGTTTTTATTCGGGCGACAATTTACGCTAGTTACTGATCATCAACCACTGCAATACATATTTGGCAGTAATTCAAGAGACATAGGCAAACCACCTCCAGAGATGGTCAATCATTCTATCGATATACAGGTTCACCAGTCACAAGAAAGGGAAAATATTGGTAATGCAGACGCCCTATCACGATTAACCGTAAAGGAAACTACGAATATACCAGAAGCCCTATATTCGTTCAGCACAGTGGAATGAGCACCACTTATGCCCGGTTTCTGAAGATCTCTGGTTATCCTCTGGTCAGCTAATCAAAAGTTAAAGTTAACCTTAGGTTAAAGTAAGATGGGTTTCTGAAACCACAAACTACTAGAAGATAACTAACCTCTTGTCAACTCGCTTGATTGAATTGCCGGTAGATGATATAGTAGTTACTTCAAATTAACCAGTTTTTTTGGTAATTTTATTATTTTATGTTGGCAAAAATCTGTTATGTATTTAAATGTTTTGCTGAAAAGTTTAAATATAATATTATTTTTATTATTATTATTATTAAAAATATTTGAAAATAAATTATTTTGTGCGTAAAAATTAAATAGATTTAAATGAAAGATGTAAAAATTTCACCCACTTCAACAAAGATGTTTTATTTGATATCGAACAAGAGTTTAATCACAAATAAAAGAATAAAAAACAGACGGAACTAATGTGAAATTTAAAAACGATGCATGGATTGAAATAAGCACTGAATTCAATTCAACTGTCATAATAAATTCGATTGCCTATGTTCCACAAGGTTAACCAGTGGATAACCCGAGCCCATCCGCAGGTTAACTTTGACCAGAGATCTAAGGTTAACTTTTGCTATAGAAACTCAAAATCTGCAGGTATATTGCGGTTAAGCTTAACCTTTGTAGAACTCGAGCTTCAGAAACCGGGCATTAGTCACGTGGATGTGGTGGCGGTATCCAAGAAAGACGAAGTTATATCAAAAGTATTGGAACTCACATGGAAGGGTTGGTCAAAGGCATAAAGTACAAGCCATACTTCGCGAAGCGTCAGGAGTTGTCGTCGGAAGCAGGTTGCCTTATGTGGGTCAACAAAGTAGTCATAACAGAAAAGATACATCGCGTCGATCGGTACTAGAACTGTTCCATGAACACATACTGCTGGTGGCCAGGAATGAACGAAGACATTGAAACGTTAATCGCGCTATGTGGTCGTTGTCAAGAAGCGCAAAATAACAGAACAGACACACCATTAAAACCATAGCCTGTCGTTAGCAATACCTTTCAAAGACTAAATGACTAAATGGATAGAAGTAAAGTTCCTAAACAAAGGAACTACAGTAAAAGAAGTAATTATTGCATTAAAGGAAATCATTTCTGTGGTCGGCTTACCTGTGAAAATGGTTTCTGAAAAACCATTCAACTTCCCCCCTTCAACTCGCAGGATTTTGTAAAATTTTGTCAATCTAACGGTTTAAATCCAGTTAAGTCTCCTTCGTACTACCCGCAGTTTAGGTAACGGTTTAGCAGAAATGGGAGTACAGACGGTAAGAACGCAATACGAAGTCATATAGCCAGGGAGAAGTGTTTGTTAAAATTAAAAACAACTCAAACAGTGACAGATGAATAAAAGGAAAAATTGTGAGAGTAATAAGTTTCAACACGTACCCGATTACAGTAGACGGCATCATAAAACATGTTCATAAAGACATGTTACGAAGTAATCCAAAATCGATCTTAAGTACACAGTCATTACAGGGGCAACAATTATATGAAAGAGAAGTTACATTATCAGAAAAGAACAAGTTAGAACCCCAAGGCAGTCAGAAGACCATCGTAACAGAAAATGTGACCATAGTACCTCAACAAAATCAAGAAGCCGCTACAACAGGGAACAGCAAAGCTCACTAGGAGATACCAGAAAAACAGCCATTTTTAGATAGATTGGAGCAAAAATTTGTAGTTCAAGAAATTGAGAAGAATCGAAAAGTAGTAATTTAAAAAAAAGTAAAAAAAAAAGAAAAGTAGTATACACAAAGAGGTGTACAAAATTTTGAAAAACTTGTGCGATCCAATCAAGCCAAAAAACAAATCGTTTGGGGATATAGTGGAGCTATTAAAGATACTTTGCCCTGCAGGTATCGGCTCACTGCAAAAAAAATGGTACGCAAAGGTGGAAGGGGTTGCAGCGGACTGTGAGTTTGGAGCGTTTTTAATGGAACACGTGAAATTCAAGTTTGTTTATGGAATGCGAGCGGGGCCCATTTTTGATAGGTTAGGTGAAGAAAAATTAATGAAACCGTTGAAAGATCCTGAAAAAAATCGTTGAAAAGCAAATAGCTACCCAAAAAGAAGCAACGTTAAGTGAGAAACGACAAGTAGAGGTAGATAATTTTTATCATCCGGAGACACCATCGAGGGACTTACGAAGAAAGCCCCTTCCAACAGGAGATGGAAACCTGAAAGTGAAAGTTACGTTATATCGGATGTTCATACAGTTCGATCCCTAAATTTACAAACTTTCAATTACGATCAGTTGACCACTTGCTACGAACAGTAGGAAAATCTTTCTATACTGAACTACGCCAAACCAAGAATCTTAGTTGGTCTAAACAATTACGCGCTTTGTCTTCCGCTTCAAGTCAGAGAAGGAGGTGCTCAAGAACCAATTGCCGCAAAAACGTGACTGGGTTGGACCGTCTTTGACTCACACGAAACCACTAGAGCATTTTGCAAAGTCGAGCAGTACCACTCTCATACCTGCATCTGCGTATTGGATAACGAACTCCATGACCAAATCAAGGAATTCTCCTCGACAGAAAATTTTGGCGTAAAAAAATTAAAAAAACTACTATCATCTGAACACGACCAACAAGCGATGGAAATTTTACAGAGTACCACGATGAAGACAATTGGAATACATACAACTGGCCTTCTGTGACGATATGAAGGCTTTGGGATTCCCGACAGTTACGGTAAACAACCTAACTCAAGAAATAAAAGATTATGTCAGCAAAGATTACGCTTGTAAACTATCCGCTAGCGAAATCATGAGGACCACTGCGGAAACCTGGTACCTACCAATAATCTTTGCGGTAATTAATGTCAACAAGCCGGAAAAGATTAGAATGGCGTGGGATGCCTCCGAAACCGTGAATGAAATCTTTTTCGATTCGATGCTCTTAAACAACCCTACAACAACAGCGATTTAAGAAAATGATTATGCTGACGACTGGCTGGATAGCTTCGATACTGAAGGGGATGCGATCACGTTGGCCAGAACCGTTAACATTCATGCAGAAGCTGATTTCAACTTTGTTTCCAACTCCAACTCTACCTGTTCACTTCGAGCGTTGGGAGTTGAAATGCTATATAAGAGTGTAAACCTGGGCTGCAATCCAAACCGTGCAAAAGTCTTTGAAATGTGTTGGTCTACCGAAGATGAGGACTTTTTTCTACTCAACAAACTTTGATGGAGTAAAGCTGAAATAATGGAAAGTATTAGTTAGTAACCGTAACTTGTTTTTGTAATTGTAAAAGGAAATATATCCGCCTCCCGACGACTCATTTTAGAAACAAAGGTATTTGTAATGTATGCCGGTCAAATAATTGCATAAGTTGAATTTGAAATGTAGTAAGTTGGCGGGAGATACAAACTGCAAAGTAATGGTTAATCTTCGTGGTTCAAGATGGACAATTTGGCAATGGCAATGGACAATTTGCATGATTTTTAATTTTAGCATTCTACATAACAATATATGTAATGTGTCTTAATTTCTTTAAATTTGGTTCACAAATACAGCCAGAAAAAAATATTGAAATTTAAATGTATATTTGTCGCGAGAAATCGTATTAATAAATGTGGGCGGGCCTAATGTAACTTTTGAGGATTTTGACGTCACTAAAATGGCGATTAGTAACTAAAATTTGGTTACTTTATTATTTGGTTACGTTATTTTACAAACACTAGATACTTTCGTGCAAATTATACTGGTGTATTGGCACACATGTGTATTACTTATTGAGGCTCGTGTCGTCATGTCCTGATTTCGATCACGTGAAATTTTCAAATAAATTAGAACATTTCATTAATTTTTTGCGGGCTGACGATACAGAATTTTAAATAATCACTCAAATATTCTGATTATAGGTACTTTGAACTATCAATAAATTCCATTTTAAGGTGAATTTGAATTTTATGCAAATTGTCCATTATTACTAGGCAATTGTAATTTGAATGTAAATAAACAACGTATTAAAAAAATATTTTTAGATAAAAATGTACAGAACAGGGTTTATCTCAAGCGTCTTGGCCCAGGGGCTACACAGAGTTTATGGAATCTGTCAGGTGCACCTCCCGAAGGGTGTTTTTTCTTCGACACTGCGACGGTAATTTCTATATGGTAAGAAATTCCTTAACGCCAGAGGAAGGTAAGTTCCAACTGATGTGTCGTTTTGTGTCTAAAACAAAAATATAAAACTTACTTGAACCATCAGGACGATCTGCTTCATGTAGAACGTGGGTCGTACCAGCTTTGTAACCAATAAACGCCTTTAAATCCCAGAGCTCACTGGGATCTTATGCAAATACCTGTAGAAATTCATCGATCCATGATGATTTGCAGTGAATTTCCGATGAAACTACAAGAAATTTAAGATTGTAAAAAATGCTTTTGTATTATAATTAAATAATGAAAATGTGAAAATAATCAGACCGCCCTAGAATAATATCCTCATTATTATTCGGATTCAACCATAAACATTAAAATCTAGTAAATCATCATTTTAACCACGTGGTGGTCATAAAAAATTAATAAAAATCTACGTTAATAATTCCTGTTCAATTTATAAAATTGTAAATGTTTAGATAAATATTTTCAAATTTATAAAATATTTCCGATTATAACACAATATTTTTCATTTCAAAACTTTGTTACAAAAGAGATACCTAGGTACTTACCATTTTAAATTGTTAAACGTAATGAACTTGCTGTGAAAACTTTCCAAATACTACCTGCTGTAGAAGTAGGTGGCGCTAACGTAAATTTTATCTGGCACCAAATTTAAAATTTAAAATAATAAAATATTGTTTTTATAAATAAAAGCGGGAAAGAGAAAAATTTATTTTTAAAATTAATCTATAAATTCATTCTATGTTTACAATAAAAATACAAAGAAAAGAATAATATTTAAAACTACACATAACGTAGCCATGAAAACAAGAAAACTTTTTAAAATTTTTCATTACAAAATTTATATTTTGTAATTAATTTTTTTTCGAGTGGAAAATAAATATTGTTTGCACCTCTGGCGTAAAGTGTGTTCTTGGTTTTTGTCATGATTGTACAACATTCACCCCGGCGGCCAAAAACTAACACTTTACACCCTAGCTACAAAAATAACTATTTTATATAATGTTTTTGTGTAGAAGCTTGCTTTCATTACTTTACATTCTTGAATTCCTATATGGATCTCTTCAGCAGGTGTGGGGGGGGGGGCAAGTTTACAAAAAAATTTATAAGATAAATACACAATCATTAATAAATAGGATTATGTTTATATCAATTTTTAAAATATATTGTCGTGTCACAAAATCATCCCATTTGTGATAGTTTGAAGATGTGAATTTTTCTGATATATTGTGTAAAATTTTTTTTTTGAGATTTGAATTTAATTTTGTAAATTTTGATGTGGGTTATGATTATTTTTATAATGTTGATTTATTGCAAAGTTTTGTATATTGGTGGGTCCTTTCGTGCCGACAATTTGTGTTTGTACGAAAAGACGTAATAGTCGCTCCTTCCAAAAAAATTCCGCCGAGGCGAACTGAGAAAGTTGTAATTTTACGTCTCAAGTTTGAGATTTTTGATTTTGGTTGTATGTAATAAAGCTACAATTTGAGTGAGTAATTTATTATTGATTATTAAATTTAGAAATTACCCGAAGTTTTGAACATAATTGGAGTGATTTTGATAAAATTTGGATTTGGAAGAATGAAATGGGATTAGATTTATTGATGAAAATAATTAATGATTAGGCGATTAGAAAATTTAGTTAGTAAATTTTTTAGAAAGTTAATGGTAATTATAATTTTAAAATTGGAAGCTATCGTAAAATTTGTGTGCACGGCGAGCACTTGCATTGATAAGCGATATTTACAACTATCGTTTCATTTTTGAATACCAAATTTATTTGAAAAGTGAAATTTAAAATTTAATTGGCAATAGTTTTACGGATTTTTTTATAATTAGGTAAAAAAATATGTAATGGGGAAGGGGGGGGGGGGTTCAACCCCCTTGCGCACGGGCCTACTATATAGATTGGAACAATGACACTCTTAATTTGATTTTTAATAAATTAAAAAAAATTATCCCTTATATTTTTGCCCCACTAACTTCTAATTTTAATTATGAAATAAACTCGTTCGTATAAATTCCAACTGAACTCGAATAAATTTAATAAATGGAAACATTGAACAACGTTAAACGATGTTTAAGTTTCAAGTTTTCGAATTTTACCATTCAAATATTTTCAGTTATTATTTCAAATCTTTCAATTTACTTATTCTAAATTCGAATACATAAATTGCATATATTCAAAAAACGTAATATAAACTTAATCAAAATTAGGGATATTAAATTTGTCCATCTGCTCAGTCGGCTATACTTTGTCAAAAACCCTGGTTTTGACCGCTAGTTGCCATAAAGTCATAAAATTAGAATAAAAATTTTCTTTACAAAAGATATAAATAAATATATTAAAAAAAAAACAATACATCATCCCAGTAATACATCTGATCGCGTCAGGCCCTCCCGATGACGTTGACGATCACAACTTGGCTGAAGCCAAGATGACATACTAGGGAATTTTAATTAATGCGGTGGTTTCCTGTTGCCTTTCTACAGTATGAAAGTTATTTGTATTGTTTCGTTATCTATAATTTATTATAATTTATAATAATATTATGATACATATGCTGCTCAAATTGTCTACATTTCAGGAGTCAAGATAACTTGAAAGATCTCATAATTATTATTGTATATTACTTTATGTATTTCTTGTTATTCATTTAAACTTTATTTATTTACCACAAATAAATTTGTAAGATGGCATGCACCTTCTAATTACTCCAGTTTGACTAAAACAAGTGAGTGTCAAATTGCACCTTTTGAGTGTCATGGTATTTATTACTCAACTTTGACATCAAAATAAAATCCGTAGTAATTCTTATTATAATGACCAAACCTGGAGTATTTTGAATCAAATTCTTACAGCCTTTTGCATGGTCGTCCTTTAAAAATGGCTCTAAAAATATAATAATAGTAACTAGTTAGTGGCATTGTAGTAACTACTAAAATGTTGGTATGCGTAGTTCTTTTAAAAGAAGAATCTAAAAATATTAATGTGATGGTCAATTATTATAGTTTGTGGTTTTCAATTTTGCTCTCCAACAGGCCATAATGTCCAAAATTTGGCTATGTAAAGTAAAAGATGTTCGATTGGATATTTAATTGTGACTGTGTGAGTCCCTTCGATGCACCCTCTTACCATATTGGGATAATCTGCAATAGCATACAATTCTTACTATCAATTGTTTATTTCAGCAAAAATTTCAGGAAATTTAATAAATAATCCTAAGTAATACATACAATCCACATTTACCTTTGGTTACATTTTGTTACAGAATTTAACAATATTTAAAATGTAATAATTATAATTGTCTACTTTTAGTTAAAAATTAAGGTAAAACGATCTTAAACATACCCAAAACGGCCACTAAAATTTTTAATAGCCTATCGACTATGCATACAGATTCTTTAGTTGACTACTATCAATCTAAGACACTATTAGTAGCGTGTTAGTAGCTACTTAGTTGACTATGCAGAATATATGTCAATGTTTAGTTTTGGAAAGTTCTTCCTATAAATAGGTTTATGCTGGCTGTTATTTGGGCCAAAGTTAAAATATTACTTATCCGTTCTTAACGTCTAGCTCACAGTAAGTTCTATCTTGAATTTAAATCATATAAATATAATAGTGCATATCGGCGTCATTGAGATTGGAACCATAATTTCCCTTTTATTAGAATAGGTACTGTTTGTTTTATTTATTAGTTTTAGTTATTATAATTTTTTATTCTTATTAATATTGTCGCATTTTTTGTTGTATGATTTAATCTTGAAGTACATACACTTGTTTTTATATGTCTATGTCTGGAATTTTATTATCGATAAATTTTGTTATTGATTGACATTATTGTAAGATAAGTTTTAACTCAAAAAATCCCAATATGTAAGTAGGTACTTCATTTTAAAAATAATATAATAGTATTTTATCATTGTCTAGTTATTTTCCATTAGAAAATTAATAAAAATTTCTCTATTGGTAATAATCTAGCCCACGAGTCTCGTTTTGTTGATCTTTGATAGCCACTATCTGCTATTTTAAATTTTTCCAAATTCTATTAATCTGCATTCCAAAATTTTAAAGAGCCAGAATTATAAAATTTTCAAAATAACTTATCTGATATGTATAATAAAACCAGAAGTAAACAGTCAGCTTCACTCTATATTTAATCAAAAACTTTCTGCAATTTTATTACCGGATATAGTATACTAATTAATTTAATACAACTTTTTTTTATTTTAATATACAAAGAAATAAATAAACAATACTACTTTTTATTAGTAGTCTAAAAATTAATGATTGTAATGATCTAATGATGTATCTGTAAATATTTATCATCTAATTGTGTTGATTCAATTCACATTTGAGTTTTATTTGATCTCAAAATAACATAATAGCACATTAAATTAGCATGTACTTATTATCTTGGATTTAATGGTTTAATTTACTACAGTTATTAAAATTACAAATATCTGTACAGGGTGGGCTTACGCGGTTTAGACTTAATTAGATTAGATTCGACCAGATTAGATACACTGATCCTGACGTAATATACTTATACCTTATGGTGGATTTATGTAATATTACGACATTTAAAATAAAATACATTCAATGTTGTTAAATAATTAATATATTTTTCATATAACGAAAAATAGTGGTTTATACAATATAATAGATATCTAAAAAACATAACAAAGTTTTATTCCTAAAACTATAAAATTATAACTAGTTTAATAAATTATTATAAATACATCCTTTTAACAAATTACATCAACTTTGAATTATGTAATTGTATCATTTTTCTTTTCGTCTTGTGTTCGTTAAGTTTTAGGTAATTCAACGACACCTTTGCATTGATATGACAAATTAAGTATATGCATACAAGTAAAAATATTAAACCTAAGCTCAAATATTCTCGCGACATAATAATTATGCAAACGGCGAGTTGTACAAATATTAACATAAAAGTAAGGTAAATACATAATTTAAAAATATGCTTTTTTGTTTTACTTATTAACAGAAATATAGATCGATGAACTACAAACATCAAAACTGCTATTGTAGGCATAGCATTACTGTTACGTATTTTGTATGATAATTCCTTCATGGTTTTGTTTAGAAAAATGGTTAACATTTGGAATTCTTCGGAAAATTCATTTTGTTTAACAACACTGGCAACTAACAATTTTAGAAAAACGATGTATTTTTCAATCATGTCTTTGAAGGCAGAGTGTGACGACTTTAACCAGGTGTTGGATTTCGGAAGCATGAAGAAATTGTAGGAACATATTAAAACATTTAGGTCTCTCATTTTCTGGAACGATGAACTGCGGGTTAATCTTCTACGTTTTGACATCAAAATTTCGTCTTCGATACTGGCTTGCTTAAGCCTGTGAGCAACATCTTGTTGATTGGGTTCTGATGGAATGTCAGTCATTTTGGCGTTTTTAATTCTGAAAATAAAAATTCTGTTAGAAAATTGCAAATTTATTTCGAAATATCAGAATTTATTGAAAACACAGCATTGAATTTTTATGGACATTTGTATAAGTAATTAAAAATTAGATTATACGTTCACAAAAGTGTTATAATACAAGGTTGAAATCCATTGAAGTAATAACGTGATAAAGATAATAGTAAGAGCGACCTTTAAAATTAAAACAAAGAGATAAATTTAACACATAATTATAATAGTAATCAAATTAATATCCTACTGTTACTAAAATAAAAAATTAAATTAGCTAGTTACGAAAATTTGTTAGATAAGATAATTTCTTTCTAAATAAGAATCCTAGAAACAGAAATTTCAAAATTTGTTTTTACTATTACAATGAGAAAATATTGTAATTTTCTACCCCACATTAAATTTAAAAAATGTTTATAAGCAATACAGAAAATATTTTGTATTATATATTATGGAGAAGTCATTTCTAACGTATATTTTTTAAAATTCTTGTTTATATCTTAATAATATTAACAAAAAAGTAAATAATAGATAGATAATAAAGAATAAATCTGCAAGGTGATGTTGAAATATATATTCTATAATAACAAAAAGAAATTGATTAATATTAATAAAAAATAAAAGTAAACGTACTTTAAAATAAATATTTTTATTAGATTTGAATAAGTGTGATTAGCAAATATAATAACAATTTCTTGTATAGAAACAGCGAGATGACAATATGATTTGATATTTTTATAAAAATATAATTCTAAAAATGGAATCCCCAATGGTGGACTTTGACTGTAAATTTGGTAATTTGTGATTGATCAGACGTTCAAAGTTTACAAAAAATTAAATTATTATCTCTATATTGCAAGAAATGATAAACTCCGGTTTAATGAAGAAGTTAAAAAGATTTCTAGTCAAAATTATGGTACAAAGTTTAGAAATGAATTCCGCGCAAAAATTATGTTTGTTTTAATTATAGATTAGATAAGAGAATATATTTAGAAGGTAATTTATTTAGGATTACTACGTTGTTGTTAAAATTTTTAAGTAATATTTACTTACACCCTACATGTTTTGAAAATATAATATACTAAGATATAGAGCTCGCAAAAACAGAAATACAAAGCTATTATCAAGGTTTAAATAAACTGTTTTTAAAATTTATTAAAGGTAATTTTATAAAATAAACATTGTTTAATTTCTGTAAATTTTAAAAAACTTAGAATTTTCTGCACACATGGTGGATTCGTGCAATGTGGACCCACTGATTGCAATTTAAATAGAGCTTGGCATATTTCTACTACGTTTGATTTTATTTTTAGTTTTGAGGAAAAACATAATATAAGTATAATATTGTCTGACTCTTCTCACGTAGTTTCAATTTATTAATGAAAGCTGTATTTATAACATTTGAAACATCGAGTAGTATTTTATTAGCATAAGAATTTTTAAAATATTAAAAACGAACACAATGTATATTTTTTAAATCTATTAAAAAGTAGTCTTACCTTTTGGTATAAAACGACAAAGTAATTTTTCTTTCAATTAGTTCACAAAAACTAATACTATCGTTGAAAAACAATGTAGAAATTCTTCAGTTATAAAGAAATAACAAACTAAGTTTCATATTCACTTGACAAAGCTTTATTAACAACTAAGAGCATCGACCGAAGCTCCTCAAGTTTATACTTGCCTCACAAACGTAAAATAAAATTAGTACTGCAACGTGAATACCACGAGCTTTATTTTGTATTCACTCCCAAGAATCTGAAAAACTTTTATGTTTTGCTGATATCTCTGTTTAGCAGCTGGAAAATTGAATGTGCGAAAAGAGATAGCTTATGACATTTCGCCGACCGTTGATGTTCACGTGATTGTGGGCATGTATGTACACCTTATCTAAATACATTGATAACAGAATTTTTGCTGAAATTTCACAACTTGGATGATTTAACATTACGACCATATTGATTAATGCTGGTAAAAATAGAATTCTAAATGCGAAAAAAATGTTATTTATCATAAATCAATATTTTTATACTATATCAAGTGTTGATAAAATTGTAAGCAATTCAGCTTAATATGATTAAATGTGAAATTATAAATTAAGCAGTGGCTTGGTGACCGTTTATTTATTTTTAGTAAACTATTTCATCTGTGCTTTTGTATTTCATCATTTATTTCTCTCAAGTAATATCGGCACTTTCGTCATTGATTCTTTCATCTGTTTGTCGCCAGCTCAAGTTGGAGCAATAGCCCTTAGTGACAATACATAGTAGACTTCCTACTATGTCCTATAATGTTATTGTTAATGAAACATTTTTGTTTTTTATTCAACCTTTATTATGCATGTAGCAATCAGCAATCACTTTATTTATTTATATATTTGGCATTGCATTTCGAGAACTTTTGTTCTTTTGAAATTACATATGTTTGAGGTAGCAGTGTGAAAGGGCAGAAAGCCTGTGGTGTTATTTATTTTTGGCCACGCTGAACACACCCCTGCGATCTCAAGTTGGCTACGGGAATGATGACAATAATTAGAATCCGATTAATTATATATTCTTAGTAAATCATTTCGGTTAATTTGATAGCTAAATAACGTTCGTTGAGCTCCAAGAAAAAGCCACCCTTGTTAGGAATAGCTTAAAGCTGCTTCCGTTTGGATTTCTTGGAGCTCGTTTAGAAAATTTACATTAAAGTGTTCTAGGAGTGAAACTCTATTTCCAATGCATATTGTTATTTTCTCAAGTTTCCAAAGTTTAAAAATAAATAAATAAAAATTAATTATAATAATAATGTTCGATGAATAAAAAACGTAAAGGAAAATACCACTCCTATCATCTATTGTATACATAGATAGAATGGCGGTTTAAGTAATAATAATTAAATGAGATTTTTTTTGGATTAAGTTCCGTTATTTCGGAATTGAAAATTTACATTTGCCGCTCAGCTATAAGCAAAAATCCATTCAAATAAAAAGAATCGCACTTTTGGCCCTTAATACTAAATAGATATTAAAATGTGATTAATCTGTTTTATAATGAACACTGCAAGTTTCCTTATTAAATCATAGCTATGCGATAGTGAAATTATTGTTGTTTGAATATCAGATCAAATATTCAGGGTTAGAGCAATTTCAACTATTGTTGCCATGAAGAAGTATAATAATTTTTTTATATGAACAAATATTTTCATTTTTATTACTCATTTAATTGGCAGGTGGTGTCAATTTTTATATATAAACCCTTACTTCAAAACGAATAGGAAAGCATTTTTAGGTTATTTTTATTCAATGAATATAATAATAATTTTAATATTATTGAATCCGCAATTTAACTTATATTTTATTGTTTTCAAAAAGTTTACGATTTTTTCATTTTTTGAAAAATATTTATTATATTTAATTACATTACTTTTATTTCAAATATTTATTCTTCCCTGACAGAATATTGTAAACAAATACTAAATATGTATATAAAATTTGTTTTAATTTAATTTCAAAGTTTTTGACTAAAATTCATATATTCACTTTTCGTCAAGAATTTTCTAAAATTAAAAATTTTTATATTTGATAAATATGTATTTCTTTAATTACAAAGTTTATAAATATTTTGAAACAATTCATCGTTTAAAGTACAGAAAAATAATAAAATTAATTTCTTAATTCATTACTTTAAATTATATCTATGTATAACACATAGATAACATTTTCTTATTATAACATTTTATATATTTTAATAGAATTCCAATCATCATCACCTAATTAAAAATAAATTTATCAGGACGAATTTTTGTAATATTGACAAATTATGAAATCAAGTCTGAAGATATATTAAACTTTTTTTAAGTCTAAAAAAATACCGAAATTGCAATGAAAAATGTAAATAAACAAAAATTAAGATTAACTGCAAAAAATATATTATTTTATTTAAATTTACTGTGGCTAACATAGGTATTACAAACTTTTAATAATTTTTATTTAAATTATTGTAATTGTTTTACAATTATTCTAAAATTGTAAATAAAATTTATAATTTTTCCACATGTCAAGTATTATTATAGTACCATAAAATGGTACTCGATGGAACGTAGAATATGGATTCAAGCAAAACAAAGCAGTTCTTCATCATAGATAATATTATAAATAAAAGCTAAGGTAAAAGTATATACGAGCAAAGCAAACATAGTTTCTTCTTTTAAATATTAATAATAATTATGTATTTATGTAATAATAATACAATGTTATGAAAAGTCACGTTGTCTTTGTATGAAAAACCAGACAAGTTGATTAGCATTTAAAAAGGTTAATATATCTGTCTAGCTTTAATTATCACCATTTAATGCCCTTTGGTTTAGCCGGATGTTCAATTAATCTATATTATGTCATTAGATCACTTATTTAGAGATAATTTGGATCCATTAAAATGTATATTTAAAAAAAGATCAAGTAGCAATACCTATGTTTCCGAACTAAATTAAATTAGGAAATAAAAATAATTTAGATTGTTAGAATTCAATAATTATAAAAAAATATTTATTAGTTAGTATAATATATTTTATTCAGAAAGAATAATATGTATTTATTTAGAATATTTTATTAAAAAATATTAATTTATAGAACAATTTCTTGTCCATATTCCAAAAGTATTTTAAATATTAAATATTAATAATTCTTGAATATCATTTTATACCGATTAATGTTTAACAATACTCTTGACCTATCATTATTAGTTTCTCTCAGTGTACCCTCTAATTATTTTCAGAAGTGAGCCTTTACTTAGAATAAAACTTTACAAATAATTCAAGATTATTAAAATATATACGTCATGAAAGATTGGTCAGCAAATTTGAATTCATTATATTTTCAGAGTTGAAATAAAAATGACGCGCAAAATTGTTATTGAAAATACAACAATAAATAATCATTTTTCTTTATTAATCCGAATGTTAAGAATATGTGGAGTCTATTTCGGCGACAATGAGAAACTATCATACAAAATATACTCTGGTTTTGTATTATCATTACCAGCTTTGTACCCATTGTCTAACCTAATCGGTGCATTTAAATATTTGGAAAATGGGTTTGAAGTATTTGAGTGTTCTGTGTTCCATTTGACTATGATTTTAAGTAAACTTTTTTTTAAATAAATTTTCAAATTTTCCAAATTTATTTTGTGTAATTGTATATATTTATGGTATTAATTTCAGTTCTCGTAAAACTTGGAGTAATTATGTACAATCGTAAACTGATTGGTGGTTTACTTCTCGAATTACAGAACGGAGTATTTTTGCCAAATTCAACAAGAGGTGGAAACGTGGAAGAAAAGTTACTCAAGTACTACATCAATTTTACAAATATACAAGTAGGTATTAAAATGAACTGAGGTACCTATATTTTGTAAACCTTAAATATAAAAAAAAAAATGCAAATTTTAGGACGAAATTGTATGCAAAAAATGAAAATATTAATAAAAATTATTATTAGGCATTAGTATGCTAGAGAACATTTACATGTTTTTACAGTATATCTTTAAAATTTGATTTGATCATCGAACTTTCCGATCTTCGTTACTGGGAAATAATATGGAAATATGATTTTTAAAAATTCCTGTTTTTCATTATAACTGATAAGAATGATGAAGGTATCAGTTTAAAGAAATTTTTTTCCGGGTCTAAAAATTCCCAACACTAGATATTTTGTTCTTTAATATAATTATTGTTCAAAACAAAAACATTTAACAAAACTTTGTTGTTATTTAACAAAATAGTAACTTGACTTGAATTTTATTGGCATTCTTTTTCATTGTTTTACTGACCCAGTCTGATCGGATGTCAGAAGGCTTTAGATAACATATCTAAAACGTACATTTTTCATATCAACGAATGAACTGACAAACCTAGCAATAAGGTAGTGTTAAGTGAAAGAAATCAAAACTGAAATAAATATTAAATAAAGTGCAAAAGGAAGAAAATCTACGGAATCAAAGAGGAAGAAAAAAAAATTTAACCAAAAAAATACCTGTGACGAAGAGATATACAGAGCTTTTGGTAATTTTCCTATTAATTTTAGCAAACAAGCAAACTTTCTCAAATTACAGTGAAACCACGAACACGGAAAATTGTTAAAATTCCAGTTAATTTGAAAAAACAATAAAAGGTAATAATGAAGTATTAAAAACTTTAAAATAGAATTAGATTTCCCGAAACTTTGGTAAAAGTACTAATAATTTTGTAATCAGAAAAGTTTCAAATTCATCAGATAATAATATTCAAAAACCACTAATGAATATTAAACCGCTAACAATTGAGCTAATCGAAATAAATAATATTAAACCAATAAAATTCGACATTCCAGACTTACAAAATTTATTCAACAATTTAAAATTAAATTTAAGAAATAAACTAAAAAACATTAAAAATTTAATAGATGAATCAGGAAATTTTTAAGCATCGTTTAAAAATCGTTCTACGATTTTTTAAAGTAAAGATATACCATTTTTAAGGCAAGAGGTTTAGTCATGCAAAGTCACCCGTTTTACCGCGCCGAACTTACTTTTTGACAAGTTCTTTGGTATTCTGCGTACACTGGGGTTCTTGAGGTCGATAATTAATTAATACTAATGCTCTAGTGAAGGTTATGGATGTAGTCCCTGTAAGGTGGTAGGTATAACATATTACGAGGTGTCCTGAACCAAATCTGAACCAAAGCAAAGCGAACGAGGTAAAGAAATTAATCCCAGAATATCTCGACGTATTTGCCTTGGGTGACATTTCCAAAGGACAAGCTAAAGTCGTAAAACACAAAATCAATGTTAGAAATGCTCAACTTACACAACAGCACCCGAGACGGCTTCCGTTGGCAAAACGTGAAAAAGCCGAAAAGATTATCGCGGATATGGAGAAGCAGGGGCTGATTGAACCATCAAACAAGAGGGATTTTTGCGTTGACTATAGACAACTGAACGCAGGCACAAAGAAGGATAGCTACCCTTTACCTTGAATTGACGACACATTGAATACTCTGGCTGGTTCAAAATGGTTTTCAACTTTAGATTTGAAGAGATTTGAACTTTGAAGAAGTCGATTTGCGTTTATCGTTGGAAATGAATTATGGCAATTCACCATAATGCCTTTTGGATTGTGCAACGCTCCGGCCACCTTTGAGCGTTTGATGGAAACAATGTGGCGAGGATTGTCTTCGAAGACGTGTCTGGTGTATTTGGACGACATAATTGTGGTTATAAAATTGTTCAAAAAGCACATGAAAAATTTTGAAGGAGTGTTTAAACGATTGAGAAGGGCTAATCCCAAGTTGAACCCGAAGAAGTGCCACATCTTTAGGACAAAAGTGAAATACTTTGGACACGTTGTATTAAGAAGTGGTGTAAAGGCGATTCAGACAAAATCAAAGCAGTGCGAGAATGGACAATTCCAAAGGACCAACATCAGCTCCTCAGTTTTCTTGAGTTGTTTACAACCTTATTACAGACGTTTTGAAATTGGCTTTGCTAACATTTCAAAACCTTTGACTAAGTTCACCAAAATGGAACACCTGGACTGAAGATTGTAGCTAATCTTTTAACAATTGAATCAATTTTTAGTTAGCGAGCACATTTTGAGCTACCCCCAAGTAGACTGCTTTGTGTTGGACACCGATGCGAGCAACATGGCCATAGGAGGCGTCCTGCCACAAATTAAAAATGGACAAGAAAAAGATATTGGATACTTCAGCAAAGTTTAAAAATAAAACCTTAATCGAATGTTGAATAATACTGGAGAAGCAAAGGTACATTCCAAGTTGTGTACTTTAAGCTTAATACTCTATTAAGCTATTATTTGTATTTAAATTTTTAAGTCTTATGTACGTCCTACGGTTTATGTACATTGTGAACAAGCATTTAAGGCCTGTTTATACGGTTCAAGTTGATATGTAATTTTTAAGTAAATTTTAAGTTAAAATTAAATACTTACAACTTAAATGAACGGTTTACACGTAAAATTGAGTTAAAACTATGTTCTCGATTAAGTTAAATTTAACTAAATCACTTATCTACTTGAATCATGTAAATGGGCATTTAGAGTTAGCAGTTATTCGGTTAACTTACTAAACTAATGACTTGTGTTGTTCTTATTACGATACCGAGAAGTATAGGTATATCTTTTTTGAGAGAAAGTATACGATGAAAACCAATAATATTATCTATATCTTTTTTTCTTTTCAAATTATTAACAACACTTTTTACGAACAACTGGTATTTTGGCAGAACCAAAACTAAAGTTGGAATTACTAACTTTTGTTTATATCAAAACATAATATAGAAACTTTTTGTGTTCGCTTTTGCGTTTTTCTTTAAAAACAATAGACAGAATGTATGTTTATTTCTTTTGTTATGTCTAATTATTATCAAGTTTCTCCATAAAAACATTAAAATTTGCTCATCCTATACCTTTTCGAAACAAATCTATCTAACAAGAATTGTAGGAAATTCGACAAGAATAAAATGTAGTTGGAAAGTTTTACCTACTGGTTTTGAAATTATGGTGAATTAAGTATATTCGTTACATTTATTAATAACTAGCTGGAAAGCCCGTCCACGGACGGGCAGCTAGGCGGTGGATTTCTTTTTTAGCGGTATTAATTAAAAAATTCTTCCGTCTACACTGCTTGTGAACCTTGAATCAATTTCTCTTGTACTTTTCTATCAACTATTTTTATTTTCAAATTTCCGTACTCTTGAAATTGCTATACATAGAGTGGACCGTGGTTAAACACAGGTTCAGGCAGATATATTCCAACTTTTTCTAACATCTGTCTCTGAGCCTTGTTGATCGTCATGGAAAAGGCAAGTTTAATTAAAAACTGTCACCGTCTTAAAACAAAAGGCAAGTATGTACTTCTTGATGCGCTAAATAGAAGTAGAAAATATGATTCAACATAAAATAACCGATTATCCGCTTATACACTTATCCGATTAACCGGTTATCCATTAAGATGTTGATACCTCATCAATTTTGTATCATACATTTTCTCTGTTTTCGGCTTTTTTTTAAACAAAAAAATGATACGCTGTAGGAGAAGTAGCTTCCCGGCTTTTTTTGAATTTTTATATATAGCTTGACCGGAGGATCTCTCTTTTAACGGTCCCCAATTAAAAAATTAATACTGTGGAACTCCATTGATGCGTAACTTGATTAGTTGAATTTATATGGTTAATAGATTTATTTATGTACAAAACTGTAGATACATGGGCGCCTGAAGAAATAAAGCTCAGTGGGGTTAACTACATAAATTTACAGTTTCCAAATTTCTTTTTGTTGTTTTTTTGCCAGTAAAAATTATTTTTTATTCTTCCATTCAATTTCCCAGGGGGGGCAAAGGAAATTAACCCCTTAGAGCGCCCATGTACACTTATCCGGTTATCCATTAAGATGTTCATACATCTTCAATTTTGTATCGTATATTTTCGATTCTCCTCTATTTCTTCTCATTAATCACGTCTTCATCTTCAGCTCATCTCATCTTATATCTTTGACTGACGGTGCCTCTTCACTAATAGCCATTATTTCTTCTTTCACTTTTTATATTTTTTCTCTTCGTCGCTTCTCTTTACATCAATTCTGTCTTCATTTTCATTTTATATCTTTGACTGGCGATGTATCTTCACTAATTTCTGTTACTTCTTATTTCTCTTTCTTTTTACATTTCACTTCTTCGCTTTTCTTCTCATTAATCTAGTCTGCATCTTCGGGATTTTCTAACCAAAACTATGATACGCTGTAGCAGCCGCATTTTGGCTATTTAGCCGACTGCCGGAGAGGGGTCATTATATTAACCCTCTAAATTAGTAAATTTCAATTGTTGTTTTATAATGTAATTATTTATTATTTTCTTTTTCAAATATTTTTAGTCTTATCCTTAGTTTAATATATTTTTCGGTTGGTAAAAAAAATCGACCAATCAGAGTGCTTCTTTTTTCACCAAAAAATGACACGCTGGGGCAGGAGCAGGAGCAGCGTGCTTCTTTCTTCGCAATTCTTCGCCAAATGACTAAAAATAATATCACTCCGCAAAAAATAACTGCACCTGGTCAAAATTTCGCCAGACAATTGTTGATTAGTAAATATCCAAGAATAAACGGTTACGTCGCGCACATTAAAGGTATAAAACCGATATTTGATTGTCTTCAAAAGCTAGTCGTCAACGAGACGATTCCCACCTCAATTAAATTTTCGCAAGATCTATTAGAGCCAGTGACAAATTTCGCTTGAATCAATAAGAGCTGCAGATAGTGTGGTAGAAATTAAGAGTTTACGGGTTGCGAGAAGCGCAAACCGATACCTGGTGCAATATTCCGATCCAAGTTGCACTAATCGACGAATACTCGATAAGACATTACGCGGATAAAGAATTTTAATTGAGAATGTTTCGAGTTGAAAGCGCATTCTACCAGTATTTGGACAACGACCGCGACGACGATGCAAAGCAATGCAGTTTATTTGCCTTCGCTCGGCATTTGCACAATGTCGAGCCCACTTTGCGATCGTACGTTGGCGAATTAGATAGTCGTTACGAAAGTTGGATGAAATACAAAAATAGTTTTCCCACCTATGGCGCCGCGATTTTGTCCGAAAATGCTTCAAGGGTATTGATGGTACAGTCAAGCGTGCTCACCGAACCATGGGGATTTCCGAAAGGAAAAATTGACGGACAGGAAGAACCAATTTGTTGTGCCATTAAGGAGGTCCAGGAAGAAATTGGTTATGATATAACCAGACTTAAGTATAAAGGACTATTATTATATCGAGTATCGGGATTCGAAAGGTAAAAAGTCCGTTCGACTTTATATTATCGAAGGCGTTTCAACGAACACCAAATTCACGATCAAGTGCCAACAAGAAATTAAGGCGATCGATTGGAAGTCAATTGATTCGCTTAGCAGTCGCCGAAGTCAAATTCGAATCAGCACGCCCCACAGTGTGGCAAAATCGAAAAAATGCGTCAAAAATCAATTACGGTCGTAAAAGTAGGTAAAAATTTCTGATTTTTTTTTAGTAACGTCAAGAAAACACCTCACTTGAGTTCCAAGATAAAAAGTCTATATTTCAAAATGAATTGTGTGATTCGCGAAAAAAATTTGAAAAATTAGTGAAATAACCTAAATAATTGTGATACGAATCTAATGTTCACTAACATAAAACTACACTCTTTCCCGTCAATTCTATGTAATATTTATTATCCGATACCTGCCTAAACATAAGTAAAAATTGAAATTAAAAAGCCAAGAAATTTAATCCGTTAATCCTAGGATTATGTATCCTAATCTTTAATTTTATTAATTATTTAATTTTTTTAATTATTTTTATTATATTTGCTCCTCCGAAAAACATTCATCAGTTTCCATTGAAGATATCAACAAGCCTTTAGCTTCTTCATTTAATTGCCTTTTCGGTAACTCAATCTTCACTCTCAAGAAAGATATGGAGAGATCTGAAGATACCATCAGATAGTGCATAATATCTTCATTGCACTCTTTTTGTCCACATTTTCTAGTAAAACACGCTCTAGCTTCCTTGAAAACTTTGTTGTTAGCTTCTTGTGCTTCCTCTGAAAGACATCCAATGGGTAAACCAAACACTTTCATTATCTCACTTCCATGAAGAAGTACTTTATGTACGGATGGAGGCATTTTGTACCAATTGTATAACTGGACGTACAGTTTCGCAGTCTCGAGCGCATATAATTTAAATTTTTCTAAATCAATTTTATAGCTATTGGTCATAACAGCTAAAATATTCGCGAAACGTCTTATTAAATTTTCGTCGACTCCAGTGATGTTCGAGACTGTAGTGGGATCATCGAAAAATCGCCTGGCAGTATTTCCATTATTGGTAGGGTAGACTGGGTACGGTTGTAACAATTTTCGTTTAAATGCCCACAGCTCGGCTATTCCAGCTATAAGCAGCGATTAATGCCTTTGCGATGAAAACATAGTTATTTGTCTTTAAAATAATATCAAAACCAGTAGCTCAAGTATAACAGTTTGGCAGGAATATGTCATTTTAATGAGTGCGTGCAATTGTTACAACCGACCCCATACCAGGGGCGGTTGTAACACCAATGAGGGACAGTTGTAACACTCAAAAATAATACATAAATCAAGCATTTAAAATCAATTTTATTGATTAAAAATACTGAAATGCACTTAAAGGATATATTAAAAATATTTAAGTAGTTTTTGTTAGGTAATTATTAGAACTAAACTATATAATAATCAATTGATACGTGGTTTAGGTAGTGTAACTCGATATTAACCATATCAATATTTTAGAAAACCCAAAAAATGCACTAAACACTTTTCAGAACTAAAATGTTTAAAAGTTAGCACATGTAAAATACACTGTAAGTATTCGCAAACGTTTTCACCATACTATGGCATCATCAGGCGATGAATTAGAAAGAAAATTAAGAGAGAATCCTTTAAATATTGTTCCGAGTGGTAGGGGGAGGTTTTTATAAGAAAAGAAGGGACATTTTGAAAGTTATTACAAAAAAGGGGGGGGGGTTATAACTTATTGAAAATGTTTAATAAAGGTGAATTATTATAATAATTTTTTAATTTTAATTAAATTTAATTAAATTTAATTAAATTTAATTAAATTAAATTTAATTATTATAATAATTCACCTTTATTAAACATTTTCAATAAGTTATAACCCCCCCCCCTTTTTTGTAATAACTTTCAAAATGTCCCTTCTTTTCTTATAAAAACCTCCCCCTACCACTCGGAACAATATTTAAAGGATTCTCTCTTAATTTTCTTTCTAATTCATCGCCTGATGATGCCATAGTATGGTGAAAACGTTTGCGAATACTTACAGTGTATTTTACATGTGCTAACTTTTAAACATTTTAGTTCTGAAAAGTGTTTAGTGCATTTTTTGGGTTTTCTAAAATATTGATATGGTTAAACTATATAAAGCAAGTTTACAGAAATAATATTTTTTTCTTTGGAGTATATCACTCGAGTAGTTTTATAATTAGACTTGCCAAACAAAAATAATCTCTAAATAATAATTTAAAAAAAATAATCAACAAAATCTAAGTTTAAATAAAATATTTTTTTCGTTTAATATATTTAATCAGACTCATTGCAGTTATGACATTATATAATATTTATTCTCATCAGTACAAGTTGCGTGAAACCATTGCTTGCAGCCCGCTTAACACTGAATCAAACTTTCTCCAGATCGACTCGCTGAATACGTCTCTAGGCAAAGAAGGCAATAATATTCTTCTTCTTTAGACGATTAGGGTGGCGTATTAGTCTTCTTTTTCTTTGCGTTGGTGTCTAGCACCAACAATACCTCTTGAAGTCTTCTTTATATACGTTTCCTAGGCATCTGCAATAAAAAATATTATAAAATTACTGTTACAACCGTCCCCATGAAAATCGTTACAACCGTACCCACCCTCCTTTTTGGTAATAAGGCTGTCACAGATACGAAGTAACACATTTTGAAATACAATAATTATATTAATATTTAAGATATATCATAAATAAATTTGCCAAAAATACTTACTTTTGGTTGACAAAACACAATAGGCCTCCTTGTAAACACACTTTCCGCGCGAAAGACGACGCAACGCTGGAATCATGTCGGGACTTGTTGCCCGAATGTTTCTTCTTTGTATTTCGCACCTACCATGCATAGGTACGATAATATTCGAGTTGTTACAACCGGTCCATGTTATAACCGTACCCAGTCTACCCTACTTCCATGTCCCTGTTTAACCACATCCACGAGAATGGAAAGTTTTGATTTTAATTGATTTGATTTTAAGTTAATTTCCGTAATTAACTCATTTTTTGAAAATTGTGGGTTGGTAGGTTTCTGCATAACTACGTCCAGTTGAGATTAGCCTGCATGATTTTTTTCGATTTTTTTTATCAAGCCATTCAAAAGATATTAATTTTTAGAAAGTTACGTTACTTTTTTTTTAAATGTTCATAACTCAGCGAATAATTGACCAAATGGTACGTTTTTTTTTTTGAAAATGTTTCTTTTAAAATATACTTTCTATAGAAAATTACTAAAAAAATTTGAGAACGATATTGCTATTAGATTTTCAAGTTTCAAAAATAAATCGTCATTTTTAACAATGTATGCACTTATCAATTTTCTTTAAATTTTTTTGTATTTTTAATTTGAAACAAATTTTAAAGCTAATCTCATAATGGTGAAAAGATGAGATGTATTTTTTTTTATTTCTAATAGCATGAAGCATTTTTCAGTACTGCCATTCTCTCTACTACATCCATCACTCATGTTTTCCGCCTAATCTCCACATTTATTATTTTATCTCTCAAGGAAACTCCCGACATAGCTCGTTCCATTGCTCTTTGTGCTATCCTAAGACGATTTGCTGTTTGTTTCGTTATTCCATAAGTGGTTACTGCTAGTACGCATGCATTATATACCTTAAGTTTCAAGTTTCTGGGTATACTGGGTTCTTTTAAAATATATCCTAGCTTACCGAACGCTGCCCATGTAAGTCCTATTCGTCTTATTATTTCTGCGGTTTGATTACCCTCGTCTGTTTTAATAAGATGACCCAAGTATAATGTATTCTGAGACATTTTCAATGGTGTTATTCTCAATGGATACATGTACATTATCTTTTGACATAATTTTTGTCTTGGTGAAATTCATGTTTAGTCCAACTTCGCCTGCCGCCACATTTAGTTGGTGGAGCATCTCTCCAAGTTCGTCTACATCGTCAGATATTACGACAATGTCGTCGGCAAATCTTTGGTGGTTCAAGTATGATCCGTCAACTCTGATACCTTTACCTTCCCAGGAAAGCTTCGGAGATATTGTATCTCCTTGTCGGACTCCTCTTGTTATGGGGATTTTATTTGTTTTTGTCTCTTCATTTATTTTTACGTGCAGAGATGCATTTTCATAGATGTTTTCTATGATCCTAGAGTATCTAGAGTCTATTCTTGCCGTATCCATAAATTTTAAGATGGCCCATATCTCGATGGAGTCAAACGCTTTATGGAAATCTATAAAAGCCAGGTGTATGGAGATATTATATTCGTTGCCTTTTTCTATAAGTGATCTTAATGTTTGGATGTGCTCCGTAGTACTAAAACCCTTATAAGAATAAGAGAATCTTCTAAAGTTGTGACAACAGACTAATTGGTCTGTAATTTTCTATGTTGCACCATTCTGTTCGAATTTTACCCTTTTGTAGGCATTTATTCAGCAGAACAAGCATTGCTTTTTCTAAACTCGATCCCCCATTTTTCAACATTTCCGTCGTGATTTGATCTTCTCTAGGGCATTTTCTAGTTTTCATTTGTTTTAAGGTTTCTTTTAATTCTTCTTTGGTTATTTCAGGCATTTCTTCTGACCCAACGTTTAAGATGGTACGTATAGCCATTTGTGGCGGGCAGGGTGTTCTTAACTCGTATAATGTACGATAGAAGTCTTCAATTATTTTGAGGATCTGATTTTTGTCAGATATTTTAGTGCCATTTTGCTTTCTTAACTCGACTATTCTTGATATACCAATTGCCAAGTTTGATCTCAGTACCTTCATACTTGCATTATCTTCAATAACTTCTTGTATATCATTTTGGTTTTATATGCCCTGACATCTTTGCGGATTGCTTTATGGGTTATTTTGTTGAGGTCTTTATAGTGTTCTGCTGATCGGTCTAAATTTCTTTGTTGTTCTGCTAGTTGGATAGTGTAAGGGGTAAGCTTTTGACTTCTTGGAACTTTTATCCTCGTACAGATCTTCTTTGTTGCTACCTGGATGCTTACTTTAATTTTATTAAGGATCTGATTTATGTTCATTTTAGCAAGATAATTGATAGGGGTGAGCTTCTTTTTTATTTCTTGTTGGTATTGCTGTCTCTTTGCTTCCAGTTCAATACCTGTTGCAAATCTTGGCCTTTTCTTTTTTTTTTCTTTAATCTAGTGTTTAATGTAATCTTAGATCGCACTAGTCTGTGGTCACTCCATGTGTTAAAGCGGTTTAAAACGGTAACATATTTTTCTACTGTTCGAGATTATAATAGTCAATTTCATTTTCTGTTTTTCCATCTGGACTTTTCTATGTCCATCTTCGCTGTATAGGCTTCTTATAGAATGTATTTAGACAGTATAATCTTTCCTTTCTTAAGAAGTTGAGTAGCATCTTCCCCCTATAGTTTCTTTCTACCAGACCGTAGTCTCCTACCCGGTCCTGGTCTTCTTGTTTTTTCTTGCATACTTTCGCGTTAAAATCGCCCATAATTATGATGTAGTAGGGGTTCTCAAGTTTTCTTGAGGTTTCCAAATCTTCATAGAACTGGTCTGCAGCTTCATCGTCTAAGGAGCTTGTTGGGGCGTATGCTTGGATGACTTGCATGTTATAATGGTTTGTAATCTTGATCATGATATACTTACATAACGCGATTCGAAACAGTATGGTATTTTGTTACAAAATTTATTATATTTTTATTTACTAGTAGGGCTATTTATACCGCCCATGTGGTGATCTGTATCTTCGTTTCTCTGGAATAACACGTAACCCGACTTTAGTAGTGCACTTTTGTCTCCAGGGAGGCGTGTCTCGCAAAGCCCTACGATGTTCTATTTTATATGTTCTAGTTCTTCTTGGAGTCCTTCTAGATGTTCTTCTAACTTCATCGTTCTGATGTTATAGGTTGCAATGAATAGCTGTGTTTTATTAAGTTGGGAGTACGTATGACTTTTACGTTCTCAAATGTTTGGCAGTACTGAAGTGGCGCTGGGTCGGCCACGTGGCTCGCCAAGACAAAGATAGGTGAGCAACCAAAATTATACAATGGAGACCAAAAACAACAACGAGAAGCGTCGGAAGGCTACAGATGAGATGGAGAGATGACGTGAAGAAGACGGCGGGTAGAGAGTGGCTACAGGCGGTTCAAAATAGAGAAAAATGGAAAAAATTGGGAGAGGCTTACGTCCAGGAGTGGATAAATACAAGCCGATGAAGAAGAACATGTAGATTCTTCAGCAGTTCTGTAACTAGAATTGGTTATGGTTATAATTGAATTTAATTTAATTTAATTTAATTAATCTAATTTAATTGTTTAAATACGGTCCTTCCGTTAATATGTTAAAATCTGAAATAACTTTTAATCTGAAATATTTCAAAATTTTAACTTTTGGGTTTTAATATTTTGTTTTGTTTAATAATACTTAATAGATAATAAAGTTATCTATATAATTCAGTAATACTACCTACTTATTGCTTGCTCTAGTTGGCAAATGAAATTATTTTTTCGAGCCCTGACACCATTCCTGCTGATTCTTATGTAAAATCATCTCCTGAATCCGAATATGACCCCTGTTTTCCCCATCATCTACCGTTTAAGAGGGCGCTTCCCAGTGCCGTAACTAGAACTTTTGGCGCCTATGGCCAACTACGAAAAATGCGCCTTAACAGAAAGGGCGAGGGCGGGGCTTACCCCTACCCCACGGAGGGGTCCGGGTTTCCCCGAATTTCTTTTTTTGGATTTGGTGCAAAATAGCGAATTTGGAGACATACCCTCTGTTAAAATTTATTAAATTTAAAAAAACTGATTAGATAGTTTCACCAACAAAAAAATATAAATTAGACGCCTTCATTTAATCATTGCCTATTTTTAATTTGAATTTTTGAATTTCAGCGCCTTCATTTAAACGGCACCTTTATTCAAAAGGCACCGTTATTCAAATGGCGCCTATATTAAATACAAACTTTTAATTTGAATTTTTTAATTTCGGCGCCTTCATTCAAACGGCGCTTATGGCGCTAGTTATGGCACTGGCGCTTCCTCCCAGCTATTTTTATCACTTTTCGATATTTTGAAGGGACGGAAAGGATAATTTTAGTCTTTACGTATCTTATGAAAGACTAGAAATGTAAAAAGTTAATACTTATTTGTAGCGAGAAAGTAAATTTGGGAGAGGATTTTCATCCTTAAATTATAATGCAATACCTGCAATACCTCCTCCAATCATCAGCACTCCAAATTTTATCTGGATCGGTTAAATATTTCCGAAGATACGATGACATATTCATTTTATTAAATTAATTTTGTATTACTTACGTGTAAAAGTGATCAAATCTATGTCAATTTTAGTCTGTTCCACGAGAGCTCGAGTATGGCTCGTACTTAAAATCCATCCATACCATATAAAATATTTATATTTTAAAAATTATTTAAATTATTTATTTATTTATTATTTCTTATATTTTTTATTTTACATTTATTTTGTACAAGGTGAAAATGATTACTTTAGCTGTAAAGAATAATAAATAAAGAATTCACTATACACAAGTTGTTTTCATTATGTTATATTATAATTTTGAATATTTGTTGATTTAGATATTAATGAAAACATTTTATTTAATATTTGTTTTTGCACCCATTACTTCGTTTGTCTATCAGAAAAGAGTAGTGTCCAAAGCAAAAACCATCGAAGAAGCCCCATAAGCGAAGATAAATAATATAATTTTATTTTATTTTAGGCAAGTGGTTACTGGATCTTAGTTATACTAATAGTAATTTTTGCTATAGTTGATTCACTAGTTTCAAGATTCCGTAGTGATGATTATCACGACTGGAAATTTGAATATGGAAAAGTCACTGTTGTTAATACCACCTATAGTCCAAACTTTGAAATATCGGTATTTTACGAAAACTTGACATGGGTTCCAGTTGGTTTATCTTTCGCAGTTTGCGATTTATTGACATGTACCGTTTTGGCACACATTACATGTCAATTTAAGATACTACAAAATGCCATAAGAAGAATTATTCCCAACAGTTATAGATATATGATGACGGTAAGTCTAAGTCAGTTTTAAATTTTGAAAGCATTTTTAAGTATTGCCTAATTTAGAAAAAACATAAGGTCGATTCCACCACATTAATAATATCTAATAACGAAATTGATGCATCAAAAATTCCATGGAAATATATTCACCCAGTTCTGAAGGAAACCATCGATTATCATTTAGCAATAATGGATATTGCAAATAAACTTGAAGAAACATTTAATATGTTAGTACTTTTAATCGTACTTTCTGGAATCATACTAATGGGATCACTGTTATATAATCTCACTGTGGTAAATTTCAAATACATAAATTATTTATTAATGGTTGGTACTAAATTACAATTTATTATTTTCAATTTTCAACAGGTGCATATAGGTGGAGCTTCGAGTTTTTTCTGCGAAATATTTTTAATATGTTATTGGGGAAACGAAGTATCTCTGGAAAGTCAAAAACTTCTACATGCATGTTACGAAGCAGATTTTGTTGGTGCAGATCTGAGATTTCAAAAGGCTTTGAATATTATAATGGAAAGAAGCAAAAGACCAATAGTTTTTACAGCTGGAAAGTTTTCTCCTTTAACTCTTGGCACCTTTTTGTGGGTATGATAATACTATCAGTATAATATCGGGGGGTAAATCACGGGGGAGATTTGGTGTACACGGGGCAAGAAACGTGTGGGAGATGTGAGGAGATGTGAATAGATGTGAGGAGATGTGAATAGATGTGAGGAGATGTATGGAGATGTGAGGAGATGTGAGGAGATGTGAGAAGATGTGGGGAGATATGGGGAGATGTGAGGAGATTTGTGGGAAATGTGAGGGAGATGTGAGAGATATAGAGGAGATGTAAGGGAGGTGTAGGTGAGATGTCGGGGAGATGTCGAAGAAATATGGGTGAGATGTAGGAGATATCGGAACCATATCAAAGCAAACCAAAAATAATTATTTAAAAAATAAAAAATTATTTCAAGAATATTTCATATTTCAAAAACAAATAAAGAAAGGTAACATAACTACTTTTTTGAATACCCATGAAATTGACTCCAGAAACTATAGATTCAAGAGTGAAATGAAGAAATTAATGAATGCTATCAGAATGAACAAACAGAACTCAAAATCTATACCAACGTAGAAAGACAAAATAACATGGAAATTATATATAAACAGCCCCACTAGAAATACTTTTTGCATTTCTAGAAGACAAAAATTCAAACAACTTTGAGGAGGAACCCTTTGGACTCCTCTTTTCAAGAAACAAAAACCCAGTACGTTTCTGAGTAAACCCTGTATTCAGGGAGTAAACCCTGTATTCGGGGTTTACCAAAAATAGGTACAGCGAACTGGCAAAACACAAAACAAGAAAAAAAGGGAAATCACAGCCTTTTTCAAGACGAACAAACACAATAAGCAATCCAAAATTAGGGAAACCGACATAAGAAAAAACCAGATTACCCTGTATAAATTGGACCCAAATATCTAGATGAAACCCAAGATATTAATAAAAGAAAGCCAATGAATCGGAAGAAATAAAGATCCAAATGAGTTAACAACACAAGAAAACTAACCATGAAACTGAGAATCTTTCTGTGGTTGAATTAATTGCTATCTATGCTTTGAATTTAACGCTCATTCCATGATAAAGTTAGTTCGACTGTACAGAGATAATTCCCATCGTTTACACCATGTGTTCACACCATGGCTTTTCAGTTCTCAACCTTGTGAACAAATTTTTCGGGCAACTCGATCCTTATCATCCACTTTCTCTACGGTTGTAAATTTTCCTTAAAATCTCTAAAAGACCTGATGAACTTCAACAAATAAATATCGTTGTATCTGATTTGTTGGACAAGATCATTTTTCCTAGAGAAGTAAAAAATGCGAAAAACCTCGTGGTAAACATTATTTTTATCAGGAAGGGCTTCAGGGATACAATCCGAGTCATCCTGGGGAAAGGGGGGCAATTGCCCCTTTGCTCCTTTCTAAATACGCCACTGCAACCAACAGTGGTCTGCCCCCAGATATTGCCGATAATATTGAATTAGGTGATAATACGTATGGCGAATTTTGAATATGCCTGACCTAGGTACTGAACATAAATCGGAACGCCCTTTTCTCAAAATTAAAGTCCATAATAACATCAGAACGATCCGAACATCTTCACTGTGCAGGATTTTTAATGAACAATACATCAAATTAAGTGCTGATCGACTCATAAGAGTTTGCGGTAATCCCAATAAAAGAGAATCAAATAATTGAACTTATTTAAACATCCATTAAACAAGTAATTGAAAGGTAAGGGAGATTTGAAGAGGTGTGGGAGATGTGAGGAGATGTGGAAGATGTATGGAGGTGTGAGGAAATATGGGAGGTGTAAGAAGATATGGGGGAGATGCGAGGAGATATGGGGGAGATACGAGAAGATGTAAAGGAAATGTGGGGATATGGAGGAAATGTGGGGAGATGTGAGGATACATTGGGAGGTTTTAAGGAAAAGAAGTGTAACGGGCCAAATTGCCCTAGGTCTAAAATTGATACAGTTTTCGCACTTGTGTGTTAGTAAAGAGATACAGAAACAACATTTCAACTTGAAAACTTAAAAAAAATCAATGTATTTCCGATTTCAGCAAAGTTAAAGTACCTATGTATAATCACGAATTTTTGCAATAATGAAACAAGGATGGACTTTGCCATTTTTTTCAACACCTTCCGGGCACATTTTTTATAATTTTTTTAGTGTTCATGCATCTTTGGAATGTTCCTAGCAAGTAACTATTTTTTAATAGACCAAATGAATTACTTTAAAAATAACCTTTTGTCCGCCAAATCCACACTTTGCTGGTGAAATCAAAATTATTGTCAAGTAAATGAATAATTAAAGTACCGATAGGACTTAACGGAGCAATGTATCGGTGGCACTGAACTGAATAAAATGGAAGTTAAAAGTTAATTTCTTAAAATTTTGAAAGTTACGTAGGTTGGCTGCAAAAATGTAAAAACGGTAATCACAATGACTGGGAATGGTTTCAACCAACAATGTCACTTGATGACGTCACAATGGAACTTTTTTTTTGAGAAGTCCAATTCAAAGGAGACCGTTAATTGTTTGTAAAACCAAATTTCGAGGAATGGTTAAATAAAGGAGATTCTAGTCAACTTACAGTTTTGTGGGTTAAACGTAGATTACTGTTGAGAGCTGTACGATAAGATGGACCTTGAACAACGTGGTTGGATGATGAAAACCGCGATCATCGCCCAAAGGGATTGCAAATATTGGTGGCTGACCAGGTTTCTTGATACAATTTGGGTTTGTCTACAACGGATTGTGAAGATTTGGCTGGTATGGTCGTGTTCTAATAGTTTTCCTTCAAATTTTCAATTGAAACACAATCGACCTGGGATTGCGCAATGTTGAATAATATCTTGGAATTTGGTAAATTAAATTTGCAACAAGTGCAGAACGGTTCTTGATCTACCTAGACCACGAAGAACCTCAAAAACTTAAACGGCAAAACACAAAATTTTCCAAGTTTTGCAACAAAAAGGAAACCATTTCCCATTCACAACCTTCGGAGTCCGCTGATCTTAAAGGACTGCCTGCTGCGGTGTGCAGTTAATCATCCAAAGGGGGGAAGGGGGTTTTGCAGGTAACTGCGTTTAATATAATGAACCTCTAATTACTTAAAAATGGGCTTAATTATACAATTAACCTATAGAGGGCATAAGAATGTTCTTTACTAAATTAAAAGTGACAAAATTTAATTTTTTCCAGGGCTAGTGAATGTGACAATTGAACGAAATTCGTTTGAATAAAATTTTGAATGTACCTGAATTTAAAAAAATATCGATTAATATTACAGGAGATGTGGTGTACATACTTTTGTCAGGAGATTTACCCCTCGTATAATATATAATATAATATGGTGTTATTTTTAACAAACAAATAAACGATAAATATAAACATGAACAATAAATAACATTTTTAATTTGTAGATTGCAAGAACAACATATTCTTACTTAATGATTTTAAGAAGAACCACTACCTAACTAATTTGCTTTTTCAGCAATTTAATTTGTTTGCAATAAATTATTAGAAATTTATTATATCACAATAATTATCTTTACTTTACATGGATTAGAACTTAGTGCTTATTAAAAGTTAGCACTTTTAAAGTAAAATTGTTGCCATTTTAGTGAATTAGTGCTTATTAAAGTAAAATAATGCACAATTAATTAAAATAGCAAAAATCACAATTGCAATATAATTTGCATCTTTGAGTTTTTATTAATATCGTGAAACAACTTTAACTCTAATAAGGTATATTTGATTTATAGACCATTTGAAAAAAATCCGAAATATTAATCTAATTTTTTGTTTAAGTAGTTGCTGGTTTCCTAACTTTCGTTGAGCACAATCTAGATTGATGAAGTAGCTTTTCCAAAGAAGTTTCCAAATTTCCAAATATGGGATGAACACATAACACTTTACAAAATAAAATTGAAAACTGTTAAAGAAAAGTATTCTATAATGGCATACGTATTTACTTCCGCAAAAAAATAAATTGATTTCCAAATTTATTTTAGTTTAGAATTTGCTGCAATTTGCGTTATCTTCATAGCGTTGCGACGCGTCGTAGAAGCAGAAAATTTAAAAGAAGTTTATTTTTAATTTATTTTTGTTTTATTAATGCTGGTGTATATTTTTGAGATTTTAGGTGGAATATTAATTGATATATTTGCACATATTTGCAATTGTAGACATTTTGTAATCAAATTGAAAAAAAATTTTAAATTTAAATACTAATATATTATTCTGTAAGTTAGGAATGACTTTAATAACATTTTGAAAATGTTGAACCAACTCACCAACGTTGGAATCTATTATTTTGAGAAAATTATTATATCAGATTAAGTAAAAACGTATGTACGAGTCGGAAGAATTACTTTAAAGTATCAGTATAAGCTGTGCATTTTTTCAGCTGTTTAATTATTGAATGCTGCTATATTGTAATTAAATTGTTAGAGATGTACTTATGATATTATAATCTGTTGAATGAAAATGCCTAATGCACTTAAGATAAAAATATTCAACCTGCAAGTTTTCTGTAGAAAGTAATAATAAGATAGAAAGACTATGGTCTACATAACATACTAGTTGTGATTATCTTGATACGAATTATACTTTTATTTTGCTAAAAAATAAAAATAAAACAATAAATTCAAATATTACAATATGCATTATATTAAATAGGTCATTAAAAAAATTAAATTAAATAAGTTATTTTAAGATGAAAGCTATTTTTTTTTAATTTCTAAAGAAAATTAAAAAAATACCTAGTATTTATGTTAATTAAATTCTAAAACAATTAGTTGTTAATATCTAAAAATATTTTTAAATATAAAATATTAACAACTTTTATCCTAACAAATAATTACCAATACTTGACCTATTAGTTTTTCTGAAGCTTACCTTCTAATTATTACAAAGAGTATACCATTAATTAGGATAAAACTTGAAAAATAATTAAAGATTAAATTTCATAGAATAAATTGCTTTAAAAATTTGAATTCATTATATGTCGAGAGTCCAAATAAATATGACGACTAAAATTGTAATTCAAAATACAACAATAAATTATCATTTTAATTTATTATACCGAATGTTGAAAATATGCGGAATCTATTTCGACGACAATGAGAAACTACCATATAAAATATATTCTGGTATTGTATTATCGTTAATAACTTTGTATCCATTATTTCAGCTAATTGGTGCATTTAAATATTTGGACAATGGGTTAGAAATATTTGAGTTTACAGTTTTCGAATTTACTATTATATTAAGTAAAATTAACTTTTAATATCATTTAAAAATATTAATTATGATTAATTGTAGTTATCATTAAAATTGCAGTGATTATGCATAACCGTAAACTTATTGGTGGTTTACTTCATGAGTTACAGTCTGGAATGTGCCTGCCAAATGTTTTAAGGGGAGGAATCGAAGAAGAAAAATTAGTGAAGCGTTGCATTAAGGTTACAAATTTACAAGTAGGTAAAATATGACCAATACGACGTAAAAGATCTGAAATGTACAGTAAAAAAATTGCTTAATGTTCAAGTTTTTTTGTTAAGTTAGCCCAATAAACTTTACATGTCGTCGGGTTAGAACAGAACTAGCCTAAGTCCATTTTTGGCCAATTTGAGTTAGATTCAGTTATCGATTTACTATGATGTATTTTACTTGGTGCAGAAGTATTTAAAGTCTAATATTCATGGAAACATAAAGAATATCACTAATGACGTCTTTAAAATTGCTCTCCTGAAAATTTCCACATTTGGACATAGGCTAGTTCTGTTCTAACCCGACGATAAATATATATATCTTAACTTGTAAGAATTAATAATATTAAAAACTCGAATATAACAAGTTAATTCAAATAATAAAATAGAAATTATATTTGAGCTTATAAATAAATTTCTAACCAAAGCGATAACCGTCGCTTTAAGCTTAAAGCTTAAAGCTCAATTAACTTATTAGATATATTGAAGTTTTTAATATTATTTTTAACTTTTATTTTGCTGTAAAAATTCTGTACTATATGCTTTCACTTAAAAATTTAATTTCATTTATGTAAAGTGAAGTTTATATCTGTTCAATTTAAACTTAACAATTCATCTCTTGGTATTTTAAATCATCTATATTTGCAATCTCTCATAAAATTAATTTATCTTATTTTTAATTTTTCCAATTTCTGGTTAATTAAAACCGACATGTCAATATCATCATCATCGGTCCTTCAGTCCACTCCTGGACCGACAGCTCTTTTTCTTTCCACAAAGGTTTCAGCATTTAGGGTCAACAACTGTAAACTTGTTTTAATAGTTGATGGTGCAACTCCGAAGCATGGAGACGGCCATATGAAAGCTTTCGACTTCCCCGGATTCAAACTGGATACTTTAGAGTCAGCAGTTGTTCGGCTAACTTATTAAGCCATTGGTAAAATTGATCCAAAATTTATTGTACCATATTTCATTCAGATTCTTTTATATTTTCGTATCTAAGTCCAAATTTTCTAATTCCATAAAGTTTATTAAATAACAGTTATTTTGTATTCAATTTCCAATTTGATATTTTTAACTTTTAAAATCTTCCCATTCTTTTTGTTATTTAATTCAGTTTATTATTCTTTCTACAGTATCATTATTATCTGCAGGACCGTTTGAATAGATCCATAGAATCATTTCAGTACAAAATCAAAATAATAAATGCAATTAATAGTAAAAATATAAAATTTTAAAAATACATTTCTTTTAGGCAAAAGGATACTGGATCTTGGTTCTACTTATAGTGACTTTTGCTATAATGGATTCAATATATTCAAGAATTAGTAGTGACGATTATCACGACTGGAAATTTGAGTACGGGAAAGTCACAGTTATTAATACCACCTACAGTCCAAATTATGAAATATCATTATTTTATCAAAACATGACCTGGTATCCGGTTGGTTTGACATTTGCAGTTTGCGATTTATTGACATGCACCGTTTTGGCTCATATTACATGCCAATTTAAAATACTACAAAATGCTATAAGAAGAATGGTTCCAAACAGTTACAGATACATGATGATGGTAAATTTATTTTTTAAATTCTACACTGAAAAAAATGGTTCATCATATTGATGAAAACTTAATCATTTTTTCGCCGATGAAAATAATTCATTATAGCACTGATGAATTTTCTGAATCGGCGCAAAAATTATGAACTTTTGATTTTTTTTACCTTTTTTTCAGTGTAGCTTAAGGAAATCAGTTTCTAAATCCCAACTGATTAATCTTAAACTAAAATAATTATATTTCTGTAATTGTTGTGGTATTTTAGGAAAAATATAAAATCGATCATGCTACAACAATTGCAGCTTCAAATAATGAAATTGAAACATCAAAAATACCATGGAAATACCTTCATCAAGTTCTGAAGGAAACCATTCATTACCATTTAAAGATAATAAATATTGCCAACAAAATTGAAGATACTTTTAATATGTTGGTACTTCTAATCGTACTTTCTGGAATCATACTAATGGGATCACTGCTATATCGTCTTACCGTTGTAAGATTTATTTAAAATATAACTAAACTAAAATAAAATGCAAATTTTAATATTTGTATTTTACACAGGTACACGTAGGTGGTTGTTCAACTTTTCTATGTGAAATATTTTTAATATGTTATTGGGGAAACGAAGTATCTCTGGAAAGTCAAAAAGTCTTACAAGCTTGCTACCATGCAGATTTTGTTGGTACAGATGTGAGATTCCAAAAAGCCTTGTACATTATAATGGAAAGAAGTAAAAAACCAATTATTTTTACAGCTGGAAAGTTTTCTCCTTTAACTCTTGGCACCTTTTTGTGGGTATGACAATTTTAATATTATTATTGTTATTTTCAATAAAAAAGAAATTAACTATAAATGTAACAATAATAATCAATTGCTGACAACTTTTTTAATTTTTAGATTGCAAAGACTACTTATTCTTACTTAATGATTTTAAGAAGAACTGCTACCTAATTTGTTTAGATTATGTATTATGTAATATGCAATTAATTCATAAAAGTTAATTACTGTCACAACAAATTTAATAGGTACCTACCTAACTTAGATATCCTATATCTACACATGCATTAAAATTTAGAGATTATTAAAAATTACACTTTAAAATGCAATTGTTATAATTTTACGAAATTACTTAAAATTTACCAATCAAGTTACTTATTTATTTATAGTTTTAGTACTTTAGGATATACGTACGAGTAGTAACACTATTAAATGTAAATGGCAAAAATATAATATTATTATGCATTTTTGTGATATTATTAATATTTTTTACTGAAAACTTTAGAGGTTAAAAATCTAAATAAATCTAAGAGAAGCACCGAGACATCGTAAATTCTTTCGTTCAGGTGGTTGTCGTTCATTTAACAAAATGCTAAGGGAAAATAGTAAACAATAAAAAAAATACAGAAACTGTTTTAGGTATTGTGACATGAAAAGTACATAATAAGGTAAGTTCACTAAATAAAACCTAGTTCAGCACACAGCACAAAATAGACCACTGACCACTGATGTCAAAATAGACATCCAACATTGGAATAATTCACATGTTTCTGATTTTATGGTATGTTGTTAGAATACCTAACAGTATAAAACCAAGTTTTTAGCTTCGAAAGACCCGTGCTAACTTCGTGGTGCTCGATAAACATCGAAATCTTTCGACTTCTTTAATTTAAGCCCCAAACGAAGTCTGTAGGCCGAATAAGTATCTCGTTGTCTTAGAAAAACCAAAATTGGGAAAATCGAGAGAGGGACAGATCGGAGCCTGAGCTTAAACCTTTCTCCTCCTTAACAATATAAACTATTGGTTTTGCTCTAACAAGGTACCTGTTATGCCTACAGACTTTGCTTAGAGCTTAAATTAAAGCAAAATAACTGCTCTAAAACTTCATATTCAATAAATTATTACGTAGAATGAGTATTATAGCCAATAATTAGCATGATATAATAGCAAAAATTAAAATTTTGGAAGTTTTGGGAGAAAAATTCAATTTTTTTTTTAAATTAAATCAAAAATTGGATTTACGCTCAAATTGTAGAAAATGTTCACAGGTTCAAAAAATTTAAAAGAGACTTTTTCTGTAGCAAGCATCTTTTTAGGAGTTTCGGGCCAAGAACTGAAATCAGTCAAAAAATGTCGAAGTTTTTCGAGCATCACGAAGTTAGCACAGGTCTTTTGAAGCTGCAAACTTGACTAGATACCAGAGAGCAGAGAAAAATTATAAATTTTAGTTTATAATACGAATACACCTAGTCGTGCTATAAATTCTATAATAAAAAATTCCTTCGCCCCTCGGGAACCAACCGAATTCCCAATCTCCGACCCCTCATGCGAAATGTGCCCAACAGTTCAGCACAAAAATCCACCCAAGCTGATCACTGACAGCACCAACCATAAGCCAGGCCGGAAAACAAACAATTCTTCTTCTCCTCATGGGGTTTCCAGAATTTTTCTCTACACGCTTGGAAACGATCAACCCGATTTATTTTACTGTAGATGCCCCAACATGTTGTTCTAGCTGATATGGTGCGGAGAGCGAGAGTCATAAGTTCCGGAAAAGATATAGATAAAACAAAAAAAAATCTCTGAAAGAAGTATGCTGCCTAGCGGCAGTTGTTACCAAACGTTAAAAAGTCGCAGCTACTCGTCTTAATTATTATCCTTTGGAGAAACATAACTAAGAATGGGCAGCAATAAGCTAATTGACGAACTAAAATAAGTAAATAATTTAATTATAAAATTAAATATTAAACGTTTTTAAAAATATTTAAAGTTGGAAAATAATCGAACGTTGAAAATTTGCGAGCTACGATATTGATATCAACCAGCAATCCTCGATGGCGGTACCTATAAATTATATCTTGTAAATTATTCAAAATTCATATTCGGCAATTCGGAAGCAATACGAGATTTCCAGTATTATTCCAATAATATTCCCCCCAGTCAGAATCTAGGCATGGGCGCACTAAGCAACAAAACAAATTCAAAAATTTGTTACAATCCCGGTACACGACATTTGGGCGAAGCGACGTCAAATAGGCAACAGTCAATTAGGCGACGGACGGTACAAATTGGGCGACGGAAAATTCGATACATTTTTTTAATAAAAAAAAAATGTTTAATTACAAATTACAATTACATACGGTGTATAACTAAAGTGACCATATGTCCCGATTTGGGCGGGACAGTCCCACTTTTAGGCTGTATATCCCACTGTCCCCAGCGAGAGCAAATATGTCTCGCTTTAGCAACAGCAAGCCAATAGCAATTTTACTTTAAATTTTTGTAGAAACTTTCTATCAAATCATGTAATCACCTTCTTTTTACGAAATTTGACTTCAGCTTTTCTCCTTTTGGTTTGTCAAAATTGACTCTCCGTTCTCTTCGCTCAGGACCGCTTTGACAAACGCTATACTCACTAAACATATCCCTCTAAACCGGTCCTACTCGGCAAAGTGTGCTGCTTCCCTCTGTGTTTGTAAAATTTTGCCTATGCGAGGTGTGGCTATTAAATAACGAGACTGATGATACTACAGACAAACTGCGCATGCGCAAAAGTTGTATTATCAACAGTAATGTAGCGTGAAGTGTCCTCTCTCTATTGCCGTACCTCTTGTGTTTGTAGGCGTATTCGTCTGGTCGTAACCATTGTTTGCATACGATCTATTTTTTCTTTTGCTGGAAAAATAATTGGTGTTTTAATAGAGCAACGGAAACTTGGAAAAACTGCTACTGAAACTTATCTTTTATTAAAAGAAGTGTATGGAAAGAATGTTTATCACGTACGCGAGTTTTTGAGCGGTTTAAGCATTTCCAAGATGGCCGAGAAAACGTTGAAGGTGATGCACGCGCAGGACGCCCGTCCACATAAAAAACGGATACAAATGTTGAACAAATCGGTAATCTGATCCGATCAGACTGCCGATTACCTATTCGTGCGATTGCTGCAACTTTACATATTGATAAAGAATGCGTAAGGCAAATTTTACACAATAATTTTAACATGCAAAAAGTGTGTGCAAAAATAGTGCCAAAAATTCTCACAATCGAACAAAAGAAGTTCGTACAAATATTTGTTCTGACACTTTACATGTCATTGAAAATGATCCAAACTTCCTGGAAAGGGTTATAACATGTGACGAATCATGGTTTTTCACTTCTGTGAAGTCTGTTTTGAAAGGAACAAGATTCGAGACAGGTGAAGTTGTGAAGGAAAAATCGGCACGTGTCTTGAACGAGCTCACAAATGAAGACTTCCAGTACTGTTTTCAACAATGGAAAATTTGCATGGAGAGGTGTAGAGATAGAGAAGGGGTGTATATTGAAGGGGATACTAATTAAATATGTGTAAATTTAAATTAAAAAGTATTACAGCATCAGTCTCGCTATTTAATAGCCACACCTCGTATAACTTATCGAAGAGAAAAAGCCCGTTCTTTCATAAAAAAAGTGTTTTTCGCCATGAAAAAAATTAAAAAATATTTAATGGTTTACTTTACATCTTGTGCCTTCTTACCATTTTCTTTTATAAAAATTATTACATATTTACTTCATCACAATAATAATGTTGGGACGAATTGGACAGCCAATATATCCTGTAAAATCTCGGAGGAGAGATTTTGAGAGATGGGCTGACTTCTGAGCGTTGGCAGCCTCACCAACGAATTTTTAGGCTTGGATTCTCAGAAGGTCGCCGTGGTGTAGAATAAAACACGATCGGTTTTAGACTATGTTTATTTGGTGGATCGTCCGCTTTTTATTTACAAATTTTGCTTACATTTCATTTATTATTTCCGTTTAAAAGTTAATTATATAAAAAAGTGCTGATAAGTTTACCTACTTAATGTTCTGTAATTGCAATTGTTGCAGGATATTATTTTGCATACACATTAAATAGTTAAAATTAACATATATACAGTATGGTTTTCTTTAATATACTACATTCAATATCATACAAAAAATTTTTATGTTTAACGTGGTTAAACATACTGCCACCTCCGGAAAATTTGAGATTTATTATTCGTCAAACGTTACCGTATTAATTTGCAATAAAATTTGTTACAATAAATTAGTTGTAGTTAAAGGTTTATATTACATTTTATGTTGGGGATTTCGCTGATTTGGGCAAACCTGTCGATTTCTTTTATTGAATTTTAATGGATTACAATTACAAATACATTGATCAATAATTAGATTATACTGCCGTTTAAAAGATGAGTGATATGTTGCTGATGCTGTATTATAGATGTTGTCCTAAGCCAATTCCAATTTCTATCATGATGATCTTTGTCTCCTCGTAAGATCTCCTCTGTGTATCTTCGATATGCTTTCTTCTTAAACTTCTTCAATGTATCTTCGATATGCTTTCTTCTTAAACTTCTTCAATGTATCTTCGATATGCTTTCTTCTTAAACTTCTTCAATGTATCTTCGATATGCTTTCTTCTTAAACTTCTTCAATGTATCTTCTTACGTCTTCTTCTTCTCTTCAATGTATCTTTGTTTGATTGATTATCTTCGCCGCTTCTTGGGTCGAAGACGAATTGAATTGTTGCTTGATTATAGGCGCAAGCTGAATTGCTTTCTTCTTAAACTTCGTATCCTTCTGGGTTGTAAGGCCAGATGAACCTCTTGACTAATTTTGCTGTTAGAATTGGCTGGACATATTATCATATAGTTAAGTTGAACAGTGATAAGTTGGCAGTTTGGCAAATTGTTGGAATTATTCTTATTTGGCTGTTGCCGACAGGTTTGCACTTTTTGATACTTTTTGTGATCTGAAAATATTTTCAAAATATTAGAAAAAAATTAAAATTAAATGATAAATTATAATTGTTGAAATGGTGCTTTACATGATGCTCATCATGTAATTTGCCTCCTCCCAAAAAAATGGTTATAGTTATAAAGTAATGAAAAAAATAAAATTTTGGTAACATTTGACGACTTAAAAGTAATTGATTTTGTTGTATTATTGCGGTTCTAGTTCCGTGCGCCGGCGGTCTTCCATCCTCTCCCACTGGCAAAATCCTGATGCACTATTCTTTAGTTTTTCCATTTTTCTAATCTTGTCGCTGATGGACCGTGTTGAGATGAGTCGCTGATGGACCGTGGTGAGATGAGTCGCTGTTGGACCGTATTGAAATGAGTCGCTGATGGACGTTGTTGAGATGAGTCGCTGATGGACCCTGTTGAGATGAGTCGCTGATGGACCGTGTTGATTTGAGTCGCTGATGGACCCTGCTGAGATGAGTCGCTGATGAACACTGTTGAGATGAGTCGCTGATGGACCGTGCTGAGATGAGTCGCTGGTGGACTTCTAGGCGTCGGTTCGTTGAATGAACTTGAAGGCTCGAAGGACCATGTAAAATCTCGGAGGAGAGAGATTTGAGTCGCTGATGGACCGTGTTGATTTGAGTCGCTGTTGGACCGAGTTGAGTTGAGTCGCTGATGGACCTCGTTGAGATGAGTCGCTGATGGACCGTGTTGATTTGAGTCGCTGATGGACCGTGCTGAGATGAGTCGCTGATGGACCCTGTTGAGATGAGTCGCTGATGGACCGTGTTGAGATGAGTCGCTGATGGACCGTGCTGAAATGAGTCGTTGATGGACCTTGTTGAGATGAGTCGCTGATGGTCCCTCCAGAGATGAGTCGCTGATGGACCTTGTTGAGTTGAGTCGCTGATGGACTTTTTTGAGATGAGTCGCTGATGGACCGTGTTGAAGTGAGTCGCTGATGGACCGTGCTGAGATGAGTCGCTGATGGACCCTGTTGAGATGATTGTGGTGGTGGACTGCTAGGCGTCGGTTCGTTGACGAAACTCGAAGGCTCGAAGGAACATGTAAAATCTCGGAGGAGAAAGATTTTGAGAGTTGGGCTGACTTCTGAGCGTTGGCAGCCTCACCAACGAATTTTTAGGCTTGGATTCTCAGAAAGTCGCCGTGGTGTAGAATAAAACACGATAGGTTTTAGACTCTGTTTATTTGGTGGATCGTCCGCTTTTTATTTACAAATTTTGCTTACATTTCATTTATTATTTCCGTTTAAAAGTTAATTATATAAAAAAGTGCTGATAAGTTTACCTACTTAATGTTCTGTAATTGCAATTGTTGCAGGATATTAGTTTGCATACACATTAAATAGTTAAAATTAACATATATACAGTATGGTTTTCTTTAATATACTACATTCAATATCATACAAAAAATTTTTTATGTTTAACGTGGTTAAACATATCCGCTTTAAGATTTTTCCAGTTTAGACAATGTAACTTGAATACCTCCTTGAATATTTGCTAAACCTGATGTTAAAAATATTAAAGACTCGGTTGTTAAAGAGTTCCGAGTAATTTTAAAATTTTTTGCCAAATAAATGATGCCCAACTTACTTTCCATTAGTCCAAATCTTTCTCCTAAAATATAATTAATTTTAAAATTATTGTACTTGACGTATGTGCATTTGTCAAATATCCATTTACCTATTCAATTTCTAGGACCACCACCAAATGGAATGTAACTTATAAGAGACAATATTTCTTTTATTTTCATCATGACCTTTGCAACCTCCAGTGCTTAAAACTTCTATTTTTTAGCTTTATAAGATCAAGGCTAGAATATGCTGCACTTATCTGGTACCCAATACATGCATACCATGTCAAGCGGCTTGAGGCGGTCCAGCGCCGATTCCTAAAATTCCTGGCATTTCTTCAGGACGGTGTGTACCCTGCACAGGGATTCGATCATCGTGCTCTTCTTGAACGGTTCAATCTGATGTCTCTTGAAAGCAGGCGTTTTGTTTCATCCGTTTTGTTTCTATGTAAACTTTTGAGAAACTTAATCGATTGTCCCTCTCTAATGGCTGAGATCGACTTCCTCATACCCAGAGGTTGCTCTAGACAGCGCAGCCTCTTTTACTGCAAGATCTGTCGTACTAACTACCGAGCTTCATCTCCAATCTCCATCTGTTGCCGCAACTACAACAGCATCGCCGATGATACCGACATCAACCATGCGAGCCTGAAAGATATTGCGGAGATCTGTTACAGGCGATATCTCGTCCCTGCATAATATGTATTTCTATATATAGTAATTTGCTCTTTTGCTTTTTTGTTTTATATACATATAATTACGTTTATCCAATTAAAACAAATGTTTTTAAAAATTGAATATTTATTAAATTAAACATACAACTGTTCAAGTTAGATGCAAAACAGCAACTGATTTAAAATATAAAAATAAATGCATCGAAAGTTACATTTTGAAAGTGGGGTGTTTAAAACACGTAAACACTTGAGTCGGAGACGACCCTTACATGTAAAACCTTTTTGAAACTTATATATTAATTACTCTAGACTAAACAAATAATTATATTATAAATTATTAGAAGTGGTCTTTAAAGGTTCGTTAGACATAACTCCTCCCCCCTTAGTAAAGAACGTGTCCGGTGAAGCTTGGACACTGTGACTTTCTGATAATTCAAATTCTTCATTTTTCTTCCCCTTAACTAATGATTTAATTTTATTTCTAAAGAGATATAATAATGCAACAAAAATACATAAAACAATAATAATAGTTGTGATAAAATGTGTAACATGCATTACAGGATGTATTTTGATGTGATGTTCCAAACTTTTTGCTTCTTCTTTTAGATCATCTAAATTGTCCAAATGGTTTAATTGCAAATTTACAATTGCGCTAGCCTGATAATCTTGAATTGCTAATGGATTATTAAAAGTAAAATTATTAAATGTATTTACATAAGTTTGATCGTCTATAATTATTTTACAATTGTTTTCAGATGAAATTAACGCATTGTTTATCACTTCGAGATTATTAATTTTATCATTGCATTCTTCAATTACGCTTAACTTAGTTTTACAAGAAGTTAGAACTTTTCCGTTTTTAAGTTGTCCGTAAAGTTTATAATTATTGTTAGCTAATGCATAAGTACAATTATTGTTATTATGAATAAAAGAGCACTTGTTCACTTGGGGTTTGTCTACACACACGATTGAGTTTTCGATCACTTGACACTTTTCGTCAGTCCATAATTCTTTTCTAACACTTTGCAGATGGTACTTCGATGGCGGAATTAGCACCTTGTTTTGCAAATCGGGAATTGGATAAATTCTTGTGTATTGGTAAATGGATGGATCCAGGATAGGTACATTAAGTATACATGTAATAAAATCTCTTGTTGCAAAAATTTGAAACTTTGAAAATTCTAAAATCTTAAAAATATGAACGGTATCTAATTCGAGTAATTCTGATTTTTTATAAATTAGTTTTAAATGATTTATAATTTCAATTAATTCTTCGTCCGATATTATTTCTAAATTTGTAATTTCCGAAAAGGCTAATGAGATGGTTCTTTCAATACTTTGGAGAATGTTTAGTAATTTTAGACTGATGTAATTGTTGTACTCTATCATTAACTGGGTATCAAGAGAATTACTTATTTTATTTATTGCATTAAATGATGAATTCAAATTATTTTGAATTGTTTCGAGATCTTTCGCGTAACGCATTGTTATGTGATGTGCAAATGAACTATACTCGTTTATTTGTTTAACTATCTTTTCTTGATTATTATATAGTAAATCTAAATTTTTGTTAATATCAATTAAATCTTGATTGTCCGGATTGCCGGTAATGAATTTAATAGCGGTTCCTAAAACGTTAACGAGTCCACGTTTGTTACGATATTTAAATTTCGATAGTTGTTTTTCAATTGATTTGCAATTATCGGTTAGTATGTTAACTAATTGTTGTGTAAGATGATTTGAATTTGATGTTTTTGACTGTAAAATAGTAGTACTGCTTAATAACTTAAAATAACTTAATTCTAGATCGCTTATATTAAAATAAAAATAAAACTTATGATAATGACCGAGGAGCTTTGCTGGACCTAGGTCTTCGGGAAAATATCCGTTCGTGTCAATCTTGTCTACCTGAAGGGCCTGGTTTTGACTGGTCAGTTCCATTATTCTGTAACGGAAATTTCTTTTTAAGTCTTTTTAATTTTCTTACGTGTATGTTTGCTTGTCGTTTTGACTTATCTCGTATTCCAATTATTTTATTTTTTTCAATTGATGTTACATTTACTTTATCATAATACGGGTCCGTTTTTCTGATTCGTTGCCGTGTAAAATATACTGTGGGTTCACTAATTTCAACAGTGGATTCTTTATTTTTATTATGATTTTGCAAATTGTTTTGACCTTTTTCGAGTTGTTTTTGGTATAATTGTTCATAGAATGGCAATAATTCGTCTTTTCTTTTTTCGTTATAAATTTCGTAAACCGTTTTACTTAGGTCTAACTCGTGTGCGTTTAAATTTTCATAAGGGCCATATAATAATGTAAATGGGGTGTAACCAGTGGCGGAATGAATTGATTGATTATAAGTTAATACGGCTGATATCATTAAATGTTGAGGACTTTCATTTGGGTCTTTTTCTTTAATTATTCTGAGTTTTTCTAAAATAGTAGAATGCACTCGTTCTATCGGTGAATTAGAACTACTATTATAATTTGTCGTAAAATGTAATTCAATTTTAAATAATTCGCAAAATTCTTGAAATACTTTGTTTTTGAACTCTTTACCTTCGTCACAAACAATTTTCTTTGGATAGCCATGATGAGAAAAGTAATGGCGTAATTTATTTAATATTGTTATACCGGTGATATCTGTTACAAAATAAGCTTGTGTGTAACGCGAAAATAAATCAATTATAGTTATAAATTTATTACTTTCAAAACTGAATGTATCTATGTGAATAACGTCAAAAGGTCTTTTTGAAAGTAGGGGTCCCGAAAATTGAATCTTGTAAGGATTCCTTTCATATTTACTAGCGAGACAAGTTTCGCATTCATTTATAAATTTATTTATTTTAGTTTTCATATCGGGCCAATAATATTTTAATTTTAAATGATTATAAGTTTCGGTGATGCCGTTATGGTTACTTGAATGATATTGTTCTATTACTTCATCTTGTTGGTTTGAATTTTCTAAATCTTTTGCTAATATATTACTTTTTGTAAATTTTACCTGATTATTGAATAGACTTTGAGTGATTTTTAAAAATTTTGATTCTATTTCGTTATCTTTGAAATAAATTCCATATAAATTTCCAGGATTAACGATTTCCTTTAACATTTGTGAGAGATTTTGTAATTCGTTACCTCTTCTAATAGTGACTGTATAGTTATTTTTCGCAAAAATTCTTTTATGATCTACGTTATATTGATCTCCTAATTGTAAGATTATACGATTCGCAAATTGATTTACCGGTTTATCAGAAATGGGCATAGTAAACACGGGGTTTTCATGTGACGTATGTCTAGTATTATTAGATTCATTATCTTCGTTAGTATTATCGTTAGCGTTAATAATTGATTCGTTATTTTTATCAAGGGCGTTAATTATGTCGTCAAGATCATCTAATGGCAATTCTAAATCGTCACCAACATTTGGTGTCATTGACATCAAATCTAAGTTTTCATCTAAAGTTTCTTTTACGTTAATTTCTATACGCGATAATGCGTCTGCTACCTGATTTTCTTTGCCTTTTCTATATTGAATTTTATAATCGAATTCTTCTAATTTTAATCGCCATTTAACGAGGCGAGAATTTGCATCTTTAATTGAAAATAGCCAGACCAGCGGTTTGTGGTCAGTCTCAATAATAAATTGTTTTCCGTAAACAAATGGCCTAAATTGTTTTGTCGTATCGACAATTGCTAATAATTCGCGTTCGATTGTTGAATAATTTCTTTCGGCACTATTTAAAGTTCTAGAATAAAAAGCAATGGGTTTATTATTTTGGGATAACACACCTCCGATAGCTGTGTTAGAAGCGTCAGTTGTGACGTGAAAGATTTTTTCAAAATCGGGATAAGCTAATATGGGGGCATTTGTTATTAACTCTTTGCATTTCTGAAATGCTCGTAAGTAATCGGGATTACTTGTTTCGATTTTTGCTCCCTTTTTAAGACATTTTGTGAAGGGCTGCACTATTCTAGCAAAATTTTGAATAAATTTTCTATAATATCCTATTAAACCGAGAAATGACCTAATTTCTTTAATTGTCTTTGGAAGAGGATAATTTTGTATAGCTATAACTTTTTGGGGATTAGGTTTTATACCTTCTGGAGTAATTACATGACCAAGAAAGGCAACTTCCTTTCGCAAAAACTCGGATTTATCAAGTTGAACTTTTAGATTGTACTGTCTAATTTTATCAAAAATTAGTTTAAGGTGAACCAAATGTTCGTGGAGAGATTTTGAATAAATTACTATGTCGTCCATATAGACAAAACAAAATTTATGAAGAAATTCGCGAAAAATGTTATCCATTACTCGCTGAAACGTACTAGGGGCATTTTTCAACCCAAATGGCATGCGAACATATTCCCAATGGCCGTTATTTACTGAGAAAGCGGTTTTCTTGATTGAATCAACGTCCATCTCAATTTGATGAAAACCTTGCGCGAGATCTAAGGTGGAAAAGTAATTACATTTTCCTAGATTATCCAGAATTTCATCAATTCTAGGAATGGGATATTTTTCTTCAATTGTTTTTTCATTTAGCTTACGGTAGTCTATCACAAGGCGGAATTTCTTTTTTCCACTAGCGTCAATTTTCTTTGGTACAATCCAAACTGGCGAGCTATACGGTGAAATACTGGGTTTTATGATTTTATCGTCTAATAGTTTTTTTATTTGATTTTGAATTTCTGTTTTTAAATGATAAGGATATCTAAATGATTTACAAAAAACTGGTTCATTATCTACTGTTCTAATTTTATGCTTTACTGCATTAGTGAATGTTAAATCGTGATTTTCGTTGTAAAAAATATCTTTGTATTTTCTACATAAACTTAAAATTTCTGCTTTTTCTTCCGGGTTAAGATGTTCCGTACGAATAACATTTTGAATATTTAGATTAGAAAAATGATTTTTTGGTTTCTTAATTTCTACATTTGTTATTGGTTCTACTTTTATTTGTTGTTTAAAATTAATGTCTATTTTACGTACTTCTTCTATGGGTACTTCGCAAAAACCGTTCTTTGCAAAGGCAATTGATTCGGGGATACAAAATTGTTTAAAATTAATTTCAGGTATAAGGACTTCGCCTTCATCAATATTCACGGGAATTTTTATATGAGTTTTAACTCTTTGCTTAAATGGCTTAAAATTTTTTTGGTTTAATTCCAGAAAAAAAGGAATTTTATAATTTCCTATCTCTAACGTTCTATTGTTATAATTTATATTTGCACCTAATTTACATAAATCTTCGCTTCCTAATAAAGCGTCAAATCGATCATGCCAATTGATTACATGAAAATCAATTGCATTATTTATACCGAATTCTTTCAAAATAGGGAAAGATACATTTTCGTCATTAGCGACCGTTTGATTCATGCTCTTAATTAAAAACTGTTTTTTAAATATAAAATTTTTAAAATTATCATGTGCAATATTTGAATTCATTATTGAGTTTGAAGCTCCACTGTCCAGGAGAATTTTTAAATTTAAATTAGGAATAGTGATAAATGGTAATTTGGGTTTGCTAGCTAATATATTTAAATCTATGTTGATTGTTCCGAGGCTGGTATTGGAAAATTTTCAATTGGTTCATTCATATTTTCAAAATATTCTTGATTTTCTAATTGCATTTGATCTGGTTCTTCTATATTATACAATTCCTCCGATATAAAATTATTTGGACCGGATTTTTGAAAATGATTATTATGAGACGCGTTTGGTCGATTACGAGAAGGGTTAAATGTATTTCTTGTTGATATCGACATTGGTGTAGGTTTTGATTCGGGTTTTCTTCCGAATACTTGCGAATTTGTAAAAATTTTATTTTGAACTGGTCTAGTTGTTTATAATTATCATAATTTCTCAATTGCAGCATGCAATCTTCGATTGAATTTACAATTTGATTTGAAATGTGAGTACGATATGGTTCTAACAAGCCTGCCTTAAAAGTATCTAACGCGCTTTTATTATGCAAACTAATTTTATATAATTTAAGACCTTCATCTTGTTCCCTAATTGTAACGTGTTCTAATAATAATTGCAATTTATTTTTAATTCTTTCATAATAAGAATCGTATGTTTCGTTTAATAATTGATAACATGTATTAAGATCAGTTAATAATAAGGTTTCATTTCTTTGATCTCCAAAACGATTCAAAAGTGATATTTTTAATTTTTCCCAGGTGGAACAATCCGATGTTACTAAAGTGTCTCTGGCAACACCAGTTAACTTCGAGCAACAAGTTTCAAAAAGTAAACTATTTAATGAACTAGCTTCAATTGGACTTTTATAAGCCCTAATAAATTTTTCACATTGAAGAATAAAATATGATAGATTTTTGCTACCTCCTTCATATTGAGGAATGGTCTCTTTAGCCAATTTAATTTCTGCAAAATTAACAGACATTTCGAATGGATTAATTTTGTTTAATTGACTAAAAATTATTTCGCTAATTTCTAATTGTAAATCTGAATTATTCGAATTATTTTCCGCGATTTTAATAGGTGATCTATCGCGAATTAAACTCATAGAGATTTTAATACAGTATAACAAAATTTAAGGTAAAGGAAAATAATAAGCGGTACTTACAAAACTAAGGTTGCCAATAACATGTTGAATATGTCTAGCGGGTGAATTGCTGGTGGTGTAGTTTCCGGGTTGCACTGCGGGTGAAGTCCGTCTGCGGTAGAAGTCTCTCTGTAGCAGGTACCAGTGGATCTTGCACCAATATGCACAATTTGGAACGTTGCACTTATAATTTACCCAATTATGATTTAAAAATCGCCAATTCTTCGATAGAATTGTTTGGGTATCCTACCGACTGCGCCAATTACGTTTATCCAATTAAAACAAATGTTTTTAAAAATTGAATATTTATTAAATTAAACATACAACTGTTCAAGTTAGATGCAAAACAGCAACTGATTTAAAATATAAAAATAAATGCATCGAAAGTTACATTTTGAAAGTGGGGTGTTTAAAACACGTAAACACTTGAGTCGGAGACGACCCTTACATGTAAAACCTTTTTGAAACTTATATATTAATTACTCTAGACTAAACAAATAATTATATTATAAATTATTAGAAGTGGTCTTTAAAGGTTCGTTAGACATAACTATATGTATATAGTATAATATTTTTTTTCTTTTGTTATACACATTTCATGTAATTAGTCTCGGCTGTTTGTAGTGTGTCTAAGCCTAATAAATAAATAAATAAATAAATAAATCATTAAATCTTTCAGGATCAAATATTTCCGGTTAGAAAAATATTTCGAATCCCAATGGAACGCATATGGTGATATCAAAATAATAGTGTCTTTTTCAATCTCCAATCCTGTGTTCGGAACTTGTATAATTTTAAGTATACGCCTAAAAGTTACGCTACCGACGCACTTCGTGACATATAGGAGGTCAAAGGTCGTTGATTTTGCTATCTCGCTACCTATCGTTCCAAAGTGAAAAACGCCTATTACAAAAGTTGAAGATCTCAATTTGTAATACATAAAAAAATATTTGATGTAAATTCGCCTAACCGTTTTCGAGATATGAAGCTGAATATGTGTAAAAATGAAAAACAGCCAAATTCGAGTATGCAACGTGTATTGCCGCATTTTTCTCAGCAATGACAACTATACAATTATGTTTTTATAAAAATAAACCCCCTTTCTAAAAAGCCCAGTTTGGTTTTCGTACACCTACCTGTTTTCGAGATATGAGACACGAAAGATAAGTTTCGATTACGCTATTATCTCGCTCTTTATGGCTCACACAAAAATGAAACAAGTTATTACTGTTAGATCATGAAATTTTCTAACTAAAAGGTTCCATACACTTTTCACATAAACCTTACCTTAAATTTTTTGATTACAAGTAGTAAATGCAGATGGACAAACATAATATACGTTTCAAACTTATAACTTCTTCTTTTGAAGTGAGGGATTACGAATAGGTAACTTTTGCTTTCTATAATAATTACCTATCTGGTATAATCGATTGATAAGTGGTTTAAGTAGTGTCGATTCGATATTAACAATATCAACATTTAAGAAAACCCAAAAAATCCACTAAACACTTTTCAGAACTAAAATGTTTTCAAGTTATCACATGTAAAATACATTGTAAGTATAAATTCGCAAACGTTTTCGCCATACTATGGTATCATCAAGCGATGAATTCATCATGAATACACTGTACTCTAAAATACTCTAAGATACGCTGTATTTATAATAATATTTATAGTAATGTATTTATAATTTCTAATAATATAATAAAATAAATACACTGGATTTAAAATACAGTGTATTTTACATGTGATAACTTAAAAACATTTTAATTCTGAAAAGTGTTTAGTGCATTTTTTGGGTTTTCTAAAATATTGATATGGCTATCTGGTATAGTAATGGATTTATTATAACATATTCTGTTGTCAATTTATTTATCATCTTATTATTGCAGTAATTTATTAGATTTCTTATATTAAAGCATCTTTGTATAATATGGTATAGTTATTACTTATTAACATAATATAACATAAAATAACATAACATAACATAACATAGCATAACATAAAGCATCTTTATACAATCGATACATCAGCGTTAAGATTTATTCAATTTAGAAAACGTAACTTGAACACCCCCTCGCACACTGGCTAATCCTGATGGTGAAAATATTAAAGATTCTACCGTTAAAGAATTCCGCGAAACTTGAAAATTTCTTACTAAATAAATTATTCCCAATTTACTTCCCAGTAGTCCAAATCTTTCTCCTAAAATATAATTTATTTGCATATTTGTTGCAAATTTTTGAAAAATTTAAACCTACCTATGCAATTTCTAGGTCCATCACCAAATGGCATGTAACTATAAGGCACTATATTTTTCTTATTTTTATCATTAAACCTTTCAGGATCAAATTTTTCTGGATTAGAAAAGTATTTAGGATCCCTATGTAATGCATATGGTGATATCAACATAATAGTGTCTTTTTCAATTTCCAATCCTGTTTCGGGAATTGTATAATTTTCATTACAAATACGTTGTAGAAACGGAACTGTAGGATATTTTCGTAGTGTTTCTAAAAATATACACAACAATAATGAAATTGTACATTTTTATAATAATTTAAATAAACATTATATAAACACATGAGAGTGTTCGAATTTCCGATTTTTATCATATAAACCTGGAATATCAGGTTTGTCTGATTGATTTTAAATACATAGTTTTTATCTAATAATACTCGTAATGTACGATGTAAGTTATAATATTAAAATAATTTTAATATTATACATCCTTTAAACAAATTTAAACTTAATAAGTACTTAAATCGATCAAGACAACATAAGAGTGAGAAACCATTCAAGACAACATAAGAGTGAAAAACCATCCAAGACAACATAGGAGTGAGAAACCATTTACAGTGAATGGAAACTTACATAATGAGTGATAAAAAGAAAGAAACCATAACGGACAGCTATGAGAGTGAGGGGTCAGCAACGGATGAAAGTAGCAAGAAGAGAAGGATCGATTACGATATTTTTAGAATGAGTAAAAAAGTACAAAGATCACCGGTGAAGAAGCGAAACATACTAAGCGATGGAGATGAAAGAGGAAGTAACCCGCAAGAAGGAAACTCAAGAATCGAAGAAAAATTAGACCGACTTACAAACATGGTTGCAAAATGCATGTCAGATATGCAGGAGAGCATTGGAATGATCAAACAAGAGGTCGGCGAGTTGAGAAAAGAAATTGCAGATGCCAAAAGCGAAACGAAGAAAACAAAGGAAGAACTGCAAGAAGTAAAAATAGAAAGTGAACAGAATATAGGAGCCGTGGGAGAAAAAATGGAAAGGTTGGAATTGAGAAACATAGAGCTGGAATGTCAAATAGAAAGGATCGAAAAAGAAAGAATAAGAAACAACTTGATCATTACAGGAATTACTGTGGATGAAAAGGAACCGGACAAAATGAGAATGGCAATGAATGGGTTTATCAAAGAAAAGTTAGGGGTCACGACCGAAGTTAAGAATACGTACAAGATAGGCAACAGACGATACGTGCTTGAGGTAAACAAATGGGAAGATAAGATGGGGATATTAAAGAATAAATCCAAGCTGGCTGGAACGGACATCTACATCGATAGTGATCTCACGAACATGGAAAGAAGCATTATGAAAGAAATTAGAGCAAGGGCAAAAGTCGAACGGGAAAAAGGAATAAAGGTAAATATTGGACATCTAAAACTTACCTTGCCTGGAGTTGTTATAACATGGGATCAGCAGAAACGAAGATTGGTAGAAGAGAGAACTGAGACTCCGGAACAGACATCAAAAAACTAACAAAACACGCAGGATGGATGATACATGGCACGAACCGGCGAGAAAACGGAATAATGAGAATAAAAACAAATGAGAAACATAGGAAAGTAAGGCAAAGGAAAAGAAGAGAAGCTAGGATGTGGAAAATTGGCACGTGGAACGTCAGATCAATGCTGAGGAAGGGCAAGATGCAAGAGACAACAAGAGAACTAAAGAGGTACGGAGTCAACATAGCAGCGATACAGGAGATAAGATGGGGGGGTAATGGGGAGGTAAACGCCGGTGAATACGTATTGTTGTACTCAGGAGAAGAGAAACAAGGAAAAAGGGGTGTTGGTTACTTTATAAGAAACGATTTGAAGAGAAACATAATGCAATTTAAACCAATTAACGGCAGAATAGCATATATAAGATTAAAGGCAAAACCGATAAATATAAGTTTAATAGTTACATATGCGCCAACTGAAGATAAGAGTAATGATGAAAAAGAACAATTTTATTGTGAACTGGAAAGGGTGGCTGAAACAGTGCCTAGGGGTGATATCTTGATAATGTTGGGTGATTTTAACGCCCAGATTGGGAAGGAAGATTACATTGGAGGAGTGGCAGGCAAATTTACGATACATGAAGACACTAATGATAACGGACGAAGATTGTGTAATATAGCAGCAGCGATGAATATGTATATAATTAGCACGAAATTCAAGCACAAAGCAATACACAAACTAACATGGAAAAGACCCGGAGCAAATGACGAGAAAGAAGGAAACCAAATAGACCACATCTGCATATCGAGAAAAGGAACAAATTGCATCAAAGACGTGAGAACATACCGCGGAGCGAATGTAGATTCTGACCACTACCTAGTAATTGCAAAACTGGCACACATAAACATACACAAGATAAGAAGAGAGCACAATAAAAGACTAGCAATAGAAAAGATGACAGACACCAAGATCAAGGAGAAATATGAAGATGAGACTGATAGAATAATAGAGAACATGGAGAAAGAACAGGATATAGATAGAGAATGGGAAAATATCAAGATAGCGATGCGAACTGGAGCAGAGAGAACGGTGGGATTTAAGAAGCAGGTCGTACACAAGAGATGGTTTGATAAGGAATGTGAAGAAATGGCAAACATCAAAAGAATAGCAAGATTGAGATGGATGAAAACAAAAAGAGAAATGGACAGAATTACATACAAAGAAAAAATGAAGGAGGCGACCAAGATATACAAAAGAAAGAAAGAAAAATGGCTAAACGACATCATGAACGAAATGGACTATAACTGTAAAAATAATAACGCTAAGAAGTTCTATCTTGGAATCAAACAACAAACAAGGAAACGAAAAGTAAACACAAGAACAATGAAAGACGAGAATGGAAGAAGAGGTGACAATGAAAAGGAAATAAAAGGAATATGGAAGAGACACTTTCAGAAACTGTTGAACCAAGTAGATGATGAAAAAGCTGAGGTAGAAAAGGAAGAACAAAAAAAAGAAACAACAGTAACGGAACCAACATACAGAGAGATGAAAACAATATTGAATGAGTTAAAAACTGGGAAGGCACCGGGACGAGACGAAATAAGCGGTGAAATGATGAGGAATGCAGGAGAAGGAACTCATCAAAGATTGTACGAGATGATACTTGAGATCTGGAGAAAGGAGAAAATGCCGAGAGAATGGAGAACAGGAAGGATAGTGCCGATACACAAAAAAGGAGATAAAGAGGAATGCGAAAACTATAGAGGAATAACTCTACTGCAAGTGGCATATAAAATCCTGTCGAGGATCATATATAACAGAGTAAAAATTGAAATTAAGAACAAAGTAGGTGAATACCAACACGGTTTCAGGGAGGAACGATCAACGATAGACGCGTTGCATATAATGAAGCAAATAAACGAAAAAGCGTACGAACATAATATAGAGCTGCATTTGTTGTTTATCGACTTTCGACAGGCATTTGATTCGATCATACGCGAGAAACTGTATGAAGTGTTGGAGGAATTGAAAATACCACAGAAACTGAAACTACTAATAAAGATGACAATGAAAGGATCGAAAGCAACTGTGAAGATTGGTACAGAAGAAACAGATGAATTTGCAATCAGTGGAGGAGTGAGACAGGGTGATGCGCTGTCGGCTGCTATGTTTAACCTGGTGATGGAGAGCATCATAAGAAGATTAGGAAACAGAGCAACAATTGTGACGAAAAAATGGCAAATATTAGCATACGCTGATGATATTGTTATTATAGCCAGGTCAAAACAAGAATTGATCAGAGTGTTCAGCGAAATGGAAGAAATAGCGAAAGAGATGGGACTAAGAATAAATGAGAGCAAGACCAAGTATATGAACCTTAGCAGAAGCGAAGACACAAGCCAAAACGAATTTAAAATTGGAAACTATACATTTGAAAATGTAAAACAATTCAAGTACCTGGGACTCCAGCTAAATAAGACCAACAATAGAACATCGGAAATACATGAGAAGATACAAGCGGGGTGGAGGGCTTATCATGTAAACAAGAAAATATTAAAGAGCAAAAACATATCGATAAGAACTAAGATAAGAATATACAAGACATATGTGAGAACGGTAGTAACGTACGCAGCGGAAACGATAAACTTGACAAAGAGAGAAGAGGAAAGACTGAGAGCGTTCGAGAGAAGAATGATGAGAGTGATTATGGGTATGAAGAAAACCGGAGAAGGTGAATACAGACAAAGAACAAACAACGAAGTGATGAAGACATTGGGCGAAGGTGACATTGTGAGGTACATGAAGGCTCAAAGAATTAGCTGGCTGGGGCACATCACAAGAAGAGAACCACAAAGCGAATTAAGACAGATAACAGAATGGAGACCGAATGAGAAAAGACCTAGAGGAAGAACAAGAAATAGGTGGATGGACGAAGTGATGGATGACCTTAAAGCCATGGGAGTAACGAGATGGAAAGAAAGATGCGAGGATAGATTGGAATGGAAAAGAATAGTGAATGAGGCAAAAACACACGCTAGACTATGAAAAAAGAAGAAGTTAGCAACAGGAGTGATTCACCTGAATTGAATTATAAAGACTTCTGAAAAGGAGTAGGAATATTCCTAAAGGAATGTAAACCTTATTTGATTGAAGTACTTAAATCCATGTAATAGTGTAAAAATGATAAGATCTGAAAAGATTTTAATCTTTAAAAATCTTTTAAGCTGAGAATCAGATGCGCCTATCACCAGGCAATTCTAAATACATTAATAATTAAATTATACTATATAACTATAATTAAATTATGGTAGTTGAGAACTTTAATTAGAAAAAATATAAATATAACATTTTAAAGATCATTCAAAAATTTTCGTAAGAAAAGACAAGAATAACTGCAAAAATGGAGATTGAATACTCTATTGGTTGTTTGCTTCGCGCATGAAGATCATTTATAAAAACAACAGAAGTACCTTATCGTAAAAGTTCTCATTCCTATGGTAGTTGTTATGTCTAAAAGTTTATGTAAATTATAGGTCCTACAATTTTTTACTAAAAACATTAATCCGAAACAACAGAAATAAAAATTGAGGAAGTAAATAAAGGAACTAGCTCACTTGTTAAAAACATCTCTGAAAACATATGTCAAAAGTCTAAAAAGTACGGGTCTACAAAGGCAGGAATCTTTTCATAACACACACTTACCAGACACAATCATATCAAGATATTTCATATCCGATACTGCCTCATAGGTAAGACCGCCATGCTTTGTAATGCAATATTCTATTTCGTTCCTAAGTCTTTCTTGAATGTTTGTATGAATACACAATTCATGAATAGTATATGATATAACCTGACTTGTAGTTTCTTGACCAGCACCAAAGAATATAACTGCTTGTGCTACTAACCGATCACCATCTATTGTGAAAATATAATTACTTACTAAGGATATTCTAGAAACTAGTATTACAGGTACTTACAAAATTTAAACTCATTGTCGTGGTTTTGATTTTTTAAATCTATTAAAATATCAATCAAGTCATTTCTTGGCACTTTACTTTGTTCTCGTTTTTCTATTGTCTCGTTAAATACGCCACGTAAAAAACTAGTGGCAGTTGGATCGAGAAATGGATATTTAAACAATTTTACACATATAGGTACCATAAAGTATGTTAGCCCTTTAATCGATCTTACAAATGTAGGTGCAAATAATTTTTTACCCGCAGCTCTAAATTCACTATCTTCCCTATCAAATGAATTTGCATTGATTCCAAAAGCACATGAAGATATTACATCAGTGGTATATTTTGCTACTGTCCCTTTAACCTCTGTGCTCTCTTCAATATTATTTCCAATATATCTTACCATGTTTTCACCACATTCTTTCATTAATTCAAGCATCAGCTTTATTTTTCCCGATGTAAAAACTGGAGATAATTTGTTTCTTAAAAGTCTCCAGTTATCACCTTTGATGGCAAATAAAGAATTTGCCGTAAATGGATCTATATTTTCATCTGCAATGGGAAGTCGATCGTGAAATGAATTGAAATTTTTTATTAAAATAGTTTTTACAATCTCCAGGTCTTTAATTAATATAATTGGTTTAGTAAACGCCAACCAGCCAACGTAAGGACCTTCAAATTCATTATAAAGGTTTTTAAAATAGTCTCCTGGAAAGAAGGTTTTAAGACAAAGTCAAGAAAATGACCAAAAAATATGGTCGGTTTTCTATGCGGTACGTTTCGCGTTTTCCAGTAATTTTTTTTTCTGTTTAAATAGAAATACAGAATAGTTAGCACTATACCAAAATAACCTAAGTAATTTTTGATGCTGTCGTTCCAAAACATTCTAAAAGAGCTAACTTAGCTAATATTTAATATTTTATTGTAGAAAACTTACCTAAGTTTGATAATTTAAGATAACTGTTCTATTATGATCAAAAATCAAGTTTGTTTTGCAAAATATAGTCGGATAATGTTATCTAAACAACATTGTTTGATAAATATATTAATAAACATAATAATCACATCTAATTTCATTATTAAAAGCAAAATACTTGTGACAGACCCGTGCGCAAGAAGAGGGTTTTGGAGGTTCAAACCCCGCCCATTACATATTTTTTTACTTATTAAGGTAAACACATTTTATATATGGTGTTGTATCTTCCGGGATGTAATTGTAAAAAGATAATCGTAATTAATGAGTAAATTCCACCCAAAACTCTTTATTCATTCGCAAACCAAAAAAATGTGTAACGTACAAAATGTGTTGCATCGTAGTACATATGCGACTGTGTCCCTGTATCTAATTTCCTATTCTATTCTAATTCGCAACAGTCCTCCCTTTGTAAAAAAAAATACAATACTTAAACTGAAACAATAATGTGTGTAATCTAAAAATGAAAACGTTCGGGAGGCTTGCGGGTACGTTCTGAACTTCGCAAGGTGCAAGCGTCACTTGGAATGGGTGCTGATACCTGTTGGGGCAAATTTGGCAGTTCCACCTCTGTACTATTACGCGCAATTTCCCGATTTGTACTAGACTATACTGCAATCTTTCTAGCAAAAAATTTTTTAATTCGTAAGATGTAAATGTAGGACCGTTATCACTTACTAACATTGAGGGTATTCCAAAAGTGCTAAATATTTTTCTTAATAATGGTATAGTGGTTCGTGCAGTCATATTATTTACCGTATGAATTTCTGGCCAACGCGAATAAGAATGTACCAAAATGAAATAATAGCAATTCATGAAAGGACCAGCAAAATCAATATGCACTCTATCGAAAGGTTTTGCACTGGTTTCCCAAAGATGAATTGGAACGATACTGGGACTGTTCCTGTGTTTGTTGCACTGAACACAATTTTTTCCTTCATTTTCAATATCTGAAGTAATACCCGGTCACCAACAGTAGCCTCTTGCAAGTTGTTTCATTTTTGTAATTCCCAAATGAGAAGTATGTAACTCCTTCAAAACTCGATCGCGTAACAATTTCGGTATTAGTGCCATTTGGGAGCTAAACAAACAGTCTTATTGTAATGTAAATTCGGTTTGATCAACATTGAAACGATCACTTCTATTTACCCCTTTACCATTACGTAAACCGTAATTAATTTTGAAAAACTTTTGTCGTGTACTGTTTCTCTAGCTAAATCTTTGACTGTAATCGGTAAGGTTTCGTAGCCATCGATTTCATTTGAGTTTGTAGGAAGCCTCAACATCGCATCTGCATTTGAATGTAATTTTGTATTTTTGTACTTTATGTCATATTGAAAACTTTGGAAGAACATTCGAGTTGTAGTAAGTAAATTTGAACTTTTTAAGGGTGAAAAAATATGTAACAAGGGTTTATGGGCCGTGTAAAGTAAAAACTTTCTACCAAAAAGATAATAATAAAAATTTTTAAGCTGTTCAAAATGCTGAGTCAGCATTTTGAACAGCTGACGCAGCGCAGTTTCAGCTGGTTTTCAACCGCAAAATTAGCAAATCAGTAGCAATTCAGCTTCTGACGTTACTAAATATCAGCAGCTGACTCAGCTCAATAGCTGAATTTTGTGCTGACACAGCGTGCTCGCAGTTGATATTCAGCACAAAATGTTACTGCATAAGGGCTTGCAGCTGTCGCTAAAATAGTCGGCAATTTTGGATCAAAATGCACCAATACTCTCTCAGAAAGTAATTCTTTGTTTACAGCTTCAAAAGCATTTTGACATTTTCTATCCCATGAAAATTTTACCCCTTCTTTTAGTAAATTATACAATGGGTGTAAGGTGGTACTTAAATTTTCTAAGAATCTAACGTAATAGTTTATTAATCCCACAAAAGCTTGCACTTCAGTTTTATTTGTGGGTATTTTCGCATTTTGCATCGCATCAATATTTTTCTTACTTTTATGAATCCCGTTTCGATCTATAACATAACCGCAATATGCGATCTCGTTTTTCATAAAATGACATTTTTCGTAATTTACTCCAATGTTATAATCGGGTAACCTACCTAAAACTAATGCGAATCTTTTGTAATGTGTATCATCGTCTAGTGCCGTGATTCTGATGTCATCAACAAACACAGATACGCCTGGAATATCTTTCAAAATATTGTCGATTTCCCTCTGCCAAATTGCTGGTGCACTAGCTATTCCGTATAATAGTCTAGTGCTTTGATAAAGACCTTTTGGTGTATTTAGTGTTAAATATTTTCTATCCTCCGGTCGTACTTCAAACTGTAAATTTGTCTCCCCCAGCCATGGATGAAGACAAATTTTCAATAGTTCGTCCACTATTAAATTTTTATTCAATGTGATTTTAAAGTCACCGCAAATTCGAATTTTACCATTTGATTTTAAAACCGGAACAATGGGTGTAGCCCACTCCGAACTATGTACCTTTACCAAAATCCCTTCTTTTTCCAATAAATCTAGCTCATCTCCTACTTTTTGTAACAAAGCATGGGGAACCTTTCACGCTTTGAAGGAAACCGGTTGTACATTATCTTTTAATTTCAATCTAGCTTCCAACTTTTTAATTTTACCCATATTGTTTTTAACCATATCAATATTTTAGAAAGCCCAAAAAATGCACTAAACACTTTTCAGAACTAAAATGTTTAAAAGTTAGCACATGTAAAATACACTGTAAGTATTCGCAAACATGTTTTACATGTGCTAACTTTTAAACATTTTAGTTCTGAAAAGTGTTTAGTGCATTTTTTGGGCTTTCTAAAATATTGATATGGTTAATATCGAGTTACACTACCTAAACCACGTATCAATTGACCATATTGTTTTTCAAGATAATAAGATATCGTTCCAACACCTCTTGTAACCTATTCTGTAAATCAACTTTTGAAATTTGTTCAAACGTAATGTTTAATTGACGAATCCACTCGCGTCCCAAAATTAACAATATACAAATTCAAATCTTTTGATAAGCCCCTGTAGAAGCATTGTACCGTGGAAAATCCCACCACACTTATTTCGCGTTTGCAATAAGTAATCAACTGAATAGTTGTACTTTTAATTTGTAAATTTGGGAATAATTTTTTGAATTGTGAATAACTCATGATACTGACGGCTGCACCACTGTCAATTTTGAATTTATCTTACGATCGTGTACTTGAAGTGTAACTGTAAACTTACCCCTATATTCAGAATGTTCTGTATGCATTGAAAAAATTTCCTCTATCTGGTTTGTATTAGTGGTATCTTTCCTCATACACACCTTTGCCAAATGACCTTTGACCTTGCATTTATCGCAAATTACATTGATTTTTGTACATTTGTTAGCTAAATGTTGTGGGGAACCACATCTAAAACAAAATAAATTTTTATAAATTTTCTTCCTATCTCTGTTGTATGTTGTCTTCGAATCTTGATTCGGTGTAGTTGTAACCATGTTTCGAACATTTCCAAATTTCTTGAATCGTGTGTCCTTTGTATTGACGCTGTTTATATTTGTATAATGTAATTGGGCTGCATCCCTTGCGGACGTCTCCATACTGATAGCAATTTCCAACGCTTTTTCGATTGTTAGTACGCGATGTTCCAATAATCTTCCTTGAATGATTTGTGTACGTAAGCCAAAAACAAATTGTTTGCGGAGGGCTTTCTTCAAATAATTGCCGAATTTGCAAGTGGTTGCCAGATGTTGTAAAGCCGTTAAATATTCCTGAACACTCTCGCCTTCTCCTTGCTATCGCTGCAAAAATCTGAAATTTTCTGCAATTTCCAGAAGTTCTGGATTGTAATGGGTCTTCATGACTTTCACGATTTCCATATAACCTTTCGAACTTGGATTATCCGGTGAAATTTTGCCACATAATAGCTATTTATGCAACCTAGATGTAAAAGTGATACTTTTTATAACTAGGCGTGAAAATTGTCCATCGAGGCGCAGCCGAGATGGACAACGCGCCGTGTTATAAAAAGTCACTTTTACGTCGTGTTGCATACAAGATTTTTTCTAATTCTGTGCAAAATGGGCTTTCTTAAAACAAAATTTTTTGAATTAGCAATAACTCGACAACGGAGCTAGATATCGAAAAACTGAGCAAAAAACTTTCCCCCCCTCGAGTTGCATTACACCCCCTGGTGAATTATCGGTAGGAATGCATATGCAAAAATTCAGATCGATCGCGCGTAAAATTATTTACCCTACTAATAATATCAAGTTTACGTTGACAGTTCAAATACCTGCACAATATGACATTTTATACAATTTTATAACTAGTGATAAAAGTAATCTCATTTTATCACTAGTGATAAAAAGAATGACATTTGGAAACTCAAATGACATTCCAAAAGTAGTCATTTTGTAACAGAATTAGAAAAAAGATCATATGACTCAGATCCCATGTAATGTAGCAAATAATCTGTTTTCTTTTCATTTGGAACAGCAAAAATTCGAAACGCACTTTCTAACCTCATTAGCCATCTATCGAATTTTGTAGACAGGTCGTAAGTTTCGATCGAAAAAACTGTATGAATTGAATAGTTTGCACTTGCACTTTCAACCTGAGCTGTAACTCCTTCTGTATTAGGCATCGTAAAAATTTTTCAAGTACACGTGTGATAACCAAAAAAAAAAGTTTGTAGAAATGTCCAATTAACGAAATTCTTGCCTGTATGGTTTTTTTTTGTATCCTCGTCGCTAGCTGTTGTATCTTCCGGGATGTAATTGTAAAAAGGTAATCGTAATTAATGAGTAAATTCCACCCAAAACTCTTTATTCATTCGCAAACCAAAAAATGTGTAACGTACAAAATGTGTTGCATTGTAGTACATGTGCGACTGTGTCGCTGTATCTAATTTCCATTAGTTATTATTCGCAACATATGGATTTTTAAAATATATTTACATACTGTAAATGTGACGAAAATAATGCCTTGTCATCTAACATAATGGTACATTATATAATAAAAGATTAAAGTAAGCCTTTAATGGTTTTTATTGATATTAGAAAAAATGTTGTAGAATTTTAATAAGTAGTCAGGATTAACTTCAAATATCGATTATTAATTTATATTTTAATAATAAACATTAAAACTTCAGTATAACAAGTTAAATTATAAAGATATAGATGGCGTTTCTTCCAATCTACGGCCGATGTAGACAGGGAGCTCTCACAAGAACCACGGCTGAGGGTTCCCACGAAAACCTACGATTTCTTCAAATAAATGGACTGTACTAATGGAGTTTCTTAAAGTGTGCTCCGCGGAGCCCTAGGGCTCCGCGTAACCATTCTAGGGGCTCCGTAGCTAAAATTTATAAAAAAGTAAAAGAAAAAGCATCTTACCACATTACCAAGTTTAACCTTCACCCCCTCCTACAACTTTCTAATTTATTAATTTATTGCTTCACTCAGGCAAAGCCAGCAACCCTGATTTTCAGTCAACACTGTCGGCCTTAGTAAGTGCTAGTGCGTCATAGTTGTTTATGTTTTTAAGCGGTGTGTGTTATAAATTGTTTTCAATGGAGCGTTGGCTGAAGACAGGAACCTTTAAAAAACCATGTACATCAGGGAGTTCAGAAGATGCAGAATCAATGCCTGAGCCTTCTAGTTCAGGTACAATATTTATCATTTTCTTTATTAGGTATGTAATATTATTAGATTTTCCTTTTTTCAGAGTGTTTAGAAGTAGACAACTTAGTTTTGCCAAAAAAGAATAATAAGCGTTCTTTAGAATGCCAATCCTCGCACCAATCAGTTACAAATACATCACATCAGGCACATAAAAAGAGAAAGTATGACGAAAGTTATATAGCTTTTGGATTTATGAATGCCGATAATTGTCCTCAGTGTGTTTTGTGCAACAAAGTTTTACCAAATAGTTCTATGTTTCCTGCAAAAATGCTTCGTCATTTCCAATCTTTGCATCCGGAATATAAAAATAAGACCGCAGAATATTTTGCGCGAAAACGCGAAGGGCTTTTAAATACAAAAACGTTTATGCGCCAAGCATCAAAGACTGTTAACGAAAATGCTACCGAAGCTTCCTATATTGTTTCGTATAAAATTGCAATGGCTGGAGAAGCTCACACAATAGCGGAAAAGCTTATCAAGCCATGTGCAATTGACATGGTAAAATGTATGTTGGACGAAAAGTCGGCTAAACAACTGTCCATGATACCACTTTCAAATGATACAGTAGCTCACCGCATAAAAGATCTCTCAGATAATATAAAATTTGAGCTATCGTCTCGTCTCAAGTCTTCTAAGTTTTCTCTACAAATGGACGAATCGACTGATGTAGCAGGACTAGCAGTATTGCTAGTGTTTGTACGGTACCAATACGAAGACGCTATAGAAGAGGATCTACTTATTTGTAAGCCGTTAGAAAGTAATACCACAGGGGCTGAAATTTTTAATGTTGTTAACAACTATTTTCGCGAAAATGGATTGCCATGGGACAATTGCATCGATGTTTGCACGGATGGAGCGAAAGCAATGGTGGGAAAAACTGCAGGCGCTGTTGCAAGGATCAAAGAGATTGCTAAAAATTGTAGCAGTAGTCACTGTATAATTCACCGCCAAGCATTAGCTGTCAAAAACTTACCATTTTCTTTTAAAACTGTTCTTGAGGAGTCGGTGAAAATAATAAACTTTATAAAGTCTCGACCTTTAAATATGAGGTTGTTTAAGATATTGTGTAATCTTATGGGTAGCCTGCATACATCTTTACTACTTCACACAAAAGTTCGATGGTTATCTCGGGGTAAAATACTACTTAGGTTATTTGAGTTACGAGATGAAGTGCGTTCTTTTTTCCTGGAGCATCCCTTCAATTTGGAAACAAGGTTAAGTGATAAAATGTGGTTATTTAGACTTGCCTATTTAACGGAAATATTTTCGAAATTGAATGAAATTAATCTGTCTCTACAAGGAAAAGATATCACTGTATTTAAAGCTAATGACAAAATTATTAGTTTTAAAAGAAAACTAGAATTTTGGCTTAATAGCGTAAAAAGTGGAAACTTGGACTGCTTTCTAACATTAAAAGAATTTATTGAAGATCAGGAAACAGATGAACTACCAAAAGAACTATCAGATGAGATTATTGAGCATCTTACACATCTATGTAGTTCTGTTACACAGTACTTTCCAAATGAATGGAGTAATACTCTGAAAAATAATTCTTGGGTAAAAAATCCATTTGCTGTCAGAGAAAAACCCCAAGCTCTTTCATCGCAGGATTATGAAATATTTATAGATTTGATTTCAGACTCGACACTAAAAGCGGTATTTGAAAACCGACCACTATCACAATTTTGGTGTAGCCTTAAACATGAATATCCAGAGCTGTCAAGAAAAGCTATTTCAGTTCTTCTTCCATTTGTCAGCACATATCTTTGCGAAACTGGGTTTTCCTCGTACGTTTCCACTAAAACGAAGTATCGAAATCGCTTGGATGCAGAACCTGATATGAGACTCCAACTCTCTTCTATAAAGCCCAACATTAAAAAAATTTGTTCAAATAAGTCTCAATATCACAGATCACACTAACATAGCAATACTTATGTAACATTTGGCAATAAAGATCGTTTAAAAATTGTTTTTTTATTAATTTGTACCTAAAATTAAAATTTTGATAACGTTTATGTAATTTAGTTGAAAAAATATGGTGGGGCTCCGTCAAATTAGTTTTAATTTCGCAAGGGCTCCGCGCATAAAAAAGTTTAAGAACCGCTGGACTATAATATTTAACAACTTTTATTTTTGGTTTTCTTTAAAATCAATTAAAAATGCAACTTGTCACTATCAAAGCAAACTAACACACTGATATAATCATAATAACATTCATTTTTTTTTATATCCTTCGCCGACCTAAATTATTTCGACAACAGACGGCTCGAGCAACATCTATAGCCATTTACTTGTCTAGTTTCCACTTGCACACATTGGAGTTAAAGTTTTCCTGTTTGACGGAAACTCATTATAGGTTGTTCCTTAACTCACGATATCCTTTATAATTTGGATCTAAGATCGTATCAAATGACAATGTGTTTTTTCGGCTTCCATGTAATTTTTATACCTATAAATTAATTTCTGACAAAAACGATAACTGTCGCTGAAAGCTCAAAAGTATAATTCCATTATATTTTTTCATTTAACTTGTTATATTCAAGTTTTAATGTTTATTTATTTTCACAAGTTACGATTTATATACATTGTGATGTAGTATAAATGAAGAAAATCGAGCCCCTTTCGTTGGGTGCCAATTTTGAGATGTCGTATAACGAAGTAAAAATCTTGAGTTTGATGAAATTGCGAAGTGAGCCGAACGTACAATGTAAAATCTCCATTATCTAATTGCGCATGACAACAGTTCATTACCTTTTAAGTGCACGTTGCTTACCCTTAGGGTACGTTTATGTTGGAGCTGTGATAACTGATAGAGCGAAGAAATTGTTTAGCTCTAATCGCTGTTCTGCGAATTAACATTGACTTGCGCGCTGCTTCAACATCAACGGTCCTATACGAATCAATTCATTACAAATCACTGCTTCGCAAGAATCATTGCAACCATCACTGCTTAGAGCTCCAACATTATGTTAGAGCTGTGAGTAGTGTTCTACTCACTGTTGTGAGAGCTGTGAAAAGAGCGGCGATCATAGTAACGCTTTTTTGTAGCTCTTGGTTGTATTTATGTTGAGGCTTCTATAGTAGCGAAGTATCTTATCTTTCGGTGTGTTTATAGCAATAACTTTAATCGAGCTGATCATTTCTAGAAAATGCAACGAGCATTTTTGCGCGGTGCATAGTTCATTTATGTTGTTAATATAACCGATTTGATTTTGTTGATCTCCAGAATTGTTCTATTAAAACTCCTGAATAAACTATCGCTAATTTATTGAATAAATAGTTTTCAAAATTTTAATTTAATCCATCTATGAGTAAGTGCATCTAGTTTCACATGCTCTTTTTTTGCTCCCATCCCCACACATAATATTTTTACCCCTGACTGTTTTTCAAAAAACACAGGGTATATGATTATCCCTGACTGTTTTTCAAAAACACAGGGTATATGATGTTACTATGTACAATCTTTGTTTATATATTTATATGCTTGTGTCACCATATCTCCCGAACGGTTACAGATAGCGACATACTTTTTTGACAGCATGTTTGTAAAGATCAGGAGAATGTTCCTGGCTGGTTAAATATAATTTTCACCCACCCTACGGGAAGAAATTCTATAGCGCCTAAACAGTTAGGAAAATTCCACTTAACTGCAAACTCATTAGAAATTATTGCCCATGCTTCTTCTGTACGTGGAATCTGAAAAACACATTTGAAAAAAATTAGTATACAACATGAACCTAACAGTATATTAGATGCCTATATCTAAATTTTTTTACAGAATATTGAAGTTGATCTAGAACTGAATATGGAAGAAATTGAAGAACCATCTAACTTGATAAATCATTAATTCAGCCAACCACATCAACTTCTGCCACAAAAATTTCAAAAAAAAAGAAAGGCCGCAGACAGCGAGATGCAGGAGCAAGCTGCAATTGATCGCTGTATGGCGTTTTTAACATCAGCTACACCGAGGGATGAATTTTCCATCTTTGCCGATTATGTATGCAACGAATTAAGGTTACTTATGCCCGGTTTCTGAAGCTCGAGTTATACAAAGGTTAAGCTTAACCGCAATATACCTGCAGATTTTGAGTTTCTATAGCGAAAGTTATCCTTAGATCTCTGGTCAAAGTTGACCTGCGGATGGGCTCGGGTTATCCACTGGTTAACTTTGTAGAACATGCGCAATTGAATTTATTATGACAGTTGAATTGAATTCAGTGCTTATTTCGATCCATGGATCGTTTTTAAATATCATATTAGTTCCGTCTTTTTTTTATTCTTTTATTTGTGTTTAAACTCTTGTTCGATATCAAATAAGACATCTTTGTCGAAGTCGGTGAAATTTTTACTTTTTTTATTCAAATCTATTTTATTTTTACGCACAAAATAATTTATTTTCAAATATTTTTAATAATAATAATAATAAAAATAATATTATATTTAAACTTTTCGGCAAAACATTTAAATACATAACAGATTTTTGCCAACATAAAATAATAAAATTACAAAAAAACTGGTTAATTTGAAGGAACTACTGTATCCCCAACTACCGGCAATTCAATCAAGCGAGTTGACAAGAGGTTACTTATCCTCTAGTAGTTGGTGGTTTCAGAAACCCATCTTACTTTAACCTAAGGTTAACCTTAACCTTTGATTAGCTAACCAGAGGATAACCAGAGATCTTCAGAAACCGGGCATTAGTAGTGTTCCAGAAATTCAAACACGACATTCAGCAATTAATTATAAATTCCGGACTATAAAATGCCTTAAAAAAATTTGAAGCGATATCGGTCCCATCGCCACCTCTTTCTTGTTTACAGCTGTCTACACCAAGCTTAGAGAACGTAGAATTCCAATGGGAGGATCAAAGCCATTCACAATTAAGCCTTGATCACTGATTGTTATGTTTTATATTATGTTATGTTATATTTTATGTTATGTTATGTTTTGTTATGTTATGTTTTGGTTATGTTTTTTTATACCTTTTAAAATTTGTATTCAATATATTCGTATGCATACACTTTGAGTAAAGCAGTATTTCATTAAGCGGATTCTACTGTACATACACTTTTTATTATGTTTTCTTATACCTTCAAATATTCATCTTGCAAAATATCATAAATTGCTTGACAGACTTCTGGTATTATTGTTGAAATTGTGTTAGCAGGTATTCCAAACAAATACACAATAATGTATTGTAATAAATACAAATTATTTTTTATTATAAATGCAAGATACTCACCTGTTGCTAAATATCGCAGAGTCACAGTTAAGCGCTTAGTTGGTGTAATGGCTCGTCTCATATGTGTGTCCTGGCGTGCTATTAAAGGAGCTACTTTTGTTAAAAGATAATCAAAATCCTCTGGTGACATTCGCAGAAAGTCTTTGAACAATACTTCATCGCCTACACGGAGCTCTTGCAGTAAATTGTTGACAATTCCGGAGTGTTCACGATTTCTGATCCACTCTCTAACCCAAACGCGTTTTTTTTTTACAATTCGGCTTCTTCTTTTTGCTAAGAGAACAATCGCCAAACACGCTACAACTTCAGTATCCATCAAAGTATAATCACCTTGTCAATATGTTTTAATTTTGACAAATCGATTGTTGAAAATCGTTGCAAGTGTGAATAGTTTCGCTACTTTTGCGAAGCTTGCAACTTTTTTAAGCAGCCGCACTACAGAAAACTGCGTATTGCAGGCTACTTTAGGTCTGTGTGTAAACTTGGCCTGCAGCTTATGCATCCGCAGTAAAAAAACTGCGCAGCAAAAGTAGCTGTGTGTGATATCACCTTTTAGTAATCGTAACCGTAACCGTAAATCTTAAATAAAATCTATAATACTTTCGGGTATACTATATTGTTCGTTATTTTCCGAGCTAACTCGAGAACATGCGACATAAAATTGCCCATGAGTGAAGTAGGGATATGAATTGTCGATGCCTGCTAATTTCAATGTTTGACATTGCGCTTTATTAATAGTCATCGCAAACCAAAGTTTCACGGAAAATTGAAGCCGTTTGAATTCGAAAGGATAGTCTGTTGTTATCATAAAAATCGTGGGAATATAAACAATAACACCGTTTGCACAGCCTGTTAAAATTTCAGCTTGAATGAGATACTTTTACAAAGACTTTATCCGCAATCTAGCGCCGTTATACAATTTTTGTGCATTCGTTACGTTATAAGATAATTGTAGCACTAACTTTCATCTTAAGCTTATATGAAGAAAGACCAGGTGGATTCAGAGAATTTAGAAATTCAAGAGAAGAAGTTGCTGGCTTTGCCTTGGTCCACAACAGAATCTACAGAGATAAGTTTCTTATTGGTGGGCATCAAACATATCGAGAATCCTTTTGTTGATGGCAAAACAGGAATCTTTTCTAGGAGCTAGAGTTATGCGCTCCTGTAACCATTCGCTGTTTTCCCTGAAATTTTTGATATTTCTGGATAAATGGTGAAAATTAATTGGTCTTGCCCTGACACTAATCTAGCGAGAAAAGAATCAATATTTATTACGGCTTTGTCATTTATAAATTGCCCATTTCTAATATTCAAAAGTGTTTTTAAAAATTTCGAGGCATTTCCATGTCCACTGAAAGTTACACGCATATTCTTAGTGAGTTTCAAGATGTGTATGTGAGACCATAAATGCGATGATGTGCGGCAAGAATTGATATCATCGCTTTTAGTTACTCGTGGAATTACTGGTAATATTTGCCTGAAGTCTCCTGCAAACAGTACGGTCACACCTACCATCGGACGATCATTATTTCTAAGATCTCTTAATGTATGAACAAGATCCTCCAGAAGGCAAGCTTTTATTCTTTAATATTTTTATTCCTTGTTTTTTTGTTTATACAATATAATGACTAAAGGTTGGTTTATGCAAAACGTCGACGCACGCAACGCATTCACCGCACGCGTCCAAATAAAGTTGAAGCATAGAATTTCAGTAGGAAGGTTTATGGTGCACACGCCGCCAAAAATCAAGACTGTAAACTAACTGCATTAACGCTCCTACTGAAATTTTATGTTTCAACTTTATTTGGACGCGTGCGGTGCGTGCGTTGCGTGCGTCGACGTTTTGCATAAACCAACCTTAAGAGTACATACTATGTTATTTTACCAGCCTAGAAAACATCACTAATAATCTCTTTAGTTTTAGGGGTGTTATGTTTGACTTTGATTTTACCTATATACAGAATTTCTGATTCGTTGTTCCGGTGATATGGCAAGATAACCCGTTTATCCGTTAATCCCTTCATCCGATTACCCGATAATACTTGATCTATCAATTAAATTAATTAATTTATTTATTTGTTTGTTTTTAATGTATTATTTTTTTAATCAGGGATTTAATCAGTTAGCTTAAAACTTGCCCCGCGATTATTTAAAAACAATCGTATTAAAATCCGGCATTCTGTTAAAAAGCTATGAATCATCACACTTCCAGAGTGACATACAGATAGACAAACATGCACTTCAAACTAATAATTTTTATTCAAGTTAAAAAAAAATACAATAAGTAGATTTATTTATTCAAAAAATCAAAAACGAAAACATAATTATCACTTGACCGGTCAAGATTAAAAATATTTAAAAAATATGAATATATAATATGCTGCACAAAATATATAAATGTGAAAAATTAAAAGTTATAAATCCATAATGCAATCCTGTAGGGCCTTGAAATAATATATTTCATGGTTATTTCGGATCATCAGTCACATACATATAATATATAAGAAAATGAAAAAATATAAGAAATAAGAAAAATATTCAAACTGAACAATTAAGAATCTATAAATAATGATTAAAATATTCAAAATTGACGAAGATGACTTACCAATAACTTCACAAAAATTTTACATCTGAGCTATGTCACTTTGACTTAAAATTAATTACAAATACATACTACATATATTTGTGGTATTTGAAATTTTATTCTGGGTTCATTTTCTAGTTTCAAACTTATAACTTCCTCTTTTTATTAAGTGAGGGATTAGAATAAGTAACATTTGCCTTCTATAATTATCTGTTATAGTTACGGATTTTTTATAACATATTTTGTTGTTTATTTATTTGTCATTAAGTATATTATTTCAGCAATATAATAAAATTTATGATATTAAAGTATCTTATACAGCCGGTATATCAGCGTTAAGATTTATTCAATTTAGAAAACGTAACTTGAACACCCCCTCGTACACTGGCTAATCCTGATGTTGAAAATAGTAAAGGTTCTACCGTTAAAGAATTCCGCGAAACATGAAAATTTCTTACTAAATAAATTATTCCCAATTTACTTCCTAGTAGTCCAAATCTTTCTCCTAAAATATAATTTATTTGGATATTTGTTGCAAATTTTTGAAAAATATAAACCTACCTATTCAATTTCTAGGTCCATCACCAAATGGCATGTAACTATAAGGCACTATATTTTTCTTATTTTTATCATTAAATCTTTCAGGATCAAATTTTTCTGGATTAGAAAAGTATTTAGGATCCCTATGTAATGCATATGGTGATATCAACATAATAGTGTTTTTTTCAATTTCCAATCCTGTTTCGGGAATTCTATAATTTTCATTACAAATACGTTGTAGAAACGGAACTGTAGGATATTTTCTTAGCGTTTCTAAAAATATACACAATAATGAAATCGTACACTTTAATAATAATTTATATAAATATTATTAAACACATCAGAATATGTGTTTATGATTTTTATCTTGAAAAATTATTTTTTACATGCAGAGAATCAGATGTGTTTATTACCAGCCAATCCTACATTAATAATTAAATTAGGCACCTACTGTAAATTATGGTAGTTGATAACTTGAATAATAATTATTACAAAATATTTAAATATAATAGTATATTATTAAACAAGAGGTTTAAATGGCTTATTAAACGCGAGGTGTATAATGAAGATCATTCATAAAAACAGTAGAAGTACCTTCTCGTAAAAGTTGTGGTAGTTGTAATGTCTAAAAGTTTATGTAAATTAGAGTTTCTATTATTTTTCGTAATAACATTTATCCTAAACAACAGAAATAACAAAAATTGTGAAAGTAAGTAAAAGGATCTAGCTCACTTATTGAAAACATCATTCTCAAAGTACGGGTCTACAATCTACAAGGACAGTAACCTTTTCATAATGCACACTTAGTGTTTGTTCACAATGTACGTAAGACATAAGAAATACATAAAACGTAAGAATTACAAATAGAAATAAAACCTTAATCGAATATTGAAAAATACTGAAGTTATTTTGGTATATGCAAGAGAACATTCTACGTCGTCTACTTGAAGATTTTAATATTATTCGATACTCCATTATGCTTTTATTTGAATTCATATTTTTAAATCTTATGTTAGTCTTACGTTTTACGTACATTGTGAACAAGCACTTACCTGACACAATCATATCGAGATATTTCATATCCGATACTGCCTCATACGTAAGACCTCCATGCTTTGTAATGCAATATTCTATTTCGTTTCTAAGTCTTTCTTGAATGTTTGTATGAATACACAATTCGTGAATAGTATATGATATAACCTGACTTGTAGTTTCTTGACCAGCACCAAAGAATCCAATTGCTTGTGCTACTACCCGATCACCATCTATTGTGAAAATATAATCACATACTAAAGATATTCTATAAACTAGTATTATATGTACTTACAAAATTTAAAATCATTGTCGTGGTTTTGATTTTTTAAATCTATTAAAATATCAATCAAGTCATTTCTTGGTACTTTACTTTGTTCTCGTTTTTGAATTGTCTCATTAAATACCCCACGTAGAAACCTAGTAGCAGTTGGATCGAGGAATGGATATTTAAACAATTTTACACATACAGGTACCATAAAGTATGTTAGCACTTTAATCGTTCTTACAAATGTAGGTGCAAATAATTTTTTACCCGCAGCTCTAAATTCACTATCTTCCCTATCAAATGAATTTGCATTGATTCCAAAAGCACATGAAGATATTACATCAGTGGTATATTTTGCTACTGTCCCTTTAACCTCTGTGCTCTCTTCAATATTATTTCCAATATATCTTACCATGTTTTCACCACATTCTTTCATTAATTCAAGCATCAGCTTTATTTTTCCCGATGTAAAAACTGGAGATAATTTTTTTCTTAAAAGTCTCCAGTTATCACCTTTGATGGCAAATAAAGAATTTGCCGTAAATGGATCTATATTTTCATCTGCAATGGGAAGTCGATCGTGAAATGAATTGAAATTTTTTATTAAAATAGTTTTTACAATCTCCAGATCTTTAATTAATATAACTGGTTTAGTAAATGCCAACCAGCCAACGTAAGGACTTTCAAATTCATTATAAAGGTTTTTAAAATAGTCTCCTGGAAATGAAGGTTTTAAGATGAAATCAAGAAAATGACCAAAAAATATGGTCGGCTTTCTATGCGGTACATTTCGCGTTTTCCAGTAATTATTTTTTCTATTTAAATAGAAATACAGTATAGTTAGTGCTATACCAAAGTAACTTAAGTAATTCTTGCTGCTGTCGTTCCAAAACATTCTAAAAGAAGTAACTTAGCTAATATTTAATATTTTATTTAAGAAAACTTACCTAAGTTTGATAATTTAAGATGACTATTCTCTTATGATCAAGAATCAAGTTTGTTTTGCAAAATATAGTAGGATAATGTTATCTATTTGATAAATATATTAATACACATAATAATCACAATTAATTTCGTTATTAAAAACCAAATACTTGTAAAGTATTTTGACATACTGTAAATGTGACGACAATAGAGAATTATCGATATCTATAACATAATGGTACATTATATAACAAGAGACTAAAGTAAATTTTTACAGGTTTTTATAGATATGTAGGTATAAGAAAAAATGTAGAATTTGATGGATCACATTAAAGTGAAACGATTAAAGTAAAAACGAATCGATATTATATTTTTAATTTTTTTAATTTCAATTCAATTTCAAAGATCTCTGTTACTATTAATGTCATACATAGAAGACAATGGCACAATCCTAATAGTGAAAATCCCCAATACTGTAATATTAACGTTAAGAGTCTTCAAGTCTTTCAATTTTGGGTGAAATATTTCTATTTATAATTTGTTAATGTTTAAAAATCAATTTATTTTAATTACGCAAATTAAAAGTACTTCAAATAAATTTCAAGCTCCGTCATAGTTGTATTTAAAAGTATTTAAATTCTCAAATTAATTAAATAAACTGATTAAATAAACTTTTAGTAAATAAATTGTAAATGTATTTTGTTGACATACGTGCAGTACAGTCCGTGTTTAATTTTCTATTTTCAAACTCAAAATTCAATTGTTAATATTAAATATTAATGAATTATTTTAAAAACTTTACTCAACCTAATATAATTGCCTAATATAATGGATTTTAAGCCATCCAACACCGTGAGTAATTCGGTGGACCTTTGCACCATAATACAGAACGTAAGAATTCCAGATGGGGCCCTGATTGTTTCGTTGGACGTGAAAAACTTATTCACTAATGTACCGTTGGCTGAGGTGGTTGATATGATGAAGGATGAGTTAATTCGGTCGGATCTCTCTGACGAGGACGTGAGTCAGTATTTCGATCTTCTAAAGATTTGCGTGCAGCAGAATTTCTTCTCGTTTGAAGGAAATCTATATGCTATGGAGGATGGCCTGTCAATGGGAGCTTGCTTGTCTCCGTTTCTGGCCAACTTTTTTATGGATAGACTGGATAGATCCCACATAGTTAACAACAATGAATATTACAATAATCTCTTGTATTATTATAGATATGTGGATGACATAATTGGGTTGTGGGGTGGAACGGTGAGCGAGCTTCATAGTTTCGTATCATACATAAATGCTCTTCACAACAACATCGAGTTCACGCTAGAAATTGGTGAAAGGGGCTCTATAAACTTTCTGGATGTTAACATCAGTATACTTGAGTGTAGACATAGCTTCAAGGTCTACAGAAAGCCAACGTATACAGGGCAAATTATTCATAACAACTCGTTTCATCCAATTGAACATCCAATTGGCAGCTTTTCATCACTTCATAAATAGAGCTTTAAGTTTGCCTCTCAGTAAGACAGCTTTTGAAGAGGAAATTAAGATCATAAAAAGTATCGCTCGTCAGAATCACTATCCAGATACAATTGTTGACAGGCTCCTCCAGAGGAAGAAATACGCGAGATTTTTGAAAAACAACTTCGTTGCACCTGACGTTGGTGGGAATGAGACGAAGGAGCCGTTCTACGCCATTGCTTATGTTGGAGATGGATTGTCCACTAGACTTAAGAACATCTTTAAGCCATTAAATCTTAGAATTACTTTCAAGAACAATAGAACTTTAAATTTATATAACGGTGGAGATGAGGTGGAAAGAATGTCGAGAACAGGCGTTTACCAACTCTCGTGTGGTAGATGCAACTGTTTTCATGTAGGAAGAACCGCAAGATCGTTCCAGGTCAGGCTCAAGGAACATTTGACGTGCTGATTCAAAAACAAGAAGCAGTCCATCTTTGCAAACCACCTTCTCGATACCGGACACGACTACGTAATGGAAACAGGCTTTAAGGTGTTAAAGACAGGAAAAGGAGGAGCAGTGCTTAACAGCTTCGAAGAAATAGAAATCTTAAAAGCGCAGAAGTTGCACCCCTCCGATAATTTAAACATATTTTTTATACATAATTTGAACCACTTATCATAGTGCCCGCTAATCACTTCATAGATTTTCCTTTTTAAATATTTTATATATTTTGTATGGCTGTTTTGAAATTGAATATTGTCTCTTTTGTGTTCCGATTACTATATTTTAAATTTTGACAACTCTTACGTATGTGTAAGTTGTATCTGTTGTGTAGGTAATGACAATTTTAACATGTTTTTACTTTGTAGTCTCTTGAGACTGAAGATGGGAATATTATAAAGATTCCCGAAACGCGTCTCGTATAAATAAAGGACTTCGGAAGGTAGACTGTTTGTTATCTATAATAAATTCACTCCAAAAACTGGTAAAATAAAAATTTAATTTTTTTGACAATAAATTGACATTTGTAAAATAACAAGTTAATTTTTTTATCCAACACCTCTGTCTTATGAAGGCATAATAATGCCGATTTTACATATCTTATGGGGTCTATAAAACACTAGTGGACTTATGAATTTATAATTACACACTAATGACTTATATGTAAATTATGAGTACACCTACTACTTAATAGTTTTCATAATTTCAATTTGATATTTTAAAACGTCAAATGTCAAAACTTTTAATTACATTTTAAACTATTATTACGAGATATTGGATAAAACTTTGTATTACACACGTGTCTTAACAGCAAATAAGTTACTCAAAAAAAATTAGCCACTCGAGCAAGCTCTCGTGGCTAAACATTTCTTTCGTAACTTATTTGCCATATAAGCCACTTGTATAATAAATAACTATTTAATATAACCCTAAAAACTTAATTTTTTCATTGTTTTACTCGAAAAATGTGAAAATTCAGAAAATTTTTTTTTAGCAAAGAGTATCGTTATCGGGGACAAATAGAGGTGCAAAATTTCAGCTCGATTGGATAGCGCTATCTGGGTCAAAGTTGAATTTATAAGTTTTCCGTATTCAAGCAAAGCAAGCAGAAAGGTGGAACTAATATAAAGGATTTAAAAAGGTACATATCTAAAATAAACACAAATATTCAACTTGTACTTTTTTACTTATTTTTTACTTTTTTGTACTTATTAATGACCCACTGTAGCATATGCGTCCTTTATCTGGTGGCATCAAGCCAAGAACAGGGGTAGTATTACTATGCTAAACAAAGACTTGCCTGTCTAGGGATTGACCTAGCAGCATACAGGCTAACCATTAACGATGGTTGAGAAAAAAAACTTTCAAAAACCTTTCAAGGTTCTCATACCTGATAGGGGAGCGGAAGGCACCAAGCAGGAGCTGGGGGCTCAATATGATACGATCTGGTACACAAATAGATCCAAAACGGAAATTAGTACTGGAATCAGTGGACGTAGAACGGGAGATGGGTTTAGCATAATGAGCTGCCACGCTACTGTGTTCCAGACAGAAATAAATGCTGTAACAGCTTGTGCAGAGGAAATGACATAGACTTATGCAAATAAGCGGATCTGTATCATGAACGACAGCCAGGCAGCTATAAAAGCCCTGGAGCGAGTGGAAACACAATCCAGGATTGTAAGTCACTGCCTCGATGTGTTAGTGTTTGGTGCCGGAACATTCAGGAATAAAAGGCAACGAAAAATCAGATGCCCTTGCTAAGGCTGCAGCAAAACAATATCTTGTAGGACCATAACCAACTTGCGGAATAGCATATCTGATCTTAAAAGGGACTATAAAAGAACTAAGGAAACAACATCTTGCGTACTGGAGGGATTTTCTGGGACTGAGACAATCGCGGATGTTCATTGGAGGACCCTCCAATAACAAAATAAAACTTGAAATTCTTTAGCTGAGTAGACCACAGCTGAGGAAGACAACAGGACTTTTTATAGGACACTGCTGTCTGAATAGGCACCTCAATATTATTGGGGTTGTGTGTGTGTGTGTGTTCAGTTCCTACCCCGTTGAGGCTTCGACACCTCGGTTGACCATATCCAACAACTGAGGAAATAATTCAGGCACCCATCAGCTGCATACTCAATTTTTTGAGGAAACAAGCCTGATGGAGTAAAACTTGAAACGCTAGGTACAATAAGCTTCGAGCTTCAGTACAAGTGGGCATGGAACCACAACCCGTTCAGCTATAATAAATAATAAAAATACTTATTAATGACTTCCTTGATCTTCATGTTTTGTGTCCTGATGATGTTTTTAATCCTATATTCAATTGTTTGAGCAAAGGAAATCTTAAAATTCGGGTTACTAATTTCAAATTAAACTTCAAAACGAATTTTGGAAAAAAATCGCTCAAATTTTTGCGACCCTCTAAAATAGTTTACTAGTTTACTACCAGGTTGAGAATCGCTAATGTAGTGCACTTATTTAAATTGTGACAGAAACTGGCAAGTTTCTGGGAGAAAGCTTTAACCTACTCAGAACTCACCCCTGCCCACCTGAATGCATAGGTTTTATTGACTGCATGAATACTGTAGGTTAGTGCCTGCTGATGGAAAATCTTTCTGGAGTAATCTCGAAACTGGCAGCATATTTTTGTAGTCTATGTGTTGGCTTACCATCATTTCGTACATTCACAAGTAGGGAAACTGTTTCAGCACTATATTAGGTTATCGTGAAAAATACATTTTTTATGTTTTTGTATTGTTGGTATATTAAATACAAAATGGTATTTTACGCAAAAAAGTTATCAGAAGTTTAAATTTGAAAGAAAAATGTCTAAACATTTAAAATATTGTAAATGTAACTGACGATTGGTAATAACCATGAAATAACGTTATATTACATTATGGATTTTTCATAATTTCAAATATTCTTGATCCAGACCTGTTATGTTGATAATTGTCTTTTTTAAATTTTTTGAATTTTTGATTTTCTACGTATTGTATTATTCTTATATTTTTGTAAATTTAACCATTAATACATACTACATACCACAAATTTACTTAAAATTTTTATTTTGGGTTCAATTTGTAATTATTATATACTTAACTATTATACAATATGTATTATGTACATTATGTATTACATTATTATTTAAATTGTTTATGGTTTCCTAATTTGAAAAATAATATAATATAATATAATTTATGCTCCGTAGTGATTTATCGTCAGTGTACATGAAACAATTCAAGACGTTTGGGTTGCCTATTTTAAGGTAAACTGAAATACATAAAACTGTAATTTCGTTAAATAAATTATAAAATTGTTTTTGCACTGAAAATAGTATCCATTACTAAAAACGAGTGAAAAAATCAGTTAGTTGTCAGAAATAATTAAAAATAATATGAATTAAGTAAAATTGCATTTTAAAAATTCACGTGTGGATTTGGACGCCGAGCGTCGCGGAAAATCGTATAAAATCGACGCTCTTTATTAGTACGTCTAAAAACTGCATGCGCAGAATGGTATAGGGGGTGTATTTTTAACCACTACAGATTCGGACAGTAGTAGAATATGGATAGTTCACCAGCATTTGTTTTTAAATGTACTAGGTACCATTGAAAAGCTGTGATATTTAATTAAACGAAAATAATTCATGTGCGTGGATATAATACTGAGCTGGTGTAATAAAAAATAATAAGTAAATACAGTGTACATAAATTAAGGTTATTTTTAAAATTAGACTTACGATAATTATATCTATTAAAAACAAGGGAACAGATCGTGTTTCTAATTTCAAGCTGTGAATATGCCTTAAATTGCCTTATTTTTTATTTGTTTTAATAAGGTACACTCGAAAGCCTAAAATTATATCAAGGTTTGTAAACTGCACGACACAGTTGGCTGTACCTTCAAAAAATATTTCGAAACATTAAAAAATAATTGAGTTTGAACTTACTAGGTATATCTATTAAAATTGTTTTTCTTCAATTTATTTAAAATTTCAGTGTTTTAAATTAAATGTAAATATGGGCTAATATAAACAATTCTATGTACTTTACGAATTATAACACCAATTTTTTAGCACCTACTACTGCATCAATAATTTTACAATAATTAAAACGACATCACATCGAATTTTTATGTGCATAATATTCTAGTTTTGGTGTAATACAAATCAATTACAATAATTGTTTAAATAAAAATGTAGAAAGGCGTATATTTTAACGAGCGATATAGCGGTACTAATAATAAATACTCTGTGGGGGTTTTATGTTGTTATTATGCCAGTACGACGTGGTCACGTTGCTCCCAGGACGACGTTAATCGAGACAATCATCAGGAAGTTTGATACTGACAGTAAGTAAATTTTTTACTTATTTTGGTTTTTAGTAATCGCAATCTTATAAATTCTTAACATAACCTCAACTTTTACCACTATTCTAAATTTTTGAAGCGCTCTCGTGTTTAACACCAAAGAGCTAGGATGTACTAGGTAAATCAGTTTGTAATACCGAAAAACCAGAGGTTTTTTTAAATATTTTATTAAATATTTTTTTTTACTATTAGCTGTTTTTTTCATAACGTAATTGTTTTCATTCTGCGGTATCTAATATTTTTCAGTTCTTAGCAAAATAAAAAATTCAAAATGAAAATCGGTTGGCGATAAAACTTAAAACTGCATTATACCGCATCGTCATGCTAATACGTCATAGATTTATGGGGATGTTCACCAAACCAGGGCTATGGCGTTTCCTTGGGTAAAAAGTATTCTGTTAACATCAGACTCTTAAAAAATATGTTTTGCTTTCTCTAAATTTGAAAGAAACTGGAAAACGAAGTTTTTTTTTAGAAAACCTTGTACTAAAATTTCTAAAAGCCCTATCAAGTTAACGTTTTTTCAGACAATATCTTACAAGATTCTTTTATAAAAGTCTTGTTTTAAAAAAGCCATTTCCTTTTGTATTTGTTGGCAAGAAGAATCTCGTTTTAAGTTTACATTACCACGTTTAAAAAGCTTTATTATAATTAGCCGGGACTTGCTAATAGTGAACTGTTATTTTCAAAATAATTTTAACAAAAGAAATGAACGTAGCGCCACGTGATATATTTTGAATTATATATTATAAAAGGAACAAATAATTAAAATTAATAGTTAAGGAAATCTTTCGTGTTTCTGTCAGAAACTTAATTCAATTTATATATTCGTTTTATCTAACTGTGAAATACTTACCCTTTTAAAAATTCGTAATTAATAATAAATAGAGGCTTAGTCAACCTACAAAGCACCCTCGTTGGTGTCGACTGGGAGTTTGAATTTAAATATTTGATTATTTAAACAAGGTTTAATATCTACAAATATGTTTTTAATTTGAAAATTTATCATACTATGTAGTAGTAATTTATTATTACCTGTAATATACAGATATATTAATAATAAATTACTATTTTAACAGTACAGCATTTTCATACAAAATAGTTTAATATATCAAACATATTGGTATTGAAAACGAAAACACAAATATTGCAGAAGATATTAAATATATTTGAAAAATAGAAAATTCTGTTGACATTTGATAAAACTTTTGTGTAACACATTTTTCTTTATGGCTACCTTATTCGTCAGTTATTTTTTATAAAGGTAGCAAAACATAGAAATCGATGAACTGACTTACGTTTGCCAACTTTACTAATCACAAATTGTATAAAACACATGGCTCACAAATAAGGATCGATGAAAATAATGAATGAATAAAATGCAAACACTATACCAATTGAATAACCTTATTGTTTATTTAATTCTGATTTTTATTTATTTATTACAAAAATTTATTATTATCCAATGCTGTGGTTGCAGTGGGTCTGTGTTTTGGAAGGTCGAAAGAAAAATAAAATTTCCCGGTGCTGATGCTTGACTACACTGTAAAAAATTTATGGACTTGTATATTAAATTTTTACTATATTTACATATTTGTACAATAAAAAAGTTCTATTCAGGTGTATACTAATTCAATTAACGAATTCAATTTCAGAAGGAAATATGCAAAAACGCACGATCTTTTATAAATAGTTGAAACGAGTAATTTAATGCACGATTAGGGTTGAAATTATTATTAGCATGGTAGATATTATGTATGTAGGTGTGTACCTACTTTAATATTTACTGCAGGATACATAATCACAATTTACCTTTATTACTGCTAGCAACATTGCTCAAAAATTTTAGAATGCTTAATTTATGAGAACCTTACTGATGATACATGGAGTAACATTTCCCTCAGTGCATGATTTAAACAAACGAGATTACCTTTTAACTTTTCTATATTTATAAAAAAGATTATATAAATATAGCTTTTCGTTTTACATTATAACGATGAGTTAATTTTTGTAAAGCATTAAAGAGTAAATATTAGACATCATAAAATTGTAAGGCAATCATTTTTAGATACTAAAAGCTCTTTGATTTATTAATATCGAGTAACACTTAACGCATTAAATTAAAAGTATTGGCAATAAAATAAATTAACATGAAAGCCTATTGCATGATCTTTGACATTTTGTAAATGAAATTCAATGTAAGTACCTCTATTGATTGCGATGGTACGATTTAATCAAAAATAATATTTTATTCCATTCGCTTATTATGCACGTTATGGCTGAAATTTAATAATTTATAAAATTGTAGGTGGATTTTGATTTGGATATATGATTAAACTTATATACAATGAAAAAGTGCCAGTAATTCAAAATTAACTTGTCAACAACCATTAATTTTTAATAGTTTCGGCGGTGATAGTTAATTCAGTACATTAAACTTTCCGATGAGGGTATATAATAATTTAACGATTTTACAATCCTATCATAAATATTATGTATTTTCAATTTCCAAAAATAATAAATTAAAATTATAAATACGAGTACTCAGACCACCACTAAGATAAAGTAATTAAATTGCATAATCCTCGCATTCGTTTTGTCTGCCTTTGATTGGTCTAAAGTTGCAGGCAGTGTTCACGTGACTACTATATTATAGTATCTCTCGGATTGTGGTATAGCTAATAGGATATTGCGGAAAAGAACAATTTAGTTTATATAGCGTTTCAGTAATATAAAAATTGCTCCCCAAACTGATAACCGGAAATTACATAATCACCATTTAAGTGGCGCCAACTGATTTAGTATTTATTATTACAAATGAACACATTAAAATTAACTGGTGAAAACACTAAATCATACAGTGTCGATCACTTTCAACCACATTAAGCAAATCAGCAACAGTGAAATCAACAAGTATAAATTAATATAATATTGAGTATTTGCGCAGTAATTTATAATTAGCAATTAAATAATTAAATAACCATTAATGCGGAAAGTTATAACAAATGACTACGTTTTGTGTTCACTTTCAACTTGGTACTAAGGTTTTTTCTGTTGCTTTTCCTAGTATTTCATTTTATCAATCTTCAGCAGTCTTCACAAAAGTAATATTGGATTATTTTCAAAACAGCAATAAATTAAATTGCAAATGATTGCGTGACCAACGGACGAACTTTGAAATTAATCGAATAACAACTTGAAAATTACGTTTCAGACCTTTAGACATACAAAATGTAGAAAAAAATACTCACGAGACATCTGTTTAATACCGCAATTAATTTCTAATAATAAAGAAAAGAGATATGTAATATAAGAAAATGCCCTCAAACGTATCTTACGAAAAGCACTCGAGACCATCATTAAACTAAAATTTAAAGTATACCTACTTTGAACCGTTATCGTCACAAATAGCGAAAAAAAATTTAGCCCCACGTTGGGCGCCTATAAAGTCAAAAATTTGACTACATGTGCTATGATTGATCAGTATAGTTCAACATAATAAATCTTTTATTAGTTGGTATATATTGGGAGTGGAAATTTTGAATTATACATTTATTGAAGATACACTTTTTGTTTTTTTCTTCTTAATTTAGCAGTAGTCACAAAACAATATAAACTTGGAGGTAATGAGAATGAAAACGAACTAAAATAATTTTATGAGTCTAAATTATTTAAGAAATTTAAAATAGTAGTTGTGCATTTTAAGACTATTAGGGCTATGCTGGCACAAACGGATCAAAATAAAAGTGTTGTAAAAGTTCAAATTTAATAATTGAAAAATTTGTTGTTAGTTCAGATCAAAAGTATACAAATTAGTTCAATTAGTTTGCGACAGATGAATTCATATGTTTCGATTTTCGGATTCTCATCAACCTTTCCAATATTTTCACATGTTAATAACATTCTATAAACTATATAAAATAAAAATATATTCAAATTGAGGTGTGAAAAACAAAATATAAAAAAAAGTTAAAGTAAAATAAAAGTTGTAAAATTATTTTTTAAAAAAACTTAAAAAGAGGGGATGAGAAACAAGATAAAAGAGAAGGAGGTCAAAATACAATGAAGGAGTTATCGATGCGTTTATAGAAAATTCGAAATTGGATTGGCGCCGAGTTGTTAAAGAAGCCATTTCGAAATACATCAATCAATAAGTTTGTAGGATGACATATAGATGGCGCCACCATTGACAACCTATATGATTTTTAGATAGTACCAACCTTCAAACGGCATGTATCTAAATTTCATGGCATTCTGATCATTAGTTCACAAGTTACAGTGGTTTCAGTGACATTACTTGTGTAATTTTTCAAATATTTCAGATATTTCAGATACTCAGATAATCATTGCTTTAAAAATTACATGTACACTAAAAAAAATGGTTTATCATATTAATGCAAAATTCATAATTTTTGAGTCGATAAACAAAATTCATTATAATGATGAAAAATTCGTAGTATTCATGAAAAAACATTTTTGAATTTAAAAATTTGTTCATCAATATAGCAAATTTTGTTCATCGGCGCAAAAATGATGAATTTTTCGTTAATATGATAACCTTTTTTTCAGTATAGTGTCATTAAAACCACCGTAACTAGTAAAGCAGTGGTCGAAATGGCATGACATTTGGACACTTATCATTTGAAGGTTAGGACATTCTATAAATCATATGGATTTTTTAATAGTGACGTCATTTATATGTCATACTACAAACTTATTGAGTGATGTAGGTATGTGCCCATTTCTAAAGCTCCGAGAACGAATTACTTTCCACGAAAATTATGAATTAATAGGATCAATAAAGGTGATAATATTGGTATTCTTTTGTTCTCTGCTTCTTCAAGTAAGACCAAATTCATCAAAATAATGAAATTGATACATGCGACGACTGCAGTCGTAGCTAAGGAAACACATCTGTACTCTTTGTCAGTGCTGTTCCAAGCAAAAATTACAGAGTACCAACTCATAGAAATAAATTGTAATAGATTTCCTTAATTAGTAATAGATTTAAAAATAAGCAGATATTGCTTATTAGGGAAACTAATTAAAGAAGCTATAGAACAAAAGATATTATAAATAAAGATTAAGTATACATACGTAAACTAAGTATAGATACAGTTACTCGCAAAAAAACTCAGACACTCCCATGGTCCCATGTTAGCAATGTTAATTATACATTTTGAAGCCTATATTTTTGTTCATATTCATTTTTCTATTTTGTCGCTTCGTTTTTGAGATATTTATGACAATAATTTTTTATATTTTCATACTAGTTTAAAACATAAAAATTGCTGTTTGCCACTTTTTAAAGATAGTAATAGATTTAGTATCAATTAGTAATAGGGTAACAGATTTTCATTAAAAATAATAGATTTATTACCAGAACAGCCCTGGTCTTTGTACTGAAAACATTTTCCGTTAACCATCCGCAGGTTTCAGTTTCTTACAAACCTCTTCCCACTTTTTTACTATATTTTAATATTACACATTGTAGTGCTTACGATTTGCTAACTTTGGTGGGCAGAAATAAGTAGAAAAAATAATTTTAAATCAATTTCCAATGTTTCTTATACTTATTATACTATTATAACAGATACTATTATAACAATATATGTAGGTAACGTAATGTGATGATTCAGCACAGAAAATCGTATAAGGTCCTTAAACTGAGTAGAAATAGTTTCTCATCCGAAAGTACATTACCAATAATTGAAATCAATACTTGACCATTTTTTGCAGTCATTTGTTGACTTTATTTAAACAGTTACCGGACGAAACTAACAAAAAAAATCGGTTTAATACTAATAAAATTCAAAGTAAGCAGTAGTTCTTGATTGCTTGCTTTTAGATCAGTACCTCGACCAACACTGGATGATTGTGTGTATGTAATACCTTTATTTTTACAACGCCAAGTTATAACCTATTGACCTACTATTTATTGAACTAGCCGTTTTTCCCGTTGTATCATTAATACTGATGTGTGTACCGATAATTGCTCCGAAAGTAATTTGTCGATAATTTTCATTAAAACCCTTTCTCGTGTTTTCCTAGTACATTCATTATTAAAACAAAATTATGTAGGTAATGTTAAATATAGATAAATTATAATTTTTGAATTTGCAGAGATATTACTATATAATAAATTATTTAAGTGTCCAATATTAATTACTACCCACACGATTAATTACTTTATCGTAGCAATCAGGTACTTTTTTTTTATTGCTATTAATGTTTTCAGATTTCGATAAGCTAAAACACGAAACATTGTTAACTTTAAAAGCATAGGTGAACAAATATTTTATAGGTACAATACACATACCATGATTATAAGAATGGTTCAGGGTGAGTGGGTTATGCATGTGGCATGACACCAATATATTAATAATAAATAAATCTATAATAAAATGCATTTTGATTTTTTTATATCTGCAGTTTTTTCTAAACTTTAACACTTAAAAATGTTCATAAAACAATATAGTAGGTAGTATCGATTACTATAAAAAAGTAGTAAAGAGAGAATAAAACTCCTCGTTCTCTTGGGTACCTAAATATTTCAATAATTTATGCTTTGGTTAAAAATTTGTACTTTCGACCACAAATTCATCACAATTTTCAATTTTACAGAAAATAAAATTTGAAAATAAAAGGCAAACAGATAATAATTTGTATTTACGATCTACAGTGGTTTATTTATGTCAGCATGTTCAATTTTCAACTAGCACAAGTTACTTTTTCATATTACGATTTGTAAATATGAAATTTAAAATTCAACCTGCAAATTAGGTTTTAGTTTTTTTATAGAGAAAAGTTTTTGGATTTAAATAAATGTTCCATGACGTAAAAAGGTATGCGTGTGTCATGGTTTTTGCATTTTATTTACACGAATTCTGTAAAAGTGCCACATCGAGTCAACGAAACTTAAATATTCAGTTGTACAAATTTTTAAAATCTTTGTTTTGCAATTTTTGCTAAAACCATTTTGGACGTTGAAAATCCGTGCACGTTGTGCCTTCTGATGAAGTACGTGTGCTATTTTTAGATAAATCTTTGGATGATTGATGAATTCCTTCAAAAACTAATTTGCATTAGTAAGAATTTATTAAAATTTTTAATTTTAAATTTGGCTTCTTCGAACTTAAATTACATTTTTCTGAAACAAATTTATGCAAATGGAAGTTTTATTTGTTAATAGTTCTACAGTATCAAATTTATTCATGCTAAAATTGGCGTGACATAGAAATTGAAAAAATTATAATTTGAAATACAAATTAATTATAACAACTAACTAGAAGCTTTTCGTTGTGTAGGCCAAACAGGAACACAAGTGAATTTTTAGACACTACTTATTAAAAATTTAATTAAAGTTGATATATGTTTGATGTGCCTGTTAAAAATCACTGTAGCAATATTGCTTTTTTAAATTTAAGTTAACACTCACGGAAAATTTAATATAAAATATCATCTCGTTTATAGGTTGCTTTGTACACCTACGCATTATTTAATGTAACAGTTTATGATATCCTTAAACAAATCCTTAAAAGTTATTGATTATATCCTAGGCGTAAGAATTGAAGGTAAATATATTATTAAGAATTAAGCCCGCACCTTATTGTACACATGGTAAAGAAGAGTACACAAAGAATATTACTTAAGAAAGCTTATTCAATTAATTATGGATAAATAATTTTATATTAAAACTCATACTTGGCTCTACACTGGCTAGTAAAAAGTGCAAAGAGATACTTACAGAAAGCTTAACTATTTATTTATTTACGTAAATGTAAATAGATGAATAAAAAAATGAAACAGGAAGCAAATCTAGGTGCAAAATGCTAACAAATTTATGCTCTAGAACGTTGACTTCTAGACCGTTTTGTTTATATTTTAAATCTGAAAGATTTATGCTCGGTTTCACCAACCTTCGTCAAGGCATTTGATCAACGTCAAATGGTTCGACGTTCGTCAACTCATGAAAATCTGTTTCATAATTGGTTAAAACAGATTTGACGTTGATCAAATGCCTTTGACAACCTTGACGAAAGTTGGTGAAACCGGCCATAAGTATTGCATCTTTGGGTATTATTTTTCTTACAATAAATAAAGGACAAAATAATGTATAAATTAATTTCAAACAATTTGAAGGATAATAATCTAATCCTTGTCATGAATGCAATTTTGGTTGATCACAGTAATGTGAAATTTTGTTCTGAATTAAAGGAAAAATTGTTTATGTTTCTCCAATTTTGCCACATTTTGGCATAGGTGATAGCTAACTTTTCCATTTAAAACACAAGATCGAGAGCCGGGAAAACGATCTCGCGAAGTTGCTTTCATTAACCAGTGGCGAGGGTTTTGTTTTGTTCACTGCTTAGCTGGAACTGATTAAATTATGACGTGGAGTGCATTTGTCATTTTCTTTTAAATTTTAAATTATACTACTCGTAATGGTATATTATTCAACGATCAGATAATTCAATACTATTGAATAATGAATTATATTGATAGCAAAGTATCTTAACGACTATCGTAAATTTATAAAAGACGCAAGTGTAATGAATGTAATACCCAACAGGAACAGAAAAAAAAATTAATGCAAGATATGACACAGAAATAAAAGTAATATCATTGAAAAATTACAATGCGGGCCCTGGGCTACGAATTTCCAGCCACTGCAGTATTATGTCAACTAGTATATTATATAATATTATTATTTACTGCGTATGTATTATATCAAATATTTGAGAATTTTCCGTCATGCTATTTAGTTACTTTATATTAAATCATAATTGTCCCAAGTCTATAATTTTAATTTTTAATATTACCTCTTTAATATTTATTATTTACTAATACCCTAGAATATAGGTATATAATAAGACTGGAGTAAATAAGCTAGTAGTAGTGAATCGATCATGTCTTTTATCGTTTTTGAACAAAAACTAAATTGAGGTCGACGTTATCAACTTAAAATTTGAACTTTGGATTAAGGATAGTGCTTATTTGCACGAAATATTGCTTTGCAGAAAACTTTAATTTGAAATTATTTTTTCTCAAATTTTAATTACTGCTTCAACTGCTCTTGTATTAACGGTTTGTTTTCTTGAAAAAAATTGGCTATAGACTCAGCCCAATTTATTTGGCCACTCAGGCGTGAATATTTTAAATCCAATCTAGAGTAGAAAATTTTTACAAAATGAAATCTTGGTATCAGTTCAAGATTACATCGAAATCTATGTTTTAACAATTTTCGTATTGGTATCGAAATTTTCTGCATTTCAATCTTTTATATATTTTGATCAATGTTTTCCATGTCAAAGCGAAGGCGAAGGTAAAATTGCATTTTATTGACTGAACTTTATTATTTTATGTTGTCAAATCACTATTAAAATATTCTATCTCTTCTTCAAATCCGATAAATTTTTAGAGAATATACATACATAATTTTTCCAATATCAGATCTGGTTTGAGATAATCGGCGGCGCCCACAGCGAGACTCGTAAGCGTCCTTGAATTTTCTAATTTATTATTTTAAAATTAAACATTTTATATTAATTTAAAATCTATATTTATTAATCAAATTTTTAACGATGTATAGGTTGTACCTATTTACTTTAGCGCTATTTGATTTTGAATTCAGGGGTTTAGGGTTGAAAACTTCGAACTTAAGGAAGGAATTGGCCTTAAGCCAAGTAATGCAAATGATATTAATCGTTGATTAAGGTTTGAAGTTTTGATAAATCAAATTATTAGTAATAAACTTGAAACGGTGTTACTTGAACTAAATGGCCTAATGCCAATTACATAGTGACACAGTTGGAATACTACGATGTTAATTTGGCCACTTGTTAAATGTGAGTTCTAAGAATAATTATATTAATTGAAAACATTCAAGAATTTAAAAAAAAGCGCAGGGAGCTGAATATTTTATACAAAACAGCTTTTATCTTGGCATCATTGGAAAGTGGTTATCGATACTTTTTTATCATCTTGGGGATGTTGTCTTCGATTTAAAAAAATCTTGTGTTGGTTTTAAGCACTCCCATAAGTGATATTTTGAAGTGGTAATAATATTGATAAAAGTAAAGAGATACTTACAAGTTTATTATATGATTTAGATTTTCAATAACTTGAAATATTACTGAAGATGAGAAAGAATAGAATTTACTCAAGTAAATTGAATAAAATACTTATTTAAAGTTATTTTTATTCCATTTGCCAATATTTAAATTATAGTAAGGTTAGTTCAAAATTCAGCAGTTAATAAAATTATCCGCATTTTTATTGGATATACAATCTAAGATATAATACTCTACATTCAATTTCTATTTAATTATAAATTTAATGGAGCATTATTCTTATATATTCATGGAATATATTATGAACTTGAGACTATAGAAAGTTTTAAATTTCAGATCTAATAAAAGTTCTCTGTAATATTAACTACTGGAGGGTAATTCTATTTCCAGTGTTTAAGAAAACGCTATTAATCCATAGTAAAGAAATTTTATTGCAATTTTATTACTTGCTTCCAAATTTATGACTAAAACAATCAAAAAATTCTATCTGTACTTGAGTGACCTTTAAAGCGTGATGTAAGCAATGAAAGATTTTTATGATCCAGGTAGTTAGATTATCTATGAAGAGAATCCAATAAAAGAATCCCTTAAAATTGAATTTACTAGGGTTTGACAACCAATTTGGTTTCTGATTTGCAAATCAAGCGATTCGAAACGTGTCCAAGGCTAATGTTTTTAGGATAATTAATTAATTTTATCATATAAAGCCTTATTAAGATCAATTTAGATAAAATGATATTTACATAAAAGAACACAAAGATAAAATCAAGAGCATTAAAAGTATAAGAGCATTATAGCGCATTGCAGGTCAGATTATTATAGTTTATAAGAATTTCGTATAATAATACGAATAATAATATGTAATATCAAATTCAAATGTTATTTAGGTATTTTCAATTCAAGTTAAGTTTGCAGTACCTACATAACGGGTGATAATGGTATTATTGATATTGAACTAATCGCACCTTTTCATCTAATCGCATAGAAAGTATTATCTTCCGCCGGATTTCCATATAGTTAAAACGGGCACTTTTACGCCCATTAGGATGTAAAATGAAACTGACCTTAGATATGGGCGAAAAAATAAAATAATTCATAGCAACGGAACTATAGCACGTTGGGCAAATTCAACTGTTTTAAAAATCTAAATTTTTTAAATAATTCAAATTATTATCAAATACAGTGAAATTTTATTAATTCGAATCTCAAAGGATATAAAAAATTCGAGTTAAGGGTGAACTTCCAGTTGCAAAAGTAAAATAGTATTCATATTTTGCAACCAAAAATTGAAAACAGTAATATTAGTTCATTTAGACCGCAAAGTCATTTACTGATGGTATCGTCGCCGGCTCCGGCTATATTTGATACAAAATTGCTTACAATAATTAGATTATCAACAAATAATAAATAAACTATACTGAAACTGTTTTTAAAATTATGGGAACGCATTTTTTAAAGCAGTAACATTATAAAGGACCCCGCTCCATTCTTATAAGAAAATGTCTTTCTGTAGATTTTGCTGATTTTTGGATACCTTGTACCTAGTTCCCACTATTCTGAACAAATGTCTCAATGGGCACAACTTGATGTAATGAGCAATTTCCGAATTATAAGTTCTAAAAGGTACAGATTTGGCAAGGAAAAATCATTTTCGACTCGATATAATATGCGATCGCCAGTCGAACATGGGTAAGAATGTACAGTGGCTAACGAAAATATTGAAACCTTCCTATATTAACAATGTAAATTGCATATTTTGAAACCGTCCTTTGACATATAAAAATCACTTTTACAGCAAAACTTTTTAGACATTTTTTGCTAAAATTTTCATTGTCTTTCATTTTGTACCTATACATTTTTTAATTTTGTCTCCCCCTGATTGACTGGCAGCGACTTAAAGAAGAAAAAATATTATTACTTGTATCTCAATATCGGTGCAACGAAATAGAAGTATTTACTAGGTATGTACAATTATTGCTATGTACTTAATTGCCCCTTAAATTTACAAAACGTAGGTGTCAATCCGGGGGGTCTGGGGGGCATGGAATGCCCTCCAGTGCACCCTATGGCAAATACCTCATTGGTAAATATTTCTCATCTGAATCTACGTCAATTCGAGGTATTTGATAAAGAATGTACTGGAGGGCATTCCATGCCCCCCAGACCCCCCGGATTGACTGGGGACATACAGAGGTTAACGAAAATATTCGAACCTCCTATATTAACAATGCAAATTGCACATTTTGAAACCGTTTTTTGATATATAAAAAAAATCACTTTTACAGCAAATCTTTTTCGACATTTTTTGTTAAAAATTCCGTTGTATTCAATTTTGTACCTAAACATTTTTCAATTTTGTTGCCCCGTTTTTGACTGGCAGCGACTTAAACATGACTATGTACAACACAAAATATGTATATTGTCATTTATATCTTTACTTGCTTTACGTTTACTTGCAATTTCTACTCATGCTTAGCTGTTAATTTGTTGGTAATATAAATAATATAAAAAATAAATAAAATAATTAAAGTTTTTTATTTTAAATCTGATCTTTTTATTGCTTGTAACTCGGAAACTGTCCATTACATCAAGTTGCACCCATTTAGACATTTGTTCAGAATGATGAGAATTACAATATATCCAAACAGTGCCGTAACTAGGGTATGGACTATATGGTTCCCGCCATAAGCGCCGTTTGAATGAAGGCGCCGAAATTCAAACATTTTAATTAAAAATATAGGCACAAGAAGTTCCATTTGAATAAAGGCGCCGAAATTTAAAAGGTCAAATTACAAATATTGTGTTTGAAGGGGTCGGGGCAATAAGGGACTTAAGCCACAATTTTTGAATTTTCACAATTTTAGTGAAAGGGCATATGTAAAGAAGGTCTTAAGCCACCATTCCAGTTATATGGTTATTGCGCGACAAATGTCGCCAACAAGCTATAAGAACCTTGTTGCAAACTTATAAAATAGTGGAAAACTTTCCAGCAATAATCTCATTTACTACATATTTTTCAAATGAGGCTTAGGTCCCTTATTGCCCCGACCTCTTCATTTAATATAGGATATAGACGCCAGAGGCGCCATTTGAATAAAGGCGCCGAAATTTAAAAGGTCAAATTACAAATATTGTATTTAATATAGGATATAGACGCCAGAGGCGCCATTTGAATAAAATAAAATAAAAGCGCCAAAATTCAAAAGTTCAAATTATAAAAAATATTTTTTCTGTACCTATTCATAAAAAAAATAAGTATACAAAAATTTGTAATTGTTTTTTTAAATTTAATAAATTTTAACTGAGAGTATGTCTCAAAATTCGCCATTTAGCACCAAATTCAAAAATTTTTTTTTCAAAACCCGTTTTTGGGGGGCAACCCCCTTAAACCCCCCTTTCCGTAAAGGCGCATATTTTATAGTTGGCCATAGGCGCCAACGGCGATACGGCACTGTATCCAAAAATCAGCCAAATCTACAGAAAAACATTTTTCATAAGTATGGTGCGGGATCGTTTATATTTTTCAATAAAATTTAAAAAAACATCTTTTTTGATTACATTGATTGCAAATTAGATCAGTTGAATAATAAATAGAAAACATTTAGCTAGAAAATGTCGAATTTGAATAGGTGGGTAGGTATACACAAATTTAATATGTACATTTGTTGTATTCTCATTACACTTAATTGGCAATTGTAATTATAATTAAGTACTCTAAAAAATTTTAATTATTAAAACAAATTAATATGTAAATTACAATTTTTTTAAACATTTATTTTTTAAATTGAAATGTTCATATATAGTATATTCTCAGTGGCGCATTATCGCATAAACCTATGAAGCCCCGGCTTGTGACGCAAAATTTCAGGGACGCAAAATTTCAGGAGACGCAAAATTGAATTTCAGGAGTTGTGAATTGTAATTACCTAATCATTAATCGTTCCAATTACTGTTAAAAATAAGTTTAATTTTCTTTAAAATTTTTTCTAATTTAAAAAAAAGGTCAACTGAAAAATCAAGGATTGGGGCGCAAAATATTCAAGGCTTGTGGCGTCACATTTGGTCATTATGCCTCTGTATATTCTTAGAACACATACAATAATTATTATCATGTGATTACTTGAAATTGTTTTTAAATTTGCTTTACATTAATACGTAAATTCTTAAAGCTATCTTGTAAGTCGAATTATTATTAATTTTTTTTCATTTCATTTCTCAAGTTATTTTACTTTTGCAACTCAGTTTCTTTAATTTCTACGGTTGCAAATAATTTATTAATTTCTCAAAATCTATTGTAGGCACGTATAAATCCACTACCAGCAAATGCATTGCATTTAAAGAAACGGCGATGGTCCAGATTAAAGCTGTTAATAAACAAATTATAAATTAATTATTATATAAAAGCGGCTAGGGTTTTAAACATGAAGCAGATTAATTATTATTATTATTATTATTTATAAGAAAATAAAAGTATTTTTTATTTGATATGAGCATTCCCTTTAAAACCTTATCAACATTTGCCTCCAATCATTTTAAAGTAAAAACATAACTTGATATTTTATGTATATATAATTTATATTTAAATAGGTATATAATATTTAAATTTTTTTTATAAATTTTTTATAAATATAAATATATATTGTTGTGTTCCGATAAAGAAATGAAAAGTGAGTTGCGTAATTTAGAAATAAAGAACTGACTTTGCAACCTGAGGAACAATAAAGGCAGGACTCTTGTTCCGTTTTTCATTTCTGTTTTTCTGTTCCGTTTTTAATTTTTGTTCGTTAGTTTAAGTTACATAGTTTAGTTTAAGTTGTTGCACTAATTTCGTTTGTTTTGTAAATTTAATGTTTGTACTTTGTTTAATTTTCGTTGTTTAGCGACTCACACGAACAAGCACAAGCAGCAGGTTGCATAAACAAAATGCTAATCTTGATTTTTATTGAAAAAAAAGGAAAATAGTAAGGACCAATGAAATTAGAACACAAAAAGAAACCAAGGAGATAAGGAGGATAAATAAAAAATAAAGTCAGTTAGATGATGAGAGCCCAAGAGGCAGATAGTCGTAGAGAGTCGTAATTAGATAGCCTGAGAGGCAAGTGGTTTAAAGAGTGATAATTGAGAGTCCGAGAGGCAAGTCTTGTTGGTCAGTCGGAATCTGAGAGCCCAAGAGTTGAAGTGGAGGTGTAGTTTAGACAAGGAGTTTTGTTGGAAAAAGAAGCGAAGAAAGTGTCCGAGTTACCCGTGCTGCTCAGCGAATTTCGTGTGAATCCTGTCTTTATCAATTTGTTTTCTTGTGTTCAGGTTGCAAATAAATTGTTCTTTAAATCGTCAGTTTTTTATTGTTCTTCCATGTAACCATTTTTCGAGAACCAACGACCTATTTTAATACGAGAGCCGAGTACGAGCACTACAATATTTAAATATATTTAAATATTAATATATAAAAAAAGGTCAACGATAAAAAGTTATTACTAATTATATTTTATTGTTATATTTTGTAATTATAGCTAACAATAAAGTATTTTTTTTTTTAATTTTAATAAGTACTGCATCTACCAATATTTTAATGACGTCCTTATTCACACTAATGAATTACAAGAACTCTTGTGGATCACCTTGTGCTTATAAAGAAGTGTATTAGTTTGATATAATTAACATTTCATTGCGTCTAAAATTAGAATTTAAATTTATTTTGTGAGCCTTAATGATCTATTTTTATACATTTTACTAACAATTAGGATCCAAAAATATCTATTTTATAGTGCTTAAAGTTTCGTGTCTGTATTCACAATACACTTGATAACTATTTCTTCTAAATTAATACTCGTATATTGAGTCACTTTCATATTTTTATATGTTAATTAACTCTGCACAGACCTTGATTAGTTTTACTAGCAATTTAAACTACACTGTATTTAGAATAATATATTATATACATATAGATAAGCACAATAAGTTTATCGTGTGTTTTGTAAATTATCAAACTTGGTATGTAAATATTTACCTAACTACCTACCGTTTGTAGGTATCTACCTAATTCAGGAAAATAAAAACAATCGCTTCGTTAGAACAGTTGGTTTCATTATGTCTGTGATCATCTATTGTTTAACTATAGGCTCCAAACCATCCAAAAGGGTTAACAAATAATAAATAGATTTGTTTACCTCAGTATCTTTACTTTTACCTTTCAATGAGCGACAATGCAAAAAGATTTAAACCAAGGTAATCTTATTTACCTTTTGATTTTTCGCATTTCAACTATAATAATACAACAAAATCAGAAAAATTAATTGTTTATTTCATTAACTTGCTAATACATCATTAACTTCTAGCATATGGAGGACTGCCGTTTGTTTTTACAAAAAATTTACTAGCTGGTGGATTGCGTGGGCAATCTTCTCCCATTATAGCATATTGAGGGTTTATAATATCGGGTCCTAAACATTTGCCAACGCTTTCACTATTGGGACACGAAGAACAACTTGTGGAATTGAAAACTGGACCAGTCCCAAAGATACTTTCGGTAAAAAATGATGCAGATCTCTCATGAGAGCACGGAACTAACAAAACACATTTTAAGAAGTCGCTAGTTATAGCGTTAAATACTTACAATACATAATAAACTCCGTTACGTTAGGAACACCAGTCAAGTCAATGCAGCCAGGCTGAAAAGTACCACAGTTTGGAAAGAAGTCAACATGACCCACCGATCCGTAATATCCAAGTAATCCCGTATTAGAATGAATTACGTCTACAAATTTTGCGTCAGTTTTATCCAACCTCCACGAAATATCTTGACTTTGATGAATTGGTTTTGCCGGATCTAATGCAGTTATTCTATCAACTGTTTGATTACACCTCTGTTGAATTTTTCCACCTATTAATCCCACGGTCTGACCGCCTAAAGATGGCCCCACCATATGAGTATTATTAAAATCTAAATGTCCTCTTTCGTACAATTTGCAGAAAAAATCTGACATCATATCGGCTCCCACGATGACATTGCAATATGCTTGAGTATAGAGAACGTTTGTTACATTTTTATAATCAACGTTAATTACGTTACAATCGTAACGAGTTAGGTAAGCATATACCATATCAAGAATATATTTACTTCTATATGTATCTACAAACCCATGGACTATGATCTTTGTAGCTTTAGTTGCATTCAATTCAGTTAAATTATCTAAAGTAAGTAGAATGGAGTTATTATGTTCTCTATTGTATAAGTAATACGCAATATCCTCTTCAGGAATATTGGGCAAATTTGTACAACCAACAAAGTGTTCCAAAGTTCCATTTGTAATTAAACTCCATAATTGAGCTACTACCCCTCCTGGAAGTTCTTCTTCACCTAAAATGATGTTTTTTTCTCAATTATTACTGAATCTTCATATTTAAAATTTTTTTTTTAACTATTACATTTTACAAAACAACAGAATTGTCTACTTCGTTTATTAAATAAATGCCAGTTGGAAAAGTACAGACACTTACTATTTTTATATATTATATAAATGTTATATTACCCTATAATACGGTTGGAATAAAAATTAAACGTATTTAAATACTTACTCTTGTTAGGTTTTGTATAAAACATATTGAATTAAACTTTCATTGTGCATGTTAGATCCTAATATTATTTATGTTTCAAAACAGTAAATCTTACCTAACTGTGCAATCCCCCCTGTTATAAATGTAAAAAAACTAAATATTAGTAAACCTCTCATTTGGAATATTGCAAAAGGATAACTAAATTTCAAATAAGTAAAAACTTATAAATTTTTTTAAATCAATTAGTATAGTTTTATGTATATTTATGTAACAAAAATGAATAAATTTTGGTAAATTTAAATAATATGTGTAAAGCAAATTATAAAAAATATTCCTATTTGATTTATTCTATTTTTACAACTAGGCTTTTGTGATAATTATTATAATTAAGGCACAATTTTGACATTGATATTTTAAGTTCATTTTCAATTACTACCTAGATCAGCGGTCAGCAACCCGCGGCCCGCAGCCCTCCACTATGCGGCCCGCAGCTATTTTATAAATCAACGTAAAAAAATCAAGCGGTTTAATTTTCATTGAACAGTTGGCAAAGCTACTAGTTTGTTACAAATCGCACAAATTATGGAATTTGGAATTATGGAATCCTTGAAAGAAAAAGCGAAAAAGCTAAAAAAAAGCTCATTCGTCCCCGAGTGCGGCCTGTCTTTCTTTCAATTCGCCACTATCCCAGACAACACAAACCTATCTTCTGGATATCTACTAGATGTATTTACAAGATAATCAGGTAGCCAGAGGATATCTTATGTTAGACTGCTAAATACAGTGGATATCTAGTGGATATCCAGGTGTCACAAACTTCATTATACAGAGGATGTATTGTATCGATATCTAATAGATGTACTTAAATATATCCAGAAGATATCCCAGACAACTCAAATCTAGCTTCTGGATGTCTACTAGATGTCTTGACATGATAATCAGGCAGCCAGATGATATCGTATGTTAGACTGCTAAATACAGTGGATATCTAGTGATTATACTTAAATATGTTCAGAAGATATTCCACACTAATCGCAGGAACGCAGGGACGATTCGGCGCAGAGACGGTTCGTAGTAAAATCCCATTTCGGCGCTAAGACTATTGGATTATATCCAATTTCCTTAATCTCATAATCCTTCGAGTTAAAACAAAACTTTTCATTTAATAAAATCATCAACTTTCAACTTAATAACACATAATATAAACAAGTAAAAATTTATTTATTATAATTTATATTAATTAAAATTATTAGCTCTTGAAAATACAATAAATATGATTATCAATAAGGAGCTACAAGATACAAATAAATCTTATTGTATGGATTTCGCAATCCTATTCATTTAAAATTGTAAAAAAATTATTTATGTTAATTCTCACAGCTAGTTACATACTAGCATACAATTTGAAATTCTTCTATATGCTTGCGTTTCTTTAAAATTTCTTTACTCAATGGTTTTAATATTGTGAAAGCCATAATGTTAGGTTGGCACCTAACATGAAAAGATTATATAACTTATATAAATATAACAAAACATATCTAATATAAACAAAATATTTTTAAAGAAAAGTAAATAGAAAAAAACAATTACAACCAAGAAGCGAGTGCAATGAAAACGAAGATATTTTTACCCTTTGGTAGGCGGCAGGAAGACGTATGCTAACTACCGAAATTGCCTCAAATAGTTCCATATTATTTATCGCATTTGAAATAAAAACATAATTATCATAATGTGATCATTTGAACCCCCCCTCTCCATGAATTTTGGTATTTGGATTTTGATATCTGCAATATATTTTTCTATTACATCTACTAGTTATTGTTCCAAATACATATATCTCGTGAATATCCACACAAAGTCCGGTGGTAACGATCATAAAATAGATGTCTAATCAATGTCGGCTATATACATTCACTGCACAACGTATCGACACCTCCTACGTAAACTATCGTAACCCACAAAATCCCAATTTTTACTTTTTTGCAGAAATTGACTGTACTATATCTAATCTTAATGTTACCAAAGCGAAAGTGGCAAAAATTATACCGATTATTTTTTAAATTGCAAAAAATACATTGACATTCCACTTAAGAGCATACACATTACAAACTTTAAAATGCTCTCCTGTAAAATTAAGATTTTGAAGATACGATAGTTTACGTAGGAGGTATCGGTATATCTAATAGATATCCAGATAAAGTCTTGACTCTATATACATGTTTTAGCCATCTACTGGATGCCCACTGTCTACGTCTATTGGATGTTGGATAAGTTTCTCTTGTGGATATACTGCCCGATGTCTAGAATATTTTTTTCTATTACATCTATTAGATATTGTTACAAATATATCTCGTGGATATTCGGACAAAATCCGGTCTGGTGACGTTCATAAAATAGATGTCTACTAAATGTCAGCTACATATATTTACTAGATGCTGTGCAACGTATAACTAATAGATATCCAGACAAAGTCCTGGACATACATATATTATCTGGAGTGCAAATGGATATCCAGTAGCTATTGAGTGTTGTTTGGGATGTAACGTGCCTTTTCCTTACCGAAAAGTTGTCGACTGCTGACCTAGATTAATAAAAGTTGATAATTTAAATAATAAATTTAAAATTTAAAATATTTCAAATAAATTAAAAATAAAACCATTAATACATACTACATACCACAAATTTACTTAAAATTTTTATTTTGAGTTCAATTTCTAATAAATTTTAATTACAAATTAATACTTTAAAAAATATAGAAAGCTACCTATTATTTTTATTTTTAATTATACGGTAAATATTTACATTTTAAATATTGTTTAAAATTAAATTTAAAAAAATTTTAATTGCTTAAAATTTAATAAAAATACTAATTGCTTAAATTAACAAATTTAATAATAATTTTTATTTCCTCTATTAAAATTCTTAAAAAAAACACTACAAGTGACTCAAATATGCATCATTTCCTCAAATATTCATCAAATGTTGAAAATATGCATTTTGACAAGCCATTTTTCGGAATCGCTTTTACGTAATTTGCCCAGATTTCAAAACGAATCTGTTGGCATATCAATATTACAGAATATGCAAAAGCATAAAATCACAGCCCTAATTCTAATTTTTCCTGCCAATGAGAGACAATAGAAAATAACTTAAACAAAGGTATTATGAACAAAATCAGAAACACTAACGGCCTTACTAATAAACGCTGTATAAATTTTATACAGGGCTTATACAGGGTGCATAAGAAAACGTTACTAATAAACCGCTTATAAGTTCTATTCTGTATAAGCTTGTAATAATATAAAATATTAAAATAAAAGAAACATATATAAAATTTCTTTAACACATAAAATAAATGTTAATAATTGTGCCGTCTAAAAATTAGGGTTAACATAAATATAAATAAACAATTATCTGAATTTTAGGGTTAAATCAAATTTTTGTGTCTACAAGATCATTAAATTCATGTACGGCAACTTATTTTATGGCATGTTGTTACTAAATATTATCGTTGTACCTTAAGCCGTTTATTATAAATGGAACCAAATGAAAATATGAATAAAAAGAAAAATATCAAATTTTCGATATTTGTAAGATTTTTCAAATGCCTTTGGATTAATAATAATAATATAATATCGAATAATATCGAAAATTTGACGTTTTCTTTTTATTCATATTTTCATTTGGTTCCATTTATATTAAATGGTTATTTGCACAAAACGGCACAATTATTAAAATTTATTTTATGTGTTAAAGAAATTTTTGAAATAGATGCTGTACATTTTGCAATGATCTTGCACCATACGGGTCTAGCGTAAGGGTTGCAGCCCCCGGTTTCTCACTCCTGTACCAGCAAATATATACGGCGTTTCTGATTAATGAATCTGTATAAGAATGCACAGCGAATTACACAAATGCCGTACAGTAAAAAACCGCCTATACTGAATAGAAACTTTTCGGAAAATCAAAAATTTTCCTTCCTCCCGGGTACCATTTTATTTGTACGGCATTAGGTTTTTCGTCATTATTTTTTTAAGGATCTATCCATCTTGAAGAAAGCCGTACAATAATGGTTTGTCGTAATTTTTCCCATCTTAAGATGGAAAATTCAATCTTCCCGTGTATTCACCTGTACCGCTCAAAACTGACGGCATAGTGGTTAAATTTATTCTTTCATGTAGCACAGGGGTGGCCAACAGGTCGATTGCGAAGTAATTTGTAGTCGATCAAAGCCGCCTATAGTAGTCGTGATTCGTCGTGAAAGAAAAAGTCGTGAAAAAATCTAAGAAAATTTGAAAAACTCTAAGGAAATCTAAAGAAATTCAAGAATATATTAGAAATTACAAATAATCTTGCTTTTTCAACTTTATCGAAGAGAAATCATGAGACAATCCAAAAAAAAACACAAGGAAATTTAAGAAATTTGATTTACAAGTGAAAGGATATTTGAGAAAATCTTAGGCAATCTAGGAAATCTAAGGAAATCCAAAGATAACGTAGAAATTATAAATAATCTGGTTTTTCCAACTTTTTCGAAAGGAAATCATGAGACAATCCAAGAAACCCAAGGAAATTTTAGGAAATTTGATGTACAAGTAAAGAGAAATCTGAGAAAATCTAAGGAAATCTTAGGAAATGTAGGAAATCCAAAGAAATCCAAGGATAGCTTAGAAATTACAGATTATATAGCCTTTGCAACTTTTTCGAAAGGAAATCCTGAGACAATCCAAAAGAAAACGTAAGAAATTTTAAGGAATTTGATGTACAAGTGAAGGAATATTTTAGAAAATCTAAGAAAATTTTAGGCAATCTCGGAAATCTAAGGAAATCCAAAGATAACTTAGAAATTACAGATAATCTTGTTTTTCCAACTTTGTCGAAAGGAAATCATGAGACATTCCAAAAGAAAACTCAAGAAAATTCTAGGATATTTGTTGTACTACAAGTGAAGGGAAATTTCAGAAAATTTAAGGAAATCTTAGGCAATCTAGGAAATCTAAGGAAATCCAATAATATCTTAGAAATTACAGATAATCTTGCATTTTCAACTTTTTCGAAAGGAAATCATGAGACAATCCTAAAGAAAACCCAAGGAAATATTAGGAAATCTGGGAAAATCTAGAGAAATTCGAGAAAGTGTTCTAAAAGGAAATCTGGTATACAAAAATTGGGTCTGTGGTTTCCGTCTCGTTGCTCGTAATAAACTAAGAAAATATTTGTTTTTATTTTTTTGTCTACTGTTACCTTAATAAATACTGTTCGAGTATTATTTATGTCAATGGTCAATATAATATTAAGATTATATTATGATATATTATATTGTGTTAAGATTGTAATAGGTAGATCGCGAAAAAATTTTAAGAAGCATAGTCGATCGGATCTAATATAATCAAGTTGGCCATCCCTAATGTTTTATCAGCATTTTTCTAAATATGATTCATGATGGGTCATTTGACTTGTAGTCTATTATGCAATGCGTATACACGGTTTATTAGTAGAAAATTTACACACCCCTTATACAGCCCTTATATTACAGTGTATAACTGTACACTTGTTCAACACGTGTATAACGAATTTTTATTAGTAAGGCTGTAATTGTTTATTTAATTAACTTGATAGTACAAAATTAACCTCTAGCATATGGCGGACTGCCGTTTGTTTTTACAAAAAATTTTCTAGCTGGTGGACTGCGTGGACAATCTTCTCCCATTATAGCATATTGAGGATTTATAATATCGGGTCCTAAACATTTGCCAACGCTTTCACTATTGGGACACGAAGAACAACTTGTGGCATTGAAAACTGGCCCAGTTCCAGAGATACTTTCGACAAAGAATAGTCCAGCTCTGCCATGAGTGCATGGAACTAAGATAACACAATTTAAGAAGTTGCTAGTTATAGCGTTAAATACTTACAATACAGAATGAAATCTGTTACGTTAGGAACACCAGTCAAGTTAATGCAGCCAGGTTGAAAACTTCCACAGTTTGGAAAGAAATCAACATGACCCACCGATCCATAATATCCAATTAATCCCATATTAGAATGAATTACGTCTACAAATTTTGCGTCGGTTTTATCCAACCTCCTCGATATATCCTGACTTTGAAAAATTGGTTTTGCCGGATCTAATGCAGTTATTCTATCAACTGTTTGATTACACCTCTGTTGAATTTTTCCACCTACTAATCCCACAGTCTGACCACCCAAGGATGCCCCCACCATATGAGTATTATTAAAATCTAAATGTCCTCTTTCGTACAATTTGCAGAAGAAATCTGACATCATATCGGCTCCCACGATGACATTACAATATGCTTGGGCATAGAGAACGTTGGTTAGGTTTTTATAATCAACAGTAATTACGTTACAATCGTAACGAGTTAGATAAGCATATACAATATCAAGTAAATAACTATCTGTAGCTGTAGCTGCAAACCCATGAACTATGATCTTCGTAGCTTTAGTTGCATCCAATTCAGTTAAATTATCTAAAGTAAGTAGAACGGAGTTGTTATGTTCTCTAGTGTATAAGTAATAGGCAACATCGTCTTCAGGAATATCGGGCAAAGTTGTACAGCCAACAAAGTGTTCCAAAGTTCCATTAGTGATTAAACTCCATAACTGACCTACTATGCCTCCAGGAATTCCATCATCACCTAAAATTATGTTATTTTTCATAGTTATTATTGAAGTTTCACATTTTAAAAATTTTTATTAAATAACTTTATATTATATAAAAATAACTTTTTGCTTATTGCAATATAGCATAGCAATAATAAAAAAAAGATTTATTTTTGTTTAAAATAAGTAAATCTTACCGAACTGTGCAAAGCCTCCTGTTATAAAAGTAAAAAAAGTGTATATTAGGAAGCTTCTCATTTGGAATATTGCAAAAGTATAACTAGATTTCAAATAAGTAAAAACTCTTTTTATTCTATTAGTTAATTTTATGTATTTGGCTAATATTAACAGTATTATCAAAAACACAACTGAATAAATTTTGGTAAATTTAAATATGTGTAAAACAAATTATAACAAATATCTATGCAGTTCTTTGATTCCCATTTGATTTATTCCATTTTATATAATTAGTTTTTTGAGGAAAAGAAGGAAAAGTAAATATTTTAATATTATTAGTTAGGCTAAAAATGTGTAATTAATTAATTTGACTAATTATATAATATATATATTATAAAAGAAAAATATACACAAATTAATAAATTACTTAAAAAAAAACAAACCAATATAACAAAATATAAAATGTGAGGAGTCATCACTCACTCCGTAGCTAATGGCTTCTTAGTTGATGCACGGGCTGATGATGACTCTAATCAAATTTTATCTAAATATGTAATATAAATTCTTTAAAATAAAAAAAAATTTTTTTATTTTTCAGCGACAGTTATCTTAAACTCAAATATAATTTCTATTATTTTATTCGATTTAATTTGTTATATTGAAGTTTCTAATATTATATATATTATTATAATATAATCAATAATTTATTATAAATGGAGTATTTATATTGCTATGATTGTCATTAAATGATGTACATGATGTAATATTTATTGATCTCTTTTGCAGTCATGTTTACAAGTTGATATGTAAGAGCAATACATCGAATTAATTTTTCAAATTATAAAATAAATATTAAAACGTCAAACTCGATAAAATCAAATGGTGTAATGCATAATGCATCTAAACAAATAGTATATTGTTTGGCTAGGGACGAAACAAAACGATTTCAGACCAGGGTGAGGATTGCTTGCCCGAACACCCTGGTCTGAAATCGTGTTTCGTCCCGTACCATACACACTATTTTACATATTACCTGCAATGAATCGGAGAGTTTCCTTAACTAACCTAACCTTCATAACATATAAAAACTGTCACTATCAGATAAATTGACGATTAAAACGATAGATTTAAAACTGAGTAGGTGGGAAGAAACTGGACGGTTTCTGTCCTAGGCAAGAAACCAATTGGTTTCTGACCAGCAGTCGCTTTAATCTGCAATTGTAGTGTTTCGACTGTCTTAACAAGCAATGAAACTCGCAGTTTCATCGTAGGTAATATGTAAACAAATAATCGTTTGCAATATATTCATTTTTGTTCTAAAGTGCTAAAGTAATAGTAAATTTGTTTATAAAATGTTAAATCTCTACTAACTACTGAACAATTCAACGCCCGGCATGGTCGTTTACTAGCATATTAAATTACCACCGCTACCAAGCTTGAATTGAATTCTCTCTATAAATTTTTCTCAATAATTTTCTTTGCTCATTCAGCTGAAATTATTGACATTACAAGACTTCTATAATAGAAAAATTTTGGTAAAAAATCATTATTCTGAAGTGTCAAGGATATCTAAATTGAACTACTACTAATACTTAGCAATTTGTTTATGATCGTGGCTTCTACGCGATTAATAGTAGATAAAGTTAATATAGATTTTGTATTGTCCATTTCTTCTGTTTTTAATTTAACTTGGTATATCGAGATACATAAAAAAATCTTTTAAAAGTTTAATGTATAATCTGTTTGCTAAACAATAACAAACTTGATCTGTACGAAGCTTCTGCTAAAAATTGCTTTGAGAGCTAATTCTATTATGTAGGTCAATTTTTGTTAGGTCAGATACAGAGCGCCTATGCAATTGAAGGGTAAATTTTTGTTTTTACACTAGTGGACATTTAAAATACAAATCCAATTTTACCTGCCGTCATTAAAATGAAACATTCAAACGCTGAAACGCTAGAAATTCCACGCAACTAGATTGAAAAATCTGTAATTCATGCAGTGTGGGAATAATAAAGAGAAGTGTTAATTCGATTGAAGAAATTTTTTTATTGTATTTGTTCGTAATAAGTACGTTCCGGTAGTGCGAGCGCACAACAAAACAATAATAAAAACTTGTAATTTGTACTTCATACTATACTGTTTGATCCCGTAATTAAATTCGGAAGAAAAATGGAATTGAAATAACAAGCAACTTCTTATGTCAACATCATATTTTTTCAATATCAAAACGATATATATGTAAATTTTCAGTTTTTTATTGACATATTACAATTGAAATCAAGAAAGGCGTATAATTAGACTTTTTAGGAAGCAATATTTTTGGATTATTTTATAACATTTTTTTAAGTGAGGCATAAAATTTTATATTGTTAAGTAAACCTAACATCAATTTTTTGTTGTTTATTAGGTATTACGGTGCTATACTGTAAAATATAAATTATGCGTTCGTATTTGAAAAACTTGGTTTATTGTCGTATTTAAAATTTAAATTGCTTTATTTGTTGCTTATTTATGAAGTTCTATATTATGTATAATGTGAATATAAACTAAAAAACTGCATTGCCCATACTATACAAAATGATATATTGCGTTATGATGCTTTGTTTCTGTAATAAACATCAGGATCAGTCATAATTCAAAAATATTAAATTTGTGTTAAATTTAGCTAAATTATAACTAAAACCAAGAAGTCAATTGGTTTCGGCAAGTCGCAAAAAAAATATATATTAGATACTTTCTTTTTGGAATAACTCTAGTTTCTAGTTGTACTATGTACGTGTTAACTAGTTTCGATTGATTAGCTCAACATCAAGACACGTCGAAATCTTTATCAGTTCATTATCTTGAATGTCGCAAAATATTATTTTATTTGAGATCAAATGAACCAACAACGTCAAGAAATTAACAATTGTAATATGACAAATAATTTTTAAATTACATGAGCTTTGTAATATAATGACATTGTTTGAAACTGGTAATGCATTCTAAATGACGTAATCTGTTTATAATAAAGTTATAATTTTCCACTATAATTGCACCCTTACGCCTACCATTATTGCTAAATAGTGAGATTCTTAGTGAACATAATAATGCAATTTAGTCTGGGTTTATAGCACCTACATTAAAAACGTAAAAGCAGGTCATACATTATAAAATTCGTAATGAATGTAGATATTATCACATTTCTATATTTTAGGTTACATTTATTTAGTTCGAAGATAACTAGTTCAAGAGTAATTATTTTTGGCATATAAATGTTTTCACTAATATTTAGATTCATAGAACAAACTGTTTTGCAATTTTGAAAAAAACTTTTTGTATATTTTATAGAAAAAAATCGTCAGCTAGTATTTTAACAGTTGCTAAGATTATGTTATATTGCAATTGATATGCCCTAACATCCGCAAAGCTTTTACCATCAATTTTTATTTTGAATTATAAAAATTAATCAAGGAATTTAATATGAAACCAATAGAGCGTGTTTTTTTATTTTTTTTTGTTATACAAGAAAGTTTGAAAAGCTTGTAGCTGAAGTGTACTTTAACATTTTTTTAAGTAATTCTCTTAAGTCTTGAGGGGATTTTGTTTACAACTCGAGGTACTTATAATAAAGTTATCAAATAGTTTATCTTCGTATTACTTATTTATTTTATAACCGACAATCTACAATTCTTATTTCGCTTTAGTACCTACCTACTTATATACTTTTACAAATTTGCTCCGATTACATTTTAGTTGCACTAAATTCAGTTATTACGAACTGTAGCTTTTATAAGTTTCCTTTATAATAAATATAATTTTTATTGAAACTGAATAACAATAGAAATGTATCACAACTGATGGATTAGTTTTTTGTTTAAATCAAATTATTGTAAACTAAAATAAAATGATTTAGAAATAAAAATTAATCTTTTTATTTTGACAGTTCTATTTAATTTTGAGTCTCGGTGTTGACACTTGGAATTTCAAATGATACTATACTCTAATTGGCATTATTAATTATTATCAAATATAATAATAACCTATGTGTATCGTAAATTTTGAATTTGTGCGTTTTCTCGAGCCAACAATTTTGAAGTTGGAACGAAAGAAAGCGAGAGCAGTCGCCCCTTCCAATCTGGTCTGTCGAAGTGCTCGGTCACTTTTGCCAGAAGGTACCGTGAAAGTATAAATTTTGTGTCTTAGATTTGATTTAATATTGATTTGAATTTGTGAAATAAAGATTCGATTGTGTGAGTAATTTTATTGTTAATTTTTTATTTGGAAATTGTTCGAAGTTTGGACATGAACGGTTACGGTCTGATGCTTAAGTACGTCGACTACTAAGCAGAGAACCCTGGTTCCCCGAGTAGATCAAAAACTGTATTCTAACCGATCTTCCGTTGACGGGCAATGGCAATGGCGCATTTAAATTAAATACTTTTTATAGATATTACTTTTAAAATTTATTGAATATCAAACTTTTTTCAATAATAAGATTAGAATAATTATAATAAATCCTACGATCCTCGTCACTTTTAGAAGTCTAAAATATTAAATAACTTAACATTTAAGAGAATTTAAATAACTTAAATCTATCTAACCGGCCTATTATAAAATTACAAATCTTATCTTATTCTTATTCACGCTTATTAATTGTAGTAATTACAAAACTTTACAGAACAAAATAAAATTGAAATTTTCAAATTCAAAATTAAATTTATAAACTATTTATATTACACTTTTCTAATAAAATACATAACAATATAAAAAAATGTATAACATATTATAACATATTATAATATAATATATTTCTCAGAGTTCTTCGCCTTCGTAAGGGAATAGTGATATTCCGCGTATCTCTCTGTTAAGCTCTGTGAAATGTTATTGTTTTATCACAGTTTGTTGTGGAATATTAAGGATGCAAAGTTTGAACTGGTTATTTTGCTGCAAATTGTATTATGTCGTGTACTCTAAGTAGGTGCAGAATAATTTATTCATAGTTGCGAAGATAAAATTTAAGGTGTTTGACTTTTACTGTTTAAAATGGTCGCTGTTTTAATGTTATCAACCTTATGAAGTTGTATTATCAATTCATGCGGAAGGGTTTTATTACAAATTTGAAAATCATCAGATTTTAGAGAATTACTGTACATTGATAAACCGACCCTTAAACTGAATGCCCTAACATTTGCTTATAAATTTTATAGCAATTGCATTTGTGAGTTAAATTTGCTAGAATGAGCTTTAGCCACTATTAAAGCATATTTTGGAAGATCTTGTCTGATAATATGCAGATCCATTAAAGTTTATTACCTCAAAAAATTTGAATTGTCAGCACGCTCATTCACAAATTATACAGATACACGACAGAGTTAATATTGCTTTGGTTTTCAGTGATTGAAGCTTATACGATGAAGTTCACATTGGTATACTTACAATCTTTGGATGTTATCTTCTTCTTAGAATGGAGTCTAACCGGATACTCGTCAGTACCAATTATACTAAAAATCGCCAATTCCTGTTTCCGTTTCTGCATTGGGAGAGATGTTACGTAATATTGTAACGGACGTAATTGTCAACGCACAGTTGACGATGGTTTTACCATTATTACTTATATTTATTAAAATAATTACTTTTGAATACACGAACTTTTTTGAAACATTATTTCTACTAAATTAGAATAAACATGTCCCTTCACTTTAAATGATTTCAGTACACGCATAGTACATGCATGGTGAAACAACACGAACCATTGCAATGGTGTGTGTTTTGAAATATTAACACTACGTAAACGAATTCAACAGTATAGTTAATAATAATCAATTTTTGTTGATACTTGCTATACTATAGTATATTGGAAGTGTGTGAGACTTTTAGGAAATCAAATGGGAAGCCTGCAACATTAACTTTGTTCACCATTTGTCACTAAATTCGTTAGAAGTGTTCGATTGCGTTGATTTTTACGATAAGATTAATTGCTACAAAAACTTTTCTAATCCGAAAATTTTACTTAAAAGCTCAAAAGATACATAAAGCGGCTATATAGACTCACAAAAATTTGGGTTATCAACAAGTGGAGATGCAAATTTGAAGGGAACGCAAATAGACAGAAGAACTGAAACAAATAAAACCAATTAATTCGAGGAGTTACAAGTAATTTTTACAGAAAACCGGAATAAATTAATTCAAAGTAAAGCATTGCGAAGGAAAAAAAATGTTGATGAAAAGTCAAAGTCGAAAAGATAAGAAAATATTTAAAAATAATTGGAAGGGTGTCATTTTAGTGTGATACACACTGAACAAAAAAAGGTTTACGAATGATTTTAAAATTTATTCCACCCATATAATTTTTATGATAGGAGAACAGTTTAAATTAAACGCATCTTTAGTTGACATTTTAAATTTACGGAGTAGTATTTAGAAACAGATAACTTCTTTAATGATAATAATTTTTAATTAATTTAAAAATTTACTATTCCATCAAGTTTTGTAGTAAATGCCTACTTTATAATGTAAGATATATACTATTCGGAAACGATTTTGTACTTTTGGTATTATAGATTTGTAAGAAAAGTTGAAATATTCAACTTGTTCGCTTTGTAAAAACACATTATTTCTTGATGTAAAGTAGATTATTCTGTGGTTTTAACTGAAAATCAATATTAATTAATTAAAGAACATTTGTGATTTAATTAAGCTTGAGGTTAGAGTTTCCTCAACCTACTTCATTTAGGTTGGATTGTAAAAAGTCTCGGCAAAAAATAAATATCAAAAATAAAACTTTGTGTTTGTTTAGATTACTTTGAAATGTTAATTAATAATATATAATTAAATTTTTTTGATAAAGCTACCCTACCAAATTACAGCGGACTTGTCATTAATTAAATGGCCATTCTATTTAAAATAATTATGGTAATTAAAACTGTTTTTAGAACTTTTGATAAAGTAATAAGTTGTTTGTAATTACAATTAACTTTTGTGTGTAAATTCTTTGATAGGAAACTGAGATAAAATTAAAGGAGTGTTAGCTTATGGATTAACGGATCCGCGGACGGTATTGGAAAATTTTCTTATAACCTTAATTAAACCGTTTTTAAAATAATTGCATATTGTTTTAGTTAAATATATTATGCCAATAAAAAGGAAGAGAAGCGTGTTACACGCATTGGAATTATTGATTTTAAGATAAATTAGAAAGTTCAACTTAATCTATTATTCTCTCTTGACAATTCAATATTTTGATTCGTCGGTGTTTTAAATACAAATAGCGTGCAAATATTTGTGTTTATACAATGGAAAAAGGAATATAGTCGATAGCAAAATTACAATTCTCTTGTGAAATTTAAAGTACCACACCAATTTGAATGGTAGATGTGTGATTAGGAAAAACATATTATTCGAAGCTCTTAACAGGGTGTTTTAAATGCCAATTAACTTATCATTTTAAAAAATTTAAATTTAATTGTACTTTTGGGTTACCGAAGAACATGCACGCACATTTATTTAAATTAATTTCCTTGAATTGTACAACTAAGAAAATTTGTAATTAAGTTGAAATCATGTTTTGTGATACCCTACTTAAAGCTATATCTGGATTTAAAGCAATAAGAGGCTCTATAAGCGCCTTAATAGCTTAGCGCTTTCAATTTAGTATTATAATTTTTCTCTCGGAAAGATGCTGGTGTTTTATACTTGTATATTTTAATTAACATCTTTTTCGGCATTGTGGTTTTGCGGTTCTATTCCCAAGCTTTTCATTATAATATGTTTAAGCTTTAACAATGTGATCCTCTTCAAAACTGTATTATGGAAACCTAATATTGTTTGCCAAATTCTGTCGCATAATAGTACAGTCAAAGGTATTAATAAAAAGATAAGAAAAACTCAATATACATAGAAAACAAACATTACATTATTTTTTTAATTAATTGCTGCTATTGGTAAATAGGATTTCAATTAGTAGTATACAAGATGTTTCCAAAATGTCAGGTGCAAATATATGCACATTGTTTACATTATTTTGGGAGAAATCTTATAAGTAGATATTTTTTAAACACTCCGTATAATGAAAAAACTTTTTCTTGGAGTTTCTATATGACTTAATAAAAAGTAAAATTGGTATTATAAAATAAAATATTCTATCAATTATTACAATTTTACATATTTTTATGTACTACGTGCGCATTAATTTTATGTAAAAATATGCATAAATGCAATTAAGTGTAATTATACCGTATCAAACAGGTGGTATTTTCTAGTAAAAAAAAACGCATAGCGGCATAGCAACTGTGAATTTAAAACATTAGTACAGTATAAATCATCCAACTTGAGTGTTACGTTATCATAAAATAAATAATTGAAAGTCACAGAAATCGTTAAGTGAAATGGAGGTTTCCACCACAACACAGAATATACAGTATAGAATTTGATATGAATGAAAAACAAACAATTAACTATATTTTAACCACAGCTGTAGTTGGTATTAAATGTGATCGCTAGGTGAGTTACAGGGCGGAAATTGCAGGTTCGAATCTCGGACCTGAAAGAATTTAGTATGTATGACCAATTGACGGCACAATTATGTGCTGCCATCTATATTTCATTACTTAGGAAACCAGTTAAATGTTAATGTGCTTTTGCGGACTTCTAACGATAATTTATCTAGGATCGTAGTTAAGCTGCACGCTTCATATGCACAGTAAAGCAATAAAACAGTTTGCTGCTTGAGTATGGAACTAACTCATTGAAGTTTGAAACAATGTTTTTTCGAAATTTTGATTAAAACTTTAATTTATTATATACATTTTATGTATATGTACGTTATGTGTACGTTTGATTATAAAAAATACTTTACAGCTACATACTTCACTAGCTCACGATATAATATAATATGTATAATTTAATAATTTATTTATGGCAGTTCAAGTATAAAATAATTATTAAATTAATAGTGCAAAAAAATTTTATTTTTAATTTTAATTATTTATTTTTGTTTTTTTTTAAATATTTTGAATTTTTATATTAAAAAAATCAAATGCTATGTTCCAAGTAAGACGAAGAAAACCTAACCAAAAGTTACAAAATTACCAAATTGGCAGCCATTTTTTTGTTATATTATATCAAAATTTTAAAAATAACATTAGTTATATTGAAATCTTAAAATTTTGCGTTTCTGCGATGAAATAAAAATACAGATGTTTTAATTTTATATAAATAATATATTTCAGCGAAAATGAATTTTGGAACTTGATTTTAAATATTTTTTAATGGTTGTAAATATAATGTAGGTAAAATAAATAAATTGAAGATTGAAGCTATCATGTAAACACATTTTATATTTATATTTAAACAGAATTTTATTTTTAACTAATTAATATAATTAAGGTTAGTAGTTAAAAGAAAATAAATGACGTCAGTGTGTTGTTGCATTGGACCTAAAATTCGAATTATTTTTTAAAGAAGTGTAGTAATTACTCTGAATCATAATAATTTATATGATTCTTCTGAAGTAATTATATGTATTGTAAAATATCATAAATGTAATCAAGTTAAAAAAAACGGTTTTCAAAAGCAAATATAAGGAAATTAAATATTTATTGCCTTTTACAAAATGTTAAGAATCTCCAGTTATAAAAATTAAAATGAATTTGAATAATGTAAGGTTCAAACACCATTGTATCGTGTGAAACACTAATGAATAATCATGTTAAGTAACCTGGGAGTTTATCTGACAGTTAATATTATTCGTTTAGCATGATAAAAATGCCAAGAATTGATAATCTATTAGAGATGTAATAACTTCAGTATTTTAACTTTTTCAGCATTTAAATGCTTTTTACAATTAGTAGATGTTGTTTTTAGCATAAATTATTCTACTAAGCTTTTAGCCTAAAATCTTAATAAAACTTATGGCTAATAGACTACATTACGGCGCCATACATTAACTTATTCACAACCGTTTACTGGAACAAAACTAGGGGCGAGCCTTTCTTTCGTTATCTTTATGACTCCAAAATAATCACAAAAACTTTTGAAATTTGGTTTCATTATTTCTTTGCAGATTTTTCTTTCTTTTCGTTCTTAAATACATCATTATAGGTTAAAAGTCGGTAAATAGAAAACGAACATCAGAACACAAGAACCAAACTAAAATTTGACCATGTGGAACAGTTTTTTTAACAACCATACCGTTACTAGAGAGTTGTTTATGTAGGTTTACCTTTTTAACTAAAAGTGATTTAAATTATTATTTTTTCTACTACTGATTGAAAAAGTACAACTTTTCGAAAGCGGTTTGAGTAAGGTAAAATACGTTTTTTTCCGCACACGGTACAAAATAGTTATTTTTTTATCCACTTTTTCAAGTGCAAACATCAGAAATGATTACAAATATTTTCGTCACCTACCTGTTAGATAGGTAGGACGGCTACCTACCCTAGTATACTCATAACATCTTATAGCAAACAAAAATAATTTGGAAATAGTCTAGCTACTAAATATTTTTGTTTTTTATTCAAAAAATAGTAGAAAAACTATAAAAGCTTATTTTTATATTTTAAAAGCAAAAAGAATTATATTCTGAGATTACAATATAAGTTCTTTTACAGATGTAAAGCATACTCGACCCAAAAACTTCTATTATGATGTAATTTAGTCGTTGTTGAACACTAAGTAAAGTTACCAACACGCAGAATACGGACAAAGTGACAATGCAGCTTAAATAGTATCGGTGTTGGTAAATACGGCGACAAAGACAATTTACTGTAGAAATACAGAAAATAAAGAGTATTTGCTTATAAATAAAATAGGTAGTAGTAGCTACTAAGTACCCCATGCCCATTGATTTATATTCTAAACATGATTATTTACAGCTATAATATTGCACTTACACATGGCAATATTATTAAAACAATTTTTCTAACTTTTAATCGTATGTTCTATAAATAATTTTAACTTACTTTGACATAATAAAAAGTTAAAAAACTACATTGTACTTCAGTGTGCTTGTACTACACTTTGACAAAACTTAATTTTCTTAAAAATTAATCTTCGGTAACACAACAATCAACTTCAAAAAGTGATTACTATTTGTTACCTGTGACTTGATTTTCTACGTCTAGTGACGTCAAAATACAATAAATAAACAGCCATTTACCATTAATGTATTTAAATTTAAATAAATAAAAAATAAAAATAAATATTTTAAAAACCCCTGACTGTAGAAGCACATTACTTTAAAAACTAACGTTCCCTTTAAAAAGGAAGAAATGATTTTTTCTTCTTCACTCAACAACATAAACTCTCGGACAACCTGAGAATTTTTAATACGGAATGCATAAACAGGTTTCGTTAGTAGAACAAATCACCGTTTCCCCTGACTTCAAAATTAATGTTTAAATTTTGTAGTTGGGGGGAGGGCGAAGGATGATAAGTTTTTTTTAAGTGTCCGAGAGTTTATGTTGTTGAGTGAAGAAGGAAAAATTATTTCTTCCTTTTTAAAGGGAACGTTAGTTTTTAAAGTAATGTTCTTTTACAGTCAGGGGTTTTTAAAATACTTATTTTTATTTTATTTCACTCTTTTAGGAGTAAATTTTGTCAAAATGTATAGAGAAACGGAGAAACCGAATATATGTTTCAAACCGCTTCGTGCGATACAGTCAGCCGATATGGTAGCGCGAATAGTTAGCCAATGATATGAATTTGACCCTACATAATCTAACAAATATAGAAACCGGGAGGGGGGGAATAGAGATGTTTTTCTGCGATAGAATTTCTTCTCGAGGGTAAAAATTGTATTTGACCAACCAGGAACACTCTCCTGATCTTTACAAACATGCAGTCAAAAAAGTAGGTCACTACCTGTAACCGTTCGGGAGATATGGTGACACAAACATATAAATAAATATATATAAACAAAGATTGTAACTTACATAGTAACTTCATATACCCTGTGTTTTTGAAAAACAGTCAGGTGTAAAAATTAATATAAAATGAATTATATCTTGAAATTGAATATTTTGCAAACTGCGTTTTAAAGACAAAAACATATTCACATTTTGGTGAATATTGTTAATAATACCGACAATTTATTTTAATTAGCGAATTTCTGCTTTAGCCTTTGGTGGGCTATTCCTTATATCTTTAAGTATAATTGCAATCTTTAAACTTGAGGCTTACTACTCCTCTGCCGCAATACTGTTAATGCTAAACGAATGTAATGTTTAGATAGATTAATGTTATATAATGTTAATACTGTAAACATAATAATATTAATGTCGAAGTCATCACCTTTTACACCTGTGAAAACTATTTTACTACTGCGTTAAATCTAAATGTAAGCAACTTAAACTTATCGATCATTTTGTCAATCATAGTGTTAATTAATTGCAATTATCAGTTATCACGGCACAAGCCGCATCAACAAACCTTCGTTTTTGAAATCATCGCGTGAAAATTTAAAAGTTATCTACTTGTTGAGCTTTTTTTTATTGGTAGATGTTAGTAACAATGTTAACAATTCTTTCGGTCATTTTTTTAGTGTTATTGACATGTTAACATTGATATGAGCATTTGAACCCTGTTTAAAAAAGATACTGTTCACTTTGTCGAGTTAAAACAGTGAAGAATGATTTTGTATTTAAAAAAAATTTTGTTATTTTTCTCTTTTCGAACTTCTCACTCTTTGCTAAATATGTAATTTTTACCCAGGTCCATTAGTAAAAATTTTAAACATAAACAGTTAGTTGAAAGTATGGAAATATAGAATAAAAAAGTACAGATTATATTTCGGTTGTTTTTAATGCGAGGTTGAACAAATTGTGTAAGCAGGTTCCAATATAATTGATTACAGACATGAAAATTTTTCTTGTTCCAAGGAAACCCACAAAATAGTATTTGATTTACTAAAATTGAACTATATATTACTAATTATGATAGTTTGTGTTTAGAAAAATTTTTTTTTCTATTTGTCTAATGATTATTTCATATAGTAAGTAATGTTAGTAAAGGGGATGTTTTAATCAAAAAACAGAAACAGTGCAGAGATTTTAAAGGATCTAACTTTTTAAAATGCTTGTTGTTTAATCCAAATTCAGTAGGTATATAAAATAAAGAAAATATTCAAAATTTGATAAAAATTATTTCTATTTTCCCTGGTTGTTTCTTGATAATTTTATTATACATTCGGTTTTTTTTTTAATATGTACAGTTCTTTTTGGCAAAGTGATTACTTTAATTTTTAAACTCGGCACAATATTTGCAAAGAAATTGATTTCTTTACAAATACAAATTTTTTCATTATTTATCATATAATAATTTATTTGTTAAAGACAAATTATATTCTATAAACCCAACGAAATTTTGTCTCAGAAGTAATTGAATTCATTTTTTAAACAGAATTTTTAAATTGTTAAGCAGAAAAAAAAACTATAGACTGAGATATTCCCTTCGTATTTAAAATTCCTATTTTGGAAAAATATTAATTTCTCAAAAATCTCAAAACGTCCAGCAAGCAGTAATTCATTACAAAACCGAAATTTTTTATTAAATATTCATTTATTTTTAGTCATCTTCATGTAAGCAAAACAGGAATTATCTATATTATCCCTTTCTACTAAAAATTTTCCATGCAAATTACTATCAACTTGAAGAATCAACTATATGTATTTTTTATAATCTACCGAGTAGTGCAAAATTAGCAATGAGATTGATACAAGAGTGTTAAGTTTTAAATAAAAAATAATATATATTTTTATATAAATAAGTATAAACAATTAAAAAAAGTATGTGTCTTATAAATTTCTGCACAAAACAGCATACTTACAATGTACTTTACATGTGATAACTTTAAAACATTTTAGTTTTGAAAAGTGTTTAGTGCTTTTTTTGTGTTTTCTAAAATATTAATATGGTTGTTAATATCGAGCTCCACTACTTAAACCACGTATGAATCGATTAATTAATTTTACTTTTTTTTGGTTATCACCGAATGTCTGAAAAACAAAATTTTAAATCAAAATATTCTTATTTTATCAAATTGTAATCCAATTCTTTCTGATTGTAATGATCCTTCGTTCATATTTTTATAATTTATAATAAATCAGATGCCATGAGATATGTTCCTGAGTCAAACTGGGGCCTAAATGGATAATAAATATCATACAATATTTTTCAAAATGCCCTTTGAGATGTGAACCCTAGAGGAAATTGCATCATGTACTAATAAATTCAATTTTATTTCTATTTCCAAAAATAATTGCCTTGGAAACTTACATGGCCAGTCTGATAAATGAAACTTTTAACAGTTTCAAAAGAACAAAATTTCAAAATCAATTTTTGACTTTTTCCAATGCTAAAATCTAGTGTTCTTCTCATTAGTAGTTTATATGTCTGTGTTATTTTTGTGTCTTTCATTTTTTCTCTAAAATAATTAGAAAAGCAGGAATTTGAATAAATAAATCTATACATGTTAATTTCCTATGTTCGGCTAACTCATTCATCACCCTATATGCAAAGGGGAAATAGAAAATGTCTTAACCGTCTAGAGCAGGGGTTGACAAACTTTTTGCATTAGGGGTCAGAAAAACGTAAGAAATTTCACTGCAAGCCAGAATTCCAACAAAAAATGCGTTTTGATTTGAAATCTTTCAATTTTAATTATTAATATTAAAGTTAGAAACTTACTTATTAAAAAACTTATTCAACTTTTTATTGGCGGGTCGGATTAAATCTTTCTGTGGGCCGGAGCTGGCCCGCAGACCGTACTTTGTCCACCCCTGGTCTAAAAAAAACCGGTTAAAGGGTCGACGTGATTCATTTTCTACTTGAAACTTTTATTTTCAGATATTAATTCATTTGTGTTATTAACTAATCATTATTATTACTTTTATCATTTTCATAATATTATTATATCTAATATTATTGATAAAATATTTAATTCTTTTCGTACTGATCGAGACTGGCTTTCGAACGTCCTAGCCCTTCTTCGATCGAACACACCCAACACCAGTAGTTACGCTCCTGATCAGATACATTAATTAACAGAAAACAATAGTTAAGTTAAATTTTCACCCTCTCGATCACTCTCTCTTCACTTCTTGTAATGATCTAAAGTTTATTTTGCGAGATAAGTCTTGCTGGCAGTTTTCAAATCAACACCCACACCTGGTATAGTAATTATGTTTCACTTTCATTTGATACTTTTCAGCCCACGACTATTGTAATAATGTAACTTTTTTTCAGGAATTATGACATAAACCATCTGGCATTTTCAGATCTGTTTCCGTTAGAAGTAATAAGATTCAGATGAAATAAATATTAGTCTACCATATTGAAACACTTCATGCTATAAAGTAATATATAAAAATTATACTCGAACGGAAGTTGTAAAGACAATCGAATGAAGGAAACTGGGTCGTTCTGTTACGCTTTCAACTTATAGTAGTAATCATTTGCGTATTGATTTAAGGGTAAAACCCATATATTTTTCTATTATTAAAAAATAAAGAAACTAAAACTTGTTTCATTCAGAAAATTATATAGTTAAAGTAGAACTTTTATATTACAATATTCCAATGCAGTTATATTGATTCTAGCACAAAACACCAACTTCTCGTATGCGTTGTTTCCATGCCTAATAAAATATGAAAATGGGATATGGAAACACCACTTTGTTAAACTTTTTAACGTAGATTAAATTAATGAGTATTTATTTTTTAATTTACTTCTAATTAGTACTCGTAATACCTATATTATACAGCCTTTATCTTTTTTTCTTTATATTTTTGCAATTAATGATAGATTTTATAAAACGTAGAAAATCTAATGATATAGAATGACTTAGCTAAACCCTTATTCAATTATTGCAAGTAAGAAAATTTTGACATTTTCAATCTTGCAATTATTGCAATTTTGTCTTAAGTAATGGTCACGCATTGATTTATGTTTTATTATTAATTAAGCTATATTAAAGTTTAATATTTATGACGTCTACCCTAACATGACGTGAAGGTGGACACTTTATAAATCAATGGCTGAAATGAATACAGTGAAAGTATACCTTGCCAAGGGTTAAGTTCGAAGTTGTTTACTCCGTACATCGTTTTGTGAATAGCCAGCTTTCAAGATAAGAGCAATGCCCCGAATAAGAAAAGCATTTTTGCAAATTTTCAATGTTACCTACAAATTTTTATTTATGTAATCTCTTTTATGAAGATTTTAAAAATTCATATTTGATCATTTAACTTTTACCGAGCCTATAAAGTTTTATGTCGTAATTGAATTTTTTTTATAAAATTAATGCATAGGCTTGAAAACGACTCGTTACTTAAAAATATATTTACAACCTCACAGGCTGTTGAGAATAGTGCAAAGTTACGTGAATAACTTGAAACAGCTTTTCTCCTGTATCCATGAAAAATCTTGCTCTTATTTCTGAGTGTGTAGAATATAAATTACAATTTTACTGGAATATTTAAGTTATTGTACCATAAATACAATTTAATTTTGTTGGTTTAGCAGTTGTAGACAGGGTTTAATTAGAAACTGTGATATTTATTATAACTGTTGATCAATAATTATTTAGGAATACAAACATAATGGAAATCAGTATTATGAGTAGATAATGAACTTTATATAAAAGTAATTATGTATGTAAGTGCCAAAGTTCTATATAATATAATCAGCGATTTTCACACGCTATGTACATTATTAACATAATAAATAACAGACTTGACACTTGCATTGTTGTAAATGTTTTACATCAAAATTAATATTATGTATCAGGTTGGATGTTCGTACTACCTACATAATATAGACGGCCGCGAAGCTTTACATCGTATACAACGAAAACAGATTTATGCTTTTTTATACATTAAATATTTATGTAGACAATTTTTTCCGTGTTTATGTATGAACATGAACTGTAAAGCAGTAATTTTTTTTTTATAAAAATAGTACAACTTTCCATTAAATACTTTTTTGGTTCATTTCGTTTATAATGGAGAGCAACGTCATTAATTGAATTACAATAGGCTTAAATAAAATAGAAAAAACAGTGTACACATAGTATCTATGTATTTTATACAAAACTGTATTGCGTAACTAGGTCAAGGTAATACAAATTGATATTAAAAAATTATATTTTGTGTAACAGATATTTTTTGTAAATACCACTGCAGAGAAATCGGAGATTTTCAATGAAATATTCAATAAAAGCAGTTGAATTTTCTTTTATTACTTAGTATATGTAAATATAAATTAAATTTCATTGATGAAATTTAATACAATAAAATTTTTGAAAGATTTCCAAAATAAAAGTCGTCATTTTTGCAAGTTATCGTTCAACAAACAAGGACAAACAAAATAAAACGAAGATGCAATTAATTAAAACTGACACTGTTGAAATGAATTTTTCGAATTGCAATGGAATTGTTCATTATAAATGAACAACCACAAAGCACAGTTTCAAGATAAATAAATTGAAGTTGTAACATAGTAGTATATAATTATGAAATGACTCGTTGAAAAAGTACCAAAAGATTTCATTATAGAGTACTCGAATGGAAACCATTTTGTAGATAGGAAGAACCTATTTGAGTAATATTTTCATAATAATATATACAATTTACTTTGTTCCAACTACATGGAGAAGAAAAATTCGGTAAATTTCGACTTGGATTAAAATGTTTTGATATGAATATGTAGGCTGGAACATTTAGGATCGATCTTACCAAACCCAGTTAAACTACCTGATAACTATTTGTTAGATAATAATGAGAATTACACATGCAATGAATACAAAGGAACTGTCGCCTACATATCATTGCATGTGTTTACCACTATTATCTAACAGATGACTATCAGAGGTGAAAAGATCGACTTTATAAAATATCTCATAGCTTTATACGCAGCTTCCAAATCCGAATACGTGGATATGAATAATAAAGATGTAAGTAATTATTTGTGTAGGGATTACGAAGTATCCAAACCTTGTAGCTTTGAGTTGGGCCTTCAGGTAGTCCAGAATTATTTTTTCAGAGGTTCAAATTCTAAGTTAAGTTGCAGGTTTTATTGGATATGTACACGGAGTAACGACTGCCTGCTCGTAATTCGCTAATGTGGGTTTATCTTTAAATATAAACAGTGATCCATAAATACCTACGATAAATCCGGAAATAAAGTACTATACTGAATAAGTTAATACCACAAAAGTTGTAAGTTATTACTTATTATTATATTATATTATTGCAACAAGTCGGTCGGGACTGATAATCATTTAGTTACCGGGTAATTACTTTAAGTGCTTTCGAGCTTTAAGAAATTTCTGCGACAAATTTAAAACTTACCTCGTTTTGGAGAAAACAATTTGTTTTCTTTGTTGCCGGCGACGGGTGGCAGTAAAGTACTAATGCTTTAATATATAGGTATAGTACGTAAGTTACATTTTAGTGCACTCTACTAATTAATTCTTTTTGATAAAAAAATGTAAACTTAGTGTGTACTGAGTGCGTACTCAAAACTCAAGTTACTAATTAATAACCTTTAGTTTCTCTTTATCGGATCTACACTCAGAATTTTTTTAAATATTTATCAAGTCAAGTTAAAACTAGAAAAAGCACATAAGTTATACTGTTATCGGCCGGTAAGTCGAAGGTGTATGTAAGTAAGCCTTAATCCATTTCAGCAATTAATCAAAAACTTAGATAAATAAAATCATTATTAATGAGGAATCATTTATTTATTATCGAAAGCAATGGGTAAGCGCCTGAAAAAGCGTCTAATGCTTCTGAAAAAGGTTATAGGTTCTTTATTAAAACAAGTTCAAGAAACAATAATAATTAAATCACACCCAAACACTTGATAATAATCCGTAACATTGGAGATGTTACAGTTCCTCTAAATGGGCACGAATACCTTCTTCAAAATAATTAATCTTCAAGATCATGATAAGAACCATATTGACCCCATTCTCAAGATGAGTAATTAAATAAAAACGGCCAATCTTTAGAGGTCATACAATTATATCAACTTAAGTGCAGTTTACGTTATGCGATTTTGCTTACGATTTTACGTACGATTTCTCTTGTATGACTGGTTTTGGTGGTTTTCTGTTCACGACTTTGTTTGCGAGTTTGTCTGAGGGTCGAATCGTGTAATGTGAACTTTAAAATATTTGCTTCCGACAACTTGGAAGCAAAATCGTAAGTAAAATATCAAGAAAAATCGCATAACGTAAACTGTATTTCTAATTTTCTGAGATAATATTAAAGTCTGCAAACGTGTAATTTATGATTAACACAAATGGGCGATCTTAATAGTTTGCGTTTTAACATATATATTTGGCTGTTATCAAACAAAATTACTCAAAATCAAAAAAGAAAAAAAATCAAATGTTCAAGATATTTAAGAAATTTTATATTAATATATGTAATTATTATATTATCTTAAGCAGAATGACTTTATTGCAATGCACATCTGCATGATTTTAGAATAGGAATGGTAATCGACAATATCAGCAATTTTGGAAATGGTTTCATTAGTAATAAATTTGTTTACTGAACTCGAAACCCAGGCTTTTATAGATTTGAGTAAGGCTTATAATTTTATACATGGCAATAAATTATTTTGCCAATCTGACCAGGGTCACATTTTAGTAATATTGAAATAGCCGTTAACACGCAAAATCAATGCATAATATTATCAACAAGAACAGGTTGACCTTATTGCTTTCTCCTGTTGTAACTTTTAAATTTTCTCTATTTGTATGTAATCTTTAAAAGTTGGTGAAATTAATATTTAACTAAATTTTAACTTTTAGCACACCCTGAATTCTCTCTATGTATATAATATTATGTCTGTAGATATTTGCACTATTCAGTCAAAGCCAACGCGTTTTGCGTTATCCATAATTTATTCCCACTATTTTAGCATAGCTACTGTTAATATTTGAAGTTCTTCTCAGGATCCTGTGCCACGGGACAAATGACCAGAAAAGTAACTGAACAAACCTCTACCGGTTAATCAGTCTCAACTAACTCAATGAACATTGAGTGGTTTAATATATTAAAATATTGATATTGAAAGGGCACCACTGGTGTATGTTGAAAGATAGAAAAGAATCTAGAAGGATGCAGACATACCTGAATCACTGTTGTGATATAAAGCCCCAGTTAGATTTAGCCAAGTGTAGACCTACATTTAGATGGAAAAACCAAAACAAAAATATAATAAAAGTAATATATAGGTTGAATTAAGAAGTAATTGATTAATCATTATTCGCTTGCCAATAGACGAGTATCAACGTAATATAATATAAACAAAACATACGTATAGGTAAAAAATGATCATACTGAAGGTAATCTATCTAATAATTGCGTTGGCAAAACGACATTATTGTAATAATTCCTACGTTCTTTAAAACTAACAGCGCTTAATTGAAAGAGTTGTTTTGTCTCTTTTTTGTACTTTCAAGAATCTGATTGAGGCCTTTCTATTGCGATAATAATTCAGACCAAACTAGTCAACCTGAAAATTGTCTATATAAAATAGTGTAACTTAAAAAATTTGAAAATAACCCACACTAACTTATAAAAAACGATATTACTTTTAGAAAATAATTTATTATATCTACTGCATGGTAAGCAAAAGTTATATAAAAGTTAATCAAGAATTTTCAGTAAAATTACCTTGAAGCCATAATTAATATTTATTACATAAATTTAGTAACTTCATTATTCCGTAAGTTGTAAAAATCAAAATGTAATTAATTACCACAAATTTCAAACACAGTTTAAATTTTGACGTTAAATGTTGATAAAAAGTGGTACCATATCGTAAAGCTTATAGATGGTCATTAAATGTAAAATAGAGTCGCTGTAAATTGATTTTTAAAGCCTTTAAACAGCTCTAAAAATTATTTTTTTATGAATAAAGCGCTTTACTTTTATTGCTTGTGTTTGTATCTAGATTTCCACGAAAGTCGTTTATAAGATAGATCAATACAACGCAGAAGAAAATTCCCTGAACGGTTGAAATTAACAAGGAAAATCTGGATGTACCAGGTATTCTCGGAATAATTAATTTCAATGTAAATTTGAAAACTAATGCGTTATTTCCGAATGAATTTATCATACTACACAACCTTAATTAAATAGGAAATAGTTTTCATATAACTGTAAAGGTCGTTGACCTTACCGTAAGACTGAAAACCGTAGGTGGAAAGTTGATGCGTAAATATCGGGGATTTAAATTGACATTTTATTATTTTTTTTCCAGATCGTTCATTTTTGGTTGCAAACAGCAGATCTGGACAATGTCACATAATTTATTGTTCCGATGGTTTCTGTCGGCTTACTGGTTATTCTCGAGCAGAAGTTATGCAAAAAACAGCTTCTTGCGAATTCCTCTGTGGCCCTTTGACATCTCAACAGTCCGTTTCCGCTCTCCGAGACGCTCTCGCAGAAGGACACGAAAAACATGCAGAAATCTTATATTATCGGAAAGACGGTAAGTTAAAAAAAAATTTTTATCAAAAATGATAAGATTCGTTAAAGATCCATTAAGTTTATAATTTGTTGACAAGTTCTTCCAAACTTTTATACTCCTGAGGATATATTCTTTCAATTCTAAGCGTCATTGTTCATTTTGTAATTAACAAATTTGTGTGAACAGCTCTCGTGGGACTTGGTTGATTTTATTAAATCACGTTAAACTGGAAATTATTTACAAATTTGAAAACTGTAGCAATATTAATAGTACAATTTTCTAAAAAATTAAAGTCGTTTAATCATGTCAAGTTAATTATAAAAAAATACTTGCTGTTTATATTAAAAGTGGTATTAATCCACTTTCTTTTAAAAAATCTTTGCACATAGCCAAGTTTGCGACTTATAACTTTAAAAAACGGAAAGCTTTCAAATTTTAATTGCAAAAAATGTTATTGTGCGACAAACATAATGAGAAGAAAATTTTAATTATTTCACTTTTAAAATAAATTATTTTTATGGTAATTCTTCTTGCGCCTGCAGGCACATGGGTACGAAATTATTTTTCTTATTTTAAATTTAATTACTTTTTATTAAATTAAAAAAATTGTACAAGCAAAACCTAAGTTATTTTATATTATATAGCAATAATGGGAGATACTGACAGCCATGCCATGTCGTCAAACTTGGAAATTATATTTTTCTGAAACTTTCTCCTTAACAATTTTATAGACTGACGTGAGTGTCAAAACACACATTGGTTAACAAGAAGCTGCACGTGACAGGAAAAACAACTATGGAAGTAACAGTTTTCCTCATCTCTGTCATTTACATACCCGTACAACATTTAAATTCTCTAATTTGTGTTAGGTTAACAAATTGCTTCATTTAGTGTTTGTGTTGTATTTTAAATTACAACAGAGGACGGCCACACTTTATTTGAAAGAATAGTTACCGATTAATGAAAATTGTGAAAGTATAACTTCTGGTAACCAATCAATGTATTTTTATCAAAAAGATGAACAAAACTAGTGTAATATAGGTCAGAATATTTTGGAGATTTGAAATGTTTTCATAAATAAGGATATTCAATTCTAAGCTGAAATAAAAGCGTATAATTATTAAGCCAACATGCTTGTATTCCCGTCACGCGTTTATCTTGTATCTCGAAGACAATGCAATAATTTAGTTTACAGAGGAAACCTTTATAAATTAATTTAGTTCTTCGTAGAATTAATCAATCTGTTAATAATTCTAGATTAGCACAATGAGAAGTTATTCAGATTAGAGAGTAATAGCGGTAAAGATCCTAAGAATATTTTAAAGCGAGTTCAGGGAAACGTACTAAAAAATTACAGCATAAATTTTTGTTTAATTTTAAAATTAATTGAATTTCAACAAATTTTCTGCTAAAAAAAGTTTTACTTAAATATTTTTTTAATTACTTTTTTTCTTTTAGATCTTGACTCTTTATTAAGTAACTATAATAGTAATTTTATTTATTACTCTGTATTATGTGAAAAATTCAGAGATGTTGAACTTAAACCAGCTTGAACATTGGGTAATTCAACCGTTCGGCTGCGGTTGTTACTCCAAGCGACAGATTTGCTGTAAGCAAAGTTAAAAGTCAATTATTAAATCATTGAAAATAAATTAATATCTTTTGACTTTAAAGCAGTTTCTATTTATGGAGTCTTTGAAATAACATAAGAAAGAACATATTACAAGTTTAAATCCACAAGATCCGTATAAATGATCTTTTCACCCTCGCAATTTCTCAAATTGTGTAACAAGTTACTTTGTGTAAAAACTTTGTCGGCTCACAGGTTTTTTCTCACATACTTAAAAAGGTAGATTTTGTCTAAATCTGTCTTTCTGGGAATAAGAATATTTTATTATAATATAACTTTATTTTCACCATATGAAATTGGAAATTCCATTGATATGTTGGTTGGTCAAATGTCCAAGAATTTAATTTTTTAATAATTTCAAGTTTGTCAGTAATAATTCAGTAGGTATAGAGTTCATCTATGTTGTACAGTTGTCATGTTACTTTATATTGTCGTTTATTTTCCATATATCCGTAAATTGAAAAGTACTATGTTTGCATTATTGGTTGGTGTTTTCTCTCAGGTATATATTGGTTATTTGTTTTTCACTAGATTGTTTTTTACTATTTGTCCATTACATAAAAACCCATTCCTTGGGCATTAGATCGGATTTTTGCGTATTACATCGATATTCGATATATACCATAATCGTTACAAGGAGATTTACATTTTTAACTTACCTAGTGTACCCTCACTAATGTTTATTTGGTGGAAATTACATGCGTTCTCTATAACATTAATCAGTACATAGAAAACATCAGCTTCCGTTATAATATTTCAAGATTCGTATAGGTATCTCGTAAATTGATGTAAACTACCTGTACAAAATACACGCGACTATGATGGATTCTAAAAAATGTTCTTATTCGTATTAATCGGTATATTCTTTATTTAATCTCTTGGTTAACTTTTTGTACCTTGATTAAAAAAAGTGATATATAACTTTGGGGTACAACGAAATATGTTTGTTTGACTGAGCTCACACGTTAAAAAGAGCGATAAACTTAATTTTTTTGGAAGTTGCGTGACATTCTCGGAATATGTGCATCATCTCAGTTCTTGTTTTAACGGAAAAAACCTAAATCGTGTTAAAAGTGTAATATTTCAATATATTTTCACATTTCTTTCATTTCATAATAATTTTTATCGTTTTTTTTGCGTTGAAATATTTCAGTAATTTTTTACTTCATTTTACTCCCGACGTGTTTTTACCGATTTCTGATGATCATTTTGACTTTCCACACTATACTTATCTTCATCAGATATCAGTACTACAGCTTACAAAAAGGAAATTTTAAATAACTTCTGCTTACTCATCGTTTAATACCCAGTAGAACGGAAACAGTGTCGAATGTTGTTTAAAAATCTAAATAAATATTTGTTTACATTTTTTGGCAATTTGCCTCCACGTGTATACCTGCAGCTAGAGTATTTACATTTGTAACTACTCCACAAGTGTATTACAATGTTGCTGGCTTTGATTGGTAGCCAGATTATAAACTAGAGGTATTTTTATTGGACGTAATATGTTTACCACTTCCTAAATGGAATTTTCACTAAATTACGATATATTGTAATAAAAGGCCTTGTCTTATTATTTCATTATTTTTAATTCACAAAATTGTTTTATTTGCTAATTATTATACAAGGACCCTTCCTAAGAGAAGCCTTTCACATAGTCTCCGGATTAAATTAGACTTTAAAGCACGGCAGTGTATCCGAGGCGACCAAGATTTGAAGTGCGGTTTCTTGTTTCCTAATCAGCCGGTCTTCAACTATAACCATTAACCAGTCACTGTTTTTTATATCCTGAAAGACACCTAGCTTGCTATAGTTTATCTCATAATGCTTTTAAATGTGTTGTAGCACCAACGAACGGAAGAATTTCCATGTTAAAATGCTTTAAGTCATTGCTACTTTTAAAAAGTTTTTGAATTGATTTTTATGAGTATGACAGACGTTTAGGATATATATTTTTAATTATTAATACCAATTAATGGTTTCTATTTAAACTTGAAAAGCCTTATACACTTTTTCGCTTCTCTTCTACATTTTGAAATTGTAAAAGTTGTACTTGCAGATATTTATTAGAATCTCTTAAACTAAAAACAAAATTGTAAATAAAACTTTAGAATTTATGATAAACACCAGCTCACAATAAGTCCACTTTAATTCAGCACAGTATTTATTTCTGACTTGGAAAATTACCGATTTTCTATATTATTCGGTAAAAATGCTTTGAGATAAAAAAATATAATTAAATATATTAATATAAGTTTATATTATTAAAAATAGCAAGTAAAATAAACAATAATCAAAACTATTGCTGAAAGTTTATGACTAAATTTCGATTTATATTGTTTATTTGCCAAGTTAATTTTTAAATTTTAAATTGATATTAACCATATGAGCAAAAATAAATACACAGTAGCACACATTAAACAAAATTCGGTACAATATTTTTTTTTTTAAATTTATTTAAGTGCTTTAATTACAGGATCATAGCACTGATAGATGGATAATTTTAATGGATTACATTAGTTATTGTTACATAAAAAACGTTATAGAAATTATTCACTTACAGGAAAACAATTTTTGTAAATTTAAATTTGTTTGATAATGCCGGTTTGGTACTCCTGTACTCCTGTTCCTAGCCGTATAGGTTTTCGATAGTTTCTTGATGGTCGGCTAAGATTTCTCTGCTTGATTTGTTGAGGTGGAAATTTTTTCTTGCTTCTTCATGATTTTTGCATTCTGTTAGGATGTGATTTACTGATAGGTCTTCATTGCACCAGAGGCATCTTGGCTGAAGAGTTTATTTGATGGTATGTTCATGCGTGAGTTTTGTATGACCTATCCGCAATCTGGCCAGAGCTACCTCAAACCTGCGATTAGGTGTTGTATTACTTTATGAAATGTTTCAATATCTTTATGGTTGATTAAGTTGTTGTTGGTTCCTACATTGTGTGCTTCTTTTGCTGAATGGTCTGCTAAAGTATTTCCTGGAATATCACAGTGGCCTGGGACCCACATGAAGATAATTTTTATATTATAATCTTCACTTGCCTTTCTAGCTTCATTATGGATATTTTTAATAATTTAAATGGCAGCTTCATTGGCATGCTCTAGAGATGTTAGGGTTGAACGTGAATCGGTAGCTATTACTGCATTCGTTGGTTTATTTTTGTTTATGATTTTTACTGCTTCGAGAACCGCTATTGCTTCTGCAGTGTAGTTCGAGTTGATGGTGTTTAATTTAAATTTACGTATTCTGTTAGGTGTTATTACTGCTGCAGCGCACGAGTTTTTGGTTTTCGATCCGTCAGTAAAGTAAAATTTGCTTTGGCTATATTTATTTTTTAATTCCAGAAAGTGTTTGATGTATATTACGTTCGAGGTTTCTTCTTTTCTTAGTTTGCAAAGGGTTTTGTCAAACGATAGCTCAAATTTGTTCCACGGAGCTTTAATGAAGTTGGAGGTTTTTATGGTTTTTGTTACGTCGATGTTGTTATCAGTAGCAATTTGTTGGATCAATAAGGATATAGTTTTAGGAAATTTTGGATATTTGTGGTAGAGGTTTGCATATAGTGGATAAAGGGTTAGCTTATGTGCAGGATTTTCCAGGTCGGTGCTTACTTTAGAGGCGTATTTTAACAGTATTTCTTGTCTTCTCTTGTTTAGTGGCAACACTCCAACTTCGCATAGTATGCTATCTACCGGACTCGTTCTGTATGCTCCGCTTGCTAGTGGAGTCCCCAAATTGAGAATCGGATTTAAAATTTTTATTAAGTTGGGTTTAGCAGTACCATATACTAAACTTCCATAATCCAGAACCGGTCTTACTATTGTATTGAATAAATTTGTTATGGATTTTCTGTCAGCTCCATTTTGTATGTTGTTGATTACTCTCAAAAGTTTGTTGCTTTGATGCACTTTGTTTTAAGGTTTTGTATATGTGGTTTCCATGTTAGATTTTCATCAAATGTTAGTCCCAAAAATTTAGCAGTTTCCGCTCTTTGGATGGAGACATTATTTAGTTTCAGCGTTAGATTTATTTGTGTACTTTTTTTCTTTCTGATGATGACCAGTTTTGTTTTATGGGCAGAGAATTTGAATCCGTTTTGGCTGCTCCAGTTTTGTAGAGAATTTAAGCAATTTTGTAGAGTGGTTTTTGCAAATTTTTTATTACTTGTTTTTAGGTAAATAGCAAGATCGTCAACAAATAAGGATTTCTTTATTGGTCTAGGTATGTGTGTGCCTATATCGTTAATTGCAATATTACATAACAGGCAACTAAGGACAGATCCTTGTGGTATACCATTGACTTGATTGAATTTTTTAGATGTTATATTATTTGTGCGGACTCGAAAATTCTATTTTTTAAAAATGATACAAAAAAACTTCGGTAGGTTACCTCGTAGTCTCCACTGATAGAGTGTACGTAATACTTTATATTGCCATACCGTATCAAATGCTTTCTCTATATCAAACAATATTGCGTATGTATTTTCGTTACAAATTAAAGAGTTCTTGATTTCTGTGTCCATACGTACCAGATGATCTAATGTGGACCTGCGCTTTCTAAATCCGCATTGTTCTGAATCGAGAAAACAGTTGGATTCAATGTACCATTCTAGTCTACGGAGTACGATTCTCTCTAATATTTTTCCAATGTGGCTGGTCATCGATATTGGTCTATAGGATGTTGGTTAAAGTTTTTCTTTTGACTGTTTTAAGATGGGTATTATAATTGATTCTTTCCATTCTTCAGGGTAAATTTGCTGGTTCCAGATATTATTAAATATTGCGAGGAGGTAGTTCTTACCACTTGCTGGGAGATTCTGTAGCATTTCCACGTGAATGTTATCAAAGCCTGGAGATGAGCATCGGCTTGTGTTGATGGCATTTTCCATCTCTCTCTCTCTCTGTGATTTGACAGTTGTATGGTTCTAGGTTCTCAGAATTGAAATTTATTTTTATTGTTTCGCTTTTGTATTTATGATCCAGAAAATCTCTTTGATGCTGTTGGTCGTTTGAAACTTTTTCGAAAAATATTCCCATTACATTGGGAATGTCTTCTGGGTCAGTTAATATTAATGTATCTATTTGCAGGGCTGGTATGTTAAGGGGTGAATAAGTTCGTTTGATTTTTCTTATGTTTTTCCAAATTTGGGCTGTTGGAGTTGAAGTTTTTATTGTAGATAGAAAATGATGCCAAGACACTTTCTTTGTGTTTTGATGGCTAGTCTTGCTTTCACTTTTGCATTTTTGTAGTTTATTAAGTTTTCCATTGTCTTGCTTTTTCGATATGTTTTGAGAGCTTGCTTTCTTGCGCGTAGTAAGAGGTTGATATTTTCTGTTCACCATGGAACTTTGCGTTTCTTGTTAGTACATGATGTAGATTGTCGAATAGACTTTTATCAAGCTTCATTTAATATATTGTATAGGTTTGGAATGTTTATAGGGTTATCGTAATTATGTTTAACCTTCTGGTGGGCACGTTAAAAAGGTTACACGGATGGGCACTTGGGGTCTTTTAAGACCCCATGAATTTTCCAGCATATTATGATGCAAATATAGTAAATACAATTTATCAATAATAGCAAATTACTAAAGAATTAATGAATTAGAACCTTATTAACACTAAATAAATTAATTAAGCCACAAATCAGCTATTTTGCAGATCGCTAATAAGAAAAATTATTTCTGGGGTCTTAAAAGACCCCTTGTGCCCATCCGAAGGTGTTTTAACTTTGAAAGTTTTTTTCTACTTCTATAATGATCTTAGCTCAACGTTTATAAACTAATTATATTAGTTAAACATTTATAAGAGATGTCCTAAAATTTCAGCGAGAAATATCTTCAAATTTTAAAGTTATGAACAAAAATAACACCCGGGGGTCCCAAAAGACCCCACGTGCCCACCCGAAGGTTAAGAATCTGTTCTACAGTCTCTGAATATTGTTCCCAATTTGCTTTATTGATTTTCCATCTGGCTGTATTATTATTAGAGGTAACATCTGAATGGTGGAAATCCACTATAATTGGATAGTGATCACTGTTACATAGGTCGTCGTGCACCCTCCAATTCAGTTTGATGGCCAGGCTTTGACTACATATCGTTAAGTCTATTGCTGATAAGGTTTGTGAGCCAATTGCTAGATGTGTATAAGAGTTATCATTTAGTAAGATGCTTTCGGTGGTGTTTTGTAGGAATTTTTCTATTGCTTTACCTCGTTGGTTGGATGTGTCGTTGCCTCATATTGGACTATGAGCATTAAAATCGCCAAATATTATATACGGTTTGCTGAGTTGGTCTGTGATATCAGTAATTTCTTGATGTTTCAGTAGTTGATGTGGTGGAACATATATTGCGATGTACCGGGGTGTAAAATTTTATAAGTAACCTACCCCCAGTAATCGATTTATTTTTGAGCAATGAGACTCTTATTTTTTTTAATTAAATTTAAACATTCAAATAAAATGGTAAATAAAATCAAGCGTTGATACGAACGGTCAAATGTGTGCGCCCATGTGGATGCACGTGCGTCGCTGTCCACATAAAATTTACAACGCCTTGCTTGTAAATTTGCAATTTTATTTTTCAATTTGCCAATTTAATTTTCTTTTTGTCCAAATTTAGTATTAATTATTATTTTTTTTTAACAATCCAGATTCGTTTTTCAAACAATCGAAACAATTTTATCCAAATATTCGTATAAAATTCCCAAACTTTTCAAATTTCCAAATAATTCAATTTAAAAAAAAATCACTTAACATCAAACTCAAATATTTTTTATTTCACAATCCAAAATTTTAATCCAAAATATAATTATTAAAGTAAATGTAATTAATTTTAACGGAGACCAACTCCAGCACGTCCGTACTTTACGGCTTCAACGGCAAAAAGCGTCCCACTTCCTTCGCTTGGTTACCAACTGGACGCCGCGCCGGCGGGAAAAACGAGCAGTTTTAAATATTAACAAAATTAAACAAAAACATACAAAATAACAATATTCTTAAAAATCAAATTAAAAATTCAAAATTTATTAATTGGATTTTGGAACACGACAATATGTTGCATAAGGTTGGTTTTCAATTACTGCTTGGCAGGCCACTTCTTGGATGTGGGTATTTAGTGGTGTTTTTTGTATAAAACAGTTGCTATTAACATATATTGCTACCTCTCCAGATGCTTTTAGACCTTCAGTATGATCGTATCTTACTTGGTCATATTATTTTAGGTTGAAGTGTTTTGCTTGTAGTAGATGCGTTTCTTGTAATGCTATTGATTTTGGATTTAATTTGGATATCAGTTGATGTAGTTCATAGTGATTGTTTATTAGAAAAAGAACTCAAAATAAAAAATTTTAAGTAAATTTGTGGTTTTTAGTATGTATTTATGGTTAAATTCAAAAAATATAAGAATAATACAATACGTAGAAAATCAAAATTCAAAAAATTTAAAAAGGAGACAATTAACACATAACAGGTCTGGATTAAGAAAATTTGAAAAAATGAAAATTTCGTAATACGAAGTACAATATAACGTTATTTCATGGTTATTGCCATTCATCAGTTGTACGCATCGATTACGATTACATTGTAAAATAAGAAGAAAAAATTTTTCAAACTAAACAAAATTATCGACTAAATTGTACAAAATTGACTTACCATAACCTCCAAAGATTATCAAAACTGAACTTGTTACACGAGGTATGAATAATTTAAAAATGATTTGAACTAAGAAATTCGTTTACCTAGCACTGCTAGTTTGAAATCCGAAGGCACTGCCCTCTTAATATGATTTCTAAAAACTTTGAAAAAATTCAAAATTCAAAAATTTACCACGTTTTTTAACCGTGAGGCGTAAAACTAGAAAAAGAACTCAAAATAAAAAATTTTAAGTAAATTTGTGGTTTTTAGTATGTATTTATGGTTAAATTCAAAAAATATAAGAATAATACAATACGTAGAAAATCAAAATTCAAAAAATTTAAAAAGGAGACAATTAACACATAACAGGTCTGGATTAAGAAAATTTGAAAAAATGAAAATTTCGTAATACGAAGTACAATATAACGTTATTTCATGGTTATTGCCATTCATCAGTTGTACGCATCGATTACGATTACATTGTAAAATAAGAAGAAAAAATTTTTCAAACTAAACAAAATTATCGACTAAATTGTACAAAATTGACTTACCATAACCTCCAAAGATTATCAAAACTGAACTTGTTACACGAGGTATGAATAATTTAAAAATGATTTGAACTAAGAAATTCGTTTACCTAGCACTGCTAGTTTGAAATCCGAAGGCACTGCCCTCTTAATATGATTTCTAAAAACTTTGAAAAAATTCAAAATTCAAAAATTTACCACGTTTTTTAACCGTGAGGCGTAAAACTAGAAAAAGAACTCAAAATAAAAAATTTTAAGTAAATTTGTGGTTTTTAGTATGTATTTATGGTTAAATTCAAAAAATATAAGAATAATACAATACGTAGAAAATCAAAATTCAAAAAATTTAAAAAGGAGACAATTAACACATAACAGGTCTGGATTAAGAAAATTTGAAAAAATGAAAATTTCGTAATACGAAGTACAATATAACGTTATTTCATGGTTATTGCCATTCATCAGTTGTACGCATCGATTACGATTACATTGTAAAATAAGAAGAAAAAATTTTTCAAACTAAACAAAATTATCGACTAAATTGTACAAAATTGACTTACCATAACCTCCAAAGATTATCAAAACTGAACTTGTTACACGAGGTATGAATAATTTAAAAATGATTTGAACTAAGAAATTCGTTTACCTAGCACTGCTAGTTTGAAATCCGAAGGCACTGCCCTCTTAATATGATTTCTAAAAACTTTGAAAAAATTCAAAATTCAAAAATTTACCACGTTTTTTAACCGTGAGGCGTAAAACTAGAAAAAGAACTCAAAATAAAAAATTTTAAGTAAATTTGTGGTTTTTAGTATGTATTTATGGTTAAATTCAAAAAATATAAGAATAATACAATACGTAGAAAATCAAAATTCAAAAAATTTAAAAAGGAGACAATTAACACATAACAGGTCTGGATTAAGAAAATTTGAAAAAATGAAAATTTCGTAATACGAAGTACAATATAACGTTATTTCATGGTTATTGCCATTCATCAGTTGTACGCATCGATTACGATTACATTGTAAAATAAGAAGAAAAAATTTTTCAAACTAAACAAAATTATCGACTAAATTGTACAAAATTGACTTACCATAACCTCCAAAGATTATCAAAACTGAACTTGTTACACGAGGTATGAATAATTTAAAAATGATTTGAACTAAGAAATTCGTTTACCTAGCACTGCTAGTTTGAAATCCGAAGGCACTGCCCTCTTAATATGATTTCTAAAAACTTTGAAAAAATTCAAAATTCAAAAATTTACCACGTTTTTTAACCGTGAGGCGTAAAACTAGAAAAAGAACTCAAAATAAAAAATTTTAAGTAAATTTGTGGTTTTTAGTATGTATTTATGGTTAAATTCAAAAAATATAAGAATAATACAATACGTAGAAAATCAAAATTCAAAAAATTTAAAAAGGAGACAATTAACACATAACAGGTCTGGATTAAGAAAATTTGAAAAAATGAAAATTTCGTAATACGAAGTACAATATAACGTTATTTCATGGTTATTGCCATTCATCAGTTGTACGCATCGATTACGATTACATTGTAAAATAAGAAGAAAAAATTTTTCAAACTAAACAAAATTATCGACTAAATTGTACAAAATTGACTTACCATAACCTCCAAAGATTATCAAAACTGAACTTGTTACACGAGGTATGAATAATTTAAAAATGATTTGAACTAAGAAATTCGTTTACCTAGCACTGCTAGTTTGAAATCCGAAGGCACTGCCCTCTTAATATGATTTCTAAAAACTTTGAAAAAATTCAAAATTCAAAAATTTACCACGTTTTTTAACCGTGAGGCGTAAAACTAGAAAAAGAACTCAAAATAAAAAATTTTAAGTAAATTTGTGGTTTTTAGTATGTATTTATTATTATTTCGTATTACGAAATTTTCATTTTTTCAAATTTTCTTAATCCAGACCTGTTATGTGTTAATTGTCTCCTTTTTAAATTTTTTGAATTTTGATTTTCTACGTATTGTATTATTCTTATATTTTTTGAATTTAACCATAAATACATACTAAAAACCACAAATTTACTTAAAATTTTTTATTTTGAGTTCTTTTTCTAGTTTTACGCCTCACGGTTAAAAAACGTGGTAAATTTTTGAATTTTGAATTTTTTCAAAGTTTTTAGAAATCATATTAAGAGGGCAGTGCCTTCGGATTTCAAACTAGCAGTGCTAGGTAAACGAATTTCTTAGTTCAAATCATTTTTAAATTATTCATACCTCGTGTAACAAGTTCAGTTTTGATAATCTTTGGAGGTTATGGTAAGTCAATTTTGTACAATTTAGTCGATAATTTTGTTTAGTTTGAAAAATTTTTTCTTCTTATTTTACAATGTAATCGTAATCGATGCGTACAACTGATGAATGGCAATAACCATGAAATAACGTTATATTGTACTTCGTATTACGAAATTTTCATTTTTTCAAATTTTCTTAATCCAGACCTGTTATGTGTTAATTGTCTCCTTTTTAAATTTTTTGAATTTTGATTTTCTACGTATTGTATTATTCTTATATTTTTTGAATTTAACCATAAATACATACTAAAAACCACAAATTTACTTAAAATTTTTTATTTTGAGTTCTTTTTCTAGTTTTACGCCTCACGGTTAAAAAACGTGGTAAATTTTTGAATTTTGAATTTTTTCAAAGTTTTTAGAAATCATATTAAGAGGGCAGTGCCTTCGGATTTCAAACTAGCAGTGCTAGGTAAACGAATTTCTTAGTTCAAATCATTTTTAAATTATTCATACCTCGTGTAACAAGTTCAGTTTTGATAATCTTTGGAGGTTATGGTAAGTCAATTTTGTACAATTTAGTCGATAATTTTGTTTAGTTTGAAAAATTTTTTCTTCTTATTTTACAATGTAATCGTAATCGATGCGTACAACTGATGAATGGCAATAACCATGAAATAACGTTATATTGTACTTCGTATTACGAAATTTTCATTTTTTCAAATTTTCTTAATCCAGACCTGTTATGTGTTAATTGTCTCCTTTTTAAATTTTTTGAATTTTGATTTTCTACGTATTGTATTATTCTTATATTTTTTGAATTTAACCATAAATACATACTAAAAACCACAAATTTACTTAAAATTTTTTATTTTGAGTTCTTTTTCTAGTTTTACGCCTCACGGTTAAAAAACGTGGTAAATTTTTGAATTTTGAATTTTTTCAAAGTTTTTAGAAATCATATTAAGAGGGCAGTGCCTTCGGATTTCAAACTAGCAGTGCTAGGTAAACGAATTTCTTAGTTCAAATCATTTTTAAATTATTCATACCTCGTGTAACAAGTTCAGTTTTGATAATCTTTGGAGGTTATGGTAAGTCAATTTTGTACAATTTAGTCGATAATTTTGTTTAGTTTGAAAAATTTTTTCTTCTTATTTTACAATGTAATCGTAATCGATGCGTACAACTGATGAATGGCAATAACCATGAAATAACGTTATATTGTACTTCGTATTACGAAATTTTCATTTTTTCAAATTTTCTTAATCCAGACCTGTTATGTGTTAATTGTCTCCTTTTTAAATTTTTTGAATTTTGATTTTCTACGTATTGTATTATTCTTATATTTTTTGAATTTAACCATAAATACATACTAAAAACCACAAATTTACTTAAAATTTTTTATTTTGAGTTCTTTTTCTAGTTTTACGCCTCACGGTTAAAAAACGTGGTAAATTTTTGAATTTTGAATTTTTTCAAAGTTTTTAGAAATCATATTAAGAGGGCAGTGCCTTCGGATTTCAAACTAGCAGTGCTAGGTAAACGAATTTCTTAGTTCAAATCATTTTTAAATTATTCATACCTCGTGTAACAAGTTCAGTTTTGATAATCTTTGGAGGTTATGGTAAGTCAATTTTGTACAATTTAGTCGATAATTTTGTTTAGTTTGAAAAATTTTTTCTTCTTATTTTACAATGTAATCGTAATCGATGCGTACAACTGATGAATGGCAATAACCATGAAATAACGTTATATTGTACTTCGTATTACGAAATTTTCATTTTTTCAAATTTTCTTAATCCAGACCTGTTATGTGTTAATTGTCTCCTTTTTAAATTTTTTGAATTTTGATTTTCTACGTATTGTATTATTCTTATATTTTTTGATTGTTTATTAGTCCATTACAATTCCATTGTAGGAATGCTACGGTGTTAATTGATTTGATGGTGTGGTTTATTTTAGCTTTGATCCGAATCTTCGGATAGCAAATTCTCGAAGGCGTTTGTAATTTTTGTAAATTGGATTTTTGTAGAACGGCTAGTTAGTAATGGGTAAAGTTCGTGTAGCATACGTACAATTAGGTTTGGATCACTTGAGTAGAGTGTTGAGATGCTTTTGATATCTTTGTTTCCCTTTGCTTTGTCTAAAAACTCTCTAAGTGTTTCAAAAGTTAAAGGATAAGTTTTATTTTCAATTTCAAGGTGTTTTTTAATAAATTCAAAAAAAATATAAGAATAATACAATACGTAGAAAATCAAAATTCAAAAAATTTAAAAAGGAGACAATTAACACATAACAGGTCTGGATTAAGAAAATTTGAAAAAAATGAAAATTTCGTAATACGAAGTACAATATAACGTTATTTCATGGTTATTGCCATTCTTCAGTTGCACGCATCGATTGCAACTGAAGAATGACAATAACCATGAAATAACGTTATATTGTACTTCGTATTACGAAATTTTCATTTTTTTCAAATTTTCTTAATCCAGACCTGTTATGTGTTAATTGTCTCCTTTTTAAATTTTTTGAATTTTGATTTTCTACGTATTGTATTATTCTTATATTTTTTTTTTGAATTTAACCATAAATACATACTAAAAACCACAAATTTACTTAAAATTTTTTATTTTGAGTTCTTTTTCTGTTTTTTAATAGTTTCAAAATCCTCATCTCTATTTTGGCTACAAGTTGATGAATCGCTATCTACTACGGATTTTGCTTGTTTTGGGTTTTTCATTTTCTTTTTCGGTGGTTTTGCCATGATTATATTTTTAATTACATTGGGATTTGATATTTGTGGTATAGGTATTTCAATAGGTTGTTTTTCAATGGTCGGTGAAGGTGTAAGATTTTCGCGTGTGCGTTTTGCGACAGTTGTTTCTTTCTGCTGGGTGTTTTGGTTTATTGTTTGGTTGTTGGAATTTATTTGATTCAGGTTTATCATTTGTGCTTGATTTCTTGTCTCAGGATTTTGTGGAGTAACTTCTGTTTCAGCGATTAAATTATTTTCAATTATTGTATTGTTAAATTGGCAATTTTGTGCCAAATGACCAGGTTTTTTGCATTTTGTGCATGTTTGTGTGTCACTTGCTATGAATATTTGATACTCAGTGTTATCAAATTTGATAATGATAGAAGTTGGGATTTGACTGTCTTCGCAATCCTGAACGTAGACTTGGCGTCTGAAACTTAGTATGTGAGAATACTCAGAATCTTGTAAACCTGCTCTTAGAGAAATTATCGGTGATAAGGGTTTTATGTTGTTGGTGTGTAGTGCTTCTATAATAATACTGTGAGGTATGAATGGGCACACATTGGAGAGAACTAGTCGTTTTGCTAGAGTTATTAAACGTCGAATCTGTACTTGAATGTTTTCCACTACTATGGTTGGGTAATTTGTTATAAGTTTGTTTACCATTTCTGTATTTGTAAGGTAGATGCAAATTCGACCGTTTGATAAGCGAGAAGCAAATAAAATATTTTTTGGATTAATTATTTCTCCAATTGCTTTTACATAGGAGCGTAGTTGTGTTTCACTTGAGCATTTAAAATTATTGCCTGTTCTTTTGATGGAAAATTTGTTGTTGTAGGTTGTAAGGATAATTTTATTTTGTCAACGAAGGTGACATTTTGTGTTTTGTTTGTATCTGTTGAGTTTTTGTTATTTAGCGTAGTGTTGATTTTATTTGTTGTTATTGTTGATAATTAGTAGTGTTGTTGACAACCGCTAGATATCACTTGAACACCAGCGATATATCAGCCTCCTTTGAAAAAAAGTAAATAGCCACCTGCACCAGGGGTAGGTACCTGGAGGAGGTGGATTCTATATAGGGTAGCTAGGTGTTAGGTTTTAGGATGGTTAATTTGGAAAAATAGGAAATTGCGTATAAATACCTTAAATTTACAATTTTGTACGGAGCACAATCAACGCATGTGTACACATTTGGTTCATATCCACCACTCCTACAATATTTATTTTCTAAATTATATATATCTATTTGATAAAATGATTTTGGGTTTCAAAATTCAAATTTACAAACTAAAATTTTTCCGATTTTATTTAAAATAATTCAAAAAATATACTATCACCACAAAATACAAAAAAATAAATAATGTTTATGATCCAGAAACATTTGGGGTGATTAAAAATCGATAAAGTAATTATTACATTTTTCTTTTTTATTTATTACTTATTGTCTCAATTGAGTATTCACAAGCACAACTACTTGACAGAAAAATTTTCTTATCGGAAAATTTTCTTCATTCTACTATGGAAAAACACTGAAATTGCTTTTACTTTTATTATTAGGTATTGAATGTACGAGTAATATAAATAGATTGAAAAAGATTGAATTGAGATTAACTGGAGATTTCTAAAAATTATTGTTGCGGTATTCTGTAATATAATTTAAGGCATGCAGTATGCAAATACATTATAGTATACGTAATTTACTGCAAAAAAATATGTAATGCAAATTATAATATTTTATAATATATTTTGACCAAGACACGAAATGCGAACCATTCACGTATTGTCTACTGTTCCACACAATACCAGAAATATCTCGAGTTTGTATGTACTTATTTTTAATATGTTGGGCATTGTATAACTTTTTAAATAAATCTTTTCATTAAAAAATTATTATGTAAAACAATAATTTATTACAATTTTAATAGAAAAATTCATACATAAGCAACGCCGAACACTAACAGTAAACGAACAAAATGAGATTTATAATCTTCACTAAACCTATACCTATTTATTACTACATGAATGGTAAGCACAAAGTTTGTACTTACAAAGAAACGCAACTTATTTAATTCATCTTGAAGTGTATCAAGTCATTGAAGACCAGCCGTAAGAATTAAGTCGCATACAGGCTATAATTGTTAAAAAATTATAAATCATAATAAAACCACTACCAGCTAATGTTGGATAGTTAATAGAAACTTTCTTCCTTGCTACACTACTACCCTGATCTGCTGCTGTGGCATTTCAGTTCTTTCGGGACTGTTACCTTTTTATTGATTTATTTTGCTCTTTTTTTTGTATTCGTCTTCTTCTTTCAAACCTAACGTCGAACCTATTTTTTTAATTTTAGAATTTTAGGAATTTTAGAACAAATGCTCAGATTTAAACGCATTTTAACCCACGTAAAGTTTTCAAACTACTGTGCGCCGTAGTGTTTGATAGAATTTGAACTTGTCAAAGCCTAAAATGTCAAAAATTCGAAGCTTTTTGACTGGCACTTTTGTTATATGTATTGACCTCACCAATAATGAATTTAAGATGAAGTTTCTGCAATGAAATAAAAAAAACATGAGTAGATTCTGAATTTGAATTTAAAAGGAAATCAATTTTTGTATATTATGTTGACTTATTTTCTTTTACGTGCAAGCCATAGAATAAAAATTAATTAAAAATTTTTTTTTATGTTTGAATAAATAGTTTAGCTACATAAAAGTTGAAATAAACAAAATTATACCTGCAGTTTATAATTTTATAGACAATTAACAGATTTTGCACCAATTTATAGATTTATAGTGACATCATTAGTTTCAATTTTCAGTGACGTTTAGTTACCAACCGATTAAAACAAATAATTGCGTTTCATAATTTCAATACGTGATTGGATTTCAAAATGATTTTGTTTTAGGCGCAAGTTAGAAAAATGATTAATTGTTCATAGGAATATATTAAATTTGTTATATTCTCACTTTTAATTTGGTTGAGTAAGGTCTACGTATTATGATGGTTTGGCAACCGTTAGATGTTACGATATGCTTGATGCTATAAAGTTATTTTTAAAAATTTTATTTAGTTACGTGAATTGATTAATCTTCTGACGTTTCCCGCGATTTTTGTAAGCTAACCAAAGTAATGTTTTTGTTATCTTGTATACCTCCGTTATCGCTGTTATATCGTACTACTATATACTCCTAATTGATAATTTCCTTATTTTCCCAAATATGTGTTGAGAATAATGTACGTAAACCAAAATATTGTATAAATTTGTAGGTACATACAAACTGTTTTAGATTCTTCTAAAAATGAAAAAAAATGTAGCAAAAGCCTATAAATTGAAATTGCATAGCAGAGTTGAAAATTAAAAAAAAAGTTGTTATTCTATATAATATAATTTTTATAAATTTTAATTACATATATTGCTATGCTATTGCAAAACATGCTATGTGCTAAATATTGCTCAAGTTTCTAAGATATACTGTTTGAGACCTTCAATGTTCCACTCAAAAATAATAAAAAAATAATTTTCTCTGATTATTTTTTTCTTAATTTGGTTTTAACGATTTACTTAGGAATAAAAAAATATTAAGGATCTTTAAATGGTTATACTGGCTCTCTAGTATTGCACATTATATAATATTAGTACTCCTGGATATTGTTATTTGTTTGTGATTCTTATTTTCACTTTACGAATTTTTATTTGACTACCAATTCTATAAATTACTGGGTTTTATTAGTAGACATTATGTATTAGTAAAATTACGATTTACAAGCTAGAATTTTAATGTTTTTATTTCTCATTTATTTTTATACCCACACACCTGTCCCTTTCGGTTGTTCAATAACATTTTTGAATATGAATGTATTATTGTAATGATAAAAGAGATTGAATTCTAAAAATGGGTTTGTTTGTGTCGTGGTTTGAAAGTCACGTGTTAAAGGCTGTTAATCTACTATGTAATCAGCAAGTATTCAGTTTATTGTATCTCTTCGAATTCACATAATGACTTTCATTTCTTAAAGAAATATAATAGAAATAATGTAATTTACGGAATCTCGATTATAAAATAAAAGGCTTTGTATACTCATAATATTTTCTTAATAGTTTCCTTCATTTTAACAAGATATTATGTCATAAATAAATCACCAGCAAACTTAAATATAGAGAGTTTGATATTATTACAGGTATTATTTTATAAACATTAATCTAATAGTTTTACAAAATATTTTGGCACAATAAAATAATATTTGATTTTGCTTTATTAATTAGTTTATAATATCCAGTTTTAGAAGTAAATTATTATGGAATACTCTCATATTTTATACAAGAAGATTGGAATTATTAAAAAGCTCTTTGACGGTGTTTATTTTATATTTACTACTTTGAGAGATTTAATGAAATGATTCAAACACATTTTATTGTTGTTGAAGTTTATTCAATTCATGATAAGTCTCTTAATCGTACTCTGCTTTCGATTAATTTTTCAGTACCTTTTATAGTAAACTCACGATCCCGTGCTTACCGCAAAAGAGTATGTTGACTCGAGAGTACAGATGAACTTTCGCTATACAAAAACAAAAATCAATACATTTAAGTAATAGTACTTTGAAGTGAATAGTAAGTATATCACATAAAATCCATATTGGTGTTCATTATAAATTTGATTAACCGAAATTGTAATTATTTGTTTTCTAATTTATAATTTTTAATTCTATCAATATAGGTATATGCTCTAGACGTCAGTTAAAAGATGTTAAACGTATCTATCACTTTAAATTAGTAAACTTCAGTCAAGCAATAAACTTCTGATGTTAAACCAAGTATTTAATATCAAGTCTGAAATTGACAAATTATGAACTGCCAAGTTCAAAGTAGACAAATCCCAAACTGTTATTAATGATTATAATTACTGTCACACAATTTAACTGCTTGTTTCGAATTTAAAATGTTCAAATGTATTAAACGATAAATAATAATTTTAATAAGTATGTACTTTTTTTAAATAATTATTTAACCAAAATTTTCAAGAGATTCAGAATCCATAGTTGATAATACTTGGAAAGGTTCAAACTCAAAGTGTTCATGAAACCTTGTTCGTTGGATAATTTATATTAAAATTGGAGTATCTCCTTGGAACAGTTTTACATTTTTATTTTTATTTGAAAAGTTTTGAACGTAACACCTCTATTTCAGAGAGCGTTAAAATGTATTCGTTTTTTTCTGTTGCAAGAAAATTTTAGTAATTTCATTATACCCTTTGATATTTTTTGTAATTCGCATGCACATTAATTCAAGAATTTTACTGTTACGAAACAAGAATTTAAAAAACATTAAAATTCTCATGTAAAATCGACATTGTATTCCTTATCAGGAATATAGTTATGCTACTGCCAGAAGCAGTTGGTGGTTGTCGAGCTCATATCTGACACTTCTATTGTAACCGTTTTTGGTATGCATTTGAATTTTTTCCATAAATTCTCAAAGGATACATTTTAATTTCCCGTCTTTTAAAATATAACACATTTCTTAATTTTTCCAACTGTTATTTGATACTTTATGGATTTTAGTATCAAACTTCTTTTATAACCTCAATTTACTACCCAATTAGAACCGAGGTAGTGCAAACGCTTGAAAACGTAGAACCATTTTTCAAATAAACAAATTACATCCTCATACTTTTTAAATTGAAATAAAAGATTGCGACGTTACAGCATTTCTTCTAAGAAATATTGCAGAGAATACTTTATTTTAGAAGTTATCGACGATATTCAATAAAATTGATGACGGATTCTCAACAGAAATTATTTAAGTTTCTTTGATTTTTTTTTAAATCAAATTTATTTTCAAGTCTCGACTGATGTATTACTATACAACAATAATAAATTGAAAGCTATTTAGAGTCAATCTTCTATTGTCTTTTAATAAAGTGGTTCACTATATCTACCAAGCATTGCTGCCACTATTATCAAATAAATTATGAGCTCTATAGCAATAAAATAATGGCTCATACTTTTCATGTACCTACCGGTTCAAAAAAGTTAAATTAAGTATTAAGTGCTGATTGTTTGATGAAATAGAACCCACGCAATATTCGTCCTAAAGTACTCATTAACAAAAGAGACCTAAAAATTAAAAACAAATTAATCAACAATTCATGCCACCAAAAATATACAATTAACTCAATAAATACTTAATTTACAAAGTTAAAAAGGAAGTACAATATTTTAATTTTTATTGTAGACCCAGTACAACGAATTAAATTGTATATTTTCGTAAAAATTTCACAAATAATAAAAAAATTGTTTAATATCCGCATAAATGGATATAGATTTTCGCTTAAAAATATTTCCACAAAGTTTTGCAACATAATTAGTTTTATTGTATTGCATGCAAATATTCGCAAGAGTATTTCCTAAAAATATTACCACCACGCAATTTTTATTTCGTAATTTAATGGAATTTAAAAATTCCATAAACTGAATGTTATTATAATAAACATCATTTTAGTAATAATTCCAAAATTCTTATAATAAATTACGAATATTTTTTTAAATGTATTAGTTATGGGTATTTCAATACAAATTCAATACAAAGTCAATTTTGCATATTATTTGTGTGGTATGATTAAAAAAATCTGAATTAATGTGTTTTAAATTTAAATTTTTTTATGACAACATTATAAACCCAACGAAAAGTAAATTAGTGCAGCAATATCACGACGAACAATACAAAGAAAACTTTGCGGTAGCACTGCGGACTTATAAATTGATTCTCTGGCAAATGTCACTTGACATATTATTTAAATGGTTTTAATTTTGCTTTGCATGTCATACCTAAATACTTTGTATGCTGCATTTTTTATTTAACATTATTTAACATAAATTATTTATCTAAAAGAAAAAATTTACTGGGTGCACTATTAACATATTTCTTTGTGTACACAAATTCGTAATAATATTTATTTTACCATGAACACGACATGTCTTACTGCAAGTCCTTTGATCTATATAAATGAAATGTAAATAAATTATGGTAGTTAGAACTAAATATGCAATTTTTAGAACTCGAATTGATATGAAAATTTTTTAATGAAAATTGCAGACAAAATATTATTTCAACTGCTGTTATTTTCGGTTCGAACCTGCAATTTGCAAAACATTGCAGTTATGAATATCCGGCTTCAATAGATACCTATCTATTTAACGCTAATTGAACTAAATTTTCAATTATTTCAAATCAAATCTGCAGTCAGAAATTATACGCTACATTACAAAAATTCTATACTCGAATATCAAAAAAGTATTAATATTTCAAAACACGTCCTGAAATATTTTATGCTAAAATTTACCTCTATATTTGAATTTGGTAATGGATTTCAGGAGCTGACTACTAATCGGTTTTATAAAATCAAGTCAGCATTAAACGCTGTTCCATTTGAATAATTTATTAATATAGTAAAATATATTTGTATAAATTGTGTTTGTAAACTTATTTGTGTGAATTTTTTATACTTAATACAATTTTGAAAGCATATAGGCATGTAAGCCATTCGAAAATTCAATTTCCAGGACTATTTTATTAAAAAAAAACCCTAAATGAAATTTCAATCTCTTTAATTCCTAGAGATATTCAACTTGAAAGTTGCATTCAGATTACTTGCATGCATAACTTTGTGAACTGCTTAGAAAGCCACGATTATCTTGACGAAAACAGAATCGTGGTGGATGCTTGAATTGTTAAGATTTGAAATTCCTTGGAAATTTAAATTTAACTAAGAGCGAATCACCTTCCGTGATTGTGCTTACTTAACTTAGTAGAAAAAGTATTTGATGCAACTTTCAGGTATTTGCGTGTAAAGAAATGAAATATAGGGCGCCACCGTATACCTAGAAATTACCAATGAGATTTTAAACTAACCTGGTCCGTCACGTTATGAGTTTGACTTCATAATAAATCTAAAATAAAGGTATTAAATAAATTAATGTACGATAATTTTCATTTTTGGGCTAGAGGTGAAATACCTGTAGATAATGATGAAATTTAAACTACGATATTAATAAAAATATTACGGTTATCGTGATTTTCAGTTGTAGATTAAAAGAAAATTATATATTAAATCAAATGGATTAAAAAAGTTAAAGCAGAGCATAGCATATGATACACAAATATCTATATTGGTTTGTATAAAAAAGTTTTTTCCTATTAATTTGCTAGTTTGTACGGTATCATTCCATTACAGGTCCTGATGAAGAGGAAAAATTAAAGACCTCGAAACGTCGATCGATAAAAAACTGTTTTATTTGACTGTCCACCATCCCCACGATCCTGTTTAATTGATCATTCAGTATGGACGCGACTCTAGAAGTTGATATGATGGTACCTTTTTTGTTTTGAGTTATTTCTTTCTTTTTTCTTCTTCATATTTTGGAGCTCCGGGTGCACAATTTCGACAATGTTGTACGGTCAGAGACGTAGCTACTCAATATTTCACTTGTTATGAGACAATGTGTATAGTATTCTTACCAATATTGCTATCTTTTTCTTAGAGTTATATTTTGCAGATCGTAAGGTATTTTTGTCTTTGAGTGGCGAACTCTTCTCTCCATTCAAATATCACTTATTTTCAACCAATAGAGTGTTTGCTCAGACTCTGTTAGAAATGCTTCCAGTACTTTCTCTGTTTTGCTTACCAGTTTATTGGCATCTGTTCTGCTGACAGAACAAATCTCATAAGGTTGAATTTTTTTTATTAGGTACCTGCGTCTACTTGCGTCTGTAACACTGGGGGCTACAAATGGGATATTCAGCTCCCGCAAAGTTTTAGCAACTTCTACATACAATAGGTGTCTGTAACTGTGGTATTGAGCGAGGGAGGTTATTTTAAGTACGATTTTTATTGCTTAGGCCTTATTAGGGTATAGGCCTTATTAGGCTCAGGTACCTTAGGATCATAAGTTATAGTAAAAAGAAACGTACTTACAATTTTTGGGCGAGTTGTGTTATTGCTGAAGTGGGGAACTTTACAACGTATAAGGAAAATGGCGAAAATTAGAGAAACAAAAACCCTTTTTAAATTAAAATCAATCAAAAAATTGAAGTCGACACAAATAAATTGGCACGCTTATATGCATCAAACCGATGTCCAACGCTTGGATGAATTACACAAATCGTTAACTTTCAATGAAATTAATATGTTGAAACATGTAACGTAAACAGAAAATACTGGAAATATTCTCAAAAATCATAAAAACATATTAATAATGTTATAAAGATAAGCCTTATAGCAGCAGATTGCGAATTTATTTTACAGGTCAGTAATTTGTAATGTGGTCTTTAAAAAGGCCAACGTCGAAGCCTGACGAATACAAACTTTGGTTTGAAATGAGTATACAGTGTAATACAAAATAAAAGTACAATTTGAAATAATCAATTAAGTTACTTTTGAAAACTTGTTAACTAAGTTAGAATCTAGATAAAGTAAGTTTAATAATATACACTTCATATAATTGTTTTCCAAATGTAAAAATGTAATTTTTTGGTTTTCTTTTACGCACGCATGTTAGACACTTTAAAAGTTTATTTTATAGTTTGATTGTGTTTTGTTATTATCTTAAGATAATTTAAGTTTAGTCATTCAAATAGTAGTTTCAATTTTAAGCCAATAAGGAGATACAGTTTATAATTATTATAAACAATAATTTGATTGCAGTATAACACGACAACAGTGTTATTCTTTGCTTTAAATGAAACCAAATATTCTTATAACTATAGTTTAGTTAGATAAACAAAATTTAACTATTTTTTGTGTATATTCTAACATAAAGCGGCTAATATGCTTAACGGTAAATGTTAAAGTAAGTGTCAATTTGCCGAAAAATTTAAATAAGGAATGTGCATTGAATGTTCGCTGTTATGCATCAATTCTGAAAGTAGTTAATTGTAGATATATTCCGTAGAAAATGAACTGGAAATAAAAAATTTCAAGTAGATTTGTTGTATTTAGTATTTTTTATAGTATATTTACTATATTACTAAATATATTAATTGACTTACATGTTAACATGTAATTCAATTAATATACTTAGTAAAATATTTGCACATGTTAATAACTATACCATATTATATTTACTCTATTAAACTGAACTACACTAAACTTTGAAATAATACAATTTTAAAATAATGATAGAATTAATATAAAATAACAAATAAAAAGAATAGAATTTTAACAGTAAAGTGAAAAAATACATGAAAAATTATTATGTAAACAACATAGAAAAGACTTTAACATCATTTGGAATTGCCCGGTATAATAACGAGAAAGACTGGCACGAAACGGAAAAGATAAGAAATCATTCAAATCCAATCGCGATTTCAACGATAAGAGAACAATTTTGAGTAGATTCCTGGCAAAGAAAAGAGGACGTGACGTATTATTATGTCCTTTAGATCCCTTATTTGATTTTAAAACAGATGACATTGCTATTGTTAACACATTAAATGGTATCTCTGCGTTGGTAAAGAATTCGAGCAGCCTTCTTCATGCTCATGTAAGCGCTAGAATTAAGCGAAAGGTTCATACCGAAGAAGATCTCAATAATAATTTTGAATTGAAAAGAGAATCCTTCACTACAGCCATAATAACCTTGATGACAATGTTAAGGAAGACAAGGTTGAGGAGACATTAGATAAGACTTTTATCGAGCTAAACAGGGAAGTTGTATACATGAATAATAACTCCAAAGAACCAAAGATTTATAAATATGGTGATTAAATTTCGAGGGGAACGAATGTACTCACGAATTATATTCATTCTTAGAGAGAGTTGATAAGTTAGCCAAAGCAAACTAGCTAACGAATTATAGAGATACGACATCGAGAAAGCATTTGAATAGAGAATTAGATCGGATGATTGAATTTGGAGTTGTTGAACAATCGGAAAGGGCGTGCTCTTTTCCTGTTCTCCTTGTAAAGAAGAACAACGGCGAATTCAGGTTTTGTTTTGATGGAAGAGAATTAAATGGAGAAACAAAGAGAGATAGCTATCCAATTTGATCTAGCGATAAAATTTTGAGTAACTGAAATATTCGGGTTTTATCGTTGATAGGAACGAGTTGCGCACGGATCTGAATAAGGTAGATGCAATAGTGAACTTTCCCATTCCTAAAACTACCAGTGACATTTAGAGGTTTAGAGGTGACATTTAGAATGTGTGGTTGGTAGCGGCAATTCATACCTTATTTTTTTACGTTGATTGCGCTTCTATGAACGATCTTCTGAAAGGTAGAAATACGGGTCAGAAAATTAGTTGGAGGTGGCGATCAAATCTGTGAGTCAAAATCAAATTTTTGAGTGCTCCTGATTTTTTTATCCCGTTTACAATTCAGTGTGATGCCTACTGGTTAGGTTACGTAATAACGCAGCAACAGAAAAGTACAAAAGTTGCGATAGTCTTCGCTTCAAGGAGTCTGTCTAATAGCGAAAGAAATTTTTGAACGAAAAATAGCACCTCAGTCCCATGATGTATAATATACTATTATTATGCCGATCGTTGTTTATTTTAATCTTTTTAGGTTCTAACGAGCAGTTGATAGGATTAAAATCCGTGCATATTGGCAAAACTAGTTTATTTCACATTTGAAAGATTTTTTTGATAAAGAAAGGATAATAAGTTCTCTGAACGTAGTGATCCACTTCTGAAGGACCGCTTGCATAAGTAACGATTGTTTGCTTATCCGGAATTCCGGAAATTTTTGTAAATATAAAGCGGGTAGCACCCTTTTAGCAAATTTTGCGATAGTTATGATCCCTATTCCCACGCCCAGCTAAAACTGAGTTTCAGTGGAAATTCAAGAGTCTGGTTGCGTTTCTCAGCTCCGGTTCTCTCCGCACCGGAGGCTCCGAGCCGTTTTGACGAACGCTGTACTCACTACAAATATCTTCCTAGACAGGTCCTACTCGGCAAAGCGTGCTACTTTAATTTTAAAATTACCTGGAAATGAAATCATTTGATGACCAAATGGCCGAGAGTGAAATAAACAGGAGATCAAGTTACCAAGATCAAATTACTGGGGGCCAAATTACCGGCTACGACGTATGAGTTCAACTTTTATATTTGTTGAACATAATATATTGTATACCTAATATTTAAAATTTGAAAGTTGATAAAAGACATGAATAGCTGCAGCACTGTGAGGTAAAGCAAACTGATAGGCTAAAGAGCGAAAAACCAAGATCCTATTTCTGGGCGTGTCGGATACACTGCTGTGATCTAAAAGCTGGTTTACACTATGAGATTTCTCGTACGACTTGTCATATTAGATTATACTATTCTAATATGAGCCAGAATATTCGTAGTGTGTATTAGTCGTATAGAAATATTTTTACGTTCACACTATACAATTTTTGGTATTTAGTAACATAAAAACAAAAAAATGCAATGCGAATTGCTTACGATTTTAGATAGGATTTTACATACGATAAAATCACATGAAAAATTTCATTGTTTTAATTGTAATTATTAATTATTATTATTATATATTTTTATATTATTATTATATTTTTTGAAATATGTTCAATGTGTATTTCAGAATATTGAATCACGGTTGACTGAAATTCTCTGATAGCAATATTTTTTATTAATTTTAAAATAGTAAAAAAGTTAATGTTGCATGTGCGTGATACAATTATTTTAAAAGCAAAAAATATGAATGGCTTTGATGAATATAACGTGGTTATTTTATTATATTTTGTCTATTGTATGGAGCATACAAATGCGAAATGTGTGTTATTATCCTAGTAGCTTTTTAAATTAAATGTATTTATTGAATTTGCATAATAATAAGTTATAAAAATACACATGTACTACTACAACATATGGTTAGGCTTCTCTAAAACAAATCTCACGGGGGGTGCAAATACTGCGGCTTGCTTTACTCATCAAGTAGCGTTTCATTAAAAAGAATTTGGTAATAATTTTATTTACTTGGGAGTTTTTGATATATTATCAATAGTGAGTTTGTATAGAAAATAAGCACTCAAAATACATTTGAAGTTGGATCTGCTCGTTGTGAATCATCCGAATAACACTTAAATGTATCGAGTTACATTTAGGGGAAATACCGTGCTGGTAGTAAACTATTTAGAATTAGTATACTTATAAATTTATTTTTATTTCTTGCATTTTTACCTAAAAAAGAATAAATTGTAACATTTATATCATTTGCAGGTTCCAAGTTCCTATGTTCGGAAGTAATAGCACCAATAAAAAGTGACATAGATGACATCAGTTTAATAATTATAAATTTCGAAGACTTAACCACAAAGCCAGCACCATCGTTGGAAAGCAGTCCAGTAGTAAAAGGACGATTTAGTAAATGTAAGATATAAAAATAACTCAAACGTAACTGATATATTACATAAACTTTATTATTTATTTGAATTGGAAAAGTGCAATATGATTTTCTTCAAAGCTTATTTGCAAATTTTTTGTTATTAGTTTTGGCTAATTTCCAATTAATGATTGATGTGTCTAACTGTAAAGTTATAACCAAACAATTGTCAACTTTATACAGTAACACATAACACATTTATTATACAAGATGCATACTTCTGTTACATAAATTTACAAAGCAACCACTAAATTCGTAATAATCTCATCAGGACTGAAATAAATTTTCTATTGGGAAATACCTAATATGAATTATTATGTGAAATCATTATAAAACATTCTAAATAATAGTCTTTCTAAATTTTTGTTTTCTGAAGATTTCGAAGCGGTTAAAAAGAAGTCTTGTGTGATCTATGTATAAAGCAATTACGCTTGGTTATAAAACGCTTTATTATATAATTTACAACGCTTATATAAGTTTTAAATTATGAAAAACGAGACCATTTTAAATTTTATTGCATAAAAGAATAAATAAATTTTTGAATAGTTGATCGGGCCCGAGCATCGTTTCGACAGAGTTTAAGAATAGGATCTAATTTACGTGGACGTGGGTTAAGGTTAGCTGGATATTTAACACCACCAAGTGATGTAACTGCGGCAGAAGAAGAAGCTGATACCCTAGAACAATGGTATGTAAAAATATTGAATTCGTACATTTACAGTAAATAAATCCAAAATTATATGTTATGTTTGTTATAATCCACTGTTTTTAGAATTATTCAATTTATTATATCGTGAAACTTTATATCAACCTATTTAACTATTAAAAGCAAACAATAATGATGTGATATAAAATATTCACTCTTTTATTCTCCGCATCTTCCATTTATCAAAATTACTGATTTGCTTATTCAAAAAGATTAATAGTTTAGCTAGTAAATTTTATCTCGTTTCAAATGTCATGAGCAAAAATAAAAAATATCCTAAAATTTTCACTCTTTTAGCAGCTACAAATTACCATCATTTATAAAATCTTTCAGGACGTCCACGAACCTTATACTACCCCATTTGCCTTAAATATTTAAATTTTATATTATGTAGCAGTAATTAATGGTATGTTTGATTTTAGCCCATTAACATCGAATTCGCCTACACCAATTTTAGAACAAACATGGGTATCAAGGACTGAAACTTTGACTGCTACAACACATACTACAATACCCATTCCCTCCCATAATGAATATACCGCCCTTACAGTATCACATAGTGCTCCCGCAAGTCACCAGGCTTCTTTTGAAAGAGGTGAAAGCGTTGAACGTGGAAAACCACCTATAGCAAATAGGTAATTATAAACAAAACATGCATATGTACATAATATTTATATATCTCATAATATGTCCAGTTCATTATTGACTAATTCATATTTGAAGTTAGAATGCTAATGTATTTTTTTAAATTTTTACGTAACAGACTAGCCAAATTAGAATTTCAATTGAAAGTAAATTAAGAGTCGATCAAATCTGATCCATTCGATAAAAAACTAAATTTTAGTGCTTGACGCATGTCATTCTTTAAAATCTGAACACTGTCATTTTAGACAAAAATCGAAATTAATACTAGTTCAAATTTTTTGTCAAAATTTAATCTAGTTTAATTTTAGAATTTTTAACTTTTTACTCGAGTTTCACGTTTTGGCTCGAAAATCGATAGAAAGTTAAGGATCTATAGGCGGTGACTTTTACTACGATTAAGTACGAACAATTACCTAACAACACTCTATATTATTGTAATTCTTACAAGAACTACAAAATTGCAATTTCTTTAAGTAATTATTATATGCATATGCTTGTTGAACAAATTATATTTTGCATTAAATGTAACTCCTTAATATTTTAATATAAAGATTTTTTAGATCACATATTGGCAATAAAGTAACTCATGCAACCAGTTTGGACGCTATTGCAAGGAGACAGTGCTTTAAAAGTGGATATCCGTCTATAAATGTTTGTAAGTATGTAAAGAAAAGGTATAATAAAGAATGGAGGTAAATAATGCTTTTAATTATTAGACCATCATTAATTACCATTTCCTATGTATAGTTTGATAATGAACGTTTTGACCTAATTAAATTAGTAAATTGTAAAAACTTTCGGGAAAATATAAAAGGAATCTATGTAAAATGATAATTTAAACCTAATACAAAAAAAAATAAATAATAATATACTGAGTTTGAGAAAACTGAAGATTTATTTCACAATGGTTAAATGTATAATAAACTTTTTATTTGGAATATAGTAATATTATTATTTCTTGAGGTTTTACCATGTGTTCGTTTTGTAACCTGTATTATGAAATATTTATAAGTAATATAATAATATTAATTAAGGTTTCATAATAATAATAATTACTGTGCATTCCATTGTAATACTGTTTAAACTGACCGAAAAGTTGATTTGCACCAAATTTGCACCAAAGTAACAGAGTGGAATTCTGAAAATTAAATTTTGCATAAAACTTAATTGAAAAAAAAACAAAATAAAAATTATTTTATTTCAAAAAGCATTTTAGAAACATTTAAAGATAAATTGAAAATGAATTGAAATATGAAGAAATAAAAATTTGCGATTTCCTTGTCAATTTAACCGGATCACGCTCTACCTGCTGAGCTCTTATTTGATTGAAACACGTTTATACGGTATCATGTTTTAATTTTTATTTTCAATTCATTTTTACAATATCTACTTCAATTTTATGTTCGTGTCAACAAATATCTAACAGGAGTAATATTTTTTATTGAGTTTCATGTACAAAAATCCATATTAGTACAATGTGAGCGCCTTTAAGATAGACTACTTCTGATTCATAAAGCCTCCAGCTACCTGAAAACCACAGTGAGATATTAAAATACCATTTTGAGATAAGTATTGAATAAAATTGATAATGAGCTATTTTATCTAATGCCACACCGAGATAATACAAAATAATTTCATTTTTTCGTAAATATCCATAAAGCACTGCATCATTCTGTAAATTCTAACTGCAATTCTCTCATAGTGAGTTCGCCTGTGGTCGGCCGTACTACGTCCGCCGTCGTACTCGAATCGATAAAAAATTAAATAATAGTAAAACCGATAGTTTTAATTAATAAATAGATACAAAGTTGACAAAGCTAATAACATACGATTTTTTATATTATCTCACTGTGGTTTTCAGATAGTGATATTCTAATGAAGTATAAAAGATATAGCTAAATTATTAATTTAACATAAGTTTTACTTATACAGGATGCTTAATGAGTTAGCCTAACATAGAAAATTAACATGTAAAAACTTATTTTTGCAAATTCCTGTTTCCCTAACTATTTTAGAGAAAAAATGAAAGGCACAAAAATAATGCAGAAATATAAACTACAGATAATAAGGGCAATAGATTTCATCTAGCTTTTACTTAAAAAGTCAAAAAATGCTTTTGAAATTGTTAAAAGTTTCATTTATCAGACTGGCCATAAAAGTTTCCAAGGTAATTATTTTTATATATTACCTACTATGAAACTGTGAGTTTCATTGCATGTTGAGATAGTCGAAACACGACAATTGCCGATCAAGGCGACTGCTGGTCAGAAACTAATTGGTTTCTTCCCTAGAACATAAACCATCAAGTTTCTTTCCGCTTGCTCAGTTATAAATCTATCGTTTTAACCGTCAACTTATCTGACAGTGACAGTTTTTATATTTTATGAAGGTTAGGTGAGTTAATGAAACTCTCAGATTCATTGCAGGCAATATGTAAAATAGTCTGTATGGCAAGGGATGAAACACGATTTCAGACCAGGATGTTGCCACCCTTCGCTGTCGTTCGGACAAGCAATCCTCACCCTGGTCTAAAATCGTTTTGTTTCATCTCTAGCCCAAACAATATACTATTGAAAATAGAAATTAAATTGAATTTATTGCATGGCCAGTCCGATAAATCAAAATTCTAACAATTTCAAAAGCATGAAATATAATGCTCTTATCATTTGTAGTTTATATTTCTGCATTATTTTTGTGTCTTTCATTTTTTCTCTAAAATAATTAGGGAAGCAGGAATTTGCACAAATAAGTTTTTACATGTTAATTTCCTATGTTCAGCTAAGGTCCGCTTTTACAATAGTCGGTTAAGTATTATTTATCCGGGGTGTAACGTTATACGGTATTTTGTGTTTATCGTTCATTGGTTTATAGTTATAGGTTAGTTATACTCATACTTAACCGACTATTGTAAAAGCGGATCTAACTCAATTAGCACCCGGTATAATGAAATACATATAATATTATTAAATAGGTGTTTAGCAATACAAATAATTTTGTAAGATTCAAGGGATAAGCAAGTACAGTCTATACCTCGGGTGCTTATGTTATCACTAATACTAGCCTCTATTGTTCAAAATATAGAGCAATAATAAATTATTATAATATACTTTGCGGTTATAAAGTTTTATCTATTAATAAATGGTAAACGTGGCTTACTTTTCATAAAAGCTTCATTTGATTAGATTAGAGCAAGAAGTTACATTTACACTTACAAATTATTCAAAACACTTATTGTCCAGAGATGGTGTAGGTTCTTAATTGTTATTTTGACTTTCTTATGTATTACTAATTATTAATTATGCTATTAAACAAATAACAGCTACATGTAGCTGTGGAGCAAAATCTTTAAGCTTCAAGTTTCTTCAAAGCATATGTAGTTGTTTTGTTAAAACATTGTTTAATATTTAGTTTTAATTTATGTTCTCTTGATTTTTTGTGTTTAATATTCATTGTAGTTAGATCATGGTTTTAGAACTTGCTGGGTAATTATTTATTAAAATATTATAAGGGTTTATTGGAAATATAAAGTGAAAATACATAATCTAAACACCCTTTACAACTCGTCTTGGTGCTGGATGGTGCTCCCAAACTATGTCGTCACCGAAAAATTGAACTTCACTTTTACTGACTTCAACTTGCAAGTCTTCACTTTCAAGTAGCACTTGACTGTGGATCTGATCTTCATCTATCGACATAATTTCGCAGCCTTACACTTTGGTTGTACATATTTAAATTGACTAAAAATTATTCAGATGCAAAATATTTAACTACCTCCCGATTCGTTCAACAGAGCTTTTTGTGCATGTCGGACTGCAACGTGTTACTCGAAGAGCAGTGACACCCAGTATTCTTAAACCGTTCACTAAGCGGTCACCCATCCAAGTGCTAGCCATTAGCAATCAGAATAGAGAAACTGATGTTTACGTTTCAAATTAATTCACAAACTACAATGTTTTCTGAAATTTTTATAAAGATGACAACACAAACACTACGCAAGATTGCAAAAATTCAAACAGAAAATAAATTATTTAATTTATATTCTGATATTCATATGAATGCTGCGCAGTCAATGCACAATTAGTAAAACATGTTGTTCAACCCCAAGCCAAAAAAAAATGACTGAACTGAAGAAATAAATAATCACCTGTAACCCTACCAACGACAACTTGACTGTTTGGTTGTCTGTTCTCTTGACATACATTAAAGATAAGACTTAGGGTAAATATTGGGAAGAGTTTTAACTAGAAACACTTATTAATAAACCTCACTTTACAAGGATAATGATTTAATTACTGTTGGTAATCCAGCAAAGCTTAAATTGCTTATTGCATTTAATATCAGAGAGGAAACCAAACATGAATGTGTTAGTATCATTAAGGAAGGCGATCATATTTTAAGGTGTTGACATACTTATATGTATACGGTACACCTAAACGAGGTTCTCCAGTTAATCATGATGTTATGAATCCTGTGGGTAAATAAATCACTTTGATTATTTGCTGAAATTATTTCTTGTTGTAATTATTGTTATAAATAAAATTATCTTTTCGCGCTTATATTTTTAAAATAGTATCTACTGCAATCACTTAAAGTAACAAAAAAGGAATACATATTTTAGGTAAAAATAAAATAACTATAACATTGTGTTACTTTGTTATTCGTCTTAGCACATTTGAACTTAACAAACAAATTTAATACATTCTTAATATATAATAAATATTTAATGTCTGATATTCTCTGCAACTGCATAATTTTTCGGGTGTGTGTGAGTGTGTTTAACATCAATAAATCCATATGAGATTTATGTTTATGTCATCTTGTGAATGTAAATTTTATTAAATGCACCTTCATTAGCATAATAATTGTGTGGTTTATACTATTGACTCTGAAGATCGTTTACTTAGCGGATCTGCACTTCGGTAATGAATGTTATAGGAAAGTTAATGTTAGCTTTGATTAAAGAATTAATATAATATGTACACCTGGTATTGCAACAATTTTGTTATAATTTAATTAAATGTAAATTTTAAAAATCAGAACTTTGCTTTAAATAGCGCCATCTATTGGAATAAAATGGCTTTGAAAATTTGAGCTTTTTCTGTAATACTGCGAAGAAAATTTAAAAGATACCAATTAGTCCGGTCAATATAGACATTTAAAATAACAAAAATTGCCGGAGAGCCAAATTTTGGTGGAGAGCTGGGGTTTACCATTACAAATAAAGTTTTAAAAATCCCCATTGATCCTATGTGTGCTACAAAAGTTATTTGGGGTCAAAGGTCAAAATTTGAGGTTTTTCACCACCACTTCTAGATGTCGTGGAAAGCTGAAATTTTGCAAACCTGTTGGGTTATTGGCACAACCAACCAGAAAAATCGAAAAAGTTACCCCCGAACCCTTCTGCGAGGGTTGAAAGGTTTTTGCTAAATGCGGTTGCATCGCCGTTATTTGGCGTCGGATTTTGATTTTCTAAAAAGTTTTGAAGTTGTCGTGACGGCGGCATAATAGAATAGGGAGATGTTTTTTAAGGCCACGTGGGTAGAGGGGATTCAGTTCGTGGCTTATATGTGCATATCATGTCCGTGGTGTTTGGGAGAAAACTGATAAGTGCAAATATGGAAATTTTCAGTTTAAGTTCAATTTCGTGGATAATTTGTGCTATATTTTCATTTCATCGTTATATGATAACTCTAACACTACGCACTATGAACGTAATAATTTTGTAGAACAATAACAAGGCGCATTACTATTATTTTTATTTGATAAAAACCTGATAAAATAAATAAGTAAATAAAACATAGATTTCCACTTATCATGTTTCTCCCCAACACCACTGATGTATAATGTGACTCTTAGAATCGCGATATCTCAGGAATGGTAACTTTTAGGAAAAAAATCATGAAGACCATTTTTGTAGACAATTTTAAGATCTACAACTTTGGTTTGAAATTTTTTTTGGATAAAGCTTACCGTTTTTGAGAAAAATCTAAAAAACCTCAAATCTTGACCTCTGACCCCGAATAACTTTTGTAGCACACATAGGATCGATGGGGATTTTTAAAACTTTATTTGTAATGGTAAACCCCAGCTCTCCGGCAATTTTTGTTATTTGACCACATTTTTATGTCTAAATTGACCGGACTAAATATATAATGATAAACATACAACTAGAATAAATCATTAAATAAAGACTTGTAATTAAATTCACGTAAAACTTGGTACAACTGTAAGAAAAAATACTAAAACAAATTTATGACTACAATATTGTATGGCAAGAACCAGTAGCCGTTTGCACTTGGCAAAAACAATTTGTCAAAAACTGATGATATCAAAAAACTTTATCGGAAGTCCTGAACATCTCATCATCTAAAACAGATGTTATTTTTCGTTGCCGTGGATAGAAAAGAGGCAATCTAAATTATTGTGGAGGCTCCAGCAAATCTAACAGCATTGATTCAGTAACTGTATTTAAAAGGTTTTACTATCCTGGAAAAAAGGATAGCTACTAAGTCAGCAATGAAATGTAAATTATTCACAGAATTAAAACTTTTAAGTTTACCCCATCCAAACCTTCACTTTACTTGATTTTCTTGAATTTAACCACCCGTCTAGCTGCCCGAAGACTTTAAATTTATAAATAAATTTAAATTTATTGTAGTTTGAAATTGTGAAAAGAACTTAACTATATTATTTATTTAAAAAAGGCAATTTATCATAAAATTCTGTTAACTGTTGTTATCAGTTCAGTATTTCTACAATAATATTATATTTCCACAATTTTTACTTGAAAATTATTCTTATGCTTTAATTAGTATATTATCATTAATGAAATGGAAACTCAACTAAGCAGCCTCTATCTATTATAGAAGCCTAAATTTGCCTAAATGAAGAACATTAGTGAATTGACAGATAAGAATAATGCTGCTATGTTATCAAGCATTCAACAGCATTAATTAAATTAAAAATATATTGGTGTAAAATTTTTAATGTTTAGATAAAATTTAATGAAACATTCGTGAAAAAAGCTAATAATTCTCAAAATAATTAGTATAACGAATTAAGATGCTATCAAATATGTATATTAGTTAGTTATTCTTGAAACATAAAAATATATAGGAATAATTACAAAAAATGTATTAATATTTTAACTACAAATTTAATTTAAATGCTTTTACTCTAGTTGAATCCAGACAATCAGAGTAAGAAACTTAAAAAATGCATTTTTAATTTTAATTTTGATAATTTTTTTTTCTAAACTTGTCTTTTGATGTCAAAACTAATATAAAAAATTTAAATTGTGATCATAATGTTTTTCCAGTATAAAAATAAACTGTTAGAGATTTCAGAATATTAGTGTTTATCTATTATATCTCATATCTATTATATCATTAGAAAGTAATCTTGGAAAATATAAGAATAATACAATACGTAGAAAATCAAAATTAAAAAAATTAAAAAAGAGACCATTATCACACAACAGGTCTGGATTAAGAATATTTGAATTTATGCAAAAATTAAAAAAAATACAATAGCACAATATAACTTTTATTTTGAGTCCTTTTTCTAGTTTTACGCCTCACGGTTAAAAACGCGGTAAATTTTTGAATTTTGAATTTTTTTCAAAGTTTTTAGAAATCAAATTAAGGGGGCAGTGCCTTCGGATTTCACACTGTCTTTGCCAGATTAAGAATATCTTAGTTCAAATTATTTTAAATTGTTCATACTTCATATGATAAGCTCAGTTTTGATAATTTTTGGAGGTTATGGTAAGTCAATTTTGTACATGTTAATTTATATTTTTGTTTAGTTCGAAATTTTTCTTATTTTACAATTTAATCGATTATGTACAACTGAAGATTGTAAATAACCATGAAATAACGTTATATAGTGCTATCGTATTACGAATGTTTCATAATTTCAAATATTCTTAATCCAGACCTGTTGTGTGATAATTGTCTCTTTTTTAATTTTTTGAATTTTGATGTTCTACGTATTGTATTATTCTTATATTTTTTTAATTTAATCATAAATACATACTGAAAACCACAAATTTACTTAAAATTTTTTATTTTGAGTTCTTTTTCAATTAATCTTGGGCTAGTGGAAACGCAAAATAAAAACTAATTGACTATTTGTCGACGTTTCGGCAGACGTTTTTGCATTTTAGCTATCCCAAGATTACTTTCTAATATATAAACATTGGAGGATATTATTTTTATTATCTATTATATTAGATCAAATAAACTTTAAAAGCATTGTTAGCAAATCTGATCTACATTTTATGTAAACAAATAGGCAAGAATGCTTTCAGCATCAGATATTACAATAGACAGGTGGCACCTAAATGTTTAATATCTGTTTGCACCACCTACACTTAAAATTTAATTTTAATTATTATTATAAACTAACCACTATTAGAAAATCCACACCTCCCAAACACTCTCTTAATCATCAGCGTACAGGACAAACCTGGGAGTAGAACACTAAGAAATAATTAAACAATAAATTAAAAAATAATTAAACAATAAATTAAGTGATTTACTAAACAATTTAATGCTATTCTGCTTTTTTTTGTATTTGAAATACAAATACAAAATACTCGAAAGTAAAGTATTTGAAATACAAATACAAAATACATTTGAAAAAATGTACCTATTAAAATGCAATTGTATTTGAAATACATTTTTTTGTATTTGCATGCAAATAAAAGCAATTTTTACACACGAAGAAACATCATGAAATTTGGAAACTGTAAATATATGTAGTTGCCCCCACAGAGATTTATTCCTTCGGACGCCCCACCCATGTGTATTTGAAATACATTTTTTGTAGTTGAAAATTGAAATTCATTTGTATTTAAAATATTTTATTAAAATACATCATGTATATTATTTATGATAATGGTTGTTCTTTTTTAAAAAGAGAATCTCTCGAATTATAAATGGGAAAGCGAACCTTTTGTTGGAAAACAAAAACGTGCAGATTCGGCGGTAAATTTAAAAATATTTATTTTATAATTTAAAAAAATTAATTAAATTAATTACATTTACAATTACAAAATGTAATTGAGTAAAGTATTTCAAAAATACAAAATACATTTTTATTGTATTTCAAATACAATTACAAAAATACATTTAGAAAATCATCGAAAATACATGTAACGAAATACATTTGTATTTCAAATACGTATTTGAAATACATGTAATTGAAATACTGCCCAGCCCTGTTGCTATTGCAGTGTTGTTTTGTCAGATGTTAATTTGACATACAGCTATTTCTTGTAGATAACAATGATCTTCTGATTGGTTTGGGGTTTTGAAGAGTTTACGTAGTTTCATCGGGGTTTTTAAGGACCGTGATCTAATAAAACTTGTGAAATAAACATATAAACCACTTTTTATTTACTAGGCGATGGTTCACAAAATCAATCTAATGATAGATCGTCTATCTATTTAAGGATTATGCTTACATAAAAGCTGGTATAATTATCTGTCAATTATATGTATCTGATAATGAAATCAACAATAGTTATTAGAAACTAAACTTATGTTACGGTCAATGATGTAAGTTGAAAATTGACGTCAATGCCCATTTACGCTGGCCATTAACGTCATTGACCGGCCATTAACGTCAACGCCCGTTAACGGTGGGCAATCATGTAAGTATTTTTATCTGATTGTAATATTTACGCCTTTGGCCGGTCAATGGCCGGTTAATGGCCAAAATGGATTGGAAAATGATGATTATTATAGAATAAATAAAACAACAATATGGCGATGCACTTCAACCCGGGACAATTTATTATTTGTCGTGCACCCGATTTTCGTGTATATGACAGTAACCCGGCCCTTTTCAAAGCCTCATAAGTGTACAGGAAGTTTTATTCAATTTAGACAAACGCAAACTCATTTTAGGATGGATTCATGATTTGTCGAGGTTGCGTCAAGCAAAACTGACCCTACACAGCCCTTCGCTGCGTTTCGGGCCGTTTTGGCTTACCTAATCAATCTACCTAGACTGAGAGGCCCGCCCTCTCCAAGGAAGCCCGAACTCGGCGAAGTACTTAACGTGTGTGACGGATATCACTAAGAGTGATAGAGTACGGAATCTGTAGAATATAGTAGTTTCATTATTTTTCATCCTGTATTGGGCATTAACGTCATTGCCCGGACAATGATACAAAAAATCACATATGAAATTTTAAATGTCAACATCGCCCAAATTACATGGACATTGACGTCAATGCCCGGTCAATGACGTCAATGCCCAAAACAGCTGGGCGTTATTGACGTTATTGACCGGCCATTGACGTTAATGGCCTAGTTGCCATCATTGATCGTAACAATTAACATATATAATAATATAGCTATTTTGCGTAGTATACATACAATTAAAATAATAAAACATATAATCTTGAGGTTTATTCAGTTTTTATATTTTACCTTATGTATTTTACTCTATATTATATTATACAAAATTTATTATTGTTATGCAAATAAATTCCAAACTAGAAATAACATATTTAAACTTCTGATACCTGCTTTTTTTTGCAAACATTGCAACATTTAAAATATATTTTTTTTGCATTAAAAGTATTGGTTTGCCTAAAGAAACTACGCTACCTGACGTAGTCATAATTATATTAGTGGGACAAGTATTTTTTGAGAATTGAGAATTGCGGTTTTTTAATATTTTTTGAACCTAGATAAAGGTCTCTGTTCAATTGGTTTTGGTCTCCATCTTATACCCGTTTATCTATCATTTATGGTGCACTTCCATTTTAGTTCTATATCTATACAAATCACATCTTTTACTGAAGTCTCAGTTGTCCAAACAATGCATTTATCGTACAATGTGCCATATTCAATATCTGGGGCTGACTTTCTGTTCAACTTCAAGATTTTTGCCATTTTAGCTCTCTTTTATATGTATTACATTCAATGTTTCTGCTTCGTAAATTAAAGGAGAAAGAAGGATTGCATGTAAACTTTCTAGTTAAGCGATATTGTTATAATTTGTATACAATTTTCTATTTAAATATTCTATACTGAAATTTTTCATTGATATAATTATCGCCCAAGTTTTAATCATTGAGTCAAATGCCTTCTCATAGTGCACAAATTGCTCGATACTACATAATATAGTCTGTCCCACAAGAGCTTGATGTTCTCGTACTCTCCAGTTCTCCAGTTCTCGTAGACCAGACTGTAAAAGTAATATATATTATTTCCGGTACTTTGCTAATAACAAGCATAGTGTCTGCAAGTGGTCGGATATCTTAACCCTCTATTGCATAGTGTTCCCAAATGGGAACATAAACTTGATCTTACCTTGTAAGAATTCCTATGTGTGTTACAATTCCACGGTATTCCTGAATTGAATAAAAAAAAATTCATGCAATACAGGGTTAAATCTGTTACAAAATCCGGTATATTTTCTTGGATGGTAAAAATCCATTCTTATTTTAAGCCTGTTATTCACTGTATTGTGTTAGTAAACTTATTGGGTCGTAGTTGTTTTGGCTACTTTGCTAAATTTCGTAGAGGTGTTTTAATGACGATTGTGCGCTTATCGGTAGACTCACAGAGAAGTTGTAAAATAATTGTTTATTATTTACATCAGGGGCGGACTGGCAGTATTTTTCACACAGCATACAGCACCCCTGGCCAGTTCGCTTCTGATTTACATTACCTACTGCTATTTGCTATGTTTATTTCAAATATAGTAATTTATTATATATTACGCCAAAAATTAGTTGTGTGTATATTATGTATGTTGTTACTGCTTTCTGGAGGGTCTAAACTGCTTAAATCAATAGCTGTAAAAACAGTGCAAATTCTCATAAGCATAAAAAAATTAACTGTAATCTCATTTGTTGTAAACTGCGCAAAAGTTATTTTAATAGTTTTGATAGAATTTTATATTATACTCTTCGGCCACTTTCTAGCAAACTAAGACCATTAACTAAAATATATAATATTATTTGATATAGTCTATATTATTTATAAATTTATATTTTTGTACATTGTATTAAATTATATTTTTTTTAACAGCAAAACCTCAACTTTCAAAGCAATTTCCCAATGTGTCTTCAGAAAGTGACCTACAAAAATATAAAACTACACATTCCCATGATAGAAAAAGCCCTAGTTTAAGTAACCCTACAGATTCAGGAAAGCAAAAGGTAGAGCACTCTATTAATAGCATAATCGATGTTTTTACAAAGTTTTAAATTTATTACAGTTTTCAATACAAGATAATGGTTCAGCAAAATATTTTCAAAGTGGTATTCATACACCTAAAATGGGCGAGAAAGTTGCACAGGTAAGTCGTAATTTTTTATTTGATTAATTTGTGGTACACACTAATCTTGAAGAAGTAATACCCATATAAAATAATTTCATAGCTTTTTCAACCGCTAGTAGTTTAGACCAAGAAATTGTCTTGAGCAATATTCAGAAAAAGCCTTTTTTTAGTCTACCTTTGGTTTAAAACCAATAATTTATAGTTATTTAATTAAGGTTATCATTTATGAAACGGAAGGTTTATATTGTGTTCTCTTTTGCACTCACGCGACACAAAGATAATACAGCGTAGAACTATAATTTGCCCTAAATTGTTTTGTTTGAAAAATAATAGGGTTTTGATTCCAAACAAATTCCACTTGGAATTGTTGTATCATAGTATACAATTAATAATGGAGTTTTAAAATACCAAAACACTTATATTTTTAAAACGATTTTTATTTATAGGAAAGTAGACATATACAAGAAGTTTCAATATAACAAACAATGCTTTGTTACAAAATTATTTGCAATATTAATTATTCCATAAGCCAAACCTATCATCTAATTCTAGTCAATACAATGAGTTCCAGTTATCATGGTAACACAGATTGAATCTTTTTTAGTTTAGTTTTGTTTTTTAATATTACAATACCGAGTAAAATATTTTGAAATAAATTAGTATTTTAGTTGCGACGTCAGATTTTACCTCATTATAGGCTTATTTAACGTCTATCAAATTTAATGATGTGGGCTATATTATTTTTACCAATGCTGAAAGTGATACACCTGTATAACAAAAAAGTTTTACTTTATATATTTTACTCTGGTACTGTGAGAATTAAGCACAGGAAGCACATATGGAAATATTTGAATAATGATGATGATTTCATTATAATTTATAAATATCATAACATTTTCATTATGTATTTCCGATAACTTTTCTTATAACTTAGAAGTTTCCCGTCTCTACCTGGTACGAATATGCTCTAATGAATTTCCGAAAAAGTATTGCATTGTTTGAGAATTTGTAACACTTTACATAATAATGCTATTAGAGTACAATTCTTAAATTTTTAAATTTAAAAAAAATTTCATACTTTTTTACTTATATATTCTACCTATTATAATTATCTATTAGAAGTCAATACTAAAAATATTGAATGTTTTTTTCAATAAGAAAGAATTAGAATAAATAATTGGCAAACTTTTTTAAAAATAAAATGAAAAATAAAAAAAAGACATTATTTGTTGCTTTATATCAATTATTATAATTTTTATTACGCACCGTTGGTTAAGAACTTATTACTTTTATACAAAGAAAATTTAAATTTATTATAATTTAGTTCTTACTGAAATATATATGTATTATGTATATTTCTTACTGTTTCATAAAAGAAAAAGAAAAATTAAATTAAATTGGAAAACAATTTTTGCTTTTGTAAACAAAACGAGCATCACTGGTTTTTATCCTACTGCATACAGTACATTGTTTCTTACAGTACATATACTGTAAGAAACAACTGAAAAAGTAAATAAAACATTTTATTTAAACAACAGTCTAAATAAAAGTTTCATTGACTACTTCGTAGGTACATAAAAACACTGAAAGTAAGTACTATTACCTTGTTTTTTTTCTAGTTAAAAAATTGTTTAATAACTCAAGAAAATCTTTTATGTCTAGAAGACTATATTCATATCAAATGGTGAATATTGATAAAACTCTCAGTATTACATACCTGAAGAGAATTAAATTAAAATTTTTATTTAATTTAATATATCTTAAATTCTATTAAATTTTGTTGTAATCTTTACTATTTTGCAGGGTTTCTAAAGTACTGTTATGTTAAAGTTTAGAATTTCACCCCTGACTTTCTCGAAAACGTCTGCTCGTACGCAAAAAAATTTTTTCCTTCTGTGTATACTTGCTATACTTACTTTCTAATCTAGATATTTAATCCTTTTTGCAAAATTTTGCAAGCTCAGGGTAATTGCCAAGACTGAATAACTTGGGGTAGATGTAATCAAATTCCAAATTAAGTGAAATGTACTTAATCATCAAATAAATGAACTTAATTATAATTTATGCTGAAATTTTGATAAAATGAATTTAACTCTACATTTATGAAAATTTGCCGTTTAGGCAGGAAATTATCAAGATCTTGTTTTTGCCGATTTCTTGTAAACGTTTTGTATTTTAAATATCCTTTTAATGCATGTGCACTTTAACATAATATGACCGTGAGCTACTTCTTAACAACCGATTAAAGTCATCGAAAATACTTCGCAATATAGATTACGTTGCCCTTATATTTTCAGTGCTATTATAACGCTGCTTACTTTTTCTGCAAAGTGTCAGAAGTTCTAAAACTAACTTTATACAAAGTAAAAGGTCAAATTAAAATATTTATGTTCTTTAGAAATCGTGCAAACTTTAGTTAATTTGCAAAACTTTAATTATGTAAATTGTTCCTGACGCAAGTGTTCTTAATAGTTATTTATGGTTAAACGTCCAAGCGTTCTTCCTGGTCCTAAAATAACCAAGTCACCCTAAAAATCCTGGAATAAAATTCACTGGTTTTATTCATTTTTTCGTTTGTTAATTTAACCAAAATTATTACCTTGAAATTTAAATTATTAAATTATTTATATTGAAATTTTTTTGCAGTAATTGTTAAATTGAAATTTGAAAATATTAAATAAACAAAAAATTAAATGTTACTCGAGTTAAATTCCATTAAATTCCTTTTATTTTATTATTGGAGTAAAAATTTGATTCTATAAGTTTTAAACCTATTATTATATTATATTAATTACGAATTTGAATAGTTTTTATTACAAAAACTTACAACAAAACTATATCTTGCATTGTGTAGGTGTCATTTTGAGAGAATAAATAGGTTCAGCCAAGTTTTGTACAACATTTTAGCAAATACATTGCTAATTAGTCAAACGTAGTGTTAACTTTTCAATTACGTTAGAGTTTCAAAAATTCTTAAACTTCAGCGGATAATATTTATCCGCTTTTTTAGTAAAAGCCATTATCAATAAAAAAGATTAAAAGTTTATCTTGGCTACCGGAGAACCTACAAAACTCGAGCTTTTAAAAAACTAAATCAAACTAATCCAGTTTTCCTTTTGAAATTATAAAAACATTAAACAAACAAAAACATAATAAAGGTTTATATTTTTTCGTATAAAATTTTGCAGTGTTAAGCTGTTAATTAGTTTCTTATTGTTCATTTTAACGTTTAAATTAATATTTTCTAGAAACGTGTAAGTAGTTACTTTTCAAAGCCGATAGAGACGGAAACACAATGGGCGCCAGAGGGTTTGCGCCAATGCGCAACTTTTTTTTTCTAATGTCTAAATTTTAGTTCAATCACTTATGCTTTAAAGTTTCCTTAATCAATTACATTATATTGGTTATTTCTATAAATTAAATAGTGGAGTCCACGTATGTTTAGAACCACTGCAGTTTTTCTTTATACGTGAAATTGATCCACGAAAACATTCGTTCTACTTGCACGCTCGCTTTGTTTGGATATAACATTAGGCAAATACCAACGAAAAGGATCTGAGGTCCTTATTGACTTACAGTACAAAGCTGTAAATTGTTTTAAAATTTGATCGAGTTTAAAATTATGTGGTGAAAAACATTGCTTCAATTACTATGAAAATTAAAATGGATAGCATAAATAATGCGGATATTCACATTATAAAAAATTTGATTAACGATTTTGATTTGATGGAAGAACATAATAAAGAATCCTTTAAGAAGAAAATTAGCAATAATGTAAGTGATTATAACAAGAAAATGAAGAATAACTTAAAAAATCGGGTGCGTTGTGAATACAAAACTGTGTGTGCCAGTGAACCGATAATTAATAAGTGTAGAAAAAGTGATAACATTTCTAAATCTAAAAAGTATAAGTTTAGTAATAGTTTAGATTATACACGAAGTACTGCCAATTTAAAATCTTCCGCTAGTTTATACAGTTTTCTAAAAGACGAAGAAAATTTTGTTGCAAATTCGCTGCTGTTGCAAAAAAATGGGAGTGTAGACAATGGGTCGGATTTAGAACAAAGTCAAGATGAGTATGGAACGCTAAAAAATAATTTAAAATTTGAAAGTATTACTAATATTACTAGAAGAAAATTATACGGAGACGCGAAGAGGCGACAAACTTTTGTGTCTGAAAATGTAAAAAAGGCAAGTCTTGATTATTAATTGCTATAATAGTAATTATAAATTTTTGTGCTTATTGAAAATATTCGAAAGTAATTAGTTAAAATATAGCTTATTATTTAATTTTAAAAAGGTGAGTTTTTAAAATTATTTGTTTAAGATTTATAATTGCACTCTTTTTATGACTTTTTGTCTCACATCTAAAATCAATTGGGTTGAGATATGGAGATCTCTTGTATTACGATATGTTCTACAGAACCGGAAACTATTGAAAAACCTAAGTAACGGCGTCATTCTCTTGGGATTGGGAATATTCATGACATTCCGGGAGCACTAGGATGTGCCCACGTAACTTTAGTAGATACAGTATCCAGCTCTTACAATATAAAATTACGAAAAAGTAAAGCTGTGGTTAATTTATGTGTAATATTTAACAAAAGCGATTTCAATACGATAAAACACCAAAAAAATAATTTCCTGGTGCACATAAAAAAGAATAAGCATAAACAACTCATAAACTGTTCCATATTGCGCTGCGTGAAGCTAGCAATAAAATTTTTTATGGCAATGCAAAAATGTTTTAAATGAAAGCGAGAAGCCTTTTTATTTCCTTTTAAACGAAAAATGTTTAAATGTGCTAATTTAGAAAATTGATTTAAAATTGTAAAATATTGTAGTGCAATCGCGCGATCTTTCATTCTACATACAATATAAGAAGAAAGAAATTCCTTTTTCTCATTATTAATATGTTCTTCTGCACAGAAAAGTAATAAACTTTTTATAATATTTCTACCTTAGAGAACAGGTAGCAAATATAGTATATGAAATTCTTTATAATTTAAGAATTTTCGAAATAATGTCACATGAAACTTGGGAATAAAAATTTCAACCTAAATTAGAGTTTGTTTTCAATTTGGATGAATATAATATACCTACAGACATACAGATTATATATAGACACTAACATTTTCTCGTTTAGTGTATGACTATGACTAAATGTCAGAACTTTAAATTACATTCCATGTTACATCAGTTTGACAACATCCACAATATTTATCCGGATGTCAGCTTTGTGATTTTCTTATTTTACTTTAAATTTATCTTTTTTCTACATATTTATTATCCGTCAAAATTTAGAATTAGCAATGTTCTCAGTACAGAGAGCTTCACATTTTTTCAAAATTTAATTACATAATACAACAGAAAGCTTTATAATTACTCGTATATTATTTACATGTGCACTTAATTATTTAAATCAGTAATGGCTGTTGGATTACAACTGGGTTAAAGTACGATGCGTATTTGTAGTAAAATACGTCAATGTTGTCAAGGCAGTCATTCATTTTGTCAATAATTTTTATTACCTCAATTAATATTCTATGTTATATTTATTATCTGGCATTCAATAATTAATTATTTAGTCTTCAATATTATTTACAGTCAATTTGTGCTGTCCGAAATTATTTTTTCAAATTACTTAGTTCTAATTTCTATAATTAATATCTATTATTTTCTCATATACTCGAATAGAAAATTATGAACTAACATAACATTTTTTATTTATATTTTCTCTTACTAATATTTTAAAATACCAATAAAATAAAATAAAATAAATTTAAATTGAATTTCACTTAATTAGTATTATTTTCATATAGCATAATATAAAAATATCGGTACTATATTAACCTATTTTTTTTTAAATTTTGTATAAATTTTATGATATTTATGAAAGTACTTTTGGTCATAATAAATATTTTCAATTTATGACGCGAAAAATTGGCAAAAGCCAGTGTATCATATTAATTTTTTTAATTTATTGATAATTACATTGCATTATTAAATTTTCTAATGTAAATAAAAATTGTTGATAAATTCAAATAATTCTTTATAAAAACTATTAGGATAACTATAAAATCTGTTCGATTTTTGTTTGTGATTATAGTTATTATGTATAAATCTATTATTTTATTTACTAGCAATTTCGTACACTGTAAATCTTTTTATTGCCCGTAAGTCTGATTTTGGTATGCAAGTGATAGATACAATGGCGAAATGAAAATATTTCCGGTTGAAAATAAATAATATAATTATTACTATAATTTACGATGTGATGGTTTTCAGGCTAATGTCTGGATTTTTTTGTAACTTTGCGATAAATTAAAAGATGAAATATCATGCAGATAGTTTCTAAAACAAATAAGATCCTATACGCAGACGACGTTGCAATCTATGCTCACATTTTCTGAAGGACTATTTTATTAGTATAAAATAAACTATGTTGCAATTTTCTTGCTGACATACCCAAATTATTAAACGTACAAAAAGTAACTTTTTAATTACTTTTAGTCCCGTAAGGCAGTATTGGTTATACAAAAACGTACGAGGTTTCCCGATACTACCTAGCTTAGAATAACTTTTCTTGTTATTTTAGCAGTCTGGTGTTGTTTTCATAGATTTAACAAGAATGTCAAGTCAATAAGGAATTTCTTGTTCCTTTTATTATTTTAGAACACAAAATTACATTATTATAAAAAAAAACAATTTTGTATGACTCTCTATATCTTTTTATTCATATTGTATATTTCCAGTAGACTCACGATTCAATTTTTTATAAGCTGCCCACAGCGCGATCGTGTGAAAGGTTTTATGAAAGTCAACAAACCCAAGGTGCTAGCTGTATTATATTTTTCACGCTTTTCAATAATAATACGAACGGTGGAAACCGAATAATAGAAAAATAATAATTTATTGAATTATTCAGTTACTCCCGAAATAATCTTGAAAAATTCATTACTAAGATTAAATACTTTTTAAGTGTTTTAATAACTGTAAGCCTTTGTAATTATTTTAAAAGCTTTCATCTGGCTAAATTGAATGGAAAAAATAACCGTCTTTATTTATGTTTGAGTTAAAGTTTTAATGAACCATTAATTTACATTATTTCAAAAATTAACTAAAAGTAAATGAAAAGATTTTCAAATATATTTTTAATACTTTGAATTTTAGTATGTATTATCAACACAAGTACGTCGGAAAATTAAGAATTACATAATATTGTTGTGAATAATTTTGTAGTCTGAAAGCAGTGGCAGCTGGTACGGGGAGGGCAAAGTTGTTAATGTGTTTATTATATTTATTTTAATATTACTAGATTATTGGTCTTTAGAGATCAATCTAATTATGTAACTTCAAAAAATGAGTTTTTTCAAATTTTCGAAACCCAGTTAAACTCTTTTTTAATTTCAAAATTATTATAATTGTATACAAGATGCTATTTAAAATTACATATAAAAGAATTCTTCAAGCGTTAAGCCGTAAAGGTTTTTGAGCTATAAGCTATATTATCACTGCGTTCCTGTCGCTTCCTCCCTATGTTAATCGTCGTTTAATATATTATATAAAATAAGAATCTGTTATTAGTTTATTATTAAAAATATATTTTGATTACCTACTTCATTACTTTGCAGACTTTACTATAAAAACTACCGAAAAAACTTTAAAGTTTAGTGGATAATCGATATAATCTCCGCTTGATGTTGCGCATGAGTGGTTAAATTTGTACGCTCAAATTAAAATTGATGCAAATAGAAAATTTTAGCATAATTAAAATAAGAAGTTTACTTTGTATCCTAACATGAAAAGTATTAGAACGTTTAATTTTTAATATATGTTTGCAATTTTATACTTGTGTGAAGAAATGTTTGTTTCAGTTTAAAAACATCTTAATAGCTAATAAAATACTACAAATCTATTTTTCTTATCTTTAAAAAAATTATATCTATGATGTAACAAAACATAAAATTTTGTCAAGATTTTAGGTAATTGGGTATTAGGAAACAAACATTTTGAAATATTATATGCAGGTATGAGAGATAGATGTAATCTGCCAATTAAGTGTTTTGGTAATTGAACTGGATTTACTTTCTTGATGTACGTAAGTAATAATAACATTAGTAAACGATTTAGATAGGTAATTAATTAAGTGTTTACCATTTAGAATATTGTAAAACATTAATTTACAGGTTTGTGAGTAGTGAAGTATACCAATTGATATTTTCTATTAAACTATTTTATACATTTTAATATGAAATTACAAAAATGCAAGATTTACTAAATTCTGTGGAAATCCCACTGAATTATATATACATTTGTTTATCTGCTTCTATTATACGTAATGCAGGATGTAAGACAGGACCTTTTCAAAATAAAGAAATAAAAATGTAACCTGAATAAAGTACTAGAAAATAATTCTTGCTGTATTGTTTGAAATTATTATTTTCAATTTGATAAATTGTGCAGAAAATGATACTTTCATTGGCCTTCGATTTAAGAATCTAGAACGACAAGTATGCCTATAACTACTGAATTCAAAATAACAATTGAATGTAGTTTTTATAATTATAATTCCAAGACCAACAAAAGTATCGCTCTTTGTACAATTTATCAAACTAAGAACTATATTTTGCGGTATAGTGTTAGAAAAACACATTTACTGGTTACATTTTTTAAAAATTATTTTAAAAAGGTCCTGTCTTGGAGGTAAATCTGCATAAGTAGTAATTAAGCCGAAATAATATGTTACGTAATTCGCAAGCAACCAGAACTTGTCGCTTTGCGACTCGTTCTTCTCTGCTTACCGTTAGATAAAGCACATATTACGGTAGCTCTCCCGTAAATAGCTATAATATGCCTATACACAAAAACACTTATACCGGGTGCTGAATGAGTTAGCCGAACATAGGAAATCAACATATAAAAAGTTATTTATGCAAATTCCTGCTTCCCTAATTATTTTAGAGAAAAAATGAAAAACATAAAAATAATGCAGAAATTATTTTTAAACATCAATCCGTTAAATGTAACTGACAATTGGTAATAACCATGAAATAACGTTATATTACATTATGGATTTTTCATAATTTCAAATATTCTTGATCCAGACCTGTTATGTTGATAATTGTTTTTTTAAATTTTTTGAATTTTTGATTTTCTACGTATTGTATTATTCTTATATATTTTTAAATTTAAGAAAATTAAACTTGCAGCGATAATAAAACTTACTTAATTAAATTTTAAGTAGGAAAAGCCGAAATTCGATGTCGGCTGTAGTAATTTTATGGATAAAATTAGAGCTCTAGTATATCAGAAATGTCATATTTAAATTCAACATTAAAGTTTTTATTTGTCTCGTAAAATTCGTAATCAGCTGTCACCGCTAAGTTTTATGAACGACTGAAATACTTTTTAATAATCTCGAATGAATATGAGTGGAAACATTTTATAACTTATACAGACTCTCGACTTCTAAAATTTTGAAATTTTTAATTAAAAGAATATATTATATAATTTTAAAATTTCCTTGTTTATTGGCTAATGAAAAATTCATATAAATCCTGAAAGTCTAGACACTGCATCGACAGTTTCCTTTTAAGGTTTAGGTCTGTTACTGGCGCTATAAAACTCAGTTTTAAGTTTAAATCTATAATGCAATTGTATAGTTTCTTTAAACATACATTAATATTGAATTGAAAAATGACAATGTATTCATTCGACACATTTATTTTCAATTTATCGGTTTGGTTAATTTATTTTTCAATCTATGTTTATCACCTCAAATTTTCACAAACTTTAATCGAGTTTTTGATATTTAAAGTATGCCAAAGATAAACTACGTATGCCACATATATTCTGAAAGTAAATACTATTTTATTCCCCAAAGGTAATAATTATAAACTCATATTTTAAAAGTTTAATAAGTGACAACAATAATGCTTGAAGATAATGTAGAATTCACACGCGATACCCGAAATGCATTGGTTTATGTGAACGAGCACAACCAATAATAATATTTATATTAGTTCATATATTATATAATATAAATTATGAAAACAATTTATATGAGCAGTTCAACCAAAATTTGTTTGTGTAGCTCATTTGAGTGTTCAGATTTACATAATTGTAATGATTTTTTTTTAAATATGGTAGTTTTCTGATCTTTTACAAATATTTTAACAAAAAAACGTCGATTTTTGCAAAAAAAAGAAATTAAAAAAATTTAAGTGCAATTTTTTTTGGTTTCCATTTCCAAAACGAAATTGGTACAAAGAGGTACAAACGATTTAAAATATTTTGAATCCAAAATTTGAAAAAGGGAGAGGAGGTGGGATGCATCTTTTAGTCGCACCATGAGCTGTATGATATAAAATATCAGTTGAATAATAACTTACCTTGTAATTTTTTTACAATTTCAATGATTAATAATTGGCATGCTATCTGCTTTGCACTACCACATGCATTGTATGTACGCACGCATGGGCATATTATAATAAATAATAATATAGTCTGTAGCACATATTCTACATGCATGCATGTACGCGTTACTACAACTTTTTACATACATATTATAAGAGCTTAACGTAATTACCAGAGAGTCATACAACAAGAATTAGTTTAAAAAGTATTGATTTTAAAATTTCAACTTAGATGAAAACGAAGTTATCTCTTTGAAAATTTAGTGTTGTTCATTATTTGTTAATATAAAACTGTTGCTAAATTCTTACAAGATTTTAGGTTAAACAAAATTGAAAGCATTATAGAAATGAAAATTAAAGTTGAAATAACGGAAATTATTAATTAAATAAAAAGGAGGGGTTGAGATTAATGAAAATTAGAAAACGATAACTTACGACATGTTTCCATCGTGTTAGAATCTCATCAGGCGAGCATAATCAATAATAATAACGCAATAAACCTATATATGTGGAAGAAATAAAAATTTATAAAAAAAGTTAGTTTTTCATAATAATAAAATATGGAGAAACCAAAGAAAACCTAATAATTTATTCAAGATTTCTATACCATAAGACAGAGTACTCCACACTAAGGTGAAGAAATTAGCAGATTTGAATTCTGGTAAAACTAATTAAACAAATTAAAAATTAATGTTGAAAAGAACCGAATTCAATTTCCGGTACAAAGCATGAAATCTAAGTAGTCTGAATACTTTTCCTTAATGTAGTCGTTTCTAATTATTGACAGTGACGTTCAAGTTTAAACGTTAAGGACGTTAAAGCGATTCACATAAATAATTAATTAATAATTTTCTACCAAATATAAACCAAATTAATAATTCCCTGCCGCTATTGTAAAGAGAGAGAGAAAATATTTGGGCGCTACAATATTCCAAGTATAACTTTATTCTAGGTGCTCTTATACCAGGTTGTAAAAACGAGTATAATTTCAAGAATAATATTGAAGTTCTTAAAACTTTTCCAAAGGAAAAATTTTCAGGCCAATCAATAGTTAAAATATAGCAGATAACGTGAATCATATTTGTACTGCGGTTTCTTATATTTACTAATCATACTTAAGCAAGAAATCGACCAATCTAAATAGTCAATTTCATACATGAGTTGTTTTAAACTAAGAATCCAGCGAAGACGTCAATGGACATTACAAACTAAAATAACTTTAAGATTAAATTCAAAATTCAGCAAATAAATAAGTACTTTAAAAATCTACTTGAATCTGATATAATATAAAAGATTTGTAATATTGTGGCACCTCAATTTATTTTTTTTTATTTTCATTTGAAAATATAAAATTTTGAAATTACAATAAATGACACTTAAATAATAATATGATTCACATGCTATTTAAAATTTGTTTAAATTTTGTTTGTGAAAGCACATGAAAGGTACGTGATTTATTTATTGTACTTGTATTTTTCACACATCCAAAATAGTCACGTAAACTTTAACTTTGTCACGTCATCTATACAAAATCAATATAAACTATAAAATATTTGCAATACTTTTTCAAACTTGTGTCACGAAATCACATTTTTATGAAAAAAATAATAATTGTGAAAACAAAAATATTTTATTTCAGGTAACATATTATAATACATATTATTTAAGAATAAATTAAATAGACTGATAATGTTATAAAGATTTAATCGTTGTTTAGAAAACATGAATCAATAATCCGATGTATATTGAATTCCGTTTGAGGTATCATATTAACTATATGCTAAAATGGTTTTTCGCCAATGTAAAGTTTGGTTTGAAAATATTGTTTAATAAATTGACAAGTAGATGTTTATAAAATTACATGAATTAGGTTAAGAAACAATATTTAAACCACTTTTACCCAATTAATTCATACACTTCCAATATATTCAAATAATAAAGATACTAGATAAGCACACCCCGGTGCCGGTGTACATTCCCGTAATCCATAAATGTATTTTGTTCTGAAAGAGTAATTGGGATTTTATCTCTTTATTTTTCATTTCATTATTTGATTTCTTTATTAAATTGAATGTAAAAATCTAATAAAATTTTCAATGAAAATCAGCGAAATATAATATTTATATAAATTATCATCAAATCATCAGAAAAGCAATAAATTACAAAAGTACCTACATTTTTTTGTTAATTTTGTTTTATTTCATATATTATTATAAAAGTTTGTACATTTCAGAATACTATATAATTTCCAAAAGTTTTTTGTTTTTTAGTTTTGAAACTAAATTTTGTAGACAAACAATTTATAAAGTAACATCAAACAAATTTTGTTTGAAATATTTTTCAGGAAATTTTGAATTTGATTTAACTTTAATATTAATAATGAATTATTAATATTTTTGTTAAAACTTACTTTTTGATAAGTTGGGTGACACTTCAGATACAAGATTACGTTTTGGAGTTGAAATCCTGTTCCTGTTCAAATTCCACGTTAAACTTGAAACAATCATGTGAATCTGTGATGTTGTGAAATCATGTGAGACATTTCAAATTGTTGTCTGAGCTTCTTGAGTAAAAGGATGTATGTACGTTGTTCTTTGAGATAAATTATTTGCCACGAAAACAATAAATTGATCTTATTTCACAATAATACAAATTTACACTATAAATGCTCCAATATTTAATATTATCGTTTTAGAGGTTCAATAAAATTTGGCATTGTATTTCTACGTCTTGAATCTTTAATCTTGAAAGTACAACAATAATTTAAACAAAGAATAAGAAATATAACTGCAAAACTATCTAATAAAAGTTTTAAATGTTAGTTAAAAATTATAATATAGTATTATGCACTCTAGGGACTCGAATTGCTACTCTAGATATTTTTTTGTAGAGTCCAAACTGTCATTTTAAATCTCGAGAGATTTAAGTAAAAGTAAACAAAGTATTTCCGTAACAACATAAAACTTTATAACAAAAGCAAACGTCAAACCTAGTTTGTTTGAAAATTTATTAGGAATTTGTTCATTTATCTAATAATTTAATGTCGTAGATGTGATGTATTGGTATGTTTGAAATAGAAATAGTTCAAGTGAAATAAGAAATTAGGCTTCAGACATAAATGATCTATCGATATTTGTTTCACAATAAATATCCAGTGCCGGATCAAGCTATTTGAGCTCCTGGTGCAGATTAGGTAAATGGCGCCTTTTTACCTGGCGGTAAAAAGCGGCGGCTTGTTTGTGGAGGCATACGCAAATTCTGATATATTAATTAAACTCATAAAATTTTCAAAAAAGTAGAAACGTAAATTTTTGATTATGAGAACTATCAAAAGATAGATAGGTACTCCATCTACAACACTTATCCAAGATGCAACGCAAGACTACCGCAAAAGCAGAATCCTCAGATTTATATACATATATATACTAGCTGACCCGGTAAACTTCGTACCACCTAAAAGTGATTTGATTCTAACTCTTCATACGGGGGCATCCACGTGAGGCAATTTTGAAGATTTCTTGACCCCCCCCCTAGTGAGATGTCGTGAGATTTGTCTCGACTTCCCCTCTAATCTCACGTAAGATTGTTTGTTTTACATAATTTAACCCAGTTCTCCCGCAATTTTACGGTTTCTTGCGGAAAAAAATTACGTGATATTTGCAGAAACCTCCTTCGCCCCCATGTGAGATTGGGTGAGATTCGGATCGACCCCCCCCCCTAATATACCTTCCAACTCCAATTCAAATAAATTTAATGTCTTTTATTTACAGGGAACGGAACAAAATGCAATTAACATTCAATGCAAAGCTTTGTGGTAAACTACATATTTCGTTTTGTTTTCCGGCGCGTAAATAAAGAAAGATGTAAAATTGCGAATACGCGACTTACAGTAGTCCATACGCGAAACACGGGAACTCCAAGTTAACTCCCACGACTTGATGGTCATCGCAAACGCCAAACGCAGAGGGAATTGCAGTCGTTTGAACTCGAATGGCAAGATTAATAGAAATAGGAAAAAAAATAGAGTAATGTCGATAATTTTGAATGCGCTGTTGAGTTGAGTAAAAGCTACTAAAAGGTCATTCGTAAATGCGGACTTTTTATTTCTAACTCATAATCTGCCCGAGTGGTCCCTAGTCCCAATAAGTTTGTGCATCTCTGCGTTACACAAATGATGATGACTGAGCTCACCAGCGCCCTGCGCTAGATTTTCTCAGTATGATGCAAGTCTTCAAAATGCCGCCCCTTTACCCTCCAGAACTAACATTCGGTCTCAGAGACAGATGACTTCTAGTTTTAACTGTGAATTTAATTTTTAATACATTTACAGCAATGAAATTTTATAAAACAAAATGACTTTTTCCTATTAGAATTAACATTATTTTAAAGAAAAATACCGAAACATTTGATATTAATTATTCCATTTGTGGTAAAAAAAGTGAAAACGGAGTTAAATAAATTAAAAACTAGAATGGGTCTCACAAATCGACGTTAGTACTCGTGTTATAAAAAAATATGTTAGTACTGGAGAGTTAAATGTTGTTTTCTTTAAAATAACCTAATGCCCATTTTCACAAACGTTCGTAAAAATTTTAACGAGACGTTTAATTAAACAAACCAATGGAAATTATTTGCTTGTACTACGAGACGATTTTCATTGGTTTATTAAATTAAACGGCTCGTTAAATGTTTTACAAACGTTTGTGAATATGGGCATTAGACTTTTAATTATTAAATAGTGTAATTTGTTGCTTATGCCGCCCTTTTGCGGTGCCGCCTGATGCAGCCGCTTCTTTGCATCATAGTACGGCACAGCCCTGGAGCCCACTTTCAATAACAAATTGTGAGGTAGTAATCCGGACAACTCAAACGAATTGTCTTTCCATCGGACGAGAATTTTTATTTCTAGAATTCATCTTGGTTGATAAAACCGATTTGATTCATCATAGACATTTTTGTTTTTCACCGCCAATAGACTCCATCCTCCAGCCAATTATGGTTTTTTAAACTTTGTACTATGTTGGAAAAAACACTATGAATAAGATATTCCTTCGATTCGACCGACTGGCCAAAGCAGTGGGCAGGGAGATGAATCTGATCAAGATGTCAACTGCGATGTTCCCATTACCAATGTCCAACATTCTGGCAAGTATGCCATTCTGGTTTTGTGAATATATATTTATCCTGACAGTTGCACTTAATATAATTGGTGACATATTTAAGTGTCACAAAATTTAAAAATGCTGTCAAACGACATCTGCGCACGTAGCGCCATCTATCGGAATAGAAATGAATAGATTTTTCTATTTTCCGGACAACTTTTCCAAATTTTTTCTTTACTAAAACCTAAACGCTAGTTGGATATCCAAAAAGAGCGTATGCCGCGCCATCTTCTGGTCAATTATAGCCAGATTCGCACCTAATTTATGCACAAAATCACCGACTAGGCGGCGGTACCATAGCTGTCCAACTAGTGTATTCTCATACCTACCTAATATACACAAAAAACTTCATAAAAATCGGTCGAGCCGTTTCGGAGGAGTTCGGTAACTAACATCGTGACAAGAGATTTTTATATATTAAATAATTATACTGATAATTTCGAGATAACTCCGATTACACAGATTAAACCGTAGATGAGCATAAATCAAGAGATGAACAAGCACTGGGGGGGGGGTGCCCGTTTTTCGAGCTTCACCATGGGAATTTCAGTTATTAGAAGGGATACGAAGTCAGTTAAATTCATACCAAATGATCCCCAACCAAATGATCCCTAGCACAAATTCTGAAATAAAAAAAATATTTCAAAATTAATTTAAAAATAATCATTATTCACTTTGGGGATTATTTGCTGTAAGGATTATTTGCTGTAAAGATTATTTGTTAGGGGATTATTAGTCGCGACGTTAACAATTTTATTATTCCCCAATTTTATAAATCCAAGATTTGTATGAATGCTTTGTGATATTAATTTTATTACATAGCAGCCTTTTTATTTCAGAACCAGTACATTTATTACATATGTTGTGGAAATAAATTTTATACAATCAGTTGGCTACTGGTGCGTATTGCCTAAACCTACAAATGTACTTATTCTCAAAAGTGATAGTAGCTAATTAAGTAGGTAAGATCAATCACACAACATATACACAAGTTTTCAGTTTTTGAAACCGGGGGGGTCTGGGGGATGTGGAACACCCTCCAGTACACAGTACACAGTAAACAAAATTTGTCCCAAAACCTAGTTTCCTATATATTTTTCCAAATGTTTTATGTAACCCAGATGTATGTATGTATGTATGTAACCTAGAAGAGGACGTCCATTAATTACATGAGGCAATTTTGGCAATTTTCGAAACCCCCTTCGCTCCGATGAGATGTCGTGAGATTTTGAGAGGAGACCCGCTTCTAATCTCACGTGAAATTGTTTTACTTAATTACTTCAATAACTTCATTTAACTCAGTTCTCTCGCAATTTTACAGTTTCTTACGGATAAAAAAAATTACGTGATATTTACAGACAACCCCCCTTTCCCCGCGTGTGATCCGGTAAGAAACGCCTCACGTAATTACTGGACTTCCCCTTATAAGATTTAAACCCAATATCTGCTTAAATCAGAATGATGAATTCTGGGGAGAAAATGAATAGTAAAATTTTATGACCCGAGGATAATGGTTCAAACCGGGGGGTCTCCAGAACAATACATTTTTTTTTCTACTTTTGTTTTTCTTTAGTTTTAGTTTTTTTATTATCCGCCATTGAATAGTCGTCCATTAATTACATGATACAATTTTTCCAATTTTTCAACTCTCCTACCCCCGTGGTTAAGATGTCCTGAGATTTTCTTCGACCCCCCCTTTAATTTCACGTGAGATTGTTTTACTTAATTTAACCCAGTTCGCTTGCAAATTTACAATTTCTTGGGGATAAAAAAGAATTGCGTGATATTTACATCCTCTAATGCCTAGTGGAATCACAACTTTAAAACTGGAATCGAAATCTGTTTACTATTTGAAATATGTTCGGTAGAATGTCTACCTAGTTGTGTATTTTAGCACACTGACAGGTATACTGGAGGGTGTTCCACACCCCCCAGACCCCCCGGTTGTGAAAACTGAAAACTTGCATATGTACATGTTCTGTTTGATTGCGGTTATTTTTTGCTGAATTAAACAGCAAAAATAAGTGAAAAAATTAAGCAAAAAACGGAAAATTCGATAATTTTTCATGATTTTTTTACAATTTTAGGGGACAAATCTTTTCCGAAATTAACTTTCTTGTTACAAATATTAACTTTTCACCTCTCTAGTTTACCAGAAGAAATGTAAAGGCTAAAATAATTGTTAAAAATATAATAAAATAGATAGGGGGGGGGGGGAGGCATCACCCGATAGCGGTGTATGATGGGGGCAAACGGAGGTCATATTCGGATTCAGAGGGTTACTTTACAGAAGAATCAGAAGGTATGGTATCAGGGCTCAAAAAAGGATTTTAATTGGAGACCTCTGTGTTATCATTAGGGGACGTCCATTAATTACGTGGGCAGGGGAGGAGGGGGTCAAGCCGAATATTACCCAATCTGACATGGGGGAGTCTCGGTAAATATTACATAATTAAAAAAAAACAAATCTCACGACATCTCACCAAGGGGAGAGGAGGCTCGAGAAATCGCTTCACGTAATTAATGGCCTCCCCCTACTTATTTTAATTTACCAATTAAATCAAAGAAAATTTGATATAAACACAATTCGTGACTTTTCGTTTAGCGTTTTGTGAGTTATTGATTTTAAAGATATTCTTTTTATTCAAAATTTATTATTTTATAGAAAATTAAATTAAAAACGCATAATTTTGGAGCTTTCTGAATTTTGACGCTAGGTGCCGAAGCTGCATTGCACCCAAGGTTTATCCGGCCCTGTAAATATCCCAAACTTAACACAAAGTTGTGGTAGTAAAGTAGTAGTTATAATTATTATTTATTTATTTAAATAAATGTATATATTATAACTGTACATATACGAGGGTGGTCTGAAAAGTTTCCGACCTCAACATGAACATGGCAGCACTTGTAAAAAAAAAAGGGAATGTGTTTGGTCTAGCTTTGATAGGTACTCACCAAAATTTCAGCCATTTTAGACGTGCCGTTGTTGTTTGACAAGCGCTTCAGTGAGTCAATGCGGGTGTACTTGTGAAAATGGAAAAAATCGTGTATCGAGCATCAATAAATTTGGCTTTGAAAAGCAATACGTCTACAAAAATCTAAGACGAATTGGACACTGTGTACGGGGACTCTGTACCATCAGTTACCACCGTGAAATATTGAGCAGCTAAATTTAAATGTGTGCGTACTAGCTTGAGAGACAATTAACGTTTGAGATATCCAAAAATCGCAACCACTGACGATAACATTGCTCAAATTCACCAAATAATGCTAGACAACTTTCGAATTAAAATTAGGGAGATAGCAGAGACTATGAGTATGCCCAAAAAATGCATTTGTCATATAATGAATCAAAATTTAGGCATGAGAAAGCTGCCCGCGCGTTGGGTGCCGAGTTTGCTCACTTTGAACAAAAACGTGTTCAAATGAACAATTTCAATCCTTTGTTGACGCAGTTTAGGGGCAATAAATTAGAATTTTGAATAAACTTGGATAGGTACATCCTTATACTCCAGAAACAAAAATTCCCATAAAACAATGGACTACAAAGATGGAACCAGCTCCAAAAAAGGCAAACACTGTTCCTTCGGCTGGGATGTGATGGCGACTGTTTTTTGGGATAGCCATGGACTTATCTTAAACGATTATTTAAAAAAAAAACAACCATTACAGAAGCATATACTGCGCATCATTACTTGACAAGCTGAAGGCAGAAATTCCGGAAAAACGGTCACTTCAGCAGAAAAAAAAAGTTGTTTCACCAGTCTCACACCTCATAGTTTGCCATGGCGAAAATCGACGAATTACGATTTGAACTGATTGACCACTCATCTTATTGACCACTCATCGTATTTTGTTCTGTAAGCTATAAATTTCGCTCGGAAGACAGAGATTTTAGTCGAATGAGGAGTCCTATTTAGACGGGTTAAAAAAGTGGCAGCTTCGCTAGAATAAGTACATATATAGACTTAAAAGGAGACTAGGTAGAAAAATAAAAATAAATTTGAAAAAAAATTAGTTGCTTCTATGTTAGGTCGGAAACTTTTCAGACCACCCTCGTAACTACGAAAAAATCAAGAAACAAACAATTTTAATGGTTTAATTTTTAACAAATACCAATACTTTTTCTTTGAAGTGGCGTAGATTATCCTTGATTGTATTCGGTAGGCTATTGTACAAAGCAAAATCATCATTATAGATGTGGTCTTGAATATCACGTCCGCAGGTCAGTCAATTACTTAAATACTACGGCATTAAACCGTAGATTTGTATATGTATTTGTATATGCAACACTGTGTTTGGTACCAAATATTTTTGTACGGAAAAAATAATTAGAACCTCCATTTCCTTGATCGGTGTACATTTTTTTGTCGTCTTTCAGAATACTTCTTATTCCTTTGTTTTGTAGCTTCTGGATGTCCTGTAAATAAGTTGAGTGCTTATCATTTCTGTTACCTTATATAATACATTCTGACCATCAACAAATTTCTCGAATAATTTTACTAGAAACTCTGAATTAATTGATCAAAAATCATACGATTGGACAGAGTTTGCCAACTTGGTGTATTAGTGTTACAGTTGTTTTTTGTAAGTAGATGGGAAAACTCCACTCTAACAATTTCTATTATCTTGGTTAATTAGAGCTGTTCAGTATTTTTCCAGCCAGCAGCAGTGTGGTATAAATGCTTAAATTGACATGACAGGAAGCGGGAGACCGCAGTTCAATGCTTGGTCGCGCCGACGACTACACAAGGTTAGCACCCTACTAGAATATATGCAAGTGCACAAAGTACAATAAACACTTAGTCTAAATTTGGTACAGCACGTAGTAATAACAGGAGGCAGTCCTAAACTAAAAGGAAGAAAAAAAGAGTAATATTTTTCCATTGTAATACAGAATCGTTTCTTGATAGTCTTTATAGCCTCCACAACATCTTTCTAGTGAAGTTTGGTAAAATTAAATTCTTGATTGTACTAACTTTCATTGTACTCTTCAGCAACTGCTTCAGCATCTCTTATCACATTGTTCAATTTGATTAGCTTGGTTGATTCAATAGCTTTCCTAAAAAACATTAATTTTTTTGTTTTGAATTAATTCAGTCGTTAAATCTATTGTCTCGCAAAGCAACACTTTTTTATTTTTATTAATATTGCAAAAAGTAGATCAATTCTTGAAATTTTCAATCAACAATATGTATTACTGGATGTTATTGCTTGACCGGTTTCAATATTACCCGAAGATATTTATACTGACTTTTTCGATAGATCATAATATCATAAATATCCATTCCTCTCGGTTGAATCTATTTGTATATTTTATTTATCGATGTAGTTGATGTAATCTGATTTGTGATCGTGTTCTCAGGTGAGTCTCGAGATGGCTTCTCGGTAAATATGTAAAATATGTATTTATGATTTTAGTTATGCAATCAAATTAAGGCATTAAAGTAGAAGTTTAGATATTTTAAATTGGTGCTTGCAAGTTCTTACAATGCAATCATCACAATACCCTATTCTTTAGTGTATACGAGCATATCCTAGCAGTACTTCAGTTTAGTAGTGCAAACGAGTTGTTTGTGTGTGTATAAATGTACATTTTTGTCAAAAAAACCGGTTGAATAGATTAATTCAAAAATTTTATTTGGGGACCAAAGTGAAAATACAATATTACACGTATGACACAGCCCAATTTAGGATTTAAATACTAATTAGCCTGAATTGTATGAAAGGAGTTTTGCTGCCTCTGTGCTTAATTTTTTTAATTTTGAAGATAAATTCTAAAGTAAGTTTCAAATACATTAAGTACCTATATAATAATTTTGTCGTTTAGAAAATAAAATTTTTAAGATATTTATATTATACACATAATACATAATATTATTATATTGAATAAAGTTGGATAAATAATGTCAATAGGAAACCTTGTTATTTACCGTGAACAAATATTAATATCCCATTTTTCTTGTAAAATATCACATATAATGACAGATACTTTTTATTTTGTCCGGTTTCATTTTGCTTCTTCTGCACAAACTCCGGGAATATATTTCAGGGAGCCTCCTCGGATTCTGGGATTCTGCGTTAGTGTTCAGAAAACCGACGCGGATCGCGCCATGTTGATATGAACCGGTCCATTAATATCTAATAAAAACTGATTTTATAAATGAAAATTGCTCTAAATTATTAATAAAATTATATTAAAGTATTCAAAATTGGCTATGGATTGCTTAAAAGTAAATTTGGCTTGTTATAGATCACTGTGAAAAAGTAAATAAGGCTTAAAGTCTCAACAATATTCTATTGTAAGTTATTTTTATGGTACATAAATAGATGCAAAATTAGGACTTTTGTTTTGCAAAATAAGAGACGTAGAAATTATTTTATCTATCGATGCTTGTAGAATTATCTGAAAAGAATTTTTAATTATAACTTACCATAAATACTCTTCTTTATAATGTAGAAGCTGTCTATACTATATGTAAATGCTTACTTTTGACTTTCTTACCTGACTGATTTCATATGTATTGAACTGTATCGAAGTTAACTTTTTAGATTTATCTTGTAGTTGCCTTAACATTAATTCTCTGTATTAGGTTGGTACTTATTGATTTTGCATTTCATTGTCTTAAATGCAAATTAGTGTATTAATTACTATTGCTTCATTTTTAAACTTCTAGTATAATCACCAAAATGTTATTAATACAGATTACTATTTTGGGTTAACAATGGAATACTCTGTATGCAAGCATCATCATTTATTCGTGCTCTTCCATTAATTTTGAAAATATAGGCCAAATTTTCAAAACTCTCTCGGTACCAATATTTCTAAAATGAAACGACTCGGTCTTGTAAAATTAATAGAATTTTAGAAAAGCATTAATAAAGATTGTCGTTTACATTTCGAAATTTGAAATAAAATTGAAAAATAAACAAGGCGTTTTTTAAGGATATAATTTTAGCAAATCTGTGTTTCAATTAGGTAATACTATCATCAATCCTATACTGGGCAGCTATCAACAACTTTTCCAACCTTGATTTGAAAATATATCTCAATCCGGTAATCAAACATGTATTCACAAACTTGTTGTAAACTTTCAATACTCTGTATTCAAAAGAGCCCTCGAATCTCAAAGTTTTTGATTTTAAGTTTCAATGCGATGAAAACTCATATGATCTAATGCTTTCAAATTATTCTCAAAAAGGTGAAATTGAGAATACTTAAAAAAATTTACTTGCTGTCTCAACTCTTTTATTCATTTAAATTTTAACCAATATTTTTTGAAATTCTCTTTAATTTATAGTTAAAATTTAAGAATTTATTTTATATTATTATAAAATATTATAAGTATTTTTTTAACAAATGATTTTATTTTGATTAAATTAATAATTCTATTTTAAATTTTGAAAGCTTCCGAAGCAATTAACAATATTGAACAGTTGGTAGCGGTTGGTAGTCTTTAAACTATGAATATTATTAAATATTTATTCAGTTAAAACTTATAATTTAATTTTTGATTTAATAATAATTAATAAATTGTGCTAGGACTTCATTTTATGGCTGGCTTTTGTTACGCTAGAGGTTTTATTAATTCTATGATAAGTTTATTACAATAATTATTTATTCCAAATTTAGCCATAGATAAAGTTAGAAAATTAAAACTATAGCTATTTGCTAAATAAAAATCGTGACCGCAAATATTTTCTTCAGCAAAGTGATGGAACTCGTGGGTGTTTTGCTATATTATAGCTATTTGTCAAAAATATTGAATGGTAATTTTTACACAAATTATTAGCAAAGAAATTTGTCATCGGCACATCAATCAACATTCGAATTTTTATATTGCAAATTCAATTTAAAAATTTACTCATTTGATAACAATTAAAATTTTTTATAGGCAACAGGTTCTTAAATCTAATAATACCATGATGAAAATGGATCTTTGCTTTTCTTTCTACCAAATCGGTCGCCACCGATAGGTTTTTTATATATCTTAATTCATAAATTTTGATATCTTTTCATTTTGTTAAATAATCTCCTAAAAAATTCGCTTCGGCCGGATTAATGTACCAATCTATTACACACTTAAGATTAAATAAACCTACACTGCCCCTGTACTGCTATAGAGCCGTCAGTGGTATATTTAAGATACAATTATTACTTATTGATTATTGGGGAATATGGCAAGTCCTAATTTCCGAATCATTTATACTTCTTTATTAGGATAAAATATTAATTTTAATGTAATTGCAAATATCGTGGGATATTAAATTCAAAAACCTGGTTTTAAACTTCAGTAAGCGGAGGTTAATGAAAGAAAATCGATGAATTCTTAATTGACACATATTGTATAGCATCTTGTAATTTAAAAGTAAAATTTAAATGAGGCGAAGATAATAGTTTTATAACTTTGGCAAAAATCGTATTTACAATTTATTGATTACAATACTACTAAATTTAAATTTGATCAAATATTTGTTAATCCATTCATTAGGTTGTTTTCCATATTCACTGAGAGATAATTTATTGGTAATAATGAACAATTAAGTTCAACCCTATTCAGCTAGGCGTGACAAAACTTAACAAATTTTATTAATTAGAATCAATACTGAATGTGTTCTCAATAATCGAAATTGTACTTTAGGGAAGTTAATATTAAATATTGTAATTAAAGCTAGGTGAATAAATAATAATTCGTACCGTTCAATACCTTGGTAAGTTTATGTGAAAGTTCAAGTAGTAATTGTAAAGTACCTAATTAATATACCTGACGTGTTTTCAAATAGATTGAATATGTTTTAACAAAATTTAATGGAAAAACTTTTTAGTATGCTTGTTGACAGTAATCCAATTGTGTATTATGTAATTGCATTTCTATGAAATTATTTTTGTTGCCTCGCAAAAATATGTACGCAAAATACTCAACAGGGAAACATGCAGAGGATTATGTAAATAGTGAAAACTAAACAATAAAAATTATTTTAAATTTTAAAACAGCTATAATAAATTTGCAGTAATTAAAATTGTTTCAAATAATTAATACAATAGAATCCGCTTAATGCGATCACTTCGGGCCAACAACATTTTAATAATATTAACCGATAACAATTAGGAAAATTTAGGAAAAGGCGAATTTTAGAAGACTTGGATTAGAACAAAATAGAAGAAAAAAAAGAAAGAAAAAGTGGCCGGTTTCCAAACAAAATGATCACAATAACCGACTGATAACATTATCCGAGATCACATTAAGCGGATTCTACTGTATAATATAATAATATATAGATATAGCCACTATACAATTATTACACATATGAATGTATACTTTCAAGTCTAATTTTGCGTGCCGGATAACACGAAAATACTATTTAAATTCTCTATTTATATTAACAAAATTAAAATAATATGCAAATGCAAATGTACTACGACAAATTCTCACAAAAATTTAAATTATAAAATTTTATTTCACCATAAAAATAAACTAATGATAGCAGAAAACTCCCATTCAGAGACAAAATTTAGATTTATAATGAAGATTATAATATAGCAACGGAATATTTTCGTTGCAAAAATAATTGGAACAACTAAAAAATACTTTTCAAGAATATTAAGTTGTTGATCATTTTACATTTGCTAAAAAGCTAAAGTTAATTAAGGAATGTTTGATTAATTTTGTATTTTGCAGAATTTGCTTGATAAGTTTGTTTTCAATTAAATTTCAGGTTTCTACTTAAAGTTTGCATATCCGTACATGTTTACTGGAAGTCATTGCTTGCAAAACTATAATTTTCAATACAAAAGAATTCAATGATTTGTTCTTCCGAAATTAAAGTTAAACTTTCCGATAAACGATTTAAAAGAAAGAAAATAGATAAGTTTATATAAAAAATGTGGTAAACAGTAAAATTAATATTAAAAGCAAAAAATTTCAGATTAATAATTTCTATAAAATTCAATATTAAAAATTTTATAGGTATGAATTTTGATTGAACATCAACTTATTAAATTTCTAGTAGGAGATGCTTTCATTTGAGCGCACATAAACTCTTCTTCGCACGGGGTTTCAGTTTGTTGTTGGTTTAATACTTTAATAGAATTTTGTTTTCAGTTCAATTTTTAATGCTGTTTTTTTATCAAATTATTTCCAATATCTTGAGTAAATTAAATTTATAAGCTTTATTTTGGCTCAGTCCATTCTAGGTATATAGACTGTATAGAAGTACAATATTGTACTTATGCAGGTTTGTTTCCAAGTTCTTCTTTTTTGTTATATTTTCTTATCTTCTTGTCGATAATACCACCATTTGTTTTATTACTGAAGATTATACTGAATTCTCGGAAAATGTTCATTCTTTCTAATTCTTTTGAATTTTTGAATTTTTAATACATAAATAAATGAAGAATATACTTTGTAAAATTTACTTTTTATAAACTAAAAAATATAATCTGGCTTATCTATCTTTCGTTTATTATGATATCCCACTTTGTTTCCCAAGTAGTTTTTTGTTAGTATTAAATTTGACTTCATATGTTGTTTATTTCACTGCCTTCGTATGAGTGAAGTTCTACCAAACTGAAAACTACTTAAAATTAAAAATGCTTAATTAGTAGAAAAACAGATGGGTATATAAACAAAGGAGTTAATCTAGAAAAAATGTTAAAACTGTATTTTTAAATGGTTTCTCATCGGTATAAATTTTTGAACACTTTGCAGAATTTATCCTAATAAAGTTTAATTAAAACATTTCTAAAGATGAACAAAAAGTTTATGAAGCCTTAAAATATACCGTGTAGTTGTGCGGAAAATTAAGAAGATCTAAAAAAAGTTTATCGATTTGAGCGAGATTCATGAAACACCAGCTATAACATCTCGGGTAATATAGACTTTTTAGGAGTTAACCCTAGTGGAATTTAAATAATCTTAAACCTTCCATTTCGCATGCATATACCAATGTGAGGTGTTGAGTGCAGCAGTCGTGTTTACAATGTTAGTGGTGTAAACTTCTGTAATAATAATATTGTATGACCATTATAGTTCTCGCTTATCAATGTGCATTATAAGTGTTTGAAACTTGTAGATCATGATATGACAATGTGATCATATGATAGATATTTGCAATTACATGTTATTCTGACAATCCTATTTTCCCACCTTCGTGCAGCCTTTCGATATGGCAAATAGTTATTCATTAATTTGATTCGCAAATCGAATAATTTAAAAAATCAAAACTGTCTCAATATTTTGCGAACTTGATGGAACTCTTAAATAATAATTATAAAAAGTCTAAAGTAATTATAAAGTATAGTATTCTAAAGCAATTTTATTACATAGTATTTGTGAATTTCTCGAAAGCTTTATACGTATAGCATAATAGAATTAATTATCACATTGTTATCGTTAAACGTCTTAAATGTCTAATACAAGTTTACTATTTTCTTAAGCGCGTTTATTAAACTTGACTTGAAAACGTCTTCTGTAGTCGACTTATCAATCACTGTGAAATGAGCAATAGTTATAATAATCTCCACAGGTTTGTATTCACGGTGACAATGTAGTAATCAGTTATTATATTCTACAATATTAATAAGAAAGGTAGAATTTCTTTCTTGTTTATCATAATAATGTATACATTTTTAATGATGTATATTTTATATTATTATATAATAAGGATAGGTGAAGGGGAGGTTTATGGAATAAAACTTTTTTACAAAGTGAATCTACCTTTAATAATATAGAAGTATCATATCAGTAAATATTTATTTTAAGATTTTTTTACTGCTTAGGAGTAAATTCAAAATAGAAAATCAAGCTACTTATCTAAAGAAAGAAATTTAAAACAATACCGAAGTCAAAAATATTAAATTACAAAAAACTATACCCACAGGTATACTTTTTATTCTTTAACAAAAACGGTGCTTTTCTAGCTTTATTATATTTTAAAAAGATTTCTAATATTACAAAAACGTTCTTCAAAGCTACCTACTAATAAACAATAATAAGAGATAATAAAATCTAAAATTTTTTACTTCAAACAATTTTGGAATCTTCCACATCCTATCCTAAAATAATAATATAGGTATCGAAAAGTTCAAAAATAATTAGACAAACGTATCGGTTTCAGAGGAAAAACGGATCATTTTCAGAGTAACGGATAAACAAATTAACGGATCAAGTTAATAAAAAAACTAATTATTATTATCAATTGAAATTTATTTATATGCTATTGTGCAAATTGAGTTGCAAACCTATCAAGTTGCTATCAATTGAGTTTCACACCGTTCACACAGACGGTATTGTTGAAAATATTACGTTAACACTTTATGAACTTTAGCATCTAATAACAAAGTAAAATAATATTTACTACGTCACAGCACAGTGAACAATAATATTGTACATTCTACCGTTAAAATTCAAATATTCAAATTTTATATATTACTAAATTATTTATGTCAATAACACTTTAGTTTCTTCAGAAAGCATTATGATAATTTAGAACAACGTGAAACTTTATAACTGAAGTTTTACAGTTTTACATTTTCTCGTAAGTACACTGTATATCTAACACCCACGAACTTCCAAACGTCGTCGATTCAAGTGAAACATTGAATAACTTTAAAATTAATTTATATTTGCCACCTTGTGTAATTTAAATTTTGTTAAAATTTTAAATTTTCAATTCATATGTAAAATAAAATAATAATTAATAATAAAACTTGTTACTGGAAATCAAAATCTGGACTAGACGAAATCAACATCTATATTCTGTGATATGTCTCGTCAACGATTTTCAGTGCGATTGACGTAATCCAACTTTCAGGTTTCCACTCAACTCCTTATATAGCATACAACTTATTTAAAATCGATGTGCAAGTTAATTCCACCATTTTCAATCATTTAAAAAACGAAAATTATGTCAGATTGCCTCCATGGGTGCTTAAAATTTGAAATTGGTAAATTTGAAAATTACAGCACAACATAGTACCTATACATCGAGTACAATCTGACCATACTTAAGATGTAAATTAATGAAAATAAAAATAACCATTTCATATTAGAGTCGTTAACTACTAATTTTATGCTAGTTAATATTTTATAGTTTCAATAAAATGAAATTTTAATTAGAAAGTGACTTTCTAATATTGCTTAAAAACTGAAAACAACTACAGTTTTATTATTGAAAGCACTTAGTGACATCTGCGTCATTGCTACCTATTAAGTATACGAACACTCTATTATTTAAAATAAAAATTATGTACCATAGCTATGAGTATTACTAAAGGCCCATTTACACGGTTCAAGTTGATAAATGATTTAGTTAACTTTAACTTAATTGATGACATAATTTTAACTAAATTTTACATGTAAACCGTTCATTTAAGTTGTAAGTATTCAATTTTAACTTAAAATTAACTTAAAAAATTACTTATCAACTTATTAACTTCAACCATGTAAACAGGCCTTTGGGAGCACTAGTTGATTTTTAGATGGCTTTTTAACTAATCAAAATAATAAATGCAATGTAATTCTATATATTATCACTAGTTAGTCTTCATAGCAGCATTGCTAGTGGCATTCTTAAAAAAGGGGCTTTTCACACCGAATGCAAAAGTCGTTCGCAATTTATTTGATGGTTGTCAGATCCTTAAAAACGATTTCCGGTAAAGTAAAAAGTATAATCTGAAAGCACTTTATTAAATATCTGATTTGATTTTGTTTATTTGTTTTTTGTCTTTTGTCTTTGTTCAATTTCCATGATTGTGAAGGTATCAACAGCAACCTTAAATGGAGTAGAAGCAAAGTTACAAATCTATCCTGAAAACATCTTTTTGAGATTGAAAGACGCATATTTCATGCGAAGCAAAGCGAAGCGTAGTCAAGCAAATAAAAAACTTGGGAATCAAAAACAATTTCTAATCAATCCGAATGTAAAACACTCAATGTTTTCTTAAAACTATAAAAAATTTGAAACTTAATTTCATTAAAACCTTATTAAATTTCATTTATTCATTGAATATTTTGATTTGGGGAGAAGTCGTCATTGCTTTCAAGGAATAACATCCATAGAAACCAAAATTAATTCAAATGTCATCGTCATTATCATTTCCGTGACCATTGAGAAGCTACCGGCAAGTTTTAGTTTACAAATAAATCATGTTGCTGTTTAGCTATCTGCATCTATACTAGCTTGATACTTAGAGACATGGGTTATAAATGTACAATAGGTAACAATAATAATTTAAACAGCAACTTTCCGGATTCAAACTTTCTACTCTAATAGACTATTAATAGGTGTTGGATTAATATTTCGAAATGATAAATAATATTTCAAATGCATTTAGTTTCAATTTACTTGATTTGCTTCTTCTTATATAAAATTGAAAGAAAATAATTGGAAAACGTATCTAATATTACGAAATTGGCACGTAATATAACAGGAAAACTAAGATCACGGATTTATGAGATAATAATATAAGAAATTTTTATTATTTTTCTATTTTAATTTGTAATGATTATGACTTCCGCAAGGTTAATACTAATTGGATCGGAGGTGAATTTTATATTTTCCAATACAATAAATAGTTAGTTAGTTTCTTCTTGCATTTAAAATTGTAGGCAAGTATATTTGTTAAATCTTAGTTTCGGTCAGTTGTAATGAATAAACAGCAACATGTTGCTTAACTTGTTGCGTAATTCTAGTGCGTACATACAATCATAATTTTTTGTCATTATTGATTATCTATAAAAATAAATTTGTTGTGATGATTCTTGAAGTAGTAGTTTTATAATACCAATAAATTATTTATGTTCATTCAGTGCAATGGGTTTACGAGTTGAACTGGAGTGGACAAGTAATCGAAATTTTGGAATTATTTATAGGATGGCTATTACTTTATCGATTTGTCTGAACTACTACTACTGTTAGTTGTGTAACTTGTGTAAGGCAAAATAGGTAGTTAAAGGAACTTGAGCTGAAAAACATTGAAAAAATTTGAGTACCTGTTTAAAATCAAATTGAAGTAACTTTTAAAACGGAAAAGAAAAGCTAAAGTGAAGTTCCTTTTCTTTTTGTTTTGTTGTTCTGTGCTGTTTTGTATTTAAAAGTCATGCCATGTGAAACTTAATTGTAAGTTACTCAAAATCGAAATATGCAAATGTAAGATTTTTATCAGAATATATTAATCAGAATGTATTTTCTATTGTTTACTCTTGCTATACAACTTTTGTAAATTAACAATTTTGGGACAAAAGCACGAATTTGTGTTATTGTTCCCCGAACTTTAAATTGATGTAATTAATTAAAGTGAGCGTTAATTCCTCAGGGACTAAACACGAACATGAAATAAGGTTAACGTCAAAAATTAATCAAACATTTATAGAAATACATACGAAGCACGAACTAAAATTTTTGGTTTAATTTTGAGATATCATAGACTAGTAATGTCGTTTTAATTCCAGCGGACGGTATGTACATATGCAATTCCTGAGCAGCTTCTACCAAAGGTTTGTGAATCTGCTTTGGTTTTGTATTTAAGAATCTATAATACACTATTACTTGATTTTGCATTAATTTTAAGATCTTTCTATTTATGCCGTTTCGATTAGTAAACATAAATACTTACTCATATTATAGCAGTGATTCCCCGTTGCCTTCATCTTTTTCAATTATTGCACTCACTATAAATATCAAAATTTTTAATCACAAACTTAGGCAACGGGAAACTACTTTAATGTAAATTTCACTAGTATCCAGTGCTATCATAATATTAGTATTTTATCCAAGTAGACGTAGTACCTACTACCAAATTAATATTTAACGATTTTTCGTACAAAAATATAATATAAATTGGCAATGTATAACGGTATAAACGTTGAAAATTTGAAATTCGATATATTGAAAAAATGATATTGACATTGATCGACACCGACATCTAACAACTTTAATTTTGTTTACAAAATTTGATAACATTTATGGTTACGACATCGCACCCACTCCGAAACGACGGACGAAAGATTCGGTTTTGCTAATTAAAACTACTTACTTAATATTTTATTTAGTACGGAAATAGATTGCAAACCAAAAGTAATAAAATTTTGATCTTTGTTTCTATTAAATAAAATTTTTTTAAATCACTTTTGTCTGAAAATTTTCAAAAATTAAAAAAGTAAGACGATATTATTCCCATTTTAGAAATTCGAAAGTTGAAATATTAGAAGAAAATGGATGAACATTATTTGAAACCAGCTGACATACCATTAATTATTACTTCGGCAAACTCTAGCCCAGAAACTTTTCGAAAAAATACTGACAATGTACGTCTCATAACAGACAAAGTGTACGATTCTAAGTCAGATAATGAGGAAGAAACTAATAAAACTAGTTCAGATAATTCAAAAGTAATTGATTCTCACTATAAACTTAGTGCAGAAAGAAAGACTTTGGGTGGGTCATTAAAATACGAAATTGGTAGGACTAGGTCAGGTTCGACTATAATAAATGTTCCTGCAAAGTGGTCTAGTGTACGCATAAAAGGCACAAGTTTTAATGATTCGCGTAAAAGTATTGTGAAACTAGAACCGTGTAATGGTATCGGATTAGCTGGAAATGACTACCAGAATTTGAAGAATGCCCATAACATCACAAACTTTGGAGAAGTAAGTTAACTTTGTATTAGTGATGTTGTTATGTAATCGTGTTTACTTTTGTTACCTAAATTATATGTTTGCAAGAACAGTGTTTAGAATAAAACGACATTTATGGCAATTAATTCGTCCAGTTATTTAAATTGTTTTGATGCACAAAACCAGAATACTAAATTTTTGACAACTCGGTGTGAAATTTTCCAAGTTTAATATTTTCTTCTTCTTCTATTCTACATTCAATTTTATCTTCTTGGTAGATTTTCAAAGATTTTATTATTTTTAAAAATGTATGGTTTTCTTCAATTGCTTACTATATTGTATCTCACATGCTTGTAAAGCTGTATTAGAATTTCTACTGTAATATCGGGTTTTGCATGTAATTTTTCACTTTACTGGAATAAGTATAATATTGATGTTAATGTAGTATATATTTTTTTTTTAGATATGTACAAATTAAAATAAGCAGAATATGTTGAGTACAGAGAAAGCATCGGATCAACTAACTCAAATAGCAATTTAATTCCTCTACATAGCATTTTCTCCTTTTGTATGTTTTGCATGTTAAATTTTGTCGTTCTTAGTGTATTAGTGCATTAACTCTATTTGCTGAATGTATGTAACTATTTTATGTTGTAAAAGTAATATATTTTAAGTAGTTTGTATACCGGCAAAATCAATTTACATTAAATTGGATTTTAATAATTAAACTGAATTTTTCGTTAGCTTAAGATCTATTATGTACGCAGTATAAATAAACAATGATAATAATTAATCAGCTTTAGCCACACTTAATAATCTTTAAATAAGCTGAGCAAATTTTGTCGTGAAATTGTCTAAATAAAACTGTTTCGCTACCTTTATGTAAGTGTATCCAATCCGAAATCCAGTATCAAACTCATTGGACCAAGAGAGTCAGATTAATTATTCATATACGTGGACCCGCATTTAGACTAAATAATTCTCAGTTAAACTTCTACCAATAGATCTTTACCTATACATTCAATGATAAGCTGAGCAAATTTTGACGTAAAATTGTCTAAATAAAACTATTTCACCACCTTTAAGTAAGTGTACTCGCTCCTACAGACTATATGTAATGTATGCATATCAAACTCATTGGACCAAGAGCGCCAGATTAATTTTATTAATATATGTGGACCCGCATTTACACTAAATAGTCTCAGTTAAACTTCTATTCTAATGTATAGAATATTATTGTTTTTGAACTATTTTAACAATCCTGTCACTTTGTGAGAATCACGAGTCTAAATCCGTATGATAATTATTAATTCTGGAACCGTAAATGTACAATTTTTATATTTTTGCTAAATAATAAAATAGCTAAAGTTGAAGTAAATAAGTAAAGTAACTATAGTCCACTTGTTAAAAAGATTTTCTAAAAACGACACATCGGACTTTTAGGGGATCGTCTTCCATTTATAATATTTTTATTTTTTTAAAAATTTTTTCGACCGTCTTTAGTTCAGATGTCGTTTTTTTCTTCTGGGTCTTCCGATGCTGTTGATCTAATCTGTATATTTATGATTGGGACCAAGCTATAATGTTTCTATATGTCCACATACTTCGGTATTTTAACTACCCTGTCTTCTTTAGTCTTTTTCCGTTTTATTATTTGACATAGACGAAAATAAACCTTAGCTACTGGGAGACAAATATGTAGAAATCATTAAACATACTTAATCCATAATTAGAATGCTCATTGGTTCATTACAATAAGTTATTTATTATTCTTCGCTAAAGCCCGTTGCTTTAGCCCCCCCTATTTTAGCATATGTTCTCAGGTCTGAATCATGTTTTTCAGTACACTCATGCTTGTACGAACATTTTCATCTCATCAGTCACTTGGTGTTTCAGCTTTACCACTTTCACCAATGTATTTCTGTTGTTTTTTGTTTTCTTCAATAGTTTCTTGTTGTTTATTCATAAAAATAAGCAGAAAGTTGGCCCAGTGCTAAACATAGAAGGTTTTCATTATTTCCATTGAAGATATTTGCATATGGCATTGCAATAAACAAAAATAATAAATATACAAATATGTACATACTCATAATGCACAATTCATTGATACCAAATTCAAGCAAAATTCGTGATGACCTGAGTTGGCATTTCCCCAGTTCCTCTACAATTTAAATTAAATACATTTTACTAACGACGCGGCGTGAATACAATTAAAAATTATTATTATTCCAACATGCACAAAGTTTTAATGCTAAATTGTACTCAAACTTCGTAATGAGGATATATTTGAACTCCTTCAGCATCTTCTCCCACAATTAAAACTAAAGTTATTTCGAAAATTGTCCTAAACACGAATTTGACTTAAAATTTTCGGTTATAATTGTAAGAAGCAGATAAATATACGTAAATATTATATTTTAGGCAATATGTAAAATCTTCGATTACTGTAACAAGTACTAGATAAGAGAAAAACCCTTGCACAACAAATATTTGGTAAATTTTTTGTTTCTGTTAGCTTCGTTTTATCATCTATATTTAATTGTAAGAGCTGAAGAGCTACTGTAAGCGCCTTATTTGCATATTATTTTGAGTCAAAGTTCTCATAAATCTATTTTGCACGTTCCAAACTCGACCTGAAAATTGTGATAAGCGGATCTCAAATTCTAAGATATTTTGAAAAGTGGAAACACAAAAGAAAATAATATATACACTAACATGCATAATAGTACTAAATATAATTATTATCACTCTACATATCACGGAATTGCATAACTTTAAAAACCAGGTGGAACTCGAATGTCCGCAGTTACAGAATTCGGAAAAATTGGATATCTGATTAAAAATATTAAGGGATTAATAAATATTTTGTCGGATGCTAATATAATTTTCCTATCTAAGAACAAATAGTAATTAATTATAACTTTGAAATTTTCCATAAAGAGGAAAGTTTAAATATAATTATTTATTTGAAACAAGACTTTGAAGGATGCGGACAGATGGACGGACGCGATAACAGAACATAAAGCTTTTTACTATACTTTGTATAAAAGCTTGAAATAACCGAAAGGATCAGTTTACTGTTTAGAACTAAAATGTTTTAAAGTTATCACAAATAAAATACACTTTTTCACCATATTATGGCATCATCATGTTATGATGATATGGATAACAATGAGTTATAGTACTTAAACCACGCATCCATTGATTAGTTCATTAATACTTCAAAAATATTAAAAACAATTATAGCATCGGAGATGGAATAGTTATAAAAATCATCGAGTAAAATTATCCTTTGTATAATACATACATATACTGATATTTTTAAAATACCAAATATCAAAAAATATCAATATCAAAAATAATTTAAATTAGTGAATATTTAAAATAAACCTTTGGTTCATAGCGAACACTTTTCTAAGAACAATATCTCTTATTACATTGTTTCCTTATATACTTATGACCTTTTAAGTGCCGACCACAGATTTAACAAAAAATTTTTAAGAATTTTTTTAAATTTCCACCTTCACATGGCCACATGGCTCCGAAAATATTGAATTTTTAGTTAAAATGGTTTAGTGCTTTTTTTAAAGAGCGTGTAGTAATCTACAAACTAGGTTTAAATCATTCATTGTCTAAAATCAAATTTTGAGTTATGAGTTAAAGCAAGTAAAAGTCAAAACCATACATTTCCACAGTTTTTGTCAAATATCTCGAAAATGACGTTAGCTAGAGCAAATCCCATCCTGTTCGAAATTAAAGCCCTTTAAATTTTCTAAAAAATTGTCTTAAACATGTTTTGGTAAACCCCACAGATTAGAAGATATGGAGGAGGAAAGTTTCAATGAATATTTACCTTTCTTGAATATTATTGTTTCCAGGATTAATATATTGACATGTAATCTGGGGAGCGGGGGGGTTGTAAATATTAAAAAATATGCTGGAACCCCAACCAAATTACCGCATTATTGAGCATTAGACTCCTCAATCAAAATTTAATTTTTAAAATCCAAATGGAACAACAAAATTGAAAGATAACTGTAGTACATCATGCACTCGCTTCGAATTTATCGTACACTTACTTCGATATTCTTAAGTTTTATTATATTACTAATTAAATTAATAATTCAATAAATTATGACTTTTCAAAATCTTCTACATCAACTCCAATCTTTCAAATCTCCAATTATATTTAAAATATTAATTCTTGTCCAATAATAATTCAAATTCAAAAAAAATCTTTCTTCCGCAATATCGAAATCAAACAATCAAATCAAATCAAAAAAATAATATTAAATATCGTCCAATGTTATTATATTAGATACTAGAAATCTTGGGATTAGAAACGCATAATAAAAACAAATTAACTATATGTCAACGTTTCGGCTCATTTACTGAAGCCATCTTCAAAGACTTTAATATAAGAAACAAATTGGTAAATACAAATGATAACATAATAGTTTTGATTTCACACTCACCTAATAGTAGGATGGAAAATGTTTTGCGTAAATAAATAAAATATGGGGAGACAATAAAGAAACAGTTAACGTAAATAATATTAAAAAGATATAAATTTATAAAATGAAATAATAAAATCAACTTTAAAATAAAATGACGATTAATAAATAAATAAATAAACTATTATGATATCATTTGTATTTACCAATATGTTTCTTATATTAAAGTCTTTGAAGATTGCTTCAGTAAATGAGCCGAAACGTTGACATATAGTTAATTTGTTTTTATTTTGCGTTCCTAATACCAAGATTTCTATCTAATACATACACAGTAGCGCTACAACCCAGAGTGGGTTTTGGCTAACCACATCATTTTATGAAGGGTTTTCAAGGCAGATTACCTCGGTGGTTTGCCATTGCCCGCCGAGGGAGGACGGTCAGAATAAAGTTCTTGCTCTACTCGGGCTCGAACTAGGATTCTCTGCTTAGTAGCCAATGCACTTAAGCATCAGACCGTAACCGTCCTCTAATACAAATCACAAAACTAAAATATTTATTCTCTCCAAAATATTCAATTCAAAAAAGACCAAAAATAATACAGGAGACGACTTTCTCTTCAACCGCTACGTGCGGCCATCTTTGGAAAAAGCCTGGTTTTCACCGCCCATTGCTGCCACTATAATTCTTTGGCGGGAAAACCAGCAAATACAAAAAATATTTACAAACTTTAAAAAATAAAATTTTTACAAGAAAAATATCAAATTTCCAAATTAAATACAAAAATTTCTATGGGGATTTTAGAACATGACAATATTTATATGAAAAAAACCTTTGTTAGTTACAGACTGGCATTTGTAAAAAGCATTTTAATATATCTAAACAATATGGACATACAAATATATAATAAAAGAAAAAGAATAGAAAATAGAAAAGTGGTGCATAAAGCACTTAAAAATACCATTAATAAAAATTACCATTACATATCGTAAGAAATGAAAGATTATTATAATATCTTATACTAAATACATATTATGTGTATAACACAGAAAATTAATTATTAAATTATTTAAGGTTGACTTAGTTAGACAGAAAACAAAGAAAAAAATCTCTGCTTGATAGGGTTAATATCACTTTTCTTCTCCATCACTTCCATCAGTAATTACAAAATTAAGTAAAAATTACAGTAAAAACAAAAAGTAAGTAAGAAATTTATCAAAACTGTCTTCCTTTATATCTCCTAATCTATAGAGTTTAACAAAAAAATTATAGAATCATTTTTGTAGAAAAGTTCACTGCCTTTAATTTTGTATAGAATGGTATTTTCTGTAATTTCCATCATTTTCGAGATATTTGACAAAAACTGTGGAAACTTATGGTTTTGAGTTCTTCCCCCTCTTTGCCCTACCCAAACCCGTCGTACTATACCTTTTCCAGCATGATTTGGAACAAATGAAAACAGATTTGAAGCAAACGAAAACAGACTTGAAGCAAATGAAAAGAGATTTGGAGCAAATGAAAACAGACCTGAAACAAGTGAAGAACATTGATTCGGAACAAACGAAATTAGATTCGGAGCAACGAAAACAGATTTGAAACAAGTGAAGAACATTTGGAACAAAATGCAAACAGATTTGAAAACATGAAAACAGATTTGGAGTAAATGAAAACAAATTTTCTACAAATCAAACAATTTTTTATTATGATGTAATATAGTATGATTTAAATACATATTTATTTTTACTTTTATAAAATTTTAATAATATCTTCCTGCCGTAATGATGCAACGTATACCGTTCTACATGGTTTGCATATCCAAGATGTTTCTGTGACAGCTTTCGAAATGCAATAAAATATACCTATATGTACATTCTAAATTCTGGAATGGTTAGTTCTTGGTTGTTATTACGTACGTACAAGCTACCTAATTTGTCTATAGAGGTAAATTACGTACCTAATAACAAACAAGAACTTACCATTTTAGAATTTAGAATGTGAATTTTGGAAAACATCTCCGATATTGCATTTTAAGAGCTGCCAGGAACATATTCCTAGATTTGCAAAACATGTGGAACAGTATTATGGTGCATCATTACGGCAGGAAGATATTGAAATTTAATAAAAATAAATATGTATTTAAGTTATGTTAAATCATAATAAAAAATTTTTGATTTGTAGAAAATTTGTTTTCATTTACTCCAAATCTGTTTTCATTTTTTCAAATCTGTTTCCATTTTGTTCCAAATGTTCTTCACTTGTTTCAGATCTGTTTTCATTTACTCGAAGTCTGTTTTCATTGGTTCCAAGTCTGTTTTCGTTTGCTCCAAGTCTGCTTTCGTTTGCTCCAAATCTGTCTTCATTTGTTCCAAATCATACTGGAAAAAGTATAAAATAGGAGACTTTTTAGTACTTATAGAGAAATAGATGTTTTTTGGATTTCCCGGTTTGGGTGTTTTTTAGTCTAATTGTACTGTACGATATGGGGTGTCAGATTTTTTGTAAAATGTTTGGTTTAAAATCAAGTTTGCATTTTTCAACATTTTTGTACTTACTGTAGTTCATAACTCGATAGCCGTTGATTTTAGACAATTAACGGTCTAAATCTAGTTTGTAGAGTATTTCTCGCTCTTTAAATAAGCAGTAAACCAGTTTTACTGGAAAATCAATATTTTCGGAACTTGGCCATGTGAAGGTGGAAATCTAAAAAATATTTTTATTAAATATTTTTCTTAGAAAAGTGTCTTCTAAATTATGTAAAGTGTATCCGGCGACACCCTATATATTATACAAAAAATAATTTTGGTATAAACGGCGCCACATAGAGTAGAGTCAAATCATATTTAATATTAAATCCCCAAGTTATAAGATTCGTGTCATAAACTGGGAAATGGATACCATAAGTAATGGTAATTTAAGTTTTGCTGAAATATAAATAAATTTGATTTGTAGTTGTTGCCAAATTATGTGTGCCGCCGGTGCTTTGGATTCCACGTTAAGCTGTAGATTGTTGTTTACAAATATGTAATCAGTGAATTACAACTGATCACTTTTAATTCGGTCTGACACGGGTTTAACATGAAGTTACACAAAACGTGTTAAACTATAAATCGTCAACAATAAATTTATTGGAGTAAAAGCTTTTTTAAAAACTCACTCTATTTGCGTTACACTTCAAACTACAGCCTGTTAAATTTTAACGTATTTAAATTTTCATTTTTCTACCATTTCAAGTATTATTTTATATTCCAGTAGTTGGTTTTTAAAAATAGCTAATTAGTGTATATTAATATTCCTACCGTATGAAATTTAACAGCGTTAGCGTTATTATAAAACAATTGAATAAATATTTAATTGTTTCACAAACGTCACGCAAAGTTAAAATTTTGTATGCAGAACTACACGTTCACTGCAGTGTTTATGATTGATATGTAAAATATTTTAACATTTACATTTTGTACCTGTTGTTCTACAAAACAAAATAAATATATTCATTACAAGTTTTTTTACAATACGCATATTAAATGAACAATAACAGTCATCTAAATACTATTGCTGAAAGCTTATTGTCCAGGCGTTTTAGCTATAAAATTTACCTCTGTGCTAAATTCGTGCCCGACGAAAAATTTTTTTTTTATTATGTTTATTTGGACGTCTTGAATAACACTTGGTAGTTACGCCACGATACACTTGGAGGAATTCGTAAAAATCAAATTTTCTCAGTTTTTATGCCCCAAATGGGAACAATACCTATTACAAAAGTTGTACGTCTGTAAATTCTCTATCTTAATGGTTCTATACATTTTTTTCTTACGCCTAACGGTTTTGGAGATACAACGCAGCCTAAGTTAAAAATGCATTTATGTCTAAAGTGCAGTTTACGTTATGCGATTTTGCTTACAATTTTGCTTCCAAGTTGCAGTAGCAAATTTTTCGAAGTTTACGTTTACGAAGATGAACTCGCAAACGAAATCGTGAACAAAAAACCAACAAAATCAGTGATACAAGAGAAATTGTATGTAAAATCGTAAGCAAAAAGTTGTCATTAGACGACAACGTTTCAGATACCGAAGGAGTCGAAAATATTGACTAATTTAAAATCCACGTCCAAACCGTGTAAAAAACAACACGACGAAGCGTTCTACCTCATAGGAAGGTGCGCAAATGAATGCTTTTTTTGACTTATTCAATGAAAATATTGTAAATAAAATGTATAAGACATTCTGGTATAGAATAAAGATCAGCGAGTTTCATAACAGCAATACTTAATTTTTATTGTGAGACATTGAAACCAAGATAATTGCAAAATACCCATATGGTGCGAAAGCGATTTGGCGGAACTAAATACATTTTCCACTTAGTATGCGTCGTATCTTCAAAACCGTTAGGCGTACAAAAAAAATGTATAGGAACATTAAAATTGAGAATTTACAGATGCACAACTCTTATAATAGGTGTTGTTCCCATTTGGGCCATAAAAACTGAGTTAATCCAGAATCTGTCGTTTCAACGACCTTCCGACGCGATTTTCTCGAATTCCTCCAGGTGTATCGTGGCGTAACTATCAAGTGTTATTCAAGACCTCCAAATAAACATAATTAAAAAAAAAATTTTGTAGGGCACGAATTTAGCAGCAAAAGTCTAAAACGCCTGGACTATATGTTATACATTCATTTTACTGTATGTTTTTAAAATTAAATTAATAATATTGCACTGGTTAATAAATAAATTTATAAGTTTTAATCAAAATGAATTTAATTTATTTTATTTTTTCGAATAATTTAACTGCCATTGTTTGATAAATAATACACATTATGTATTGACAACTGCGAAATATTTGAATTTACTGAAAATGAATTTAATGCGGTTTACAATATTTGAATAGTTCCATGCGTTACATTCCACATAGCCAACAAAATTGATTATCCACAGTACATTACCAAACGTCGCCTTATAACTAAATTTATAAAACATTAATAAAGCAATTTATTGGTCTACTTCGCTGAAGCACTAAAATATGTTAGTTTACTGTAACCTTCGATATTAATTATAGTTTTGTCGTCGTAGACACTTAAAGTAATGCTAAATATTAAGTAATATGCTAGAAAAGTATTTCCCAAATGTCTAGAAACTGCGGACCCACAAAACTAGACACTAGTATCATGGGAATCTCCAGAAACAGTTCAGATACCAAAATAAAAAATAAAGCAACTATTGGATGTTTTAACTATGTAATTATTGGAATTAATAATTATTACATATTACCTACTATGAAACTGCGAGTTTCATTGCTTGTTGAGACAGTCAAAACACGACAATTGCAGATCAACGCGACTGTTGGTCAGAAACCAATTGGTCAAGAAACCGTCAAGTTTCTTCCCGCTTACTCAGTTATAAATATATCGTTTTAACTGTCAATTTATCTGACAGTGGCAGTTTTTATATTTTATGAAGGTTAGATTAATTAAGGAAACTCTCAGATTCATTGCAGGTAATATGTAAAATAGTGTGTATGGCACAGGATGAAACACGATTTCAGACCAAGGTGTTGCCAGTCCTCGCTGTCGCTCGGGCAAGCAATCCTCACCCTGGTCTGAAATCGTTTTGTTTCATCCTTAGCCAAACAATATACTATTAAAAGACTTATGAGTTATGAATAATAAAAAATACAAATATATACAATGAATACATGATTATTATTGAGGAAAACTATTTTTTTATGTCGTGGGTTCGAAGACACCTGGGGGTCCGGTGATCATTATTTAGGATTAACTGAGATAGAATAATATAGAATAATATTTTCTTAAGTTTGACAAAAAATTTCATGTTTTATTCGGAGCAAAAGTGACTTTTTGTGGTTAATTTAAGTGGTCACGTATACATAGTTAGGGCTGTTCCAAGTGAAGTTAGACTAGGTCATAATCCTACTAAATAGGTCACATTAGTCTATGTTGTAAAGAAGCAGAAATAAATTTTAAAAATTCTGACAAATCGGAGAATAGAGTTTTGTATACATACAATAAAAACCTATACTGATTGTGGAGAACTTGTAGCTTTAATATTATAGTTACTACGCTATCTAAGAGTTTTATCTATTTCTAAAACTTGTAATTTTTTGGTATATTTGAGATGTCCCATACTTCCGAATTATTGCTTTATATATTCTGCATTTTTTACTGCTTTTTATTTGTTTACTAAAAATTCAAAGAATATCCTGAAAAATAGCAGGTGCATTTTCTTACATATAACTTGACAAATAATACCACTACGTTTTCAAAGTTACATTTTCCGCAGATTCTCATATAACAGTAAAAAATAAAAACACATCCGTTATTTTTATTTTTCTACGACATACAGGAAACTTTTGAAGATATTACTTTGAAATTTTGCAGAAGAAGTTTGGAAATAATTTCGAAATGTACATAGCTGACATGTATCTAAATAAATTAGAAAATATTCTTGAAAGTTCTCATTCTGAAACAATGTCAATATAACCGGCGTAGTATTAAGTATCGCTAATAATTTATTAATTGTTTTTCGTAGATATTTTCTTTCTTATTTATCTACTTATAAATTTTTGATTTAACGGTTTGATTTTGATTTTGAATTTGAATATGTATGTCGTTGTGTTTTTTAAAAAGAATTGTAGGTTAACTTAGTTTTTGATTACAAAAATCGAGTTCCTTTGAATCAAATCGAGAAATATATTATAATTTTCCTAGCTTCGGTTGAAACAGCTTTATTTTTGAAATATAACGTAAAGTTATTGTGAATTTAAATTAAAATTAACTTGGGACTCAGAAAAGATTGATAAAAACGTAATAACTTCACTAACGAAACTACACATCATATCCGATAATTATAAATTGGACGTAGTTCTACCAACTCGCAATTTCCAAAGAATGAATGAATTACAAAAATGGACTTATTAAAAACTATTTTTTAACCTACTAGTTTGAGTAGGTATTTTTATACTAAATCAGGAAATAGTATTTTTGGCTAAAAATATACCCCATACGATTTTTAAAATTAAATCGTATTTATTTATTTTCTCAATAAGTTAGTGTTTTATTGAGTTGGCAAATTTCTGCATAAACTGCGTCAAATTGAGTTTCAATCTTTAGTGACCTACAACAACTTCTAGTTTGTAATTGATTGCATATACTTGATTTGCAAACTTATTATATAAATAATAGTAAGTAATAATTATTAAATAATTATTTCACAGTAAAAGTATAAAATTTTATAGAATGAATGAATTTTTAAAAAGAATTATTTGTTTTATTTATAAAGTGAAAAAATAATATCAAAAAATATATAAGATTTTTAAATGATAAAATTAGTTCAAGGTAGAATGATTTCAAATTAATATGTTATATTTCTTTTAAATTATTTTGCCTGCTATCTCCGAGTAAAGTGAGACATTTTCCTGACAAGTATGGTATTAAATTTTACCGAAAATCGTAAAAAATCGAAATTTTTAAAACATTATTGAACAACATTTTTAAAATGAGCAAAAATCAAGTTTGTCAATTTGTTGACTACATAGTTACCATAGATAGTTACTGTCAAACAATAATAACGACGTCTCTTTAATTTTGTTACAATTACTAATTATTACCGGACTAGTCATTAAAATATAATTTCCCTGCGCGTATATAAGCAGGGAAGTGATGTTTTGATGACGATTTTCGGTAAAAGGTATTTTCTTTATTTTGAAATAATTTTTAAATTTAAATTTTTATAGATATAAATTTTTATAGATAAATGAAAATAAGAGTTTTCAATGCAAGATTTGTTTAACAAAATAATTCATAATAAGGGCATATTATATTAAGATAATATATTTTGCTTTGAAAAGTTTTGGATTATTTTAAACTTAAAAATTGTGTTTTCAATAGTATATTTATTTTGTATTAATTGAATATTGTCATGTTGTACGAAGTACATTCTTAACATATTATAAAATATTTAGCTACCTAGTTACGTACTTCTTCGTTTGAACTTTATGTTTACTCTTGTTTTCGAACGAAAGAGTGCATAATTTATATAAATATTATATTTTTTTAATAAATTTTGAAATAACAAAGTTAGTCAGGCCTAAGTTTACCCATGGTTTCATTAATATTTACAATTAAATGTTTTTATATATATATTAAATATCTCATGTTTACTAATGTATAATACGTATAAAATTTCGCCGCTAGGCAGAATAGCGTGGAAACCAAAATTTTCACGGTTTTACTTTGTGTTATACTATAAGTTTCAATTTCTAATTATTGTACTACGTGGGATGCTTGTTATAACACGGTATATAATTACTAGAGACCGGATTTGTATATGATTAATGTTTTGTTTGATGAAAGAAGCCAAAATACGGAATTTTATTACACATATAATTTAATATTTAAACTTTTCATTACGCATTATAACCACATATGTATAATCGCATATATACATTATAGTCAATATTTTTGATTAAGGAATGTATGAATAATTAACTTACCACTAAAAATGAGTTATATTTTATTTTTACACCGCAAAAAAAATGATTTTTTTTCATATTTCAAAAATTCATTATAAAAGTCGTATAAAATTGTAAAATTTGAAGTTTTTATTTTTCATTTTTAACAAACTTTCGAATTTTACTTTTTACTCCTTGCATAAGTGTTCGGACAGAGCTCTCTGATAGTTTTTTGGTTGCATTAACCCATGTTTTTTGAACTGGTCTAAGATTTTGTTGTCTTTGCCCTCTTTTCTCAATATCCCCTTAATTTGAGCCCAATAACATTCAATTGGACGAAGGAATTGACAATTTGGCGGATTTCTTTGTTTATCAACAGAGCGGATATTGTTATGTTTGTACCAGCTTACCGTAGTTTTTGCGTAATGAGCCGACGCTAGGTCCGGCCAAAATAAAACTTCACCTTCGTGTTGCTTAATGAATGGTAAAATTCCTTTTTTAAGCACTCGTTGGTATAGTTTTCCGAATTAATTGTCCCCTTTGTAAAAAATGAACTTGTGCGATTGCCACAGGAGCAAATCGCCTGCCAACTAGCATTTTTTCGCCGAATTTTTTTGTTGGAATCGATGAAATCGAGTCACTAACAGGTTCCCCTTTCTTTTTTGTGTAGAACTGCGGTCCAGGTAGAGTCGACCTATTTAATTTGACCTAAGTCTCATCGTCCATCAGTACACACCCTTTAAAATTGACCAAGACTTCCTCATACAACTTTCGTGCTCGGTTTTCGCAACAGCTTGTTATTTTAGACTGCGTTTTGGAATCCGTTGCTTCTTGTATGTTTTCAGGTTGTGCCTCTTTTTAATTTCCTGAACATTTGCCGGACCGTTCCCACATTTTTTCGCAATTTCGAAGACCGACAGTGATCTTTTTGATTCGATTAACTTGAGTACTTTTCGATCAATGTTTTTGCTATAAATTCCCGTTTTTCTTCCGGATCTTGGCAAGTCGTTAAATGTTAGTTCTTCCCCATACTTTTTAATCACAGCACTGACTGTTTGGTGTGACGCATTAAACTGTTTTGCTATCTGTATGAACGATATACCCTTTACACTTAACCAACTGTCCACAATTTGTTTCCTTACTTTCAATGATAAACGACTAATTTTCATTGAAAATTGAAATTTTATAAAAAAAAATGATTGCAGTTTAACAGCTTAATATATATTGGATTGAATACCGGTAATAAGAAATAAAAAATAAATGCGGCAAATAGACAGTGACTAGATTGCCGTGGTAAGTTAATTAATCATACATTCCTTATCTAAAATTTTTTAATTTAAATTTTGAATTTTTATGTTTAAATTAATATCTTTTGTTGGTAGTTACTGCACAAGACTGCTTATTTTCAAACTATGAAAAGTTCTTAGCGATAAAAGGCATCATTTTACGACAGAAAATATTAGTTCTGTGATATAAGAGATAATAATAAATATTTTCTAATAAAAAATATTGTACTAGAATATTAATTTTTTGTTTTTTTTGCGAAGTATACTACTTGTTTATATGTAATCACATTATAGTTATTCATTATTACCGCATATAGTTTCAAACAGACTAATTTTAACCGCATGAAAGTAAACTTATTTTGATGTTCCTTAGCGCACATAAATCCGGTCTCTAATAATCACTCAACGATTCAATACTAAGTAGATATGTATTTAGAATATGATTTTATATTGTATTACATTGTTACCTTAATAAAAACAGAATAAGAAAATAATATTGCCATATTATCATGTTGACAAAAGATTGAATATCAGCTGAAATAGCGATTATTATTCAAAAGAGGGTCTTTATTGAAAAAAGTACTTGATATTCAACATCAATTTTTATGCAGAATACAACTGAAATTATAATGGATTTCATCATTATATATTCAGGGCGTTTTCTAATTGTTAAATTACTCTATTTAATTATTTATCAACTTCGTTACTCATAAAGTTGTACTTGGAAAAAGTTACAGGCCTTCAAAGAAGGGTTCAAAGTTAAAATTTTCGAAATATCTCAGCTACCGCCGAAATAATCTGTTTAAAAGTTTTAATTCAATTATTCTCTAATAATTATTATCATTCTCAGGTTAATAATAACAAACAATATAAAATAATAATTTTCTGCTTTCTCCTTTTTTGTTTCTTTCTTTCTTGTTTTGAACACACCAGTTAAAAATTTTACAAGTTTAGTAAATAAATTTAAAACTTAAAAAATGGTGTGACATTTATATAATGATGATTATCATCAGATTTCATATTGCGAGACGAATTATACATGTTTTATCTCTTGAGTAATTTTTCGTGCTGAATTTCTCTTAGGACTTATGTAGAAGCATAAGCATAAATAGGTACTCAACTATAACTCTTACGTACTTATGCTTAAATGTGAAAAAGAAAAATACATTCATATGGTTTGTGCTTTCTTTACAACGGAGGCTTGTAATAATTATGTTTGTATAGAAACGTGATCATCTTTTGATATTTCACAAACGGAAGCTTTTATAATAATTTCAATAATAATTAAAACATTTTGCATATTATATTGCAATTACAAAATATTACGTTACTAGATTTATTTTCAAACAATTTTACATTAGATACTTCTATGAAATGTAAACTTTTAATTGGTTCTACTAGTTATTGTGCTTGATAAAAATAAGAAAACCAAAAAATATGATCAAAAGCAGAAAACCACACAAACGTTTTTGTGCGGTTTTGATCTTTGTCAGCTAGTTTTTCGCAAGATTTTCCAATAGAAATTGTATTCCAGATATACAATTCATTAAACAAAGCTAATAATGGATGCTCTACTATTATATTGATTAAACCATAAGGGTAAAAAAATATTTACCTTAAGCTGGTTGGACGACTAATTATTTTGACAGCATTTGTAATCTTTTTTAATACTTAAATTATTGTGATTTTAATTTGTGTTTAATTGTTAAATTAAATTTGTATTAATTTTTTTCTCTTTTTTTTTTAAACATGCAAATCAAAACAGCTACTATGATGTATCGCTCAATTATAAAAAATAAAAGCAATACCAATAAATTTCAATTCTATAATATAAATCCCATTTAAAATTGGTTGATATTTGCATGACGATATAAATTGATATATTATTTTTAGAAGTTATAAAAATAGAAGTACTTTTTAAAAATTCATGTGAAATTATATTATACCTATTTAAAAATATATTAGCACAAATTTATTTTGAAAAATTAATATTATTTATTGTTGTCAGTTCTTAATAGTTAGCCATTATTAAATTTATAGTAAAATAATAATAATAACATGCATACTATTCTCAAATTAAGGTTCAAGCTATCTTATGAGAGTTCTATTTTATTAAAATACATATTTATAATAAAACAGAATTTGAACAAAACAAATAATGTTTTTTTCCTACTTTTCAAATAACTACCATACATAACAATAGTAATACGAAAAAGTGAACTTAGACGGTCGATCGTTTTAATTTAAATATTTTTGCATAGGTAATGTTATTCGCAATGTTTGCATAGATTGTACCAGCACTTTATGCATTTTAAATATTGATTTGGTAATGTCAACGATGTGATACAATAATTTGCATTATACTAGTAGCTCTAGTTCGATTATCTATTATCTATTATATCTATTCGATTGGAAATCTAGGAAAGCTACTATAACTTTATTGCCTCTTTGCCTTTGTTTAGTAACGCCGCGTAAAGCTGGTGTTTATATCAAGAACATTGATACATTTGAATATTAAAGTGAAGTGTTAATGTATTTTTTTAAATATATTTACACAAAATATTTATTTAAGAAATCACAGTTTCTAAATTCATTCACGTCCAATTTCTAATGCTTTGGAGTCATAAGTTTTCTCAGCTTTAATCTCTGAAAATACGATCAAGTTACGATGTTTTTTCTTTTGTAATGTAAACAACAATTATCTGTATCGTCTTGCTCGGCGAAACACATCTTCTAACGTTTTGATGAACTTTATTGAAACATCGGCAGACAAACAATATTTTTATTTATATTAGTGAAGTACCGAAAAGACTTTTTATTATATATAATTTATAACTATGTATAATAAAAATTATTACTAACCTATATACGTATATTACAGCTTGATGTTAAATTTAGCTATCATTCCAAATTTGACAACTGTTATATTATACACTAGGAGTATGAATATCGATATACTCAATTAATACTGTCTCACAATTATAGCGGCTTAATGTGGTAAAGCTACTGTAGTTATGCCTCGAAATAATTAAGGTATTATGACCAATAACTTGTTCTTAGGTTGGGGATGGTTAAAGTAAAGATTAAAAATTTTCTTTATCAAATATTTACAATTTATCAGGATATTTATTTATTTTTATATTGATAATCAATATAGTCTACATTAAATTGGAAGGCAGATAACGACATTGCATTGAATTATTATAATTTCAGTATAATTTCAGAACATAGTTCGGTTATACCTAATTAATTAGATTGATAAATTTATTATAAAAATATTCTTACAACTATGTATACAAGGTGCTGAATGAGTTAGCCGAACATAGAACATTAACATGTAAAAACTTACTCATGCAAATTCCTGCTTCCTTAATTATTTTAGAAAAAAAATGAAAGACATAAAAATTATGCAGAAATATAAGCTACAAATGATAAGAGTATTAGATTTTATCTAACTTTTACTTAAAATATCAAAAAATGCTTTTGAAATGGTTAAAATTTTCATTTATCGTACTGGCCATGTAATAAATTCAATTTAATTTCTATTTTCCAAAATAATTACCATGGAAACTTTCATGGCCAGTCCGATAAATGAAACTTTTAACAATTTCTAAACCATTTTTTTGGCTTTTTAAGTAAAAGTTAGATGAAATCTAATGCTCTTATCATTCGTAGTTTATATTTCTGCATTATTTTTGTGTCTTTCATTTTTTCTCTAAAATAATTAGGGAAACAGGAATTTGCATAAATAAGTTTTTACATGTAATTTTCCTACTATGTTCCGCTAACTCATTCAGCACCCGGCATAATATGGAAAAGCTAAAATTCTTGAGAGGGTATTCACGTTTACTGATATTGTATCCAAATATAATTGTAATTTAATTCAAAAACTTATGTGTAGGTAGGAATCGTAGCGATATCGATTTTCTCAGAAGTTGCCGAGGATAACACAATGGCAGGAAATATTCTTTGTTATTCAAGTGAAACATAATGTAGTAGCAAAGTCTGAAATTCTGAGGATGCCTAAAAGTTAGCGATTAAACATAGTAATAAGCAAATGTAGTGCAAGATTTACGTCATAGTTATTGAGTAAAATACAATAATTAGTTTTAGAATAATTTTTGCAAACATTTCTCTTGAAAATTTTAACAATATGAAACCTAATAATAAGTTCTACAAGTTAATGCTAAACAATAGTACTCGCAGAATCAAAATAAGTTGTTCAATGTTCATTATTTAACCGAAGCTATATATTTAAAAAAAAAAAATTATATTAAATTTTTTATCGTTTAAGAAATCCAATTTGATATCGGTATATTGTTGACTGCATAAAATTTTAAAATGATGCAATAATAGGATAAAAACGTTTGCGAAATTATATTTTTAGTGTTTTTTACTCATGAGAACAGTGCAGTATATTTTTGAAAATCAAAATTTTTTTTAATATATTATACGAAATTTAAACTATCAAAACTACTAATCCTATTTAGGGCTCACAGCATCCAGTATATCAGAAATCGACATCCCAATATTTTATTATTATGAATTTTGAAAATAAAGTAGCGGTTTAACTAAAGTTGTGGAGATACTGTAATAAAGGCTGCGGCCAGATACTGTTTAAATTTTAGGACATAAAAAGCGTAAAATAGAAAAATAATATAAAAAACCTATTTCACAAGACGTTTTATCGCACTTATCCATTACAAAACTTCCCGCTGCGCGAATCGTTTTCAAACGGTTTGCGTGCAATAAAAACGTCGATTATGAAACTAGTTCCTTATTAAACTATTTAAAATTTTAAATTTAGAAAAATATATTTTTCGAATTCCAGATCTAATACTGTTTGTGTAAACGTTTTTGTACACCATTAACATATTATTTAGTTAAATTCAAATTTCAGTCGGTACATATTGAAACATGAAGGGAAAAGTGAATGAAACTAGAATACAGTATACGATACCAGTTTACCCATATTTTCCTGAATTCAGGTTCTTTCATAAGATTTTATTTTCGGTTCATTGAATCGAATATTACGCTTTTCGGGTCAAAGTTCTGGAAATATTGCATATTTCGTCTGATGGCATAGACAAAGTTACCAATATATACTTATACTAGAGGTTTCTCATCGATTAATTGATTGAATTGAATATAGAATGTTTATTACATTTAGATCGGAAGTAATTATACTAAATCCCAGAATTTCAGACAGCCTTAGTACGAATGTAACTTGATGAAAGCTATAATAAGATATACATAATTACATTTATACATAGTACATTACTGTGGAAATATTGCATGACCTCTAGCAACAAAAACTTTTAATGACTTTGCTATATTACTTCGTTCTGTTCGAGATTTCTTATAGAAGTACCAAGATAGAAAATATTATGATTATAAGTATGAAGTAGGTAGTTATTCGATTAAATAAAATAATCTCAATAAATTAAAAATTAAAACCATCAAAATTCAATTCGCTACCAATTCTTGACTTATTTTAAGGTTTACATGGGCATCTATGGTCAATATGGTAATTTTACGAAAACTTTTATATAAACAATAATTATTTATTTAAATATTTCGAATTTTAGTTCTTTTAACCTATAAATAAAACTTCGGAATTGACCTATAAGAAGTGCATAGACATTAGAAGGTTAAAAATGCTATTTTAGTTGATTTGCCTTGTACCTAAAATTTCAAAGTCTACCTATCAGGAGTGCATGAATAAAAATACGTTAAAATTTTTCTTCGTTATTTTAGTTTTAACCTACATAAAACTAAATGATTAGGAGCGCATAAAACACAAAGCATATTATTTGTCATATTCTTTTGCCATGATAGTTGTTTCAATCCATAACCAAAACTTGAATGTTTATCTATCAGTAGTGCATAAATGAAAGTGCATTAAAAATTATATTTTGCTGTTTCAATCGTTTCATTTCAATCTAGAACACTTCTCATTTTTTATCAGAAGTATATAAATTAGACTTGTTGGAAACCAGCCGTAAGAATTAAGATGCAAATTTTATTTAATCGAGTGTTTATTGTTGTGATAGATTTAAACGTCTATAAAAAAATATTATTAAGACTACAAGAAATGATTGATGAAAAAATCATAATTTTTCACCTATAAACAAAATTCAGTGTATTGATTTTTACATTATTATGTACTTATAATACTACTTTCATAATAATTAAATGTGAAACTGATTATAAGAACTTTTGTCGTACGAGCCCTAACAACCATATGTTTGGCAATTTCATAATTTTTATCGAAATAATTATTCAGTATACCATTACTAGCTAAATATATTTTTATAACTGCAATTTTTTGCTTATATTTTAAAATCACCATTTTATGATGGTTAGGAGTAAAATACCTAACAACATTTTTGGTTTCTAAAAAAAATATTATTCTGAACTCAACCTGAAAAATAAATGTTCGGCCATAATAACAAGCCGTGATCTTAAACAACAATAACCAATTTTAATATGGCGCAACATCACCTTTTGCTAAAATTACTGCCCGAATTCTTTTAAGCATAGAATTTACAAGACATTCTTCTGCTGTTACTGAATCCCAGACTTCTTGAACTTTTGCCTTTAAAGTTTCATGGGTTATTTGTGGATTGTTTCTCAGCTTGTGCTTCATTTTATGCCATAGGGTTTCAATGACATTTAAGTCAGGACTGCTGGGAGGCCAATCCATAACTGTCATATCATGAAACCAAATTTGAGTGGTTTTAGCCATATGACATGAAGCACCGTCTTGCTGGTAAATAAATGACTCCACTGGGTACAATTTTTCAATATTGGAGAGTAAGTTATTTTCCAGTATATCTTGATCCTTGAGTGCGTTAATAGTTCCATTTACAAACTGCATACTTCCTACACCTTTAGCGGACATGCAGCCCCAAATCATTACTGCCGAAGCAAACTTAACAGTTCGTTTTAAACAGTCCTTATAGAACGCTTCATTTTTAGTTCTTATCACTGTTTTCCGATTATCTCATACACATATGTTAAATTTAGATTCGTCGCTAAAAATAACCAAATTCCACTGCTCCTGTGTCCATTGCATGCGTTCTTTACACCAAGCCAAGCGTTTTTTTTCTGACGTTCGGTCATCAATGGCTTTTCTTTAGCCTAAAATATACGTGTATGTTAGTAAACCTAATTTAATATTGAAATGATTGTACATTATAAAAGCCGAGACCACAATTGTGAATCTGCAAGTTTCCCTGGAAAGTAATAATTTTGTGTTTTCGTTCCACTCCGATGTTATTTCCCTTGCAGTGCCTCTCCTGTTTTTTCTGCAGATTTTAACTAACTCCTTTCTTTGACGATTAGTAACTAAACACGAACGTCCTGGACTTTTTCCTTTAACTACGGTGTTACCGTTTTCACCATATGATTTTATTATGAAGGAAACTGTAGATTTTGAAAATTCCAAATCTCGAACAATTTGTTTCATTTTCTTCTCCTGACTCAACATACTGATTAATAAATCTCTGACTTTTTTGGAGTTACTGCCCCTCGAACCATTTTGAAGCAAATTGGTCATACAAAGTTGGCAAATTTCGCAAATTAATTAAAACAGGTATAGCTTCGATTGTTTAAACTTTAAATTAGCGCCAACTGCAGTTTTATTTAGTGATGACAACGTTAACAAGATTTAATCTGAATTAGATATGATTTTGGCCAAACATTAAATTGTCAGATGTAGTTCAATAAAATAATATTTTTTCAACAAAAGTTTGACTTTTCTCCGTTATTTTGTTCAGGATAATATAACCTGAATAATTATTTTAAAGACTCTATTTAAAAAAATCATTTTATTAAATATATTTTGCTAGAAAAGGTATATTGAAAAATTATTTCGATAGAAATTTTGAAGTGGCCGAATATATAGTTGTTAGGGCTCGTATTAACATTTTTTTATTCTTAACCCTTTCTGACCCAACTTTTTTTGGCTGAAGGAAATCATTGTTTTCTATCAATGTCGTATTATTGTGCTCTAAAAAGTGTTTTTTGGAGAGTTTTATAATTTTCTGATTTTTAAATAAGATTATACAACTAAGTAAACTTTAGTTGATATAATATATAAATAATTATAAAACGTGTGATTATTATTCGTAGACCAAGTTTAGTATGATAACAACTAGCAAAAACAAATTATGCATTTATAATGATATTTGGCTGAGTTATTCTTAACTAAAGTTATACTCAAGTTTAAGCTATTCTGCAACGGAATGTTTTTTTACAATTTTTATTTAAATTAATTTATTATCATAGTTTATGTTACTCATAGAACATTTTTTATATTTTTATTGAATTCCTCGGGGATCTTTCCTTAAGAAATGATTGCTATCTAGCATATAAGTTTGTCACTAACTTCAAAATAAATTAAAAAACGTAGGTACACTATACTGTCGTCCTAAGCTAAAAAGCAGTAACTCAATTTCTTAAATATTTTATTTTATTGCTTTTGAGGATTATTACAACAATATCTGTGATCCTGCAACACTAAAAACTGGTAGGACTAATGGTTATATGCAATAATTAGTAGTCTTACTATTTTTTAGTGTTACAGGATCACAGATATTGTTGTAATAATCCTCAAAAGCGATATAAATAAAATTTTTAAGAAATGCAGTTACTGCTTTCTAGCTTAGGACGGCAGTATAGTGTACCCTGGGTCTGAAAGGGTTAATTAAAAATTAGAAATTAATTATATCAAAATGTTTATTAAATGAAAAGTTGAATTCTATAGAAGAAGTTATTTTTAAAATACTTGACTCCAACAAAATATTTTTTTTAGACAATTCCATAAAGCTTCACTAAAATTTTCTTTATAAAGCATCTGTAATTGTTGTTCTCTTACGTTTAAAATATATTTAGTACGTGGGACTTCTTATTTTATGCTACATAATTATAAAAAATGCTCTTAAAATCGAAAGCCATTTATGAAAAGTAGATCTAAATACTTCTTTTATGTAAAAAATTGGAAAATTTTACCAAAATGTATTATACGCATGAAACATAAAAAATGCCATCGCTCAGGATGTTCAGTTGCAAAATTCGCTTTATGAATCCAAACCACTTTTAGTTGTAAGTCATCTCAGTACTAAGCTTTTATATGACACGAACTACAAAAGCAAATATTTTTTATTAACAAGAAAATACAACATTGAAATGTTGGCCAAAAAATAATGTTGAAATTGTATTCTAATTAGTATAATAATTTTTATCTTTGATCTTTTTTTTATTAATTATATAAAGAATAATTGAGTTGTAGGTCTTTTTAAAGCAAAATTGTTCGATGTTTCATTCGTAATTGACCCATTTTCAATTTATTTAAAAAATAAAATATTTTAATATTTTATGAAGATTTTATGAATCTTGCGCGAAACATTTAGATAATTAATTTGTGATTACTGCGTCTATAAATTTAATTTATTTAAATTTAATTTAATTTTTTGTTAATAATTTATTTCACTGATGTTATATATTACGAGTTTCGATAGAAGGGCGACATCGGCGTGTTAAAAAGTAAATGCTTTGCGAATTTAAAATTGAAATTAAAAATTATTTTCCACTTCAACGATACTCTTTGTTACATTGCTACTTTCAGCCAACTTATTTTTAATTATGAAGCTTAGAAAGTTAAAAACCCGGAATTTCAATAACGACATGCAAGGTAGTATGTATGTTTCATTATATTTATATACACTATACAAACGGCACTCCGGAGGTAATTGCATTTATTAAATTAAAAATTAAATTTTAAAAATTCTCCTTTTGAATAATAAAAATACAATGCAGTAATAAGATTTTAATATAGGTAATAATTTGATACTTTATATTAAACATTGTATACTTTTGACTACTGTAACTTTAATCCTAATAAATTTGAAATATACTACAAATTTTTAAATAAAAAAATATAATAAATTAAAACTTCAATATAATAAGTTTAATAAACATTAATAAAACGCAATTTTATTTTTAAGCTTCCAGCGAAGGTATCGTGAAAAAATTTAATATTATTTATGTTTATTATTAATAAAATTGAATTTGTTATATTCAAATTTTAATTTATCTTACGTTGTGTATTATGAAACAGTTCTGAATTTCTTTTTACCGCTTTCTATCAATTCCCGTGCCAACCCCATAGAAAATCCAACTTTTTGAAAAGACACAGTGCTAGAGCTCTTTCAAGGAGAAATTCCTGCTCTAATGATCTGTAAATATAAATAGAATTTATTATAACGGACAACAAGCAATCATACTGTAACTTCTATAATTCTGACTTTTTGTCAGTTTGAGGATAGCCATTAGGCTAGTATTAAATAAAATTAAAGAGAAGCAGGCAATTCAATCAAATTCCTTTCCCACGATAGTATTAAATCAATTTTGGCGACCGCGCTGTCATGTCATATCATCATAAATAAATTTAAGAAAAACTATATTTTCCTGAAAGCGAGATTAAATGCTTTAATTTGTGTTTTTTTAGCTTTGCGAAAATAAATAGGAGCGGCACTAAAGCACTTTATTGCCGACCACTCATTTGTTACCGTCGCCCGTTGCTGGCAGTAAAAGTAATCTTAATTGATTTAATTATGGTTTGTTCGGAGATTTTTATAAATAGCTTGCTTGTAATTGTTGTAAGTTAGCAATTGAGTTAGTCAAGTCATTAACATAGCTTGTTGTTTACATGTTTACATCCAGTTTTTTTCTAGTTACTGATAGTTATGTATATTATTTTATAAATTGCACAATTTTAAAAGAAATCTGACAGAAAAAGATTAAAATTAAGAAATAGGTTGAATTAAAAAGTAATTCTATTCTGTATTGATACAATAATTATCGATTAAGTATCGAAATTTATACTGATCAAATGAAATACATGCAACCTGGTGAATTGAACTAAATCAATAATTGCATCTAATATGATATCAATTTGTATAGGCATATTTGCTTTATGGCTTAACCGTAGCAATAGATAGATTGCAAAGTAAAAACATTTATATTTAGTTTAATTTGCCGAGTCAACAAAATTTATCAGTTTTACTTTTCGGAACACATCAACATTGGAAATTTATTGGTTTTCTTAATTTAAGACTTCGTCTTGTTATTTCCGTTAATGCATCAAGCTTATACTTGGAACTTAGTGGTTTTTACAACACTTGAATTATACATTCTAGTGGGATGCATAGCTCACCAGAGGATAATCGGCGTTACCAGGCATTGAAGTGCAGTTTACCGTTGATTTAAGCTTAGCACTACAATGTTGGTTACAAAAGGACTTTAGTTATGTTAAAACGCTATATATTCCTATTGTGTAAAACAAAATTAAAACTAGGATTACCTTACAGTATTTTAAGTGAAACTACAATCCAGAAAACAAATACATAAAAGTGCAATTCTATGACTTTTCAAAAGGGTTTTAACAATACTGCCATTTAACTTGCCAAGTAAAGGACAGTTTGTTGGTAGCATAATTTCTGCACAAGCAGACAAGCAGACAAATTAAATTGGTATTGATTTGTATATATTTCACTTTGGCTGCTTAACTTACGGCTAATTTCATATTTGATTTAATTTTTTTTAATTCGGTGACTAATCGAAATTAGAACAAATGATCGAAGCGGTTAGCAAGTTTTATAATTATCTTATTAATATCGATTCAAATCAAAAAATACATAATAAACTTCGAATCGTAAAAGTAGATATTACATCGCAAGTGACTGAATCTCTTCGACTTTAGTAATATAGATCCAAATATAGATTTCAAAATTGCATTCTTCCATTTCACATGGTTGGTTTTGAATGAAACTGACAAATAAAGATGGTATAAAATCAATATAATTTTATTTCGACTGCATCTATTTGACTCAAATTTATTAAAACTTTACTTGACACGAATATGATTGGTATCGCAAATGTCTTCTTTAGTGATCGTAACTGTATTACATTTATTAAGCAAATTAATCCATGAAATTTATTTTTGAACAGTTTTTTATATTTCAAACTAAATTGTAATTTTTTTTGCAGGTGTTATCGTTGGGGGCAGATGTTCTTCCAGAGTATAAATTACAAAACCCAAAACTGCACAATTGGACAATACTTCATTATTCGCCATTTAAAGCCGCTTGGGATTGGTTAATATTAGTTTTAGTTATGTATACCGCAATTTTTACTCCATACGTGGCAGCTTTTTTACTCAGCGAACCAGATTATAGCAACAAAAAATCGAAAAAATATGGTTACGTAGATGACCCCATCGTCCTTATAGATATCATAGGTAAAGATTTAACCATTCGACATACCAAAATACTGTACAAATATTTTTGTGATCTTCTAGTTGACGTGACATTTATCATCGACATTTTAATAAACTTCAGAACGACATACGTGAGTGGAAATGACGAGGTAGTTTCACATCCGGGAAGGATAGCGATACATTACCTGAAGGGGTGGTTTTTAATAGACGTCGTAGCTGCAATTCCCTTTGATCTTCTATTATTTGGCAGCGATACTGATGAGGTATGTAAATTGTATCTCGTTAGGTAGTTTATCGATGTTCAATGTTGCATTAATCATCAGAATGTATCTAATTACTTAACCACTATATTGTAGTTTATGTAAGAAACATCAAAATAGTGAGGTAAATTGGATTATTACATTTTTTATGGAACACGTGCAAACAACCAAGTCAATTAAATAACACTTTTCTTTCCTTCCAAACTTATCACATTAAACTTATTCAACTTATCAAATCATGATTTCTGTAATATTGGTAATACAATTCGAGTTTATTCTACATAAATCATAAATCTACGTAGTTCTGAATAATGATGATTCTAATTGGATTTACGTTGTAGTAAAATTCATGGAGAATTAAACAATTTATCAGTCATCTGATGGAGAGATAATATAATTTGATGTTAAAGAAGTCCCTATTATAATTTGCATAAATTTGTAAAATCGTGCATTTGAACCAAAAGCATCTTGATGGTATATTGAGTTTTATAGTGAATTTGTCTGCCATGACAAACGACTGAAATAAAAGCGACATCATTGAAAGCTTAATTGACGCGTACAGAGGTTGATAAAATTTGAACATTGTATTCGTGTTCATCATGAGAATCGATAACAGTTTCGAAGTTAAAAAAACACTCTCTTAAATTAATTCTGAAACCCTTTTTAAATTTACTTTCACTGATATAAAAATATTTTTTTAAGTATTATTTTCTACGTCCAAGCTAAATTCAAAGCGAACGTTACAAAAAAATTAAAACAAAAATATCAAAGTAACTTTTCCAGCGTTTAAATCAACATTAACCAGTTTGCGACTTTATGTTTGTTTAATTTATTATTTGGATTTTATATTTGCTTTAACTGTTTGTAAATATTCATTTTACTTTTAATATAATGTTTCATCATTACCTTGGTTGTTTGCAAAACCTTTTTATGTGTATGGTCCTCATATACCTTTTGTACATCATAAAAAATTACACAAGGCGTGTTTTATCCCAATATAGTATTTCATCCAAGATTTTTCTTCTTTCCTCTAGTTGGGCTTGGACAAAGACGAGGTAGCTTATGAAATAATCTATTGACAAAATTTATATTACACTTATTAAACCACGTTGACGTAATAATACAATAGAAAACTGCACGTCAAAGCTAAAACCATGTAATGATTTTATGTGTGAAATATAAATTTTGCCAAATGATAGCTTTTGACTTTTACACATTCATTTTTCTTATTTACTACGTTTGCTTATAATAGCTTTTTACAACAAGTTGAATGCTAATGCATAGATAGTTATACAATTTAAGGTATACGTATACCTTATACTATAGTATGTACCTAGTTATTTTAAATAAAGAGTTATCATTAATTTCTAACAAGATTAATGCATAAAACTTTGTTGAAACAACAATAATATGCACCGTAAAATAATTTTATAGTTGATTTGAAATTTGAAATTCACAGAGTGTAACACAGTTAATTACCATTAGGTAGATGTTGTGTGAAAATTACTTAGGCACGTTTGCTTTATCACAGTCACAATAATTATAAAATTTTTATTCATAATAGCAAATTATAAAATGCATTACAAATATTAAAATTTTATGATAACACAAAAATATGCTATAGGTAGAACTACAATTAAAAATGTTAAGGTATATTTTATTATCGTAGAAAATTATTATTTAATAATAATTTACCAAATCAAATAAAAGAATTACATGTAATTTCATGCGCTTTAGCGAGCAGTAGCTTTGCCTTATTTTTGATGTGATTATTATTTATACTAATGATACACGATTCATTATAGTAATTATTATGTTATTAGAGTAAATAGAAACTATTTTAATAGCTTTAGTCTAAGTTAGTAATGATTGTACTAAGTTTTCTCTTTCCTATCAGGTATTTTGTTAAGGTATAGCTTAAAGGTTACTAACTAACGGCCGACTTGTAGTTTTATATATTAGGGGGGAGGAGACAAGAAATGTCTGGTTAAAGTGCAACTTTTTCTAAATTAAATTATTTGGTTTTGGGAAGACAGCACCTGATAGCCCTTCTCACACTAGCCGCCACTGTGCATATAGAATATTGTCATCGTGTAAATTATTACGGTCAAAAATGTTTTGAATCCTCTCTTATTTTTCGCCGCTGAAACTTAACCAAAACACGTTAATTCTAATGGTATTTTAACGTTAAATTAACGTTTATATTTTGTGTTTATTAAGTGCCAATTTAAAATTTACTATTTTGATTTTCACAGTCTAAAAGATGTTCCATTGAATTTGAGTCCAGTAAAGCTTCGTAGTCTGTATGATTGACGTGTTATCGGCATTTGTGTTTCCGAACTGCTTCTGCAGCTTTACGTTGCGCTTTGGATGTGTACCTAGTCGGGACATAAGTTCTGTTACACAGTACTAATTAAATTTTTAATGTTTCAAAATAATAAATTCAATTATGATATATACTGCTTTATTACTTAATATATAAAGAATACATTTTTAATATATTTACTCAAAATGTCCTCCTTTAGCCTTTATACAAGCCTTTAAACGCCGTGGCCAATCATCAATTGCGGCACGGACGACTTGTAACGGCATCGATGCTGCTGCTTTCACCAAATCCCGTTTCAGAAGCTCGATATTTTTATGAGGCTTACTACAAGCCATGTTTTCAAGAACTGACCACAATTTATAATCCAAAGGATTCAGATCAGGACTTCCAGAAGGCCATTGTTCTGCTGCAATAAACGCAGGTAAATTTTCTGCTAGCCACCTTTGGGTTGTCTTAGCTTTGTGTGCTGGTGCAGAGTCCTGTTGGAAAACCCAATGGTTTCCTTGAAAGAGAGAGTCGTTAAGAGGCTTTACCACGTCTTCTAACATTTCTTGGTAAATTGGTGCCGATGTTTTAACGCCTTTTTCACAAAAGTGAAGTTGAGTAACCCCTTCGTAGGATACACCCCACCAAACCATCACAGATGCTGGATAATGGCCTCTTTGAACCCTCGGAATTTTTTCTGCCGCTTCTTTAGAGCTGTGAGCATAAACACGATCGTTTTGCTTATTAAATTTTTCTTCGACGGTAAAAATTTTTTCATCGGTAAACAAAATATTTTTAAAATTATTATTACCGTGCCTCCTTAATAGGGTTTTCGATCTCTCGTGCCTAATTTTTTTTAAAGCTGTTGTTAACCTTTGTCCTGTTGCTCTACGAAAAGCCCCAAGTTTTAGGTCCTGCCTCAATACGCGAGACACGCTTTTTTTTTAAATTTGCATCTCCATAGCAATAATTTTTTGTTTTCGCAGAGGATTTCGTCGTATTCTTTCACGCACTGCTTTAATCACTCGTGGAGTTCTTATGGTACGAGGACGTCCACTTCTTTTTCTGTCAGCTATTGAATTTGTATCGGTAAACCGTTTTATAGCACGACTTACAAACATTTTTGAAATTTTTAACGGCTTTAGCAATTTTAAAATTTCACTATTTGATACACCACATTTATGTAACGCAATAACTGCTATCCGATTTTCTTTCACACCCCAATCCATGTTGCTGGTTGAAATCAAAAATTTTAACTATAGTCTGTACAAGTTGCCAAAAGAAAGGGTTTTCTAAATATGTAATTGTTTTCCACCCTCTGTAATCTTAAGCTGTAAAATCTGACGGTTCTTTACAGGTAACAGAATTTATGTCCCGACTAGGTATAGTGGAAAAGATATAATTCAATGATAAATTTTTTTTCTACAATTTTTTTTTAATGTTGCGCAAACTATAGCCGACGTCATTTAAAACGACTGAAAGAATCTCCGCCTTAATTTAAATTCTTTGGAAGAATAAGCTTAAAAATGCAGAAAATTACATATACCAAAAATGCTGCCGTATTACATTAGATCGGGGCTTATAATATTATGGCTTCAAATGTTATAAGTTCCAAAGTTATCTTGGTAATTGTCAGCCGTGTAAAAGTTCATGTTGAAAACAAATTAGGAACATGAAAGTAAGCCACAATGCGGGATTTTAAGGTTTTCTGATCAAAGCTCTTCGTATTATATTATGGTTTACCAAAAACCATCAGAATAGAAAACGGCGTGGCTCGAATATATTGCGACGAACTGGCATTGTTGAAATAATCTAGATCGTGCAATCTATAACTTTCCCAATTTCTTTTGCTGCTTTCATAACTTAATGTAACCTATTGAAAGTACCTACAAATTCAGTTTTAGATGCAAATACTATGCCGCACTCAAGAGGGAGAATATGTAAGACTGGCATAATAACACTTCAATAACACAATACTCAATTTATTTTTTTATAAAATTTTTACCGTAAAACTGACGTTTGGGAGTATATTTACGAAAGTCTCCATTTTAAGGTTTTCAGTATAAATAAAAAAAATTGTAATATTTTGCAATTAGAACAGTTTCTTAATTTGTATAATTCAAACTCGCTATGACTTAAATAAGTTTTAATTTAATTTAATTAAATTTAACTGTATTATTGTTAATTTTTATTAAAATAAGTTTTCAATAAAAATTATTTTAATTATTGCGCAATATATTAAAAATTTATAATAAGATTCAAATTTTCCATGTTATTAAAAACTGATGACCTCTAGCCGATTTTTTCGCACAAAATATGTTTTACAAAATTGCTTTCAAAATAATAAGGGGATTCATTTCACGTTGTACTTTGTTGTACTACGAAATGAATCCCCTTAATTATATTAAGGGTATTCATGTCACTTCGTAATCTTCGTAGTTATCGTACTTTTAATTTTTGTAGACTTATGTGACATGAACGCACTCATCGTTCAATGTTTCGTAAATTCTTTCGTACTTGTATTTGTAGATTATTTTGACGTTTTGAGTTAGATTTTAACTAAAATTAATTATTCCATTCACATTTACTGACATTTATTGTTCAAATATTTCTTGGTTACTATGTATCGTCAACGTATACTTAAATGTAACGAAACTACGACATCTACATAAAGTACGACTGCGTAGATTTCGTAAACTAGATCTGCATTAAAAATTCCACAAAATTTACAAAAAAACAGGATCTACGACATTTACGACAAAAGTACAACGTGAAATGAAAACCCTTATATTTACATGATGAAACATCAATGTAGATTTATATTTAAAAGTTACGACTATTGACATTTTAAAATTTTTTTTAATTTGTATGTTTGTAGTTGTCAAAAGCGAATCCTACTTCAAAGGGATTTTCACAAAAAACTTTTCATTCCAGAAATAATATTCATATATGGTAGTAATTATAATACGTAAAACAGATTAAAATTATAATTGTTCTTGTGTAATTAAACTACAGCTGAAATTAAAGCAGAATGCTGATTACATAATATTTCAAATTTGAATAAAATCTTTTTGACAAGAAGTTGTAAATCATATTAAAATTCAGTCTTAGTAATCCTGTCTTTTTTATTTTATTACAAAACGATTCGCATATTAAAGGTTTCGTGTCTATATTTAAATATTAACATAATGTTAAAGAAGCTTAAAAAATTTTGTACTTCATAATAACAGTTTGGACTTATTAAACTAACTGACTTGAAAGCATACTTGAGCTTTATATGTCCTTAATAGCCTGGCAACAGTGATGTTATGTTATGTAGTTTTCTATATAGCCAAACATTTTTGAATAACAATATTTTTTTAGAACTAGGTATACTAAGGGGATTCATGTCACGTTGTACTTTTGTCGTAAATGTCGCAGATCTTGATTTTTGAAAATTTTGTAGAATTTTTAATACAGATCTAGTTTACGAAATCTACGCAGTCGTACTTTATGTAGATGTCGTAGTTTCGTTACATTTAAGTATACGTTGGCGAAACATAGTAACCAAGAAATATTTGACAATAAATAATGTCAGTAAATGTAAATAGAATAATTAAATTAGTTAAAATCTACCTCAAAACGTCAAAATAATCTACAAATACAAGTACGAAAGAATTTATGAAACATTGAACGGTGAGTGTGTTCATGTCACATAAGTCTACAAAATTTAAAAGTACGATAACTACGAAAAGTACGAAGTGACATGAATACCCTTAATTACTTGTTTTACATGATTTTTGAAATCATCTGTTATAATTTAATGCCCCAGTTTTGTAACGCTTGAGTATTAATTTAGTAATTTATTCTTGTATGCTTGTATTATTAAAGCTTCTCGAAGTAAAAAAAATGTAATAAATTAAATTATTAACAATAAGGTTGAAGGTCTTTTTTAATTTAATATTTTAACTTTCAAATTAAATTGTAATTAATTTACAGATTCTTGAGGATGGCGATTCCGGTTTTACGGTACGCAAGTATTTCATAAATGTTTGAAACTGTAACGTAAATAACTAACCGAAAAATTTTGGTATTTTAATACTTGTATGTAGACTAATATGTACATTAGATGTACGAACTGTTATTGACAATAGGGGCCAAAATAGAATTGAAAATAATTAAGCTATTTAACATTTTTTTACAAAATTACAAAGTATATCTACAGTTTTCTTACAATAAGGACATGTAATTTTTTTAAATTCAGCTTGTTCATGTATAACTTTTGTTTTTAATAATATTACATTTTAATAACTCTACGCCGGGGATTACGCTTATTCAACAGCCGAGTTTGACTTAATATTAAAGCTGATCATAATTACGTAGTTGCAATTTAGGTTGCATATTGTATACAAAAAACCTAATCATTATAATATTTTCATATAAATAATTTATTCTACTAAATTACAAGTTAGACCACCATCAGTTTTAAACCAAACCGTAGCAACCTGAACACTTTTAACTCTAGTCTTAACAGTAATCATTGTTTCTTTCCACTATCACTTGCAAGTAAATCCTACTGAAAGAGTAACTAGGGTGTTAAAAACTTTATTTATTTATTTTATCTCTTTCATTGAAAAAAATCGTTTTAAATCGAAACAAAAAACTAGAAATGCTTTTAATAATTCTAACTTTGAATTTTGAATTTCCATTTTTATTTATTCCAAAATTCTGTAACCGACGGCAAGCTATTACCCGCTGTTTAATGTACAACACAAAGTTATGGCGCGATGGGCTTACACTAAATTAGATAATATGTAAAATGTTAAAGCGGCTGTTATACGTATGACAGTTTTTGAATGCCCTACATTAAAATCAACCAAAATTAAATTTCTTGCGAACCTTTAAAATATATTTATAGTTGATTAAAAAACCACACAAAAGGTGTGATTATTATTGTGGTAGGCTAAGCACAAAGGTATAAAATTACCATTAATTAAATTACTTAAGTTATTGCAAAATTAAAAGATGGAAACTATAGCTTCTAACAATTTAAGTAACAAATCAATAATTTACACCTAGCGTTTTATATTTTTAATACAAACCTATATAATTTAGTGCACAGATCATGCTAATGGTAGGTACCTCTCATTTCAAATTTCTATAAATAAAAGCCTAAAAGATATTTAACTCAAGACATTGTTATTTCTAAGAAGAAAAAATGTATTGACTTTAACTGCAGTTAATCTAAAAAACCCAATAGCCGACAAATAAATCCTGAAGTAAAACAAACTGACCAGATGATTTTATAAAGTTTTCTAAATCGTTTTTATTAACTTTTCTACTTTAACATTTAAAACGACTTAACTTTAACGTTCTCATTAATCTTATATCAAATCTAATTTTTGCAAAATCTTTGGATAGAAAGCTACTTCATAAAGGACTTATTTTCGTCAGAATAAATATTTATAAAGTCTTAATAATCTTACAACCAAAGCCTTTTAAGTAGAATCTCCCAAACTCATTGTAATTTAAATCAAAACTGGATTATATGCAGAATAATTTATTCAGATTTATTCAGATTAATTTATTCCCATTTATTTTAAAACTACCTAAGACTTTGTACTTTTAGTATTGAACATAGAAATATATATTGTAAGTCTGAAAATTGATCTTGATCATTACTGAACAACGTACTGAAACCTCAAGACTCCACAGTCAGAGCATACAAAAAACAAATTTTTTTAAAAATAATTTGTTATGAAAAGGTCAATTTTTATTGCGGAGGAATGAAACGAAATAAAATTATATAGAATTAAATGATCATAAAGAAAATAACTACCTCTTAAAAAAGATCATATTTCATCAAATTTTAAGCAAACTGGACAAGTTTTAGTTAGTTGGTCTAGTAATGCTCTGTAATCATTTAAGCCAATTTTCAGACATACACATTATAATATATTTTTATTTTATAACTAAAATGTCAACCTACCCGAAATACTGCTTTTGTGCAGACAAGCAAATCTCTACAATAACATGATACATTATTTCATTTTGCATTACATTGAAAGTTTTTAGTTGGATGGACTAATATCTTCTGGAAATAATTGTCACAACTAATATCATCATTAGTTGTTAAATTTAGAAGCCGTTTTTCTCTTCACATTTAAATTCAGAGCATTTTGAAATTAAATTTGTTATAAAATAATATTCAATCCCAGTTACACACACCTAGAGTAAAGCTGAAAGCGATTTCATATGTAGTGCTTATTATAAGCGACAGTCATAAATTATTCATGGAAGCATAAAATTTAAAACAATATTATTTATTGTGCAGATTAATACTTAAATAATATAAATGACATTTGAATGAGTTGCTTTATTATTATATTAGTCACATAAGTACTTACTATGTTACAATGCTGTCCGGAGTAATATTCTTTCCCAATAAACCAGCATATTTTTGTTTTATTTCAAGAAATAAATTCTTAAGAGTTAGCTTTTAGCGAACATTGCCAACTAAATCGAAGTTTCAAAAAGAGATTATCAGTAAGTTTAAAACTTTAAAGACGTAAAAACATCCACCGGAACTCAGACTAATAAATTATTTCACCGAAATTAATTTCTTAACTTATTAAAAATTTAAATATTCAATAGTTTATGTATGTATTTAAATTTTAAATTACAAGTTCACAATCCTGGAATGTTCTAGAAATGGTATATAATTCTATATTATCATAAATTAGATAATAAAGTTAAAATGGGTTTGATAATTTCATTTAATTTTCTTTATGGAAACAATTATTTAAAAATAATCCGTAATTTAAAAATTATTTCAAATATTCAATTAAAAGCAACGTCATTTAAACAGTATCCCTAATGGAAATTTCATGTAATACAAATAATAAAACTAGTAAATACCTACCTACATCCGAGAATACATTAGCGATTAGTGATTACTGTTTGCTTACTATTGAAATAATGGTATTACCTATTACATAATAACAAATACTATAATTTGTACATAATACAAAGGCAGGAAAGAATAAATTATTATATCAATTTATATTATAATATCAAAAGTAAGGAATGAGAAAATATATCATTAGCCGCAAGCTGCGCGGTCTGAGCATAACTTAAGAATAAATAAAAATGTTACGCACTGCCGTAACAAAAACAGTTTAGATTCTAAATTTAATCTTTTATCTGCCTTTTTAGGAAGCTTATTGAAAATGCATGAAATCGGTTGCTGAAAATGGCGATAAGGCATAATTTATAACAACTTGAAAACAAAATAATAGTAAACCCAAGAGATGTTCTCTGAAATGTTCACACCTCGTTGTGAAAATATCATAGAGCCTTCAATAATTTATATAGATGATTTACTTTCAAAACTGATGTCATAAACAACTAATTTTGCTTTTATCCTAGTGTCCATTAGCGCAATGACTAATGGGATGATTCCCTAAAAATTATAGAGGCTGTTAGCAGAATGTTGTTAACAGTAAGTTGTTGTCATTGGTTTTGTAAATTTATATAAACAAAACATAACTACAAATTTAGAAAATCACCTCATAAAATAGTTATTATCGAAAATCAAGATCTCAAAATTGTCGAAAGTAGAATCAGTTGCTATAACTGTCAATGCTCTAACAATGGATGTAACACCTGAATATAATTTAATAATTTTGCTTGAAACACTAGCATTCATATTATGTACAATATCTGTCTATGGAAATCTATTTGAAAATTATATTTCAAATTGCATCAATCCCTATTGACAATTTGGTATTTTACAGAAAAATATTGACAATAAATGTTGTTTGTTTCATTAATTAACAATATTATGGACAATGGCGGCCGATGAGAGAGGAAAAAAAGACATTATTATTGTCAGTGCCAATCCTGAATAATTTTGTTTTTATACAGATTTCACTTTGAACCTACTTGTGGACGTCAATAAGATCAAATTAAAAGAAGGGAGGGCAAAACTAAAACATTAATTTTTGTTATAGTTAAAGAAATATTAAAAGAAACTAATATTATAATAATAAATAAATAAATAATAATAATAACTCTAGATCTAAATATAGATAACATAATTATATAATGTAGATGGCATAACTTTTTTAAACGACAATAACATCTTCCTATAGTACACAACATGGTAGGAGGTAAGCAGATCACAATCTGTGAAGCTTCATGTAAAGATGAGTAAAATTGACAACACTTGAAATATGTTTCTTCTAAATTAAGAACTGCTCGACTTGTATGATTGTTTGTCAAAAGAAACTTATTAATCCCTGATTTCTTTACCCTGGTGATCTATTTTACGTAAACCATTGATTACTGCATTTAAAGAATCTAAATCGCTATGATTAAGATTTTGTGAGTAGTAAAAATGTAAATTCCAAAACGAATATTATGCTGGATTATTATTCTTGGAAAATCTACAATTCAAATAATTAATCAATTAATTTAAATGATTAATAACTTACTATTGACTTGCAAAAAATAGCTTAAATCAAATTTGTTTCTTAGACATAACTATTAGTCTAAGCCTAGACATGTTAATTGATTGAACATCGATTGATTTTTTGATTTCTGAAATCACTTTGGCAGTAATTTTTGATTTATTGAAGCTTTTTTAAAGTCGTTCAGCTTTATCATGATATTACTTCAAGTTCTGAAATCTTATATTTTACAAAAGCTTTGTTTATAAATGAACTCTGAAATCCTCGTTTAATTGCAGGTCTAAAAATAACGCAATGTACATACAAAGCTGCTTTGAATTTTCACGAATACACCAACCACAAATATTGATTAATCACTCAAAAGGAAAATTTCTTTTCTTTTCCATAATTATGTCTCGGTTAATATCATACGAGGTATACTCGGATTAGGGCTATAGTTGTTTTTATTTTAATTTTATTTTATTTTCCTAAATCTACTATCAAACTGGACATTTATTTTACACCAACTTCCTTTATTAGTTCTTACACAAACACTATTAACACTAATTGTACTAGAAACTCTTTCAATGCTCTCTTCAAAATATATAAAGAAGTAATTTTCTGCATTTTTAATATACAGTAAAATCTTCAATAGATGTTTCTTCCAATTGTCTTTTGAGATCTTCATTTATTTTGCGATCTATAGTGTTAATAAAATACATTTTTGTTAACGACTTTAGCAAGTATAAGTTACTACAAAATTTGAAGACACTCAATACAAATTAGAAAAAAATAGATATTAGGATATTACCAATAATTTTAATCATCAATTTCGGGTTTTTCGATTTTCGGAAAATACATATTAATATGTTCATCATACATTTATGATAATCTATAAATTATTGTAATACAAATTACAATATAATAGTAATTTTCAATAGTCAACATGTAAATATTTAATTTTCTTATCATTGTTGTACTTTATTATATTATTAGAAATTACGAATATTAGATTACAAAACTTTCTCATAACTTCTAGTTTAAAACTACTTCTCAGGTCTTTAATTACAACTGGTAAAAATTGTATTATTTTGCCAATAACATCAGCTCATTGTAGCTTTACTAATTTTTATTATGTTTTAGTAGTGTGCAAATTTTGTAGTTATTACTTATTAATCGACATTTTTTTGTATCGCTTTTAAGTAATTAAGGCTTTACATTGTATTGCAATAGCTTCATAATGCTTCATATTTTAATGCACAAAACTGTAAGTAATTAATTAGCAAAACTTAAATTAATTTGTTCTAAATATGTTACTAAAACTTTATAGATAAATACAATGAACTAATAATAATTTTTTAAATATTTTGTATTTTAACGATTGTTTTATGGATTAAATTATTATAAATAAATTCAACAATTCACAGTTAATCATTTTTTTAAATAAAAAAATAAAATAAATGGTATTATTACTCTAAAAAGATTTCATTACCGTTTCCGGAGATGAGTAAATAATAAACTTAACCAGTTTTAAAATTAAATGCTTTGGAAAAATTATCGCCTAAGAATTACTATGACTAGTCAAAATAAGCACATTTCCCAAAAGAAATTTTCAGACAAGCATTTACTATACTAAAAACATACTAAAAACTAAAAACATAAATATTAAATAAAAACTTATTCCTGAGATTATTTCTTAATGTTTGGCTTTAGGTCTGGTTACCAGGTACAAATAAAACTAAAATAAATTGTCCTTGACTAAATTTTAATTGGAACAAAATCTAAATCAAAAAGGAACAGCTTGCCAGTACCCCTAAGTACTCGTAATCCTCTCAAAAATTGTTTGATATACCAGCGAATACGAGAATTTAACTCCGGATTATCAAACCGCAAACATCGTTGAGTCACATCTCCAGTCAAGCATGTTGCGTACTTTTAATGATCCGGCTAAAAGGTTTTCTTCTATAATTGCTTTTTTTTCGAAATTGTATAATTTAATTTATTCATGAATATTCTGTAATGTACTAGAAAAGAATTTTCTTGTTAGGCAAAGTGTATGTTCCCTAATCCAATGTCTCAAGGGTTTCCAGACACGTCAGTAGTTTTATATACTTTGTGTTTTTTGTGTATCGCCTAGCAGATTAGGTTAGATAATCAAAGTACCTGATCAACAACTATTTGTAAAATTTAGTCAGCATTAGTAAACAATTTTTAATTAAATTTAGTATGGTAAATTAAATTGGTCAAATTTAGTTTGGTATGCTAAAAAGTATTACTCATGCGAAATGATTATTTAATTGTTTAAATTGGCAGAAATGAACATTGTAACTTTATTGAATTCAGTAACCATTATTTATTTCGGATGTCATGGTCGCAAGTTGATTTATAGGATTTTCTCTGAGAACCTATATAGTTTGCTCATTCCACATAACTGAAATTGGAAATAGATTTAATATTTTAGTAAGAGGGAATTTTCACACACTAATATGTTATATGTGACTGTATTATAGATGGCTTTAGTAAACGTGACGAATAACAGAAATGTAGCTTTTCATAAAACGTACGTTTTCAAATCCATCGTGACATATGAAAAACTGATGGGCTTCTACGTGAGCTCTTAGGAATTTTGCTAATCTTAAAAATATTGTTGTTTCCAAAACTTAATCGAAAACCTAATTCAAGGACTGTTTTAGAAGTTCTGCTGGGATAAAGCAATTGTTAAAATGACTGAAATAATTGATCTCACAAAAACGTACATAGAACAAATTTTCTTAAGAGAATAATAATATCAATCGAGATTAGAAATTGCATAAAGCAGCTAATTTTTTAATAACCGTTATTTGTTTCAGACCACAACGCTAATAGGTTTACTCAAAACTGCAAGACTCTTGCGACTAGTGAGGGTAGCGAGAAAAATTGATCGGTATTCGGAGTATGGGGCCGCAGTCTTATTATTACTTATGGCCACTTTCGCACTTATTGCTCATTGGCTTGCTTGCATATGGTAATTATTAAAATTTATGTGCTTTTTAATTAATTTTTAAGTACGTTAGAACGCTTTTGTGAATCGGAAAACTCGAGGAACACACTATGAATTTCTAATTTCTTAAGACCTCGTTTGTGTGCCATTAGATGAACTAGATTTGTTCATTTCGTGCCTTATTGTCTAGAGCAATATGACTTACTTTGATAGTCTTGTTAATGGTAATATGTGTAATCTGTGTTCTCTGAGAAACTTACTATTTAGGATTTTCACCTATAACAAAGTACAGCAGGCATGCAATCTTACATAATTATATGTACACCTGAAAATGAAAGTAGCACCAAAATGTCTTTAATATAAACATTAATAATTGGAAGTCTTTAATAGCTATCTGTGCAACAAGTCAATAGAATAATTATTATGTTTTACTATTACTTATTTTTTTTCCAAGTTTTAAGTGTAGTAGATGAAAAAATATTTTTTGGACTAATCGTGAAGTTTCTTTCATTTTCGAATATTTTTAGTTAGGTATATGTTTAGTTAAATAAATGTGTTATGTATAGTGTTCTTACAGGTATGCAATTGGAAATGCTGAAAGACCTATGCTGCATGCAAATATAGGATGGCTAGATACTTTAGCAAGAGAAACTGGACAGCCGTATACTGCCAATAACACTGGTGGTCCTACTATAAAAAGTAGATACATAACAGCATTGTATTTTACTTTTACTTCTTTAACAAGCGTAGGGTTTGGAAATGTAGCGCCAAATACGGATGCTGAAAAAATTTTTACAATATGTGTTATGCTAGTTGGGTGTAAGTAGATTTTCAATATTAGTTTAGAATTTAGTTGCACGCTGTATATTGTGTAGTGTTGAAACTTTTTTAAGCGATAGCAAAAGTAACCCAAAAAATATGTTATTTATTGCACAAAAGTTGTTTTTAAACCAAAAAGCGAATGAAACTAATGAGAATTTTTAGGTGATTTATCTTTCACTTTAACTCTGTTCGCTTAACCGTACCGTAGACTCCCCGTATTTTTGTGTTACACGGAAAGAAATATCACTTTAAAAGAACATTAATTTAACTTTTATAGATGTTGACTGCTGCAGTTTTACAATAATATAAATTTAAAAGTTAAATTGATAACACGTTTTACTTAAATTGTAAATTATTTTGAACGAATTCGTATTTTAAATCTTAAAAATTTATATTTTAAGATTTTATAAAAAATGATCTTCCAAGTTATATGATCTAGAAGGACTTTTTTGAATTATTTAATACTTATCGCTGATTAAAAGCTAAAATAAATTACCTAAACTTAATCATACTTTCTTAGCAACTCTTAGCAACCCATCTGCCTTCCGAAACGTTAATTAAGTTTTAGAATTAAAAGTCTCATTAAATTTTTTAATTTATGATTGTTTGTTAATTTAAGAGTTTAAAAGTTTAAAATAAATTAATTATTTATTAATTAAATTTAAATTAGTTTTTTTATGGGAATTGTGCACCATAAAATTACATCGATTGTAGTGCATTGTAGTTATTTAACATGCAGCGACTTTTAAGCATTAAATCGAAAAAATAATACAATATTATTTAATTTACTACGGTGTTTCAGCGTACTACTAGCTTAATGCATTTGATTTTTTTAAATTCTATATCACTATTTAATGTATGCTTTTCTACGCGTAGCAGATAAATTTAAAAAATATTAATTTTTCCGCTAAAACCGACTAGAGTCAACAGTTGATGTTGAAAGTTCTGAAAGTTTCGCAGATTAAAGGTCAAATCTACCTTTAAATATCTGCTGTAAGGTTTGTGAAAACCTTGATGCATTTATGTCTTCGGTTTTAAATAATTTTTATTGGAAAATTTTTGTAACATAATTTATAATATTGTTTTGTAGCATTCAAGATGAACTTATAAAATTAGAAAATCCATGCGTCGACATGCACAACATACAAAATAAGGTTGTTTTAATGACCTCTTCAACTATAACACTTTTAAGTTCTTCATTTACTAAGTGTGCTGTAAATTTTGCACATAATGCACCATCAATGATTTTACATTTACTTTATAATATTGTGTTGTATGTTAGCGTAATTATTATTTGAGTCTCATAATAGAAATATATAATACTAAAAACTTCAATATAAACAAGTTAATTCAAATTATAAAATAAATTTATATTTGAGCTTTCAACGAAGGTTATCGCTTTCGTCAGAGAGCTCAAATATAATTTCTATTTAATTATTTGAATTAATTTGTTATATTGAAGTTTTTGATATTATTAATTCTCACAAGTTGATTTACATATTTAATAGAAATTTAGGACACTATTTTTTAAGATTGTAATTTAATTAAAAATCCCGTACCAGTTTACAGTTGTACGCTAATAAAATAATGTTTAATTTATAATTAGATATAAATAAAAAAAAATAAATATCAATGTCCAATAACTAGCTGCATGCTTCATTTACATTTTGTTGTAATGGGCACATTTTACATTTTTCAATAACAAGAAAGAAATAATTGATATAAAAAATATTTATTCAAATTTTGTTTTCAGCTCTCATGTATGCCAGTATATTCGGTAACGTTTCCGCAATTATTCAACGTTTATATTCAGGAACGGCACGGTATCATACCCAGATGTTACGAGTACGAGAATTCATTCGCTTTCATCAAATTCCTAATCCACTTAGGCAACGCCTGGAAGAATATTTTCAACACGCGTGGACATATACAAATGGCATAGACATGAATTCGGTGTTGAAGGGATTTCCCGAATGCCTTCAAGCTGATATCTGTTTACACTTGAACAGGAACCTACTTCAGAATTGTTCTGTTTTCGATGGAGCAAGTCCTGGCTGTTTAAGGTAAAATTTCAATTAAAGTAAAGATGTGGTAAGTAATACTTTATTTCCAGAGCTCTTACTTTAAAGTTTAAAACCACTCATGCTCCCCCGGGAGATACTTTAGTACATCGTGGTGATGTATTGACATCTTTATATTTTATATCAAGAGGTTCTATAGAAATTTTAAAAGACGACATAGTAATGGCAATTTTAGGTAACAATGACATCAAAGTTTCTATTAAAATTTCACTAAAAGTTTTCTTTAAGGTAAATTTGATATTTTCGGTGAAAATCCTTGTATTCATTCCACGGTCGGAAAATCTAATTGTAATGTTAGGGCATTAACATATTGTGATTTACATAAAATACACAGAGAAGATTTGTTAGATGTACTAGAATTATATCCTGAGTTTTATAACAGTTTTATAACAAATTTAGAAATTACTTTTAATTTAAGAGATGTGAGTATGAGAAACGCCCGATATTCGTTTTTCGTCATTTTTTAAATTACAGCTTGAGCAAGTTGGGGTTGTTCCAAAAGCGCGATATTATCGAAATCCACCTCAGGATAAAGAGAGTAGATTTTTTAGAGGATTTAATGCCAGATCGAATGGTCATTCCAGCAGAGGAACGTCTATCGGAGGAAGGCAGGAATCGCAGGGTAGTGATGAGTCCGAAACGGGTAAGCTCCTTAGTAAGATATTCAATTTTTGATATGAAATTCTAATTGCCATATTAACTGAATTGCATTTTAGGGCATGGAATTTTGGAATTTACCACAGAAAAAGCAGGTCAAGACGTAACACCAATTAATTTGGACTTTGAGGAAAAGAGAAGGTCGACCACTTTAAATTCCATCACCGGTAATAAAAATTTTCTTTATAATTTAGCGATTTAATCTAACTTTAACAAAAGAAAACAAAAAAATAAATTCATTTGCAAGTGAAAATTTTTATATTTTTGTATACACAACATTTTTTGGTTTGTGAATTGCTGTTTCATTATTATAGCTAGTAACAAATTCCCTGCCTCTTAAAATGCATTTTTGATCAACCCATTGTTTGATTTGAATTAATTGTTTTATCTTTTATTGATATCACAGTTAAGCACTGTGATGTAAATAAAAAATAAACGAACGAATGTGTTTAGGCATGTTTTCACATCTCAAACGAAGCATACCCGACCTGAGGCCTCACAAAAGCTCACATCAACCACTGATAGGTAAGTTATATGTACCTAAGCAAGAGTTTTCAAACAATTTTTATGGTACCATTGCCAAAAAAGTTCAATTATGAGGAAATCTCGCAATTGGACCAAAAAATTGAAATTATTAAAGCTATTTCAGAAAAAAATTACTAAATTTTCTGCAACAGTTTTACTATTATAAGAAATCTGCACAAGTCCAATCTTCTTGATCACGTTCAATGTATGTACGTATGGTGTAAATTCTGTTACGCTGTCTTGATGTTTGTTAGTGTACCAATATGTTGAATAGAACATTAGTTCACTAAACGATTAATGGTCAAATAGTACCAAGCGAGATGCAAAAGTTTCAGTGTGGTAAATTATTTGCTAAATATCAAAAACCTTAAAGAGGTTGGAGAGTTGTCTTTCGGGGCAACGGACAACGTTTTACAAGTAGTACCAACTGCACAACTGTACTGTACTAGGTGTTACATGTGCAACGCTACAGTTTAGTAACAAAATCATTTGTTTATAATCTCGTTTTTTTGCCCAACCTCCTTAAGTACTTTCTGATATTGGATTGTTTTCGCACAAAGACTGTTTACTTTAATTAGCTGAAATAAATATCACCTTTTTATAATACACTGCACTTGCACTAGAATGATAAAAGTTTCATATTGTTTGTTACTGTACTATTTTAACAAACTTTTATGACTCAAATTGCACAAGTAGCTGCTATGGCACGTAATAAAATGTTCTTTGCAAATATTGCTGGATGTGTTTATAATTAATGTAATAAATATGTGCATTGCTAATAATGTTGAGCACCAAAACTCAAACGAGATAAATTTTAAGAATCTGCGTGTAATTTATTTTCAATTTTTGAAATATCAACACAAATTTTATGTAATTTTAGCCACGTCTGCATCACCTTCAACAAATCGAATACGAACAATTCGACGCCAATCATCTATAGGTGTATATCAAGATAATAATTCATCAACCACATATCAGCAATCTGGTATTACACCACAAACATCAATACCGATATCAAGTAGTACGAGCTATTATACGAACAGTCCAAGTCCGCCTTATGTAGGAGAGCATACTGCACAAACACACGATAGAAGTCCACAAGAACAAATTTATGATTTATCTCAAAGACTGGAAAACGCCCTAACACAACCAACTACAAATGTGGTAGAAGATTGCAGCATACAGCGAACTGATATTACTAACACATTAGGATTAGGAAATTTAGATAATATAGATAATTTAAATAGTGGACCTTCACAAGAATCTGCAAAATTTCTTGCACAGTCCTCTTTACCACATTCCACTTTAGAATCACATTCAAATATTTTAGTATTAAGTAGGAACCAATTTGAACATATTAATAATAAGTTAGATCAACTTACAAAACGAGTGCATTCATTAGAACAAAATTTAGCTTCGGACGTTAGGGTAATTTTAAATTTATTACAAGCATCGAAAACAACCAAAGATACCAGCAGTAGGCAAGAGGTAACATTTAAGTTAAATTATCTACAAATACTTGTATAATATTATTTTAGGTACCAGAATATGAAAATTTATCTAGAGATACATTTAAAACCAAATATATTTTTCAAAGATCTGTGAGTGAACCAAAACCAATTTCGGCGAAAAGTCAACATTCCCAAGCATTATACAGGTAGGTTTAAATACAAAACTTTTAAAGTAAAATTTTTTTATTATTATTTCTTCTTCTTAAGGTTTGCATCTTTCAATAAAGCATTTGACTTTGACAAAGGACCAGATACGTGGACGGACCCCCTATTTAAGGAATTTGATAAAGATGAAAAGTCGGCACCGATAGCTAAATTAGAATCTTTAGATGAATTAGATCTGGTAAATTATCACAAAATTAAAAACAATATTTTGCTAAATGAATTGATTTTTGTACAGGAATCACCTTTAAGTCCTACAAGCAAGTCCAAATGTTAAAGTCAATTTCACCATTGGTTGTATTCCTGCGAACAACGTGTACACAATGCTTTAATTTATGTATAATAGAGTGACCATTGCGTGGTCATAAGCTTATAGACTGGGTTGATATAAAAAGTTATAATGTAAAATTTTAAATTTTAAAAACTTTGGTGTATTTCAGTTTAAACGAGGTGATTTTCATAATTATTTTTTTACGAATAGGATAACTTAATCTAATATCATTTGGGGACAAGTCGATGTAAACGCATTTGTGTCTTGTAAACGCCTTACGCAGTGCCTTGTTTACAATTGCATAACAATTTCTTAGTTTACCTAAAGTAAACTTTGAAGCTTAAGTGAAAGTAACGATGAATTTTATTATTGTTTTTATATTATTTGAAAATATGAAATGTATAAAAAATATAATATGCTCAAAAGTATTAAGTTATGTAGCTGTAAAATTGAATTTTCCTACTTTTTATGTATTGTAAATAATATTAAAATTTTAAATGATTCGTTATCACATTTTTTTAATAAAGTGGGAACTATATAAAATTAGATGTGTACTTAAAATTTCACTTTCAATTTTTAATTTAAAAGCATTATCTAGTTTTAATTAATTTATTCGTGTTTTTTGTCATTTATTTACAGACAACTATAGAAATGCTAACGATTATTTATATTTTGATAGCTTTCTGAAAATTAATGACGTAAAACACAATTTACTGAATTGGATAATGCTATTAACAGATTTTTCTTAGTCGTTGAGCAATAATTAAACTTACGCAATTACTTGGATTGGCTTATTTTAATCTTAAATTCTAGTCAAATAATGGAAAATATATCGGAAAATAATATAACGTAAAATTTATCTGTATATTCTCATATCAAGCAATGAATAATTAAATTGAAATTTTAATTTTTGTAGATTGGCTCAATTTTTTATAAAGTTGATGTTATTTTCCACTTACATAAAATTATTAAACAAATAGGTACAATTAATTTGCCTGTTATGAAATAGTAGAGCTCGCTATATAAAAAATAAGATTAATTAAATCCGTTAAGCCCAGTTTAAGCGGTCATCAAAATATTAATTAAGCGAATTTTTGTAATAAAAGTATTTTTAATGTAATCAGCCTTGCTTAGTTTAGTGTTTGGTGATCGCTCTTCGTAATATAAGTTTAGACTAGGATTAAAAGGTTTCCGGTTTTCTTAATTTTCAATCCTGCTACTCACTAAATTTAAAATTATTAGTTCACAATACTTAAAAGTGAAATACACCAAATTTTGTGGTTCAAAAAATTTTCATTATGTAGATTTTGGCTATAAATTAATATTTAATATTTTAACAATTTTTAAAAAATTGGCAAATTTTAAAATTTTATACGAAAGTTTTTAAATATAGGAACGTTTAAATTATTTATTTATGGCTAATTCCTACATTTTTAAATCCGTCTAAATTGTTACTAAAATAATTGCATTGTAATTTGTAAGATTATTAGCATAAGCATTCGATCATCATGCTTATTTTATATATGTAAGTTTAACATAATATTTTATTTACCCGAAATTGGGTTTTGCACATTGTTAACTATCGGCGCAAAAGTATAAATTATACAAATTTTGTAAGCACACAAATATGTTTATACACAGTTTACCATATTTTTAATATGTACCCAATAAAACATTTAATACTCGTAAATATATACTTTAAATCAGAAATTACTTTATTTTACAAACACACCTAAAACAAACAAATCTTACAAAAACAAGGTTTTTGTAAAAACAAACAAAAGAAAATAATAAATACCGTATAAATATATTAATTTTAATTTATTTTAAGATGAACAAACAACTTAAATACTTCATATTCAATTTTTTTTTACTAGATACTAGATTGAAAAAAACGCTGTAAAATCGGCGGGGATCCGTTTAGCGGAAGGCCGCTTCGGCATTTAGCCGAAAGGAGAAATAATGGGAAGTTCGGGAAGCTTTTCGGGAAGTTTTGGGAGCCAAAGAGGCTTTTTTGCCTCCAAAACAAAATTACTTTTTATTCAAACTTATAAATTTGCTTAAGAAACTCTTTAGATCTCCTCTCTAATTTGTAATATATTTTAGACCCCCACTCTTATAAAAAAAATTATATAAAGAGAAAGAAATCTGCGGAATAAATCATACTATATAAAGTATAAAATCGAATGAGAGAAAAATAAACAAGAAAACAAGGAGACAATCCAAAATCTGAGAACACTTTTTGCTCGTCTGATCTTGGTGCCCCTTCCTGAAAAAAATTATTGATGCCCCCTGGGACACTTGGTATAGTAAAGGAAACTTTGTGATTAAGAGTGAGTAGTTAGTCTTTAATAAAAGGTCACACGAGCAACATATAATTTAAATGTAAATTTTATCGTGATAAATTTTACCTAATTATTACCATTTCGTAGAAGCAATATAGTCGTGGCAATGAAGCACTAAAAAAGCCAAAGATAGGAAATCTTTTAGGATAGGACGTATCGGAATGCGGTTTTTTGCATTCGCTTTCAAAAATTATTTATATCATTCGTACCTACTTTGTACCTATTACAAATCGGAAGTTGCATTGCTTCTGTCAAAATTGCATGCCAAAAATGCATCTTTTGAGTCAGAATTGGCTCAAGTCGGGTACCCGGGGGTTTTCAAGGTCGCTGGTCACGATTATGATGTTCAAATTGACCCCCCAAATACCGGGAGCTCAGGAACGCCGACGAACGTCATCTCCGGGGACTATCCCAAACTTTATGCGAGAGAGGAGAGAAACTGGACATCCGGTTTTTTTTTTTGGTCGCTGAATTCGAATATACCATCGGCAAACACCCCACGGACACCCGGTGGGTCCCAACCTGGACGCGGACGTCATCTTCGAGAATTTTTCTGGAAATATCGACAATAACGAACCGAAAATCGTTGTGGGGGCTTTTTGTGTGCGCTGAATCCGAATTTTATGTTGAAAACGACCACTCGAATACCTGGTGCGCTCTAACCTGGCCCTGAACGTCATCCCCGAGGGTGTTCCAGGCATAATTGAAAAAAAAATTGTGTCTGGAAACCCCTCGGGGATGACGTTCAGAGCCAGGGTAGGCCGCACCAGGTGTCCGTGGGGTGTGCGTCGGTGCTATATTTGAATCCAGCGACCCGAAAAAACCCCAGTAAAGATTTTTGGTTGGTCTTTTTCAATTATGTCTGAAAAACCGTCGGGGATGACGTTCAGAGGCAGGTTGGGGTGCACCAGGTGTCCGTGGGGTGTTAGCCGGTGCCATATTTAATTTCAGAGAACCAAGAAACCCCCCGTAACGATTTTTGGGTGTTTTTTTTCAATTATGTCTGGAAAACCCTCGGAGATGACGTTCAGGGCCAGGTTAGGGCGCACCAGGTGTTCGAGTGGTCGTTTTCAACATAAAATTCGGATTCAGCGAACACAAAAAAACCCCATAACGATTTTCGGTTTGTTATTGTCGATATTTCCAGAAAAATTCTCGAAGATGACGTCCGCGTCCAGGTTGGGACCCACCGGGTGTCCGTGGGGTGTTTGGCGATAGTATATTTGAATGAATAAATAAATAAAAATTAAAACCGGGTGCCCAGTTTCTCTCCTCTCTTGCATAAAGTTCGGGATAGTCTCCGGAGATGACGTGCGTTGGCGTTCCTGAGCTCCAGGTATTCGGGGAGTCAATTTGAACATCATAATCGTGATCAGCGACCTCGAAAACCTCCGAGTACCCGACTTGAGCCAATTCTGATTCTTATTTACGACATTATTAAATTTGCCAAAAGGCCTCTCAAAAGATGCATTTTTTGCATGCATTTTTGACTGCAGCAATGCAACTTCCGGTTTATAATAGGTACAAAGTAGGTACGAATGATATAAATAATTTTTGCAAGCGAATGCAAGAAACCGCATTCCGATACGTCATATCCTAAAAGATTTCCTATCATAATGCTTCATTGCCTCGACTAATAATAAACAAATTCATCTATAAAGTATCTTTGATGAGTAGATACATTACTGAAAGTTCAACAACAAAGCAAGTTATGCAAGATATAACGACTTAAAACTTTATCTCTGCTCAGTACAAACACTATAGTGTAAAAGAAGTCGGTTAATAATCCCTTTATTAACCGTCATAATTGTGTTTTTCTTTAATGTTACATGTACAGGCTCTGCTCGAGCGCGTTGTCTTTTCTAATTTGCTGTTTTGAATTGATTTATGTTACAAATAATAAATAATAACCGGTATAACCCGGCACCGTAATAACTCGGCACTAGTTGGAAAATTATTTTATTATTATTGAAAAATATTAACCAACAGTATAAAATAAAGATGTAAGCTCAAGGGCGATTATAAGCCAAGGGGAGTCATCGCCCCATCAAAACCAACGTCTTAGTGTGTTTTAAACCAATATGCGCTTACTAAGTAAATAAAATATATACTTTTCAATATTTTGTTAATTTTTTAATTCCCCCCCCCCCTGTATAAATTGAAAATGGTTTTAAAAATTCGATCGTTTGGTGCCGAGTTATACCGGTCGGTGTTTAAAACGAATGCGCTTACTAAATAAATAATAGTATATTCTGTAACGAGTTAGGAATTGGCATATTCTGCACAAGGAAAAAGTTTATCACCCGAGCCGTTTAGGCGAGGGTGACGGTCCCCGAGTGCAGAATAGCCATTCCAAACGAGTTCCAGACTATACTTTCTATACGACTGACGCACAGTGCTAGTGTATTTCTTGTAATAGCCGAACACCAATTTGACAGTTGGAATTATAAAACCAGTAAAACAACTTGTTAATAGATGTCAATACCAGGTTTCAATATTTCTTAGGTGTGAGAATATAGTCATTCTGTAATGGAAGTTACAGAATGAAATATTCTGTAACAGGTGCGAAGAATGTGTATTTTCTTAACTGAAAATTGAGCCAGAATGTTCGTATTCTGTATTAGTCGTATAGAAAATTTATACTTTTCAATATTTTTTAAATTTTTAATTCCCCCCCTGTATAAATTGGAAACGGTTTTAAAAATCGGATCGTTTGGTGCCGAGTTATTACGGTGCCGAGTTATTCCGATGCCGAGTTGACGGAGCCGAGTTGCCGGTGCCGAGTTGTCCCGGTGCCGAGTTTTCGCGGTGCCGAGTCGCCGGTGCCGAGTTGTCCTGGTGCCGAGTTTTCCCGGTGCCGAGTTGTCCGGCGCCGAGTCATCCGGTGCCGAGTAGTCCGGTGCCGAGTTGCAAAGTGCCGAGTTGTCGGTGTCCCTGAATGAGTTAGCCGAACATAGGAAATTAACATGTAAAAACTTATTTATGCAAATTCCTGCTTCCCTAATTATTTTAGAGAAAAATTGAAAGATACAAAAATTATTCAGAAATATAAACTACAAATGATAAGACCATTAGATTTTATCTAACTTTGACTTACAAAAATTGGTCAAAAATTGCTTTAGAAATTGTTAAAATTTTCAATTATCGCACTGGCCATGTAATAAATTCAATTTAATCTATATTTTCCAAAATAATTACCATGGAAACTTTCATGGCCAGTCCGATAATTGAAACTTTTAACAATTTCAAAAGCATTTTTTGGTATTTTAAGTAAAAGTTAGATGAAATCTAATACTCTTATCATTGGTAGTTGTATATAATTCTGCATTATTTTTGTGTCTTTCATTTTTTCTCTAAAATAATTAGGGAAGCAGGAATTTGCATAAATAAGTTTTTATATGTTAATTTCCTATGTTCGGCTAACTCATTCAGCACCCGGTATATGTATATAAAATATTATAAAGTATTATACCTATGTCAAGAATAAGTACAGGGTGGCTCGCGGCAGACGCATAGATTAGATAATGCAATAAAACGCAGACTATTACCAAATAAAATAAAAAGTAGAACTACAGAAGTAGTTTGGCACTGCGGCTTAATTCGAACCTGATGAAGAGAAATCTCTACGGAGTAATCTCGAAACCGTCGGTAGTGCGATAAAATCTAGTGGTACATGTGATAGTGTAAAACTGTCTGCATGTATGCTTTTTGACTGGGGATTGTGGGTTTGCAATAACCCCGCGTTACTCATTGGTAACATATTGTGAAAGGAGAAATTTTCTCCAGGCTGAAATCCACTTATAACTACTTTTGTAGTTCTACTTTTTATTTTATTATAAAACGGTCGGTCTTGATATGTTAAAGTTTGATTGTTCTTACATTAACATACAATTTTTGTTATTACCAAATACTGAGTAAGTCTTTTTCTAAAGTTTTCGTGCGCTATTTCAAGTATTGCCACATGAATTTAGGCTTTTTGAGTTTTTTTGTAGTTATTATTACATAATTATTAATAATTTGTTGCCACATGGAATACTGTTATGACATTTGGAATTGCATTTTTTCCTCTTTTTGAAAGCGGGTATCGCTTTGAAATGCAATTTTTCTTAAGAACAGCTGGAAAACCTTTTTTTGTTCAGTTTACAAAGGAAAAATACAATAAATAATTCGTGTAGTCGTAAATTTTTGTAAATTATTACAGGGGAGTGTTATGAACAACATACTAAAAGTCCTGACCGGTGGGGGTGAGCGTTGGGGTGAAGAGGGGGTCAAACATCACATTTTATCGTTTTTCTAAAATAACTCAAAAACCCCGTTTTGCAAGCTTTGAGTATCGTTTCTTGCGAGAGTCTTGCCACATAAATTTTAATAAAATTAAGGAAAACTTCCCCAATTCAAAATTAAATTTATTCGATAAAAAATTTAAAACCATTTATTTAAAATTTTAAACTTTAAAACTTTTTTAACTTTAAAAGTTTGGATACAAAATTTTTAATGACATTTTTGCTATGTAATTGTATCACAATACACAATTTAATATCAGTAATTCGGTAGTTGTATGAAATTTTATTGTTCTTGGACGTTTAATAGCCCCACGCTTTTATGTTTTATAATTTAAAAATATGTTATTTTTTACTTTTTAGTGCACTTTCTTTAATTTTAAATAAAAAGTTTTTTAAAAAAATTTAAATTTTTTATATAATTTTTTAGTCTTATTTTAAACTTATTTTAGGTTGTAATGTAAATTACTATAGATTGCTCAAAATGTGCGACGCGACGTACGATTGCACTGTAACTATTGTTAGATTTCCGTTAAGCAGTTAATCTGTTGAAACAAATCCCGTGAAAAAAGTGACAGAAAGTTGGGACTGGAAGCACGCCGCAATTTATTGTCAGCTTTAGCCAATCTAAATTCAATAAATCCTCTTGGAAAGCTTGATGTTTTACTAAAATGTAAATTGATAAGTATTATGGTGTATTATTTAACTCTTATATCGCCATACGAGTGCAGAACTATACATACAAAATTTTACTTGAAAGCACTTGATAGATTTTATTTTCTCATAACTCAAAAATTATTTTGGAAACTTACAATTGAATTTCATTTTTAAAATGATAGCAGACGTACTATAATATTTTTTGTTCTATGTCCACAGCCGCAATGGTACAATTAATTCAAACGTTAAATGCCAAACTACCCTGATTACCTTTTTTGTAATTAGTTTTTTCTGCACTACAATAGATGTAGTGCGCATTATTATTTTCAGTTTATTTCCTATTTTTCGCTTATTTTTCAGAATTTTTGAAAAACGAAATTAGAATATGAAAATTCGCCGCAAGTAAAAGCTGTGTACCAAATTTCAGGTCTCTAAGATATAAGGAAGTTGGTTAAAAATGACTTCAAAAAAAGTCCAAGCACACGGACAACGGACGACGGACAACGCTCATGTCAAGTTAAGTAAAAGCCTTTAAAAGATATAAATATAAGCATTCCGTGAATCTCGTTAATTTGCGACACTAAATATTCTAGCTCACTGCACTCACTCACACTTCCTCAATAATCAGCAGCCCAAAACCAAAAGTACAGTAATGATCCAATCTACGACAAATAGTCCGGAAGCCCTGGGCCTTTTTGACAAACAATTAATACCCGGTTAATTTTTCGTAAGCGGCTTAATTTTACCGAGACGCCCAACTGAGTGCGCGGGTGTAAAACATGTTGATTTGGTGATTAAAAAAAATTGATTAACACCAGTTAATTTTTTATCTAAATGTTGAGATTATTTTATAAGGAATTGGAAACAACAACAGTCAAATACATTTCGAACCACCACGACCAAGAAGAGAAATTCCACACTGTACTAAATGCCAACGATATGGCCACACAAAAAGTTTTTGCTATCACACCCCGTGCTGTGTTAAATGTGCGGGAAGTCATGCCACCATTAGCTGTCAGATAAAAGAGAAGACCAACCTGGTTAAATGTGTTTTATGTGATGGCAACCACCCAGTAAATTAGAAGGGGTGCACCATATATAAAGACCTACAAAATAAGAAATATCCTGCACTTAGAAAGAAAGGAACAGAAAATGATACCCAAACATGTGTACTTCCTCAACAAGTTCAATCTACAGTTTCGTATGCACAGGCACTGACGAATTGCAGCCCAAACACACAACCTGTACCGGTTATACCGCAAACTTATCGTCCGACTACTATTACAAACACATCGCAATCACAAGAACAGTCTAGTCAAGAAGCACAACTACCAAACATAAATAATCAACAACAATTCGCAGATCTACAGCTAACAAATTATATGCAAGAGCTGAAAAACACGATGAAAAGTCTTATTGAGCAAATGGGGACAATACTAAATCTTTTGACAATGTTCCTGACAAAAACTCAAACTGTTGGAACAAATTAAAATAGCACACTGGAACGCTAATGGCCTAGCGCAACACGGCCAAGCCATAAAAGCGTTTATTGCTGAAAAAAACATTGATACAATCCTAATCTCAGAAACGCATTTCACCAAGCGTAGCTATTTAAAAATCCCCAAGTTCACTATATATGATACACAACATCCTGATGGAACTGCTCTTGGTGGTACGGCCATAATTGTCAAAAACACAATAAAACATAACTTTATAAACAAATAATAATAATAATAATAATAATAATATAGTCTTTATTTCATATGAGAGAGATAACTACCAATAAAAAAATATTAAGATTATGCACGAGGTACATGGTTTACGCCCAGTTGTGTCACCCCACATGAAAAGGGCGAAGTTCAGATTGGCTCCCAAAGAGAGCCGCCTGCTCTTCCACTCAACCCAAAAGCTGGCACGCGCACACATCCAAGTCCCCCCCCAAGCCCCAACCGGCACCAACGCGACCGACAACCCTACACCCGCGTCTCAAGAACTGACCGTAGCATCAACAGGCACAGGAAGTGGAAAATAAAAAAAATAAAAAAAAAGATTAAGCACTCTGTTCCGCCAAAAGTTTGTCGAAAACTTGCTTTCTGAATAATGCCAAAGATGAATCCTTGAATGTATCTGGACAGTTGTTATATAATGAGGAGATGTTGTACACAAAGGAACGCTTGAAAAGTGTCAATTTGTGATGTGGAATGATTAAGTAGATTTTTCGCCGCAAGTTTAAATTGTGTACGTCCGTACGAAATGTAATTTTGTTGTAAAGATAAGGTGGAGTTTTTGATTTAATTATTTTATGAAATAGAAGAAGGAAATGTAACTTGCGTCGATTGCTCATATTGAGCCATTTTACATTTATAAGTGTATGCGAAATTCTGTCGTATTTGCTTAAGCTGTAAATTAACCTGAGACACCCGTTCTGTACCCGCTGGATCCTACCAACATCAATAGAATCTAAGCATAGGCCATAGACGACATGACAATGATTAAAGTGCGACAGGACCAAGGATTCACAAATGGTTCTCTTTAAGTGGCGAGATAGAATACAACGCTGTTGATAAATTAATTTTAGGTTCATGTACGCCTTCTGAATGCAGGTGGTAATGTAAGTTTTAAATCGTAATTTGGCATCAATGTGAAGACCTAAATCCCGTGCACACTCCGAAATCCCAAGAGCTGTCCCACCCATGTGAATTTTTAATGATATTTTTAATTCATCTGAATATTTTCCAAAAAGAAAAACTTTAGATTTACTTGAGTTAAGAATTAAAAAATACCAGCAAGAACATCTTCAGGCCACCAGAATATCTATAGAAGAGTGTAATAAACCAATAATAATATCCTCAATCTATTGTCCTCCAAAACATGCCATTAAACAGGAGCAATTTGAGCATTTTTATAAGAGTCTTGGTCCCAGATTTATTGCTGGAGGTGATTACTACGCCAAGCTTACTCAATGGGGCTCAAGAATAATTACAACCAAGGGCAGAGGACTGTTTAAAGCGATGGAAGCCAATAATTTAAAATACATTTCATCAGGAAAGCCAACATATTGTCCTACAGATAGAAGGAAAGTTCCGGATCTTCTCGACTTTTGCGTAGTGAAAGGCATACCAGCTAATCGCTTTATAGCTGAATATTGTTTGGATTTGTCATCAGATCACTCACCGGTAATAGTTACACTGAGCTCTAAAATAATAAGTAAAGAGAAGCCTCCCTTTTTAATTAGCCAAAAAACAAATTAAGAAAAGTTTAGATGTCTTCTAGATGAACATTTAACTCTAGAAATCCCTTTGAAAACAAACGATGATATACCAGCAACAGAACACTTAACTCGAGAAATACAAAATGCGGCATGAAACTCGACACAGTTGCATAAAGAAGCTAACGAGATACATGGATGTCCGATTACTATAAAACAAAAGATTTCAGAAAAACGTAAGCTGAGGAAAATATGGCAGTAAACAAGAGCTCCGCACGATAAAAACAAACTAAATAAAGCCGAAAAAGAAATTAAACAGTTATTTAATAACTATATAAAAATGAAAATATACAAAACTGCTTGCAAAACTTATCACCAACAGAAGCCAAGGACTACTCACTTTGGAGGGCAACAAAGAAATTAAAGCAGCCACAAGACACCTATCCACCACTTCTAATGGAAAATGGGAAATATGTAAAGAGTGATAGTGAAAAAGCTATGTTGTTTGCAAGACACTTGAGAAATGTTTTTACACCGTTCGAAACTGAAACCCTGAACAAAGAAGAAGCAGAACATATAAAAAAATTTTTAGACTCTTCTGATCAATTGGAACTACCAATCAAACGATTTAAAACTACTGAAATCAAGTTCGTCATAAAAAACGACTTAAGTCCAAAAAAAGCTCCAGGTTATGATTTAATAACAGGGAAAATATTAAAGGAGCTTTCCGATAAAGGGTTCAAATACGTAACCCAGTTGTTTAATGCCATCCTAAGGCTAGAATACTTTCCAGCGCAGTGGAAAGTTGCTGAAATGATTCTTATTCCAAAACCTGGTAAACCAATTGAGGATGTAAAATCGTACAGGCCGATTAGTCTTTTACCGGTGTTATCCAAACTATTCGAAAAAATATCTCTAAAAAGAATGAAACCAATATTAGAAGAACTTAACCTAATTCCTGATCATCAGTTTGGCTTCAGACAACGACATGGTACCATCGAACAAATTCATCGAATTGTGACCAAAATACATGAAGCATTCGAGAATAACAGCTACTGCTCTTCAGCGTTCCTTGACGTCACCCAGGCATTTAACAAGGTCTGGCATGAAGGTCTGCTATATAAGTTAAAAATGAAATTGCCTCATAATTACTACAGGATACTAAAATCTTACCTGACAAACAGATACTTCATGGTAAAGTACCAAGATGAACAAACACCATTGATGTCAATTCACTCCGGAGTACCTCAAGGTAGTGTACTTGGACCCGTATTGTATGTATTATTCACAGCGGATCGTCCCATACTAAAGTTTGCCACAACAGCCACCTTTGCAGATGATACAGCTGTAATAGCCATTCATAAATATCCAAATATAGCAAGTGAAATGTTATAAAGAAGCCTCAACAAAATACAAAAATGGTTGAAGAAGTGAAGAATCAAAGTGAATGAGACGAAATCAGTACAGTTAACCTTTACGCTGAATAGAAATACATGTCCACCTGTGTATTTAAATAATCGTCAACTCCCCCAAATGGATGAAGTTAAATACCTAGGATTACACTTAGATAGAAGGTTAACCTATATATTTACAAAAAGGAAGCAAATGGGACACAAACTTAGAAAATTGGATTGGCTAATGAGTAGAACATCTAAACTCACAATAGAATACAAAGAACTGATTTATAAAATAATTATAAAACCAATATGGACCTACTGGATCCAGCTGTGCGGCTCTACATGCAACTCTAACATAGACATACTTCAACGTTTTCAATCGAAAGTTTTAAGAACCATCGTTGATGCCCCTTGGTACGTCACAAACTAAATAATTCAGCGTGATCTGAAAATCCCAACAATAAAAGAAGAAATTACAAGGTTTTGTAAAACCTACTACGAAAGACTCGAAAACCATCCAAATCCTCTTGCAGAAAAACTTAGCTACAATAGCGGCAGTGAAGTGAGTCGACTAAAGAGGTTTAAACCTTCTGACCTTAAAACAAGATTTATTACTGAATAAACTGAAATAAAAATTATATGTATGCCCTCTGTTCTTACTATGTTTTATTATATATTGTATATTAATTAGTCCAAATTGTGACTATGTGAGTCACTGGATCCACTCTCACAGGTTAATTTGTTTGTTATAATATTTACTGAATGTTCTTGAAAACAGATTGTAAATTATAAATAAAGTCACACAAAAAAATCACCGAGTAATTGCTACATATGTATGAGGGGGGGGGGACACTCTTGATTATACCATTTTTTTGGTAGGACAAATGTTGTTTCCAATTCCTTATAAAATAATCTCAACATTAAGATAAAAAATTAACTGGTATTAATCAATTTTTTTTAATCACCAAATCAACATATTTTACACCCACGCACTCAGTTAGTTACCTGTTTCCACAATTTTCGCAGTGGAAAAATTTGGGCGTCTCGGTAAAATTAAGCCTCTTTACGAAAAATTAGCCGGCTATTAATTGTTTGTCAGAAAGGCCCAGGGCTCTCCGGACTAAAAGGGTTTAATATAAAAATTGTTATCTGCAGATGCTTATCAATTATTTTGATAACATTGAGCGTTCGGAATTTTGCTTTGACGAAGAGATAATTAACATCGGTTGGGTCTTAGTTTCGCTATCTATTAAAATTGCCAGCTCGGTTTAGAACAGCAAGAACCAGCGCTGACTGTGCTTGTGTTTATATAGTTGAGTAATTTGCAGTTATTAACGGAGTTTTTGTTACCTAAAATAGTTTCTATAAGCAATGGCTAAGAAGTGTTTAATCTATGAGTGTGATGCTGTCAGTGATCTATGTAACATTGGTGAAAAAGGGATACGTGGATTGGAGAATGCAAGTGATTTAAAAGGATCAAGAACCACGGCGTTGTTCATGGATCTTCCAAAAAAGAGTACACCAGACCTGAATCAATTAAAAAGTTTGTGAGAGATGCTCTTACAAAGCAACAGCCTTCAACGTCACATGTTGCCCCACGACAGCGATCAGCTGAGGTGAAATATGGGATTCAGTGGAACTTATCGCGACGCTTAACAGTTATCGGCACTATGTGATTTTTGTCCCCGATAATTTCATCTCCGGTAATTTCACCCAAGCTAATGTCTCTTTTAAGATCGATTTTGCTTAAGAAAATCATAAATTAACAGTAACCTACATAACCGATGCATATCTTCGCACGGATATCTCTTTATGCGGATAATTTCGCTAAAAAAAAATTATAAACTAACACTAACCTCCATAACCGATGCATATCTTTGCGCAAATATCTCTTTTACGGGTGATTTTACTAAAGAAAAATCATAAACTTACACTAACCTACATAACCGATATATACCTTCGCGCGGATATCTCTTTCACGGACAACATAATTAACACCAAATTACAAACATGAAATGGAAAAATTTTGTAAAATAATGTATTTTAATAAATTATTTTAAATATAACTGTATTTGAAGTGATTCGTTATAAAATTGCAGTGAAATTTGGGAATGAAATTATTGGGCTCAAAATTACCGGGACCAAATTACCTGAAGATGAAATCATCTGGTGACTAAATTACTGGGGGTGAAATTACCAGGGGATCAAATTACCGGAGGTGAAATTACCGGGAGTGAAATTACCAAGAGGGTTCAAATTACCTGGGGGTAAAATCACCGGGGACCAAATCACTTGGGGTGAAAGTATCGGCTACGATTTTTAATAATCTGTGATTTTTCTACCCTCTATATATAGCAAACTATTTACTCTACAGAAAAAATGAATAAAATCATTTTTGTAGGAAATTTAATTTAATTTTGTATGGATATAAACACTTTTTTGCTAGAAGCCGCGGTTTTCGAGTTATTTAAGAAATACTAGAAAAAGAAACCTCAACGCTCACCCCCCCCACCAGTCAGAACTTTTAGTATGTTGTTCATGACACTCCCCTATACAAATGTACAAAAATTTGCGACTACACGTATTATTTTCTCTATTCGACCTTTTTTGGTCTTCGTTGACTGGACTACTTGCCAAGTTCCGACGGCAGTTCTTTTCCCCACTATTTTCAGACCCTTATCTATGGCACTTGTTCACGAGTTAAGAAAACTTTTGATGATATATCGAATTTCGATCTAAAACAAATTTTGATTACTTATATAAATATGTATACTAATGCTAAGTAAAAGATTCTGTAATCCTACCTGCAATATAATTTATTAAAACTCCATCTCTTGTTCCAATTCGGTACAGACCATCTACATTTCTTTCGACTACGACTCTCATAATATTTCATAAGTCTGCTTTAACTCTGTCAACATAAGGAATATAGCAATTGTTACATTAACTCCTATGCCAACTAGATGCAAATCCATCTGAAATCTATTTCATTTTTTCCACCTGTTTTTTCAAATTTTTTTGCGACTTGTTTCTAGCTAAAGAAATGCATTAAAAAAAAGTAAAAAGAACTGTTTTTAAAAATTACACTCAATCTAGAGTATTTTTATTAAAATAGCATTGCAAAATATTCGAATTTCAATTTTTACTAACCTTCTAGTGACGTCACCCTCGTTGTTTGAATTTGGCTTTACCTGACTTTGGACGTCGAGTAGGACAAGGTGTAATAGTATATCAATATAAAGATACAGGGTGGCCGTTTGAAAACGAAACTGACGGGATTGTGGCCAGCAGAATTTTTTTTTCAAAAAATGCAAAAACAGGTCAATTTTATTATCGAGGGGGACAACTTTTGCGACCAATGTCAGTCCCGTATTGTTTCATCCCTTAGCACTGTGAAGACAACCCCTTAAATGTTAATAGGGATGATATGGCAAGTGACACCTCATTTGAAAGGCCTTGCTTCCCTGAATTCAGTCCAATAAATTTTTTGTTTTATCAATTAATCAACAAAAAAATTGAAGCTGCAAAAATGCAAAATAAATACGATATTTCAAGACATTTAAAAATAAAAAAGTAAAAAACGTTTGGACAGGTTGATTTTAATTTCAAGGGGGCTACATTTCCTGCTATTCATAAACATTCATAAAGTTTAACCCTTATAGTAAAGAGGAAACCACCCTTGGAATTTTGAATGAAAAGATGGGATTGATAAAAAAATCAGTTGAATCAAATTAGATGTTCTACAATTTGAACAATTTAAAAATAAACAAATTAAAAAAATTTTTTTAAACATTTTTAATTAAAAAAGAATAATTTTTTTAAAAATTTTTAAAAAAAATTATTTAAATTGTAGAACATCTAATTTGATTAAACTGATTTTTTGTCAATCTCATCTCTTCATTCAAAATTCCAAGGGTGGTTTGCTCTTTACCTTAAGGGTTGAACTTTATGAATGTTTATGAATAGCAGTAAATGTAGCCCCCTTGAAATTAAAATCAACCTGTCTAAGCGTTTTTCACTTTTTTATTTTTAAATGTCTTGAAATATCGTATTTATTTCGCATTTTTGCAGCTTCAATTTTATTGTTGAAAAATCGATAAAACAAAAAAAATTAATGGACGTTACTTTGGGAAGCAAGACCTTTCAAATGAGGTGTCACTTACCATATCATCCCTATTAACATTTCAGGGGTTGTCTTCACAGCGCTAAAGGATGAAACAATACGGGAGTGACATTGGTCCCAAAAGTTGTGCCCCTCGATAATAAAATTGACGTATTTTTGAATTTTTTGAAAAAAAAATTCTGCTGGCCACAATCTCGTCTGTTTCGTTTTCAAACGGCCACCCTGTATAAATTTTTAACTTGTGAAATATAATAAAATAAAATTTTAATTAAACGAAAACAATAAAATACATTTCTGAAGAAAGCGATATCATTCGCTGAAAGTTTAAAATAGTATGGAATTGTATGAATGTCTAAATACTTTGTTCAATAATTAAAGTTTCATTTTATTATATCAAATATTATGTTTTGTTTTGAATTCAATAATAATACAGTAGAATCCGCTTAATGTGATCTCGGATAATGTTATCAGTCGGTTACTGTAATCATTTTTTTTTGGAAACCGGCCACTTTTTCTTTCTTTTTTTTCTTCTATCTTGTTCTAATCCAAGTCTTGTAAAATTCGCCTTTTTCTAAATTTCGCTAATTGTTATTAGTTATCAGTTAATATTATTCAAATGACCTTGGCCCGAATTGATCACATTAAGCGGATTCTATTGTATTAATAAAAAAATACGCATAATTATTTTACCTATGTTGTTAAGACATTCTATATAATCACAAAAAAATATTATATAATTGTGTAGTCTAGACTAAACAATAACATATTCTTTTTATAGAAAAGAAATAAGTAATTAAATAACAATGGGTTGAAACATGTAATTAATAAAAATACTTATAGTTATTACATACATATTCATCACGTAACAATGGAGGACCGTTTTTTGAAAACTCGCTAAATGCAATTTTGCCGAAATTGAGATAATATACATGTTTTCTATATAATTTTTACGGAAAATTCAAAATTAAGCTAAGTTAAATAGAAATGATATTAAAGCAACTTTTAAAATTTAGTGCTTTCCTCGATATTTAAAAAACAAACAATTTATGAAAAATTTTTGAACAGTAACAAACAAATAAATATTTTATTTTTATATGTAAATCTATATAGTAACCTTTACTGAATTGTTTAATTATGTTAAGAACAGTTCAGCCGTCGGTCCTGTTATCTCTTATACTTGACCTGTTACCGTTTTGTCACGACCAGTTTTCGCGTCCGGACATTCCTTATACATTAATGTAAGGTCAGAGCCGTATTAAGACCACAATTTCACTACACCTTTCAATAGTTCTTGCAGTTTTAATTTCTACTTTTTGTTAAAATTCATGAAAATCGCATGTATGATTTAAAATACTTGCATCAATAAAATTTTAAAGTTCACGTTTAAATCTCTAAAAATAATATACATAGATATCGACGTTAAAAGAACCTTAAAAATTTCTAAAACTTAGTATTTTTATTGTTCGGTTCTTATTGATGTTTTAATAATAAATATCAAATTTTACTAATAAACAATTTTTATTGCTAGTAAAATTTACTACATTTTTAAAATTTTGTTAGGTTGGAGCACAGGAATAGTCACTCGCAAAATTTTTGTTATAATAAATTCAGTATGGTAATTTCAATAAAATAAACCAGTTTAAAAGAAAGAAATCTTTCTATCTATATTTTTATAACTTTGTTTATCATTTAAATGACTTTTAAAAAGCATTTTACTACACACAGAATGCCAATATTCCTGAAATTCAAATTAAACCTAGTTTTGTCTAGTGTACATTTTTAATAGCTCTTAGATAATTTGTATTTAAACTCATGAAGTGATTAATGAAATTACCACATATTCATTTTCCGTTATTGCTTATGTACCATATTTTTTACTTATTACTTCAAATAAAAAACCGCAGAAAATAAAAACTGCTTACGTTAGTTTTATAAAAAAAAGTTGCAATAAAATGTAGAGATATGACAGGATAATCACAGATACTCGTGTTAAGTGACCATGGTAGCATTTACAAATATTAGTGCAAGAAATTACTCGTATATGTTTAATTTTGAAAAAGAGTTTGTGTTTCAAGAAAAGTTAAATTGGATGATACATAATTGGACCAACGCATTTTACTATGTTACTTTATACATTTTCATCATTTTTGGTATCAAATATTATATGCAAGACAAACCACGCTTTAGACTAAGACTCCTGCTGATAGTGTGGAATTTAGGATTGACTGCGTTTAGTATTATTGCATTCATTCGAACCGTACCAGAATTCATAGACATAATTTGGAATCACAGTTTTTACCATTCTGTTTGTGTGTCATCGTTTTTGGAATTGGATCGCGTTTCCAGTTATTGGACATGGCTGACTGTAGTTAGCAAACTATTTGAATTAGGTGATACAGTGTTCATAGTATTACGAAAACAACCTCTTATATTTTTACATTGGTATCATCACATAATGACACTATTGACTGTATGGTATACGTATAAAGAAATTATGCCTACAGCACGATGGTCTATGGTCATGAATTTGTTTGTACATTCTATGATGTACTTTTACTATGCGGTAAGGGCCATGGGTTACACTCTGCCTAGTCAAATATCTATGTTTCTTACGACTGCTCAAATTCTTCAAATGATAATAGGATGTGGAATAAACATTTACGTTTATAATTTATTAAACAATAACGTCCCATGTGGGATTTCCTATAAAACCGTCCATATAGCTTTTCTCCTATATTTGAGCTATTTGATTTTATTTGTAAACTTTTTCTACCAATCCTACGTTTTGGGCAAGAAAAGAGCAAGAATGGATGTTCAGTTCAACTTGCCATCTGCTTCAAAAACAAAAGTACATTAATGACAAGATTTAAATCAGAATAGTTACACTTTCAAGTTTTATAATTAAGATTTTCTAATTTTTTTTTGTGTTATATTAATCAAGTATGAAAAACTAAAATATTTTATCTAAAATGTTAATTGTGAAACTACTGTTTTAAAAATTGTATAGAAGGCCCAAGATATACTTTGTTCCTCTTTTGTAAATATTATTATTATTAGTATTTTATTTGTATACCTGTTTTTTGTTTTTTACCCAAAATCCATTTTACCAAAAAATTTGAACAATAATTTTTTTCCTTTCAACGTTTAGGCTTTGTTGCCAATAATAAACAATATTTATTAGGTAAACTATCATCAAGGAAACAAATTTTATGATCAAATTATTTAATTACCCAATGGGAGTCCAGTTTAACTTTGGAACACAAGCACAATCATTGATACGCTACTGCATAATCTAACATTATAATATGTTAGAATAATAAATTACTTGTCAAGGGCCTTTCAATTATTCGTGAATTTTTTGAAGGCGTAATTATTATGTAATAAAAGGAATAAGTAAGTATATTTTAATACATAATAAAATAAATTGTAATAATTGAACATCGAGAATGGTTCACTGTTGTATTGCCGTAATCAGTTAGTTTGCGTTGTATAGGTACCAACAAATAAATAATGGTTTTAACAAAATTTACTTGTATGTTTCTCTCGATTATATTTTCTTTATATGCTAAGTTAATAATTATCGAAAAAGATGAAAGCAATCTTTTACCATGTATGAAAACAATTTACGATTTATATTTCGATAAAGAATCAACAACCGTCGTAGATTCTACACATAAATTTTATAATTTTTATAAAGATTTAAAAAATGCTACTGTCGTTCAAATGTACTCCTTAGCAGTTCCTTTACTTGTGGTTAAAGACCAAGCCTATATTCTATCGATAAACGAAAGCAATGCTGACAAAATTGTCAATTTTCTTCTGATTAAGCACACCTGGAATCCAAGAGCTAAGTTTATAATTGTTTATGAAGGAAATAAGGCAGTTTTATCTGATATCCTGTTAAAAGCTTTTATTTTTAACGTTGTGGTTCTTGTAGAAGATAATAATGAATTCGACATATTTTCGTATCATGCTTATACCAAATATAACACCGTAAAATCTTTAGTTCTTGTAAACCAGTGCATTGAAGGAAAATTAATCAACCAAACCGATCTGTTTCCAAGTAAGGATGTTATTGATTTTAATAATATTACCTTAAAAGTTACTACGATGAGATTTCCTGCATATGTGGTCCACAACTCTGACGGAACTAAGGGTGGAATAGAAATTAATATTTTATCACTCATACAAAATATTTTGGGTTTTAAAATTACATTTGATACAAATATCTATAAGAATTGGGGCTCCATGCAAAAAAATGGTTCGTTCAACGAAGCTTATGGGAAATTACAGAAAAACGACGCCGATATCGGAATTGGATTTTTCGTAGTTAATACAGAAGAGATGAGACACTTTGATATGACATTTCCATATATCGAGGATGCGGTTGTTTGGTTAGTTCCAGCACCAAAGATACTAAGTAGATGGATTAATATAGCTAATGTTTTCAATTATAGCACTATTCTAGCATTATTTTTTATTTTGATATTAACTTCTGTATTAGTTCGAACAATTTCAAGAATCAGAAAAGAACTTGACCAATTCAAGTTACTTATAAATTGCTTGTTTACATTTTATTCGTGCTTATTAAATTTTTCTGTTTATAAAACGCCTAGAACAACAATTATCCGATGCATATTTTTAAGTTTTTTGTTATTTTCGTTAATCATATCGGTGGCTTTTCAAAGTCAATTGACGAATGCTTTAACGCACAATCGCTATACCAAAGCTATTAAGAATCTGGATGAAATAATGACTTCTGGTATAGAAATTGGAACGTATCAGGATCTTAGAGATTTATTTGAAGATTCGAATGATCCAAGAGATATTTATTTTAAGAATCACCTTCAAGAATGTTTTATATATAATAATTATTGCTTAAATTTAACTGCATATCGAGGTAATTTTGCTACTACCAAATCTCGAATGATATTAAGGAATGTCACTGCAAACTATTTGGATTCCGAAGGAGTACCACTTATAAATGAATTAAAGACTCCAATGAAAGTATTGTACGTTTGCATGGTTTTCACAAAAGGGCATCCCGTATTTAATAAAATAAACAAATTATTACTGAATATAAGAGAATCAGGATTTATTTATTACTTGATTGATTCGGTATTTTATAGCAGTCAAAGAAGAATTAACCTGGTTCAAAGTATTGCCGTATCAAAGTCTTTGCATTTTGAAGATTTATTGGGGTGTTTTTTGATACTTTTAGTTGGATGGGTCTTTGCTATAACTGTGTTTCTCGTTGAAGTATGTCGTAAATATAAATCATCTCATGCTTTAAAGTACGATTAATGTAGTGCTTGTAGATTTAATTTATTATAGAAAAATAAACTATTAGACAGATGGTTTAAATTTTATTCAACCTTATTGATCTTACTTAAAACTCATTACCTGTATATGAATCCGTGTGTTAGTAACTGGACTGTGACTCCCATAATTCTGTACCTTGGTAGAAAAAAGGCAAATGTCCATTTTCATAGTTTTATAGTATTCATAATCGTTGAGTCTAAATCTTGATTCATTTCTTCCAAAAAATTCTCAAAATAGAATTAACCGTCAACGAAGTTGGTCCTCATGGTGCACACACTTCTCAACTCGGCACCGGACTACTCGGCACCGGATGACTCGGCGCCGGACAACTTGGCACCGGGAAAACTCGGCACCGGGACAACTCGGCACCGGCGACTCGTCACCGGGAAAACTCGGCACCGGGACAACTCGACACCGGCAACTCGGCTCCGTCAACTTGGCACCGGTATAACCCGGCACCGTAATAACTCGGCACTAGTTGGAAATTATTTTATTATTATTGAAAAATATTAACAAAAATAAAAATAATACAAGTATAAACAAATTTATTATAAAATTACCAAGTTTTTATTTAAAAAATATATATTTACATACATTTATTTATGTAGGTACATATTAGTTCATTACATAATTATGAAATAAACCACGCAAATACTCCATACTATCCAATACTATCCCGCAACAAAACGCTCGTAATCAGCATCGAATTTTTTCTGTATTTTTATTAGATTACCCAGAAATTGAAATAATCCTGGATGTGCGACCCCATATCCCTGTTGCCGCTTTTTATGACAAGCTTCAGCGAAATTATTGGTTCTATCAGAGCCAAGCAAAGTACGCTGATGTACCGACCACACTGCATAGGGAAATAAAGGTGGGGCTCTTGTTCCATTATTTCTGAGTCTACCAACGTATGTAATAGTAAACCAACTTATAATTGGTTCTAATTCTGGCGGTAGATAATCTTCTAGAACGTTCAGTGCGTTTTCAATATCATCTTCTGGAACAAAAGCTACCGAAGTTATCATACGCGATTTCAATGCAAAGTTGGGGTCGGTATTATAACGACCAAGAAGGTTTACTTCTGAAAGATGTTTACAAAGATTTTGAACTAGGTGCAAGAAGCAACCTCTAACGTTTACACCAGGAAATTCTGCGCGCAGAGCATTATGTATACCAATCTCGTAATCTACATTTACAGTATCTGGATTAAATTCGGGCCACAGATCTTTAATCATACGGAAAAGCTTCCAGTAGCTCGCTTGTAGCTTGTTAGGAAGTAGGCAAAAGAGAACCGGAAAATCAAATCCGCGACCTTCACCACGACGAGCAAGCAACCCAAATATTTGAGAAAATAACGGCCGAGTTAAAAAACCGTGGTTTTAAAAATCCGATTGTTTGGTGCCGAGTTATTACGGTGCCGAGTTGTCCCGGTGCCTAGTTGTCCCGGTGCCGAGTTGTCCGGCGCCGAGTCATCCGGTGCCGAGTAGTCCGGTGCCGAGTTGCGGTGTGCCGAGTTATCCGTGTCCCCTGCGAGAATGGGAGAGGGAAATTTTATAAATAGTACAGCTCACTACCATTACTTACTTACAGAAAAATACTTAGGTGGCGTTGGCTGCACTATATCTGGATTCTGGATTCTGGATTCTGGATTCTGGATTCTGGATTCTGGATTCTGGATTCTGGATTCTGGATTTTAGGTAGGAGGGTAGGGAGGTATCTGTTATGTTTGAATAATGCCTTTTATTATCAAGTACACTTTTATGTCATATAATCAATTGAGTTTTGTTTTATGTTATCAACATTAAAATTGTATTTCCTTTTTAAATAAAGAACTATTTAAAAGAAAATCAAAGATATAATAGTGGTGTCAGAAGTGGGATTAGAAGAAAAATACAAGAATATCAAATATGGAAGAACAAAGTGAATTTTTACGATCGATGACCAATATGTTTGATACCTTACAAACATCCATCACAAAAGTAATAACTAGTGCAAATCCGAGAGCAACAGTGGTGCAACCAAGGACACCATCGTTCTTAATTGGCGAATTTCTGCTAACAGAAGAGGCGACAGTCGAAGATTACTTTAACCGCTTTGACTGGGCGCTGCAACTCAGTAAAATTCCCGATGAGCAACATGGTAACTATGCACGAGTGTATATGGGATCAGAACTAAACAATGCCCTAAAGTTTCTAATAAGTCCAAAAAAACCCGAAGATATTCCCTACGATGAAATGCGAAAGGCACTTATAAACCATTTTGATCGCACCAGAAATAAATTCGTCGAAAGCATAAAATTCCGTCAAATCACACAAGAAGAAAACGAAACTATCGCAAAATTTACATTACGTCTCAAACAAGGTGCCGCCTTTTGCGAATATGGAGATTTCCTCGATAGAATGTTGATCGAACAACTTCTTCATGGATTGAAATCTCGTGAAATTTGTGACGAAATTATCACCAAGAAATCGATAACATTCAAAACCGCATACGAGATCGCACAAACAATCGAAGCGACGCACCTCATAACAAAGGAAGTCAAATTCAACAATGAACCGATATCACAAGCAACTAATCAAATAGGATACACGCCACCACAAATAAGAAATCAAGCATCGCATCGAATGCCATCACAAAACTGGAAACAAAGACAAAACGCAACTTACAGCTCATCGCAACAAAGTCAATCAGGAACACAGCGAGGCTGTCAAGGATGTGGAGGACAACATGTACGTGACAAATGTCCATTTAAAAACACTAAATGCCATAACTGTGGAAAAAAGTCGCATATTGCAAGAGTGTGCAGATCCAAGATGAGCACGCGAACAATTAACCAGAACACATGGGAAGTGGAACCCGCAGAAGAGATCGATGGTTTACAAAACTTCAACCGAGTAGAAGTAATCAACTCTTTAAATCCACCCAATAGGTTAATAGTAACCGTTTCGATCGATGGCCATAATTTGCAAATGGAATTTGACTCGGGAGCACCATGTAGCATCATAAGCAAAAATACCCTCATGTCCATCAAATCAACCTTCAAGCTAGAGCACACAAATCGACAGTTCTCAAGTTATACTGGCCACCGTGTCAAATGCATTGGTCGACTACCGGTTAACGTCACATTGGGATCCACAACACGCTGTGACGACTTATATGTAGTGGAAGAAAATTTTGACACACTACTAGGAAGGGAATGGATTTCAAAATTTTTAAACGAAATTGATTTTTATAAATTGTTCACTGCTGATCACCAAATTGCTACACTAACAACCTCAGCACCGTGTTTAACAACAAATCAAAAAACACAACTCAATATCCTAATTGCCCACCACAACAATATTTTTAGCGAAACTGTCGGTAAACTAACAGGACCACCGGCTGAAGTGCATTTGAAGCCAGACGCAACACCAGTATTCGCCCGTGCCCGTGAGGTACCTTTAGCATTACGCGAGACATACGCAAAGGAAATTGATGCTAAAATACAGTCTGGATTTTATGAAAGAGTCGAACACTCCGAATGGGCATCAACAACCCATATTGTAGCAAAAAAAAATGGAAAGCTTCGAATCACAGGAAACTACAAACCCACATTGAATCCTCGGATGGTTATAGAAGAACACCCCATCCCAAAAGCTGAGCACCTGTTTAATCAAATGAAAGGTACCAAATTTTTTTGTCACTTAGACATCACTGACGCGTATACACACCTAACTGCTAACGAAGAATTTCGCCACGCATTAACCCTTAATACACCAACCCACGGATTAGTTCGACCAACACGTGCAGTTTATGGAGCTGCAAACATTCCCGCAATCTGGCAACGACATATGGAAACCGTTCTTCGAGGACTTCCAAATGTTAAAAACTTTTTCGACGATGTACTGATTTTTGCAAACAATTTTGATGACCTCATGGTCGCTTTGGAAGCCACCATAAATCGCATGAAAATGAATGGTCTTAAACTAAATCGCTCAAAATGTGTTTTTGGTACCTCATCCGTTGAATTTTTAGGTCACAAGATAGATTATCAAGGCATACACAAATCTGACAAGCATATTGAAGCAATCCGTGATGCACCCAAACCCTCTACACCAGAAGAACTACAGCTATTTTTGGGAAAAGCCACTTACTATAACTCGTTTATCCCAGATCTTGCGACAATAAACCGCCCACTTCGCGAGGTATTGAATATCAAACCATTTGAGTGGACACTAGAAGCTGAAAGTGCTTATGAAAACATTAAAGAAATTCTGATTTCGCCTCAAGTTTTAATGCCATATGATCCAACATTACCACTTTTATTAACCACCGATGCCAGTAAAACAGGATTAGGTGCCGTTTTATCCCATCGATTAGAAGGGGGACAAGAACGACGACATTGAACGACATTGTTTGGGCAACACAAAAATTCTTTCATTACGTATATGCTCGTCACTTCACGCTCATCACAGATAATAAACCACTGGCGCAAATCTTACACCCACAGAAATCACTACCTGTACTATGTATAAGTCGTATGGCAAATTATGCCGACTACATGGCACATTTCAATTACGATGTTATATTCAAACCCACCAAGAATAACGCAAATGCTGATTATTGTTCCCGCGCACCGTTAGAAAATGGCATCAATGAAATCAACAATATCGACTATGTGGGCCCGATCGCAGGTACAATGTTACTCATAGTAGTCGATGCATACAGTAAATGTCTTGAAGTTAAAACTACCCTTTCAACCACAACCGCATCAACAACTGCAATTCTTGATGAACTCTTTGCAACGTATGGCACTCCAATAACAGTTGTTTCCGACAATGGTCCTCAGTTTACTTCGTCCGAATTCAAGGCATTTTTACAATCAAGTGGGGTAAAACATCACAAAACTATCGCACCATATCACCCAGCAACCAATGGTCAAGCAGAACGTTACGTCCAGTCGGTGAAGAACTCCCTAAAAGCGATGGCAACGACGCGAGGTACAATTCAGCAAAATTTAAATGAATTCCTCAGACAATACAGGAAATCCCCACATGCCACAACTGGACAACCACCAGCAATGTTGTTTCTCGGACGTAATCTACGGACACGCCTGGATCTGGTCAAGCCAGAAGATATCCACACACGTATAACTGAAAAACAACAAGCTGAACATGACACATCTTTCCGTACGCTTCAACCAACCCAATCCATCTACTTCATGTCAGGCAACCCAAACATGGACAAATGGATCCCAGGTATAATCAAGACAAGACTGGGAGACTTACATTACGCAATTGATTACAATGGGAAAAGCTATAAACGACATATAGATCAAATACGACAACGACAGGAAAGCACAGCCCTAAATGAAGACATTATCGAACCATATCGACAAACCCATGTATTTGGAAGCAACATCACACAGCCTACAGTTGAACAGCAATAGATGCAAACACCAGAGCAACCTCCAGTTGAACTGCAACAGATGCGAACATCAGAGCTTCCAGCTCAACAACAACGGATAGAGACAACACAAGAAGTAGCCCCGCCACCAATCAATGTCCCACAAATACTCCGCCGCTCGGAGCGACGACGATGACCACCACAACGTTTCTGTCCAAGTTAAAGTACACAGTCATCAATACCCCCAAGGAGGGAAGAAATGTTATGTTTGAATAATGCGTTTTATTATCAAGTACACTTTTATGTCATATAATCAATTGAGTTTTGTTTTATGTTATCAACATTAAAATTGTATTTCCTTTTTAAATAAAGAACTATTTAAAAGAAAATCAAAGATATAATAGTATCCCCACACGCACTTAGGCCACTAAATCGGGACCATTATACTGCCTCCGAATGCAGCGGCCCTCCGTCCTTTCAGTCCTCAAGCCACCCTGTCGCAGGATAAATTCGAGTATCTTGGCAGGCGGAGTGTCGCTGATTCTGGCCATGTTAGGCCAGAAGTCCCCCAGCATGGCACCTCTAATTGACGCTAGCGACGGACAGTGACAGAGCACATATGTTCCGCGGTTTCGTCTGCTGTATTACATCCCCGACATCTTGGGTTATCTACAAGTCCCATTGCGTTGAGATGTTTGTTCAGCTTGCAGTGTCCAATTAAAATCCCTGCAATTGTCCGTAGATTGACTCCGGACAGCTTCAAATAATATTTTGAATGCCTACTTGAGGGTGATTTGATCGCTGCCCTAGCTTGTCTGCATTCAGTTTCTTTTGCCCATCTGCATGAGTGCAGTTTTAGGATGTGTTGTTTTAGGAGGGTATCGATAGTTTTGACAGCTGGTACAATCATCGGCTCCGGACCGCAGGAAAGACTGTTGGAGCCGTTTCTTGCCAGCTCGTCCGCTTTTACGTTACCCTCGTTACCTTGATGCCCTTTCACCCACGAAAGTGAAATGACATTTGAGTTAGATATCTCATTTAGAGTCTGAATGCATTCTAGCAACAGACCAGATGTGATCTTGTGACTCCTCAGTGCCACAAGTACCGCTCTACTATCTGTAGATATCTGAATGTTTTTGTCGCAGATAAGTTTATTTTGGACTATTTTTGCGCAGTGCAGTATACCCATAAGTTCTGTTTGGAAAACTGATGTGTGCCTGCCCAGCGGTATGCTTATGCTTAGGTTAAGTTTAGCAGAGAAAATGCCTGCTCCCGAGCCAACATTGTTTTTGGAACCGTCCGAGAATAGACATATGTCATAGTCGTAGGTTTCTGTTGGATTCAACAGGATATTGTATTTCCTGTCAAATATATATTGAGGGGAGATTCTGTCAGGTTCAAGGTGCAGCAGAGGTACTCTAAGTGAGTAGTCCTCTAAAATCCGCATATGACCCACAGCTCCTCGCCTATGGTTCTATAGCCCCCAGCTACGCAGCCTAAGAGCAGCCTTAACCGCCATCTCCTGCACATGAAGATCAAGTGGAGGGAGGCAGAGAAGGGCCTCCAATGCCGTAGTGGGTGCAGTGCGCATCACCCCCGTTACGGCCAGACAGATTAGTCTCTGAATCCGGTGTAGGGAGGACGCTGCTGTTGTTTGTTTGGTTCTGGGCCACCAGACAAGTGCACCGTAACAAAGCATAGGTCTGACAACCGCAGTGTAGAGCCAGCGGGTGATCTTAAGGGAAATGCTCTATGACCGCCCCATCGCCCTTCGACACTGCCAGAAAGCTATTCCTGCATTGCTAATTTTGGTTTTCAAGTGTTTTCCCCAGTTTAGCTTCTTGTCAAGTATTAATCCCAGGTACTTGAATTCGTTCGCCAGTTTTTGAGGAGTCCCCATTAAGTTAGGCATTGTCATGCCAGGTAACTTTCTTTTATTGGTGAACAGAACAAGTTCCGTCTTTGTCGGGTTGACCGAGAGAGAGTGCTCAAAGCACCATTCCTCCAATATTTTGAAAGCTGTCTGCATCAGCATGCAGAGCATGTTTTCAAATTTACCAGTAAGCAGTATGGTCATAGCATCTGCATATCCTATGGTATAGAAACCATGTGCGTTAAGGCGTCGTATAAGGCTGTCCGCTACTATAATCCACAGTAGCGGGGAGAGTACTCCCCCCTGAGGGCAGCCTCTAGTTACAACACCTTTAATCTTTATGTCACCGACACATACCTCCACGGCTCGCCACTTCAGTATAAAACTGATCCAGTTGGCAATGGTCATGGGAACACCGTATTGGCATAGCGCTGCATTTATACTTTCAAAGGTGGTTTTGTCAAAAGCCCCTTCGATGTCAATAAACGCTCCTGGGGTGAACTCTTTTTGGCCTAGTGATCTTTCGACGCGCTCTACCACCTTGTGTAGAGCGGTCTCAGTAGATCTCCCCGGGATATATGCGTGCTGGTATACGTGTAGTGGTCTGTGTATCAGAACCGTATCACGTATCTCTCTGTCACATAGTTTCTCTAACGTTTTCAGGAAAAACGAAGTTAAACTGATTGGTCTAAAAGATTTTTCCAGGAAGTAGTCGCCTCTCCCTGGTTTTGGTATAAAGATAACTTTGACCTTACGCTATTCCTTCGGTGTGCATCCGTGTGCAATGCACGCCTGGAACACTCCCACCAGATGATTGAGCAGGTGGTCCAGACCCCACTGAAGTAGGGCTGGAAGTACCCCGTCAGGTCCGGGCGATTTAAAGGGGCTAAAGGATTTGATGGCCCATGCCGTTTTGGTCTTATTCACAACCTTTTTTGCAATTTCCCAGTTGGTCTCAGTCGGTGGTTGGCTTATTGTGTCAGTCCAATTGAAATCGGAGACTCTCTGACTGTCGGGAAAGTGTGTGTGTAGCAGTATTTCGGCAGTTTGTGAGAGGGTATCTGTGTATGACCCATCCTCTCGACATAGGCTGCCGGGCTGCTGATATGGATCTTTAGCGAGGATCTTGTTTAGCCTAGCCGCAGCGGCGGTTGTTTCAACTTCGTGCACAATCCATTCATTGAATGCCAACGACCATTCGAATTGTCTGCTGTATAGATTTCAAAAATCTAATTGAAATCAGGTGCGATTTCTAATTGGAAAGGAAATTTAAAGAAACCGAATATTAAAAGAATTTGTCAGGAGAAAACAAAATGTCATTCTTCTCACTAATAAATATTTTTTAATAATAATTAATAATAATTTTAAAACTTGTAATCTTCACCGGACACCGGGGTGGGGGGTGATGACCTTTCTAATAATAAACAAATGGGCTTAGAGTTCCGCCAAATGTAAAAAATACATGCAGTTTGCATTCGATTTATGGGGAGGAGTTTGACAGACTTCACAATTTATTGTGAAGTATCAGTAAAGTGCTATTTTTATAAGCAATTTATAATATAATATTATATAATTCTATTATTTTGTAAACAATGACTAAAAGTACAATTGTAAAAATTATATTATTATTATTAATTAATATTACATGACGGTCAAAGTGCTATTTTGTAGTATATTATATAAATGATCAAATTAAAATTTTCATCGAAGAAATTCAAAGAGATGAAAAATTTTGGAACGAAAAATTGCTTCCAAAATTAATTCAATTTTATACAGAATGTATTGCACCAGAAATAATAAGAGATAACATCAGTAAAGGAAAACGTGGTGTAGATTCTGGATATATTTTGAATGCCATTAATTTCAATCAAACTGGCCGGCTTGCTAAACCTGTAGTCGCTTTATAAGTTTTTAAAACGCTCTTGAAATAATGTAGTACCATGATATGACTTCCATAATTTGAAAAATGTTGAGGTTGGTCCGGCGATTTCCGGTGTCTGTGATAATACATCATACCTTAATACTTAATACACGATTGTTAAATAATTTACTTGCGCCATCTGTAAGGGAACCCTTGAACCCTTTGAGCATTCAGTTGATTATATATAGTTTAAAACTCCACTAAAGATACTTTTTCATTGCAATGTTTTGTACTTGTTTTCTATAATTCATCATGAAATCGCTTCAAAATCGGGTTTCGTCCTTATAATGACCTGCAAGGGGTAATTCCGAAGTTTTATCAAAATTGGTTGTCATCAAAATTCAAAATTGTCCATTTTCAAAAATTAAATTAACCTATTTACTCTTAATTTAAAGCGCTCAAAATAAGTTTATTACCTTCGATAGTCTTTTCTTATTAATATTAAAAAAAATCGCACTAATACAACGCATAGTTTTTGAAATATTTACAGAAGTTAGAAGCTTCTTTTTAACGTCATATTTCGTCTTTCCCTCTCCCATTTTCGCAGAGCGCTCTTAAGTATAAGAAAAATGATCAAATCAGGATTTTATGTTAATGTTTATATACTGCGGAAGGAAGAAAGAAGCATTTGTTAAAATTTTGTTCAAATATAGGGGCTGTAGAGCTACAATCTGGATGATTATGTGATTTTTTTTGTTTATAAATTATTAAATAATTTATTATTTTTGGTTGAGGTATTTTTGTGGAAAGACAAAATAAATATTTAATTTCCTTTTGAAAATTGAACATTAAAATTTTACTCTAAACTTTAATCTTAGCTAAATGCGTTTGATAGACCGTGGTATCTTAAAAAGCAATCATAAAACTAATATGGCCAATACCTAATTAAATTCAGTAGATAGGTATAAAAAGAAATGTTAGTAAACTTTTTAAAATCAATTATAAGAACCTAAATTATAGTTGTAAATTTTGTGATACCACTCCAGTATACCTATTATTAATTTATGTTTGTATTGTATAGTCTGTATAACTAAATATATGTTTTATTTATATTATAAATACGTACTATATACACCTACCTAAAATGTAATTTTTTATGTCTTATATTAAAAAAAATGTTCTCAATCATTAATAAATTATATGTGTATAAACATATACATACTTTATTAACTTTATAAATCATGGAACACTTCAATCAAATAGTATTAAAAGTTACTAATATAAATTGAAATGTGGTATTTAGGTAGATGCAAACTATAAAATGCGTCTACTTAAATTATTTCTTTATGCAATTTATATTCAACATATTAATTCACAATTATTGAATATCAGTTATTTAAATTTTCAATTTCAGAATCTTCAGCTATGCGTAAAAACTATTTACTTCTTACACTTCGATTTACAAGGCACTGTAACTATTATTGACCAAAATGAACAACTAGAGAGTGTATTAAAACATTTCAAGCTGATAACCGTCATCAATTCATTTCAATCAGATTTCTCCACGAAAGTGGTCAAAGACGACCATTACATACTTTCAATAACAGAAGCTAATTGTAAAGAAATAATTAAACAATTGATTCTCCGTAAAAGTTGGAATCCAAAAGTTAAAATTATAATTATCTACGAAGGACGATATAATCTACTATTGGAAACTCTATTTAAGCACCTAATTTTTAATGTTGTGATATTGATCAAAAATTTAACTGATGTTAACGTGTATACTTATTTTCTTTACAAAGATTTTCACAATAATATAAAACCACAATTTGAACTGTTAACTAAATGTAAAAATGGTGAATTATTGGAAAACATCACTTTATTTCCAAATAGAAAACCAAATCATTGGACTACTTTTCCACTAAAAGTCTTGGCAATGCAATTTCCTCCGTTTGTTGCGTGCAGAAGTTGCGAACTCAATTATGGAATTGAAGTTACGTTATTGAACATCCTGCAGGAAAGACTTGGTTTCCAAATCGCGTACATTAATCACGAGTACAGCAGATGGGGAGTGAAGTTAAACAATGGAACATTTACGGATGCATACGGAAACATACAAAGTAATGATGCCGATGTAGGAGTAGGTTTCTTTGTAGTTAAAGCAAACGAGTCGTTGCATTTTGACACGACTTATCCATATTTAGATGACCCAATAGTTTGGGTTGTCCCAGCACCTAAATTATTGAGCCGATGGAAAAATATTGCAAGTGTCTACAACAACATTATCGCGATTTTCATGATTACTGCTCTTGGGATAACATCAATAGGAACTTACTTTTTATCAAAATTGACATCGGAATCAACATACTTTCAGAACATCTCTGACTCAATTTTAAAATTTTTCTCATGTTTATTAGGTGTATCTGTTGTAAGCCATCCACGTTATGCAGTATTGCGGTGTATATTCTTTACATACTGTTTGCATGCTCTCATTGTATCAGTTGCATTTCAAAGCGACTTAATTAAGTCGTTAAGCCAAAACCACTACAGCGGTAGTTTGGAGAATGTCAACGATATTATTGATTCTGGTATTAGAATTGGTATTTTTCCAGAATTAATTAATATTTATTCTAATTCAAATAATACAATCGACAAATACATTTTTACACATTCTGAAATATGTGACACAAGAGAGTCTTGCTTACAACAAGCAGCTGATCAAAGAGACATAGTAACGGGAAAATCAAGATTGATTTTGGCTAACACTTATGAAAAATACATAAATTCTGATGGAGATCCTTTAGTACGTACCCTAGAAGATAGAATATTAATGGTTCGTCTAAGTATGGTTTTTACAAAAGGGCATCCACTTTTTGAAAAAGCGAATGCTTTACTGCTAAATATTAAAGAAGCCGGCATTGTAACTTATTTAATTAAAGAAAAATTTTATTCTATTAATTTAATTTTAAATTTGAAGAAACGACTGGCATCGTCAACGATGCTGCAATTAAAAGATGTTGTAGGAATTTTTATAATTTTATTTGTAGGTTGGATAATATCAATGTGTGTTTTCTTAATTGAAATTTTTGTACCTAAACCTATTGAAATACCAATTATATAATATGCTATTTTATAAATTTCATTGTGGATTGATACTATAGTATGGTAAAAAGGTTTGCAAAATTTGTACTTAGTGAATTTTATTTGTGTGAATTTTCTATATAGCTAATGTCCAGTGTCACGACGTAATCCACAAATCGGATTATCTAAATCTTGCACTGTATAAGATATAAATAAATTAATTCTATCTTGTTAATAGTTTTTATTTTCCTAAAGCAAATGGAGATATAGAGTTGGTTTTAAGAAAATAGTTTCCCGAAACTGCTATCGAGCAAGGATCACCCATAAGTGTATCTTGTCCTTCTTCGTACGAATTCGCCATGTAATGAAGCCAAGATTTACACTTTTTTGCAAAAAATTTGTGATTTGCGTTTATACTTTCCGCAAAATACATCCAACTTCTTGAATAGCTACAAGCTAATGAAACCTAAAAAAAAATTACTGATATTTTTTTGGACAAAATAAATGATTACTTCTTCGTTTTGTAAACATCCAGGTTGAGGGGCTATGCCAGAATTAGGATAAAAATCAACGTGACCAACGGGAAACAAAATTCCTAAAGCACCTCCACAAGTATGGATAACGTCAACAAAATGTGCATCTGTATTAGTTATGTGATCTGAAGGGGTTAATTCTGGTGGAAAACCTGGCAAAGCTGGATCAAGTGCTGAAATAATCAATACATTTTCGTTAAACTTAAAAAAATCGTAGAGGTGTGCACCTGTAAGTCTTGTAGCTTTTCCAGTGAAAATCTCTCTTCCACAAAATCCACTAATATGTGCACCTAAACTATGACCAATTAAATGAACTTTATCTAAATTCACTCCATTTTCTATGAGGTAATTCAGAAATTTTGCATAATGTTTTCCTATTGATTTTGTGAATACCATTGGGAGTATATACAATACATTACCAGCCACGGTACTCCAATCGACAATTATAACATTTAGATCATCCTTGGCTAAATATGCATCTTTTACAGATTCAGCAAATTCACTTACACCGCTTGACAGCCAGCCATGTGTAATCAGTTTTACTTCTTTATCAAACTTAAAATTTTCTTTGGCCGTCTTCCAATTGTCGTACGTTAGGACTACTGGTACTCTAAGATTTCTAAAATGAGATTTCATCTTTAATGTTGATTGATGTTACGTTTCTTACTAACCTGGTGTATAATTTATAAGAAATAGCTTGCTCAAGACTATCCAGCTTAAGTTTAATTGCCTCATCTATATCGATAATATGTTTTAACGTTTTTGTTTCTTGACCTACCTTAAAAAGTATATTGAAATTCCCGAATTTACCAACTCATAACCATATTCAAACCTTGTTCTTTGCAATCATGTGTCCATTTGCCTATATAACATCGTTTATTTTGAACGAAACAAAACTTTGCATAACATATCCGCAATAAGTTTAAATTTTTTAAAAACATTTTTCTTTTTTCAATTCTCTCCAAACTGTCAGTAACGTTATTTTTGTATAGGCGACATTGACAATGCCACTTCTGACATTAAAAAAAATATTGTTTATTTATATATTCCAAGTTCTGTATTTATTGCCCAAATTATTACACTTTTCAAAATAAAATAAACTATTGTATTGTAAACAAATAATAAACATTATGGAGTTTTAGAAGATTTACTTTCCTACAGCAAACGGAGGTTCGGGATTGGTTTTAAGGAAATACACTCCTCTAGCTGTTAACGGACAGGGATCACCCATCAGTATATCTTGTCCTGGTTCGCACGAATTAATCATATAGTGAAACCAAGATTTACATTTCTTTGCAACAAATTTATTTTGTGGGTTTATGCTCTGAGCAAAATACATCCAACTTTTCGAATGGCTGCAGGCCAATAAAACCTAAACAAAAAAGTTACTACTATTGTTTTAACAGTAAGATATAATAATTATTACCTCTCCAATTTGTAAACATCCCGGTTGAGGTGATATTCCGGAATTGGGATAAAAATCAACGTGGCCTAGTGGAAATAAAATTCCCAGAGCACCTCCACAAGTATGTATGACATCAACAAAACGTGCATCTGTATTTGTGACATGATCTGCAGGTGTTAATTCTGGTGGAAAACCTGGCAAAGCTGGATCGAGTGCTATAAAATAAATTATTGACTTCAACAATACAGATAAATATAAACGTGTGTACCTGTGAGTCTCTTAGCTTTCCCAGTAATGATCTCTCTGCCACAAAATCCACTCACATGTGCTCCTAAGCTATGACCAATTAAATGGACTTTATCTAAATTTAATCCATTATCTACAAGATAGTTCATAAATTTTCCGTAATGTTTTCCTACAGATTTAGTGTATAACATTGGCAGTGGATACAAAATAGTACCGGATACAGCACTCCAATCGACGATTATGACATTTAGGTCATCTTTAACTAAATAAGCATTCTTAACAGATTCGGCAAATTCACTTTCACCACTTGATAACCACCCATGTGTAATAAATTTCACTTCCTTATCAAATTTAAACTGTTGTTTAGTCGTATTCCAATTGTCGTAGTTGATGACTAATGGTTCTTTAAGATCCCTAAAAGGTGATCGATCTTTTTATGGCTTACAATTAAATGTATTACTCACCTGGTGTATAATTTATAAGTAATATCATTATCGAGACTATCCAATTGAAGTTGTAGTGCTTCATCGGTATCGGTAGTATTGTTCAGGGTTATCGTGTTCTCCAACGGCTTGGTAAAAATACCAAAATCCATGAATGCAGCAGTTGTTAATTTGATTACTAAAAATATTAATATAACATTAAACTTAAACATATTGATACAAATAGGATACAATGAACTGATAAGTACGTATGGTGTTTAACTAGAGATCGAGAAACTCGGACTACCTTTTTGTCAATACAACAATGTTACTGTGATTCGTTATTGGAGAATTACCTTTACTAAATTATTATTTAAAAAAAATCTATAAAATGGGAAAAAGAGATAGAAATGTCAATTTTATTTAAAAAATGTTTAATAATGTTTATTTACGATGTTCACTATAATATTATGCAGGGTTGATAAAAAAAAATTTATTTATTTTACTTTGAATGTAAAAAATTCAATAATGTGAATTTTGCGTATGTTTAAATAAATTCAAAATTAGTTGCTCTTATCATTTTCTAAAGTATTCAACGAAATTTGAATACAATTTATTTTAGAACTCGATATAAGGTTCGCTTGGAATTTTCTATTTTAAATAATTTAGATTTTATTTTGAATTATTATTAAGTTTGGTTTTAAAGATTTTATTGTTTTTGTAAATTTTGTAAATAATATCAATTTTAAATTTTTGGATTTTACCGCTAACTTAGTTGAGCCAACTATGGAGATATAAAAAAGCCTTTTGATGACCGCCTAAGCGAGATGTACAAAATTTTGTCCTTCAGTTTTTGATCGAGATTTCATTTGAATTTTTATATTTTGTGGATAAAAGCGATTTATTTTTGACTGATTAATTATAATTATTAATAATTATTTTATAATATAAAAATTTAAATTTAAGGTGGGGTAAAATAAAATTAAATATGACGACAATAAATTTAACGTTCCCATTATAATAAATATTAAAGTTTGTTAAAGGTTTTGATTTAAATTGAAAAAAAAGAAAGAATTAAATGAAAATATTAATTCGAAAAAATTCGCTTTACCAATAATTACAATTTATATAAGAAGAGCAATATTTCGGCTAATTTGAAAAAGCATTTTATATAAAATCTTGTATTTTTCATGCCCTAGCTAATACCGACCTTACATTAAAAGATAACTTTACCCGTAAGTGTACATATTATTGTAGAGTTATCAAAGAATTTGTAATAAAATTTTATGAATATAATATATATTGCATAAATTTTGTTTTCCTACTATAAGAATTAAATGAAGAATTATAGTTTCTTATTTATATTGTTTATTGTTTATTTATATTTCTTATATTGCTTATATTTATAAATATTATATTATATTTTATTAAAGCGATTGTAAATTTTGTATAAAAATTAAATAAAACATTAAGATAATTTAATATATTTACTTGTTTTCTTGCTAATTTTAAAAATTAATACCGGCCATATAAAAATTATTGAGATGAGACTGCAAATTTTGGAATTACACCAGCATCACATAAGTCAATTTTTTGTCGGCGAGGTCCCAAATATTTACACAATCGACTAAAAATCTGTCGTGTGCTATAAAATACTAAATAAGTAGAATTTTTGCAATGACTTACTATTAAGCGTCGTTAAAATAAATATAAATTTTAAATCCATGCTGAACTTATTCAGTTTAGATAAAATTCACTATCAAGTCACAAGCATTGAATACCAAATAGTAATTAAGAAAAGAATTCCAACACAAACTATAATATATTACTTTTACATAAATAGTTGAACTTTGTTGCATAACATAATGAGAATACTAACTAAGCTTTTCCTTAACCAATTTTTTTTGCATACATACATAGTTATATACTTAGAAGTTAATGTTTTAGTACCAGTGGTTTTATCAACATTTAAAACCCATTAAGTTCTAAAATAGATCTAATTATGGTAATTAAGTGATGAGTAATAATTAGTACTTTATATAGTATTTTATAAAGACTTATAAATATCTAAAATATACTTTCTTAGAAGTTATATAACTTGAAAGATTATTTTTGTGAAGAAATCCAGTTTTCAGTACGAATTTTTTGTGGTAGGTATATTGAGAACTTTAGAATTTAATTTTAAATTTTTATATATTTAATAAAACCTTTTAATAAAGTTTCATGACGTCACCTACAACCATTACGGCCGGCCGCTATATAACGACACCTCTTCCTAGTTAGGAAACTAAGAATTTTTTTCAAAATATACATAAATACATTTCAAACTGATTTATAAATTTGCTTTATAAATTTTAAAATATTTCTAGTCTTAGTATTGGAATAGTACATAAAAATAAGTCGGCCCTTCCCCAAACTGAAACCTATTCTACTTAATAAACTTTCCAATTTATTAAATAACCAACGAAAAGTTAACACAAATTATAGTATTTAAAAGTAATTTATACAAAAAAAATAATTAATAAATTATATTTACCTTGATTTATATCTGGTTGATACCAAAGTAAAGTAATTTCTTGTTTGGAAGTTTAATGTATAATATTATAATAATATATATTAGTATCCCTACCATATCAAAATGTAATATTATGTATTACATAAACTTTATGTAAAAAAAATATATAACAGCGGGTTTTCTTTTATTTATGTTTACTTTCAAATATAAAAATAAAATCAGTAATTCTTTTAATGATCATCAGTCACACCAACTAAGATAAATATTATAATAAAAAAAATAGGTATTCTAAATATTTGCAAAATTAAAAATTATGGAAATGATTGCTATTTATTTATGCAGTACATGATTAACTCAAGAACTTATAATACTATTACTATTCCATATTTGAATTTTTTCAATGACAATAGAAAATATTATAATTTTTCTAAAATTGACTCATTGCAGTCCGGTCTAAAATATTAATTAAAAAGAACAAAATGAAAAGGCCGATAGAAAATATAATATTGAATTATTTTCACCTGATTTGGCAAGGTGGAGTATAAAAACATGAAAAATGTGGGAAAGTTTTTGTCGTTCTTAAAGTTAAAAAGCACTAGAAAACGGTCTTTCGATAATATCTTTCTTTATTTTAAAGGTACAGCAAAACTAGTTATATACAAACATAAAATTAATAAAATTCTCTACAAATAAAATATAAATTTTTTTATCCTGGAATCTAAACTCTCAGAACTATGGTCGTTCCAAATTGATCCCCTGCTTCAGTGCATACGTGAAGCCCTCGGTACCACTAGGTTGATGATTACCACTATCAACTGTTAATACAAAATTAGAATAATAGAATTAAGCAGCCGTGGGATCTGTCTAAATGCTTCAACCATTTTCACAGAGAAAAAGACTGATTGTCCTGCAGTGAACAAGAAAGGCTGAAAATGTAATTCCGACTATCTGTACCGACTGACCGACTGTAGAAATGAAAACTTGCACGATCGATAAACCTGTAGGTCGATACTTGTAGTTTATATAATTACAGGTTTAGTAAAAATATATCATATTTATCAAAAATCGACTTCATAAAGATAACCTTCTGTTAATACTGTTCAATTAGAATTTTAAATTTAACTTTAACTTTAAATGATCTTATGTATCTCATTTAAGACATTTTTGCTTTTTGAAATTTACTTCTTTGAAAATCGACATTGCTTACAATATTAAATAGTATACAGGGTGATGAATAAATTAGCAGAACATAGAAAGTCAACATGTAAACATTTTTGAAAATTGCAAGTTTGAAAAAAATTGAAGAACACCAAAATAATCCAGAAATGTAAACTACGAATGATAACAGCATTGAATTTCATCTAGTTTTTACTTACAAAGTCAAAAAATGCTATTGAATTTGTTAAAATTTTTATTTAATTCAATTATTATTCAATTAAATTTCTATCTTCAAAAATAATTACTTAGGAAACTTACATGGCCAGTCTGATAAATGAAAATTTAATTTTTTATTTTTTTTATAAAATAATTCGGTAAACAGGAATTTGCATAAATAAATTTTACATGTTAATTTCCTATGTTCGGCTAACTCATTCAGCACCCTGTATAATCTGAAAGTTCGTTAATGCTTAACCATTTTTTTGTTAAATTGTATCATTAAAATAAACTAATTAAAGTTATACATATAAGGTATAGTTAAATATGATTATCAATCAGCATTCCTGTACTTCATTTGACCCCTATATTACTTCATAAATCATAATAATAAAGAAATGAAAATGAAAATATAAATGAATTTTGATTGATCTGTACAACTAGAAAACTTTGTTAAGTTTGAATATTACAACTTTAAAAAACTTTTATACTTTTGTGTTAAAAGTACACTGTCTTGACAACAGTATAAAAACTTTCAGTAAGTTTAAGAGTGTAAGTAAGAGTGAAATGGAACAGTTTTTTTTAATTAAAAAAAAGAAAATTATTAAAATTATTTAACATATTAGTTTTATCGATATGCAGTCTTCAATATCACTATCTGTAGAAATGTGCATTGGTTGCTAAGTTTTTATTAAGATCTGGAATTATTAGCAGTAGTTACTATTGATAGTAGGCATTTCGAAAAAATACCAAATATTTAAAAATGTAACAATATTTGCAAGTCTTTAAACATGAACAATACAACAGCACTAACTTTGGAATATCATCTGGTTGAAACTTTGTTATGCTGTTATGCTATGCTTATTTTACAGTGCCTATACAGTAGCTAGCAGGTCAGGCAAACAACGGCGTGTTTTAAAAATATCAAAACAATTATTTTTCAACCTTCTAACTTAACGTTACCCTTTAAGCAATCATCTCTTTTTTTAAAGTTCTATGAACAACTTTTTCTGAAAAAAAATTGCTAAAATCTTGGTTATATAAACTTGCTGTAGAAACACGAAGGGTTTTGACTTATCAAATCAAAACATTATTATTTTTATTACTGCACGACAAATAAATGTCCCACAGGTTGAAGTGCATCGCCATTTGGCTGTTCCTTATAGTATTTATTCTATAATATCATTTGTCCAATCCATTTTGGCCATTAACGTCATTGACCGGCCAAAGACGTAAATATGACATTCAGATGACAATATTTACATCATTACTACCGTTAACGGGTGTTGACGTCAATGTCCAATTTCCGTCATTAACCGTAACACATAGAAATTTTGTGAAAAGAATTATTTTGCAAAATCTTTTTTGCAAAAGTCTCGGAATAACCTCTCTTTAAAATTTAAATTATTCATCTTAGCATTAATAAGAATACTGTGTTTTTCCCATATAATATAAGCATTATATCAATGTGTCTGCCTACATATTAACCTCCAAGTGGCAGCGGGTTGAGGCTGACATACAGCTAACGATTAGAACAACAAATTCTCAAATTGGTCGGATATAAGAACGTCGTACAGATATTTTTAAACATTTAAAAACTGGTTAGATTCAAATTATGGAATTTAACAAAACTTGGTGGATTAAGCGTATTGATTAGCTCTTGTTAGCTAATTAAGTAGCTATTATTTATTTATTTTTTAAATGATAAGTATGCATTAAATTTTTAAATAAAACTTGTAATTAAGTATCTAGATAACCTTGGCGTTATGAGATGCGTTTTCTTATTATGCAATGTTTATATTGTGCTTTTTCTGTTTATCATTTTTGAACTAAAACTTTTTTTTTAAATTTCTTATCTAGATTTCCTGTTTTCATTTATATTAAGATAATGACTACGCTTGCGAACTATGTACATGTCGCGAAAGCGTTCAGATTGCAATAAAATTTCACATGTATTTTCATTTAAAGAAATCAAACTGGATATTGAAATCGATGCTATAATGATACCAAATTTTAAAGTTATTGCTGAAATTATCATTTTCATTTGTTTATTAGACATCAAAAAGATGGTATTGTAAACCACTAAGGAGATATGTTAAAAATAACAAAAGTAATTTTTAAAACAAGACATTTTTCTAACGTAAAATATGCAATTATTAAGGCAGGGATAATGGATAAGGCACAGTTGGTACGCTTGCTATATGGCGGATGGTTGCTATTAATTTAATTAATTTAATAAATTGGTTAAGTAATTATTTAAGTGCACTTATCAGTGCAGTTCATTGATATCGACAAATATGGCGAGCTTGTGTATGGATTGTGATATTGAGATTAGAAGAAACGATAAGAATGTTAAATGTGTGATTTGTAATGGGAGATTGCATATAAAATGTACAAAGTTTACCGATCAGGAGCTGAAAGTAGTAAATGAGAATGAAAATATAAATTTTACGTGCAAGACTTGTAATAAAATTGATATGCGTGGTCAAATAAATGAATTGAAAAATCTGGTAGAACAATGCTTAGAGAGATTACATGAGCAAGGTAAGATTATAACTACTAATAGTGAAATTATAGAGAGACTGGATAAAAGAACTGTAGGCGGCAAGAATGAGGAGGGTGAGACTGTTGAGAAGAAATCTTATTCACAAGTGCTAATTAAAAATAAGGAGATGATAATGATTAAACCAATAAACGTAGAACAGCGTAATGATGTTACAAGGAAGGACATAAAAACACAAATAGATCCGAGTAAATTAGCAGTGGGTGTTAATAGTATCAAGAACATAGGAAGTGGTGGTGTGATGATTAGTTGTGCTGACTCAAATTCAAAGGGATTAATTAAGAGTAAAGTGCAGGAGGTATTAAGTGAAAAATACAGAGTGGAAGAAGTAGCTGAGAAGAATCCAAGAATCATTGTTGTAGGAGTGGAAGAGGACTTCATTAACCTGCAAGAGGAAGAGATTGTATCGGCAATAAGTGAACAAAATGGCATTGTATTTGACACTATCAAGGTTGTAACCAAATATATAAAAAAATCTAGGAAGAATATAGGTAGTATCGTACTGGAAACTGATCCTATTTCATACAACGAAATTATGAAACGCGAAAAACTAAAGATGGGATGGAGAATATGTAACGTACATTATCACGTAAATATTAAAAGATGTTACAGTTGTGCGGGATTTAACCATATAGCAAAGGAGTGTACAAACAGAAAAATATGTTTTAAATGTGCTGAAGAACACAGCGATAGAGAAAAATGTAACTCTACGATCTTAAAATGTGCAAATTGCATTAAAGCGGTGGAAAGGTTAAATATTAAAGTAGACGTGAATCATTGCGCAACGGATCTAAACTGTCCCTGTTACAGAAAAGAGATAGAAAAAAAGAATAGCCGAATAAATTATAATATATAGCCATCGACAGAAAATGAAAACGAGATCATTTATTTTAATTGTCAAGGATTTTTGAACAACAGGGATCAAATATTACTATTGGTTAAAAAAAAGAAGCCTATTGTGTTATGTCTAGTAGAAACCCACGTAACGGAATTCATATACGAAGGAGAGCTTGAAATCATTGGTTATAAAATGGAGAAATGTTTGACAGAAAATTCCAGAACTGGTGGAGTTCTTTTATACGTGAGTAATAACATAAAATATACAGTGATACTGAATTACACAAATAACGAATATTTATGGATTTTATCAGTTCAAATAAAGATAAATGGAGAAAATAAACTAATAGCTGGTATTTACCATCCACCACAGAGTAGTGATGGTATATTTGTGCAATACATGGAAACGTATCTTGAATCGCTAGAATTTAACGGTCATATTATTATCACTGGAGATATGAATCTGGATTTCGCAAAAGATGATTTTTATACTCAAAAATTGAAGAATGTTATTACGAGATATGGTTATTATCAGCAGGTGAATGGATATACACGAGTAACAAATAGAAGTGCAACAACTATAGATTATGTAATAACAAATAATAAAGAAAATGAAGTAAAAATTCTTCAGATTCCCAGAATAAGCGATCATTACATAATAACAATCAGTGTACGGAGAGAATTTCTGAAAAATGAATACATCAGTATCAGGAATAGAAATTTAAAAAACTACAAAACAGAAATGTTTCAAGAGAGGCTACTTGAAAGAGAATGGGATGTGGAAGTATCAGATATAGATAAAGCGAGTCAACTCATTAACAATATAATTAGTACTATGAACGAAGTCTGCCCAATTAAAACTATAAAAATTAGAAGCAAATATAAAGAAAACAAATGGATGAAGAAAGATGTCGTGGAACTTATTAAGAAAAGAGATAATTTGTATAAAAAATTTCAATTTACTGAAAAATTAGAAGATTGGGAAATATATAAACAACATCGAAATTTGGTAACAGAAAGAATACGTGTGAATAAGAGGAAGTATTATTATGATTTGGTCTCCGAAAACAACAGTAACCGCTTTTGGAAGGAAATAAAGGGATTACTGTCAGGTACAAATAAAGGAACACAAGAGGTAATAAAATTTCAAGGAATTGACGAAAGAAATGAAAAAAACATATCAGATAAATTTAATAAATATTTTTTAGAGAGCATTGCAGAGTTGATTGCAGAAATACCATCGAGTGACAATCATGATGGAGTCTTAGAAAATGTCAAACATGTCAAACACTGGGAAAAATTTGGTCAGTAACTATGAAAAAATTAAGAGAAAATATATATAAATTAAAAAACACGACCGATCCAGATACGTTGATTAATACCAAAGTAATTAAGGATTCTTTTGAAGTAGTAGGCCAGTTTTTTTTGAACACGATTAATGCGTACTTAATGCGTCACTGAAAAATGGAGTTGTTCCAGAGAATTGGAAAACATCCAGTATAGTGCCTATACCAAAGATTGCAAACACAAATATATGTGAAGAATATCGACCAATAAATATAGTTCCCATACATGAGAAAATTTTAGAATATGAAGTGCATGATCAATTAAAATATTTTTGTGAAACAAACGATATATTGGTTCAAAAGCAGTCTGGGTTTCGGAGGTTTCACTCATGTGAATCCGTAATAATGGATTGTTGTGAGGAATGGACCAGAAGTGTAGAAAAAAATGAAGTTGTTTTGGCAGTGTTTTTAGATTTTAAACGTGCGTTCGAAACGATAGATAGAAGATTACTTATAGAAAAACTTAAAAAAATTGGTGTAAGTGGCACAGTATTAAAGTGGTTTAAATGTTATTTAAGTAAACGAAAACAGAAAGTGAAGTTTAAAAACAGTTTTTCAGAAGAACTTTTTACTGAATATGGGGTGCCACAGGGAACAATTCTGGGTCCTTTACTTTTTATTTTGTATATAAATGATATTGTGACATGCCTTAGAAAGTGTAAAGTGAAAATGTTTGCTGATGACACTATGATTTACATATGTGGTACGGATATCAAACTAATGTACGAAATACTAAATATTGAATTACAATGTGTATTTGAATGGTTATGTAATAACAAATTAAGTGTGAATTGTAAAAAATCTAAGTACATTATTTTGGGAAAACAGAATGTTTTGAAGGGTATAAAAACTGAGGGGTTGCAGATTTTTATTCATAAAATTGTTTTGGATAGAGTAATCGAAATTAAGTATTTAGGAGTAATTATAGATGAGAACTTGAATTTTAAAAAACATTTTGATTATATAATGAAAAAAATGTCGCGCAAGGTATTTTTTCTGAGACGTATTTCGGACAGTATGTGTGCATCCACAAAGGTGCTATTGTATAAATCTCTGATAAGTCCACATCTTGAGTTTTGTTCAACTTTGTTTTTAATTATGAGTAAAACTGAAACACAACAGTTTCAGAAAATACAAAATAAGGCCATGAGAATTGTGATTCAATGTAATAGAATGACGCCAATTAGAGATATGTTGAATGTGTTAAATTTAATGAGTGTGTCACAGCAAATAAGATATAGAGTTTTGGATTTTGTATATAGAATTAAAAATGGTATGGCTCCAAAATACTTATTAAAAAAGTTAAGATGTGTGAATGAGGTGCACTTGTATAATACGAGACAGAGAGACAATTTCTATGTAAATGTTACATCATCATCTAGAACATATAGTTCCTTCTTTAGCATGGGTTTACTGTTGTACAATGCTTTGCCTGTTGTTTTAAGGGAATGTAATAATTATATGATTTTTAAGAAGGAATTGGCTGTATATATTAAAGAAACTGTAAATAACTTGTAGTGCATTTTTGGGAATGATTTGTTTTAGTTGAATTTGAGTGTTGATTTAATTTGTTATATGAACATGTAATATAGCATTAGCTAATAAACCATTATTATTATTATTATTTGAGACGGTCATTAGCCTGTTATGTCAGCTGAATAACTGCTGATATTAAGGTATCCGGTTCGAATCCGGAAAGAGTCCAAAATTTCTTATGATCGTCTCCGTGCTTCGGAGGGCACATAAAGCCGGCGATCCTCCTGGGTTGATGATTTGTCCAGGGTTAAGGGCACATCTGAGACGAGCCCAGCAAGCTGCCTCAGATGTAAAGCAATGAATATGCTAACACCCGATGCAAGGCAAACAGGATTCATCCTAGCCTAAAAAAAAGTGGAAGGATAACAATGAAAAATTTTTCCGGGTAGTTTAAGGTTGTGTTTAGAGCACCAAAAAGTCAGATTTTTCAATTTTTTACTTGTACTTGCGCAGTAACATTTTAAACATTGTTTATTTTCATGAACTTTATGAATTTTTTTTAACTGTTTTCTAACAAAATGTTAATATCTCTTCGTAGTGCTTTACAAAAGCATCTTTTCAATGTCTAGTAGTAAAAAAATGAAACTGATAATTTCAGCAATAACTTTAAAATTTGATTTAATAATAGCATCGATTTCATATTTTCAACTGCTATAATCTCGCCTTAACCTTTATGTGCACAGCCGGGAAGCCGGGTTTTAAATATTTTTGTTATGTTTCATTCAATATTTCTTAAAATCTTTTTCCAATCAAATTATGCTTTCTAATAATATATGTTTATGTGCATTATTAACAGTAAAAACCTAGGTACCCAGATACCCCTAGGTATATGACAATACATGATTTGAGTAGAATTCGTTTGTTATCGTGCACTTAAATTATTTATTGAATATAATAAATGAATAAAGGATTATCAAATAAATAATAGCAAATCATTATGATGTTAAAAAATTTATTTATAGTTAGTATAGATACAATTTAACATTTATTCAGATCAATCAAAGTCACCGCATGTTCATTGTATACGGGCTGTTCATAATCAGCACAGCTTTTTCTAGTCTTCCTAACATCTTTTGATGGTTTGTTTATAAGAAATATGATACGGTGCTGTTATTTTTGCCACTTTTTTACTCTAACAAAGTTGGCGTACTTATTAGATAGAAACCCACTTTTCGATTTATTTGTTTTCGATTTTTTTTTATCTAGGTAGGTAGACTGAGTACGGTTGTAACAATTTTCCTTTAAATGCCCACAGAGCAGCTATTACAACTATAAGCAGCGATGAAAGCCTTTGTGATGAAAATATAGTCATTTGTCTTTAAAATAATAGAAAAACCAGTAGTTCAGGTATAACAGTTTGGCAGGAATATGTCCATTTTAATGAGTGTGTGTGATTGTTACAACCGACCCATACCAGGGGTGGTTGTAACACCAATTGTAGACAGTAGGACAAAACAAACATATTTTGAAAATATTTTGAAATTTTGAAATACAATAATTATATTAATAATTAAGCTATATCATAAATAAATTCTCCAAAAATTCTTATTTTTGTTTTACCAAACACAATAGGCCTCCTCCTAAACACACTTACCGCGCGAAAGACGACGCAACACTGGAGTCGTGTCGGGACTTGTTACCCGCGTGCCTCTCTCTTTGTACCTCGCACCTACCAAGCATAGGTACGATAATATTGGAATTGTTACAACTGGTCCATGTTACAACCGTACCCAGTCTCCCCTACTTATCAGATAAGAAATGTTATTTTTTTGTATTTTAGTTATTCTGCAGTTTTTTTCTTTTGTTTTAAAGTCGGTTTAATTTTTTTTAAATTACTGTTTTATGGTTAGTATTTTTCAGAAAATAATAAAAACAAAATTTTTAATTTAAATTTGTAAATAAACATTATAATGTAAGGACAATTGCGAATCCTATCAATTTTATCTTTAAAATATTTTAATATACTATAGCAGCGGTTCCCAAATAGATTTGGTCGCGGAACCCTTGGACGATGTAAAACATTTGGCGGAACTCCAAGCCCATTTGTTTATTATTAGGAAGGTCATCATCCCCCCCCCCCGGTGGCCGGTGAGGATTAAAAGTTTAAAAATTATTAGAATATTTATTAGTGAGAAGAATTACATTTTGTTTTTTAATGACAAATTTTGGTTTGATTTCGGATAGCTGGATTCTCATATCAGGAACTGCATCAAGTCGATTTCGATACTTTGTTTTTGTTCCTGAATATATTGAGAATCCAGTCTCACACATGTGTGTGCTCGCAAATGTTCATTCCAAAATACGTCAAGCGGAACCTCTTTAAATTTACTTTCCAATTGGAAATCGCAACTGATTTCAATTAGATTTTCAAAATCTACAGCAGAAAATTCGGCTGGTCGTTGGCATTCAATAAATGGATTGTGCATCCAGTTATGCATTTTTCTCTTAAAGAAGATAAATATTTATTGATGGATGCTCTTAAATTCCTAAGATGTTTTTCAATGTCGATTCGGATTCGGAAAAAATACTTTTTAAGCGGCAAAATTTATTTTTACGCCATTTTGAAATTCTTTTTGAAGGAACCCTTAGATTTTTTTAACAAGTGGTTATTACGTTATTAGGTTTAAGTTTCTCTGTTTTGTATTTTGTAAGTCTTAAAATTCAAATTTTTTCTAGAATAGTCCTTATAGTGCCATAAAAAGTCAAAATTCTTGGGAATGACGCAAAGTGGATTGTTCAGGATCATCATTCACACTTTTAATTACAGCATCGATATTTTCACTAGTACGTTTAGGTTCTGGATGGATTGGATTTTAACATTTACAAAAACTGTCATAAGACCCACATTTTTTGAGTAAATAGCATAAATCGCTTTAGGTCCGCTTTTACAATAGTCGATTAAGTATGAGTATAACTAACCTATAGCTATGAACCAATCAACGACAAACACACTAAACAAGCAACCAATAAACATACATATAACGTTACACCCTGAATAAATAATATTTAACCGACTACTGTAAAAGCGAACCAGAGTTGAGCATAAATTTCACGAAATGAGCAAAACATAGATCGAAAGCATGCATTATTTTTGTAATAAATTTCAAAATGCTGTGCAATTGTGAACTTTGCCATAATGGTTTGCCAAACAATACTAAACACAAACGGCACTGATAATTTATGTACCTACTAAATAATAATTATTTAATAAAAAAATAATACAAAATAATATTGTAGGTAATTAGTTATATTAGGAATCATGAATTTTTAGACTTTGTGGTAGAAACTATTGGAGCATGTTCATCGAACTCAAAGAATTTTGTTGATGATATTGGCAAAATTTTAATTGAAAAATCCAGTGAACGTCGTGCCAAGTCGTTCTTCGTTCAACGCATTAGCCCTGAAATCCAAAAGGGTAGTTATTGGTAAGTTATCTTCGTCAATTTTGAATATTTTAATCATTATTTATAGATTCTTACTTGTTTAGTTCATATATTTTTCTTATTTCTTATATTTCTTCTTTATATACGACTGATGATCGGAAATAACCGCGAAATAAGAACCTTTTATAAATTTTTAATTTTTTTAATTATTCATATTTTTAAATAGTTTTAATCCTGATCTGTTGTCATGTCATGTCATTTTGTCTTTCTTTGATTTTTTGAATTATTGAATTTCAACATATTGTATTATTCTTAACTTGAACTTAAAATAATTTATAAATGCATATTACATACCACAAATCTAATTTAAATTTTATTTTGGTTTCATTTTATAGTTTAAAATGATACTAATAGCTACTAGTTAGTGGCATTGTAGTAGTAACTAATTTTTTGGTATGCATAATTTTTTTAATAATAAGAAAGTTAATATTATTTAAGTTAGTAGAGTACTAACGTAGAGTTAGTATTATAACATTTTTTCTAATATTGGAAACACTGCAAAATATTATCTGTTAACCCAAAAAACGTTAATGTGATAGTCAATTATAGTCTGTTAACCACAGACAGTGGATATAGTTGTGGAAGATTTGTTTTCATCAACAATAAAAATCCAGGGCTATACACACATTTGAGACGAGCTCAAAAACTACCTTAGATGTTAAGCAATTAATATGCTTACAGAACTGCTAATAGCATCTAATAGTGACTTCGGAACACCAATGAGGTTGCAGTTGATAATAAACAAATCAAAATATCTCCAAAAAGGTCAAGATAAAGAAGAAGTTTGTGGTTTCCAATTAGTTCTCTAACGGGTCGTGATATCCCAAACTTAATTGAAATATGAGCATTCAAATCTATATTTATTGATACGGCGAAATCATGGATGGAAATTATGGATATTTTTGTAGTTAATCGCCTGAAGATGCAATAAAATTGTGAAACCTGTTGCAAATTAGTAAACTTGTTTTATTGCGAAATAGTACTTAAATTAAGAAATTGAATATTTAAATCTACATCAAAATCGAAGTGTCTTTCGGGTTTTTTTAGATATAAACAGTTGAGGTAACTTAATTATTTTAGGTAACATCCGAGTCTATGGTATTTACATGACTCGCTGTAGGAAATATGAAGTACCTACCATGCCAAGCTTTTTTTTTTAAATATCAGACAGAATACTTAATGTTTTAAATTTCTTCTGCTTTTTGAATAAAATATTTCAACTTTTTCGTTTTTGTCAGATAGATTGAGATACAAGTCTTACTAGTTCCGGTATGTGCCTTGTCCCAAATACGTTCTGGTTTTCTCTATTCCAAATTTGTCGCCGGTATCAATTTAGCTATCAGTTACTAAAGATCGAAACAAGCAGACTTAGTAAACAGATTTAAGATAATATGTGTATGTGCAAATAAACTGCGGTGGCATTGGTGGTCTGCATATAATTGATCTGCAGCTAAACTGATAGGTGAATGGATACCATTACACTGTGCTAATAGGTACAATTTTACTTAAAATTTCTTTATGCAGAGATGGTATATATGTATATATATTATTAAATACATTTTTAGTATGCAACAATGGAATTCTTAAATATATGTACTCAAAAACATGACAGTTGTAGATATAATCAAAAATATTATATACGTAGGTAAGTAGTAAAATTTTAAATTAATTTAAAAATATTCGGCGAAGTAATTGCAATTTAATTTAATTGGTATAAGTACTTAAACTGTATAGTTACTGAAATTTGCCATTTATTTAAATTTTGATATGTAAATTATTAGTACATAGTAATTTCTTCGTCATCTTCTTCGTAGCTATCTTCTGTACCAGGTTCTCCTAACGCGTTTACAAATTCTTAAAAATATTAAATTAATATTACAAATAGAAACCTGCTTAAAAACAAATTTACCATAAAAATCAATGCGTCCATCGCCATCAACATCTACTTCTTTAATCATATCCTCAACTGAAAATTATTCAAAATTATATTGAAATTACTAAAAAAAACTTCACGTTACTTTCTTCTTCCGATAAATCTTCTCCTAGACATTGAAGCACTGCACGTAAATCTGACGCTGTGATATAACCCCGATTGTGTTTATCGAATACCCGAAATGCGTCCCTCAATTCTTTTTCTTCTTGTTCTCTAGATTGTATAGGATCTCTGTCGGCTCCAGCACCAGCCGACCAAGCGATATCAACGAATTCTTCAAAACTAACATTTCCGTCACCTTTAAACAAAATTATTGATAATTTTTAATATCTAATTTGCATTTTATATGATTACCATCTATATCAACTTCTTGTAGCATTTGTTGCAACTCTTCAGTACGAGCAAATTGACCAAGCGATCGCATCACCCGACCAAGCTCCTCTTTAGTGATACTACCATCTCCATCTTTATCAAATAAACGGAAAGCTTCACGAAACTCTAAATTTTAAGAACGATTAACAAGTTATACAAAAATACAAACCATTGCAATTCAGAACCTTTCATTTGACTCTTGGAAACTTCAGGATGCCGACTTAATAAAGGAACATCTTTCTTCTTTGGCAGGATTTCAATTGAAGACAATTTCTTTAACCCCAAATGTTCTGGAACCGAATTATTTTGACTGCAATCTCTTGGTATTGGTAAAATTTCTTCATTATCTGAATTTGAATTGTTTCCCGGCTTTGTCTAGAAAAAATCCATTTTGTAAATTTTGTAAACTAGCACTAGTAAACTAGTAAAAATTGAAGTAGATTGATCACATTATTTTATTAATTTTAAGTTATAATATGAAAAATGTTAATTCAAATAGAAATCTTCGATTTTCAAAACAAAATGCGGTAGAAAATCCAATTTTGTATATTGCTCGTGTACAAATATCTCATTATGGTAGTTGAAGGACTGTAATACTCTACTGATACTTCTTTTTGCAATTATCACGAGCGTTAAATAACGACTTACTTTCTACACCAATCCTATAAATTATTATTTTTCCTGTAGAATAAATATGCTAAGTTAACGTGCAGTTTTGAAGAACTCAATTGAACTAATTTAATGTAACATTTATAGGCCAATCCATGTCAAATCAATCAATGACTTCACTTCGATGTTTCAGAGTTGTTCAGAGTAATTTTTAACGTGTGTACAAAGACCGTTAAATATTGGTGCAAGTAAATTATGATGGTTTGGTGATGATATAAAGAAAACCAATGTTAAAAATATTACCACTTTTAAAATTTCTTTGAATACTTTTAGTCATTGGTGAAAACGACAATAAGTTTTTAATGATAATTTCTAAACTGCTTTTTTTGTTAAATAATAAAATTAACAATATGTGGGGAGTCAACCTGAATTCGTCAACGAAGACAGACGTGAGACTGCTTACGGATATTAACTAATGTTAATTACCATATATTCAAGGCTAATTAAACTAATAACCTTAATTATAAGTGCAAGTGATAGTGCATATTATCGGAAGTGCATGTGCGACAGCTGCACAAATTTGACAATCTGCTCACCGCGGTGAGTAGATAAAAATACTAACAAAACTGAATAGACATTAAATAAATAAAATTAACAACAAAATTTATACAAATATGACCAACCCAAATAACCAATCACAAACCAAATCCTACTCAAACATCCTAATGAACGACAAAACAACAAAACTTAGAACTAACTGAATATATTCTAGCATTACAAACTGTAACAGATCTCAAAAATATAGTTGATGCCTACCCTATGAGCTTTAACAGAATAGTTATATATTTTAAAACAGAAGAAATTGCAACACAAATAACAAATGATCATAAATCTATAAAAATTGGCAATCTGGAGATACCAATAAGAAAATTAATATCAAACGCAAAACGAATAATCATACATGTACCAGCTTACATTCCACATGAAAAAATTAGCGAAATACTCAAAATAAATAAAATCAAAACCCTATCAGCAATAACACACATAAAAATCAGTAATAATCCCCTCATCTCACATATAAACAGTGGACGCAGACAAGTTTACATACTACCTAAAGATGAAGAAAAAATCCCAGATAGTTTAATCATTGATTACAATAATGAACAATGCAGAATATTCCTCACTTCCGAACAATGTGAAATATGTAAACGTTACGGCCACAACAAGGATAGTTGTAGAGATACTACAAAAGATCCCCTAATAGAAAAATACACTAACCTAAACTCAATAATTAGTCAACAAAAAAAAACATCTCAAACAGAACAATCAATTAACAACCAATTAAACACCCAATTAGCTGAAAATATGACAATAGAAATTCCAGAAACAACAGAAGAAATAACAATAACTAGACCACAAAACAACCCAGAAACCAATCAAAAACATGACAAAACCCAATTTTCAGAAAATCAAAACAAAATAATCAATAAACGAACCATGCCATCAAGCTCGAGTGAACTTTCGCCAGAAATCAAAAATACAACAACAGAAGAATCATTTAAACACCCTCTGACACCACCCACTCCATCTCTCAAAGAACAAAGCCCAAATAAAGATAAAGACGGAAACATTATAAAAATAAGAAAAAATAAAAAAGCTAAAACTAACGAAAAAGAAACAAATCTAACAACATCAGAACTGCTCTATTCAATAAAAGAAGAAATTACAAAGAACCCCACCCACTACGAATTTACCTATGAACAATTTGAAAAATTTTACGAAGAAATCAACAAATCCACTAACCCTCTCGAAACAGCAATACAATTTAACTCAAATATTGATAAAACTAAAACCACACTAAAAGATCTCAAAATCCTTCTCCAAAGCAGCAAAATGAAAAACAGATTCACACGCATAGGAACAAAACTAGAAAAGGCTCAGAGAAAAGAACTTAGTGATACTTTTTTCTCATCATCAAGCCAAGACTGTTACTAACAAATCAAACTAAATAAATAAAAAAAAAAACCTAAACAAACTAAAAAAAAATAAAATCAAAGCACAAAATAATAAATATGATAAAAAATAAACATATAGAAAATAACAAAATATCTATAATACAATGGAACTTAAATGGATATTACACCAGAATGCCCCAACTGCAAATATTAATAAATAACATAAAACCGCAAATACTATGCCTTCAAGAAACGCATATAAAAGAAAACAAACAAATTTCATTGAAAGGTTATCAAGAATATTCCAAACACAGACAAAATCGAGATCATGCCAGTGGAGGAGTTTGCACATTTATATCCAACAGCATCTACTCAGAAAAAATCAACTTGACAACAGAACTTGAAGCTGTTGCTGTCACAGTTTATCTACCCCAAAAAATACATATTTGTAACATATACCTACCACCGAACAAACCAGTAACATTAAATGAGATGCAAACTTTAATAGAACAACTTCCAAAACCACATTTAATAGCAGGAGATTTTAACGCACACAATAAGATATGGGGATCAAAATACACTGATAAACGAGGGAAAATCATTGAAGACCTACTACTACAATCAGACACATTAATAATACTGAATCAAAAACAACCTACTCACTTCAATTGTTCAAACAACACATTCAGTAACATCGATCTTACTCTCACAACATCGCATTTAGCACCTATCGTAACATGGAACACATTAGAACAACTCTACGACAGTGATCACTATCCAATATCGATTAACATCACACAAAAAATGGAATCCAGCCCAGCTACAACAATAAATAAATGGAAACTGGAAACTGCAGACTGGACAAAATATACTGAACTCACTACACTACAAACACCCCTAGATCCATATGAAGATAAAAATATTAATAACACAGTCTCGAAATTAGTTACAATTATAAATACAGCAGCAAACGAAACAATAACAAAAATTAAAAAAAGCTGTTCTAAAAAACGAATAGTTACCTGGTGGAATGATCAATGCAAAGAAACCTTAAAAAACAGTCATCATGCTTTCAATAGATATAAAAAAACAGGAACAATTAACGATCTAATAGAATTTAAAAAAAGAAGAGCAATTGCAAGAAAAACAATTAAAACACGCAAAACTGAATCATGGAAACAGTTTGTACAATCAATTAATACAAACACCACAAGTCAAGAAATGTGGAATAAAATAAAAGCGATTAAAGGAAATAACAAACAATTCAATATCCCTGCACTAAAAATCAACAATGATATCATTACAAAAAAACAAGACATTGCTAACATAATTGCAAAATGTTTAGAAAAAACCTATTCAAATGAAACATATGATAAAGAATTTATAAAATATAAGAAAAATACTGAAGACAATTTTAAAACCAACTACCCCGAAACACAAGACCCAATAAACAATCTAATCACCATAAAAGAAATGGAAGAAAACATGAATAAAAGCAAAAACACAAGCCCAGGTCCAGACAACATTCCATATGAATTGATTAAACATTTATCCCAATCTGCAAAACAATCACTCCTAAATATATATAACTACATATGGAAAGAAAATGAATACCCTGACATGTGGAGGGAAGTAACGATTATACCAATACTAAAACCCGAAAAAATCTCAACAAATCCACTCAACTATAGACCCATTGCACTAGCATCATGCCTCGCCAAACTATTAGAAAAAATAGTTAACAACAGACTAATGTGGAAATTAGAAACAAATGACATGCTCACGAAAAATCAATCAGGATTTAGAAAACGCCATACCACAACAGATCAAATTCTGAACATAGAATCTGAGATCCATGAAACAATCTTAAACAAAGAACACATGATAGCAATTTTTCTAGACATAGAAAAAGCTTTTGATAAAACATGGAGACATCTTATAATAAGACAAATCATAGATTGGAAGATAACGGGCAATATACTAAACTTTATCAAAAACATACTAACCAAAAGAGTTTTTAGAGTCAAAATACAAGATATATACTCAAATATAACTGAAATGGAAAACGGCATTCCACAAAGATCACCAATAAGTGCGACACTCTTTCTAATAGCAATAAATACCATACAACAACAAATCAAAGCCCCTATCAAAATCTCTCTATTTGCAGATGACATTGCCATATATTATAGAAACCAAAATCTCAATACCATTCAAGAAATAATGCAACATGCTATCAACAAAATAGAAAATTGGTCCAAATTAACAGGATTCAAAATATCACATGAAAAAACAAAAGCTGTACATTTCACAAGACTTAAAAAATACAATAACCAACATCCTCAAATCAAAATTAATGGAAATAATATAGAATACATCAGGTCAATTAAATATCTAGGAATAATATTTGATAACAAATTAAATTGGAAAGATCACATAAATTACCTCAAAACAAGAACAACCCAACCACTCAACATTCTTAAAATCATATCTAATAACAAATGGGGAGCAATGCGTGATACATTAATAACAGTCTACAAATCCACCATTAGATCAAAACTAGATTATGGATCCATTATCTATTCATCAGCACACGAAAAATTATTAAACAAAATTGAACCAATACAAAATGCATCATTACGTCTGGTACTAGGAGCATTCCGAACAACACCAATAGAAAGCCTACGATGCGAATCATCAGTACCTTCCCTAAAAACACGCAGAAATATCTTAACAACAAAATATGCACTAAAGATAATAACAAATCCATCCCACACCTCCTTTTCCAATGTATTATCCCACAGAAACACACTCAGATACAACCAATCCTGTAAATTCTCTAGACCATTCCATATAAGATTCAATAATATCCTTAAAAACAATCACTATCAACTACCAAAAATAAAACAAATAAAAAAAGAAAAAATAGAACCATGGACTACAACAGAAATAAAAATCAATTCAGAACTAAAAAAACACAAGAAATGTAACACCAACCAACTTACATACCGCCACGAATACAACACGTTACTAGAATTATACCAGGGATTCGAACATCTATACACGGATGCCTCGAAACAAAATGAGCTTGTGGGATGTGCATTTATGCATAAAAACACAACCAAACAGTATCGCTTGCCAAATGAAAGCTCAATATATACAGCAGAAGCAACAGCTATCCATCAAGCTCTTAAATATATAATCAACCAAAAAGAAAAACGCTTCTTAATAATAACTGATTCATATAGTGTACTAGAATCCATACAAAGCAACAAAAACAACAACCCATTAGCAACAAAAATATCTAACATATATAATCTAATAAAACGAAATCAAAAAGACCTAGTTTTCATGTGGGTACCATCACATATAGGTATACCGGGAAATGAAAAAATAGATACCATAGCCAAAGAAGCAATCAACAATAATAACGCTACAATCAAAACAACTATATATAGCAATGACATATTCAATATAATAAAAACAAAAATACTCAATAAATGGCAAGAACATTGGAAAGAAACCAATCAAAAATTATACCAAACAAAAAAGAACATCAAGCTTTGGACAAACACACAAAAATTAAACAGAACACTGGAAACTATCCTCACCAGACTCAGACTTGGACACACTGCAATCACTCACCTCCATAAAATAAAAAAAGAAATACCACCCCAATGTATAATATGTAAAACAGAGCAAACTGTAAAACACATAATAAAAGATTGCCCAATATATAACCAAGAACGAGAAGAAAGTGGAATCCACAAACACCTTGGAGAAGCTCTCAATCCAGAAAAAGACCATATATACAACACAATCAATTACTTGCAAAAAATAAAAATCATCCACCAAATATAAAATAAAAATGTATACTTCACAATGTATTGTAAGTGCTAATAACCGAGCTGTTGATGCACTCAAAATTTCAAATAAAAAAAAAAAAAAAACAATATGTGGGACACTGTTTGGAAACAGGTCACTGCTACAATAATAATACTACTAAACGTTGCATTTCAAAAAAATTTTAAAGTTTATTTAATTCACAATGATATATACAGTAGAGATTACAAGTTTAGTTTAGTTTAAAACAGTCCAGTTTTACAGACCAGCGCATATTTCATGTAAATACAGAAGGAAATTTTAAAATAGAGATTTGAGGGAATATAACTTTTTTAATCGTCATTTACATAATCGATGTATAGTTGTATATTAAAATTTATAATGTGCTCATTTATTACATAGCTATGTACCTAATTTAATATGTATAGTTATAGTTATAATTTTCTTTTAAGAAATTTAAATTGGTTTTGTTGTTCCAGATTGTTCCAGGTTTATTCTCCATTTTTTCAAAATATCTTTATAAGAACTGGAAAAGTAACGCGAAAAATTGCAAAACCCCGATTGTTGAGTTAAAAAAATACTGAATTAACTAACTGGTTAAATAAATAGCTAGTATTATGATAATTGTGATATTTTATTACAAATAGAAATTTGTAGACTAATTGCTAAAGGTTAAATTTTAATTAAAAACTGGATGATTTGAGTTGAAATTTGCGCTATTTAAATTTTAAATTATGAATAATATCAGAATAATAAAAGGTTATAAATTTGTATAGCAGGAATTTGTGTAAGAAAATACGTAGCATAATGAGGAATATTTAGCAGCTATTATCGGAAACTTAGAAACTCGGTAAAAAGTTAAGTAATGTTTATGTAAATACAAAGTTTTTAAATTAAATATAAATCCGGTTGTTTAAATTTTAATCTTTGTTTTTGTATTTTGAAAAATTGTTACCCTCAAATTATGCGTCTAATTGACTTCTGTTAAAACATTTATCATCTTGTACAATGATTTTCAGTATGTAAATTCTCGAATGAATAAAAAAGTATGCTACGAGTCGTTTAATATTATATTTGTATAATATAGAGAAGAATTTTTCTTAATATTGAGTTTCAAATTGTATAGTTCAATGAAAAGTATAGACTTTTATAATATTATTTTTGCTTTAAAGTGAGGACATAAAAAGCAAAGAAAGACTGTAACCGACTAAAGGTGAAATATGAAATGTTTTATTAAGCAAATTTTTGGTGTTTGCTGCTACCGCTTGCTGGTTCTTGTTCCAGAGTTTATACTAAAAAGTATCAATTTAAAAAAATAATAATGAAGTGAAAATAAATTTCCAATTAATTATAACGCTGGAACTTACTCAAAGTATATTCAACTCATTTTAAACATTCTGTACTATTATAATTTATTTTTAAAGTCAGCTTACGAATGCAGTTTCAAATGTGATGGTTAACTACCGTAGTGTATTTTATTAACTTAAAAGCTTCTTACCATTAAATCCTTAATTTGATTTACTAATGGTGAAGAGGAAAAAAAATTATTAACTGCAGAAAATATTTTTCCTTCTAACTTCGCCACTTTTTTGCCTGTTGATGAACTATGCAATCTGTAACATATGAAATGTGAAGAATTATTTAAATGTGAAATAAACAATAGGTACAAAATAATATTTAAAATTTATTTTAATTCTTGTGGTTGTTATTCGATATTTTTTTAAAACGAAATATGGAATGTTTATATTGTACCTACCTAAACAAGAGACCGTTCGTAAATTTAACTTCGATCGTTGCAGTCCTATAAACCACTAACCCTGTGCAAAGTAGATGTATTTCTGCGCAGGGCGCAAAGAAGTAAGTATCGAGGATAATTCTAAATTGTTAGAGGAAATTGATGTAAAAATTGGAAAGCAATCTTGCAGATAATCGTGATCAGCGTTGATATTTTAAAATTCCGTAAATAAATAACATTTTAATGGTCTAATAATTGTATTGGCCTGACAGTACACTACAATTATTGAAATAAATTGATTTTATTTGTATATCAGAAAATTGCTGCAAGTTTTCAGATTTTGTCGAAGTTCTTTTAAATAATTCTCCCAAAGTTATATTTTTTGTTTATTAAATATTTATACATTTCGTGGTATATTCGTATATATTCTTCTTAAACATTGTGTAAATTTTGCGTCAGTATAAATTGGAGTATACTAAATACACACAGAGGATAAATAATACAAAATATAGTGTACATTTCAGTATTATATAATTTAGTCTACTGTTAGTTGTTTGAAAATTAGATAATGTTACTTGTAGAATAATATAATGTAGAACAATTTATACTTGACATTTTGTTGAATGTACAATCATATATTTTTTAGTTTTATTCGGAACAAATCAGTAAACACTAATCTCGCCGGTAAACTACCCCAAATTTTTTGTGGTATTATTAATCTTCTTAACGATGATCTTGGAAACTTTCTACTTAGATGATTTTTTAATTAATATATTCATAATAGAAGTTTAAACAATAATACACTCATTCTATTTAGAACTAAAATGTTTATAAGTTTACACAAATAAAATACAATGGTAGTATGATTATCACAAACGGTTTCTCCATATTATAGTAATGAAAATTCTCAAATTTATCTACATTTGGCCACTGACTTCACCGTAGATCTTTAAGCGTTTGCTAGCTTTGTTACTCAAAAAGTAGTGTCCGAGAGTGTCGGTTAAAAACTTATGTCTGATTTCTTCACCTCGAGATATCTAAAATACAAATCTATTAAATAAATAAATCCAATAACAAATCAAAGTTACTTTTTCTTTTTTAAAGTTTTCGCAAAAATAATTTTAATTTTAATTATTGCATTTCTGATTTTTACTGACAGTTTTCCATAATATGCTGTCAAATCTTTTTGGGGCAATGTTTTTACATACCAAATTTGGTTGAGATCCCTTCAGTACTTCAAGAGTTTGTTCTTCATTTTTTAAGTTTCAACTTTGACAGCTTGTAATTTTTGACAGATGACAGATATAAAGTTAATTTCACCTATTCATAAGAGAGTTTCTCAAGTTCTTTAAAATAAACCCATCACAAGACAAAATCGTTTTTAAAACTTTGGTGTTATTTTCTTGTAGGGACACATTTGATTAACATATCGCTCCGAAAATCTTATTTTAGCCTTGGTAATACGGTAAACCTCGCTACCATAAAAAATTTGATCATGATTGGTTGGATGGTTTAGGAATAAACTGAGCAACAAAATCTGACAACAGACCTACCGACTAACAAACCGACACAGAAATTTGTTATTTGTTTTTCTAATACTTATAGTTTACAGGGAACCGGATGGCATACGTGCTTTACCAAATAAGTTTGAGATTACAGAGGATCAGGTTATATAAAAAATTGGTTCAAAAATAAGAAAAGTCAAATTAGAAAGTCAAATATCAAATAACCTAAAAGAATCTTACAAAATAAATAAAAACATAATAGTACCTATATTATGTTTAAATTACGATTATAATTATAAAAACTTTATAAATTATTTTGTAAACCCCTCTATGAAAAATCCCTGATTCGTAAATTTCAAAAATTTGGAGAAAAAAACAAAAATTTACCTGCATACTTTTTAGTAAATTATTATTTATAGTTTTATCTTGATAGCAGTGCGAAATGGTTTCCAAAACAATTTAACAAGCTTTTAATTGTTTGAATTATTGTTCCTTATCAGAAAAACTTACTTTCATCTTAGAATAGGATTCTTTGAACCGACAGTTTGAACAGACTATTTCAAAAAAAATTATGTATAAATTCCAATACCATAAATATGTACTATACGGTTTGGTCGATGATAATATCAATTTTATGCAAATGTAATTTGTAAATCCTCGTTAATATTCTATAACATGTCACACGTCCTTGTTGTCAAGGATTAATTACTTACTATTGAAATAACACATTTTATACAAAACGAAAAAATTCCCTACATTACCGCACAAGCAGTATTTGAATTGTGTATCGACTCATTTCGTAATTTATTCTTGGTATAAGTTTGGTATTTGGGTTGCGAACATCTGCGAACACTTCTGCATTAAATAATTTTCAAGTTAGAAAAACCTTGTAATTTAAATACATTGTTGAATAAAAGGTTGCCTAGTAGGAACAGCAATTTAATAATAAATTAATGTACAACATAAATCGGGACGCTTCTCATCTTCGCGGAAACGCATTGCCCACAGCAATTGCGGCTAGGAAGTAATAAAACAACAAATTACTCTAATAGCTTTTAATTTTTAATGTAGCGTTGATTACAATTTAAACTTTATTTTTGTTTTTTAGTTAGTAGCTACTTCAGTAAAAAGTAAAGTAAGAACACCTATACTCGCTCATTACTTATGACGACGAGTAGAAAAAAATAATCATCTAAAGTTGGATTGCTTCTAATAAAATTTATTTAATCTGTTAATTTTAAAATTTGAGATTCATGTAATATCATTATGAATAATCATAAATAAAGACAGAATATTAAAATTGGCTATGTAAACATCGCTTAACTTTCCCCATTTAATTTGGGTACAAAAACTGGTGGTCCAAAAGAAATTGACACTTGAACTTATTTTATTTTCTTTATCATTTCCGCAATTTTCAACAAATTCGCACCATTTTCGGCTGACCTCTAAGTTTAACCATGATGCACATTTCATGACATTTGGTGGCGTGGTTTAACCTGTGCGATTGATACTATTTCTTTTCATACCCTAACCACACACTGACATACAGACATCCAGACGAACATCCAACTAAAGTTTATCGAAAACTTATCAGGATATGATAAGAAATATTTTAATACCAAATTTTCGCGTTTCGAGTAAAATATTTTTTAGAGTAAATATAATATTGTGTTATACGTAGAAAGATTTTAAAATACATAAATAATTAATTACAGTAGAATCCGCTTAATGTGATCAATTTGGGCCAAGAACATTTTGATAACATTAACCGACTGATAACAATAAACAAATTTTAGATGAATCAGATAAATTTAGAAAGAATAAACTAAACCTAAATAATTAAAATGCATAAAGTGCACATTTAGCAAAATAAAAGTAGAGGCACGCCATGAAACGGAAAACTGTATTAGTTTTTGTATAGAAATTAAAACGTGTGACGTGTTTTGTAAAGATATAAAATTTCAGTGACAAATCAAAAAAAAAAAAATTTAGAAAAAGAGATTATTGTGTAGGAAATTCCTTAAAAATTATAATAATAGGCTGCTTTTTGATCACATTCTCCGGTGGTTTTTGTATGTAAACTAATTATTAAAGCGGCAGGTTCCCAATCAAAATGATCACAATAACCGATCGATAACATTATTCGTGATCACATTAAAAAATTGCCAATAATTAGAGTATAAACACAATAAATCTCTCAGCTTGTTAGTCAGTTTAATAAAAAATTATGTTATTAATTTAAAATTTTTGGTTAATCACTAAAAATAGCCTAACAGCTAACAGATTATTGTTACTGTAATCTGAAATTTTCTGAACGTCATTGTTGAATGATATTGTCGTTAAGTATAATATAATATTAGTTCAGTGAATCTTTAGATAATGTCAAACTCTTCAGATAAGCGGAGCACCATATTTTGATTGTATATGATAAGTAATATAAAATGTATTACAACATTCAATTGTTCATTTTTATTAGAATACGTGTATAGTATATTACTTTAGATTTTTACACCTAGTACTTCAGAATCGCATTTGAGAAAAAATTGAAAGTAGGAAATTATGCACAATTTTGCAAGACCTGATGGGGTGCGCAAGAGTTTCCTTATTGGCTGGAAGAAATTGAATTAGTTTTGAAGCATTGAAGCTTTTACTCGTCAATCGATATAATGCACTTAAATTTTCAAATTATCACATAGTGTATATTCACGCCGGAATAGTAATAATAAGGCAATCGAGTACAACAATAACCGTTTACAGCAATTTATTAATAATTACCAGTTTTATATAATTTAACCACACTAATTTCGCGCTATTGTGATGTGTAATATACCAATAGAGACAGCTGCTGTTATTTTCTAAATGGGTCACCTTGTATTGTTAAAACAGGAAGTGGATACTATAATATTCACCGTATTTTAAATTTAAGAAAATGCATATTTAGTAATTCCTTTTTAAGCTATATATTCCCCTTAATATACAACGAAATGGAATCAAAATCATTAAATTTGCCCCCGTGTTAATATTTTTGATTGGATTATTTACTAGTTATTACCGAAGAGAGCTGCAAAAACAGATATGAATTTATTGCCATATTCATAGTATTTATTTAATTGTATGAGTTTATATGCCGGGCAACATTTCACAGAAATTAATTAATCTAACAATAGAATGTATAAGTACCAAATATACATAATCAATTATATCAATTTTGTTTTATTTGTACACATAATTCTATTTATATTTATATAGTTTAATCTTTATTTCAAATAGGCAGATAATTCCTGTCAGTCAGTATTCAAAACACATTTTGTTTGTCATTGGGGCGAAAATAACAAACCATTAGAAACCAATTATAAAAACTTACATGCCAATCAAAAATACTTTACGTAATTATACATAAAATGAAAATGATATCAATTTAAAATCAATTAACGATTTATAATAATAAGCTTACTTCTAAGTTATTTGAAAATGTTGATGCTTAAACTATTAGCAATTATAACTTGGACAGGTTCGTATATCCAAATTTAATTAAAAGTTATTGGTGTTATTTCCCAAAAGAATAAATCTCTTTCGATTGATAAAAATTTTATTCTGATTCCTTAATTTCACAATAGCAAAAATATTATAATTAATATAATTAGATATTATACAAATATACAACATCATTAAAGTGATCGAACCTACGAACTTATGATTTTCGTTCAAACGCAAATTATTGTTGGATTTAAATACTCGTAGATACTTGAACTCTTATTAAAAGCTTCAGAAATTTTTTGCAGTTGTAGGTATGTTTTGATTTGATAAAATTGAGTTTTTTAAAATATTTGTACTTTAATATTATTCAAACCACACGCAAATAATGGAGAGTTGCTGTAAACTGATAATGATTTCAAGTTTTTTATTCCTAGTCTTCTGTTTCAAAGAAAAGCCAGGGTATATTATTTTTCATTTTACTTATAAAATAATTGAGTTTTTTTTAAATTCATCTGAAAATACATTTCATGCAATTTTTTACTTCTAACAAATTATGAAATTATAAAGGAAACTTTATAGTTATAAAACATCATGAAAACTGTCAACTCGAAATGCAGAAGTTTTTTTTAATTTATTTTTGACCTTGACTCTGTCAAATGGTCAGATTTATGTGAAATACAGAACCAATTCTTAAATCCACAATGTGTTGATGCACACCGGAAGGCCGAGCTAAGAAATTCCACTGCTGTGGTTAAACGAAGAAATTATTAGAACAAAATCTCGAAGTTAACTATTCAATTCTACCTTCACTATTAATTGTAGATAGTTAATTTTATATCGCACTTTTATTTTAACAAAAATCATCAATATATTCTGTAGAAATTGCCATCGACTTGCCTACGAATTACTTTCATAACATTTCTCAGACGAAAATATGTATGTTGAATTAAGAACTTTTTTTTTTATTAGAAGTTTCACTTGAATAATAAATTATTATTTTATCAAACTATTAGGCTAGCAGATACCTTTATCCAGCATCAACCAACTTATTCCTTTGGTAAAAATACAAAAAATGAAATAAACAAAATTCAATTTAATAGCAACAGTGACAATCCATTCAGTAGAATTCAACATCATCTAAAGAAATCCAATTTGGTTAATTAGATTTAAGATTTATTCATGTAGAAAAATTTACGACAATACTTAAAACCAATAAATTTTGTCGTTGGAGTTTTTCTACGTTTTGGCAATGGTAAATCACGTAGGGTAATCCCCTAAATTGTAGCGCTACGGATTAATTAAGGCAAATGACATAATTTGACAATATATGTCAAAAAGGACTATGTACTATGTCACAAAAGGACTAATTTTGTGAAGAAATTTAACGTAACGTTAAAATTTAAGCCGGGTGTTACGGTACAATTGATTGATGAGAACCTTCAGTATTAACTGATTTTTCCAACCAGCAGTGGATTAGTACAGTCGCTGGCTAACTATAAGTTGCAAAGCGGAAATTTTGGGTTCGACTATCGAACTTGATAGAATTTCTCTCGGTCTTCCGGTGTACATTAACAAGATGCATTATATTTTATTTTAGAACTAAGCATTTAATATCTTAAGATCCACATTTTAATGGTAGAGGAAAACATTATAAAAACAAGGATAAAAGGTGATAGAAAAAGTAGGATTTCTTCTTGATATGTTTATTTTATATTCAATGCTTCAATTTAGGAGCATGGGACATTAAGATGTTAAGAACTGGTTCTATATTTACATAAGTCCGGTTAATTGATGGAACGTCAAGGTAAATATAAAGAAAAACTAAATTTTCCGCTTAAATTATAATGCTACCTCAATTTTCATATTAATATCGGTCCCAATATTTGTGAAATGGTTTAAACGTGTTTTTTGTTAAAAAGTAACGAACTTTATGCTGTAATGAATTTGTAGGCTTCTCGGCAGTTAAATTTTATGGGCCCTCTAGAAAATTATTATTTGCATAATAAGTCTTTAATTTTACTATTCAATAATTAAAATAAAAAGTTTCAATAATAACCATCTAATTTTAAAAAATAAAACAATGTTTATTAAATTAATTTACATTTAAATACACTTACATTGAATTAATTAATTAAGATTTTTATATTCCCTATTACTTTAAAACACAGATTCTTGATAAACTATAAAAAGAAAATTAACTTTAAGGAAATTAAGAAATAAAAACAAAGAAATGAAATTTATAATTCATAAAATAATTATAACATAATTATAACCAGTCGCCTTTTCTACGTTATGGGTAATCCGGCACTGGCTGTAACATCTGGTTATACTGGTAGCATCCAAAATAAAATCTTACAATCAATTAAATTACATTTTATTCATAATAATATACGATTATTGCTTGTTTTGTTTTTTAGTGATTTCACTCATTTCAATTGACAGTAGGAAAAATCCTCTGAGCTGTGTTCATCGGGATTTTCCATCAATTAATCAAGATTCGATACTCTTATTATAGCTAAGCAACATTTAAAGTCACGACAAAACATTCGGTGTGATTTTGATTTCACATAATATTATGGTTATGTAATAATATGGCAGTTACAGTAGTTCAAAGTTTAAAACAATTATGCACCTGGATTAAGTTAATTTCTAAAAATTAAAATCGCACCTTTTATTATTATTATTAATAAATACAAGCAGGCCCAATATACAATAAGTATGAACCTCATACAAAAACAAACATACATAACATAATGAAAACAATAATTTTATATCGATCTTGTTACAAAAACAGCTACCGTGATAACTTGTTGTCTTCGGTTACTGACGAAAAAATTTTTTATATGAGCTCAATTAAGTTGGAGTAGCTTTCTTGGTAAACTAAGCTTTTGTAACGAAGCCAATCTTCAACAAACTATTTCATCTTCCGCATAAAATACCACTGACAAGATAGTTTGACCAATCTTAAAATTCCAAACTGTTCTAAGTTCTACAGCTTCTGTTTTAAATTGTACCAAGCCCTTGAATTGTCAGAGAATTTACACCAAGAATTTTAGGTAAATAACTATTGTTTTTAAATTTATGGTTAAATATTGTTTATTGAAAGAAGAAGAATCTGAATGGTTTATATTAACAGATATTTCAGGTTCTGTGTTGGTCGTAGTTTTTTGTTGTGATGAATCGTCTTCGATTGGTTCAGCATTTGAGCAAGATTGGCCATGGCAATTACCGCAAAGTGATGAGCAATGTAGTCCTAATCTTCGACAAGTGCACAATGGTCCTCAACCTTTTGCGCAATTGCTAAAAATCATGTTTAAAAGACAATTAGGTACAAGAAGTTGGAATATTGTTTTTAGCCACAAAATGTTGTCTTTTGACAGCCATCTCCAATCCCAAGGCAAGTATATACCCTCAACTGACAAAACCCGATGGGCCTGCTCGGCATGGACGAACATGAGGGAAAGAACAGATGTTTAATCCAACATCTCTTTCAGAGGACGGCGGCCTTTATAGTAGTTTTAACGTTCCGACATCCATCTACATATATTCAAACTTTGAATTAATATTCTTTATTACCGATTTTTTCATTATATTTATTTTTCAGAGGGGCTTATCATGAAAAGTATTGCTCGGACTGAAAAATTTTATAGAACCTTTTTATGTAGAATTACCATGTCTTTCTTTTTGAATAGAGGTATTTTGTTCGTAAAACTGATAGGAACCGAGAAAATCGTCAAAAACCACTTTACAGCACTTTTACATTGTTCCACATGTTAGGCGGAGCTCCCTCTTCTTCGAACTTTTGAGACTTTATTCTGGACACCATAATATATATGAAAACGCACAAAAACTGTAGGATATAATTATTCCGTATCAAGGCATATGTTTTGACTAATTTCTGTGGACTATATATCAAAATATTCAAATAATTTTTTTTATAAGTAATGAATGAATTAAAAATTTAAAAAAATAAAGAATTGCAAAAATAAAAAATAAGTTATTAATATTATACAATTGAGAATTCAAATCTATTTTAAAACCTTTGCTTTATTTACTGTTGTTTTGTATTATACTTACCGATGAACTAGAACTAACAGTCGTTATGTCTTCAAGTTAGATATTTTTTTAATTAAAAAAGCATAACATTTTAACTTTTGTAGGTAATTCAATTTTATTTTATTACAATTGGTAAAATTTTAAACAACCTGCTTTAATTGTAAGACTTATCTTTTAAGTTTTTCCTTTAACAGGTAAAATAAAAACTTTTACATTTGAACTTCTTACTTGATATGAGGGATTTTTTACAAATGAAAATATTTTCTTAAGAAATAATATAATTGGTTCAAAGCTAACAGATTTAGTTTTTATATATTTATTGATTGTAAAATGTAAATGAACTTATTCTAGATGCAACAATAAAATAATTATAATTTCATTGTCTAATAAATCCTATAATTAATAAATTTTAATACATTATAAGTATGTATATTTAAAAAAGTGCAGAGTTTGGGTTCAACCTGTCGAAAGAAATACTGTAGTCTCGATACTCATTTCAGCATTGAATAAGTTAAATATTAAATTTCCATTTTCATCTTGACAGTTTTAAAATATATTCACAAAATAAAGAAAAATTTAAGATCAGTTGATACATACATAAATATGATATTTGAGAAAGAGTATGGTAGTAATACCATTTCAGGTGTTTGATTGTAAAAAAAAGGTATAATATACTTTTTAAGTCCGTTTATTGTTCAAATAATAATTTGCTGTTCAATATTGAATAATTGAACAATATTATATTTATTATAAGTAGCACAAAATGAGAACGCAATTTGGAGTTTTAATTTTAATTACGTTTTAGTATCAACATAAATATTATTATATTATTCAATATTCGTTTTTGTATAAACTTGTACTACAATGTTAAATTAACCTTGCGGCAATTTACTTTTTAGTACATTTTAAAAAGTTTGGAGTAAATTAATCTATCACAGTACTATTTAAATAGTATATTCATCAAGTATGACAATATCAACAAATGTTGTTTACTAATAGTGAATTTTAAAATATTGACTTCTTAGTTCAAAAGAAAGCTAAATTTAAATAGGCGCTATAACGGTAACTCCACACTCCAGCACCTATAAATTATATACGTAAACAAACCCTTTGATAAATTGATCAAAAAGTTAATCAACCGATGATGAGTTGAAAGGGTTCACATAATTTAGCATTAAAATTTAATTAACATGGAAATTTTTGTAATTTAAGGTGTAAATACATACGTATTAATCTTTTTTAATATTTATCTTACTTTGTATCAAACCAATAACTAAAATTAAAATTTAGAACCATTTAGGGAACAGCTTTGCTTTGCTGCTTGAATTAAATAGTACATTTACTATCAATTTTTCTAAGATTCTAAAAAACCTTTTGGTGATGTAAGTTAGAACAGATGAATGTGTAGAAACTTTATTTACGGGAGAATCCTTGTTATGACCTCAATTTCAAGCAAAATTGGAAAAATGAAATGTTAGATTTTGTTTGCCTAGATGATTATATTTTTATGATATATGTCACAAAGAAATTACGTCTGCGTAGTAAATATCAAGAACCAAGCTTTTCACTAGGTAATGTAAATTTATCATTTTAGTTTGAATTGTTTACTAATTCTATGATTTTTAGTTAAAAAAAAAAATTTTATAAGAATCTTCAGCACTCGATCAAGATTATCTACTACCATGACGAAAAGTGCACTTTCAACATTTATTTGTTTTGGAAGTGATATACGAGATGAAATGTATTGAAAGTAATTTACCAGTTTTCCAAAGTGCAATATAAAGCATAATTATAATAAGTGAATAAATTAAAACTTTAATAAATTGAACAAGTTAATTTAACATTAATAAGGATAATTGAAAAGATGTCGTTGTTGTCAGAAATTTATTTCTTTTTTTTTCTGACGAAAGTGATATCATTTGCTTTAAGTTTTAATTTATTATATTTCATAAGTTAAAAAATTATCTACACATTTATTTATAATAATAAGTTAAATTAAAACTGGAAAAAAGATAAAACCATCTTTTCAAAATTACATTTTCTTAATATCTTCTATTATGTTTAACCCTTTAGCTAGTAGTAAGGTACCTGCATGTAAAAAGGCCTATACCCTAATAAGGCCTAAGCAACAAAAATCGTACTTAAAATAACCTCTCTCGCTCAATACTTTAGCTACAGACACCTATTGCATGTAGAAGTTGCTAAAATTTTGCGGGAGCTGAATATCCTATTTGTAGCTCCCAGTGTTACATCATTTATCATAAAGTGAAACCGTGCAGCCCCAAATAATAAAAATCGGTTCAAATAAATCGTAAATATTTTTTGTAATATTACAGTTAGCTATATAAAATTTAATATTTATCTTTATAAATACAGCTTCGATGATCTTAAAAATTTGAAAATCGCATCGCGCTCTAAATATTTTTAATTTTGTTTTTCTTACATAGGGTGGTCTGCGCTTATTATGGCCTACTAAATTTAGCCATAGTCTGACTTTGTGTATCAAAGTTTGTTTTTTTTATAATGTATTTTACAGTACTTTTGAGATATTACGAATGTAAATAATTAGTAGGCATATTTATTACTAAATCATCGAGTATGATTTTTAGTGATTCGAGCCGATGCTACCTAAACGAGTCACGTGGTCAGAAATCGATAATTTTGAGTGCCCCAAAGCGTTGTAATTAATACTTTTTTTTAAAGAATGTTTTGTTGTTGCATTTATGTGTGTATTGATTTCAAATGCCAAATAATATTACGTATAATTTTATTATTTAAGTATGTTAAAATCATAGGCCTTATTATGGTACCATATTAAAATAAAGCCTACTGGTAAGGTTTTTAAAAATGTTTAATTTTGTGTTTGTCTATGGTACAAGTTACCATTTTTCGTTTATATTTTGTAGAAAATGTACTAAAAATAATTATGATTGTTAAAACATGTTGATTAAATTGGATATTTTTCATTTTATTGCAAATCTCCGTTAGCTAGGCCTTATTATGGTCAGGTACCTTATATATAAATCTGTCTGGCTAAACACTTGTATAGAAAGTATATAAAATGAGTCGCTCATTGACGACAGCTATATCTCATGAAAGTTTCGTATGGTCGTCTATTATTCACGGCAGCCAGCCGTAGTTAAAGGGTTAATAATTTGTTATTGTAAGAATCAATTTTTGCTAAAAACTTTGAGTCAGTACTAGCAGGGTTATAGATTTAAAAAAAAGTTTTCAAGTTGTTGTCTTGTTGTTTCCAAGTTGAAAATTACTTATATTTTATATTGTCATAGTCTAAAATCCTTTTTTTTTTAATTTTTTGACATCTTAAATTTGAACTTTATTATTAAGTATATTTTGATTTAAAATTTATATGAAAAATTTTTTTTATTTTATTTGTGACCATTTGAAAGTTTGATTTTATTTTATATTTGAATTAAGAAATTAAGAAATAAAATATTAAAAAATTTGAATTGCGTCTTTTCGCGTCGACAAATTTAAGTTGGCACGAAATTGTTAGTAACTGTTGCTTTTGCCCGGTGACAGTTCAATAACGCGGACCTAAAGACGTAAGACTTCGATAATGTTACTAAATTTGTGTTTCAAGTTTAAGTTGTTTCGATGTTAGTGAATTTTGTTTGATGATTTGAATTACTTTCGTCTTAAATAGAACGAATTTTAAAGACAAAATTTTTGCAAGTTTTAGATGGGTAATTTTGGATGTTGTAATCGGATTCATAATAATTTATTGGATTTTTTTTAGAAAGAAAATTTGTTTTAATTATAAAGGCTAAAAAATTGCATTGGATTAATAAAGTTAAAAGTAGAATTTGAAGAAAAATTCAAAACAAGATAACAGCAAGGCGTATTGTAGTTATATTATGTATTTGATTTGGTCAACCGATATGCGATGTTATAATTTGCAAGGGATTAGCTGTGTCTTAGAACTTTAAACCCTGAGATTTAATTTGGATAACCAGTAAATTTGGAATTTAAGCAATGGAGGAAGCTGCAATGACCATGATAGCATGATGGAAATCTTTAAACTTGTAGCGGATATGATGAGAGAACAAAAAAAAGTTAACCAACAGACAAACAATCAAATAACATGGATAAACAAAAAAATATATAAAAATATTATGGATTTAAAAATTTTTAGAAAGGATCTCAGTACAAGCTTTGGAAAACTATTAATTAATTAGATAAATATAATGATGAAATAAAAATGCTGGAAGATTTCCAAAAAGTATAAAAACGATAAAAGATGATGAGGAGCAAGATAAAGAAAAGAAACATTTTGTTAACAAAGAAAACAAAAATGACCAAAATTTGGATAAAGAAAAGCAAGAAATTATAATTGCAATAAAAATTGATAAAGTAAAAATTAAAAATTTGGAAAAAGGAAATTTAATGAAAATAAAGTGCAAACGAAGATTTGGAAGGTGATGCGAAAATAATAGAAAATTACAATGAAAATGAACTGGAAGAAAAGGAAAATGAGCAACCGGAAGTGGAAGAGGATGAGGAGCAAGAAAACAAAATAATGGAGAAAATTATCATAGACAAGAAAATTATGCACGATAAGGGTGGACCGTCAATTTCAATACAAGGTCGAATAATTTAAAATAACTTGGGATTTTAATTGATATTCTAGAATTTTGTCGACATCCACTATCTCCGATATGGTGGCAATTCATCAGATAGAAATAATTTAATTTCAGATTTTGGACCACAAACCTGGATGGCTTTTATTTGCAAACCACCGGTTATTTGTACAGCAAAACTCAAAGAAGCTAATGTCGTGTTTCAAAATCCTAACTTAATTTTAGAGTTAGATTTTGTAAAAATTTTTTTCAAAATTTAAATTAGCTCGTTTTTCCGCCGACACCGTGTCAAGTTGGTAATGACATTAAGGAAAATAATCGATTCTTTGGCCAGTGTGACTGCCCACTGCCGGAAATTCTTGAAGAAAAATTTTGATAAAATTCAATTATTGGACGAGAATTGGTAATTTGAATTAAATTAGAGATTGGAAAGATTAGAATGTGGATGATTTTGGAAAATAATTCGATCAATTTAATTAGTGAAGTGAAATAATACCTAAAGTTGAAAGTTTTGAAGCAAGCGTATACGATAAATTCGAAACGAGTGCATATTATTATATGAGTAGTACATAATTATTATGCATTATCACAAATTTAACTTTTCCATGTTTACATTGCTAATTTTGTATTGAATAATTTTAAATTTGTTAATAAAATTTTAAATATGGCCGGGGCGATTAAAGAAGATTTCTATTTATCTAACTCTTGTGAAAATTTGGATTTAGAGACTGGGGAAATATTGAACAAAAAATTGGACAACACAATGTTTCTAAAATTATTCATACGAACAATAATTTATTATAATAAAGCGAGGGATTTGCCTTAGTTGGTTACCTTATTTGTTTATAAACTATTCATTAGTTTAAGCACATTAATTTAAGCAATGAAATTTAAATATTTACTTTTGAATTTGCCTTCTTTATTTGTGTTTTTCAAAAAGAAAATTAGTAAGTTATTCGGATTAAAAGTGAAATTTCGTTTGACGAACCTAGCAGTTGCAATAATGCACGTCAAATAAAGACACTTTTAATGAAAATGAGATATATTATAATTTCTCCAATTATCATATCTTATTCCCTTTTTAATTTCCATTCAACCCTCTTTTAACTCTTTTAAGGGTAATATTTAAAAAAATCCAAACCAAATATACTTTGTATTTTATATTTACACTACCGGAGGCAACATGCTTCTCAAATTTCATATTTCTAGGTCCAGTGGTTTTAACTGGGCGTTGATAAGTTAATCCATCAAGACTTTGACATTTACACAGCTATTGTATAAAAAAAATGCTGTTTCTACTTACTCTAACTTAAAAGAACACGATTAACTGAAAATTAAAGCATCGATAAACGAGAAACTTTTAAAATCAAATCAAACTTTTAAAATAAGTTAATTAAATTTTTAATTATCTCGAACTTGATAGCTTTTTTTACTTCAACTCTTCATAAAAGTTCTTATAATGTAAGTATAACACATTTTTAAGCATTTTTGCGGCAAAATTTAATTAAGCAAATTTAAAAATATAATTTAGTAAAATTTAATTTATTTGGGTAAAAGAAATGTAAGCTATACTGCTGAACTAAAGGTTAATTAGATATTAGTAAGACATATGAGTAAATTAATTTCTAATTGAGATTAATTAATTTTTTAATTACCATTGCGTGCAGTTCCTCTATATTGAATTATGAATTATTATAAACGTTTTTATGCACGTTTACTCTTTCAACTTTGATATCGGTAGTAAAGAAATGAATTAGAAATGTTTATTACCTACTTCCATTTTTAGTAATTTTCATTTTCATTATCATACCAACGCAGCCGTAAGATTTATAATTGAAATTTGTTCTACCATGTGCAAATATAATATTGTGTAAACACTTAAATTTGAAAGTTTTAATGTTATACTAAAAATGCGCTAAAATAAAATAATATTTTATTAGATGCCTAAGTAGAGCTTTACAGAATTCTCCTATCCACAAGCATCCATAGCAAATCGATTTACTAGCCATGGTGGGCAAATCTGTCGTAACGGTTGTATAATTGTTATTTTATTATATTTGTTCTATAACTTTTCAAATAAAATCAATAATGCTCATTAAAGTGTAGACCAATTGAAAAATCAACAATTGCTTGCAATTGACGATATCATTATTATCGTGTGATACTTCTGTACGAGATAGATTTCTCAGTTTATTAATGACAATTGCTTAAATTTTACAATTAATGGGTTTTACTGGTATGAATGCATAAGGCGGATGCTTTTCGTAACAATAAAATCGTTAATTCGACTTTTTCAAAAAGGCGCTTGCTCCGAATTTAAATTTACCCCCACATTCCGATCGTACGATTGACCCCTAACCAAGCAACGTCAAGGAGTTGCTCATGCGCTTTACCAACTGCGCCCTTTTTGAATCGACTTGTTTGTAAGCTTCCTTACGTTACAATCACACGAGCAGTGTTCGACTAAATACCGGTATTTTATATTTTTACCTGCAAGAACGTAAGTTTAGTGACACAAAAGATTTACATAATTATTTCTAGTTCGTTTCATTTTAGCGTTAAATAAAATTTTATCAAAATGGTTGATAGTTTTTTGGGAAAAAAATATAAGCTAGCGTCGAGCGAAAACTTCGAAGAGTTTATGAAAGCATTAAGTAAGTCTATTTGATTTCTTTTTAGATTACATAAATATTGATGCACATAGATTTTGTAACATATCACGTATTTAGTGTAAACGTAATGGAAATCCAAGGTAAACTTGGAAGTAATAAATAATATATTACTTGATTATATTTATGAGTTACAATGTTTAAATATTGAACAATTAATATACTATATTACAAAAACTTAAATAAATTATCACCAAGATGTGAAGAGCAACACATTTATAAATATTAATATCTACATAGATTGCGTCTAATGTAAATTTTCCATGTTAAATTTTAAATTAGCTATAAACGAACTTAATTTTAAAATATTTGAAACTAAAAAATATTGCTGCTACTATCAATAAAAGATTCTATTAAGCAATTTAAACTTAATTGAATCATTTCAAGTACAAAATTGTCGTTATTATTTGACTCTATTAATATAATGACGAGACACTGCTTATCAATCTTCAAATATTTTTAGACAAAAACTTTTTTTAAACCGAAACATAATTTTATCTAAAATTAAAATTAAGGTTATGGTTGATCTTATGCCATATTATTATAAATATTATAAACCATAGAACCAAGTTCTTTTATTATCACATTATTATTAATTAACATTAATAACAGATGAATAAAAATATTGCATTTATAATTTTATTGCATTACAAGAGCAAGGTCAGGTCTGACATCTGTTCAGCATACGACATTGAAAACGAGAGTGGAATTTCACTTATGTAAATTAAACCATTTATTAGCTGTGCACTATTCAGATATTACCAAATTTATTAGCTAATAAATAAACTGTTGCAATCGGGGTCACTATAATTTTATGACAAAAAGTGCAAGTGAAATCTAGAAAGAAAATTATTCCAAATTTTGTCAAACAGCAATAAATTGTTATATATTTAACAACCAAAACCTTTGTACCTAACATTTTAAATTAAATTATTGGAACTTTTCCAAAAAATCAAAGTACATATTAGCATCTGCAATCTGTGTCATCAAAGGCAGGTTATTAATATTTTTAAAATAAACAAAATTTAAGATATGAAAAAAACTGATAAGAAATATAATGAGATCAAACATACTAAATACAATAAAGTTTTTAAAATCAATTTCTAATAAAAAATAGTAATAAACTTCGAAATTTTCCGTAAAATTTAAAATTTATTTATTGTCGATAAATTAAGCTAGGTCTATTTATATTATCACAAAAGTTTTAAGAGTTTATTACTAACTTGCACTTCATGTGTATGATATTGTAGATATGACATCAGAAAATCATAATAATTTATTTTGTAAAAATTTTTTTAACTCGAAATCTATTGAATATGGACTGAAAATTAGGAGCGTTAACCCATAAAAATATTTTTGATTGTATAAAGATAATATACATAATTCTATTTTAATGTATAATTTTAACGGAAATGGGGTATCGCTAGCCAAGGCTACAAACTCGTTCGATGAAACGGTTTTGCTTTTATAAAAATTAATTAACGTTAAAGGCAATTTTGTGAAATTTCTGACCACACACCTTTACAAACGTGGCCCTTCAAAAGTTATTTTTTTTAATTGTATTTGTAGAAAATATTGTAGAATCTATTAGGCATAGATAAAAGTTCCATTTTAAAGTTCAAACTTCAGATTAATATCGGTCGTAATTCATAAATGTATTTACAATGCCAATTTTATTTTAAAATTTTATCGTCAGTGACTTCTGAACATAATAAATTTTTGTTTTTATTTTTCAAAACTATGCATTCATACAAAAACCCTGCATATCAACAGGCATTTATTAATATGACGATTGTTATTATAAAATTAATACTATGAAATTACAATACTAATTATACAAATTACAGTTTTTCTATAACAACGAAGTAAAACAGAAACTTTAAATTTTGATACTTTTTTGTGTTTTAGAGGAAATAAACTGTATTGAAGTTTGACAATTATTCTATTATAAACTTACGTAAAAATTGTATCCAAAGATGTTTAGCAAAACATTTTTATTTCGTATTTGTAACGGGGTTAAATAAAGAAACGTTGTTTTGAAAAGTGAACAAGTAAAAGACGAAATGAAGTCATGAAAACCGCGAACAAATTTGAAAAACGATAAGATGGAATTAAATAACTTGGAAACAAGGTATTGAATTATATGTAGTAGTATTTCAACGTTAAAAATGGGAGAATTTATGGAAAAAATTTAATAATAAATAAATATATATAAAAAATTCAAAATTTTTAAATTTCGCTTTTAATTAATTGTTGAGATTATTTTGACAAAATTGGTAGGTAGGTAACATAAAAATTCTTTCACCGGTTTAAGGTTTTTAATAGCTAAATGTGCGAATCAAAGATCCCACTTCTTGCCTGTCTTATTTGCATTAGAAACAAGTTACATAGGCAAACTTTATTTAGACAGATTTATTTATTATACTGTTTGATATTGTCTAACCGGATTTTTTAGAATAATTATAACATTCATACTTTATGTATGTATTTTTATGACAATATAAGAATATTATATCGTAAATGGATAACTTGCTAACAGTTCATTTTGTACTATTTCTATGAAATTCATCTCCAACACAGTAATTTTCTGGAAAAAGGCATTTTACTTTATACTAAAGAATTAACACTAAAACACATCATAATACAAATTATATCTCTGTAAAAACTAAGGTTCAAATTGTTAATACCAGCAGATTACATAGTAGTTATTAATATGCATAATTATTATTTTTATTAATTTTATTGTAATATTTGTAAACAGAAATTTAGCAATTTAATAAAATTTCAGCGTAACATTCTTGATCAAAGTTCACCGCAAGTGTTATTAATTATAACATCTCTTATGTTTGTTGACGTTATCGTTATCATTATTAATTAAATAAAAACAGGTCTGGGTGATCATCCGGACTTTTGAAAAGTTAATATTTAAATATTAATATTTAGTTATAGTGATTAGAAAAAAATATACAAATTTATCATATGAGATAAGTAGCAAACAAATACAAGGAATACTATGTAGATCTTCCATCAGTAGCGTCGTATAATATTATCTTTTATTTGTAAAACTATATAATACCAAAATAAACCCCTTTATAAATTTGATGATGAATGGGTAGTATCCTACTATTATATAACACTAAATTTTTTTAAAAACACTGTATGAATGATTGTTCGGAACAAAACTGACCTTTGGTACAAAGTCTACAATAATTAAGAACTCTTTACAAAAATACAATGGTATAATGAAATTCATAATACATACAACAAAGCAATGTATAAAAAGTGTAATTCAAATTGATTTTCTATTTTTTTTACTTTAGTAATAGTAATGCATTAAGTGCATTAGCGAGTGCCGATAATAATACTGTTAAACGATAATATTTTTTTTCTAAATAACAATCTGGAGTGCATCTTCAGCCAGTATTATCTCTCCAAACGAACTACGCACATAATGCACTTCATCAAAAAGTAAATAAAAACTCCAAAAACTTAATTTTTGTTTTATTGGTCTGTGTGTTTAATAATACAAAATCAATCAGTGCAAAACGATAAGTGCTTGGAAGCACTTATTATTTAATTGACATGTGATCGGCTCTAAATCTGACGTTTGAGTTTTTCTATATTACTTCATATTATGTATTCTTGGACATATTATTGACCTATGCCTTGAATTCAAAAAAAATTAAAATTAAAAATTGAGAATTAAAGTATCTGCGCACTAAATATTTGAATTTTAATTTGATATTTAATATTCAATTGAAATTCAATCAAAGTTCATGTAGCAAACTTACAATAAAAATTCTAATATTCTAACTGTCGGTTCAGTTTTGTAATTGCATTTCTCATTGCGTAAAAATGACTAAAAATTACCACCTAATTACTTGAAAATGACTATTTAAGTGTTGTTACATCATTTTAAGATTGACGGAGTTATTATTATGAAAACTTTCAAGTCAACCAAAAAATTGAATGTTAAATTCAAACTTATAAATTTTAAAGCGCATACAAAAAATTATCCATATAGGTATAAGCAAAGAGTTGTCCAAATGTACATAATAATATATTTATAAGCTTCTTTAATTCTTCCTTGAAGGCTAATTACATATAATAACACCCAATCATTGCCTAAAAAGAAGTGATAATGTTTAAATTATCTTGACCAAAGTACAAGTGATAAATAATAATTACAATAATTATTTATTACTACAATTTTTATAAACAACTTGATTGTTAACATAAAATAATCAAATTAAAATAACTTCAATGCTATTGTTTTTTAGTGAAAATTTATTTTTATTATATTTTTTCAGAGGTTGGTATGTTAACTCGTAAATTGGGTGGTGCAGTATCTCCAGTGATAGATTTAACGAAAGAAGGGGACGAATATACCTTATCTTCTGTTTCAACGTTTAAAAATATTTTTCTGAAATTCAAACCTGGTGTTGAATTTGACCAAGATACTCCCGATGGAAGAAAAGTAAAATCTACTATCACCGTTGATGGTTTAACGCTGCACGAAACTCAAGTAGATGACAAAGGACTCAAAACTACCATTGATAGAACTTTCTCAGAAGGCGAAGTCAAAATGGTAATTAATCATTTGTTTTTAAGCAGTTTAAGAAATCATTTCTCCTTGTTTTAGGTAATGAAAGCTGAAGAAGTTACTGCAACGAGAATTTACAAGGCAGAATAGTGAGAGTGGTATAAGAATGTTAAAAATTAATAATGGAACTGATTTTACTAATCTTTATTATAATGTAATGAATATTTAAAAGTATTTTATACTGTAAGCTTTTAAAGCTTATTTACATAATAAATACAGATGTAAATTTAATTAGATTTATTTCAAATTTCTCAGCTTCATTCGGATTTCTGTTGCATTTCAACACTTCACTATTAATCTTTCAGTCAGATTAGTATTTTGATAGAATAAACGAAACACTAGTATTAACTACAAAGAACTAATAAATTACAAGAGTACATATCTTGGTGCATTTTCTGTATTTATGTATAATTGTAACCTAAACGTAAGCTCATGTATTCGAATAATTTGTCAGGAAATACTGAATAAAAGATGCGCCAGCAATGTTGGTCATCAATATTGCACCAAACTTTAGCCAATATTGGAAAACAGTATTAGTGCAATATTGGATAAAGATTTGCAGGCAATATTGTACAACAATATTGGTACCAAGCTTTAGTCAATTGGTGCTATATTGATTTCTTGTATTAGATAAAAATAAGCAGATAATATTGGTGATCAAAATTGACTCAATATTGCACTATGCTTCAGCAAATATTGGTCATCAATAATGACACAATATTGCACTGTGCTTCAGCAAATATTGGTACAATATTGCAACATTATTGGATCCAAACTGACAGACAATGTTGGCCCAATTTTGAACCAAGTTTTATCTAATATTGGTGCAATATTGATTATATGCGTTGGCGAAAAATTGGAAAACAATATTGGACCAATATTGCCTCATTAATGCGCCATTAATACTTAACTTTTAATGTCATTGCCGGTAGTTAAAGTAATGTTAATTTAACATAATACTCGTATATAATATAATTCGAGTCGATTTTTATACGTTTATACTTCTTATGTATAGTTTGTTTCAAGCTAAATGGAATTGAAAAAAGGAATATATTAAATTACTTTGATATGAGAACGTAAAAACGTTTCTGAAAAAACATAATATAGAGATAAGGTGATGTTTTTAATCGCACGCTAGCCATTTTGGCAGTAGCATTATTATGTTTTTGCGGAAAAGTTCATACGTTCTTATATCAAAGTAATTTGATAAAAAAAAATTTAATTTTTTTAATAATTCCATTTAAATGGAAACAAACTATAGGTAGTATAACCATTTTACCAACAATAAGTATACTACGAATAATGTTATATCATGTATATTGTCCAACATTGTACAATTCCAATGAAAACTACATAGCAGCGACATCTGTAAAAAGAAATGTTAACCTACTTTTAAAATAGTGGATTCCTATACATTAGAAAGTTGAAAACATTCAACATTTTATATTATTACTAGGGGGGCTTCGCCCCAATGACCGCTTCGCGGCCCAACCCCTCTTTTTTTCCCCCCCAATTTTTCAGAACGATTTAAAATTTCGCCCGATCATAATTACATGTACTATGTGAAAAATCCTTCTTGTTACAAAATTTCTTTCCATACAACATTTGTTATGCGGCTTTCACTTTGAATTTTTATTCCATTCTTTGCTTGACGTTTTGTTAATGCTACGTATAACTGTCCATGACCAAATAAATGCCTATCGATATACTATATACCAACTTTGTCAAAACTCTGCCCTTGAGATTTATTTATAGTCATAGATCATATATTCTCCAAGATGATGATCTTGAGATGAGAGGTCAACATCTCATCGGATCAACGGATCATTTGTTCTCTATTAAGGTATCAACATACCAAGGAACAACAAAGTTTGACTTTTTGCTTTTATAGGATTTTTAATGTTGGTTGTCAGATTATCGGACTATTATGAAATACTAGCGTTGCATTAAAACGTTGCATTTTAGCGCTGTGTTAGGCATACTTGTTAGATATCATATTTTGATTGAGTAATGAAAAGGTTAATTTTTTTAAAATAATATTTCATATAAGTAGTAAAATTTTTTAGGTGGTAATTAACCAATTAAATAATTAAGGGGTTAATAATCTTAATCTGGATAAAAAGCCTTATCTTTTTATATTAGAGGGTTTTTTTCAAACTTTTAATCCTTTAAACTTTTATTTTGAGTTGGGAAATATGCAGAATTTGAATAAAAAGCTTTATCATTTTGTATTATAGGGTAGATTGATATTGGTTACAATGGGGTATTGTGAGCCGCCCCTGTAAATACGTCACTGGACAGACCAAAAATAATACAATCCGAGTCATCCTTGGGTGGGCAATTGCCCTTTTGTCACACGGCACTGAGCGTTGCTTCAGTTACTATTTAGATATTTCTATCTTTTTATATTTTATATCTTATATCCTGCAAGAGCCTAAAATTTCTGATAACGTTTTCCGTGCTTCGGAGGGCACGTAAAGCCGGCGGTCCCCCTGGGTTAATGATTTGCCTTCATCAATAAAAAAAAACCAGAGATACCGGCACATCTGAGACGAACCCAGCAAGCTACCTCAGATGTAAAACAAATAATATGTTCACAGTAATAGTGACTTCGGCTGCTCTTCGATAGAGGAGAGCTGGAGGTCAAGGCAAACAGGAGCTATCCTAGCCTAAAGTGGTAGAAGAAGAAGAAGATATCTTTTTTAATATTTTATGGATATTATTAATATTTTCATTGCCATCATGATCATCATAATGGAGGAGTTTCTTAAATAAATTATCCCCATATATAATAATTAAGTACGAGAGAGGTTTGCAGGTTGCCACCCCTTCCGAATTTCGACATGCTAGCAATGTCATTCCCTAACTTTCGATAGACATCGATGTCAAACGAGTAGTAATCGCTTTTAATCTAATTTTGATGCGCACAAACACAATAACAGGGTGTTTGCTAAAAAAAGTTTGAAATTTTATTTGTTAAAAAACGAAAAATTAAAATTATGTTTTTGTTCTGGGTCCATAAATTGAACATTTTAATCGACAATTTAAGGTAAATATTTTTGCTGTGTTGTTTTTTCATTCAATTTTTATTCTTCTTAAAAAATTCTAAACATATCATGAGTTGGCAATTGTTTTTCATGTACCTATATTCTAAAGTGCTGTAAAAATGCAGGTTGCCACCTTTTTTGGCGTGCAGGTTGCCACCCTTCTTATTTTACATTGTGACGTACACTACAGTAACTGTATAGAGATAGTTGCGAAATGAGCCCCTAAATCGGTCCAGGACAGGTTCCCGCGCAAGGGGGGACGTTTTTTATATATTATTTGAAAAATAAATATAAATATTTATTTAGTAATAAATAATCGATGCATTTATTTTATATATTTTTATATTTGAATTAAAAAAAGTTTTTAATTTTTTTGGATTTGCAGGGTCTCAAATTAAGAATGATTAAAATTAACAGAAATTGATTAAATACAAAAGCTTAGTTTACGAAAGAAAACGTAAAGTAATCTAAAATGTTTATAACGTTCGTAATGGTTTTACCAAATTAAACATTACAATATAAATAGCGGAGCTCTGTGCCGGTTGGCTACCAAAATAACACATAAAATCACCCTAAAATTATATCATTAGGTACCTAAACATCAATAATACCTTCAAGATCAAGTTCCCAATAAATATTTTGAGACCCCAACATAGTATTATTTATAAACAACTTAAAACCTCAACAATACTTTTCACAATAGCTGTCCATCCACAGTAAAAGAGGTTTTAAATGTCACGTAAATGGCTTTTTGCCTGAGGATTACTACCCAAATTGATCTTGCTTGTAAAGTCTGTCAATAGCTGTCAATAATAACCCAATTAAGAACTTACATCATCGAACGGCCATGTTTAAATCTGATTGATTAGCTATGGCAGGCAGATAAATTGTACTATCCACCACTGTTACTGTTAAAAGCTTTACTCGCGCAACCTTCTCACACAAATCGGCCTTATTTTCACAAATAACCACAATAATTTTATATTTTAGATCTTCAAGTAGTTGCTGGGTTATCGGCGTAAACTTGTGTCTTAAAACGTAGCCTCAAAGAGAAAACTTTAAGGATGTTAAATCACAAGAACAAGGTGGCCAATTATTGGCATTGCCATTTCTCAAGATAATTCGACCTTCGAATGTTTGTCTCAGTAACAGAATGTATTCTTTTGAAGTGTGGCAAATTACGCCATTTTGTTGAAAATACACTTCGTGCAAGTTATATCAAGCCAAATGAGGCACCAAAAAGTTGTTTATCATCTGCTCTTTGTGGTGCAGACCATTAACCGTAACGTTCGCACCTTTTGCGTTCATCATTATTTTCTCATCAGTATCACATAGTTGGATTATTGAAAATATTGATTTGGTTGTTTACCTTATATAACATTTTATTTGCGCAATGCTATGTTGGTATTGACCCCCATTTATAAATTAAAATTATAAACACATGGGGTGTCCTGCGGTGCAATTTCCGAAGGGGTAACATAGCATTGCACGAATAAAATGCTATATAAAGTAAACAATAAATGTTTGCAAAATCTAACTACAGTGAAACTTCCCTATTTCAAAATGCTCTAAGTCGAATTATTCTATAAATAGAATTTTGTTTTGCATAATTATATAGGTTTGCCAGATATTTATGTGTAATTTTATCTCCATAACTCGAAGTTTCTCTAATTCGAACTTTTTTTATGGTCCCTTGAGATTCGAGTTAGGGAAGTTTGAGTGTATGTGATACTGATAAGACCTAATAAGGTCGAAACATGTATATCATTGTTGAATTCTTGATTATATTGATTAAACTTTTTTGAATTTAGAAAGTACAATAACTAGAGAAGACCTAAAGCAATATTTAAAAACCATCATAAGAAGTAAATGGGAAGAAGATTGGAAAATTTAACCAAACTCTCACTAAATTTAAATGAAACATGCAAAACATCCATAAGCTTGACTATGGAATAAACTGCAAAACATACAGAGTGTTATATAATTAATGTGACTCCTGGTTTAAGTCGCATAGGAATTGATTAAGGGATTCAAGAATTTCACTTTAGATCATATATATTTTAGAATATCCAAAAATATTTACTACATACTATTTTGAATCTTAAGAATATTATATTATTAATAATATTAAGAATAAATCAGTTTAAACAGTTCGGAAAGTGGTTTTAATCTAGTAGCCTGAAATATAAATTTATAACAATTTTCTCTTTAGTACCTACCATACGTTTAAATTAAAAACGAAGAAGTTTCAATTTTGTGAATTATTTGCTATCGTAAAGAAAGATAAGACCCGACTTCCTTAACAAATCAAATTTTTAGATGCTGCCTACAGATAAGCAAGATTTTACATACAGTTTTCGAGAAAATAAAGCTATTTGAAGAATTGCATTTAAAACAGTCGTTGATATGAAAATTGCTCTAGTAATCTGTGAATGATTGGTCATAATTTTGTTCTCATTGTTACCGGTATAGGTATGAAGTTATTTATAACATAATATAATTAATAAGTTATTTATATATACGAGCCCTAACAACTATATGTTCGGCCATTTCATAATATTTATCGAAATAATTATTCAGTATACCATTACTAGCTAAATATATTTTTATAACTGCAATTTTTCGCTTATATTTTAAAATCACCATTTCTGGCTATTTTATGATGGTTAGGAGTAAAATAACTACATTTTTGGTTTCTAAACAAAATATTATTCTGAACTAAAACTGACAAATAAATGTTCGGCCATAATAACAAGCCGTGATCTTAAACAACAATAACCAATGTTAATATGACGTAACATCACCTTTTGCTAAAATTACTGCCCGAATTCTTTTAGGCATAGAATTTACAAGAGTCTGACACTCTTTTGCTGTTACAACATCCCAGACTTCTTGAACTTTTGCCTTTAAAGTTTCATGGGTCCTTTGTGGATAGTTTCTTAGCTTTTGCTTCATTTTATGCCATCGGGTTTCAATGACAATTAAGTCAGGACTGCTGGAAGGCCAATCCATAACTGTTATATCATGGTTGTTAAACTAAATTTGGATGGTTTTAGCCGTATGACATGAAGCACCGTCTTGCTGGAAAATAAATAACTCCACTGGGTACAATTTTTCAATACTGGGGAGCAAGTTATTTTCCAGTATATCTTGATACTTGAGTGCGTTAATAGTTCCATTTACAAACTGCATGCTTCCTACACCTTTAGCGGATATGCAGCCCCAAATCATTACTCCCGAAGCAAACTTAACAGTTCGTTTTAAACAGTCCTTATGGAACGCTTCATTTTTAGTTCTTATCACTCTTTTCCGATTATTTCCTACACGTATGTAAAATTTAGACTCGTCGCTAAAAATAACCGAATTCCACTGCTCCTGTGTCCATTGCATGCGTTTCTTACACGAAAGCAAGTGTTTTTTTTCTGATGTTCGGTCAGCAATGGCTTTTCTTTAGCTTAAAATATTGTATTACGTGTATGTTAGTAAACCTAATTTAATATTGAAATGATTGTATCTTATAAAAACCGAGACCACTTTTGTGAATCCAGTTTCTACAAGTTTCCCTGGAAAGTGATAATTTTGTGTTTTCGTTCCACTCCGATGTTATTTCCCTTACAGTGCCTCTCCTGTTTTTTCTGCAGATTTTAACTAACTCCCTTCTTTGACGATTAGTAACTAAACACGGACGTCCTGGGCTTTTTCCTTTAACTTCGGTGTTGATTTTGATAATTCCAAATCTCGAGCAATTTGTCTCATTTTCTTCCCCTGACTAAACATACTGATTATTAAATCTCTCACTTTTTTGGAGTTGCTACCCCTCGAACCATTTTGAAGCAAATTGGTCATACACAGTTGGCAAATTTCTCAAATTAATTAAGACAGGTATAGCCTCGATTGTTTAAACTTTAAATTAGCGGCAAATGCAGTTTTATTTACTGATGACAACGGTAACCAGATTTAATCTGAATTAGATATGATTTTGGCCGAACATTAAATTGTCAGATGTAGTTCAATAAAATTATATTTTTACACGCCCGGGAGTAGAAGTCGATTTCTAGGTGATCAAAATTGTAACAGAAGTAGCTCATTTTACCCTAGGGAGTATAATATAAACAAAACTCCCCAAGGGAGTTTTCATTATACACATATTAATAAAACGAACAACGCAGAAAAATTTAAGAACTTATTTATTAATATTAATAGAAAATGATACATTATTACAGTTTTCAAATTTAATATTGGAACGAATATCAATAACAGAATTTTTTAATGTTTTGATCTTACTTGCAGATTCTAATAGTATTCGATTTGTTATTTCCGTCTTATTTTCGTGAGAAATTAGGCATAATCCCTTGTTTTGGCTCATTCCTGCCGGTTGTAGTAATTGGTTTGCAATATTTCTTTTATTTTCTACCTAATCTTCCAACCTCCGGCTCCGTGACGTTTTATTGTTGTAATATCAGCAGCTACGTCTTTTATCAATTCTTCTAAGCGACATGCCCCTGCAATACTCAGAATCAATGCTACCTATAATGTATAGAAATTGTTAATACATAATAAGATCTACATAAATAATGCAGTGTATTACCTTAATCATTAAATATCATTTGCTTTTGATTACTTTTGCAACATAATTTTTTCTCGTGACAGGACTTTTGACGTTTTCGGAATATGTTATTACTTCTTTTTCCGTGCACCACTCTCTTAAAAGATTATATGCAATATCGTACAATTTTTTCGATTTCGGTGGTAATCATTCGGAGAATGCAGCACTTGCAGCATCAATAATTTCTTGTGGTTCTTGCATTTTGAAACTGACTTTGTTTACACAATTTTTGTTGTTGTCATAGTATTCGTTATATTACAATTCAAAGGCTACTGAATAAAATAATTGCAATTCTCTGTCATGATTTAAAAATTAGTTTTTTATTTACTTCTTGGTTTCGGGCGTGTAAAAAATAGTATATACACTACAGGAGAGAACACCATTATTCCCTCGGTGCATTGTAGCCCTCGGGCTTCGCCCTCTGGCGACAAACTTGCACCTAGTGAATAATATTGTGTTTCTCTCCCTTAATGTATAATATACTATTTTTCAACAAAACTTTGATTTTCTCCGTTATTTTTTTTCAGGATAATATAACCTGAATAATTATTTTAAAGCCTATTTAAAAAAATCATTTTATTAAATATATTTTGCTAGTAAAGGAATATTGAAAAATTATTTCGATAGAAATTTTGAAGTGGCCGAATATACCTTATAGTTGTTAGGGCTCGTATATTGTTGTGTTCTGATAAAGTAATGAAAAGTGAGTTGCGTAATTTAGAAATAAAGAACTGACTTTGCAACCTGAGAAACAATAAAGGCAGGACTCTGTGTTCGTTTTTCAAAATTGTTTTTATTAGTGTTAAGTTTGTTCGTTAGTTTAAGTTGTATTGTTTAATTTAAGTTTGTTGTTGCAGTAATTGCGTTTGTTTATCTAAATTTTAATGTTTGTATTTTTAATTTTCGTTGTTTATCGACTCACACGAATGCAGCTGAGCAGTACGCAAGCAAGAATCTTGATTTTATTTAAAAAAAAAGAACAATATAAAAAACCAAGGAAATAAGGAGGATATAAATAAATAAAAGTCGTGATGACAGTCGAAAATTTACAGCCGAGGGGCTAGTCGTTATTTGAGAGCCCGAGAGGCAAGTCGTGAAAAAGTCGTTATTTGAGAGCCCGAGAGGCAAGTCGTGATAAAGTCGCAAATTTACAGCCCGAGAGGCTAGTTGTATAAAAGCCAGTTGTATAGCAGTCTGAATTTGAGAGCCAAGACGCAAGTCGAGTGAAGAGTGATATTTTGAGATTCCAAGAGTTGGTGTGGAGGTGAAAATTAGCCGATGAGTTTGTGGAAAGATATTAGAAGAAAGTGTCTAAGCAACCGTGCTGCTCAGCAAGATTTGTGTGAGTCCTGTTTTACTTTATATTGTTTCTTGTGTACAGGTTGCAAATAAATTGTTCTGTTATTTGTCAGTTCTTTATTGTTTTACATGTAACCATTTTTCGAGAACCAACGACCCATTTTAATAAGAGATCGGAAAGAGAGCACAACAATATATATAATGTAATAAGTTATTTAAAACATAATATAATTTATAAAATAATATAATCGAGTATGAAATATATTTGCATTTGAGTACTATTCACTTTAAATATTAGTTATTTGTGGTGCCGGATTTAATATAGGTTATCATTTTAACATCAAAACGACCATTATAAATAACAATTTTTCGTAGAAAATTGCACCGATTATAATATCTTATATTATCATTATGATAAAATCATATTAATAGTGTATTATCTAAAGCTGCATTCACATAGGGCAGGGATGGCGAACCAATGGCACGCGTGCCAGCATTGGCACGCGACGAAATAATTTCGGCACGTCACCGATTACGAGTTTAAAGAAAATTTATACATAAAGTATAAATTATGATGTAGCACAATACCTATGAATCTTTGAAAAGCAAACGCGCGCGAACGTTCGGGTCCGATGCGCGGGGTGGAGGCGGGGCGTAGTTGATATGCTAGCGCGGGGAATGTATAAAAAAATAAAAACAAACGAGGTGCAGTGCCCGCGCAAATTGTTTGTTTACGCAAAAAATAGTTGAATTTCATTGTGTTATTATCATTAAGTTATTATTTGCTGTAATTTAATATGGCTAGTTCAGCAAAGAAACTAAAAGTGCAAAATAGCAAGGATATTAGAGAATTTCATACTTGGTGGACTGATAAATTCGGCGTGATTAATAAAGGTGACAAAGCAGTGTGTGTTTTATGTTCTGGCACCATGGTATGTAGAACATCTTCCGTTAAACGGCATTTTGAAACAAATCACAAATCCATTTGTCAAAAAAGCGAAGCAGAGCAAAAGGAATTTATTGCGAGTGCTTTGAAAGACAGAAACAAACAGTCAACATCAATAAATAAATTTGTTGGCAAAAATTGTCGTACAAGTGCGGCAAGTTACACGGCTGCAAATGTCATTGCTCGGCATAGTAAACCCTTTCAAGAAGGCGAGTTTTTAAAGGAAGCCTGGTTAGCATGCGCGCCTTATCTTTTTGATGATTTCGAGAATAAAAATAAGATAATTCAGCGCATCAAAGATACTCCTTTGTCCAGAAACACAATAAAGGAAAGAATCTTAAAATTGGCTGAAAATGTTACAGAGCAACAAAAGCTTGACATTCACTCTGCTTCATTTATATCGCTATGCCTCGACGAAAGCACTGACGTCACAAAATCTGCACGTTTAGCTGTTTTTGCTCGATACTGCGTAGGAAACGTCATTAAGGAGGAATTAATTGCGATAAAATCGTTACTAACAACTACAAAGGGCGCAGATATTTGTACGGCAGTTAAAAATTCGATAGTTGAAAAAGAAATTGATATAAAAAAAGTTGTTTCTGTAACAACTGATGGTGCTCCGAGTATGGTGGGTAAAAAAATTGGTTTCATAAGTTTATTTCAAACTGAAGTAGGACATTCGATTCTTGAATTCCACTGCATCATTCACCAACAAGCCTTATGCGCTAAGAGCGGTTTAACATCTCTTGATAATGTTATGGCAGTAGTTACGAAAATAGTCAATCTCATCTCTGCTCAGGCTTTAAACAAGCGAAAGTTCGACGCTTTGTTGGATGAAGTCAACTCCGTGTATAATGGCTTACTGATGTATAATAATGTTCGGTGGCTGAGTCGTGGTTCTGTACTTGAAAGATTTGTTGAATGCTTGGAAGAACTCAGACTGTTTCTGCAAAATGAGGGAAAAATTGAACAATACCCACAGCTTTTGGACGTCATGTGGCTTTCAAAATTGATGTTTTTTACAGACATATGCCAACACTTAAATACGTTAAATGTGAAGCTTCAAGGCACAAACAAAACAATAATCGTCATGATCGATCTCATTCGCGCCTTTGAGGCTAAACTGCAAGTTTTCAGAAACGATATTATCGCAAAAAACTACAAGTATTTTCCATACTTGAAAAAATATATCAATGAATCTGTTATACATGAGACAACAAATGCAGAAAATATTACTGAGGAATTTATCTCTGTGATTGATTCTTCAATTAAGGAATTTTCAACAAGATTTTCTCAGTTCAAAGAAATATCAGAAACGGTCAAGTTTATTATGTACCCAGATGTAACGACCTTTCATACACTGAACTTCTCCCAGTTCGATTGGTTGGAAATTGAAGATTTTGAAATGCAGCTGATTGATTTCCAATCTAGTTCAATTTGGGTACAAAAATTCATAGACATGAGAAGAGAATTAGAGTTAATTGAAACAGAAAGATTGACCAGTAATATAAGTAAAGATGCCAATAATAAAATTTTAGAAACCTGGAATGCGTTGCCAGAAACGTTTAATTGTTTAAAGAAGCTGGCTCACGCTATTCTAACTGTATTTTCATCTACATATGCCTGCGAGTCATTGTTTTCAGAGATGAATAACATCAAAGACTCTGTTAGAAATCGACTGACTGATGAATCAAGTTCAGCATGCATTCTGCTAAAAGTAACATCGTACAACCCCAATATAAGTCAATTATCGTCCAATCTGCAACAACAGAAGTCGCACTAATTTTTAATTGCTCTTGTAATTGTATTTTTGGTAAATATAGAGCTTTGAGTTGATATTGTTTTTTTTTTTTTTTTTTTACATTATTTTTCCACTGATCACAAAGTCAAGAATATTTGATGGCACGGCTGCGACGTCATTAAATATTATTCCAGAAAATTGGCACGTATACGCATAAAGGTTCGCCATCCCTGACATAGGGTATTGTAGTATTTGGATGGTAGAATAGGTAAGAGCTAGAAAGCACTAACTCAGGTACTTAGAAGAGTTCAGATAGACTTAATGCCTTGCACGTTGGAAGAACTGGTTGGTTAGTGCTTTTTAGCTTTTACAACTCTTACCGATTCCACCATCCAAATACGATACCCTATGTGAATGCTGCTTAAGAGTCGAAGACCATGATAATTACGAGACTAACACATTGTTGCGATCTAGACGTTGCGTTAGGTCTTAACCTAATCCATACAATTACATTTTACTTTTTTTAATATAATCTATCCATTTTTTAATAAATATTTCATTTTACTACAGTTTCGGTGACTTCCTTACCATGATCACAAATTTAGGTTTACAAATTTATATAATTTGTATAAAATATTTATATAAATAGTAGCATTACCTACGGTATTTTGAAAATATACTATTCTAATAAACTTACAATTTATTCTCATCGCACAATTTACTAAAATGTATTAGATTCTTGACAACCTCGGGTGCATAAGTATGTTATGTTATTTTCCTTCACCTCCTACCCCTGGGAACGATAAACTACTCAACTTATTTAATACTCGTATACCTGTATACATCATATTTTAACATTTTTAAGTTTTAAAAATATGAATATTCTATTTAAATCTGTAAACGTCTTTAAAATCCAACACGAGCAATTGAGTTTCAATTTGGGTTTATAAAACTCGCTCAAATATTCTGTATGACAAAACTTCTTATTTTTAGTTTATTAAATATTAACGATACTTCAAGCCAAAATTTTTAAATTAACTAAGTAAAGAAATTACCAATCTTGATACATAGAGCTGAAAATTGGCAGTATGAATTATTCCTGGTTTCATCAGAAACTTTCAAGTTTTAAGAGATTGAATTCGCCAATGTTTACTTATTTATTCATAGCATTTGAAAACCAGGTATCATAAAATGTTATTCTTTGACGTCAAGAATTTTTGTTTCTTTTATACATATGTATGTATGTATTTAAATATGTTTTTATGTTGTCAATTATAAATGAAAATGTACTGCTTATTTCAACTGAAAATTTACATTATAAAACATAACTTGTAGACTTTGTAGTCTGCTATGACATATTATGATACTCATATTATACGATTACAATTTTAATATTACTTGATAATATATAATTTAAGTTTCTGATACTGTTTCAAATATTCGATATTTCGACATTCGACAAAGGATTTCTCAAATATTGATAGCTTTATAACTAATACAGTAGAATCCGCTTAATGTGATCACTTCGGGCCAAGGTCATTTTAATAATATTTCGCCAATAACTGATTCAACTGATAATTGATAACTTATAACAATTAGCGAAATTTAGAAAAAGACGAATTTTAGAAGACTTGGATTAGAACAAGATAGAAGAAAAAAAAGAAAGAAAAAGTGGCCGGTTTCCAAAAAAAATGATCACAATAACCGACTGATAACATTATCCGAGATCACATTAAGCGGATTGTACTGTATTATAGTTTTCCATTTGAATTTATTAACTAACTTAATAATCCAAGAAATTTAAATTAAAATTTATTTTACCAAGTTTAGTTACATACATAATTATGTCCCCAACAATTATTATTAAACAAATAATATAAGGACACTTTCTTCAAGATTTTTATTTCAATTTTACAAACTAGTATTGGCAAAATGCTTTCCTCAACGTATTCTACAAGATAAAAGTTAATTAGTACATTGAGCCACTGTAAATAATTCACAGTAAACCGTCAAATTTATACACAAAACTAACAATAACATTTAATTTCACAATTTTTAATTTTTTTTCTAAACTTTATTTATACTACAGTTCTAATGTCTTTATTGTTGAAAATTGAGCTATTTTATATGTGACTGGACTGAGCCAAGGTAAGAAATCTTGTTGTATCCTGTCAGCATTTTCGTCTGGATTTTTTTCTCTTTGTTTCTTTTTTCTTTTCAGGTACGCTTATTGGTGTGTCGAACACCCTGTTGACGTAGGTTCTGAATACTGCCATTTTGTGCTGTTCGCAATGGTTTGAGGATTTATGTATTACGAGGTCCAAGTAATTCAGGATACCGTTTTTGTTTTGTGTCTCCACCGTGAATTTTATGTTGTTATTCCTTCGATTTAGGAAATTTAAGAATCTTCCGGCTTCTTCTTAAGAACCGTTCCATACGCAAATCACATCGTTTATGTATTTTCCCCCGAGTTTTATCATGTTGTTAAATTCATTAGTTTCGCTGTGAAGCTTACATTCATAATCGATCATAAAAATTCCGACATGAGAGCCGTAAATGAGGAAACTATTACTAGACCAGTACCTTCGTAGAATTCGCCATTAAAAGCAAAGAAGTTCTGTTCTACAGACACTTTCAGGAGTTTTTTGATATCTTCCTTAACTTCATATGTGGTTGAAATCTGTTGTAGTTCCATTTCTTAAACAAATTGCTGGGATTTATTTCTAAAAACACCGCATCTGCTTGGGGAGAGTATTATATTGTTTGACCTTTCTTTTTGTTTTTAATTAAAGCGGTAATCGGTGATTAATCCGTAGATAGATTGGGTAAAAATAGTCTGTTGTAACTAATCAGACCTCGGTCGTGGTTTTAGGCGTTTTGAAGCGATTAATTCCGTATACTTTTCGGGGTCCGTACGCAAACCAAATTCATCTACTACAAAACCTAAAAACGTCAGGGACTTTCAAGAAAATTCTCATTTCTCTAAATTAATGCGAAATCCAGCAGTTTGTAACTTTTCAAATATGTTTCCTTGAATGTTTCCGAAATTACTATAATGTCGTCTAAATACACGAACTCGTCACCTTTATGTAATATTGCACCTAAAATTGATTCCATTGTTCTCTAGAGTATTTGAGGGAAACTTGTCAAACCGAATGGCATTACTAAAAACTCAAACAACCCCATTTCTGGCACGCAAAAAGCTGTTTTTGACCGTGATGACTTTTCCAATGGGATTTTCCAGAAAGATTTCTTTAAATCAATAGAGATTAGATATTTATCATTTCGTAGACGATTCAGTTTGCAATCTGGACGTGGGAGAGGATAAGAGTCCTTCACAGTTACGTTAGTTTATTTACGACCATCAAAACACGTCCGTATTGCACCATTTTTCTTGCCCACTACAACTAGAGGATTACACCACGGAGGCTCAGATTCAATGATTACCCCAATACGTTTTATCTTTGTAATAAAAAAAAATTCTTTCACCTTTTCGGGGACCAACCGTATTCCCAATCTCCGACCCCTCAATTCAGCACAAAAATCCACCCAAGGTGGATAGCTGATAACTGACAGCACCAACCATAATCCAGGCCCGAAAACAAACAATTCCTCTTCCCCAAATAGGGTCTCCAGAATTTTTCTCTACACGCTGGGAAACGATCAACCAGCTTTATTTTACTGTAGATGCCCCAAGATGTTGATCTAGCTGATATGATGCGGAGAGCGAGAATCATAAGTTCCGGAAAAGATATCGATAAAACAAAAAAGAATCTCTGCAAGAAGTGTGCTGCCAAACGGCAGTTACAACCAAACGCCAAAAAGCTGCGGATACTCGTCTCAATTATTATCCTTAAGAGAAACAAAACTAAGAACGAGCAGCAATATGCTAATTGTCGAACCAAAATAATTAAATAAATTTAATTATAAAATTAAATATTAAATGTTGTTAAAAATATTTAAAGTTGGAAAATAATCGAACGTTGAAGATTTGCTAGCTATGATATTGCTATGGCAAGCATTGCTGGATAGCGGTCCCTATAAATTAAACAATACCTTTGCAAATTAAAAATAATATTTAGCAAATTCGAAAGCAATACCATATTTCCAGTCAGCTCGAAACACAGATCGAATATCATCAAAATTAGGTGTCTCCCCACGAAGTTTCAAATCAAAAAGTAAAAGAACTTACTCAAATCGACGAGACACGAAAAACACTCTTACACGTACGAAGGTTCACTTCCCAGTCCCGGAAATCGCGCTATTACGTTTTCAAAACCCAAACTCAACCCCACCCAAATCAGATTCTAGGCAGGGACGTACTTAGAAAAATAAAACAAATTTCTAAAATTCGTTACATCTTGTTTACCTGTTGGTGTAATTTAGATTGCATGACCGGACTTAAAGGATATTGCTTTTGTTGATTGGGAATATCATCATCGGTATTAATTCTATTTTCTACACCACGGACGCAACCGCTTCCCGGCTCAGCCAATATTTTAAATTTATTTTTAATGCTATCGAACTGAAGTTCTTGTTGTTTATTTAAAGTAGCAGAACCCAGAAAACAAGAAATGGTATAGTTTTAGAAATTACACAAACAAAATCATCATAAATGAGAAACTCGAATTGAAGACTCGAATACTAATATCAAATGAAACTAATATCAAAATAAATACCTGAGCCTAAAAGCTCTGTGCATTTGAATGGGGCTGTGCAATGATTTTGAATTTTGTCTCTATTTCTTTTGGTGTTATAGTAAAACGTGCTATTAATTCCTACGATGTTTTCTTAATTAAGCTTAGTGCTGAATCAACATTTGTAGATTTGTATTTTCACAGTTAGTTTGTAAAACAACCACTTCTTCGAAAAAACAATTGCGATATTTCTGCTCTCACAATTCCTTTCTACAAAGTTTCAACTACATAAGTGTAATTTTGAATGAACAATCGAGTTATATTTTTTTTTATCATTTTAGATTTAAATGTAATCTCATAAGACATTCGACTGTTAGGACTCTACATAATACTATGTGCAGTTTATAGACGAGTATTATATGATCTATATTGTTTGTTTGTTTTTTCGCTTATATGAAACTTTAGAATTTTAACTTTATAATCCCCGGATTGTAGACAAAAGAAAAGACTAATACTTTATTGAGAGTTAAAATTTTAATTGCTAAACTTGAATTATTTCAAATTACCATATCTTGCAAATGTCTTTATGTTCGATAATCGTAGAATCATACTGTATCGAACAGCTTTAACAATAGTGAGTACATCTCGGGGATACTTTTATTGATGACGGCCTTTTTTCTTCTACTTAAGTTTTTATGTATTTCTATTATTTCCATCTTTGTCTCCCACATGCAACACCCTTGTGCTGTCATCGTTATTGCCAAACGAGTGTCCTTCGTCCAAGAGGTGTCTTGCGAAATTTGAGCAATCCGGTTTTTGGTTTTTCCATGCTCTAATGTGTTCTTTTATTCTAGTGTAGATTGGTCTGCTCGTTTCCTTCAAGTAGCTTCCCTCACATTCATTACAAATTTCATACACCCCCGGTTTATCCTTAGGGTCTGTTCTATTTATTGGTTTACAACATCTGCTCCTTAGGGAGCCGCTATTATTGAAACCAACTCGCAGTCTTTTTCTGAATATTTTATTGGCCACTTTGTTGGTCACACTTCCCAAATAAGATATCACCTTTCCATCTCCTCACATTCCCGCTCCTCCGCTCTCTTAAGTTGCGTAATTGCTCTCACCTCTAGCATTTTTTAATTTTTCTATTCATATCCATCACCATCACCATCTTCGTACTACAGCTATTTTCTATGATTATGGTTTTTATAGTGTTGAGTTCTTCTTTGTAGGACTCGCTGCTCATGGGCACCAGGTTGGCTCTATAGATCATACTATTGTACGCCGCTTTCTTATTCTGGTCGTGGTGTTTAGATTCCTCATGAATCGTTGTCGACATGTGTAATGTTCCGGTAGATCCCAAACGACAATCTAGTTTCTTCTTTTTTAATCGTTAAGTTTAAATAATTAAGTCGATTGTTGTTTTCTACCTCCATTGTAAATTGTATGTTGTCATTAAAGTTGTACATGTAGTTCAGAAATCCATCTAACTGTCGTCTTGTACCCGTCCCGATATTGTACACGTCATCGACGTACCGTTTCCAGATCTTTACATGTTTCACCATTTGTGAACCAGACCCCAAGATTTTTTCTTCCAACCACCGCCATTTAAAATTTTGCCAGAAATAGGGACAAGGAATTTCCCATTGCCAGTCAATCCTTCTGGTTGTAGTATCCGGAGTTGACCTGGAAGTGATTGCCATTCACCACAATCTTCTTGATTTCCAGCTTCAGCATTTAATCCATCCAGCTCTTTTATAAAAGCTTTGAATTCAAGATCACGTGCTTTGGCGCGAATTCTGGAACCGTCCTCAAGATTTCGAACACTTTCTTTGAGATTCTGTAGGTGGGACTGTTTATACTTGCCACAACCGGTCTTATTAGGATATTTTCTATGTGAATTTTCATGTAACCAGTTACTTTTGGACATATTGGACACTTTTCTAAAAGACGTTTTATTTCCCATTCTTCGAACAAACTTCCCGAGTTCTGCAGTACCTGCTTAATTATCTTGTTGTAGTTTGTGGTACAGTCGGGTTCCTTTTAAATTTTTCAAACTTCTCATTTCGTAAAAACGCTTCGACTTTTTTTATGTAGTCCCCTTTTTGGTAATTACTACTGTACTCCCCTTATCGGCTTTGTTGAGTAGTATTAGATCGCTTTGCTTGATTTTATTGTTTAATGATTTCATTGCGTTTTCATCTTTCCCATTTCGCTTAGTTTGATGCATTTGATGCATTTCATCAGCATCAAACTTTACGTCAGTCAGGTTCATCACTATCTGAAAGAATTTAAATCCTGGTTTGATCTGAATAGGTTGCTTATCTCAATTTTGTTGTCTAACTAACTTCTCTAACTTTTTCACTTGAGTTTCCTTCCTTTTGTTGCCAATTTTCGTTGTTTCTATTCTGATTCTGTCCAATCCCACTCACAAGGTTTCATATTTGATGTCAGCTCTTTCCATAGTAGCTATAAGTAATATCCAATCTAAAATTTTATTTCGAATATCAACCATATTTTTCCACAATTTTCAATAGCCACCGTTGTATTTAGTTGCATGGAGATTTGTGCGTAGCCGAGGACTACACATTTCTCTCTTGACACTCTCTGTTGAACCTGATGTTCCAGTTTGCCTTGGTAAATTTAATCTTTAATTTTGTATAAACCTTAGCTATGGGGATCGATTAGCTATCTCAAGCTTTTTAATAATTTCAGCGCTGATGTAGTGGTATTTCATTTAATTAAACTAAAATATTAATTTTTAATTTCAATTTCAATCATAATTTTTATCGTAACCCCTATCATACGATATTTTGTTGTAATTATGAGTGTTTTATATTTTTATTATTACATTATAATACTTTTTATTTTGGTTTCTTAAATTTTCGATATGCTGGCATCCCCCATTTAGTGTTATTGTTCACCCTTAGAGGGGACGCGACCCACAGGTTGAGAATCGCTGATGTACAATGTTTTGTATTAAGTCAGTGTCTAGTTAGCAGGTATAGACAATAATGTTAAGAGTTTGTAATCTCAAAAAGGTGAGACTAAAGTTTATATAAAATATTGAGAATTTTTCTTATAAATTCCTAACGAGGAACTAAAATGGAAAACACTGAAATAAATTTACCAAATAAAAAGAGTAAATCTTCGAAGATCGAGTTTGAAGATCTTTTATTACATAGAAGTGTTTTTGTGTCAGTTAGTTTTTATAATAAATTATTGTATTGTACGCTGCATTTTTCAGTTTATACCTACAGCCCAGTCGCTGTGTATAATACAATGTATTGCTGAAATTGTAATAATTCGAATCCACAATTTTTTTTTTCCAATCGTTTCCAATCGGGGTTGGGGGTCATTGGTAGTCCAAATCCAATGGGATGTTTTTCCTCCAAAATAATTTTTCCCATTTGTAGATTTTTACTAAAAATGGTCATAATTAAATTTTAATCAATATTTTAAAATATTGAAACAATGTTATGAAACATTTTTAGCATTTGCAGATATTGCATATTTGCAAAATTATAATTGAGAGGGTAGGAGTATATTTGTTTATTTTGAATAATTGATGGATTGAGGTGTAATTAATTGCTGTTTTTGCAAATGCAAATTAATGGAATGAATAATTTAAATGTGGATTTTTTAAAATTATCAATGACCATTGTCGACTCTTAATATTACTGTACAAAAACACCATAAATACAAATGATTTTTAATATTTACAACAAGTGTCTACATTATTAGAATTTTTTTACAAATAAAATTTATTTACGATATAATTAATTAATCCTTGATCGTAGTACGCGCAATTTTTAAAATTTCACACACTTAATTACAATTTACAATCATGCTAGACTTTTCCTAAAAGTATAATAATATAAAATCACATTTTTAGTTAACATTTTAAAATTAAATGAATAATTATAATTGTTAAAGAAAACAGAAGAAAATAACGAACCGTTAGTAGGTAAGTTACAAAACGATACGTTTAATTTAAAAAAAATTATTAAGTATAGAACGAAATGTTCTACTTTTTGTAAGCGCACGTGAGCACATTCGTAAGTCAAACACGAGGTTTACGTTCACATGTATTTCTTTGAACACGTCGATCACCATAAAACAAGAAAATACTCGTAGTACCTACTGAAAATGTTGCTTTCATAGAAAACTTACAAGTAGAAGTCTTTAACATTTACAATATTAAATGAACACCTTGCACATGAGTTGCATAAACTTGCATTGATTACAATAACATTACAACGAAACATTATACAAATCAGAATAAACAATTTATCAAGTCAATTATAACATAATTAAAACTTTTGGTAATTAACATCATCGACAACTATTTATGTGATAGAATTTTTTAAATCCAGATAATGCAAGTCCCAAAAGTTGCTAAAACGAGCTTTACAAAATTTATGTTTAATTTCAAAATTAAATCGGAAATAATAAATTTTTATTGGTTTATTTTGCGAGTTTACATTTTGTGCGCCAGAATGAAATTTGATTGGCTTTGTTTTTGCCGACCATTTAAATCCGCTAATATTGCTATCATGATTGGAGTTTAATTTAAAAATTAGATTTAAATATTGTAAAAGCTCTTTTCAATATGTAATGGATATTTTTAATTACATTTCAGTTAACAAAGCGAGTTTAATATAATAAAACTTAACATTTCATTTATATTTAGATAATATAATTTTCGTATTATGTACCTACTAACAATTGGGACGCATTTTTAGCACCAAACTTGAAAATAAAAGTGCGATGCGGCACCGTTAAATTGACTTTACACCTAGCGTACATATTTAGCCACGACCTTATTAATTGGATAAATTTTTAATTAATAATCAACTTTGCTTTAATTTCACAACTCATTTAAAAGCAAGTTTAGTGCTAAAAAAAATAAAATTGCGTGTGCAAATTTTTGTGATTATTTTTAATAATTATAAACACGAGCTAAAAAGTAATAACGACTGTTTTAATTTTTTCACTTGTGTTTTTTTAGTAAAATGTAACATTTTGGATAATTCGAAAATTTGATTTATGAAAATGTTTTTTTAACATTAAAAACACTATTATTTTTAATACTTGAAGTTTCTATGTTATTACATTTGAGTATTTTCCTCTAAATTATCTTCCATTTCCGGTTCTTCCGAAAGGGTGTAAACTCCTGTAATTATAGGCGAAGTTTCTAAAACCTCAGATATTTTAGTAGAAATAGGAATAAGTTCGTGACCCATATCAATTATTGAAGTGGGCGTTCCTCCTGTACTTAGTAATGTTTCTTCAGTCATATTTCTCTGATATAAATTAGTAGATTTATTTTGAGAATTAAACTGTCATGATGGTAAATTGTATGGATCCCCTGAGTTATTAAGATCGTCCGTAAAACTAGACGAATTAAGTTTTTGCATATTTTTGGTTTGATGCTTTAATCGGTGGATAATTTCGTCGTGGACCACGTTGAAACACATTGCGGTTAGGGCCATTCCGGACATAATGTATAACGAACAAAACCAAACTGTTGTATCCGAGTCGTTGTCGTTATACATTTCAAATCCTGGTACCATATCACCGAATCCTATTGTAGTCAAACTCATAAAACAAAAATAAAAACCATCAAGGATATTCCAATTCTGTAATTTATATAATGCGAAAGTTCCTAAGCACATATAAACGAACATAATTACTAAACATAACAGAACCGGAGCTAAAATACTCAAACCGTGCATCGATGTTTTAGATTCATTATCCGTTCCACTTAAACTATCGGATTCCTTTAGAGTACTGTCTCTCACGGGAGAATGTAAATTATTTTGTGTTGAACTAGTCGTGAAACCTGAATTTGATCGCACATAAAATGGCTCTTGCAGTGCCATTTGTTGCTGTAATTCCATTTGTTGACGCTTCTTTTTCATTTTTCTTTCCTTTTCAGCCATTCGTTTTTCATCGTAACAACAGTAACCGCAATTGGAACACAAGCAACAGCACAATGCTCTTGAAAATACCCCTCTCGCTATTCGGCTTAAAATCGAACCTACACTTGATAAATATAATAAAGTTAATGGAATTCCCAAAATTGCGTATCCAATTGTTATGGCTTTTCCTAGAGTAGTGCGAGGTGCTATGCTACCATACCCTGCAAAGTAAAAACACATTAATATTGTTAAAAACTTGAATGATTAATTAGTTCTGGTGGTTTTTTATTCTTTAGGGACGAATTTTTATAAAAATACAAAAAGTAGTTTACGAAATTATGTAAAGAAAACCATAGGAAGCTAATACTTATTTTATTATCACAAAAGCACACTATATTGATAAATGACTTTTCTTTTACAATAAATAAAATAGTATATTAGCTTGCAAAATACATATTTATTAATATATTAACCGTCGACGGTTAAGCAACATCTATAGCATTTAAACAACATATTAGATTTAAATTATTTGTATTCTAAAATAATTCAAATTAGTTGTTCCTTATTCATAATCATCAAGACTTTAAGGAATATCTGAACGTACAAGTTAAAAAATTGTAATAAAAAATTTATTTAGTTTAATAAAAGGGACAGATATAAAAATATACCACAAGTTGAGAGATGAAGAATCCAGCCAAATTGTAAGAAACTTCAGAAAAGAAAGAAAAAACTTAGAAAAACTCTGTTTTTAAGTAAAACTTGAAAACCACTTTACTTGAAAAAATCTCTTTACAGTGCGACAGATATTCCAAAAACATCTCTTCTTCTTCTTAACATCTCTTTAGTACAACCCAAGTTTAAAAAACATCTCGGTAGTACTGACAATGGTATATAAGAGCAAAACTTTTTGTTAAAAGTAAAATTCGACTATAATTAATGAAATATAATTTAAATCCAATTGCAGCGTTCAAGAAGTATAATTGAAATAGTCGTCGAAATTGCACATACTATTAACAGAATAAAACTAGGCTCCACTAGCTTTCTTCTTGTATGAAAAATCGGAATTTTAATATCAATTTTTTCTTAAATTAATCAATATTTAAAATTCCACTATAGTATAATCACTTCATTTTGATGTCATGCATCAAATACTACAACATTTTTGATTTTATCTATGAATCCCCGAGGGTCTGGATAACGTGCTAGTCCCAGACTTCATGTTATTTTGTATACAACAATAAACATCAACATTTTAAACTGAAGTTACGACATAAAGACTGATATTATTCAAAATTGTTTATATCTATTACATCGTATGAAATTTAAGCTGGAAAACATTAAGCTTTTGAAAAGATTGAACAGAACGAAAATTATTTCCAAGAAGAGAATTTCATGTTGCAAATGATTGTTTGTTCCCGATAAACTTCAATAACAGTAAAATATGTATCTGAGAACAAGATTACAAAGCTGCACGAACGTGCCATTATGATTACAACAATAATATTAATTATTTATTATTACAATTTAATATTTTTTTACTTCTAATTTTAATAAAGCACAGGTAACAATCAATAAGTATATTATCATGTTATATAGACTCTAGAGAATTGAATTAATTTAGTAATTTTTCCAATAAATATCATTAAAATTGCATGATTCACAAGTAAAATTTGATTACCATTATTAATTCATTTTATATGAAATTTTCCATTAAATTAATCCTTCATTTAATAACTTCAATTTCGGTTAGTTTGATAAAATTTTTGTACTGAGTTCAGATCAGCTCAATAAAAGTAATAAAGGTTTTAAATTTTTGAGAAATATCGTGTGGTCTCCGTTAAATACTTTCAATTAACTATACGTGACGTCATTTAGTTTAACTCAACCTTATACCGAATTTAATTAGTTTTTCACTTTGAATTTTATAATTTTATTGAATGAAAATTCATATTAGAGAGGCGGTCATTAGCAGGATATGTAAATTGAATATCTGCTGACACTAAAGAACCCGGTTCAATAGAGTTTTATTTTTTTTTTTGATTATTTAAAATCAGTTTACTTAGAAAGTTAATAATTTTATTAGAATTAGATATTTTGTCATAGTCTTTATCTAATTGTGATTCTTTAATATATAACAATAAATTTAAAATTGAACAAATTCTTGACTATACTGTGGTCTGAAAGGTCTGAAAAAAGCGACAATTTACTGCTTGTCAGTAGTTCGCAAAATTAAATTTTTAACATCAATTGGAAAAAATACATAATATTATGTAATTGCTGCAACCAAATTCGTGATGAAATGAGGTACGGTAGCAATTTTCTTCAACATACCTACATATTAATTGCACTGCATGAAGGTTTACCTTCTCTTACTCTTTCTATTAATAGAACTTTTCTATAAAAATATCAATAGAAAGGAATAAAATAAATAAGGATTAGCAAATATATATCTCCGTACTGTGATGGCTGTAATTCTATAGCTAATCGATTAAGAAAAGAAAATTGTAATCGTGTTTTCAGCAACAATAGTTTACTCTACTTTATTTTCAATTATTTATTTAATATTGCACTGTTAGGTGCATCCAATGCAAGAAATTTAGAAATATATTTTTTCAAATACTTTTAAAAGAGATATTTTGGATTATACGGTATTTTTAGTTTGTTAATTTTTAAATTTAAATTTTATATGATTGTTTATATAATTTGCATACTTCGAACGTTTCAAAGATTCTTATTACTGAAAAACTCATTTTATTTGTAAGAAAAATTTTATTATGTATAATAATTCACAAATAGCTATTTGAGATTTTCTATTGATTAAACAGTTGCGCAAGAAGGATTCTTATTTTTTGCTTGCTAGTAAATTTTGTTAGTGAAGTAACTCTAGAGAAAGAACAAACTAACTGTATATATACTTTTCAATGTTTCGTTGCATACAGCTTGAATTTGAAAACCTTATTGATTCATTTTATAGAGTGGACGTTTATTTTTTTGCAAATAAAGTCTTTTATTTCTTTAACAAAAACTGAATGCTTAGGTATAAAATTAACATTTATTTTAAATGTTGCGTGAGATAAGCAATGATCAGAAAATATAGACAACTTTCTTTAACCAAAATCGAGAAAATAGACACTTAAAGTGGCTTCACACGTTTTGAATTAACGTAATTAAGAAAGCAGTTCACTTTTAAATTCGAAAAGTTAATTATTTACCTAGGGATTTTTTAAATCGCAAAATTATAAAATTGCTCCGTAAAGTTTTATAGTGAACGGTTATTGAAGCTAGGAAAGTAAAATTTTCAGTATAGAACAATAAATTTTCCATCAAGTTTTTAATACTATTTCAACTTTTTTAACTTTTCTGTTTGGATTACTATCTTAGGATTTTTCTTTCTCAATCTTATACAAAAAGAAAACTTTATCTACTTTATGGTTGTTCTACAGTAAGAAACCATTTCTCTTAAGGTATTTCCTATTGTTTTTTTACTAACTGCTTTTTCAATTTCAATTTATAACAGTTATTCTTCCGAAAACTTATATTAATGTGCTACAATAGTAAAAAAAGCTTGCTAACATAAAATAAACAAATGAAAAAAAACCTTAGAATGTTTAAATCCAATACACACGTCACGTACCGAATGAAACTATTTCACAAATTTCGCACTTGCGACAAACGTCGAGAAAAGAAAGAAGGGTAAGACATACGGCTAGTAAATAAATGCATTCTCAGTACTTGAATGCTCTCTGAAGTAATTCCTGGAATTTCCAAAATATCTTTGAAATAATGAAACCCCAAGAATTTTTAAAATGTTACCTGTTTAAAGTTAAAATCTTTCAGAGCTGTTAAAATATACAAATTTATTATGCCACTATTTTTTATACTACCTTGTATATAAATATTACTGCGCAAGACAATTATTTAATTTATTCACATAAATTAGTGCATTTAGAGGAATGCAAAATTAAGAAAGAGCGATAGACACGTGTTTCGGGCTTATTCAGAATCAATTGTCTAGCTCTCTTCCGTAAATTTTACAAGTTGTCGAAAATTTAATTTACATTTTTCGGGTAAACAAAATTTGTTATGTCTTTTATGTAAAATTAAATTTTCTATTTATTGTATTGGGTCAGTCTATAAGATTTTTTCGACGCGTTTTTCGACCGTAGGTATATTTATATTTGTCATTATCAATTTCCTTCGTTTATTGGAACCCAACCAAGCAATAAATCCTAAAAAAACAATAAGTCTATTGTCAACAGCTTGCGAAATTAAATTCAGATTTGATTTAAAAAAAAGTCCAGGATTAGTAAACAAAACATAGGTATTATTTCATAATTATAATAATACAAACCACATACTGCGCCAACAACCACAGGAAATTCGAGAGTTCATTTGGGATGTGATTTCTCATCCACGTTTGCTTCGAGGGATCTTACTTACATTTACTTTATATTATTTCTACCCTAGAAGTTTTTTAGAATCTTATTCGAAAATCTGTTAATCAGACATTTTTTGAAACTTGCTTTGATATGATTTTCGAGAAGCGTTTTAATGGTTGAAGGTTTTTGTCGGTCTCTCAAGAACTCATCCGCGCAAAACTTGAGATTTTCAGAACATCTGCGGACTTTTTTTATATTTTAAGTAAATCAGAATAGTACGTACTATTTATATATTATATAACATACTTCGCTTGACGTAAAATATTCTATTTTCAATAATTTTTAAATTATTATCACATCAAAATATAGGTATAAACTTCAAAGTAATATTATGTATTCTTTGAGTGCTTTTAACCATTACTGAATTGGTTCAATGTTATGGTTATATAGTTTATAATAATAAATTCATATATAAATGTACTACAAGGATTTAATGATGAATTTTTCCTCCTTCATGTGGAATGTAGTTTATAAAGAATCAAATATATTGGGTCAAAGGATTTCTTGAATCGGTAAATACTTCAAAATGGAATTTCTAAATTAACTTTTGTTTACGTCTTTACAAGTTTTAAATCGTTTATTCTTCTTTCCAGCTGAATGATTTTCGTATCAAGTTGCTATAATAAATCGGCAATTTAGTAGCATTTAATGGACTATCATATGTTTAAGATATACTCGCAGATATAATTATTAAATCTATATAAGGAGAGATACTCAATATTGATTGCTAAAACGGAATTTATATGCGATTATTATTATTATTAATTATTATTAACCAAATGTTAATATAATTCAATTATTACTGTAAATTTAAATGCACATAAATCTTTCAGCTTCACCAAAAATTAGAAATATACAACAAATTGCGACACCGCCATTCATGCATGCATGACATGTTGCAGATTCACCTGCGATATTTTGCTATCTATTTTTACTTACAGCGCATTACTAAGATAGAAATAATGTACTCATTAAGTAGATAATAAAAATTAATAATAAAATGTTGATTTTCATAACTTTTAGTAATTACATATTATATAATGTATAGCGATTACATAATTTAATTCAGTTAAAGTTTCGACACCGTAAAATCATTTAGTCGGTTATCATCTTTCTGAATCACCATTTTCACTATATATGTAGATAAATTCTCTTACTTATCGTTTTAAATTTTTGTAATTATATTACTTTTATCACAATCAACCTCGGTCAATGTTTCTCTATTATCTAATTATTCCACTCGCTCAACTTTGGTCGTAGTAACGATTAGAATAAATTATAAAGTTGGAGACGTACTAAAAATACGTCAGTCGTAATACAAAATGTAGAAAGTTGTCGCGAGTCTTTGTCAAAAATGTAAATTAAACGGTGTTAAAAGTATTATCCATTTGTTTGTTTGACAATCTTAAGGAAGTATTTCAACATTACGCGTGAATGTATATAAACATAATAAAAACCATGATGTAAAACCAAAATAATCTAAAAAAAATATATTTAATTTTCAGTAACAAGAATATCAGGAATTACTCTGATTTATGCTGTGAAAAGTTAATTCTGTTTTAGTATAAATTATTTGAAAGTTTAACCAATAAAAATTAGCATAGCCTGCATTTAAAACAAAACTATTGATTTTCATTGGTTAATTTATTTGAGAACTAACTAAAACGGTAAGATATTTACGATAATTATTGTCGATTAGCAGTTGCATTTATTTTAATATAAATCATTGCGTTACTGTGAGAGCGGGAGCGACGCGGAATAAAAATATATAACGGGATATCTGAGCAATTGAGTATTATCTCTTTTGAATAAACGGCAATACAATTTCGCACCGCGCCAATCCCGCTCCCGCTTCGCTGTTTGCATTGCTTTGAGAGATCACTTAGTATGCTCGTTTATCATTAAATTTGTGTCATCACAATTACTACTATCCATGTATAATATCGTCAGCTTGAATAATAATCTGTTGGACAAATAATGTAATATTTTGGCAAGTACAAGTCTAATAAATCAACTGGGAGTTAGTCTTAAAAGACGATGACGGACAGCCACTTTTAAACATGTCGGACCACTTTAAAACACCACATCGTACATTTTTTCCGTATAAAAATAGGTCAAAAGCTCTGTATACAAAGTTACTATTGGCGACAGTAATAGAAGATTTCGCGAGATTTACTACTACTATTGCAATATATGACATTGATATACTGCAGAGTACAGTGCAAAAGATTGAATATGTTGTGAACATTATGCGTGTGATTAATGATGCCATGCCTCCTTTAAACATTATATAATGTTCAAAAAACAATATGTAGATTACTTTTGTAAAAATATTGCACTAACACCGTTTAGATGGTTGTTTACGTTTGTTATTTTTTTGGGAAACTAAATATAACGCAAACTAAGTTAAGTAAATAATTTTAAAATATTCCACCCTGTTGCAATGTCACTGCATTTTCTGAATGTCCTTAATTTGCATATCCCCTTTTCTCTCTTTTGTGTAGTTGCGAATTTCTTAGTGTTTTAACTTGCCTCAGCGGTTTTCTTATTCAAAGAACACTAGAGAGCACTTAAAGGCAAGTTGAAAAAAGATTTCCGATATTTATACTTTTATTGTATAATTTTAACTTTTGAAAAACTTGAGAATTTAAAATAAAAACTTCGAAACTTCTAAAATATTGTAAACTTCAATATTTGTTCGTTCAAGTTATGCAAACAAAATGTTTAATATTGGAACCTTTTCTTTTAATTAACAAAAAAATTAATCAAAAGTTGTAATTAACTTTAAAAATGTAGTAGGCAAAACCAATAACTTATTAGAATTTGAATGCAAATATCCCGATCTAATTAAATCCTAAATATAGCTGTGAAATACCTAATTCAACTTAAAATACTAAAACCGCAATTTATTATAATGAACAGAAATGAGACCTCAAATAAACGAGTAGAATTAGTCTGTAGATAATATATAGATTAGTATAATCGTAACGATGCTTAAAATAATACAAACTATTTGTACAATAGTATTATTTGTATAATATAAGCGTGAAGAGTTATTATAATTCCAGTAAATGCTCACTGTATTAAATGGTATTACAACTTGTATTGCAGAAATAGAGAAGATTAATGTAAATAATTAGAATTAAGTGGAAAAAAATTTATAGGATACAGAACAAACTAATTAAAATATTACTTCCCACACCACAGACTTGAACCGCTCAATGTTTGCATGAACGTATTTTTATTTCTTTATAATATTTCGTTGAATTAAAAGGTGTGCACGCAAATCCTACAAGAAAAACACTCTAGTTTACTGGCTTGTATAAAATCAGGTAATAAAAGTTACCCTAAAAATTAATTACACAGTGATAATTTAAACAGACACTTAAATTAAACAATAAATTTTTAAATACTCACGAGAGGAATATTACATTGTTTTAGTTACTTTATGTTTAAAATTCAGATAATTTTATTAAATCACCTAGCATTTTATATTATTAAACTTTACTAAATGTTATTCAATGAAAGTGCTTATGAATTAACATTTTAAAACTCAATTGAAATTACGACGTACTTTAACTAATTGACACAATAGACATTCTAAAAAGTTAAGTCCAAAAGTTTTATTAAACTTAAAAATAATGTCTCTTTTTTATTCTTAATGAATACGAGAAAAGAATCTTGATTTGCTAAATTAAAATAAAGCTTTTTTCTGCTTACGTCGACTACGACCATCTAGAAAATTATATTGATTAAATTTTTAAATTTTATAATTATGTTACTAAAATTTGTTTTTATGTATAATCCGTTAATTGTCAAATTAAATGTTTAATTTTTGTACAATGTTTGTTGGTTGTACCGTCAGTTTAAGTAAATTAGAAGTAAAAAAAAACTACTTTGGGACGCCTTTGGGAAAACTACAATACTGCGGTAGATACTGCTCCCTACTGTGACCCTGACCGTGTGACAAAATTTTTTTTTATTAAATATCTACAAAATATACTTTATTGACAATTTACCTACACTTGACACTTTCATACAGAGTTGTCCAAACAGTTTTCACATAAAAGAAAATTGATAGCAAAGAAATCGGGAGAATTATTTACACAAATGTCGTCATGGTGAACTTATAATTCAAACTGATTCAAATAAAGTTCAATTTGTCTTGTTTGTGTGATTCAGTTACACTTGTTGTCGAACTTGGGCTAAATATGGGCGAAAGAAAAATTTACAATTTTTGAGAGAGAAATAATTAATATCACACTACAAATTAGTATTGTCTTATAAAATTTGTCTTGTAAATACAAGCAGACTGTATTCCTGCTCAACTACTAATAGTATATTATTTAACTGGAGGTTAAAGTAGCTTATTAATAAATTGTTGGTTGTTTGAATACTTTTTAGCGATAAATAAAACTATTATTATAAAATTAGCTTATTTATTAATCGCGAGGTGGATTGTATATCACGAGGCGTAGACAAGCTATAAATTATATATCAACTATAAAACGAATTATCCATAGTTAACTGATAATTTGAACTTAATCACCAATAAAGCTATTAATCTGTATTGTTTAACAACAAAATAACTGTGTGAACTGTCTATTGTAAAGCTCACTTTTTACTTAACACATAGAATATAAACACGGACTATGTATTTTATATCATAAATTAAAAAATTACTAATAAGCAGATTATGATAATTAGTTCTACACTGACTTAAACTAATACCAGTTAGCAAAATTTTTTCAGGCAACTTAAAAACATCTGGAACATTTGACCTTTTTAAAATTTTGAACCATCTTTTTTAGAGAAAGTTTAGCTTTGTTGCCATCTTATTTGCATTGTTTTTGGCTTTTTATCAAACAAAATTTATTTTACACTACTATTAGCATATAACAATAATGTTGGATCGTTAATTACCCTTAGAGCAGTCGTTTTCAATCCTTTTTGAGTCACGACCACTTTTCATTACAATTACATTTCTCATAGGCAATCAAAAGATATTCAAAAACTATAAGAAAACACTTTCTAGATTAAATTTATTTATTATTATCAACTAGTAACAATTGTTGCTATCAGTTAGTATCATTCAAAAGTTCAATTTTCTTAGTTTATCTTGGGAGCGGTTTTGTATGTTATGATCAGTGTTGCATGCAACTTGGATGTTTTCGTCTACTGCAAATCAAGTAATTTGCAAACTTAAACAACCCAAAACTAGTTGAAGGTACTATTGTTTTTCTAAGCTACTGATTATAAGGAAGAGCCATACAATTATTATTCTCCTGTATGCTTGCTTTCAAATCATGGGAGAACCTACAGTTACGGCAAACGTAATGTTTGGGAAGAGCTTACAGTTACGGCAAAACGTAACCGTTTTAAAATATTTACAGTTATAGTCTTTTTTTCTAAACCTGAAGTTATTAAAATTTTAAAGTTAAATCCTTTTTGAAATTATTTTAAACATGGGTAGAAAATACTTTTAAAACTTGTTTTTAATAAATAATAAAACATCATATTCAGGGGCGGTCATATTTCTAATTTCTCGGGGGGAGAGGCACCTCTGAAAAACTTAAAATATATAGGTATTTAGTAAGGACTTTGCTTTAACACTCTATAATATGTTGGCTGGAAGGGGGGCCGTCACCTTTTCTTCATTATGATTATTAATAAATGAAGTTAAGGAAATTAAATTATTTCAATAATTTCCAAAATGTGTTTTTCATCTTTTACAGTATTTATTTATTTTAAATCACATAAAAAGTACGATAAAAAGCGACAATTCATACAATATTCGTACATAAAAATAATTATGGTTGTAATATAAGTTAAGTGTCGTTTTCAGCCAATTAACACTACGTAATTTAGAAGTCAATTAATAAAAAAATTACATTTCTTTTTTAAAACTTCTATTTCATCGATGTATTTGACGTAAATTAGTAAAAATTCACTTAAAGTCAAATATATCAATGAAAATGAGGTTTTAAAGAAGAAATGTCATATTACTATTTTCTATTATTTTTTATTATTTTACGTAGCGTTGATTAGACGAGAACGACGTTTTAACGTTAGAAATCAAAATTTGTTTGTTAAATGTAACCTCTGTAACACCTGTGCATAACATTTTTCATATTATATTTTTATGCTGTAATGCAATTTATGTAGGTAGTAAGTAATATATAATTCTGGAGCTGTGGTTAACTACTTTTATTTTTAGGAAGGATATGACTTCTCGACTATTTTGTCTCTTTAAATTCATATTCTTTACTTGTTGTAATTGAGTAGTTTAAGTAATTATAAGTTTCCTGGCATTCTGCTATCACGTAAAAAATGAGTTTTGAGTTAGTCGTCTGATTATTTTATTAAATTGCCTGTTAGCAATTTGCCTTTTAATGTTATTTAGATTGCCAACCTTGCACCTTGATTTTGTGTAATATCATTATTCATTTCACTGCATTCATAGCGAACAGATGACTTAAAAGTGACGTTACAAGTAGATCATACGTATGTAATACAACCAGACGTAAATTTGACATAAAAGTGACTCTATTTATAATTTTCAATATGATGTCATGTTGTTTTATATCATTGTGACATCATATTGACATAATATTTGACTATCATATGATGTCATTAAATGGCTTACATGTTACATACATATGATGTATGTACGAATACTTGTATTGATATCATATCTTCATGTCACTTTAAAGTCATTATTTTACGTATGGTTGAAATAATAAATTTGTTATACTATTACATAAGTTAGAAGTAAGTCTTTTTTTTTACCTAAAACTGGCAATATAAATCTGTCATATTATTACAGAAGTCATAAGTCTTTTTCTTACTTAAAAATGACATAACAAATCTGTCATACTACTACATAAGTTGTAAGGCTTTTCAGGCGTAAAAAATTTAGTTTTTTAAAATTATTTTCATTAAAATTTTTAATAATGTAGTAAACAAAAGAATTATTTGTAAATTTTACACTCGGCGACGGTCAACTCGGCGACGCCACCGGTAAATTCGTATCATCCCTATCTGTATTTAAGTCATTCTGAAATATGAATATGGTAGTTAATATCAATTTTCAGTACATAATGTATACCACGAATCCATCAATTATTTTAAGAAAATTATAATATGGTTCCTAATTAAGGAAAATTATAATGTACTCAGGGCTGTCTTCTCCATTGGGCACTCTGAGCCCTGCGATCCATGGAGCCCCCTTGTTGCCAAGTTGTCCGTCGCCGAGTAAACCGACGCCGACGCCGAGTCGATCGATCGCCGAGTTATCCGTCGCCGAGTTAGAATCGCTGAGTTAGAATCGCCGAGTTGACGGTGTCCGTTTTTCATCAGTTAAAGGTCGATGTAGGTTGTATGTACGAAAACTACTCTTCAAAATTTCAGTTACTAGCTAAGTTCATTTCTGGTTAATTTGCAGTTCATGAGACACGTTTACTTTAGTAGGATAATGAAAATCAGATTTAAATCTACACATAATATTATTATTGAATAAATTATAAAAAAAATTCAATCTATATAAAAATACACGTATTAATTTGTATTATTGAACTTCAATTACAAACAATTTCAAAACAACGATGTAAATTAACATGATTATTAACATTTTCAAATCAAATAATTAACCCCTTCTTACACAAGGTAAATTTTTTAACCTCCCAAATAATCTGAATCTAATAAATTTGATTAATTTAAGATAATATACATACGTTTTGAAGTAATTTTGTTTTTTGTAATTTTCCAATTATTCCATAAAAAAAGTTATTAGTATTATAAGTACTTAAAAAAATTTCGTCATAGTCCATGCGTTCTGATGGAATAGTTCATAAAGAAAATTGAAAGAAGTATAGGTAACTGTCTCATCTTAGTAATATCCTTTTTCAACAAATTATAAATTTTTTGTTTTATTTTACTTATTCGCTTTTGAAAGATTACTTTATCTTTAATTAACTTCAAGCTACATTCATATAACACGGATTATAGTTTTACAATCTAATTAGATATAATTTCCCGAGATGATAAAACTTTAGAGATTTTAAGTGAATAAGTTTTTCTTCTAATGTTCAGAGTTTACATAATTTATCTTATTTATCTTGATGTTATATTACAATCATTATTTAAATTATTTATTTATAATTTTCCAACTATACATGTTATATACCAGAAAATTGAGCAGCTGTGTGAACGAAAATAAATGACCGATTAGCGTGACCGTTCCATTTAGAACACTATTTTACTAAAGAGTAAGTATTAAGATCCTGGTAAATGTGTCAGAAACAATTATTAATATCGTATTTTAAACTGAACTAATCAAAGTAAACTGAAAAACAGAATTTTAGTAATATAATAAACTAACAGCCAAATAAATAATAAAGTAAAATTTCATTTTCTTTTTCGCAGTTTATACCTTCGTTTTAGACCATTAGAAGGGATACCAGAATTCTATTCCTAGTCGTGATAAGTTTCTGTAAAACTTAAATATTAATTTCTGTGGTGTGGGAAAGGCAATGAGAAACCACGATATTAATTTATTACATTTCTCTATTACATAAGTTATCTTGACTTTGTCTAATAAGTCTATAGACAACGTTTGCTAAGCGGATAAGGATAAGACGAAGAAGTTCTCTTAAGTTTTTCATTTATTAGATAATTTTCAGAAGTTCAGTGACAACATTTTTCTGAGTATTTGCAATTTTTTTATACAAAATGCCGAATTAGTTGGGAAAACTTAAAGCTAAGTGATATGTTCGGACATTTACATAATTCTACAACATACAATCTGTTTGTATTAATTATCGAAGTAGAAAATCTTCGGATTGCTTTCTCAAAAAAAATTAAAAATTATTTAGAATAGTTAAAAAGAAAATGAAAAATTTTTAAAATATTTCACGGAAACGAAATTTGGTGATTAACCTATTATTTAATGAGATACACGAAATTTATCCCCTAATTCGTGATTCTCTAATGAATCTTTCTTAGTGAAACAAGAGAAACTTTATTCAAACAGTCAGAAGGCAATTAGATACTATAATTGGCAACGAATTTAAATTAGTAATAATAGAATTAGTAAGAGAAGTATGATTTACACATTGAACTGAAGGATTTAATTTAATAATAATTATAGATAGGTATTCCTTCAAAGTAGGAATTAATTAATCTAGATTCAAAGTTAAACTAGTAATTGCAAAGTTCAACACGCATAATTTATATCTTTCTTTTGAAAAAATTAACAAAGTGTGTATAACTTGATTATAAAATATCCAATATTTTGATGAACGTATAGCTGACTTTGCTTCGAAGAGTCGATATTAACAAGTTCTCTTATCTTTATAATCGAAAATTCTAACATCTATTTAAGAAAACTCGTTAACTACGCTCAATTCGAAATTATTTATACAAAATTTGTTTCAAAAAGTAAACATTAATCAGAGTTATTTATTTTTTACAAGTTGCACCAATAATATAAACGTAAAAAATATAAAGTGGGTCAAGTGTTGAAGATCGTTAATATTAATTACCTGGCTCTTAAAATTCTCTAAAAAGTTAAGTACACAAAGGATAATTTCTTTTAATAAAAAATGAAATTTTTCATTTTTAATTGTTTGCATTTTCAATTATTAACACTTTTAATTGCATCCCCTAAAACTTGTTCGGATTATATAATTTCCTTTGAAAAGATATTTTTCATAAAACTTTGCGAAAGTTTGAAAAACATAATATTTCACTTACCGATAGTGGTTAACACCGTTAAGGAATAAAGAAAAGCTTTAGCAAAAGTCCACTGAAAATCCTGAGGATGTTTTCCGTTTATCTTTCGTTCCTGCATCACGTAGCTTTGTGAAATCTCTTCCTCTAAAGATTTCATGAGTTCATTTTGAAACTTGGTTATTTCCTGGGCAGCTAACCTAGTCCAATTATCTCTGTACAGAATATTGAGATTTACTGTAATATCCCATATGGTTTCGACTGTCCGGCTTCTTGCTTCGTCTGTTTTGGCTTTCATATCGGCACTATTGTTAAAATTGCGTTTATATTGATTTATGTTTGACGTTGTAGCTAAAATTTGTTGTTGAAAGCTATCACCGCTTTCGATCGACAAAAATACAACCGATCCTATTAAAGTGTAGCCGAAAAGTAAAATACAAATACCTAAATTTGTAGCTAAGCCCGTAAAAAACGCTTTACGTTTTGATTTTTTTGTACTACCAAAACACTTACACGAAGTTATATCTTCCGATTTCTTTCGTTTATCGCGTTTTAGAGTGTTCGAATTTGTATTATTCTGTTTCGCTATTATTGGATATGGTTCGTATTGATAATGTGTTAAATCTTTATCCATGTTTGATTTTAAATTTTATTACAAGTTGAAGTCACATTTTAATAATCAATTATAACTGTTCAAGTGACGTGTGTAACATTATGGCCAACGACCGAGCAACACCTTTTTATGTTAAGCCACTCTTTTATGTTCATTTTTATTTATTCATAAATAAAATTCGCATAATAGTAATACTTTAGTCACTATAAAAACTTTTTAAATTTACTTAATAAACCAAATTTACACTTTTTCCAAGTTGTTGATTGCAGTTAATGTATTTTCTCGTTCTTTAGGGCGGCGACAAGGTTCTTCTGCGAACAACTCTGAAACAAGAAAATAAATTCAATTACTGCATAGTCAATTTACATTTCATTAAGGCATAGACCAACGAAAATTTTTAAAACACAGTAATGGATTTCTGTTCACAGCACGAAATGTATTTAAAATTTTGAATTAAATACACCGACAAAAAATTGCATTTCAAAATTTTTATAAGAAACGGTTAGTTTTATTCTATTTACGGCTGGCTTTGCTGGTAATGACAATTTAATTAAAACTTTTTGCTTGCTATTGAACGCAGGTTAGAACGAAACAAAAGACACTTGCAAAAGGGTTGTTTTATATTACATATAACTTTGTTGCATCTAATACTATTATTACGTGCAATTTAAATTATAATGCATGATCAAATTCTAAACGAAATTACTTGTTATGCTCTTTAAACATTATTCAATTTGTTGCTATTACATAATTTGTTATGTTGGATACTGTAAAACATTCATTTTGTTTTATTTTTTCTGCTCAAATGTATGTAATATGTACTAGGTAATAACCTGTAGTCAAAATAAACTTAAAAAAGGTTTTTATTACGCTACGTATAAATGCAAACACATTTTAGTGAAATATGGCAAAATTAATAAGAAGTGATTTATTACTTTAACTTCTACGAAAATTACCTTCTGGAAAGAAATTAAAAATTATATTACAAGCATTTTATAAATTTTTTTTTTTTTGCACAACTAGAAGGTCAATTTGTGTATTTTACAAAGAGTAAATTTAATTAAACATGTTGAAAGTTTATATTAAATTCAGTCATAATAAAAGTTATTACATAGTTTTTGTACTATATTGTAAAAAATGTAACAAGAGAAAAATAATACCACTCGCTCTATTTTCTAAGTACTTTTTTAATATCAAAATGAAAAAGATTAAACAGAATGCGACAAAAAATAGTTTTTCGATACAAGCATGATGGCGTGCGAAATATGTCCGCTAATTAAATAGTTGCAAGAATTTATATTGCTGCATTTTTTTCCATGTGTTTTCTTTCATTCTTGTAAAGAGATTTTAATTTGCATTATTCATTTGTTAAAAAATAGTAATTTCCTATTTTGAGTTCTATGTTATGAACTCTGAATCAAAATAATCTATAGCGATTGTACCAAATTTAATTTTAAGATATTTAAATGATTCCTTGGGGACTGTGGGTACTGTTGGGAATTATGGAGACACAAAATCACAATTGATTGAATTTAAATGCAATTTGTGTGCTTTAATCTTTGTTTTACATAAATATCATACAAAGGTATCTAAAATGACATTCTGAATTTTAAAAAATAGTAAAACGGAGGTATATCATGAATTTTATTTTTGATTGATTAATTTTTACTGCACTTGGTAAGTATATTAGCATAGATGAACTAATATTTGTTTAAAGAATGGTTTTCAAAATATTAATTTGTAATAATTTACATGTTAAGATTTTAGAAATTTGAATGTTGAAATCCCAGGCAATTCAAAATATTAAGAATAGTAACGCTGATAAGATTTTGATAAGTTTAAATAATCGAATATCGAGGGAAAAATATACAAAATGAAGACAAGTCGAATAAGAAGAAACAAAAAAATATTAAATATTTATATTTATTTATAAATTGGACAGCAAGGTGAACGAGAATATCTGGAAATGTAATAAAATTAAAGTATCGTGAATGAAGTTACCGTATGACAGTCAGTGTTTTTGAAATATTTAAGTTTTGTTTTCAAAGATTCTCGACATCTTTGTAGACAACATTTTCAGGGAATTTGAACACAGATTTATACGGAAAAACTCAAGTAACTCAAGGGGTAAACCACATCCCAAATTTTTTTCACCAATTTATGTTTTTGTTTCCAATTTTTGAAATAGAATTCTAGCCCTTTATGAGAGTTTATGCTTTATAATTCACATCACAATAAATTACAATATGTAACATTCAACAGCACTTAACAACAACCTTCAAACAAAAGAATTTAAAAAAATGTAAAGTTAAGAAATGCAGTACGTATAAATTCAATTATTCAAAAAATTAAAATAGATGAATTAATAATACGCTATAAAAAATATATTTGTAAAAAATTAAAAGTTGAAAATTCATTATGCGATATAAGGCTCTATTTACCATTTCTTCTTTTTTTATATTTTTTCATTTTTCTTCGTTATATGGGACTGAAGATTGGAAATAACCGTTAAATAGGGCCTTAGATCGCATTATAAATTTTTAATTTATAATTTTTTGATAATTATATTTTTTATAATGTATTATTAATTCATCTATTTTAAATATTTTGAATCCTAAGCGGTCAAGTGATAATTATGTCTTTTTTTTACAGATTTTGAATAATTGATTTTTCTACGTATACTTAACTTTACCCTTAAAATTCTTTTATTTTAAGATTTTTTATAGATCTGTTACATTTTACAGATATATACTACATACTGCAAAATAATGTAATGAAATTTTTATTTTGGGTTCATTTTCCAATTATTTTGAAGAGTCTTTAATGATACAAATAAAAACATAATTGACATAGACCACAAATGATATTCCTTCGAGGAATATAGAAACGAATTATATTTTTAATAAAATTAAATGGTAAATCCAAGAAAAATCCTACTCAAAATATATAAACTCGTAAAAGAGTTAAAAATGCCTAACTGAAAACAGAAGTCAAATATTGACATTTTAATTAAACTTTCTGCGAAGTTTGCATCAGATCACTCATTGATCGGTTTTTAAAATTTATTCATAATTCAAACATTCAACCAATCCCAACTATGTTATAACTTATAAAAAGTTGCATATGTCAAATTAACATTTAACAAGATGACCGGACAGAGATGGAATTCTATAAGTTTGTTTAATGGTTCATTAGCTGTTTTATTAGTTCTTACACTTCTGATTCAGAGAATGTTTTCCTCTTCTTTATGTACTTATAATAAATAATATACTATCTTAATGTTCCGCCTTCCTCACTGTGCGGAGCATACATAAAACAGTTATATTTTTATCCACTAACATAATATTTGTTTCTGAAATTTACAGATGTGTATTGAAATGAAATTCAATTGAAAACACAGCATATGTATTGACAACTAAGAAATCAAAAGTTAGATTTGAATAAAAAATTTAATGGAAATCAGTTTGGCTAGTTTGCTAGTTCATGTTTTGTAAACCAATATTAACCACATGAAATGTTTAAGTACCTATATTAAATTTCTCGTGTAGATTTTTGGAAAAATTGAAACAATCATCGATGCATAAAATTTGATATAACAATAAAGCTTTTCGTAAACATACTCTTAATTAATTATAGAACAATAAACAATAAGAATAAAATACATAGTTTCATTTTTGAAAAATCTGTTTAAACATATTACGAACAAGTAAAACTATTTTTACTATATGTATATTGAAGTGTTTACTGAAGTGATGAGTATTTCGTACGTATAAGAGAAAGCTTTTACTTTAACAAATTTAAAACAAATCGATGTTTAAAGAAAGACAAAGTTAAGACATGTCGTAAAATTTTTAATGCAAACCCAAGAAGAATTTCCCATATGGAAAATACTAATAATTTGCAATAATCATGCCTAAAATATTTTAAATTGATCTTAGTAATTCAGGAATCCACTCCGAATTGAAATTATATGTTTCTATTACTTTTATGTCTTTTATACTTTCCTGAATTTTATATAATTCCAGGGTTTTTCTATTGTTACTTACGAACTTCATTTTTATGTTGGTGTTAAAGCTGATTTATAGATACATATTTATGTATAGAAAGCTATAAATCAAGCTTTATAACACAAAAAGCACATGTTGTTAATACAAAAATAAAGTGAAGCTGGAACTAAACTTTTAATGTTGTTGTAATAATTTATTTATCTTTTAAGTCGAAACTTTTTTGGGAAAAGATAACTTCTTTTTGAATTATATGGAAAAAATTGTAGGCCTTCTTTTGTAAATTATTAATAATATTTAATATTTTCTTTTATTTAATTTAAGTAATGAGCATAATTATGTAAAACGTAAACCCATGTTTTCAAAGACCATCTTTGTTTAAATAAGTAAATTAACAAACTTGAATTAAAATTACAGCGTAATGTCATTTACTTAACTTGGTTTTAATACGATAGTAAATGCTAAGAATAAATTTACATAATAAAAAATATAATTAAACTGATGCAAATAATGCAAAAATATTCAGTTGAGTAAATCAAATTGAAATTTCATTGAGAATGTTGATCGTGGAAAATATTTGATTTTCTATTTAAATAAATATATTTCGTTAAAATTTTAAGAGATGCATTTGCTAATGTTTCGAGATAATTTCTAAATTATACTATTATAATACAGTTTACATGGAAAACACTTTTATCAATTCCATGCCATGTGAGTTTTGCATTTCAATAAAAATCCACTTTGTAAATTTTTATGTGGGTAACTCAATACTATTTTGTTTCGATTTCGCTATCAAAGATTGTTTTATCTTTTCAATATGCGCCCTTTTATAAAAAGTGCTGACAAATGTCTACCGTTTTTATAGATATACTGAAATTAGGGTGGCTTAAGTGCAATTTTATGAAAATATATAAAGATAAATTAACAAATTCAAATAAATTCTTGGGGCTGTTGATGTAATTTCGGGCAAGTTTAAATAATTTTTTTCAATACTGATGAAATGTAAGGCAATAAGAGCAAATGTGGTTAGCTCAAGATATCAGGGTTTGAAATGCTAGCAAAACGAATTACTCCACCTCTCGAGATGCATTTGGATAACTTATCTTGAAAGCAAAAGCTGATGCGGTGAGATCTTGATATTAGGAAATTGCTTAGCTTTGCGTTATAAGCAAACGAAAAGGAATTAAAGGATAGAAGTAAGTAGGTACTAAAGAACGATATTTAGCAATAGTATCTTAACAAAAATTTAATTTTTCCAGTGGAGTATAAATTTTTAATTTAACCTGAGATATCTTGTCAGGTGTATAGATATGAAATTCGACATAAAATTTTATAGGTTTCAGAATAAGTAAGAGACATTATTTAATAATAACTAAGGAAAGTGTGTTACACGCTTGGTGAGAATACTAATTAATTAACGTCAAAGAGACACAATAATAATTGAAAGCGCTTATTATACAATTACTATTAAATTAATAAATTTTCATAAGTGAAACAGAATTTATTAGATGTATTAATCTATGATGTTCTGAATGTATATTATATTATTTAAATAGGTTTACAATAAAGATGATTTAAATACGCAAGATTTATTAACTTAGCAATAAATGTTAATTCTGGAATGAAAAATGAAAAATTGGATTATCTCTTAAGTCAAATAGCTAATAAAATTATACTATTTTAAGAAAAAATTTCTTTTGTATTGCAATAATTAGTAGTTGGTTTATAACGATTTTTTCAGTTGAAGAGATATGCTAACTTTAATAGTACAGATTTTCCACCTTTTGCATAGGTACTAATTGGCAAAATTTCCTCTTTAAAAACAACATTTACGTTAGGGAATACCTGCAAAGTGGTTACCTAGTTTAACTAGTTTGTTTTTGGTAAAAGGGCTGTGGCTTACACTAAAATAATAAGTGACATAGTAGTTCTTCTGAGTATATCGTAGAGATTATTAATGATGACGTAAAGCGCTTGAAATAAATAAATTACATTTTTATGTTCTTTTTTTTTTATTTATAACTTACATATTTTATTTATATTATTTATACATTGTTTTATTTTATTTAATTGTATGGAAATACCTCTTATTCAATACTTATTATAAGACTGTATTTAACTCTAATCAAAGTTATTTATATTGCTTTATATACTATATATATTTCCATATATTGCAATGTTCCACTTTTATAATTTAATACTCTATAAATTCTATTTAGTACCTTAATTACTTCTATATTACTACTTTAAGTATAATTACAATTTTCAATAATTTAATTGATAAATTGGTAACATTTATATAAATATAATTAATATTAAAGCAATTGATCCTTAAGTTCATATACATCAAATGGTCCAGTTTTGTTAAATGTTCAACTCAAATCCAGAACTTCCGCTGTGTAACGCAACCACGAATCACACTGAGGCACTGCTGTAGTTGATACCTACATTACTAACATCAAATACGGATGACATAATCAATGAAATACACAAGCGATATTGTGAACCGATAGTACCTACTATTAGAAACGGCATTTACTAATTTGAATATTCACGGTTTTTATGAACAAAATTGCACCTTACATTATACTTGAAAAAAAACCGCATGATTGGTTTACTAACAGTTATTTTAATTTAAAATATAACTGAATAAGTAAAATTTATATAATATACTATATTGTCGTGTTACAAAATCTTTTTATAAATTTTTGAAGTTTTAAAAATTGAAAATATATTCTTTTGAGATTGAATTTTATTTTTAAGATTCTTAATTCTTTTGTAGATATGGGTTTTGATTATTTATGTATATAAAAATTGCTTTGTAAATTATGTATGTAAATGTTGTAAAATTTTGAATTTGTGCGTTTTTTCGCGTCGCCAATTTTTAAGTTGGCACAAAAGGGAGCAATATAATCATGACTTTCCATTCTGATCTGTTGAAGTGGTCGGACGCTTTTGCGGGAAGGTCCCGTGAAAGTATTAATTTTGCGTCTCAGATTTGAGATTTTGAACTAAATATTTTGGACTAAATAATAAAACCGTATGTTTTTCAATCTAATAACCAACCAAGTGGTCACGTGCTGGAGCAGTTTTGTTTCAAGAAGAAGAAGACAAAGTACCACCACTTCTATACGTCAGTCGATAATAAATTAACAGATTTGGTGAAAAAATTTCTACCGATTACCAAAAATATGAACTGCACTAAGGTATCCGAGCGATCATTGGAACTAACCATCGACCGTTATTTCGGTTGTTTTCATTAAAAACTCCATCTGGATGTCAATCCAGATGGGTTTTAAAAAACTGCAAGGTTTAAGCCTTTCTCTCAAACAACTGTTTGAGTCTCAAACAACATAATTAATTTAAGTTTAATTTGTAAATTTTATTCGAGATAATTCAAACGACACCGACGGTTTCTTTTATTAATTCTTTTATTTCTAATACTTTGAAATAGTTCACGGGTCTAGTCTTCTTCATTAATTATACTGGCATTTATAACTTATTATGTATTACTTTCAGGACCTTGCTATCAATTTCAATTAAAATTTATTATATATCAAAGCTTATGCTACTGGAGGTAACAAAAACCGAATAAGGCCTACTAATCTCATTTCTACGGCTATTCAATTATACCATCCATTTATTCGTGTAACGCTAACATTTACTTGTAATTTAAGCAGGTAAACTAACAGTAATTGCTAATATGTTTAAAAAAAAATTCGTTGTTGGTTAGAATTAACCAAACAGCATTCTAATTACTATTTAATTGAATTTAAGATTTTTTAAACCCAGTAACGACTAAAGTAAAGGGTTATTTGTTTACTACTAAGAATAGAGTAACCATCAAAGGTTGTGTATTTTGTTTCAACGACTATTCCCAAATAAATTAATTGTTAAAATCTAAAATTTCCAAATACCTCAAAGAATTTAATAAAAATATTAATAATAATTGTAATAAAACAAAACATTGCCAAATGATTATTTCATTTGTTTTGCAACAAACAAATACCTGTAATAGGTATGTTAATGTCGTAATAGTTATTCAAGATTAAATGCAATCTATGAATATTAGCATTGAATATTGCCAGAAGGCCCCATAGAACAAATAAGTAAACAACGCAATTCTCAACCGACAATATCAGAACAATATGGAGCAAAACACTGCCACAACATTACAAATATTACAACATAACCTAAAATTGTAAGTACTTAAACACAAATTATCAGAGTCAGGAACTAGAGAATTCATTTCACTAAAATTGTCGACGGTCCATTTCAACTCGGCGCCTTTGCCCTTAAATTAAAGTAGCTCTTATTGTTCTCGGTGCAAGGACGACTTTGTTCAAAGTTACTGACATAATAGAACACAAAAGGAAGTTCTGTTAAAGGATAAGGAAACTTGTGCTATCCGGTGTTACTATTGCAATTAAAAACGTTTAATTGTGTGCGAAGACTTACGCCGTTTCTAGTTTATTGCATATTTGAAGGTAATAACGTAAAATAAGAAAGAATGCAAAATGCAAAGTTATTGATAGTCCAGTTGATATCATTTATTTAAACTTAAAGAGTTTGTCTTGACTCTTTTCAAGTTACATGTTTAAATCGATTTGAAATTTTTCACCTGAAGGACTAGAAATTTCATTAGTACTTTAACACTTGAAGTTACAATAATTCGTTTGAAATGGTTACCAATAGTTTGACTAAAAATTAACTAAATTAATTTAAATAATAAATAGTTTCCCAGCACAAGTTGTTAACTGAGAATAAAGGTAATACCAAAAACTGTTATTGCAAAAAAATTGAAATAGAATCACCTATCACCATATTTAATGGGGGCCATCTTGGTAAGCACCAACCAAATTAAATAAATTTTCTATACGTGCTTCACATGAAATATGAACATAATATGGCACAATGAAACGATTTCATAATAAATGAGTCAAGTTATAAAGTTTAAATCAAAAATATATCCTAAATGTGAACAAACACCAAATTTTCTTTAAAATTTAACAAAAATGTTTCAGAACGACAAGACAGTCAATACTTGAGACACAGTTATATTTAATTCACTGCCTTTGTACTTCACATAATATAAAAATGTAATTTATTATAAATACCACGAAGATATACTTACACAAAACGTTTAAAATTTTCTTTTTAAATTGAAATTGCTACTTTGTTTCAAAATAAAAAGGTTAATTTGCATGTGAATTGTTATAAATAATTTACGAGTTTCAAATAAACGCTGATATATTTTTTATATGTTAATGTAGGTATAACATGGACAGCTGCAATTTCTCACAATTTCAATTTAAAAAAAATAGAATATCAATATACTATTGACATCGACATCTAAAGCTGCTTACTTCTGTTTTTATGATCATCATGATCTATCTGAATGTTGTTTTAAAAGTGATCCATCTTAAATAATATAATTATTCAAAAAAAAACAAAGATAGCTAGTTAAACGGAAAAAATTAGTCAATTTTGCATTTTAAATTATCCGTTAAAATTAGAAACATATCATACAAAAATCTAATAATAGTGCAGTCACATTAAATAACTTCTAAATGCATTTTAGTTAATTAATTTCAATTTCGCGAAGTAAAATCATCTGAAACTGTTTTAGTCAAAACATGACATAAATCCCCCTTGAACATCCTGAACTTTTAATGCAATTTTTAATAAATATTTACTAATTAATGTCTCTCAATAATTAATGATCTCAAAATTAAATTTAAATGCAACAATCCCTTATGGGAAACTCAGCAGCTCAGCAGCTTAGTGCTTCAACTTTCGATATAACTAATAATACAACCTCAAGAAACAACGACAAAGCAGTCCTTAGCTACTCTTAGAGTAAACTATGCTTTTATATAATTTAGTTTATATACTTTATGTTATAGTATTAGCTATTATATTTAAAATTAAATTCCTAAATTACTCAGCCGCTAAGTGTCTCAGAATGCGCCCATTGACAAATTATCTCAAATTTAACTCAGCGCAAAATAAAGTTATTTTTAATTGAATCAATTAAGCTAATTAAATAAAGTTCTTCATACAATCATTAATAATTTTTTACAAAGCTTTTTATCCTCTTCGGCGAACATCCATTTAATTACCTGTCAAGTCGTTATTAAATTTAAATTTCATACTCTTTTTTTTCCAATATCAATATCTTTTAACTTATCATCGGGTAATATTTAACAATCCTTTTATAAATTAAAAGTTGTATTTGTATAAAATTTAAACAAAAATTTAATGTTCCCAGTTGAGTTGGGCTTACAAAAAAAGGTCAGATTATTATTTGAGAGATAGTTATTATATTATAATTAGGAAATTTGAAAGGCGAAATATTATATTATATTGCAAAAGATACTATGAATAGAGCAGAGCCATAGGCTACTGATTAGAGCAATGGGTGAATTTAAAGATGATATCGTAACCGTGAGTTTACATCCCGACCATGTTAACCTGATTTTTTCCTACTGTTCCTCTCTTACAAAAAGGTTATAAACTCAAGTAGGTTTAGGACTTAAGGGTGGATATATAGCTTTTTACCAAATTTTTTTGTAGCTAGACAATACAACGAATCTTTCTGATTAATCTTCTTTTTCAAATGCCATACCCTATGGTGTGCGTAGGCGATCACTTGTCTGACGCCAAGAAGACCCTATAATTAATAGGGTGCTTTCACGTTACCTTCCCCATAGCCCACATATACTTTGGGCCTTAGATTACAGCAGTGTATTCGACGCGACCAGGATTTGTACTGTACAACCAAAATATAAGTACAATTTTTTTTTAGCTTTGTTATAAGTTCTTGTCGTCGATGAAACTAATAAACTAGTAAGAAAATACTGAATTAGAGAAAATAACAGAAATTGATAACTAAAGTTGAGATTTATTGTATAAACAGATCTTTGGGAATATAGGACACTTTAGGTAGAAAAAAACTACTCTGTAATTGCCGACGTTTCGCTCAACCTTATTGTGAGCTTCTTCAGACACTACCTAAAGTGTCCAATATTCCCGAAAATCTGTTAATACATTAAATTGGGATGGACGAAAATGCATTTGTAACGTTGAATTTATAAACACTATGTAACTCGATAAAATTGAAATTTTTTTTAGATTAACCAACGATAGAATTTAATTTCACAATCGAATTAGCCAAGTTCACTTATAATGATGTATTGGTTTTTGAGTAATCGTGCCCGCCAATTTTCAAAATGTAGTTTCGAGTAAATTGATGTTAAAAGTTTCAAGTACAAAAAATAATTCTTTTAAAATTAACAGCAGTTTAAAGTTATTATGCTAGTTTTGATAAATATTGTAAACCCTTTGCTGCTCTGTAATGGCTTTGTTGACCTAGCCACCTATCCGAAGCTGCCTGTTTGCTTTTCAACCTTCTTTTGAGCTACGTTTGGTACATTTCCTTCTGGTAATTGTTTAATTATGCAATTTACTATTTTATGATAATTTTTAAATACTTAGGTACTTAAACAGTAATTTTGTATATAAATTAAATAGTTTTAATTTATTAAATTATGGAAAATATTTGACATTGTAATCTGGAATTTTTCAAACTCAATTTTATCGAATTTGGCTGAATAGTGATATTCAATCTCTAATAGTTTTCATTTACTATTGATATAAAAAAATTAAAAAATTTGACTACTCTATACTAAACCTTTGTAAGACAATTTCAACAGTTTTAATAATTTTAATTCCAAAAGTTAATAAGAACGAAGGGACAATTAAAAAAAAGTTTTAGTTTTTCTAGGGTCCATTTCACAGCGGAATTAATACCAAATATCTATTTCAAAGTAATATCATAAGTAATTAATGTTAAATTTACTTTAAATTAAAGATTTGCTCTTACAATAAATATTTAGTTGGAACTTACCCGCAAAAACAGCTAGAATTACATCCAATACAGGTATTTGTGACACTATTTGTTTTTACAAATATTTTAGGTTTATTTTTCTATCTTAAAGTTAACAGTTAACAACAGTGATTGTGGATTATATTGTAACAGCTTCTCTCAATACTCACGAACGCAATTACAAGGTTTGTTTACTTGACTTTAGTGACCTAACATAAATTAAATAGATGTTTTTTACTTTTTTATCGAGCCGACAAAATAAATCAAAATAAAATAATTGGATAAATAATCTTATTTTTTATGAAATTATTATTGTTGCGTACAAGAAATATTCAAATAATTACAATGTCATTATCATTTTATAGAACTAAACTTCTATTAACTTCTTCTTAATTTAAGATTTCAGGAGGCGTAAATTCAAATAAAAAATAGTATTATTATTATTATAAGATCGTTTTCGTTTGAATCTGTGAAAAACAGTAAAACTAAAAAGTATAAAATTATTTAAAATATAAATAACATGAAAAATTATTCTTTTTAATTCCCGCTTCCCACTGAAAAAGTATTAATTTAAACATTTTTTTTACATTAATACTTATATATTAGATTGATACGGTTGAGACACGGTTGTTGTCAATAAGCGATTTTTATATTATTTTATATAAGTGTAATTGCATTTAGACAGACAAATTTATGAATATATACTAATTAAAAAGTTAAACTCGTATAGCTGATCAAGCGCGTCATTATGGCAACTATGATTTAATCGTTGAGATTCATTTCAAACAAGCAATTATATAATTAAACGGAATATAATAAAAACAAAATAATAATATAACATAACAGCAAGTTTTTAAGCGCTCTATACAATATACTATAACATAACATCACAACTTGACAGCGAAACACGTTATTAGGATTAACTGATAAAACAAAACCTTCACGTTTTGTGTAAGAGTTTCAGAACGATTTGGCTGAATTTATTTTTCTTTGCTTCTAAGGATAGCATTTCTCGTAGCTTTATTTTAATGTATCACAAGGGGTAGGATGACATTTCATATTATACAGTTAGGGTAGCTAGAGGTGAGAGATGAGAAGTAAAATGTTCATAATTGAATAATCTTCTTTTCCTTCCCTTAAATAGGTTCAAGTATTTTCTTCTGAAATTAATATTTTTTATTACCCTCGTTTGGTGAACAATTTTTATAATCGTAGCCGGTTTATCAAAATTGTGAATAAAAAGCAGTCAAAAATGAAATATCAATAGTTTTGAACATATTCAATTTTTGCTCAGATGCATAAACAGTCCCTCCCATATTATTAAATATTTCATTTTACGGCTATAAACACCTGTGCTACTAGTAGAACATGTAGCTTCACTATTTCAATTTAAAATTTTTATTGCTGCAAGTTAAACTGCTAATATATGGATTATTAAGAAAAAATATGAAGACGTGAGAGTTTTCAGAATTTTTTACAATTAAAGAGAAAATTTACAGTTTTAATTTAATAGTACGTAGTAAGGTGTTCTTGAAGTTAATGAGAAATAATTTACCTTTCCTGTAAATTTATTTTGCAAATATAAATTTACTAAACCGTGTTTTGCAAATTATTAGAAAAGAGTTGCGGTAGATTGCCGCACAATACTTTTTTTGCTAAATTTAGAAGTAACTCGTAATTTTCGGTGATATAAGAAATAGCAAAGTAGGATGCAATCATAAAGTTTATATATGAGATGATACTTCACAGCGATGAGAATGCTTTTAAAGACAGTTTCAAATACGAATGCGAGTAATTAAAGTACTTTAATGGATTCCGAGGGGATTGCAATATAACCTCGGTTACTTAAGGTATTATTTCATTCCGTCTCTCGGTAGTTCCTTTTGTTATTTTTAGAAAAAACGTTTCTTTGAATCACAACATCGTTTTTAACAATTTTAACATAATTGCGTCCTAAGTTAACAATTGGGAAGTCAATTCAAAATTAAAGGAAACGGTTTGCAATATCACTGAATGACACACTAGCATGCTGACCAAGATGGTCGATCAAGCCACCGGACATAATAAATTAAGTAGCGTTTTAAAATTATTAAAATGTTATATTGCTTATTAAAAATGAAAGAATTAAGCGTAGGACTAAAGTCGACATAAAACATGAGCTTTAAAACTGCGGCAGTCATAAATGTTAATATAAAACTTTTTGCTGTCTGTAAGTTGAAGTTAATAACCCAGTAACATAGGTATTAATTTTTGAAACTGTGCGGCGTAAAATGTAATGCTACTTTTCAAAAGTTTTTCTCCAGGAAAAACAAACTTACCTAAATTAGTTCAAAGTATATTTTTAATAATACCAACAACAATGACACCGAGAACTTATAATTTTTGTAAATAGACAACGAAGATGTCGAGTTAATAATTAAAGTTGAACATAAACCGTGTGACTTTTGCAATAAAGTTTGTTTCAAGCTTCATCGCATCATTTAAATTACTTTTCTCATGATTGTCAAATTTTGACATAGTATTAATTATATGTTCTAAACTTAATATAATATCTACAATGATAGATCAGTTACTTAAAATTATACAATTTGCAAACATTACTACGTTATTGATCGAAACAGTTCCGTAATTAATTTAGCTTCCAAAACACATTTAATTATAGTAAGGGAAATTGATTACCAGGGTAGTTCAAATAAAAACAGAAAAACTACCTATGTATATCGTTTTATAATTTAAACGAATTAAGGTTTTTGCAAGTAATGACCTTCCAAGGGTCATTAATCAAACACAGCGTGTGCTGGTGTATATGCATCGCGATATGTTATTGGTCACCCGAAGAATTTTTGTCTTATTAAATTTGTTTAGAGCACTTAATTGCCGCATGCAGTTGACAATTTGCTGTGTAGATGAGTGATGGAATGTATGATTCGATCATGCAAAAGATGCAACAACTTTCGTAACTTATGGGTATTGTGCACACAATGTAAAACATTAAAACGTACATTACTATTAAAAATGTTCCATGTACAAACATATAATAGATGACAGACTTTGTATCCGTTGCGCGTTTTGCCAATATAGGAAATCCTAGTCATTGATTTTTATGGCAATTTTATACCGATAATACGTGACCGTATTGCAGCGCTGGTACTATAATAGATGGTTTTAGTTTATAAATGGAGTGTTTAATGTCGCGTAAAGTAAAAAAAGGTACATAATTTAAAGCAAAATTTCAATAGACCGATTCTAACCGTTTCGTCACTTTTGTTCCAAAGCAATATTGGCTAAATCTAAACTCCAAATATTTGGACATCACATCACCATAATATTTATATCGAAACACACTATACATATTACACAAATAATATCTTACAACTTGAATAAAAAGGGGTCGTGTAGTACTGTAGTAGAGACTTAAAATTGGGATGTGGATTATGTGCTATTAGGGAGTCGTCAATATTAAATGCAATAACGGTTGGACCTGGATTTCCATAAGTAGGGTAGATAAGCTTAAAAATAATTCCTAATTATTACCTTTCCTTTCCTAATAGAAACCTGGTAAAAAGAAACCCCGTAATTAAAGTTAAACATTGCGGAGTTTATTCTGCATTAATTATTATTATGATAAAAACGTCTTAGATTCTAACTTTCTGCAATGTACCTAAAATAATTACACCAAAAATTATTTGCTTTTAAGTCATGATTACATAATACAAATTTATTAAAATTTTGTGCGGTTGTAGATTCAAAAGCATTACATTCTAGAATTACTTCTACTAACAAATCTACTAAAAGTCTTAGTAGGGTAGTGTAATTATTATAAATTTCTACGTACTGTTCCCCTTGTTTAGGTTTTATAATGAAGACTTGTGAGCACCTTTGTAAAGATGTAGCATAAATAATAGAGTTAGCACAGAAAATGTATTTTACAACAAATGTACATATACATAGGTACAAGAGTTATTTTACAAGTTAATTACAATGCAATCGTTTCAAAACTTAATAATTTAATACCATTTACACAACGTGCATTTTATATAATTACACAGGGCAAAATACAGTGGTTAGAATATACACGGTTTATCGACGTGTTAAAATAACCTACCTATTCCTTAAAATATACTGTTAACTTGGCTATTATTTATGCAATGTGTTAAACTCGTCTAATTCCGTTATACAGGGTAAACTTGGCCATCTATTTTGAGAATTTAAATTATTAAATTTCAAAATTCAATCCTAAACTGAAAATTTTTGAAAGATCTGTATCTCTTGCAGCTATTGCATTATTACTTGTCAGTATTTTTATGTAAAAATAACTTTTGTTGTCTTCTCGACATGTACATACGTATGTTTGTACTCGCAGTAACATGACACAATGATACTTTATTTAATGTAAAGTAAAGTAAGTTTATTTAAACTTTGAAATTCTCAAGTTACTTCAATGGAACATGTATCTAAAGAAAAACAACAAACAAGTGATTCAACAAGTTAGTGTTTAAAAAGAACTTCGTTTTGAGGCAAAAATTGTTATTTACACTAAAACATAATCCAATGAGCACTTTGAAAATGGGAAAATTATAATGGATGATGAAATAAATGGAAAATCATTAAGAAGAAGGTCACTACCAATTTCATGTACTTAATATAATTTTTAATTGCATTTTACTGTAAAACAGTTCTTGATATTTCACTATAAACTATCTATCAGCAACTATAACAAATACAATATACATAAATTTATCTTGAAAGGTGTAGACGAAGCGAACATTCAAAATTGCTATGCTGTCACGGATTTTTATGTAGACAATTTAATTCACTATTAATGAGCAATTATTACAAAATTGATCACATGTCTGTACTCTTTATGATGTGAACTTTATCAGAAACTCCGGTAAGTACAATTGAAATTTACAAAATCTTTGAATATTACTTATCCTCAAAAAGAAAAACGACAAGTTATTATGCCAACGAGAGAAACTATTGCAGAGTTGCAGATAAGGTAAATTATAACCGTTGGCTTTCGTGCAGTTACTGCGTACATTTTATCTAACTCTTTCGTTGAGAATTTAAATTCTGCATTATCCGGAAAACTAAAGCTCTTGTTTCATGTTTTCTCAAATTTCCCATTTCAGAACTAATACTACTTCTGCAATTTTAATATTTTTTGTGACAAAATATAATCCACTCTAATTACTAAATTGCAAAAGCCTTGATCGTCATATTACTACAACTTAGTAGAATGCTTGCTCCCTTTCTCTTAGAACGAAGCAGCAGATCCTGCTAAATGTCTAAACATTTACAGTTTCATTTGCAAACTTCTAGACTTTATGAAATATGCAAGAAATTCAATCTTGCAATAAGACAATGTGATTTACGTTTGATCTAAAGAAGTTCACCGATTACCTTATTATTTAAATTTCTTCGTAAGTCATCTTGGCTTGAGCGGAAGACCGTTAATTTAATTATGGCGTGGTGCTCAGCTTTGGATATCTATTAATTTTATTGTTAAGTAATAAAGTTGGATCCAACTACTGCATCTATATCTACTTCTTGATTTAATTTAAAATTGGCAGAAAAGACAGAGGAAGCTGCACGTATCGCAGAACCACTTCATTCAAACAAATTTCAAAAAATATCAATCTTTTAAATATCAATCTTTTCCTCTCTCTTCTTTTTATTATATAGTTTGTTTTGAATATTATTTAGTTATCATGCACCTATTAACAATTTGAACCAAACAATTGATTTCTTGGTAATATCTGAGATAAAATATTTCAATTAATCTCTACCTATTTCGAATGTAGTTTCCAAAATAATCTAATTTGTTTGTATAGTCGTAATCACGCTAAATGAAGCTTGCACAATTATTGCTGTGTCAAAACTGAAACAATTACGACACATTCATAAAGTGTGTCTTTTTTGCATCTGTGTTATTGATTAAAAATTTGGGAGGGCAGTTGTCGATGCTTGGTTCAGATGGTTGTGACGTAAGCTTCATTATTCGTAATGACGACTATACCAATTTCCACTTTCATTATTTTCATTTGTATCAATTTCGTTTTTGAAATATTTAAAAATATTGAATTTTGAAATATTGAATCCAAAAAAAAGTCTAAGGTCCAGTATTTCAGTTGCTAGTTAAACTAAATTCAAGTATTAAACTACGTTTATGGCTACCTGGTCAGATTGGATTGGTCAGATACCGAGTTTAAACTCTGATCTAAGTTTAAACCACAACTGAAATACCAGCTCTAAGTCCTGTATATTTTTTAATATTTTTATTTGTTCTCAACTGAAATTTCACTTTCATGTAACATCGCATATTAAAATGTTTAACCAGAGATGGCGTAATTAAATTTGTAGGGCTAAGATCTTTTATTATTGTAAATCTTGGTTTTCTATTAAAATTATTTACAATTTTTGTAAACTTATTTTAAAAATATTTACATTAAAATTCTTTGGGCACTCCTCCCCACGTAATTTTGTAATATTTTTCAGACCATCCTCTTCTAAAAATCCCTAGTTAAGCAATGGATTCTTTATAAACAAAACAAGAATGAAAATATAACTTGTTACGCCTATAAATTGGCGCAACGTAAAATTTAAAATTATTAAAAATATTCCATAGAAATCATAATCCGCAACCTTAAATGTAATAAAACGAGCTAATCAAAATTAATGCATAATCAGAGATTCCGTTGAAACCGTGTGGGATATGTATTTTTAGCACTCGATTATAATATAAATTATTTTGCTTATAAGTTTCCGTTAAAACTGTGTGGGATTTGCCTGCCAGCATCTTTGAGGGTCGAGCGATTGATAAGGAAATATATATAAGTCATAACATGCGATTGGGAAGATAGTACCGGGTAGACCGTCAGGGAGTACTGACTCGATCACCACACCATGGCTACAAGCCCGTGTCATTCAATTATAATTTGAAATTGTTTAAACCAGTGCTGGGTTAATTCGTGGGTTCGACTCGGTATTCATGATTATGGTACTGGCAATGGTTGAGCTATTATAATCCGGACCAATCCTTTGTAGTCCGAAAAAATTGTAACCCCATGAATCCGATAAGTAATTAGTTCGAGAAAATGTTAATGTTTGGAACATTCAAAATAATGTGTGATACTAGTGGTTATTGAATGTATTGGTCGCGCGAGCCGGTTTATAATTAAAAGATGGGTGAAGTCAACTCTCTTGTTCGTGGAGTCCATAAAGGAACGTATAATCGACTTCAACATCCTAATTTGGGAAAGGCGCGCCTTGGTAACGTAGATTAGTTGAAGAATTAATTTGTAAATTCCGTACATTTAGGAAACTGCTTAAGAATTCCGATGGTACTCGTAATACACTTACAAGGTAAATGTTGTAATATTTAGTTAAGTTCGGAACAACAGCTGGAGATTTGGATGACAGCAAATTAATTGGATTATGGAAAAGCGTCGCGGTAATTCCGTTTGGCATGAGCCAAGTTAGTGAAATTTGGTTATTTTCGAAATTTATGTGGATTGTAGTCATTTGGAAATTGTGGAAATTTTGTATATTTAACCGTTGTATTTGTTGATTGATTTATAAATTTAGTAAGCTGGATCCAAGCCCTTTTATAAATTTGGTGATAATTTTGAATTAAGTTGTTTGATGCTCGTATTAAACAATTACTGTTTAACTGTAACCCAAAATATAAAAGTTACATATATAGTTACAAACAAAATTTATAATTTTTGGTACAAAGTGTAAAATGGATCGAGAATTTCGAAATATTCCTCTTTTTTGAGAATTTTTAAAATATTTCAAAAACAAAATGAGTATACAAGCAAAAATTAAAAGGATTTAAGCGAGATATATATTTTTTAGATTATTTTGAATTCAAAATGGGGAGTGAGACACGTGTATAAACCACTTTCTCAAAATTAAAAATCAAATAATTAAATATATTGTGCAAATCATGTGTTAATTATGTATTCTTTAAAAAAAAACATATGCACTTGAAGAGTGGTCCAATGCAAGAAGTTACCATGTATGTCACTTTTTGGCAGCTATGAGATAAATGACGCTATCTATCCAGCGTTTCACGCTCTATCAAGTGGTTGATTCAGTTTGACTGTAAAAAAATTTTAATCGCGTAAACAAATATACAGTCGTCATAATGGTTGGACCATTTCAACGCAAGAAGTTACTAAGTCTGAACAGTACGTAATTTCAACGGAAAAAGTTTCTAAGTCATCAAGCTGATCAGCAGTGTAATGTAACCGATTTTTAACTTTAAAGATCGTAACTTGCTTATCAGCATAATCTAAGAACATCACAAGCAAATTTGAAGCACAATGATGGTTCCATGAAAAAAATTTTTTAAGTTAAGTGGCTTATATATTTTGTTCATCTTGGTTCTGTGAATTTTTAATAAATTACATCGAATTTTGAAAATCATATATGTTTTTTTCTTCAAACTTGTTTCCACTTATTTTATGTATTGACAGTATAATTTTGAAATAGTATATTTTTTAATAGTATATTTTATAATTTAAAAGGGAAATCCAACACAAGATGTTTCTAAGTCAAAATTTTGAAAAAAAATTTGGAGCTTACCACATCTCATATTGAAAATTTAAGGTACGTATATCTGCCCTTTTGTCATAGAAAATCATTACAAAAAAAAATCAAGTCAATACGAAAATTCACCATGTTTAAATTTGGCTTTGAAAACTTTAAAATGGATTACTTCATAACACGAAAAAGGTACTTAGTAACTTTTTGCATTGAACCCTTCACTTATTGTTTTAGAATTATCGCGATTTTAATATAATATAATATAATATATGCATTTATTAAGAGGTATATATGTTACGGTCAATGACGTAAATTGGGCATTGACGTCAATGGCCGGGCAATAACGTCAATGCTCATTTACGCTGGCCATTAACGTCATTGACCGGCCATTGACTTCAACGCCCGTTAACGGTGGGCAATGATGTAAATATTTTTATTTGATTGTAATATTTACGTCTTTGGCCGGTCAATGACGTTAATGGCCAAAATGGATTGGACAATGATGATATTATAGAATTACTACTATAAAGATATTTACGTACATATGTTGTATTCATTGTATTATAATATAATATAATCATTTATTAACAAAAATAATAAAAATTAAAAAATAATGGAATAAAATTTTTTATTCAGGCACGGGAGTGACCCATGGCTCTTAGGATTGCAAATTTGTTTGCTGGCGCGATACGCACATTTATATTTTTACATCCACCCCTGCAATGACAACGCTTGTAACCGTGGTTTTCTAAAACACTGCTTTCAGCTTCTGCTTGTCTAAGAGTAATATCATTTTCTTTGGTCGTATCACTAACATTTTCTAAGAAAATTAACTTTTCAGTATCCTTTAATAGCTAGTATTAATTGCAAAGGCACATTTAATATATTACTTTTAGATGGATTCTTCAGAATAATAATTTCATCATTGCCTACCCTGTATTGGACATTGACGTCATTGCCCGGACAATGATGTAAAAACCACACATAAAATTTTAAATGTCAACATTGCCCAAAATGCATGGTCATTGACGTCAATGGCCGGTCAATGATGTCAACGCCCAACTAAGCTGGGCATTAACGTTATTGTCCGGCCATTAACGTTAATAGCCGAATTGTCATCATTGACCGTAACATATTGTCGTGTTCCAAAATCCTCAATTTGATTTTTTTTTAAATTGATTTGTTTTTGTAACAAATAATTGTTGCGAGTTTGTAAATAATTTTGTATTTGCTGTTTTTCCCGCCAAAGAATGGTAGTGGCAGCAATGGGTGGTGGAAACCAGGCTTTTTGCCAAAAATGGCTGCCAGAAGCGGCAAGAAAATTCTTGTCTCCTAAATTTGTTTAAATTTTGTTAAAAAGTTTTGTAATTTGCGAATAAAAGTTATTTTGGTTTACGTAAGTGACTTTGTATTATTTAAATTGAAGTTTGTCCCAATATTGGACGAAGATTGAATATTTTGAGATTGAAAATTTGGAAGCTAGACGATTATAAATTGAATTACTGATTTTGGATGATTTTGAAGAATGATTTTTCGAAAGGATATTTTAAAAGTTAATTAATTAATTTGTATTATTTCGAAAAGTTAAATAAAAATTTTAAATTTAAAACCATCGCGGAAAGGTTAGATACCGGGACCACCTGGGTCGAGTTATCTCGTCGATTTGATTTTATATTGGGTATTGAATTTATTGAGTATCATTAATGTTCCCATTTTATATTAAAAGTTTAAAATTTAAATTAAGTTAGTTTGAAAATTGGATTTGGAAAATTTTGGAAATAAATAACATTACAATATATACAAAGAAAATAATCTCTATAAAAGATGATTTCTAACAAGTTAGATTTTCAAATCACCTTTCTCAGCTAAACTAACATTCGGTATAAAAAAAATACATACAAATACATAATGTAGATAAATTACATACATAATTATAGAAACAACATATTTGAATTCACATACCCAATCACTGCTCCAACCGCAGTGCGTTGCATAAACCACGACGGAAACATATCAGACTCTTCGATTCCAAAAAGAGTCGTCGATACCTTTCAATGAGTCTCGGCGCCCAACATGCAAAGCAGTGTTCAAATTTTCTTGTACAGTGCGAAAGTATATCAAAATTACCCAAATCACGCAGTACCCGAGAGTAACAACTAGTACGAGGCCAAATCATATGTCGGAGATGTATCGGTTCCCCACTATTGAGTATTTTAAAAAGAAGAATTCCAGCCAGTAACAAAAAGCGCTGGTCAATTTTCAGGATATGAAGATCACGATAATATGGTGTAATGTGATCATACCTGTATATTGAGATGTTATTTTTATTTTAATAATAATAAATTTATAAATATTTGAAAATTACTAATTTTGCAAAATCTTTTGCCTCGACTAACATCAGGGTAGGAAACTCTTACCTCTTTCAAGCCTTCGATATATTCTTTTTGCAAAAAAATAATCAATCAGATCTTACAACGACAATAAATTTATTAATTTCACAAAATCCAAAAACATGCGACACTTTTCGCCAAAGAACCCAATACTAAATACAGTGTTCAAAAATAAAGTTTCATTTATAATTTGACACTTATTCCAGTCGGCTCTAAACTTTATTTCTGAAACCCTCATTTAACAAAAAATATTTTTTATGTACAAAATCATTCATAAAATAATTGTTACTGTTCCTTTTAATAATAATTAAGTTTAAAAGTTTATGGTTTAAAATAATTTTTCTTTTCTTTGCCACACGTTTAATTTTTTAAAAAAACTGTCTTACTCACTTGTTGTATCGCTGTAAAATTTGTCTTCATCAATAATTCAAATAATGGTGGTTCATCTAAATAATATGCGTCCTTCTTTAATTTTCATGTACTTAGTGTCCAATTTTGTTTTTGACCGTCTTCCATCTAGCATAATATGATATTTAAACCCATATTAATCCAAATTACATTTTCAATAATCATTTTTCGATGATGTTAAATTTTATTACTGGAATTTTACGTTTTCCTCTTTTATATTTTCAAACAACCATCCACCATATTCTCTTTCCAGCTCGCTTATCACCTTTTTAGTGCCAACCTTCTCTTCAAAATTTTTATCACTCACTATTTAAATGTTTTGGCGGCAAATCGTTACTTTAAATTTTAATACCTTTGTACATAAAACCTAAACTTTATAATTCTAAACTGATTCCTTTTAGATTTGTGAAATCATCTTGTCCGTTCATTGCAGGACTTTCATTAAAATTAAAATTAATTTTTAAAAAAATACCAAAAGCTTATACATTCGAGGAACTACACGGAGATGTTAGTCTTAGCTTCGAGGACCGCAACTTTTTCAAAAATAATTAATTAAAATGTAAAATAACATGACATCTTTTTCCCCCCAAAGTTTGTAGGTCAAATTTTTGATTGGAACAAGTGAGAATAAAATTTTATCAACAAACTTTTAATGTCATAAGGGTCAATTTTACCCAAAAATACTTTTTAACTAAAATTGTAAACAACAAAATTAAAAATGTATGCCAAAACAACTAAAATGAAATTTGATTGTTTCATAAAACTTAAATGAATTTTCTCTTTTTAAATGCAATAGCAATAAAATTAAATTATGCATTAATGTACAAAAATAAGTTTACTCAAAATAACAAAAATTCAAAAATTTTCTAACACAATCTTTCAGTGTTTTTTTATGAAATTAGCTCAGGACTCATCATCCTGTTCCTTCTCGTAGAGATACATTAGGTCCAAATGGAATCGTCCACGAATTTGCCCTGAATCTGGATGTCTTAGCTCATATGAACAATCACCTAATATCTTATTAACAATGTAAGGCCCTTCATAAGGCAGTTGCAATTTTAAGCATTGATTTGCCGAGCGTTTGCCAACACGTAAGCTCTTTATAATGACCAGTTCGCCTATTTCAAATGAGCATCTTTTCTTTATTTTCGCATTCATCTTTTTTGTATAGTTTTCACTTCTTATTTTAATCTTATTCCGAACCTCTGATAATACATCTACAAAATCTTTTTCCTTTTGGTCTTTTACCCAAGGTCTTTCTGGTTTTTGACCTAGCATTATAAATATTGGCGTTTCTTCTGTTACGGTACTCGGAGTTTCGTTCATAAATTTCTCAACAAATGGTACTTTATCAAACCACGCTGTTTGATCCCGATAAACTAGCAAACGTAACAACTTAGTAGCCTCACCGACGTAGCGCTCGCTTAAATTACCCTGAGGGTGTCTGATAGAACAAAATACTACTTTTATCCCTTTATTATTAAAATGTGCCCTAAACTTGCTATTATTAAAATATGTGGCGTTATCTGCTAAAATGGTTGTTGGTTTTATTATTTCCTTGCAAAAGCTCTCTAATTTTTCAATTGAAATATCAGTAGTACATGCCGCGGTAGGGTACAGTTTAAGAAATTTACTAAACGCATCTACGACCACTAAAATATTTTTTTGGTTTGGACCACTAGGTATTAAATTACCAATGTAATCAATTGCAATCAATTGACCTGGATATTCAACTTGCACACTTTTTACAATATTTTGATTATGAAAGTTTTTAAATTTACCTAATGTGCACAAATTACACTGATTAATTGTTTTTTTTATTATACGCGTATCTTTTTTTGCAAAATAGTTTTCCCTAAACATAAGCCATGTCTTACGCATGCCCATGTGCCCAAATTTGAGATGCAATTTTTGACATATTGCTATAGTTGCTTTCTCATCTACTACGTATAACTCTAATCCCCTCAGTAATCTTATAATAAATCCGTCTTTTATGCAATAATGTTTGTTTTCATTTTCTGGTTTGTTTGCCAATTTTTGTTTTAAATCGTTAAAGCAAGGGTTATTTTGTGCCTCACGCACATATTCATTAGTAAAAGGCTTCTCATCCGTATGAAATTTATTTAGAGCTATCAAAATATTTTTTACATAAATCTGGTTTGGATCTTTCCTGCTTAGTACATCCGCAACGATGTTATCTTTGCCCTTTATAAACTTAATTTCGAAATCAAACTCTTGAATAAGTAGAGACCAACGGTAAATACGATTGTTGGTAAATTTAGTTTTCATAAGAAAAGTTAAAGCAGAATGATCCGTGTGAATCTCAAAACGGTTACCTATTAAATAAAATTTTAATTTACCCAAAGCATACACTATAGCCAACATTTCTTTTTCCGTCACAGTATAATTTATTTCTGATTTTTTTAATGTTCTTGAAACAAAACAAATGGGTACTTCCCCCCCGTCATGAATTTGAACTAACGCAGCGGCTATCGCAAAATCAGAAGCATCGGTTTTTAATACGAATTTTTTTATTAAAATTAGGATGAATTAATGTCATGTTTTTAAAAATAGTCTCTTTCATTTGTATAAATGCAGTTTCTTTATCTTTGCCCCATTTCCATTTAACATTTTTCTTTAACAAATCAATTAATGGCAATACAATATTTGAATAATTGGGAATAAATTTCTTGTAATAATTCATCAGCCCTATAAATCCCCTAAGTGATCGTAAATTATTCGGACGTGGATAATTATGAATTTCTTCTAGCCTTTTATTATCTATTTCTACACTTTGAGATGATACTTTATATCCTAAATAATTAACTTTACTTTTGTAAAATTCGCACTTTTCTAAATTTAATTTCAAACCTGCATCTTTTAGAGCTTTCAAAATTATTTCCAAATGTTTGTGATGCTCTACTTCATCCTTACTAAATACAATCATATCATCTACGTAGTGCTCACAAAATTCTTCATACCTTTTTAAAATATTTTGCATTGCCTTAACCAATGCTGAACAACTTGTCGACAAACCGTATGGCACGACTAAAAATATAAATGTGTGTCCGTCTACTGAGAAACCGGTATACTTTTGAGAATCTTTATCCAGTTTTATAAGCCAAAATGAGTTTTTTAAATCTAATTTTGTAAAAAAATTTTTATTACCTAATTTTGCTAATAATGTGTCAATATTTTGAGGTGTTTCAAATTGAGGTTTTGTGATAGCGTTTAAGGCCCTGGCGTCGAGGCACAATCTAATGCTTCCGTCTTTCTTTTTGACAACTACAAGAGGATTGAGGTATGCAGTGGAAGATCTTTTAATAATTTTATTTTCCACCATTTTATTTAATTCTTCCCATACCTGTTTCTTATAAGCATAAGGGATTGGATAAGTTTTACACTTAAATGAGGTTTCATTTTCAATATGTAATTTATGCGCATAATTTTTTGCAAAGCTTGACTCATTTGATTGATTTTTGATTTCAATGATTGATTTTTATACAACATTTCTTTAACAATTTCAATGTAATTATCTTCGCAATCTAACAATTTACCTTCCCACATTTTACCAAGATTATCTTTTTCAATTATTAAATTATCAACTCCTTCTTTTTCCCTAACTAAATTATCCCTAAACTCTTCATCATTATTCCCATTAATATCATCAACCATATTCCTACCTACATTAATCTTATTAATAATTATTCCATCTCCCTTACTATCTACTAAATTTTTATCCCCTTCTTCGCGAATCCATTGAATTTCTTCCTGTTGTATCCTAATCAATTCATTAGGAACATCTATTGTCATTCCAAATCTGCTAATTATGTCTATGCCCAAAATGCATTGTAAACTCAATCCACCCATAATCAAAATACTATCACTAATTTCTCTTGTACCTATTTTAATTTTTGCTACCACATTTTTATTGACACTTGAAAATTTTTTATTGTTAGCTGTTACTAAATTAACAGCTTTAGTTCTTATTATTTGATTTTTAAAACTACTTTTATTTTTCTCAATAATATCCTCATTTAATAAAGATAATTCTGCCCCAGTATCTAATAAACATTTTACATCAATATTATTAATTGTCGCTTGTATGAAAGGTAGAGTTTTTAAACTTTCATTTTGAGTGTAGTTAAGGTTTTCTTCATTGATAAATTCTCTGGGATGTTGATAAGAATTTATCATGAAGGCCTTCGGTTCATCGTTTACTGAAAATTTGAAGTGGTTGCTCCTACAGTAGCAGCCTCTTCTACGTTTGATGTAGCTATATTGTTTATGTTTATTTCCTGATTACTTGACCTCGCGTTATCGTTCATAGGTAATCTATCATTCGTATGGGCATTGTTGTTAAAATTTTCGCGCGAATTATCATAAGAATTATTAACCCTATTGTATTGCGGTCTAAAATCATATCTACCATATTGTCGACCTCTACCTTCATTTTGATGACTATTGCCTCTTTGATAGTTAAAATTGTTGTTATGATATCTATTGCGCTGTTGGTTATAATCATTGTTATTATTTTGTTGGAATCCGTTATAAAATTGATTTCGTGAATAATTGTTATGTCGTTGATTATCATTATTTGGATAACCATTTCGTGTACGATCATGGTATCTATTACTAAAATTATTGCTATTCTCGTTACGATTGTTTTCATAAAATTGTCTGTTAGGATGATCAGGATAATTTATAACTTTTTGATTGAAATTTTGTTTATAATGATTCCCCCCTGTTCCTTCTTCCACATAATCACTATCAAAGCGCCTAAGTAAATTTGTGAATTGCTCAATCGTTTTTATATTTTCAATTGTTACTCTATTAATTATTTCGCGGTCATAATGTCGCGATAAATACCGAACAATATCTTTTTCATCAAACGGAGGATCCAATTGCTGTACAGAATTAATAATTTTTTCTGCATAATAATTTCTATTTCCTATCCCCCTATACTTTCCCGTCATTAATTCATTTCTAATCCTTTCTTGTGCTGCCTCATCCCAATACCTTTTTAAAAACAAAGTTGAAAATTCATCGAAAGTATCAAACCTATCATGAATAACACCAAACCACTCTTCCGATGTACCTTTCATCATACCACGTATCATGCTTTTGAGTTTTGCCGAGTCTGTAATTTTATCGGTTAATTGTGCAACACTTTTTAAAAATTGTTTTGGGTTCATACCCCCCTGTCCATAAAATTTTATCTTACTTTCCTGATAAAAGTTCCACGTTACATCGTTCACGATTGATCCACCCCCAGTAAAATCGCGGTAATCGATACTAGAAATATTCGAATTTCTTATTTTGGTTAAGTCGCTTTTTAGTTCGTTACATTTAAATTTGACTTGTTTAATATCGTATTCATGTTTTACTAGTTCCTCGACTACTTTGTGCTCTAGATCATTTACTTTGCTGCTTACGTTTAGCTCGATTTTATTTATTTGTTTTTCGTGTACTTCTATTAATTTTTTTGCAATTTCATCGTCTTTTACAAACGATGGATTAAGCGTCATGTCTAACATTTTATTCATCACATCCTTTCACTTTTTTCAATGCTCTCCCGCAATTGATCTCGCGTTACCGTATTGCTTATTTTTTCATTAAACATTTCTTTTGTGACTGATTGTTCTTTTAAGGTAATAATTTCCACTTTTATGTCATTTATTTCTCCTGCGAACCTAATATCTGATACTTTCATTTGTTCTTTTAATTGATCAACCGTATCACCTAATGCACCAAATTTTTTTACTATTAAATCAGTTAATATGCTGATTTCCGTAGGCGGCATTACTTCTGTCCCCCTTCGCGTACTAGCATAATCGGGAGACTCAAACAGAAGCGATTGTGTATCAAGTACATGCTGTTCACCCTGTCCTTCGTCCTGATTTTCAGTCTCGTTAGCATTCATTTTATTTTGTGTTAATAAATTTTTGAAAAATAAATTTAATTGCAAATAAATAGGTGTGAGTTCAATTTTAAATTATCAATTTATATGGCATAAATTGATAGGTAATCTTATCGTGGCCCCACGTTTGAGCGTCAAAAGAATGAGATGTTATTTTTATTTTAATAATAATAAATTTATAAATATTTGAAAATTACTAATTTTGCAAAATCTTTTGCCTCGACTAACATCAGGGTAGGAAACTCTTACCTCTTTCAAGCCTTCGATATATTCTTTTTGCAAAAAAATAATCAATCAGATCTTACAACGACAATAAATTTATTAATTTCACAAAATCCAAAAACATGCGACACTTTTCGCCAAAGAACCCAATACTAAATACAGTGTTCAAAAATAAAGTTTCATTTATAATTTGACACTTATTCCAGTCGGCTCTAAACTTTATTTCTGAAACCCTCATTTAACAAAAAATATTTTTTATGTACAAAATCATTCATAAAATAATTGTTACTGTTCCTTTTAATAATAATTAAGTTTAAAAGTTTATGGTTTAAAATAATTTTTCTTTTCTTTGCCACACGTTTAATTTTTTAAAAAAACTGTCTTACTCACTTGTTGTATCGCTGTAAAATTTGTCTTCATCAATAATTCAAATAATGGTGGTTCATCTAAATAATATGCGTCCTTCTTTAATTTTCATGTACTTAGTGTCCAATTTTGTTTTTGACCGTCTTCCATCTAGCATAATATGATATTTAAACCCATATTAATCCAAATTACATTTTCAATAATCATTTTTCGATGATGTTAAATTTTATTACTGGAATTTTACGTTTTCCTCTTTTATATTTTCAAACAACCATCCACCATATTCTCTTTCCAGCTCGCTTATCACCTTTTTAGTGCCAACCTTCTCTTCAAAATTTTTATCACTCACTATTTAAATGTTTTGGCGGCAAATCGTTACTTTAAATTTTAATACCTTTGTACATAAAACCTAAACTTTATAATTCTAAACTGATTCCTTTTAGATTTGTGAAATCATCTTGTCCGTTCATTGCAGGACTTTCATTAAAATTAAAATTAATTTTTAAAAAAATACCAAAAGCTTATACATTCGAGGAACTACACGGAGATGTTAGTCTTAGCTTCGAGGACCGCAACTTTTTCAAAAATAATTAATTAAAATGTAAAATAACATGACAATATATTGTAAGAATAACGCAAGCATGAATTCTGCAGAATCTGCAGTTTGCTTTTGTACTCTTGCTTGAGGAAATCGTAGTAAACCGCTGCACCATATTCGATGTTAGAAAGAATTGTGCTACTGACAATCGACCACTTCACATTTTATTGGTGGCGATACTAGCTTTATATAAACTCAGCACCACCACCTTTGTAACTCCGTAACCCTTAATGTTACAAAATAAATAAGTATATCAGAATAATGTGCTAATTTTGTGTTTATGTAACCACCACCTTGTAACTGGGCATCCTTTATATTAATGCTACACAAAAAATATCCATGTTAAAATAATGTGCAAATAATTTACAATAATATAATAATATATAAAATTTGTGAAATTATACAGGTGCATTTCACCAGCCCCCCCCCCCCCCCCCCATTAAATAAAAACCCAAATAGTACAATGAAAAATTATCGACCCTAAAGCTTGTACCTTTTTTATAAATAAAAAAGGTACAAACAGGTATAAATGATTTAGACTATTAATTTTGGATCAAAATTTCAAAATGGGGGGAGGCTGGTGAAATGCACCTGTATAGTTTCACAAATTTTATATAATATTATTATATTATTGTAAATTATTTGCACATTATTTTAACATGCATATTTTTTGTGTAGCATTAATATAAAGGTTGCCCAGTTACAAGGTTGTGGTGCTGAGTTAATGTTAAGCTAGCATCCCCACCAATGCAATCGCGATAATTCTAAAACAATAAGTGCACATGTTTTTTTAAAAAAACACATAATTAGCACATGATTTGCGCAATATTATTAATTACTTGATTTTTTATTTTGAGAAAGTGGGGATACTGGCTTTATATATGTGAAGGAGACTACTATTTCGCCAAACCTGTAGAATATTTCTCAAATTATTTCCAAGATAAGTTAAATCAAATTTAAAAACTTGTATAAGGTTTAGGTATTTTGGATCCTAAATCAAAATGGAGGAAAAGTAGTAACGAAACATCATTATTAAATATTTTAAAATATTTAAAAAATAAAATGGACAGGATCCCCATTTGTCCAAAAATTCTAAATATTTCTGAAATTCTTAAATTTATAAATTAATTATAAAATAAGTGCAAGAGTTATAGGTAATTAATTCATAATTTTTTATTTTCAATTTATTCCAACAAATTTCAAATAAGTTTTTAAAGGAATTCCAGTAACCTTCACGACGGGTTACAAATTTGATTTTTTTGCCTCAAACTTTCGCGACATTATATTGAATTGTTTTAAAAAGTATTTTAGTGATATTATTGTCAACAATTTCTAAGTAATTTCAACAAGAATTTTAACCATACGTTTACAATTTTTGTAAGTTATTTACCCATAGATAAAATTAGTATGTGTGTGTTTCTCGTTATCAAAATTATAGGAAGCCCATGAAGGTATTAGTTTGACTAGAAATTTGAATATTTCTCCGAATAATCTGCTCAATCGTAGATACTCTGATGGACTATAAATAATATATGACCCCAATAATGATAATAATTAATTAATAAAATAAGTCCATAATATATCGATAACCATAGCAATAACTTTCGCTGAAAGTATATAAAATTAATTATTGAGCTTAGTGGATTTAAATGAAACTCAGTTTTTACGAAGTCGACGTTTCGAAGACTTTATGTCTTCATCTTCAAGACTAGAAGAGAAGCAACGTTACAATAAATAAAAACATTAAAACGCAATAATTATACCTAGTAAAAAAGGGGATGTCGAGCTGTTTGACTGTATAAAATTAGATGCTAAAAAAAGGAGAGTCACAATTGGTCACAGATAAATTGTTAAAATATGAAAATATGAACTGAATATAATATGAACTTAATTAAAATAGTGTCTATCATTAAAATGACATTAAAATTGTGAACAATCGAAACGTTGACTTCGTAAAAACTGAGTTTGATTTTAGTCCACTAAGCTCAATAATTAATTTTATATTATCAAAGTTTGGACGAGAATTTTATTATTTTATTATTTCGCTGAAAGCTTAGAAATAAAATTGATTTAATTAATGTTTAAACTTGTCATATTGAAGTTTAAATATTAATTTGTACAAGGTAGTACAAGGTGTTCATAAGTAGTATATTTAAATAATTTACATAAGTAATTTATAATAAAATTGTAAAAATTTTGATTTTACAGGCATAAAAATAGGAAAATTTAATTTTATACTGACTTTTACGTTAATTTATAAATTATTCAACGGATATTTTATTGCAATGTAAGAAAGTAAATTTTTCATGAAACAAATTTTATTTGTTTTTTATGTTTTTATTAATTATTTCCAATCTTTTAAATTATAATCATTTATACAAACCGTGTAATTAAATTAAATTGTATAATCTCTAAAATTTTATACTGACCTGCATTAATTTTTGTGCACCCCGTTTATAATTAATTTTATAATCACTAGTGTTAAAATGATCTTATGTTATTCAGATGCAAAAAATATGTGTGTTATCAAAGATAACGCAGATAACTGCATCTAAATTCAAAGTTTTCAACCACATAGTTTTGGTAAACTTATTACTGTTTATGAATTTTTAAATATACAGGGTGACCCAGACCACCCATATCACTACTTTTTTTCAAAAACGGTAAGTGATAGAGAGTTGGGCTAAAAAAATTTATTACAAAAGCCCTAATGACGAATTTAATGGTGATATTATTATTTCCGGGAAAAGTCGGCATCCAGATTAGTTAGCTCCAGAAAGTCCCGAAATCCAGAATTTTAAATGGCACCATATGTCGAAAGTGGTATCGTTGGAAAGCTCCTTAAAAAATAAGCAAGTTTTGTAGGAAAATTTTTTTTATTACTCCCACCCCTTTTAAGTTGTATTCGACTTAAGGATCGGCTCCAAGGCGGCAGTGTTGATTCATGAACGCGAGAGGGCTTACGACACGAGTATATTTTATTATTTATTGGTAGGAAATACGTTTAACATAAAATGTAATTTGGTTGTTAGACAATATGTGGCGCTGTTTAAATAAAAAAAATCAATTTTCTCGCTCTATTTGGGGCGATTTGAAGTTGTTAAAAATTTTACCTGCTGCTGTGTTAATTCTTTTTATGTACCGTTATAATAGTGAAGCAGGTAGTATTTAAATAAAGATGAATGTAATTTTTGAAATCTCAACTTGTAAAATTTGGTTTCATAATTATACAAAAAAGGTTTAATTACTAATAAATAATATATTATAAGCATTAAATACGTAAAATAGTTAAAAAAAGAATTATCTTTCGATTTTGAGATATAAAGGATTTTTTATCTCTCTTATAAACCATTTTTTTTCATTTTTGCATTTCGAGTAGTTTTTCAATTTTGATGAGGCAATAATAGAATGATAACTTTAACATATAATAGACCGCCAACGCAATCAAACAGATAGGCAATCTGCAGGTAGGCATTCAGGTAATGAGATCTCTCATATGATGTAACAAATCTACTTCACTTTGAAATTTTCTAAAAGACTACTATAGATTGCTATATACAGGGTGTCCAAATAATCGATATACACCTCGTGGTTTTAAAAGATTAATTAAAGAATAATTACCTACACTAATGAAATTCTTTACTGTACAACTTAATTCAGGTTACATTTATATATTTCCAATACTTAAGTGGGATTTTCACTGCTTATTAGTTTACTTTTTCGTCAAAAGCGTCATACGTGCAGTGGCGGATGCATATAGGGTTACCAGATTTTTTCTGAACAAAAAGAAGACACGCCGCCGAATGAGCTTTTATTTTAGCCTTTTCCCACCAAAAATAAGGAAAATAATTTTAAAAAATTAATAAGATGATATTCGGAAAAAAATTTCGAGCAAAAACATATTTTTTGCGAGCTTTTTTTTTTAAATGGCTTCGGGTTGGCCAAATAGAGGACATCTTCCTTCAAAGATCAAAATATATACCGGACAAAAAGTCAGCCGCCAAAAAAAGGACCGATCCGGGAAAAACCGGACGTCTGGCAGGCCTAATGCATATCGATAACTATATTCGAATTTTTAGACAATACAATACTTTCAATTACTATTGATGGGGGGGGGGGATAAAACTATTTGTCACCCCACCTCACTCCTTAAATCCGCTAGTGCATATGTGGTTCGCACCAATTCAATCTTTACGTAATTTGTAAGCAAATCATTACTCGCAGCTCCGGGGCACATTATGTAAAGAATATGTTTCGGTAGCTTACCTGCTTACCTGTAAATAGCTATTGCAAGATAGGAAATTTAACGACCAAGAAATTTTGGAAAAATTAATTCATTTCACGCAGGGCCGTGTTTGAGGGGGGCTTTTGGGGGTTCAATAGGGGAAAATATTAAAAATATAAATTTTATACTTCAGGCATTCTTCCTGAAGTTGTAAGAGGCAATCTCAAAAGAGAACTACGGTGTAGAGATCCCGATTATATTTTAGAAGAGCAGAAAAAAAACAACAGTGAATAACACCGTCTTTTCTTTACTTAATTAATAAATTTAAAACGAGTAATATAATAAAAATTAAAATAGACCTTTTTTTTTAAATAGTACCTCTCTAGTTTATAGTATTTATATAAAAAGGTAATATTTTTGCTAGTAACAAAAAGTCTTATATGCCGAGTTTGTTTTAATAATATTGAAATTAAACCAGGCTAGACTGAAAAAAGATATTATGTACTTAACTGAAAACTTACGAAGGTACCTAAATTTTTGGTATTCGTTACCTCTTTTAAAATATTCAGGTAGTTTTCCCAGTAATCATAAATCGACGTTTTAAGGTCATACCTGGGTCATCCAGATTTACCTTCCGCTAATTCTTCTAAAACCAACAGAGAAAGTAGAAAACTTCTTCTACGATTGTAGATCCATCTGCGTTACAACGACTAAACTAAACATTGTAAAAATATACAAGGGATGTCAAAATTTTTGTATTTTTTGTAACTAAAGTTTAATTATGTTTTAGATGAAATAAATTCACAAAATTTTGCACATGCATTCTTTTATGTGCATATATTATTTAAGTAAACGAAACTTTAATAATTCATAATTAACAACAATTTTAAATTTAATTACACCGTTATAAAAAAAAATTAGATCTTTAAAAATAGGAGGTGCAATTTCTTATAATATCACAAATATCGTATCAAAATTTCAAATTTATACGTCCATCAGTTTTTCAATTAACTATGAATAACTTTTTCAGATTTTTTATTTTTTACTTTTTTAAAAAAATTTTAAATTTTTATTTAATAATTTTTTATTATTAATTATTTTTACTAGTTTGATTTTCGCTAAAAAATTTACGAATGGGATATTTAAACAATTAAAGTTATAAATAAAAAATTTGAGCCATAAAAAATAGGAGATGCTTTTTATAGTGGTATCACAAGTATAATTCCAAAATTTCAAACAAATCCATTCAGCCGTTTTTGAAAACAATATGAATAACCTTGAGCGCAACGCAAAATCCCAGCCTTAAGTTATTAAGTTATTATTTTGATTATTTTGACTTTATTTCAAAAATTGGCATTCAAAATCTAGCTATCGGGTTAGACAATAATTAGACAATAAACCAGAAGAGCTCAACAGTGTTTAGAAGTAAATGAAAGACATTTTGAACACTTGTGACATTGCTCTAACGCGGTAGCTGGATTTCAAGTGCTGACTTTTAAAGTTAAGTTCGTTATAAGAAATTGAAATTTAATAATTTCAAGTGAATATAACTTAAAAGGGGTGGGAGTAATAAAAAAATTTTTCCTACAAAACTTGCTTATGTTTTAAAGAGCTTTCCAACGATACCACTTTCGACATAATGGTGCCATTTAAAATTTTGGATTTCTGGACTTTCTGGAGCAAACTACTCTGGATGCCGACTTTTCCCGGAAATAATAATATCACCATTAGATTCGTCATTAGGACTTTTGTAATAAATTTTTTTAGCCCAACTCTCTACGACTTACCGTTTTTGAAAAAAAGTACTGACACGGGTGGTCTGGGTCACCCTGTATATTTTTGAATCACATAGTACTACAATTTATGCAGTTAGGTTAGGTTTTAATTTTTGTTTATAACCTGCAAACTTTGACAGTGACATTTACATTGCTGCAAATTGTGGTGAAAATAGAAAGCTCTATTAAAATAAAAAGAAAACTGAATTTTAAAAATCACTTATTTAACTAGTGATTTCCAGCATTTAAACAATGACGCACCGGCAAATTTATTTGATTTCTAATTGGTTTATGTTCGAATTTTTAGATTAGTAACAAAAATTTCAAATTTCAGTTGAGGTAATGCTATTAAAAACGTACTGTTTTTAATATGGCTGGAGAAAAAATTTAATTCGAAAATAGAAAAATGTGACGAAAAAATTTACCCAAAAGTTGTTTTTATAATCAAAGGGCGCAACCAAATTACGTACGGATAAGCAAATTTGATAAAGAACTAAACTTAGAAGAAAGTTGTAGAAAAATAATGTAAAAAAAAGTCTTTGCGAAGCCGGAAAATATTGAATTCACCAAATTAAACAGTGCTATCGAGCTACGCCGAAAGTGTAACATAAATATAAGCAAATTTTATATACTTACAAAATTGTTTATTCTCATTGGTCGATTTCGTACTTAAGTCTGACTCAAGTACGAACCGACGCACGGCTGAACTGTTCTTATCCAGATGATTAAATTTTATAGTATCAATTCAAACACTAATCAAATATTATTATATGGGACCTCTTGGAAATTATGTGTTACTCTTGCATGAATCAAAAATGGCGTTTTTAATTATTTTATTATTTAAATTATTCAATTATAAGTTTTAATAGATAAATAATAAGAATCATGACATTAAAGTTCTGGAATTATAATAGGATTTATTGGGAAGAGTTCTCGGGTTTTTATTTGTAAATTTTCTCAAGTTTTTTCATATTGTGAAATAGTTTTTTCAGTTTGTTGATTGTTGAAGAATGTGATATGTAGTAACTACTTTAGAGTTTTAAATTTTTGTTCTTTTCCAAATGAGCTGGATTGTATTAACTTCAAAAATGATGAAAGTAAAGAATAGCAGGTTATGGGTCCAGGTTCAAGAAATTTCCAACTATACTCTTATACTGATACATTGAATGAACAAAAAAAAAGAAGGTAGATAATGACGTTGAAATTGCAGATGACTGTTAGAATTGGAAATGCTTATCTCTCCAATCACACTTTTAAATGATTAGAAGATAGTAAATGTAGACGCTATACATAGCACTATAATATAAACCATTAAAGCCCTATTATTAAATTATTTAACTTTTAACTACTCTTTACCTGACATTTTACAATATTTTAATAGTTAATGACCTACCACGTAATTATTAAACAATAATATAATCTTCAAACTTGGAACTTACATCTTAAACAACTTTGTTTAATTAAAGGTTAACCTACCATTGGGGTAATGTAAAGTTAATACATTGAGAAATTCTTAGTCTCGTCAAGTTTTCTTCTCATCTTTTTCTTTTTATATCAGAGAAAATATCAAAAACTTTAATTTAATCCTTAGTTAATTACATTTTTGGATTTACCTTTTTGTGCGGTCTTTACTGTTTGTTAGCGTTTTAATTTCAAGCCTCTTGAAAGTAGAAGCAAAACCTTTGAATTTTATTAACGGATTATGGTAATAATATTGCTTTTGAACGTGTTTAAGATAATTATTTTTTCCATAAATAAAATTTTATAGCAAATTAATTTTATATAGTAATTTTCCTTGTTCCAATATACTCAAGATAATCTGACAATTTTAGCAAATCATTAAAGCTATAGAAAATGTCTTTAGAATAAATCCCTAGGATGTTACACTAAATTGAAAGCGAACTCGATGGGATTATACAGAATCAATTGGATTATGTGTAGTTGAGTTCTTATTGGTTTTATGCCAGAGTTGTATCTTTAAAAGTTAATTCTACAATTAGAAATATTTTCTAATAAGCCGTATTTATGATATTTTTTCTTTTTATATTTTTATTCGGAAATAAAGTTGTGAATGTGGACTAATATAGAAGTTCGGAATTAACTAGTATTTCACAAGTCATAATCCTATTTTCTTAAAAAGTACCTACTTATCAAAATAAATTTTTAACTAAAAATATCTTAAAGCTTGCATCATCCAGTTTACCTAAGGCTAAGTTAAAGAGGATATTGAAGAACTTAGCAATCAGAAAGTTGCGAAGTTTTGGGTAAGCAGATTATCCAGCTTTCAACACCTCAATACCAGATCAACACCCTTGTTTATAATTGCCTTTTAGTTTCAAAATTTGTGCGTATTACTCTGCTTATATTTTCAATTAATAGAATCACGACTTACATTTTTTATGAAAGGTTTTTAGATTTCAATAAACGTGGAAATGTTCTGGATCTATTAAAATGTCAAGACGAGAACGGAAATGGATTTAACGCTTTTTTGTATATAATATTGCTGAGAAGACAAACTCTTATTAAATATTTTTATCTAACAAAAAATTAATCAAAATCAAGAAATTAATAAAGGTAGTTTTGAAATGAACGTGAACTAATTTGCAATATTTCACTTAAGTAATAAAATAATTTTATCTTAACTTGACGTAAAATTCTTGCATAATAAACTTATCATAAACTTTGTCAAGAACTTTTAAAAGAGCGTTGTTCTATTAAAGTATATCTTAAGGAAGTTTTAAGATATCCAGTAACATTTTTATAAAGTAATTTTAATTTTGAGTTAAACCACAGTGATTTTCTAAATGCAGCACACTTTGTTAATTATAAAGTTTGTAAGAACACGTGTTACCACTAGGGAGGAAACTGGTAGTCGGCAAGTTGAGCCTTGATTGCTCTTGTTAAAGACGACCAACTACTAACAACTACTTCCAACTTTTGCTCCAAACGGTAACAATCAAAATTGACAGTACTGTTGCTTTTATTGTTTTCTACACTCGATTTTGCAGTTAGGAACACCTTTAGTGATTTTAGAGAGAAATTTATGCTTATAGTACATTCAAGAAGATGACTTGGCACAAATGTAACACCCATGAAGAACTGCAAACACTATAAAAAGAAATAATTGCATCATGTGGTTGCACTTGAATATAATAACGACGATTTGGAATCATTAGAGTAAATAATTATTATTCTAAATCTTCAGAATTCTCAAATTTATTTTACCCGATTTGCTGCTTCTTAATTTCAACAGGATGAAAAACTTATAATTGCAAACTGATTTGATATCGAAAGTTATCTAATCGTACCTTAAATAACATCGGCGATCTTGTCTATTTGAGTCACATATACGTGGTTCCAATTAGTAAATCTCTCAATTAGATCATTTTCTAAACTAATACATTAAAGCTGTTTCGAAAAATCTCACCATTTCAATCTAATTTAAATTGGCACTGTATGCTAGACTTTAATACATTGCTTACAATAAAACAACAGACTTCAGTTTTTTTATAAAAACATGAAAATCAAATTTTAATAGCTTTAACAATAAATTTGAAGTAAATTTGAATAGCAAATAATGTTTGAGTTGAGTTAATGTTAAAATCCCCTATTTTTACACCTGCTGTTATGAAAAGTAAATCAGCTTATTCAATCAATCAGGAGGTTCCGCAGTCGACTCCGTTTATAATTTGTATGGACAATGTCGATTTATAATGACGTATTACGATGATAGAAGTTGTTAACGTAAAACATAAACAGTTAATAATGCTTTCACATACAACAAAGAGGTGAAAATTGTAGAATTTCATTCAAACAATTCTAAAATGTTCAACAGTCAGAAAGCCTAAAAGTAATCAGTCTCAATAAAAGCAAATGCTTGCAAAACATTTAAAATCAAAAGTTGAAATATTACATCAAATTGCAAGCAGGCAAAAGGAAAGTTTATCCACCCAAAGCTTTCCAATATTTTGGTAAAAAAAGTAGAGCTGAATTGTTATACGTCGTTAATCTAAATATACAGGGTGTCCATTTGAAAATGGAGAAATTGTTAATAGTATACGCTACCCTGACTAGGGCTGCGACCTTTGATCGATTAATCGATAAATATCGATAGTTATCAATTAATCGAAGAACGATATTTTATTTTTGAAATTTCGATTAATCGATATATCGATTTTACGATATTTCGATAGTTGTCGATATTCTGATAGTTATCGATATTTTGATAGTTTCGATATTTCTAATTTAGGTTTGTCTTATGTTTTCTGGACTTCCTATTGGTCAATTTTGGGTTCGACCGCTTTCTTTATTCGAGAAAAAAATTTGGGGTTTATTAATTTTATAATTGAATAATTTTATTAGAGTATATTAATATCTTCGATAATTATCGACAAGTATCGATTAATGGAAGTTATCGATAGTTTTTGAATGATCGATATTCGATATCAATTTTTGAATATCGTCCAGCGGGCAGAGGTAAACTCGGCCGCTTATTTTTATTTTATTTTATTATTCTCCAATTTTATTGTGTAATCCAAAATGTAAACTGCGCTTGCAGTTAGCAATAGGGTAACAGATTTTCATTAACAGTAATAGATCTATGACAACTGTAATAGCTGGAAAAACCCTGTATGTCAAAACAGCAGGTAAGTGGGAGTAAAGGTTGGTTTATGCTAAACGTCGATGCACTGCAAGCATCTAAATAAAGTTGAAGTATTGAATTTCTGTATGAGAGTTTATGCAACATAGTTTACGCACGTGAATTTTGGCGGCGTGCGCACATAAACCCTCCTACAGAAATTCAATGCTTCAACTTTATTTGGACGCGTGCGATGCGTGCGTTGCGTGCGTCGACGTTTTGCATAAACCAACCTTAAGTATATCTTTTGGCCAAGTTTACCTATGAAGATTAAAGCAGAAAATTCCTAGTAGACTGAAATTACCTGTGGGATTGGTATTATTTTCTTTTTAGGGGCCGAGTTTACCATCGCGATGATTTTTTCCAAGTCGGATTTATCAGAAAAATAAATTTTAAATAATTCCTAATTACAATTCAAATTAAACTTTCTAAATAAAATTTCAAACAAGTTTTCGACGAATTTCGAATAAATGCCGACGATAATCGCAGGTATGCGTCGATATCGGACCATATGTCCGACGTGTACATAAATTTTTACAAAATTTTCCAATTTTAGCAATTAAATTGTACAAAAATCAATAATTAAAGTCATTAATATCCAAATACCCAATTACTATTATTAATCAACAAATCCAGCTTCACGTTCATCCAATACAAATTGCAATAATCGAAAATAACTCCAATGTTGGTTGTCCAAACTTTGGACAACTCTCAATTCAAAAATAAAATCAAAAATTACTCACGCAAATCCAATTATTTTATTCACAAATCAAAATTTTAATTAAAATTACAAATTTACCGGAGACCAACACCGGTCCGTCCGTTTCGTGCGGCAAAATCGGCAAAAGCGAGGTTTAGTCGATAGCTGGCGCTCAGCTTAACTAACCCTCGGCAAAACCAAATTTTACAAAATTTGTAAAAAATATAAAGTTTTACATTTTTTGTAAGGCACCCCCCTTACAGATTATATCACGACAATATGTATTTCTACATCGGTAAATTCTAGAACAGAAATCTCTGTTCGGCTCAGTTCACTTCGTCTCAGTTGCGTAACTGAGATGGAAATAAAATAGGTAAGAAGAATAGGCCTATTATTTCAATATAACTGTAAGCTATTAGTAATCACATCAGGAATATTTTTCGAGAACAATTGCTCGACTAACAGTTATTCGACTGCTGTTGTTCGACTTAACAATTATGCGACTAACAATTTGTTTGACTTGGAATTTTATACGACATACATTTTAAATTACAGTGCCATACATTGTGTAAATTTAAAGTACTTTAACAAGGGTAATTTATTTATTTAATTTCTGTAGAAAACACTCTTTTATTCTATAAACCGCTGTCCGTTTTAAAATGATGATACATACATTAAAATATGTGAAAGCATTTATACGCATATTCAATCAAGTAAATAGCTCTGAAAGTCTTTTATTTTAAAATTTTAGAAATTCCATTTTTGAATTATCAAATTAGATTTAGGTAGCAAAAGATTGTAAAATGGCTTAGCATAAGAATATTCTAAATTTAGATTTAATGTCATCGCATGTTTCGTAAATACTCGTAAATGTAATTAATACATGATTACCATTAGAAAAATGTATGTTTGTCGCAAAAAATTGCAAGCCAAACAAAAGTTGAGCCGCATAAATGTAGTCGCATAATTGCTAGTCGAACAGATGCCATCGAACAAAAGTCGTATAATAAGTAACTTCGTTTTTTAAACTTGCAGTTGATTCTTACAGTTAGTTTTGGTTCATATTTTCATAACAGATAGTTTTGGTTCATATCTACTACTACACAATTTAAATTTCAAAAATTTTGAGATGATTACGAGTATAAATGAGAGAATTTCTGGTGAAACATTTTCCTATGCTATAAATTGTATAATTAGGATTTTTTAAATAAAATTATGAAAATAAAAGTTATTTTAAAAATTCTAATAAACGTTAAACTGTTATCAAGATCTTTGGTTAAATTATAAATTAATAAATCAATTATAGTCTGTCCCACGACAGCTCAAGGGTGCTCGTTGGTTATTACTGTGCGAATTAACGTCCACTATTAGTTAGGTTGTCTTTGTCATACTTACAAAAATACCATTCCGATAGTTTTTAGGTATATGGCTATCCATTCATCTCTCAGTTTATCAGTAGGTAACCTGCAGATCTGGTATGCAGATCAATTTATGCAGACCACCAAAGCCACGGACACCGATTGTCATCAACAGGTCGGAACTTGCAGACTTCAGATGTGTGAATATGCAAATAGCTTCAATGGTTTTGGTAAAATACATACATTCTCGTAGGCAATTTTTGTATAAGGTTAAGTAACTCTTCTAAGATACATTTTTATTTAAAATTGTAAAACCAAAAGACCATAAGCTTTATGGTTTCTTAACGCTGCTAACACCCAACGACACGAACACGAAAGTGCTTTCACAAAGTGATATTGATATCATATTGGAAAACTAATTTTAAGATAGTGTTTTTACCAATTAGTATAGAAAACAGAAAACTGCACAGAGTTATTTTATATTAAAATGCATGCATAAGCTATTTTAAAGTCAAAATTGAAAAAGTAGTTTGGCATAAACGCCAGTCATCTATTGCTTTAACACGGGTATAGTTTTGGTTCTGTATTACACTTACAAAAATATATAAAAAATACATTTTAAAATCAGTACTTTATTGAAATATGAAATAAAAATGCACTAAAAAGGATAAAATAAATTTTGTATTGAAATTCACAATGAGAATTAGTCATCTAGTTGATCATAATGACTATAAGCACTGGGTGCATAGTTCTATAAGCATTTAACTATAAGCCGCAGCTAAGCATTTTTAATCCAAAATTTTAATCCAAAATTTATTTTATCCTTTTTAGTGCATTTTTATTTCATATTTCAATAAAGTACTGATTTTAAAATGTATTTTTTTATATATTTTTATTTTTTACGTTTTGGTCTTCACACTTTTATCTTTTAACAATTAATGTATTGTTCTTGTACATTTTGCGCAAAAATTAACGGCGTACACTAAACTGAAGTTGAAATCTGCAAACCCCCCGATTAAAGCCGCACTTTCTCATTTCAATTCTTCAGGCAAACTCTTCCGCCAGTGGGACCCGCCATTTCTTTTTAAAGGCTCTTAGCACGTTAAATTTTCATATTCGGTATTGTTCACCTAAATTGAACTCGTATGCAAAATTTTGGAAGAGTTAGATAAGAGGCAGGGGTCCAAAATTGCGAAAATATGTTCCCAATGAAACTTACAGAGCGAGTTAAATAAAGCACTGTAAAAATAGCTTAAATGGTAAGTTTATCTCAATTCTTTTTAATTAAATTTTACTTACCAATTAAACTGTGCTTTTGTTTGTATAATAAATTAAGTGTCGCTTATAGCAGAATAATCTGTATTGAAATCTAATCAACAATAAATGACAATGTCCAATCAAATTGGCATAAGCGACATCATTTCGTTTTTAAGTGTATAACAATGTAAAAACTCAAAATATTTAAATTCAAAAGACGTTAAATATCCTAAAAAATAACTCTTTTGTATGAAATTTAAATTGACATCTGAAAATTATTAAATAAGATTACAGATTTTTTGTGTCTTCTGAAAATTTACGAGCGTCGTAATAGAAAATTGCAATATTGCACATGTGCGAGAACATATACTTAAAAACCTTAAAAAATTTGATTTTAAATTTCAGTTTTATTTTTTGTAAGTTTAATTTTGAAAGCATTTCGAAAAAACAGCTTTATTTGTGTCCAATATAACTGACTTTGAAAGGTTGCTCTAAACCAAATATTTATCTAAACAATTATAAATAATAAAAAAACTAAAAAGTTTTAAATATCAAATACACAATTGGTGCAATTTAAGAATAATTTCAGCAAATGTTCGTTGATCAAACATCCAGAATGAATTGCCGGATTAGCCAGTACATAATCCAGAAAATTAGATCAACATTTCTATATATAATGCGATTCCATGTGTATCTTAAAGGTATAATTATTATAGTATGCACTCAGTCTGCAGAATTCATAATTCACGTACATTTAAAATTGCTGTAATATTCTATACCTTAACGTACAGTTCTTGCCATGAAAGCTAAACATTACGTCATTTAAGGGTTCCCATGGAGTAAAATTACAGTCGCTATGCAAATAAGTGTCTGGTATCATAAATTTTCCTCATAATAAACACTAAAGTAATAAATTTAAATAACTGACAATAATGTTGAGGTTAAGTAATTGCATAAAATTTAGTACAATCTAACTATAATAAATATTATACGATCAAAATAAAACCAGTCAAATAATAATAATTATTGCTAATCGTTTTTGTTAATAAATTTATGAAACCACTTAGATAAAAGATAATGTAATCGGCACCCAATAATTTATTAATAATTTCTATGCTACTGAATGCTTACTGATTATTGATTAATATTAATTTATTATTGCAGGAAAATATCGAAGTTCTTGTTTAATATTTTAACTTTTAGTAAGTTTGGAAAGAAATTTACCAATTTAAAAAGTTGTTTTAAATTTTTCAATGTGCAACATTTACAATTCATACTTATGAATGTTATTCGAGTGGTTATTTAATTTATTAGCACATTTATTATACAAATTTTTTAAAAATAAATTACAACTTTAAACTTTAAATAATGCAAAGCAAAACACTCGTAGAGATTCATAGCTGCCTTTTTAAACTTTCAAGGATCTGATACATTTCTCACTATACTAACTTGGCTTTTTTTAGGAATATAAAAAAATTTCCCTACAACTTCCTTCATAAACAAGCCACTGCCAATAACAACAAAATCACAAAAGAATTTCAAATTTCCACAATTGGGATATAAAAACTTGATTTAGTAGGTATTTGACACTTTTCAAAATATAACATTCTACAGTCAAAATTAGTAGGATAATATTATTAATTATTATAATAATTATAATAATATATAAAATATGAAAACTTGATTTATTAATTCAAAACAGAACTAACTCCTAATCGAATGAAATCAAACTTCCGATTTAAAATTTTCATATGGTAATGAAAAGTGAAATTCTTCGAATTTATTCATAAAATCAAGTAGACGTGAAAAGTAATAAATCCAAGAGAGAACAAAGAAGAAATAAATACAATCTTTTTATTCCATATATTACATTTGGAAACTTTTCTTATAAAAACGTACAAAAGAAACAGTTGTTTTGTAAAACTTTTATCTAAGATGTATACATCAAAAAGTATGAACATAAAAAGAAAGAATGATATTGTTGAAGTGGCAATAAGTACAAGTATTTATTAAGAACGCTGAGCGCGCGTTTAAATTAATTTGGAATGTTTACCCTTCTGCGTGCTTACAAGTATTAGTTTTATTTTTATTATAATTTATCACTTTAACTTTTCTTTAGGCTGCTCGCTTTGATCAAGTTTTAAATAAATGTAAGTAATTTTGATAAAAAAGTGAAAATTTATTAGGGTGGAAAATTTAGTATTTTCGTCCACAAAATTTAATATTGCATCATCAGTTAATTAAAATTGAAAATTTTACATGAGGTCCATAATATTATAATTATAATTTTGTAACCTTTTTCGAGAGCTTTCTAAAAGCATTAATTAAAATGACTTTTATTTAGTCGAAAAGATGTACAAAACTTGTTTTAATTAATCAGGGAAACTTTTAGCAATTTTCTTTAAAAACATTTGTTCTAAAGGCGCATTTGTTAATTAATTTTAAAACACTTATTTCCTTTTTTAGTTGCTTATATAAAGCATAATATTATGTAATTTAAAGATATAAATTTTAAGCAGTAACGTTTGTCGTTAAAATCGGAAATGAAAATTACACGAAAAGTTTTTTCCTCTACTAAACTTCTATTAAGCATCCAATTATCTTAAAACTTTATAACCCGTTTAGTATGTAAAGTTGAAATTAATTTATCGATTTTAAATTAACAGAATAAGTTTTCACTCGAGAAATAAGTTTAAAATTTTTCCAAATTGTTTCATTTTCTATATTCGAGAAAGGATTCGTTCGTGTGAGTTTATGTGCCCTCTATGGGAAAATTGTCGCCTTTTAGCAGATTTCTTTATTTTGAAGTAAGGAATGGATTTCAAATTCATATGAAATGTCCAGTCCTCTTTTCTCTTTATGTAATTTATTACACCTCTTAATATCTACTTAAAGATATTATTATCGTATATTACATAAGTTTAATATCCTCAGTGATAGATTTACTTATTGGTTGTCAATACTGAATGCCACATCTCCTTCAATACATCTTCCCTTAGTCTCCATAATGTCGATATTAGTATCCTTATAAATTACATCGAGGAACTTCAAACGACATTTATAGCCTATCCAATATTAATAATCATAACATAAAAGTAAGGATACAAAATTTTCTTAAGAAGTTATATAATCTGCGTAATTTATTTTGAAATTAATATTTATCAAATTTAACTAAAATTTTCTCTTTAGTAATCAGCAAATTTTAATAAAAAAATTAACGTTAATTAAATTTAAAAGCAAAATATTTATTAATAATTAAATAAAAATTGAGAGGAAATAATGAAGTATTGCTAATCAGAATTTGAAGTTTTCCCTAATTTGCTTACGAAGAAGTTGATTATTTTACAAAATATGTACTATACCTATTACTTTAAGTTTTTAATGTACTGTAACTTCTGAAAGCCAGCCCGAGAGGAGAAAAGCTTGGGAAATAAGAAATTGAAGAAAATCCAATGAAAATTTTTAAAATCCATTTTACATTTAATTATCAACATTCATATTCTATAAATAAATTTTCACAAAGTAATAGATACCTATATTAAATTTTATATTAATACGTATGCGGTATACGAGTATATATTTATAATTAATACTGGTATTTAAATTTACTAGCCCTCGGCATAATTATCAGTATTAGTTATTTTAAAACAATTAGTAGGGATGTTATTTTATATTTTCATAAAAAATATAATATGTGTGATATTCCTGTATTTCACAATATTACTCGCAGTGAATTTTTTCCGTTTTTAAATCTAAAGCTTCATATTTATACGAACTTGCATAATTAATATCGTAATCGATAATATTATGTAGTAGTTAGAAATAAAGAAAATTTGACAGTTGTTAATTAGAGAGGCTTTAAATTTAAATTAAAAACCATCGAAATCCATTTTTCTCGGTATTAATAACTTCAATTTTTACCTCATAGTTACTTTCATAAATCGCAGCAGTGGATTGGTGTAAAATGTAAATGATAATAGAGTTGCCGAATGGAAATTCTAAGTTTGACTTTCCGGTGAACATCCACACACCGTAGATTGAAATTGTAAAGTAAAAGAGAAAACTGCATTAATCTACCATGGAAAATAAATTATAAGGGCTTATAATTAAATTAAATATCATTTAAAAAATAATTTAAACCAAATACTACTATTATATAGCTGTGTTTTCTTTTGTCAGACTGATCTTAATCTGTTAGTCAGAAGTAGCTAGTACTTTTGCGAGAGCGATTATTTATTAAAAAAAAAATCTAAAAAGCTTAAAGAAGTTGGCGGATAGTTTAATCAAAACATATTATTAGAAAAAAATTAATAATAAACAATAAGTTCTTTTTAAACTTTCACATTATATGAAAATTGCTAAAACCAAGTTTTGTATAAAATTGTCCATAGCTTATGCGATCCCGAAAGCTCCATAATGTAAATTTTCTTGGGTAAACTATAATAGATCCGTAACTGTATTTTTGTTTACAAAAATTTTGTTTATAAAATTTTCGAAACAAAATAATTTACGTTAAACACCCGAGACCGTTTTATTGTGAATTATTAAGTCAAGAAAATTTGCTTTGTAGTAAAATTATAGCTACCAGCAGTAGTTTCCATGATAACATTTATGGCTTACGGGATATATATGTCAAGATTATTTCTTAAATTAACATATTATTCAAATTCAAATCTGATAATTTGTGACGTGTCATACTAAAAATAATAAAAACATATTTTATACAAATAAAACTGACGTTAAAAACAAAAAGTGACGATGATGTAGAGAAGGCTCTGTGTGAGAGTTCTTCTTTCAGATATATGTAGCTTTTGAAATTATTACACTACAAACCATATCTATACCGTACTGCTGTACTATATATTACTGTATTATATTATAGAATACTACATTTTATCATAACATACATACAATATATTGTATCATAGTACGTAGTATATTATACTGGTGTTATACCATATGTTCAAAATTATACTTACTTTTTCCTAATATTAAAAATTATTGGCATAATTTTCGTTTACAGCCATTAACTTTCGTTACCTATATAAAGGTAAGAGAACTTGGTGTATGTTAAAATTGCTAAATTTAAATACAGCTGCTGTTTATCATAATTTTCATGCATTTACATACAAAAGTGTTGCCATATTATTGCTCGTAAGTTACTGTATTCTGGTGAATACCTCGATAAACAATTAATAATTACATATAAATATTGGCTTTCCTACATGCACCAGTGATTTTTCTATAAGATTAAACCAACTCGAGATCCGACTCACTTAGTTGTAAAATCTAGGGTGCGGAATTTAGGGTGGAACCTGGAATATTCAGCAACTTAATTGAAAAATAATTCATAGCTAATAGCTATCCTTTATATATTTTACTATTCGTAGTAGCAATTAAATGCTAACGTTTAATAGCAGATTTATTTCTAGTTTTTTGTCAATCATATTATTTAATTATTAAATATTCATTTAAGGAAGTTTTGAATTACTCAATGAAATTCTAAAAGACAGACGGTATTATTAAGATTTATATTAATCTTCTACAATATTATTTAATCATTAATATCCTTATAATTTTATTATTAGAAAGGCAAAATTCTTTATTGAAATATTTTATAGAAACTTATTTGATAAAAACAATAAATAAAGTTTATAATAGTGGAGGAAAATACGAGAATTCGAAAATCTTGAAGCATTCCAATAATACCAAACGCAACGCTTCAATAAACTTTGTCGATAAAATAAAGAAATATGAACCAAAATGAAAGTGTCCAGTTTCATATTTATTTCTTTTTGTATGCAAATGATTCTGTGAAATAAAATAATTTTGTTAAAATTCTAATTATATATTTTGGTTAATATTACTGTTTCCTTGGTTGATTTATAAGACTTCCAAAGTGAATCTACCATCTGTAAAAGATTTCGAATTTCAATATTTTTTAAACAAAACTTTATTATTATGCAAAAATTTACAGTATAATTTGTGGAAGTGGTCAAATGTTATTGGTAAGTTATACAGAAGTGGTAGACGATAACAAGGCGCATTGGGAATTGATATCTTTCATATAATTGGTGAGATAGACGAGTAGGGTATAGAATGCGATCGTAAAATCAATAAATATAATTATATGAGATACTTACAATAAACAAAATAAACTTTGGATTTGTTAGGTAATACAACAACAAAGCAATCTTTTTGTATCTTATTTTCATCAACATGGTTATAATATTGTAATGAGCAATACTTCAGTTGTTCTATCATTACTTTATAATTAAAGATCAAAGGTTTATATTCTATTATAATCAGATTATTTACCAATCAAGTAAGAAGAAACTTTAGGTGAAACTAAAGTACGTTATTGTTAAAAAATAATGTAAAGAATAAAATAAGCATTATTGTGTATTTTAAATATTTTTGAGTTCTTCTAAGGTTGGTATTGATTTTCTGCTTTAGTATTCGTTTTGAATGATAATTTACTAATTATCAATTAGTAACGAGCAATTTGGCACGTTTCTAATTAACTGTTGCTACTGTATTTATTTTTATCAAGCCATTTGTGTTGTTTGTTATAAATCGTCAGTAGCATTTTAATTGGTTTCAAAAATTTACTGTCGTTAAACGCTTTGCCGTACAACTATACCGATAGATAAAAGATAACATTACTTTTATTAGAATTATTAAAAATATTTTCATTAAAATATGTAAATATTTACAATTAAATGCAATAAAACCGAGAAAAGCGGTTACATAGAAATAATATTGTGTGTTTATTTTGAACATTAAAAATAGTATATACCCTTTTCGCTGTAATTCCATCGAAAATTTACACTTTTCAATACCTTAGGAAATAAAAAGCTCAATTAAAAAGAAGGAACCCATCCTATAAAAATTTAATGCCTAAGGGGGCTATTAATTTTTGAAAGCTTTCCTGCGAACATCAAAAGGCTTGCTAAAAGTCTAAACTCTATTTCCATTCTTCATCTGATAGACCATTAAGGGTGATATATACATAGCTTAATGTATTCATTGCGCTCTATAACTCTTGCTTTATGAAAGATAGAAATTAAAGTCTCCACTTGTTATAGGAGGTACTTTATTTTATAGAAAAACCATATGGTAACACTAATTAATTATATACACCTGTGTATATTAAGTTTAAGTTAATATGATTAAATATATCTTAAATACATTTGAATTTATCATGGATTTCTTTATTTCAAATTGAAAATTTCAGTTTGTCGTGAAATTATTTTAAGTGAAAGGTTGCGTTCAGATACCATTCAAAGTGGTAGAGTACACCACAAAAGTTAATGTAGGTTAAAGGAGATATGTTTGATAAAGTACTAAAATAGTTAACTTCTGTACAGAGAATTTAATGCATGAGTGTTATCTTTCTTATTTATCTTTATTCAGTTCAGCGTCTTAATGCTTGTTTCATTCATATTTTATCGTTGTGCTGTGTATTAAGTCGGCCCTTAAAATAATGCGCCGTTAGTAATAAAGAAATATTAACAATTAGAATTTTTGAAGTTTCGGTTGTAAATTACCCGACATAAACCAGCGATGTACATAAAGCCTTGCTCATTACAAAAATTTCAAATTACGTAATTAAATCTTGTCAGATTTTAAATGTCCGAGCTTTTGATTGTAAGCCTACTTTTCCTAATACCAACACAGGAAGCCCCCTGTCGAGCATTTACACTCAATAAAAATTGTAGAAGTTTATTTAAGAATTTTCTACTTATTTTCTGCAAGCATGGCTACAGCGGTTTCTAAATGTGCTTAGAAAAATGAAAGCAAAAAAACAATGATTTAGTTCAAAAATTGAATTGGATGAAATTTGACTACAAAGCTTTCACAATCATTTTATAACTCTAGCGTAAAACTGCATTGTCACATTTTATACTTTATTCAAATTTCTTAACAATCTTGAAGACAATTTCACATTCTTTAAGTGAATATGTATGGAATTTTCTCAAGATTTGGTGTTATCCGCAGTGACGTTTTATATTGCATAAGTGAGACAATGAAAATGAAATTTCTTTTTGTTTTAATATTGCACAATTTCCGGAAAAAAATCGACTGCGCAGTTTATTATGTCCGAACTTCCAATTTTATTGATGATTTTAAGTTAAAAATTACAGTTAAGGCTTCGATATTTATCTTTTATAACAGACAAGCTTAAAGAAAATTAATTTTCCTATTTCTTTAGAATTTGCTGCGAACTTAGGTAACCTTACATTAATTAAGAAAACCCCAGAGCATCTTATCTCTACTATTTCAGCTTTGAATTCACTCTTGTGTAACACAATATAAAGCTTATGTAAACAAAATTGTTTGAAGTAACATTTTAATTTTAAAATCCGCTCTTAAATTTTTAAAGAAAAATATTTTACCGTTTCTTTTGTTTGTTTGCCTAATGGCTAAAAAATATACAAATTTATTTTTATGTAGTGCGCAGCTTTTGTAGATGATTTATAAAATATTTCTTTAAAATACAATATTTGTCACATAGATGATACAAACAATTTATACCTCAAAATCGTTATGATTATTGATATAAAAAATGCTTTTAATTTGCTTATTAGTTAAGTAGAAAAAAAAAAGAAGTATGTATAGAAGAAGAATAAAATATATAGAGGAGGAATTTATTTTAATTTACCGTACAAATTACTAACCCATTTCTACGGAAATAAGAGCAGTAGAAAAGCATTTCGGCTTGATTATTTCCTGGAAAGAGGTTAAATAAATTGGTTCATTAATTAAAACAAATCTACCTGTATATTTCACTTTTAAGTAATATTTTAAACTGAAACATAAATTTATAATTTTATTCGATTATTCATTACTCCAATTAATAACTAAATTAAAAATGTAACGGTCCAAGCCTTCCTTCCCCGTTCTAATTATTTAGATTACCTGTTTATTTGATTGGTTTTGACTTTCAATAGAATCTGAAAAAAAATTATAAAACCATCGGATAGCATTGAATAGGGTTGACAATTGAAATATTTATTGCATAAACTTAACTGGGAACTTGAAATGCTTTTATAGCAATAACTTAAAGTTATGTGACCGTATCAATTGTCAAAAGCCAGAAAGGAATATACGGAGGTGCAATTTATAATAAACGTAGATTTAAAATTTAAATTGTTGTTTAATGTGCAGTAAAATTTTTATGATTGTATCTTGTATATCTCTATCTACATAAAATTGAAATCTTAAATAAAATTTTGGGGTAGAGAAATTAGAAATTTACGAGATTTGATCTTATTGATAGTAGTTGGTGAAATAACATTTAAAAGTTATCTTTATAATACTGAAATTGCATGTTTTCCTAATCCGATTAACCATGAAATTGATAAGACTTGTTGTAAAATATTCCTTATTTTTTTACCATGTTTTGTACTCTGAATGCCTTACAATCAGGTTTAAGAGTTACAGAATTTGATGCCAGCATTATTAGCTAAAATTATTTCCATGTTAAATAATTATGCTTCCGGCATCAGGAGCGAGTTTGTTAAAGCTTGATTATAACATTTCAATTTCTTTTATTAAAATTACTATTTCACTAAGTATGCAAAAATGTTTTAGAAAAATTAAATTACTTTGTGATGTTTTGATACACAAATTAAACAACAATAACTTATAATTGAAATTTTATACAGCAGTAATTTTCGTATTATAAAGTTTTTTATTCGAAAATATTACAATTTGTTTGAATTTTAAGCAAAACGGAAATTGCATTGTTAATTGTAATATTAATCGAAATATTTGTAATCATTTACCGGTACGACTTGACATTAATAATTCATTTTTTAAAGAACTGCAATTTTAAATTTCACCACCGATTTCCTGATCCCACTACAACCATGCAAATCCTGTTTACCTCATTCTAGCCACGTAGACAAATATAGGTTTATGGGAAAGAACCTAAAATATAAAAACCTCGAGTTATATAAAAGAAGAAAAGTTTAAGCCGAGCAACAAAATTACGATTCTTACAGCATCATCCCTTCACATAGTGTACAAGAACTAATGCGACCCTAATTTATTTTCTCACATATATTTGTTAGCAAAGTTTATTAAATTTACGTGTAAATTCACAACCTTATCCGCTTTCTACTTAAATTAATTTTTCTTTAAATAGAGAAAGCTTTCTAAATTGAAAAGAATTGCAGTAAAGGGTTAAACAAAATAAATAAAATTTCCGTTTTTTTTTTAATATTACCTAGTACAAGTTTCGTTCAAATCAAAATATTAAATATAGAGAAGTTGATTAAAATACATTAGATATTCTGTTAAAATTAAGAATAGTAATTCCTTAACTATGAAACTAGGTTTTCTTATTGAAATTATTAATTTCCAGCAATGTTAAGTTAATAGACTTAAAACTCTCTCACTACATGGAACTCTTAAAGTAATATACTGAACATATGCGGGCTTATGCTATAATTAGGTTTCAATTACTGTAATTGCTAGTTAATGTAGTGCACTTATGACGAAACTCATTTTATTCATGCTAATATTTAGAAGTTGTAGATTATGTAACAATATTTGCTTATCTTGTAGTTATCTTGAATCCTTGAAGTTCAAGGACTCGTTTAAATACACCAGTAGTAGTAGTGCATTTATATTTTTGGAATAACGTTGGTTTGTAATTGAATTAGCTGCTAGAGTAATCGTCTAATTTCACTATTAGCCAAATGCTAAATTCTCTACGTTTTCAACTTCAAATTGAAACTAAGCAAAATCAAATTTCATCAAGGAAATGTTTTAATAAAATTAAGTTGTTAACTATTGCTTATTACAACTTAGTCTGTACAGTGTACAGCTCAATTAGTGTTTAATGTTATTAAATGTCGTTGGTCAAGCTCAAGAGCAGGTGTTAAATGCCATTTAGCTACTTAGACGCTAAATATCCTGCCTGATAGAGACACAGTAAATATTACTCAAAATTGAGATATTCATTATTTCAAAGGCATAATAATAATTATTAAATCTAAAATTCATTAGACCAAATTTGAAATTTATTAGTCTCAGTATGATATTTTACTATGATGATTTTGATATTGGGCTATAAAGCAAGAAACCGCAGTTTCTTGCCTGGTCGTGCTGGCTAGACTGCTGTGCTCTAAACCTATAGGAAAACAGTGGTTTTAATAGAGGAGTAATCCACCTCATAAAATGAATTGTCGAGACTTCAAAGGAGTGGTTATACTCCATCAAGAGCTGAAGTTATATTAATTATTTAATTTAATTAATGTATAGTTATTGTGATGTATAAGGTATACCGACGTGTTTCTGATAAGCATGCATCATCAACATAAACCTGAGCAGTCGAAATTAAATTTTAATGTTTTATTTCCATCTCTCGATGGTTGTCGTGATGCATTTTATTTAGAAATCTAGGTATCATCTCTTCAGATTAAAATGACGGCATTTTCAATTATAATTTAGTTGAGTGAACATTATAAATGTTGTGCATCTGAACAGATGTGTAGAACTTTTTTTAATATTAATTAGTGTGAAAGTGATGAGATAAAAGTAATCGGGTTTTCCAAGAGGGAGCAATACAGTAGGTGAGCAGGCAATGGTAGAAAAGGAAATATTATCTCTTCTTATTCTAGAGTGCTATAAAAACAGTTCTTAGATTTCTGAAATCAAAAGTTATACTTTATAATTCAATATAGGGAAGTTTTTCAAGCCATAAAGTTCCTATACAAGCGTAAATTTCTGAGTGCAGTTCTAATTTATCAAAGTAGTAAACTTACCAATTACAGAGTTTTACATTTCCAGTACAAAATACAACGACATACGATATTATAAATTTATAATGAAACTAGCCAATAAAAATCGGCTTGAAGGCCGAAGGCTCATAGCGGCCAGATATCAGCAGCATTTTTCTATAATAACTTCGAAAAATAAAAATAATGAATAAGGTTCTTATGTCTTATACACAATAGATTATGAGCCTCATTTTTTGTGTAGTTTCACTAACCATTCATTTAAAATTAAAAAAATGTGCACTAAAAAGTACAAAATAAAAATTTTTTTACATAAAATCAAACAAAGCTCCTTGAAAACATCTATATAAAAGCGGGGAGCTATAAATTTTATACACAAATAGTATCATTGAAAAGCCCAACTAAATCTGCGAGTACATACAGAAATGGCTACAACATGTTTTTTTAATGACATCTTTGCTATGTAAGTGTATCCCAATACATAATTTAATATCAGAAATTCTTAGACGTTTAATAACCCACGCTTTTATATAGATGCTTTCAACGAGCTTTGTTAGTTTTAATTTAAACATTATTTTATTTTTTACTTTTTAGTGCACATTTTTTAAATTTTAAACAAAAGTTTTTTTTTATATTCTGTATTTTTTAATTAATTTTTTATTTTTTAATTTTTTAGTCTTATTACAAATTTATTTTAGGTTGTAATTTATTAATAATTACTGGATTGCTTAGGTTGTTCGACCTGAAAGCCGCACTGTAGCTATTGTTAGATTTCTTTTGGGTAGTCAGCAAAATTTTTTCGAAATTAAACATATTTTGAAATATAAATTTCTGAAATTAATATTTTATATAAGGACCTTATATAAAATATATAAGGAACGTCCCTTAATTACGTAATTAAGTAATTTCATTTAGCAATTGCACTTAAAACAAGTGGTCGTGAAAAAATCAACTTTTGTTTTTCGTGCATTGCTATGCAACGATGCCTTCGTATTTACAATGCAACTTATCGATCTAAAAATGAGGTCTTGTTATGTTACTATTGATAATCTTTTTTCGTTTTATTGATATCTTTTCCGGAACTTATGACTCTCGTTTACGCAATAATTACAGCTAGATTAACATCTTGGGGATCTACAGTAAATAATAGGTGGTTGATCGTTTTCCAGCGTGTAGAGGAAAATTCTGGAGGCCCCATGAGGGGAAGGTGCTGTCAGTTATCAGCTATCACATTGGGTGGATTTATGTGCTGCACCGATAGGCACAATTCGTTTTTGGGTCAGAGATTGGGAATTCGGTTGGTCCCCGAGGGAGTGAAGGAATTTTTTTTATTACAATTTTGAATTTGATTTACAGTTGTCTGATTGGCCACTTGATTAATTTGATTGGTTATACCTATACTTATCCGATTGATATCTTAAAGTGAAGAAATCGGGTATTAAAGGGTTTGAACTCTCTCCTTCAAACATTTAAAAACCTTAAAAATGAAACATTATTTTTTGTATTAATACAACCCCCCTTACAACGTGTGCAAATATGTCAGAAAAAGCGATGATCGATCGGGCTGATCTAATAAATACGAAGATAATAAGGTCAATATTTTTATAAATCTTTCGATAATAATTTTGATAAAACCGATTTTTTCTAAAATATTTGTATTGGGTTTTTATTCGGGGTTTATCTACTGTTGGTGGAGCTCGTGATGCTACCAAATATCAACAACATGGAGGCTCCTATTACCTACACTTAATGTTGTTTTGAGTTTGATTCTGAATTATTTAATCGTAAAACCGTAGTAAAATGATAATTTACAAAGTAGAACACCTAGAGAATGCAAACATTTGGTTTATAAACAAAACTTTCTACACCAACTATACGTATTAGATTATCTTAATATGTTCAGTTTGGGGGCGTTCGTTTGACGTAAATCTGGAATTGTCATGATTCATGATCATGACGTTACATCAACATGTTTATTAAAATTGTGATAAAAAAAAAATGATGAACATATTGTGTAATAAAAACAAATTGCTAAATTTTGTTACAATAGGCCGTTTGAATAGCCAATAAATTAAACTATACAAAAATAGACAATCGCTTAAACTACCTTTTTCTCCAAACGTCACGAAAGTCAGCTGTTTCATTATCAATTTTAAACACGAAAGTCAAACTTTTCCTTAGCGACATACATAAAACCACGTGGCGTAAAGATTTTTTCGAAAGTAAACCTTCGGCGGCAGGAAAAAAAATAACTAGAAATGTGACATTATTTTAATAAAATTGAGTAATTTTGGTATCTACCTTTTCTAAAAATTATTTTTTTATTTACCATTTCAAATATAAAATTTTAGATACCTAGTAATTTAAAAATAACTAGATATAAACTTTGACTTTGACATTTAAATCCTTAAATATACCAACTTAAAATTTTATTTTTAACCAAATAAATAAACATTTTGATTTTTTAACCCAAAAATTTTAATAAATGTCACAATTGAAGTTGACAGTTGCGAATTCAATTTAAAAATTACCAACATAAATTGAAAATAGTTGACAGATTAAATCAAAATGTCACCTTACTTTTGACCGATTAAAATTATCTACTTTTCGAATTTTTTTCGCACGATCGATCTGAATTTTTGCATATGCCTTCCTACCAATAATTCACAAGGGGTGTGTATTAGGCGAGGGGGGAGAATTTTTTGCTCAGTTTTTTGATATCTAGCGCCGTTCCCGAGTTATTGCTAATTTTGAAATTAATTTTTGAATTTTGTTTGTTAGGAGAAAAAGTAACATGTTTTATTCGGATGGAAAGGTAACTTTTCCTGCCACGCAAGTTTTCTATTCGCTCGGCTCGTTCCACTCACCTCGCAGATGAAAAAACTAGCTCGACAGGAAAAGTTAATCTTTCCATCCTAATAAAACAATATAGTATTCCTTCCGATTCTAAACATTTCAAATTCTGAAAAAATTATTTTGTAAAATTATGGCAAAAAAAACACGCGCACCCCCTGTTTCTAACCCAAAAACAATTTCCGCCAATGGAAAATAGAAAGAATGAAACAAAGATTTTCATTGGTAACAATATTCCTTTCTCAGGAAATCGAACCAATCAAGATCAGAATATGAAGTACAAATCTTTTTAGGTCCGCCCCTGTATTTATTTATTATTTACTAGAACTCATCGGATGGTTGTAATCCTTCTATAATATTAAATATTTCTGTTTTGTAAGTATTATCTGCATTTTAAAAATTATTAAATTAGTTTGACGGTTTCTCAATAATTACACTTTCACTACATTTATGAAATAAATGCAGTTAAAATAAGTATATTATACAATTACATACATTAAAATTAAAATGAATGTTAATAACTGAATCTGAAAACTTAAAATAATTTAATTTAAGTTAGCATAATTATAATTTGTGTATTTAGTACTTTAATGTTGTTATACCGTACATTTCAGAACTTTTCAGGTTGGTACTTGTGGGCTGTATTTAACCTGTCTACCGCAAAATATCTACAAGCACAAATGTTAGTTAAAATTATTGAAGAATAAATTGTTGAATTTTAAATCGATTGAAAATGTCATCAAGTCAAAACACTTTGCCGCCAAAGGAAAATACATTATTTAAACGCATTTTAAGTTCTTACGAGCAAAAGCAGTATAAAAATGGATTGAAATTTGCAAAACAAATTTTGTCGAACCCAAGGTTTGCAGCTCATGGAGAAACATTGGCATTGAAAGGTTTAACGTTAAATGCAATGGGACGTAAAGAAGAGGCTTACGAATACGTTCGCAAAGGATTGAAAAGTGATTTACGATCGCACGTGTCCTGGCATGTGTATGGATTATTGCAGAAATCGGATAAAAAATATGACGACGCTATTAAGTGTTACCGTAATGCTTTAAAATTGGATAAAGACAACATTCAAATTTTGCGTGATTTATCTCTGTTGCAAATTCAAATTAGAGATTTGGAAGGATATCGCGAAACAGCATATCGGTTGTTTTTGTTGACACCCAATCAAAGGGTATCTTGGATTAGTTACGCTATATCGCTACAATTGCTTGGCGAACACGAAAGTGCTTTCAAAGTTTTGGACAATATTGCGAGTCAACAGCGAAGCCGGAACAATTTTTATGACTTTGAATACGGTGAACTACTTTTATATCAAAATTTGGTGATTCGCGAATCAGGAGATGTTAAACGAGCCCTGCAACATTTGGAAACTAACCAAAATCAAATTTTAGATAAATTAACCGTTAAAGAAACTTTTGGTGATTTAAATTTGGAATTACAGCAATATAAGAAAGCGGCAAAATATTTTGAAAACTTGATCGAGAGAAATCCTGAAAACTCAAATTATTACCACAAGTTAATTATAGCGAAGCAGTTAAGTAATCCTGAAGATATTCTTAATTTTTGTTATACCCAATCTGAAGAGTATCCAAAATCAAAACCGCCCAAACGATTAGCATTAAATTTTGCAGTGGAAGAAACCTTTGAAAATTTAATAGATAATTACTTAAAGCGAGGATTTAGAAAAGGGGTGCCAGCGCTTTTTGTGGAATTGAGGCTGCTGTATGCAGATGAGAGAAAAGTGGAGATTATCGAAAAGCTTCTATTACAGTATGTCCATTCTTTAGTTACTACAAGTACTAGTTTTAACAACACCGAAATCAACAGTGGAGTTACAGAACCGGCTTCCTGTTTAATTTGGGTCTACTATTTTCTTACTCAACATTACGATTACCTACAACAAACAGAGAAAGCTTTAACCTACATTAATACTGCGATCGAACATACGCCCACTTTGATCGAGTTATACATTACCAAAGGAAGAATATACAAACATGCTGGTGATTTGTATGAAGCTAGCAAATGGTTGGATGAAGCCCAATCGTTGGACACAGCCGACCGATGTATTAATTCAAAATGTGTCAAATACATGTTGAGAGCGAATCGTGTTAAAGAAGCAGAAGAAATTAGCGCTATATTTACTAGGACGGGTGTTTCTACAATGGAGAGTTTAAATGAAATGCAATGTATGTGGTTCCAAGTTGAATGTGCTTTAGCATACCAAAGGTTGGGTAAATATGGCGAGTCTCTTAAAAAATGTTACGAAATAGATAGACATTTCTCTGAAATAATAGATGACCAATATGATTTTCATTCTTACTGTATGAGGAAATTGACGCTTCGATCGTATTTGAGATTTTTGAAAATAGAAGATAATTTACGTGAAAATCCATATTATTTTGAAGCTGCTCAATGTGCAATCGAAGTGTACCTCCAATTATTTGATACACCACTGAAAGACGACACCACTAAAATGAATGTAAAAAATTTGTCTCTCTCGGAACTCAAAAAATTACGCAATAAACAACGAAAATCTCAAAAAAAAGTTGAACAAGAAAATGTTCAAACGCAAGTTAAAATGAAACCCAATACAAAGAAGGGAGGTGAGGATGCAGATGTGCCGAAGTTGGAAAAACTGATACCTGACAAGTTGGAAAAAGAAAACGATCCTCTCGAACAGGCCGTCAAATTTCTTCGACCATTACAAAACTTTGCCAAAAATAGAATAGAAACTCATTTGATGGCTTTCGAAATTTACTTTAGGAAAAGAAAATTTTTATTAATGGTACAATCGCTAAAACGGGCGTGTAAGTTAAATCGTTCCAATCCAAATCTTCATGTATGCGTGGTACGTTTTTGGCATTTGTTGAATCAAAATTTGGATAATTTAGATTTGGTTTCGAAAGAAGTGATTGAGAGCGAAACGCGCGAGTTATTTAATAATAATAAAGATGCTGTGCAATTGAATATGAATTATTTGGAAGAGAATGGCGATAGTTTGATTGCCGTCTTAGAAGGTGCCAAGATGTTATATTATTTAAACCCAAAGTTACAGAGTGAAGCAATCGAATTAGTTACTAAATTGGACAGGTATCAGAACGTCGACGTAGGGATTTGTTATAAAGTTTTGAAATCGTTAAAAAAGAAGGAATTTGGACAATGCGATTCTCAAATAGAGCAATTCAAAGCAAACTGTCGAAGTCGGTTTTTGCACGCGGTTGATTTTTTGTAATAGAAACTAATGTTCGTCCGACTCCAACATAAAATGGATTACATTTATTCGTCGAGAGAATTAAGTTTTTGTAAAGTTTAAAAATTATTTTTAATTGTGTTTTACTATAAATAAAAATAATTATAATTAAATTTTATTCTATTAAATTTTAGTTATCCTAAAAATACTGATATATTGCTTCAAGATAGTAAGTTTATGCAATATTCATAATATATTACATTGTTTGGTAACCACGAAATAACTAGCAGAGTATTAACAACAATTTGGGAATATTGAGCTGGATTTTTGAATCTAAGAAATCTAAAATTATTGCTATGATTATTTTCTCGAGGAAAAGCAATACAGAAGTGTTAATTTTGTAGCAGAATCTCAATGGAACTAATAGCTTCATGGATGAAGGTGGACTGCTGCAATTTTTTAGAAAGAAAATACACAGCATCATTAAGTATCGTGGTTTTCCAATGCCAGGGATCACGTTTTTTTAAAAAAGTTCGTCGTCAATGCAGCAACTGTTTTTCTTACGACCCAGGTTGTTGCATAATAGTTTACAAAGTACAATTTATTTATTCTTAATCTAAATTAAGGATGTTTTATGCAATAATAATAATTTTACAGCAAGATTTAAGCGAGTTAAAATTTATTGTAAAAATATTTAAAACATAAGCATCTAAATGTTAATTTAATTCAAGCAAATAAAACTATAAAAGTTGGAAAAAGTTTCAGTAAAACTCGAGCTCTACATTTAATAGAAAATTTGAAGCTTTTTTGATACAATTTATTTAATTTTCATATCGATTTGTATGAAATAAGGTTTAAAAAAACTGTTTATGTCTATAAATATTTATACTAAATCCATTAAATTTTTTTAACGGTCGTTAAATTAACCGCATAACTAAGAGCGAGTAAATTTAAAGCACAAGTTGATATTTATTTCGATGAAGGAACGTAATTATGGGTAAAATGTATAATTTTTATATGAATATATGCCTACAGGCCGCTTTTAACTGAAAGTATGTAAATATGTAAACAACGGTTGTTAGTAAGTGAATAGTCAAAACTTGGCATTCACATCAAATCTACGTGAACAGGAAGCTGGTAGGAGGAGTTGCTCAAAAAAGACGCTGAATTTTTTACATCATTCGCTACTTTTTTATTTTTATTACAGCAGTTTTATTCCAGAGAAAGATTTTTTAAATTACAGGAAAAGAAATAAAATTATTTTGTAATATATAAATTAATAAATATGTTTCAACCGTTATAAATAATTTCTTGCATTTAAGTTAAAGCCATTAGTTTTTCTATACAGTCGATATCATTAATAAAATAAATATTTAACAAAATCTTACCTTTTATAGGTTCGTTTTATGTTCAAATCCTGTAATTAAAAAAGAATAATTAATATTTATAGATAGTCAGAAAAGTATAATGTAGTAGTAGTGCTGCTTTAAATTTGAAATAAAATGTATAATGACGAAGATAATAAAGATTTGAATAAAAAATGGTTATAACCGATTTTAAAACCTGCTTTACACCGTAAAATTATATGATAGGTAAGGCAACTGTTTGAGACACCATATTTCTAATACATCAGTTAAGAATGAACATTTTATCAATCGAAGGAAATCGTTTCCTAGTCTGAACATCTATAAGATCTATATTCTTTTTTCGATTATTAATTATTATCGACAGATCAGTTTTGTATTTCAAATAACTAATCTGAGGTCTCTGGCGTGAAATCATCAAGTTCGTAGTCATTCCGTACTCAACAAAAAAAAAGATGAAATTTGAAAAGGGGGGACAGTTCAAGCCCCCCCCCCCCCCCCAAGAATAACTATATGTTACATAGTGCAGCACATTAATCTCATCCTGTCTAATAGATCTCGCTAACTCTAAGACTTACTTTTGCTTCCATAAAGCACTTCAAAATTCTCTGATCAGTTAAAGTATATTTATAGGTATTGTATTCAAAAAGTTAGATAGTATGTGTTCTGACTGTACTTTTCTTTTTCGTGTAAAAACCATTGGTATATCCTACAGATAAACTGGCGTAAAAGATTATAATATTGTCACTTCATAGGCCAATAATAGAACTACCTATTATTTTATATTGCTTTCAAAAGACAGCGAAAACTAAATAAATTATTCAATTTCACTTTTATTTTGCATTATATTTGATGTATTCCATTCACATTTCTGGTTATGACAATGACAGAAAATGGAGATTACATTTCGAACCTAGAAATATGTAAAACTTAATTTTCAAAATTTTGAAGGTTCGCCTATTGGCCTATAAAGTGTCGGAATATTTTATTCAATTCTAACTGTCTCCTGAAAAAAATGTCGATATTGAAATCGTTCCTGTACTTACTTATATTTTTGATATAAATAGATTTACTCGCTTTCAGCAAGTCCAATTAAAATATAATTTTATAAAATTTACACGGAAATAATTGTACAGCGGAAGTTCCACGATAGCAAATGTGATGCGAATAAACTTCTACATATAAACATGTAATAATTATCATTAAAAAAATTTAAAACTTTGGCAATGATGATACTCTGCGATTTTGTATTAGAATCAGTGGCGTAAGCAGTCGCTCCACTTTCCAAGGCGGTTCTAAGGTTCTAAGGAAAATATTAATTTATTTTTAGAAAAAATATAATATGTAAGAAACAAAATCTAAGTCCTACTAATTGGTCTCACTTCCTCTTAAGTCTCAAAAAAGTAAAATTAAAAATAATTAAATTCTTTATAAAATTAAAAATTTCAGTTAAGGGTAATAAAAATAATATAGCTATGCGAGAAAACAATAACTAAATAATATGAAGAAACTACTTAAAAATACCTTTTCTTTGACAGATATTTACTTAACCCGGCGTCATTGTGGCGACCAAACAGAACACCTCCGTTAGGCTAAGTTAATCGCTATTACCGGAGCGCTCTTCACAGACGTGCAAATTTCACCTTAGCCGCAATGACGCTAATTAAAATAGCTAAAACGCTTAATGAGGTCCACAACTTCAGCTACTGTGAGCGGCAAATAACGAGTGTATTTTGTTTTAAAGCTATTAGAGGTTTAAAAACAGTCGGGTATGAGATACCCGGCCCCAATGACGCCGGGTTAACAAAGTGTTAAAAATATGGAAGCTCGTTTCATAAAATTTATCCACAAATTTTATAAACAGGCATAAACTAACAATAGCAATATCACAATATAATGTAGTGGGTACTAGGTCAAATATAGGGTCGAGAAATCGTACCGCATCAATAGTTAATTGATTACTAGCTCTAACTTTGCATTTGATTTACTTATGTTAGAATTCGACAATATTTTAATCGGGTTTTAATAATTTTAATTTAATTAACTTAAAATCTTATTTATTATTATGGACAGTCAACTTGTAGCATTATTTTCTTCCTATGCAGGTAGTGTTAATACGTTTATTGTATACGTTTTAATAACATTTTAAACAAATTAATTAAAACAATCAGTAGGAATATGTACTTCAAAACTCATTTAGGAAAGGTATTTCTAGTCCTACCCTGTCGCAAAGGTTTTAAACAAATTAATGTCTTCCATTTCTTAGTGTTTATGATTTATACCAAATATTTTAATAAATCAAAAAAGAAATTCAAATGTTCATGAAAACATCACATAAACAAAAATTGAAGTTTGGTTAATCTTTATAATTAAATAATTTTTCAGTTTACGCAACATTCCTATTTGAAAAATTCAATTTTTTTTTATATACGCACACACATCAAGGTTCAAAGATTGGTGGAAACTACCATTATTTAAATTTTTGTAACATTCTGGATATAATAAATGGATATCATAACGGCTGACTCGAACAAAATACTCAGGTCGTGATTTGATTTAAAAGAAACTAAGAACACAGAAACCATTTTAGACAATATAATGTAATTCATTTATCAAATAATTATTTTCGTCGATATTTAAATATAATTTTCAACGTAGAATTATACACAGAGTTATTATTAAAAGGAAGGTTCAAAATCCCAAAAGAGAAAAATTAAAATTCATTTATTTAATGAGTATTATCAATCTAATAATTATTTATAGAATTAAATTAATCTTAACTCAAAATCACTGTAATAGTCATCTGAAACCATTAATATTATCTTATCAATACTACTCCAATACTGAAAATAGTAAGGTGCCCAACAGGGAACATATACGGTGGCTCAAGAAAGTATTCGTACATTCCTACGTTAGCAATATAATTAGATCTTTTTGTCGTATAAAAATCAGTTTTACATCAATACTCTTATCAGATATTCTGTATGATTTTCACTTTAATGCGCAATGTCACAAAGATTTAATTACGAAATACACTTAGTGACGATATAAAATGATTTTATGCATACTTTATACAAAATGTACACAAATAAATTTAAGTAATGTGGTATATTTAAAACCTGTCTCTGTAATCCTCATCTAAGTACTTCTAGCTAGCCCTCAAAGAGAACTATATTTCAAACCTAAGTGCAAGTATGCCATCAAACGCTTTTCATCAATGTTTTGAAAAAACACAAAAAACTTTTTTCTTATTAAATGTAAGTGCTTCAGGGGACTCTAAGAAATATTTAATCATTGAATAATTAACCAGTGGAATTATTTATTAAACTTTCACAAATGTAATAAACATAATCATAAATACAATGAAAAAGTTTATAAATTCAATGAACTTCGATCATTAACGCTATAAAATTTATTGTTTAGTTTAGAAAATAGTATTCAATTTTTGTTTGCAGCAAATGCAACTTGTAGTAGTTATATCCAAGTTATCAGTACCTATAGGTACATTATTACTGCTATTGTATAGAATCTTGCGGCTGGAAGTAAGCACAGTTAGTCTTTTGATATCAAGGTAATGAATTCCAACCCCATTTAATCGCAAATTACTTGTGGTGTCTGGGTATTTAACGCACGTTAACCACTAAGTTTTATTTCTAGACAATTGCTTTAGGAAATAAACAGAAGGTGGAATTATTATTGTATCCATCCTGAACTATATAGTAAAAATCACCATTGACGCATAGCTTATATTAAAGATTACTAGTTAAATTAAATTGTTAGTGATAATTAGTGTTAAATAGTAAATTCACGTTTTCATTGGCTTCGAGTTTTGACGATATCCGATATATAGGTATATATCATTAGTGGTTACACAACGAACGTGTTAATTTCACTTTTAGAGTACTGAAAAGCAATTAAGCGAATACCGAAAAGAGCACGAATGTTCGAATAAAAGTACAAACATAACAGAATTAAAATGTAATTACTTTCGACTTAATAATATCAAAGTTACACTTTGGCACAGTTACTTATATTCTTGATATGGGAAATTAAGTTTGTACTAAATATAAATTTTTCGAATTCTAAAACCTAAAATATCCAAAATAAATTCTCTAATTGACTGTTTCGCAAAATAAATAAATATAATAAACACTTTTTTTGTGACAAATTTTCAATTCAACACTATTTTTTACATAAATTTGTTAAAGGTATTTTATCGCTGGATTTCACGGAGAGTGAGTTATTTGAAATATCAGTTTAAAATACCTTTGAATCGCTTTAGAGGTAACTCCATTTTAGGTGACTTTTAGTAGGTATGTTCACTAGGGAGATCTCCAGGCTAGCTCCAATTTTTTTTAAATAAAATTAAAACGACATTAAATTTCACTGTTTTTATAACTTAAAATTTCCTTTGTGCGGAATGCGATGATGTTATTACTCTGTGTTTTTCGAAAATTATTTACAAAACAATTACAGTAGAGTGAAAGAGACATTAAAAATTGTGAACATCAAAATTAATTAACTGAGAATTTTCGCATTGAGGGAAAAACTAAATTAATGCTTTTATTAAATTAATGTTAGACAATTATATTAAAATGTAAGGAAGTAAATTTTCTCAAGTTCTGGTATTCCAATTGAGGTAGCGGCCCCGGGGCTAAGGCTTTCTCGACATGTAGGATTTGTGAGGATATAAATAATTCAATAGTTCCTTTCCTCGGTCAGTATTTGAATCATAGATGCAACTGGGAATGCTTTGTAAAATATAGTAACAGCGCTGATTGTTAATACATCCGGTCCGAGATAAACAAACTTCCTATTAGAAATGGTGCACCTACATCAATTAGGAATTTTCTAATCTCTTAACAAACTCGATATTTTAGATTTACTTTACCTCAGAGTAAATAAACGTAACTCTACTTTAAAAATGTTTTTTAATTAATAATAATTAATAATAAATATTATAAATAATTGCAAAACAACAAATTGTAGGATTACTAACAATTATAATAAAACCACAAAAATGCAAAAAATGCTGTAAGTTTATTGCAAAATCTGGTGCCAAGTATAAATTGCATGTTTAAACTTTACAATTCGTTTAATTAACTTTTTTGTTGTAATTTAACTAGGAGAACGCGAGTAAAAAATCATTGCATAGAGTAACTTAAATTACCATAGCTTTTTAATAATAGTCTAGTGATAATACTAACTACTTTTATTACAATATCAAAATGAATATTGCAATAAGAACGGCATTACAATATTATATTGATTTTATGAATATCAATTTATATTAATATTATTTTACCATAGAATCTTAAGATTCGTACTATATTTAAATTTATTAAACCTATGTTTCAATCTTAATAAAAAATATAAAGTAAAAAGTTCAAATGTTATAAATATTTTGTTTGTTTTTAATATTTAATTTTAAACTACCATTGTTAAATTTATTTATATATTCAAAATTTTAGTTCTATCTTTAAATTAAATATTAAAAACAAGAATCCTTTTGTATCTTCAGATAATACCACATTCGTAAATTTATAATGATGTTAAATGAAGGTTGCTATAAATATATTATATTAAAATAATATTTTATTTATATTGTGATCTTATTTAAAATATATAACGAAATTTAATAAAACAAGAAAAATTAATTTTAGTTATTAGTTGATTAGCAATGTGATTATTATAATTTAAATATTATTCGCGATTTACATTAAGCGAACGCCACCACGCGGAAAAATTATAAGTTAATCTAATACGTATCGTTGGTATAGAAAGTTTTGTTTATATACCAATCGTTTGCATTCTTTTGGTGTTCTATTTTGTGAATATCATTGAATTATCATATCACTGCAGTTTTATGATAAAATAATTCAGAATCAAACTCAAAACAACATCAACTCTTCTCCACTGTTGTTGATATTTGATAGCGTTATGAGCGCTAACAACACAATAAAACGTTTCTTATAAAAGCGTTTCTATCCGTTGCAATACGTCTGTCAACAAAATTTGACTAAAGACGTTTTTCCTTTATCAGGGTGTTTTGAGATCAAAGAACATGTTGTTGTAAACCAAAACACATCGTTTTGTTTGCCAACGCTTTGCTATATTCGACATGTTGCAAAGTGCTTTTAATTGCAACGAAATGTTTTGTCTAACAACGTTATTGCTTGATCAGTCTATATTCGGCTCAAGGCGTCGATTATAGAGTGAAATATATGAAGGAACAGTATCTGATATGCATAGTAACAGCAATCGATGTGTTTCAAAGTCAATACTCGATGAAGAAAATTTTATTGATTTCCAGAACTTGGTAAACAGGAAATCCTTTCTCGTTTCTTCGGATGACTGCGTGAATATTAATAACTTCGTTTAGTTAGTAATTCAAACAAATTGTTATAATTTGTTTTCACCTTTTTAAAATGAAAAATTCAAATATACAATATTTTACCTCAAAGAGTTTTTGCTTCAACATTTTATTAATAGCAAGATTCATTTGTTGGCAAACAAAAATTTGAAAAATGCGATGATAGAACGTTTCAACATTTTACATAAATTTATTGTATTTACTAGTATTTTATTTTAATTTCGCATGAATAAATTGTAATTATTAATATACGAATCAGTTAATTGCATTACGCTTTTTATAACTATCATTGATTACAACTTCTCAATTAATGAATTTTGTTCCAATATTTATTCAATAAATTTAATTATAATGTCGGTCGGTACATTGTCGATCAACAATAATGTTATTGAATGAATAACATTCAAATTATTGAAACCTTCTGCAAAATTTTGCAAATGTGCAATAATTGTTAGTTTTAGTTAAAACATTCATAATTATTGTGATGTTAAATATAGGTAAACTATATTTTTAAAAAATTTGCTATTTTAGTAATTATTACGAAATCGGTTATAAAATCTACATTTGATGCATATTATCTATAAATTTAAAATTTAGTAGGTAGTTTAAATATTGTTGTACCTATCTAGTTTTTGATGCTGAAATAAGTAGAAAATATATTTGATCACCTGTAGGAGTGCAAGATAATTTTATATTCCTTTATAGTAGCTCGCATTTTAAACCAAAGGACGAATTAAAATTATTAAAATTTTCTGACGAAAATAAATTTTATTCTACGTCTTAGTACTGTAAGTAGTAGCTAGAAGAAAATATATATGCATTGACGTAGCACAAGTATCAGATTTATATTATCAACTGTCAAACGCAGGCACAAGCAAGCTCAAGTCGAATACGCTATTAGATTGGAATTGGATTAGAATGTGAATATAAAGTCAATATTCCATAAATTTTATTCGTTTATTAAAATGTTCAATCCGATTAAAGGTGATGTTCATTATGTATAATAAATTATAATTGAAAACAATGCTTTTTTGATCATATTTCTACAGAAATATTTGATTAGCGATTATTTCATCTTCAATCCATATATAACAGATTATTATTACAGAGTCTTTATTATAGAAAATTATTTTCCAGTAAGCCATTCCTCATTTTGCCCAAAAATGCACTAGATTTACTTATACTTGTTTGCATTTAAATAATATAATGGTTTTCGAGAAACTTTCAGTTTTCACTTGTTAGGAAGTACAATAAATCTGAATTGTATGAAAATCTCACTTGTATTTTTTAGGGTACTTTTGGAAATAATTTTTAGAAGTTCCAAAACTAAAGGTGTCAAAAAGTGATAACATATATCATTTGCGTTATTTCATTTTGTATAGGATTAGTTGAATTTTCATTATAAAAATATTGTTATGGTACTAATTGGGTATTTATTGCACAAATTGGATTAAATATATTATTATTTACTTTTTATTGTGAGAGTGTCTAGAATGCTACCTGCTAAATATACAACGCATAAATGAAACATATTTTCAATAATTTATTTGAAAATAAATAAATGAGATACTGAATTATTTAGATTATAGTCGTATTTTATTCAGTACCTACGTAAGGAGAAGTTTTCAAAATACCTATAGATATGTTTATAGACAGACATACAACATACATACTAATATCATACTTTAAATTCTTTAATTTCCTTGTCTCGAAAAATAATAAAACAAGACTAATAAACGAAATTCTTACATCAGTACGAATATGTCTATCATATTCAACTAAGTTAGTGGTAACCGTAAGTTTTAGTCGGGTTTTATTTATTTAGATTTTAAGTATATCTTGACTGACATCTTTTGAATTTGACATTTTATCTAGATTTATTATACTTTTTTTTGATAAAGGCATCTAATATTGTTATGTATCTAAGATATAAAAATCAATAACGTTATATGTTATTAAATGATAACTTTTTTCATTTCAATTCAACGATTTTCTTGCGAAAAGTTCTATATTATAATTATTATAGAAGAATTTATAATTTATAATTTAAATTTATAATTTAGAATTTATAATATAATTTATATAATTATAAAGCTTTCTGAATTGATAGGAGGATCAAGCTTACCAGTAAAACTATTATGGAAATTAATTATTCTTTTATTTGGCAAATATTTTATTTGAAAACCATTATGATATTGAAAATCAACGCAATATTACCAATTTCTAGCCTATATATTAGTACAATATAGTCTTAACTAAATAGCACTTCTTAAACCTATACTATCTAAATTAAACTCCTTTTCTGTTTTTAATATTTTAAATAAAATAATTCTATTGAAAACTCAAAACCTACAAAAACAAACAACTAATATTCGTATAATTGGGGGGGGGGGGGGGGGCATTTAAGCCCCTTCTGGTAAATAATAGTTTTAAGTTTAGTTAATATTTTTTAGTCATAATCATTTTCAATAGAGGTCAGTAGATCTGACGTTATCAGTTACACGCTCCCGCTTCAGGTTAGTCTTCGAAGATCCTTGACTCCGGATGGGTTGTTTTAACAACACCCATTCGTAATGAAAAATTTAGTGGTTTGCTTTTTGTTGTATAACTTGGAAAATTTTAGTGTTTTGCCGTTTTGGTTTTAGGGTTCTTCGTGGTCTAGGTAGATCAAGAACCGTTCTGCACTTTTTGTAAATTTAATTTACAAATTCCAAGATATTATTCAACATTGTGCAATCCCAGGTCGATTGTGTTTCAATTGAAAATTTGAATGAAAACCATTAACACCCGATCCCACCAAAATCTTCACAACCCGTTGTCGAAAAACTCAAGTTGGAACAAGAAACCTTGTCAGCCACCAATATTTGCAATTCCACGAGGCGATGATTGCGGATTTCATAATTTAACCACGTTGTTCAACGTCAATCTTGTATAGTTTCCAACATTAACCCACTTTTAACCTGCAAAACTGTAAGTTGACTACAAATCTTTTATTTAAAGTTCCTCGAAAGCTGGTTTTACAAACAATTAACGGTCTACTTTGAATCGGATTTCTCGAAAATTTCCGTTGTGACGTCATCCAGTGACCTTGTTGGTTTGAACCATTTCCAGGCATCGTGATTACCGGTTTTCCATTTTTGACAACCAACCTAAGTAACTTTCAAAATACATTGCTTCGTTAAGTCCTACCGGGACATCAATTATTTATTTACTTAACAATAATTTTGATTTCACTACCGTAATAAATTGAAGTGCTCCATGCAAACTTATCTTTAGTTAATTTTAAGAGCTTTTAACTAACACTGCAAACTTTTGATTTGATTCGTTGGAGGTTATCGTTATTATTTTGTGTTCAGACTCTTCACGACACCTCTCTGAGTCAGGATTAAAAGGAACATTTTGTTATGCTTGCTACTTAATTTTACAAAATACCCAACGTCTCTGCTGTGTATTATTTTGTGTTATTTGGGTTGTCTAATTCTAAGGCACTATTTTATTGTGTTAAAATTTTAATGTTACAAGAACACCCTTGTGAAAATTTATATTATGTTCAGGTATTGAAAACCATACGGCACCAAATTAATTGTAAACTTCATCCCATCATTCATTTAATTTTAAGTACCATAACTTTGCCCGGAAACCAAAATTATTATCAACTTTTAAGATTTCTTTTGTGCACTTTTGCAAATTATTCACCAACTTACATTTTTATAAATTGTTTTTGTCATTAACTCGCACTTCATTAAAAATTTATTGATTCACTGAAATACTTTTCTATTGAATCTACCTGCCCAAAATCATATTTAGTTGAAGATTCCATCTCGAGCCGGACTCAACTCAAGGTAAGATTTAGTGACATTTGCTCGAGTGGCGCCCTCTCGATTGTGACGATTCTTGAAAATTATTTTAGGAACCTCGTTTACTTGGACCCAGGATTTCCTTGTTTTCAGCGATCCACGACCTCGCCGACTCGAGCCAGCGGCAATCCTGTGTGTCTGAACGGATAGCCATTTCCCGCTATCAATTTTAGACTTTCTGGCAATTTGAGCCCGTTACAGCGTATTTGCATTGATATTGCATGATATTTAAATACAATATTTGTTCAATTTAGTCTTAATAATATAAAAGTAGAGAATATATTGATGATTCCATAATGTCATTTCAATATTGGTATAATATACTATCAACATTGCAGCGTTATATTGACTATGGTATTCTATCTCAATATTAAGACAACACTTAAATTAAATATTATTAAAACAGTTTTTTTTTCAATTCAGTGAGTTTATTTATTCTTTATTATTTTAATATTGGTAGAATATTGATTATTTACTCATATCTTGAATCAATAAATTTTCTTTATTGTAATTTATTTATAACTACAAAATCATAATTAATGATTTTATGATAAATTATGAATTGATAAACAGTAAAAGTACATTCAGTTTTATAGTCCCTGGCGATGTGTTGCTTCGAAAGATAAAAGTTTAAAAAGATTAAATACTAGATACCTACTACGTGTAATGACAATAAATTTTATTTACTTGCTGATATACTTAATATGGAAAAACGTGCCGAAGTAGTATTTAAGTTATAACTAAATAATAATATGTAATTTACATTGTTAATAAAGTACAAATTTGATATGGGACGCGACGTGTTCATATACCCTGGTTCCAAATCTATTAGGTCATCTTTAATAAATATAAAAGAAGTTTTTTTTATACGTTATAAAGTATTATTCCCAATATTTTTTACTGTTTGTAAAAAAATTATCCAACGTTAGATCATCACTATATTGACGTTATAATCAATAATGGGTATTGTACATTACATAGCAGAGGATTATATTGTAATACTGCAGTTTGCAATATATTGTTGCAATAATATTACAACATTGTCATCACAATGTGTTTTATGTCTGAGGGTTTCCCCGAATCTACTAGAGCTAGAACAATCTTGACTTACTTGAATCTATGGTATGGTTTATAATAGATCTGGTTTGATTTACCATAAAAATGTCAAATTTATAAAAAAAACAGGAAAGGTAACCGTATAATTTTAGAAACTAAAACTAAAAAGTCGCAGCAGTAGATTGATAAACAAAAATTTAGACAAAATAATATTTTAAAATAATAATTCTTTCTAATTCTTATTTTATATCTAAATATTTATTCAATAGTTTTAGTAACTAAAAGGTTATTCGAATATTTTAACTAACTATTGATAATAATTCAAATGATGACTAACTATACAATAATTCTATAGTTTTTATTCGATAGTCCCATCTCTAGTCTTTTGACCTTTCATGATTTAAATTTCAAAATAAATTTCCTTGCTCTTTACGGATGGTTGCATTTTTGCTTATAAGTAGCATCAACCCAGCGCCTAGATTTAGAAGAAAACAATCTGAATATAAACGCATAAAGTGGCGTTTTAAGGATATTCGAGTATTAAATAACAACCATGCCTCTGATCGCTTTTGATTGAAAGCTTTGCTTCTGCTGTAACTCCTTGTTACGCTTTGAATATTACGTCAGAGGTGAGAGAAACACAAACGGTGTCAGAGGGCGTTATCCACTATGAAGACCATAAACAAGATATTATGATAAGAAATTAGAACTTTTAAAATATCAATAATTACAGAAGCAAAAATAAAGAATTACAGATACACTGTAAAAATTTGTAAATTTTTATTTTAATTTGCGAGCACACTGTCTCAGAATAAAATTCAGCTATTGAGCTGCGTTAGCTGCTGATATTATTAGTAACGTCAGAAGCTGAAATGCTACTAAACTGTTAATTTGGCGGCTGAAAACTAGCTGAAATAGCGCTGCGTCAATTGTTTAAAATACAGAATTAGCTGATATTCAGCGCTGAATCAGCTTCTACTTTATGAAGTAACAAAACAGAAAAAATTTAAATTAGTATCCTAGGACACTATGCCCAACATGTCACTTTAATGATATTTATTTGTGATATATTTGAATTAACCGGTGCCTTCATACCCTTTTTTTAATTAAAAATTAAAATTATTATGATACAGGATTATTTAAAAATTCATTTGTACAATAATTAAAATTGTTGTTAAGACCCCCAATCACGCGTTTATCTTACTTATGGTTGCATAAGTAACTTTTATTATGCTACATGCCATTTAGCCATTGCACTTGGTGAGACTTCAGTAGACATAATTTCAATACTTTACGAATGTACATAAGTGCGCGCATTTCGATCTTGCTTCCCTACTGGAAAGTAAAATATGTTCTTGAAAATGTATAAAACACTACTCCTGGTTTATTTATAGCATGATTTTAATATGAAATATATTTTTTACGTTTTGTATAAAAAACGATAAGAACTACGTGTTCAAGATGACGCCATTTCTTAAATTGTATAACATTGTCTTCCTTTTTCGTTTTATTGCGATTATCTAGATCAAATTTCTTCACGTGCTTGTTGACTTCCAACAAAACTTCGTTAGTTCAACGGAACGTGTATCATTAGTTTTTGGAGGCACATTAAGACCAAAAGAATATGTCAACAACAGCTTGGTTATAGTATTATACTTTTGATATTAGTAATAGTGACAGGCTTATCGTATAGAAAAGGGTCTTGGTTTTTATAACTCTGTGTCTCTTTAATTTACGCTCTTCGAGAAAATATGCGATACACCAATACTACGGAAAATAATTACTTTTGCAGTTAATTAAATAATGTAATGCGTCTCGCAAAATTCTCGCAACACAGTATGTACAAACAGCTGCTATAATATATCTTATTCCCTCCACGCTTTCCACTCAAAATTTGCGTGACGAAATTCATGGATGTACGAGTATGTAGTTTGTTCGAGAACAAATTTAAACCGTTACATATCTAACACAAGCATCGATTTTCTTTGGTATAAAAATTATTTAATTGTTACTCAAAAAATCAAATATCTACAAAATGAACCGATACAACATTTTACGCCACTCAAAGTTTTTGGAGATGTTTATTTTCAGTAAGCTGAATTTATTTTATTTATATTTTACATATTTATCTACTAAAAAAATGTATATAAATATAATTTACTATTTTATAACTTCGTTCTGTACTACAACGAAAATAAACAAATTTTATCTGGCTTTTTTATTCGCCATACATTTAAAATGCAATTTTATTTACATTTTGGTAAGCAGAACCTAATAACTCACCTGTTTTGAATAAAATTTGCGAAAGCTTACGATACGAGACAGTTAAATATAATATTTCTTAACCATTAAGCCACTTAATACTAATGTATTACATTATCCCCCAACATCAGTAGAACACAATTGCTACTGCAATAAATTAATTTTAAACATAATTGCACCTAGTATATGGCGCCGCAAAATTTATTAATTTTTTAATAGAAAATAAATTTATTCTGCGTTTCAGCAAAATTTTAAATTTCTTGAAACAACTTTTTATATGAATATAGAAGACAATGAAATAATATATTAATCTTCAAATGACATCGTTATTTTAAAAAAGTTAAGCAAAATTTTTGAGTGACTGACGCCTGACATTGCAGTATTAAATATTAATTTTGATGACGTTAACTTGAAAAAAAGTTGAACTTTTTACCTTACTTTTACCTAATTCGTTAAATAAACAACCCTTTGTGGCACGTTACTGCCGTTTGGGTTTGCTTTTGTGACCGCAGGTTTTACCTGATGTGTTGTATTTATTTATTTGCTAATTTATTTGTATTAGCCAATTTTGTAAAAGATCAAAACTTTCAGTTTTAAGTCTTATTCAAAGTGCTGTACTTATATCTTTCTTCTAAACATTAATCTAAAATTGTAAACTTGATTAATTTTCAAAGTTTTAATTTATCTAAAGTTTGCAAAATTTTATGGTAGCTGCTTTTAAAAGTAATATGTAGTAATTTTTCACATACTGCAAATTTCGCAGGAAATTCGCGATTACACCAATCACAAACAAATTGAACAATTTTGAGCACAAAAGTAGTAAAGCGTTAAGCAATATAAATCCGAAACTGGAAATTGCATTAAATATTCGATAAAGATAAATTGCGTTTTAGTTGCTTGCTGATTTATTTCATTTAAACAAACAAAAATTTTGTAATATATAACAACACTTTGTAAAGTTTTCCAATAAATTTTAAAAGCCGCAGAGTGAGATGCTAAATGTGCAAAAACGAAGCTGCGCTTCTTGTAGCTTTTAATAAGAAAACGTTTGAAAATAAAAAGGAATTAATTGAAATATATAAAACTTTAAAGGCAATCTTCGTTAAAACATTTTCATCAAATTTAAAAAATTTATCGAAAATTATAATTACGTTAATCTTCATTTGGTTTAAGTTGCTAAGTTTTAAAACTTTTAAATTAGTTTAGTGATGATGCAAATATACCATCAAATTAATGCAAAGAAACAAGTCTTTTTAGAGATAATCTCAATCTTAAATTATTTCTACTGATCAAAATCCCTCTCCATAGCTCACCAACAGTAAGCAATTTTGCTAAGAAGAAGTTAGCACTTAGTTGGGTGGAATTTCAAATATCATTTATTTACGGTTTAAATTTTAAGTAATTGAGAATACTGTATTTCATAAATCAGAAAAAGGAAAATGGATTTGGTTTTATGATCTATCAAAGATAGATCGTCTTTCGTACAGACAACTTCACATAGCAGTCAAAAATATGAATCTCATTGTCTCATGGCTTTGACCCAAGTCGAATTACAAGTCACCGTATACCCTTGTTCAACAAAAATTTAAAACATCCTTATTAAGCATTTGCAAAACTTTTTATCAAAGTTGGCGCTTACTCTCCAGCAATGCTGTCAATTTTTATAGTTGTAGATAAGTACATTTTGTAACACTTGATTTCAAAATTAACTTTGATTTTTAACAGTTTTATTCGTGAATAATAAATTTTAATTATTCAATTCTATGCAACGGTACACCATTGACTACTGGTTTTAATGACAGTTAAAATGGCAATAAATAAATAAATAAAACACAATTTGATATTTTTAATTAATCAGAAAACTGCTGGTAATATATTAAGACAAATAAACAACAAATAAAAAAAAACTTTTGTGAACGATTCGTTTGTCATTATAAAGAGTAATAATATAATACTAATATTATGTGAATAACATTTGCAGTATTTATAAATGCTTGAGCATTTGTTGTTCCTTATTTTTTACAGATAATAATTTTCTACTTTACTGTTTTATATTAAAAACTCAAGTGGTTACTTTTACCTTGGGAAGCGTATAAATAATAATATTTATAAACTCTTTGTGACAGAGATTGAAAATAAAATTAAGCTGTTGTTTCTTATATATTCAAGCAAACAAATTTCAATTATAAGTGAAATTTAAACTTTCTGTCATTTTTAAAAAAATTTAGTGTAAATTTAGCTGTAATTTTTTAAACAAAAAATGTCTCCGTGGCAGACGCCGGAGGTATTAGGATAAAAGCAATTGGAAGATCAAAAGAACAATGTAACAAACAATTTTGTTGGTTATTTAAAACTTTAATCATGTAATATAGGTATTATAAAAAATATAATAAATATAACATGACTTACTTGTTGCTACCATTGTTAGCTAACCTTAGTTACAGTCAACCTGTAGTTGACTGACTGTACATAGTTATAAAACAAACATTTATAATTAGTTGAAAAGAGAATTTTAAATTATTTAGTTTCCTATTTGATGCGAGATAAGAAAAATTTATAAACGCTAATATATATTGTCATGTTTTTTTATATAGGCATAAACGTTGGTTCTAATTTTTGTGTAAATTTCTATAAAAAGCACTGACATTTCAAATTGAAGGAAATAAGTATATGTATAATACATATCGGTAGATTCTAGCCATTCCTTTAAATCCTAAAGATTTGAGTAGTTTAAACTGACCAAGCAAAATCAAGTTTTATTCGATTTTCATCATAATATTAAAGTTTAGATTTCTATTGGTTAGTCGAATTGAAATCCAAGTTAAAAGGTGTGACCAGAATCGACATTTGCACATAACTGATATTTTGAAAACGTAAAAAGATTTTATTGCTTTATAATTCCACACATTGAAAAGCACTACAATATAACTACTATAAGTGTACAAAACCTAATAACTAATTTGTTCACGGTTGAGTTCGTTTACCGGTTACAATTGCAACAGAAAATGTTAAAAATAGATTTGGTCGAGAAGAAATAAACATTTCAGCTTTACAAGTGAAAATAATAAAAAACTATACATTGATAATTTCAGTAATTTAATTTAACTTTTTTAATAATGATGATTGTCTATGATTGCTTGATGAACTAATTTTGTCGTGTGTCTTCAATATTTTAGATTGTATTTGAAATAATGCCGTTTTCTTTCTCATTGCGTTTTGAGATTCATTGAAACTATCGTATGTATATGTCGTGCCGCGTCTTGGGGATTTAAAATTGGTATTATTAAGTAAATAGTCTACGAATATCCATTGTTCTCCAATGGTATTACTGCACAGTCTCAAATTTTATTTTTAAATCAAACCTTTTTTCGGTGAGGTGAATTATTAAAAATGTTAGTATTTAAAAAAATTGTACTTTAAAAACAATACTTACACTACACGTTTAATGAAAAATAAGATCTTTTGCTACAAAACACTCTAAAAGTATATTATTATCTAAAATAACATATCAAATTCCATTTAATCTGGAACGCACACTTTAAACAAGTTGCATAAAATCCGTTGCCCAATGAGTCACATGAGAAAATTTAACAATTCTGTAAAATCTTTACTGTTATGCATTTTCATCTTTGGTTAGGTAAGTATGTGAATATATCAAGACTTCAAGTATAGAATTGCCTAGAAACTCGATTTGTTCAACTTACGTAGTTTCTCAGATTTAAAGATTGTTATGGGTGTCTGTACTACCTTAGAAGCTTGAAATGCAATTACATTTTTACTCAATATACTTGTTTGTATTATCTGCTGAATTGTTCTTTTTATCTGCAATGGAACATAACTTATTATTTGTCAACTGAAATTAATTTTTTTTTGGATTAAGTCTAGTTTTTCTTCAGTAGCACCGGTGATTTTATTTTTTGTTGATTTACAATATTTGGTCAGATGAACGTAATCGTTGACAACTGAACAGCAAGCAGATTAGTGTACACTACATAAGCTCAGAGATTAGCAATCTGATGGGACTATAGACAGCTAACAATTTTCTGTTGTACCAAAGCTGCAACGCGATAAGTTAGTGATAACTATGTAAATCTGAAATGACTTGTGATGGACTGGAAAAACATATCGGTTGCGTAATTAATTCAGTTTTAACCTAACAGTTGAAAAATAACTACGAAAATTATATAAACAAATTATAATAAATTATTTTCCAAATTCTTAATTAAATGAGTAATAATTCAATCGGTTCTGCTGCTTTAGTTTTGCTGTTGTAAATTGCAGTATTAATTATTACTAAACGCAAACAGAGCACTTGGTACTACCTAGGGCAAAATGTTCATAAATAGTAACTTGACAAGATATCACTTGTCAATTTTGCGCTATAATATGAGAATATTATGCAAGAAATAATTTGAGTTCATCCTCTAATTGCCATTTTATGATAATAGTGCAATGCTATACTTATATGAATGTGTACAGATTATCCAGAAAGCTTTAAATCATTTTGGAATAATCTCACTAGCAATACATTATTATTAATCATTTGCCAAATATTTTATGCTATGTACACTTGGAAAATACACATGGTGTTTGTTTTGTTGTTAAAACATTATAACCACAATGACTTAAAACTTAAAAAAAGATCACGAAATAGTTAATATAGTACATATAATAAAATCAATAATTACATTTAATCACTTGTAATATCACAAGAGAATGAGAATAAATTGAAAATAATTTCACATATTTTCGAAAAGTTGTTGCCGGGCAATAGATACGAGAGCCCGAAGGGATCAAGTAGCTATTGCCAAACGGCGACAACTTGAAGAAAATACTTCAAATTATTATCTAATTTATCGAATTCTCGTGTGATATTCGATTGATTATTTTTTTCGTTGATTTTAATATTAATTTCATGGACTGACGATGTACTAAATTCATAATTTATTGACAGACGTCAAATCAAATAAATATGTTGCTATTAAAACAAACACACACTTCAAATTATTCTCGCGGCAATAATGTAAGTAGATTATTCCCACTAGCATAATGTTGTGATTGGCAACTTTGATTGAAATAAATTGAAGGTTTCTATTGGTTTTCAGAAACAAACAAAAATAATCAAAATAATTGCTCTCTGACGGTCTTTTTCTATAGTGACAAATATTTGAATTTTCTCGCTAATATTATTATTATTGAAAAAAATTGGATAGTGTTTGTATCATTTTATTTATTTAACTAACTTGTAACGTTCAAATTGTATTTCTTTCGTAATGTATATTATATAACAAACAAATAATATTCATTCTCGTATAGCACAAATATAAGATAAACAATACGCGTTTCTTTCTCATAGTATTGTTTCAAAAATCAAATTGTTTTAGAAAATAATATGATTGATTGCCAAAGTTTACTTCCCGACTAATTTAATATAAAAGAAACGATGAAATGTTCTTAGAATGGCAAAAACTTGTAGTTTTGTTTTAATACTAATTTCCAGCACCAGTTTATTATTTTGAAGGATTAAAAAAAATTCTGCTTATGAAACTAACTACACATGTCTACAATATTATTATAATTAATAACAATTTCAAAATTAGCATAATTGTAAAGCAAATGAAATTTAATGGCATAATAAAGCCTCATTAGGTAGATTCATGATTAGTTAATTAAGTAAGATAATTGTGTTACCGAATATTAACAAAATATATATTTTAGCTTGTAAATTTAGCTGACAGTTAAAACAATTCTATCAACAATTATATTGATCACTAACATAGTAATGAATATTAGGTACTATTTAAATAGAGCTATAGGTGATGCTTTTCAAAATATTTAAACAAGTAACGAGTGTTTCTAAGCCCATGCAAATATAATCCTATCCACATTATCTATACAACTTATAATTACGGAATATTAAAAATATTATCTAAGTAAGTAGGTAAACATTATTCGTAAATTGTTCAGTTGGAATAATTGAAAAATTATTTTTGCCGCGAGGAATAGTATTTTGGTTTGAGATTGAAATGAAAATGAAAAGCGAATTTTTTTGCAAGCTGGTTTTGCATTACGTAAGACAAAGCAAACTGCAGCATAGCTGACCAAATGCGAAACTTGTGCGTAAAAACCAACATTGTAATTTAAAAAAAACATGTCGTTGTTTCTCCAAATGACCCAAATCTTAAAATACAAACATAAAATTTTAATTCAATTTAGGAACTTTTCATAAAAGTACGTTTTAGTTTATTAATTTTAATTTGAGAAATTCAATAGTAATTTCTTATAGATTGTGTTATTGTTTTGTATTAATTAATTTTTGTGATAGCAAATAATTTTAAAAAATTTAAAAAAGTAGGTTTTCCAGTTTAAAGCAACAGATTATTGAATACTTTTCCATTCAATGACGGGAAATTACATACTTGTCTGTATGCCGTGTGTTCCTTTGTGGCTATTTAATGAACTTATTTAAATAACTGTTCACTTTAGTTCAATCATAAACCCGCAATTTTTTTTAGAAAATGTCTAGCTCAGTTAATATGCTAGAAATAACATTAACTTACTATAGCGAAGGAAATTACGTTTTTTTCTAAACTGAACGAAAATGAACTGCTTCAGTAACAATTTTAATTACGAAAAGCTAAATTTTCTGTATCGACATAAACACAGCCTGCAAAGTAATATTCAAATTTTACCTTACGGCGGAAGGTAAAAAATAAACTAAGAGATATGGTATTATTATAATATATAATTCTTTATGTAATTCTATAATTCTTGTCTAAAATTATTTTTCATATATTCAAATATGTATTTTGTAAGCCGTAATTTAAAAATTTAATGAATGTTAACATTGACTTTAATATTTACATAACCCATATAATCCTTAAATACAAGATTATCACCAACCTTACTATCTTAAAATTTTATTTTAAACTAAAATTACTAGAATAAATACAAATTTTATAATTTTGGCATATAAATATTTAAATCATTAAATCACATCTGATGTCATCAGTACCAATTGCGGAATTATGTTTTCCAGGAGAATTGCGACATAAATAGGTAGTTCTCATGAAATCCCGAAATTCAATCAAGATTAATTTCAAAACAATATTGTTATAATTTGAATTTTTTTTTCTGTGAATTTCGTAGTACTTATGTTACTAGATTTTAATGATATAGTGGTCCCCAGAATAAACGTGTTTTAAGCGAATTATGAGGATATTATAAAAACCTGAGAGTGAGGGAATGACGACTGAGGTGAGAGAGTGACTTCTACAAGCAATTGACAAACCTTCCTCAATAAAAATTTGTTTATTTTTCATAGAAAAAATGAAAATAGAAAAAATAGATAATAAAAATTTATAGATAATAATGAAAATGGATGGGTATTAAAATTTTATAAAAAATAAATAGTGCAACTTCATAATCATCAGTTGAACATTGGCATGGATCACACATTTATAAGTGATGTTCTACGTTCGCCCAAGTCACCCAAAAAGGTCGGCATCTGCAGAACGTTGCTAAGCTCACTTTGTATACGACTGTTGTCATTAATGTTTTATATACATTTTTTATAGTGTCACTTAAGAAAAGGTTTTTGTTCTACTGATCCCTTTGACCTGATAAAATCCTTTTTTTCTTGACACATCCTGGAATTTTCATCTTTCTCCAAAAAATCTGTAACGTTTTTTTTTTTAATTTTTACCCGTTAAGCATTTATTTTCCTACAGCTTTTTAACCTTTCAGGATCGGTTTGTATTTTTTTCCCTACGCTCCCTATTATACTCCATTTTTTTAAAATTTAACTTCTGCTTCAGCCAACTTCTTTTTTTTGTCATTATTTGGCCGTAAAAGTAGGAGGCAGTGGTAAATTCAAGATTAACCTAAGCAAGGAAGCAAAAAAGCCAAGTTGGACTAGTCAAAAAATCAATCCCACCTAAATTGTCATTCCCTCATTCCAATTTCTAGTGAGGGAATGACGGTGAGGGAATGACGAAATAAAGCATAACCCAAAAAATCTCGCAACATAAGTTTACCTTAGATTTGAATTTTTATGAAAGTTCACTACCCCCACAAACCCACTTCACTGTATAATTATTATTTAGTTTAAGTAATTACTTCTTCTCTTTCTTTGATGTGAGGTAATGACGGCTAAAAATGTAAACTTTACATAATTTTAATTAAACTATTTTATAACAGAAACTTGAGCACACACAAGGTGAATTCGCTATTTTGGAACATTGATAGTACTGCCAATTATCAAAAACTGATGAGAGCGTTCATGAATAACTGAAAATACTTTCGTAAATCGACTGTCAGCAAAGGTGTGAGGGAATGATGTTTTTTTATTGGACACAAGTAAAAAAAAAGAATTGAAAACTTGTTCTTCACTTTTTATTCCAAATTCAGAAGATTTTCGAAAATTTGTTGTTTTTTTAATTGATTAGTCAAACTTGCAATCAGTTTTATTTGAGAAATTGTTGATTTAAAAATTCAAAAGTATTAAAATTTGTAGTTTGGGACATAGTGAGGGAATGATTATCAGGGCATTTTATATTTTTTATTATTTAAAGTGACACATATGAATCAGAAATTTTAACCGACACTATTTGCCACAGTAATGTTCTTCGCAAAAAAAAATAGTTACCGTTATATGTCGGTTAGGTTTCTTTAAAAGCTGAAAGGACATGAATTTCGGGATTTGGTGAGAACTACCCAAATATTATGAGTAATTTTTTAAAGTTGCCTTTTATAAGGACGCTTGCTTAATAATCTTTCATTTTCTCATTACTGCTTGACGCCAGATATGGTATTCGCCTTCTGAAGTTAAGACAATGCAAGTAATATAAGTTAGCTTGTTGACGAAAGTTAGTATCAGGGTTTCCAACGGCTAATTTTCGGCTTAGTCGAAACTAATGCGATCTTTGCTTTTTGTCAAATCAGAGGATTTGCTTATGTCAAAAAATTGTGCTTTAATCTAACCCCAGAGTAACATACTTGTTCAAATCAGTGGCAGCTTGTCGGGATAACACGACTTGCCAACACGACTTGTTTCACAAAAACATGATTTTTCCTATCGATTTCACATGCCTGCCTCACAACCTAAATTCTTCGCAAACCGACTCTTGTAAAAATGCAGACATCTGTTGTTTTGTGAAGAAATAAACACACCGGTAGGCATCCAGTGTGATTATCTGAAATAACAAGAACTCAAAATAGTCGCAGAGATGCACGTACAAATCTTACAAAAAGATGCTGAAAATGAGTAATTAAAAGTAGGTTTGTGCAAAATATAAAGTTTCTAAGTCCAAACTTAAAAAAATTGCGAAGGAAAGGAAGTAAATCGGAAATAAAGCACAAGATGAAGCAAATGAAAACTTATAGAATCAACAAGCAATCTCAGTTTGCATTGTGAGAAGCGGTTTTAGTGGGTAGAAATCATACATTATTACTCGGCACAAGCTGGTGGTGTTTTTTGGAAATTTATCTCTTCCAACATTCCAATAAGCGAAGAAGTTAGGCTAGTTAGGTTACAAGTTTGTTAGGTTTGGTTTGATTTGTCTTCGAGCATAGACATTTCAAAGTGTAAAATTACCGATCAAAGTTCATAAAGCTCTTATTTTAAGGTTTTAAATTACAGAGAATGAAATTACCAATAGATCAAATAATTTTCAAAAATTTGAGTTACCAAGGTTTAATACAGACTGTAACTAATAATTACATGTTTTCTAGCTTAATTCTTGGAAAGCCTTCTTATACCTAAAATGGATTATGTTCTATACAACATATTTTAAACAAACATGATAAAAACAAAATAATTTTGGTTTTAATTCTCTATTATAACGGCGCCCTAAAGCTTCATTAACGTTCAACAGTGTTAAACGCAAAATCTAAATTAAAAGTAAAATTAAAAATATCGATGCCTCGTGCTTTTCCGTAAGTTTTTTTTAAATCAGTTAGACGATTGAGCAATTATTTAAACATAAGTTTATGTCTAGAAGTTCACTAGAATTAGTAAGTAATACAAATTATAGACAAACAACGCTTCAAAAGGAAGAAACAATAGCAACAGTTACATGAATATAGTTTCCAATAAATTTTTTTCCTTGCTTTAAGACAGAGATTAGTAATCTTGAATGTAATTTATAGATTAATAGGTTACATTATGAGAGTTTGCTTTCATAAATGAAAGCTCTATTTATAGTAGACGATCAAATGCCTATTTTAAGCAAATATTTTTGATGCGTGAAATTGCTGATTTAAAAATTATTCATTAATGAACTAATAATAAATTTATTAACTATTAGTAAGATTGAAATAATCAAGATTCGAATTACTACATTTGAATTTATGCAAGTCCAGTACTTAAGTCTTTTTTACACAGTATCGACTTCTCTTAAATGGGAACAAAGCGATCTAATTTTGTTTCTCCCCAATTTATCTGAGAATCATATCTAAGAATTGCCATGTTATTAAGGTTGCTTGGTGCGATTAATGGCTTTAGTTCAAAATTTTGACATATGCCAAACGCACTTTATATCTTTGAGTACGATATGTGTACGGTTCGTAGTAATAATATTTCACAGCCAAGTTTCAAAATCAAATAATTTATTTTTTATTACAATTGTCCAAATATAGTAATAAATTAAATAGGCATTAACAAAATTAAATATTGACTAATAAGTAAAACGTAAAAATCCAAAACATAGAATAGATTACTCATATTTCATGACCGGTTTTGGAATTACGATAGTAATATTACTCTTATACGGACCACAGGGTGGATCATCATAACTGTATTAGCAAAGCGACATTAAGAGGAGATATAAGAAGAATAAATTTTGAAACATTTAAAATTACCTTACTGAAATGTAATAATTATTTGAGGTAAATATAACTTATACAGCAAATAAAATGTTTCAGGTAATTAACGAGTTTAAAACTAGCAAATATGACAATTGCAGTTCTAAATTGGGCATTAAATTAAAAATATCAAAATTAAATAAAATTATCACAGCGTGAAATTTGGTTTAAATAGTAGATAGTAAAATTGTTAAATTATGAGACGAAACGTTTTCCTGGAAAATGTGACAGGATAGCCAGAGACGTCTTAAAGTTATCAAGTACCTTCGTTTATAAAATGCTGCTATGATACTAAATAACCTGGAATATTATAGTATTATTCCGTATAGTCAGTTTCCTCAGTGTGGTATATTTTGATTTAACGCTCTCAACTAACAACATCAAAAAAATAGGTAGTTCAGTGTCAACTTGAAATTATTTCTCACTCTAATACTTGTGTTTTGCGCTTACAGGTAGCATTTATAAACGTCGTTTTTGTAATTCTTGACTGCGATTCTCGAGTCTTAACCGTGTTATACCTACTGGGGATGCATTTAATGCACCAGTGCTTTTGTTCAGATATGTTATACGATCTACTATAATTTTAAATTAAAACGGCGAATGAGTCGTTATTAAAATTTAAGTTTTGCTATCAGGTACTATAAATATTTTTTTGTTCTTTTACCATTAAATTTATGCACTTACCTTCTATCTACAAAACTTAATGGGACACGTCGCACAGCGAAGATAACTGCAAAAAAAATGCTTATTCAGTAAATATCAATAGTAACTACTTATATATTTTATTATAATATTATAATTATATTTAAAAAATGTATAGGTTCTATAATTTTTTATTTTTATATAATTTTTAAAAATTTCATTTTGATTTGTTTTAGATTATATTGTCTGTCATAATTGCTTTATTCTGATACTGTTACGACATTGCGTGCTGACTAACCATCAGCACCCCTCATGCAATTTTGCTTTTAAAATCACAAATACAATAAATTGGTATCGTTTCCTCACTTACAACTGTTCTAACCAGCAGTGTAACTAAAATTATATTATTTAATTATAAATAAATTGTTAATACGCCTCCCATTTATGGCAAAATATCAGAACATAAATCGTTCTTGAATATCTTCTCAATTGGGTATTCCAAATCTTCGGAGCTTAACTATACTAACTTAACTAAACTTGCACAACATCTTAATCGATTATCGTTAATATTTGTTTATTTGTTTGAAGTTCATGATAATATCGCCATTGTCTCAGCCTTTAGAGTGCACTTGGGATTAACTGATTTACAGATTGGACGTATGCCAAACAATATGCAAAGACTATATCGAACTTATAAGACATAGGGTAATACTAAAACACTTATAAACGTTGGTCTTGTAATACTTAAGAATTACTTTAGCTTAGATCTAATGTTTAAAATTTCATTTGTCGCTTCCACATTGGTTTGAGAATTTACATCTTTGTTGGTTTAGTTTTTTTTTTTTGAATTCTTTTGGAATATATTGATATATTGAGTTATCAAGTTAATTCGAAATTATAATATAAAAACATATTTAAAAAAACTATATTAGGATGTAATAATATGTAGAATAATAATTATACAAGACTTACTACATAATACGTCTGTTGGATTTGAACTTAAAAATGTCAGATTGATTATTTTTGAAAAATATTCGAGAGAATATATTTTATATTACACTGAATCATTATTTGTTTTTTATACCTTGACAACGAAATATATTAACGGCCGGTTTCACAATGTCTGGTTAACCTGTAGTTTAGTGCTCACCATAACTTAACCTGGAAAAAAAGTGTTTCACAATCGCTGGTCTGATGGGAAACCTTAGGTTAAGTGCTGGTATCTTTAACCCAGAGAAGTTCCTTGGGTTAACTCGAGGTTAACTGTCAACTGTAAATTTTTTATGTTTATAAATTTGTAATCCGGAATAAACATACATAATAATACACCTTGTAATTTTATATAACGGTATTTTACCTATAATAATAGTAGAAAAAATGCGAAAGTTTTTGTTAAAAGTTAGTAACATGGATTTATACGATATAAATGAGTATATTAGCAGCAACAAAATAGCCAGGGTTGTACATAGAGTTAGCAAAGCTATTGCTTCTCTGGTTCGACAATATATTAAAAGGCCCGAAGAAGAAGTAGCGGAAACTCGTCAAGCATTTTACAACATTGCAAGATTTCCAAGATACATTGGTTGTATAGACTGTACACATGTAAAATTACAGACACTTGGAGGAAATGATCCTGAGATATTTTGGAACAGGAAACAATATTTCTAATTAAATGTAAAATTAAAATAAGAAATATAGTTGCTAGATGGCCTGGATCTACCCATGACTCCAACATTTTTAGGTTGTTTGAAAGAGGAGTTTTCAGCGACAGTGTCCTAGTTGGCAATAGTGGGTACCCCATAAAGCTTTATTTGATTACCCCATTTTAGCAGGTGTGGACAAATGCTGAAAACCTGTTTAACAAGTCCTTAATTAGAAAGAGAAATGAGGTCGAAAGACAACTAAATATGGTGTATGGAAACGTCGATTTCCTGCTTTAGTTATGGGTCTCCTGATAAACTTGAATACCTCTCAAGCAATAATTACAGCCATAGCTGTTCTACATAATAAAACTTGCAAGGAAAATGAATCAGTACCTCCAGTCAACGAGAAGCAAGAGGCGGCGTACAAGATTGGACTAATTATTTTGGACAAATATGACCTTAAAGTGTATGTTTTAGCATCGTATAATGTGTTGATGTTAAATGCATATTAAATAGGAATAAGTATTATTTATTTTTTTTAGAAAACCTACATTTTATAATACTATAAATTTAATTGTTTATGTAATAAAGCATTTTTTAATTTTAGATTTTCAGGAGCATTCTCTTCCAAAAATTTCTATTTTTGAAGCCTTACAAAGGCTAGTTTTCCTCTTGCAATTCATAATAATTTTCAACAGCACAAACTTCGAATATTAAGTTGACAAAAATTTATCAAAACTCAAATTTTTTAAATATGACACGTGATAGACAAATGAGTACTCGACAGAGATACCAACATTTCTAAACCTATGGTCAACTGCCGGTAAGCAGACCAAAGGTCACAATTCGGATGTGAAACAGTGCCACATCTCAAACTCCAAGTTAACCTTCAAGTCAAGGTTACGTAACCTTAGGTTTTGACTATCGATTGTGAAACCGGCCGTAAGTATGCTATAATACCCTAGGGCGTATAAATCATAATGCCCGCTTATTATGCCCTCTCATCGCAATTATATACAAGTCACGGCAAACTAGGAAATTTAGCAAATTTAAATTCAAAATTTATAAATTTTCTGAAATTAAAATGCAAATAAAACGTTGCATGCAACACGGGCATTACTCGATGTTTATGCTCTCGGGCAACTTAAAAACTCTCGGGCCTAGCGGCTCTCGACCTTCTAAATTGGTTGCCCTCGACATAAACATCCTCATAATGCCCTTGATACATAAATAACTATTATAAACATAATTTTTCGATAACAGCGTATTATTATTAAATCATTTATAAGATGATGAAATTTCATAAATTAAATAGTTTGATAATAAGAAAAATAGACAATACAAGAAAATTCAAAGATGCTCTAAATTCCGGATGTCCTTAATATTTAGGTTATCCACTACAAAGATCTTTTATTGTATTCAGCATTTTTCTGACATTTTTAGCTGCGGTTTAACAAACAAAAATTAATAGAGTGATAATTTTAATAAAAATGTTATTTGAATTGTAAATAAAAAAAAAGATTTAATTTTATTATTTGGATTGTTCCGAATGTTATTGCATAAGAATTATTTGTAATCTGAAATTTACAAAATAATGATATATCGAACTAAAATTATTAGTTATATTGCAAAGATTATGTACTATCCATGTGACGTATATCATCTTTACATTATCGTAACTTTTTAATTACCAAATAATTGAACTAAAATTGTGACACTGGAATAACCCTGTGGTTAAGTTTTAGAATCGCTGGTAATTTGCGAAGAATGCACTGCACTGCTAAATTAATTAGTTAGTTATTTCTAACAAATAAACCATCGTGTGAATCTTAGCCGCTAACTTTTTTAACGCCAATATGGCAGACGCGCGTTTTCCACTATTCCCCGAAGCTATATAGTTTATTAAGTTGATACTTTTGCAGTTTTTTTTTGATAAATGCACATTCATTTTTATTGGAATACAAATAATAAAAATACTTAATATCCTTGTACATCTTCAAAGAATTTCATTAATATTATATTGAATTTAAATGTTTTCGGCTTAAAGAAATTGGAGTTAACGTAGTTCCATAGTTGCAATCGATGCTCATGTAGTGTAGAAATAAAATTTTATATTTCTACATAATAATTTCGTAACTGGTTCAATAAATTTCAAATTTACAGTTTTCCAAGATATTATAAAGATTTAATAAAATAATACAAAATGAGCTTAAAACCCCTGGATTTTTAAATGTATCTCATAGAAAATAAATTGTTCTAGTTTTAAGCTTTAAAAATTCCGAGTACACCTGAGTTCAGCATATAACTACATTCATTCAGAAAGTGTGTATAGTTTCAAAGTTTGAGTAAGTTTGCCAGTTTCTATAGCTACCCTAGAGAGAAAAAGAGAGAACTACTTTGAGGTTTATATAGGAGGTTTTCAATTTGGATTCGGTTAGACCATTGCAAAACGTAAGAATAGAAAGTTTCTATAAAAGGTATACATGCTGAATACAAATTTTATTTATTATTTTCTTTAGATAATGAAAAACATACATGAAATATGTATTAATAACAATTTTAAAGTATAAATATGGCCTAAACAAAGTGCGGCAAATAATCAAAAAGACGAAATTACATTTTTTAAATTTATCGACAATTTTCAAATCCACGAAAATATATTAGCCAACATTTACAGCTTTAGTGTGGAACAATTTGCGAGAGCATACGTTTTATCTTTCCTTTTTATTAAAATTACATATTGATAAAAGATAAAGATAATACATGCTGTGCACATTGAATAAAATAAAAGCAACAATATTCTAGCGTACAAATAACTAAAACTCATAAGGATTTTATAAACCCAAACAAATTTCAGTTCGCATGTGGTAAATTGGTTCACCGAATACCCGCTATTAAGTTTCAGATTATTATTCTTGCTAATCCTGGCGAAGTTATGGCTTCAGTATGGTTTAGGATTATATAAAATTAATAGGATTCTTATAAAGTAGTGATAATAATGATTTTACAGACCTTGTATCAATTACACACAAATTATAGATTTTAGCTGTTAACCAAATATTTGAAAGGACTCGAATGATATCCTTTAGTTTATGTGTATTGGCAAAGCGCAAAGAGTATACATTTATATAGGTAGAATACAGGCATATCAATTATAAAATTCTAAATATACCATGCTTATGCAATAAATATCAATATTCAAGAATCTACTTGCACTATTAGACTCTTAGTAAGTTTCGGTTAGGCCTGATTGATTTTCAAATACAATAAAAATGAGATTCGAGTATTGTGTGTATTTAAAGAGGTTCTCTTTTAATTGATTAGGTTTATACTGCAAATATTTCATCAATCTCGTTCAATATCGTTATTTTGTGAACATTGAAATTAAATTTAATTTAAACCGAGTTGTCTTTCGGATTTAATTCTAGTACCAAATGTAAGCTAGGAATTTACATGTATGGATGTCAAGACCAGTCAGCAAGTTTTCTTATATCTGAGCTTTTCTAAATTGCTTTTGGTCTTTTGACAACGGCTCATTCCTATCTAGGACTTATCATATTTCATAAATTAAATTATACAAACTGTTTAAATGATATTGTGAGTAATCTTAAAATGTAAATAGTTTTCTTATGAGACAAACAAACTGGAGGGAAATCAATATTTTGAAAAGTTAATCTATTAAAGTTTTTAAAAACTTGATTTTGCTCATCTTGCTTTAAATAATTGCTTCCTTAACAAAAACAAATTGACTTCCCGTGAAAAACAAGACAACTTTAAAGTTGTTTCCGGTCTTATTTCTCTGGGTATTCCGATTCAATAAATTAAATCATGCTGCTTATCAGTACGTTTGGTATAATATTAAGTCTATTAATCCTATTAATATTAACTTAACTATTATTTATTTACTAATGAATAAATTTGTTTCATCAAAAATTCAACAAAGCCCTAAAACCTAAATCTTACAATAAAGATTTAGTATAAAAAAATTCAGCTTGTTGACAGAACTTTTAATTTTTCTAAAAGCTCTTTAAAGAGCTTTTTGTGTGTAGCACTCGGAATGGTCACTTGGCAATTATTACTTACAATTAAACATTATCAAATGCTAACATTCAATTTAATATAAACAGTAAACGATTCGAAGGCGTATAAGTACAATAAGACAAATTAAAAATCACAGTTTCTTGGTATTTCACCATTGCTAGTATTAAATTGATTTAAATATGTTTCATGTGTGTGCTATTACTTCAGAAGAAAGAAATTATTAATTTCTTAAAACCTAATTGGCCAATGGGCATCATAGAAAATCATTTGTCAACTAATTGATATAAATATAATTAATATAATTGCGAGAACTTTTAAGATGTGATTATCTAGTCGTTTTTCGATGGAGCGGATAGCTCTATTGTAGGCATTGTCGACAACTGTGGTAAGATCGACATATCGTCGTTGAAATATGTTAACCAGCTAACTCCATTTAAGAAAAATTTACAAGAGAGCATTAAAACATCACAAAATTTTAATATATATTAATAATATAAATGAAAATACATCTTTATATGATAGATAAGATATCTAGACATCTTTATATGATAGATAAGATATCTATTCTATCATATAAACTTGAATTTTCATTTATATTATTAATATATATTAGAATTTTGTGATGTTTTAATGCTCTCTTATAAAATTTTCTTAAATGGAGTTAGCTGGTTAACATAAATTTAAACGACGATATTATATTATGCACACATATACAAAAAGACTGTAACCGGTGAGTGCAATATTGCATAATTAAGTGTTTCATATCTAATAATGTGCATCTGGTGCTGAGGATTCCTTTATTATACAAGAGATATTCAGAAAGTATGTTATTGTTAAAATAATTATAGTATATTAATAATTTATAACTTGATTTAAATATAAAATAAATTTTTTGTTTACTTACATTGTAATACCAAATTCGATCATATTTTTAATTTGCGTTGAGTTTATTTCTAACTGAATAAATATAATTCTTGTGTAAATGGAGATTTATTCTAGAATAATTAGGTCTATACAATTCAAAATTCTTCAATAAATAAATTTAATAAATTTTGTGTATTTTATTAAACAATGAAACATTTATTTATAATTAATTTTCTGTTCGAAATTTAAAAATATCCGGCTTTTCCTCCTATAAAGTTTAGAATAATACACTTTAATGCCATTGTTTGTTTTTTATAAATTTTTTGTTAGTCAACTATTTTTAAAGGTAATAAGATCACGTTTCTGTATACCAGCTTAAAGCTATCTTCCAATTTAAATATCAGATGGTGAACGATATCGGATTTGTATAAAATTACGATTAATAGATATTTACTGAGATTTTCTCGTCATGTTCAATTTATTCAGTTAAGAATTATTGGTTTTAAAAATTAATGCTTACAAAGTTTTTACGTATGTTCCAAATTTATTTATTTATTCATAAGCAATACAAAACATTTCCAAATGTAAAGCAATTTTATAAAAATTTGAAAACTTTTGTACTGATGTTCCCCTTGTAAACTAAATTTAAAATTCTCCAAGTTATATGTGTATTTTTAAGTTTTGTTTGACTTTCTGGAAAATTTGACACAACTGTAATTTGTAACAGGCAATTTTTAATTTCATATAGTTTGCTCTTTGGAATTCCCACACAAACACAAATTATCTGTCTCAGAGGTCAAAACCATTACTAACAAGTTACTTCAAACTATACCCCAAACCTCAACTATCTCAATATGTTTCAAATTGGTAATTTAACATATTCCCTTCAAACAGGCATTGCTGATTATTCTTATCTTAACTTTACCGCAACATTTGTAACCAGTGCGTTTTCTATTAATATAATATAATTAAGGTTTAATATAGAGAAGTTGCAAAATTTAGTTAGTAAATTGGTTTTTGTTTATTATTAATCAGTTGTTTCGTTCTTGCAATATGGCTCATTTCTATCCCAATCTTAGATATAGAGAAGATCCTAAAACCAGAATAAATTATTATAGATTGTATATTTGCATACAAATACACCCATATAACGCAAATGAGATTAGTGTAGTACTTAAATTAAATTAATTGAACTGTTTTATAACAAAATGAAGCCCCGAAGTATTAGTAGCCTTAAATATTATATCTATAGCTGATAGCTCGACAATATGTGTAATGTTTAAATTATGAAGATAAAATTAATTATAAATATAATTCATAAATGTATTGTACATTTCAGTCAGACATAGGAAAATCTCGTAGGTTCGAAATTACAAACAAAAGCTTTTCACAAACGCCAAGGCCAGATGCCTTTTAATTGAAAGCAGTAGTACTGGCAATTCAATGAAGTAAATATGATGTTCATCAAAATAATATATAACGATTTGTTATCGTGCAGTTAGTGGAAAAATATTAGTGGTACTGACATGTTTCAAATAAAATATAAAAAATGTTTAAATTCGGAACAAAATATTTACTACGATCTAAAAAAAGTTGTTACCTACCCGAAAATAAAAAACCTAAATCAAAATTTTATTTTGTAATATAAAAATTAATTTATGTTTTATAATTAACTCTCATCTTTCGTTATACCAAGTACTAAGCGCTTTTTAAATCAATTCGGCACCCTCGTTTATTATCATGGCAAAGTGTAAAGATTTTCTTTCGTATTTTTAAATTATTAAAATGACTCTTGTGTAAATTATGTAACAATAGAAATTTTATCGAATTTCAAACTACCAACATTAAATTATTTAAAAGTAATTTAGATATTTTTGTATCAGCTAATTAAAACTTGGGTTTACTCACTCAAAAATAATTCAAACTCGAGTTTATATTGTCCCAATTTAAAATTTTAATTTTACTGCTCTATATTTTATAGAGTGAGCTTAATAAAAGTGAGAATGCAAAAGCATAAAAGGCTGGAATATATTTTATTTAATAGAAGGTTTGTACTCTTAACGACTATAATATGAAGACATTTATTACCTAGTAAAGAGCTCATATAAAATACAAATTACGTCACAAGTAAGGGGGTTTATGTTGTCGCCGTATAACCTCGAGAGACCGCTGCTCTAGGAAGGATCCTTGCATATATAGTTGAAAATATGGTTTCAAAATGTTATACATACGATGCCTTCTACCAGACTAGAAGCTTCATTATAGTTATTTGAAAGTTTTACAAAACTTTCATTAAAAGCACCCAACTCAACAAAATTTCAAGTAAACATTAAGCTTCAACCTACTTCATATAGAAGTGTGTGACTTAATAACCAACTCAAAAGCGAAAGCAACCACAGGCTGAGAAACTTTACATCGAATGATATAATTTGATAATTAACGATACACACAGAAAGGCTTTATTTCTGAAAAAAATAAATTCGTCATTTTCTCAACACAATGGCGGTTTAAATTTATCTTGGACTGTTGCACCCCACGATCGCAGTTTACAATCGCAAAGAAATCTGTTTGAAAAGCTTCAATATTTCTATTGGTAAAATGAATTAGAAATTGGAGCAAAATTTCTAATTTATTGGATTTAAGAACAAAACCCGTTGAAATGCTGATTTTGCTTTTACATTATTTTAATCTTATCTAAAACATTTGAAGACTCTTTTGTAAAATTATGTCTTGTTCGGAACATAATATAATGTAAAAGTGAATTATGATAAAACTTTAATTTAAAAAGCGTATTCTCTGCGAAAGAACATTTATTAGGAGCTTAGATATTTATCCAATAAAAATGTTATCAAACTTTTAACTTTTAAGCTGTTTTGTCAACGAACAGGTTTACAGTTTCTAACAAAACGATGTCTAAACAAACTTAAACTCGCGTTAAACTGTCTTTAAACCTCTGGTGTGGAATCGTCTATCTATAGCACATAGTGTCGTCCGACCATTTGGACAAAACATCAATCTATATCCAACCCAAACTCTTAATTTTTATTTCTTTCCTTCCACCACCAATCGATCAGTCCATTTTTTTTCACGAAAAGTTAGTTTTGTTGGTATGAAGAAATTAAATGATATTACTTCTAAAGTTAAACTGTAAAATAGATTTTTATATAAATTAAATCATTTTTGGATTCACGTTATACTATTTATAATTGTCGTTGGAGATTATGAACAATAACTCATTTTTATATATTATTTCTACAATTTACTACAAATCGATTAATAACTTCTCGAGATTAATAACAACGTATTAATCTTTAACAGCGTGCAATTTTACCAAGTAAAACTTAATAACAACTGTTTGCTGCAATGCTACAATATATATTTTTTAACCGAGACAAATTTTGTACAATTTAAAAATTAATAAATTGTTTTTATTTAAAAAATTTTGTTTGTCGTTATTCACATTTTAACGCGCTATCAGCAATAAAGTTACCAAGTTGCTACAGTTTTCTTGTATACGTGCTTTTAAAAACACATTAGATCTTAAATTTATGATGCTGTACAAAACTGTGCTAACTTAATTCGTTACGTAATCTTATGTTAAAAGATTAACTATTTGTACCAACAACAAAACTGCTAGGTTTTTAAGTAAATTGAAAGTACTTGCATTAGTGAAAATGTAATTCTCAAAAATAAAACAGATCAAAGTAAAAGAAGTAGTGGACTTCTAAAAAAATGCCACAAATACGAATATGTTCTAGACAGGGCAAAAAAAATGTTGGTATATTTGTGGGTTATAAAGAAATACTTAAATTTGTTCGTATTTAGTGAACAAAAAATTTGAAAATAGAATTTTAGTACTTTCGAGTATAAAATTATAAAAATGTTGTCATTAAATGAAATGTCATGAATGCGAATCCAACACTAATGTCATCATTATCAACTACATATATTTCTCTTTTCAGTAAAGTAAATAGGACGCAAAATTTTATTTAACTGTGCTGATATGCATATTTTTGAGATGGTAGGTTCTCTGAGGAATTTGTAGCTAAAAATATAATAACCACCAAAACCGCTTTCCTCGACTGCGAAGTTTGATGTGGAACTTAAATGAACTAAAAAATTATTATGCTAAAAAAATTACAGGTCAATTTTTATTTAAAAAAACTTTCAAAAAAATTATATTAAATTTGTTGTATTTTGTAGGTGTAATAAAAAAGAAACGCACGAAATGCGATTGCGAAAATAGCAAGAAAATCGTAAATCTTAGTTGTTAGAACTTGCACGTAAATACAATTTCGTAAATCCGTCAAGGCACCTAAAGAAATCCTGATTAAAATAAAATAATGTGTTGGGTGTTAAAAATCTTTTATGCAAATTGAGGCATTGTTAATAAGATGTTGTTATCTAAACGTTTTACTTTATTTTATATTACTAGCAAATTAAATGCACGTTTTCTTAATCTCCCTTTCTCCATTTCAAACAACTGGCGATCACAATGTTTTTCCGCAGATGTTTTCTTAGAGATTTTGTAATAACTTAATTTGTACCTAATTCAATTTTAAGTGAAATAGATCAAGACTGTTTATGCTACGATACAATTACCTTGAGAGCAAACAGTTAACACAATATCTCAAATAATAATCAATACATTCATGGTTTATAATGAAATCACATCCGCATATTATATATCGCATTTTGATATACCCGTAAAATACATCATGTTTTTAGAAATAAAATCAGGAAACATCTCAAATCAACACAGCGGAAAAGCAAAAATTATAATTTTTGGAAGCTATTATAGCAATTAACAGATTAAATATTCCTCTTCTTTCTTAAACAGTCAATCCCATCTAACCAATTCACATTTGCTAAACATCTAAACCTTGGTCAGTTGGTTTGGCTTGAATTCCTAATCAGTGGATACAATTAATAGAACTGGATTGCACTTCGAATGCTGTGCACTATGTTTGTTTGCCATATTTGTCGTTTCATAAATAGGTTTATATATAAATTAATATTATTAAATACCGTTGCTAGAACTGACTGGATAGTAAAATAATACAAAATTAAAATTTTTTTTTGTATTTGAATTTGTATCTCTTAGGGCGGGTATTTCAGTTGCGGTTTAAACTACGATCAGAGTTTAAACTCAATATCTGACCAATCAGGTAGCTATAAACGTAAGTTAATCCTTGAATTTAGTTTAACTAGCAACTGAAATACTGGACCTAAGCAATATTCTGATTATTTAAAATTGCTTAACCACTTACTATCTATTAGTACTAATAATCAATTGTTAATCGAAATAATTAAATTATGGCAATAGTTTCGATCGCAAACCTAACGCTGTTACATTGTAACTATTATCTACTGATCTCAACATTACCAGCATACCAGCCATTTAATTATGTTAATCACAATAAGCTAGTAGATGCCAGCTGACTGAGAACTTAATTGCTATTTGTATATAATAAATTATATATAAATATTGTTGTATACAAAATATATATATATTATTTATCTCCTATATGTCGTAATATTATTTCAATAATCTTATCTGTAAACTTGATTTTGACCCCACCCAGCTGATCTCTTAATTTTTTTGAACTGGTCACTCAACATAAATATCAATCAGAGGTGTATAACGGAATTAAAGACACACAGACGTGGCTTTTTATATATTTCTCGATTTTAATAACTGTTATATTATAAAAATTGCCTCTTAACTAGTGCGAAAATTTTCCTATCTGCAATTTTTACGGTCAAAATTTTCATCATAGTTTTCATCAAAAGTTTGATTAACATTAAAATTATAAAATATCGAAGAAAATGTTGAGAGTGGGACAAGGGAGCAAATTTCAAAATCATAATCAATGCTTGACAAATTGAATTATCAGTGGTAAAAATGTTGTATTAATTTTTCTTCTATTAATTTAATTTTTTTTGCAATCAAAAATTTAAATAAAACAACTGAATAACAATTGAATTAATAATTTAATCTCCGATGTTTTGTAATATTGTCAAATTTTAATTAAACATAATTACATTTTTTTGTATTTAAAAAGCACCTCTGATCGCTTGAATCATAAACAAATATAGAGTTTTATTTCTATTCGCAATTAGATTTTATTGGTTTTGCAACTATCAGTTGGCGGTTTTGATTATTTTTGTATTTAAATTTACTTTGTGAATAATTTTATGTAAATATTGTGAAATTTTGAATTTGTGCGTCTTTTCGCGCAGACAATTAAAGTTGGCAAGAAATAGAGTGATAGTCACCCTTTCCAATTTGGTCTGTCAAGGTGGTGGGACGCTTTTGCGGGGAGGTCCCCTGCAAGGCGTGTAAGATTTGAGATTTTAGATTTGAATTTAGTGAATGAGTAGGTACTTTTATTGTACCTTTTTGAAATTGTGCGAAGTTTGGACATTTTTGGAATTATTTTTGATGAGATTTGGTTGGAACTGTAGAAGATTAAAATAAAATTGAATCCATTGATAAATGATAAAAGTGAAATTGGCAAATTGGACGATCAAAATAATGTAATAGGATTTTGCATATATAATTAGTTGAATTGAAAGTCATTAAAAAATGTGTGTGCACGCCGTGCCACCTGGTCAGACAGCGACGCACATTTTCAATTATAGAGAATTATTCTGTAGAAATTTATTATTTGAAAAGTAAATTTAATAATTTAAAATTTTAATTTGAATTGGATTAAGAAAATTAAAGAAAATTGAGAGTTTCTTGCTCCCGATCACTACAATAACAATGCTAATACTGAAACTAAATCATTTTCAATATTATTAAATTACTTTGAGCAACAGTAATTTACTTTCAACCAGAGTCGTATTACCCATTAGGTAAAACAGGGTAAAACTAAGCAAGTGTGAAGGAGCCAAACCATTTATGAAATTATTTCAACTGCAAAATTTTATCATTTTTATTTGGCAAACCATGGAGGAAAAATAACAAAGAAATCACACACAGTGGGTCGAAACCCTGAATTCTTGGCCAAAAATACGAAAAATTAATTGTGGATTCGGGGAATTTTAACCCTTGGATTGGGTAGAAAAATGATTGGTGCATTCAAACCTCGAAGGGTAGGGTCGTACCTTCCATACCTGGCTCAATACAGTAATTCAAATTCAAGCTTCGTTACGAGTTCATGCGTCACGCCAGAACGTAAAGCAAAAACAGTGATCTTTAAAATTCCATAACTTGAAAATGAATTAACTTATTTCAATTCTTCAAAATGGATTTTATTCCCGGAGATATGTAGAAAATATTCGTGATTGAATTAAATTCAAAAGTTATGTTTAACTGCTTGAAATTCGGCCGTGTTCGATACCCTCGCGAAAACAATAAAATTTTCGAAACCTCTACTTTAAAATAAACAAAAAGTATAATATAACACCATATTCCACAACAATTCAAGTTGAGGGCTTTAGATGAGTCTATCAGCTATCGAACAAAACTTAGAATGCCTGCGGAAAGCTGCGGAAACTGCAGTTTTAGCTGTTCTAGCATAACTTGAGCTATACACAGCAAGCAAATGACAGGCATAATGCTTAATACAGAATAGGCATAATACAGGAAACTTATGCTTATACCGGTCTTGGCGTGTATAGGGTGTTCGTAACAAAGTGGTCACATAGCGTATATAGAACAAGCGGCTAGGTACACGACTTTTGCGCATGCGCATGTTCGCTTCAAATTTTAAACAGATTTCTTCTAGATATTTGATGCAATAATTCTATAGAAATCGTCGATAACAATATTTATGGTATCAAAAATGTTGATTTAAAATAAAAAAGTTATACGTAGAACCCAATTTAACCTATGATTAAAGCCATACTGAATGGAATTTTTATTATAAAAATATGATAAATTATTGTTGTAGCGGACAACAGACTAGGGAATCCCTATAACCCTGTATTACTATAATAATTTGTTTATTTAGTTGTAACCTTATTATATCTTGTATTGTAATAATACAGGGTGTTACAAAATCCTTTGGAAGTAACCCAGAGGTACAGATTTTCACCTGAATTGAACAGGTTTTTAAAGAAATTTGTTACCGTTTACGCCCGCCATTTTGTTTTTGAGATTTTTAACTTGAAATTTGTCATCAGCTACCCCAACAACCCCCGAACACAGATTTTCATCCAAATTAGACGGATTTTTGAAAAAATTTGTTACCGTTTTGGATCCGCCCTTTTTTTTAAAATTTTTGATTTTGTATTCATAATCAGCGACCCCAAAAATCCATGAGTACAGATTTTCACCCGAATTCTATGTGTTTTGAAGAAATTTGGTACCATTTTGGGTCCACCATTTTGTTTTTGAGACTTTTGATTTTGGATTTGTAATCAGCGACCCCAAAAACCCCCGGAGTGCAGATGTTTACCAAAATTAGATTGGTTTTTGATTATTGACCACGAATTCAGAGTTTCGTCCCATTGTGCGACAGTTTCGTCAAGAAGTACATATTATGTATAAACAAGATGATGGCACAAGATATGGTTATAAAAAAGAACTAACGGATATCTTCCAAAACTCTGGCGAGGAAATAATAACGATGACGAAAGTAATTGAAGAGCGTTATTCCAAAACTTCCTAAGTCCAAAATTAAAATTTTGGCAGTTTGGGTGTTATAATAGAAAGTAAAATGAGCTGCATTCACCTATCTATGCACATTTTAAAAATATGTATTTTGATTATTTAAAACAAACCAAATTAAAGTATAAAGATCATATAGGGTTGACTAGGAAGCAATCAAACTACTGTTAACTGAATGTCGACGTTTCGGAATTTAATTATAATTCCATCCTCAAGACTAGAATGGAGAAAAAACCATATATAATAAACAGAATACAGTACCAAAATTCTCACTCACCGATATCAAATACAGATGTAATATAGTTCGATTTACAATTGCCAGGTACGATAGCATAGAACTACATGGCTACAGTTTAATGACGTCAATAAAATTAATAAAATTATATAAGGTGTAAAACATTGATCTAAAAATAACTATTCATCAAAACTTTTCTAAAATTGAACGAAATTTTCACATATAATAACCATAGATAAACCTATTGTTAACATTGCTAAAACAAATTACTTAAACGCTGTCAGGTATGCAACCCAACAACCGTACAATTAAGTGACAAAATCATTATACCAAAAATTTTCCGCTAAAGGTAACCAGCAGAACTAGCAAACTGTAATCAAACAGCGTCTCAAAAAAGACGTTTTCTAAACAATGAGCAAAATTTACAAAATTACAATCTTTGTGGCACCTAAACGCAAAAAGGAGCAAAGTACTACAACAAACGATACAAACAGTGTAAACAAATGGCTGACAGCAAAAAGCAAACAATCTCAAGGAGAGGTAGTCAAAAAACACTAAAAAAAGGTCAACAGGAAGCGCATCACGTTACGTTACATCACTGCCAAATCTTAATTTAAACCTATTGAGCAAATCTTTGTAGTTTGATTTAACATAATCCAATATCCTGAGATTCCTTCTGTACATTTGATTTTTGGATGAGATTCTTTTCATATAATCTGTTAATTTGTTGCAATTATTTGGAGTTTTGCTAATGTGTGCTGCCTCCAGGAAGGTACGCTTGAAGAAGTTGCTTTCTGTGGTCAAAATCTTGAATTCGTCTTGGTCGAACTTGTTTGAGATGTATTCCAAAACTATGCTTAGTCCATTATCACTGATAATGCAAAACTAACTTAAGTCCTTGGCTTCTGCGCTTTTTAAATAATAAGATTGTCACCTGATTGAAAAAATGCATTCATTAATTTATTAAACTAGTATGTGCTAGGTTGTTACTTAAGTTTTGTGTATTTAATTAAATAAAATATGTGCTGATTATAATGTTCTTGTGACGTGCTCTTCAAGAGGAAGATGCAAGAAACAAAATAAAACTTAAAAGTATTTGCAATTGACAGAAGAGGAGAGCAATTTTCATACAAAAAATGCTCTAAAAAATTTAAGAAATATTAATGATGATATCGTAGATATCGATTCTGAAGAACCATTTTAGTAATATTATTTTTCGAAATGTATCTTAAGCCCATGGACTTAGATGAGTTTTGGAATCCTGTTTGTAATAAAAATTTCTTTTTCAGAACAATAAATAAATAAATTTACATTAATATACTTTATTATTAACCTTATCTTGAGAAAATCGTAAAATATTTTAGTAATATTAGCTGTGAATAAGCTGCTATAGAAAATCAGTTATATCTAAAAATTAACATTTTGGACTTATGAAGTTTTGGAATAACGCTCTTCAATTAAGAATGATTTGTGTTGTCATTTACTATTGCTAGCATTCTAAAATCTTGAATGTATAATCATCTCTTAATCCAAACATGAAAACATAAATTGATTTACTTATTTGGATATAACTTATCGAAGATTTATAATAAAATAAAATTAATAAGGATAATAATAATTACGATGTCTTGCAAATCTATAATAGAATCTATTTCAGTTGCATCTAATGTAACGGAATTCTAACAATTATTTAAATTTTTCCAGAATTCTGAAAATAAACTACTAATAAACACATTGTAATGAATTAAAGTATTGAAGCATAGGTCTGCCAAAGAATCTCAAAAGGGAAATATATCTATTTAGTTGTGTTTTTTAATATTCATATAAATATAGGGATACAAGCACTTTCCAGACAACCTACGTCAATTCTTCGCGGACATTTCATCGCGGACAATTCATCGCCGTGACAAATTATCGCGTGCGACAATTCATCGCAATTAAATATAATTAAAATAAAAACAAAAACAACATAAATTTGATATTACAAAATTAATTAAAATTGAAACAACTTGGAAACAAACCAAATTTTTATAATTATAGTTGGAAATTATGAGTTATACTATAAGATATCTATATACGTATTATATCTATTATTCTATAGGATTGAACAATTTGTAGCTGGAAATGAAATTCTACAAAAGAAAGTGTACAGAGACTGCCAGAAGAATAAAAGCAATACTGAAAGATTACGCTAACAGAGCTATTTTAGATTTTCTTCCAGGTATAGCTCATAATTTCTAACTACAATTATTATAAAAATATGTATTGTTTTTAATTTAATTAATTTTGTAATATCAAATTTTTGTATATTTATTTTAATTGAATTTATTAATGCAATTTAATACGATGAATTTATTGTCGCACGCGATAAATTGTCGCGGCGATGAATTGTCGCGACGATGAATTGTCGCGGCGATAAATTGTCGCACGCGATGAATTGCCGCACGATGAATTGTCCGCGATGAATTGACGGTGCACCCTTTTCAGATATTCCAATGTTGAAATCGATAGCTTAAGTGCAAAATGTCGTAACTCATCAAATATTCAAAAACTCGATTTTGGTGCCAATTGAAGCATTGGGTTAACCTGCACATTCTGACAAATAATCGTAAGCCATGAGCAAGTGATTCAACATAAAAATAAAATAATGAAATGTTGATTTACATAAGGTTCCATATAAAACCACAGAGAATTTTTGCTTTTCTTGAACAATTATGGTTATTGGGACTACGACGTTTTGCACTTAACCATCGAAATATATTTTTTAATACTATAAATACTAATTACTTTTTAGGTTTATACTCAAACATTAATAGAAGCAATCTATGCAATTATATAAACTTAACATCTGACGCTTAATGTAGGAATTTGATCTTCTCCTACCTGATTGTACAAATAGCTATTTCCGCTCGTTAAGTGCCAAATGTTCCTGGAGAAGAAAATTATTATGTGATATGAATGAATCTTAAGCGCCCACACATCTATAAATTCTCATTAGCAGAAACCGATTTCACTACTTCGTCAATATTAATACCTGCATATTAAAATTATTATTAGAACGTCTTGTAGTTTATAAACGTCACAAAAAATATTCAAACAACAGCAAACTTGAACTATGAAACTTACATCACAAAGAGCTAAACTATGTTGTGGTAATGTAGAAACGTATTGATGAAGCTTGTTTCAGTTATTTGTCACGTAAGAAGCAGGTTTCAAGATTGCCAATTTAGGAAACGACATAAACTAAAAATTTTTGTTTTGTCGTTATAGTTAAGCAGCCACTTTTAGTTCGGCAGATTTCCATCATGAATAATAATTTATACCATATGTTTTAGAATTAAAATTATTATATTATTTCTCATAAATACAATTTTAATAACGAGATTATAATTGTACACAAATTATATCGATTGAGAGACCAAGTATGCTTATAAAATACATATATAAATTTTCAATTGCATTAAAAAAAATTAACATATTAATTTCTCTACAGCGGTATAATAAATAATTGAAGTAGGTAAAACTACATGAAGTACTTTTGTGTATCCATATATATTTAGTTATTCGGATTTATTCAGCTGGAGTTTTGGTTATAGTTGAATTTTAAAGCTTGCTCTTTGGCTTCGCTCAGAGTACGGTTGCATTTTTTTCTTTTTAATAAATTCATATTGGTAAATAATAATATATTAATAATGCTCTCTTATACCTGATGGCAAACTAAACTTTACATTTTGATGAAAGATTGATGGAAAATCTACGATAAGAAGGAACTTTACTTGATTGTTAGACTTTTTTTTGGTGTTTTTGAAGTCGAAGGTTTATGCCGACAAACCCACGACCACCCACGCCTTGAAGGACAAAATTGAGTGCTGTATCAACGAAATTCAGCGACATTTATGCAAAACGGTCATGGAAAATTTCGACAAAAGAGTACGCATATCTGTCAGCTAAACTTTGGAAGCCATTTACCCGATATGTTATATCCCTAATATACTATATACTTTATATATTAATAAAAAATTTACAATTTTAATTATAAACCTGTGTTTCCGATCATGCTTAAATTTTGGGACACCCTTTAGTATAGCATAATTTTAACAAATACATATTTAATATACCTTTATTGTACTATAAACTCGCTAGGTGCGTTAATTGAGTAAATATAATTTATAGTAAGTTTTCTTTACACAAATTTGAAATTAATTTATATTAGTAATCGAAATTAATTATTGGAGAAAGCCGGAAGAAATACCAGTACAAGCGTTAAGTTCTCACTTCCACTGGTAATTCACATATAGGATCAATATTTATTGTGATCATGCTAATTCAGAATATGAATTATCAAGTCGTGAAGAACAACAGCTTATATTTTAGCATAATATAATTTTCCACGATTCATGATTTATTCAGCTTATAATTTTACGCGTGGCTGGTACTTCTTAGGAATACAAGAATTCTTGTTTGGTTTAGCTTCCGTCACACCTTTTCCAATATTATGCTAATTTTCATATTTTTTCAAATTTATACAAAATCTTAATAAATCTATTTTATATGTAAGTGAGGTTCACAAATCTATTAAAGGAATAATATGTTTGAAAAGTGACAATAAGTGAAATTTTGCATGTCTGTAGACTGCAAAAATTCAATAACATACAAATTTTACAGACTAAGTTTCCAATGCGCCTTATTTTTCATTCGATATTACAGAAGCAATTTTGTTCAATATAACAAATATCAAGGCTGCTCTTTACACCACTCAGCTTGTCGAATAGCTTATTTCATTGAAATTCACATGGAATTCTTCGTCAATTCAGTTTGTAACAATTTATATGGACCAATGCACAAAACCGGAAACAAGTGACTCGTCTTTTTGGATGAAAGCACATTAATATTGCATAAAATTGTACAGAGAGATAGATAAAATTTAAACGGCAGGTTTTATTTAATTTTTAGTTACATGCAACAAGAGTTAAATCAAATGATGCTGAAAAGTATCCACTATATCATGTCTTCGTGCGATGCACAATCCTGAAATTGAGAATTTATTTTCTCGCCTCTCATGTCTAGGTAATTTATTTAAAAATGTAATAAATCGTGCAATTTTCATTTTTAATGTTTATTTAGTATCTATCGACAAAGAATTTTAATTACTTTAAGCGATTAATTCGTTTTAAAATCTGTTTCATCTTTAATTTAGCTAAGCAAACAAATATTTATTTAATTTTATTAATATTGAACTTTAATCTGTAGTTAGAAAACTTAACTTGGATATGAATGTTAAGCACAGATACATTATTTTGAAACTTTGTGTTTAAATTATAAAGCAGTTTATAGACAGTCATAAGGAGAATACTATTAAGACTTTCAAGTTAATTCATTTCACATAATTTAAATGAGTGTTTGAAACAGCATATTGTAATAGTTTCGAGTTAAATTTCCAAGTTAAACTGCAATATATTTTAAACGACAACGCTTTCTCAGTTACATAGTTTTCGTATAGAAATGCTTTTACACGTGACCTACTTTAGTACATTTGAACTATCGACTAAATGGTAAGAAATTTAATGTTGCATGGAAAGTACGTACAATATCTGTTCCTCAATGCGTCCATTAATGTTCCGGATAATCTTGTATCGGTAAATGGACGATGGAAAATAAACGACCATAAAATAAATGAGCAAAATCTTTTAAGTATGTCTAAATGTGTTTCTTATCATTGTTTACGAATTAGAAAAGGTTGTTTAAGGAAAACTTTGGACTTTTCAGCAACAATACGTGTATGAAATTTAAACCAAAACTAATTGTAATAAAATATCCTGTAATATATTTTTTAAACACAATCAACTACTGTTGTTGATTATTTTGTTGCAAAATATTTAACTTTATAAAACCATTATTAAATTTTAAAGTAAAAATGTTTTTATTGGAGTATGTAGATGTGAAAAACACGCATTTTCAGATTTACGTTAGCTAAGTTAGTATAATAAGGTTTTTTATATTGGTTTAGTAGGTATTTTAGGTGATATAAATCTTTAATGTTTTTTCTACAGTATAGCATTATTCAAATTTTGCCATATACGACATTAAATATAATAGGTATATTAAGCTGTAACATCAAATTTATAAAAATGTTATATAGGTAAGTACAGTTATTGACACGGTTATTTATAGAAGACGGTCCCGGCCTTGCACTTACGTGCGTCGACTTCTAATCCAAAAACCCCGGTTCGAGCCCAGGAGGAGAAAAGTCAAAATATTTAAATACTTTTACTTTCTTAGGCTCAAGGTATACCTAAAAAACTGAATGTGAAGTAGAATAATTGTTGGCTTATAAATAAAATAATTTATTAAATGGATCTCGAGCTTATGATTTTGAAAATATGAATAAATATTTGTTTATTAAACAAACCTAATTAAAACAACGAAAAGTAATACTGGTCCTAATAAAGGGCTGAGTTTAGCAGTGGCAAACCCTTGGTCACAATTTTGAGTCGAGACGTTATCGAGAAGCAAACACTAAAACTTGGTATATTACTACTAAAAATTTTAATGAAGTTTCTGCAAGAATAAATTAATTTTGTAGCTAAACTGAGATTAATTTTTCGTTAAAATTATCTGCTTCGTTTAGATGGAACTACAATGTTTTTAATGAAATATCACTATGTAACTAAATTAGTAATTAGAATGCATGGTCGAACTCATTAAATGAACGATCAAGTTGTCGATATTATGCTATGGCAATAAAACGAGATTTCATCAATGAGCCGAGCGTGTAGCGTACGACTTCAATTATAATTGAGCGTAAGCCTGGGAATTATAAAGATATTTTTCCTATTATAGATTCCTCATGCAAGCGAGCTTTACTTACCTACGACGTGTTGCTTTAATAATGAATTGAATTGTTTTCATTAAAAATTATTCATAAGTAAAAAGTTTCTTTAATACCGCGGGCAATATGGTACATTGCGTGACTGAGCTCTAATTGACTGCTTCCTTTCCAAATAACCGGAAATTTTCTTTCAGCTATTTTAATCTTATTCCAAATTTATTTGCGTTAATTATTCTTGAGAAAAACTGGCTCCAAGATTTATTTAAATTTTTACTAATTAAGAACTAAATATTATATATTTAAGTAAAAGATTTACCTTAGTACAACAGAGAAAATAGGGTGGCCGAAACACTGTTTTGTTATGTTAAAAAGTAATATCACAAAGTATTTTATCTTTTCAGTTTATCTTCATTTTTTTATAAAATGCAATTTTGTAGATCTGATAATATTATTTATCATATTCTGGAATTATACAATATTCTTGTAAGACCATCGTCCAGTTGGTAGTACATATTTAAGGAAACAATCGGTGCTCCTGTATTCACTGTCATTTGCATTCGTATTATACAATCGCAAATGAATTACTGTAATATCTCAGTTTACGAAGGACCCCTTCATAATGGCTAAGATGAATTCATAGCATGATAAGATGACCGTAACGAGGGGAAAGATCAAATTGTAAATCACAACTATCTAAATTGTAGGCAATTTAACGAAAAAAAGAAAAGAAATCGCAATACTAATATGAAAGAAATATTTAAAAATTAAGATATACAAGTTATATAAGAACAGCAATTAGATCTCAACAGAACAACTATGGTAACATTAAAGATAAATTAGGAACGTGAATAGTAAAGTTGGAAACTTAAAATGTCTGAGATTGTTTTCTCGTCAGGGCATCAAACTGATAGATGATACGACATAAATTATTATTAAACAATGTAATTGAAAACAAACTTTCAGATATACAACCCTACTGATATCTGTGTATGGAAATTGTATATTTATTAACGTCAGGGATTTTTAATTTCGAAATTAATTAGAGGTTCATAATTTATTGAAGTAGTCAAAATCTTATCAACAAATCAACAGAAATATAAGAATTCGCCGTTTATTACAAGACACCGATTGTAGAAACAATGTCGGCATTTTAAAACTAAAGCTACCAATTCAAAAAGGATTCAAAAAATTTAATAGTTTTGAAGTTAAATGTTTCATTGTTCTTTCACGATTAGATCAGTCCTGCAGGCAATGTTTTACGACAGATAGCTAATTTAATTAGTTTGCATATTCCGTCAAAAATCATTGGCATGGCATATACGAGGTGTGGCTATTAAATAACGAGACTGATGCTGTAATACTTTTTAATTAAAATTTACACATATGTAATTAGTTTCCCCTTCAATATACACCCCTTCTCTATCTCTACACCGCTCCATGCGAATTTTCCATTGTTCAAAACAGTGCTGGAAGTCTTCATTTGTGAGTTCGTTCAAGACACGTGCCGATTTTTTCTTCACAGCTTCAACAGTCGAGCCCTTGTTCCTTGTTATAAGCCTTTCCAGGAAGTTTGGATCATTTTCAATGATATGTAAAGTCATTGTCAGAACAAATATTTGTACGAGCATCTTTTTGTTCGATTGTGAGAATTTTTGTGCACCATTTTTTGCATGTTAAAATTATTATGTAAAATTTGCCTTACACATTCTTTATTAATATGTAAAGTTTCAGCAATCGCACGAATAGTTAATCGGTGGTCTGATCGGATCAGATTATAGATTTGTTCAACATTTATATCCGTTTTTGATGTGGAAGGGCATCCTGCGCGTGCGTCATCTTCAACGTCTTCTCGGAAATCTTGGAAACGCTTAAACCACTCAAAAACGTGATAAACATTCGTTTCCATGCACTTTTTTTAATGAAAGATAAGTATGCAAACAATGGTTATGACCAGACGAATACGCCTACAAACACAAGAGGTACGGCAATCGAGAGAGGACACTTCACGTTACATTATTGTTTATAATACGACTGTAGTATCATCAGTCTCGTTATTTAATAGCCACATCTCGTAGGTAGGTATAAATTATCCAGAATAAATCTAAATTATTTGGTATGAAACACAAATAAATATTTTAGAAATTTCATTTAATAACCAAATAAGAAAGCATCAAAATTTTTGTTGTTAGAGAATTCTATTTGCTATAGGAGGTAATTTACATTAAATATGCATGTGCGTGATACTCCTTAGCTTGAAGTTAATCTTTTGTTAACCATTAAATGAAACGCCCGACTTAAACGTCTTTGGGATATTATAGGTTTAACCTTATAGTTATTTTCAGAAGATAAGCCAAAATAGGAAATTGTATAATTGTCGCAACATTTTATTTTATTAGGGAATTAGATTGAAGGAATTTGCGATAACAAACAGATTTAAATGAATTATAATCATAATAAATAAGTAATATTTTAAGGGTACTTAAAGACGGAAGTTGGTAAAGAATTTTATGGAAAATATTTATAGATAAGTTTTAAATTTTGAGGTAGTATAATTCCTAAGGGAAGAGTTATTTTAAACTTTTAATTGATTTCACCTAAAACGTCTGGTGACATTATGTACATTTATTATTGAATACCTTCTTTACTCTCTTGATATATAGTATACTATTAATTAAGGTAGACACATTTTTAATTTTTTTGTTTAACCTAATTTGTTATTTGAAAAATTACGAAAGCAAAATGTTATTCAAAATTAATTATTAAAAACGAATAATACGTATGTATCTACCTGCCTATGTAATCGTAGATTGTTATTGTCAATAATTCAAAATTATGAAACGTAATGACTACATTTAATGAGTTGTCAGATGGCTAGAATACCGCTAAATTGAAACAAAATATAATACATTTCCCCATTTGTAACACAATTTTTCATTAAAATAATATGTAAAACTATAGTTTCATAATAAATTCTTTGTATTATACTATATTTTGCACAAGAAAATTTTAGCTGCTTTTTTTTTAAATATTAAATAACTAGTAGGTATAGATTTCGTTTCACATTCCCTTGAATACTATATTACAGAAATTCAAATTATTCTGTTTTTGTTTCATCTTTCAATCTTCCTGTCCTCATGTTATATTGTTTTATTAGGACTAAAAAAATTAAACTTTTCTTGGAAAGCGAGTTTTACATATTATTTGAAATATGGTCTACGAGTAGGTATATAGATATTTGAAGTGGTTGATGAACTTTAAAAATTTAAAGGAAATCTAGGTACGAAAATTTGTCAAATTTGATGTTTTACTGGTGAAAGTGAAAATTGCATACATTTCGTTCATGTTTACGTGGAAATGAGAAACGGCAACTATCGTTTCTGAAATTGGTATTACAATAATAGTTCACCCTTCATTTAGTTTTAAAACTTAAAGAAATAAATAAAAAATTGATAAAATACAAGCAACCCCAGTGACATTCCTGTATAGAGGTTGAATTATTTATTTTGTCAGGAGCTTACATTTCTTGGAGTTGCAAAGTAGAAAATTTTACTGTCGTATGGATATGTATATTTCAACCTAAATTTTTAATATAACAGAGTTGTTCAACCAATTTCCTTTTAATTTTTTTTCTGGGGCGTCATTGGCGTATTAGGATGCCATCTTGTTGTTTTTATTGGAGGATTGTAAAACCTTTACAGTGCAATTCTAGAAAAAAGTCCTACAAATTCGTAGGGTTCAATTAATTAATTAACACTCAAACTAACCTTATCCAAATTTTCCAATAGTCAAAATGATCCTGTTTAAATTGTTTCATTGAACAAAATCATTAAACATTTAAGGGATAATCTGAGAAACCAAACATACTTATTTGTAATTTGGAAAGTTAAAAAGAAAATTAATATGCATTAATGAGTAAATACAGTGAAATCTGATTTGTACGAACCTTGATTGGTTGCGATATAATTTTAAGTTAATAACGAATGAGTGACCAACTCGTCAATTTTACAACCATTACAAGATATTATACTAAATTTGCATTCTGTTAAATTGTCTAAAATAGAAGAAGTTAAAACTGTTCACAATTAAAAATTACAGAATATTTCAATGAGAAAAATAAATAATTGGTTCAATTTTTACTTTGAAACGTCTGGTTGCTTGACGAGAAGTAAGTGTCAAAAAGAATAAAAAGCTGAAAGAAAAGAATAGTTTACTGCTCTCGGAAAATAAAAACTATGAAACGCAATACAGATGTACCAGTACTCGGCCATGTTTTTTTCATACTTACTTACTAAATGTAGGTGCATTTATTTTTAATTAAAAAATATACGTGCTTCCTAGCTCTAGGCGGATAATATCAGAATCAAGCAAGAGAGAGCGAAAATGTTACAAGTTTACAGTTTTATAAAAGAACATATTGAAAAAACTGTTATTTCAAGTTTAAGCTATTAATTAAGCTGTTTCTTTTGCATAAACTTTTCTGCGACGTAGAGAAACTAAAACTCCGTCAATTATAAAATTAATTAAAAATTATAGTTGGTTCGTTGAATTAATTATATAAGGGTTACGGCTTTCTAAGACGTCAGTACAATATATATGTATATACATGCATTTGGCATACTATAATTTATTTTATATGCCATGTTTACAAAATTTTAGCAGAAATATAGCATGACGAGGGAGCTAAGAGATAATATGGAAGTGACTGAAATAGAATTTTTACTAGAGTTTATGATAATTGTAAAAGTTTTGTTTTATTTTTTAACTAAACTCAAGTCTAAGCCTGCATTACAATTTCATTCCTCAATTTTTACCCTCTATTTAAGGATGTTCGCAAATTATTATATGTACATGGCACGGTAATTTATTTTTAGTAGATTTAGCAAATTTGTTTTAACTTAATCTCCAATTAAAATTCGTTAGTTATAACTAATTGTACCACATGACAAATTTAAAAATGTCTCCGAAAATAATGTGGATGTAATTCAACATTATTTAATCTGCAGTGTACATTAATTAAACAAAAAAAAATGTAATTTTTTTTATAAAATACATTGTATGAGTAGCTTTAAATGTTAAATTTGTTGACTAGATTTTCCAAGCAACGTACGTGGTAATCCCCATGCATGTAGAAATTGGATTAAAAGCAACTGTAATTATAAAACCTTTTATGCTTCTGTCCTTTCTAATATATTTAACTAGTGACGTGAAAATTTTGTAAAAATAGCACAACAGGAAAATTATTTATTATAACTAATGTGTTTTCAAAATCACAGTATTGTTAATCAAACTAACACCGAAAGAGTTTTCTAATAGAGTCCCACAATACACCTTAAGCTTTTGGTAAAACACAATAATATGTTAGTTGAAACTTGAGATAACTTAGATTAGTGGCTGAAACCAAGCACGTTCACTAAAACTTTTGGGTTAAATTTAATTAAAACATAATAAACTATTGCAATTGTGATATTATTAATTAATAAAGCCCTTTTACTAAAAAAAATCACCCCAATACTATATTTGATTTTAAAATCAAATTTGGAGTAGAATATATAATTTAAATTTTTATTTTTAGATACTCTATAACAAAATTTCTTTGATGTATTTAATTTTACCTGCTGAGTTTTATATATTTTGTTTTTTAACATTTCTTATAAAAAATATTGCATTAAATATTTAATTCGATATATTTTATATTTCGTTTCGTTTATTGTACGATTCAAACGAAAGGAAGTTAAATACGTTAAGAAGGCATTCGTTTTTACATTCTCGGAGACGACATATTACAAGAGAAAGTCGCTCTTATATGCGATTGACGTAAAGCTTCATCTAGAAAAAAAAATGATTAGAGAAATTGTAAACGAAGCGTTAGTTTTTGTGACACATTTAACAATTGTCAAATATGTATAATAAAACTGCAATTAAAATGAAACAGTTGCGATGCTTTTAGAATTTGCTTCCACAAAGCAATAAATCTTCCTGAAAAATCAAAGGCACCTTTTATGCTTTTTGAAATAAAAATGTTCAATGTTAAGAAATAGAGGGTGCGAAAAAGGAAAAGTTTAACTAAAACAGAAAAACTGTAATTGACATAGAATTTGACAAAAATCAATTGTAAGTGGAACACATTCGAAAAACACAATCGACATATAAAGACAAATTTTAGAGTCGTGCTAAATGTAGCGAGTAAAGTAAAATGCTTCAAAAATTACAAAGTCGACGGTTTCCTTTAGTCATTTATATTTCGCGTTTGAGGTTTAAGAGGAGTTAACTTTTTTTTTGTATCTACTTAACATTAAATATTTAAAAGTATAAGTTGTGTTTTCGGTGTCAATTTATTTTTAAAACAATAATTTTTGTCATCCATCAAAAAGTTGTTCACAACTTGATAAAATTGTCATAAATAAATAATTACGGATTTCAAAATAGTACATAAAAGTTTGACGATACTTTTGATGTAATTATATGAATGAAACAATACAAATGTGAATAGGAATAAATATAAAATATAGCTGTGCTAACCTCAAATATGGGTATCAAACTTGGTCGTAAATACTGGAAACTGAAATGAAATGCTTTATTTAAATAGGCCCTTTTGAAATATTTGTTTGAAAGTGATTTATATTTGCTTTCAAATTTTACGAAACACAATTGTTCTATAATTAGCATAAAGAATAAAATAACATTTTTAATTCTGTACCCATAGAGAAACGAATTATAAATTAATGAAAATAAAGCAATACATTTTTCAACTAGGGACGTACAAAAAGGTTATCGTAGTTTTGGAAGTCATGGAATAATGCAAAAATTAATTAGCTGGCATTATTTTAATAACCGTAATTAGGAAAAGCATTTTACATTTCCTGAATTCATACCTTTAATTGGATAAAAAAAAGGATTACAGTCGTGACAAGTTGAGCAAATGTGTTCGTTGCTGACAACGCAGTGTGGAACACCAATTAGCAACTGGATCGTGTAAATGACATAAAATGATTAATATTCCATTAACATATTAAAAATTTAATACAGCTTACTGGTTTACTAATTCTGCAACTGCATTCTGTTTTCCTATTAAATTTAATAACAGCGCAAACTATTTTTGAATGACATATAATATTTTTGTATCAATTGCTCTACTCCCTGCTTTTTTAAAATATTCCCAAATGTAACTCTATCTTCTTGACTAAAAGCAAAACATAAATGTTAAGAAACAGTTTAAAAAATAGTGAAAAGTGTTTTCATTTGTTGATATTCTTAAAACATCAGCTTCTCGCCAAAATGAACTGTTTTTTTATACTAGCAATTAAAAGTTTTTCGTATTTCTTTGATCAAGTAAAAGTTAAGAAAAAACATTTACAAATGCGTACAACATTGGATTTTTATTTGTTTTTTATCTTTAAGATTACAAGATCTGTGGAAATTTAAATAGAAATTAAAAATTTTTGTTTCTGTATAATTATTGTTGATAAAATTATTTCTTTAACTGAGCACATAAGTAAGAGTCTTACAAACGCCGAAGCATTTTTCCGAACAATAAGTCGAGTAAATAAATAATTAATAAATTACTGAATAAATTAACATTGTTGCTGGTATGTTAGTTTTCAAGTTATATTGCATCTGTGATGGGTTTTGAACAAATAGTAATTTGCTGTATAATTTCCTTTGTTTATAATTTAATTTTATCTATTTGAATAAAGGTCATATTTTCAAAGATTAGTTATTTCGAAGCTAAAGATTATTTCCATAGCAGCAATCCGAAATAATAAATTTTTGTAAAAATTAACCTCTTGCAAATTGATAAATGCATCGAATAAGCATTAATACAGTATTTTATCAGATTTTATTTTGATATGCGGTGTAATACTATATTAAAATTAAAAAATTAACGAAATAATAATAAATTATTACACAGTAAGAATTGATCGCGGTCGTAGAGGCTAGTGTTCGAATGCTAGATCGCAGATGTGGGTTCGATCCCCGACTAGGTACATCTGGCTGTTTCGACCTTGTCTCCCTCACAAGATGCTGGCAACATCTTTCTTGAATTAAATGAATAAATAAACAAGCCGTGGGTCTACAAGGCATCTAGTGCTTCAGTATACTCGCGTACGCAATTGAAATTGTTGCCAGATTTGTATTCATTAAATTTTCACGCTTATGTTTAAAAATAGTAAAAACTCTTTTTTATAAGAAAACAGGATAATTGCAAAAACAGAACAGTATGGTTACCCTAATCTACTCGTATATAATAGAGTATAACTAATAAAAGTTTAAACATCCTGTTTTCATTTTAAGATGAAATGTTTTCATAAAAACTACAAACCATAACAAATCAAACGCGAAATAGCGACAGCGAAGTGGCGACGGCGAGATGGTAACAATGTTTCATTTTGCCAAATTTTGTGTTATTTAAATATGAATTAATAGTGTCTTTGTTTGAAAGTTCCAATTTTAATTATGAAAGATACAGTATCCCACTACTATTTAGACTGTAGAGAGACTATTCTATTGTCTGGGCTATAAAAATGACTGTTAAGTATTCGTAAATCCAAACTTTAATGTCAATTTATTAAACTTTTTCTCATTAGAAAATATTGACACGAAAAACTTTCTTTGAAAGCTCGCAGAGGTAATAATAAATTTTAAACTGTTTTCTGAAGTTCAATTTAACTTGCACAATATTTATTATATGCAGTGAAACCTTGATAATCCGAATGTAATTTAAAAAATTTGTATTCGTCTTCAACTCTGTGTTCCGCGTTTATAATTCCACTCTTGTGGAACCTTCTACTCTTTCAGAACAAGTGCAAATGTTGCGGTAGACCGTTCCTAATATTTCTAGTCTTTGAACCGCCAATAAAATAAAAAATTAAAAATTAAATATTTTAAATTAAAAATTTATCTATTGTGAGCTTGGGATTACCGTGGATTCGGATTACGGAGTACCTCTGTATTATTGCAATACGCATATTTAATTTCAACAAATGTCATATACAAGATTTTGCGCTATAATAGTTTTAAAATAAAAATAAATAAAGTTTACTGTACTCTGCATAAGTTGGTATAAGATTTCATTGTAAATGTATGCAATTAAGTTGGAAAATGTCAGATTTCTCAATAAGAAATTTAATAACAGAATAACACAAAGTTCGTAAAATTATGAAAATCCATACTTTGATTTTCAAGTAGGTACTCCCTAGCATTTCAATCACGGACAGAGTCTATATTTATAATTCTGTTAATAACTTTGCTTAATTAATTAATAATTGACTCCAGTGCTAGTATAATTTTAGAATGCACGCACCAATAACAATTAGCTTAATAAACGCTATATAATTATCAACAGGTATGACATAGAATATAATACAATTAGTAGCAGCTGACAAATGGCTATATTATTCGGAGCTATTAAAAAGCTAGCTGATAGCTAGGTTTACCTCTATTTTATCAAACAGGTTCAAATAGCAGTTACTGACAAAAACCTATTTGAAGGTAGTTAGCTGGCATAAACTATAAAAAGCACTAACAGCATTTGGCAGACAGTTTTTATAGCAGTAAACTGTTGCGTGTGTGGAATCTAACTGATAGCTCCCAAAAAATCAGGAGCTGATAACCAGCTCTATAATGTGTAACGGTACAAAGTTTACATTGTAACGTTTTCCGTTTTTTTTCTGATATCCAGCAATATCAATCGTTGATCTTAAAATAAATTCGTAACTTTGATAATCTGGATAGTATAGAGTAAAATTCCTTACTAAGAATTCTCGGTTATGGTAATTTTAAGAACTAAATTTTTGACAGCTTATATATTTTGAGTATATTCTGGAATCGAAAAGGAGCTTTTTGTTTTTTTTTTATATATTTAGCCACAAATTTGACAATATATAATTATGATAATACACAGATTGTCACAAGAAATATTACATAATGATGTAATCAGCAATAGTGATACTTTAAATCCAAGCTCAGAAGTTTCCTGGTTAAACACATAATATTTTATAGCTTGGATGATTTTTTTACTAGCTGTATGTGATTGCATGAGGATGCCAACCATCGCCGGGAGATTAATAAATGACAATTTATAATATTGCAAAAATCTTTGGGGATTTTTGCGACGGTGTAGTTTGTAACAAAATCTTGGTATATTTTACTTTTGAAAAGTGTATGTGCACTTTTTGATTATTTTATAACGATGAGTTGAACTATCATATTTCAAAAGCTCTCTCGCTTTTGAAAAACGGTAGTAAAGGACTAACATCAAAGATTAGTGGTAACTTTACAAGGGAAGATGTCGAGCTCCACTTTCGTAAACTAGAACCGTTTTATGCTATACCGAAAAAAAATCAAACCAAACTCAGGTGTTGCTGGATAAAAATTAATTAAGGAATTTTGAGAAGCATAAGGATTATAAAAAGTTCTTAAACCGACTTTTAATAATCCGACAAGTAATTGTCATATATTTTTATATTATCAAAAAATTAAATTTTCTTTTAAAAAGCTAAGTTATCGCGAGTGTTGGAAATAAAGTGCTACCTTAATGAATAGCATTACTTCAAAACAGGAGTAGGTTTTAATTAATTTTAAGCACACTTAGAAATACTAATTAAATTTTTACAGAAGCGTTATAATGTGACAAAAAAATATTAATAATGATTAATTTGTTTACACAAATTTAAATTACTCGTTTATAAGATGCGTTTAAAAAAGATAGTCTTGTAATTTAAATTCACATTTTTTATAATCTGGTTTCACAAACCGATGGTGACCTGAATATAAACCGAGAATAGATTTTCCCGACCGATTAAAAAGAAAATGTTGGGCGTTATCTAGGGCGGTTAAAAGAATGCAGTAGGAGACAAATAGAAAATTGACGATTTATCGAGAAATGTTGACGAAGACACTGATAACTTGTTACCATTATTTTATGTAATATTTTATCATTTTATAACACATGCCTGACTTTAAATTATTTTACATAATTTATAGAAGCAGAAGGGTATAAATTCTAAAAAGAATAATATACTGCATAATTGCATTGACTGCAAAGACAGATAAAACCAAATAGATGAGTACAATTATTCGCTTTAATAATGGGGGATCATATCAAGCTTGATGGCTTAAAATATTTTATTTGGAGTATCTAATATCAAAAAGTAACAAATTAGGGTTATAAAAATTTATTATCATTTTTATGTAACTACTTGCGGGGTTACCCGAAATTACCCATCAAATCATTTTTAATTATTATACGTTGGTGGGTTATTTAAATAGAAAGTCATCAAATGAGAAATAAACTTGCAATTTATCAAAGCTTAGAAGTTATAAAATTTGTTAATAACTTCCAGGAATTTTGTCTATAATTATTATAGTATTTAATGTACAATAATATAATATAATATCGAATAATTTAAATAATAATACTACTGACAATCGTTCTGCATTTATTACATCAACCCTTAGAGGCTTGAACTGGGTTTCGATTTCCATTTAACACTTTATTTAGCAATTTCCTCACCACAAGCCTAAAACACATAACGCCGCAATCCTAATGTAAATTTACTATATTATTCAATAATAAGTTTACTTTACACAAATTTAAGAGATAATCTTAACATAGCGGTTCTATTTTAAACCTGTATCTCGTGTTGTATAATATAGTATATTTTAGACGAACGTTATTTCGTAAAATTTAAAATGCGTTGATAATAAAACCAAATACCCACTTTGCGTTAAACAAAAACATAATAGCGAAACGTAGAAGATAAAACTTAAAACCGAGCTAATGATAATGCTTAACGTACTAGCAACAAATAAAACAAAAATTAAGATGACATAAGCAGAAGATATTGCTCAACGCACAAAAACAAAGTGTTATATAAAATTCTAAACTAAAAATTGTGAGAAAATGTTTGTTCTACTTCTAGAATATTAATATTTCAAATATTTTTTATAAATAGGTATCACTTGAATATTCTCGACTATTAGATAAGCAACCAAAATTACTTTCTACGATATCAATTGCTTTATTATACATATTTACTACATTTCACATGTAAATCTATCACTAATCATGTTATGCATACATAATATATTAAATATACATGACGTGGCATAAAATGTGCGTAATACCTGAATTTAATTTAATTCTGTGTTTCTCGGCAGTTCAGATGAATTACGCTTACAAAAAAAAAAGATCGGAAAAACTGACAGCGCTTGAAATTCCTACTTTTATTCAAATTACAAACTTTTCGGTTTGTTGTAACTTGAATTTTGGATCACAAACTCCTTTCTTAATTCCAATTATTATGATTAGAAATAATTTAATTTCGTCGTATTACCAGAAAACGTATTAAATTATCAATCAATGTATACTCGCACATAATTTAATAAACTTGTCTAAAATTTATTAATCATGGTGAGCTCTTATTTAATTAAAATTTTAATTTGAGATTGACATAATTTCGAGAGATTCCATTTTAATTATTTAGTGCATAATGATAATATGCGAATGCTGTATTGGAAATAAATAGTAGTAATTTATTACCTAAAGTTAATTACATTAAAAAGTATTCATTCACATTTAATAATTGATTGAATAGATGTATAGGTAATGCAGTTCCGTTTTGTTAAAGGCCGCGGTATATATTAATTGATTGATTGAATATGACACATGAGACACGCCAAAAATTAAAGTGAAGCAAATTAGATAAAGTAAAAGAAAAAATGAATTAAAAATGATTGATGATGGTTAATATTTATTACCGACATTGTGATTTTTTGATAAATCGCGCATCTTTTCAGCGGATGTTTGCGCTAACATTTGAAAATTTGAAATCCTATTTCACCTGCTAGAAAATATCAATATCAGGTTTCATTATATTGAAAACTGTTTTTCCACTGGCAGTGTCAATTTCATCTTAACATATTTTTCCGTTGCCCCGCTAAATTTAACAACAGAACTTGAATTTCATAACACAGTAATTGTGAACTAGTAATTAGCACAAATTAAATTATGATTGTGATAAATGACAAAGGCTAAATACAAACTGTGAAGTTTAATAAAAAAAGATCGTTTCAGTTGTACAAAAAGTTGCCCATTAATAACAGATATCGTTATTTGAGTTGCTCAGTATTTTAATGATAAATCTTTCTAGAAAAATGTAGCAAAAACCCTTCCAAGTTATAGTAAAAAATTTATGTAAACAAATATGTTTGATATTTTTAACTCAGATATACATTTAAAAAAGACACTTAATTGTATAAATTCTCGAAAAAAATTATACTATTTATGACATTGATACCAAGTATAATCTCTATTATTTCGTAACTTTTGAAATAAACAGATTAGCAAAAGAAATTCTTTACAGGCATTTTATAATATAATAATAAATATAGTCCTTTATGCAAATTTTGCTAAACTTCCATCTGCTGCTGGATAGTAGTTATTGGGTTAATATTTAATTTGACCTAAAAGTTTACATGAGTAAGGTACCCACTAAAAGATTTTCATAAACTTTGGTTTATTATTAGAATTTCATAATATTAGTTTTAGATTTTAATTAGTATAATAATTTATGATTGATTAGCCCCAACAATATTTTAAAGTCAAACCCAAATTGGGCATACAAAAGTAATAGCTCTCATTCACTCACTCATTCATAACAAAATCTCACACTTTCCGTTTAGTTAGCCAGGAAAATTGAGAAATTATTTTAGCTGATAAAGAAAAGTCCATTAATTACGTAGGTTGGTTTTTAACATTTTGTAACATCATTTTAGTGACCCTTATACCATTTTTATTTTCTCAATATTTAAAGATTTATTAATTACTTTTATTTAATATTGAATCTAATTGTTAAGATGTATTATGAAAGAAAACATAGTTTGTCCGATTTCTTAACTCACAATTTAATTATTAAGTATAAATACGAAATTTTTAAAATTTTTAAGTTGTCAGTTTTATTGCTAAAATTTTGAAATATTTTAATATATTTTAACTGAAAAGTTTAGTGTAAAATATTTTATAAAACATTTAAAAGTTGTAATTCTGAAAAGGTCAGGAAAATTTGTGAGAATCCAAAGAAATAGTTTTCTACTTCATAATTGATAGCCCATTTAAAGATCTCATGTCAACGAGAGATACAAATTTATTACTATTTGGTAAATCACACCAAACAAAAGTTCTTTAATGATACAACTAATCTGTCTTCGGCGAAAAGGTTCAGGTGGTAGATGTGGTGAATTTGAGATTGTTTCTGATGAAGTAATTTGTGATAATTAACAGAGAGTATCTGATTTGTCTAATATATTTTTCGACATAGATGAAATGCTTATATATATATAATTTCCACTAAAAAATAGAAATCTAAGGATTAACGAAAAATATCGATTCTATGACTCGGCTTTTTTTAATAAGTTGGAGATGTTTATTTAGATAGCTTTTGATGATTTAGAACATTGAATCTAAATTTGCTGGTGCTCTCTTCGCTGTTAAAAGAATTTCTAAATAAATAGTAGAACTTGTAAAATGTTGATTAACAACATAACATATTTTCTTAATTTTTTTTTTAACTGATAAGTTTCATTAACTTTCAGGTTTTAAGTAATAGAGATTGTATTAAATTTAATATATACTAACTTTATCGTATTCATAATATGTAACAGCATGGACCGACTTGGACAAGATTGCAAAAATGACATTAAATTCTGTAAATTCTTCAAATGTAAAAAATTGATATGAACTAACCAATGCAAATCAATAGTTTACACATAAAGCCATAAGAATAAATTGATGGAGTGTGATATTTAAATATAAAAATATAGTATCAGAAGTGGTCAAGAAGTACTGTAAAATAAACTGCACAAAAAATGGTTTATAAAAAAAGATAGCCACAAATCAACTTCTGCGTACGTAATAATATCATTCAAACATTGCAGTATTGTATTTTATAAATTAAAGCTCATCAAATTGAAGGCATGTTCTTGACTTTATTGATTTTTAGAAACAAGAACTGTTGTCAAATATATCACTACTCTTTATTCTTTTAAATTACATATAAGACAGCGTCGAGGTACCTCGAGTAAATACATTTCAAGTTTCAGAAAAAATGTCAATAAAATAAATTAAATTTTTGTTTGCCTTAAACGATCAATTTCGTAAAATACTAATAGGAATCTATTTAATCCAGACAAGGCAAACTAAAATAGCAATATAATTATATTAGTGATAATCCATCATTGCACTTAAAAAGCCTTGCAAAGTTAAATATTTTTGTATATTTATACACTGCACTGAGTGCTCATTTTAAAGGCAATTTCAAAAATACACTTTCTAGCATTTGAATACTTTATTTTGCTCTATACAAATATAAAATTTTCTGTTAAATAATTCACGCCATGCAGTGTTAAATTTATTATTGACATTCCAAGTATTCCCACCCGCAATTTTATTCATAATATTTATATTAAAAGGTTACTATATTATGTACCTGTAGATTAACAACAAATGTTAACTAGCTTAATTAAGTTAATAACTTTAAATGATTATAAAACATAATTACAATTTAAGAAATTACCTGAAATTAAGGCTGTTGAGAATTTGTATTTTATGCTATTCCTGAGGAAGCTTACAATAAAATTAAGCGAAACGTAGACAAAAACAGAATATTTATCATTTTTCGCTCCATAAAAAATACCACATAATATTTTTATTACTTTTGATATTATTATTTATAACAAAGCAGCTTCATTTCACAACTTTTGTTTTAATGATTTTACCTGGCGGTCAAAAGGTAATATTTTCTTTGTAAGACAACTCAATATGGTTAATTGTTTAACGCTTTCATTTTTCATTTATAAATGATCATTTTCAAAATGTGTTTTACCATAACCGTGTAATATCGCATATTTGTAAGCCATTTCAGCAAAGAATTGATCTTGTAATGCCTTTATTATTTATTTTCTTGACTTACATTACAGAACTGTAACATAAACTTCAGTTAGGCACCACTATCGGTGTCATAAAATATTGAAAGGGTGGTAAAACATAGCTGTTATGTGTTCAAATAGCTGTTTTATTTCAAGGTTTAAAAGTATAATCAAAAATATTTATATAAAGTTATATCTCATAATATGCAATATCAAAAATCTATTGTTTATATACGAATAGCATTACTCTAAATCAACAAATATCTCAGTTGTTCCTATTTACTGAAAAAGAAAATCTACTAATTGGGTTCATCGTACCAATACCCAATAAACCTTCCCTAATTGGATAAATGTTACTAAATAAAACTAATTACCACTCACCTTAATTACAAAATATTTTCCTGTAGGTACGAGTATAAGGTAATTTTCTAACTGCAAATTTTACGTCTTGAAGTGTTTTGTAGTTTAATAGGAAGTAACCACTGAGAAATACTAATGCTAGAACTATCTCTAATTGCAATCTGATAATTTCGACGAATAATTAAATGATTAATTACCAAGTTTGATAATTGTGTATAGACAGAGTTCCTGATTTATCGTGCAGTTTCATGGTTTACACAAACTTATTGCGTCGGCTTTAATGTACGTTCTAGGATATCATAAAAACATTTTCCTTTAAAAAACAGGCTTAATGGTTTCTCACTGATGCTGTCTCATATTCCAGAAACTTATATGTACTAGAAACTAAACATAATTGTAGCTGATTGTTTAATGGGTAATTAAAAGTTATGCCAATTAAACCGCTATAATTGAACATTTGCAACTTAGTAATTTTTTACAAAATATTGCATGTACCATGTTCCAAACGTATGAGTAATGGTCTGCACCCTATTATCTAATTTAGTAAATACACTGAAAATGTAAAAAATATCTACAGAATTATTGAACACTGATGATGGCACAAAGACGAAATTGTTTGAAATATACTTACAGAATATTTTATTTATGAAATTTATAAAATAATGAAAAGAATCCAGCACTGATATTGTAACATTTATAAAATAGTAAAAAAAAGATTTGAATTTATTGTTACAAAGTTCCTCTTATATTTTTATAATGGGAACTTGGGCAAGAGAGTTAATAAATCGTAAATTATTATTTTATTTACTTTTCAGCTTCTCAAAAAGAAAAAAGATTCAAAACCATAATGCATTGTGTACGAGGAAACGCCCTGTGTCCGTAATAATTTTATTGGTTGAGCGAAAAAATGTTTTTCCGGAAATATAATTTTGAAATTATGCTCGGATAATGTAATAAACAAAAGTTTGCTTTGATAATAGTAAATTCCTAATTTTTTAATTACGTTAATTACGCTGTTAGCGATGTACTCCAATTTGTTTCACAAATAACCTATACAACATCATAGGTAAACATTTATTGATACTTTCATTTATTTTTAATTGAGTTGTCTAACGCAGTGGTTGAACATATTTTTTAAATGCTCGTTTTAGTGCACACGGAAGAAATTAAATTTATGCAGATGATGAATTAGAAGAGGCAGAAGTGTGTGAGATTATGTGTGATAATTAAGTTGTAATAGGGAAGCTCAAAGATGGAAATAATTAATGAATGCTAAATTAATTAAAAAACAATTTCATTAATCAAAAATTATGAAAGTGTAGTGCTTGCTTAGATTATTAATGCTTTTAGATTTTTACACATTAAAATACTTGTATGAAGGTGTCGAAATAATTTTCTAGAATATGCAACATTTTTCCAAACATATAGAAGATCGAAAACCTTCAGAAAAATTATAATTTACATACCTACTATGTGTAAAAAATTGCAATTTATATCTTAAGGGTAAAAAGCCAATATTATTATTTGAAAATGATTTATTTTTTAATTTATTTTAGGTTTCCTTTTTGAATATATAATTTTTAAATATTTTATTAAGTTGCTATATAAAGATATGGAAGCTATTTTTAGATCATGAAGAACTGTAAGTGTTAAAAAATAATAAAGATATTAACAAGTACCACTTCGTCACGCAATTGTTCTGAATAAAGAAATAATAACAACGGTATCATCAGAAAAAGCATTATATAAAATATTCCAAAGATTTAAAATTGTAGCCAATATTTCATATTTTCCTTATTGCTTAACTAAAATAAACTGTTTTAAAAACCAGAGTTGCCTTGTAAAGCAACCACCTATACAAGCAAACTTGCCACTTAGAAATGATGATATAATTTAAATTGCATTTGCAGTCCCAGTAGAATTTAATTTCTATATTAAATTATTAAATATTTTGTAAAGTTTAGAAAGTGTGATACTTTCAAAACAAGTGGAAACATAATAACAAAAGAAAAGCTAAAATCAATAAGTTGGCTCGTTGGTCTAGGGGTATGATTCTCGCTTTGGGTGCGAGAGGTCCCGGGTTCAAATCCCGGACGAGCCCAATTTTTTTTAATTATTTTTCATAAATAAATTATTTGTATAATTTAAAAGTGCTTGCGTTGTAGAATTAATTTATAAATAACAGTGAATTTTGATTACACTGAAACCTACTGTTCAAAAATCAAATATCGTCTACGTGTAATATAATTTGAAAATATTAAAATTTATTGCGTAAACTTTGTACGACTAAAATATATTTAAAATAACGTTCAACGAAGATTTAAAAATAAAAGTATTCAGAAACTTTTAAATCTTGTAAACCAACATTTTGTATAGATCACAATTTATTTAAGAAGACTAAAACGGAACGCTCGATAAAATAAATGTTTAGCGAATATCGACTAGAATAGTTAATGACATCGACAAACAATATTTGCAATAGAACCGAAAAAGTAATATACATTTTTTATAATAATAAATTATGTTAAATATTATTATTGTAGTAAAATCCGTGTGCATTAAAAAATATCGCAAAATTTATTAATGTTGTAAATACGAGTAATAAAGGTGTAGATAATAATATATTAATTTCAATCGAAATAATTTATTACTTTGCATACGTCGCTATATAGAAAATTTATATTATATTATTATAAATTAAAGTGATTAATATGAATTTCAATACTATCAAAGCAAATTATAATAGTGCAATTATTAGAAAAAATTATTATATTTTAACAATATTTATTTCAGTCTGCTATACCGTGAGTTTACAACTTTTTTATTTTAAACTATTGTTTATTGTAATTAACATGTGATTTTATTTTTTGTAAAAGTTAAGTTTTTTTTTACATGTTAGAAAACTTAGTTACTTGAATAACTTACACTCTTATTATATCAAACCATGCAAATTGGTTTGTTGAAATAAATTTAAACTTTTACGTTATACATAATTATATTAAAAAAGTTTGAAATTAATTAACTTCCTACATTGCAAATATAAATAGTGAATGTTTAGGGAAGTTTGTAAAAATGTGCAAAAATTGTAGTAATACTTAAATTGGTTGCTTTTCTACATCAGTATTATAATATTCCAACAGAACAATAACTTATCTACTATTAATAATAATTATTTAAGTAATAGTGAAAGTTTAAATTTGAAAAATTAATAAATAATTAATTATTATTATTATTATATCTTGTTTAATTATTAGATCAAAACTATGTAAATTAGTTGAATTAGTTTGCGACACGTGATATCATATGTTTCGAGTTTTGGATTCTCATCAGGCAAATCTGGAATAATTTCCAACAAAACTAACTCGATCAGTATAAAAATTCAATTAATATAAGAATTTTTTTTTCTTAAAAATAAATAAAATCATTTAATAAAACAAACATTTGTTTGAAAATTTCTAAATTTATTTGCCAATACAATATGTTGCCGTAAAAATATGTCAATATTATTTGTAATGTACTCAATTTAATCGTAATAATTTTATTACGACTTTTTTATAATTTTATTCTAATTGTATTGTATATTTAATTATATTTAACTTCGAAAGTGAACCAATAAACGGTCGAAATATCGGAAAATTGTACTATAATATGTACATAGTTTGTACCAAATTCTATTTGTACCATAAACTGTAGTAAAACGTTTTGCAATTGTAAAATATTTTACAATAGTTTTTATTAGGTTAAGACAAATAAATATAATAGCGGTTCCTTGTAGTTTCGTTGATTACGTTCTAAACATAATAGAAAGGATACCAGTTAACTTTTAATTTGAAAAGTTAAAATCTAAAAATAGTTGAAGAACTGTTATTTCGCACTAAACATTCTACAATAGTTTTGATATAACTGGTACACAGTATTTTGTTAAAATGCTCTTCTCAACTATACTTCCGCTTAATACAATTTAACCTACCATCCTTTCAAATGATTAAATGCAGCATAAATTACGATAAAGTTTGAAAAATAGTACATAAAATTATACAAAACTATTATTTGAAATAGAAAACAATGGGAATCTAAAACAACATATCAGTCGTAATATAAATCATGCATTCCGAAATATTATTTGAAATATGAAATACTTTTTTAAATATGAAAATTTTACCTTCATTTAAAAACTGATTGTATTTCCAACTAAACCTGCAGAAAACCAGGTACAAACGCCAATAATTCCATATTTATTAATAACATTGCGGTATTTCAATTAATTTATAACTTTGTATATAAATGAGTCAGTTCTGCAAATATTGCAAATATCCAATATTAGTATTGCAAATTATGGTAACGTTTTTTAAAATTTTATACCTAATTAATTATTTAATTACAACTAATTCGGATTAGTTCATAAACACATTAAATAAATAGTAACAATAATTTATTATCGCTTGATGTAATTTATGCATAAATTTTTATGTAAAACAAGATATTTAATATTTCTTTAGTTCATAATTTAATGGAAAATGTAACAATAATATTTAGTATATTTTTATCCAGAAATTAATTTCATTTTAAATGTGTCGGTAGGTAACTGAACGGCATATTTTATAAACATATTTTTGCTTGGCCACTGACATGTTTTTTGACTCCGTCGGAATTTTACAAAATTCAAGCTTAGTAAAGTAATATAATAAATTATCGATGGCAGTGTCATCTTATATTACTTTCATAACAGTTATTTATATGCATTTTATTGCTTAAATTTTTTTTTTTAATTCAATTAATATTTACAATCTGATTATCAAAACAATAAGTAAATGTGGTGATATATAATACATGTCATGCTGAAAACATTCCAATAAATGTTTTCCTAAAATATATACAATTTAATCAATATTGTGAGTTGTTCTTAATAGTTGAATCGAATTGGTAGATCAGTAGGTTTGAATCTTTTCAATCTTCGTACTTCGTTGGTAGTATCCATTAGTTTATTAGCTAGTTTGTTGGGGTGTACCTCTAATCTATGTTCGTACCTTTTGTAAAATTTTTGGATTTGCTCTTTAACTGATAAAATCTGTAAATCTTGTTGGATAACATAGTTTGGCACGTACCATGGAGCATTGACAATCATTCGCAGAACTTTGTTTTGAAATCTTTGTAGTATTTCAATATTGGAGGTGCTTGCAGTTCCCCATAGTTATTATAGATTTGTATAACAATATTTTGTTCTCAAGTGATAATTGAGATTTTTTGCCGAGCAACCAATTCATTTGTCTTAGCTTTATTCCAAGTTGTTTACGTTTAGTAAAAATGTGTTTTCTCCATGTTAATCTTCTGTCCATATGGATACCAAGATATTTTGCATCATCAACCTGAGGTATAGTACAGTTATTTAGTTTTACCGGTGGACAAGTGTCTCTACGCATTGTGAAAGTTACATGGAGAGATTTTGTTTCGTTGGCTCTGATTCTCTATTTGCGAAGCCAATTTTGGATTTTATTTAAATTATCCTGAAGATTTTTGGAAGCAAGAATAGGATCGACATGTGATGCCAGTACAGCTGTATCGTCAGCAAACGTTGCTATTGTTGCCAGTCTCGTGGTTGGTAGATCCGCTGTGTACAACAAATATAGCAATGGCCCTAAGATACTGCCCTGGGGTACTCCTGAGCTTATTGGATGAAGATCAGTATATTCTTCCTTATAGTTTATTAAAAAATGTCTATCACTTAAATAGGATTTTAATATTTGATAGAATTGATACGGAAGACTTTTCTTAAGTTTGTAATATAACCCTTCATGCCACACTTTATCAAAAGCTTGACTGATATCAAGGAAAGCAGCAGAGCAGTATCTTTTGTTTTCCAGATCATTGCAAACACTTTTGAAAGTATTGGTAAGAGACTAATAGGTCGGTATGATGTTACTTCTTCCATATTTTTTCCTGGCTTTGAGATGACGATAATTAGAGCTACTTTCTATTGGTTAGGGAAATGGTTTAATCGTACGACTGCGTTGTTTAATTTAATGAATTTAGGTGTGAGTTGTTGTAACACTTTGCCAGTAATTAGATCAAACCCAGGTGCTTTTTTGGATTGATTTCATTGAAGAAGACACGTTGAACTTCATTTACTTTAAAATTCTTGATAGGGAGATCCATCTGAAATGGTGCTTCCAAATAATGATGAATTTCAGAAGTTTCTTCTGCTGTAAGAGTAGAAGGATATGGCTTGAATACATTTGAAAAATGTTTCTTAAAGAGATCAGCTTTTTCTTTGTCGCTTCTTGCCCATTTTCCATTATCATCTTTAATTGGTGGTACATGTTGTTGAGGACGCTTAATGTTTTTCGTAGCTTTCCAGAGCGAGTTAGCTACTTGCCTCTGTAGGTGATAAATTAGTGACATATTCATTAAAAGATTGATTTTTGAGACTAAGAAGTAATGCCTGATGTTCTGAAGTTTTTCTATTAAATTTACTCTTATCATTTGATGTTTTTGTAATTTGCCACTGTTTACGAGCTTTCCGCTTTTCTGCAATTTTTTGCTTGATTATTATTGGAGATGGCTTCTTGATAAAAGTTACATTTGAATCAGGAGTTGCTAGCCACGCCGCATTCTGAATAGATTTTGTTAGGTGTTCAACTGCATTCTCCAAGTCTTCTTCCGATTTTAAAGCCACATCTAAATGTATTTGATCGTGCAGTGTTGTTTTGAATTTCCCAATTGGTATTCTTACTAAACAATGCAGGTTGTTTCATTTTATAGACGATTTGAGAATGCAATGTCAATAAAATAGGTGTATGGTCCGATGATAAGTCTAGTGATGACTCAATTGTAATTTTTTTAGTATCTACGCCTTTTGTGACCCAAAAATCAATCACATCTGGAAGTTTCGATGAGTCGCTGGGCCAGTAAGTTCGTTGTTCTGTTGATAAGCTTATCATGTTGTTATTTTTTAATGTTGCAAAAAGTTCTTTTCCTTTTGTGGTAGTTAGCCTTGAGCCCCACTGATGGTGCTTCGCATTAAAGCCACTCCCCGCAATAAACCTGCTTCCCAGTGTTTTGAAGAATTGTTGATAGTGTTCTAGCTTATTATTATATTTAGGTGGATAGTATATTTCAGAAATTACTAATTTACCTAGTTGATCATCAACAATTATGTTAGCTGCTTGGAAGTAGTCATGTTGATATTTCTCAATTTCGTAGTGTTTGATAGACTTTTTAATAATTATTGCTGTTCCACCATGGGCAGCTCCATCAGGATGATTAGTGTTGTAAATATCAAAATTGGGAATCTTTAAGTAACTTTTCAGCGTAAAGTGAGTTTCTGAAATTAACATTACATCTATTTTATGCATATCCAGGAATAAAATAAGTTCTTCTGCTCTTTGGCACAAGCCGTTGGCATTCCATACAGCTACTTTGAGTGTTTCAGCCATTAAGCCATTTTACTGACTACTGTGGTCAGCAAGTTTAACATGGTTCCCATTTGCTCGTCAGTTTTTTCATCATAACTTTAAGCTCTTCGATATCGCTTGGTTGCTGTACCTGTACCGGAATGGCTGGGTTGACTTGACTTTGGTAATTAGGAACTTGATTGGGTGCAGGTTGACTTGCTTGTTGAGCGTATGATGGTCCTGGTTGTACCATTTGTGGAGAGATTATCGTGTGTTGTGTATTATTATTACTATTGTTTAGAAAGTTATTTTGATTTGTTTTCAAATTTTTCAGATTTTTTTCCCTTAATGCTGGATATAATCACTGCTGCAACTGTTTGTGTATTGTGCATCCTCTATAATTTGCAGGATGTGCACCACCACAGTTAACACATTTGACACCGTTATCTTTTTCTTTTCGTGTACATTCTTTTGTTGAGTGATCACCTGTGCATTTGACACATCTTGATGGTTTGTAACAGAAGTTTTTGGTGTGACCATACCTTTGGCATCTGGCACATTGCGGAATTTCTCTCTTAATATGTGGTGCTTCAAATTTTATAATGGTATTTAAAGGACGAGTAACTTTATAAACTTCCTTATTGTTCTCTTGTTGTTTGAAGTCAACATAAAACATAGGTAATGCGGTTTTAGTAATTCGATGCTTTATGTTACTAACATTAAGTACTGAGTGCCCCAATTTTTCCTGTTTAAAAATAATAAACATCTTTTTCACCGGTAATTCAGAAAACGTCAACTGTAATTCAGATTTGTCGGTTGATATTCAGATATAATCAATTGCAACTCAGATTTGTTAATTGATATTCAGAAACCGAAAAATGAAATTCTGAATGCATCAAACGAAAATTAGAAAACTTTCATTGTAATTCGGATAGCATAACAATTTAATTCAAATTCCGCTTATAAATTATATAGGATGAAAAGATACCTAAGCTAATATTTAATGTACTGTAAAAATGGATCTTATCTCATTTATCTTAATAAAATTAGAAAATTATAACATTCAAGCATTTTGAAAAAAAAACGCTTTCTGACTTTCATTTGACGATTTTTGAATACCAATTGACAAATCTGAATTACAATTGACGTTTGTAAATGACAGTTGATTTTTTCGAAAATTACTGCTGCAAAACGTGTAAGTTAATGTAATTCTTTTGTGGTAGTGATAACTGATAAATTTACATTTACAATAGTCACAAAAAAGGTAACATCTTCATAGCTTGTAGTTTACACTTGTAGACTACGCACGTAGTCAAGTTTGTGCGCCCCCTCCCTATTATAAGTGCAAGCCTCGCGTGAACTACTAATAAAATATAATTAAACAGATCAATTAAAACATTAATTACTGAAGTTTCTGCACTATATCAAATGCGACTGTATTTTTGATAAATCTAAAAAGTGTGGCATCAATTGCTAGATCTATCATTTTAGATAGATACTACTTTTATTGTCCCGTCAACAGCTTTTGTTGACACAGAACAAGTCGCACCTATCTTTCCTTAAATTTTTGACCTACTTGGATGTTTGTTAGGTATTTGTTATTTGTTAGTATTTATTTAGATATGTTGCACAAATCGACATTTTATTTAAGTATACTTTTTGAAGTATAAATATTTTCCTTTGGGTATTACAGTATAATGTTGGAAAGCTCACAGAAGACAGTTTTAAAGTTTGTTATAATAATATCAATTGTCTTTGTTGTTTCTTTAGTGGTTTTTTACTTAATCCAAGTTTAGATATCAAAATAATTATTAATATAAATGTATAAACAAAATCTATTTCTTGACTTTAGATTAATACAAATTTATTAATTAATTTATCAAAGAAAGATAATAAATACTCAGAATGTAAAACAAAATTTGAAACTATCTTACATGCGTGCGAAAATATACTGTTTGTACTACTGTTGGAAAAAGTGCAACTTTTCGATATTCGTTAGATCAAGGTAAAATCAGTTTTTTCCGCACCCTGTGCGGAAAAGTAATTTTTTAAGCACTAGTACGTTTTAATTTTCTAGACACAAGCGCATTCAAGGGCACACCTTTGAAATGATTACAAATATTCTCGACGCTTACCTGTTACAGGTAGGACGGCTACCTACACTAGTAGTGTACATATAATTGCTTTTTGCAAATAATAATAACTTAATTAATAAAATTTTGCTTCTTATTCAAACAAAAGTAGAAAAAATATTTAATTTTCTCTATTACAGTATTATTTGTAGAAAAACTCAATCAATTGTTGAAAAGGTAATTACTGAGTATTTGTTTAATTACTGAAATCATCAACTGACAAAATTTTTAGTTAAGTTAAGCGTTGAGATTTTTCCACGGCTGTTACTTTTCTACGGTTTTCAATGTAGCAGCACGTGAAAATTTTTAATAACTCCAATAATATAGTTCTATTGACACTTAAGCACAGCCCAGCAAAATTAATTAATTTAACAGCTATTTAAATAAGCCAATCCATTTTAAATAATAAAATTTATCTCAAAAGTTGAAAAGTTAGGGAAATTCAATAAAAAAGCAATAACAGCTTTAAACCTTTAAATGGACTCGAACATAAGATATCCTGTATAGCGGACGTTTTACTAGAAAACGTGTTCTGGAAGCGACCGTGTTGATTGTCATAATTACACGTTAACTAAGTAAAACTCCTAAACCTAGGCTCACCAATCTATTCCAATTTAAAAAACTTCGGTTTTAATTTTAACAAAGACAAGATTTTGTACGGTAGATCGAGTAAAACTTTAATGGTTTAAAATATATAAAACAACATTGCAATGTACAGAGTAAATCGCACATTAAGTATTGATCTTAAAGTATTATTTGTCTATAAAAGTGTCTTGTCTATAAATTATATTATAATTATCCATATCTAAATCTTAAAACTTTTAAATGGCAACTACGTAGTAGTATTTTGATATAGTATTTTACTGATGTTGTTCCTTATACTCGATCGATTTTTAAACCGATTACAGTTTTGCAGTTTATGTATAAAAAGTAGTACACTCCTAAATGCATTTTCTATGTGAATAATTTAGTATACTGCAGCTTTCTAAGCGTATCGGTAAATGAGTTTAAACTCTAAAGCCGGCAAAAGATTCATATAGAGATTAAGTGTATTCTTGAGTTCAAGTAACACAAAACTTACTCTTACTCGCGTTACTTTGTTGTAATCATCCTTGTTGTGTAATCATAATCCGTCTTTCAGAGCGTTAAGCCTCCGTCAATTACTTTAAACTTAATTCCATCTTATGATAAAAAATTATGGATTATGAAATTCCTCAAAATCTTTTTCATAAACAAATAATTTCTATGGTGTTCCGTGGTTGTTTAAAAATTTTGAGGGGTAATTAAGACATAAAAGAATTTTATTATCGCTTTGATGGGGGTAGAAAGAATTTATATCGCGCGTTATTTGTTTTTCTCATCAATCTATTTGTAAGAGAAAAACAGCTGCTAGATAAAGCATTGTTCTATAGGATTCCTTTAAATCTTACTTAATTTTTAGCAGGAACTGTGCGTTCAGTAAATTGTTAACAATTATTCTTCTCTATAAGTTTATAATTATTAGCACGTATACAGTTGTAAATTTTAGAAATTGAAAAGGGTGAAATAAAAGTTGTGCGTGTTTCGAACAATACCGAAAACTATATTATATTAAATCTTTACAATAGATTTCCTTTATAGGCAAACTGTGCTTTTGTGTATGTTAAATGTTAGCAGTTCTAAAACATCTGAAATTTGTAAAATTTTATTAATTGGGTTTGGTTCAAGGTGGAAAATTTACAAGAGAACGAATTATTGATTTGGCAGAAAAACTTATCTCATTTAACTAAACTGATTTTCTGAAGTAACCAATTTCAAAAGTGTTATATTGGTAGTAAGAACCGATTTTACGTATAATAATTGTCTGTTCTCTCTTACAGTGATTATACGAAAGGTTGCTTTAACATTTAACCCTTATAGTTCTAAAATGTAAGCTGCTTTGTATTTAAATTGCACTAGATAACAGCATTTAACTTCTATTCTACTGTTGGCAAGGACAAAGACGATTAATTATTTTGTTGAAGTTCTCACAGGGGTGCTATTTCGCATAAAACATTACAATCTTTTGTGGCAACTTGAATGCTACTGCAATATGGATATGGCGTAATTTAATTTTTTTCAGATTGTCATACTTGAATTATTTGTTTGAGAGAATTTTTAAAATATTAAACACATTCTAACTCTTTTACCGATAGACAGACCCACACAACTGCCCCAATCCGAAAAGTTTTATTGAATACTCATGTTTCTAGAAAAAATATCTTCGAGCTATAGCTAAAAGTTATTTTATTATTGAAAAAATATAAGTTACATTCCGCCACAAAATATATTATTCAGAAGAATCAATGTCAGACTGAAGCATATAAAATTGAAATTTTTCGATAAGTTTCCTTATTTGAAAAGTGTGACAGCTCTCGTTAATCTCTTAGTTTTTAGAAAATCCATTTAAATATTAAAAATCTACCGAACTTTCGACCTTCTAATTTTGCAAAAAGGTATAAATAATTTTGTATTTATTAGAAATAAATTTATTATTATCTTTTCAACGCTTACAATAATTCTAACCCTCTGTTTTAGATACCGATCCAATATTAGGGTTATCGTGGGCACGAGGTCACTGATGCGCAATATAATGATAGATTGATGTGTTTCAAATAGATGTTGTGATTTTACAGCGATTAAAAACACATGTTGCTTATTCTGCATTATACATATGACTAAATGAGGTAGTTAACTTTAACGGAATGCCAACTAATTTATTGTAAAATTTAAACGAATTTTAATTTCATTTATCTATTATCCATTATAAATTACGGATTAATATAAGAATAAGATAAAACGAAGAAGAAGACTCCAAGCAGGAGTAAAAAGAAATAATAAAAATAAAATATTGTTAAGAGTATTTCTTCGATAAATTAACAAGCACATAGATATTACAAAATAATAAAATGTTGAATAATTTTATAATGAGGATTATTATAATTAATAACTGTAAGCACAATAACTACAATATTAACTACATATTAATAATTAATATAGAATATATTTCAGAATTGAATTGAATAATACAAATATAATACATATTATTATTCCTTCTATTTTATATCCAAAGTAGAAAATTCGCAGTAGAGTAATACATAAATATAATCGATAATGTGGCTAGACCAACCAACCCAATCTTTGTTGTCATCTTCATATCGTATGCATATTGACAATATAAATATATTATTTATAGTAGGTATACTTGTGTTGTTAGCACACAGTTTTCTTTATTTCATCCTTTATTCAAAAATCTCAAAATAGTTAAAGAAGTGGCCTAACGACGGACCAAAAGTGAAATAATAAACGCAATAAATTACAAACTTAATTATGAAAAAGAAGAAAACAAGAAGTAATTTAGAGTAAAATAATTACGGGCTTTTTTAAGTAGGTATAAAAAAGCACGTACATAAGATGAAAATACAGCTTCGTAAAAGCAAAGTTCTACTATGCGTTATAACTATAAATTATTAAGGTTTTCCAGACCTAGATCGTGTATTTTACGGTTAACCCTGATTCCCTTACCAAAATGTAATCAATATCTCAGAAGAACGTAAATACAAAATTCTATATAGAAAGCTGAACATTTGCTAATTAGAAAAGTAATTTAAGTAAAACTGTACTGTTGCAAAAGCGAATCTACTTTATACCTAACTAAAGTTTAATTAACACACAAATGTTTGATGAAAAATTCAACACATTTGTTTGTACATCAGGTGGAAGACTCTTCAAGTTTATTTTGAAGATTGCATACATTTTGAGATGGAAGGCATTGTTCATGTACTACACAATACTCAAGTTATCTTTGATCAACGTTCATGCTTACTGCAGCTTGCTAACGAACCACAATAATAATCGTGATTTTAGTTTATTATATTGAAACCGACTACAAACTAGAAGTCTATAAGAATCTAAAATGAAAACCAGATTACTTTTAAAAAATTTAAATCTTTCTTAAAAGCAACAATTTAACAAAGTTATTTTTTATCACGAACTCTTAAACGCCTCACCGACCGCTGTAAAATATTCATTATAATATTCATAATCTGAATTTTAAAGAAAATTTTATTTGGTAGGTAATGATTTTTATGTAAATCAAAATATAATACGCGCCCGCATTTTTAAAGTAGATGTAAATTATTTAATGGTTATGTTTAAATTGCATGTACTGTTATAATATGTATGTACCTTTATAATATTACACAATGTTTGAAAATTTTTAGTTCAACTTCATGAACGAAATATTTAAAATACTGCATTTCCCTTCTTTTAAATTTTAGTTTTGAACAATTGCTATAGTTTTATTTTATTTAGTTCTATAGAGAATACAAGGAACAAAATAAAATTATAGATTTAGATATCAAAGATTATAATTTATGTAATTTTACAACTTTATGAGTTTGTAAAATTCAATAAAGAGTTTTCTAACCTAAATTTATTCAATATAAGAGATGAAATAAAGTTTAATATTGTTGTACGAAAATGATTAATAACGCACATTAAATGTGAGAACATCAAAGAAAGTTTTCAAGAGAATGCAGAAAGCACTGAAAGCTTATATGGTAATTTGTATTCAAAATATGGAAATTATATACAAAGTTTTGCCATACTGATACTTTTTAGCGAAATTCTTTAAGTAGTTTTGTAATATTTAATTACAAGTGGTACTTAAAAATCACTTTATACTTTAGAATGATGCAATTTATTATGGCAATTACAGTTTATAAATATGTACATAATACATAGGTATAATAGTTTATTTGTCTCAGATGTGCCCGTAACCCTGAATTTTTGCTGATAATAGCAAATCATCAACCCAGGGGGACAGCCGGATTCACGTGCCCTCAAATCACCGAGACGATTTTTTTGTAAGTATTTGGTAATTTTTTTGATTTTGAAAATAGCTTTTTGCTTTTCCGCAAGTAAGGGAGGGAAGGGAAGAAAGGAAGGGAAAGCGAGACTTTTGCCAGCAATGGCCGCCAGAAGCACTAGATCTCTATAGTTTAGAGATCCACTTAGGATTGTTACAATTTTTTTACAAGTATTGGTTGGACAATTATACAAGAATATAAAACGTTTCGTATCCTTATTCACTTAAACATTTCGGTGTTAATATGGGAGAAAACCGCTAACGTGGAGAATATTCAGTATAGATAATTTTAAATTGCTTAATATATTTCAGCTGGACTGCACTGCAAAATCAGAGAATATTTGATATTTAAAATAATCCTTTTCAGTACAGCAAAAAAATAGCGTATACGCCACACGACAGGACTGAACAATTTAATACAATTAACGTACATTAAAGCTACTCATGAAATGGTGAAAAGTAAAATAATATCTGAACATTCAGTATTTTCTTTTTTTCAGAGAAATAATATTTTCAATTTAAACGTCAGTTTTTGTTTGAAGTTGTAAGGAGAAAATCAGCTTAGTCAACTGCAATAATATGAACAAGCAGTGGAGGAATAATTACTAGATGTGAGAGCAATCGACACTTTGGATTCTTAATTTTATCAGAAACGGTGCTGGAAATGCTAATTTACCGACTTGTAACCGATTTAAAAAGAACTGAAGTTGTTATTTCAGAACTAAACGTGTGGTAATTTGAGCAATCTAATGATAGTTAGCATACTTTTCTACAGTTTTGCTAATGCAATTAGGCTTGCACTTTACTATGTTAATTAAACTATGTTAATTTGTTAATCTACTACTCTTTACCACACTGAATAACTGAATTAGCTACTACATAATATTTTCCTGATGTTTGATATCTAGTAAAATAAAGTTACGTCAACCTCAATATTAACTTAGGGAATTCCTGACAACTGTTGATTACATGATTTAAACCAATAAGATTTATTACTAATTAATCATTTAAAAACGTAGAACCATAAATCTGATCTTCATAGTTCATCAACTATATTATTATCACTACTTGAAACGTGATAATGTTAGCATAAATTTTGAATATTATCTCTTAATAACTATCTAGTCTTGTTTCAAATATTATTACTCAATTACTCAAAATATTCCGGATAATTTGCGGCGAACTCTAATATGCATTGAATGCAAAGCAGTATAAATAAATGTTCAGTTACTGCAGTTTTAACATTAGGGGTGCGATTTGACTAGATGACAGGCCAGTGGCAGAACAATAATTTTAGCAATGTAGTTTGTACAATATCATAACAGCAACAGAACTATTAGCACACATTCGATTAATTCAAGAATCACACCATAAGGAACAAAGATATGTTATTAATGAATTATTATTCAGCAGTAAATTATGCAGTAATGATTGCAATACAAATAAGATGCTATATCAATTCACGCAATATATGGATTTCTAGGAGTGGTAAATATAAAATATGAATGTATATAAATTTAGATACTTTAGCAGTGATAGATTATTATTTTTATTTAATATCTTGTTTAGATTATTAGACTATTATTTTTTATTTTAATAAAAGAAAATTTGGTTTTAAAACCTCCTTTAAAATTAGTTATTTTATTAAATAAGTATTTGTGCTGTAGCTTATTACATGCGAATCGCAATTAAGTACATAATATATTATATGTCTTATAAAAATGTTTATCTTTAATTATGTGTTCAATATTGAATGTAAAGGAAAAATACCTAAATGTGAGATGCGGAATATGATAGCGTTTTAGTAACTTTTTTATTCTTATTTTTAAATGAGAAAAAACCTTTTCCTTCTTCCAATGAGTTAAGTAAGCACTTTAGTTTACATTTGGAAAGAAATTAAAACCATAACGAGTAAGAATTACAGTTTAGAATCAAAATAAATCTATGCAGGCATGTGATGTTAGTTTCAGATTAATAATAATATAAAGATTTAATAAAATACTATCACCTAAGATTGAAAGCTTTTTTATTATCTTTTGAAATAGTAGTGATAATATCATTAATATACCGTTTGTAGAATGGTAGTTGAAACGAAAGCGATAAAATATGGATCTCTAAAATATCCATAACGAAATGGGAAATATAATTGCACAAATTGGGCTTTATATAGTAGCAGAGCTGAAAATATATTGTTATAATTTTTCATCGTTACATTAGACAACATTTAAAATATAATTAAATTTTTTAACATAATATTGTGCAATCCACTAAAAGAGGCCACAAGTCTATGAGAACAACTAGATTTAAAAGCGAAGCTACTACAAATTATTATCTCAAAATTTTTAAGTTAAGTTCAACAAATTTCGCCATAACAATTTTATAAATATTTATAAGTTAAGTTTGAAACGTATGTACTTACTGTATTTAGTCTGTCATTTATTGACTCGGTTAGAAGGGAAGCAGTTAACATTTTTATTTGGGTAAATTAAGCGTAATATGCAGTGAAACACGTTAAAACGTGCAAACGCTGAGTAAATTTAATTTATTTTCCTTCTATCATTGTTTTGACGTTCTCGTTTCGTTCAAGCTCTGTTGACAACCCACGTCTGCAGAGCTCTAGTTCTTTAATCTAGGTTTTTATTTGGAATAGGATACTCTTCTTCGTTTTAATAAAAGTTTTGTTGTTTGGAATAATAGTAACAGTTTAACATTTTGTAGAGTAGTAATACTTGATTCTGTAAATTGAAATATGCTGGTAGCTCTACTATTTGTGTTATAAATGGTCAGTACAATTTCAAGTTTCTCGTTTGATGGTGATTGTACATTAGAGTCTGGTTTTCACAAGAACAATTAATTATTGTGGTTTTAAATTGTAGTGCTATATATGATACACCCAATATATTTAGTGTATACATTAGTTAAACAAATTAAGTTGGCTACATTCAAGTATGTAATGTTTCCAGTAATCAGCGTTATACTAGCAAAGGGAAGACCAGAAGGTGAACTCGCTTCTAGCTAATTCGTCTTTCCAGTATTATTAAAGTGGGAAAATTACTACAAAAACATAACTGATAATTAATAAAAATAATATTTTCACACAGTCATACAAGTTTTAATAATGGCGTAGTCGGTATTTCTTTTATATTAATCCAAGGAAAAAGGATAACATTTAATTTCAAAAGATTTAATGGAATAAAATTCATTTGCTTATTATGAAGTTGTCAAGTTAATAATTTTGTAATTTTTTTGAAATGTTCTTAATAAGACTAATTTCTTTATTTACTTCTATTTATACATTTTCTGACAGGCTGGGTCGGTAATGTGTCACGTTAATGAAAAAATATTAAAACGAAAAGTTGAAAATGTTGACAATTTTACAAAAACATTTGCATTGTTTTTTTAAAAGTCAAGTTCTTAATGTTCCATTGTGCATAATATTAATTACGTTTTCGGGCGTAATTCTAAACATAAAAATCCAAAAATTTATATTTATAAAATTACATTTTAATAAACTACTTCAATATGTTTGGAATTTGACATGGGTTCGTAATGGATGTATTAGTAACATCTTTTCCGAATCAATGACGATTCTGAACGTGTTCCAAATTGCTTTTCTACGTGTTTTAATGCATTATTATATGTCTTCGCAGTTTCCAATAATTACAACAATGTTTATTAAAAATTCTTACGTAATCACTTTTAATAACAGAATAATTAAGTATTTTATGATAAACTGTATCAATTTTTCAACTATTATTAATTATACTGCTAGACTTTTTTTCTGAAGTTGAAAATTTAAATCCAGGATTATTGTTGTGTAATTCAACCAGGGGTCACAGCAAGTTATCACTGTTAAAGTTAGTATTCTTTAGAGTTGTAAGTTTGAAAATGTGTTTCAAAAAATAATAATGTACTACCTACAAACGTATCTTGGAAACTCCCAGAGAATATAGATAGCGAGTATACCATAGAAGTTGTTATCAAAATTTCATTGTGTGAAATATGAAGACTATATCTTAAACGTATTTATCACAAAATTACCTTCAGTAAACAATCAAAACTGTTCAACTGGCCGTGCTGAATTGAGAATGCAATGTGACGCATTTCAAAGTAAATGAGAAAATACATCAAAGAGTCTTTAGAGGGTCTAATTTTTACGCTGGTTAAGCTTTAAACCAAGCCGATTTAGATTCTATTTTAATCGGATTGGTATTAAATGTGCTTTTCATTTAACTTAATAAATTAAAACTTTAATTTTATTAAACAAAATTTTAGTCTGATTGAACCGAAATATTAAAAATTCATTTTATACGCTATTGAACATTAATAATTAAAATGTAATACATTAAAACCTTTAAATGTTTTGTAGCATAGAGCTAATTTTCTCTTAGTGGAAATCTATTCGAAACAAAATTAAACTCAACTTATACTTCAAGTGCAATTCACTTACTCACCAACTTCAATTAACTGAACTAAGCAGTATCTCTGATTTTACTTACTACTTGATATCTAGAAATAATTGTAACAGTCAAATCCACCAATTTAAATTTCACAGCCTGATAACTAATTTATTTTCAAAATCTGAAATTTTTGGGTGTTTGGCTATTTTTCACTTTTTGAATGAATGTTTAATTCTTTAAAATTTATCAAATTAGTAACTTCTAATCATCATTGGTGAAACTCAAACATTCAACTTAACAGATTGTTTTTAACTTTAATTGGAATTGATGAATGCGGTTGCAAAGGAAAAGTCTAGTAAACTATAATTAACTTTCAGTTAACTTTCAATTAAGAATTTGCAAAAACAAAATAATGAACTGTAAAAAACAAAGAAAAAACCCAATAACACAGAAGAAAAAGCGAATATCTTGAGAAAAGAGAAATAAAGTTATGAGAAAAGCGACATCCAGACAAGTCATGATAAGAAGATACAAAAATAAAAAAGGGTACGACCTGGAATGTCAGGAAGAAATAAGTAAACGAGAAAAAGTTAATAAAGTAATGCTAGAAACAAAAACAACATAAAATCCCATCACGCTGCTGCTCCAGCGTTTTATTTTTTGAATTTTTTTACCAACCGAAAAATATATTAAAGTAAAGTTAGGACTAAATATATTTGAAAAAAAAAATAATAAATAATTACATTTTAAAAAAACAACGTTTTAGTTATCATATAATAATCCTCCTTCGGCAGTCGGGTAAAAAGCTTTAACGCTGCTGCTACAGCGGGTCAAATTTTTGGTTAAAAAAATCTGAAGACGCAAACATGATTAATGAAATGAAAAACAAAGAGAAGAAATAGAAAAACAAACAGAAAGTAATAGCAATTAGTGAAGATAGTACATCGCCAGTCAAAGATATACGATGAAGATAAAGACATGATTAATGAGAAGAAAAACGAGAAGAAAAATTGGAAAAAGAAAAAGTAAGGAGAAGTAAAAGCAATAAATTAGTGAAGAGATAAAAAAGATAGGAATAAGAGAAAAAAACAAAACAAAGAAATTAAGTAAGATAATAGAAATAGAGAAAACTTCTTCAACAAACTACAGTTTTGTACATAAATGAATCCATTAACCATATAAATTTTATAACTACCAATACCACGGTGCTACAGATCAATCGAGATCCCAACTAAACGATTAATGAATACCGCTAAAAAAGAAATCCACCCCTTCCGTGGACGAGCTTTGCAGCTATGTGGAAAGAAAAAGACAGAATAATTGTTGCGGGGAACAAATGTCCATTTTCCAGAAAATCAATATTGATTCTTAAAATATTTTCAAAGTCGGTCAAGCTTAGAGTATACAAGATGATAATACTACTATCAGTAACGTCACAAACTAAGTTTGGACGTTGAGAAAGCAAGATCAACAATGCTAAGTGTGTGGTAACGAAAGATATTGAGAAGAATATTGGATGGAAAGTATTTAGAGAGAAATCGCAATGCATAGGTAATTGACGAATATAGGTGAAATGAGAGGAAGAAGAGGTAGACCAAAATGTAAATGGAAAGAAAAGTACAGGAAGACCTAAACTACTTGCAGTAAAGCAAGCCATGGGTCTACAAGGCCCAAATGTTATCATACTATATCATAATATAATAATACCAAAAAAGATCGATTATTTTTTTAATAATATAACTACTGTTCAAAATTTAAAATAGAAAAAGCAATAGCTAAGTATTTTTCAAATAATTCAGATGAATAATAATTAGTTTCTCAAAATTTGAACTGCGCCATAAAATGTTTAACTGTTTCGGTAATAATGTACTATTATACGTATGTACATACCTTTAACTTTAGACAGAACCTCTGGCTGACCTGAAACAATAGAAATAAGTTAGGTATTGGTAGTTGAAACGAATTTACTTTATCCTAAACAAAATATTTATAATATAACAAAAATATTCTTATTGTTAAATTGATTAGTTTAAAAAAAACAACAGGGTTTTTAGTTTGAATATTTTAAATAAGGCAAATACGTCTCACAAGGTGGTTCACAATTTCTCATGCAACTTGTCATCTCTTTTTAGCCATTTTTATTCACTGCAGGACAATCAATCTCGTTCTCCGAGGTTATAGGTAGGTATATAATATTATAATATTATAAATATTTTTTTCGGAAATCGTCATCGAAACAACACGGTATGGTAAACTGCACTCCAAAACCACCTGATAATGGTAAACTGCACTAAATTCTGCAAACTGGTAAACTGCACACCAAGCAGTTTATTTATGGATTAAAATGATGTTATATGATTAAAATTTTTAATCTCTTAACTAATAAATATTATCGGTAAAAAAGAGAAATCCGCGAACAACTCGGCGCCGCCAGCTCGGCGCCAAGCCAACTCGGCGCCATCTAACTCGGCACCAGGACAACTCGGCGCCGATAAAGCTTAGATTAGAAAACGATATTTTATTTAACTACGATACATAATTTTTATAATTAATATTTTTTATATTAATTATTAATTAATTATATTTTTTTAATTATTTATTAATTAATTAATATTTTTTTAATTAATAGATTCTGCTAAAAAGAAATGTACATGTTAGATGTTTCTGCTAGCCCCCCTTTTTAAGAGAGTTAATCTCGACCTCATTAAACAGTACTTGACACAATTCGGACTCTCCGCCATCATTTTCAAGAATCCCATTTACGTCCATATCTTCTGGCGAAGCCAAATTTGCTTTTCAAATACGTCGAGGACGTATACGTTTAGGACGTAAATCATTAGCAATACAAAATTTTTGATTTCGGAGGAAGGGTAGTGCTTGGATAGATGGGGGGCTAGTTCTGAAGTTGATTTGGTCTAATTTTTTTAAACAGGTTTCGAAGGCTAATAATTGTCGCCAAGGCCAGTTGTCAGGGGTCAACTGTCGTAGGGCTAACTGTCCTACAATCACTTATAAAAATATATTAGAATAAGTAAGATATACCCTTGCTACGGACCTGATAAGAGAACTGTTACAATATACGAACGACCCTGTATGTGAAATCTTTATAACAATAACGATTTTACAAACATTTTATTATTTACTTGGCGCCGAGTTAGCTGCCGCCGAGTTGGTTTGGCGCCGAGTTAGTTTGGAACCGAGTTAGTTTGGCGCCGAGTTGGCCTGGCGCCGAGTTGTACCTGACCGCGAAAAGATATGCATCGGTTATGTAGGTTAGTGTATCGACGGTACACCCAATCATAGGGAAATAACATGGAAAATTGATTTTTTAAATTCCAGATTTCCATTGTAATGGATATGACTGAAGAAAGTATCACTTCAAACAGATTTTTTTCCCGCGTCTAAAGATACCCAACAAATAATATTTTGTTCTTGAATTATTGTTGAAAACTCAAAAATAAAAATAAAAAACAATCTAGAAAATACTAATTAAAGAGTTACTATGTGGAAGAAAGAGAATCCGGAGTTTGCCCTCAAATATATTTTGTGTCATTGTTATTTTGTTATTTTGGAACAAAGTACGGTTGCTTGTTGTTACCTTTCCGTAGAAACTATTGGTGGAAAAAGGCCACCTTTGTGAAATGTGGGATTGTAGGCTAGGCTACTCTGTAATTAGAGTTTTGGTGATGTCTTAACAAGCTTTGTTTAAATTTATTTACGTTAACCTTTAGAGTACTGAGCAGAAATTAGATTGCAATGACTTAGTTACATTGAATATTATATTACGAGGTCAGGCGGCCTGCCGGCCGTCAGAATTTCCTATACTAATTCGATATTATTAATAAAATTCGTTCGGTAGCATAACTTTTTTATGTTTCTTATAGTAAATCAATGACAATGAAACATTTTGAATTAACATGAATTCCAAAGTTTCGGTTTTGTAGAAACGGAAAGTCTTAGAGCAGTTGTAAGCAACCCCAGCGAAAATATTGGTTCACGTGGATTGCACGAGCTTAAATATCGGTTTAAATACTTATCCTTTTTAAAATAAAAATATTGTATGTTTTAGTTTAAGAGGACTGTACACCTAACTTTTAACGAAAATACTTCTAGTTCTTTTATTTATGCATAGAATTTATTGCGGTTTAAAGTAAAGAATTGAAAAAACAATCTAGTTTTATGGAAAGTTATTAAGAATTGTAAAAAAAAATATTTAAAAATTTATTTTAATAACTAACCTTTCTAAGAAACTCTAAATGACTTTCCACATATGTACAAACAGTTTAAATGAAAATTTATTTAAAAAAATATAAATATACATATAACATATTAACATTACTAAAAGTATTTTAAAAAAAGTGCATTTAAATCTTCACGAGGTAGTTCCTTCTGGCATGAAAATGCATCGCAACGAATAGGAGGACCGAAAATTCTTGGTCACATGATTTATTACTTTACCAGAATTGTTCGAACAGAACTGAAAACGTGGTGATGGGTAAAATTTCGTGTAGTGCAGCTTATAAAAGTGGTAAATGTAAATTTTTAAATGAAAAACGTCAAAGTCGCAAAAACGCAAACAGTAAGTAGAAAATATTATTTATTTTTTATTTTATCACATGCCATGATGTCTTAAAATAAGGTTTCATATAAGTGCTTTAAAAAAGATTAATTGAACAGTATTTTCTTTGGATTTTTTGGTTGACTTTATACTTTTAAAACGATTAATAAACATAATTTACAATTTAAAAGAAGTTTATTTATAAATAGTTTCCTAGGGGTGCGCATATAATCGATCATCACAATCGATTAATCCAGTATTTCATAATCGATTATATAATTATTCATAACAATCGACTAATAGATTAAGCAATTAAATTTTAAAAGAAAAATTACAAAAATTTCAAATTTTTAATTTATTTTTGTTTTTCTTAAAAACCCCGTGTCTTTCAAACGATATTTGATTTTCAAATTTTGTTTCCCAACACCACAACACAATAATTTTATTATTATAATATAAACAAAAATGCAATAGTAATTTATTAATCGAAAAGCATAAAATCGTTAAAAATGGATAGCCTCAAGAAAAAAAATGAATCGTGGAAATATATGATTCATAAATTGATTATGCTTTTTAACAGATTATAGGTCAATAATCAATTATGGGTCAAGAATCGATTATAAATCAATAATCGATTATAGGTTCACAATCGATTATGAACAATAGATTATCTTCAATAATTGATTAATCGAAAAATATCGATTATATTATTTTTCATAATCGACAATCGATTATGAAATTTGATAATCGCGCACCTCTATACAGTTTACAACAAATTGCGATTGTGGATGCATTTATTTATACAATAAACATCTTATCTTATCATAACAATAATAGTTGAATCCAAGAATTTGTTTTGCAAAAAATTCATTTTTTTTTACTTTATGATTTTGAAACGGAGTGCAGTATAATATCATTTATTTATTATTATTATTTATACATAATTTTTGTATTAGGTCAAGATCCAGTCAGAGAATTTCTCTGGAACATACTAAAAATAAGGATATTTCTGCTAACAACGTTTTAACAGAAATATGAGAACAAAATGTAGAAATGGTGAATACTTCTCATGATGACGTACAAACTTTGTTTATTCGGTCGGAGAATGCGGAACAAAACAACGAAGTATCCCAAATAAAGATTATCAGTGAAGAATGTCTAGAGGGAAACGTCAGTTCTAACACCAATGATGAACAACTATATGGAAGAAGGATAGTAGATTTTCAATTCGTATTTAATCAATTACAAAAATTGAATAATCATTTTCCTGGGTGCAACATACAAAATTTGCACATATAATGAAGTTAGAACTAGGTTCGATTCTACTATTAACCTACAGTGTGATATGTGCAATATTGTATTTCCCATAAAGACTACAAATAATCAAGAAAGCGACATCAACATTTTAGCTGTAACTGAAATTTTAAATATTGGTTGTGGATATACCCATATGAAAAACTTTACGGGTTTACTGAATATACCATGTATGACTCCTACTACATTTCAAAAATACCAAAATACAGTTTGTGACGTAGTGGAAAAAGAATCTTTTTTAGCAATGAAAGAAGCGGCATTGGAAGAGAAAGAGTTAGCTATTGCGGAGGACAATATAGATGAAGATGGTGTGCCTTTAGTAACCGTAGTTTGTGATGGATCCTGGTTAAAGCGATCTTTCAAAACAAAATACAATGCTTTATCTGGCGCAGCTACAATAATTGGATATAAAACAAAAAAAAGTATTGTGGATGTCTATAAAAAATAGATATTGTATGATTTGTGCAAGGGCTAAAAATGCGAACGTTTCTCCTAAACATTACAAATGTTATAAAAACCATGAGGGTAGTGCCAGTAGTATAGAAGCCACCGGTATCGTGGAAGGTTTTTGTAATAGTGAAGAATTGTATGGTATTCGGTACGATAAAATAATTGCTGACGGGGATAGTAGTGTCAAGAAACGTTAAAAAAAAAAAAAACACGTCCGTATAAAAACACCTCAATTCAAAAAATTGAATGTAGAAATCATCTTCTACGTAATTATTGCAATAAAATTAAAGAATTGTACAGAACTACTAAAGCAGGTCCAGCAAAATTAAGACAAGCGTTACAGGCTAAATTATTAAAATTAAGATCTGCGGTCACCAAAGCTATACAGCATTGGAAAGGAGAGAATGTAGAATCGCAACTCAAAATTGAAAATTTAAAATTAGACATTCTCAATAGTCCAAGCCATGTATTTGGTGAACATAAGTGTTGTTTGCAAAGAGGTTATTTTTGCAAAGAATCTTCCCCAAGCGATAACAATTTGATTCCGCAATTTCAATCTGTTGGTTTACATGAACAATTGATGTCATCTGTTCGATATTTAGCTAACCATGCTCAAAGTCGAATTTTTGATGTAGACAGTAACACTGTTGAGCAGTTTCACGCAATTATTGCAAAATTTATAGCTGAAAAGCGCATTAATTATACCCAACGGAGATCGTATAATGCACGATGTGGATTAGCCATTTTAAGCAGAAATTCTGAAAAACCCTTTCACAGAATACATAAAAAAATCTGTGGGAAAAGTCCAGGTAAAATAGTTAAAAATATAGAAAAGAAGAAACCTGTTCGGATACAGCAGAAATGTAGAAGAAAAATTATTTATGGAAATAAAACAGACAGGGATTACGGTGCAAATTGTGAAAAGGTCATGTCAAGTGAGGAGTTAGAAGAAGCGAAAAAGGTACATATAGCTTCTATGATTCGTAGTGAAGCAGAAAGAAACGAAGTGGAAGAAAGAACACGAAATCAAGCAGACTGTCGAGAATGGAAGGAGATAAGGAAAACTTTATTAACTGCATCCAATTTTGGCAAAGTTTTCAAAATGATGCCTCACACTAGTTGCAAGAATATTGTATTCAAGTCATTATATTCCCCACCATTAGCAAATATACTGAAATGGTTTATCTTCCTATGCTAAAATCCTAATACTTACTTTTTATAACTTTAAATTTTGTGATACTTGACTGCTGTGGAACGCTACTGGTTGAGTACCTCTGCCGGCGTTAGTGGTTACTGTATAAAAATGGCACCTTATTGTGTCGTATTTCTCGTAGTTAAAAAAAAACAACAAGATTCCAAATGGGCAACATTTACAATTTATGCACATTTAATGAAAATCAATTTTTGTGTTCGTGTTGAGTGACTGGTTGAGTGTATACGATAATCCCCCAATACAGGTAAAAAAAATACTTAAAATTACAACTAAATACTAACGCAATGTTCTTTTAGGTGATATTGAATCTTCGAGGGAACCAAGTTACAAAATACAAAAATGTTTCTACCTTATCTGTGCGAACTTCATATGCCAATTCCCACGTGCTCAAAATTTTCATTAACTTTATTCCATATTGCGGTGGAATAATCGTTTCATACGGTAGGAACTACGTGCACTTCACTTTTAAAAACCAAAACAGGAAAAACCTGGTAACTTATCTTGTAATTATAAGCAGCTTGATTAATTTTCCATTTAATTTATTTCAATAATATAATGTTCAAAAATTCTCATCCGTAACCTCAATTTTGACTTTCCGAAAAGTTTTTGTAACCTATAAACTCGAATTTGATTGCAACGAACGATGCGTGCGGTAACGCGTTCAAATTTACACTAACTAGCATTTTTTCCTGCCGTCCTTTTATAAATTTTCTCTTTTTTTACCTACTTGATTCTTAAAAATCGCTTCGTTTTATAAATTTTTCAAATCCAAGGCAATTTTGATTTTAAATTGAAATTTTCTTGTCTTTCAGATCTTGACCATTTTTGGTGGAAAGTTCCTTCATGACCTCAGGAGTAACCACAATAAATTTCACGGGATGAAATGCCCGTCGAAGTCTTCCAGGTGCATTTCAAAATGAAAACGCACGTGCTTTTCCGGAATTCTACATTATCTTGTATCGGCCCAAATCCGTTCCGAATGGATTTTTCTTGTCTCTGAACATCTTCCCGAGGTTGTTCCCATCATAAAAATTGTTATTCACCAAAATTGCGAACTTTGAATTTTGACAGTTCACTGTTTTAATAAATGTTCACATTTACTCTTGGTTCCTCATCACAACTACCTAAATTTGCACTTAAACACTCCTTAAATACTAAACATAACTTATTCTAATAAAATACTAATTTTCAAACATCGCAGGTTTGATTCTCGATTTTCAAAATCGGCTATATTTTTGAGGTTTCTTGTTACTTTCTTTAAGTTTAGTCAGTAACCTTCTAAAACGTGGCTACTTGTTCCTTTATAACTTAGTTCAAATTTTTATAGACAAAAGCACAATTACACCAGACCAAAACATGATTCGAGTAACCACCGGAAACCGCTCAACGATACAACCCTTTCCCACCATATAAACAATGCAGAGGTGACCCACACAACAATTAGCTGAATCACATGCTGTCCTAGGTAAGTTTGACCAACGTCAATGTTATATCGACACCTCCTACGTAAACTATCGTAACCCACAAAATTCCGATTTTTAGTTTTTTGTAGAAATTGATTGTATTATACCTAATCTTGATGTTACCGAAAAAAAAAGTTGAAAATATTATACCTAATTACGATTTTCAGAGTAAGCATTTTATGGTATCTAGAAATTTGTGTGATATTTACGGCGTAGATTATGGTAAGGTATTTAACAACACTATACGCAGATTTTTGAATTGGTAAGCATTATATTATTTATCACATAAGTAGCAGTTGCAATAGTTTACTTTGCATTGTGTGGTATTCCTTGCTAGCGACATAAAATCCATAGTGTTTTTACAATTTTACATAATTATTGTGTTGTGTGTTCTTCTAATTAATTTTGATAATATGTATGCTGATGCAGCAAATAAATGCACCATTTATTCAAAAAGATCGGAACGCATTTTTTGTAACTTATTGGCATTAAACAAAAATGATTCTACAATTGGCGGCTTTCAAAAATATACAGATTTGCTTGAAAATAATGATGCAGCTCCTCCAAATGTTGCAGAAAATACGAATAAAGATGATTTTGACGCAAGTGTTTCATCAGGTAAGCATAAAATATTATTTTATTATTTATATTTTATTTATTTATTGCGATTCAGTATTTGTTGAATAATTTACTACGTAAACTGTTGTTAGTGTTACATACGATATTTTACTTCGTTTTGAACATTAAAGTGTTTGTGGTAAGTAGTATATACGGTATTTTACTTTGGTACCTTATGCAAAAACTTTTATTGTAAAGTTACTTACCATAGAATACGTCGACATTTCTTAATTTCGATCTATGCTATGTACCACTTACTATCATTTACTTCGTTTGTAATCAATGCTGCTACACATACAATAAAAGTGTACTGAAAATTTTCATCTGTAGGGCTATAAGAACCATTTTTCCTTATTTTTCTAGAATCTCCTCTTCCTCCTGACGCGGACATTGATGAAATTAACGAAATGTTAGACATCCTAAATGATGAGAGCCATGATTTTGAAGGTATGGATTATCGTAATACTATTAGTATTATAATTTATTACTATTCCGATGCTAATGATAATAATATAAAGTTTTAAAATAATGTTTATATGAAACCTAATTTCCTGCATTTTTTATATATTCTGAAATAATTGATTGATAAAATCTATTGATTTAGATAGAGGTACTTATTTTATAATTTCTGTAATAATAAGTAAACTGGATGTTAAACGGATTTAAATTATTTCTTTAATTTATAAAATAATTTGAATTGAAGAAAAACTTTCTACACAGAGAAAATTTTTTGGTGTTTTGAAGTAATTTTTACTTCAATTGTAGTTCAAATAAGGATAACACCAATTTTAAAGTAAATTGTACTAAATTAGAAGTAAATTTTACTAAATTTGATATAAAATTTACTCAAATTGAGGTAATATTTACTTCAAAATTGTTGCAAGGATTGTATTTTTCTCTGTGTAGTTTAATCCATCGTGTTAACAATGTTACCGTATGTAATATTTGGTTAATTTAAAATTAATTTTGCAAAATTATTTTAATAGGAAATAATATTCAAACCTACGAAGACGATGTTTTACAACACAGTCCCATAAAACTAAAATCTATCAATAGCGATGTGGTTGCCTTTGGTATATGACTTTATCTATTTGTTTTAACTTTATAATGCTAACATAATTTTTCGCAGAAGGATGCTTAGAAAATTATTTTCCAGCGGCTTCTAATGATACTATCGAAAACGCTACTCCACTTCCATCCCCAGATTGTCCAATAAATCACTTAGATGTTGACTGTGATAATCATTTTTGTCCTTGGTTTGTTCGGAGTATTGCAGCTGACCAATCATCTGTAGTTTCTTCTAACTATTTCTGCAGTAGCGTATCCTCAACACTTCAAGCAAATAATAGTCCATTGTTATGTTCGTCAAATCCAAGTACACCAACGTCAACTCATTCTAGAAAAAGCAAATCAAGAAAAGACAGAGGTAATATAAGGCGGAAACACATGAACGAATGGATTGATATTAAAAGGAAGAAACTCAAAAACTTGGGACAACAGTATAAAAGTAGAAAAGGTATCATTCGACCTGCCAAAGATATGGGAAACAAATGTACGTGTCGAATGAAATGTTCCGATAAAATAACGGAGGAACAAAGAAAACATATTTTTACTGGCTTTTGGAATTTAGGAGATCGGAATAAACAGTGGACGTATGTAGCAAATCTAGCAGTAAAGCAAACCAAACGTAGAATCTATACAGATACTATATCTAGAAGAAAATATACAATAAAATATAAGTTGCCAATAGAAAAAAATGACAACGTAGAGTTAGGTTACATAAACGTATGCAAAAAAATGTTCCTTGGTACAATTGCTGTTAGTGACCAGTTTGTTTTTACAGCTTTAGATAAAATGAACAAAACTACCGGCATTTTAAATCCCGATCAACGAGGTCGACATCATAATCATCAAAAAATCATAACTGAAGATGTTAAAAAAAGTATTTGTGATCACATTAAAGCACTACAACCCGTTGAATCGCATTATAACAGAAAAAATTCGGATAAGTTATACTTGAACGGTGATTTAAATTACCATCGTTTATTCAAGCTTTATAATGAATGGTTTGATCCTAATACTTATATGTCTAAAGCACAAACCGAGAGACAATATCGAGACATAGCAAATGAAAATTTTAAATTGAGTTTTCACAAACCTAAAAAAGATCAATGTGATCAGTGCCATATCTTCAGTAATCTAGAGAATCCAACAACCGATAATCGAGAACAGTATGAAAAACACATACAAAACAAAACTTTTTCCAGAGATTTAAAATCTTTACATAAACAAGAAAGTAAGGCGTCGAATGGAAAAATTGTTGTCGCAACATTTGACTTTGAAAAGATTCTTAATTCACCACATGGACAAACAAGTATTTTATATTATAAGCGTAAACTGTCTGTTTTTAATTTTACAGTTTTTAGTCTAGCAGAAAAAGAAGGCACTTGTTTTATGTGGCATGAAGGCCAAGGTAAACGTGGTGCGAACGAGGTGGCAAGTTGTTTGCTCAATTTCATTGCTACGAAATTTGAAACTGGGTGCAAAGATTTTCGGTTTTGGTCAGATAATTGTGTCGGACAAAATCGTAATCGTATAAATTACGTTCTATACATGTACGCCGCAAAGAAGTACAGCATTGACGTGAAACATTGCTTCTTAGAAAAAGGCCATACTCAAGCAGAAGGTGACAGTGTTCATGCATTGATTGAGCGATCAGCTAAAAATAAATCAGTATATTCGCCATCAGAATGGTACAGTTTAGTCAGGTGGGCAAAACAAGACGGTAAACCTTATATAGTAAAGGAAATGGCCCATTGTGACTTTTTTAATTTTAAGCAGCTTTTAAAAAATGGTAACTGGATAAAAAATCTACGCGGTGAAAAAGTACAGTGGAATAAAATCAAAGAAGTGTATGTGAAATCAGATGATCCATATAAACTTCATTATAAATATAATTTGTCAGATGATGCGTACATGACACTATCTACTTTTAGAATGAATACTAGAACTAAAAAGCAATCAGCTAGTATTTTCATGCAACATCACTTTATGAGAATCCTTTGCCTATTCCGCAAGTTAAAAAAGATGATTTATTACATCTTTGTGAAATTAGTGTAATTCCAAACACATATCACAATTTTTATAAAAATTTGCCTGCCGTAGACAAAAATAATCTAATGGAATTAGATTCAGATTAAGAAGATCTGAGAAGATAATCAGCTGTTTGTGTTTTACCTCAAAAATTATTTTTGGTTTTATTGTAGTATTTTGATGTATTTTCAGTTTTTAATTTCTTTCAGTTCAGTTCAATAAATAATGTTTTATTTCAACCGTTTTTTATTTTTTAACAGCGGCTTTACTTTTGAATTGTGTTTAAGTATGTTTTTAAGATTGCTATAGTACATTTAAGAAATAATGGTTATTATTATTTTGTTCTAATTGAATAACATAAATGTAACAAGAGGAAGATTTAATTCATTATACTTTTTATCACATGCAATAATTAAATTTTTGCATTTAGTTCGATGAATATAGTTGTATGTATCAAATACAGTATGCAAATTACCCGTGACTACGAAGTATACAATTGTATCTACAACATACAATATCAAGATTACTCTCGACAGCAAAGTAAAAAATTGTATGTACCACTTACAATATTTATCGATAAGCCTTTTACGTAGTACAGTATTGTAACAGCATTTTTAAGAAAACTGCTAATGATATCATTCTAGTTGAAGTAGTAGATGAAAAGTAAGAAGTTATAATAACATATTTTTAAATTTCAACAAAATACATCGACATTTAACTTAAGAGTACACATTACAAACTTTAAACTGCTCTCCTGTAAAATGACGATTTTGCACATACGATAGTTTACGTAGGAGGTGTCGATATTTAGAAAAATGTGCAAGTAATTATTAAAATTTTAGGTATCCGAAGTACCACAAGCTGTATCGAATGATGTAAAATGCAAATTTTAAGTTTTTCCTAATTGCTCACGGCCGCTAAATAGTGTTGTAGACCAGTAACACTGCAATACCTACCTTCGCTACAATATGGACAAAAATTTGAATCTGTCGCTATTAGTGAATTTAGTAAGCAGTATACTATTGAAGTAAGGCGATGTGGGTTATTTTTAGATGAGCACATACCTTATTTGGGAGCAAGGCCTGATGGTTCAATTGATACAGATGGTATAATCGAGGTGAAATGTCCATCTTCTGTTCAAAATTTAACACCAGAAGAAGGGATAAATTAAAAAAAATACTATTTTGGAAAAGAAAGTGTATAAATGAGAGAATAGAGTATGAAATTAATTAAAATTCACTATGGTATTACCAAGTACAAGGACAACTCCATGTTACAAAAAAACAATATTGCTGGTTTGTAGTATGGACACCTTTTGGCATCAAGTGCGAAAAAATACTTAAAGAAATCAAATTGAAAAAAAAGTATAGTCTTGTTTTTAAAAATAGCTGCAGTGTCGTTTTAGATTTTTCTCATTAATTCAACTTTCAGTCATATTCAATTCATATTTTTACCCGACTGCGCGACGCAAGGGAGGGTTATGTGTTTATTTAATGTTTTTTTTTGGGTATTTTAATTTTCTCAATTGGTTTTGAATTTATTTCAGTTTCATACTATTTTTTGTTTTGTATGTTATATAATATGCAGCTGAAGATCGGAAACAACCGTGAAATAGAGCCTTATGCGTTATACTGCACTGCATTATTTTTTTGATTTTTAAATTTTTAATCTGTTTTCACAGTGTAATAATATTTTCCTTTTTCAAACATTCTTAGTCCTACCCTGTCAAAAGTATTAATTTAATGTATCTTCATTGTTTTTTAAATAAATTATAATTTTCTACTTATGTATTCTTATCTTTATAGTTAAAATTCTATTATTTTAATATTTGTTTTATATTTTGTTAAATATAAATAATTAATATACTATATACTAGGTACCTACTTATTCGTATTTAATATGATACTTATAGTTTTAGAAGTTACCACTGTTTTAAATTAAAATCAACCGCCAATTTTTCAGCCAATCACTTTAATAGGCGTATTCCATAAGGCGTTTCTAAAAAATCCTGGAGGGGCATCACTGCTGACGTCATCGTCAGTGTGTGCACATAGACTCTTAACTTTGTTTTTGTTAAAAATTCTAGCTTCTTCTACTGAGATCTTTTCGCTCACCAAAAGTCTATCTGATGGCTATAGGCTAAAATATGAATGTCCTAAGCACAGTGGCGGATTCAGGCCCCCCCCCCCTTAGATCTTCAAAATACGTTAATTTTTAAACCAAAAAATTCTGATGCGTTAAGAGTTCCCAAAAAATTTTCTTATTTATTAAATTTTTATTTTGTAATATGCCCCCCCTATGGCAATAGTCTGGATCCGCCACTGCCTAAGCACCTACTTAACTTCAAATTAGGTATCAGAAAACGATATAAAACATAATAAAAGCAGACTTATTCATAACTGCTAAAAGTTATTTGCGAAGACCTAATTTTTAATAAAAATAATGAAAAGTATTGAACTATGTAGAATGTCTCTACTCATAATTTAAAACTGAAAAATGCACAGTTCCCGAATAATACATTCTCTAAATATTTAAAAATATGAAACAATTTTTGTTATTTAAAAGAACTGAAATAAACATTTAAAAATTCAATCATTTTAAAAATGTTTATCCTTTGAAGGTATAAATACTATTTTTTAACTTTCGAAAAACAAAGGTTAAATAGTAAGCTGGCGAAGAATGTATAGAATACTTTTGTATAAAAAACAATTTTAACACATTTCATATTTTCAAAGCGTTTTTACAAACATTTACCTAAAATGTAAAACTAAATTGAGTAACCGCTTTACGCGTAAAGCACGAATTTAGTCTCTGCATTTCAAAATTGTTTAAATTTTAATTTTGTCGTATTTTGTAAAATTTACAATAATGTATAAAGACAAAGCAAAATACAAATAATCAAAAAAGCCCAGTTCGTTGAAACAGACATAACTGTCCTAATATCAAGTCAAGGATGAAAGGGTGTGGTTGTTTTACTGACCATTGCCGGGCAGAATTCACGTTGAATTTAGGAACAGAATGTAGGAACGGGTTAACTTAGAAATACGTGTTACAGAAGGGGTGAAATAACAGGGCGGTCGCTGACACTAGAATGGGGTGCATCGATTGATTCAGACGGTTTTTTATACCGCTACTTATTTTTCACGCTGAGTAAAACCAGAAAATCATTTTATATTTGTATTTTCTTACTTATTTTTCTAGTAAGTAGCTCTATTAGTTTTTATGATTAACATTAACACTCTTGAAATAGCTTCTAAAAGCAACCATTATCACCATAATTAATATTTTTGCTTTATTCCGTTGTAAATGTTAAGGCAGGTAATAAAAATTAATTACAAGCATTTTGATATAACATTTTCTGTTTGTTTGAAAATAAATGATAGCATAAAATTAATTATGCGTAAGGGTTGAAAGTTAATTTAATTTCAATTTTATAATTATTTTTCGCAACGTTTCTTATTTTCATACCTATTTTCCGAAAATATATTTTTGACCTTAAAAAATAATAAATAACACAGCAAACAAGTTAAAACTTGACATTTTGTATGTCAAGAAGGATATAATAGATGATGAAGCACTGTTCAAAATATTTTTCATCGCAGATTTTAAATTTCATTTTGAATGTACGGCTTTGCTTAGTTACTCAGTTATACATATCATTCAAGTAGATGCTTAATTACATACATAATTTTTAAATTCTTAAATCACATCAGTCTTCCTAACAGATTTATGCTTAATTTTTACCTAAAAAAATAAATTTAAATTCGACGAAGTAGCAGAAAAGCAAGAACTGTTATAAAATTTTTTAAATTCTTTTACGCAAATAGAACGCAAGAGGTAACTTTTCTACATCTTTTCAAATGGTTAAGAATTTTAATTTAGTTTCTTGAAAGGGGTAAGAAAGCTAAAGAATTTTTACTTTTAACCCTTTCCTGTAAGTAATGAAGAATATTCGCAAATTTTCAACTTAAAAATTTAACCAAGTTTTGTTTATGCGAAACATTTGCGAAATTCTTTAAGGGACGTAGGGAAAAGCACTACAATTTCCTCTTATGGCTTCTTTCATCCGACTAATAAACTCTAACGGAATTAAATTTTTTTAAACATTCTGTTATAAAGTGCTTGGCTTTAAATACACAATTTCCACATAGAAATAAGATTTTGGTGTTAAAATATAAGTAATTCTCGTCATTTTTGAATTGAATTTTAAAAGTAATTTATTATCAAATTATTTTACTGCTTTATTGGTTTTTATGTAAAATATTTTCAGTTTTCAATTTCTAAGTTTTCTTATCATAGTTAGTTTCACAATCTTTTTCCTAAAAATCGGAAACTTATCGACACGAAATTCTTATTTCTATGTTAAACACCAATAACAGAAAAGAGTCTATAAAATAAAAATTGTCTCTTAATTACAGCAGTAGTACTGAAACAATCATATAATATTCTAAAGCAATTACAATGAACCAAGTAACATCAAAGAATATTATAAAAACGAATTTTTGCATTGTGTCGTAACGTTTTCCAAAATATCAATCTGTTATAAAATAACGGAGCTAATAATAATTACATGTAAATCATGCTATAATTTCAGATAAAATTATCTTCTGTCGAGATTGCGCTTGCTTAGCTCAGTTTGGAAAGTTCTTCCGTGTCGACTAGTAATTGGCGGATGACAATAAAACATAAAGCACCACAACATTCCAAATTAATCAATATATAAAGCACATTTGAATAAAACATTGAAATTCAGTTTCAAACATTTTTAACCCTTCGTTTCATGATTTTTTCTTTTTTGAAAAAAAAAATCTTTTCGATGTCATTTTGTATTGTAGATTATGGGAAAAATAATGAAAAAAATCTAAGCTCAATAGTTTTCAAATAAACAAGCAAAATAAATCTATTTTTAATATGCAACACCATGAGAATCACTAATAGTAATTAATTATAATTTAATTTTGTAATTGAAATCCAATTAAAAATTGAATAAATAAAAACTTCAACATAAAAAATTAATAATTAAATTGAATAAACCCAGTAAAACATAATATTTCTGTAAACCACGTTTTGCACGATTATTCACTGGTCACAACTAAACACAAACTATTTTAATTATCTACAATTTTACACTTAGCATTGCTCTCTAATAATAAAATATAGCATTCAATACGTTATCTAGTGTGCTCCAAATTAGTTATACCATGAAAAACTGCTTTATAATATCAATTTATGGAATTTAAACGTCTGTTGCAAAACTTCGGGTATATATTCTGGTGGACGCGAAAGAATTTGTTTTGTTTGTGAGATTAAGTATCTATGCATTATTTTTGGAAATACACATGTACTTTTTGACAGTTTGATGTTTGATCTAGGGAATTTATCGCTTTAGAGTAATCCAATTATTTATTAATATTTCTAATTATGAATAGACTATTTTGTCAGAATAGACTCAGATTTTAAGTTGTTTTTTTGTTTTTGTTTTTTATTTTGATTAAAATTCTGTTTGATTCTAACTTTAGAATTTAAAAAAAGATTAAAAAAATTAACAATTTGTTATTTTAATGCTATAATAAGAAACAGCTTCCTTTGTCTTCGTATTTTATTAATTAATTTTACATAGCCCACAGCAAAGCCATAACAATTTGGAGTATTATTTGTAACCTTCTAATTTTGGATTTTAAAATTTAATTTAACAAAATTAGTACAAAATTTATTTATGTACCGAAATGTTCAGAAACTTTATCCCGACCACGCTAACTATAATATCCGACAAGGGAAACTGTCCCTAAATTTGTTTGCAATATGCCGTTTTCCTCCATAATGATCAATCATTTCTTTCCTTGACCTAATCTTACATTATTACTTAGGGTGGCTTGTTTGTTCGCATCACAGCTATTCCAGTAGTTTTTCTTAATAAACTTGTACAATCAAGCTTTTCACTAAGATAAAACAGAATTACCGGATGTACAGCCGTACTTTCTCAACATTAAACGACAACATTCAACAAGCACGTTTTGGGCTAATAACCAAATATGTAGCTTGTTTAAATTCTTATGTTAGAAGATAAATAAATTGAATTTGTATTTAATAAAAATAAAATATCAACCAAGAAATCAATAGAAAGTAATGCAATTTAATAAAATAAGAAAACAAGAAATGTATTTATTTTCAAATCAAGCACCTTCTTTTTTCTTAGCTTAGACGCTTAGAGTGATCATTTCCCAGCAGTGTAGTGCAGCGGTTAGCTTAAGTGACTTTAAACCAAGTATTCGTACCATTGCAGTTCACATCAATGTAATGGATGAATGTTAAATAGAAACACGTACTAACAAAATGTATTACAACAAAAAAACTTTGAACACAAAATAAATTTAGAAATAACTATTTGTGCAATAAGGGAAAGACTTAACCAACTATTTCTGTTATCTAGATAGCAAAAGATCGCTCAAATAACATCTCAAGTCATTATGGTAAACAATTATTATTGTAGTACAACCCAGGTCACGGATTAACAAATAAGTTCTATTCACAATCCACTATAGCTAAACCCACAATACAAAAATAGTTGCTACCGTGTTCTTGCCATCAGAAAGAGATACAAAATTAATTTGCATAAAAGTAACCTATTACATCCGAAAAACCTTTGCTAATAATGACTAGATGGTAATATCTGTAAATATTATTAATGAACAGTATTTAAAAGCTTTCCGACACTGCCAAGAAGGAACCTCACTGCATTAATCTCTTTTTAAAATGCTGGAAAGTGCTGGCACCTATCCAATAGTGGAAAATCAAAAATTGATTGTTACAAAAATATAAATCCTCTACAGTTTTTGATAATGTTCTAACGAAAGGCAGCATTGTCTTATCTATGGCGTCCCGTGGGTGCGAGACTAATAATTTATCTGAATTGTTTAATAAAACTCATCCAGTTGTGTTTATGTATTCCACACAGATGGAGTATTTCAAAATTTATTTATTTATATATACCTAGCAATTAATAATAATAAGTAATTGCTAACAATTTTTAAAGCTAGGTGGAACATCTTGTAGTAAATGTGTTTCTAATTGTCGTATAATCACCCTGTACTACATCTAACTACTCAAAAACAACAATTTTTATAATTAAATTGTTTAAGAAAAGTTAGTTTAGCACGAAAATTTTACATTGTATATTTATTATTTCCGCTTCAGTTACATTTTAGTTTAATAGTAATTACCTTTTCTTGGCATCATGAATTTTTCAGGTTAACTTCTTGCATTTCTTCAGCAGTGGAGGTTTTATGGCCTTGTGGAGAATTAACAAACCAGAAAGTTCTAATTATTAATTCGTGGGTTCATACAAAATAAAAAATAAAATTAGCGTGACTAAATGACGATATTGTCAATAGAACTACCAAATGTACCGGGTAAGACAGAATAAAAAGTTAAAGATGTATAAAGAGAAACATAATTTAAAACAATTTAAAGTAACATTTAGATTGTTACATGATAATTCAAATAAAACATGAAGGCACTTATTTAAGTAATTTTAAATCTCTGCATAAATATATCCGCAATACTTCAACAACGAATTTTAAAATCAAGCATTTAAATTTCTGTAGGAATGCAAATTAAGTAAGTTTCCACTTTCGAGTATTTCAAAAATTATAATGAGTTAATTTGTTTAAATTACATTTGAAAATCTTATAACCAGCCCAGTCTGTTTGAAATTTTGAAGATTCTTATTTAAGTATTTATTTAGCTTTAGTAAATGGTGGGTTACACAAAACATTGAATTTAGGGCACAGACACAGTCTTCGTTAATGCTAACAGCGCACCACATAAAACTTAAGAAAGAAGCAAAATGATAATGCAAAATTATAATTAGATGCCATTTGCAACAGTATTCTTTTATCTCTTCAATTGACAGCACAGCATATTATTTTTAAATAACAATTAAATATACAATATTTGACGACAAGCAACAGATTTTCCAGTTGTACGTATGGCATTATATAAAAGTCGTAATTTAAGAATGTGGCAGCTGCGAGATACAACTAATTCCATCAAATTTATGTCCATATTGTAAGGAATTTGCGCTAAACGTTACCGTTTACGGTTAATTTCGGTAGGTACATTTTGAATAATTTTATATAAAACACACCTGTGCTTACAGCTCACTATGTAAAAATGACAAAAAACCAATAAACTTTGTTTGAAATTGCTACGGTTTCCCAAAATACTATCTAATAAAAACCAAAAATATATTTTGCATGATGTATACCTATCATAGTAATATCATAGCAAATTAAAAGTAAACGATCGCTAAATGCAATAACAATAGGTGTCAAGTTAAAGGATCGCGAATAATATGATATGTCAATATTTGAGTAGCTTTTATCTTAAACGTAAGTTTAAGTGACTTGGAATAATGTTTACTCTTGTTAAAATTCTCACGTATGGAAGTACGAATGCGACAGAGAAAATTATGAGCATTAGTTAAATTTCACAGATGCTTAATTAATTTCTCTGGCAATTGAAAAAGTCGGTTTATGTTAGTAACATGCTGTGTAGGCAAAGAACTCAAAAACTTTTGGTCGTTTTTAAGCAATTATTTTATTTCTGCGGTTCGCAGCACAATAATGCAATCAAATTTTTAGTATCCCAACAGTTACTTAGAGTAATGGCAAATGGTACACTAGAATGTATAGTTTATTAATTATTTCTTTCTTTCTTTCCTTTTTTATCTCAAAACAATAATTGAAATTGGTTGATATCTTATTTGTTCAGGTTTAGCGAGCAGAGAAAATTAAGTCACGTTTCGTTTCGTTGGCGGATACTCTTTATTAAGACGTTTACAAAAACTAAATACTCAGAAAAGAAAGGAAAATTTAACCGTTCGTATTAAATCTCCAGTTATTAAAATGTTGGTACAATAATTTATCCTGCAGTTTACTAACAACGCAACAGAAGGTCTTGTAGAAGTAAAGCTAGATTGTCAGTGATTTGAATTACAAATCTTGTTTAAATAATTATTTGTAATTAAAATTTATGCAAATTAATTTAATTTAACTTTTTATACTTTTTGAATTTCCCTTTATATTAATATTAACTAGCAATAAGTAATGAAAAATTTATGTTGGCACAACTTGTCAAGTTATTTCCCAAAATAATTTTCGAATAACGTTGAACGGAGCATGTAAATTGAAACTTTTCTTTAATCTATACTTTATAAATCCTTCAATTTCGTTTTTGATCAAATTTCTAGGTAGGATTTTCCGAGGCGGTTACAAAACTAAGTTTTAAATCAGTTGAAATCTAATCAGTTTTGATTTTTACCAATTTATAAGGCGAAGAGGTGGCCTAACACTAAAATCCTTACTTCAAATAATATTTTTTTTATTAAAAATTTATAATTCACCACTGGAATATTTTTTTGTAAATTGAAATAAAAATCTCTAGATTTTTATTGTCGATTTCAATCCCGATATTTACCTATTACTAACACGTGACTTCAGATTTCAGTTTTGAAAGCAAACATCGCATCTCTGGCACGTGTTAAAAATAGAAAAGCGAGTATTGTTGGAATTGGTTCAGTAATCCTCGGAAAATGCAAAATATTGGTTCTGTATTTTCACTCTTTCATTAAAATGTTATCTCTTATTTTAGTGTAAATAATTGGCAAAATAATGGTGCCTTTACACAATGGTGCTCGTTATTACAACAATGTCAAGAATCGTATATGCTTTAACCAAGTTCCAAACATTCTTGAATCGAGTCATTCTGTGCACACAATAACCAACGACACAAAGCAAATATAATGCAGCTACGTTGTCTTACAGTGACCTAACTTAGCTTTAATGATCAATAATTTGAAAACTTTATTGCGTCATTTCCTCCATCAATTGACAAGATATTGCCGAAAAATAGTCATATTTTCAAGTTTATCAATTTAAATCAAGCCACCTACCTACATCAATATACTTTTCATTCCTTTACACTTTTTGACCTATGGAGATTAAACCAGCAGTAGATCAAGAAAAGGTTAGAAGGTTATTTTCTTCTTATAAATCAGATACGACACGGTTAAAGGACTTAGATTGATGTTTGACGTACATCCAACCTGATTTCGTTAGCTGATTTAGTGTGAGACAGAATTTTTATAAATAGATAAATGGTTTCCGCTTTTTCTATTTGATTTTAAAGATCGGTTAAAATTTAAAAAATATATAAATTGCATAAAATCTATGTTGTTAACCAATCGATTTGAATTTTTATCCCAAATTGATACCAAGTAAAAGAATTTGTTATTTTCAGGAATCAAAGTCCAGATAGTTTTATAATAATCTATATGAAATAGCTATCACTAGCTTATACTACTTTAGGTATTTTAAGCTAAATTATCCTATATTTAACATTTTGGCAATAAGGAAAATGGGTGTTAATAGAAATTAAGTTGAACAAATTTCAATTAACAAATTTAATAGATAAACTTTCCACTTAGGATAAGTACAACCAATGCAATTATCTATTTCACTAGCCTTTTATAATTATTTTAGTGTATTTAAATGTTAATATAAAGGAATCTTGTAGGTTTTCAGTATTGTATTTAGTAATTAAAAAATATTAAGGCGCCACAATATTTAATATAAAATAACACATTCCACACGAGTGGAATATTGAATTCCTGTTACTCTCACATTCACAAATAAATTAACTAAAATATAAAAAATTTTTAGAGGTACAATTCTTGAAGAATCTACTAATACTAATAATTGCTATTGTGACTAAAAAAATTGGCGTTTAAGCGCTATGATTGCAAAGCCGTGATACAGACTTCAAACCTGGGCGAAGCAATAATTTTATTCTGACCGTCTTCCCTTGAAAGGCAATAGCAAACCACCAAGATAATTTGCCAAGAGAGCCTTGTGTAACCCAACTCTCATTAAGGTAAAATGACAGAGAAGGAAGATGCAACAAATAGTTACCTGCATTGAATTTAACACCGAATACTACCGTTTAACACGTTAAGCAGATCGATATCAGGTGAGAGTTCTACAAGTTTATTTTAGATATTTGCAATTAATTGAAAACTGTTTTTTTCACATTTTTTGTCATTACAGCAATGAAAGTTTGTTTAGTAACTAATATAACAACAATTGAACAATCCGTCATAGCTAATTTGCTGATAGTTTCAATTATTAGCAAATCTCAAAATAGAATTATTGTTTTTACAGTAGTATGAAACGATTTGCAGTTGCTCTTTTTGAATTATAGTAGGATTAAATAATTTTGCGCATGCCCCTGATACCTTCAAAACATTTCGAACTTTTATAGAAACCAAGTTAATATAGTTTAATAAAGAACAAAATTTAGATAGATTTAAGTTATTTCTTTTAGCAAACCCTTCGTCAAAAGGGAAGGTCTGTTCTGGAGGTTAAATTCTGCTGTAGGTCTGGGTTATACACGAGGAGTGAAGAGATTCCTTAAAACCTCAAATTGCCATTAAAAAAGCAGATGAGGTTTGAATTCATCACCTTTAGATTAGAAGCCGAACTGTCTATTATTTGGGCAAACTTACATTTTGTATTATAATTTGAAATATTTTAATTATTTCAATTTTGTCATCTATTTCAAGCTGCTATTAGCAATTGCTTCCATGTTACTGGTATTTTTAACAGAATGGGAAATCTATAAATGATAATAATAATCGATATAATAGTTATATTCGTTTTGCAGTAAAAAAATAAATGTATGAAAACATATGAAGCAGTTTGTCGCAACCGAAGTGTTTTTCGTGTTAACCGATTTTCATGTTAAATGGTTCCCACACGGTATGTAAGTTTTTACCCCACTAAACAGAATAATTGTGCCATATAATTCATACGAGTTGTCAACTAATCACGTAATTTTCTGAATTTATCGTATAAGAAGGTTAAAATATCGCTTTTTCTTTACGTTATCGCGCTTCTACAGTATATTTAGGTTAATTTTCTAATGATTGTGATCTTTATAACTATACTACCTAATAAGTTCAAATCAAAGTTTAACATTTTGTTCAATGTACTTTCAGGATTACACTTGCAAGCATTCGTATACAATTTTGAAGATTTAATTTAATTAAGATGTTGTGAAGTGAAGAATAAAAAAGCAATCGAGAGTTATAAAGTAGAATTGCAGAGTGCTAGTAAATTAAACTATAAGTAGATAATGATAATTAAGTAATGTTAACGAAACTATATCTGAATGAATAAAAGGCGATGGCTGTAATAGAATCGGAATTATGCAATTACACCAGAGAACACATCCCACAATACACTAACTTGATAAGTTAGTAGTTCAAACTGCCAATTACCCAGAATAAATAACTTTAATGCTTTACCGCTCTCATTCGTAATTTGTACTTTTAAATATAAAACTTAGTAGACTATATAATTTTAATGCAATAAGTGTAATTATTAACAACTTCATTAAGATTAAAAATAAAATACTGAAGTTAATCATCTCCACTATTAGTAGTTAGTAAAAAAGAAATCAATAATTTATTATATTTATATAACTGTCCTAATAAAAAATGCAGAGTTTAAGAATATGACTATGTGCTTTTTATTTGTATATGCATGTGGAGCTTTTATGTCGAGCAATATTTACAATCTACCAAAAATATTTGGTAACTTTTTACAACAATAAAATTTATGTTATAAAATACATCTACCTACAACCGCTAGATACTGGTATAGCCTTTTTTAGCTTTGAAACTCATTTAAGTTAGGTAATGACATTCATTACCTCACTAAGTGCGTTAATGAATCACATTACAGCTCTACTATTTTACACAAATAAAGAAGATAATACAACAAACAATGATGTACAACACAATGTAAAAGAACGGCAATAATAATCTATTATTATTATTTTTGTATTGTTACAGAACAACAATAAAAATTACGACAAATTAAGGAAGTTTTCTCGAATTGACTATCTGGAATGCTATAAAGTGTAATTTTCGTGGTAATTGATCAGTCATCTCAAAGGGAAAGTACTAATAGGTACATAACTCAATTTTCATTTAGTATTGCCATTAAAAATATAAAGAAATTTAAGGTCAGGCTGGTTGGTGGGCTGCCTGACCTTCTACTGTTACATCAAGTTTTAAATAAATTAAATTATCGTTTTATACAATATATTGTTATAAATTTTCTAACAAATTGTATATTATATTAATTATAGTGACTTCTAATGGGAACGTTTTATTGATTTAGGAAATTTGTTTGTGACACCTTCCTCAGTTTAACAGCTAGTCGGAAAATCGGACTTGCATTCAAATTCCAACGAAGTTAATGGATTTTCTAATCAACTACCTTCGTATTAACGTACTTCGAGTTTTCCTTTCACGAGATAAGGAAAATGTTTTAAGCACATGTCGGTGTTTTAATATGCATGCTTGTTTCTGACAAACCTATTTAATCGAAGAAGCCTTTATGCCCTTAGAGTAGTTTCCACCATGTACTCATATAGACATGTAGTAGGTACTATATAATGCTAAATAAGTACACGTACCTACATGTTTTTACGTTCGAATCGCAAGAATTAGGACATGCTTCGTATATGTTTAAAAACGGATTGTTAATTATATGATCACACAATTGTATATTAAAAGTGTAAATTTTATCAGTTAACGAAGTAAAATTGCAACAGATGTAATATTCTGCATATTTACATCTATGAGTGCAATAATTAACTCTTAAAGAGTGTAAGTCTGCAGTCCCCTTTAGAGATATTTAAACAAAATGAAAAAATTCACTTCCAAGCAATAATAATGTTTATTATTATTATATTAATAGTCTAGCAAAAGATTTTAACCAGTTAATTTTGACTTAATTATTTACCATAGTCAACAAGTATAATAATGTACAGAATATAATACAGTTTACATTTTTGAGTACCTTAAGGCGTTTACCAAGGATTTCTGTTTTCATTGTACCTCAGTTATCTCACAAATCTTAAGTTGGAAAAGAATGGGGCAATTTTTCTCTTTAAAGGTCGGATTTGAAGTCATTATACCTTTTAGCAGGTTTATATCCTTATTTTTCTTCTTTTACGTCTCAATCTTTTTATTTAAGTATTAAGCTAAAATAACTGGCTGCTGTCACTATTACCGTCATATGTGTTATTTAAGAATGCCATTATTACGACATTTAATAAAACAGTTTTTAAAAGAAAAATTGTAAAAATTTAAAAGTAAATAATATTTATAGACTATTTAGTAATCTCTAACAGCAGTAAAAAAAATTTGAAGTCATATTTATTTTGAATTTGATTTAAAGTAACTGCAGATGCCTGTGTATAGTCTAAAATGTGTAGATCAAGAAGTTGAAGTTTTGAAGTCATACAAATAATACATTAGGTAGGTATTAGTACATAACATAATAGTATATGAAACTAACTTTAGACAACACTCGAAAGTTTAAATTCAATATTGCCTGTTTTCAAAATGTGACGTTTTAAAGTCTAATTAATTTTTAGTACTGAATTTAATGTTAATACTACAATTTACATTGCAAATGTCGTTTGCAGCCGATTGCATTAAAAACGTATTAGTGGTTGACTAATTCCTAAAGCTAACGGTTCGACAATGTATTTTGAGATCTCAGGAGGATAACTGAAAATGGATTCTCTGTGGCAGTGTTTAGATACGCATACATCAAGCTAATCTACAGCAAACTTGATTTAGTTTCAAGTTATCATTTTGCAAAATATTGATACTTGATTCCGAACATCATAATTCATTAATGACTTAACGAGGTAATTAATTATCTGCAATCAAAATCAAATTAACGTTAAAAAAATTTTAGCAATTTTTTAATAAATTGATTTGTGTATTTAGGATCTAAATTGTTATTTTATAATCTAGAGAACAAAAAGTAATAAATTATTATTCAAAGTAAATAACGTTATAATTATGTACATAATATTTTGCATAATCGAATATTTTCGTGGCCAATTGAACAAAAGTCCTGGGACTGTAATAAGTATTCAATTCATAAAATGTATCCAATGCTCAAATTTCCAAAATTCAACAGGATCAAATTTTTGAAAAAACTAACAAATTTGAGTACTTCACATGGATAGAAGTGAAATAGAACTTGGCTTCTGTTATATTATAAATTATTGTATTAAGTTTGAGTTGTAATATAAATGCAATTTTTACTTACCCACCCTAGAGAGTTTGGTGTGATTTACCGCCTTGACAACTAAAGCATTAACCGCAAACATAAACTATATTGGATTAAAAATAGAGCAAGTAAACGTACTAATATGCCCAGTAGTAGAAAAACTGCAGCAACAGCCTTAAATCAATATTTCTCAATTATTTTTAGAGCTTTTTTAATTTAAAAGCTAAAAGTAGTATATAGGAAGAGGAAGCTAAAAAGTTATTAGTGGTACTTAGACTTCAATAAAAGAAGGATGTCGATGTCGTCTATACTTTTATTAGAACTCTTAGATGCAATTTTCTGATAAATTAAAAAAAAGCATTAAACTTTGATAAATTAACTTTTAATGAAAAGAAAAAACTGATTTCTCTCTTTTAAAATCCGTTTCGTTTAATTTATTTTAAAAGTTGTATATTTAATTTTTTGTTATAAAAATAGTTAAACGATCCCAGATGAACGGGAATAGATTGAAGAGCTTCTAAATTTTCTACTCAAAATAATGCAAGTTAGCGGGATGTTATCTAGAAATGAAATTCAATTGAATTTAGAGAATTGCCAAGATAAAATATAAATCAATAATAGCATTTGAAGTTTACGGTGCAGAATATTAACCGATCTTATCTAAACTCAACATTCGGAAAATCAATAACTAAATAGAATTATGAACAAATTGATTTTTATTTATTTGAGGCTTTTATTTATATTAAATTTTATCGTGCGCAATTTTCTAAAATTCTTATTTACAATAATAAAACGTGATATTTCAGTGAACCAATACATTTCATCATTAAAACTCATATTAAATTTTTTTTTTTATTTTTCTGTTATTGAATGCAAAAGTTAATAGATCCTATAAGAATTTCTAATTTAATAAAACAAATAATAAAATTTTCCACTGTAGCTATTTTTTGTTCCAAACGATAAAATATCAGGAAGAATACCAGAAAAATATCATAGGTATGTTTGTATGGATTCATCATATTTATAATGTACATATGTACCAAAGAAAGGATGAAACAAGATTGGATACCAAAGAGGCAACAAAAGTTTTATAATTGGTTTAAAAACAAGTAAATAATCCCAAATAACAAAAAATTTTAATTTTGTATGTGATTAGTGATTATGATTTACTCTTGTAGATACATTTTCATTTTTCCATTCGTTTACATATTATTATGATAACTAATTTAGTATCAACACTTGTAGTATTAGTTAAGATAAAATGGAATTCTTACAAAAGAGCTTTCCTAATTCAGGATAAAATTCAACTTGTTTTAGGTTTATAATTTCTTAAAATATTAAAAACCACAACTAACTCAATATCGTAATCCTTAACGTAACGTAATAATAAAATATGTAAAATATCGTACTAAATGTTCATTTACATATCCGTTAGAGTAGATACAATTTATAGTGCACTATGTTGTTTTCGTAAAGTAAACCTTATTTAGCTTATAATAACATTTTATCATATTAGTAGCTAACGATGATGGTATTATTTACTTATTTAAGTTTCATTCTATTTTCATTCACGGTTAAATAATATACAACCGGCTGTTAGTAAGTATAAGTCTGCAATGTATTAAAAATAATTTAAAAAATATGTACGAGCAGTATGTGTGCTTGTGCTTTTTATTGTAAAAAAAAATAGTAACCTACATATTTACGGTATAAATGCATTTTTATAGTTTCAACTCTAATAACGCTTTTCAGAAATATACCTATGTACATTAGCCATATTAAAGTATATATTTGCTTTTCGTATTTTAGTTTGTTTACATTTTTCATGAAAAACTAGTGCATTTAAAATAAATGAGTAACTTATAAAGAGCTTTGCTAATTTAATAGTTTCTGTTCGAGTTATATTTTACGAAATATTATATGAAAATATTTCGAACGTTCAACTAATTAATTGTAAACCAAATAGTTTGAATTTCGTGTTTTCTCAAAATAACAATGAAAGTAATAATTAACCTGCCTAACCAAAATTTAATAAAATTTAAAAAGTTTTGTCCTGCGAAACAAAATTATTTAAATCAATTAAAACAGAATATTCATATCAAAACATATTCATTTTTAATTAATATGGAAGGTAACAACGCAACAATTAAGAGTCGTTGTCATCCAATTAACGCTACGTAAAATAATAACAAAAAAGATATTTCATTTTTAAATCTTGTTTTGATAGATGTATTTCACATTCATATGTTGTTAATAACATAATTTAAAAATTAACTTTAAGTCAAATAGTACATCCGTGAAAACGAGATTTTAAAGGTTAATGTGATTTTTTTATTACGTAACATCTAAATTACGTAGCGTTAATTGGATGTGAATGAAACTTTAACCGTATCATTTAAATAAATTAGCAAACATAACCGGACATAACAAATGCAGTACTAACACATAAAATTTAAATTTAAAAATGTTTTGATGCGTATATACAGCCAATACAGCATTTGCATTGCATTTTTGCGGTTTTTGATCTTTTCTTTTCAAAACTTGCAAATAATTCATAAAATTAGTTGTGAAATTAATGTCAACAGGTAAAAAGTAGGCACCCCTTTAATCTTTAAGACCGAAAGTCTTAAAAAAAAAGTTGTAAATCAAATTAACATTAAAATATTAGACTTTAAAGCAAGCAATTGCTAGTATTATTAAAGTTCTTGTGATTGACTGGTTTGCCATTGCCTGTATTGCATTAATATTATGTTTTTGAAGGGCATAGCCCCACTTTTGCCTTCTGAGTACCAGCCACAATTGATGCATGGTAAAAAAACCAATCACAAATTTGTAAATCAGAGCTACCACAAAGCTGCTCGACCAGCTACTTATGTATTTTTTATTAATTTATTCATGGGCATTTCATTACATTAGTAAATTTTTGAGTTTGGTTTCTACCAATAGAAATCACAATAATACAAAAAGGATCATTGCTAATCCGCATATTTATTTCTTAATTGACTTGGGATTGGTTTTAAATTCAATACTTGAGTTTTACGATTGGTTCACTTGAATGCTTGTATAATAGTATCAGCATGCAATAGTCTCAACAACAATGTTGTTTTCTGATTTTTAATCTTGTTCAATAGTTGTAAAATTTTCAATTTTATGCTTTGATCAAATTTTACGTAGTCATAAATGCCTAAATAAATATTTTTATGATCAATTATAACAACATCTCGTTTTAATTAACTTCACATTCCAATTAAAAATTAAAACCATTCCCATTTTTATCACTTTTTTAACTTTCGTTTTTTCAATAATATCTGTTCTAATTAATCATATTATTTTACTTTCCTTTGTTATCATCTTCTTAATTGACACGCTCATCTTTCAATAAACTTTATTCTTTTCAAATTCTATAAATAATGCAATTAATAAATTAATTAACAATTAAATTTGTATTTATTAGATGAAAATTAGATCTGAGAAGTTTATTTGAAAGAAAAGGGTTGGAAAATACATAAGAATGTTAATTAGAAAAATAAAATTATTAGTAGAATCAAAGTTCTACAATTAAAGTAAAATTTTTTAAACAAAATCAAATGGTTTAATTAAATGTGTAAAAGTTTAAGCTGTAAATTATAAATTTGAATTTGGTTAAAACAACTTTAATATTCACGAATTCTAGATACATTTATTAATGTAGGGTATATAGGTAATTGAATTGTATGAGAGATCATAGCAATATACTATATGTTATGTTCTTTATGCATCCTTAAACCCTTCGACCAAGTTTTTGCAGTTTTTTGGGAGAAATATAGAATATATCTTAAGTGATAAACATGATGAAAGCAACAAATCTGTAGTGTAGACTGGATAATCGTATACATATAAAGAAGCAATTGAGTATTGTGACTTATCAACTGGTTTTTCAGTCTTGTAATGATAAATATTTATAAGTTTAATTTAAGACACTCCGTCTAATTCCGCATCACAAATAATTTCCAAATTATTCGCGTACTAAAATCGCATTTACTTCTTATAAAAACTCTAAAACCTATTCGTAGATCTCGAAAAATGGTAATAAATCTAAGGCAATTTTTACTACTAAATTTCTAAATATAAGTAATCCTTACCTTAAGAACATATATTTAGTCAGTTACTACTATAAATTACATGATTAAGGTAATAATTTAGGTAATTGGGTTTAATACTATACTTTACATGTTGCTCGGGGATGCATAGTTATTAGGTGTTGCCCTGTAAAATATTATGCATTACATAATATAATACATTTTGTAACTTGCAATACTTAAATACATTAGAGAGAATGAATAGTTGGGCGGTTAGAGTACCTCTTGGGCCAGCATTCACAGGTTTCAATTCGTGACGTGCCTTTCACTCACTAAATGTCTAGCTTTTGGCTTCAACTAACATATTATAAATTAATGGCTTAAATATTTACTTCTCCTTCGAGTGCCAGAAGATGGATAAACATTATAAGCCGACTTATAATTTATAAAAGAAAGAGTAAATAAAATTGACTTTATATAAATAATAATTAAAAACAATTTAGCCCAAAATTAAAAAATTCAATTAATTTAATTCAATTAAAAATAAAATTGAGTTTTTAGAAAATTTCAATATTTATTATTCCAAATTATAGGGGAAATCACTGCAATAGATATATTAATAAATTATTATACAGTTTGCAGCTTGGGAATTTTAAGTGAAATTTTGTTTAAAAATAAAAATAAATTTTGACACAAAATAATCAGCAAATTATTTTTAACAAAAAAGTCATAGGTAGTACGCATTGATTTGTTTTGTTAATAAAAATTAATTTGATGAGTAGCAAGATGAGTTTTATAATAAAGCATGTGAGCGTAACAAACAAGGGGTATTGTGAGTTCTAGTTCTAATCTAACTACATGTTGGCGAATACATTGAGCGGAACGAATGCTTAATTAAATTTAAACAAATCGAAGATTTCTAGTGTAGGTATAAGATACACTAGTTGACATCTTGACTGTTGCATTGGCATGGACTAGAAACTGTTGTCAACAAATACAAAATAAACACCGGAATTATGTTATCGTGTTGGATGTTCAATGAGAAAAACATGTCCAATTGTGTATTTACAATAAATTGATTTAAAGCACACCACTCAGCTGAGTTTCTTCCGGTTAATTAATTTCTAGGTAGCTACCTGGGAATAAATTATTTAAAATTTTAATTCAAATACCAATAATTCTAACAAAATATCATCATGGGTTCCATGTCTAGTGGTCAAATCCGGTCACTTGACCATTTTATAAAAAATTCATTTTTAATGTATAATTATTTTAACATATTCATTTTTCTAAATTTCCCTTATTTAAATTTTATTGACTTTTGTTTTCATGTGGTTGCCATATTTGTTTGCCAACGTGCATCATTTCTTGCATTTCAAAGGGTTTGAGGAAACTGAAAATTCTTATCTCCTAGTTAACCTATCAATGTGAGGTAAAATACAAAAACTAAATGTTTTCTTCTTTACCAAAAAAGTGACATCTATGGGAAAATTATTGAAGGAAGGAAAAGAGTCTATAAGCTAAATCTTTCTTTATTTTGCAACTAAACCAAATGCATTTTTGAGAGTTGTTTTCTAAACTCTAAAGCCATTGCGTGTAATAAAAACGACGTTTATGAAACTAGTTTCTTAATATACTACTTATTTTATAAGATAGTCGGACCAAGTTGGACTGGTATACTAACTATCAACCCTAAGATTGTAGGTGGATAAAATTATTATATTATAACTAATAGGTAATTAAATTATTCTTCACATAAATACGTAGTTTATTTTGTAATGAAAATAATGTTTTTACATTTTACGTATAATATACATTTTAGGGCAGATTTAACTGCATACGAATCTATCCAGTTAATGACGTTAAGAATTTCATTCTTGTTTATAAGGAGAACGTCTATCCATTTCCATCAGTTAATTGGAAAATTCCTGAACTCAATAAAATCTCGACAATATTGCACAAAAATATCCACTCCAATTTTCAAAGGCGTTTCGGTATAATTAGTAGATAATTGGGTATTGAATGCGCTAATGAGATATTTTTGTTTGTTATTTTGGAAAAATATAAATTGAACTTTATAATTTCGTTTTTGATTCTGTACAGTTTATAAACAATTGTTTTTCATATTACCAAATATCTGCAATATAGCCACTGATGTTTATTTAAACTTTTTATAAAATTCATGGCTGATGCATGAAATTTACAATAAATACTATATTATTACTGAATATGCTATGTAAATCGATAGGCTGTGTAATGCAATAAATTAATAATATTTTAAACTAAATAAAGTTAAAAATAAATAAATAAATAGCTTTTATTTATAGTTAAGCAGTACGTGTTGTTAATTAACATTAAAATTCATAGCCTGTTAGTAATCCAATTGCCAGTCTAACTATTATGTAAAATTAAACGATTTTTCTCGTTATTTCGTTAATATATGAACGTAGAAAGAGTTTTCGTATTTTCCGGATTTAATAGCACGTACCTACAATAATGGTGGTGTTAAATTTAGTATGCTCATTGTGTGTTTAGTTAATAAATTCTTAAATAATAACACAATTACTACATAAGTACTAATTACCTAAATGTATTTTACGTTTTTAAATTTGCATGTAAATATTAGAATAAAATATATTACCATGTAAAGGTGTAATATTTACAGCAGTTGTGTAGTGGTAGGGAGTTGAATTACGAATATTTATAATAATTTATTGCTATAATCACTTGATTCTTGGACCATAGATGTTAGTCCGTGGAATATGTAAATATAAGTTACGTCGATTGACATGAATGAAAATAATTACTTTAACAACACTGGAATCAAGTTTAACCTTAGTTAACTTCGTGTAATGATTGTAAAAGCGGTTCTTAGTCGGTTATCTGATCTACTTACTCCACAACTATTAAAATAAGAGAACACAGAGAGAAGGGTTCCTATAGATAAGCGCTACGGTATATTTTCTTTCTTCACGTGAATTGCACATAAATTAATAATTAGAAGAGATTTCTGCAAGAAAAGTACTTGGACTATAAAGCTCTCATCGGCCAAGTTTTTAATTTATTATAATCGCATTTGATCGCCGGATCATATTAAATTATTATTAGACACTATTACTAAATCATAAGCATTTCTGATAAGCTATTATTTGATCATAAATAAATTAATTTTGAATTTATGAAGCAGTAACAATAACTTCTCACATTGTAAAAGCTTCAAGTATTGTTAGAAAAAACAGCCGAAGGCAAATTTGTATTTCGAAACTTTTAATCTCCGTAATTTCCTAAATCATAAAGTTATTTTATATTTACCAAATGCCAATTTTTACCAAAACATAAATTCCAAAGTTTAAAACATTAAAATATCATTTACTCACCACAATTTGAAGGAATACATTTTCTAACTTTCCTTGATATTATTTTTAATGACGGCCGTTATTTATAACTAATTGCGGAATTTTCTTCTAAATCGCCTGTAACAAAACAACTCAGTGTTATTATAAAAACTAACAAAAAAGTACTACAAATATCAATTTTGTGAATTATTTTTATGTTAGTTGTATAAAAAATTTTACAACTCCACAAATATAATTAATTGGTATATTATCCTTAGATTGAAAATTGTTTATTTACTATAGTTCCAAATATAAATTATTTTAAATAAATTGTCATTTTCAATTTAAATTTTATTCAATTTAATTAATTATTATAAGAAAGATTGAACTGAAATTGTGTAAAGTTTCTAGATAAACCAACACAATTTGTGTTCATTGCAGTGTCTTACGAAGTTATTGTATAGTAGATTGTTACGACTACTTTTTCACACAATACAGTGGAATCCTCTTAATGTGATCACGGATAATGTTATCAGTCGGTTATTGTGATCATTTTGACTGGGAACCGGCCGTTTTAATTAGTTTACATATAAAAACCACCGGATAATGTAATCAAAAAGCAGCTTATTATTATCACTTTCAAGGAATTTCCTACACAATAATCTCTTTTTCTGATTTGTCATTGAAATTTTATATATCTTTACAAAACACGTTATCCGTTTTAATTTCTAATCAAAAACTAATGAAGTTTCCCGTTTGATGGCTTGTTTCTATTTTTATTTTGCAAAATGTGCACTTTGCTTTATGCATTTTAATTTAAGTTTAGTTTATTCTTGCTAAATTTACCTAATTCTTCTAAAATTTGTTTTTTCCTAAAATTTGATTATTATTATCAGTAGGTTAATGTTATCAAAATGTTCTTGGCCCAAAGTGATCACATTAAGCTGATTCTACTGTATATATTTTCATTTTCAGTTAGAATTTTTTAGAATACTAGACATAAATTTAAAAATTAAGAAATTTTAAAGACGCTGAATAATTTTCAAAATAATAAACTGCATCTTAGTTCCTCAAATGTATAAAAAACTTTAGAGTCTCCCTAAGTAATACTTAGAATGTATAACAGCAATATAACAAGAAATATAGACTTTCAATTTTTCTGTCTCATTTTCTATACTATGGATTTTCAAGAATGGAAGGAAGTTATTATAGGGTCTACTATCATTTTATAGATATCCGAATTTAACCTTTGCTTAGACTTCTGATATTTAAATTTCTTTTCAATTTAAAACCTCTTCCTGAAATGGCATTCTAAAAGGAAAATGTAACGGAATGTGGTTTCGGATCAAAAATTTATTACTACAAACGATGAAAAGAAATTGTTTTAATAATGTTTTAACACTAAAAATGCAAAGTAAAACCAACAAGCACTGAAATTCATGTTAACAGAATCGCAAAAATGCTACGCATTAGGCACTAAACTTTAATTACATGGAAGTGTTTTTGACATTAACTTGCAAATTATGTATTATAACCAAACAATAAATATTATTTAACTGCATTGACTGCAAGCATAATCATGAAATATATAACTTTCATCATAACTTTGAATTTGTTATATTTACATAATATACTTGGTTAAATTATGTTAGAAGTAAATCCAATATTATACAATATAATACATTTTGCATTAAGTTAAATAAAAGGCGACAGATCTTCAGTTGTACTTTCGCTATTACAAAGGTTATTCCGTAGAGATTACAGAAGGGTATCAAAAAGTTGAAATTGGTTTTCGAGGTTTTTATAATTTATTTTACGTATAGACAAAATTTTAAATTACATAAACTTCGGAAACAAAATATTACAACAACAATAGTTTTAATTTCTAATATATCTCTCAATTTTCTGTTGATTTACTAAAAAGAAAATAAGTTTTAAAAGCAGTCTACTTAATGATGGTGAAGAGTATGTATCGTTTGATGCAATTTGTCTTTATTTCGTTGTAATGTTTACCAGGTCACGACAATAAATGAGAAAATTCTTTACAAATCTTCCATCTCTTAAAGTAAAAGGGATATAGTACTTCTCTGCAAATCAAAGCTTCGAGTTAGAATATATGTAGTTAAGCAATATTTGATCAAAAGAGTGAGCTCAAATACAAATTGTTTCACAATACCATCGAAACGAAAGATGCTTTCCGTTGATATTTCTATAATCCAGAATTCCTATGCATGCCTTCTTGTGCATGTACATGTCTTACTTTTTTCGAATATATTTTATCATCAGATAAAATTTTAAACTCAGCACGCAGCATGGATATCTTTTATGGTTACTAAACCAAATTTATGGTTGCATATTAAAACAATTCAAATACTTTTTAACAATGGCTATCACTACAACAAAAGTATTTTGACTGATAAATGCGCACACGTTTTAAAAAAATAAAATTTATCGAGACCCTTTTTTATCGATTTGAAGCTGTCAATTTCCACTTTACTTTAGATTTAGTATCTGGTTAAAATTTATTACAAGGAACTTTGTTTTAAATTCAATTATGATAAAGTTTAAATTTCTAAATGTTTGCGATTTGCACAACTTTATTAGGTAAAAAATCGAAAAGGAAAGATTCCATACAATTTTGTGGCTCTATTAGCTGTAAGCACAAATCATAACACTTAAGTTTAGCTGTATTTTACGACTAATACATTTGTTCAAAATTGTCTTACATGTTGTTGAAATCGTTAAAATGGGAAAGATAATTTTAATTTACTGACAATAAAATCAAAAATAAAAGTAAGTAATTGTGGGCGAATATATTTTATAGGTACATAAAAAATACAATCTATTAATCGAGTTTCTTCAAATTTTGCTTATTACTACTGACCTAACTTGATCAGCTATAAAATGTTATGACCGCAAACCCATATAGCTGTTGTTACTACTTAGATAAATGTTTTTACCATGTGTGCTTTTATTATTAATTAATTTAAGAGACTTTCAGGTTATGTCCCGAACAGTTTTAAAAGCCACAGCTTCTTACAATTAAATAACTGTTATTATTAATTAGCAGAAAGTATACTTCTTAAGTATAATGGCATTGACGATTACATGTTACCACTTCGTAAGAATATAGAAGAGATATTATTTACATTTTCTAGTTTTCTCTGGACCCAAAAACGCTGAATTTAAATTCAGAAAGAACCAAGAAATGTAGGAAACCGTTGCGATAAGTTCCCATTATTAAACAATGCCAATAAAAAAAATATGGCTCAATTTGTGTTTGAATGATTTTACATAAAGTACAATAATTAATAGACTTGGAAAATGACAGAACTCTTCAATTTTGTTGTCAGTGTTGCGATCATCGTTTTACGAAATGTAAATTTATTGTGTGTAATAATTTTTACTATTAGTAAAATTAGAATTTTCAGTTTTGTAAGACATTTTTTTTTTTTAAACCAGCAGTGTGGCGTAAAACCTACACCGGCCGACTGGGAAGCGGGCAACCACTGTTCAAATCCTGATCGCGTCGAATAAACTGCTCTGATCTAAACCCCGAGATAATATCTGTGTGCTATGGGCAAGGCAACGGGAAACCACCCCATTGATTAAATTCCCAAGTACGTCATCTTGGCTTAAGCCATTGAGATCACGACTCCTCTGTCAAGAGGAAACCGAAGAAGAAGAAGAAAGACTATTTTAGGATTATCTATTATTATTATTATTATTAGTAGGTGTAAATTTCGAAATGATAGCTGTCTTTTCAGACTTAACAAATCCGTTTATTGAGGTGGATTAATCCCCATAATACCTTTGCATTCTATTTCATACAATATTTTCTTGCTTCTCCTTTTACCATATTGTTTTTCAGTTTTTCTTCCAATCTACAAAACCTCTATAGTATTTCCCAACCTGATTACATTACCTCATTCTTGGTCTACCCTTCATTAGGTAAATATCTCGAAAATTTTTTTTTTTATTATCAGATACAAAGTAAAATGGAATAAACAAAAAAAGTGCATCAACGTAGGTTATTAGCACTACTTAATATTATAGTAACATTTACACAATTAATTAAATAACTATAAAAAACTAAATAACATATTTGAACTGAATTAACAATGAGATAATAAAAGATTAAATTTTAAATTTTGTTAAATAAACCCGATAACTGTAGAAACTTTAGTAACTTTAGAACGTTGCATCTTGTGTTTGATAGTATATCTTCTAGGCTATCAGGCAGTTCGGCAAAATGTCTTGCTGCCTGATATTTTGGGCAGTGTCTTAAGATGTGGCTGATGTTTAGGAGGTTGCCACAAAGACAGTTTGGGGGTTGTTCTTTTTTGAAAACTTACTTGGAATTTCCTTGGAAATCTCTGGAATTCATTGGAAATCATAGAAATGCCAGGCAAAGTTCATATAGGAGGAAAATGGGGCTGGTGATGAGAGGGTAAATAAACATATTTTGATAAGAATTTATAAAAGTTAAATATCTCAAAATAATTTTGTACACAGGACTCTCAGAGAATTCCAATGATTTCTAACAAGGGGAGGTAACTGGGTAAAACAAGGAAGAAAAACAAGGAAATTAAAAATCTTAAGAATACTATAATACGTGAGATTATAATAATAATATAATAATAATAAAGAAATTTATTAAGAAACTATACAATAAAATATAAATACAAGTTCTTAATTGGAAGGCTTCTAACAAAGTTAGATTTTCAAGCCCCCCGTAATTGACACACAGAAAACAAACGAAAATAACAATTATGGCATAAATACAAGAATTCGTCGTCTGAAATTTACATATGGGCACGCAGGACAGCATCCAGATCTCGGCGGAAGGACCTCACACTTGTGGAATCGTCGTAAAGTCTACGATGCCTCTCCATAAATCTGGGCGCCAGACATGCAAAACACCGTTCGAAACTTGCCGTGGAATGGGAGGGTACATCGAAGTTTCCCAGATCCCGCAAAACACGAGCATGGCAGGCCGAACGAGGCCTAATCATACTTCTCAGATAACTCGGCTCCCCACTCTTCATAATCCTTAAGAGCATAACTCCAAAGAGCAAAGAGAAACGCCAGTCAATCTTAAGCAATCCAAGATCCCGATACAGAGGAGTAACGTGCTCGTACCTACGCAGGTCGAAAGAAAATCGCAAACAGGAATTTTGCAAGAGCTGGAGCTTGCGCCTATATTCCTGCGAGAGGAAACCGTAGTATACCGTTGCACAATACTCAATGTTAGATAGGATCGTAGTACTAACGATTGACCACTTCACATGAGAAGGTAATAGAGTCTTGAACTGGTAAAGCGATCTAAGTTTGTAATAACAAACCTTGAGCTTACGGTCCACATGTTGACGAAAATTAAGCTCACTATCCAAGACAAGCCCCAGACTCCGAGCACAATCCACGACCCTGACGACTTCATCACCAATCGCAACAGACAACGTTGCAACACTTAGAGCCCTACGCACCAGCCCAGGATTACCCAAGAAAAGCAGTTCCGATTTCGCAGGATTCAGAGTCAGACCATTCGATAACGACCAAACCCGTATCGATTCGAGATTGCGATTTAAAACATCTATCGCCGTGTCAATGTTCGAAGGCAGGCATGACACACGAATTCGAGAGTCATCGGCGTAGAGATCAAGAGAGCAATCAGGATCCACTACTCTCCCCAAATCGGTGGTATATAATATAAATAACAGCGGAGCAAGAATGCTTCCCTGCGGAACACCACGAGAAATAGTCAGCGGCCGAGACACCTTTCCCGCCAACTCAACCACCTGGGATCTATCGCGCAAGTAGCCCGCTAACCATCTACACAGTGACTCATCACACCCATAATGGTGTAATTTGGTCAAAAGTCGATCAAGCACAACCGAATCAAATGCCTTAGAGTAGTCAAGGAGCACCAATAAGGTGATTTCAGAACGATCGATAGATGAAGCAATATCTGAAGTGAGCCGCATCAAAGAGGTCGCAGTGCTGTGGTGGGGTCTAAAACCAGACTGTGCAGGCGACAAAACATGGTGGAGTGCCAGGTGCTCACATAAGGCAACCTTAATAAAGGACTCCGCTATCTTTGCAAATGGCGACAAAATACTAATGGGACGGAGATGAGAAGGCTCCACGGCTATTGGAACCTTGGAAAGCGGTGTGACACGTGACGCCTTCCAGATAGATGGCACCTCTCCGGTTCTAAACGAAAAATTCAACAAGTTGCAGATCACCTCACTGCAAAACGGAAGTACAAGCCTAAGCATACGAAGGCTGATACCGTCAGGACCAAGAGCATCAGAGTGCAGCGCCCCGACGATATCAAATAACGCCTCAGGCGTGGCCTCACAAATGGAGAGTGGTTCCACTTCAGGAAAAAGCAAATCATCCAATCCCAAATCCATTCCTGTAGAATCTCCCGGAACAGAGCTGAGAAAGTACGCATTAATAAAATCCGGATCCTCAGACAAATGTGCAGATATCTGACTAGAAGGTCGAGAATGCACGCCCCAAGAAGACAAACACCGCCAGAGCTTTTTTGGATTTGAGCGATGAAGCGAAAGCTGGCGGTTTATAAAACTCGCCTTTTCCCTTCTCACAGCACCTGACAAATACCTCCTAAGGTCGCAATAGCATTCAAAATCTACACTAGAACGTGTGCGCCTGTATTTGCTGTAGGCTCGCCTCTTTAACTTCGCCATTTCTCTGATTGTCCAAGTAATCCACGGCTTACTCCTCTCTCTGAAAACGAGAGTTCGAATAGGAGCATGTACATTGAACAACGACAAGATCAAAGTATTTAAAAATTCAACTTTAGAATCACAAACGGGCAACTCGTTGACGATACTCCACGGCAGACATGCCGCATCCGCCGAAAAACTAGCCTGATCAAAATTACTGAAATCACGATAAGTTATCTTGCGCGGCTCGCGTGATGGCGCAACCAGATCCAAGCAGCAATATACCAAGTAATGATCAGTCACAGCCAAAAGATCAACAACGCCACACCGAAGAGGGATTCGATGCTTATCAATACAAATGACATCCAGGAGAGTGCTAGATGTCGAGGTGACACGAGTAGGATCCACTATTATCTGCTGAAGATTGAAACCATCAAGAATCCCCTGGAAGCGCTTTAAAGAAGGCGATAGAATAAGGCAGTTAATGTTAATATCACCTAAAATGATCAACTCGCTACATTCACTCCCAAGCAATGAGAGAAATTCTTCAAACTCACTCAGACACGAAAGAGCAATAGTAGGAGGTCTATAAACTACGCCAACTGCAAATGTAATGCCGTGAACTCTAACACGTATCCATAGATGCTCCAAGCCACAAGCAAATCGATGTCCATCGTGCAAGACTTTAAATGAGATCGAGTTATGAACATACAACGCAACCCCCCCTCCTCGAGACACTCTATCCGCTCTAACGACCGCGTAGTTCTCCAAGATGATAAGATGAGAGGGAAAATCAGGGGCAAGCCATGATTCAGATACTGCGATGATACCAAAATTATTTAGAGACACGAAATCAGAGAAAACGTGAAAATCTGACAAAAGAGATCGAATGTTTATATGAGCCACCGAAAAATTAGTGGCATTAATCGAGCAAGAAAACACCAAATCGCGACGAACAGACGGAGGCTCAGGCGGGGAAAGAGAACCACTCATTACCTCCTCGCAACTTCTCGCAATGAACGACTCCCTAAAAAAACATCGGGACCACCCAGGGTACTGTTGTTATCATCGACCGGCTTGCGAAAGTAAAAATCTCGAATAGAGGTCTCCCTAGGCCAGACCTTATCATTCAACAGTTTGGCAATATCGCATTCCGGGATACAAATCTTAAAAGAGCAATATTTTGTATTTGAGGTCAAGCTCTCACACACCACATCCGAAATCCCCACGACATTCGCGATATGCTCCTTAACTGTCTCGACAGCGGTGTTAGGCGCAAGATTGTTTAAATGAAACCACTTGCGACGAGCAGTTCCCGAGATGGAGAAATCCCCACCAGAACCTCTCATGCGAGGGAGACGGCGACCATTCCGTGCAGAGTGATCTAAATCAGAAACCAAGGTACGCGGCTGACTATTCGAACCAGACGCCACGCCCCGGGGCACTGTACCTCTTAAACCAAGGTTACGATAATTACCCACATTAACACCAGAACCAGAACGCGTCGAAGGCCGACCACCCGTCGCCGCATTCAAAACTGAAGCGTAAGAAGCGCCCGGATGATCGCCAGATCCAGCACCTCCAATCTCAGCCACAAACGGCGGTGCATCGGCATTCAGACCACCATTCGTTCCCACCTCCTCATCGACTCCGACTCTCGGCCCAGGAGAAGAAACAAGTTGCCGAATCCTCTCATTAAGCGACTGATTCTGTGCCTTCAGAAATTTATTCTCCCTTTTTAAATCAGTTATTTCAGCTTTAGTAGTCTCTCCCGTGGCCACCCGTCCAGAAATCGGGCCCACCAAGGACAGCATCTCATCTCGAAAAGCATCAAGCTGCACTTTCAAAACACGTGCAAAAACACCCTCGAGAGCCACCAAATCAAACGGTGCGAAACATGGTGATCCCGGCGCCGAAGGCGAAGGGGAAAGTGAAAGACTCGGAATAGTGAGGGAGGCACCCTGAGCATCATGCCCACCACACAGCACGACACTCCAGTCACTCTCAACAGGTGACAAACCCTTAACAAGCTTGGCGCAGCTTCTATGGTAAACGTTGCTGCAACTGTTGCATTTAGATGTGGTCAAGATATCAACACATCTTTTTTTGCATTTCCCACAAGAACCCTCCATATCAACTGAAGGAAAGACAGGGACACACGCTTCACACCAGCAGGGCCCGTTGCGGTGACTTAGTATAATGACACACACAAGACAGGGCCACGGATAGGTAACAATGAACAGGTGTAAACACAGGAAGGGATGACACGAATTCAAACAACAACAATAAGACCCAAAAATTCCCGTGAAATCAATTTACAAAAGTAATCAACAATTTGGTTACCTTTCGATTTTAGAGGTTAGAATTCCTCTCGAGCCAATTCACTTCTTCAATACTTCAAGATCGATATCCCATATAAAAAAACTCATCAAATCTCAGCTCAGGATCAAGTCATCAATCAATCAATCAAAAACAGTCCAAATTCACCCTTAATAAATTTCATTTAGCAAACACACATGTATCGTCTAAAGCGGCCATGTACGATTTTCCTTATTTATCTTATTTTCTGAGATTTTTTTGACGTTTCTAAGATTATTTCTTAAAATGTCCTAGAATTTTTTACATTTTCTGGGATTTTCCATTTCACAAGATGTCCTAAAATCCTGAAACTTTATTTTCTTTTTTTTCTTTCGATTTTCATTAGTTATCCTAAGATTTTCTATATTTTCTTGAATTTTCTAAGATTATCTTGACATTTCCAGACATTTTTTTAACATTTTTACGGTTTTCTGTAGATTTCTTTTCACTTGTACCCCAGATATCGCCTCGATTTGAAAAACCATTTGGAAATCGTCACAGAACTAAAGGAAAATTTAAAGGTATAATATAGAGAGCTATCAGAGAGCTATCATATTAGGAGACTAGGTATAATATAATTGAAATTGATATTGTTTGACTTTTTATTTTTATAAGATAATCTTAAGATTTATAATTAAAATTCAAGTGTATTATAATAAATATTTCCAACGTGACGTCATTGCGTAGAACAAACGAGTTTTAATTTCTTACTGAGCATACCGGTATAAGTCTATCGTGGTTAGTACATGCTTTTCATGTTTCCAGTTTTCTTCCGTCCTCTCGATGTCCTCTTGCATCTCTCTCATCTCGTCTTTTAATTTCCTTATTTATTCTCTGTTGTCTCTAAAACCGTCTCGCATCTCTCCCCTCATCTCTCCTATAGCTTTCAGGACTTCTTCCATATCGTAATTGTTCACTGCTTCATCTCGCTCGTATTTCTGTTTTGTCGGTGATCGTGCTGTCTCCTTACTTATTTGAAAAATTTTACTTAAGTCCTCTATTTGTTCTTCAGTACAGCGTTTCTTTTTCTATTTGGTTGTGTACGTTGATACCTATCACTGTTTGCACGCTCTCTCCCCTTTCCTGTGGGCATCAATTCAACTTTTTCGTCTTTTTGTCACTACAGACTATTTTGTTGTTATGCGTTGAAATGGTTTCTCACTAGCGCAAGAGCCTACAATCCGGGTCTACCCCTCGGAAATCTAAGCCCTTTTCTCTTGGGTGTTATTATGGTTGCCTAACTTGTTTACTTCTATTAAACTCGTTTTGACACTTTTATCACTCCTCGATAACAATTTTCTTTGTGGCTTTTTCCACCTTACTGCTAAATCCTGTTCGCTGAAAATACTTCCTGTGCCTCTTCCTATCTCCCACCTTCCGTTTATGTCACTTATGACCTTTTACAATTTTCCAAATCGTTTATTTTCACACTTTTACACTATCACTTTCCTAACCTCACTTACAAGCATACCAACTCTCTAACAATGCAAAAGTGAAGAAAAATCTTGTGTATGTAAAGCCCACCTCACACGACGCTTGTTTTGCTGATGGATTGCTTGCTTGTTCGGCTGCTGGGTTTCTAGCAGCTGGGTGGTGTGATGGTTTCTGTGCTTGATTGGCTTCACACGCACTTCGTGGTTTCAATCCGCACGCAGGTAGTGATTGCAAATACTATAGAAAGGATTATAACTTATCTATAGTATTTGGTGACAGGTAGTAGAGTAGGTATCCCGAAACTCGACATATCTCGATACCACTCGTGTTTACGAATATGACGCGACTTTTTCATTGGTTAGCGCTGAAATCCATCACGAAAACCAGCAGCAAAAATAGCACGAGTTCTATCACAGAAATCCAGCACGAAAACAAGCAAGCAAACCAGCAGTGACGTCATTTTCCAGCAGGGCAGCCAGCACCGTAGCCAGCAGCGAAGCAAGCAAGCAATCCATCAGCAAAACAAGCGTCGTGTGAGGCGGGCTTAAATTAGGAAATCTTAAGAATGATTGAGATAAGTTCTATTTTGCAGCTTTTTCAGCTTTCTGAGATTTCTTTGGCTTTCTCGATTTTCCCGATTTCCTAAAATAATGAAATTTTCTAAATTTTCTCGAATTTTCTTCCATATTCTAAGTTTGCCCGTCAAGGATGTTGGAAGGGGGGGGCAGTAACGAGGCTATCTAACTCCCTCCTCATGACTCATCAAAAAGCCGACCAAATCAAAAAAAAAAAAATTTAATTTCAAAAACATACCTAAATAATTATCACAATTTACCTTCTTCTCACTAGCCTTTTTATGATTTCCAAGAAATTCCCATGATTTCCAAAGAAATTCCAAATAAGTGAAAACAAAATTTTTGAGATATTTACCCCCAGAGAATTTAGGTACTTATATTTTTAAAAGTTAAAAAAAAATTAAGTAGATTTTTTTGCCAGGCAGACTTAGAAAATGGGAAATTCAAGGAAATTTTGAATATTCATAATATTTTTGAAAGACCAAAGAATCTCAGAAAGCTAACAAATAAAGCTCATCTTTTGTGTTCTTAAAATTTCATAAGATTTTCTTCACTTTTGTATATCACAATTTCTCCTCGGTTTTCCGCATCAAACTAAGGAGAAATCATTAAAAAACTCCAAAGTATCTGAAAATATTCAAGGAAATTCCAGAAAATCTTGAAGAAGAGGAAAATTTAAAAAAACGTAGAAAATTCTAGGATATCTTAAGAAACCTAAAAAAAAGAAAAATTTAAAGAAAATTCTACAAAAATATCGGAAATTCTAAAAAATCTTTAAAAATCTTAAGAAAATTTAGAAAATTCTAAGATATCTTATCACTTGTACAGAAAAGCAGATTTTGATTTAATAATTTTATTGGTTTTGATAGGTCATGGAGGGGGGGGGGTTATTACAATTATTTGAGAATCTTTGGAGTTCCATGGAAATCATTGGAATTCCGATTCCTGTGTACAAAATTATTTTGAGATATTTACTCCTTGCTTTAATATTTCTTCAATTGCGTTCTACTGCATCATTTGATTCTATTAGAAGACTTTATGAAACTTCGTCGTTTCAGTATTTAGAATATTATTGTTTGTCTTGTTTATAATTATGTTTTATAATAAGCGCAATCCTTACCATTTATTTCTCAAAAAATGCGCAGTTTGTCCTTTGTCTTTTTACTAATACACATTGATATCCTCATTTCTGCTTCTTTTTGTTAAATGGTGATCTCTTGATAGTTTTCTAGTTCTAGTCTTCTTGACGATTGTCAATTGCTGATATCCTTCATAATTCACAATTTTATTTTTCACGAAGTCAAGTTTATGTTACGTTGAGGTGGTTTATAAGTAGTATATTGTCACGTATCTTTTGGTACTCGTGACTGGGGTTGTGTAGTTCAGGGGTTTAGAGCTGAATTGATTAGAATTTGTTCGTTAATAAATCAATGATAAGCACAGGTGTAATAATAACTAAATATTTATTAAATAAAAATATGAACTAAGATTACCTAATAATTATATACATACTTATAAACTAAGTCTTACCCTACACGCTTGGAGGGTGGAACCATCAAGCGGCTACATCTTGACCTTTTATGACGTCCACTTAATGACTTTTGACTTACCACTTGACGACTCTCTTACCACTCACTCTACTAATTAATTATTCTGTTGCACCGCTTGATGCTTCCCCTTCCATAATATTTATTAATTATTATTACAATACATTGTCAACTTTTTATACGAAGGAGCTTCAAGTGGAAATCTATTTCATTACATTAATTTATAGATTATACATTTCCACTTGTGACAATATTCTTCAAAACTATTGGTAATTTGATATGATTACAAAAAAACAGGCTTAAAATCCATGTTCGATAAGTGCAGCTTATAGCACATTGCCTCCACGACATGTGCGAAACTTACAATTCCAAATCTACTAGTAGATAACTACTTATTTACTGTAGACGAAAGAAATTGCTGCACTTTAAATAAGTTGTTTTCCGCCAAAACAGCATACTATAAAGTTACGTGAGCAAACTACGAGGCGACCAGCAGAACCCCACAGAAAGAAACTTCGTAGACTTGGAATAGCTTAGTAGCCAATATCAACTTTAGTTATAGAAAATAAAGAATTATTTTATTAATTCAAAGATTCAAGCTGTACGTGGGTACAGTGACTGAATAGAAGTAGTGAGGATAAAAAATTGGCTGTAATGGTTGTGCTTATATATAATTTTGTACATAATTATATGGTATACATTCCCCTATTAGTTTATCTGTAGATCAATTAATTATATGCAGACCACAGAAGTTTATGTGCACATAGACACATTATCTGAAATCTGTTTACTAAGTCTGCCAGTTCCGAGCTGCCGACAATTGGTGTGTCTGACCTAGTGGTCTGCATATAATATAATCTGCGGACCATATCTGCAGTTAACTGTTGATAAACTAATACCTGAAAAACATCTCTGTAGGCCGCTCAACTTCGAAAATTCTGATTTAGAAAGACAAGAGTTTCTGAGCTCACGAACTGAATAAAATTTCAATATTATCACTAATTTTAAATTGATCGATAGTTGAAGTTCACCCATCAGGTGTGCCCAGCAACATATTTATATAGATATAAATATATTTGTATGTGCACATAGAGTGAGTCTCAAGAGCTATCAGGAAGTGGGAAGTTTCTAATTCTGTAAAATATTGACGAATAGAATAGCTACTATACTAAATTTTCAGTGCGGTATGATAGACAGAAAATTATAATTTCATTACTAAAATTACATACATCACAACATGTTTATTATATCATTTATTCATTACAATAGTAATTACTTGATATGTCAATTACACAACAAATATAGCAAATATTGAATCAGTAAATGTTTGAAAATCATTACAAACATGAGGTAGATCTAAAATTTAACGACAGCTAAGTCAATATTAACAGAACATCACAATCAAACACCTAAGATGATGTAAAAATATTCTTAAATTTACATATTACATATTGCTAGCTTTTGTATTGTTTTTGTCCTTTGAACTATATTTAAATTAATATATTGAATGAAAACTTTGGGTATAAAATAAAATGTGATATGCTTTTATAGCGACGAAAACACCAGACAACTTAAAACTTTTCGGTAAACTTTCCAATGTGATAATAAATTAGAAACACTAAATAACGCATAATTTTCCATATACTACATCGGATATAGGAGGTATAAAACTATATGGTGTAAATACGAGTTATACTATATTCAAATAACAAAGTTGTATATACACGATATACTGAGATGGGAAAATCATAATTCAACTTACAAATACTACATAAGTTTTTCAAAATCAAAGTTGGTTGCATGCCTCAGCTAACCTTAACAACAGGCTCGATGTATTGCTAATAAAACTACATGCTATGGAAATTAATGAAAATGAAATTACAAATAATTAATTTAGTTTTATCTTTCAGTTTTGGCAACTATAGTAGAAAATTTACATGATTTTACATGAATTGATTTTTTAGATAGGAATAATAAATTATCCAAAATTATTTCAATACGAAAGCTATTATCGAATGGTGAACGATAGTTCACGTAAATATGAAATACCGTTATGAAAACCAAGTTATTTTTTATTTTCTCATTGTGATAAAATATATATCTTTCTCGTCGATATTTTTATGACTGGAAGTGCTGCATTCGGTCATTTGCTTATCCGTAATATAACGGTACTGAAAATGCATCAGAAAGGAAATCGTCTACGCCCCAGTAGATGATATTAATATAAATTTTCTTTTATCAGTAATCTTCAATAATATTGTAACTGCCAAACAATTTTCGGATTTGAATAATTTTGTGTAAAACATCTTGGGAAAAGACCCCAACGGAATATGTTAAATATAAAAATGTGTACTTAATTTTCATTATTATTGAAGGAAATTTATGGATTAGAGACAATTCTTACAATAATGTTTTTGTTAGTATAAAATACTTGTGTAAATGATTAAAGCCTCATTGAAGAATGTAAAACTGTATATACAAATGTTCTAAAATATAAGTAATGCAAATCTGCTAGACGTGAACTTCGAAAATTGCACCCTCTATGTAAACAATATTAACTTTCCATAAATAGATTTTCACATTCGCTTTCCACTTTACGGTCAACATTGCTTTGTCGAGAACGTGTTCCATCAACGTCGAATATTATGCAATAAATTTGTTGAAATGTAAGAATACAAACCGCTTCAAAGTAAGGTACACTAACATACGCATATACATATAAAAAAGATGAAAAATATAGAATAGGCAGATTGTAAATAAAATATTTAGTAAATAAAAAATTTGATTCTTTATAACAGACAAATGCAATACTTTTTATAAAAATTTTCTTTATGCGTGGAATATCGTGTTTACATTTCCATCTGCTTTAGTATTAATACATTCGTACAGCTTAGTAAAGATTTACTCATGTTTTTCAAGTTTCTGTGTTTCATACATGCACGTTTCAGAAAAAAAAGTCGATAAAACGACACACTATGTTATTTTATAAAACCGGGTAATAGATGTTATTTATTAAGTGGAAAAGAAAGCTTTGAATTAAATTTATTTGTATTTATTTTGAGATGCACCGATTTAACAACAAAATCTAAAGGTAGTTATTTGTTTTATTAATTAATTTTTTTATGTGTGAATCAAAAACTCAACTTAAGTGATTCAAAATTTTACTATTTGTAAAACTTGTCATATTTTAGTACTAGCGACGTGCGGCGTTAAAATATTACTTTAGTGCCAATCGTACAAGTTTAAAGAAATATATTAGTATTTATATTATTATGTAGTAGATATCACATTATTATAATAGAGAAGCATAGGATATAAAATTTTCCTTTTGCAATACAACAATCAGGACATACAATAAGGTTTTCGGCTAATTGGTATGCACTACAAATGTTAAGAAAACCTTCATTATAAAGATCATGTTAAGATGACGGTTTGTGAAAACGCTAGGTAATACCAATTTGCCGAAAATCTTTAATTTTATGTCATAACTGTCACCTTGTTTGTGATACATAATAGCCCTGAATATTCTACTAAGTTTGTTTCCCAGCTAGTTTTCATAATATTTAAGTTCGTTGGACATTTATAGTGGTTCAGTTATATTTCTCTTAAAAAAACGTTAGAAAAGATTTTAGTTCCGTTTAAGTTTACCTTTCGTTGTTTGTTCTTTTTCTGCAGTCTGTTATTTTGTTTAATTAAGCTAAGAGTATATTTAGAGTTTGAAAAGTTGTTTTAATTTAAATTTTAGAAAGAAAGTTTGTTGTACTCATATTCTAATTATAATATTCTTTATAAAAATAATACAAGAGTGAATACCTAACCATAGAAGGAAAAGAGGGCGACCAAAAAGGAAATGTGGAAAAAAAGAATAGATAGTTCTATGAGAAGCAGAAACTTGATAAAAAAGTTGAAAGACAGTTTGAAATAGAGTTTATATAAAAAATTACAACTACGTATTTCAATCATTAACTTAAATAATCGAAATAACAAAAAACAAAATTCCTATTTTAAAATATATAGTAAACTTTAAAATTGTATTTTACATGCGGCCGAACAAAAAGCTTTAGCATTAATGCCACACTCGCATAAAATTTTCTCTTGATCGCACGCAAACTTAAAACTAAAAGAAAAAGATTTATGACCCAAGATTAATGTCAATTTCCTCCGAATATCTGTATAAATAAAAAAAAAAGTTTTCATGCGACCGGCAACAACCTGGCACCAGTGGCGGTTCGTGGTGTTTAAAAAAATAATTTGCAAATATAATACATTAAAATAGAAAAATAATAAGCTTTATGTTCTCAATTTTCATAATTCAAATGAAATTTTTCAATATTTTTGCATAAAGCCCTAATATAAGCAAAAAACAGTAAAATAATTTTCTTTTAATCAAAAAAAAATATTTTGTTTGAATAACTTTTTTTGAAGCAAATAAATTTTGTTAAATTTAGGTCAAGTATTTTTGTTCAAACAGAGATTTGTTTAAATCAAAATAAGGTTTTATAATATATTTTATTGTAGTTAACCAAGAATGTTATAGTTGCGTGAATACAAGTAACTAAATTTTTTTGTTTCTTCTGTTGAGATGTTCTTTTATTTGAATAAATTTTTGTTGGACGAAGGAATTTTATTTCTATGGAACAGATTTTATTTGCACCCCGTTTCATTAACACCCGTCATAAATCTTGTAACACCCGTCCCAAACTTTTCTTGTAAAAAAATAAAATAAAAAATATTATATCCACAAAATACCGAGGTATCAGGTAGGAAGATTCCTTTAACTGTCCACTTAGCAATTCATTTTGTGACAAAAATTTGTAATTTAGCTGAACTTCGATGATTAGTTAACAAGGTAGTATATTTTGCAAAAGTACCCGTAACACCCGTCACTGAGCTTAAATCCATTATTGCATCTATAGGCATTAATAATTTCTATTGTGTTTTTTGTATAAAATTAAATAAAAATTTATAATGATTTTAATAAATTATACAAAATGTACACATTTTGTTCTAATTTAGTATTTTTAATGGTTTGAATTCATAGAAATGTAGCACCCGTTTCCTCGGAATGGCCCAATAGTCTTATTTTAAGTTTTGGATAAATATTGTGGAGAAAGTATCTATCGTTTTAGACCACAGTGGTGACTTGATGGGATCGCTAGTTGAGTTATGAGCGGAAATTCTGGGTTCAAATCCCGGACTCGGCAGAGTCCTTTCTTAGCTCAGCCCTGTGGTGAACATCAAACTGTGGATCGAAATACTAATAACTTACCTAACATCTTAATGGAAAACGGGGTACAATAAGCCTAGAGTTTCAGTACAAAGTGGGCATTAAACCACTACCCGTTCAGCTAATCTGTAAATCTATTGATAGATTTCCGAAAGATAGATATAACAATAGATATCAAACGATCGTTTGATAGCTTACTTAATCCAAAAATCTACTTTTTTACTTTTTTTTATTTTAATAGTTTAATTTAATAATAATCGTGAATTTTAGGAGAGGCTGATCCTTTCTTGCTTCCTCTGACGAACCGCCGCTACCTGGCACCTACCTAACTTGGTTACAACATATTTTGACGTTTGTAGAAGAAACTTATAATTTTTGTAAGAATATTTTGCACATAATATTATAGTATATTATCTCGTAAGATGGAAAAGTCGAAAATCACTACAGTTTTCCTACTAGACATACACCATTAATGAGTCCACTAGATGCAAAAGTGTGTATATGACATTCAAGTTGTTTTGAGATATTTACACAAAACTGTTATGAGGAAAGGTATCAAAGATTCTTCCAGCATATTTTGTTTGTCATAATGTGTAGTGCATTTTGAAGTCAGAATGACAATTTTTTTACCAATATTTTGATTATTAACCGTGGAATTTTAGTATCAAGATTGCATACACACAGTTTTACAACTGAACCATGTTTAATGCACAGCTTTGCAGCTGAAGCATTAGGATTAATTTAATGTTCTCCATCTTAGAATTTATCTACTGATTTCTAAATAGTAATTAATAGCATACACTGATATTTAAAAGATGCGCATTTAAATAACAAAAACAACGCCACCAATAACTCATTTTAGAATTTTTTGCATATACTACACACATTAAATGTGACGATTTCTACAGAAGTTATCGTTAAAACATTACGACACAGTTTTAAAATATTATAAAATTATAAAAGTACAGCTCTTAATAAAAGAAACTCTTGTGATGAAACAAAAACAGCAGTTGTCTTCCTGTCAACAAAATCATCCTGAAGATGGCTTAATAAACCGAAACCGGTCGACATCTACATAGTTTATGTTAAGAAAAACTTTCATGCAATTTCTTCATTATTTTATCATTTGAAGACAAAATATCAAATTTTATTTAGGGAAAATAAATATACTCAATTTGTCACACTTCCCACAATAAGTAAAAATTTTTTCGAATAATCAAAATACTACGCAAGTATTATTTGTTTCAAACAAAAATGTTTTTGTTTTCACAAAAGACCGGCTTTTGTGAAAGCGATTAATTGTTTCCCAACAGTATATTATGATGGTGTTCAATGAACTTGATTCACAAGAAAAAAAATATAATTTTTTCATTTCATTCAATTTATTTATATAAAATAATTTTAAAATACTTATTTTATCAATTATTTTTGAAAAACAAAATAGGTAGGAATTAAAAATTCAATATATTGTAATTCTTAATCGAATTTTTCTGATTTTTTGACAAAATACACTATTGATTTAATTTGGAATACATCTTTTCCTTGTCAACTTATTTTCAAATATCCAAATTCTAAATTTTGCGATTGGAAATAAAAAAAAAAAAGAATTGGTGTACAAGATTATGGTCTGGTGTTTATCCGTTTCTAAGCACTTCTCATTTATTATTAAAATTTCGTTCTGTTGCAAAGATTATAAAAATTTACAAACATTTTAAATTTAATATCTGTCAAAAAGTTGTTAAAAGTTATAGTGATAAATCATTAACTGAATCTTGACTTACAGAGTTCTCCGATTGTACGATAGAGTTACCGGTAGGCACCAGTAAATCACTTTTAATATCGATAAATTACTTTCAACTCCAGTCAATCGCTGGTAAAAGCGGTATAACACTTTCAACATGAAAATCATAGTTTATTAACTTGTGCTGTAACGCAAATACGTATTGAACAGCAAAAGATCAAATTTTTCTATTATTGAAATAACTAAACATGTCGGGCCAAAGTGTCGTTCTTCCTAAATTGCAATATCTGCGCATTCTAAATGATATTTCATACAATTACTGAGATTGTGCAAAATTGGTTGCTTTTGTTGTAAAAAAGTGAAAGATGCACACAAATAATTAATGTCTGAAACCGGTGAGTCTGGCGGTATTCCTTTCAATACACAATACCTCCCAGTGCCTCAGTAATTCGTCACGATCGGAGCAACATGCTATGTGACATGGTAATTAATTTAAAATTGAATTATAAATATAAATGAATTATTATTTTGATAAAATAACTAAAAAGCTTTTTCTAGTTATTTTAGTAATGTGACATATGCGATGCATTCGTATTTTTATGCTTTATTTAAGATGAACTTGATGCACAGCTTGCATTGTTATCATTGTTATATTTATTAGATCAATAATTGAAATAGCAGAGAGAATGGACTATTGTTCATTATTAGTGCTATTGCTAACAATAATAATTAATTTTAAACTGACGAGAATTTATCTTTTCCTATTTTTAGTCGACTGGTACCATACCCCAGTAATAAATATATCAAAAATTTCAAATAAAATGAAAAACTACTTAGCTTCCAATGCGCCTGATGGGCGTGGTTGGCAGCGTAGAAATGATTTTAATAATCAATTATTTCAACAGTTTACATTGTTTTTGTTACTGTTCAAATAATCATAAGTAAAAAAATTTGATCAAGTCTTTGTCACGATTGAATCATGAACATTTTTAAGTAGCAATTTTGGGATCCAATTGGAAAACAACAATAAACTTTTCTAATCTCTTGATCTACTTACTTAAACTTTTAAACTAAACTTGTATTTTACATTTAAAACGTCAAAATTTCATCTGGAATTGACAGAGAAATTCTAGAATTTGTTTTGCACTACTCGTTCTAGTTTTGTTTCATCTTAACGAGTAAACTCCTAAAACTGTTAAAGTTGAAAGTTTGAAACTTTCTAATTTAGTTGAACATTGTTAAAGCTGTGCGATATGTGGTCCTAGAGATATCTAGTCGAAATGTGGCTAGTATTAGAAATCAGTATAAATAATTAAAATTTAATCAAAACTATGGAGGACCACAAAAACAGTTAATTAAATTTGAACCACGAGAGTTCTTAATTAAATTGAGATTACAATAAAATCGAAAAATATTTAACTTGGCGATTATAAATTTAATTTAAATTTTAATTTCGTTGGAATTTATTTGAAGTAAAATTTATGCATTTATTTAAAAAATTTAAATCACGAAAGTTGTTATATTTTACTAAACGCTTAATTCGTGTTAAACTTATTGTTATTCAGATGGTAGAAGAGTGTAATGGTTAAATGTTAAATTAAAGCACTTGCGGATGAAAACCACATTAAACTGAAACAGTAAACCAATTTAAATGTAAGCATCCAACTACTTTTATTATTATTTAATTAAAATAAACACTGGAAGAACACAATTTTCTTAAAATTAAATTTCGCTAAGAAACTTTACTCTTAAACACAAAGCCTTCAAGTTTTCGTCAGGAGAACACCTAAATCCCAGCTGCATAATTAAAAATCTGAACAATTAATCCGCATTTTTTTAATTTTCATAGCTCAGAAAAATTTTAACAAATTTTCGATGGAGTAACTATAAATTCTCAACTTTTATCACATATGATACAGGATCATGAAGTCAACTTACAGCATTAGAAGGACATTTAAACGCTTCGAGGCTTAAACGCTCAATCGATTGAGATAGGTTTCTGCAACATTGTTTTTATTCGATGCTTTAACTCAAACGAAATATTCTCTTTGTGAAATTATGGAATTTAACAATACACTATAGCATTTAGACTTGTCTCATCTCTTCTATGTATTTCTGATTCGTGCATACACACTAACGCGATTTGTTTTGTTTTGTCCTCATTATAATTTCTTTTGTTTTTCTTCGGAAGCTAAAACTTAACTATTACTACAAAACTTTGCATAATATTAAAGAAAAGATTAAAAATGTGCATTTTGAAAATGACAATGAACATAATTTATTATTATAAATGATAAATTATGTTCCGGTTCAAAAATACAAATTTTAAATTTAATGTTTACCTGCTACGTACAAGCAGCTCTATATGAAAATTATATTTTTTTGAAATAATCGTTTAGCACAACAAAGCAACCTTAACAGTTCCTGGTAAAAAATTTAATATTTTTTCGTTTTTATTATTCAATAACAAATAACTCAGCAATCAATCACGTAAATGCGTAGATAGCAACACATTTTCGCACCTTCTCGATTCTAACGACCAACAATCAATTCAACTTTTATTATGATTCCCTCTTCTCGAAAATGCCTACCCGTATAGCGTTTTTATTGCAAAAATACCCGATTATTGTTGCATAAAATTTAAAATTATGGGCTAAAAATAATTTCCTATAAATAATCATTTTGTTTATTTAATCAACGAAAAATTATGAAAAATTAATTTCAATAAAAGCGATTTCGTTTCCCCATTACCATTAAAAGCATTTAAACCGGTTTAATTAAAACTTGATGATAACAACTTTTCATTAATTTCATAGGCACATAGAACGATTTAATCTATATGAAATTTGCTAAAACATTACAATTGAATTTATGCAATAAATAATAAAATTTAGTGGATAGTATGTATTTATTAAGATATAGGGTGTTTTCAACGTGTATATATTACTAAGTACAGTGGTGTAAAATATAGCAGAACGGTACTAATTAGCATTTGAATCTATTGAATCTCATAACGGGGTTAATATTATTTAATACAAATTTTAGTGCGACCTTTTTACCATCAAATTAAAAAATTTTAATTGTTCTTGCAGTAAAATTTCATGTAGCAAATCTTGTCCATCACTTCCGCTATAGACAGAGCTAGTGATATAACTATTAACGTATTAACACTTAGGGCTTCACACAAATAACTAAGATATTTTACTTTGGGTGTGGTAAGATTTTTTTGATCTTCCTTTGGAAAGAAAGAAAATTTTTACTTACCTTTTCAGATATCTGAAATTATCTATATAATTATCTATATAAAAATAAAAATATTTACTGATAATTTTGTTTGTTGCCTCGAGAAGGCAAATCCTATTCTAAGAATGTGCGATTTACTTACTTGCAACAAGATAATAAAATCTGAATGTTGAGAGGCAAATGTTATATAACCAACACTATTTGCTATAAACTACTGCTAGAAATTAGTTAGTAGAACATTTGTAATAAATCTTAAAATAAACTATAATTTAAGCCTTTCTCTTAATTACATATACCTGCAATACCTAGCTGCATTTAACAATACTGATAAGTTGCACATTTTGCAGTGAGAAACTAAAGTGAGATTGCTCGTTCGGAACTGTGTTACAACTATTACAATCATATTAAAAGTATTTTTGTAAGTAAGATAAAGTATTAATTACTTAATGTTAGATAAATATATAAATCTTAACTTGTGAGAATAAATAATATTAAAAACTCAATAACAAGTTAAATCAAATAATATAATAAAAATTATATTTGAGCTTTCAGCGAAAAATTTCCGACGAAAGCGATAACCATCTCTGAAAACTAAAATATGATTTCTATTATATTATTTGTTTTAACTTGTTATATAGAAGTTTTTTAATGTTATTAATGTTAGATATTATTTTTAAATAATTATTTTTGTTCATTAAAGTATTTTAGTTTTTATAAATTTAGTGTTGGATAGCATCCGTGACCCGTGACAACCAATTGACTTATATTGAAGTATAATAATTTTATTATATTATGTATACTATGTAAAATATACTATATTACAATATGTTTAATTAAGTACGCACTATTCCTAATTTGGTAATCCTTTGAAACGATTAATCAAAATCGATTAAATTAACAGCATTGTTCATGCTTGATGGTGTAAAAGAAACAATTCGGCAATGCATTCTATAGTTATTGACAAAACATTACTCTTCAGTAGATCAAATCTTAGTATTATATATAAATATAATCTTTTTTACATAAAAAAATTACTCTTTACAATTTTATTAATCTGGTTGTAAAACTATGCATTATTATTGTGATATCTGTAATCAGAAGCGACTACCCTAAATATACTATAAATATTTATAACTTTAAATGCAAGACATTTAAATTTAAAAATTGGATAAAAGAAAAGATAAGTTAGATGTCGACCGGTTTAGGTTGATCAGATCATCTTTCCGTCAAATTGTAACATTTTCAAATAATTACTCTAAATATAAATTTTCATATTAGAAGAAGATTGAAGTATTTGTCAGGAAACAATTTAAACTGAAATAATATTGTTTAAGCACCATGATTTCTTTAGCAAAAGTCAATTTTTTTATTCATATTTTGTATAAATTAAACTATCTATAAGGATATCAACCACTTAACTTTACTGTTTATTATTGATCTGATTGTATATGTTGATTTGTATTGATATTAATTCTTGCTAGCCTGGATCATAAAGAAGTATCTTTGTTTGTATTACCGCTTGTCAATCTAAATCTTTACACTCCTTGAGATGCGAGTCCCCCGAGTAACCGCTTTGCCGCTAGAGCGGTTATGCAGAAAACTTTGATGAAACCTTCTATGTTGACAGCTTGAAACTAATAAGTAGCCAATTTTACGTTTTATAAAGTGCTGCAAGCAATATTTTGCTAATTTTAAATTTACGCATTTTGCAAAAGGAAAAATTTATAATGAAATAAGTTAACAAAAATTAGGTATAAATTTCTGTTTTTTAAATTATGAAGAACGAATTCTTCTACTTGACCAATTTAATAATTTTGTGGATGTCATAATTTGATTATAGGTAATTACTACATAGTAATGCTGCACACTAGTCTGTTTTTTAGTATTTTTCAGTATAAAGATATTCAAGTGCCCTTTGAAAAAATGGTGAATAGAGACATCCTTTTATCATATTTTAATTTATCATCGATTTTTTTATTATTCTACTGCATGAAGTAACTGGATCCGTTCCGACCACAGCATTAGTTGACGGAGTAAACCACTTGCACTAATTGCGATGCTTCGATTGACAAAATCAGAAGATGAAAATATTTCTTTTATTAAATTCCTTTTGGGAAATTTTATATTTAAAATTAAAATGCTCATAGTTGAAACGCTATGATTGATTACGATTCATATAGAACATACATTAGAAAATTGTCACTTATGACATACCGTCCATATGTCTATATGAAATAAATCTAAACAACGCTTTTATAACACAAATAAATTAATGCAAATATAAGAACAATCGTTAATCTTTCTATTGTTTATAAATTTATTCTATATTGCATTATATAACCCTTCATAAATAAATCCTATAGGTACAAAATAGAAATGTGTACACAAGCTTTCTTCCACTCATTTGCATAAACGCGAAATTTTTATCATATATTTTGACAATGACGAATAACTACAGATATTGAACACGGAATGCTGAAAAACATTTGAAACGGTTCTATACACAATTGTGCTGTTATATTAAATGTGTTGCCATTTTGCATAAAATTGTGTTCAAGAAAGAAACGTTTGTATGCTGAGTACTCTGTAATTGAGCTGAAGAACAAAACTGACATGAAAAATGTTTCAAATAAATTTTACATTTAAAAAAATTTATCTTCTTTGTGACAATTATATTATTAAAAGCAGATCCAAGGCGATTCAATACAAAGCTTTTCTGAATAATATTATTCAATCCATACATTAAATTTTGAATATTACTTTGATTTTATCTTTAAAGCGATATTTCGTATTCTAATATTTTAAATTTCTTTTCGTTTTATGTTTTGGCTGTTTTGCATTGATTCAGTATTTTAACCTTCCCCGTTTGAATATGTAGCACAATGCAGTATACATTATGCTATAGCATAATTCCTATTTATAACTCCACAATAGTCAACAGGGTTGTGAAATAAATACAGGCTGTGGCAAAAAGTTGAATTATTTTGAAAAAAAAAGGTATTCAGGCGAGGTAGCCTGGGCGTGGTCGACCCAGTAATAGTAATATACATAATATGTATAAGCATTCTTTACAGAGTTAGACAACCGTATCAATTAAAAGCATGTGATTGGCTTAACATCAGCCCTGCGTCGTAGATATTTTATAGCACTTATTGTTTTTGCTTAATATATTTTGTTAACTTTTCATAACCTCAAGCCTATTAAACATATTTTTAGAGCGTTTGTTCTGTTCTAATTTTATTATTTGAGAAAGTACAAAACTCACTTAAACTTTTAATTTCATAACTTCATAGTTGGTAAAAGTGTATACACAGTAATCTACAAGCTTTAAGGAGGAATAACATGTTTTCGAAGTAAAGAAGATATGGCTGTACTATTATGTTTCATAATCACAGTTCACCTTTTAGCAGGCACAATTAGAGTTTAAGTAGTAAAAAGTAAAAAAAAAAGTTAACGAGTTTTTAGTAATAATGAAATAGTGAATTATCTTTAACAGACCTGCGACTGTATTTTATTATATGCAGCCAAGTTTTATAGAGTTTTTGTGGACGAAACTGAAAATTTACAATTTCGCTTCACAGAATTTTAATGGGAGTGCGACATCTATTCATACATAACATAAAGCTAAGTGTCTTCATTTACTCAATAATAAAAAAACTAAAAATTGATTAAATACCATCCAATCAACTAGCTTCAATTTGTATGTAGCATTCAAAGAATAATCAATAAAAACCTTTTAACTGATAAAGCTGATATTAAATAATATATAATAATTATTTAAATACAAATTAACATGTAATATTATAATAATCGATTACTCTTAATACGGTCAAACTTTATTATTACTATAATATTTTTACTTTATAATTTTATAATTTAATGTAAAATGCCAAAATTAGTTTTATTTGTAAAAAAAACTTTTCTAGAAAATGAAACCAAAAATTAATAATAATTTTCAAAAAATAAATGATTTGTGAGCAAGTACTTTAAAAACTAAGTTTGTTAGCAAAAGTCTTTTAAGTGAGTTTTTACGATTAGAAAATTATTCTTTAGTTACATTAAGCTTTTAAGCTAAAAGGAAACTTTTTCTTTTAACCACCTACTCTTGTGATTTATAGAAGTTGTTGAATGAAAAGTATCAATTGTGATTAATGAACTTAAAATGAGAAAAATATTGTGTCAAATGCCAATAATAAAGCGAATTTCACTTTAATATACATTTTTGTATGTTGCAATTTATAACAAAATTCTGTAACTTATATACTAATAAAAACATTATCAAGTCTTTGTTAGTAATTTCTAGTTTAATTGGTGACCAGTATCGCCCCAGGCCTCCAGGCTTCTTTTGACGAACAAACATATTTTTGAAAATATGTCAAAAAAAGGGCGAACACCAATTAATGTTAAAATGGAAACAAAAGCTTCATAATTTTCTAATTGGAAAATGAACAACCAATAATCTAAACTTTATTTAATCAAAAAAATTGTAATTTATTCATAAGGAACAATAATGCAATATACGAATCAAAAGCTTTAATAATATTTTTTATTAAAGTTTAGAATATTAAAGAATTGCTACATAAGAAAGATACATTCTGACATATTTACATTATTATGTTGATCATCATCATGTATGGGTAAAAATAGCTAACATTGTAAAATTTTAATGAAAAACAAATTTTTATATTTTCTTTAAATTAAAATATAAATTTGAAGTTACATTTGTGTACTGATTATTTATGCATCTGCGATTTTTCAAATTAAAATATTTACTGCTTTTAATATTTTCTTGCTTTACATATGAAAGCGTACTGTTTACTTAAATTTAATTTTAAAATTTCAAAGAAAAATAATGCAAAATGAAATGAAAATTACCAAGTTTAATATTTATGAATTTTTTTAATGAAAATTTAGTAAATGTATAAGAAACGTGAAAGTGAAGATTTCAAGTTTAATATTTCCCTAGAGCTACTGAATTTTTTTATGTAAAGTTGGCTCCTATTTTCCACTCTTTATTAAAATCTAAACTTTGAAACAATAATAGTAGTTTTAGCGATATGAAGCGTTTTTATAGCTTCGGAAACATTCGCTAAACTTGATATTGAGGAAATATGTAAATATGATTAAAATTTTTAAAAAATAAAAATGGTTTCAACGAATAATAAAACTGTTCAGTAAATCCGATGTAAACCACTATTATTACTTAGCACGTTTCAATTTTATTAATTTTTTAAAAATACTGTTTTCTTTGCGTTGTTTAATGTTTTAGTAAAAGAAAATATCTACGTATGTGCAAACACGTATTATGATTGTATAAAACTAGATTTTTCAAATTATATATTTACATTATGCTGAAACCTGATTAATTACGAATCAATCAACACAATTATTATTGTGCCTGCCTAGCTGGGAATGGGGGAAAGCTGTACCTTAGATATTGGTTCAACACACTCTAAAATTAGTTGACTATTTATCAATTTTAATATTACTTTTAACTTCTAATAACACTTAAAACGTCGTTTTTGATGAATTAATAAAAATAATAAATAATATTGAAAGTGTAGCTTAATGAATGAACATGATATGAAAAAATTTAATAAATTAAATGATGAAGAATATCGTAAAGCAATAATTTTTATAAGTTTTAAAACTTATTTATTTCACAAATATGATTTTAAACTATAATTAAGAAGATACGTAGAAATAAAATATTGGAATAAACCTTCACAATTGGTTTCTTCGTTAGAAATTAATCTATGTAGCTATCAAAGTAAAGTATTTACTTACTATTATTATGTCTGATGTTTCAGATTAGATGTGAAGCTGACTAGCATTATAAAGAATAATATGATTTAAAAATGACTAAAATTAATAATTTTAGAAAATTTCGAAGTCTTATATCACAATATACATATAACATCATCAAGTAATGAATTTATAAAGTAAAGTAAAATTCCACGGGTAAAGCCGCGAATCAAAATGTCGATTAATTACATAATTTAGACAAATTTAAATAATCTTTAAAAACTTAACTAAAACTTTCTCATTTTAAAATTATAGTTTATTTAAACTCGGTATCGAATCTTAAAATAACAGTTTAGTTTTAAAATCCACTGCTACAACCTTTACGATATAACAACCATTTGTTTATGATAAGATTCAAACAATGAGATTGTTTTCAGCCAACTGTATATTTAGCAATTTAAATTGATAAATAATAAATTTAAATGTAGATATACTGAATAGAATTTTATTATAGCGCAGATAATTTAATTAATTATAATTTTATTCCATATTTGTGGTTAACCTACCAATATTTCTGCTTTTTGGTTCCTAAAGTTTAATATTTACCTTGTTTATTAACGTAATGCTGTTTTATATGCAGTCGCTGTGCAGTGGATGGTATTACTTACATTTGTTTGTAATATTAGCAGTTGAATTACTTATATGGTTGCACTTAAAAAAAATTAAAATTGCTTTTTGTTATTGTGTATAATAATTTTTATTATTTTTCGCTGTTAAAAATATTATTATTAACACATCAGTACATACTAGTGAACTTACTCGCTCTCGTTTCTGCGAGCCGATAATAATAAGAAGTTCAATTTGTTCTTAGGAAGAAGTTTTTACCAGATCTTTTAAAATTATTCTCTCGTGTGACTAGACACAATTATTATCTAATTTTTTTGGTTAAAACTGGTAATGGTAGCTTTGGGAAAAATTCTTCAGCATAGTACAAATTAATTTTTTGTATGTGCTTGAGTATAATATACTTAATGCATATAAAATTTTAAATTTGAAACATTTGTTGTTCAGCTTTTGCCTGTTCTGTCTGCGTTTGCATTTAATTTTGTTAAATTGCAAAAATAGTTTCAATTTATGTCACAAGTTGGTTTCACAAGAGCAAATTACGTAACTCTGTTTGACCGCAAAGCATTTGGTAGTCAGCAAGATAATAGAAGTTTTGTACAAATATTAGAATTTCAGTTATTATTATAATTTTTGCGTATGTAAATCAGAGACTTCTTTGAATAATCATAGCAAAATTGTTAAAATAATTCAATCCGTTAGTAAAAGGAAAGTTAAATAGGCTAAGAAAATTTAAGCATAGTTTCGCTACATTACTTTCTCTACATTCATATTTTTCATCCTACAAAATATGTAAGAAAATTTTGAGTAGATTTAATTTAACGATTTTACGGGAAGTTAAATGTAAAATTAATGTAAAAGCCTTTCCGGTCAGTGAATATAATTACAAAATAGCGTAAGATGTTATCTGCAAATTTAATTAATAATTTATTTTAAAGCATGTAATTTAAAAAATTGAAAGGCCTAATAAATGATGAGCAAAGAAGTAAATTAATATAAAGAAGTTATAAATCAAATATATCAGAAATTGATGTATTTTTTTTAATCGTGACAAAGTAACATCCAAATTTATATTGCTCCATTCTCAATTTATTTCAAAATGTAAATGTAAATAGTACCATGCTGTTCCTTTTTGTAAATAAATGTTTATTTAATGAATATTCATCAAGTTTTTAATAACTTATTAAAAGAGTTTTGTGGTTGTGCGCTTTTACGGTAGATATTGAGTTTCGTGAAATTTTGTTTTTATTAATGTAAATGATTTTTTTACAAGCAATAAGTTTACTGAGGTACACTCATGAAATAAATTTTTGAGATTTTGTTTGAAAGGTTCGAAAAAATTCAATTTAGTCAAGATAAGCAAGAAAGCAGGTGGGGTTGCTAAATATATTTACGAATCAAATATGTATTGAGCAGTAATTCATTAACTATTTATAAATTTAAATATTCTGATTATACTACTCATCTATTGTAAATTTCTCGATATAAGTGTGGTGTACAAAGCAAAGAAAATTGAGGTGATTCAGATTTCTCAGTTTTAGTGTATTCTAGTATATTATGACAAGTTTCTACAGTGAAATACCGCACCACTTAATTATTAACTTTCTTTATAAACTTTGACTATTTTGACAACTGCTTTTCAAGTGTTTCAAAATATAACTTAGATTAATGATAATGTACGGGTCTTAAAATTTTAAAATATTGGTAAAATTATTAGTAGCATCGAGTTCGTAGAAGTAATACTTCTTCAAAATTGATTAAAATATTAATATATCAGCATGTGCAACTTTTGCTTTTTGAAGGTTTCCCAATTATACCCGTTTTAATGGTCATAGCAAGATAGGGACCTCAAGCTAACTAAAAATTGACTTTCCAAGCTCTTTTAATATATTTATTATTATGGATAGATTAATTACTCTTGTCAAGTAAGTTTTACAAATGCGAGTCGAGTGGAACGAGCCGAACAAATGGAAAACTTGCGTTGAAAGAAAAGTTACCTTTCCATCTAAATAAAACATGTTACATTTTCTCAAAACAATCAAAATCCAAAACTTAAACTCAAAATAATTTTGAGACAAATAAAATGCGCCGCAGGTAAAAATTTTGTGTTTTGAAGGTCAACCGCGCTTAGATGAAATGGAAAATTTTGTGTTAATGTAAACTTCGCTGATTTAAATTTTGTTGCTTTAATTCTTTTGAGGCTCCTAAAAATTTGGAGGCCCGGGACTGCAGCCCCCTTAGCCACCCCCCTTTAATCCGGCTTTGTATGAGCATCTAAAAATGACGTTTGTACAATACACCCGGAACATGACGCCATTTTTACATAACACCGAAAAATTTATGTGCGAACATAAATCAGTCTATTCGACTAGTTTAATGTAAAATATAAAGAAAATGCTATATTTATATACATTGTATTAATCTTTTTTTGTTGAATAACTAATAATAACAGCAATTACAAAAAAATCAAATAAAACTTTTTTTTATGAAACTTTCACTCGATGTTCGAATCACATACAAATATTGTGACTATTGACCCCGTGTTCTAATAAAAGTTAGCTACCAACATGAAAAAAATTTGACACGAGCCAAACTGGCCAATTGGCATAGCATATGGAAAAAATTTGAGTGTCTCACATCTGGAGCCGTCTCATACCTTACATAAATACACACGCGCGGAATGGCGTAGGAACGAAAGATCAATAATAGATTACATACTGTTAGAAAAGTCGTTAAGGAAATCGATCATTGACATTAGAGTTCGTAGAGGCTACAAAATAGGCAGTGACCATCTAATGCTTGTAGGAAAAATAAAAGAAGTAGGTCCGGTAGAAACAAAGGTAAAGAATACAAAAAGGAAAAGTCAAGAAATTATCAGAACCTATAAATTGAAGGAAGCGAGAATAGCCAAAGAATACCAAGAAAAACTGGAAGAAGAATTTTCACACCCAGCAGCAATAAATGAAGACAACCTGGAAGAAAATTGGAAGATGTTTAAGGAAGCAATAATTAAAGCGGCCAAACAAGCGTGAGGCACAACAAGAACAATAAAAAGCAAAAAGCAGACAGCATGGTGGAATCAAGAGGTCAAGGAAGAAGTCAAACATAAGAAAATAAAATGGAAGAAATTTTTGAGCCAAAAAACGGAAGCAACTTACCAGGAATATAGAGAACAGAGATTAAAAACAAAACAATTAATAAGTAATAAGAGAAAACTTGCCTGGGAAGAATTTGGGAAAGAAATGGAACGAAACAAGAACGAAAATCTAAAACTGTTTTACAGAATAATGAAAAACCTGAGAAAAAGTAAACAAAGCCCATTAAACCAGATAAAAGACAAAAGTGGAAATATATTAACTGATGAACTAACCATAATGGCAAGATGGAAGGAATATTTTGAAAAACTACTGGAAGCGAATAAAACAAAAGATATAGTAGACACTAAAATTGTAACAAGGATTGAAAACAAATCAAATCATATCACGCTAGAAGAAATAAAAACAGCAATTAAAAGACAGAAAACAGGAAAAGCTGCAGGACATGACGACATTAAGCCAGAAATGTTAAAATATCTTGGTGAAAATGGACTCTTGATGCTACACAAAATGTTTAACTTGGCATGGACCCAAGAAAAAGTCCCGAAGGACTGGGAAGTAGCGGTGATATTGCCAATATTTAAGAAAGGGGATAACCGAGTATGCGCCAACTACCGGAGAATTTCATTACTGTGTACAGCAGCTAAAATATATGAAGCAATTTTGGAAGCACGTTTAAGACAACTGATCGAACCAACTTTAGATGAAGCGCGGAGTGGATTTAGAAGAGGGCATGGCACTAACGATCATATATTTACTATTCGACAAATCTCAGAAAAAGAGTTATCACACGGCAGATCCTTTTGCATGTGTTTTGTTGATTTGGTGAAGGCATTCGATAAAGTACCTAGAGACACAATTTGGAAAATTCTGCGAGAGAGAAAAATTGATGAAGAACTTATACGAGCAATACAAAGTATCTACTCCAACACAAGGAACTACGTGCGAACGGGAAATGCAATATCGGACGTATTTAGCACAATAGAAGGAGTGAGACAGGGTGATGTTATGAGTCCGCTGTTGTTTATTGTCCTAATGGATGATATAATTAAAGAAAACGCAAAAATTACTAAAAAGATACTGATCGGTTACAGAAACATGAAAAGAATTGAGATTTCGGAATGTGCTTTTGCAGACGATTTGGTAATATTTGCAAGGAATGAGAGAGAACTGCAACACAATGTAAATGTCTGGGTAAAGAGTTTAAAAGCAAGAAATTTGGAAATAAACATCCAAAAGACAAAGGTTATGGTGATAGATAAAGAAGAAAGAACTGCTGATATTAGAATAGGAAATAAAAGAGTACAACAGGTCAAACAGTTTAAATATCTCGGAGCAATGGTTGAAAGCAATGGAAGTTACGAGGCAGAAATTAACAACAGAGTGGGATCTGCTGCAAAGATGTATCAAGCATTGAATAGAACTATCATAAACAAGAGAGAAATATCAAAACAAACAAAGTTGACAGTCTACAAAACGGTTTATCTTCCGATACTGACATTCGGATGCAAAACCTGGCTTATAAACTCCAGAGCGAAGAGCTAACTGGAAGCTACTGAGATGAAATACCTGAGAAGAGTGGAAGGACTGACCAGATTAGACCGAATAAGAAGCAATGAAATCAGAGATAGGTTGAATATGGAATCACTGACGGTAAAAATAGAAAGACAGCAACTTAGATGGTTCGGTCACATCAATAGGATGAGAGAAGATATCCCAACGAGGCAGACGTGGTTGGCGAGAACAAGTGGAAAAAGAACACGAGGCAGACCCATGAAAACATGGAACGACAACATACGAAGAATACTGGAAGAAAAAGGAATAACATGGAAGGAAGACAGAAAACTCGCAATTGACAAGGAAAGGTGGCGCAGATTTATAAAATAATATTTTTTATACATAAATAACAAGTAGATACAACAAACCTCTACACTTTAGGGTATAATGAGGATATAAATTTGATTATAAATAAATATTTTAGTATTTACTTAAGTAAGTACTTATAGTAATTACTTATATTAGTAAAAAAATCACTAAATAAGAATATTTTATATCTTTCGGATAGTTTTCAAGTTACCTTACAATTTGGCCAGATAAAAATTTTTGAACACTTCACCTGTCAGGTTTCACATTTAAGTTTAAGTTAGTCTGACCTACTAGTTAAAATGACGCTAAATTTTAGTTTTAAATGTAATACCAACCGTACTATTCTTCAAGTAGTTAATCGTTGCATAAAATTCGAGGAAAAGACCCAACTGTCTTACTTAACCATTAAAAAGCTCAAGTAAAGTAAACGTCAAGTAACTACTTGACGTATAACTTAAATATGAAAAGATCGGCCCTTGGGTAAATTAAAATTATTGTAATTTAACTAAGGTAAGATGACATGATTTAATCGGTCAACTATTTTCTATTTAAGTTGGTAATAGTTATTTAATGATTTTAAGTTATATAAATGCTAAAGTTAATATTAATATTAAATATTAATATTATATATATATTATATATATTATATATAATATATTAATATTAATATTAAATATTTTTAATCCAGACCTGTTTATATGTTAATTTTGTCTTTTTTTGAATTTTTTGAATTTTGATTTTCTACGTATTGTATTATTCTTATATTTTTTTAAGCTAAAGTTAATGTTTGCATACATTAATTTTTAGATTACGGATTAAAAATTCATATTTACATAATTTACATAAAAATATTTTTAGGATGTGTATAACATAAATAAAATCCAAACAGTGTTAATGAATGAATACTGCAATAATTATCCTGTCACTACACAGAGAGTAGTTTCCGTAGTCTGAGAAGAAAATATGCTAGTCATCGTAACTGCATCTCCCGCTTAAGTTTAAAAAAGTAGACATAATTCTTGCGTGTAGCGTTACATGACTTGGTACTTATCGCAATAAGGGCGTATGACAAATGTGAAAATTTTAGTTGCGCCAGTCCATTGAACGATAATAGCGTGCAATTTAATTGGACACCGTGATAAATCAAAAATTAAAACGCGTTGGTACAATTAATTTTTAGTTTATAAAAATTTGTTTTAAGAATTACTGATATCTTGAGTAGCGTTTAAAAAATACATTTTTTTAAAGCTTATTAGCAGGAAATAACTTTGAAGCTCGGTTAAAATATAAATTAAATTGAGCAATTTTTTATATAAAAAAAAATTTGAGTTTTCAAAACAGAATTATATGATCCACTAATTGTGGTGATATTTCTCAAGCTTCTTTTAAGTTAATTTGATACTAACAAAAGCTTACTCGCAACAGAAGTAAGTTTAATTGCCTTTCAAAAGTTTCGCATTTGATAATAATCAACTCGAGTATATTGATATACATCCACAAAACAAGAGTACTCGCTCAACGTAAGAAATAAACCCGGAAAAGGAAAAGTAAAAATTAATAAAAGAATATTTGGTTTATGTAATAATCTAATTTAAGAAATTGTATTAAAAAGTGTTTTTTGTTAGGAACACAATTTTAAATTATATACCTTGTTTTTCAATTATTCCTGCAGGTAAATATAATTATATTTGAAAATTTAAACTTTATTATAAAGCATGTTTATAGTAATATGAGCAATGAGGAAGTTAAAGCTGAAGTTAAAGCTATGGTTAAAGCTGAAAAGCCAACTAGATATTTACGAAATTAATATAATATAAAGAATTTGAATATGCACATTAATAGTGAGTGGTAAACAAAACAATGACAAGAAAAAATGTTGTTCTTTATTTTCATAGCCTTCTTAGTTCACTTCTGAACATTTGTTTCTTTCTGTTAGAAATAAATTTTCTTATTGGCTGCTTAAACCGAATTTGAAAATGTATCAGTAATCTTTATAATTGTTATTGGTGACAATCATCAACAAAAATTTGTTCTTCTCAGATTAAACCGGCGCACTTTACTGTTAGCAATTGATCGCGTCAACTACTAAGCCATTGGCTGTCTCTCCTTATTAACCTAATTGTAATACCAATACTTAAGCTAATGTAAAGTATAAACTGTGCAAATATATGTGTCTGTAATGAAGAGAGAAATAAGTAAAAAAATTTTTTTTTAGAGTTTAACAACAAAAGTGGCGAAATGGCTGCAAGTGTATCATAATTTACTATTATCAAAGTAAACGAAGTGTGCAAAGATAGGTAAGTGTGGAGAGTTAGTGGTGAAAGATTAGTTAAGAAACTTTTTCCAGTTATATGCATAATTTCTATCCTACCCTATAAGGAAACGATGTTATTGGGTATGTACGTATTTACTTATGTAGATAAAGCCAGTAAAAGCCAATTATTGGTTCCAGGTAGTTACTATTGATTGGATAACTTTGTTCAATTACCCAAAGTTAGATAAATATTAATATAAAGAGCAAAACTTTCGAGTAGTTAACTATCGTTTTAATTAATTGAATACTTTACACTAGTTGTACACCACATTTTACAATCTATTAGATAGTAAACTTTGTCTACATAATATTATAATGTTGTGCCTTTGTGAAATTTTTGTTTATTATTTGTATAAAATTATTAATAAATTGTTATCAAGTAATTACGTCGACAACAAAAACATCGAAGCAAATACGCAGACAAGTAAATACGCCAACGCGCAGGCAAAAAACACAGCAAAATAATTTCACAGACGGAAAATTCCGTTTAAAACAGAGATCGGTACATGGGTTATAAGTTAAAAACCTTTTTTTTAATTAGAAGTTTCTTCTTAAAAAGTTAGATCTGTACGTACATAGATTAGTTATAGACTGTTCTTTTACTAAAAGTTTTGCTTAGAAAGAAAGATTTAATTAGGTTAGAAGTTATGAATAATTCTTTATTGTTTAATTTTGTCGGCGTACTTGCACCGCCGTTATTTGCTGTTTCATCCTTGCCTGTTAAAATAGATATCACCGTAATATAATATAAACGATGAAATATAGCCCAATTGAATATTAACCGATTTCAACAATATACCCATTAAGATAATAGAAAATCATAAATTAAACAAATAATCAAGCCCAGGTCGAAGAAGCTTTTTCAAGCTTTTTCAAACATTTTCAAGAAATCGGTGCTGATATGAGCATGCAAACACATCAATTAGCGATAAAAACGTTTCTGAATTTTTTATATTGAAAAAATTTTTTTTTTAATAAATTGAGTATAAAATAGTGTTTTATTAATAAACAATTCACCATTATTAAACATTTTTAATAAATAATCACCCCTCCCCTTATTTCAACCTATTCGAGCGCTTATTTTTCTTCCTTTTTTGTTATCACTTCAAATATCCCCTTCTTTTTTCAAAGTACTTGCCACCACAACCCCGAACAATATTTAAAAGATTCTCTCTTAATTTTCTTTTTAATTCATCGCCTGATGATGCCATAGTATGGTGAAAACGTTTGCGAATTTATACTTACAGTGTATTTTACATGTGTTAACTTAAAAATATTTTAGTTCTGAAAAGTGTTTAGTGCATTTTATGGGTTTTCTAAAATATTAATATGATTAATATCAAGTTACATTACTTGAACCACGTATCAATCGATTAAAGTATAAATATATTAAAATAATTTTTACAACCTTTTGTTAGAGTTTATTTTTAATCCGTTTAAATTTAACTATTCAAACCTAATACAATGTAAATACCGAATTAGGTACTAGATTAATTTTCAATTCACCTACGAAAATAGCAAATAAATAATAAATTTATTTTAACAAGGATTGTAATAAATTATTTGTTATCTCTTTAGTAACTCTAAGGCAGAATAATGAAATGATTTGTAATAAAATATTAAATTTCAAAGTAAGATTTGGTATTACAATAATATGTATTCTGAAATGAAAATATTAAGTGTATAAAAAGCAATTTAAAAATTATTCCGGTTTGATAGAAAAATAGATTGAGTGGAAAAATAAGTGAAGTCACGTAGGTATGTGTTTCTTTTATCAAATACAGGCGGTCGTAAAAGTAACCAGTTGTAATAATGAAAACACAGTAAATACTTCATTTAATATAAAAGTCTCATTGTAAGTTAAAGGAAAACACACACGAAAATAATTAAGTTTGCTCAAGTCGATATCTGCAGGATATTATGGGGTGCCAACGAAATTATATCTTTATCAAATAGTGAATTTTATTACTGAAATAATATCAGATGTTTGAGCTTCAATTATGCCAGTGAAGTATTAATTTAAATCTATTAACGTAAGTACACACTCTTCATAATACTATAAGCTACCATATTATTATTTTTTTTAGTTTAGTTCATATTTATAATTTGACAGTATAATTATCTAAAGTCACATTAAAGTATTCTTTTTTTTGAGAATTTCTGGTGAATAAAACATTTAGTTTTAGTTTAAAAGTAAACTTGCCTGAATGTATAACATCTGCTAGGTAGAATTTGTTGGAATAAATTCTGTAAAACCAACATTTTGAAACACATGAATATTACAATTTATATACCTGAGCTCAGTGAGAATACCTCCAAGATCAGACCATGAAACGTATGGCAAGCATTTATTTAAAATCGTTGCTAGAAGTAATGATCTGTGGTTTTATGGCGAAGTGAAAATTTTACATCATTTATTCTTTGTGCACGTGCACCGATGTTAAAAACAAATTCTTTATGAACCGGAAAAAAAGTTTGACGGCATTACAAATAGTGGTCTAACAATACTTTTAAATTCAAAAAATATAAGAATAATACAATACGTAGAAAATCAAAATTCAAAAAATTTAAAAAGGAGACAATTAACACATAACAGGTCTGGATTAAGAAAATTTGAAAAAATGAAAATTTCGTAATACGAAGTACAATATAACGTTATTTCATGGTTATTGCCATTCATCAGTTGTACGCATCGATTACGATTACATTGTAAAATAAGAAGAAAAAATTTTTCAAACTAAACAAAATTATCGACTAAATTGTACAAAATTGACTTACCATAACCTCCAAAGATTATCAAAACTGAACTTGTTACACGAGGTATGAATAATTTAAAAATGATTTGAACTAAGAAATTCGTTTACCTAGCACTGCTAGTTTGAAATCCGAAGGCACTGCCCTCTTAATATGATTTCTAAAAACTTTGAAAAAATTCAAAATTCAAAAATTTACCACGTTTTTTAACCGTGAGGCGTAAAACTAGAAAAAGAACTCAAAATAAAAAATTTTAAGTAAATTTGTGGTTTTTAGTATGTATTTATGGTTAAATTCAAAAAATATAAGAATAATACAATACGTAGAAAATCAAAATTCAAAAAATTTAAAAAGGAGACAATTAACACATAACAGGTCTGGATTAAGAAAATTTGAAAAAATGAAAATTTCGTAATACGAAGTACAATATAACGTTATTTCATGGTTATTGCCATTCATCAGTTGTACGCATCGATTACGATTACATTGTAAAATAAGAAGAAAAAATTTTTCAAACTAAACAAAATTATCGACTAAATTGTACAAAATTGACTTACCATAACCTCCAAAGATTATCAAAACTGAACTTGTTACACGAGGTATGAATAATTTAAAAATGATTTGAACTAAGAAATTCGTTTACCTAGCACTGCTAGTTTGAAATCCGAAGGCACTGCCCTCTTAATATGATTTCTAAAAACTTTGAAAAAATTCAAAATTCAAAAATTTACCACGTTTTTTAACCGTGAGGCGTAAAACTAGAAAAAGAACTCAAAATAAAAAATTTTAAGTAAATTTGTGGTTTTTAGTATGTATTTATGGTTAAATTCAAAAAATATAAGAATAATACAATACGTAGAAAATCAAAATTCAAAAAATTTAAAAAGGAGACAATTAACACATAACAGGTCTGGATTAAGAAAATTTGAAAAAATGAAAATTTCGTAATACGAAGTACAATATAACGTTATTTCATGGTTATTGCCATTCATCAGTTGTACGCATCGATTACGATTACATTGTAAAATAAGAAGAAAAAATTTTTCAAACTAAACAAAATTATCGACTAAATTGTACAAAATTGACTTACCATAACCTCCAAAGATTATCAAAACTGAACTTGTTACACGAGGTATGAATAATTTAAAAATGATTTGAACTAAGAAATTCGTTTACCTAGCACTGCTAGTTTGAAATCCGAAGGCACTGCCCTCTTAATATGATTTCTAAAAACTTTGAAAAAATTCAAAATTCAAAAATTTACCACGTTTTTTAACCGTGAGGCGTAAAACTAGAAAAAGAACTCAAAATAAAAAATTTTAAGTAAATTTGTGGTTTTTAGTATGTATTTATGGTTAAATTCAAAAAATATAAGAATAATACAATACGTAGAAAATCAAAATTCAAAAAATTTAAAAAGGAGACAATTAACACATAACAGGTCTGGATTAAGAAAATTTGAAAAAATGAAAATTTCGTAATACGAAGTACAATATAACGTTATTTCATGGTTATTGCCATTCATCAGTTGTACGCATCGATTACGATTACATTGTAAAATAAGAAGAAAAAATTTTTCAAACTAAACAAAATTATCGACTAAATTGTACAAAATTGACTTACCATAACCTCCAAAGATTATCAAAACTGAACTTGTTACACGAGGTATGAATAATTTAAAAATGATTTGAACTAAGAAATTCGTTTACCTAGCACTGCTAGTTTGAAATCCGAAGGCACTGCCCTCTTAATATGATTTCTAAAAACTTTGAAAAAATTCAAAATTCAAAAATTTACCACGTTTTTTAACCGTGAGGCGTAAAACTAGAAAAAGAACTCAAAATAAAAAATTTTAAGTAAATTTGTGGTTTTTAGTATGTATTTATGGTTAAATTCAAAAAATATAAGAATAATACAATACGTAGAAAATCAAAATTCAAAAAATTTAAAAAGGAGACAATTAACACATAACAGGTCTGGATTAAGAAAATTTGAAAAAATGAAAATTTCGTAATACGAAGTACAATATAACGTTATTTCATGGTTATTGCCATTCATCAGTTGTACGCATCGATTACGATTACATTGTAAAATAAGAAGAAAAAATTTTTCAAACTAAACAAAATTATCGACTAAATTGTACAAAATTGACTTACCATAACCTCCAAAGATTATCAAAACTGAACTTGTTACACGAGGTATGAATAATTTAAAAATGATTTGAACTAAGAAATTCGTTTACCTAGCACTGCTAGTTTGAAATCCGAAGGCACTGCCCTCTTAATATGATTTCTAAAAACTTTGAAAAAATTCAAAATTCAAAAATTTACCACGTTTTTTAACCGTGAGGCGTAAAACTAGAAAAAGAACTCAAAATAAAAAATTTTAAGTAAATTTGTGGTTTTTAGTATGTATTTATGGTTAAATTCAAAAAATATAAGAATAATACAATACGTAGAAAATCAAAATTCAAAAAATTTAAAAAGGAGACAATTAACACATAACAGGTCTGGATTAAGAAAATTTGAAAAAATGAAAATTTCGTAATACGAAGTACAATATAACGTTATTTCATGGTTATTGCCATTCATCAGTTGTACGCATCGATTACGATTACATTGTAAAATAAGAAGAAAAAATTTTTCAAACTAAACAAAATTATCGACTAAATTGTACAAAATTGACTTACCATAACCTCCAAAGATTATCAAAACTGAACTTGTTACACGAGGTATGAATAATTTAAAAATGATTTGAACTAAGAAATTCGTTTACCTAGCACTGCTAGTTTGAAATCCGAAGGCACTGCCCTCTTAATATGATTTCTAAAAACTTTGAAAAAATTCAAAATTCAAAAATTTACCACGTTTTTTAACCGTGAGGCGTAAAACTAGAAAAAGAACTCAAAATAAAAAATTTTAAGTAAATTTGTGGTTTTTAGTATGTATTTATGGTTAAATTCAAAAAATATAAGAATAATACAATACGTAGAAAATCAAAATTCAAAAAATTTAAAAAGGAGACAATTAACACATAACAGGTCTGGATTAAGAAAATTTGAAAAAATGAAAATTTCGTAATACGAAGTACAATATAACGTTATTTCATGGTTATTGCCATTCATCAGTTGTACGCATCGATTACGATTACATTGTAAAATAAGAAGAAAAAATTTTTCAAACTAAACAAAATTATCGACTAAATTGTACAAAATTGACTTACCATAACCTCCAAAGATTATCAAAACTGAACTTGTTACACGAGGTATGAATAATTTAAAAATGATTTGAACTAAGAAATTCGTTTACCTAGCACTGCTAGTTTGAAATCCGAAGGCACTGCCCTCTTAATATGATTTCTAAAAACTTTGAAAAAATTCAAAATTCAAAAATTTACCACGTTTTTTAACCGTGAGGCGTAAAACTAGAAAAAGAACTCAAAATAAAAAATTTTAAGTAAATTTGTGGTTTTTAGTATGTATTTATGGTTAAATTCAAAAAATATAAGAATAATACAATACGTAGAAAATCAAAATTCAAAAAATTTAAAAAGGAGACAATTAACACATAACAGGTCTGGATTAAGAAAATTTGAAAAAATGAAAATTTCGTAATACGAAGTACAATATAACGTTATTTCATGGTTATTGCCATTCATCAGTTGTACGCATCGATTACGATTACATTGTAAAATAAGAAGAAAAAATTTTTCAAACTAAACAAAATTATCGACTAAATTGTACAAAATTGACTTACCATAACCTCCAAAGATTATCAAAACTGAACTTGTTACACGAGGTATGAATAATTTAAAAATGATTTGAACTAAGAAATTCGTTTACCTAGCACTGCTAGTTTGAAATCCGAAGGCACTGCCCTCTTAATATGATTTCTAAAAACTTTGAAAAAATTCAAAATTCAAAAATTTACCACGTTTTTTAACCGTGAGGCGTAAAACTAGAAAAAGAACTCAAAATAAAAAATTTTAAGTAAATTTGTGGTTTTTAGTATGTATTTATGGTTAAATTCAAAAAATATAAGAATAATACAATACGTAGAAAATCAAAATTCAAAAAATTTAAAAAGGAGACAATTAACACATAACAGGTCTGGATTAAGAAAATTTGAAAAAATGAAAATTTCGTAATACGAAGTACAATATAACGTTATTTCATGGTTATTGCCATTCATCAGTTGTACGCATCGATTACGATTACATTGTAAAATAAGAAGAAAAAATTTTTCAAACTAAACAAAATTATCGACTAAATTGTACAAAATTGACTTACCATAACCTCCAAAGATTATCAAAACTGAACTTGTTACACGAGGTATGAATAATTTAAAAATGATTTGAACTAAGAAATTCGTTTACCTAGCACTGCTAGTTTGAAATCCGAAGGCACTGCCCTCTTAATATGATTTCTAAAAACTTTGAAAAAATTCAAAATTCAAAAATTTACCACGTTTTTTAACCGTGAGGCGTAAAACTAGAAAAAGAACTCAAAATAAAAAATTTTAAGTAAATTTGTGGTTTTTAGTATGTATTTATGGTTAAATTCAAAAAATATAAGAATAATACAATACGTAGAAAATCAAAATTCAAAAAATTTAAAAAGGAGACAATTAACACATAACAGGTCTGGATTAAGAAAATTTGAAAAAATGAAAATTTCGTAATACGAAGTACAATATAACGTTATTTCATGGTTATTGCCATTCATCAGTTGTACGCATCGATTACGATTACATTGTAAAATAAGAAGAAAAAATTTTTCAAACTAAACAAAATTATCGACTAAATTGTACAAAATTGACTTACCATAACCTCCAAAGATTATCAAAACTGAACTTGTTACACGAGGTATGAATAATTTAAAAATGATTTGAACTAAGAAATTCGTTTACCTAGCACTGCTAGTTTGAAATCCGAAGGCACTGCCCTCTTAATATGATTTCTAAAAACTTTGAAAAAATTCAAAATTCAAAAATTTACCACGTTTTTTAACCGTGAGGCGTAAAACTAGAAAAAGAACTCAAAATAAAAAATTTTAAGTAAATTTGTGGTTTTTAGTATGTATTTATGGTTAAATTCAAAAAATATAAGAATAATACAATACGTAGAAAATCAAAATTCAAAAAATTTAAAAAGGAGACAATTAACACATAACAGGTCTGGATTAAGAAAATTTGAAAAAATGAAAATTTCGTAATACGAAGTACAATATAACGTTATTTCATGGTTATTGCCATTCATCAGTTGTACGCATCGATTACGATTACATTGTAAAATAAGAAGAAAAAATTTTTCAAACTAAACAAAATTATCGACTAAATTGTACAAAATTGACTTACCATAACCTCCAAAGATTATCAAAACTGAACTTGTTACACGAGGTATGAATAATTTAAAAATGATTTGAACTAAGAAATTCGTTTACCTAGCACTGCTAGTTTGAAATCCGAAGGCACTGCCCTCTTAATATGATTTCTAAAAACTTTGAAAAAATTCAAAATTCAAAAATTTACCACGTTTTTTAACCGTGAGGCGTAAAACTAGAAAAAGAACTCAAAATAAAAAATTTTAAGTAAATTTGTGGTTTTTAGTATGTATTTATGGTTAAATTCAAAAAATATAAGAATAATACAATACGTAGAAAATCAAAATTCAAAAAATTTAAAAAGGAGACAATTAACACATAACAGGTCTGGATTAAGAAAATTTGAAAAAATGAAAATTTCGTAATACGAAGTACAATATAACGTTATTTCATGGTTATTGCCATTCATCAGTTGTACGCATCGATTACGATTACATTGTAAAATAAGAAGAAAAAATTTTTCAAACTAAACAAAATTATCGACTAAATTGTACAAAATTGACTTACCATAACCTCCAAAGATTATCAAAACTGAACTTGTTACACGAGGTATGAATAATTTAAAAATGATTTGAACTAAGAAATTCGTTTACCTAGCACTGCTAGTTTGAAATCCGAAGGCACTGCCCTCTTAATATGATTTCTAAAAACTTTGAAAAAATTCAAAATTCAAAAATTTACCACGTTTTTTAACCGTGAGGCGTAAAACTAGAAAAAGAACTCAAAATAAAAAATTTTAAGTAAATTTGTGGTTTTTAGTATGTATTTATGGTTAAATTCAAAAAATATAAGAATAATACAATACGTAGAAAATCAAAATTCAAAAAATTTAAAAAGGAGACAATTAACACATAACAGGTCTGGATTAAGAAAATTTGAAAAAATGAAAATTTCGTAATACGAAGTACAATATAACGTTATTTCATGGTTATTGCCATTCATCAGTTGTACGCATCGATTACGATTACATTGTAAAATAAGAAGAAAAAATTTTCATTTTTTCAAATTTTCTTAATCCAGACCTGTTATGTGTTAATTGTCTCCTTTTTAAATTTTTTGAATTTTGATTTTCTACGTATTGTATTATTCTTATATTTTTTGAATTTAACCATAAATACATACTAAAAACCACAAATTTACTTAAAATTTTTTATTTTGAGTTCTTTTTCTAATACTTTTAAAGTCTCTGAAAGAACTTTTCAAATCATTTACATAATATTCCCGATGAGGCGATAATGCATCACATTTAACTTTAATAAATAGTATTCCTAAATAATTTCGATATGATTTTTATTTAATTTAAATAATTTATAGTTCAATAAAGACTTTTGTAACAAATAAGTTTGTGATTATAACTCGAGGTTGCGTAGAGAGCGGAAATTCGGATAATCCGATTTGATGGAATTTCCTAGCCCAGCCTTCCGGTGAACAGGAACACTTCTGCGGTTACCATATTTTATATGTACGTCTACCTTGCCATGGTTGTATGTCGTATAACTCTTATGTAAAATAAAAATAACCAACAGAAACCAGGAAGTTCAAGTGACTAAACCGTGGCGTATAATATGGATTTACATTACTTACATAAAATTTTGAGAAGGTAGAATGTCGAAAATGAATGCTTAAAGTTATGTTATATCAAAATTGTTCGTCAACTACTAATCTGTATCTGCATTGTATTATAAATACTTATCAACTTATCTGCATTTCCATGCCCAGATATGTACATACGTTATTGATAATATCACATAACTATTTTATTCAATAGATGCTGTATCCAAAGGGGAATGATTTTTAATATATACTACATACATAGTTTGGGTACTTAATGGTTCTCTAAATTTTGTTGTATATTTTACCATTTTACGAAAATAACTTATATTAAAATATACTAATACTCCTATTTTTAACTATAAGTTGAAATGAATACAGATTTAAATAATTTCAACTGGAACAGAAAGCAACACATAAGAATACTTGCCCGCAAACCTTATTCTGCCACAAATTAAACGTGTCTTTGCAAAATCAAGCTAATTAGTTTTTAATTAAAAAAAAACTGTTTACAATATACTCAGCAACATACAAGAAACAAGAACTATGTATTTACATTTATATAGTCGGTAATTATAGAAATATATAAAATATATTCAGTGCCATAAAATTCTTTTAGGTAAAATTGTTCCAATCCAAGGTTTCCTTTTAGTGAAATTTTGAGCTTCACATCTTTAAATTCAAAGTAAATTCTCAAACGATTTTTATTGTTAGAACATCATGATATTTCCATTAAATTTAATGTTATTGGCAAGGTAAGAATGTTTCTAGATCAAAAAAATATTAAATACAAAGGAATTTTAAACATATCGCGTATACAAAATAATTAATTCGACAAAAAAAATATAGATTTGAAAAACGGAATAAACAAATATATTCTGTTTATAAATATACTTTTTGTTAACACAATACACATTTAAAATTTCGAATACTAATACTAATAATAAAAATACTAATTTCCAATATCGAGAAAATAACATATACTTATAACAATATTAATACAATATGGTGTCGATATTGCCACAATATTATGATTGCTATGATAATAAAAATGAAATGCTGTTCGTTGCTAATGTGATAACTTGAGAACGGCTGGACCGATTTGGCTAATTTTTTCTTTTAAATGTTCGTTATGGCCCGAGTAATGTTTTTACAGCAAAAAAGAATTGAAAAAGTTGTCCGGAAAATAGAAAAATCTGGGAAAAACTAAAATTACTTCATTTCTATTTCGATAGATGGTGCTACGTGCGTAAATGTCGTTTGACAGCATTTTTAAATTAAAGGGTGACACTTAAATGTGTCATCAATTATATTAGATGCAATTGTCCAAATAAATCCATTCACAAAACCAAAATGGCATATTTGCCAGATTGTTGGACATTGGTAATAGGAAAATCGCAGTTGACATCTTGACCGGATTCATCACATTGTCCACTCATTTCTGCCAGTTGGCCAAATCGAAGGAATATCTCATTCATAGTGTTTTTCCCAACATAGTGCAACGTTTCAAAAACCATAATTGGCCGAAGGAAGGAGCCTATTGGCTGCAAAAAAACAAAGATGTCGATGATGAATCAACTGCGGGTGCGTTGATTTCCTTCAAATCGGTTTCTTCAATCAAGACGAAAAAAATAGTCAATTATACCATTGAATTCTTGAATTCGCTTGAATTGTCCGGATTACCACCTCGCAATTTGTAATTGAAAATAAGTAAAAGTAAGTTTTTAATTTTAATTTATATTAGTCCTCGCAATATAACAGCATATAATTATTTAGTATAATATTTTCTACTATATTTATATTATTTAAACTTTATACTACTTATATTAATCTTAACTAGGCATAGAATAAAATAAAAATTAATAATGAAGTAAACATTACACTACAAAATTTATATTTTCATAATTTTTCAAGAATAATAATTCAAATTTTAATTGTTTATTTAATTAGTTTATTTTAAATTGTATTCTAATATTAATTTCACTGATTAATAATTTATATTTAAGTAAAACTTATATTTGAGCTTCAATATGGATAAGTCTATAATTAAAACAAAACTTAACTGGTAATAGGCCACCTTGTATTTAGAATATTGCTGAGTATTTTAGCGTAAAATCGGCTTGAGTTCGACATTAAATTAATTTTGAGAGAAATTTTTGGTATAACAAGATCGAACGAAGGAGATAATGTTGATCGCCCACATTTGTTAGAAAATTTTGATGAAAATTAAGAACAAATTGGGAAAATGGTATTGAGTAGTTGTATTTAATAATAATAATTAATAATGGTGAGATTGAGTTTGATAAAAATGAAAATCAAAGTGGTAATTAAAAGAAATAATATTTAATTTAAAATTAAAATTTTGGTATGATTGATAAAATTGAAACAAGAAACTTGATAAAAGTATCGCATTTTATTTGAAAATTTTATTATTTGATTTTATTGGAAATTTTTTTAACTCTTAGATTAATTAACTCTGAGATCATAGTTATAATACAGCAATATAATAACAATATAAATATATCAGCTAGTAATAAGTCATTTTGTAATTTTAAAGAATATAGTTAATAATACTATAAGTATTTTATTTGGCTAACTGCAGGGGTTGCAATCTGATCTTGTTTTTGCAATTTATTCTTTCAGTTTAAAGTTTTCGCATTTAGGAAGCATTGCGGAAAGCTAGTGAACTGGTAGTGTCTAATCGTTCAGATAGAGAAGGACAAAGTGAGCGCATTTAAAAATACTGTATGGAAGGCGCAGTCATCTGCGAGTGATTTACTTTGTTGTCAAAATATAATCAAAGTTAAATGCATGCATTGTAGATCATTTGGAACACAAATAAAAGTTTTTTTAAGTGAGGTTGCTTCTTCAAAGCGAGATCTGACGATGATGACATCTTTTCTCATCAAGATTCTCTTTTTGTATTTATAGTTGACATTTTAATCTTTACCTGACTTATCTTTCATTTGTTTATGAATATGATAAATTAAAAAGAATCAAGAGGTTAGGTAAAATATTTAAATGTTTCAAATCGGTACGCCGCAGTATTCCTATCGAGACAAAGGCAAACCACTGAGGTAATTTCAGCAAAAATAAAATATTTTACATTTTTAGTAGTTTGCCGCTCATGTTAAACGATAGGTTAATGCTACACATGAAAATTAAATACGATGCAGGTGGGAAATTTAAATTCAAAGTGTGAGATTACAAAAGTCTACTAAAATTCAAGGTACAAAATTTATTCTATTTAAAAAGTGCTTATGTAATTAAAAGAAAAAAAAAGAACAATATAGCAGTTTTTCTATTACCAACAAAAATTGCAGTCAAACTGAATCTATATTTCCTTCTACGAAAATTGCTACAGAATATTTAAAGAATTGGAAATAAATTTACAGAATTTATGTGATATAAAATCTATTTAACTCTAAGAAATAACCAATAAAAGATATTTTCAATCAGGTTTGCCAGCAATCACTTACCAGTTATATATTACTTTGTAGAATGAATATTCAAGTACATATTCCCATTATAAATAGTAAGCATGCATAAAATGCTTCAAACTGAAAACTAGTGAAATTGACTCATGGGTAGAACATTGTATTTCACAATTTTAACTACGAATATGCAGTAAAATAAGTCACAGCAGTAAATTTTGAATTTAATGTCATTTTAATGCTACTACTTTACAAAGAGAAGATTGCCACAGTTCCAAGAAAAATGGTCGAATTTTTAAATTAATATTATTGCAAATATTAAAATAAAACTTTTTAAAGTGGCAATATTCGAGAAACAACAAAATTTATTACCCTAAAAAGTATTTAAAATATAATTATTTTGATTAACGAATTCAAGGTTTGATTAACAAATTATAATAATTAACCAAGTGAAATTAGCTTTCCACGCCACCCAAATCTTGAACAGAATTGTGAATGATCGCAATATCCCTCAATCAATGATCTGGATTGAGCTGGGTAAGCTTAATGTATTAATTTTTAAAATACCAGGTACAATTTGTAATTCCTGTAGTATTTAATGTGGGATAAAAATCATTCTTTACGTACAATAATTTATTAAATGTATGTATTCACAGTAAATTACAAGATTAATAGATAAACAAAAGTTACGTGTTTTGAAATTTTATCGCAAAACAATTTGTTTGCAAATTAAAAAGCATTTTCCATTTATACAATAAAGCTGTCAAAGCTCATAAAATTCACTGCTTTAACTTAACTTTCTGAAAATTTGTTATATTGATGTTTTGCACAAAAAAGTTAATTTATTTTACAGGAAGTTCAAAATGTATAAAAATTAATCACATGGACATCCAAGAATGAAGAAGTAAACCTTGACCTGCATGAATAAGTTTTAGGTTTGAGGAATGTAATTTTGCTAGAACATAAAGTTTTGCTTCCGTTTGAAATGTCAAGAAAATAGTAAAATTAAAATTACACGTTTGCAAGTACATTTTTGTGCCCATTAAAGTGCGGAGGTATCTTTAGAACATGGTTTTATGTAGAAATTCATAGCATAGCAAAGGTTTTTATATCTACGAAAATCTATTATTTAACTTGGATGTACGCAGCTATTTGATCAGTTATTTAATAGCTAAACCCAAGTAGAATCCAAGCAAATACATAATTCTCAATGGAATTGTTTGTATAAAATTGTTATCGAAATATATTTACAGTGCTAGTATGCTACTGTACTATATCGAATATGTAGAACTTAGCAAGGAAACATATTATCAAATAAAACGTTCATTAGTATTAACATTATTAGAAGGATTCCTTTTAAGTTATTTAAAGCAACCAGTCACTGTGATAAATTAGAGTGTGGTTAAAAGGGTTTGGTAGAATTTTGTGAGTAGCTAATTGAAACAACCACTAACAGAAGAGAAATTCACCTATCTAACGTCTTCAAAGTTAGACTCGTTAATTTTAATACATCAGCACGTTTTCATTATATAATTTGTTAAAATTATACTTAATTACTCTTAACTACTTAGCTAATAACATTTGAAAATGTTAAGTGCATATCCTATTACTTATAACTTAGTATCACTTGCGTGGTATACGGAAAATTTTGTTCATCTATTTTAATGCAGAAAAAGGGATACAAACATCAGCTTTTTACATTCATCCTTTTAAATTAATTTATGTAAGTGCGATATTTAACCCATATCAAAGTGATAACCCTTGTTGTGATAATCAAGTTTAAATTTTCACTTGATTTGGATCCTAATTTAAAAAATCTGTCATTGGTCAATTAGGCGTTGTGACTTATTAAACAGTTTTTGGATGGAAGAAGGGATCCGATGTCGCAATTTTACAGCTTTTACACAATTTTTAAATATTCATCACTTAATACTGAAAGAAATATGTTAAAAAGTTAGGTAATATAAAAGTAATCAAAACAGTGAGGTTTCTTGGAACTGCACTATTGGGAATTTTAAAAAACTTTTGCAATACCTAGAAATTTTAGTGCTTAAATCTTTGTTTTATATTTTACTTAGGGTAACATTATTTTCAGTAGGCTTCCAGAGTTGAAAGTTTCCATATTTAACATTTTAACTTATAATTCCGGATTTAACAGATCTTTTTTTATAACTATCGCAAGATTTCGTCTCGTGTGTCTAGTGTTATCTAGCCGTCAAGAACGACATTGAAGAATCCAACACTTAAACTTTTTAGGCTTATGATAAATTCAATACTGTTGTCTACTTCTCAAGCTTTGGTGAAATATGTTGACATACATTTTGAAGTTCCATCACCACCAAGGAAATCGATACTCGAATGATTTTCATGGTGAAGTTTCTAGATGCAAAATTTCAAAGTATTTATTTGACGACACTGAAATGAACGTGAACAAAAAATTAATCACACTAAGTGCTTTCTACGATGAACTAATGCCGCGCCGATGGCTAAACAAGCTGTATCCAGCTATTAAATTTTAATTTGATTTATTTAGTTGGTATGTGCTAACAGAGCAATACTACGCTTAAAATTTTTTTGCAAATTTACTAGCTATCGTACCCGGTTTCGCACGGTTTTATATATGTGCGAGCATGCCAAGTTGTCCGATAACAATTATTGTGTAATGTTGAAATTGTTTTAAAACAAATAATAATTATATTCAAATCATGCAAGAATGCTTCAATAACACCAAACTTGAGATAGTATGCTTTATTTTACACCCATCGTGTTTGAATATAAAATAACTTAAATTAGTACCCTCACTCGCTTTGCTTTTATCGAGAACGCTTTGAAGCAATTTATATCTTACTTAAAAACAAATGATGCCACTTCTGCGGTCGCTTTAGCTTGACTCGAAAAGTGTTTAAACATCACCGCAATCGTGGATATTTATCTTGACTTTGTATGTAGGCGCTGAGTGATATATTTTGGTAACATACAATTTGGTAATAATTAAATTTTCTAAATCGCGAAAATCCACATTAATCTGATATTTCATGTCAACCTAAGATACCTGATCAAATTATATCTTATTTAGCATTATGTACTAGTAACAGGTTATAATATAGAGGTTTAAGTTATTGTTCTTAGGAAGCTTAATTTACTACATTCAACAACTGCATTTAATGTATGCAAATACAACATCAACATATATTTAGCTCCAAATAATCATAACTTTGAAGTACGAAAATGTACTTAGGTAGTTACAAGCGGATCTAATTTGAATTGGTAAACGTTTATTATTTTATCCGGTAAACTCCCGCTAAGAACATTATTTACCTCATATGTAGCAAACGTAGAAATTTATATGTAACAAAATAAAGAAATAAAATTTTAACTTGAATTCTATAAATAAAGAACTCTACATTACACTTTACTTGCTATTAATAGTAACTTGTAAATTGTAAATATTATAAAAATGTCATTTTGACTAACTTCACATCTTCGTTTTGATTTATAGTGCTAAATAGAAATCTCTATGGTAATAATATATCTACGTTGTATCTAACGTAGGATTTAAAAAATAATATGATAAGCCACCATAAATAACAATCATATTTCATTTGGAACTGAAAATGTTCAAGCAATTGCTTGAAATTATACACAAACGCTAAAAAATAATTGCATTAAAATTTTAAACTTAAACTAAAACTAAAAAAAAATGAGAAAAACCAAAGGTATTCAAGTAATAAATTACGATGTTTTTCTTGTATTTGAGTAAAAATGCATTTCAGTTTGATTACATTATTGGTTTTGGGATATTGCGATATTGCATGTTCAAAGTTTTCCAGGAGACTGTTTATTAATTGTGTTGCTTCTTCAAGGTAGGTAGGTACCTAGTTATTTTATTTATTGAGCAAGTTCCATAAAATAGCCTCAATTGTTATTTACATTATTTACATGTGGTTGTGGACCTGCAGTCATTGATTTCTGGTTTAATTGACTCATGTCACATTTTTTTGTGTTTGCGCTATATTTTGAAATTTAAATTATTCATAAAATCCCACCATTTTATTTATTATGTTTTAAGTGATAATAAAGCAACTTTTTTATTTTTATTATTGATTTACTACTAATCACGTTTCGTCCCAATAAACATGTTAATATTGTCAGGACAGTTTGTGAGTCAAAATAATTCAATTTTTAACTAAACCTAAAATTTAAAACCGTTCAATCAACAAGAAAAATGTTATGTGATTTTTAAAATAAACCACTTATTGTCTACATAAAATAAATTTTGGCTGAAAACCATCAACTAAAAAGATAACACAACTTGAACATCAACAAGAGAACAAATTCCAAAGAAAGCTTAACCAGTTAGTAGTAGTAAGTAACACTAGCTGATATTATGATAGTTTCCAAAATCAATATTTCTCACAATACCAAGTACAAAATACATAATATAATATCATAAAAGATTTCCAATATATCTTCTAGCCTTAAATCAAGGATTTAGGAGAGGACTGGCAGCTACTTTCTTAAAATGCTGAAAATGGCGTGCGCTTAACCGTAAAACCTCAATCTGAACTACTGCGCGACGCTGCGTTAGTAGTGTTTGATCAGCTGTGAAGAGAATATGTTTATGAAAGATATAATGGTATAATATCAACTTGATTTTAAAGTATATTATAGAGAGAAATGTTTAATTTGTTGTGTTCAGAAATTAATGATTATTTAACTTCTGAAGTGCTGGTAGCATTTTTTATAAGAAGTGTATTAATTAATTTTTCTTGTTATTAGATTACAAAGTTAAAATAAAAACAAAGAGAAATAACTCTAAGAACGGCTTGCGTGTCTCACTTTAATTTTGTTGTCTTATTGCATTGTATGAAATTCAGCCGTAGCCGTTATATTATAGTCGTTGGTGTTAACATTGGCGCTAACGTTAACACTCAATTTGAATATTTTACATTTTTACAGCTATAATTCATCTATGTATGGTCGAGTGATCTATTAGTTTTGCTTTCCCATTTGTCTTAATTATATTAACAAAGAAATTAATTTAAATTGAATTTTTGTATTTGAATATTTTAAGTTAGCCGAATAACTTTTCAAAATATCATTATAACTGACGGCAGAACATGGGGCTAAATAACTACTGAATCTGGCGTCCCAAAACGTGGGGCCCAAGAAATATTGAACCGTCTATATTCTATAATCCCGAGATTGATTTTAATTGATAAAACAAAAATGGCAAAAAAACACAATGAGAGTTACAAGATAGGATGAAAATATTGGAAATAGAAAAACGGAAAAACAAGAAGATGAGAAACGGAAAAACAAAATAATGAACAAAACTATTATGGACAACAAAATTAATGGTGGACCGACAACTTCGATACCAGCGGTAAAATATTGGTAAAATATACGAAACGAGTATATTGGTAAAGTTGGATGGCTTTGACATTTTAGTTGTTATTTTAGGATTTACTAACGAACATCCGCCTACAGTGAGAAATACCTTGTGGAAGTACATTAAGTCGAAATAATTTTATTTTAGATTTGGACCATAGTCTGAATGGTTTTTTTTGCGAAATACCAGTTATTTCACCATGGTTGCGCAAAAAAACAAAGGGAGCAAGATGTCGTGTTACAAAAATCTTTTTTTATACATTTTTGAAATAAAAATTGAATTTATATTTTTTGAGATTGAATTTTATTTTGGTGATTTCGAATTTGTTGTGAAAATCTGAATTTGAATTTATTTTTTATTTGGGTTTGTTTTGTGAATGATATGTAAATATTGTAAAATTTTGTATTTGTGCGTTTTTTCGCGCGGACAATTTTTAAGTTGGCTTAAATTAGAGCAGTCAACATAATGTAAGATTTACACAGTGTATTCACAGATTAGATCGTTGACCTATGTAGTATGAAATTTATAAAGTTTTATTAATTGGATAATTTAATTTGCTTCCAATTTGGTTTGTCGAAGTGGTGGGACGGTTTTATGGGAAGATCCCGTAAAAATATTAGTTTTGCGTTTGGATTTTACATTTTTATCGATAGATTTTATTTGGAAGTTGTCCGAAGTTTGGACATATTTGAAGGTATTTTTGATAAAGTTTGGTTGAAATTAGAGACAATTAAAATAAAAAATCTGTAGAAATTTAACGTTAAAATTGAAAAGCGTTGTAAAATTTATGTGAATAACGAAGCACCTGGTTTTGTCGCATATTTTGATGAAATTTATTTAAAATATTTGGATTAATATTGTTGATTATTATTTTGGATTATGGGAAAATTTATTGAAAATAATTTAAATTGTCGCATAAATTTCCAAAGAATTAAACTCACTCCCGAGAGATCTCCAGCTCTGCCACTTGTTAAGCTAGCCAGTACATAAAAATGTTGAAAAGCAAGTTAGCGTAAAAAAAGGTAACGTTCCACAAGCATAGTTCCACACAATAGTATTGTACAAATTTAATCAATAAAAGGCTCTAATATCCACTCACTGATATTACTTTTCGGACAAATCCTGTATATACCAATCAGTTTTATTTTAAATAGTTTTCATGTAAAATCTACTGAGTGCATTGAAATGTTTTGGAAATTTAATTCCGCTGAAATAGGTATTAGCCAAAGGGGAAAAGCATAGTTATAAAAAATGTTCTTTGAAATTGTTTACTTGGAAGCCAAATTTATGCATGAAAGTACGAAAAAAATAGTTTATGTAAGCTATCTGTATTAATTTAAAAAAAACTTAATTTAAAACTACCCAAAATAAAAAAAATTACTAAACAATGGTAAATATAATGCTTCAAATGCTTTTAAAAATTAGTAAATAATAAATAAGAGGGTAAGGTCCAAATGTAAAATTTGTTTGCGCTGAAAACGAATCTGACTTTGAAATTGCCACAGCACGTCAGGTTATTTTTTGAAATTTTAGCTTAAATGGTCAAAAAATGGCTATTTTAACCATTTTTATGATTTTTTTTAGGAAACCTCATTTTTATGTTTTAATTTTCAACAATTGCATCGCATAGTACTACTACTTAGCTTTAAAATCCATTTTTCTAAGTGACTACGATTTTTTAAACTGAAGATATTCAATTTTTAAGGCAACGCCTAACTTACTTTTTGACAAGTTCTTTAGTATTAATTAATTAGGGACCTCATTGAACTCCTGGGTTCTTGCAGGGGTAAACTTATTGACTTAAAAATTGAATATCTTCACTTTATAAAGTCGTAGAGTCACTTAGAAAAATTGATTTTAAAGCTAAGTAGTAGTAAATACTATGCGATACAATAGTGTAAAATTGAAACAAAAAAATGAGGTTCCCTAAAAAAATCATAAAATTGGTTAAAATATCCATTTTTTGACCATTTAATCTAAAATTTCAAAAAAAAACTTGGCGTGCTAGAGCAATCTCAAAGTCAGATTCGTTTTCAGCACAAAAAATTTACTAGAATCACCCCCGCCCATTCTTGAAACTGAAAAAAGTTTAATTTTGTAGCACTATGTTATTGAAGAAATGCTATTTTATTTTTTTTGTTATGTATTTTTATGAAAAAAAACTACATCATAATATCAATTTTGTAAAAAGTGGTCATAGGTTTTCTTCTGCATTTTGAAAATTAAAAATCGGTAGATAAATAATATCGAGTTACAAATGTAATAGAAATTTTAAAATTACAAAAGCAGAAACAGTATAAATATTTGATAATTTAATGCGGCTATTGAATAGTGTTTTGAGAGGTGCTTACTTTTGTATGTTATGGATTTTCAAAAATATGATAATAAAAGTACAAATGGGTAAATGCTAATGATTTGGAAATTATATTTGAAATGTTTATTTTAGCTGCAAACCGAATGTTTCAGAAAAGTTTATCTGAATTTTTGGACTTGTAAACTAAATGCATATTCCGTATTCACCTACTCCTACTTTTATTTAACTATTTGTATTTTCTATGCTAAATGAAGTGCAGTTTGAAAGATTGAAACCTAAGATTCAATAAATTTAGTTTTAAAGTTCCCCTTTAATACATTTATATAAATCTTTGCGATGTTGTTTAAATCAAATTTATTCAAACGCGATAGTTATTGAGACTGGCTAGCTTTAAAATGAAAGCATTGTGTAAATAGCTACTATATTTACAAAGAGATACTTGACAGATCGACTCGATATTTTACAGTTTTTCATAGACAGGTGAGACAGAAAAATGTGAAAATTTTTTTTTAGAGGTATCGCCGACATATATAAAAACGTCAATTTGCAAACTTTTTAAATTACTCTGGTATAATGGAACAATAAAACAAATTTATAAAAAACGTTTTTGTGTTTTTTATTTACAAATGAAAATACATTTCCAAGAAATTAATTTTACTTTGTAAGTTTCCGTGTTTCCACAGAACGCTTTAGAAAAACTTTATTGCATGTATATTTTTAGTCGGGACTATTAACCTAATTGAAGAGTCATTACTATATAACTACAATTCTTAAATATCTATTATCCATGAGAGCACAATGTTATTTCATTTTTGTTATGACTAGATTATTAGAGAAATTAATGTTGATAAATTTTTGTTAGGGAAAGCATTTTTGCTTAGGATTAATCAATGCGCATAGTTATAATTTATTTAAGCATTATTGATGAAATATTAAATCAGCATTGATTTGTTCATTGTGAAACTATTCTGATAGTAATTTTTAGTATTCTAATTAACTAATTTTTTTTGTTCTCTAATAAAAATGAATGAATGGAATATACAGCTACAACCTGAAAATTACCTTCTATATTGTACAAATTCTACTGTGAAAAAGATATAATATGTACGATAAAAGTTTGAATGTAAAAAATATTAAAACTAATATAGAAATGCGAGTAGAAATGTGTTTTATTACAAACAAAATATTTATTTGCTTTTGACAAAATAAAATTTTAAATATTATTTTCCAGTAAAATACACAAACTTGACCTTAAAACGAACCTTTTGGGATCCGCAATCTGTTTGTTCTTTATCGTTGTGCAGGGTAGAAAGCAAATTTGAATTTATATTTTAGAAACGCTTGTGACACTTGTACACTTTTTATAGCAGTATGAGATTATAGATTATAATAGAAAACAGTGTGATTGCTTCCTAGGAGTACAAACATAAGGATTTATTAGTTAGCGCGTTCCACTTTCATATATTGTTTTTCTTCTTATAAACATCACAAAAAGGAATTAATTAAATTAATTACGACTAATTGTATGCTGTTTTTCAACGTTCCATTAAATTGTTTTGTTTTAAATTAAATAAATGTATGCACTCAATTTGAAAGCCCGTAATTATATTACGGAATAAAATTACTCGACATTTATTTATCTATAGCGTACTAGACACTAAATTCAATTAATTTAGCAATTATTGTAATAATTAAAAACTTTATAGTACTGTAAGGTTCTTTGCGATTTTTCCAAATTCACCCTTTTTTCTATTTTTCTATTCCTATTATACTATAAGTCGTTCTTTAGTTGTTTTTCTTAGTTTTCTGTGCTTCATGCATCGTTAATTATTAAAGTAGTTAATCCTGCTGCTTTTTAGCATCATGGCCCAAAAATTATCAAAAGAACAAAATATACGCAATATCGAAAATTGTTAATCCAGCGTTAATTAAAACCGAAAAAAAATATGTATCGCCCTTAGAATTTTTAAAATAATTAATCTTTTCGCTTTTCTAAAGCAACGACTTCCATTTACAAGTTTCTATATTTAGACAAGACGATATTATTACAGCAGTACTGTAGTGGGGTGACTATTCATTCATGAAAATTAAAATTTAAGAAACCTTTTAGAAGAATAATTTAATCAAGTTAGATTCCATTTCGCTGTTGCTTCTCATCAAATTATTACTACGAAGCCACATCACATTCTACGTTAATAATTGTTTTTTGTAATACAACAAAGTTTTCAATGATCGCTATTTAGAAAAATTAATTTTATTAGGAAATTCTTTAAGTCAGTAACGACATTGACAAATTTAGTAATAAACAGAACCGTATTTTGTACACGAATGGTACAAATCGATGCGATTTGATACAATGAAAAACTCCGCCTCAATTTACATTTAACCGATTTGCATATAAATTTGTATTCTAATATTACTTATCAATATTTGCTAATGAAACAATTAAAAAGTTAATTAAAAGTAATATAACGGCAGCATTTTAAATATTTATTACACCGAATATGCAAACAGTGTAAAAATTACTAAATAGCATTCTATAGTAGTTGTTTTATTATTACTTTCAATCTGTAAATTGCGGGTTTGCGGTTAATTTTTGACGTTTGATTAGGTGAAATAAAATATTTTTGAATATCAAATTGATTTTATTTAAACTTATAGATGAACAAGAAATTATATAAAAAGCAAATGCAAAAGACCGAAAACTTGTCGTTCCTCCAGTCTCCAGAATAGAAAACTTTACTAAAAGAAAAACTGTTTAACTGATGACTTACCTAAACATTACTGTTCGTACAATCAAACGAATTTCAAAGCGCATTGTAAGTCACTTCTGTGCAAATACCATCCGGCGCCATTTAGCAATCAGTTTATCAAGCAAGGAAAATACCCATATATTTTTTGAACAAATCAAAAAATTGTTAAACCGATTTGTTCGCATTTCTACGTAACTGAATTACTTTAAATTGAACTGATGTTAGAAGCGTTGCAGTGGATTTTTACTTGCAAATATGCTGTAATATCAAGTGCTAATTCAAAAAATTATAAAAATTACATTTAATTATCATAATTCTAAAAATAATTAAAAAATCAAGTTAAAGGTAACTCGAATGTAAATAGTAGATGAACAAATATTCATAAAGTACTCCCAACGCTAAAATATAGGACTAATTTTGACTGAAAAATAATGAATGCAAATCTGTTTAAACGTGCGTAAAGTACACAAAAACCGTAGGTATATACTCAATTAATATCTCATATGTTGAGTAATTTTACATTCAATAAAAAACTAAATGCCACTTTTTTTATCGGATTGACCAGGCTTTGTATTACAAATAATACTATTTACTTAACAAAACCAACAATTTCAAACCAACCGCGACAAAAAAGTTTACAAAACTTTTTCACTCAAATTTTGACGTTGATTTAATGCTCAATATAACAATTTTACAGCACTTTCATTTCACGTAATTTGGAATTGAAAACATTTTCTTGATGCTACTAGTATTAGGATAGTAAAAGCGGAGATATTGTATTAACTTAAAAGCCTGTAATTCTTTGTTAAACCTAAATCCCGCTCAGCCTAATAATAATCAAAGGAAATCTTAAATTTAGAATTTAATCTAAATTTGAGAATATTTGACCGCTTTCTAAATATAATTTCGATTCAAATTATGATCAAAACTAAACTAACAACAACGAATTTATAATTGCTAAGAGACAAGCAAACTACATTTCGCACTAAGTTACAATTTCTTAATCCAACCTTAATTAAAACTTTTACAGCATAATAAATTAATTAACAAGTGTAAGGGTCATTAGATGAGACTATTGATTAAAACTTAACAAAACACATTGTAACAATAAAGGTTCTAGTTTGTAACGTACATTTATAGGTTCCGGATTAGGTTGTTAAGCTAGTAGAGAGTATTGGTGAGCTGTTAATAATCAGTGTTGATCAAAAACTTTACAAGAAAGTTTGAATAATCAATTAATCTATTTATAAACTATTTATTAGTGGTTTAATTGGGGTCAAACAAATTATAAATTAAAAGGGCATTTCCACTAAAAATCCATATCAAATATGTAGAGAGGTATATACAGAACTTTATTTAAGGTCTAGTACTTTATTTATTTATAGTTTTCAGACAAAATATTTCTTTGTCAATTATTTTTTATACTTATTTAAAAGCCACAAAATTTATTTTTTAATTTGAATTTAAAATTATATTTAAAATAAATTGTAGCAGTCCAAAACTTTTAAAATTAACATGAGAATTCGAAAACTGCGATGTGTCAAATGCGAAATAAAATACAAAGTAAATATTGCTTTGTACAATGTAAAAATACAAATACAAATACAAATGTATTTAATAACAAGGTGTTTTGGTAAATTTTTAGATTTAAGTTGAAAGAAATACAGATTGTTATTTATTTTATAGTATTTTTCATTCTAATATTTTCATTTCCAAATTTATTCCTTAAAGTATATTTGCAATTTAATTCACTATTCACAAATAATAAGTTATTTTTTGAAAATAATATATTAAACATTAAATTAAAATTAGCCTTTGAGATTATAAACTACTTATTAGGCCATGCTGATATAAGAAATTTGTCATGTTTTTAAATTTTAAAACCTTTTGGCATTTAAAAATTTTACAAAAAGAATTAGAGATGTTTTTAAATTTCAAATTGTAAAAACTCATTTACAATAATTATTATTATTACAATAAAATTATAAAAACACAAAATTTCATCAAAAACAAACTTATGATTTAGTATAAAACTATTACATCGAACCATCAGGTCTTTAAAACGCATGTTACGAAAATACGATATTTGGGCAAAAACTGATGAAAAGGGCTGCTTCAAACTTTACTATAACGAGGATGTCGCAATATAAGCAACAAAGTTTTCATTATGAAAAAATAATCCCTCTTAAATCCTATTAAAAATAAAATTGTTGTTTACATTTCAGTGCTTAAAAGTACCTACTACCTATACTGTGTTCATCATTTTTAAAAGACTAAAGTATCACTCTATCCATCCATCCATCTTTGAGAGTTAAAATATTAGAAAAAATTCAATCCTCGGGGAGTGAAATAAACTTAAACAGAATGTTCCCGCAACAACAAATGTCAAAACCGCAAAATTTCCATAATATTTTCAATTTAATTTTAATTTTTTTTTTAAGTTTTTTTTATTTCAGAATTCATTAGATACGTAGTGCTTGAGAAACTAATTTATCTACACACCAAAGTGTCATATCTACCCTTCACTTCGTATCAGGCATTAAACTTTAACTTTTAAATTAAAGACAAACTTTGCTTCTGTGGTGTAGAATATTTTATTATGCAATCTTTGAATAAAATAAAACATTTTTGTATGCAACATTTTTTGTTATAATTACACAAACATTATGCATGTTGTGTTAGCTAACAATAAAATTTTTTAACTCATTGTACTGGTATATTTATAATGATATACCTATTTAAAGTAGAAAATCAAATGAAAATTTTTTTTTATATATCTAATAGAATCTGTTAATGCATTGGATTTCAGTAGAATTAATTTCATTGTTTTTAATAACAATGTTCAATAATGGAAAATTCAAACAATTACTTAACATTAAAAATGTTAAAAACGTATTTATCGGATCCGTTTTGTTTTATGATTGTATATTTTAGAATACAATAACATAGAACATTTGCAGTTTTCGGAAAAAACATGTAATTTAAATTATTTACTAAATAATATAAAATATTTACAAACTTCTGTAGATTTATTTAAATATACATTTGCTCAATATCAACAAAGCTTAAAATTTCATGTCTGATTCCTAGAAGTCTGTTTTAAATTATGTTATACAAATAGTTATTAGTTATTAGCTGAAATTGAGAATTTTTATGGAGCAATGGAGGAAAGTTTGCATGTCTTCATTAAGTATATACATGTTGCTGGCCCACCAAATCAAATTTTTTATTAAAATTGGTATAAAACGTTTGAGTTTTCTTTAAGCCTGAATTCCCATCATTTGAGTTTCAACGGTCGATGAGCTATTCGCAAAAACTTGGGAGGGTGGGGGTGGGAGCTGTGGAATTGACTTGATATGGTAAAAATACTTTTGGAAGTGTACCGTGAAAAATTGTAAAATATCTAGGTTATGCCGATGCTAAATAGTTCACAGGCCACCTGCGTAAAACATCGGCAACTCTTCTTGTAAATGCAGGTGGGGATATGTTGACCTTAATAAAAAGGTATAGACTTAGAAGGCATAGAATAAAATAAAGAATAAAATAAAAGCCGTTTAATTGGTATTGGCAACGATGAAGCTGGAACCTCCCGAACTGATGCCTCTAACCTGAACGTTTCTTCATTTAAACATAGTGTAGACTTAGGAAATTGTTCAATTAGTGAACCTTAGTTTGCAAATTGTACTTTTAATTTAAAATAAAATGGTTAAATTTTATTGTATTTATATATAATTTCGAATGAGAAGGCATAATAATTTATAAGCCCTAGAGGGCATTATAACCTACTTAATATATTTTCAAAGAAGTGCAAAGGTAGGACTGGCAATATTTTTAGTAAAATAGAACTGTTGTATACAGATTTTCTTTTTTTATTTTATGCTAAAAAGAAAAGCTTCATGATACTCCAGGGAGTCTATTCTTAAAAAAATTTTGTTTGAAAACGTAGGTGATTCGTGATTTAAAACTATGGAAATCACATATAAATACATAATGTAGTTATCTAATTTACGCTCTTTCAAATCACAAATTTTCAAGATAGACTCCAGGTTAGAACTTTCTCTTAATTAAAATTTAGGGGGGATCATAAAAAAAGAAAGTCTTGGCAAATCGAGCAATGAAAGTAAAACCGCAATGTATCTCAAAAAAAGCTTAATCGATTGATCTCGACTTCATAAAGATATGTGATTTTAAAAAAAGTAGTACAAAATCTACATTCCATTTCATACCCCCCTCTCCTCCCTTTCAACAATTTCAAGAATTTCTTCGCGGCAGCTGAAGCTCACCCGACGGCAATCAGACTAAATTTATGTTCTAACAAATATTTATTAATTTCGAAGAATAACTCTTTATAAATCTGCTGCTGAGCAATAATACAATAATAAACCGCTTTAGCCAAATCCTCTGGCTATAATCTGGTAAAATGAAAATAATTTGAAAATTGAATGAAAATTCCATAATCTAATGGTATAATCACGTAGGTTAATAATAAAATTTTACAAATAAGTAAAGTAATAAGTTCTAAAATTTATTAACTAATAAAATATATTTCTGTAAAAACTTACTTTTGAAGTTTTATTTATTTGTTTGCAACCTTAATAAAAAGTTGTTTACGAAGTTAACATTAAAGGTTTTTCATAAGCAGCTGGCTCGGTGGTGGACAAAATTTAAAATACCTATAGTTTTGAAAATAATTAAATTACAATGATGAATATAGAAGCTGATTGAAGCTCAAACGAAGCTCTAAAAATTACACAACAATTTTAAAAAGGACGAAAAAGAGAAAAACACCTCTACAGCCTTCTTCCTCCAAATATTTCGTGAATAATTCCGCGACCGTTGAGGCTCAAACCACGGCAATGGAATCGGAAAAAAACTCGATTGCGATATGTATCTGATTTTATATCCATGTTATGAGTAGAAATTAAAGCAGTTATTCAAGTTTATATTTATTTATGAAAAAACTATTATTCTACCGAAAAATCCTCATAGAACTGCCTGTACGTTTGCGCAAAAAATAAATAGAATAGTACATTATACATTTAGGAAAAGATACGCACGTTCATACTAGAGTTGTAACTTTAAAACCCGTGAGCAAAGCCCGAAGGATACAAGTACATTGAAGAAATAATGGAGTTCTCTCACGCTTTGTGTAAATTTTTATTTAGTAATTAATTAACTAATACTGTTTGGTTAAATGTAGTAAATGAATCGACCATTGAGAGGTCATTCAATAAAAACTCTCGGGAGGCTATTATGTTCCATCAAGAATAATAAAGGTATATCTAGTAGGATTTCTATGATAGAAATATCGACTCTATTTCTGAGCGAGTAAAAATATCCTATTTTTATCATCAAAACTTCTATGTTTCATAGTGAGAAAGATTACGTAACGACTTACCTCAAGTTAAAAATTACAAATTAGTTAAACATGACGCCGCCACTCATGGGTAACTCAATGTCAAGATTACACTTCTTAACTTTAGCTAAAAGTCACTACAAATACTTTGTGGTACAATTATTATGATTAAGGTTATATACTATAAAAGAAATTATACAGATTGGTTACAATTAGGTTACTTAGCAGAATGTGGATTTTGATTTCCTTAGAAATCGTAAAAATGCTCCTAAAATTACAAAAAAAAAATTTTGAAATAAGTAATTAAAAATAATTGAAATAAAATTTAATTATTGTAATAAATTATTCTTCCTTATGTCAATAACATATTATATTGTAACTTTATTATTTACATAATTTTTAAAATTTAGCCTGCAGCAATGACGTCGAAAGTTTTTAGCGGCTGACCCTTTGGATTATTTGATCAAAATCCTTTTTTTATAAAAAAATACTTTCTAAAAAATCCATGTTATTCAAATGTAAAATAATACGTGCTTGCTGACAATCCTTAACATTGAGATGGAGTGTTAAAAATTTTACTACATTCTTTGTGAATTATTTGGAGTGGAATTGAGAATAATATTGGCTCAGTAAAATTAGGACCAAAGGCAAAGCAAAGAAAAGCTCAATCTTAATAATATTTGTATTGTATTTTTGAAATACAATTTGGAAATTAATAATTTAATCATTAAGTAAGAAATACATGACGCAAGCGCTTCATAAAATATAAATAGCACTCACAGAAATAAGTACCGCAAATAAACATGTCAATAATATTCTCTTAAAATGTTTACTTGATGACGAATGTCACGATCTATTTTTTTCTATGCATGTGATGTGCATTCCAAGTGTTTTCTCATACGAGTACACATAGGACTTAAAAGCCTCAGATCTTATATTTTACTCATTAAAACAATAATTGACATTAAATAGAAAAAAAATGAGAGACATTTGAAATAAAGTTCTATTATATAACGTTTTAGTAGTATTCATGATTAAATTAATGTGAATACTGGTTCACTTTAATCCCTCGTTGTATAATATACTATTATACTTTATACAAAATATGAATTTTTGTAAATTACCAGTTTTTTATTTGCAGTCAAAATTTATAACGAAGTTATTCAAAATCATCCAACTGAAACTTTAGTGCACACTAGATTATTATATTTTGTTGTATGTATTATGTATGATATTGCATTTCAGAGCTTTTATTTTCTATATAATTTAAATTGTTAACAAGTATAATATTCATTTCATTTAGAGTTGTATTGCATCATTGCCGGATGCCTAAATTCCAAATACTCCTTTAGTAATAGTTTTCCTTATTACAGGCTTACTCTCAAGTAAAACTTTGCGCTGTCATCTTAAGGAAGATGAAAGGACTATTAACTACTATAACACAAGAGTTGAAATTGAAACTACACATTATTAAACAGCACGTAACAGTTTTAATTTGATAGTTTGGCTATGTTGTCATATAGAAACTTGCAATATACAAGAAGTTTAAATACCTCAGCTAATTGAAATTGAAGATTTACAAAAGCTTTAACAGAAATGCTCAAAATCATTTTCATTACTACAATGAATAAGTATGGAATTTGCATTCACCACATACATCTACAGTAATCTTATATATAAAAATTTTCAAATTTGTTCATAGAAATTTAAATTTTTAAAAAAACTTAATGAAAACGGCTAGATGTAACATGTAAAATAGATATTGATTAAAATTGGCTGGCTTATAGAAAATCCTTGTTACTTATCGTGTTTAATGTAAATAACCAAGATTATTCCCGTCTATAATAGACAACTAAAAGACAACTCGTGTAATAGGAAAAGCAGTATTTTACTATATAAGTTTACCCAAAGCCTTTAAATTGGAAATAAATAGTTAGTTCCAAATAAAACTTTTAATAAAGTTGTTTGTAAAAGTTTCCTTCATGTTAAAAGTCGAGTTTTCAAACAATCAAGATCAAGTCTACCCGTAACTGTAATGCTCCAGTTAAAAGTATACTATTTTACGTATTTCCTCAAACACAATAATTATTATATTGTTTTATTATTTCATATTATAAATTAAATGTAATATAAACTTTTACCTAATATAAACACAAATATTTTGTGTTCTCTCCGCTTCTTATCATTTTTGTTTATCTGCAAAAAAATTACAAATTAAATTTTAAAAATACATAAATTCGTATTGTTAAGCTACTTTTTGGTTTTTGTAAAAAATCACAGTTATAAACGTCACTTCTTATAAACAACTGGATGATGCCTCTGTAATTATAAATGTATTGGTTAACAATCAATTATTATTTTAACTTGTAAATATTATGATGTACCAGTTGTATTTATATATAATTTTATCATAATTATACACTCAACCACAAATTTTTTACGGTAATTAAAACTCTCTCAATATTTGCAGAAAGTAAATGTTTTGCTAAAACCTGAGCCTAATTGTAAATTGATTTATATTCTAAAACTAGTTTAGGAACTTTGTGTTTTGGTAAGGAAACATTTTGCGGAAATATATTAACATAACTCTTCTTATCTTATATGAATATTTACCGCCCTTTGTGTAATAATAAAATTATATTGTAGCAAATTTTCTATTTATTTAAAATTTATAAATTTATTATACCTATTATTCGGCAGTTTTAAACCTTTATTGAAATTTACAGTCTGGATTATTGTTGAAATTTTCACCTATAACGCTATGTTAATAGTAGAAAGTGTTATAATTTTCTAAACTAATATTTGCATTTTTTCTGAAACTACGAAATTTACTTTGAAGGGATTCTGATAGCAATCTGGTCTAACAGATTCCGTACTACATTACAGTTTAGTTTACGTAGGTGAAAGCTTTGGGATCTGAGCTATCGTTTAAAGCAGATATCAGAGAGGTGAAAAATGTAGCGTCTATATTATGAAGGAGGATTGTGAAGTGACAACATATAAGTTAAAGTAAACACAAGTTGCCAATAATTCTCTATAACATTTAGAACATTTCCACACAAAAAAGTTACATGTTTGTTTTTCAAATAATACTTTGTGTTTTTATGCAAATACGAGTACATTTTTATGTATGTATATCAAATAATGAAATTGTCAATTTTATATTCAGTATCGAGTTCGAAGAAACCATAAAATTGTATTACACTTTTACATCTTAAACGTAGTTTTATTGGGTAAGTCCCAAAATTAAGCTTACAAAGAAAACCTTCAAGGCTGATTGTTGTTGGAATTTCTAATTAACCACTGAGCACAAAGATTTTAAAACGTCTGTGTTTTCAACGTGAAGGAATTTCGATGGTCAAGATATTGCGATGTTCTCATCGTTCTTTTCTAGTTGTTATTCTAAAATTGCTAAAGCTTCTTTATTTATTAGTACATATCTACTTCGCCGATCTATATAATATATTTTAGTCGGGGAGTTTCCAATAAGTATTATTGGAAGTTTGAAAGCATCATAAATGAAGATGGCTTGTAGTACACTTAAAACTAGCAATAGCACTACTTACAAGCCTTGGAGTTGTGAACTGATGTTGGTGATATATTCAAGAGCTTCATGTGCAAATTTTTACGCTTATTTTGAATTTTAACTTTATAAACAAATCTAATTGCTTGATAAACTTAGTTTCTATTCTATAATTGTTCCGGCTATAGTTATCGCACAATAATATATTAGATGTTCGAATTACAAATTACTAAAACTAATAATTTCATTAGCAAGGGAATTGCAATACTAACTTTAGGTCAAATAGATATAACAATACTGCATATTGTAAACTTGTTAGTTTAGCTAAAGATATCATTTTATGATACGAAATTTACAATAATCTTTTAGTGCAAATATTCATAGTTTCAGTTTTATGCTGTCTGTGGTATTAAAGAAAGTATAATATTTACTGTAGTGTTTGGTTTTTTTGTTACATTGGCATAGATATATTTTCATCTTCGGCGCCGCGCCACACTGAATCCATTGGTAGTATTAACATACAAGGATTATAAGGGAGAAAGGAATTGGAGTTAATGGAGTGGACCTTGTATAATGTTGCCATAAATTAGTGTAGTTTCTAATACGTAAATATCATGGTATCCAAAATAATGACCTTTTTATGAAAACCTTCCAATTACCCTTTCAGTTTTTCAAGTAATTTTAAAACAATCGCTTTCAGTTTACAATTACTTAGAATTTATGTTAGTGACATTATCGCTATAACAGCGAAGTTGATATTTGTTCTTTTGTCTCGTAAAGGTCGAGATTAACTATTGATTTAAAGCTGAAAGCACTTCAAGTGACAATGTAAAACTGACATTTAAAATAAAGAGATAAAATTTGTACACTCACATTTATTACTTTTGGTAATGGCGTATTTTAAAGCCCGAATGTTTTGCTCGCTGCTGTACTTTTGGGAGTTGATTTTTCATTAGTTATAGGTGTTTTAACAAATGTTACCCCAAAATTTGCATTAAAACGTGAAATATGGCTTCGCAATTGATATTTTAACAATTTTTTAATTTACCTGCCGAATTTTGAACACGATTTCCTCGAATCTCGCATTTACGTCAGACTTGATGATAACCGAGAAAATTCTATTAGAATTTATAAAGAAAACTGAATTAAACAACGTGAATGGAAAAACCGTGTTCTTTAAAGAATTTTTTAAATTCACAATAATCCTATACTTTATTTGAATGTATGATTATTGAAGAAATTCTGGCTTTTAAATTTCAGCTAACGTCAACAAGTGGTATTGAATAAATCCGAGATTACCAAGTAAAAGCGTTTCCTGTCGGTAAGATCGTTAAGTTTTATATAAAAACACGATATAAAGAATTTAAAGTTCAAAATTTAATCAGTGGTACAACGGAACATTATTAAACAAATCGTAGGATTGTAAAGGAAATTTATTAGTTATTGCACAAATGTCGTTTAAAATCTTTGATAGGCTTGAAAATATAGAATTTATTTCATTGTTTTCAACGGTTTGAAAGAATTCGGTATTTGAAAATCCTAAAAGGATGAGATTTACGTTCGGAAGCGTTAAAACACTGAAACCTTAGCATACATTGCGTGCGCTCACCACCGAAACACAGCCTTTCTTCGACGTTGATCACATAGAACAAGTCTCGCCTACTAAGTACCTAGTTTAATTAGCAGAAGTTTACAAAACATGAAAATTAAAATAGTTTTTGCTAAATTTTAAATTTTAAAATTAAAAATTATATTTCCTAAATAACAATTCCTTATTATAATTTAAAAATAATTGACAACATTTCGAATTTCTTATTAAAATTTAGTTTAATAAAAGCGTAGACAATTTTTGAAGTCTCTGACAACAATTTTAGTATAAAAACAGCAAGAAAAACATCTTGAAACTTACACTCGAAATAACTTGAAATACAAAACTTTTGGAGTTTTTCAGAAATAACCCTGAAAATAATTAAAGAAAGAAATTACATTGTTGAATAAAACAATTCAAAAAATTTGTTACAATTACCACTTGATAAAACTCCTTTAAATTATTTTTATTGTTGGGTAAAGTAACCTAAGTGAGTGATAAAAGAGTATTTCAACATTTTGACTCTCAAATAACTGAAACTTGAATTCCCTGCAAAAGTCTCGAGAGATTTACGTTTAACGTAACAATGGAAGAATCAACACTTCCGGTATTTAATCGGTTGTTTACTACAAGTAATCTAGAGTTATTACCCTATTTTAATTTATATAAAAAGTATGCACATTTACAGTGACTCTGATTATTACAGTACTACTGATGGGACGAAATAAATCAACAGACGCAAAAACCCATATTGAAGCATTTTTGTGTGTTAGTTACCAAGACAAATGCTTAAAGAAAAACTAAGAAACTTACAGGCAAGACGATGAAGTATTCCGTAATTATACAAATCAATTTAACACTATGATGAGATTAAAAGTTCTTGCTTGTTCACTAATTTTTATTGTTTATTATTTAATACACATTTACACAACACTCACAAAAATGTACAGTATTACTTTTAACACTACGGACTTCACACCGTCTTATTAAACTAATATTTACGTAAGCCGCATAAATGCAATGACGGAAACCCGGACTTTATCGCTTGGAATTCCGGTGGTAGCGGCAAACACGAAACGGTTAACAGCAGACTTGCTACTCCGGGTGTGAGCGTATCAAAGGCTGTAAGAGGTGGGGACATTGCTAAGGGTAAGAGCTTTCGTAGTGGGGCATAATATCGATTTTCCACTGAATGTGAAAATATACTTCAATGTCTCAAAAATTATTTAATTTTCAAATAACGTATGAAAATTATAAATTAATTAAAATTTTCATCAGATTTTGCACCTTCTAAAAATATAAACTCAAACTTTATGAACAATTTCGTAAACGTTATCTAATTTTAATTATTGGTCGATACTTTTTTATATTAAAATTTAGATAATTTTTAGACATAAAGGATGATTTATAATGATGTTAAAACTTGCCTTCTATTAGGCATACTTTTGTTATGTGCGCTTTCAATTTTTCCATTTACATGCAAATGAATTTTTTTAAATTTATAAAAAGAATTATGAATTTGAATATTGCTCCTATACCAAAGTATACACAAATATACACTTGCAAAGTTTCCATAATGCTAGAATTTTTGCTAAATATTTGTTTTGAATGTTTTCAATAGGAAAGAAGAAAAAAGCAATAAGTATACTTTTACAAAATCTTTAAAAAAAGATACCATAAGGCTACACAGATAAATTAACACACAATATCTCATTTCATATTCCGTATGGCGGATTCAAAACATTTGTCGAATATCAAAATGTTAATTTTTCCTATATCTCATGGATATTTCATTCAAATAAAACCCCATATTTGGTTCACCTTTCATGTGGTCGGGTGCTGAAAAAACCACGTCAGCCACCGAAATATATGAATTTAATCAGAAATAACAATAAATTTAAATTAGAAAAAAAATTATTTCCCGTACTTAATTATGATCTACAAATTTAATTTTTTTTGATTTATTCCAATTTATGTTGCCGTTATGTTTTAACCCATTTTATTTTCACATTATTCGATTAACACTTAATTTTCTTCTATATTTTCTTATTTAAATTTTTCTACTACAATATTTAAGTATCTATCAAATACTTATATCTTAATATTATTTTACTAAATGAAACATCAGTGAATATTAAAACGTTCCTATATTTAAAAATTAGTATAGAAAAAAAGTAAATTAACCTTCTATCAAAATGTTATAATCAGGTAATGCTAAAAGTTGTTCAAACGATAATTTTCATAAACCAAGAAAATTTAAAAACTAAGAAATTAATTTAACAAGTAATTATAAAGAAGAAATTCAATGGAGAATATAAAGCTAAGGATCTTAAAAAAATTATTTATTCGACGTTGATACACCGAACAGGTATAAAAATCTAAAAGTTACTGTAAGAACAATTATAATTTATAAAATAAGGAATTAATTAGTTCACGTTTAACATTGACGAGCTTCTCTTAAAATCTTGCCGAACTACGAAGAAAACATTTCAATTAATGTAGGAAATTTATATATAATATTGCTGTACAGATAGCTATAAGAAGCTATACCTAGCCAAGTTTTACATGATCATATTATGAAATTCCATGTTGGCGTTTACAATACAATGCGTACCTGTATTGTTTCTGGATTTATTGGTTTACTCAGAAATTATAAAAAAAAAACAATAGACCTCGAAATTAAACATTGCATATACATACCAGCGCTACAACCCAGAGTGAGTTTTGGCTAACCACTTCATTTTATGAAGGGTTTTCAAGGCAGATTACCTCGGTGGTTTGCCATTGCCCACCGAGGAAGGACGGTTAGGATAAAGTTCTTGCTCTACTCGGGCTCGAACCAGAATTCTTTGCTTAGTAGCCGACGCACTCAAGCATCATCAATGTTAATTTTGAATACAATTTTGTATGTCATATCAATATTTAAGAAAACCCAAAACACTTTTCAGAACAAAAATGTTTTTAAGTTAACGCATGTAAAATACACTGTAAGTATAAATTCGCAAACGTTTCCACCAAGAATTAAAAAGAAAATTAAGAAAAAAAATTAATTAATTACAATTAAATCTAATTCATTGCCTGATGATGCCATAGTATGGTGAAAACGTTTGCGAATTTTATTGATATGATTAATATCGAGTTACACTACTTAAGCTACGTATCAATCGATTAATTGTGTATGTATTTACGCTTACTGATTAAGCAAAAGAAAAGCGTTTCTCTCAAAGCTCCTCTCTATTTAAGCTTCAAAAGTACTTACTTGCTATTTTGTTCTATCTAATATAAGATTTATTCATTATGTTATTAAATAAAATATCTTGTTGGCTAAGAATTGGAGTACTATTTTTGAAATAAATGTAATAATTATTATTATGAAATCATAAATATCAAACAATAAATGTTATATAATATGTTTTACTTAATATAACCTATAATGTAATGCATATCTAAACACATTATTAAAGTAAATATGTATCTATAGATATATTGGCGAGAGTTTTTCGGGTGTAACCGCATCCTATAATATTAAAATAAATTTGCTTTTTACTTTTATAAAAGAATTAATTAAAATATTGAAAAGTTTCAAAAATAAATTTTAAAATATAACAATTACTTATCAAAACAATAAATTAATCTAAAATAAACTTTTGTAGCAATAATATCAAAAACTATGATGAATAATTATGTTATTATGTTTGAAAAAATTAATAAAGGAATAAATTCTAAATTAATTCAATGCAAAATATTTTATAGAAAAAAGAATAAATTTAACAATTTTAAAATGACTTGTTGAAATTTCTTTATAAAAACAATTTATTACGGCAATTGTCATAATCAGGCTCAATAATATTTTTTAAACACTGGGTTATGCTGATGCTGATAATCTAAATATCAACATTGTGATGTTGAATATTTACATTAAAGATAATAGATTTTGAATGTGATACAAAATTTTAATTGATAGTACTTACTGTATTTTTTCAGGTCACAATAATACTACTAGCTTAGTTCACTTAACAATTGGCGACATACCTAATATATTCCGATATGCTGCGAACGTTAATCCTTTCGCTCCTCTAGGGACATAGGTAGTACATGTCGCAGCAAATGTTCAAAAATTACTTACAGTGGGAAACCCATTAAACCTGTTAAATATTAAAAATATTACAAAAAAACAAAGTATTGCGAAAACAACAAAATCCTGAGTAAAAAAGTTAAATAATGACTTCAGTCGAATTTGTAATATAAATGACAACCTAATCTACATATTACTTTTTCGTTTTAGTTTTTCACAGAATGTAATCGTGTGTAACTTTAAGAAACGATGTTATTGAACTGGACTGGACGAAGCACATCACATCACAGGTAACTAACGCCACAATACTAGCATATCTCCTCGCATGAAACCAGAAATGCCGACAATGACTCGTGCACTCCACGGACGTATTAAATCCCTCATCAAGTCGTTCACACCGACAACCACCCACATGTGCAATATTGTCAACCAAATCCGAAGCCATTTATCTAAACAACCAGGTGAATTTAAACCATACACCTGTACCATAATGACAACAGGGGATTCCAAAAGATCCACCTTATAACTGAAAAACATGACGTCAGACAAAAACGCCACAATAAGGAAACTTTATAAAATTGCCAGCACCAAAGCAAATAAAAATTTATAACAATTTACCGAAATAAATACCATACTACACTAACAAAACTTTGAATTTACCTATAGCCGCTCCAAAATCACAAAATTTCATTATCTGAGCTGCAAGATACGAAGAAAAATGTGAGCTAGTTTGATATTATTAGTTTTATTAGGAAGTGCCCATATCACTAGGTCGATGTTGTGTACAGTATGTTACACACAAATTGTACCTTAATATTTTGTTACAACTAATCAATCCTAATTTTAAATAATTTCAATAAATTTAAGTAGGCAAATTGTGGTTAAGGTATTTGAAATCGGCGTATCAATGAGTACAAACATCTAAACAGGTAAAAATTTCAATAAATACAATTATTGACAAATTTAAAGTAATCATTTGACATAAAAACCATTATTTATACTTCAAATAATATGCACATGCATATGCACCTGGGAAAATCGGTTTTAAGATCACTTGCAAGCGTTCAGTCAGATATAAGTACCTACTATTAAAATATACTGCGTATATCGGCTTGTCTATCACTTTTTTGGGGCTTTCATTAGTTCTAATAGGCACGTAATAAGTGAATAATTCTACATTATATTAATTTATTGCATACTGAAAACTTTTTAAATCAACTAATTTTAAGATTTTATTGTATATTTTAAATTACAAAATAAACTTTAAGTGATTTTATAATTCGAGTCTCTTACATTTCCAGCTTTTAAGTTTAAATACTTACGCACTTACAAAATATAAACTTAAAACTTTTATATCTTAAGTATCGATTTTAAATTATATGTAATTAACTCTGAATACTGGATTCAAAATCATGCTTGAAAGATTTTTCTCTTTAAAATAGACTAAGTTAATTTTTCCTATAAATCGTTTTATGTGCATAAAATCTAAATTATTTTAAGTTTTACTTGTTAAACTAAATTCAAAAATTTTTATCGAGTCTTGACTGTTATAAATGAATCTCTTCTTCTCTTTGATTTGGTGGTCATATTTAGGGTTTTGCGGTTTTGTATAATCAGTACAGTGTGAATAATGTGGTACGTAAATATTAATGAATCTGAATGCAACTTTGTTAACAACCACCTTTTTGTCCTAGAGGTTCTAAAATCCAACTTTATGTAAATTTTCAGGCTTCGTTAATAAGTACCGGCAATACTAAAATATATAGAAAAACACAACGAAAGCGTCTTCACATAAAGGATTTTATTTTATTGGTTTGAATAGATTAGAACGATTTGCTGACTAGAAAAAACCTTTTCAACTAGAACGAGGATAGTACAATAGACCTTTTGATTATTTCATTTGAACACAATTAGAATTTCAAACTAAGCTACAAATTTTGGTTAAACGTTATTTAATTATAAAATCTGTTTGAAATGGGTTAAAAATTCACTTTTGGTTTTTACATAAATGTATATAAAGCTATATTATAATTTAATAATTTAAAATGTTTTTTTTATTGTAATCCTTTGTCTTCGGTGCAATCGATATTGTAATAAACAAACAATGCTTGAACATCGGCAATAAAAAAAAAGTATTTGTCAACTAAAAAATTTACCAACGCAAATGTACTGTTAAAAGACAAATAAAAGCAATGGATTACTTCCTAGCCAAACAAAAAATCTAATGTACGGTAGGATCACTATATCAAACAATTAACAGCAACAAAGCGAACAACATGATACAACAATGTTTTTAATTAAACGGAAGTTTTTTATACGCATTTAGAAAATAATATCAATTATATTATTAGGTAATATTCTGAAGTACATTAATGTACTTAGTATAATGGCTATCAAATACAAATTACAAATTTTTATACCTATTTGGTAATTTGTAACGTGAATACTTCAAGTTTTTATAAAGTAGTGGACTACTGTTTGTTGCCTGAAACTTTTGTCGACTTTTCATATCAAATCAAAGTACATAGATATGTGTACCTACTGTATAGAAATCGGAGAATTATTTTGCAGTGAAAACAAAGTTCGTTATCGCAATTAAAATTTTACAGAGAACCGCATCCTTTATGTTGTTACAACATGTTTTCCTTTTATAGTATGTAAAATAGAATAAAATAATACAACAATTTAATATTTTAAAATTTCATTATTACCTAGTTTATTATTTATTACTTAAAGTTTGAAAGAGCTGCTTTTAATTGCTTTATTTGCATCTGGGCGTTGATTTATATTTTTTTAAATGCATTATTGTTGATTCATACTTTGATTTCTAACAGGAATTTTGTTTTGCTGAATGTTAAGTTCTGTTTAGTAAGGAAATACATTTTTGGCATAGTCAATATAGGAAGGACACTCTATATATAATTATACTATACAGAGTTTATTTTCGCTACTGTTAAAAAGAAATTTGTTATTACAATGTGAAAATCAAGTCTGTTTGTCTTCCAACTGCAATAGATTTTTGGTTCAAACAGAACATTCACTAACAATATTATTATAAGTATTTACGATTTCTGCGTCCTAATATTGCAGTTGCAACAACGTCTACGATGGGTTGATTACAGCGACTATCGTTCACACATTATTTCTCAAACTTCTGCATCGAAACACTTATAATTTTGATTAGTAGCTAACCTATATACTAATGTTTAATTATAAAATTAAAAAATTTTTAATCAAAAAAGTAACAGTTAGAACAGAATCACCCATATATGAAAAGCAGAACCAGCAAATATTTAATAATTAATAAATTGTGGGAATTATGCATAGTGAAAATCTAATTTTGTGTTGTTTCGTAAGAACTTTAAAAATAAAGAGTCTCGTGCAAGTATTAGTTTATTTTGATTGCGTATAGCTAGGGTAAGAAGTAAATCTTCAGGGGTACAGCAGATACTTATTCTTAAGTTTTTATAAAAAAATTTGTTTTATTTCATGATGGAAAATGTCTTCGGATTAATCTTGAAACCGGTAGCTTAGCAAAGCTATGTAATTTTTTTAAATTTTTTTTAATAAGGTTGTTTTGATATTATATTGAAATTCATGAATTGAATTACGTACTAGGTGAACAAACGTTCAATAAATTAATAATTGATTGAAATAATATCGGGTTTTTACGGTGATATCTAAAATGTGAACCGAGCATGTGCCACCTAAAATGACTGATTAGGAAAATATGATGTGGAAAACTACTCGATGATTTACCTACTCTACTGAGAAGTTAAATAACACGAAAGAAACAGTACAGTTTGTCTTATATTTCTGGAGTTTTTTAAACGCTTTATCTTCATTTATGTAATTATGACATTTTTACAAATTTTGTTTTAATTTTCTATTTAAGAAATACAAAAGTAAATAACAAATGATATTATATAGACTGTGATTGTCGTTCTTTTTATCATCTGCAGTAGTCAGATGGAACAAACGACTCGTGTAATTCTCACTCGTTGAATAAGACAGGGTGACAATATAGCAAGCAGACACAAAATTGGACAGGGAATTTCTGCGTCCTTGGGAAATATTTTCTACCCTCTACAATAGCAATATCCTTTATAGTCAAATATTAATGATGAAAATGGAAATTTGAAATATGGTGTACGTAAACGTTGCTTATACTTCTTACCATACACTTTCCTTATCTTATGGTGATTGCTTTAAAAATTTTAACTTGTACGCACCGAGTAGTAAAAGTAAAAATGTTATTTATAACCGAAAAGTTTTCCTACACTACAATTTTATAAAACGAATGACAAAACCCGAAAACGAAACATATTTAAAAAAATAATAACATTGTAAAAGCATTCAAGTATCTTTTGTAAATATTATTATAAGTTTCTTTTATATTCAGCATTTTATTTTTATATTCAAATATTATGGCCCGAATAAAATTAGGTATTAAAACAAGAAAACTACTAAATAGGTTTTATATTTTTGTTCTGGAAATGTTCCCAAAATACTTTTTACAATTAATTATGTAACTTATTATTTCCTTTCACCTAGAATTAAAAGCTTTTTATATTGTTGGCATGTTGCTAAAAATTAATAACCGAATACACACAACAGCTAGAAATTTATGACTGTGCGGAATAAAAATATTGCTTACATTTACAAGATACAAACCTTGTATGTTATTGAAAGATTAAATTTTGAAAAACAATGCACATCACATATTTTACGTATTTCATCAAAACCGAAATTTTTGCACGAGTGTGATTATTTCAAAATTTATTACTTGTAATACTGTCAAAATCAAAAGCAAACGCGACTAAAACTAAGAAAATGATTGATGGTTAACTCAAACTAAATTATCGATAAAGTGTTCAGCTATTATTGTAGAAACTTTGCCATACACAACAAAGTTTACGATTAAACCGAAATTAATACGTGGCTTATCTCTACAATTTGAATAATTAATGGTTTATATTACAGTAATTATTGTTGTATTTTATAATAAGTAAAATTAACAAAAACCTATCTTTATTATTAGTATGTAGAAATTACGTTAATTTATTTAGGAGACATACAAAAAGTCATCAATATATTAACATATAATTTGAAAATGTCTAAATTTCCCATTACATACATACTATACTCCTGTTGCACAACATTATGGCCATCGCTATTTCTCTTTTCTATAATCTTTTAATTATAATTTTCAATTATGTTTGCATTAAATTGTCATGCTTTTATTAGCACCATAACTTCATTTGTTTCATACTGCTGTTGGATGAACAAATATTATAGTATCATATTATCAATTTTAACTAATTTTCTCAAATACACATATTATACTATGTACATCACGTTATATATACAAGGAGGCTTAGACATCGAGTAGATTACTTTGTACTTACATCATCTTGGTCTAAAGAGATGTAGTGCAGTAAATTCTGCTATCATCAGTAAAAACTTTTGGGGGTTTTCTTTTGCTTCTAAGTGCGGGCCGCATCTGCCAAAATAATGGTTTTGCTTAAAAATTAGTCTAAATAAACAGACTTATAGTTTGGTAGTTCAACATAAGATGACATTCTTGCGAATAGAACTCGATAAGTTCACGCTATTATGAATCAAATCAATTATTATATTTAAATTGTGTTTTATCCCTAGTTTATATAAAAAAATTTTACGTCTGCGCAATTAGTCGTTGAAATGACTTACTGAAAAGCACTTCTTAAAAATTAAGTCCAATTAAATATGTTTTATTAGGTATTTGATGTGTATTTTCGGTCCGGTACAACTCCTTCGTGACAATTTGGCGCTGCCAACTCGCCGCTTATAACCAACTTGACGCCAATTAAACTTTTTTTAATTTTCAGGATTTTTTAAGAGTATATATATTGAAAAACTTATTCAATTGCTAAAGTTTTTCTGCTGATAACCTTTAGTTATTCAGGTTTTGTAATAAGTATTTTCTTTAATAGTAAGTATCTATTGCAAAATTACCCTTACAGAAGTTTATTGCATTTAATAGATACATTTATATGACAACATAATTTTTTTAATTTATTGAATAGATAAATATAGCGAAAAAAGATCGATGAAAGAGGTAAAAGCTGAAGTAAAATAAAAGTGTTTTCAATGCAATCACAGCAGGTGATCGTAATTACTATGTCTACCTCGACAATAGACTTGTTCACTCGCTTAATTACAAATCAATTTTTGTTAAAAACTTAATACGGTGTTAACGTTAAATTACATTGCCAATATTATTATGACCTCTTGAGGATTCTTTTTTAAAATTAAAATACACAGTTACCTCAATAAAATATAATTTTATGTGAACTAGTTTCGACTCGTTACAATTTTCTTTAACCTACAAAATTATAACATAATTTAAAAACTATACCCGTACAACATCTTACCGTCAAAAATTAAAACATTAATTACATTGTATAAAATAATTTAAAATTTAAAACTTTTTAGGAATAATCAATATAGGTACAGGAGAAATGGATTTTTCAAATTTTGAAAATTCTAATCTTATTAATTCTAATTCTATTATTCCAAATAGCACATTATGTTGAAGCGATATTGGGGCAATTTTGCAATAATATTGCAAGATTCAGCCAATATCAGCCTAATATTGTTTTCCAATATTGTGTCAATATAGGAAATCAATATTGGACCAATATTGGCTATAGCTTAGAGCAATATTGGCCCAATATTAATAATCAATATTGCCTGCCAATCTTCAGACAATATCGGCCCAATATTGTTGTGTAATATTGCACCAATATTGTAAATCTATATTGGACGAATATTGGCTGTAGCTTGACGCAATAATGGGTCAATGTTGATAAACAATATTGGATGCTGATCTGTAGCCAATGTCGGTCAAATATTGTTATTCAATATTGCGGTGATATTAGAAAATTTATACTGCATCAATATTGGCTGTACCATGGTATAATATTGAGCCAATATTGATAACCAATATTCCCTTCCAATCTGCAGCCAATATGGATCCAAAATTGTTTTTCAACATTGTACCAATATAGAAAATCAATATTGGACCAATAATGACATTAAATACAAACCCACGTTTGTATTATTATCGTTAGTTATAAGATTGTTTCCAATAGATATTGGGTTTGAAGAAAAGGCTGAAATATATATTGTAAAAAATTTCACCGAGGTAACGTAAAAATAATAATACTTGCAAACTACTGATGGTTTCGAAAAGGTTAATTTAAATTTAATCTGTAATTTATGATTTTCAGCAATGTCTCAGCAGTAAGGTTTTATTGTTGAAAATCCTTAATCATAGATTAAAGAACCAGCCTTTGTGAAACTGGACATAAGTGTTTGGAATGCAACACAGTTTACAATACACAAAGACGGAATACCTGCAGTCTCTTGATGGAAAATAAATTCTCAAAATGACTATACCCAACGGAAATAAAACGAAAAATTAATCAGATTAGTTTTATGGGAAAGTTTTATTTAAAATCGACGCCGATGTAGGGTATTGCCAATTGAAATGTACAGGTAGAGTAAAATGTAATAGAGAAAAATCTGTAATTTAATTTTAAATTGCCAATGGTTTTATAATTATTAAATATCTTTTTATTATTGTTAGAGTAATAGTACTCTTGTTTCGTTTCAATTCATTGGTTTGGAATTGTTTGCTTTTGAGCTCATAGTACAAAATTTGTTTACTTTTTTTAGCATTTCCATTATAATTCTCTTTCCTTTTATACAGTTTTTTAAGAATTCGAATTATCTTTTTATAGCTATGTAGTATAATCAAACTTCTAAAGCTTAGTATATATTTTCCTTATGATAACTATTTTCTATCTTGGTGGAATTTATATTATCACCTGAAGCTTTCTACTACTGCAAAGATAAAAAAACGAAATCAGTTAAATTTAAGATTTTCATCTGTACTTTAATGCATCACCAGATCTACAAGGAGTTAGAAATACATGGTATAGCGCCGTATAGAGCACAGATTGCTCTAATTATAAGTATAATATTACTATCACATTCTGTGGAACCAATAAAACTACACAGGAGCGCAGCACGTTTAAATAATTCAGAGAAAGTCAAAGGTTTGTATTAGATTCTGGCGCTGTTCCTTGTTGTTCTTCATGAATCTGAAACAGTATATGGTACAGACTTGCTGATTCAATAATGGTTCAATTATGTGACGTAATTTCCGAATAGCGACACAAATAAGTAGTATTAATAACTAGTAGTAAATGAAATTTTCGATTTAATATTACAATGATATATTTTCGTCGTTGGTTGTTACATAAAAAAAAATATCACATCAAAATTTTGAGGTTCATACAACTCTATTTCACTTAGCTAGAAAAAAGTTATTTGTTGTAAAAGAAGATTTGATAATAAAGTTGCAATTATAAAATATTTTAGAACTGAATTGATTGCTTTTTTTAGTACCAACTCTGAAAAGTGCAACTTTTATAATAAGAATTATTACTCTTTCATAAATCATTTACTATTATTAGCTCGCAGAGTTTGAAATTTTTCTATAAATTGCCTACCTAGAGGTTTTATAAGCAGTGGGTACTAAAAATATAATTGAATTTTTATTATTTGAATTATTAAGCATAAATTTAATTTTTACATAAATATGATGTACTTAGATAAAAAATTGGATAAAAGAATGATGAACTTTATGAAAAAACCGAACATTAGCCTTAGGTGCGGTAAACTATTAAAAATTTTAATATATTATGGCTCAACGATAAAATAGCATGTAAATTCCTATTTTAAAGGGTTACTTTTTATTTTGATTCCCTCAAGCAAAATATACTGGTATTCTTTGCGTTTCTTATTTGTAAAAAGAAACATAGGAGGTTGGCAATTTTCGTTTATTTTACTCAAAAAGAATTTCCTTTCGTATAGAGTTTGAACGACTTAAAGCATCCCAATTTATTCCATAGATATAAAAAAGAAAAATTCTTTACACTTCATCATTTTAGTTTCCTGCTATTTTTTTAATGCAAGACGAAAATAAGATACTGCAGATATTGACAATATTTTACAAAAAGAAAAATCCAAAACAATAAAATAATCTTTATCATGTCGTCGTTCGTATTGTTCTGTCAGTATAACCGTTCGTTGCTTATTATCAAGCTGCATCATTGTAAAATCGAAATTTTTATGTTATATTAATCCATTGAGATTCACAATAAGTTACGTTTTATGATTTGTACAACCATAGCCATTAAAATTTATGTATTTTTATTTTGATGCTATTTTATGATGCACTTTAGATATTCAGTAGGGATGTAACTGTTTTTTTATTAATTTGTTTTATTGCGCCAAGAACTTATAGCGATAATATGCAAATGCGATTTTTAGTTTTACCATAGTAACTTAAAACTTTGTTAAATAATGCAGCATTTTTTAAAGAAAGCGTAAAACTTTAATTGAAAATGACCTAACTCTATGTCCTTTTCCGAAAGTTCTTCCGTATTCTTAATTGTATTTCTTACTATACTCGGGAATATTCCTCGTCCGCTTAATGCTTAATTACTTACGTTCCGAAAAATTCAGACTTAAAAAAAGCAAAAAAAGAAATTTACTCAATTATTTTAACATATATTCTGTACCTTTAGTAACTACAAATGTGGCTGTGAAATACTAAAAGGTAGATCAAAAGAAATCTCATGAGAGTATTTTAGAAACCAAGAACCAGTGAAATCCCTAAAGATTTTACTCTTGATAGTCTCGTTATTTTGAAATATATTGAAAATTTCGTTGCACGTATTTTTTTATGTACAAAATAAACAAATATTGTGTTCTTACTTTTTTCAACACAGCACATCAAACGACAAATTAATTATAAATAGTTCAAGAATTACTTTACACAAATATGCATAAAATGACTTATTTTTAAATTATTAAGCATAATCTAATATAAGCATAAATACGTAATTTGTTCATTAAAACTTTTCAGAAACGCTACATGCAATTTTTAATTTAAAACTTTTAATACATTTTTTATCAAAACTCAAATTTTTTTAATTTTGTTTTAATTTTCTATATTACGTATATATGGTGACTTGAGACTAGAAATAATTTTTCTTTATATATTTCGGTCAACATCATCTGTTAAAAATGACATTGTGGTGAAAAACTCTTTCAACGTTTACTTTTTTGGATTATAAAAATATGTAATTAATTAATGGTTTATGTAACCATTTGTCCTTTCAAAGAAACAATTACAAAATCCTTGCATATTATGTACCCAATACAGAACATTATATTATGCAATAATAGGATTAACGTGTACAAAATGTTTAATTTATTTTGATTGTGCATTTAATGCTTTTAGAGATTTGTTCGTGAGCATTATTAAATTTGCAGTCCAAGCGGTAATTTATAATAGTTATACATACCTGCAGCACCGCCCTAACGAAATATTTTGTATCTAACTTATGAAGTCTTACTAGAAGCAGGACATTAAATTACACACCACATAACCATTTAATCCGCTCCCACAAGTTATACAAAGGTTGTTTATATATTCATATATGCAGGATCCTGAACAGTTATCTCTTGTTCTAGCAGCTCTCAGACCCTTTTACTTCTACTACCTTGTTATCCAGACTCAACATTATAATGTCGAATAAGAAAAGTGAGTTATTAGTTATCATCAGTTTTTGAACCCACAACTGATTTTTCAGGTTTTTAAATCCCATTCAAATTTTAATAAACGAAAGATCTTCAACCTTCTTCAAAATTTAATTTTAAAAATTTGTTTTTGTAGTGCCGCTATAATATCTAGTCACCAATATTAACGAATACAACATAATAAATAAAAAGTTTCATTTTCCATTATTTATAATTATTGGTGATAGGAATTTCAATAATAAATACTAAAAGCAACAAAATTATTACGTTTTTTATATTAAAAGCTTGTATGTATGTACACTATGTTTGAATTTAATGGAATTCCGTAATATTTATTGTACCTAGCATTTTTTGTAAAACTATGTAAATTGATAATCCATTTTTATATAAAATATTCTACTGTGCAAAAATTAGAATAAATGTTATTATTTTAAAATTCATATTTAAAATTTATTGTACACTAAAGAATAAAAGTGCAATACAGTACTTGACAACTTTTGTATATTCTTATGGTATATTTTCTGCATAATTTTAGATGTCACGTTAGAACTTAGTACTAAAAGTATTAACCATTGTTCACCACTGTATAGCTGTTGCAGTTAAAACATTTAGAGTGAATTTTCCAGAGTCTAGAAAAAGAAAATTAACTATAAACTAATTGCAAGAACTGAAATGCAATTAAATTTTAATTACGATTAACTAGTTTCTAGTTAATTTTTAACTCACCCTCTAGGAAACATAATTTAAATTCAAATTAAAATATTTCCTATTTTTTCCTATTTTTGGTCTTACTCAAATTTTTTTATTAAAACGGACTATTGATGAAATTAACTTATCAACCTTTTTGAAGTATGATACACAAATTTCAGTAAAATTCAATTGGTTTGTTTAAGTCCAGAGTATTCCTTCAGCGTTATTGGCAAAAGGCGTGAACTTTTTTATCCTATTTAATGAAGCTTGAGTAAATTTTTGCTAACCCAATTGTAATATTATTGTCCTTATCAGTCATATATATCAATAATTATAAAATTTATTTAAACAGTTGGATACACATATTTCGTTGCCAAATATAACCTAAGGTAGGTGTTGAGTGGTTTCTGTATATTAAATTATCGATTACAACACAACGGTTACAATAATGAATTACAAATTAAAAAATATTTTAAAATGAAAAACATAATTTTTATTATAGCAAAAATTGCTCAAAGTTTACTTTGCCACTTATCACTAGCTTAAATACAAGAGTCGTTTTAATATAATATATAAAAGAAAAATTGTTTACACTGTAACAGCTATAGGAATAATAGAGTTGTACTCTAAAATCTGTAGTACTATCCAAGCCAGTTTACATAAAACAATCTACGTCCCAAATAGAAAAGTGGATCGAAATAGCAAGTAAACAAAAACCCGATTGCTGTACTATCGCTGATAATAATTGAATCAATTTGGTTGGTAAAAAAATCCACAAAAAAACGTCATTAAGAATTTTTTCATCATTCGCATTCGGCGGAAAAAATATAAAATAAAGTTTGAAAACATATACAGCAAGCGCGTGAAATTTGGAACTAATCCAATATAAACTTTCAGAAGGGTGTTTTGAGAAAACTCTCGAACATATCAATCTTAATTTTTCAAGTTTTACTTTTTTTCGAATTTATGCATTTTTAATCGTGTTTCGTTTTTGAGCTGTGATATTTTTGGGTAATTCAACAGTTCAATGGAATTTGATTTTTTATTTATTTATTTATTATTCTATAAGTAGTTGTTATGAATAACAAAACAGCATAATTAACATATTGCAGTGTTCAAATAAAACTTAATGAAACCGAATGCAGATGGCATTAATTGCAGTCAAATAATTTAATGCAGTTTTGTTTCAAAGAAGCTTATAATTTAATGTCAATGTCAGAATTTGATACATGTCGCATTTTTGAGGTTAAAATATTAAACATTTGAAATTTTGATAAAACCATGTGGTTGATAAACGTGGATCGAAAGTGCGTGTGCGCTACAAGCATAATTTAATAAAAATAATGGAATCGAAGGTTGAGAAAACCGGAAGTAAAAAAAAAAAAATGTGAATCTAAAAAGATAATTGAATTCCTTGGAAACGCCTGAAAAAAGCAATTTGAAAATATTTAGTCGATCTTTGAGCGTCGTCGGGGAAGGTTGGTCCCTCGACAAGTTTCAAGGAGGTTCAAGTTTGGACTAAGAGTCCAACATTGGAACACGAACTCGAGTCCAATCGAGTTGTTTACGTGGTGGGTTTCATCAATTAAGAACCCAACCATTAGAGAATAAAATTACATTTCGGCCTAAGAAGAATAAATTTTGATTTCGAAGATTTTTGGATAGTTTTTGGTAATTATTTTTGGAAGTGGCAATAGAAATTATTTTGAAAATATTTGGACGTGTTGACCACATCCACTTCAAAGGGGGAAGCTGATGAACGAGAGATAATCAGAAAGCAGTTCGAAAGAAGAAGTTGGACGTATGAATTTTACTCCTGAGAGGTTTGCATAAACAGATTCTTAAAGTGATATCGCGTATATTTGCGGATTTTACGGAAATTGTTATATTCGGGAAAGAGCGCATCGTTAGGCGGAGTCTCATTTACAAATTTATGTAATTCATTTGTTTATTTTAAATTTCAAAAATAAATAACAAAAATTCATTTCATATTTGAAGCTTCTTTGAAAAATTTCAGTCTTCCTTTCATTAGGCAATCATACCCTGTAGCTTTTGGTTTGGTTGGAATATCCAATAAAATACCTTCTTTACTTCGTTCATCAAATTTTCCATTTTCACGATCTATTTGGTGGTTGTCCAGTTCTTTTGGTTCTAGAGCAGAATGTTTATTCTGACTATCATTCAGATATTAATAGAGCTTCCATTTGAATTTTCCAAGTGTCATAATTATCTTTATTCAACGCTTTAATACACAAGACACTAGTCATGTGTTTACCGTATTTATAATTCTGATTACCAAGATTAATAACCTGATAATTTTATTTCAAACACATGTATGGAACAATGTTTTATCTATTCGTTCGTTATTATGAGCCCCATAACCGGTTAGATAATAGTGGATCTTCAATAAAACATTGAGTAATTAATAAGTTATATATAATGATGAACGAATGTTTATACTACAGTAAATTAATATTGTACATTGATTTAACAACTATTTGTCGCTACTTTTAGCAACTATAACCAGCCTTTTTTCCAACAAAGCACTGTTACGCGACAAAACTGCGGTTTGACAATGCCCTTCCCCAAGAATATTTGAGGTGCTCGGCGTACTAGTGGGAGGTCGTGGGTAAATGCAAAAAGGGGGACGTTGTTAGCCCAAACCGCGTTATAGGTAATGATTCAATTTTGAAGTTGTGTGAATCCCCAAAATAATAAAAGTCAAGCATAATATAAAAGCTGAAATAAATGGTTAAAAAAAAGCAAAAACAAAACACATAAAATTGACATAGGTTTTACTTAGAGCGAAAAGCAAAAATAAAATAAAATTTGGTACATGAGCACAAATAATACAAAAAATAGATAGGTCGCAATTGGTATTGAATCGATGTTTGAGTGTGCACACCCCTATTCTTAAAATTTAAGTTCTAAGTAAAATTTTGGATGACCAAAATATTAACAATTAAACAAAATATAAGTTTACACCAAAAATTTCATATAATTGAAATTAAAATTAGTGACGAACATAAAACCAATAATGAGTGAGTCCAGTTTAAATATTAGAACGAGTGGCACAAATAACTGTTGTCTTAAATGAGGCACAATTAGGTCGTCAAGTCATAAAACAAAATTTAAGTTGTTACCTTAATATATTAGGTGTTACAGGCGTGGAGCGTCGCGATCAACGATCCCCGGTGTCAACGAGAATTTTTACCCCTAGAAATTTTACCCACCTGGGGTAAAATATCCCTAGTGAAATTTTACCTCGGGGTAAAATATCCCTAGCGAAATTTTACCCCCGGTAAAATATCCCTAGGGAAATTTTACCCCTGTATAAATTCTTTAGGGGGTAAAAATTCCCTAGTGAAATTTCACTAAGGAATTGTAAGGGGACGTCCATTAATTACGTGAGGCTTTTAGGGGGGTGAGGGGGTTAAGCCAAATCTCACGAAATCTCACCAGGGGGGGAGGGGGGTCGAAAATTCACCAAAATCGCCCCAGTCTGAACAGATAAACACGTAAAGACTTTACAAAACTCTCGTCTCGTTTCGTGGGGTCATGGGCATCACTACTATACATGATTTAGCCCAAATATAATATGTATATACAAGGTGTCCCCGTGGCCGTGAAGAACAATTGAGGTGGTGATAAAGGACACTTTTCTAATACAAATTTTGCCTGCGTCTCCGTATACGCTTAGGTTAAGTGTTGGCCACTTTAGTAAGCACGTGTACATGAAACTAATTTCAACTGATTCACTCACTAGATGGCTAAGGGGGGAGGAGGCAAAGTATGATACTATGTACCAACCAAAATATCCCTAAAATCCATAGAATTTAAATATTTAACAAATTAAAATTATTAAAGTGAAAAGAGAAGTATTTGATGAATATGTTGAGACCGTACGAAAATAAAGAAGACGATGATGACGATACCAGAGCACAAGAACCAAAACCTAAAAGAGTCAGGCGTACGACCTACAACGCATTGGATTTAAATTGTGTTTCGGCATATTTACTTACGCATACCTATCCAGAAAATTTAATAAAAAACGAAAAAAGTAACTTCCGACGGCAATGTCGTCCTTATAAAATGGAAAATTATTTTACCAAAAAACAGGCAAACAAGGATGGTTACCAGTAATTATAAACGACGAAGAAAAAACGATGATGATGAAAATGATTCACGAAGGTGCACCAACAAATGATACTAAATTCAGTGTTGAAGCGAAATCTTTGGCTGCTCATCGTGGAAGAGACGCCTCAATATCGCTATTAGAAAAACGTTGTTATTGGTCCACCATGTATACGGACGTTTCAAATTTCGTCAAGGAATGCGATATCTGCCAGAAAATCAATCCAGCTACTTTAAAAGTAATCCCTGAGCTGCAATCTGTGCCTGTGCCTACAGCTGTAATGTCGCAAATTGGAATAGATTTAGCCACCCTACCGGAAGTAAATAATAAAAAACATATTATTGTGGCGATTGATTACTTCAGCAAATGGTCTGAAGCTAAGGCTGTTGAAAATTAAACTGCGGGAACCGTTGCCCGGTTTTTATTCGAACTTATTTGTAGACATTCTTGTATATCCATACAAATAAATGATCAGGGAAAAGAATTCGTTAACCAAGTATCGAAACATCTACACATACTGACGGGAACCGAACAACGTGTGACCTCCGCCTATCATCCACAAAGTAATGGCCTAGTGGAAAGACAAAATCGAACGATTAAAAATATGTTGCTAAAAACTTTACATGAAGAAGGCAATGTTAACCGATGGCCCGATATACTTGACGGTGTTCTGTTTGCTCATCGTTGCGTACGACATGATTCCACAAAATTTTCGCCGTTTTTTCTGCTTTACAACAGAGAGCCAAGGCTTCCTATCGATCTCAAAATAGAGGAAAAATATTATAATAATCGTGAAGTCAATTTAAGATATGAACCAGAAGAAGAGATGCTGATGAGAAGAATTGAAGAATGTCCAGATATTCCCGAAATAGAACCAGAAGAAATTTTAGAAATGCACACATATCAAAAAGAAAAAGAAGAAAAAGTGTTCGACAAAGTTGCGTTTGATATTAACCTTGGAAAAATTTTGGAAGTCCAAGACTCGGTGTTTAAAGAAACCGCCGAGAATATTAAAAAAAGTCAGGAAAAACAAAAGAAAGCCTACAATTCACGGCATGCTACGAAACTAATTTTTAAAGTTGGAGACTTGGTACTTGTGCGAAACTGTGCCAGAGATGATCGCAAAGGTGGTTGGTCAACTGCACCATTTTCAGGACCGTATTCAATTGCAGAAATTCAAAAAAATAATAACTGTATTTTGCAATCAAAATCGGGAAAAACCCTATTAAAAAAATATCCGATGCGCAATTTAAAACCTTATATCGCCAAAGGATGTCTCAAAGTAGAAAAGGATCGTTTAAAGAACTTTGTGGAAGAAATAATGATTAGTGACAACAGTGAAGATAGCATGAATTTGATAACTTCCACTTCATCGAAATCACAATTTCGATTCCGTACAATTAACCATGGGTGGCAAAGCAAGCTGTGCAAAAAAGAAAAACTAACTCTTACAAAAAACTCAAATTTCAAGATATCGCATAATTCTGTTCTTCATTCGCCATTTTCAACAATTGATGTTATAGCAGATGGTAATTGTTTTTTCAGATGTATTTCTGTATGTATAACAGGTGTTAAAGAACATTATAAGGAAATGAGACACAAAATTACAAATTTTATGGCGGAAAGAAAAACAAGTTGATAATTTTTCTGGAACTACGAATTACTTAGAAAACAGTCGAATGAGAAGTGATACAGTATGGGCAACAGAAGTTGAGCTACATTTTACTGCGGCATTTATTGGATTAGATTTGTATTCATACACTTCTACAAATAATAATAAATCATTCGATTGGATACGTTTCCCCAGTACACTGCAATCATTAAACGAACCCGATTACCAGAAGCCAGCTTTGTATTTAAACCATAAAAATTTAAATCATTTTGAGGTCGTAGTTAAGGTAAAAAACTAGCCTATGATTAAGGAACAAAATAAGAGTTGATCTTCAATTGATGTAAACAATTTTATTTGAACAATTTTTTTTTTAATTTAATAAAAAATATTATTCTTAATAGTCCACTTAATTTAAGTATTTGCCTTGGTTTTTGATTCAGGATAATTTTTAACGTCGGTGAAATTTTACCTCCTTGATAAATATACCCTAGTGAAAATTTACCCCCCTGGGGTAAAATATTCCTAGTGAAATTTTACCCCCGGTAAAATATCCCTAGTGAAATTTTACCCCCTGTAAAAATTCTTTAGGGGGTAAAATATCCCTAGTGAAATTTTACCGGGGGTAAAATATCCCTAGTGAAATTTTACCTCGGGGTAAAATATCCCTAGTGAAATTTTACCCCGGGGTAAAATATCCCGGGGGTAAAAATTCACGGTTACACCGGTACTGCAAGTTCCGTGATGGTTTAGTCAAGTCCAAGTTATGATTCCATTTTCAATGAACTCCGATTCTTCAGATGCAGGCGCTCCGCCTTAGTGGTTGTTTGAAAATAAATCCTTTGCTTGAAGTGTTTGAACAATTTTCCAAATTTCCAAGATTTTACCATAAACCCGCGATAGCGCTATTGGGCTTAATACCGCTAACCATCACTATTGAAACTTCACTGGGTGTTTGGTGGTAACCATTGATTTAATTTTTGTAGTAAACCAAAACCATTGATACCAAAATTTAATTTTCCAAAAGTAATTAAACCAATATTTAATTAAACCACAATTTAATTTCAACAAGTTGGTTTTCCAAAAAAAATTGATTTCCAACAATTGTTTTCCAACAATTAATTTCAGCCATAACGGGCGTAGTGAGCCAATTTGCAACCGTCAGTTACGACGTTCAAACCTAGACTATGCGAGGGGGATCGCGATTGGTGCCTACGTACGTCGGCGTCGGGAGGAAATAAATGATACGGTCAAACTACCGTTGTACCAGAAGGGTGACAAGGAGAGGTGATTGCATAATGCGACAAAATTTACTTCCATGACTTTCAAGTGACTGCAAAATTCCAAAAGCAACGTGGATGCATTTTATGCAATAAAATTAAGTAATTAATTGAAACCAAAATTCCCATAAAAATTCGAATATGAATATAGAAAATAAATTTTGATATAAAAATTGGTGAAAAACAAAAAAGACTGAGACGGTTCAAGTTTCAGGCTTTAAATTAAGGGAGAGTGCAAATAAGGAGTTTCTACGGTAAATTTCCAAGGAACGCTACAGCACTTAGAACCAAAATTAATAAGGAAGAGATGGCTTTCTGGGAATGTCGGAGTGCAATGGGTCTCTCCTCCTAAGATCACACTCTGGCTCTACATTAAAGTTATCAGGCCTATGCTTTGCTACGGCACATTTGCTTGTTGGCTCAGAACCAAACAATTAACAGCAGCGTCCTCTTTGCACCGGATTCAGAAACTAATCTGTCTGGCTGTAAGAGGAGAGATGCGTACAGCACCCACTGAGGGGTCAAAGACCCTTCTCGGCGTCCCTCGACTTGATCTTCATGTGCAGAAGATAGCGGTTAAGCCAATCCTTAGGGTCGTATTCTCTAACTTTTAAGGGATCTTAACGGAGAGGATCTCTTAACTAATGACAAAACCTATTCTGTAATAATAAAAGATTCTTTAGTTAGATACCGCTCTTCAAGATCGATCTTTACCTGACAGAGTGGTGAGGGATCTCTTCAGGTATAAGGATTTACGCATTCTGTAACGCGAAGGGATCCATAATCAGCGTCAAAATACACCAAGTTGATCCCTTAACTGAGAGATGGTCAGTAGGTGTCATTAAGAAAATTGAAGAGCTATTTCTATTAGTGAATGTGAACTTGAATCTTGAAAAATAAATTTATCTTCAAAATAAATATTCAATTAAATAATATTCTTGATAAATTACGCAAAAGGTATATTTTAAACGCATAATATACCTATGCAAAAATTATAGAAACGTTCTTATGAAGCGATTTCCTAACATGTCTTTTTTTAAATTAAAAATTAATAAATTGATTGTAATTATTTAGCAATGAATTACCACCCCACATTTATAACTAAAATTATTTATGCCTGCAGAATACTGCATAACATCAAGCAATGGTATAATCTGGAAGTAGTTATTGTTAAAAATTTGATAATTTTTGAAAAATAATAATTACTATAAATTGTAAAATTTTAGATGATGATTTGAAAGAAATTGAAGAAGAATTGAATAACGAAGAAATAAATAATAATTTATTAGGATTATTAGGAAGACGCACTCGTAATAATATTATTCTTTTGTTTAATGAATTTTTATTTCAACTAACTATGGTTTTTGTTAAATAGCATGTGAAAATATTTAAAAAATTATTATTATTTACATGTTAGATAAATTTATAAATTATTCAACTATTTTGCATATTGTTATCCTAAAAACAGTAGTTTTTTCAATTATTAATTTTTAAAAATTTTGTTAAATATTTTAAATTACCGTAATTTAAATTTTGACTATAAAACTATAATTTATTTTAAATTTCCGTACTTCAAATTTTGTTCAATTATAAATTGTCGTTTATTGTTTCTTGACGTTAAACGTAAAATATTTTATAGGTTATTTTTTTAAATCAACCAATGAGAACACATTACTCTTATACACCACGTGTACTATCACGATTAAAAACATTATCCTGGTCATTAGTTAACGACAACTGCTAGGTACAAAAATTTACCTGAAGGATGAATTAGAGAATGGGTTTTTTAATGGATCCCTTCAAGTACCCTGTCCTTAACTAAGAGATCCTTAACTAAGGGATAATTTAGTGAATACGACCCTTAGACTGCACAGCTGGTGGCTGTGAAGCTACAGGCGTGGAACTGTGGGTCATATACGGATTTTAGAGGATTACTCAGAAGAATAGAAACCTTCCAGTCTGACCAGCCTTGCGGGCACCCAGAGAGAAACCCCTACTTTCCAAACCGTCAACATCAGTCGAAGGAGATATGGGTCAACCCCGGGACTCCACAGTTTTGAAGTTCAAGTTCAAGTAATAGAAATCCACGATTTATGGCATAATATTATGTCTATTTTCGGACGGTTCCAAAAATAATGTCGGCTCAGGAACACGAATCTTTTCTACTGAATTTGACAAAATCATGAGTGTACCGCTGAGCTGTTTTACAAACAGAGCTTACGAACATACTGCACTGCGCAAAAACAGTCCAGGATAAATGTGCCTGTTTTGGAAGTCACAAAATCACACCTGGTTAGGTGCTTTTCATTACAAGATTCAATGGTCTACTTCACATGAATAGAATTTCACTTTCTTATCCTTTTGTTTAATGACAGGGCTTGACTAAGATTACTAAATCATCAAATTAAAACAACCATAAATAAAGAAAGTTTATTACTCAATAATTGTGTCGTCAACCGTAACATCACAGTTTTCATCGATTAACCAACAGCATCCATTCAAATCACATTACAATTACTCTAAATAAAATCTTTTGAAGTAGCACAACCACGTTCACTTTAGATGATCTCCAACCCATACGAAAGTTGACGCCGATTAAAACTTCTTCAAGTACCACGAAGTACTCGCGAGGAACCAGATATGCTGACAATGAATTGTGCACACAGATGTATCCAATCTCTATCAAATCGTTAACATGGACTACCACTTACAAGTGCAATGTTGTAAACCAAATAATACGGAAGGCATTATCCAAAGACAATGTCAGTTATCAGGTGTTCGATAAAATCCAACACCAACAAAGATCAAAAACCCCAGCTAAATAACCGATAACGAAAAGAAAACATAACATTTATGTTTCTCGCTGGTGTCGCACAAAGTATGACGTCAAACAGAGATGCTAGAAATAACAAGATTTTGTAAAATAAAAAAACATCATAGGAAATATAAATTCTCTCAGATCAAATGAACACCATACTACACCAACAAAACTTTAAATTTTCTTATAGCCGCTTCAAAATCATAAGCTTACATTTCTTCAGCTACAGAAAACAAAGAAATATGTGACCTTGTTCTATTTCGAATTACCGATGTCACTTAGATGAATTCTGTGTACCGGGTGATAGGTGCTGACCGTACTCTAAAATAAACTAACCATATGTTTTTATAATATTCTGTCAGTTTTTAAATTTTATTTATGAATTACTTTCGACACTAATAATTATGTCAATTTCAACATAAAGTAGGTAGCTAATTTTGTAAAACAAATGAGTGTAGAAAGTATACTTTTACAGACGGTAGTGGATTTTGTAATGTTTACATTTTCTATTAAATATATAAAGATTGGCTATAAACATATTACTCCTATGAAGAACGGAAAAGATAAAAACATAATAAAAACGATTTCCACTTTATTTATCCTAGAATATAACCGTATAACTACTTGTTTGTTTAATAAGCTCGAGTGGTTAAATTAAAAATTTATATTTGTATAGAGGTGGGTGTTTGTTTTTTATTTTTAGTTTTTTTTATGCTTTTATATTACCGCATTACAATGCTCTGCATGTCTGTTAGCTTTGCAAACAACGGATTTAATAAAACTTGAATTAAATGTTGAAATAACTTTCACAATTTTTTTGTAGTTTTGGTATTTTTGATATTATATCATATTACTTATGTATATTAATATGGAACATTTTTAAAATTATTACATAAACAATAAAAATTAATTGAATAATGGTTTTGTTCTTACAAAGTAAATTCTTAGGGTATTAAATATGTACTTTTTCGATTAATATTAATAGACATGTTTCAAGTGAATTTTACACATTATCAAACATTTGAAATTTTTTTAATTCTAAAATTAAATTATAATAAGTACCTACTTTTGTTAAGTGAAATATTTTAAGTTGTTTTAATAGTTAAATAATATTAATATTCTGAAACTTAAGAAATCGATTAAAAGCAATATTAATGAAAATATAGTGTGAAATAAAATTTCTAACGCCATTAGCCAGTGTCGTAAACCATGGAAGTGTTTAAAGGTAGAATTCGGTTATTGTCAAACCGAGAAAACTATGTTTCCCTAATAGCATCAAATTACGGATGTTCAAAATTTAAGTATTCTTACTATTCGTAAATGCCGTAGGGTAGAAATAAAATTTAGTGCAAAAGTCGTTTCCGATTAGGGTACGACCGTGTTTGACAATTTATTGTAAAACATTACTTTGGATTTGAAATTAAGAGACAAAGATAAATTATTTTAATAAAAAAAAACTACAATGTTTTCCAAAATTCATTAACACAAAAACTGTCAATAAAATAATTATTAATAATAAATAAATTCATCGTTCTATATTTGATTTCAAAATTAAAAAAAATTAAAAACAAAAATTTTGCAATACTTATTATAATCAAATATGTTTTTGTATCTAAAATACTAGCTAGAAATGCCAGTATTTCGTAGTCTTGCTTGCGGTCATGCATCATTATTTTATTGTATTTTGTGTATAAAAATATTAAAATATTAATTTTAGAAACAAATCAAGAAAATTATATCATAAATTCAGCATCAGTATTATATTTGAGTGAGCAATGTTTTTGTAATTTAATTCTTTTTTCTTTTGGAAGGCTCTTCAAATGTGTCAATAACGGATTCCTTAAAAATACTTTTATTAAACTGCTCGTCGAGAATATACTACATAAATATGCAGTACACAATATAGGAATGCGTTTACAAAATAATACATAGTAGTACATATTATATCTTTTAGAAGTTAGTTTAATATAGTACTTTTGTCGATACTTAACAATAACTTTACTTTTGAAACAAAATATATTTTTCTAAAAGTATGGTGATAAAGAAACTAATTACTTGTTAAAAGTTTCGACATCGTTCTCCAAATATCTACCGACAATAAAAGAAAATTTTTTAATTTGACAATTTAATTGTCAATTGTCTTCCATTGAATTCGGTAAGTTACTAGCAAATGTTTGAATTTAAATTCATTAAAAACGATTTATAAGCCGCTTTTCCACAATTAAAAGTTTCTTAGTTACGTGAAGAAGTCATTAGGATTGCAAAATCCTCTAGGCAACATTTAACTTTTCAAGAATAAAATCTACTTCTTCACCTTTTACTCAAAATATTAAAGTAATATTTTTAATTCTTGAAATTAAAATTCTAGATTTAAAAATTTTGTCAGTAGTAAATATTTTTATTTGTAACCCTGTTTACAACTTACACTTTACATTTTGATGCTTTTTCTTAATATTACGTCTTTTAAGCCAATATTTGGCTTTTAAAAAAGGTTATATGGACGAAAATAATTATTTACCAATTTGGCTTTTAAGTTTTGATGCAATTCCCGTAGTATTGCTGTACTGAAAAGTAAATTTTTAACCAATATAACCAAACTAAAGTTTCAATGCAGTGTAAGTTGCCTGTTTTCAGGCGTGTTTTCTTTTATCTTATGTTTCCATTTCCCCGACTGATCCTAGCTAGTACGGTGAAATAGGGCATCATTACTTTTTAATGTATAACTACCACGGTTTTTTCAGACATAATAAGTGACGATTAGAAATTTTAAATAAAATTAAAAATTTTAGCTTTTTCCGTTTTATTGCTCAGCGATTTGAAGTAAAAATCGGTAGTTGGTTTAAATTTTATACCCTATATAATGTAGGCAATTTTTTCAGTTGACAATGGGCTAATCCCATAAATTTCTTTTATTATTAAAATCAAATATTTAGACGTAAATAAGGTCCCCTCGTTATAAAAAAAATTTTTTTGATTAATTTTTAGTCATCAAATTCAAATTTAAAAATTAAAAATTTTTTAAAAATCTAAAACGCGGTAAATCGTGACGTAGTAACAAATCCTCCAATGACAGAAATGATAGCTTTAGGCCACTCCCCTTAGCGACACTTGAAGTTAATTTGAAATGTCAATTCGAAATTTGAGGTTATTTTGTTATTTAAAATTTGAAATTAAGTTATAAAATTTTGTTATTATTTGTAAGTTTTGTCTATAGGTATATCCATCATTTTAAATTAAATGAATGTTAACGCCAATATTATTACAGTTTGCAGTGCTTATTTTAGTGTCTCAAAATGACTAATAAGTTAGAAGTTAATTTTGAACAAGCATTATCGGACAATTTATCATCGGTGGACGGTGATATGTTGAACGACTTTTATACTTCCAACATGGATTTTGTTAGTGCCGAAGTACGTAACGTAAAAACCAAAAGAACAGGTAAAGAAATGTATGGAGACAATGCTGTTGCATATGTACAACTTCAGCGAAGTGCAGATCTCTGTACGGTGAAAGGAAAAATCACTCCAGAACACAAAATAAGAATAAAAGGCTATGACGTGTGTGCTGTAATAAACGAAAAAGAAGAGGAAGTGGTAAGTTGTAAATGTACAAGTTGTTCTGCTTCTGAAGGTGGATGTAAACATGGATTTACAAGAAGAAGTAATTGACATTTTAAATATTTGTGAAGAATTTTGGAAAAGTGCCATATATCCTAAACTGCAAACGTCTTATTGTTAATTTTTAAGATTAAAATGTAATAATTAATAACAAATATACTTTTACAAATTTTATATTTTATTTTAAAAATAAATTTACACAAAGGTAATTAAATTCACTTTAAAGAGCAATTAAAGGGTCCTGTAAATTTATAAGACCACAAACTATAATTTTTGTAGTATTTGTTTGAACACTACGTACTGAATTTTTCAAAACTGTTTGTATTCCAACTAATTTTGTCGATGGAAGTAACGAATCTATTTCAGGCGACACCGATATAACACCCGAAGCACATGGCATCTAACTACATTCTTCGACATTCTGTGGTATTGAAAAAAGATTCCTCACAACTTTCGATTTTGATGGCTTATTGCTAATTTTTGAATTTTTTTTGCTTCAAAACTTGTAATATTTTCCAACTTTCTTTTTTTGGCAGAATCCATTAAGCTTTTCGAGAGGGTTTCTAATGGAGAATTGTCAATAAACTTATGTGGTACCACACTATGTTTAATTTTTAACTTACTTCCCATAGTTTTAAAGTACATCCAGTTTTCAAAATCGTGCTCAACATCAAAATGATCTTCACAACAATGCCATAATGATTTTGGATAAAATGGTAATGATATTCTTGCTGCTTCATACCATAACTTTCTTGTAGCTAGATCCATCGGAACGAAAAAAAATACTTTTTCAGAATTATTTGTGGTATTATCACATCTAGGAATAAAACATTTCTTAGTAGCCATTTTGCAAAATATAACAAACTGTAATAACTTCCTTGTTCGGTTTTCAATTGGATTTAATTTAATTTTAAGTTGTTTAATTTCCTTATATAGTAAATTTTACTACAAACCAAATTTAATCCGATAATTTGAACTCAACAATTTACACTAAAACCTTTAGGCTTAAAACCTCTGTCAACAAATAAGTAAAAGAATTTCTTACTCTATCATACTAACCATTTCCAACCAATTTTAAATTCAAGAAACAATTTTATTTGAGGTTATTTTTATTTGACGTTTGAAAAATTTTATGAAGACTTAATATCAGACGTACAAGTGATATTTTGTCTCTGTCTTGTACATGTAACGTTCGTAACGTGTGAAATGAAATTATTTGAACTGTAAATGGAACGTTTCCATTGGAGGATTTGTTACTACGTCACCAAATGGCGATTTTTCAAATGTATACTTTTAAAATAATCAATTTATATAATTAATCAAGTATTTTTAAATACATTTTTTTTTATTATTCTATGTCTTTTATTGCCGGCCATCGATTTTCATAGGCAAAAACCAAATTTTCGACTACTAGGGATTACCCCATTGCCAAATGGATCAACACTGACGAAGTAGTTTTTCTAATATAAAAGTTTTTATCGGGAACGGTTTTGTTTTTCACTTTTACTGCAAAAAAAAACTAATCATGACAGAATGGCGTCTATAGCGTTGAAACGTTATTAGCGCTCAAAGAGCAGTATAAAGCTTAGCAAATCATCATGTTGTATAAATGTAGCAGCATAAGAGATGAGAGTAAGAGAATATTTAACAAATTACTTAGATAAAGTAGCCTATAGAAATGTGTTGCACGTCAACCCAAATATTATAACTTTAAACTATCATATTTGGCATAGCAGCAATATTTTATCATTTACCTCTCCCATGCATTAAGAAATTGTCACATTTATAAATGATAATAGGTAATAAAATGATAATATAAATGATAAATCTTTAACGTTATGATAAATGTTACATTATTTACTAGCTAAAGGAATTTCTGAATAATTAAAGTTTCATAATTAATTTTTTAAGAGAGATAGCTTGGATTAAAAATTTAATTTTGAAAACTAATGGTCTTATCCATTACTACCAGTGCAATTTGTATTTCTTTAAATTATTGCCCATAAAAGAACTGAAAAGTTCATACAAAACTTTAATATTCTAAATTATTCTAGGAAAAAAATTTAAATTAAACGAAAAAGCATATAGATTGCAACCCAGATATTATTAAAAATACTTATTTGGGGTGGCAACATTTTTCCATTTAGTTTTAACATCAGAATCGTCTTTTTATGAACTCGAAGTTCAATTTAAACTACGTTGATCAATACTTGGCGTTGATAACTTAGTATAGTACCCGACATCTTTTCACAAATTACTTTGATCGCAGTTTTTTAGAAAAATTTAATGACATATCGACGTTTTGCACTTAAGAAAACATTTTTGATAGATTATTCTTGTTCTTTATTAAAGATAGGAGCTACCTTATCTGATATAATGTAATTTTTGCGTTATAATACCATTAAAAAAGCGACTGTTAATATTTCAAAGAACAATGCATTGAAATTCACAAAAAATCTATAGATTTGATGAGATGTTAAACATCTTCATTTTCCAATGAAATTATATAGTCGAACAGTAATTTAACTAATTGCATTGCAAAACTTAACAATAATAATTATTATAGACTCAATAATTTCAATAGACACTAAATTCTCGGAAATATGGATAAATAAAATACAGTCAACTTACCTTAACTTACAACTAAAATTTAATTATCTATAAATCAAAATTAAATAAAATGTTACACATGTATAATTACACTGTTTCCATTCAGGTGGAAAAATATAGTTAGGTATATCATAATAAGAAGCTTACTTATTGTTTGTAATATTAGAAGCAGGAGGCTGTTTCAGGGTATGGAATACCTCCAATGCTTATATAATCACGGTATAATCTGTGTAATCAGAGTTATCTCGAAATTATTGGTAGTATTCGCGATTTACATTAAGCGAACGCCACCACGCGGAAAACTTTTAAGCTAATTTAAAACGTATAAAATTGGTATAGAAAGTTTTGTTTAAAACCCAAATATTGGCATTCTTTTTGGTGATCTATTTTTGAAAATTATCATTTCATTATCATTTTTATGATAAAATAATTCAGAATCAAACTCAAAACAACATCAAGTTTACGTAATAAAGCCGTCATGTTGCTGACATTTGGTATCGTCACGAGCGCTACCAACGGTGAGGTAAATCCGCGTAGTAAAACCTTGTAATGACTGCATCATTGTAAATAAGTGTTGTGGAATGAGTACCTATCTTTTAATAGTTCTCATAATCAAAAATTTACGTTATTATTTTTATGAAAATTTTATTAGTTAACTTATTAATAGTTCAGAATTTTAGAAGAAGTTGAGCCTCCCTTGCCTCCTCTGACGATCCACTGCGGCTACTTATTTGTTTATTAAATCTTGTTTATCTATTTAATCAAAGAGTATGTATTTATATAGAGGGACAGCCATTAACAAATATTTGTCACAAGTATTTGTAAATTGCTCTGCTACGCCATCTAGTAGACGGTGTGATCTCTACGTTGCAATTTTTAATTCATGGCTGATCCTTTATATTCAGAGTGCTATTTTTGCAAAAATAAGTTTTTATATGTTAATTTCCTATGTTCAGCTGATTTATTCAGTATCCTGTATATTATATAGGACCAAAAATTAAACAAAAACAGTTTCAAAACAGTAACGCAACATTTTTTCTATAATTAAAGAGCAGCATAAACACATACCAAATTTTGAAGTTAATTAATTTCTGAACTTACAGACTTACATATTATATATACTATATCTCCCATAAATTATTGTACAACATTCAACTTGATCGTAACTTACCTACCATGTTAGTATAGGCAACTAACCCTGCACATGCAATAAGGAACATCATTTTCCTTTTTTTTCCAAGTTTAACTATACACAACTTTTCATAATACGAGTAGGTATATTATAATAGAAAATAATAATATATTACGTAACATTGAAAAAGTGTAATGCTCGACTTGTCATATTGTAATTGAATATAAAATAAAATTATATTTATAAAACACAAAGAAACAAATTTATTTTTTCATGAAACATTCATTTAATTATAAAAATAATTAAATACGAAAAGTTCAAAGAAAAATTTTCTATAGAGAAATCTTAAGTTGGTTTATTTAAAAGTTTGTATCCAATTACTAGAATTTTAATTTTATAGATATCTAATAATTCAATTCCGTTTTTTGTAAAAGTAAGCAAAAACAGCTGTTTTTTACAAAGAAAGTTCTAAAAGAAATTAAAATGCATTGGTTTTAACGAGTCTTTTATACCTAACCGCTATATAATTATATAATCGAATACGACGTAAATGTTTTGGGAATTGATGCCATCAAAGGGCACTGCTGCAACTGTGCAAATGGTCTGCGGACTGTTGGGTGCTGTTCCCACGTCGCCGCTCAGATATATAATTTATCATATGTAAGATTTTTATCTAGAACTTTCCGACCTGCGGAGGTATGGACTAATCTTTTCGACATGGATAATGTCTGTCCTATCTGGGATGTAGCAACAGTGGTGCCGCGCACCAGGGCCCGGGGCCAAATGGGGCCAGGTTACCCTTCCAGCACCATTTGAAGTTTATGCAACCTATAGAGTAGAAATTAAAGAAAAAAAAAGAAAAGAAAAAAAAATTATGTTTGGGAGCTTGTAATCTAAATCCAGAATATTCAACTATTATTTCTAGTAGGTATTGATTATATCTTTTGAAACACTAATTTAAAAATTAAAACAATATGAATTAGTACAAACATTTGAGAGATCATTTTCGATCTTGAAATTGGTAAAGCAGCAGACTTTCTAGCTTGGCAATTTTATCAATAGAAAATGAGACAGCTAGAACTTTACTTAATAACACAATTTAGCCCAACATAGGAAATTAACATGTAAAAGCTTATTTATGCAAATTCCTGCTTCCCTAATTAATTTAGAAAACAATTGAAAAACAAAACAAAATAATGCAGAAATATAAACTGCGAATGATAAGAGCATTGATTTCATCTAGTTTTTATTTAAAGGTCAAAAAATTGCTTTTGAAATTGATAAAATTTTCATTTATCAGACTGGCCAGGTAAGTTTCCAATGTAATTATTATTGAATTTATTATATGGTCAGCAGAGCCGGATCAAGGTGGCTGCAGCCCAGGGCTTCCAATTTTCTAGGGGCCTCAAAAAAAATTAAAGCAACAAAATTTAAATCACCAAAGATTACATTTCATCTAAGCGCTGTTGACCTTCAAAAATCAAAAATTTTTGCCTACGGTGCATTTTATTAAAACGTGCAAGACCAAAAGGCCTCGAATATCCTTAATCCGGCTCTGATGGTCAGTCTGTTAAATGAAGATTTTACCGAAATTCAAAAACATTTTTTTACTCTTTAAGTAACAATGCTGTTGTTGCTGTTATCATTCGTAGTTTATGTTTTTTGTGCAATAAAATTGTAATTTTAAATTTTAAAATTATCATTTTAAAATGATAAAGGGGGCCCGCTGTGACCCACTTGCACCAGGGCCCGGCTTTGACTTGTTAAGTCCCTATGTCCTATAGTCAACAAAGATAGCGATGAGGACTAGACATAATTATTAATTGAAAAACATAACTCAAGCATAACTAGAATGCGATAACGAAGTGTTGTATTGTTTTTTTAGAATCGTTCTTTTATTTTTTATGTTTTTTTTTATTCTTTAATTCATGTGCATTATTTGTTAATGTAAAAATAATTGTATTCATGTAGTTCTTGTTTGTTTTCATAGCTTGCCAAGTTTCGTATGTAAGAACAACCATATTTCAATTAGGCAGAGGCTCAGAGTAAGAGAAAGAGGCAAAAAACGTAAAGAATAGACTTGACCAGTTCAAGAAAGATCTTGATTTCCGTCAAGTACCTATTATCTAGCCTCTATAAAAGAACAAAAAGTAGCAAAAATAACAAAAAAGTGAAACATTTTTAATTGGTTAACTCCTATAATGAGTTTTTCGATTTTGTTTTGAGTCTTTGGTTGAAAAATATTGAATAATATGTCAGTAAGATTAATTTTCTGTAAAAAATACCCATGATACACATTTTACAAAAAGTTTTAGTTGCGTATTAAAAGTCTAAAATTGCCAAGAATGTTAATAAATGCAGAAAATATGAATTTTAGGGTTGGCGCACCTTAGCAAAAAATCTTAAAAAATTCAGGCAGGTAGATTTACGTACATCCTAAAAAAATGGCGAAAAAAATTTTTTTGTCGGTCTTCAAAATATAAGAAAAAGGTCAATTTTTAACTTTTCGGAATATGTTTAGGGGGCATATAGAGTGTTCAGAGGTTAAAAAAAATGGTGTGGAAAGATGACTCTAATCACTATATCTATAAATTTTTTCAAAATTTTTATTTGCTAGTTCGTCAGAAAAAAAAAAGACTGAAGAATCCTATATTTTGACCCTCAGAAGGGGTGGAAAAAGCATCTGGAGCAAATAATTCTGAAAACCTTATTTTTACACCTCAAGGCACCCTTTTATCAAGTAATTTAAAAAATTTAAAGATAAGGGCATTTTGACTATCTTATCCATGGATACCCTTTCCATTTACGAAATACACTTGGATGTGGTTTGTGAAAGAATTATCTGTTTATCTTCAATGATAAATCCCGCAACCAAAATTTTACTTTTTTAACTGTTTTTTAAATATATTCTTCTGAAAAGTATAATAGGACTGGATAAAATAGTTTCGCGGTGTTAGATACATTCATATTCGCAATTTACCTTACCATTGGTGGCGCTCGTGACGCTACCAAGTGTCAACAATATGGCTGCTCTATTAAGTATACTTGATGTTGTGATTTTGATTTTTAATAATTATATTATTGTAAAACCGCAGTGAAATGAAAATTTATAAAATAGAACACCAAAATGAATGCAAACTTATTGATTTATTAATAAAACTTTCTATACCAACCATACGTAGTATATTAGACTAACTTAATATTTTTCCGTCTAGTGGCGTTCGCTTAATGTAAATCGCGAATATGGAACTCCGCTACATGGGACTACATAAATGAAGAACCAAAGAGTGTATCAGGCTATTTAATACATGTTATCGCCAACTACCTCTCAGAGCGTATGTAAAATGACCTGAGCCGGTGCTGGGTTCGACCCTGTAGTACATTATAATAAGAATAAGAATATTTTACGATTAATACTATGCTATTTGTTAACTAATATTTAAATTTTATGTGTCTAGCTTCGTGATTGCCAAAGATTCATACCAAATATTTTACTTTTTTTTTAAGTTATAGTTTGTACCATTGTTGTTCGAACTCTGAATTGTTTATAAATGTATTCCAAAGTTAATGTAATATAAATTCTGTATACCTAGTACTATATCCTCAAGTTAGTGTTTCTTTTGTTTTACGAATTCAACTTTGTTAATTATGCCTACAGAATTTACTTATTAACTAACTTATACTTTTGTAATAAAAATCTGCAGTTTAATGTCGAAATGTAATATTTTGAAATGTAACCATGCGAACATTAGATGCATTCCTAGTTCTAGCCCTTTCGGATATAGCTACCCTTCTACCTGTACGGTTAAATAATGCAATAAGAAATTAAATTTTAAATTAAAACTGAATATTGCCTTACTATTATGTTTCTGTTTGGTAATTTTGCTGGAAAGCAAACTATGTGGTTGTAACGTAGATAATAAAATTGTAAAAGTTTTAGTTTCAAAGTTACAAAATTTATTTCAAACATACATTATACTATTCTAATGTGTATAGTTACGCCTTTTTGTTGTTCTAAACACAATATAAGAGTATTTCCATAAAGATCCAAAGAGGCAGTTAAACTAAAACACATTATGCAGATATAAATAAATTACATAAAAGGCAACTATAAGCATATTTACATTATTTCTAACATTTATATTTGCTTTTACTGTTTAAAGTATTTTAATTTAAAATAATTTGCATTATTTTATAACACTTTCAATTAAGCTCGTCGTGTTATTCTATTTTAAATTCAAGTTAAAGGTAAATCTTTAATAAAAGCAAATGTCTGATAAATAGTCTCGTTATTTCTGCAACAATTTTGCCACAAGCTATTGCAAAGGGTTGAATCTCATTTCCCTTTTAACTCCATTTAACCACTTCTCCTCTACCTTACAGTTTCAACATTCACAAGAAATAAATCAAAATAAGAACAAAGTTAATTAATCTTGAACTAAGAAAGAATTTTTTCGTATTTTTTAACTTTTAAATGTATTCAAAAATAGAAATACATCTGTACACTGAAAGTCAACCAATCCCAATGATACTTTCATGCTAGTAAAAGTTACCATCTAAGCTAGATTCATTTTGTATTTTCAAGTTTCTTTTTTTTAAATGCACGACGATATTTTTCATTTTATTATTTTTTTGTTGAAGTTAATGGACTCTTTTGTTATTTTGTCTATATTTTATATCTTTTGCTGTCAGTATTTGATTGATATTACAAAATATTATCGTAGATGGCTAACATTCAATAATATAATCTTATATCTACATTCATGTGTTTGTGACACATGGCATATCCAATATCACTTGAAATACTTATGGACTTTATCATATAACGTCAAACTTCTTATGATGTTTATATAAATAATTAAATGTTTCTATCGACACCGAATTTATATTAAAATTAATTTTTTTGTGGTAGTTAATATAATATTATCCTAAATGAAAACTAATTTAAAATCTTCATGTGTTTCTTGGTAGATAGATTTCCATAAGCTTTATGCTAAACTAATAAAGTACTTTGGAGGTGCTTACAAAGTGGTTACGTGACATTGTTTTAATTAACAATGCGAATGAAAACAAATTTTAGTCAAGATGTAGTTTACATAATATTTCATATTGGCTTACTGTTGAAAAACTGTTGCTCTTGCAGGAAAATAATACATCTACTTAATTGTAAATAATAAATTAATCCTGTTAGCGTCGTATACACCGTATAACTAAAAGAAGTACAAGGAGAATAATGATTTTTCGGGTAAACTGGTTCACATAATTAATTTATAAGTAATTACAAGATTAAAACCTAATTGTTTAGCTTGCTTCTATAATAAAGTAGTTACAACTAAAAGATCTATGTAATTAATACTAAATTAAATGATAGGATAATTGATAATAGATAATTATATCCTTTTACGCATGCAATTACGTACTTTGGACGATAATTTCCACTTTTAACGGTGAACTTTTTTGTATTACTTCCAACTGATCTAAAAAGAAATAACAAACGAAATAGTTAAAATAAAAGCAATTTCATGTAATAATTAACTAAGTTATAAATTGCACAGACTTAGTTGTCCATACATTCTGATCATCGCTATTACTAAGTTGTTTTAAATGCAACTTTACACAATTGGATAAATTTTCATTTTATAGTAAGCTTGTCTGCAGTAATAAATTTTATTTTTAATTATTAAAATTTAAGGCATAATTATTATTGTTATATTTTGTTAAATAAAATTTCAAACGCGAATTAAATAGTAAACAAAACTGAAGGAGTTAATGCAATAATTACGATTATTTTATTTAGTGTAACATACAGAGGTATACTATACTATAGTGTACCAGTAATTACATTTAAACTTTTATATTTATTTTTTAAAACCATATCTCGTAATAATTAGGGTATTACTGCTCATGCCTTTAGAGCACATAATAGAAAATAATATAAAAAGGAAATACTACAACTTACAAATTAGATCTGAAATTAAATTTTTAAATAACGCAAAATTTTCAAAGCAACCAATTTTCCTAGAATATCAGTGCCGACTTACACTCCCAATAAGTCACAATCAGTGAATATGTCAAAATGATAGTAAATGAGTAATAACTTGATTAAATTCGTTTTTATTTAATTAAAAAAATTTATTTTATCTAGTAGGAATCTCAAGTTTGGAAGTAATCACTTTCCACCCTGTAGGTTAGGAAGTAAAATAAAATAGCTTTCTGATTGGATGATAGGTGAAGGTAAACACTACTAAACTTCTTTTCAACTTATTAAAATTCAGAAATGTTGCGATGACTAACTGATTGAGATACATTCATTTCATTTCTAAAAATTCTACAATCATAACAAATTGAATTGGTGACTGCATCGTACTTAATAATTGTGAGATACCTATTTAGGAAAAAAATAAGGAACTTCATTTATGATTTTCCTTGAATTTCTTGAAATGTAAGAAAGCCAGTACAAAAACTGCAAAAATCTGTTAAGTAGTTTGATAACTGATTGTAATTAATTGAAATTAGTCAAAGTACTTCCTATAGATGTTATTTTTATTTTATTGGAATTTCTTTTGATTTTGTAATATTTCGATCAAACTCTAATTCATAGAGTAAGTACTCTTCAAATTAGAAATCAATTAATTTATTTGAAAACAATTTTTTGTTGTATTATTATCTCATCGGCTATAACTTGATAAAATCAGCGGCATCGATTCAGTTTAAAACATGTGACAATTTATTTTTTAAATTTAAATATTTGTTTAATATTTTAAATAAGTTAAATTGTAGCACCGGAAAACATTTATGAAGACACGAAATTAATCAGATTTTAATAGCTAGAAATTCATGAACATTTAGAAATCAAACTAATATAATTGATTTTTATTCGCGATTTACTTTACGTTGTTGGTGCTCGTGACGCTATGAAATGCCAATAACATGGCGGCTCTATTACGTACATTTTGTGTTGTTTTTATTTGATTCTAAATTATTTTATTATTAAACCGCGGTAAAATGATAATTCACAAAATCGAACACGGAAAGAATGCAAACGTTTGGCTTATAAGCAAATCTTTCTATACCAACCATACCTATTAGCGTAACTTAATATTTTTCAGGATGGTGGCGTTCATTTAATGTAAATCGCGAATAGTTCATTAAACATCTTCAACAATGAGTTCTACTTTTAGTAGAAACAAGGCTAATATCCAAAAAGGGGTGTTACGGTGTTAGTGTTAGGAGTTTATAAGATTTTTGACTTCCTTTATGTACTTGAATTGAAGGAATTAAAAATTTTTGAAAGAAGAGTGCTTAGAATGATAGCAGGCCCTACACGACTCGACAATGGTGAATACAGATCAAAAACAAACGCAGAACTATTAGAAATGATGGACGGAGAAGACATAGTAAAGTTCATTAAAGCCCAGAGACTGAGATGGCTGGGACATGTCATGAGAGCGGACAACGAGGAAATGATAAAAGCGATAGTGATGTGGAAACCAAATGAAGATCGTACTAGGGGCAGACCGAGAGCAAGATGGTGGGACGGAGTGACGGGCGATTTGGAGAAGATGGGAGTGAGAGGATGGAAACAATTAGTGATGGACCGTACAGCATGGAGAACAGTGGTTAACAACGCAAGAACGCACAAGGACCTGTAATGAAATGTAAATAAATAGGTGAACTAAGAGGATTAATCCACCTCAACAAAAGGATTTTGAAAGTCTACGGACAGCCGTATTCTTACGAATGTAGCGCTATTTAATAATAATAATAATAAATTATGTACGATATAAAATATTATTTTCTATTAAACAAAGTCAACATGCAGTTGCATGTTTAGATTTAAAAATTTTGTAACATAAAAGTTGTCATTGTCCATTATAGCACTAAGAAATCATAGTCTAAATTGTTTGTTTTCTCAAAACTATGAAAATAACCATCAGCCCTTTTTCGACCACACTACAGAATTGTCAACAACATTATATTGATATGTTTTTTAATTAATTATTAATTTCCTAGCGGAACTTTTATAAAAATCACTTTGTTCAATCAATCACTTTGTTCAAATTATTAAAAAAAGAACCTTTTTTTTTGTTCTTACACAAACCTATACAATCCAATCACTTATTAACTCAATAATTAAACAAATTTTTACAAAAAATTTCCTTTATTTGCACAAATTAAAACAAATTCATCGGCGCTTACTGAAAACCAACGCGGACTTTTCCGTCATGTTCATTCCCATCTTTTCTTTTACGTCCATGTCCGCTGTTCTGGCATTCAATTACGTCGATGTCCATCCTGGTGAAGCCAAAACGTGCGCGGTAAATTCAAATCCAAATAAATATACCACTAAATAAATTTGCTTTTTACAAATTAAATTATTTACAAACTTGAAAACTTAAAAAACACGACAATATATTATATAATAACATATATTTTTACTTTTGTTTCTGAATAATTGCCGGCACAATTTTCAAATATTATCGAACATCTTTAGCATTCTCATAATTTATTATTTGTTTAAATTGGTAAAATTTAAAATAAAGTTCTACTTTCCAATCATAATTCACCTATAAATTCACAATTCAAGGACATCTGATATTGATGTGATATTTATATACGTGTTATGACATCAACATATTTTTAGTCTGACATGCAATAAACTGCAACTTTTCATTAATATAATTATGGAAACTATACAATCACATTATTGTTTTTCCCATTAGTAGAGTGTCAATAGTTGGAGTTAACTTGGCGTGTTTTGTTACCTTCTGTTAAGGCAATCACTTAACATCTACAGAAAGAGTTCAGCTATCGATAAATTTCAACAGATTTTGTTTGAAAGGAATTTTTTTATATTTTTATAACGATGAAACTTGTCGATCATCTAGATTAATAAAATGAACTTTATTTTGTTATATCAGAGAAAAATTGTGAGTTTACATTTTTATTGTTTGATAAGCGAAAAAACCTTTGTCGCTTGTCGACCGAATGTACATTTTTCTGAATAATATACAGATCTGATTTTTGCTCATTTCTAAAAAATGAGCTTAGAAAATATAGAAACTGTGATTAAAAAATAAATTGGGGAGCCAGCGGGCACAAAAGAATTACTTTCCGCTTTTAATACACAATAACTATTGTTTAACAAGGAAAGAAATTGTGTTAATTCCTGCGACGCTGACGAATAAAATTTTGCATTTAGCAATAAATTTATAATTTATTTTTTTCTAACTTTTTATACATACCTAAGAGAAACCTCACTGCGTAGTACGTGGCACCAAAAGAAGAAGAAGAGTATTGTAACAAAAACATCCAATTTAAGAAATAATATTATGCATTCACTTAATACGATCTTTTAATTTATGGACTTGTCTTTTCCCTGAAGCTACAAACTGAATGTTCAAAATTCGCTTTATGGAACATCAATGCGGAAAACATACCACATTTATCAAAACTTAATGTATTTTGTATTTTTTTTTATGGTTAACTTTTAGGATTATTTTATATTAACAAAAATGTAGCCTACGATAAGTTTTCCCACATGTCACATTTTTAACTGAACTGAAAGTGTCGTTTACAGCATTAATAGTTAAATGGCAGACAATAATCATTTATTAACCTATAGGGTTTGTTTATGTTCATGTGCGTTTTATATTTTTAATTAAATGGTTAAATTTGTGTTTCAAAATTATTGTCATACAGGGCGATTGAGTCTATAAATAAACCATAAATAGATTTATTTCATATCCTATTGATACAAAATTTTAATAGTATTAGTAATTTATGCTTTGTTTTATAATCGTAATAATATTAAATATAATATATTTTTCATTATTTTGGTATTTTATTGAATTAGTATTGAGAGTTTTCTTACTTCGCTACATTTGACACTATGTAGACTGTAATGTTTGTTTGACTTTGCCTTGGTCAAAAAAACTTATTTTATAATAATTTGTCATGAAACAGGTAGGTAATGTAATCGTTGTCCTTCATATACTAAAAAATAACAAATATAATAATTATACATCTTTCAATTAAACTGCATATAAGCAGTAGAACAAACTTAGTTATTTATATTCAATTAATAAACAAATTAAAAATTACATGTATATTATTGTTATTAATCATTACAAATACAGCTATCATTTAATTAGTAATTAAACCACTTCTTATAAGGTGTTTGCAGATTCAAACGAGAACTTGGTTACGCGTCATTAGCCACCACATAGATTCTTTAACATTTTCCAATAATGGATTAATTAACTTTATTTCTTTAGCTACTAGTTGAAAAAATTTTTTTATATCTTATCGCTGCAGACATTACAACAAATTGTTATAATACGAGGTCGTGATTGCATAAAATAGATAATCATTGTAAATTCATTCATAAAACAATAATAAAAAAGTTATTGTTCATTTCCCATGTGTATATCTACATAGTAATTAAATTTTTTAATATCAATTTAAGCAAATCCTTAATAGTGTTTTAAAAGATTAATTATATATATTTTTATAATTGCTACTTGTATCTAATTATAAGTTATATAAAATTATATATAAAAATACTTAACACCTAGTAGTATTTTTAAAGAAAAATTAAAGTTGATAGATTGTAACAAAATATTGTTGAAATTTTTTCAGGGTACAGTTTGTTTGTCTCATTGCACCCAGCGTCACTTTCACCGTTACTGTCAAACTTGGTTACTTTTATTCGTTTCCTGTAGCTTTGATAGTGATAATTTTGTGATTTCAATAGCAGTTGAAAGTGAATTGAAATTTTTAACATTTGTTTTGTGTTTTGTTGTTTTGTAACATTTGTGTTTCTATTGTTATGTCCTTAAGTCGTTACATCGACATGTCCACAAAAATTTTGATAAAAGAAATTATGGAAATTTTGATCATGGAAACAGGCCATAATGCACATATAAACTTTTTAAATTCTTTGCTGCTGATAAAGATTTTACAAAGCCGATTGTTGAGTCCAACCTGCTGTTTGTTGAATAATATCCAGTGATACTCCTTCTCTGAAAGCAGCGGATTAAGGATATTTTTCACCCAACGGCTTAAAGTTTGTTTAGAAACTTTTTGAAAGGGTTTTTTGGTCGTTAGAAATAAGAATGGACGCAAATTTCTGGTTATCTCTAAATATCGTTTAAGAGTTGATGCTGCACATATCGTAGGATTTTCTTCAAACATGGGAATTGTTAGACATGGTTGATGTTTGCTTACTCCCAATGTTTTAATTCTCTCTGGTATGAAGATTTGGAAACCAGATCCTAACTCGTGTATGTCGTGCGTTTTTATTAACGCTATAGTCTGTAATCTTTGTGCTGTTACCAAAGCTAGTAATGTTATTAGCTTCTTGAAGATGTATTCCAAATCATTTCTGGATGTTTTTTCGAAAAAAGTCAGCACTTTTTGTGGATTCCATGTTGTGTTGTATTTGGGTTTGGGTGGTCTTATTCTTGAAATGCCCTTAAGGTAACGTTTAATTACTGGGTCACTGCCCAGATGTGACGGGCATATCAGAGATAAAACCGATCTGTGAGCGTTAAATGTGCCGTAAAGATGTTGTCCATTATTCAGAAGTCCTTGAAGGAATGTTAAAATGTGGGAAGTAGTTCCTTGAAATGGGGATAACCCGATATTGTTACAAAACTGCCACCATAACTTGTAAGTTGAATTATATTGCTAGATTGTTGATTCCGATAGTGAATTAAGAGTTGTCTCTAATGCACAGTCGGGGATTCTTTTTAATCTAAAACTCTGCCTGACAACTTCGCGGCAGTTTCTTTATCTTTATATATTTATTTGCTTGAAAATAAATTGGTTCTTTTATCATCAGTTTTAAGAAAAGTGGATACCAGGGTTGAGATTCCCATTTTGGAACTACCATAATACCAGTTGCTTTGTCGTTTATAATTTTTTGTAATGAACGTAATATAAGCGAAAAAGGTGGGATTGCATAAAAGCTATGTTTATGCCAAGAAACAGTAAATGCGTCCACAGCAGAAGCTCCCGGATTATTTTGCCAAGATACATAAGAGCTACACTTGGAGTTATCTTTTGATGCAAAAAAATAAATTTCAGGTTCTCCAAATGTAGTTGTTATTTTTTAAAAGGCATAATCTGCCAAAGACCATTCTGTCTCTGGTGGTAAAGTTCTAGATTCCCTATCGGTTTGCCAATAGGGAACATGCATGAATGAAAAAATTCAGTTAAAACAGTATTTTCCGATAAATACAATATATTAAATATGAAATCCGCAAAAAAAACTTCTATTTGTTGTATTTTATTATGATAAAATCTATTTTAAAATTCAATAATAATTTTAAATAAAACACGTGACCATGAACGCATGCGCTATTCGTTTGATGTCACACGGCACAATAGTTCACTCGTATCTCGTGCTGCAAGTAGTTGATGCGTAGTAATAACGCCGAAATCGTGTTTAATTAATATTATTTTTGATTGCTTTATTAGTTTGTTTGAGTGTACGTTATTTCGATCATGACTGAAAGTGGTTTTCTACAAGCCCAGTCTGATAATTTACCCAAAATAGACGTGTTTACGATGAGTGCTTTTTTTGCGAACAATCCCGATTTCGTTACCGCCGAAGTTAGAGGCACAAAAGCAAGCCGGTAAGTGAAATTTATTGAAACATATTGGAGTAAGGCAACTGTAATTTATGTTTTTAGATCGGCAAGGGAAGTTTATGGGGACAACGCGATAGGTTATGTCCAAGTTAAAAGAGAGGGCCCCATTTGCATTGTGAAAGCGAAAATCACACCCGAACATAATATTCGGAAGAAAGCTTATAACGTGCAATTAATTTGCGATGAAAGTACGAGTATTATAACTTCGGTGCAATGCGAGGACTGTGCTGCACATTTAGGTATGTACCTAGGTTTAGTAGTTATTTAGAATAACTATACGTAACCATCATACTTCAAATTATTAAAATTTGAAGGTGTAGAAATCTGAATCTGTTATAAATTCTTATTAATATTTTAGGAGGATGCAAGCATACCATAGCCTTCGTAGCATGGTTACACAGACGAAGTGAAGAGCCTTCAAAAACCTCTGTCGAATGCTATTGGAAAAAGTCAAAACTTTCATCTGTGGGCACATCCATTAAATTTATTACGTGTAAAGACTTTTCGAAATCAGCATATGTACATTTGCCAGCTGGAGATGAAAGCTTTCTTGCTTCGGTAATTGACCACAGTTGTGAAGTTGGCAGATTAGATACTACATTAACGAAATATTATAAACATTTTAGTGACGTGGAAAAGTTATCCATAAATTATTTGGTAAACGAGTTCGTCGCAAATGTAAATGACCTCACAACAGAGAATTTTCTCAATTTTCTTAGGTCAAACATTACATCCATTGCATGCGAACGCGCATTTGAGGCAACGGTTGACCAAAGTTCCTGTTTATTGTGGTTTGAGTTGAGATATGCCAGGATTACAGCGTCTAAAGCGTACGATGCAGCACATTGTAAAACGCTAGGTGGTACCCTCGTAGAAAGCATCCTCGGAGCCTCAAAACTAAGAGATACTGCTGCAATGCAACGTGGTCGATCATTAGAGGAAGCAGTTATAAAGGAAGTAGAGAAAAAGATGAAGATCACAATAAAAAGATGTGGTCTATTATTGAGCCCAGAATACCCCGTTATTGGAGCTTCTCCCGATGGAGAAAGTCAACAGTTTTCAATCGAGGTCAAGTGTCCATCGTCAGAAAGAACAGTAGCAAACTATGTCACAAAACAGAACAAAATCGTCCAAAAGTATCATGCACAAGTCCAATTACAAATGCATTTTTCAAAGAAAAATCAAGCGTTATTTTGTGTAGCCAGTCCGGATTTCGAAATTTCTAAGAATGTAAATATTTTAACTATTGATTATGATTTAAATTATTGTAAAAATTTATTAGATACGTGCACAGAATTTTGGTGTAAAGCACTATTTACAATTTTATTGAATGACTCAAAATAAAAATTGTAATAAATTTTTATTTTTTATTTTTTCTGTAATTATTATAAATAACTATTAAAACAAAATTTTTAAATTTGGTTTTTAAGTTTTAATTATAACATCTTGTAAATTAATAATTCCACAAGCAACAATAATTACATAATCAAGAAATTGAATTTGATGATTGTCCACACAAGCATGAGGTAGCAACATGTTGAACTCCCTCAATCTTCCAATTACTCTCTCAACATGGATTCGGAGAGCTGCAATCCTCTTTGACTCCTTCACTTCTTGTTTTGTACTAGCTTTTCCTGTCAACACCGATGGTGGGCGAACAAGAATGCATGATTTTTCCTCCAGAAGATGAGCAATGTTTTTAAAACCTCTATCAGCCATTACCGATACTCCAGGAGTTAATTTGTCGAGGTAACCACAGTTTTCTACAATTGTTACATCCGTTGTACGTCCTCCAAATCCTGTTGAAATGAAGTTAACTAATCCATCTGGAGTACACGAAATAAGATATTTCAATGTGTTGCAACTCTTATACTGTGACCAAGTTAGGGACTGATGAACTGGATTACTGGGTTTTTCAATTTGAATCTCTAGGCAGTCTATAATAGACACTACATTACCATAACGAGCTCTGAAAGGGATCGGTAAATGTAGTTTTGTTAGCTTTTTGTCAGGCCACACTATTAGTTGTTGCAGTAATCTAGCAATGACTAACAAAGTTTTTTTAAAAATTTTGCTAGCATTGCTTTCAGACATGCCAAAGTTGATGCCTGCAATAACAAATGGTTCGTTTAATCGAATTTTTCTAATAGTTATCAGGATGTCTATCAACGGAGCAGGAGCATTTGAAACTAACATCTTAATTAAATAATAACTTTCAATTGGCAGTCCTAAAAATATTTTTGGCTGTTTTTCGATCGACAGTAAACAACATTTACGCATATTAGTTTGCAACATTTCCTCCGACAACGCCTCTTCTAAACTTTCAGAAGCACTCGAATTTTCTTCAACCACATAATCCGAGTCGCTAGAAACAGACGTGGTACTACTTTGTTCGTCAACTCGCTGTTCCATAATAAATAATGCTCTTTTCACTATTTCCATTTTAAATGGCGATGTAGAAGCATGCATGGAGGAATTAATTATTGGAGATGATCCTATTTCCCTACTCGCTGTTTGTACCTGTGTAGCTTTGCTTCGTACAAAAGGCTTCCGAAGCTTTAAATTTGTCTGCACACATTTGTTTATTCTAGGTTTCGTAACTTCTGGGGCCCCTACTGGTTCAACCGATGGTTCTTCTTGCGAAGACGTACCTGGAATTTCCACATCTTTTGTTGCTTCTTGTAACGCTTCTTCCACTAGCTCTATTCTTCTTCTTTTCAGTGCACCTCTTCTTATAATAGAGGTACTTGGCTCAAGTCTTTGGCATTCAAATAAATGTGGCATAACGCCAGACTTTAATTTGGCGATGTTCACGTGACCCATTATTTGGTATTGACAATAATTTTCCATGTCTTCTTGTATCTAAAATTGAAAGAAATATTATATTACACAAATGAGGTTATGTCGCTTCGTTTTATTTGGAATTACAAGCTGACGCTGTACTAATATGGTGAACTACTTACGTTAAAATGATCCTCACAGCAATAAAGTCGTGAGTCAACAGCTAATTTTTCATTTCTGTCCCTTTTCATTACATTACACCACTGTTGCCTGGCTTTTGCTTCTCGCGGAACATTAAAAAACAGCTTATTTGGTGTTTTTATTGTAGTGTTCTTACATTTCGGAACAATACAATACTTGTAGCTCGTCTTCTTGTTGGTTTCCATGATAATAACAGCTTTTAACACTAACAAATTTCAACTTTTGAACAAGCTATGAAAGTTCAATCGTGCCGTGTGACGTAACAAGCAAATGGCGACTTACGCGGTCGTTTCCTTCAATTCAAATTGATAGATTTTTAAATATTTTTTTAATTATTATCGAAACAAAAATAAAAAAATTGAATAGTACTAATCACTATATTTAGGTATTTTTGATCCAATTACGCTATAAAAAAAAATTATGCATCTTCCCTATTATTCGCTGAACTAATATAAGATGCAAACAACCATAGATTACGCTTTTCCATAGATGTTAATAAAAGGCTAGATAACTAACTCGAGCGCAGAAGTGAATCCTGTCATCTATTGTAAATGTACGCCAATTTGGCTTATCTACAAATGGCCGCCAGTTGACATTGGGGTTTTACTTCTGTTATATTGCATGTATTAGGAGTTGCGTATCTGATCATATCTAGCCTTTAGATAACTAACCCGTGTGTAAATGTAAAACTTGTCATACATCTGTCATATTAGTGAAATGTATTACTGATTTGCCTTTTCTACAAATGGCCGCCAGGCTTCACTTCTATTGCGTTGCATGTATTGGGAGTTGCGTATGTAGCCTTCTATATTAACATCTATGCGCTTTTCGCACCATTACCATAATGATTTGGCTAGATCTCCTAAGTTGAGGTGTTGTACACTACCCATACGGTTGACGTATGAAATAGCCGTTATGTTGTCGCACCTAATTAAAATATTACAATTTTTATGGTGCGAGTCAAAATATTTGAACCCAAGAAAAATTGCCTTTAATTCAAGGAAGTTAATGTGGTGTTTCTTATCAGTAACAGCCCACCAGCCACGTGTACACTCTTTTCCTGAATATGCCCCCCAACCAGACAAAGAAGCATCAGTAAAAATTTCTATACATAATTGATCTTGTTTGATGTTATTATTGGTAATTTTTATGTTTTTTATCCACCATTGCAAGTCTGCAGAAAGGTTGTTGGATAACATCATAAAGGAATTATAATTCATATTATTAATTATAAGGGATTTTACTTTACCATATTTTACGGCAGGACAAACAGATACTAATGAGTCAATAAACTGAGTAAATTCTTCAAGTTTGCAACGATTAGATTTTTAACCTTCTCGTTCCGGGACTGTTCCATATATGAACCAACAAGAAAAGCGAACGTAATAGATGTTTATAAGGTCAATTTAATGCATTAAATTTAGGAAAAATATTGAAAAATATCCTGGTTACTTCTTTGACCTTCAAAATTAACTGTGAAGGTCAAACAATGAAAATGCGTATTTGCGCTTGAAAATTGGTATATATACGTTTTATGAGTCGCTGAATACGATAAAATTAGTAAAAAAACTCCTAGTGACTTTTTTGACCTTGAACTTTGAAGGTCAAAGTATGAAAATGCGTATTTGCGCTTGAAAACTTGAAAATTGGTGTACCTAGATTTTATCTGCTATAGTAAATAAGAATATTAGTAAATAAGTCTAACTACTTCACCGACTTTGAAGTTTGTAGATCAGTGTGTGCAAAAAATTATCTTATCTGAAAATCAATAAACTTTTTGGTATGCTGAGGTGACACTAGCACTATCAAGATCGTCTTGTCATCTTTGTTTAGTAAGTTCGGAGTATAAGTACTGAATGATAACATAAGTATGTAGATATCTGTATGTTTTTCATTGTGTAGTATCCAGAAGTAATAGCTATGTCAAAGTCAATTTTTTTACATTGGTAATTCTATAAAACCATTTCTCTGTGCACTTGTTGAAGAAGCTGATTTTATAGGTGAACTCCAGGTAAAAGTAGCGGAAAATTGTCATTTTTAGTAGTATCTGACAACGAGATAGTATTTAGTTATTTAATTTTTTCACATTTCCACATATATATTCTAATTAGCATAGTAATTGTTCGTTATTGTTATTACATTTTGCTATTCAAGAAGTGTTCCATCACTTATCTTTGAGATAATGTCTGACGACGAAGCTTGGACAAGCGGCGAATCTGAGCCAGAAGAAAGAGACCCTGACGATGAAGAAACATATGGTATTGATTTAGAAGATTTTGAAGATGTGGAGTATGTCGAAGATCAAATTTATGAAGACTCGTGGTTTTTTCCATCAATAAAGGATTTCAACGGTACCTCTGAAATTAATCAAAACATCAATGTAGCAGGTAATACACCTATAGACTTCTTCAATTATTTTTTCCACTCCTCACTGATTGAAATGATTATTGAAGAAACTAATCGTTATCATTTTCAAAATCCTGGAATTCAAAGTGACCATATGACGCCCCTCCCAAAAGAACTCCCCTCACAAAAGAAGACTTCCAAATTTTTCTTGACCTTTCGATTCTCATGGGACACGTTCGGAAAGGCGAATTGTATAGTTATTGGTCGACTGATCAATTAGTACAAACTGGAATGTTTCGTCAGATGATGTCTCGCGACAGATACTTGCAGATTTTGTGTTACATTCATTTTAAAGACAATGAAAATACGACATCGTGCGACATCGGGCGGCTTAGATTCAAACAGTATATACCTTTGAAGCGAAATCGGTTTGGCATCAAGCTGTTTTAGCTAGTTGACTGTGAAACGGGATTCATTCTAAACTTTATTGTGTATACAGGAGCAGACACTGACTATAGAAAGTTCGGATTAGGCATTACTGGAGATATCGCCCACTTCTTAGAACCGTACCATCGTCAGGGTCGCGTTGTGTATTTTGACAATTGGTACACATCTTCTGCCTTGGCATAATTTTTGCATGACCGAAACACTGGTCTGTGTGGGACAGTAAAAGCAAATAGAAAGGGAATGCCGAAACTGGAAAATAAGTTATCACGAGGACAAACACAAGTTGCTCACACTGACGTCTGGATGGCAATGAAATGGGAGGACAAAAGAAGTGTGCGTATGTTGTGAACTGTGCACGAGGTTGATTTTTGTCCAAATGGCAAGAAGCGTCGTGGCACAGATGAGGATATCATTAAACCAACGTGTATCCATGACTATAACCAAAATATGGGAGGTGTAGACAACGTAGAGAGACAACTATCTATCACTGAAACTGTACGAAAAACAATGAAATGGTACCGCAAACTATTTTTTCACCTAGTGGATTTGAACCTCTCAAACGCTCACGCCATGTATAAAATGAGAAATGCAGGACCTGCTCCATTTCCAGATTTTTGATTAGAGGTTGTCAGGGCTTTGTTGAAGTGTGTTTCTGAGAGCACCCCACGAAACGTTGGTCACCCTAATCGATTGATTGGACGTCATTTTCCGAAGGACAGTACACGACGAAGATGCCACTTATGCAGTTTGCGAAAGATAACGCGAAGAACCTCATACATTTGTTCCACATGTGATATTCTTCGGTGCGTAACTCCATGCTTTGAAGAGTACCACACAGCATTCACTAACATAATGTCTAATGGTGTGACGTGAGAAGCAAGGGGACTCACAATAAACAAGCACCCCAAAGGAATCATATTTTTGCAACGTCCACGTCGTTGATTCTGGGTAACGCTAAGAGCGAAAGCCTTTTGTAGAATTATAAAATTGCAAGGTGTAAGAAGCTAGTGAAGGAACTTACATGCACTCTCACTGACTGAGGGACTGTGAAGTCCCATTGGGCGGTAGAACGCGTTCAATCCGAGGATAGAACTTAGTACTTCTGCACTACGGACTGTCTAGAATGCCTTCTTACTAACAGAAAGACTGTGAAGTGCCATTTTTCAAGCGCTAATACCCAATTTCACGCGTTGATCTTCAAAGTTCAAGGTCAAAAAAGTGACTATAGCTTTCTTTACTATTTTTATCGTATTCAAGCGCAAATACGCATTTTTATTATTTGACCTTCAAAGTTCAAGGTTAAATATAAATCTGACATTTTTTTCACTATTTTTATTGTAATCAGCACATCAAAAAACATTGAAAAGCGCTCTTAAACCTTCACTTATAATTTTTTACATTAGCCTTAACTTTCTCTCCGGGAGTGGTCCGTATATGGACCAGCACTCCGAGTGGCCACTTGTGATAAGAAGTTCATTCATTTAAGTAATGAAATTCAGCTAAAATGTGAGGTTAATTTTAAAGGAAAAATCCCCGGAGCGAAACAGCTGGAAACATGCTCAAATTGTCACCTTTCACAAGTCTGGAAAGCCAAAAGCGGATCCAGGAAGCTACAGACCGATTAGTTTACTTTCTACACTGTCAAAAATACTCGAAAAAATAATAAAAACAAGACTTAACAACTTCGTTGAATCACAGAACGTAATACCATTTCATCAATTTGGATTTGAACAGCATCACTCCACAGTACATCAACTACACAGAATAAGTGAATTATAAAATAGGCGAGGAAAGAAAGTTCACAAGATTAAAAACGAAAAAGCTGCCACAAGATGTTTTTCTGAATTAATTTTATTTTTATTATGTTGTAATCTCTATTTTTTTTGTCATGATTAGTTGTTACATATTTAAAATTGTTAAAGATGTTGTGTATAGCTGAATGTAGCTGAACCGGCAATAAATATATTAACAAATAAAAAGTTTACATAAAATATTTTATATAAACAACATTGCTGTAAAGAATACCATAAAGCACTTTGAGCTACGTTTTTGGATTCAATTGCTTGTTAATTTATTTTCGAAAAAATACTTTTAATGTTCTAATAACGATTTGATAAATTGTTATTTTAGTCAATGTAAATTTATATATTATTTATGTTGTTAAGTATTGCGTTTGATATTATAGAGATCAAAAAAATTGTGTTTCACCAATTTACACTTAATTTGCATGGCTTTTCACTTCTTTGATTTAATGATTATTAATTGAATGAATCAGTCATTGGAATATAATTAAAACTAGATGTTTAAGATGCCATTTTGTTTAGTTGCAAATAGTTAAAGGTTTGGAAACTTTTTGTTGTATAGGTTTGTGTTACGCATAAAACTTTAAAAAATCAAAGTGAGTTTTAAATAAAGTGTACAAAGATCTTGCTTACTTGTGACAAGAAGATTTGCTAGAATTTAAATTACTATACAGGAGCTGCCAATTTTGATAGATAAAGTTTTGCAAATAAGTACATATAAAACGATTAAGATTTGGTGAATATACATCGATCGGCGAAAAAGGACATGTGTATAAGTTGAACCACGAAATTAGAGCCTGTTGCATAATTGAAGATACAACTCCCTCAAACTTCCCACCAATGAGGATTATGATATCGATCCACCCAGAGCGGTCCTGATTTTCCTATTGTCTCTCTTTATAGCTCTTTGGAGTCTAACACAACAATAATTTTTGGTCCCTTAGTTTAAGTTTAAACAGAAGGATACATTCTCGTACATTGCTTATTTAAATTGATTATTTTTTATTTATTGCAAAATAGTTAATTTTTTATGGTTTTCGATAAAAAAAGTATATTCATACCTTAACTCAAAAATTTATTTGTTACTGATGAGTTTACAGCTATATGCTCTGGAATAGTTGACTAATTAAATTTAGTTGTCATTTAAGCGGAGCAATCCATTTAGATGCTCGGAAATAACTAATTTTTTTACTGATTAAAAAATAATCAGATCATTTTAAAGTTTCAACATCAGTTTAGTCATGCATAATGCAGCATTAAAAACATTTTTTTAAATATCTCTGTTTAACTTTTTTGTAAATCTTCCAAAACGTAGAATATACTTCAATGGATAATAACAAATCGATTGTAATGGTTTAAGGTTTTCAATGGTTTCAAATTTTTTTTTTAAATTGAATTTATTATTTTTCAATTAGTCGGTTGCTATAATTATGGGCAATACTATATTAATAATAACTCATTCAAATCATAGAAATATTCTCTCCGTAAAAAACTTCTTTATTAGTAAAATATCTGTCGACTAGTTTCGGTGACTGCTGTCACCATTTTCAATGTACTTATTTATTATTTTATATTTTTAAATTGTGAACATGGTGTCAGCAGTCGACCGATATTTTACTAATAAAAAAGTTTTTCGTGGAGAGATTGTTCTATCATTTGAGTGAGTACTGTTAATATAGTCATACATATTATTTTAACATTGAATTGCTCTAAATAACTATAGTAAATTATATGGTAAGCGGGCGACTTATTTAAGATAGAGAAATATTGTCAACAGGTGGCATACACATAGGAAAACAAACTTGATGCTGTATAACTCAAATATGGAACATACCAAACCACCCTGGTGTAGAATAAAAAAATTTCCAAATTAGTTGCTAATTGTAGGAAACTGTTAACGAAGATAAACCTTTTGCATTGTTAGAGAACTAACCTAAATTATAGCGCTTTTAGTAATTAATACCGCTTGATATGTTTGAAATTGTGCATTTCAAAATAAACAAATATTTTTACACAAATTCAGAAGTTGGTGGTTTCTTACAAACATAAACCACCAATTAAAACTAAAAAGTATTACGGCATATCCCCAACTTGACTTGTGTTGTTAAATTGTCAAACTAATTAAATAAATTTACTGATGTTAATTAAAATGTTTTTTTAAACTGCTTTGTTGCTAGTTTCATCAAAAAGCCATTTGCCAACTCTCAGCACAGCAAATCTTCTATTTCCTTTGATATTAAAAACCAATTAATATTTTTTATTCAAGATAGCTTCAGAAAGTAAATATTCAATTTAAAAATTTAGTTGAAAGTTTTTTTTTAGTAAAGAACAATTTTCCAAATGAAATTAGTCATAATGAAATGAATAAAAATTTTTATTAACAAAAGTTGTTGTTTAAGTAATTCAAAAATTTATTGCAGCAGTTCAGAATTATTATTAGTGAATTGAATGATAGAACAAATGTGATTTGGATCTATGGGCAGATGAGTACACGTTTTTAAAATTGATTAAATAATCAATTTTTATAGTTGCTATATTTAATCTCTAACTTTGCTTTATATACTGGTATGTACATATTTATGTAGCAAGCTTTATGCATCAGCGCAGCCTTTTAGTTTGGTTTGTTATTTCTAATAATCACAACTAATTATTGTTCAAATAAATGTTTAATCTGTGTTGTTGCGAGGTTTTATAATATAAATAAATAAAAACGTAATGCACTTTTCTCCCAAATTTATTATTATAAATTTATATTATATTATTTATTATCTTCGGACCCAGTGTCAAAAATTTTAGAAAGTTGAATGCTCTAGAAACCAGAGTAAAGGATTATAGGTAATTACTAAAATTAAGCAATTCAAATGAAACCACAACTGATGTCAAAATAATTGTCAAATAAAAAATAAATAGAAATAAATATTTTTTTTAAATATTATGTTTAAATAAATATGAGATCACTGAAAGTACTGAAAAAAATCTGAAAATTATTGATGTTCTCACTTTAACATAAAGTTACTTTAGTTTTCAAATTGTTGCTGGTTTATTGGAATAAACCATTCCTTTCAAATAACCACAGGAAAAGTAATCTAACGGTGTTAAATTGCAAGATTTGAGCAATCATATGACCTTATTATGTTTTCAGATATAATGTGACTAAGTACTAACCATCAGCAGCCTTTCAGTCCACTCCTGGAGAATTGGCCTCTTTCAAGAAAGGTTACAATGCTTGTAACCCTGTTTTTAATACTTGATGACGGCAATTGTCAACTCAGGGGGACCGCTGGCTTTACGTGATCTCCGAAGCACGGAAACGACCATGTGAAAGTTTTAGTCTCTCCCCGAATTCTAACCGAGTACCTTAAAGTCAGCAGTTTTTCGGCTATAACCTACTAAGCTAATAACCGTCTCTGGTCATCTGGCCTTACAATGGGAGTCATTATTTTACAGGCTGTGTTTCAAGTGATTCCTACCTGCTGAAACCACATATTATCCTTTACAGCAATATATCATCAATTCAGGTCTTAGAAAATTTTTGCCGACCTCGCCCACGCTTTCACGGCCCGGCGTAGAATAGCAATTTTTAATCCCGAATAATCTACACGAGCATAAACTTATGTTTTCACGTCTTGCACTGATAAAGGTCTTTCAAATTTAATTATTAAATTCAGCCATATTTTGGACAAAATTTTACTTCGAGATTCTGAAAACTTTCTATATTTATAGTGTTGCTCGATTGTGTACCACATCATAACTAAAATTGTAATGTGTCTACTGGATAGATTCCAAATATAACAGCTGTAGGTTTGATAGGTCGAAAACGGTATTTACAGTACAACCCTATATTAAAGTTATTTTAAAGTTATATATATAAAGTTATATTAAAGTTGACGATGTCTGATTGCCTATGTTGTGCGGCCTGAAGGCCGCACTGATCCATAACTCCACCGTAATCACTTAATATTTTTAGACTGGTAACTTAAAATTAACCAATTCTAAACAGGTCAGTGGAAAAACGCCGATCCTTATTATTATGATTTTTTTTGTTTAATTTATTTCATAAAATTCCTATTTGACCTGGGTATCGAATCAAATTAAGGTCTTCGGAAGTATCTAACTTCCTTCCTAAATCATGAAAGGTTTAACGTAATTCCTATTAATGTTGAATAAATTAAGTTTCCGATAGAAAATTTTTAGTATCATTTTATAATGATTGAAGAATTGGCTTAACCTCCGATTGTAAACAAATTGACAATATTGTCAGTGTCAACTAGGCAAATTGACAATGTATTGTAAGCATGAATTGCTAATTTTATTTATTGTTACTGATAATTGAAAAACAAATTTATCACAATTATTGCATGGTTTCGAAGTACAAGATAAGAATATGAAAGATATTAAATAAACTGCCAGATATCAATCGCGAGCTTAGGCGGATTTATGGGGGGAGGGTACCCTTCCCTCAGACGTTTAAAAATAGGTAAGGGAACAATCCCAAATCTGAAAACACTTTTTGCCCGTCTGATCTTTTTGCTCCTTCCAGAAAAAATTCTGGAACTTCCCCTGATCGCAATATGGATTAAGCAGCGACTTGTAGTTTGTCATATTAAGGGGCCAGGGGGGGGGGGCGAAAAATTAAAAATTAGGGCAAATGTTTAAGCAAGATTTTCACTTGCAACAGTAAAGGAATTTACTTTATTGGAAAATTCGACAAATAAAAAATTTACAATTTTTAAAATTTGAAAAATTTTTAATTTTGATCTAGGGCAGGGGTCGGCAACCTATTGAAACGAAAAAGCCAAAACTTACAATTTACAAAATTTCCCAGTTTTTAAAGAGCCACTAACATTTTTATTTCAATATTATGGTAGTTTATCCTGTTTTGTATTGTATAACTTTGTATAAACTATTGTATAAATTTTACGATATCTCACTAGGGGCAGAAGGGGTCGAAAAATCGCCTCGCGTAATTAATGGCCACCCCCTACTTATTTAACTTTACCAATTAAATTAAAGAAAATATGAATTAAATCACAATTCGTGACTTCTCATTTAGCGTTTTCTTCTTTTTATTCAAAATTTAATATTTGCCTTCTGAATTTTGGCGCTGGGTGCGGCCCTGAGTGATGTCATAGTTTAGTCTTATAAAAGAATACTGATGAATTGCATTAATTTGAAATTGCAACTAGAAATTCGTCCGGATTGCAGAGATAAAAAATATAAAATGTCCGAAGAGCCGGAATGTCCGGATTACTGGAGTGTCCAGAATAAAGTGTGTCCGGATAAGCGAGGATGTACTGTACTTCAAAATTTAACCTGCACTATGCACACCTTATATTATTTGATGAGTAACTTAATTTGCTGTTTTATTTTTTTTTGATAACTATAACTTTTATACTTATAACTTTTAATTTCAATTTTGAGTTTTTATGAAAATAATTAAAACAATTGCAATTTTATTGATTAATGATTTTTGCATCTTTCTTACTGATCTTTTAAAATAAGTAGCTTCATGTATTCTACTTTGAGCATTTGCTTATAATCTTATAAATTAAAATTTTAGACCTTATAATCAAAAGGTTTTAATGCTAAAATAAACATTATATTTAGGTTTATCGAGATGTTGATCGAAAATCTATATAACATTTTCAAATTTCAAACTGTTAAATGAAAATTTGTTATCTCGGCTGAGGCTGCCAATGGTTTCTTCATAATACAAAGTAAAATTAATTCCATAAAGAAGGCAATAGAGCTAATATCTAAAATTTTATTTTTTAAACTTGTACCACGTGGGTAACACAAAATAATATTTCAAATTATGATATAAGTAGCGAATATTATGATAAATTAATATTTTTTAGAAATTTTCATTATTCTAGTATTCAAACTTCTAATCCTGAATGCAACTTGTAAGGTTTAGTGTAATACATTTTAATCTATTTGTTAATTCGTATTGGTCAAATGTGAACTGTGGACTTAATTCACTAGCAACAACCAAAACTTGAAGTTTGAATATTCGAATATTCAAAATTCCCAGCCTTAGTATTTTTAAAGTAAATAAAAAAAAATTTGATATATTATTAGAAATCAACCTTGTAGAAATGTTGTGTAGGCTTGTAAGAAAATTTATAAATTAGGAATTCTATTAATTATTTAAATATACTTAACATTAAGGAAGCAAATTATTAACATATAATTTATTCATAATTGCTTGGAATATTTTTTTAAATGCGTATTAAAAAAATACACGTGTGTTAAATATACCTATTAATTACTGTAGTAAACGTTTAATTAATAATTGTAGATTATTACTGCAAGTAAAGTGGGTTTAACAAGGAATCCTGTAGGTACATTAACAGCAATGTCCAATGCTATAGAAAAAGAACCCAAAATAAAAATTTTAAGTAAATTTGTGGAATTTTAGTATGTATTTATGGTTAAATTAAAAAAATATAAGAATAATACAATACGTAGAAAATCAAAATTCAAAAAATTCAAAAAAAGACAAAATTAACATATAAACAGGTCTGGATTAAAAATATTTGAAATTATGAAAAATTCAAAATACGATATTACAATATAACGTTATTTCATGGTTATTTCCAATCCTCAGTTGTAAATAATCGTTTAAATTTATTAAATAAGAAGAATATTCGAACTAATCAAAAGAAAAAACTATTTAAAGAGTACTGATTAACAAGCATAAAATTTGACTTACCATAACCTCAAAAATATGAAATCTGCACGTTGTCACATGTAGTAATGAACAATTTAAAATAATTTGAACTAAGAGATTCTTTTACCAAGCACTGCTTGTGTGAAATCTGAGAGCACTGCCCCCTTAATTTGATTTCTAAAAACTTTGAAAAAATTCAAAATTCAAATTTTACCACGTTTTTAACCGTAAGGTGTAAAACTAGAAAAAGAACCCAAAATAAAAATTTTAAGTAAATTTGTGGAATTTTAGTATGTATTTATGGTTAAATTAAAAAAATATAAGAATAATACAATACGTAGAAAATCAAAATTCAAAAAATTCAAAAAAAGACAAAATTAACATATAAACAGGTCTGGATTAAAAATATTTGAAATTATGAAAAATTCAAAATACGATATTACAATATAACGTTATTTCATGGTTATTTCCAATCCTCAGTTGTAAATAATCGTTTAAATTTATTAAATAAGAAGAATATTCGAACTAATCAAAAGAAAAAACTATTTAAAGAGTACTGATTAACAAGCATAAAATTTGACTTACCATAACCTCAAAAATATGAAATCTGCACGTTGTCACATGTAGTAATGAACAATTTAAAATAATTTGAACTAAGAGATTCTTTTACCAAGCACTGCTTGTGTGAAATCTGAGAGCACTGCCCCCTTAATTTGATTTCTAAAAACTTTGAAAAAATTCAAAATTCAAATTTTACCACGTTTTTAACCGTAAGGTGTAAAACTAGAAAAAGAACCCAAAATAAAAATTTTAAGTAAATTTGTGGAATTTTAGTATGTATTTATGGTTAAATTAAAAAAATATAAGAATAATACAATACGTAGAAAATCAAAATTCAAAAAATTCAAAAAAAGACAAAATTAACATATAAACAGGTCTGGATTAAAAATATTTGAAATTATGAAAATATTATTAAATTATTATTAAATTATTATTATATTATATTATATATTATATTATTAAATATTATTAAATTATTAAAATTCCACAAATTTACTTAAAATTTTTATTTTGGGTTCTTTTTCTAGTTTTACACCTTACGGTTAAAAACGTGGTAAAATTTGAATTTTGAATTTTTTCAAAGTTTTTAGAAATCAAATTAAGGGGGCAGTGCTCTCAGATTTCACACAAGCAGTGCTTGGTAAAAGAATCTCTTAGTTCAAATTATTTTAAATTGTTCATTACTACATGTGACAACGTGCAGATTTCATATTTTTGAGGTTATGGTAAGTCAAATTTTATGCTTGTTAATCAGTACTCTTTAAATAGTTTTTTCTTTTGATTAGTTCGAATATTCTTCTTATTTAATAAATTTAAACGATTATTTACAACTGAGGATTGGAAATAACCATGAAATAACGTTATATTGTAATATCGTATTTTGAATTTTTCATAATTTCAAATATTTTTAATCCAGACCTGTTTATATGTTAATTTTGTCTTTTTTTGAATTTTTTGAATTTTGATTTTCTACGTATTGTATTATTCTTATATTTTTTTAATTTTACCATAAATACATACTAAAATTCCACAAATTTACTTAAAATTTTTATTTTGGGTTCTTTTTCTAGTTTTACACCTTACGGTTAAAAACGTGGTAAAATTTGAATTTTGAATTTTTTCAAAGTTTTTAGAAATCAAATTAAGGGGGCAGTGCTCTCAGATTTCACACAAGCAGTGCTTGGTAAAAGAATCTCTTAGTTCAAATTATTTTAAATTGTTCATTACTACATGTGACAACGTGCAGATTTCATATTTTTGAGGTTATGGTAAGTCAAATTTTATGCTTGTTAATCAGTACTCTTTAAATAGTTTTTTCTTTTGATTAGTTCGAATATTCTTCTTATTTAATAAATTTAAACGATTATTTACAACTGAGGATTGGAAATAACCATGAAATAACGTTATATTGTAATATCGTATTTTGAATTTTTCATAATTTCAAATATTTTTAATCCAGACCTGTTTATATGTTAATTTTGTCTTTTTTTGAATTTTTTGAATTTTGATTTTCTACGTATTGTATTATTCTTATATTTTTTTAATCCAATGCTATATACTATAAAGAGTAATTCTTATTTTAGGTAATTTAATTTCATATCTTAATATCATATTATATATCACCCTGTAGAAATTTTGAAATAACCTGACTGCTAGAAGAATCTCAATGCTCTTCTTATTCGAGAACTTACTATTCACAAGTTTTTTAAATTATTATTTTTATTAAGTATCTTATTAAAAAAATTTACTTGCAGGTATCTCCATGTATTTTGGATTTAATATTTGTTCTAAAAATTTCACCTCAGCATATTTAAAAAAATATATTTTTTATTTATAAGTATTATAAAAGTTACACTAAAAGAATTTAACAACATGCACGCTTTTAATAATTTACACAATAATGATATTAAATTATTATTAATAATAGAAATTTTTTATAAAAATAATTAATTATTTTGGAAATAGTTCGTCATATTCAAAAGCCTCTGTAATTCTGTTGGCTATATCTGTAAAAAGTTCTGTAAGAGAATCTTCGAAGGCAGGTTTGAGAGCTTCATAAAATATATCTACGTTATCATTAATAACATCATTTGTTGCTTTCCCTAAAATAGCGTCTCCATTGAAAAGATTTTCTAACTTAACTTTCGCTCCTCCAATTGTTATATTTAATTTAAGTTTATCAAATTTTAGATGCTCTACACCATTTGTTACAATTCTTTTACCTTGTAATATGTTGCTGAAGCGATAGTCCGCTAGAAATCAATGATCTAAACTTAACTTAACAAGTAGCGCAGCTATGAGTGAACTAACTCACTTTTAAGTAAATATTTTTGAAATGTTCAAAATGAAATTATTTGAATTTCGCAGTTTTACCTTAATATCTAATTTTTACACTAAAAATAATAATTCATTACAATTACAAGTTTCTAATCGATTCCTCTAATCAAATTTTTATAATTAAAATTCCATTTAGTCAATAGATAAATTAGTTATTTATCGCATTCTTCCGATCAATAAAAATTTATTTTATTTAAAATAATAATTGTGGTTTATCACAATGGATTCTGCGTATTAATTTACTTAATCTAAACTTCAATACATTTGACTAGAAGGTAAAATCACGAAATTAATATAAAGCCATTTCTACGCAGTAATTGTATAACTTACAATAGCAAACCCGATTAAATAGTACTTACTGACATTAATGTTGAAAGGACCTTCTCCTGCTAATCGAAGAGTTAAAATTTTGGAATTAATTTCATAATTTCCTTTAACGTTGAGCTGAGGTATTACAGCATTATATTCAAAGTAATTTTCCGGAATGTTTACTCTAAAATTATTATGTATTATTTTAAATTAAAGGAATTTTAGTACTTTTTATTTTATACTTCATATCTAAAATTTTAAATGACGAGGCATTCCAAACTAGTATGTCCTTAAGGATAGCCCCAAGGTTAACTCCACTCGTACCAGAATTTAAATATGTATTTCTTATATGAAATGGTTCTATTGCTGGAACATTCAGTTTGGGAATGCCTGTTTTCAAATATGGTACTAAAGCATACACCGCTTTTATAATGCAATCATCTAAATTTGGATGGTTCCCCTTACAGACCTTTATATAATCAGCTACAATCAGAGTCAATTAATTTAATTATTGTAAATTAATGATAACAAAATAATGAAAATTTTTGTACATAATAATATTTGTGTAATAACCATAAAAAATTGTACATCTAGAAAAAATAGTGTGAACAATATATGAGTGAAAAATCTTTGGTAGTTTCAAATGATGTAGTGTCTCTTATGTAGAGTTGCACCGTTTAATATTTGAGAAAATTTTAATTTAGAAAATAATATCTTAGTTTAATAATACCTACTACCTATGTAAAAATACTATGTCTGAATTCACAATCACAATAAGTAGTATAGGAAATACATATGATTTAACAATGAAGCTTTATGTATTTCTTATATTTATGTTCATTTTGAATTAGACATTGCTGTGCAGTCAGACATTAATGCCAGAGGCTAAAACACTTTTATTCTCGTGCACCAAAGCAGCATTTCACGAACGAGATACACAAAAAACTATTACTATTTACTTACGTAATTTACATTCCGTGACCAGAAATAAAGTCAATACAAACAGTAAAATTTTGTTGTTCATTGTACAACCAAACCCTTTCAAGTAAATATACAAGTTTACATTTTGAGGTAGATATTATGCTTTATTGAATTGATAAGTCCTTGATTGATATATTTAGAAGAACTTAATAACAATATAATTTATTATCACATTACCTTTCTATACAAAGTTATTATTATATTATAAAAATTAGAAATTAAATATTTAAACCTTGTTCGAGAATTAATAATTAATATAAAATTATTTTCAATTAACATTACATATAATAGCTGTTTAATGCTTGGACTGAGGTGCAAGAAGTAGCGAAGAATTAGGAAATAAAAATATTATTTTTCTTATGGTTTTGTGGAGCAAAGCTGTTTTTAAATTTTAAAACAATAATTTTATAAATTAAAATGTGTTTTTTTAATGGATTCATTTTCTTTGCCATCAGCAAAGTTCATTTTTTCCCTGATATGCTACACCAAGGAAAAAAATGTAGTAAACAATATACTATTTACGGTGACAAATTCGGTTACTTAACTTCTACTTTTATTTAGTTTGTTTTCAATCTCTGATGTACAGCAGTAAATTTCCTATTGCTTTAGACGTTTTTTTGGTTAGTAATTTAAGTAGTTGATTTGCTACAGGTTTGCTACTGATAAAAGATAAAATAAAAACTACAGATAATATCGCGACTTATTAAAATATTTTGACCATGATAATGTCAAGATTTGTACAAAAAAGTTAAATAAGTTCTTCATAAATATTTAAAAGGCCAATAAGAAAAAATTTTAAATTGTAAATTCGAAATTACACAAAATCACTGCAATGAATCCGATGCTACCAGCAATAGTACCAGGGTTTCCTGATTCTCACTCTACCGATGCGTGTTCCGAATGCGGTATATGTGACATTCGCTATTGTACTTTGATAACTCGTTATTTTCGATCGCAAAAACTGAAATTTTTGAAAACCTGGAAATTTTGTCAATACTATAACGCACTTTTCCTGTATATTGTTTAGAAGTTCACCTTTGATATTAGTGTCTCGCTGTTTGGTTCAGGGACGTCTTCAGACCAGAAACGTCATTAGATATAATCTTACGCGATTAATTAATTGTCAATTTAATTGAAAATTAATTTTATAGTAACCTGTTTAAACTTTTTAGCAGACATTTCAATATATTTAGCGATTAGATGTTAAATAATGATGCTAATGTAGTAAAATTTAAAATTTGTGATATGAAGATAATTTTTCCTTAAATATTAATTTGTTTAATAAGTCCCTAATTAAATAATTATAAAAATCGTTTTCAACTCATATACCCTCAACATACTAAGGGTTTAATGATCGTTAAGTTAAATACGATCATTTCATTAATTGATTATTTCAAGTTTCTGCTGGCACATAATTAACAAATGAATGAGTTTGCAATGAATATATAAATTACAAAAAACTCATAAATTAAACCAACAGCTTTTTTCTTTACAATAAAATAATTAATAATTCAAATGGTTTTTGATTATTAATCTTAAAATAGTAATATTCTTTCAGAAATGTCTTTAAATGTCTAGTTTTTCTTTGCATTTCTTTTTAAACAACCTAGAAGTTAGAAGAATTTTTAAATTTATATTACAATAATTTATTGTATTTTAGTTTTTATAGTTAAATTAATTTATTATAATTAACTGTTGAATTTTATACTAATTTATGTTCGAAAACTTGCATAATTAAGGAACAACTTACTCGTTGTTACCAATTATGCAAGTTGTCGAACATTAATTTTGCATTCCTCCTAAATGCACTAATGTATGTGACACAGATTTATCTGATAATCTAAAGATATTTTTAGTTTCTTTCTAGCAAGTTTGTATGAGGTATATTAACAAACATAAAAGTCAAGGTGATTTCTTTAAATAAAGATAGCATATTACTCCATTTTAAAGTAATTGTATATTTGAAAATTTTGAAAGGTAATTTGGTGTAATCGTGCAAAAACTTAGTTACGTGTACCACAAAAAAAATTAATAAAAAAAACGAAATAAAAAAGATATTGTGCGGGAGTAGGAGTTATAAATTAAATTTGGTTTTCAACTGAAGGGTTTATCCTAAGATTCAGATGGCACATCGCCCCGCCCTATTATTATATTAAAATATTTATTTTAATTTAATATTTTAACTAGCTAGCATAACTAAAGAAATTTTTAAATTCAACTTATATTGGAATCTTTTCTTATTGTTGTTTTTTATATTTTTTATATTTTTTGTATATTGTTCGAGAATAAACTAATATAATATAATCTTTTATAATGTAATACTATAACATCATTTTCTAGCATAATTTATTATTCATTATTAAACCAATAACATTTTTTTTCAATTTAACATTACAATAATTATTGTAGAACAACTCAATTTCAACAACTCATGATACGAATGTGGTGAAATATAATTGGTTTAATCTGCACAATTATTTGTTATAATGCGAATTTAACTGATTTGATAATAATTGATATAGTTAATGTTATTAACTAAGCTAATATTTGTAAAAAGCTTACAATTATTATGTAATTTAATGATTATATAGTTTGCTACACAGTGATCGATTTTTGGATTCTCATTCTCAAAAACTAATTTACGGTTCGGGTTAGTTTATAAAATATTCCTGGTTAACCGTTAAGTTGCAAAAACCTCCTATTTATACGTTAGGTTTCGAAATTCTTTATTTATTTACATAAACAGTTATTTACATAAACATACCATTTTGTTCTGCAACTAGTAATTTTTCATTTGTAGTTACTTAATATTGCTTTTCAAGTTTATTTCAGTAGCAAACCAAACGTGATAATATCTCAGAACCGAAACTAAATATCATCTAGATCTAGATTCAGTAAAAACGTTTAGTGAATATCCACCAAATGGGTCTACTAGGCCCACAATCAATTTTAACAACAATAAAATTTATTTAATTATTACGATTATTATGCAATTAGTAACGGTGTTACTATAGACATAAATTTAATGCAATTTGTAGTTTTACATTAAAATATAGGGATAAATGTATACTTCGGTTCAGGTGGTTTTAAGGATTTACCATTAAGCCTCATAAAATACATTATTAACAGGCGGTTTCATAGTGAAATCACTGGGAACAAAAGGTTTAATACAAGATAAAATGTCAATATACGAAAAATTTATTTGCTTTACTCCTAGCTTTTACCAAACTTGACATTTTGATAATTTTACAACACAAATTAAAATTTATTTAGGAAATAGTTCATCGTATTCAAATGCATCTGTAATTTTATTGGAAATATCAGTTAGTGTTTCTTCAAGAGAGACTTCAAAGGCAGGTTTGATAGTTTCCAAAAATACATCTATATTATCATTAATAACATCGTTTGTTGCTTTTCCTAAGGCAGGATCACCGTTGAAAAGATTTTCTAATTTTATTGTCGCTAATCCAAATGATACAAGCAACTTAATTTTATCGAATTTCAAATGCTTAATACCATTTTTTACCACTCTTTTGCCTTTTAGTAAGCCTCTAATGCGAAACTCCGCTAAAAATCAAGAACATTATTAACACAACTAGATAAAAGTATCAATCTTAAGCAGTATCTACTTACTGATATTGAAACTGAAAAGCCCATTTCCTCTTAAATTAATAGCTAAAAGTTTTGTATCCATTTCATAATTTCCCACAAGGAATATCTTTGGAATTTTAACAAGAAATTCAAACTGGTTTTTTGAAATATCATTCCTAAAATTTTTATTGCATTATTTTAATAAAGTGAATATTAAAGCTTTGCGTTTGTACTTTGACTCTTCAATTATAAAATATGAAGAGTTCCAAACTAATATGTCCGTAAGAGTAGCGCCAATGCGGACTCCACCAGAACCAGTATTCAAGGAAGAGTTTTTTACATGAAGTGGTTCCATTGATGGAACATTTATTTCGGGAATTCCTGTTCTTAATTTGGGTAATAAGTTATACACCGATTTTGTAATGCAATCATTTATATTGGGATCACTCGCTTTACATATTTGTATATAATCAGCTATAATCAAAATTAATATTTTTTGGATAACGAATTAATATTTCTAATAATATTTGTACTTACGTATTTTACATTCCGCGACTAAGAATGTGGTCAAAACCAATAGCAAAATTTTATTGTCCATTGTGGCACCACAACCGTCTTAAGTAAATTCAATTTGTGTTCTAAACTATTTTGAGATGTTTTATGTTTTATTGAAATGATAAGTCCTTGATTGATATTCCGAGAAGCATAATAACAATATTTTGCCGCACCTTTTTATACAAATTTTGCACATCATATAAAAACTAGGAACCAAAAAAAATTCTTGTTCGGGAATTATTAATTAGTTATACGTAATGACAATATTCTTACCATACTAGTTTACTGTTATTAAAATGTATCACTGGGACTTCTAATGGCGTGCAGCGCTTTTTTATTTCTTCAAGATGTTCAATTTTGTGAACACAATGACGTTGAAGCTTATCTTTCGATCTAGTCCTTACTAAAGGTTGTCTAGATAGTTGCAATGCATAAAATTATATGATATTTCTACCTGCTTAAAGGAAACTGATTTAATTCTAGTGCTATAATTTTTAAACTGCTAAGCTGCTAATATGTATTTATTCTATAATAATTAAATTTACGCATTTCCAGAAATAAAACAAAATCTCCAAGCCCGATGATAAAATATTTGCAGCACCCCACTGCTTTTAAGTATTGTTACTGTCACGATTTCATATCTTATTTACCACAATTTAAACTAAAAATTATAATAAATATGTAGATAAATATAATACGATAAGTCTTGTCAAACAGGTCTAAAAAAGATACAAATTAATCAATAACTTTATTTTTTGTTCTCCTGATGAATTATAAAGTAAGGTATTGTTTTTATTAAGTTTTTGTGTAGGGGACAACACAAACATGAAATATTTATTTAACACATAATTAATTTAAATAGAGCTTCTTGAGAAGACCTCATCTCCAAGGTTGACTTATTTTTGAAGATTGAAAGTAACTACAGAGAAATAGTATTTATTTAACAGTACAATGCGTTTTCCGAATAATAACTACCAAACTACATCCAAAAAATTTCACGATTTTTTACTACTTTACATCTCAAACAAATAGACATCTGGACCTGTCTTTTTGTGTATGTTTTCTTTATTTGGTATAGAATAGGAGAAGTTTAATTTCTTATTATAGGGCATAACTCGGACATAACTTTTCTTAAATACTACATTTTTATTAAGTACATGCTGGTTAAAAAAATAACCCCTTCTAAAAATAACAGAAAAAGTTCACGTTATGCCATTCCATCGTCAAAGTTTAAGTGTGACTTTACGTAATCAGTTTTATTTTTAAAGCAAAATAATAGCGGACGGGATTAAAATGCTTTAATGTTTAACTTAACTGCTTAACTTTTACATTTTCTGAAAGATAGAATGTTGTGTTCTTAGCTAATGCATTTTTTGTTGCTAGTCTGTAATTGACAATTAGTCCACAAAAATTAGTCAAAAATATGCCTTCATACGGAATAATTATATATACAGTAGAATCCGCTTAATGTGATCTCGGATAATGTTATCAGTCGGTTATTGTGATCTTTTTTTTTTGGAAACCAGCCACTTTTTCTTACTTTTTTTTTTCTATTTTGTTCTAATCCAAGTCTTCTAAAATTTGCCTTTTTCTAAATTTCACTAATTGTTATCAGTTATCAGTTAATATTATTGAAAAGTCCTTGGCCCGAAGTGATCACATTAAGCGGATTCTACTGTACTACAGTTTTTGCGAGTTTTCAAATATACAATGGTGTCCCGAATAGCGTCTCAAAAGTCCGAAGCGGGGGGCGGGGGAGGCTCCGCCAAACTTGTGGCAACAATGTAAAGGTGCTCTAAAACAGTTTTTCGCGATCAGTAATTCCACTGACATATTGCTTGATCGATGTACCTACTACTATTAATTTCCGCAATCATCATCTGGTTGTTCATGCACTTTTGGTTATCAAATCAAATCTTTAAATTATTTTCTTTTTGAATTCTTAAAAACGAAAGTTTTCCAGCATTTGCACAATAACTTTTGATTTTCGGAATTATCAATTTTTTTAGCAATATAGTATTATTGTCGGATTTCGGTTTATTGGTTTTATTCTTGAAATTGTTTCTCACACACTTCTATTTTAACCACTCCAAAGCACTGCTCGTCAGAACCCCCCGACGATACAGACTCACTTTAAAATTTTTTAAGTTTTCTAGATTACTTGAAAACCACGAGCAAATAACGCTCGACATCCTCTTACTCGTGATAAAGTCATTTATATTTTATATTTTATTCTTTATTTTTTAATTTTTAATTATTGAAATCAATTTAATCGATATCTAGGAGATATCGAAAAATGGCGCATCCTCAAACCCTTATTATCACGTAAATATAAAATGGCTTATGAAAACTTAGAAAAATATGATATGTTTACATTTTTACATTTTTTACATTTTTTAAATTTTTTTATTTGTTGGAGTGCTTCATTAAAAATAATAACAATGTTGTTCTTGCTTGTACAACATATTTTAAGAGTTATCCCGAAAGAAGGCAACCAGAGATCAGTATTTTTAATAAATTGCAAGAAAATATTATTAATCATGAAAATTTCAGGAAGCCCAGATAAGAAAATTATAATATTCAAGATGCTGAAGAAATTGCCATTAATGTAATTGCAGCTGTTCAATTTTAAATCGTCAAATTTAAACAAAATCAAGAAATTCAGCATGTAAAGCTTTGCGGATATTAAAAGAAACATAAATTCAGGCTGTATGTAATACGAACACTACATTATCTTACCAGGAGATGCTCAGAGACGGTTGAAATTTTATAATTGGTATGGTCTAAAAATGTAAAAAGATGAAAATTTCTCAAAATATTGGTTTGATGTGAATCTATTGATAATTATTATTTATATAATTTTCTTTCAGGTCGTTGTAAAAAATAATAAGAGTTAATGTTAACGTGTTTATTTTAATATAACTGCTACAAGACTGAAAACTAGAACATGAAAGTAAAACGATTTGTAACAAAAACTATTCACTCAGTATTAGGTTATTGCGTTCTGAAAAATAGTAATAAAACTTAAATTATGCTAAACAATAAAAATAATGAATTATTCCAATAGAATCCTTACCATAAGTACTGTCGACGTTCAAATGCAAAGACGGATCGGTTTTAGTGTGTGGTGTGCTGTACTTAGCAATCGTGTTTTAGTATGTTACATGTATCGAGAAAATCTAAATGACCAACGATATTATGAAATTCTAAACAAACATATCGTTAAAGAGAATTTGGATAATCTACCCTTGCTGGAAAGAAGATATATTAATTTTCCAACAAGATGGTGTACCACCCCATAATGCCAGAATTCTTAAAGAATTACTAAATAGCAATTTTGGAAACAATTGGATAGGAACTAACGGTCCCGTGAGGTGACCACCATGTTCCCCTGATTTGATACCAGTGGAATTTTTGTTTGTTATCTTACGCCTCCAGTCTATAACTTACCTTATACGAGTATAAGTATAAAAGTAATGACATCGACGAACTAAGACAAAAGTTTGCAGAATGTATTAATCAGTATCAAATGTCCACATACGTTCCACAACGTCGGTTTTAATAGGTGTACCATTTAAGTATAAGAAATATGTACATATTTTTTCATACCTGAAAATTAAGTACCAAAAAGGTACCTAAGTGACACATCATTTTTAATTCATATTTACACTGTACTGTTCAGGTTTAGTTTCGATGTGTATATTTTCATACCGTTATTACGAAGCCAAAAGATGTATTGTTTATGTATTGAAATTTTAGTAACTAAAATATATTTGAACATACGGTTCCGTTAAAGTGCGGATTTAGCCGTTTTCTTTCGGCACCATAAATGCAGTATCGAACATGTACAGGTATATTATTATTCTTTAGAAGATACGATTTTTACTTCGCCGGATTGATGCTTATAGAATACTTATAAAATACATGTATGCCTATACATGTACCGTATATATGCATAATGCATAAATGATACTTCAATACAGTAACGGCAAAGTGGGCAAATCAATGCCGTACCGTTAGGAAAGTATCGGTACCGTATACATTTTTGACGGCCTTGTGCTACTTGGGTCATGTATTGAAAACAATGGACTTCAATTTGAATTCTTACTTAAATTTTTGTTAAGTGCTTATATTTTTACTTTCCCCATACGTATACGTATGGATAAGGGAAAGTATTGTAATTCAATCAAAAATCAAAAATCGAAATTTTGCTATTAAAATGTTTCTTATCATGTCCTGATAAGTTTTTGATAAATTTTAATTGGATGTTTGTCTGTATGTCTGTGTGTGATTAGCACAAAAAAAGAAATTGTATCAATTGCACAGGTTAAACCACGCATCCAAATGTCAACAAAATTTGGCATAAATGTACATCATAGTTAAACTTAGAGGTCAGTTGAAAATAGTGAAAATTTGTTGAAAATTGAAGAAATGATAAAGAAAATAAAAAAAGTTCAAGTGTCAATTACTTTTGAGGCACCATTTGTTATACCTAAATTATTTAATCGTACCGTGCCGCATCTCTTTCTAAAGCACGTATATGGAGTTAGACGAAATGCAAGTCGCGAAGCAACTCGATTCCAAAAATTTTCGGAATTTAATTAAAGTTTGACGTTAATGAAATTTTGACATGTTTTCGGGTTTTACGCCCCCCGTCAACAAGGAAATCGAAATAATGTACCACACATATTATATGTATATCATGGAAAAGAAGATAAAAATACTATTCAAAAATATCATATTCAACTATAGTTTCTACTAGAAAAACCACAACTTGATAATTATAATGATTTTGTTACCCTTAATGGCAGTTTTGCTTCCGCATGTTCATTATACATCATGGTCGTGATTGTTTTGTGTTTCATTCTTGTTTGTGTAACCTCCAAATAAATTATAAGTTGGTTAATATTTTTAAGTTGAGAGTTGAGGTATTTCGAACATTGTTTATAGCAGAGGTGGCCAACTTCATTATATATCCGATCGACTATGTTTCTTAAATTTTTTTCGCGATCTACCTATTAAAATATTTACACAATATAATATTTATATTATATTAACAATTCACATTTAACACACAAATACACTTCGTTTATTTATTATGTTTTTATTTATTATTACAATTTAATTATAATAAAATAAATAAATATTTTGAAATGATCTTGTGGTTCTTAACAGTTTTATTTATTCAAAACTATTTTTTTTTTACTGATTAGGGCACGCTGCACAAAAATGTATACAAATTATTTTTATTTATATACTTATTAATATTTTGTTTCTATTTTGCTAGTAATTTAATTTATAGAGAAAATATAAGACAGAAAATATAAGAGAAAATATATAGAGGAAAACTAGAGAAAAAAGAAAAAACAACGCAACTTGGTCCGATGATGTGAAGAAAATGAAACATTAGACGCGTTAGGTGTGGTTACTGGTGTGGAGAGAAGCGAGAGTTCCTACAAGGCATATGGCTCATACAGGAAAACGTATTTTCAACGGCTTGTAGATGAAAAAAGTTAAAAAACTCTGAATATTTTTAAAATGCCGAGAATAAACAGGAGGCGATGTGGGAAATAATAAAGAAGGAAACCAACAGGAAGCCAAGCACGGTAAGCAAAGTTTCCAAGCTTTCAGCCGAGGAATTCAATGATTATTTTTCAAGCGTTTCTGAGACTATAGTATCCGGCATCGGCTCCCGGTCAGCTGATGATGCGGCCCAGTATTTGAAAAATATGTCTAAGAATAACGAGTTTTCTATGTTCTTCGAATACACTAGCAAAATCAAAATTGATAATATTATAAATAATATGAAATCGAAAGGTTCTGAAGACATGTACAGCACTAAGACGAAAATTTTGAAAGGTGTGCGAGATGGAATATCTCCGGGTCTTGCTGTAATTCTAAACAAATTAATAGAGGAGGGTGTCTTTCCTGACGAGTTGAAGCCTGCGAAGATCATCCCTGTTTTCAAAAAGGGAGACCACGACGCTTGTGAGAGTTTTCGGTGTATTGCACTTCTACCGGTAATTTCAAAGATATTTGAGACTGTTATCAAAATCAGAATAATGGGATATTTCAAATCTAAAAAACTATTTGGAGCCCATCAGCATGGATATAGAAAACATAAATCCACAACTTCGGCAATCAACAATATGATAAATCTCGTTCTAGAGGCATACGATAATGGTGAAATGACTTCGGTCATCTGTTGCGACCTCAGCAAGGCTTTTGACACTGTGAATCATAGAATATTGTTGAATAAATTGGAGTACTATGGAGTCCGAGGTAACATTCATAAGCTATTAGCATCCTACTTAAACAACAGAAGACAGACAGTTAAATGGAGTGACACACATTCATCTACTAGATTTATGTTGCACGGCGTTTCCCAGAGTGTTTATAATGCAGAAAAGAGCGATACGAGCTTTGTGCGGTCTTGCTTCTAGGGACTCGTACAGATCCTCCTTTATAAGAGAGAACATAATTGCGTGCGTATTCATTCTGAACTGTTTGAAATTTGTACATGGTAAAATAGATGAATGGAAAAAAAATTCAGAGGTTCATCCCTGTAACACTAGACAGATAAACTTTTTATCGACTCGGTACCCCAGATTGAAGACTACCCAACGGGCCTGTATTATTGGGGCATCAAGTTGTTTAATGCGCTGCCTAAAGTCGTTCAAAGTTTGCCTTCAACAATGCTTATTCGAAAAATTAAAGAAATTCTAATTAGAAACGCTTTCTAATCGATTCAAGAATACTTGGAGCATGTATTTTGAAGATTTTCGCTATTTCTTGGTGGTTGCCTTAGGTGATTTTGATTGTTCTTTTTTATGATTGTATATTTAATGTCTGTATGTAAAATTTTATATCCATGATGTACCTATTTCTTGTTATTTGGAAATATTTATTTATATACCCTTGCGACGTTTCGGGTATATTTTATTATACTGAATAAACACTATGAAATATGAAATTGTTCCATTTAATAAACATGTTTTAATATATAAATATTACTTTGTGGCATGTTTGGAGGTTATACAAACTAGAATAAAATTCAAAAGTCAAAACAATCACGACCATGATGTATAATGCGCATGCGGAAGCAAAACGGCCGTTTGTGTGTAGACTTTAGTTTAAAAAAGTGTCTGAAGGAAATAATAACACTTTTTTGAAACTTCAAAAACTCTTGGCTATAACTCGAAAACCAAAAATATAAATTATTGTTGAATTTGATAGATAGCATTAAAATGAAATGATTAAATTAGGGGCTGTTCACAAATTACGTAACGGCATTAGGGGGGTAGGGGGATTTACAATTTGTTACGATTTGTTACGGTGGGGGCGGGGCTGTTTTTCAAAATGTTACGTAACCAAAAAATTTCTATTTTATCAAAAAATTAGATATTTTTTCTAGATATTAAATTTTCATTAATTTGTTAAATTAACCCAAAGAGATCCATTCAGTCAAGAATTATAATAATTAAATTTTGTGTAATAGATACACATATTTTAAACACATTACACAATTACATTTTAACACTTTTGTTATGTTATTCTTCTGGGGGGGGGGGGTCTCGCAATTTGATACGATCTGTTACAGGGGGGGGGGGTGTTAAAAAACGTCAAAAATTGCGTTACCTAATTTGTGAATAGCCTCTTATAGATGCACATAATATTTTTTAAATAATCCAGTTTTAAAATTTAAAAACAGGAATGTCTAAAACAATAGCGTTAGCTTAAAAATCTTTTTAATTCGTTATTTTTTGAGTTTAGCGGCTTCAAGAATATTTCTAAGAAGTAAGTAAACTCTAGAGATCCAGTCTTTTTATATATTTGTTTAAAGTTCTGGTGGCTGCATGTTTTTAGGGAGTGATTGAGGTTAGTGATTCGTGTTTTTCAAGTTTGGGCGGCCTTCAGAAATGTTTTTGTTAAAGAGTAGACCTAAAAACCAATTCACATTAACTTTGGTTGTTTTTGTAAACTTTTAGTTTAGAGCGAATGTTTTTATAAAAGTTAGTTAAAAATGTAATAATAATATAATTTAGGCTATAAACGGCTTTTATAGTAACCTAAAAATTACCAAATTATTCAAAACACTTGAATAACAAAGAGACACATCATGGAGCTAACTTTATGGAAATCGCTAATCCAATCATCACATTAGGTTTTTTGGGTTTATTATTACCTGAAATTTTGAATAATCGATAAAATCCCGGTTTGAGTGCTATGTCTCTAAAATTGAACTGTTACCGAGGGGGCGTCCATTAATTACGTGAGGCGTTTAGAGGGGGAGAGGGGGGTCTCGGCAAATATCACGTAATTTTTATGTGTTAACTATTCTTAAATAAAAATAATTAAGCAAATTATGCTTTTTTAATAAATTCAACACAATCAAGCCCAGATTAACGTATTTACACTAAAAATACGCATTTAAAAAAATCTCACGTGAGATTAGAAGGGGGGGAGGGAGTCAAGCCAAATCTCACGTCATCTAACCGAGGGGGCCGGGGGGGTCTAAAAATCGTCAAAATCACCTCACGTAATTAATGGACGCCCCCCGAACATTAGTAATTTAATTTCCTGCAATAAAATTTGCTCAGTGAGAGCAAAAATCCTATGTCAAATGGGAATTTCAAACTTTTTCCAAATTTGTTTTAAGAAACAATGATTATATTTGATATTGAAAATATTGAAAAGTGAAATTAATTATTTAACTCTAAATTTTAGTAAATCTATGTTTAACCATACGACCTTTAAGATTTAATTATTTAAGGAATTTCACATCATGTGCTCCCCCATAAATTAAATAATAAATGAAAATGCTTATTAGATGTTATTATATAATTATTGATATTTATATAATTAATATACCTAATAGAAAATTTATTAAAAAAATTATATAATTTTACCAGAAAAATTAAAAATTACTTTGGAAATAATTCGTCGTATTCAAATGCTTCTGTGATTCCATTTGCACTCTTAGTAAAAAGTTCTTGAAGGGCGTCTTCTATCGCAGGTTTGAGAGCCTGATAAAATATATCCACATTATCATTAATAACATCGTTTGTTGCTCGTCCTAAAAGAGGATCACCGTTGAAAAGATTTTCTAACTTAACTTGCGCTCCTCCAATTGTTATATTTAACTTTATGGCATCAAATTTCAAATGCTTCACACCATTTGTTACTATTCTTTTACCTTCCAATATGTTTCCAATACGAACATTCGCTAAAAATTAATATTAATATAAATTCAAGTACATAAAGGAATTATCGAGGAAGCGTTACTTACTGACATTAATATTAAACGGTCCATTTCCTATTAAACGAAGGGCTAGAATTTTGGTATCAATTTCATAGTTTCCCGTAAGATGCAGTTGAGGGAACAAAACATTATAATCAAAGTAGTTTTTTTGAATATTTGCACTAAAATTTTTAGTGCATTATTTTCAACTAAATGAATGTGAAACCTTTATATATGTATTTACCTCATATCCAATATTTTGAAGGACGAAGCATTCCAAACCAATATATCTTTAAGAATAGCGCCGATGCTTACTCCACCAGAACCGGAATTTAAACCTGTGTTTTTTATATGAAATGGTTCTATTGCTGGAACATGTAATTCGGGAATGCCTGTTTTTAATTTTGGTACTAACCCAAGTACCGATTTTATAATGCAATCGTCTAAATTCGGGTCACTCCCCTTGCAAACTTTTATATAATCAGCTGCAATCAGAATTAATTATTTACTGATAAGCAGGGCTCGAAATTTATAGCATTAAAAAAGCAAAATTTGAGCTTTTTTATTTAATATGCACTTCAAAACACAAAAATTGGCGCCACAAACAGCACCAATGCAAATATTTTATGCAAAATAAAATTGTCAATTGTTAAAAATAAGAAAATTGATTGACAATTTTATTTTGCATATTTTTCATTATTTGGTACCGTTTGTGACGCTAATTTTTGTGTTTTGAAGTGCATATTAAATAAAAGAGCTGAAAGTTTTCTTTTTTAGTGCTATAACTTCCGAGCCCTGTTGAAATTAATATTTGTAATAATATTTTTACTTACGTAATTTACATTCTGTGACTGAAAATAATGTCAATACCAACAACAAAATTTTCTTGTTCATTGTTCAAGTAAATCGATTTAAGTAAATACAAGTTTGTATTCTGTGCTGTTTAGAGGTGTTATTATGTTTCATTGAAGAAAAAAGTCCTTGATTTGATATTCAGAAAAATAATATTTTACTGCACCTTTCTACAGTAAATTGTGCAACAACTAGAAAATCTTGTTCAAGAATTATTAGTACTTAATTTAGTTTACATTATAAGTACATTTTTGTTCTATATGCCCTGCAAACTAATTAGTACAGTTTAACCCCAATTGGGAATTTTTTCAGATTTATTAATTTAATTTAAATTGAAAAGTTTGAAAAAACACAATTTTAATTTATAAACGTTTTGAGATTATATTTTTCTTCTTCCTCGGGACTTGCAGTAGTTAACAATACATTATACAGATTAGACGAGCATTTACTTAGCTAACAGCGGACATGTGGAATCTACATCCGGCTATCAATGCAACCTTGTCAATTCAACTTGCAATAATTTCAAAAGTTCTCCATCGACTTGGCTTAGTTTCCCTCATGATGTTCTTTATTTTTATCAACTGATTCTACTTAATTATTGCTGTCTACGACAAAATTGTTTCTATTTTCTTAGTTTTACAATTTTACCATGCCTACGGCTCTCACTCGCCAGTTTCAGCTTAATTAGCGAACATTTTCGAGAAAATTTCAAATTTTTAAATAAAACAAAATTATGAAATTCTTAAAAGAGTTTTAAAAGTCACCGTTGTTTCCTTTCAGATAGGTTGAAAGGTTTTTGCTGAATGTCTTCGGGGCACTGTTATTTGACGTCAGTTTTCATTTTTTTTCGATTCTTTGAATCAATGTGAGATTGGCATTCTATTTGTTTAAAAAAAAATTTCATATTATTTGTCGGCTTTTGATCTTTTTTTAGTTTGCTCCAACGTAAGTTTTGCTCTGCTGTATTATTATGCTACGCAGGTAAAAATAGAAAAAACTATAGTGAAAGAAACGTTGAAACGAAAAAAAAAGTATTTTTCAGTTTTCCATAAATTCAGAATTTTACATAAATTATTTACATATTATTATTAAGGAATATTTTTATATTAAAAAATTTCATATTTAATAAATTGACGTTCGAGGAGGTACTTTTTTGGAAATTAAATTTTTATTTGAAAATATAATTGTTTTCAATTTTCTATATAGCAGTCATTATACTACCAATTGCAATAATTGTGGTTCAAATCAGTTGGTAGTGAATTAAAAAAAAACGTTTATCTCAATAATATTGAGTATACGCCCAAGGCCTTTAAAATTAATTTTAATGATACAATATAATTATATATTTTAAAATATATAAACCTATGTATCTATTACAATGTACATTATCTTTTTAAAGATTTATTTTATTATAATTCATTCCATATTTTAACATTCTAAATATTGTTCTTACACTTTAGCTATTACACACAATTATTTATTGGTTATGTCAATGCTTATTAATTTTATGTATAGTCTGCATGTGCTTTTATTGCCTATTGTTAACAATGTTCAATTAAAATTATGTTTTATAAATGACCAGTGTATGTTTCCCACAAATTTTTTGGTTTTGTTAAAACAGTTTTTGTTAAAAGCTTATTGAACTAAATTCAGATAAATATTGAAAGTTCTTTCCCTTAAAACTTATGTGAGTAAATTCTCGGGTGGAAAGGAAAGGGATGAAATGAAACAACTGTTATCGGTCGACTAGTTTCGACCTCTATATGAGGTCATCTTCTGGACTGTAATTAAACATAGCCGAATACAATCAAATAATTATTAACATTAATACAATAGTACCTCACGATAAGATGGTGTATGTCGTTAGAAACCCCACTTTGGCAAACCAGATATAAGTGTGGAGACATTCAACAATTTCGTCAATAAACATATACAAATATGTAAAATGTAGTACAAGAGCAAGCTTAAAAGTTGCAAAATTCACAAATTTATGACACATTAAAGTCTAGAACAAAATTTCGTAAACAAGACTGGAAAAATATTTTCTTATCACAGTATAAACAATGCATCTTATCGTGAGGTATTGTATTAATGTTAATAATTATTTGATTGTATTCGGCTATGTTTAATTACAGTCCAGAAGATGACTTCATATAGAGGTCGAAACTAGTCGACCGATAACAGTTGTTTCATTTCATCCCCTTCCCTAAGCTGGCCACAGACCGGCGTACATGTGTGTCATGCAGGAGTGTATACATGTGCGTCGTACATGTATGACGGTCACGGATTTATGAATATAAACTGGATAGCTAATACAGATCCCCACTATTGTCTCGATACCGATGGCCGCCATACTGTGCTAAAATGCTACCTACCTACCCCAACAAGGGTTTATCTATTGTTATGTTATAAATAATAACCTCACTATACTTTGAAATTGCCGACCAAATGACAGACTGGAGACTCAGGGTGACAATTTTTCGTAGCTCCGACAACTGTAAGGCATTAAAGTTACTGAAAGTTACTAAAAATTAGCACAGTATGGCGGCCAAAGAGGGTTAGACATAAATTGCGGTGGGGATATACAGTAACTGGCTATCCAGTTTATATTCATAAATCCGTGATGACGGTACGCTGTTGCCCACAGACCGGCGTACATGTGTGTCATACAAGAGTGTCATACATGTGCGTCGTATTTAGCACTTGAGTGTGAATCGTAGTTTGAACGGCGACGAGGAATAATGAAAACGAGTTCATATTTTTATCAGTGGCGTATGCATGTATGGTAAAAAAAAGGAAAAATAAAAATAGAAAACAGCATCAGACACGTACCAAGTGGGTGAAGGAATGGCTTTTAAAGCGACAAGATTTTACACATATAAATTTACTAGAAGAATTACGCTTACAACCTGATGATTGGAGAAATTATCTAAGGATGGATGAAGATAGTTATGTTATGCTGCTTAAATTAGTAACTCCGCTAATTGAGAAGCAGGACACAATATTGAGGCCTGCTATATCCCCTCATGAACGATTGATAGCCACGCTCCGTTATTTAGCGACTGGGAGGAATTACGAAGATTTTAAGTTTTCTACACTAATTTCTCCTCAGTCGTTGGGCAAAATAATTCCGGAAACCTGCAGAGTTATATTTCAAGTATTAAAAAAAGATTATATGAAGGTAAGAAAATTAATTTATTATGTTACAAAAATAAAATTAAATTAAATTAAATTAAATTAAATTAAATTAAATTAAATTAAATTAAATTAAATTAAATTAAATTAAATTAAATTAAATTAAATTAAATTAAATTAAATTAAATTAAATTAAATTAAATAAAATTAAATTAAATTAAATTAAATTAAATTAAATTAAATTAAATTAAATTAAATTAAATTAAATTAAATTAAATTAAATTAAATTAAATAAAATAGAATATTCTTTGAAAAAAAAACTAGAATCTCAAACTTAAAGGTTACCCGTGGTAATAAACAAATATAAATAAATAACAAATTTACAAAATAATATAAATTACACATTTTGAAACAGTTTTTGACACATAAAAATCACTTGTACAGCAAAACCTTTTTGACATTTTTTGTTGAAAATTTCATTGTCTTCAATTTTATACCTAAACATTTTTCTATTTTGTCTCACCGTTTCTGAGATACAGATGATAATATTTTTTGTATTTTACAGCGCAGCGTCTTGTTTAAGTCGCTGTCACACACAAACGTGGTGACAAAATAGAAAAATGTATAGGTACAAAATTGAAGAGAATGAATTTTTCAACCAAAAATCTCCAAAAAGTTTTGCTGTAAAACCGATTTTTATATGTCAACAACGGTTTCAAAATGTGCAATTTACATTGTTTTGATTTGATTTTGATTAATTTTCATAATTGGGTTGATAATTTCCAAAAAATGATGGAATGCCATTTTCTGACTGGGACTCAGGTGGAGGTTCACATGGATAAGTTACTGGATGTGATAATTGGTATCCATTAGGTTGCATATAGTACGTACATTGATTGGGCTGATTAACACCCGTATTGTCGTTCGGAGACGTAACAATTCTAGTATCTTGATTAATATTCCCCATTTCAGCTTCAAACGACAAATCATTGATCAGTTTTTCAGTATATAGCCTACTTTGTTTTGGCAATGTTCTTAATTTTGCCCTAATATTTTTTCCAAAATTATTTGCATGGATCTTTGTCATTACATGCACTACTACGTAGCCTATCTCCAACCATAGTTAATATGTCGTCCGCTTGCTGGTCAATTTTATTTTTACGTTTTCTACTACTTGAGCATTGACTGGCAGTTGACGACATTGGTGTAGTTGTACAATTGTTGTACAATTGGTTGTTGTAGACGAAAATGAAGTTAGTCTTGGAGTATCTTCGTCTTCGTCTACATCTTGAGTTTCCTACAATTATAATAAGTGTTGTTATTCTTTTCAGTTTTCGTCGACGGAGGATGAGTGGAGACAAATTGCAAACGACTTTGAAAAAAAATGTAATTTTGTTAACTGCCTAAGAGCTGTCGATGGAAAACACGTCAATATTATTCCGCCTGCTGGAAGTGGTTCATATTTTTATAATTATAAGGGGACTCATAGCTTAGTATTAATGGCAGTAGTCAATGCCAATTTAGAATTTATTGTGTGTGATTTTGGAGTAAACGGTCGCATATCTGATGGGGGAGTTATTGAATACAGTAGTTTTTACAAAAAAGTTAAGAATGGACAATTGTCTTTACCGCCACCAATAAAACCCCGAAATAGTAACACATTGTTACCTTTTGTTTTTGTTGAAGATGAAGCTTTTGCACTTCGCTCAGATTTTTTGAAACCATTCAGTCGACAAGAACTAAACAACAACAACAAAATTTTCAATTATCGACTATCGCGGGCAAGATGTGAGGTAGAAAATGCCTTTGGAATTCTGTCTAATCGATTTAGAATATTTCACACACAAATTTCTGTTAATTTAGAAGCAATTGACAAAATAGGTATGGCAACCTGTGTTTTGCATAATTTTTTAAGACGAAGATATGCGACCGTATAGTATATGCCAGAAAATAATTTGTACAAAGAAGATACAGTTGATGGCACTATCGAATTGGGCTTACAAGTAACTGATATGATTGATTTGCAACAAGGTCATAACCAAAGGCCAATCAATGAAGCGAAAAAAGTCAGGGAATTGTTTACGAATTACTTTAATAATGAAGGTGCCGTAGAGTGACAACAAAGAATGGTGCATTGATTATAAGTTATTATATTCAAATATATTTTTAGAAGTAATAAATTGAACAATATAATTGAATTTTGCTTACCTCCCCTTCATCCTTATTTTCTTGGTCGCTCATCTGCTCGCTTTCCTGATCTTAAATATTGCTTACAGATGTTCGAGGCACTTCTTGATCTTTACAAAATAGTAGTAAATCATAATACCACAAATGGGTCACGTAAATTTCATCCCTTCCTGCGCCCGATCGTTTCGATTCTTCAATTTTTTCTGTTTCTCTTCGGAAACTCCCACGAATACTATTTAGTTTAGCTTTAAGGTTTATCTTCGTTTGCATACTTTAACATTCTAAGTGTTCACGCGATTAATGCGGCAAATAATACGGATCGTTAAGAACGAAGCGCTTTTTCACAATAAACGAAAATTCAATTTTTAATCTGTAATTCAATTAAATTTAGTTATGGCAATTTAAATGAAAAAAAATAAAACCAAACATTCCTTTAATAATTTTCGTAAGATTCTGTGAAAATAAAAGATTGAATAATTATATTCATTGGTTGTATAAAGATCTGAAAGCTGAGCTGTGCTTTTATAGCATAAATAAAGTAAGTATGGACTCTTAAAGACCTTTAGCACTTAACATTGCAATATATAATTAATTAGTATTTATAACTAAATAAACACTTTATAGGTCTATATTGCCGTAACTCTTCAAAATTTAAAAGTTATGTACAATTTTGTGTTTAAAAAATGCATAATATAATATTTTATGTATTTTATAATACATATAATTGTAATGTAATTATTGTAATTATAATGTATAATTTTTAATAATTATATTATTTATTTCGAAATATTATAATCAATAAAACTAGAATATAGAAATAAATGAAGTTGCTTTATAATATAATATTAACCATTGTTGAAAATTTTAAATACATTATATAATTTTAAAATAAAATTTAAAATTTTTACGTCAATCTTTAAAAAAAGTAAGCATTGTGTTTTTTTTTATTATACAATCATTTTTATAAGACTGAATTATCTAATGTTACAGTAATTTCATTAATTCAAAACTAACAATTAATTTTGTACTAAAATATTCTGCTATACAAAAGTTTCTTATACCCAAAATTATATCATTATTCCAAACTGTTAAATTTAAAATTACATTTTATTTGTATCAAATTTACATTTCTTATACTACTAGTTTTTTTTTCTCGTATAAACTCGTATAAGTTTTTCAGGAAGCTAAGGTCATTTTAAGTTTTTTTATGATTAAAAAATAGTTTTTAAGCTAGTAATATACATACCTATACCATGAAAATGTGTGATTAATTAGTTAACCCTTATGTTAATACCCAACTTTAACAACGTTGTTTAGCACCCGGGTACCCATTTATTGTAATATTGAAATTTTTAATATTTCAATAAAAAAAAGTGATTAAAAATATTTTTTTTTAAGTATACATTGTTTATTGAATATCTAAGTACGTTTAAGAAGAAAAATCCCATATATAATCTAACTATAAAAATCTGATTTTGCCATCGCATAACTTTCCGAATTATAAAAATTAACACCCAATTTAACTCGCATAGAAAAAACTAAAAATACTAAATCTCATCAGGGAAGATCACTAATCGTGGAAAACATTCAGAAAATCAAAATAATAAACAAAAACAAAAATGAAAAAAAAAATTACAAATAACTAAAAAATTTGAATTTTTTTGAAAAAATATTTTTTCTATTTTTTATTTTGTAAAACTAAAATTGTAGGTAATTTGATAGTAATAATTTTTTGTCGTAATAAATTTTTACCAATTTCATTGCATTTCGAAGTTATGATGGATTAGGTTTTATCGCTTCTAGTAAACCCCTCGTTCCCCCTATACGATTTCATTCAACTTCAATAGGATTCGTGCCACAACAAATCAGAACTTAAATTTAAAATTTGGAGTGATTTCATTACTTCGTTTGGATGCTATGCGCACTCATACAGAAATTTTTTAGAAATAATAGAAATGGATTAAGGGAACCTCGAAACATAAAAATTTGTTAAAAATATAGCGGGCCAATTATTTTTTTCAATTTCAGATAACAATACTTTCCTTACTAAGGAGTTCGGAAACTAAAAAGACGAGGAAAAATGCGCAAAAGCTGTATGCAGCGAATGTCAACTACCGGTGTGTGAAGAACATTCACCCAATATTATAAAATGTATAGAATGCAATAAATAAAATTGTTTATCAAAAAATAACTACGGTTGAATCAGCTTAATGTGATCACTTCGGCCAAGGTTATTTTAATAATATTAACTGATAACTGATAACAATTAGCGAAATTTAGAAAAAGGCGAATTTTAGAAGACTTGGATTAGAACAAGATAGAAGAAAAAAAAAGAAAGAAAAAGTGGCTGGTTTCCAAAAAAAATTATCACAATAACCGACTGATAACATTATCCGAGATCACATTAAGCGGATTCTACTGTATTACGTTTCTCCATTTTTACAATAAAGTTTACTCACATGCGTTAAAAAAAACTTTTTAAATGTATTTTGAATAAATACTGTTCGGCTGCTCCAAGCAGAAACACAGTAACCAACATTTTTTTCAAAATTGACCTTTATGGATGTATGCATATCCTGTGTTATTACGTATCTTTTAAGCTAACAATTGAGGCTCTACTTCACCCACAAACTGTTCTGTACCCATTCACAAACACAGTATCTGCATATACCTACAGCTAACTCGCCAAAGTAAATTGCTGTTTTCCATACTTTTACATTTCTGCACTTACTGTGTTTCTCAGGGCCGGATTACGTCTGTTTGGCGCCCTAGGCTAATACAACTTTGGCGCCTATTTAATTTACCTATTAATAATTTAAAACATAAAACACGTGCTTACAAATTTTTTTTATTAAAAACCAAGATACATTATAGTAGGTAAGAAAATATTAAATAAACTTATAAGTTATAACATCTTAAATTAAAAATGGAACTAAATGAATGTTATTTATATGTAAAGTCATTGCATATCATTGCATTTATATGTTTACCTTTCGACACTTTAAACTCGCAAAATTTTTAATCAGTTCTTCGAAGTTCAGTGTTTTTACTATTTCCGATTCTATAGATAAAATCGAAAGATCTGCAGTTTTGTCGTCAGTCAAAGAATTTCGCAAGTACGTTTTAATACGTCTGAAGGTTGAAAAAGATCGCTCTCCTGTACAGTTTGTTACAGAAAGACATAAATACATTCCTAAAACAATATCCATATTCGGAAAAGTGCAAAGTAAATCTTTCCTTCGAATGATATTTAGACACGTTTTCATTTTGGAGTCTGTTTCTTCGCTTTCTTGCAAATCCAGTTCATTTATAAAATATTTAAATTAAAGGCACTCGCTTGCAAAGTTTAAATTTTTATCATTTGCGTATATATTTTGAAGTTGCACACATTTTTCATTAATTATTTGATCGTCGGTGGTCAATAATTTTGAAAGAAATCCAAAGCATTCCTCATTTTCCGCATATGCACTTTTTCGTCTCCTTAGTTCAGTTATAATACTATATATAACTGTATAGTATACATTTATTTCCATATCTCTTTTTCCACTAAAAGTAGTATCACCTGCGTTAGTTTCACCTGACATCAATTTTCTCTTTTTTATTCTTTTATTATCTAATTTATAAACCTCACAATTGGTTAACGTTCTACCGATTTCCTCGTATTTGTCGAAATTTTGTCGCAAATCTACGATAAAATTAATTAATGATTCATAAAGCTGAATAGCTGTTAATATGTCCAAATTCTGTTTCTGCAAGAATTTACTCGTTTTATTAAATTGTAGTAATATGTCTTTCCAAAATGAAAGCATAATACCGGTTTCCAAATTCGACATTTTCAGCATTATACCCTTTGCCTCAGCTTTAGTTTTTGGAGTTTGCATAGCATCTTGTAAAATAATGTGTATGGCATTCTTAAAAGCGTCGTAACTATTGAACAATGCCGTAGTGGCGTCGCATCTGGCAGACCATCTACTAGCAGAAAGTTACTTTGGAACTAGTTCTTTTATTATTTCCCATCTATGGGTTGTTGCAGAAAAGAAGACATAAATCTCTTCAACAAACATGAAGAAATCAGTAGCTGCACTACAACATTCTGCTGCACAGGTGCCGACCAAATTCAATGAGTGTGCAGCACAAAGAACGAATTTAGCCGATTTATTTTTTTCCAGAATTCGAGCTTGCAATCCGGAATACTTACCAGACATATTGCTGGCGTTATCGTATGCCTGTCCTCTGCAATTTAGTAAATCCAAAGACATGTTTTCTAAAACATTTAAAACGGTTGCTTCCATATTGACGTTCCTCTTAACGCTAAATCTCGAGATGTTAAAAATTTAATGACAGCAACTACTCGCTTAAGTACGTTGATCCAATATTCCTTTTCACTCAGATACAGCTGATGAAGATTTGTGACTATTTTCCCCAAGGTATTGGTCCGCTTAATGTACGTTTTGGCATTTTCGCAATGCTCCAGAGAGTTTTCATATTCCAAAATTCTATAAATATTTTTCCAGTCATTAAACCCATGAACAAACGAATTGACTTTTTCATTATTATTAAATAATTTGCAATATAAACAGTATACATTGCAGGTTGTTGGTGAATACAAGAGCCATTTACGACCTATAGTTTCCCCGTTATAAAGCTTTTTAAAAAAAAATGTTTTTTGAAGCGTATCTGCTTTGCGTACGTACCGTATACTCGTTTAGACTTCTCAAAATCCATTTTCGATATGTCTTGTACAAAAGGATTTTTAATTATATAATCTCTGACGGTATCGTCAATTTTCCATTTAGCCGGATCTTTGATTTCATTATTTGTTAACTGATAAGAAGATACAAAGTTTTCAGTAGTGGCGCCTGAAAATTTCGCAGCAGCGGCATTTTCTATATCGATAACGGAATTATCATGTTCAAAATTAATGTTTGGGTTAGTGGTTTTCACTTGACTACCTAAAGTATACGAAAAAGGAGTATAAGAAGCTATATTTCAATTTTCATATGTGGAAATTTTACAACTCTACACTCTATCTACTTGTATTAGCTACATCAAATACTCCTTTTGCGCTTGTTGATGGTTGCTCGAATTCCTGTTTTTCATTGTCAGGAACGTCAATTTGATTTTGTTGCTTAAAAAATAAGTCTAATTTTGGCACTTTCTCTAGTAAAACTTTAACTTTTTCTTGTCTATCTTTTGAAACTTTCTTCCTATCCCACCCACTGAGTTTTTTCCCTCTCGCACTCATTATCACACACTTATCAAGAAGTTATTAAATTTGTTGTAATGCAATTATTTACACTGCCGCTTACGGAAATATGGACACTAACTGGTTTCCAATTTTAACAAAAACACAAAAACTGATTAAGATTAAAAGAACGCACAAAAACTACGCACAAGGCACAAATTACAAAATGTATTTGCATAAACTTCTTAAAATAAAAATGACCAATTTTTTATTTAAACCCACCCCTACAAACTGGATTGGGTTAGATTTTGTGAGATTTGTTGTCTTAATAACTTGTAGTACCTAGCATTTTAAAAGCCGTTTTAATAAATAGGGATGACATTTTTATAGAGTGTTTCCTTATTACCGGAAACACTTTTATTGGCGACTATACTTTAAAATTTCCAAAATTGTTATACCAACTGCATTACAGATGTTCGACCTAAGTAATGTAATATTTTTTTGAATATTGTCATAAATGTGTTAATAAAAATAAAACTTGTAATTTTGGAAGCTGGCGCCTTTTCCGAAAACGGCGCCCTAGGCTATAGCCTAGTCAGCCTAGTGCATAATATGTCCCTCGTGTTTCTGCTTCGAGCAGCCGTATTGTAGGTACACCCGCGGGTACCTGGGTACCCGGGTGCTAATGGAGCGATGGCTGAAGTTTAAACTAGTTTAAACAAATAATAGTCCACGGGCAGGGCCGGATTTACCGGTCAACAGGCGATCTCCTGCGGCGTCAAAATATAAAAGGCGCAATCCGCCATGCATTTCCGCGTTTATGTTCAACAATCATAAAATATATTAACATTAAGCCATTTATGTATTTGTCGTTTATGTTAATTTTTGAAGTGTAGTCACCTACCTACCTAAATTGTAGTTAATCTAAGTAAATACGATAGGCGCCTGAAGTTATTACATAAAAAAAAAAAATCCTCGCAATAATTTTGAAGTATTTATTACATCAATTAGAGTCAAGTTTATATCAAATTTAGTAAAATTTAGTTCAAATTTATTAAAATTTACTTCATAATTGGTGTGAGGCTGATTTGAACTTCAATTGAAGTAAAAATTACCTCCATTTTTTCTCTGTGTACACATCCTCGCAATAATTTTGTAGTAAATATTACATCAGTTATAGTAAATTTTATACCAAATTTAGTAAAATTTACATAAAATTTAATAAAATTTAAATAAATTTACTAAATTTTACTTTAAATTTAGTAAAATTTACTTCAAAATTGATGTGCGGCTGATTTGCACTTCAATTATGGTAAAAATTACTTCAATTGTTTCTCTGTGTAGCCTGGGGCGCTAGACTAACTAAATCCGGCCCTGTCCACGGGAATTATACGAAAAATGTGGCTTTGAGGCAAATTTTTAGTACAGCATTGTGACCTATGAAAATTTGTAGGTTTTAACATTTGAAAACTTTCTGTCACAACCCGCAGTGTCTGGGAGGGTGGGGATATGACGTAATATGTACATATATATCAATTTTCGCCTTTTTTAAGGGTTTTTCTCATTTTAAATAAAAACTATGCATTCTTTTGAAAAATAACAAGATCGCAAAGTTGTAGAGTAGAAAATTTTCCATCGGCTAAGTTTCTTAGTTTTTTTTCAAAGTGCCTAGTTCCGCCGATAGAGCGCGCAGAAAAACGTACCCATATACTATATGTTCGGCTGATTGACATTTTTAGTGAAAATTATGCCTTTTTATATAAATTAACATCCAAGGAAGATTTTGGAGCAAGAAATTTAAAATTATATTTTTGTTGGATTATTCGATTCCGCATAGCTTCGCCGTTAAAGTGCGCGAAAGCATGATTATGGATGCTTTTCAGCAATTCTTAAGATTTTAAGTGAAAATTATGCGGTTTTTGTTGACTAAGGGTTGCCTAAACTTGGCAAGCACTTATTTTTTGGCATAAAATTCTATCTGTCGGAGATTATATCTTTAGGAGTTTTTAGATCCTACCTGATAAATGGAATTTTTGAAACCATGTATCTTCTGAGATACATTGCCAACTTAAGGGTTTAGAATGCATACAGAGAGAGGTTACCTATAGTGTCAAGTTTGGCTGGAAAAATTATAATTAAATTTTACTAAATATGGGTAGAAAGAAGAAGATAAAATGTTGGTTCAGATTCTGTCTGATGTGTCTTTGGTTCCAGAAACACTTTTAAAAAATTTCATTGCGGTTGCAAAACAAAATGCGTTAGTAGATCTTCCTCTAAAACGAGAGGTTTAAGGTGCAATAAGTTTTGCAGTATAATCTACGCGGAAAATCATAAATAGCGATCAAAAATCAATTTATTCTGATCCGAACGATTTTGATAATTCCGAGGACGAAGAGGAAGGAGTAATTTACGTTTTTCCTGCAATGCATATGAATATTTGTGACGATTCGGAAGAAGACACATCCGATGATAAGGATTTTTATACAATTCTAAAAACAGTACGACTCAATACGCAGTTTTTACAATTGTAATAATTATAAGAATGCTAGAAATTATTATTATGTATGTAAGTTTTGATTGAAAAAGCATTGTTAAAAATTTTATGGAAATTCTTTACTTTTCTTACTTCTTGTAAAAAAATTTTTTTTTTGGAAAAGAAACTTATCTGGGAATAAGATAAATGGATCATTTCGATAGATATTATATCCATATATAACTTTTCCTTCCATCTTCTATCTTAATTAACAAAAAACTCATAATTTCCACTAAAAATCCTAATAAATTGCTGAAAAGCATCCATAATCATACTTGCGCTCACTTTATCGGCAAAACTATGCGGAATAGAATAATCAAACAAAAATATAATTTCAAATTTCTTGCTCCAAAATCTTCCTTGGATGTTAATTTATATAAAAAGGAATCATTTTCACTAAAAATGTCAATAAGCCAAACATATACAGGGTGACCCAGACCACCCGTATCAGTACTTTTTTTCAAAAACGGTAAGTCGTACAGAGTTGGGCTAAAAAAATTTATTACAAAAGCCCTAATGATGAATCTAATGGTGATATTATTATTTCCGGGAAAAGTCGGCATCCAGAGTAGTTTGTTCCAGAAAGTCCAGAAATCCAGAATTTTAAATGGCAACATATGTCGAAAGTGGTATCGTTGGAAAGCTCTTTAAAAAACAAGAAAGTTTTGTAGGAAACATTTTTTTAATACTCCCACCCCTTTTAAGTTATATTCACTTGAAATTATTAAATTTCAATTTCTTATAACGAACTTAACTTTAAAAGACAGCACTGAAATCCAGCTACCGCGTTAGAGCAGTGTCACAAGTGTTTAAAATGTCTTTCATTTACTTCTAAACACTATTGAGCTCTTCTGGTTTATTGTCTAATTATTGTCTAACCCGATAGCTAGATTTTGAATGCCAATTCTTAAAATAAAGTCAAAATAATCAAAATAATAACTGAATAACTTAAGTCGAATATAACTTAAAAGGGGTGGGAGTAATAAAAAAAAATTTCCTACAAAACTTGCTTATTTTTTAAGGAGCTTTCCAACGATACCACTTTCGACATATGGTGCTATTTAAAATTCTGGATTTCTGGACTTTCTGGAGCAAACTACTCTGGATGCCAACTTTTCCCGGAAATAATAATATCACCATTAGATTCGTCATTAGGGCTTTTATAATAAATTTTTTTTAGCCCAACTCTCTACGACCTACCGTTTTTGAAAAAAAGTACGAATACGGGTGGTCTGGGTCACCCTGTATATGGGTAAGTTTTTCTGCGCGCTCTATCAGTGGAACTAGGCGCTTTGGAAAAAAAACTAAGAAACTTAACCGATGGAAAATTTTCTACTCTACAACTTTGCTATCTTATTATTGTTCAATATAATGCATAGTTTTCATTTAAAATGCGAAAAACCTTTAAAAAAGGCGAAAATTGATATATATGTACATATTACGTCATATCTCCGCCCTCCCCGACACTGCGGGTTGTGACAGAAAGTTTTAAAATGTTCAAACCTACAAATTTTCATAGATCACAATGCTGTACTAAAATTTTTCCTCAAAAAATCAAATTCCGGTGTACTATAAATAAAAAAAATAATAATAACTTGAATTTACGATTTGCTTGCTTTTGAGCTAAATAACGACGATCGTAAGGCTCAAAATAAAATTTCTTTTTTTTTATAGTTTTTTTCATGCAAATACAACAAGGTGGGCACCCGGGTATTAACATAAGAGTTAAATTTTATCAAGTCTTTAGTAATGCTACGTATTACTGTATTTGGAATTGACACGGTCTAACAATAGTAGCTACTGGAATTGTAAGCTGAATAAGGACCGATGATTTATCTTATACTCGTAATATTTTATTTTTAGTTATTTTAGTCTTAAGTTTCAGGAATTTAACCCATCATAACCCATCAAATTACAGCAACAATGTAATTTAACGAATCTCCCGCTAATTGTAAATATTGTGTTGTATTGTGTAAAGCTTGCACTTCGTCAATCAAGTCATCTGCATCAGCGTAACATCTCACCATCTCAGGTAATTTCGACTAAAAACTAAATCTTCTTCAACAACTAGCATAAAGTCGATGACTCAAAAATACTCGTATATTATAAAATTGTAATAATACCATCAGGTAACTTAAACGAGTCCATGGTCACAGCAATATCTACAGATATTTATTCAACTTGTTTGTTATTGAACGTAAAGTTGTTTATGTTTAAATGATATTTTTAACTTAGTTTATTTATTTATTTCTTTTTGCCTATATTACATTTAAATTCACATAAATAATTATAAAAAAGTAATTTTACACCAGTCCAACAAGCTATCCAGTTTTAAAACAATTACCTATTCGATCTAAGTGCCAATACTAGTTTCAGAACTCCACTAATGTTACTGTTGATGAACGAGAAATATTTGATAACATTTTTTTAACTAATACTTGGGCGTTTCTCTGTAAACTGGGATAATTTATCTAAGAAAGTATTTAGGCCACTTTTTTGCTTATATATTGCACAAATTTTATTTGGGGAATATATATCTACTTGGTTAATAATAAACAACAGAGGAACCAAACATATTTCCATTACTTTAGGAAATATTGAGCATTTAAAAAAAAATCTCTACAGGGGGAGTGTTATCTATGCCAGCAGACTGTATTTAAATGAAAAATACTGTTTTAATAGCAAAATTAAGTTGCTTTTTATTTTCACACGACGGTTTTTTCCTTGAAGTTCTTCTCTTTTCTGTGGGTCATTTTAGTTTTTTTTTTTTGTAAAATTTCTATCTTAGAGAATTTTTTGTTCCTTGGCGCCATACTCAAAAGATATGTGTAGCTGAAACAATGACTAATATATTTACAGACAGTCCTCTGGAGGCGGAAACAGTCTACTGCTCTGTCATAGACCAGAGGACTGTTGCCCAGAGGACTGTTTCATTGGAAGGTAGCACAAAATATAATTAAGTTATGTTATTCTCTCTACACAGGTAATATTTAATCTATTATAAGAAAATAAATTTTCTAAAAATAAAATATAATACACAAAAACAATAAAAAATAAATCTCACCAGAGAGTTCATTGTCAGGTTGCGAGGAGGGTTCCACAGATTGAATCTCGTGCAGCTTTAAAAAAATAGAGTCCGGGCACTTTTGGTAACAAACTTTCAACTTTAGGTCATTTGTGTGTTGTTTACATATAACAACGCAATATTTTAAGCTCTAGACTACTCTAGACTAACTTTAATTAACTTTTTTAGCTTTATAAACATATATTAATAGAAAACTATAAGCAGGTCTAATTAACAATCATATGATATTGTCCAAATAATCAAATAATGTAATTGATTCCTATTTATTGTTATAATTGATTTGAATCTAAAGCAACCGTATTGCTTTGTTGACACGCCAGAGGACTGGTTTTCACTATTATAAAAACGTTTTTGATACAATAAAGTTAGTTTAAATGGACACTGTACGTAGAGCACAGGTAGATTAGGTAATTATCTTTTAAAGTTAACTACGAAATAAATAATAATTAAGGGAAAGGCTTGCAGGTTGCCACCCCATAGCTTATTTGGTCATAACTCGTCATACAATCAACGTATTGTTGATATAACAACATATACAGGAAAGGGGAAGTATAAAGCCACGATCCTGCGCAAAAAATCATTTTAATTCTCAAAAACTAAAAATTTACAGCAAATTTCCAAAAGTATCTTAAATCGACACCTTGAAATTTCGGCTTGCAGGTTGCCACCCCTTGAAAAATTGTTGAAAATGTAGAAAAACTCAAGTAAAAACATATGATTTATATTAATTACACTTAGTGGCTGCGAACAAAAAGAAAATGAGAGTAAGTTGACAAGAAAAAAAAAAGTTAAAATTGAAAAAAAAATTTAATTTTTTTTTTCATTTAAATCTAAAAATATATAAAAATGCATCAATTATTAGTAAATAATTATTTATATTAATTTTTGAAATATTTAAGAAGCGTTTACGTCAATAGGTACAGAAAATATGCAATGGGGGTTAAACCTACCCCCCTTTGCGCGGGAACCTGTCCTAGGCCGATTTAGGGGCTTATGTTGCCACTGTCCCTAAACAGTCACTGTAGTGTACGTCACAATGTAAAATAAGAGGGGTGGCAACCTGCATTTTTACACCACTTTAGAATATAGGTACAGGAAAAAAAACTTCCAACTCATGATATGTTTAGAATTATTTCAGAATAATAAAAATTGAATGAAAAAGCAACACAGCAAAAATATTTCCCTTAAATTTTCGTTGAAAATGTTCAATTTATGGGCACAGAAGAAAAACACAATTTTAAATTTTCATTTTTTTACAAATAAAATTTCACATTTTGTTTACCAAACACCCTGTTATTGTGTTTGGGTGCATCACAATTACATTAAAAGCGACAACCACTCGTTTGTATTCGATGTCCGTCGAAATTTAGGGGATGACAATGTTATAATGTCAAAATCCGGCAGGGGTGGCAACCTGCAAGCAGTGGCAACCTGCAAGCCTCTCCCCTACTATTTTTTTATGTACCTAATATTGGCCTGAGACCACGAGTTGCCCAGTTTACAGAGAAATGCCCACTTACTAATATCCATTGAATATTTTTCGTAAAATCCAATTCAACAATTCAATTATTTTTTACACGTTAATTGTCGATCAGTACGAGATTAAACTAATCAGTTAGTTTTGAATGGAAATTCGCTATATCCGACTCTTTTTAAAACCCTTAACTTTTTCATATATTTCTTGACATTTTTCTCCAGAATAAATATTTTAGGGCTAATAAAGATATAAAAGCTAGTGATCTGTTTGTAATAACAATTCATTTTTTTAGAAAATTTTCCCGGTCTATCAGAATCATGCTCACTGACAAGCTTTTTATTTATAAAGGTTTTATAATCACTTCGATACTAATGCTACCCGTTAAGGGTTAAATGATATTTTTGATTTTCAGAGCTTCTGCGAGAAATTTACGAAAAGTTTTATTAGTTTTATTTTTATTATAAAGTTTTATTTAGCATAATAATAGCTTATAAAACATCACAGCTGATCAATCAGATTTAATATTATATTATTATCATGAAATTTACATAATTGTTTATAAATATAAATAATGAAGGACTTCAATAATTACTCTCAATATAAAACATCTATAAACAAGCAGAAAATGTTATTATCTAATTTCACTTTTATAATGAAAATAAAAATTATAATATTTGTGATGGCTCTGTTTATAGTAGCCGAGTCTAAAATACGTAAGTAAATTTATGCCATAACTTTTAAAAACATAATTTATTGTTAATTAAATAAATATTTAAATATATCGATAATTAAAATACTTTTTAGCTGATTATATCAAGGTATGTAAGAGAAGTGATCCAAATTTAAATGATTGTATTAAGAAATCGGTATATGCTCTTATACCATATTTAAGAAACGGAATTCCGGAATTAAAAGTTCCTCCTATAGAACCATTCCATATCAACAATATTGGTTTTCATTCCGGTTCCGGAGGAGTTATAATGGACGCAACTCTTAGAAACATATTGGCTTATAATGGTTCAAAATTCGAAATTTTGGATTTACAGTAAAATATGAAAATATTAATTTTTGTTTATTACAAAATAAAATTTTAGGACAGATATTCCAAACTTTTGGTATGAATTCCACGTTAGAATCCCCAACTTCTATTTAATAGGAAATTATGAAATAAATGCTAAAATTTTAGCTGTTCCTATAGAAGGAAAAGGAGATTACAATTTGAATATTAGTAAGTATACTTAAGTAGCTCTCTCTTAATCTACCTATTTTATTTTATTGCGCTATTTATTTCTAGCCGATTTGAGATTTACCTGTACACTAAAAGGTAAAGAAAATATCAAAGATGGACTTACGTATGCAAAATATGATAAATTACGTTTAAATATAACGGTTGGAACATTCAAAATAAATTTGGAAAGCCTTTTTAACGCCAATCCAACTTTGGGAAAAGCAACAAATGACGTTATAAATAATAATCCAGATATGTTTTTTGAAGTCTTTAAACCTATTATGGAAGATGGTCTAGCTGAACTGTTTTCAGATATTGCTAATAAAATTACAGAAACTTTTGATTACAACGAAATATTTCCTCATTAATTATAAATTAAATTGTAATAAATAGAGCAATTAATATAAAATATTATTACATGCTTTAAGCACTGCATACAAATAATAAATTTAAAAATTACTAAATATAAAATATATTATTTGTTTATGAATTTACTACTTTGAGCATATTTTTGATGTTATAACGGAAAGTTTTATGAAGGGTAAATTAAATGATCAGATTTCTGTATTTAATTAATTTAATTTTGTCCAATCACACTGTTATTCTATCGGGAATAATTTTTTTCCCAACCGAATAAACAAAGTAAAATATTTCCAATTGACATTTCAATAAAATTAAACATCAAAAACTTGAAATTTCAGATTAATGTATTTTTTCTCCAACCGTATTAAAAGCAGTACATTTTAAATAGCATTACCTCAAATGAAAGTTGACGTTTTTGTTACTAATATAAAAATGCGTACATTACTAAGCAACACTTTTTTTTACGTGCATTAAAAGAACTTTTTTTGTGCTAAACCTAAAAGTGACCTAAAAACTATGACAACTTAATATAAAAAAACAAAAATTCAAGTTACTGGATTTTCACTACACAAATATTCAAACAAAATGTTTGAAGTAATTTAAATTTTTGGTTGGAGAAAAAGTAATATGTCTCATTTGGATTAAAAGTGTCTTTGTTTGACGTACAATTATTGCATTCGCTCGGCTCCGCTAGCGCTCCGCCTCGCAAATACAAAAATTGCTTGTCAAACAAAGTTTCACTTTTAATCCGAATAAGACAATGTACTATTTTATTAAATCTGTCAGTGTCAAAATAATTAAAATATTAAAATATCTAGTGGTTTACTAAGATTTACTAGACTGGTTGCTTAACAAATTAAAGAGTTGAATGTTGTTTGTAAATAAATGCTTTCCTAGAGCTAGCAATATTTAGTATAATCGTGGGTATAATATAATACCATTATATAGAAATACTAGCCAATAAAAATCGGCCTAAGGGCCGATTTTTTTCGGCTAGTTCGCCCTATCGGGCTCATGGCGGCCTACGGCCGCTTAGCGGCCTGCGGCCGCAAATCTGTAGTTGGTAATCCTCTAGTGGTGCACGAGGAGCGATCGTACCGAACCGAGCCGGCGAAACATTAGCCACTTGATTATTATATTTAAACATTAAAAGTGTCGATAATAAATCAAATAATTAAAAGATTTAATTTAATTTAAATTAAACGGCCATTTCTTTGGCTATCTCTGCGAGGCACGAGGCCTGCGGCCTCGTTAAGTTTGTTTCCGGTTGTAGTTTGGTAGCGGTGGCCGAAGGGGGGGAGGCAAATAGGGCAAGGGGAGGGGGGAAGGAAGGTGATGAGAGAGGCGTGAAGTGTCGGACGATCAGGGTGTTTCGATTTGTACTTTTTTGCAGGCGTAGGCGAAGTAAAAGATTACTTTTTTGGACCTGTGGGGATGGGCTTGGAGGCCAGCTGAAAATGGTGAAAATTTGTTGAAAATTGCAAAAGTGATATGCAATATAAAATGAGTTCGTTTTAATTTATGTGGCATAAATTAAATGTTCGGTTTTATGTTGATTCGAAATTAATATAGAATAATATTTTAAGCATTAATATGTTTAAATTTTCTATAAAGTGTCTATTGTCAAGATATTTAAAATTGACATTATTAGTAGTACCCGTTCTCGTCCGTGACCAAACAAATGGGGAAAATAAAACTTGAATAAAGTTATTTAATTTTAATTCCAAATTTGTTCTCATCCGTTCCGATCAGTTAAACAATATCGGGCACGGTTACTACTTGGATGGGTGTCCGCAAAAGAACCGTTTGCCGTTACCAAATATTTAGATTTTTATTGTTTTTATTTTAACCGGCTTCCAGATATAATTTTTATAAAAATATTTGTTAACATTTTTGTTCTATTTATTCTGAGTTTCTAAATTGTTTTTCTTAAATTTTAAAAATTTAAATTTTTTAATTTTCACATCAATAATATTCGGGAAAAGAAACCGAAAAGTTCATTTGGCCTTTTCCGAAAAAACCGTTCCTCCACTGTTAAAACTGGCGGTTTTGGTTTACTCCAAAAAAGGCCAAGATTTGAAAGGAAAATTTTCGTGATTAGACATTTTGTCGTTTGGCAGATGTAAGAATGCGTTTTTAAAAAAATTCGTGAGGAAAAAAAGTAAAGCCATTAGTAAGGTTTAATCGGTAGTCGCAAAACATTTTCAAATATTTCGACAGTTTACGTCCAATCGGCGTAACAAAGTCAATAATTGCAATTTTTAATTTCCGCAGTTGCGGCTTTATTTGTTAACCGATTTTCAATTTCAAAGCGGGATCGCGTGGGTAATTTGGATTGCCACAATATTGATATATTACTATTTTTTCTCATCTATAGCAGTAAGGCCGCAAAACCAAATCGAAATTTTGAAAAAGAATTTTAAAGGGGTTTGCCTTGGTTTCTCCTCTGAAAATTTTTTTTTCGACAATTTGCAAATTTAACGTCATAAACGAATGCACTCGATACTTGGAAGGATTTTGGTTCAAATTTTTTTCATAAATTTATTTTGAATTTGCCGAAAAATTTTGTTGCGAGGAATCAAATTTCAAAAATATACGCAAATTTTACTTTTATTTGAGTCCCACGCTAACGAAGAAGGAAAAAGTTAAAATTTTAGACGTTAAATTGTTATCGACAATTGCGCACATCTATCTTGGCCATTGACAATAACTGCCAAGTTTTTTTCGAGGCGTCCGCAACGATTTTTCTTAAATTTTCAAAATTCAATTTTTTTTATTTTCATGTCGATAATATACGTGAAAATAAATCGGAAAGCAGATTAGACATTTTTCGAAAAAAACGCACCTTCGCTGTTAAAACTCACACTTTTGGTTTTTGCAAAAATGGCAAGGATTTGAAACGAAATTCTTTGTTATTCGAGATTTCGTTGCTTAGTCGGTGTAAGGAAACGTTTTTGAAAAAATTCGTAAGGAACAAAATTTTAGCCATCCGCAAGGACCTCACGATGGTCGTAAAACATTTTCGAATATTTCAACAGTTTAAGCTCTATGGGCGCGAAAAAGTAAATATTTGCAATTTTCTTATTTCCGCCGTTGCGGCTTTATTTGTTAACCGATTTTCAATTTCAAAGCGGGATCTAGTGGGTAATTTGGATTGCCACAATATTGATATATTACTATTTTTTTCCATCTATAGCGGTAAGGCCGTAAAACCAAATCGAAATTTCAAAAAATAATTTTAAAGGGTTTCTGTTTCTGTTGTGAAAATTTTTTTCTCGAAAATTTGCAAATTTAACGACATAAATGAATGGACTCGATACTTGGAAGGATTTTGGTTCAAAATTTTTTTATAAATTTATTTTGAATTAGCCGAAAAATTTGTCTTCGAAGAATCAAATTTTAAAAAATATACACACAATTTAACTTTATTTGGGTCCCACCCTCACGAAGAAGGACTAAGTTAAAATTTTAGACGTTAAATTGTTATCGTCCACTGCGAACATCTTTCTAGGCCATTGACAATTACCGCCAAGTTCTTCTCGAGGCGTTCATCCGTTTTGGTGTCAAACGATTTTTCTTAAATTTTAAAAATTCCATTTTTTTTATTTACACGTCGATAATATATGTGAAAATAAAACGAAAAGCAGATTAGAGATTTTTCACTGTTAAATCTCACACTTTTGGTTTTTGCAAAAATTGCAATAATTTGAAACGAAATTCTTTGTCATTCGAGATTTCGTTGCTTAGTCGGTGTAAGGAAACGTTTTTGAAAAATTTCGTGAGGAACAAAATTTTAGTCATCCGCAAGGACTTCACGATGGTATCAAAACATTTTCGAAAATTTCAACAGTTTAAGCTCTACGGGTGTAAGAAAGTCAAAATTTGAAATATTTTCAATTCGGCCGAAGCGACCTTATTTATCAGCCGATTTTCGATATCAAAAAAAGTAAGTAAGCGCATGGCAATTTCCTATAATATTGATATGGTCGAATTTTTTTTTTAATTTTTAAATTTATTTTGCTTAGAATCCTAGAAAAAGGACAAAAGCTTAAGATAACTTTTTTCGAAAACATATTTCTTTACGTTTAAAAATGACACTTTGGTTTACAGTTAAACCTGCAAAATTATAAAACCAAATTTTTTGTAATTTAATTTGGCTTTTCTCGCACAAAATTTTAGGTAATCATCATCATCATCATCATCATCGGTCTTACTTATAAGTTATAAGTTTATTTTTGATATTGACCCAACATCTTCGATAGTTAAATGAGTAACCGAGCTAATTCAGCATGTTTTTTTACCCGGATTAGATTAAAAAAGTTTCAAGTTATTCTTTCTTTGGTAGGTAGTTATTATTTTCAAGGGTTATATTTTTGAAGGGTACAAAACTTCCAAAAGCAAATCCTGGAATAATACAACGGCTTCGAATATTTCAATGATTCTAAAATTAAAAAAAAAAACTTGTCTAGGACAGGAATCGAACGTTGATTTTACGCATGCGAGTCCTCAATTCTAGCCCATAAGCCACGGGGGTGTACATTACTTTACATGATCTAATATAGGTATTTCAAACTTAACATTTTGTTCATTGTATATAAATGTTTGTTACTGAACGACAATTTATTTATTCCAAATTTCCAAACAAATCAACAATAATAAATAAATGTACTAACTTGAAAATCATATTTCGTTCTGTTTTGTAACAACAGTTTATACGTGAATTTAAATTCGATAGGTATTCGTAATTCCTCATGTCAAATTATGACTTCTATTGGGCGATCGCTTTTATTATTACAAATATGCAGTTTTGCAACCCCGAAATATTTGTTCATATTATGTAGATAATGTTACTGGATGAAAATATAATATTTTTCAGATTAATAAACTGGTAATTGTTTTTTTTTGTATTTCTATTATAACGCACAACATCACACGTGCATTTGAATCGTCCGAGTTCCGACGTGAAATCCCGAACGTTGAATAAATTTGACAAATTAATTAAAGGCGCATTTTCATGAAAAATTAATATTACATTTGCTCGTAAACTATTGAATTTACGCAAAAATTGAAAGACATCTTTTTTATTCAGTTCAACTTTTCCTTTCCAACAGTTTTTTCCATTTTTCCGTGCGATACGGATTTACTGGGGCGCGGTTAAAAAAAGTTTTAAAACATTCGAAGCTAAAACGACAGTTCAAAGGTCAAAAATTTTGAAATGTTGAAACAACAAATCGAAAGCCACCGTCACGACGATTTCAAAACTTTTTAGATAATGAAAATCCGACGCCAAATAACGGCGATGCAACCGCATTTAGCAAAACCCTTTAAACCCTCGTAGAAGGGTTCGGGGGTGACTTTTTCAACTTTTTCGATTTTTCTGGGTGGTTGTGCAATTAACCCCACAGGTTTGCAAAATTTCAGCTTTCCACGACATCTAGAAGTGGTCAAACATTTTTAGTCGAAATGATGAATCAGTCAGTGAGGCCAAGCAGCTTTATATATATGATAATAAAGACGCAGCCAAGATGAGTACCTTAGAAAGTATCCCATGAGATATAGAAGAAATGGCGAGTAAACCTATTTCAAATTTGTTGCCGAAAAAATCAAAAGTATTACAAAGTATTACTTGCCTATAAACGCTTTCAAAAATGGTGTGAAATTAAAAATATTAAAAGTGTTTCGGAAAAAGTTTTATTAGCTTATTTTTCTGAAAAAGCGGAATCAAACAAACCTTCAACTTTGTGGAGTCAATACTCGATGTTAAGAACTACAATTTCTTTGGAAAAAAATTTGGACATAAGTAAATTTACCAACCTAATTGCATTTTTGAAAAGACAAGCTGAAGGCTATCGATCCAAGAAATCAAGAATTTTAACAATAAACGAAATAAAAAGATTTTTGACGGAAGCAGATGATCAAACATATTTAGTTATGAAGGCCTTTCAGGCCATGTTAATCGTTGGAGTATTTGGTGCATGCCGCATAGATGAATTACTTCGGATGGTACTTCAAGATATTGAGGATTTAGAAACTTTCATTAAAATAAACATACCTAATACTAAAAATAAAATTTCAAGAGAATTTACAATCACTGGTGGAAGTTTTGAAAATATAAGTTTATTACAAATTTTTCGAAATTATTCTTGTCTTCGTCCACAACACACTAACCATCAACGTTTCTTTATTGGATATAGAAGTGGCAAATGCATTATTCAACCGATCGGCATAAATACAATTGGTAGCATTCCAAAGAAAATTGCTGCTTTTCTAGGTTTAACAAATCCTAACGAATATACTGGCCACTGTTTCAGGCGATCATCGGCATCGTTATTAGCAAATGCAGGAGCTGATATGCTAACAATCAAACAACATGGGGGATGGAAATCCAGTAATGTTGCGGAAGGTTATGTGGAAAGATCCACTGAAAGAAAAAGAAAGATAGCGATAAAAATTTTTGGGAAAGAGGAATATGCTACTAATGAAGTGGAAGTGGAATCCTCAAACAAAGAGAGCACGAATGCACTAATCGCTGTGTCTTCAGAAACTTCGACAACACAAAAAAATGTGATATCGTCTTTGTATTCGGGCATTCAAATTTCAAATTTAAAAGATTGTATTGTAAATACATATGTACAAAATAATAAAATTTTGAAATTTTATTGTGAAAATTAATTTTTAATTTATTTTACTAAAATACTAGTGCGAAAATTTAACTAATTTTCGCACTAGTGCCAAAATAACCATCATTTCAAAATTGAAATGATAACTGAAATGTCATCTTTATGATATGAAATTATAAAAAAGAACTTTTTTTGTGCTAGACCTAAAAGTGACCTAAAAACTATGACAACTTCATATAAAAAAACAAAAATTCAAGTTAAATTCAAAAAATATAAGAATAATACAATACGTAGAAAATCAAAATTCAAAAAGTTTGAAAAAGAGACAATTAACACATAACAGGTCCGAATTAAGAAAATTTGAAAAAATGAAAAATTCGTAATACGATAGTACAATATAACGTTATTTCATGGTTATTGCCATTCTTCAGTTGCACGTAATCGCTTACATTGTAAAATAAGAAACAAATTTTCAAACTAAACAAAAATATCGACTAAATTGTACAAAATTGACTTACCATAACCTCCAAAGATTATCAAAAATGAACTTGTTACATGAAGTATGAATAATTTAAAAATGATTTGAACTAAGAAATTCGTTTACCTAGCACTGCTAGTTTGAAATCCGAAGGCACTGCTCTCTTAAAATGATTTCTAAAAACTTTGAAAAAAAACAAATTTTCAAACTAAACAAAAATATCGTAGCAGTGCTAGGTAAACGAATTTCTTAGTTCAAATCATTTTTAAATTATTCATACTTCATGTAACAAGTTCATTTTTGATAATCTTTGGAGGTTATGGTAAGTCAATTTTGTACAATTTAGTCGATATTTTTGTTTGGTTTGAAAATTTGTTTCTTATTTTACAATGTAAGCGATTACGTGCAACTGAAGAATGGCAATAACCATGAAATAACGTTATATTGTACTATCGTATTATGAATTTTTCATTTTTTCAAATTTTCTTAATTCGACCTGTTATGTGTTAATTGCCTCTTTTTCAAATTTTTTGAATTTTGATTTTCTACGTATTGTATTATTCTTATATTTTTTGAATTTAACCATAAATACATACTAAAAACCACAAATTTACTTAAAATTTTTATTTTGAGTTCTTTTTCAAAAATTCAAGTTACTGGGTTTTCACTACACGAATATTCAAACAAAATGTTTGAAGTAACTTAAATTTTTGGTTGGAGAAAAAGTAATATGTCTCATTTGGATTAAAAGTGTCTTTGTTTGACGTGCAATTATTGCATTCGCTCGGCTCCGCTAGCGCTCCGCCTCGCTAATACAAAAATTGCATGTCAAACAAAATTTCACTTTTAATCCGAATAAGACAATGTACTATTTTGCAAAGTTAAATTAAACATTAAAAATTATTTTTCTAAATAATATTTTCAATTTATTTATTTTTTCAGTACAAATTATAAACTAAAATAAAATAAATAGTAATAACTATATTAGTAATAAAATAAATAGTAATAGAAATTAATTATTTCTCAGTTTTTCTCGTGTCGTTACCACTGCTTATTATGACACTTAATCCCATTTAAGAAGACTGTTTCTATCCACTATACCTTTAACAATGTAAAATAATCAAACTGCTTCATTGTATTTATTATTATTTATTAAAAAATCAAATACTGCCGGTTTTTATAATTTTGCAATAATAAAAAAAAATTATTTAGGAAATAGTTCGTCGTATTCAAATGCATCTGTGATTCCGTTGGCACTTCTTATAAATAGTTCCTCTAGGGCTTCTTCGATACTAGGCTTGATAGCATTGTAAAACATATCCGTATTACTATTAATTACATCGTTTGTTGCTTTTCCTAATATTGAATTACCATTGAATAGATTTTCTAGATTAACTTTAGCTCCTCCGATTGTCATTTTAAACTTCATGTTATCAAATTTCAAATATTTCACACCATTTCTTACCAATATGTTACCTTTTAATATGCATGCAATGCGAACATCCACTAAAAATTAATGACAAAAATGAAATGCATAAAAGAATTAATCTTGAACAGTATACTTACTGACATAAATAGTGAAAGGTCCTTTTCCTGCTAAATGAAGAGATAAAATTGTTGTGTCAATTATATAATTTCCCGTAAGCTTTAGCTTAGGAAGTACGACATTGTATTCAAAATAGTTTTCAGAAATAATTGCCCTAAAATTTTTTTGCATTATTTTTAATTGTTTGAATTTTAAAACTTTGCGGATTTACTTCATATTTGAAATGTGGAATGATGAAGCATTCCAAACCAATATATCCTTAAGAATAGCGCCAATTTGTACTTCACCAGAACCAGAATTTAAAGTTGAGTCATGTATATGAAATGGTTCTATTGCTGGAACATTTAATTCGGGAATACCTGTTCTTAACTTTGGCAGTAAATTATTCACCGATTTTACGATACAATCATTTATATTCGGGTCACTTTCCTTACAAACATTTATATAATCAGCTACAATCAGAATTAGGTAATAATTATTTGATAAGAAATTAATATTTTTATAATATTTTAACTTACGCAATTTGCATTCCGTGACTAGAATTACAGACAATACAAATAGCAAAATGTTAGTGTTCATGATGCAACTCAGTGTAACTAAATAGTTTTATGTAACTACAAGTTCGAGGTAAAAGTTTTTCGTTTTATTGAAATAAAAATTACTTAATTGACATTCAGAAAGACATACCTAATAACAATTAGTAGTTTATTGCACTTTTCTATAAAACATTGTGAACTTAATAAAAACTAGGTATTAAAAATGATTATTAAATTATAGTTACGTTATTATTTAACATATACCAGTTGAATGAAACATATACCAGTTAAAGCTGAGGAGATTTATAATGATGCATAACTTTTTTTAAGTCTCAAAAGTTTATTTGTTCGTAAAATGTACCTTCCACTTATTTCCAACCAAAAGATTATCCAGCAAGTTGAAATTCCAAAACCATGTGTACATTTTCTTGTTTCAAAAATTTAAAGTTTAAAAATTTTTTACAAAAATTTTGATCACTTAAACTTAATTGTTTCTTTACAGAGCGCCGAAATTGGCGATTCTAGAAAAAAATTCTGAAAGCTTTCATCTCAACGATTGTATATGTATTTTTGGTTGCTGAATCCGATTTTCAACTTTGTCACCTCGAAAAAGGTGAAATAACTTCTGAATTCGCAATAAAATCGTACATTTTTGCACTTGTTTTAGTTTTTCGATTATAACTCACGAACGATGCAGTTTTGGATAATGATCATTTTATATAAAATTATAAAAATTTCTTACAATAAATTTTTATATATGAACTTAATTTCGACGATGTTACAAACCGCTACTACAGCGCGCTCCAAAATTGTCACTCTTTTACATTTTTAGTGGAAAACGCAAGAAAATCCATTAGAACTATATAATGCCCATAATTGATTATATTATATAATGATTACCTGGTTTCCTTAGGTCGCATTTAGCGTTTTAGCGAACATCTGTAAGCTGCGTAGTCGAGCCCGCCAGCTTTTGAAACGAAATTATAGGCGAAGGAAATAAAATTATCAAATTAGCACACGAAAGATTACTCAAAACTCAAGCCCAACATGTATTTATCTTAGGTTTAAAAGATCCAATAGCCACTGTCGCAAAAGCGCGAAATCCTACAACTTTTGAAGAAGCTATAAGCTTGGCATTTTCAGAATAAAAAGAGCTTTTAAGTAAATGCGAAATTTTTAAATATCAAAAAGTAAATGAGAATAATATTTTAAAATGCTCTATGTGTAATAAGTTTGGTCACATAACTTCACAATGCACTTTTTATAAAAATTTGACTAAATTTAAAAAGGGTAATATTAATCAAGTAAATTTCACTTAATCATTTCCAACTCAGTCAAAATTTTCGCAAAGCATAACTTCTGCGTATTGCAAAAATGTTAATGTTAACAAAAATTCCAGCAGTTCTTAAAGAAATATTTTATATAATCACAATTCAGGTAGCCATAGTTTAAATTACGAACAGATCATTTAAATCATGAAGAAAAGGGCAGTTTATTTTCGGTATGGCAAGATTTCTAATCCCGACGTTCGAATGCCCTATTTCTTCACTTTGAGATATCTATCGGATAAGTATAAGTATAACCAATCAAATGAATCAAGTGACCAATCAGACAACCGTAATTCAAATTCAAAATAACAAATCGAAAATGGTTATACTTATACATAACCTTATCCACCTTATCCGATAGACACCTCAAGGAGAAGAAATCCAAGTCAAACCGATACAATCGTACACAAATTTCCTACAGTACAAGACGATTCTATAAATATAAAAGAAAGAAATGGAACGTCCAGTAAAAGAATTAAAAACACCAAATATTGTGGAATGTAGTAGTCCCTACAATGCACATTTACTTATCGTGCCATAAAAACTGGATAAGTCAGGTGAAACAAAGTATAGAGTGGTCATAGACTTTTGAGCCTTCAACAATATTACAATTGGGGATCCTTTTCCTCTGCATAACATTGTAAATATACCTGATCAATTAAGGGGTTGCAAATATTTTTCAACATTAGATCTCGCATCAGGTTCCCATCAGATTGCTATAAATCCTGATGATGCACATAAAACAGCTTTCAGTATAAAGTATTCATATTTTCAGTTTAAGGCAATGCCGTTTGTGTTAAAGGGTGCCCCAGCGACATTTCAAAGACTAATGAATTCTATTAGAGTGGTTTACACGGTTTGTATTCTTTTATTTACATAGACGTTATTCTAGTATACGCTGAATTATTACTAGCTCATACAAAAGAATTGTAGCGTAAATTGCTCAAATTTCAACTACACCTGCCACTTGCTTAACCGTAGATGGACTGTACGTGTTAGCTAACTTTGTTATTTAAAACGCAGTTCTTGAGAGCGTGGGTGTTTCGAAAAACATTGTGAGTTTGTAACAAAATGATCTTCAATAATCAGATTGAATCTCAGCTAAATGGAAGAATTCCGATGTTAATGTGGACACCAGCTAATACAAATAAAACTAAAAAGAAGGCAAGAGTCCATTTATTGCATTAACATAGATAGAAATAAAAGATGTCGACCAGTTTAATTAATTAAATTAATTTTTTTTTTTTTTATTTTTTTTTTAATAAAATAAAATAAAAAAAAATAAAATTTTTTAAAAAATTAATTGAAAAAGGTAGTACGTAATTGAGTATTACGAACTAGAAAACAAAATAAAAATACAAAAGTAAAGAACTGACATACATCTGAGGGGTAGATTCAGTCAAGTAAATAAAACACAGTGGAGTATCCCTGAAGAGGATAACTCAACTAAAATAAAGTTATGCCCAGCAAAGATTAATTGCACACCGGATTTCATTATCTCGGGATAATTGACTTACAAATAAAACCTGGCATACAGCATCATTTAAAACAAACAAATGCATCTCTATGAGACTTACCCTGAATGCAGTACTACCAACTTCACGACTCGGCAATTGTCTTTCTTTCGTCAGGACCTTTCAAATTCAATAACATTTAGTTTATCATTTTATTGGTCTACCATCCAGGAATGAAAGTCTACAAAATAGAGAACACAAAATACTCATTAAAAAATCAACAGCTTGTCAGTTCTAATATTCATCAACCGAGAAAGTGAGACTGCAAACTCAATTAATCTCTACTGAAACATTTTCATAAAAATCAAATCATCCGCTTGAAGTCGAGGTATACCAACCCAAATAAAAACGTAAATCCACGTCCGGGATTGAAAAGTGGTGAAACATCAAAAAGGGAAATGCACGAAATTTGGTTCTCCAATAAGAAATCAACTTCGATCCACTTGGTACTACACATTCACAAAGATACATCCTCTTGTGAATAAAAAAACAATCATTGGGTATTGAAATCCATACCAAAAAAAATAACCATTCTTTGGACTACTGATGTTAAATAATAATGTTTCAAACCCCAAATCTTCAAAACAGATGACTAATAAAGCAGTGTCATTGCAAAACCAGAAACAAAATATTGGAACCATATGCGGATAAGAAAAGATTTCCAAAACTGATATACTCCAATTTTACGACGTCAAATTAAAATTGTGATAAGAACCAAAAACGAATAATTATAAAAACGTTTAACCCATAACCTGGGTGCTAAAAATAATTTGTTAAAAACATTAATTAGAAGTAAAAATATTATAATTACCCTCTATACGGCAAAACTAAATAAAATAAACCATTGAAAACTAAAAAGGGACGAACACCAGATTATACGTCAATCTCTTTTGAAATTGAACGCATAATGGCGCCTCAAAATGAACAAAATTATCGCAACTAATAGCGATCCAGTGCACAGTGGGACAAAAATACGGGAAAATTAATTAAAAAATTCAAAATTGACAAGGGTGGCTTAGAGGGGTGTTTTTTATGGTAGCACGTCAAAACGTCGAAAACAAAAACATCGAAAACAAAAACGTCGAAAACAAATACGTTGAAAACAAAAACGTCGAAATCAAAGCGTTGAAAATAAAAAAGTTCTTCTTATGCGATTAATCCGATCTATGACGTAATCAAAGGGGGGCTAAAACATCAATAGGAGGGTTAAAAGTTAATACATATTATTAGCATTTTTGTTAATTAAAAAAATACCCGAAATATTAGGCTAGTATTTCACAGGTATACAGTCTCATAAGGTCCTTCCCCCCTAGATCCGTTACTGCTAAATCATAATAAAAACTGAACATGCAATATTTTCCGACCGAATTTTTATCTTTCGTATGCCTAGCACCATCTTCGGATAAAACTTCGAAGTTTTTATTTTCGACGTTTTTGTTTTCGACCTTTTTGATTTCGACGTTTTTGTTTTTCGACGTTTTGACGTCGACCTTTTTGTTTCCGACGTTTTTGTTTTCGACGTTTTTGTTTTCGACATTATGACATGGAATCGTTTTTTATAGGAGGGGTTATTTTACTTTTATTGACCTAAAATTGGCATAAATAACACGGGAAAATAAATTAAAAAATTCAAAATTTACAGGGGTGGTTTAAAGGGGTTTAAAGGGGTGTTTACTTTTTAAAAGTTTAAAATACTATTATTTTCCTTTTAATGACTTAAAATTGGCCTACATGATACAGAAAACTGTATAAATAAATTAAAAACTTGGCCGGGATGATTTTAGAGTTTGTGTTTTTATATAATAGATCCGCCCAAAAATGTTTTCTATATTAAATAACCTCGATCCAACAAGGTAACAGTAAAAACAAGTGCATTGAATATGTCCATATACTTATATATGCAGCGCGTCACCGTTGTTTAAAACGCGAATTACTGAAAAGCGGTTTGAATGAGGTTACAAGTTTTACATGATGTGTTTAAGAAATGTCCAATGTATTTTTTGCATATTTTTTCAAAGCTGGATCTGGTGGCACATTTTTTGTAGGTCCACACAAAGTTGGAGAATTGCATAAGATTTTCTATTGAACAGCTCTCGGAATTAAGCTATGTATTTAATTAATGCAATATTTTATTGTCTTAGAATTTAGAAGAAATCTTTTCTATTAAATACTAATTTGAACCCTGTACTGAAATCCGCACAATAACTAGTCAAAACTTAATGTCGCACGGAGCGAAATGCTACTCAATTCAGCGATTAATAAACGGCGATATTTACATCACTCTAAGAAGCAGAAATATTTTTCAATTTACTTGAGATTCTAGGAAAAGGTGCACCGATGTTTCCTCTAAAGATATACTGAATCTTGTTGCAAAACTGTTAAGTTGACAAATTGTATTTTTGGCCATTTTTCTGAGCGTTTGACCCACTGTGCAGTGCCGTCGCTTGAAAAATTATTGTAATGGTCAAAACGTCGTTTGGCACGTTACAGAATTAAATTACATATTTAGGAGATTTAGAACATATAATTTAAAACTCAATCCCTTAAAATGTGAATTTTTAAAAAAGGAAGTCACTTCTCCAGGTTATTTAATTACAAACGAAGGTATTCGACCTGATTCAAGAAAAATTGAAGCGGTAAACAAATTTCTATACAACTAATACAGAATACGAACATTCTGGCTCAATTTTCAATTCAGAAAATACACATTCTTCCCACTTGTTACAGAATATTTCATTCTGTAACATCCGTTACAGAATGACTATATTCTCACATCTAAGAAATATTAAAACCTGGTAGTGACATCGATCAACAGGTTATTATTTTTTATTTTTTGCTTTGACGAAAATAAAATTTATTATTTTTATAAAAAAAAAATATCAACAAGTTGTTTTATTGGTTTTATAACGCCAACTGTCAAATTGGTGTTCGCGTATTACAAGAAATACACTAGCACTGTACGTCTGTCGTATAGAAAGTATAGTCTGGAACTCGTTTGGAATGGCTATTCTGCACTCAGGGACCGTCGCCCTCGCCTAAACGGCTCGGGTGACAAATTTTCCCCTCGTGCAGAATATGCCAATTCCTAACTCGTTACAGAATATACTATTCTTATACCCACAAACGTTAAATCAATTAAAAGCTTTCTAGGTTTAGCCGGTTGTTATAGACGATTGATCCCAAACTTATCTGAAATTTCAAAACCTTTAACGAAATTGTTGAAGAAAAGCATTGAATTTTTATAGACAAGTCAACAATAACAATCTTTCGAAAAATTAAAGGACCTTCTTACATCAGAACCTCTGTTGCAAGAAAAGAATAAATTATTTTTTAAAGATTTTCTACTTTAATTTTCGCGTACACCAAACTCCAAAACAACAAGGCAAGCTCGGCCACCCTACAAATGAAGCTGAATGTGTTGAGTGAAAAGGTAATACAGTAGGCTGGTTTTGAACTATAAATGGCCGAACATCAATGAGGTACCATGTATGAGAACAGTAGGGGAGCCGGGGACGGCAGACCCTCCCTATTAATATAAGCAGCCTTAAAACCAGCCTTTATAAATGATGCCGGTTAATTCGTTGTCGGAGAAAACAGCTTTAAATGTAATTAATTATTCATGTTCATCAAAACTCAAAATTGATATTTTATTAGAACACTATTTTATAACAAAATTAAATTCAAAACTTTAAGCATAATTAATTTTTTTGGACATTTAATTAATCTCTCCGTTCAGCTGCAATAATAAATATAAATTTGAATTTCAAACTTCAAAAAACTTAAAACTAATAAGGAAATAATTCGTCGTATTCAAATGTATGTGTAATTTTATTGGAAATTCCTGTAAGTAAATTCTCAAGGGCGTCTTCAAAAACTGGTTTTAAAATATCATAAAATCCATCGATGTTACCATTAATGGCATCGTTTGTAGCTTTTCCTAAATTGTGGTTACCATTAAAAAGATTATCTAGCCTCACTTTCGCTGTACCAATTGTCATATTGAAATGCATTTTTTCAAATTGGAAGTGTTTTACATCATTTATTACAACTTTTTTACCATGCAATGAACCAGTTAAAATATACTCGGCTAAAAATAAACAGTATATCAGAGTTAATGAGAAAATATAGTGTCAACTATACTTACTTATATTAATACTGAAAGGTCCCGATCCTTTTATGTGAAGAGCCAAAATTTTTGTATCGGATTCATAATTTCCAGTGGTATGCATCTCAGGTATTCTTACTTTAATTTCAATCATATCCTTTTCAAGATGCGCCCTAAAATTTTAATTATTTAGAAATTGGGACATACCTATTTAAGCTTTATACTGAGTACTTTAAATTTAAAATTTCGAACGTTGAAGCATTCCAAATTAGTATGTCTTCAAGAATTGCGTCAATGCTGACTGCACCAGAACCAGACTTCAAATTAGTATTTTTTATATGAAATGGTTCTATTGGTGGAATATGTAGTTCTGGAATCCCTGTTCTTAAATTTGGTACCAGGGCATTTATAGATTTTATAATGCAATCATCTAAATTAGGGTCGTGCCTCTTACATACGTTTATATAATCAGCTTAAGTCATAATTAAAAATTTGATTTAAATAAACTCATAAGCAGTAGTCAAAATAGTTTTACTTACGTAATTTACATTCTATAACCAGAAATAAACATATCATAAAACTTAAAATTTTGGTGTTCATTATTAAACTAAATTGTTTGCAAATAAAATACATTTCTTGTTAGTTTTGAAATTATATACTGAATCTGTAGTACATATTAATAAGACCTTGATTAATATTCAAAACAGCATAAAAACCAAATTTTGGCGTGATATTACATACAATAGAATTATTACAAAAAGATTAGGTATAAATTTGCATCGGAATAATTTATAAATAAATATTAACATTGGTTGGATTTCAAGGATTCAGTATAGACTATCCGATTCGGCTTAAACCCATTGTTCCGCAACCCCGATTCGACACATGACCTGTTCGGTATATAACTATTCGGCGCGTATAGTTTCGGCGCAAGATATAATTAAAAATTATATATATTTACTAATTATTAGAAAAGTATAATTTATTCATATTGTGACATTGTATTGAACTTAAATTAATAATTTGATACAATGATTGTCTAAAGCTGAAAAGTGCTGAAAAGCACACCAGTATTAATAGTATTTGATTGTAACATTGACACAGCAAATATTCAAAAAATATTTAATAACGAAAAATTCTATGCATATTATAAACTGTAGGTGATTTTTAGGTGCCTATGCATACAGCTGGAATGACCATTTGACTACTTGAGAGCTTCAGTGTTCGAAAATATTATACCTACTAGTATAATATGCAGTGGAATTATATGCAGACTCAGATAATCTACAATTAAATAATATAATCAAACATACATTCACTGCTGAACAAAATAATAAATTTAAAAATAACAACCCTAGAGTAACCTGAAACAATGATATAAGAAATCAAACTTAATATCCTGATATAATTCTTTATACCTCTAATTTAAATATTGTTTACCACAATTTCAGTAACAATCAATGGAAAGATACTACCCTATATTTAAAATTACGATGTTTTTGTCAAATGACAATGTATGAACTACTGACCATAGTGGTAATGTATATTACTATTATGATATATTACTAAATGTTGGATATTATTCTTTTTGTATACATTTTTCCTAGCCTTCATGGTAGAAAAAATAAGATCGCAAATAAAGGGGAATTATATTTTAGAATCCGGTAATCTTGAATCATAGTCAAATAAACTTCCCCTACTTAGAAAATCCAGCATGAATATTCAGAACTGTATGCATTGGCAAAAAGAAAAAATAGCTTTTTAGGAAAACTACAGGTAACCACATAATATAGACTATTGGTCAGCTGATAATTAGAATATTAAAAATGTTATTGTGTAAAACAAAATTATATTATTTGTTGATTTAAGCAGTACCAAGAAATTGAAGAAAACCTGCAAAATTTATTCAAGTTCAAAATACATAGTTTATAAATACAGAATAAAATAATTTCAAGTTTATGTTAGAGTAAACTTTGTTTAAAGCACTTTTTGTTTATCATAATAAATTATTATAGTGAATAATAGAAGAATATATTATGTAAATAATAACATTAAATTAAATAAAAAAATCACGGAACTTTCCGTATAGAATGTAATCAGAATAATCATCTTTAGCACTTACTACATTTTACATTTATTAATATTTATGTATGTATGGATTTATATATGAAAAATTAATTTAATATGGTCGTCATGAGTATTATTATTTTCGGATTTATTCTAGTTTTAAATCAATGCATTGAATTATTATTTGCGGTAATTATTCAACAGAAATGTTCCAAAAGTTCAACATGACATCGCTAAAAAAAATTTATAATTTTAAAATGCCACGTACCCGAAGAGCAATTAAGAAATTAAAATATATACATACTGTAATATTTCTAACAAAAAATAATAATAATATACTTAAGTAAAAAAAGCATGAAAATTTATAGTAAAAAAATACTTAATCGTCATAGTAGCTGGAGAGTGTCAGAGCAGTATAGTAATTTGAACAGTTTAGGAAGAGAACATCAACCATTGTAACAAGTACAGATATTCCAATGGGGGACTCAAAGTAATCCGGTTGGCATTTTTGGATAGAGATAGAGATGAACATAAATATAAAAAGGTTCTACAGGTGTATAAATCGAAGGTCGCATAAAAGTTTTTTTTTAAAGATAATTATTGGAAGATGGTTGGACAACAATTGGATTTTGGATTTGAAACTTTTAACATCAAGATTTTGAGGTTTATTTTTTTAATATTTTTTGGAAGATTTCATTACATTCAGGTTTCAAATAAGAATCGAAGCGAAATCTGGACTAACAATAAATAGAAAACATTAAATCGAGTAGGTTAATAAATGATTATTTCAAGTACTGCAGTAATTTAAGTACCAAAATTGGGTCAACCTTGGAATGAGAGATAATAAGTTGGAAACTCGTATACACCTTCATTTTGGCGTTCTAAAAGTTGTCTCAAAAGTCTCATAAAATCTCGTGTCGGCGTCGTAAGTTATTCAAGGTCAATGGTCACAAAAGTCTGTTTTTCTTGATTATCTCAGTTTCTATAGCTCAAATGATGTTAAGATTTATTATAAGAATTGTAAAGATTAAAATTTTCTACAAATTTTGTTCCAAACATTTTTGAAATGCTCAACCGTTTTTGAGATAGAAGGCGGAGAAATTCAGGACGTACAATTTAAAAACTTATGTCTGAACCTCAGGAGTGGGGTTGGGTGTTTCAAAATGAACTCCTGGAGTCAATAACAACAATATTACCACCATCTCCTGAGGAATTACTTAATACACTATTTTGTAATTGTAAGAATTGATGTGAGGTGCGTTGTGGGTGCAGAAAATCGGGGTTGCAATGCACTTTAGCTTGTAGCCAGTGTAATGGTCAAGCTTACCTCAATGCTACTTGATCACAAAGCGACTCTGAGGAAGAGAGCGCATTAGACCCGGAAATTCTGGAAGGCCTGGAAACAACGATTCAGAACAACGAAGATATGACAATGTAACGGACATTTTCACATGCTCGGAAGATGATGATGAAGAAGAAGAAAATTAATACTTTTGTTTATAAAATAATTAAAGATTTAGTATATATATTTTCACTTTATTTCAATTTCAAGCTGCGGGCTCTCTGCCCTCTGTCTCAATAACGGTTGGGCGTATGAAAAAATTTTTAAAACAAAATTTATCGGAAATTTGATGCTCTACAATTTTTATAATAAATCCTAACATCATGTGAGCTATAGAAACCGAGATAATCGAGAAAAACCGATTTTTGTGACCTTCGACTTTGAATAACTTACGGCGCAAACACGAGATTTTATGAGACTTTGAAGACAACTTTTAGAATACCAAAATGAAGGTGTATACGAGTTTTCAGCTTATTATCCCTCATTCCGAGGTGAAACCCTAATTTGACTGCACTAAAGGTGAGAGCTCAATTATAAACAAAATGATTCAAAATTAAGTTAGAACAATTTTTTTGAAAAGATTTTATTAGTAGACAATTCTATTGGTAAATCAGTCTACATATTTTTACACTACACATTTATTTATTGAGTTGACTTGGAGAATATTAATAATTGTATGGCTGAAATAATTTTAAATTTAATATTGTTTGTTAACTTTAATGCAACAAATTACGTTCAGAGCCGAAGTGTGGATAAGAAACTTTTTGAATTGTTTTGCAATAAATGGTCTAGGTCCAGTATTTCAGTTGTTATTTAAACTAAGTTCAAGGATTTACGTTCTGATCTTAGTTTAAACCACAACTGAAATACCGGCTCTTAGTGTGTTTGCGATCATAATTGGATTAATTTAATTACCTTCACTGAACCGGTTACTGAGTTTCAAGAGGTTGCTTTCCGATTGCATTTCGGTAGGCTGCAGGATATCATCCTAATAAAATTATTTATTTTCAAATATTTTATCATCATATTTTTTTTTACATTTTGAATTTTCAGAAAGTTACCTTTTGTCCAAATGAGATTTTCATTGCTTGGTACAGTGTAACCGAAAAACTTACCAAAGTCTTCCGGTTCACACAATGCCGGCCGGCAGCTCTGTATTAAAAGGGAGAGCGAGTCGCAGGTTCCAAAAAAAATTGAAGCTATGATCTGACACTGAATTGATTGCCTTAAAAATTTATACGGCGCCACTGACTTAATTAGACAAACAAATGTTTTTCTATTTACGAGCGAAAAGGTAACAGAATAAACCCTCAAGTCAGAAAGGACTAATCTTTTAATAAATAAACAAATTAAATTGATCTTAACAAGAGAATACGGCGTCTTCATAAGCCGAATAAACAAAATTTTGTTGATAAAAAAATACAGGATTTTAATTTACCTAACGCGTATATAGCTATATATCTGTGGTTTTCATTAATCGTACAGAGAATAAAAATTGATGTAATAAATCCAACAAAAAGTTCTTTACCTACTATATTATTTTCTTCTGCCGCAACGAATTCAATTTTGTTTAAATCATCAATTATTGTAGTACTCGTAAATAAACAAATTTCGCAGTTAATCTTCCTACTAATGATTTGACAAGCTTTACAACCACACAAGTACGCCAAAACCTAATCTGTTCTATGAGAAATTAAATTAAATATACGATCTTTTGAATACTTTGAGTCGGTAACAGGTTGAATAACGGAATGATAGGTACTTTTATAATGGCCCTCAGCAATCATGGAACCAAGAGAACTCCAGAAGAAACAATTGCTGCAACATCCAAACCAATTCAGGACTAAACCTTGGAAAAGATACCCGATGCAATGACTTTCCACCAAATATGACTCGGATAAAACGGATTTGATATCATAAAAGAAACTCTACTGAGAAACTATGAAAATGAAAATCGGAAGTAAATCACAATCCATCAAACTAAAAACTGAGTTACCTGATGGTTGGTTCTCCGGAAATGAAAAATTAAGACAACCAAAGAATTTCCAAAAATATAAGTGTAAGTTGACTCTTCAAAGGTTTGACAGAAAGTGATGTGTATTTCCTTTCCGTTATCGCTCAGCCGTCGCACCTGGTCAAAACGCGTTTTTGGAAATTCACATGAAAATATACCGAGCAGTCAAAAATAAATGTTACAACAGATAAAAGATTTTTTAATTAGATCCATTAATTGGATTCAAAAACCGTCGTAGTAAAACATTTCATGAATTTTTAATTTCAAATATCTGAAAGTTCTAATTTTTTTTTTAATATTGTTTTAAGTTACAAATATACATGTATACCGGGTGACCAACAGACCGACCCTACACCCGATCATAGCAAAGTAACAAAAAAAATTGATTTTTTTAAATTCCTGCTTTCCATTATTAGTCCAGTCAATGGGGAAATTAGAGTTAGAGAACTTAATTAATACATATTTTTATATATTGTTGGAAAGTAGACATTTCAAGCTAAATAATAGTGTTAAAATCATCTTGGTATACCTATAGCAATTTTCAAGTACGAACGATTTCAAAAGTTACTTTAATTGGTTAAATAAAATTAATTTTTGTTTTGTTTTTGCCTTATAACTTTTATCCATCACAATTGCCGATGTCCTAAACTTTGTATTTTGATCCAATAGGTCAATACGAATATTTTTATATATAATTCGTTTAGTTCTACGTTGTGATTGGGTTAGTGAACGCATTTGACGAGCATCTGCTCCACTATATAGTCAGTCATAATGAGACGCGGCACCACATTTCACGGCAGGCGGATGAATTTTGTCGATTGAATATTACATTGACGCTAATATTTAATATATAGAAAAAATACTCTCGTCCGATGGAATATATGGTAAGAACGGGATATCGGGGTTGCGGACTCCAAATAAAACTCACAATGTTACGTTGTCGACGTTTTGAAGGCTCTAATATACCTTCATCTTCAAGACTGAAGGGGAAAAAAACAAAATAAGTACACGTCAGCAATTACAGTAAAAACCAGCAACAGGTTCACAAATCTCACCTCTGTAACCGGATGGAAATAAGTTAAAGGATCATGTAAGCAAAAGATTTCAACACAGCTTCGGAAAATGTTACAGGCTGTAACTATGTAACAATTAGTGTATAATATAAATAAAACAATGTAAATAAATAAATATGTCTAAAAATGACTAACATTACACTTAAAAAATGGAGTGGTTCTAAGATAAAATGCGGCCAATAAATAATTAAAATTTCAAATATCGAGCGAATTTCCCGCTATAATAGTACAAGGTTAAATAGTCAGTGTCCTTTCTAAGGGGCGGCCTATAACATAGTAATCAAAATAAAGCCGAAACAAGAACCAAAAACAAAACAGAAGGCGTTCGTACAAAAAGGTTAATACAATTAATTAAATAGGTGAATACCAAAATTCCAACCTGCGGTGTCAGTTAGATTATTAAGTTAATTCTTTAAAACGCTTTAAAACCGTGCGATAACCTTCCCCGATCTGGTAAAAATCAGTTTGTTTGTTTAAGCAGTTTTCCTCTACCGTTGATATGTACGCTGCCTCCAAGAAGATTCTTTTGTTGTAATTAGTCTCCGTAGACAAAATTTTTACATCTTGCGAATTAAACTTCTGTGAAGTGTTTAGGATATGTTCAGAGATACCTGTCTTTTTTGAGTTGTTCTTAATATTGTAGTTGTGTTGTTTTATTCTATTACTAAGTCTCTGCTTCGTCTGACCAATGTATTTATGACCACATTCACATTGTATCCCATAGATAACGTTGGCTCGATCTAAAATAGGAGTCCTATCCTTAGTTCAGGAATATAAGATTTTTTCCAATTTGAAATCGTTATAAAAAGCAAGTTGTAAGCAGCCCTCATTGATAAAATTCTTAAAGGTATTTTGAAGTTTGTCTTTTAACCATGGATGGAAAAATATTTTATAGAAACTTATATTCTCTAGATTACTTGTTGAGGCGTTGAGACGTTTATAGAGGTTGTTTTTCTTTGGAAAAGCGCACAGTCTATGAGTCTGGCTGGATAATTGTTTTTCAGTAACTGCAACTTCAATTCATGTAGTCTTGTGCCGATAAGAGAATCAGGTATGCAAGTTTCAATTTTATGTTTAAGTGTGGAGATGACACTCATTTTTTGTTTGATAGGGTGAGAGCTGTTAAAATTTAACAGTCTACTGGTGGATGATTTTTTCCTGTAAATATCAGTCGAAAGTGTTCCATCTTCACCTCTCCTTACCCTAAGGTCCAAAAAGAGAATCGAGTTATCGGATTCTAATTCGTACGTGAAGGTGAGTAATTCATCGTAGTTATTCAGGATTTCAATGCACTCATCCACACTATTCTTAGGGATAGCAGCTAAAACGTCATCCACATATAAAGCCCACCTCACACGACGCTTGTTTTGCTGATGGATTGCTTGCTTGTTCGGCTGCTGGGTTTCTAGCAGCTGGGTGGTGCGATGGTTTCAGTGCTTTGTTGGCTTCACACGCGCTTTATGGTTTCAATCCGTACGCAGGTAGTGACAGCAAATACTATAGATAGGATTATAACTTATCTATAGTATTTGGTGACAGGTAGTAGAGTAGGTATGGTGAAATTCGACATATCTCGATACCACTCGTGTTTACAAATATGACGCGACTTTTTCATTGGTTAGCGCTGAAATCCATCACATAAACCAGCAGCAAAAATAGCACGAGTTCTATCACAGAAATCCAGCACGAAAACAAGCAAGCAAGCCAGCAGTGACGTCATTTTCCAGCAGGGCAGCCAGCACCGTAGCCAGCAGCGAAGCAAGCAAGCAATTCATCAGCAAAACAAGCGTCGTGTGAGGCGGGCTTAACAAGAGGAAGGGTATTTTGAAATTAATGGAACCGAGTAAGTTAAACGGGAGATCGTTCATAACAAACGCAGAGAAAATAGGTGATGAGGGGTTGCCCATAGCACTACCGATGAGTTTAGATAAATTTCATTATCAAAGCTAAAGAAGCTATTATCAAAAATAATGGCAATAAGTTTTATGAATTCATCTAAAGGAATTGAAGTGTGAGGAGAAATGATATCCCAGTTGTTGGTGATGGACTTGATCACAGCCTCTTTCGAAACATTTGTGAAAAGTGAGTTCACATCAAAGGAAACTAAAGTATAATCTTCGGGGATTGTCTCCTGTATAATCCTTTCCTTAGCATTAACTGTGTTTTTAATGTTAAATGGTAGATCAGGTATAGCGTTTCTCAAGATTCTGTTAATGAGCTTCGCGAGTGGAACTGCTGGTGACTCGATACAGATGACAACAGGTCTCAACGGTGTGCCCATCTTGAAAATGACAGTTTCTTTGGATGTGGTGGACCGTTTTGTGAGCATGGAGAGATGCTCATTGAGAGATTTTCAGTAACGTACCGTTTTTGAGTTATAATGAAATCAAAATTTTTAGGTAATTTATAAAATACTGCTGACTTGGCAAATCATAAGTTTAAAGTTTGGGGTTTTCAATATAACCGCAAATTTTTTTTAAACGTAAAATAGAGAAAGAAATAATTTTGTTTTTAAATTTATGGTTTAATATTATTTATTGAAGGAAAAAGAATCTGAAAGGTTTATATTATCAGATATTTCAGGTTCTGTGTTGTTCGTAGTACTTTGTTGTGATAAATCGTCTTCGATTGGTTCAGCATTTGAGCAAGATTAGCCATGCCAATTACCGCAAACTGATGAGCAATGTAGTCCTAATCTTCAACAAGTGCACAATGGTCCACAACCTTTTGCGCAATTGCTAAATATCATGTTTAAAAGACAATTACAGGTACGGGAAGTTGGAATGTTGTTTTTGGCCACAAAATGTCGTCTTTTGACAGCCATCCCCAATCCCAAGGCAAGTATATACCCTCTAACGACAAAACCCGATGGGCCTGCTCGGCATGGAAAAACAATGAGGGAAAGAACAGATGTTTAATCCATCTCTTTCAGAGTACGGTGGCCTTTATAGTAGTTTTAACATTCCGATATCCATCCACATGTATTCAAACTTTGAATTAATATTTTTTATTACCGATTTTTTCATTATATTTTACGTTTTAATCTGAGAAAAAAAAATTTATACTTCATATTTTTCAGCGGGGTTTGCTCGGATTGAAAAATATTATAGAACCTTTTTTGTATAGAATTATCGTGTCTTTCTTTTTGAATAAAAGTATTTTGTTCGTAAAACTGATAGGAACCGAGAAAATCGTTAAAATCCGTTTTAGAGCACTTTTACATTGGTGCCACATGTTTGGCGGAGCTCCCCCTCCTTCGGACTTTGGAGAAGTTATTTGTGACACTATAATATATATGAAAACGCGCAAAACCTGTAGGATATAATTATTCCGTATCAAGGCATATTTTTTTACTAATTTCTGTAGACTATATAGATATTTTGGTTGTTCGGAAAATAGAGAAAAGTTATTTTTAATAGCAATATATCTAGGTTGCTGTTTTACTTTTCTGTTAGTTGAGTTGTCTAGTATGTCGAAAGATTTGAATTTAGATACGTATTGTAATGAATAATAATATAATAATTCAATTATATTTTTGGTAAGTGATTTTTTTTACCTTTCACTTGTAAGTTGATTCCAACTTGATTGAAATTTTTATAGAAATATTGAAATTTCATCGATATTAAACACATTTTCTACAAAAAAAATTGCGCGACAACATAATTATATTATTATTTTTCTTTCATAGTTTATAATAAATATGTAATAGGAATATAATATTATGTATTGTTGTGTTCTGATAAAGAAATGGAAAGTGAGTTGCGTAATTTAGAAATAAAGAACTGACTTTGCAACCTGAGGAACAATAAAGGCAGGACTCTTGTTCGTTTTCAAAATGTTTTTTATTCGTGTTCAGTTTGTTCGTTAGTTTAAGTTGCATTGTTTAGTTTAAGTTTGTTGTTACAGTAATTTAATTCATTGTTGTCTAAATTTTAATGTTTGTATTTTTAATTTTGTTGTTTTTTAGCGTCTCATACGAATGCAGCTGAGCAGTACACAAACAAACAGCATTAAATAAACAAAATGCTAAACTTGATTTTGATTTAAAAAAAAAAAGAAAATATAAGGACCAATGAAATGAGAACACGAGAAGAAAACCAAGGAAATAAAGAATATAAATAAAAGAAAGAACAGTCAGTCATTATTTGAGAGCCCGAGAGACAGGTGGTGTTAAAGAGTCGTGATTTGAAAGCCTGAGGGGCTAGTCGTATAAAGTCGAAAATTTAGAGCCCAAGAGGTAAGTTGTGCTGATAGTCGTATAGAGTCGTAATTAGATAGCCCGAGAGGCAAGTGGTTTAAAAAGTTATAATTTGAGAGTCCGAGAAGCAAATCGTGTTGGTCAGTCGGAATCTGAGAGCTCAATAGTTGGAGTGGAGGTGTAGTTTAGACAAGGAGTTTTGTTGGAAAGAGAAGTGAAGAAAGTGTCCGAGTTACCCGTGCTGCTCAGCGAATTTCGTGCGAGTCCTGTCTTTATCAATTTGTTTTCTTGTGTTCAGGTTGCAAATAAATTGTTTTTTAAATCGTCAGTTTTTTATTGTTCTTCCATGTAACCATTTTTCGAGAACCAACGACCTATTTTAATAACATAGTGGAGTAAGAGCACTACAGTATATTATATTATTAGAAAAAAGACTTATTATAATTTATTTTATTTTATTATATTAATAATTTGCCTTGATGTTTGTGGGTTCTTTTTTCTATTTATTTCTCTAAACAATCAAATTGGTAGACGCCAAATATCAAGAAAGCAGTAGGAAATTATTGAAAATAAAAATGAAAAGATGAAAAAAGATAAAAATCAACTTAAGAGTATCAATATACTTATGCTCGATTTTTAATTCTACTGCCGAATGGCCTTACAAAGATTTTATTTTATTTTTTTACATTTATTTTTACAAATCGTTCATTTGATTCGGAAAATTTGTAAAATAAAACCTGAGCATGTTTATCAAATCAGCTTGATATACTATATTTATTATGACAATTCTGGTATTACCAATCCTTTTATAAATATAGTGAATTCATGGAAATACTTCACCAAAATCTTGGATCAACCATGTACTTTTTTCCATAACAAACACAAATTTGTTCTACTGCTGAAATATTCTAGTTTTCGTATAAGACCGTATTCTTTTGATGTTAAACTAAAAGTACAAAATTTCCACAACACGAGAAACTGAAATAATTAAAATCTTAGACTTCAACAAAACCTAGACCAAAATGAAAACTTATCGACGAAAGATTCGGTCAATAATCGCATGCAATCTACTGTTGATTATTTAAGATTAATAAAAGTATTAAAATTTATACCAAAATTAATAAGGGTATTCATGTCACTTCATACTTTTCGTAGTTATCGTACTTTTAAAAAACTAATTTAATTATTCTATTCGCATTTACTGACATTATTTATTGTCAAAAATATTTCTTGGTTACTATGTATCGCCAACGTATACTTAAATGTAACGAAACTACGACATTTACATAAAGTACGAATGTGTAGATTTCGTAAACTAGATCTGCATTAAAAATTCTACGAAATTTACGATAAATGCAATCTACAACAAGTACGACAAAAGTACGAAGTGACATGAATACCCTTATTGTAAAAGTGTTTATCGATGATATCAACAAGTGATGTATGGTCATAAAATGGCGATGTTTTCGCTATATCCTTGATTATGTGAATTGGTATCTTCTTTTTTTATCCTTTGGTGTAAAAGTTGCCTAATATAACTTTCTTCTGTACGATTGTATAAACTGTGATAACATTATAATTAATTGAAAATTGTATTTCGTAAATAATGTTATTTCTTTCAGGGCCTGGTTATCATACATATTTTGATATTTTACATCAATCGGTAATTACATGGTGTTCACAAAATCATTCAGAAATATTCAACATTAATAACCGAGGGGTAAATCTCCCGGGAAGAAGAATGATTGGTGTACAGCTTGTAGGAAGTCCCGGGAAGTCCGGGGAAGTCCGAGGAAGTCCGGGAAGTCTGGGGAAGTTTGGGAAATCCGAAGTGGGAGGAAGTCTGGTGTACACAATTTTTAAGCGTGGTTTACCCTTAATAACTTATTAATTTGATCAAAATTCCATATCCAAATTGCTTATTATTTTAAAATAATAAAATCAAGTTTATTGTAAATCAAAAATCTTTCGATCTTATTTTTTCAAACGCCAATTAGTGATGCCGTCAAGAGTAATGAAGACAAGAATTGGGAAGTCTTGATCTTGTCTTGAAATATCAAGACAAGAATTCAGCAACTCTTGATCTTGAGGTGTAGTTTCTTGATCTTGTCTTGAAAATCTTGAAAGTTTTGAATTTTAAAACTTTGCGAAATCGCATAATTGATAATTAATCATCACTTCTGCATCAACCCACTTATGTATGTATTTAAGTGTCAACCTGTCAACTATTGAAATTTTGCATGATTCGACTTATGTCCGATTTCTTTACTTAGATATATCTATCGGATAAGTATAAATATACGGATAACTAATCAAATTAATCAAGTGACCAAACAGACAACCGTTTTGATTGGTTATCCGTATACTTATACTTATCCGATAGATATCTCTAAGTAAAGAAATCGGGCATTAGACGTGTTACCCTTTTCTTGCTGTTGTTATCAAACGCTGACTATATAAAAAGTTACATTATCTAAGAATTTAATTACCAAACAAATTTAATTAGCTCTTAAACTGTGTATGATTGAATTATTTTTTTTAATTGGTTAATTTAATAATTTCACGATTTTGCATTTTTATTTGTGCATGCAGTCGTATTGCTGGTGCAGTGGCGTAACAAGGAAGCTACGTGCCTGTGTTTCTGACTCAAGCGGAGCCCCAAATGGAATATTTAATTAACAATTTTTTTTTAAATTAAATTTTATACTAATAAATATTAAACATGTTTGCATAATTAAAGAAGAGCAGTAGACGCATGTGTTTCTGGCAATGTGGGCGTCGTCAGTATTGCTTACCTGCTTTTACCAAAACGATGAACACGCTTAATTATGCAAAATTACACTACGGATTCGTCTTCGTTGCTAATAATAATAAATATTGTTATTTAGTTTTATTAAAATCATTTTAGGGATTTACTACTAAGTAAAAACAAGAAAATCATACTTGTCGGTTTTAATAAATTAGTAAAAAATAATAAAAAAACTAGCAGTGTAGTGTTAAAAATCAAAATATACCCTACCCTTATTTTTTTCGGTATTTTGTTAAATTGCTATATAAGGGTGACAGTTATTTGTTTGTTAATGCAATCGCTAACAGATGGGAAGTTTTGCTTTGGCGGGTGCGTTCAATTTTTCTTGATGCCGCTTCAACTTCAATTCAACAAAAGGCGAAACAGGCAGTAAATATATTTTATATTTTAAATACTTAGGTACATGAAAAATGTAGCAGACAAGTTATTTTGAAAAAGTGCAGCATATTTTCTGGTTTTATTGGTGCTTTCAATATTTAGTGCTACAAATCACAAAAATTTGAATTCGCATTCAATCATTAAAATATTTTATTTATTACCTTAAGTGTATTAAAATTTTGCTTTTTGTCTCGAGTATTTTGAGTTTATCTTGTATTTTCTTATTTTGTAAAATAAAAAATTATTAAATCTTTAGATATTCAATGACAGCATCGGCCGATAATCGTAATAAACAATATAAACATAAAATCAAGACTCTTGATTGGCACCAAGACTCTTGATAGCACCTTTTGATCTTGTCTTGAAATATCAAGACAACATTAACGTCGACTCTTGTCTTGAAATTTCAAGATTTTCAAGACAAGAGTCTTGGTAGTCTTGATCTTGACGGTATCACTAAACGCCATGCATTGAATCTAATTCGTTTCATCTATACCTCTCTTAATTTATGTATAATTTATGTATATTTATGTATAGTAATATAATAATTTTATGTAGCGTGAAATTGGTAATTTGACCTCCTACAAATTGTTAAAAAAAATTCACTAGACTGCAGGAAAGCGTGTGTAGTGTGTTACGCTATCTAAAAGAAAGTATCTTATTTAGGAATAACTTACAAAACCGATGACTGAAAAGATTATGTTGATGCCGATTGGGGTAATTGCCAAAATGATAGGCAATCAGAATATGAGGGAGTGAAAGTCAGAATGGTGTAAGTCATTTAAGATTTTTATACTATTTTAATCCTTAATAATCATATAATTAAGGATTTAATTGACCTTTTCATGTCAAGTCGTACAGTATTTTTTTAAATTGCAATTTATGTGTTGTTCGAGAATTTCAAGCATACGGACCAAATTTTAGCTTCTTAGGATTCGTGAAAGTTAGTTAAACAAACAAAAAATTCAAGTAAACACAGTATCCTTATACCGGTTACGAGTATATTATCTAAAATAATACAATATAAACCAAAGAGGTTGGCAGAATACACGTTTAAATTGAAACAAAATTTCTTTTGTTATTTTCAATATTTAATATTATAAAAGTTTCAAATAACAAAAATAACATGGATCGCTTTTCTACAATATTTTAAATATTTGAATGGCTTACTAGTACTTAAAAAGTTCAAAGTTTATACAATACTCAAAAAGTGACTTATAATCAAATGATTTTGTAAATAATATCAGTAAAAATGTCATGCGAGGATCCAAAATAGCCGGTTTTCCATAGAAATCGTCATAGAAAAAATTTGTGTATTCATTAAAAAAATAGTATTATTTGTTGCTTTGTTAATAAAGTTATCCATGAAAACGTTTGCATGTCCAATTTATTGTTATTTACTTATGCATGAATTGTGCAGAACTTACAACGTTGTTCTCAAGAAATTCTCAGCAAAACAACACTTCCCTGCTTATATACGCGCAGGGAAATTGAATTTTATGACTAGTCCGGTAATAATTAGTAATTGTAATAAAATAAAAAAGACGTCGTTCTTTTCGTTGTTACGAAAAGAATTCCAGAAATTTTAAGAATCGATTCTTTTAATAAAAATTGGTTAGATGTAAACATCGCATAACTTTCCTCATTTAATTTGGGTATAAGTAATTTGAGTATAAAAAACGGTGGTCCAAAAGTAACTGACACTTGAACTTGACCGTTTCTTATCATTTCTACTTCTATTCTACTTCTTCTATTTCTAATTTGACTTTCTAATATAAGTCAAATTTCATGATATTTGGTTGGGTGGTTTAACCTGTGCAGTTGATATTTTTTCTTTTCACATCCTAACCATACGCTGACATATAGATGAACATCGAACTAAAATTCATCAAAAACTTATCAGGACATGTTAAGAAATATTTTAATATAAAAATTTCGATTTTTAATTTTTGAGTTGATGACAATACTTTCTCTTATACATTAATGAAAAACAACTCTTAAGCTTCTATAGTGCTATCTTGTTACAAATGATTTTTATATTAAATAAAAAAAATTTATTAATAATCCTGTTCTTAAAAAAAAAACTTAAAAATTGTTTGTAAAAAACTATAGAATATAGCTTAAACTTATAGGTTGTTCCTTAACTCAATCTCATTTTTAAGTTTTTGGATCTTATATCGTATCAAATAACAATGCGTTATTTTGGTTTCCATGTAATTTATAATGTTTATAAATAAACCACTACTTTACCATTACAATGTACTCTTCCTATGTAAATGATCCATCCTGGTTTGAAACCCCCGATAATTTACTAAAAGTATTTGTCCGATGTAAATTGTGTCACCATGAAGATCTCTTTATGACGAAGCTGGGATCATTCCTGAGAAAGCTTCGTCAATAATGGTTTGTTTCAAACAATAATAATTTAACTTGATGAACGGTTCCTGGACATTCTTACCGAACGCACAACAAAACTTTTTAATAAATGTGCTAAGAAAATAATTTGAACATTTAAAATTATAAATAAATGAATGTTTGTTTCGAGTTTTGTTTGTTTTAAAGGTGAAATTAAAAACATTAAAAAACAGGCAATGTAATTACGCATTTTTTTGAGTAATAAAATTGATCTTGTTTGCTTTTGATTCTACTTAAAGTATTTTAAATTAGATTATATTATTAAGAAAAATTAAACGAAAATTTTGTCAAGAGATAGTTTAACGGCGCAAGACTGATTTACATCAGACTTTTTACTTTTATTTGTACATCAGTAAATCAGTATCATCATCGATTACTCTTACATCGTTCCCTTTTTCATATTTCCCTTCATATCGCCTAATCTATGAAGTTCACTAAAAAAATTTATGGAACCATTTTTGTAGAATATTTAATGGCTTTCAATTTTGTATAGGTGATATTTGATGTATCTTACATCATTTTCGAAATATTTGACAAAAACTGTAGAAATGTTCGATTTTTACTCCTTCCTCTCTTCACCCTCTATCAAACCCGACGCTCTAGAGCGGGAGACATTTTACTCGTAGTACCTATAGTTTAAAATAAGAGAAAAAACCTCATTAAGTCGAGGATCATTAGAATATCAAGACGTAAAATTTGTACGTTATTGCCATACGGACTTAATCAGATTTTTGTTTCTATGTAATAAGAAAATTCAAAGTTAAGAACAAATACTTATTTTATTATTCAAAGAGTTTTGAATTAAATTACAAAAGCCGTGCAAGGCTTAGTATTAATATTATATTAAACAAAAGACGAATGAAAGTGAGATTAGTTTCTTATTTTGCGAAAGACTTCAATAAATATATAATTGGTGATGGCCAAGTAAATAAACAAAAAGCTTTCCTAAAAAATTGATAAGTAGTGTTACATAGAAAATTTGTTAACATTTTTATCTGAAATTTTTTACTAATTCGAATCGCATTGTAGTAAAATATATTTAGTTTTATAACTAAATATATTTATTTTTATTAATTATTAAAAAGTAAAAATTCTATGTTGCTATTTAATTATAGTTTAACTATTTTTTGTACAGCAGTTTTAATTTCATCCAACGAATTACTGAATCAATGTTATTCAGAATATTGTTTTGGCTTGTATTTTTATCATAAAAATAGAGTTTATATAGGAAAGAGAAGTTATATCAAAATCAAAACATCTCAGAAGAAAAATATTAAAAAATTAATAAGAAGATTAAAATGGAATTTGTACGTAGGAAAGTTATAATATTAAAGATTTACAAATAATATTATTTTACCAAGCTCAGAATTAAGTATGCTTTATTATAAATTCTAAATTGCTTTTATTGAATAACCAATAATAATATCTTCTTGTATTTAAAAGGTAAATGTTGTAAGTGTTTTATTCGTTTAAACATTTGCATTTACAAATATTTGTTTATGTTGTGTTATAGTAAAGGATATACTTTGCTATTTTTAGCTCTTAAGCAAAATTATTTAAAAATTTATTTTTTAGTTGGTACGGTTAATTTTAATAATTTTTAGAATTGTTTGGCACTTAACACTCTAACGCGCAAAATTATCCGCTGAGAAATTTGATCGGAAATACTGTGGAATTCAACATATAAGTCATATATACCATTTTCTGCAACTTACGTAAAATTCTAAAATAAATTTTTTTTTTTATATTTAATTTCAATATTTTAAATTTTAATGGACACTAGACATATCCTATTAGACTAACTTACTTACCTTTAAATATATTTGAGTTTTCACAAAAAACCAAATTTCAAACTAAACACGTTTACGAAGTGCAATAGTATGACATGTATAAAGGCGTGAATGCGCTCTGGTGTTATACCACTAAGTAAAAATATCGGTCTTCCAGATTATAGGTAAACGATTGAAATTTGATCTCTTTATTACGAGTGGTAAAAGACATCATCTACCATCCCTATTGCACATTCAAACAGTGTTTAAAAATAATTTTATACCTGAAAAATTTAAGATTTCCAACTGGTAATACTCTTAACCAGAGAGCGTTAAAGAGTAAAATCGTATTGTATAATTCGAGAATTCAATAATGTTATTCGAATTACCCTAATTTATTATAATCATTGTAGGCATTACTGTTCAAATGGCCCATAATTCTATCGTTTACCCTATTTATTGTAACCCAGCATTTCTTCAATATCTCACAATTGTTTTTGATAATGCTGTCAATAATCTCTTTGAAAGTCCTGATAATATCACTTTTACGAAGGTCGTCGATTGAATAATTCTAAAGATTGATTAATAATTCAGTAAGATTAAAAAGTTGTAATCATATTGAAACTTTATGTAAACTATTAATTTATTAATTAAAAATATTTTTATATAATAATTTATTAAATATATATATATATAAACAAATACATGACAATGTGTTTTGTTCCCGGTTTCCATGTATTTAATTTTGTTTATATTAAATAAAATTCTGAAGAAGACGACAAAAATCGTCGAAAGCTTAAGATATATTTGATTATATTATTGAATTAAACTTGTTATTTATAGTTTAATTGTTTATAATAATTTATTATAAGACTTAGTAACATTTTCGAATTTCGTTAGTTTGCTTGTAAAATATGAGTAACTGGTGAGTAGTTATGGATTTCATTCATTCCTTCACCTATACATAGTATTTATAATGTACATTTATGTCATGTAATTTATAAGTAAGTACCTTATATTGAAGATCTTTCGATTGTTTTTGATTAAAAAAAACAAACTTTTACTAACTTTTACTAACTATCTCAACATATAGTACATATACATACTTTAAGAAGCAACATATGCTACAGTATATTAAACCTCCTTCGCTTGCTAATGTAAGTTTGTAATGATTGACATATTTTATAATCATTTTAATTTTGTAGTAAATCTGAAAAATTACTCAATAACAAGCAACGTTTTTATGCAAAATGTATTAATAACTTCATGATTATTATAAAATATGTTTGAAGAGACATTAAAGCTGATTTGAATATCCATGCAACCTTGTTGAGTTCCGTAACTGTCGAAGTTTATTTAGTTCATTTCAAAAACGGTTGAACAGATTGACTTAACTAATTACGGAAATATGGACGGAAATAATTTTTGAATGACTCATAATACAATTTGCAAAGTAATAAAACGTTATGTTTTGGGTATTTTTTTACTTAGAATGCTTTTAATATTACGTTAAACTTATTAATTTAAATTAATTACAAATACATATTAGCTTCAATATAAATTATATGAAATGTAAAACACATCAGTTAAAACATTTTTATCATCGAGGTATATAGTGATAAAATAATTCAGGTTCAGATCAAACAAGAATCCAGGGATATCAAAAGTAACGCGAAAAACGTAAAAATAAAGTAAGAATAAATAAATAATCTTCGCCGCACATTTTCCTATTAAAAATATTAAAAAATAAAGAAAAGCACCTAGAAAACTTCCGCGCAATGGAAAGTATCACAAAAAAATATCCTTATTTTTAATCCAGGAAAATTACACCTGGTTGTTTTCATTTATAGACTAATCAGTCCCTTGCCAGTGATATCGAAAGATTCGAGAGATTAACTGCTACAACAGAGAATTCAACCTGTATTAACCGAAAGAAAAAATAGCAATACTATGCTTGCGGTTTATTTATTTGCATACCAAGCAAATTAATTCGTAGGTAGATAGGTGACACTACTTCAGTATGCCAATCCAGTCATCCAGTTAACTTGAATTTTTTGAAGAATGTTCTATCCTGTTTTCAAGATAAGGTTTTTAATTACACCCTCGTAATATATTAATTTCGTTATTACATTTTAACAAAAATTTTACAATAATTTCAAAAAATACTTGGTACTGATTTCAACTGCACTGGTGGTACATATTTACTAAATTAATTAACAATAATAGTTTAAAAGCAACGATAACAAATATTTTCAAGTAATTATAACTATTTTACTATAAAATCATTTGAATCTTTATCTGTTAAAAATTCGCATACGTGTACTAATTCTTTAGCAAAAACAAAATGTAGCTTTATTGACCATATTTATAGGACACCATTCATAGATGTTTGTGATAGTATGCACATTGAAAGATGATTTTCTTCCAAAATAAATTGTCGGTCACGGTTGCATAGTTATATTTCAATACTTACTCGTACATAGAATTTTATTTTTACCGAAGCGGCATCGGCATCTGTAAACGAATAGTGAAACTTAAGTTCTAAATATCTACAATTTTATGTTACTTGGGCAACATAATGTATGTAGATTGTTCGAGTCCCCCCTTTTCATAATTTTCAATATTTTGGTTTTGTATTGTGTTGTATTTAAGTTTTGCATTAACTTTTTTTTGGATTTACCTTTTCACTTCTTGTGACCAATTTTATTCTATCCCTATATATTCATATATCCTATTAATACTATAATACGAGTAAACTTTATTAAAAATAAACATAGAATCTCAAAGATATAATCCTATAATACTTTTGACTATTTTTTTGTGGGGACTTCTGTTGATAATCGCGCATAACCATCCCTGTTCGAAATTTCGTTTTGCCATTTGCGAAACAATAATACAAGTTAAATACAATAGTACAACAAAAATATTTCAAAATTTTTAAAAAAGGGGAGAAATAGAATTTTTAATTTTATGCTTCGTGACATGTAAAAAATTTTGCGACACAGTCCAATACGAAGTGAATAAAGCTCATAAAAAAATTTCTTTGCAGAAAAGGGAGGCTAGCTTCACGCACGTGAAAAATATAGAAGATTTTTCATAAAATCTACAAATATTCATTTAATAAATTAAAAATTCCGCGTATTTGTTAATATGAAAGTTTTGCGTAGATTAAAACTTCTATAAAATATAATGTTTGTTGTTTTATTGTAAGTTTTACAATTAACACCAATGCGTTAGTATTAAATTACATTAGTACACATAGGGAGACTTTGGGCAAGTTAACACACTGTTCAGTTTGTAATTAACATAATACTAACTTGTAGCATGTATATTTTATAGAAAAATATGAAACATCGAGAACAATAATATTTAATTAAAAAATTACATCAAAAATTATTGTAAATTTTTTTAGACTGGTTTCTTTGGTTGGTTTTACAAATTTGATTTCTGTGATTTACCATCTATAGTAGAATATTTTATACACCAAATGTCTACCTGCAGGTTTCAGGTATCATTAAAATAGTAGAATTGACAGGAAGAGGGAATGAACCTATAATATATCGCAATGTTGTTTTCCATCATTTTAGGTGGGAATCTTACTTTTCATTTAAAATTTTTTATATTTTCTAAATATATTAAATATTGCCATGTTGGATATGCTTAGACACCTAAATTTACTTATTAATACCTTCCATTCCGACGATTAGTATTAGTATTAGTATTAGTAGATTCCATTCCAATTAGTAAAAGCCAACGTTTGACTATCGGAGGTGGTTTGTACTTGCCAAAATCTAAAAAGTTGAAGTCAATCAGTTAAAATTTAGAATTGTACAGTTGCGTACAACATAAAAACTTTACCTTGCTTGTGAAGGTTCCATAAAATCTAAGTTTTCAGTCATTTTCTTATTTAGATCAAAATGTCATCTCACACTTTGGTTGGGATTTTCAAAATTCAATTTAAGTGATTGCTGGTGGTCAAGTACTTGATTTAGTCCATCCAACTAAGTAGAACAAGGCATCGGTGCTATTCAAAGGGACGAAGCCCTCAATGACAAAAAATCTGAGAGAGGCTTTGTGGAGGATATTTGGTTTCTCTTTACCTAAAAATGAAAATTTGTTAATGTTAAGTAGTACATAAGTTGTGTCAGAGTAATTAGATGATAAAAACAAAAATTTGTGATCGTGCAAAGCGTAAATTAAAACTTATTTGAACATTTTGGACATTTTACCTACATAAAAGCTAGATGACCGTGGTTTTGTGAATAACAATTTTTGGTAGAAAAGACTTATGCTTTTAGTAGTAAAATGATGTGGAGAATACGTTTCGACGAGCAATGGTTTTGCTTCTCAACACAGAAATAACAGTAATAAAAATTCTTATTTACTGTAAAATTTCATAAAGGGGTAAAAATTCACTAGGAAAATTTTACTTCTTTAGTTTTTATTACTATACGGGTAAAATTTCTCTAAAGATTTTTTACAGGGTGTAAAATTTCTCTAGATAATTTTTACCTGGGGTAAAATATTCCTAGGGTAATTTTATCCCCCGGGGGTAAAATATAAGAGGGTGAATAATCCCGGGTTCATATGTACATTGTTATCTTTCTAGGATTACCCGTTATTGGGATGGTGCACAACTTTGAATTGCGACGGTAGCGCACGAGGTGGCGATTTTAGGCATTTCGGTTGCATTTTTTAAACGTGACGGTGTTACCGCAATTACTATTTTTTGAAATAAAAATTAAAAAGAAAATTAGTTTTTTTATTAATATACCTAGTCGGGACATAAATTCTGTTACCTCTAAAGAACCGTTAGAATTTACAGCTTAAGATTACAGAGGGTGGAAAACAATTACATATTTAGAAAGCCCTTTCTTTTGGCAACTTGTACAGACTATAGTTAAAATTTTTGAGTTCAACCAGCAACATGGATTGGGGTGTGAAAGAAAATCGGATAGCAGTTATTGCGTTACATAAATGTGGTGTATCAAATAGTGAAATTTTAAAATTGCTAAAGCCGTTAAAAATTTCAAAAATGTTTGTAAGTCGTGCTATAAAACGGTTTACCGATACAAATGCAATAGCTGACAGAAAAAGAAGTGGACGTCCTCGTACCATAAGAACTCCACGAGTGATTAAAGCAGTGCGTGAAAGAATACGACGAAATCCTCTGCGAAAACAAAAAATTTTTGCTATGGAGATGCAAATTTCAAAAAAAGCGTGTCTCGCGTATTGAGGCAGGACCTAAAACTTGGGGCTTTTCGTAGAGCAACAGGACAAAGGTTAACAACAGCTTTAAAAAAAATTAGGCACGAGAGATCGAAAACCCTATTAAGGAGGCACGGTAATAATAATTTAAAAAATATTTTGTTTACCGATGAAAAAATTTTTACCGTCGAAGAAAAATTTAATAAGCAAAACGATCGTGTTTATGCTCACAGCTCTAAAGAAGCGACAGAAAAAATTCCGAGGGTTCAAAGAGGCCATTATCCAGCATCTGTGATGGTTTGGTGGGGTGTATCCTACGAAGGGGTTACTCAACTTCACTTTTGTGAAAAAGGCGTTAAAAGATCGGCACCAATTTACCAAGAAATGTTAGAAGACGTGGTAAAGCCTCTTAACGACTCTCTCTTTCAAGGAAACCATTGGGTTTTCCAACAGGACTCTGCACCAGCACACAAAGCTAAGATAACCCAAAGGTGGCTAGCAGAAAATTTACCTGCGTTTATTGCAGCAGAACAATGGCCTTCTGGAAGTCCTGATCTGAATCCTTTGGATTATAAATTGTGGTCAGTTCTTGAAAACATGGCTTGTAGTAAGCCTCATAAAAATATCGAGCTTCTGAAGCGGAATTTGGTGAAAGCAGCAGCATCGATACCGTTACAAATCGTCCGTGCCGCAATTGATGATTGGCCACGGCGTTTAAAGGCTTGTGTAAAGGCTAAAGGAGGATATTTTGAGTAAATATATTAAAAATGTATTCTTTATATATTAAGTAATAAAGCAGTATATATCATAATTGAATTTATTATTTTGAAACATTAAAAATTTAATTAATACTGTGTAACAGAACTTATGTCCCGACTAGGTACATTAAAATGACGTACAAAACTCCTCGAATGTACCTGAACCTTGCCGTGGTGAGGGGGCTTGCGTGCTTTGAGGAAGCGGTGGGCGTGTACCTGCTAGGATTCGAGCCAGGGACATAAAACTTTCTCGTGCTCGGTCTGTTTTGTCAAGCTGGCTCGGGCCGGGGCTTAAAAAACCTTTGTGCTCGGGCTTAGCTTGTCAAAGAAACGGGATGACGGCCATTGTGGAGGAACCAGACGAATACAGGTACCTGCGTGTTTGTGCCGTGCGCGGTACCCGTACGGTGGGATGAAGGGGTCCTGTTGGCTGAGCCAGCTCGGGGGCGGTAGTAGTTCTCCTGGGTCTGGCAACTCTCCACTTTGGCCTGGATTTCCACTCAAACGGGCGGTCAGGACTAGTCCACCCTGATCAATCGGCTGTGCTGTTCCATCAGAGGTTCAGTAGGACGAGTCCTTAGGGAAGGAAGTAGTGTACAAGCACCGCACCTTTCCGAGGGCTATATCCTCCGAGTAGCCCTGGCGTCGATTTTCGGCGTCCCCAACGTTGCGGGCTCCATGGCGGGTGGGGAGCTCTGGAGGACGAACACTAAATTCCTTTCATGGCAGAATTTAAACCAAAAAAACCAGCTGATGTATCAGCTACTAACCAGCAGATAGGTGCGTCTTCGGATACCCCGTCTCAATCTGCAGATGCGTCCAATAAGGGCACACTGCAAGTAGCACCTCCTTCCGAGACAGACCTACCTCCCAAGACTGGGAGAAAAAGGATCTGCGGAGCGGAGATAAAACGTCGTAGGAAAGCCCGCCTGGCAGCAATGCAGTCAGGCGAGGGCACCTCGACAAGCAAAACCGCACACGAGCAGGCCAGGTTATCCAAACCACCTGCACGTGACGACGGTGTTAACAAAACCAAGCAGCTGAAAACCGAAGCTGCTAAAAAGCGACTCCGATCTCGGGACTCCTTGCCTTCACCCTCGAGCAATCAGGGGAAGAGGGCAAAGCCGACTTCCGAGAACAAGAGTTCAAATCGGGTGGGCAATGTCACCTACAAAGAGGCAGCTGGAAAGCACCTCCGAGTAGCGGTGATAGACCGCTCAAATCCCCTGGGCAAACTCGATGAGTCCCAGGTGATCATAGTGGAAAATCACCTCACCGCTGCACTAGATGCTTTTATAGCAGCAGCGGGAAATGAGGGAAAGTTAGCACCCACCTTCGACGGGTTCTATCACTCGGGGCAGATCCTTCGGATCGTCTGCAGTGACCAGAGCTCGTTGGAATGGTTGCGAACAAGTATAGCAAACCTGCCTCCACTATGGCAGGGTGCTAAATTGGATGTAGTCCAGGTGGACAACTTTCCAAGGCTGACTAAGGTCACTCTTTGGATTCCTGGGGAACCGGAACCCACTGAGATGATCACACGGCGCCTTGCTGCCCAGAACCCCTGGGCTAAACTGAAGGAATGGTGCGTCTTCCACGACGCGAGCAAGGATGAGCCGAAAGGTAAACTCCTTGTTTTTCGCGTTGGCCAGGCAGACAGCGCCTCCATAAAAACAAGAGTGGAGAGGTTGAACTATAAGTTCACCTCTTTCAAAGTTAAGATGCAGAAGTTCGACGACGAATCTGCATCTAAGGAAACTGAAACAGCCTCCTTAACTCCCATGGAGACAGGCGAAAACCCGGCAACGGAGGCTGTGAATGTAGAGGAACAATAAACCCTTCAAGGTAGGCCAAATGGCTTCCTTGGTAGCGTGGAGCTTTCTCCAAGCAAACCTGCAGCATTGTCGGGAGGCAGTGGCAATACTATGCCGCCACATTGACAACTGCAAGGACACTATTGCTCTAATACAAGAGCCCTTTTTAGTAAAATCTTCTATACGAGGTTTTACAAAACTAAACTGGACTATGTTCATAGGTAGTTCCACAAATAAAAGCAGGACATGTATCTACATACTTAGCAATATCCAAGCCAACCTTTTGCCGCAGTACAGCGACTGCGACCTGACAGCAGTTCGGACGAGCTGCGACTTAGGAGATGGCCCAAAAGATGTCGTTTTAGCGTCCATCTACCTCCCAATCGATTCGCCGGAACTACCACCTTCTCGAAGGATGTTGGATCTGGTGAACTATTGCGAGCAAGAAAAGAAACACCTCATCATTGGGTGCGACTCCAACTTCCATCATCAGGCATGGGGCAGTAGAGATTGCAACAATCGAGATAAGTCTCTATTAGACTATCTTATTGATACAAATTTAGTAACACTTAATCGCGGAGATGTCCCTACTTTTTACGTGTCACCCCACCGCAACTCGGTAATTGATATTACCGTGATGGCGTCATTAAGCATTTCTAATTACTTATGTGAATGGCAAGTGTCCGACCAACTGACAATGTCAGATCACAGATGGATTTCCTTTATTTTAAAGGCTAAAGCAATGGAACCCAAGCAATATAGGAATCCTAGGAATGCGAACAAAATGGCCTTTCTAGATCACCTGTTAACATCCATGGATTCTGAAGTGTTGAAGGGACTTTCCAAGAAAGAAGAGTTAACAACTACTGAGGAAATTGAGATGTATGCTACTGAGCTGCAAAACTCCCTCATAAACGCATATGAGCTGTCATGTCCGCTAAGAACGGCTGGACTGCGGGTTCGAGCAACGCCCTGGTGGTGCGAAGAACTCGACCAGCTAAGGCGAGAGACAAGAAAGCTCTATAATAAAGCGCAAAACTCCAAGAAGGACGACGACTGGACAACGTTTAAGGCGCACCGGTCAGAGTTCAAGAGAGCAATCCGCAAGAAACAACGCGAGTCGTGGAGAGCCTTCTGCAGCGAGGTTGAGACAACCACCGCTGCGGCTAGGCTAAACAAGATCATCGCAAAAGATCCATATCAGCAGCCCGGCAGCTTATGTCGAGAGGATGGGTCATACACAGATACCCTCTCACAATCTGCCGAAATACTGCTACATACACACTTTCCCGATAGCCAAAGAGTTTCTGATTTCGATTGGACTGACACCAAAAGCCTATCACCGACAGACGCTGACTGGGAAATTGCAAAGAAGGTTGTAAATAAGACCAAAACGGCATGGGCCATTAAATCCTTTAGCCCCTTCAAATCGCCCGGACCTGACGGGGTACTCCCAGCCCTACTTCAGTGGGTTCTGGATCACCTACTCAGTCATCTGGTGCGAGTGTTCAAAGCGTGCATTGCACACGGATACACAACGAAGGAATGGCGTAAGGTTAAAGTTATCTTTATACCCAAACCAGGTAAGGGCGACTAGGGGCCAAAATTGTATAGACCAATCAGTTTGACTTCGTTTTTCCTGAAAACGTTAAAAAAACTGTGCGACAGAGAGATACGTGATACGGTTCTGGAACACAGACCATTACACGTAAACCAGCATGCGTATATCTCTGGGAGAGCTACTGAGACAGCTCTACACAGGTGGTGGAGCGCGTCGAAAGATCACTGGGCCAAAAAGAGTCCACCATAGGAGCGTTTATTGACATCGAAGGGGCTTTTGATAAAACCACCTTTGAAAGTATAAATGCAGCGCTAAGCCAATACGGTGTTCCCACAACCATTTCCAACTGGATCAGTTTTATATTGAAGTGGCGAGCCGTGGAGGTATGTGTCGGCGACATAAAGATCAAAGGAGTTGTAACCAGGGGCTGCCCTCAAGGAGGGGTACTCTTCCCACTGCTGTGGATTATGGTAGTGAACAGCCTCATACGACGCCTTAACGAAAAAGGTTTTTATACCCTAGGATACGCAGATGATATGACCATACTGCTTACTGGCAAATTTGAAAACATGATCTGCAAGCTAATGCAGACAGCTTTCAAAATACTGGAGGAATGGTGCATTGAGCACTCTCTGTCGGTCAACCCGACAAAGACGGAGCTTGTTCTGTTTACCAATAAAAGAAAGTTACCTAACATGACAATGCCTAACTTAATGGGGACTTCTCTAAAACTGGCAGACGAAGTGAAGTATCTGGGAATAATACTTGACTAGGAGCTAAACTGGGGAAAACATTTGAAAACCAAAGTTAGCAGAGCAAGAATGGCTTTCTGGCAGTGCCGAAGGGCGATGGGACGGTCATGGGGCCTTTCCCCTAAGATCACCCTCTGGCTCTACACTGCGGTGGTCAGACCTATGCTCTGTTATGGTGCACTTGTCTGCTGGGCCAGAACCAAACAGGTAACAGCAGCATCTTCTCTACACCAGATTCAGAGACTAATCTGTCTGGCTGTAATTGGAGTGATGCGCACTGCACCCACTACAGCATTGGAGACCCTTCTCTGCCTCCCACCACTTGATCTTCATGTGCAGGAGATGGCGGTTAAGGCTGCTCTTAGGCTGCGTAGCTGGGGGCTATGGAACCATAGGCGTGGAGCTGTGGGTCATATGCGGATTTTAGAGGACTACTCAATTAGCGTACCTCTGCTGCACCTTGAACCTGACAGAATCTCCCCTAAATATATATTTGACAGGAAATACAATATCCTGTTGAATCCAACAGAAACCTACGACTAAGACATGTCTATTCTCGGACGGTTCCAAAAACAATGTTAGCTCAGGAGCAGGCATTTTCTCTGCTAAACTTGACCTACAGATAGTAGATCGGCACTTGTGGCACTGAGGAGTCACAAGGTCACATCTGGTCTGTTGCTAGAATGCATTCAGACTCTAAATGAGATATCTAACTCAAATGTCATTTCACTTTCGTGGGTGAAAGGGCATCAAGGTAACGAGGGTAACGTAAAAGCGGACGAGCTGGCAAGAAACGGCTCCAACAGCCTTCCCTGCGGTCCGGAGCCGATGATTGTACCAGCTGTCAAAGCTATCGATACCCTCCTAAAACAACACACCCTAAAATTGCATTCTTGCAGATGGGCAAAAGAAACTGAATGCAGACAAGCAAGGGCAGCGATCAAAGCACCCTCTAGTAGGCATTCAAAATATTATTTGAAACTGTCCAGAGTCAATCTACGGACAATTGCAGGGATTTTAACTGGACACTGCAAACTGAACAAACATCTCAACACAATGGGACTTGTAGATAACCCAAGATGTCGGGGATGTAATACAGCAGACGAAACCGCGGAACATGTGCTCTGTCACTGTCCGTCGCTAGCGTCAATCAGAGGTGCCATGCTAGGGGACTTCTGGCCTAACATGGCCAGAATCAGCGACACTCCGCCTGCCAAGATACTCGAATTTATCCTGGCGACAGGGTGGCTTGAGGACTGACAGGACGGAGGGCCGCTGCATTCGGAGGCAGTACAATGGGCCCGATTTAGTGGCCTAAGTGCGTGTGGGGATACCTCTATACCCTCCTACCTAAAATCCAGAATCCAGAATCCAGACGTACAAAACTCCCTTTATTTAGATTTAAATTTAAATGCGTTATCAATTTCAGATTATATTGTTTAATTTACTATAAAAGTAAATAATTAGAGCAATATTGTACACAGAAACAATCAATTCCTTATGATGCAAATACCTAAATTATTAGCTGAATTTTATTTTAAATGCTATTTACAAGCTTTGCATATAGAAAGAAACTAAAACCAAAACTATTTTAATTACAAGTACTTAATAAATAAAATTAAAAATTTTAAAAACCCTTGACTGTAAAAAAAAATTTCAAATAATAAAAATTAATAATAAAATCACCCTACTTTAAAAACTACTGTTCTCTTTAAAAAGGCAGAAATAATTTTTTCTTCGTCGTTCAACAACATAAACTCTCGGACACTTAACTCGAAAAATTAACTTATCATCCTCTCCCCCCCCCCCCCACTACATAATTTAAACATTAATTTTGAAGTGGGGCAATAATAAGGTAATTTTTTGAGTTAAGTGCCCGAGAGTTTATGTTGTTGAGTGAAAAAGAAAAAATTAGTTTTTCCTTTTTGGGAACAGTAGTTTTGTATTAAAGTGAGGTGCTTTTATTATTAATTTTATTTTTGAAATTTTTTTTACAATCAAGGGGTTTTTATTTTTATTTTTTTTCCAAAGGAGATATGGTGACACAAACATATATAATATATATATATAGATTGTACATAGTAACTTCATATAACCTGTGTTTTTAAAAAACAGTCAGGGGTAATAATTTATTGTTATTAATCATCCTCATCTTCTGTTCTATATTCTTCTCAGATATTTTGAACAGCAAAAATTGGTATCTGAAGATTCACCAAAACGCACAAAAACGCAAATATGAACTTATCACAGTAAGGTAGCATATTAATCTTAAATTAATCCAACATTTTGTAGGTTCGGAGTCTTTGCATGATCCTTTTGATGTGTTATTAATAATTTTTCTTATAAAACTTTGCTTAGAAAATTGCACAGGTTATTTTCTTTCATAATAACTAAATTCAGTTGTTATAATTAACATCTTTGCTTAAACAATTCCACCTAATATAAGATTTTCAGTCATAGCAATAAATTACATTCAGTTATAAATAACAACTTTTTTAGAAAAATTGAACCGATAATTCTACTCATGTATAAAAAAATGCATAAGAAACGTCAAACGTCAAAGTTTGCTAGCGGATAAAAATTGTACTTAGGAAGGAACAGAAATGCAAGTGGATAAATTTATCGGATATTTTTTTGTTTACCTTTTTTGACATGACAACCAACGTGAATTTTTAAGTTTAAATAGTTTTATGCGATTTTATGCACCATTCGCGGAATTATCTTATCAAATACCACACTAGCTTTGATTTCTATCTTGATAATTTTTAATTTCTGAACACTCATACGTGCTTTTAAAATTTGGCTCGAGAAAACTGTTGGTTAGACAAAATCACTCGAGCAATCTCGCTGACGCTCGCCCGGCTCTCGTGATTTTGTCAACCAAGTTTTCTCTCGCTAAATTGCTAATCACGTATTCATTGAAATTAAAAATTATCCGGATAAATCAAAGCTCTTGTGGTATTGCTTCCGAATAAAAATTGTACTTAGGAAGGTGAAATGCAAGTGGATAAATTTAGTGGATACGAATCACGTATTCGTTGAAATTAAAAATTATCCGGATAAATCAAAGCCCTTGTAATATTGCTTGCGAATATATTTATACAGGACATATTTTATATAATTTAAATTTGTTTACCTTTGTTTACCTTTTTGTTTACCTTTTTTGACATGACAACCAAAGTGAATTTTTAAGTTTAAATAGTTTTAGGCGTATTCATGCACTATTCGCGGAATTATCTTATCAAATACCACACTAGCTTTGATTTCTATCCTGACAATTTTTAATTTCTGAACACTCATACGTGCTTTTAAAATTTGGCTCGAGAAAACTGTTGGTTAGACAAAATCACTCGAGAAATCTCGCTGACACTCGCCCGGCTTTCGTGATTTTGTCAACCAAGTTTTCTCTCGCTAAATTGCTAATCACGTATTCGTTGAAATTAAAAATTATCCGGATAAATCAAAGCCCTTGTAATATTGCTTGCGAATATATTTACACAGGACGTATTTTATATAATTTAAATTCAAATATAAAAGAAAAATCATAATTTTTAATCTCATTTACTTTATTTTAATGTAAATAAATGTCAGCAATTAGCTTTCGCAACCGAAATTCCAAAATCTGCGCATGGTGGCGCCACCCTATGTTGTGCACCATCTCAATTTAGTCATAAAATAGTAATATATCATTAAAATAAAAACCGATCTTAGCAGCAGTTGTCACATAAAAGTTCGATTTTGTAACATTTCAATAATTATTTAGATATTTTGGTTTTTGGGAAATTAGAGGAACGTTATTGTTAATTGCAAAAATGTAGCATTTCATGACTTGCATCCGCATTTCATAGATTAATTTGTGTTATTATCTCAATATAATAATAATTATCAAATTTATTGTTTTACTTCTCTGTTGATTGGGTTGTCTAAATTTGATGAATATTACATCAATGAATAATATAATAATTTATTTAATTACCTATGTTTTTGGTATATATGTTAATTTTCACTTTCCACATTTAAGTTAACTCCAACTTAATTATACTTAAAGTGTACTTATATTTTTTATTTAATAGCATCAAAAGGTTCTTTATTTATAATATTTTGTTATTAGTAAGGAACGGATTTGTATGTATTTTTGTATAATTTGATGACGATAATTCAATACCTGTATCTTTTAAGGATTCCATATTTTTTTGATTTGGATATTATGATATAATTTTTACGAAAAATGCTATGGCAAGCCTATAAGGCGACAGATTGCGAAATTACCAACAACGAAAAATGCAAAAATACATATAAATCCGTTCCTTAGTTATTACGTTATTAGTAATTTACCTTGATGACCTGCGATTCTTATGACAGGCAGACTTGCTTTTAAGTTAGTTAAGAGTTAGCTCTTTTCTTATTTTTGTTCACTTTTCTAAACAATCTAGTTGATGGACGCCAAACATCAATAAACCACTAAAAAAAGCAGTAGGAAATTATTGAAATTAAAGATGAAGAAAAGATAAAAATTTGTGATATTTATTAACTTAACCCATTAAGTACCAGCGTCCTCATTTGAGGACAGTAACTTATTGTAGGCATTAACAAAATATATAAGATTTATTCTTTGAACAAGAGTTTATGTCTCTTTTCGTAAAATATGCTTGGTGTACTTAATGGGTTAATACTCGTATTAACAATATAATTATTATCCAACTGAACTTTTCACTTACAATAAAGATATATCGATTCAGAATATTTTCAAAATAAAATCTGAGCTTGTTAATTAAGTAGGTCTCATATATTATGAACTGCATTCATGAGCATGACTGAAATTGCCAAGAAAACATTATACTTGAGTAAATTCATGTCAGAACTGGGTTTTGAAAATGCATGTAATAACATGCAAATCTTCACAGACAGTTCAATGGTACATCGATGAAGTTGTGTCACGTGGGTTCTGAAAATATAGTATCTATTAACAAAGGCAAAGTCTTTTGAGATGTTGAGAAGAGGATGTATTAGAAAGAAAACTTATTAGGTTTGTTCGTGCTAGTTACACTTTTTACACTTAAAGTGTAAATAGTGTAATTTACACTTGAACTTTTTCCCAAAAGTGTAGGTTTAACGCGAACGCAAAAAGTGTAACTCCTCCCCTTGAATTATGTAAATCAAAATTTAGATAATGGTGAGCAATAAAATAATTATAATTTTTACGATTTGCAATCATTTTCCTTAATTTTTACATAATTTAAATTTAAAATAATTTTATTTAAAATTTTTAATTTTAATTTAAAAAAATCGTAAATTGTTAATAATTAATAATAAATAAAATATTAAAGACAAGGTACTAGACATAAGACATTTTTAACATTTTATTTTTGGTAAATCTTATTTTTATTTCTTTAGGTTTGTATTTTTAAATTTCATTTATGAAAATCTAACAGCCAATCAAAATTAAGTGTAAAAAGTGTAAACGTTTACACCTGCTCCAGAGCAGGTGTAAAAAGTGTAGAAAAGTGTAAGAAAGTGTAGTTACACTTTCTAGCACGAACAGCGCGCTCTGCTAGCAGGAACAGAAAAGTGTACACTTTACACTAAAGTGTAAAAAGTGTAGCTAGCACGAACAAACCTATTCTAATTACCAGGCAAGTATATTAATAGTTACCCTCTTTATTGAAGATCCATTCATTCTACGATAACACAAATAATTCTAAGAAATGTATTAGATAAGCTTTTGGAAAGTTCCCAATTTGTTTTAATGAAACAATTTACCAGCAATTTTTAGTTTGGAATTAATATTTTCGCAGTAAAGTAAATAAAATCTAGTAAATTAAAGTAAATCTTGAATAAATTCTGTATTTTTTAAACTCAAATTTATAATAAACTTAAAAAGTATATATTAATTAACTAAAATTTTACGAGTAGCCTAAATATATTTTATATTCTGTTGTGTACTTTTTTGTATAAAGTTTAGTTCTCTACAAGGTAAGTTACGTATAATTTTATGTTATGCTTACCATTTTCTCATAGATTTCATGTCAAGTCGAACCGTACTTTTAAAATTTCCATTTTTGTTTTGTTCGAAAATTTAAAGTACTTATACGGACCACATTTCAGCTCCTTATGATTCGGGAAAGTTAGTTAGTAAATAAATAAGAAATTCAAGAAAACGCACTATCCTTATACCAGTTACGGGTATATTATCTAAAATAATAAATAATATAGGTAATATAAATGAAAGAGGTCGGCAGAATACACGTTTAAATTGAAATAAAATTTCTTTTGTTATTTTCAGTATTTAATATTATAAAAGCTTTAAATAACAAAAACAGCATGGATCGCTTTTCAACAATATTTTAAATATTTGAATGGATTACTAACTAGTACCTAGTACATAAAAAGTTCAAAGTTTGTACAGTACTGAAAAAGTGTCTTATAATCAAATGATTTTGAAAATAATATCAGTAAAGCTGTCATGCAAGGATCCAAAAATAGCATATTTCCCATAGAAATCTTTATAGAATAAATTTGTATATTCATTAAAAAAATAGTTCTTAGTATATGTGGCTTTGTTAAAAAGGTTATCCAAGAAAACGTTTGCATGTCCTAATGTTATTTGCTTGTACAACGTTACAACGTCTACAACGTTATTCTCAAGAAGAAAATATGTAACCGAACTGTATATTACTTGGATGATCGCTTAGTTTATTTTGATATTTTTTGCTTTGAGATTGTAGGTATTATCTTTTTCATATATAAATCCATTTTGTAATGGATTTATTATTTACTAATAGATAAATTAGCATTGGTGCGAAGCACTTTTAATTGGTATTTTGTATAATATGTAGTTGGAGTCCTATGTAGTAGTCCTATATTAATATGTATGTTCGAATTAGAAGCAATTCCTCAAAGTTGAATGCTAAATGCCTATAATATTGATTTTAAAATACAATAATTATACAAGGTGATTAACGAATATAAATATATTCCAAAAATTTTAAGAGCCGAATCTTTTAATAACAAATAATTTAATAAAAGGCAAGGTGGAATTCGGATGACCGCAACTCTTTCTTTTTATTAATTCAAAAAAATTATTAATAATCCTTTGTTCTTAAAAAAAACACTAAAAAATTGTCTGTAAACAACTATGAAACATGGCTTAAAATTATAGGTTGATTTTTAACTCACGATTATTTGGAAGTTTTTGGATCTTAAAGCGCATCAAATGACAATGCGCTATGTAATTTATTATATTTATAAATAAATAGACTAAAATATAGTATTCTTTGATTTAATTTATTATATTGAGGTTTTTAATATTTTTCCGTTGCAGAACTACAACATACCGTTCTTGACGTTGTAGTTATATTTAGTACTGTAATCTTTTAGGGTCAGTTATAAAAGCTCAGGTAAAAGGTGGGTAAAAGTTAAACCAGGATCAACTCACTGTTGATCCAATCAGAGTGCTCAAAGTCAAAGTTAACCCTGGTTCAACTTTGAACCGAGGTTTATCATCTGTTGTACAACTGACCCTTAAAGACATAGAACGACAGCGGGACATTTCTACAATATTGGCTTTTCATTTTTTTTATTTTATGAAAAATTCGTCAAAAAAATGTTTGAAATTGTTAATAAGAAAAACAACTGCCTCAAAAAATTTTACTCTGAAACATAATTATTGAAATTACCTTCCCACTGCATATAAACAATACTTCTTTTGTTTTACAAGGAAGTAATTACATATAGTAATAATAAACGGAATGAAAATATAGTTTTTAAAAACAACTTTTATTTCCAATTTATTTCTTATAGTAATTCACAAATCGAAATCTAAATGAATACTGAAACTAAAACTATTTTCTATTACAAAAATTACCCTATAATTAATCTAATCATAGAAATGAACATTCAACCCTTGATAAGAATGTGATAACCATATCTCATTCGAAAGGTTAACTTTCTCTTGACATAATTCGTCCCCCCTTAAGACAAAACGTCCTCGTTTTGTTGTTTCCGCTGATAATTCATTTCTTCTAATTCTTGAACTTCATTTTTAATTTTCGTACATTTATTAATTAATAACCTAATCTTAAATCTAAATATATAACATCCTATACTAATAATGCATGCAATAATCAAAAATAATGTGATGAACAAATGAGAAATCTGTACTACAGGGTGTAACAAATTTGTATTTATTAGAATTTCAGCTTCTTCTTTTAGTTCCTGGAAATCATCTAAGTGTTTTAATTGTAAATCCACACTTGACTCCGCTTTATATTCGTCTATTACTAACGGGTTATCGAATGTAAAATTACTATACACGTTTACAAATGTCTGTTCATTTATTATAATCGTACACTTTTGTTGTGAAGAAATCAAAACACTTTTCGCGAATTCAAAACTATTAACTTTGTTTTTGCACTCTTCTGTAACTCGCGAACTGTCTTTGCTTGATGCTAGAATTTTTCCTGAATTGAGTTGCGTGTAGAGCTGGTAATCATTTTTCACTATCGCGAAAGTACAGTTTTTAACTTTTGTAAATTCACACTTATGTTTTCGCGGTTTTTCTAAACACAATGTATGCTTCTCTATTGTCCTACATTGTTCTTCCGTCCAGTATTCTCCTCTCGCATTTTGCAGGTGATACTTGTACGGTGGAATCATCACTTTATTTTGCAAATCGGGTATTGGATAAATCTTTGTATATTGGAATAGTAATGGATCTAGGATTGGGATGTATAAAATACATGTAATAATATCTTTTGTGGAAATGACTTGAAATTTTGAAAACTCGAAAATTTTAAAAGCGTGAATATAATCTATTTCAATTAGCTCTGATTGTTTGTAGATTAATTTGAGGTGATTGATAATCTCAATTAATTCTGAGTGTGTTAATATTTCTAAATTCGTTGTTTCCGAAAATGCTAAGGTGATTGTTCTCTCGATAATCTGGAGTGTATTTAATAGTTTAAGACTAACAAAATTATAGTATTTTGACAGTTAATACTTCGTCGAGAGAATTGCTGATGTTATTTATCGCGTAAAAAGATGAATTTAGATTATCTTGAATCGTTTTGAGGTCTTTTGAATATCGATCTGTTATGTGATTTGCAAATGACGTATACCTGTTAACTTGATTTATGATATCGTCTTGATTGTTAAAAAGTAATTGTAAATCTTTGTTGATTTTAATTAGATCGTTATTGTCGGGATTACCTGTAACAAATTTTACCGCGGTTCCAAAAGCATCTATGAGTCCGCGTTTTTGTCTAGATGTGAATTTTTTCAATTGGTCTTCTACTAATTTGCAATTTACTATTAAAAGATTTGTTAATTGCCGCGCATGAAAGTTCGAGCTTTTTGTTTTCATAATTGTTGCTCCATTTAATAATTTGTAATAACTTAAATTTATGTCGCTTATATTAAAATAAAAATAAAATTTATGATAGTGATCTAATATTTTTGTAGGGCCTAGATCTTCTGGAAAATATCCGTTAACTTTAATCTTCTCTATTCGAAGGGCCTGGCTCTGATGGGTCAGTCCCAGGAACCTGCAATGGAAATACTTTTTTAATGCGTTTTACTTTTCTTACATTAATATTAGTTTTCCTTTTCGATTTTTCTCGAATTCCTTCAATTTTATTTTCGTTAATGGCAGTGATATTTACCTTATCAAAATATGGATCTGTTTTTCTGATTCTTTGCCGTTTAAAATATACCTCAGGTTCGTTAATTTCAATCCCTGATTCTTTATCTTTGTTTAGATTTTCTAAATTGCGTATGTTGTGTGGCGTCATCGGATTCGTATTCTTCGTTAAGAATATCGTCTAGATCCTCCGCGCGTAGATCCAAGTCGTCCTCGACGTTTGGTATTATAGACATGAGATCTAATTCCTTTTCCGTTAGTTCATTTACGTTTATTTCAATTCTCGATAACGCATCTGCTACTAAATTCTCCTTACCCTTTTTATAGTTAATAGTGTAGTCAAATTCTTCTAAGCGTAACCGCCATTTCGTTAAGCGCGAATTTGGGTCCTTATGAGAAAATAACCATGCGAGCGGTTTGTGATCTGTTTCGATGATAAAATTTTTGCCGTAAAGGTACGGTCTGAAATGTTTAGTGGTTTCCACAATTCCTAATAATTCGCGTTCTATAGTTGAATAGTTTTTTTCTGCGCTATTTAATGTTCTTGAGTAAAACGCGATTGGTCTATTGTCTTGAGAAAGTACCCCCCCTATGGCTACGTTTGAAGCATCTGTGGTTACGTGAAATATTTTCTTAAAATCCGGGTATGCTAATATTGGGGCGTTCGTGATTAATTCTTTGCATTTAAAGAATGCCTGCAAATATTCAAAATCTTTTGCGTCTATTTTTACTCCTTTCCTTAAACATTTTGTAAACGGTTGAACTATTTTCGCGAAATTTCTTATAAACCTTCTATAATAACCGATAAGTCCGAGGAACGATCGTATTTCTTTTACGCTAGTAGGTAAGGGATATTTTTGAATCGCTTCTATCTTTGATTCATTCCGTTTAATACCTTCGGCTGTTATAACGTGACCAAGAAAAGCTACTTCTTTCCTTAAGAATTCCGATTTATCCAATTGAACCTTTAGATTGTATTCTTTTAACGCTTTAAAAATGAGATTAATGTGAACCAAATGTTCATGGAGAGATTTTGAGAATATTACAATGTCATCCATGTACACAAAGCAAAATTTATATAAATACTCGCGTAAAATGTTATCCATGACCCTTTGAAATGTGCTTGGGGCGTTCTTTAGACCAAAAGGCATTCTAACATATTCCCAGTGACCGTTGTCAACAGAAAACGCGGTTTTTTCAATTGATTCTGGGTCTAATTCTACCTGGTGAAAACCTTGGGCTAAATCTAATGTTGAGAAATATTCGCATTTACCTAAATTGTCGAGAATTTCTTCGATTCTGGGAAGTGGATATTTATCTTCGATTGTTTTGTCGTTAAGTTTTCTAAAGTCTATAACCAACCGCCATTTCTTTTTTCCGCTCGCGTCTAATTTTTTTGGGACTATCCAAACGGGTGAACTGTATGGTGAAATACTGGGTCTAATGATTTTATTGTCCAGTAGGTTTTGTATTTGGTTTTGAATTTCTTTTTTTAAGTGATATGGGTACCGATACGATTTTGTAAATACAGGTTCAGAATCCGCTGTTCTGATTTTATGTTTTATTGCGTTAGTGAAGCTTAAATCGCAATTTTCGTCGTAGAACACGTCTTTGTAATTTTTACACAATTGAATAATTTTTTTCTTTTCCTCTTCGTTGAGGTGTTGCGTTCGAATAGCTTCTGAAATAATTAATTTAGCTTTTTGAGTGGTCGGTTGTGATTCTTCTACATTTATTATTGGATCAACGTCCATTTGTTGCATAAATTTAACTTCGATATTTTGTTCATTTTCAACTGGAATATTGCAAAATCCCTTCTTCGCGACCGCTATTGATTCGGGTATGTGGTAGTTTTTAATTTTGAATTCTGGGATAATTACTTCTCCCTCTTCAATATTTACCGGTATTCTTATAATATTATTAATAGTTTGTTTAAACGGTTTAAAGTTTTGTGGGTTTAATTCCATAAAAAATGGTATTTTAAAATTTTTTATTTCGAGCATTTGCGTTTTATAATTAATGACCGCCCCTAATTTCTTTAAATCATCGCTCGCGATTAACCCGTCGAATCTGTCATGCCATTTTACTACGTGAAATTTTATGTTATTAGTTACCCCATAATCTGACAATATCGGATAAGCTATGTTTTGATTATTTGTTATCGTTCTATCTAAACTCTTGACTGTAAATAATTTTCTAAAAAAGTAATTTTTAAAATTTGCATGAGCGGGTCCAGGATTCATGATTGAATTCGAGGCTCCACTGTCAATTAAAATTTTAAGATTTAATGTTGGAATTACCAAAAATGGTAACTTTGGCATGCTACTAATTGAATTTATATTTACTATTGGTGTTCCGAGGCTTCTAAGTAAAAATTTTCATTTTTCGCGTTTGATTCGTAATTCTCATTTTGCCGCGGTTCTCTTTGTTGAGAGAATTCTGGATTTTCTACATTATGTAGTTCTTCTGCAATGAAGTTAGCGGACCCCGTGTTTTTAAAATGATTATTATTATTAAAATTATTTGCGCGATTAAATGTTTTAAAATTATTTGAGCGACCGAATGTGTTTCGTGTCGAGATTGACATGGGCGTAGGTTCCGGTTCCGGTTTTCTATTATAATTTTGAGAATTGTTGGGCCCATTATATGCGGATACGACTCGAGACGGACCACGCTGATATTGCTGATTATTGTAACTTGAATTATTATGATTTGAATTATTGTAAATTGAATTATTATACCTTGCGTTAAAGTTATTATTAAAATTAGAATAAGGCCTCGGGGTATTATTAAAATTTGTATTAAAATTTGGGTAAAAATTTGAATTTTGACCTGTAGATTGAAAGTTCCCTTTGTTGAAGTTTTGATTATTAAATTGCGGCATGGTTTTATTAAAAGATTTGTTTGGTAACGCATGACGCTTACTTGGTGTTTTATTACGCATAAAATTTAAAAAGTCAATTTGTTGTTTTTGATTATCGTAATTTCTTAGCGACAACAGACAATCTTCTATAGATTGGTCCATTTGGTGGCTGATGTAAGTACGATAAGGCTCTAGTAATCCCGCTTTAAAGGTGTTTAACGCGCTATTTGAATACATCTCTAGTTTAAAATTTTTAATATCTGCATTTTGTTTCCTGATTGTAATATGTTCAATTAATTGTTGCAACTTAAATTTAATATTTTCATAATAATTTTCGTAAGTTTCATTTTGATTTTGAAAGCAAGTGGTTAAGTCATTTGCTAATAACGTTTCGTTTCGCGGATCCCCAAAACGGTTTAATAAAGCTTCTTTTACTTGACTTAAGGTAGTACAATTAGAGGCTACTAAAACGTCTCTCGCTGCACCCTCGAGTCGAGAACAGCAAATTTCGAACAATAAAACATTTGATAGACAATTTTCTTCGCCCGGAGTATTATTTCTAAACATATTGCAAAATTTGTCACATTGTAAAATAAAATATGATAGATTCCGATTACCTCCGTCATATTTAGGAATCATCTCCTTAGCAATATTTATTTCCGCAACGGTTGGACGAGACATTGTGATAATGTTTAAATTAGATAAATTAAACTTATTTAAATCAGAACTATTTGAACTTGCGTCTCGTTTTAATGGAGATCTATCGCGATTGATTTTTGACATAAGAATTTAAACATGTATTATATAAAATTTGGAGGAAGGAAATCAATTACTTACAAAATAAGTGTGATCGTCAGCATTCCTGATGATGGATTCCTCGTGGAAATTTGGTGAAGTTTCCTTGCGTCTATTGTGTTGAAGTTGTCCAGTTAGCGGATCTTCTTGCTGGTAGTACGTCCAATGGAATTTTCACTAATTGATTGTAGGTTCGTGGATATCCAATTAAGATTTTAATAAATCAACGATACTTCGATAGAACCGCTTGAATATCCTGTTCGCAGCGCCAGTAATAATAAACGGAATGAAAATATAGTTTTTAAAAACAACTTTTATTTCCAATTTATTTCTTATAGTAATTCACAAATCGAAATCTAAATGAATACTGAAACTAAAACTATTTTCTATTACAAAAATTACCCTATAATTAATCTAATCATAGAAATGAACATTCAACCCTTGATAAGAATGTGATAACCATATCTCATTCGAAAGGTTAACTTTCTCTTGACATAATTATATGTATACACAACATATTTTGGTTGGCTATTTTGATAGCCACCGACTTGAAAAAAAAATATTTTTTATGAATAAAGGGTATAAATATATATGTTACGGTCAATGACGTAAATTGGGCATTGACGTCAATGGCCGTTAATGGTGGGCAATGATGTAAATATTTTCATTTGACTATAATATTTAAGTCTTTGAGCCGTCAATGACGTTAATGGCCATAATAGATTGGGCAATGAAGATATTATTGAATAACTAATATAAAGAACAGCAAAATGGCTATCAAAATTTGACAGCCAATTGGCAAGTGATATTTAAGTACATATGTTGTATCAAAGAGTTGTATTCATTGTATTATAATATAATATAATCATTTATTAACAAAAATAATAAAAATTAAAAAATAATGAAATAAAATTTTTTAAATAAATTAATCATTTTTATTCTGGCACGGGAGTGACCCATGATGGCACTTAGAATTGCAAATTTCTTTGCTGGCCCGACACGCACATTTATTATTTTTACATCCACCCTTGCAATGACAACGCTTGTAACCGTGGCTTCCTAAAACACTGCTTTCAGCTGCTGCTTGTCCAAGAGTATTCTCATTTTCTTTGGTCGTATCACTAATATTTTCTAACAAAATTAACTTTTCAGTATTCTTTTACAGTTAGTATTAATTTGCAAAATCACATTTAATATATTACTTTCAGATGGAATCTATAGAATAATAATTTCATCATTGCCCACTCTGTATTGGGCATTGACGTCATTGCCCGGACAATGATGTAAAAACCATACGTGAAATTTTAAATGTCAACAATGACCAAAATACATGGTCATTGACGTCAATGGCCGGTCAATGACGTTAATGCCCAACTAAGCTGGGCATTGGCGTTATTGTCCGGCCATTAACGTTAATGGCCGAATTATCAACATTGACCGTAACATATACATTATATATTTTTTTATTACTTTTACAAAAATCATTCATTAAAGGGTTAATAAATTATTAAAAATAATTGTTTGGAATTGTTCCATTTATTTGTGCTTTGATGTTTTTTGAGCGTTCATCTGTACTTGCGCTCACATTTTTCTTGCGCAGGCTTTGTGCGCCTCCACGCATTCTCAAGTCAGTATGCTATGAAAACTCAGCGAACTCAGTCGTTCGAGGGCTGCTCAAACCTAGCTAATAAATAAATATTTTCTATGTGTAACAAGGTCTTTTATTTGTTAGTAATAAATCTTAAGCAAATACAGTCGACTCATCGTCAGAACTAACAAACCAGCAGATCCTACCAATAGGATCTAACAATAATAATTAATTACAATTTGTTTTGTAATACCATTACTAGACTCTCCCAAGTTAGATATTGAGGTGTTCTGATTCAGTTTTCTAATATTAGGATTGTAAGTTAAAACTTCGAATTCATGAAAATGTTGAACATGACCATTTTTAGTTGTATGCAGTACCGCTCGGTTGGCTGCAAGTGCAACATTCCTACCGAATGTAATTTTTCCTACGGTATATTCACCATCCACAACTTTTCTTCCTAGGTACAATAAATTTGTTCGTTCGAAACCACCGTCAATTTTACCCTGAACATTTTGTATAAATCCATTTCCAGTTTTAAGCCATTGCATTTGTTCGGGATGGCTTGTACATAATATCTGTTTTAGTTGAAATAGATGAACTGAATATATATTATTAAAAACTTACTTTCACATTTTGGTTTTCATTTGCAATATTTTCACGAATACCCAATTCGTAGAAGACTAGCTGCACGAAAGGATCAATTCTTGCTGGAATCAGTTGAGACTCGTGGAGTACTTGACCTATGTATAATGTTCTGTTGTCATTGGTATAAGCAGCTTCAAAAGCATCTTTGTAAATAACTCCTTTGTAGTCTCTCCAATAATATCCTGGTAGAAAATTATACATACTTAATATCTAAACCAGAAACTTAGTAATATAAATTCTACACTTACCTTCCACATCACAAGAAGATGTTACGCTATGGCTAATAATAGTGTACAATAACAACACAATTTTTGAAAAGCAAAAAAAATACATTTAATAATAATCTGAGTTGTATCTATTACATCCACACAAGACAACACAATATGCAATTTATAATATTATGATAACTTATAATATGAACCAGAACCAGTTTTAGTTGATATTTTTATTATAGTGCAAAAGATTAGATTAAGTATATGTAAACCGCAATTAGTGGGGAAGAATACAATACCGAAAACAAATATTTTAGTATGTCATATTGGAAATCCCGTATTATAAAAATCTGGAATTATTGAACAATCATATTATATTTAACCTTCAACTAATAATCTTAGTTTTTGAATTTCGCAAGGTGATCTTGATTAGAGTAAATTGGGTAAATATGCCGCGCTGGGTAATATGCCACACTTCGGTATTTCTCGTGTAGTTCTACTAAATAGCACAGAAGTGAGTGAAACTCGAAAGTGAACACTCGTCATAGTGTTTAAACTTTGTTGTAATCAAATTTTTTTTGCTTTTGTGGTTGAAATCAACATTTTACTGCCAACTGAGTTAATAAAGTTTTTTTAACACTTTATTAATGTGTTTGTAAATATTGCGATAAAACACGTAGGGCGTATAAAGCCAGCAGACGTGGGAAACTTCCACGGTCCTAAAATCGAATTTGAGCTGTTAAATAAAAATAAATAAATCAAAGTAAAATTTGTAAAACTTTAATTCAAGAATAACTTTACAATCCGAAATATATAGAAATATAGCACACCAAATTTTATAGTTAAACTAACAAGCAAAAATTAGAAACCAAAAATGTGTATAAAACAAAAATATTGCTAACAGTGCGCGCGTGCGGACGAACTTTTGATAAAAAATCGCGTTATCAAATAACACGCAAAAATGTGAAAAATTGAAAAAGAAACAATTGAATTGTCTGTGCAACAGATGTATAAAAGATAACAAGATAAATAATTTAGTTTGCGACGGAATCCCAACGAGGAAGGTCGTTTTTTTTTAGTTCGTGATTGAACCCCAAAAAGGGAAAATCGTGTCTAGTTAATCATAGCTCTTGAAAAAGATTGCGTGAATGTGTGTGCTTTGAAACAACCATAGCATACACCAAGTAAATCAAAATTAAAATATTTGGATCCAAGAAGAATAAATTAAATTTTTGGACGAGAACCAGCGGCCCATAATCTGGAACAACAATTTGGAACTGGAATAGAAAATCATTTTGGAACTGAAAATGACAGTTCTTCTTTAACGTGGGAGACAGAAGAGGTACCCAAAACCCATTTAAAATCACCACAAAGACAGAAGTTCAGGTTTGCATAAAAATTACTTTTAAAGTGCTCGCGATTTAAGCGGAATCGTATTCGGTTCGGAATAACGATGCGTCACTGCCAATATTTGTAAATCAAAGATAAATTTTGTAATTCAATTGTTTTGTTTAATAAAAATAAAATTTCCATTCATTCAATAAGTGGGATATTTTTTTTTAATTAAAGAGATTTAAAGAGTCACATCCATTAGATATTTTACTACCTTACCTCAAAGAGTTCAAAATAGAGAAAGTATACACGAATTTAGGTTCTTCACCGAGTCGTAGCAATATGTATTCATGTAATATTTACACCGTTTTTAATGTTCCGGCATCAAATACGATTCATAACCTTACATTTTTCATAAAAATACACAGACGTAATGTACGCCAAGATTTCGTAAAAACGTTATAAATCATGAAGTGCCGTATGGGATAATACGGAATGGGACGTTTCGCCGTCGCCCATTTCGCCGTGGCCCGTTTCGCCGTCGTTAATTAAAAAATATAAATCAAAAGTTACAATTAAAGTTTTATTAAATTATATATAAAATTAAATAAAAAAATTAAATTTTGATTTAAAAATGTAACATAAATTGGGGGAAAACGAACATGAAAATGGCTGTTTTTAAGTTGTAGATTGGATCGTACATCAAATAATGGCTTAACATTTTTATTTATTGATAAGACATCAAACGCTGTAAAACGAATGTTTTTCCATTTGATGTGCTTCACTAACCAGCAAGATCGGAAGGATTGTTAGCATCAACTTATTTTACCACTACTTTACCATTGGAACGTACTCTTCCTATGTAAGAGATCCATCCATACATAATAGATGAATGTTCTAAAAGCTATATATTTTCCTTGGAACTAGAAGTACTTCAATTAAAGATTGTCCTATGTAAATTGGGTCGCCATTAATATTGCAACTCCTGGAAATGCGTCGTCAGGAACTTTTCCATAGTAATCCCTCCAATAATATCCTGTGTAAAGAAATTAGTTTAGGTGTGACGAAGCTGATAATGTGGACGAACGGTTTATAGAAGATTCCAAAGTCAAGAAAACAAATATTTTTTTATATAAACTTTTAAAAAAGTTTGATAGAAACTTTAAATGCAATAATAAAAATATTATATTTTAATTAAATTCAAATCCGCATGATTACTGAAACCCTGGGTGATATTCCACACTGCAACTCCGGACTTGGACTCCGACGAAATGCCAAATTAAAATACTAGACTTAAATTAATTGCAGTTATTGTATATTGCGTGTCTTATTTTTCCGACTGCCTTTTCCAGGCGCAATTATTGCCAAGGTACAGTTTGAGGGAGCAAGACTGATTTACTTCAGTAAATCAGTATCACACAGGTTACTATTACATCGTTTCCTTTTGTAGTATATTTCCCTCGATATCTGCTAATCTATGAAGTTAACTGAAAAAGTTAATAAGACCACATTTGTAGAAAATTTAACGAATTTTAATTTTGAACAGGGTAATATTTGTTGTATCTTACATCATATTCGAGATATTTGATAAAAACTGTAGAAATGTACGATTTTTACTCCTTCCTCTCTTCACCCTCAATAAAACCCGACGCTCTAGAGCGGTAGACTTTTTAGTACCTATAGAGTAACGGGTAATGAACAATCAAATCTTTTGTTTTTTTTTGGTGTTCTTTAGTCTGATAATTGTCGGAATGGAACGTTTTGCCGTTGCCGTTTTACCGTCGCCCATTTCGTCGTCGTTAATTAAAACAATATAAATCAAAAGTTACAATTAAAGTTTCATTAAATTATATATAAAATGAAATAAAAAAATTAATAAGGATACAAATTAAATTAAAAAAATATAGTTTAATTTAATTTAAAAAAAATATAAAAAGTATAACTTAAAAAAAGAAGTACTTATTACCCCATTTGGTTATTGTGAGCTATACCACGGAGGTATTCCGCTAAGTCATCGTCATCCGCGTCCCTGTATTTTTTTCAATTTTTTAGGAGGTTCTATTCCAGCTACAAGCCGTTCGTTATAAATATCCCGGCTTTTTTGAGCTGATTGAAGACCGTCGATGAATCTCCATAATGTAGGATGCTCAACGCCTAATTCAGTTTGTAGCCTGTGATGGGCTGCTGCGGCATGGTTATTTGTACGATCTTCGAAATTCAGTGTTCTCTCACGCAAATTCCACATATCAAATTAGAATATCGCATCCCGCTGACCATTTCCTCTTCGGTTTGGTCTTCTAACTTAAGAGTCTTCAAACCATTCTAACAGACGCTGCAATGCTGGACCCAAAATAGCGGGTCCCAAACTAACAAACCCAAACTACCATACTGTTCTATTATTTTTACCAACTTTAACATTCCCAAGCAATAATTTATTTGATTGATTCTATAGCTTATATACAGGGTGTCACACTCTTCTCAGAAAAATATTTTAGGAATTTGTTTTTTAAATTCAAACCCTCAAGGGTTTTTTTATTTCTGCTTTTCTAATTTTTAATTTTCCATATCCCCGAAAATATTAATTTTTTCAGTCAAAATGTTATTGTTTTTTTTATAACTTTTGAGTTATAGATTAAAGTAAAAAAAACTTCGAAACTTCATCGGCGAAATGGGCGACGGCGAAACGGCAACGGCGAAACGACGACGGCGAAATGTCCTAGACCGAATAATTGTACTGTACTAAACCCCAAGTTAGTTTGGGTCACTTATTTGGTGCGTTATTGTTGCATGATCCTCTTGTTCTGTTCGATGAATTTTAGGAATTGGTATCAATTTTTATTTAAAAAAAGAGAAAAAGACTCATTAAGTCGAGTATGATAGTAAGATCTTTTTTTTTTCAGATTTTTGTTTCTATTTAATAAGAAAATTCAAAGTTAAGAACAAATAATATTAAACTTTTAAAATTCAAAGAGTTTTGATTTAAATTATAACAGCCGTGCAAGGCTTAGTAATATTATTTTAAACAAAAAACGAATGAAAGTGAAATTAATTTCTTATTTTGAGCAAGACTTCAATAAATATAAAATTGGTGATTGCCAAGTATACCTATAAACATAAAACTTTCCTGAAAATCTGATAAGTGTTACATCAAAAATTTGTTAATTTGTGCAATTACTTAAGTTTGTTTACGACATTTTTATCTGCAACTGATGGTAAGCAAAACTTTCCGTGAGAAATGAATTTTTTACTAATTAACCAACAGTAACCATCTTACGGCGCGGCGCCGGCGCGGCGTTCTGAATCTCATTTTGGTAAAATATATTTAGTTTTTGTCTTTTTAAATACTAAAAGGGTTTCGAAACAATTTGAATTGTGGAGACAATGTCAGAATTAATATACCTTTTTGTATTATTTACTTTTTGGATATGGTAACAAGACAATTAGTTTTGTTAGACAATTAGTGAAGTCTATATTGCTATTTTGTATAGTTTATACATATTTGTTCAAGTTTTTCCAACGAATATCCGAATCAATGTCATTCAGAATATTGTTTTGACTTGTATTTTCATCATAAAAATATAGTTTAAAAAGTTATTTCAAAATTAATCTCAGAAGAATATAAAAAAATTAATGAAAAGATTAAAATGGAATTTGTTCGTAAGAAAGTTATAATATTAAAGATTTACAGATAATATTATTTTACCGAGCTCAGAATTAAAGCCTGGTTACACAGCGCGAGCTAGCATCCGAACTGACCTAATCAGTTACTGCAGTACAGCTACTCGTACCGTGTGAGTTACTGTCATGTGCAAGTCGGTCAGTACCTCACATCCGAGTTACTACAACATTTTTTGATTATAATCGCCTCTCGCCTTCTTCCACCACGTCACAAGCAGCAGTTCGTACACGGAAAAAATTACTTGGTTCAAATAAGTACCATTTGAATCAAGAAATTCTCTGTTTTCAATAGCCGCACGCAAATATTTCTTTTTTGTAAGAAAAAAATATTCTTAATTAAGTTTTCTTGGATCATACAAGTATATTCTTAAATGAAGTAGTTAAAAATTTATTTGATTTAAAAAAAATCTCTTTGAATAAAGAAGTTCTGTTCTATTCACTAAATTACTCCGAAATATTTGGGTTTTTGTATATTATGTTGTAACCAAAGAGTGGGTGTCCTAGTATTATGGCATCATCTGTTGGACTTCTCGCGGGATATTATATATTTTATATAAAACTTCGTCCGGTGTGGGGTTCAAACTTAGGTTTTCCAGCTGCGAAATCGTGGGATGAGTACAATTACCATTTGACTATACTAGTCAAACTGTTAAGTGTGTAGTTAAGTTACTTAGATTAAGAATATATTAATATTGATGCATTTAGAAAATAGAGTTCTTCGTTAAAATGAAATTTTCTTGCATCGAAATAATATTTTAAGTAAAAAATATTCTTGCTGGAAGAAATCTGATATTTTTAATACAAGCATATTTTATTGCGCGAAGAAATTATATTTTTAAATGAAATAAATAATTTCAAGAAAATATTTATTCTTCATTTAAGAAATCTTTTTTTTCCGTGTATCCGACTCGGACGTCAACTTCCCCACGGTATTGCAAAATGACAGTATATAGTATTGTATGCGTTGCCTAAATCCTTCTCATTTTCTTCTTTTTTTGTACCTTACTTTTTTTATAGCCGCCTTTGTTACGGTAGAGACATTGTAGGATAAGCTACTGAAAAGTTGCGAGTACACACGTGCAGTAGCTGTCTACTTTCACGCCAGTAGCTCGCACTTGCTGACCTGCCAGTGACAGCTGCTACTGCAGTAGCTAGACAGTTGCTTGTCTTTCAATGTTGTCGTAAAATACACCACTGATCACAGTTCATACTGTAACAAAGGCGGTTTCAAAAATACTTGGCTCTGAAATATTTCGAACTGAAAGTAATGTACAAAACAGAAAGAAAAAAAGAAGAATTGGATGCTAAGAAAAGGGGCAAGGCATACACTATACTGTTATTTCTCAATTCCGTAGGTTGACGTCCGAGTTGCATACAAAGTGCTGCTTGAGCATGGTGGGGGAAGGCAAGAAGCGATTAAAATCAAAAAATGTTGTAGTAATTCGGATACGAGGTACTGACCGACTCGCGTATGACTGTAACTCATACGGTACGAGTAGCTGTACTGCAGTAACTGACTAGGTCAGCTTTGATGCTAACTCGCACTGTTTAACCAGGCCATAAAATATGCTTTATTATAAATTCTAAATTGCTTTTATTGAAAAACCAATAACAATATCTTCCTGTATTTAAAAGGTAAATGCGGAAAGTGTTCTATTCATTTAAACATTTACGGTTAAATTCACAAATATTTATATATTTTGTGTTAGGGTAAAAGATACACTTTGCTATCGGCTTTTAAGGAAAATTATTTAAAATTTTCTTTTTTAATTTGTACGACTAATTTTAATAATCTTTAGATTTTTAATTATTGTTCATTATAATTATTGTTGACATTATTGTTCAAATGGCCAATAATTCTATCGTTTACCCTATTTATTGTAACCCAGCATTTCTTCAATATCTCATAATTATTTTTGATAATCCTCTCTTTGAAAGTTCTGATAATATCACTTCTACGAAGGTTGTCGATTGAATAATTCTAAAGATTGATTAATAATTCAGTAAAATTAAAAAGTGTTAATCTTATTGGAACTTTATGTAAACTATTAATTTTTTAATTGAAAATATTTTTATTTAATTAGTATATATGATGTAATATCATTTCAGAATTTCGTTAGTTTGCTTGTAAGATACATATGTATATATGCAACTGGTGCATACTTATGGATTTCATAAATTCATTCAAGACCTACCTGTACATTATACTCGTAATATATTATATTTATGTCATGTAATTTATAAGTACGTACCTTATATTGAAGATTTTTCAATTGTTTTTGATTCAAATAAAAATATCTTTCACAAACACAGCTACATATTAGTTATACATACATACATACTTTTAGAAGCAACATATTCTACAGTATATTAAACCTCCTCCACATGCTATTGTAAGTTTATAATGATTAACATATTTTATTTTTTTTCCAATTTTGTAGTAAATCTGAAGTATTATTCAATAACAAGCAACGTCTTTATGTAAAATGTATTAATAAATTAATTATTATTATAAAATATGTTTGAATAGACATTAAAGCTGATTTGAATATCCATGTAACCTTGTTGAGTTCCGCGACTGTCGAAGTTTATTTAGCTCATTTCAAAAACTTCTGAACAGATTGACTTAACTAATTACGGAAATATGGACGGAAATAATTTTTGAATAACTCTTATAACGTAATTTGCGTAGTAATAAAACGTTATGTTTCGAGTATTTTTTTATTTACAATGCTTTTAATAAAACATCAAGCTTATCAATTTAAATTAATTAATGATAAATATTAACTTCAGTATAAATAATATAAAATGTAAAAAAAACATTAGTTAAAACATTTTTATTCTCGAGGTACATAGTGCAGTGGAACGTTGGTAAAAAATAATTTTAACCCGACTTCCTTTTCTAACACTTTAAATTTACCACGGCTAGCTCTTAATAGACGGTTGCGGAAACTATCAGTAGTCGGTTCCTTCGAAGTCAATTTAAATTTCTAAATATCTAAAGATAACAACAATATTCCTTTCAAATATTCTCAATTAACTTTAAATTCAAATTAACTTTAAAATAAATTTTAAAGTTTCAATAAAATGGTAACGCTGATTGTAAGCACGGCTTATCATCCAGGTGCCCGCCGTTCAAACAAATTGTAATTTTCTCTTTTAAATTTCAATAATTTATTAAACTTTCCAGAAACCAATTATTATTGCATCTCAAACATCCAATCATCAAGTCCGTTCAATCACTGATTAAGGGATTCACTTTAATGATCCAAATATCCAATCTCGTCCAAATTTTGAACAATTTCCAAAAAATAAAAAAATAATTTCCAAAATAACTACTCACGAAATTCCATTTCTTTATTCTCAGAAGTAATCACAAAAGAAAAATCCCAAACTAGGGACGTAAATTTACAAATTTTTGAAGAGACCTGCAAACCTACGCCTGCTCACCTCTGCGAACAAACTTGGAAAGGACGAAACGTCCTTCTTCTCGTGCCAACCTCCACATTCTTGATTAGAACAGCGCAAAAATTCAAAAACTTAGATATATTTACAAAAATTACAACAAATTAGTTACAAATTAAAATAAAAAATAAACCATCAAAATCCCATATTTACAAACTTAAAATATCAAACAAAAACTTAAAATTTGAAAAATTTTCATAGAAAAAATTTTCATTTCTTCCAATTTGATCGAAATCCTCAAAATGATGATTTGGTAACACTACGATAGTGATAAAATAATTTAAAGTTCAGATCAAACAAGAATCCCAGGATATTAAAACTAACGCGAAAAACGTAAAAATAAAGTAAAAATAAATAAATAACCTTTGCCGAACATTTTCCTATTAAAAATATTAAAAAATAAAGTAAAGCACATAGAAAACTTCTGCGCAACGGAAAGTATCACAAAAAAATATCCTTATTTTTAATCCCGGAAAATTACACCTGGTTGTTTTCATTTATAGACTAATCAGTTCCTTGCCAGTGATATCGAAAGATTCGAGAGATTAACTGCTACAACAGAGAATTCAACCTGTATTAACCGTAAGAAAAAATAGCAATACTATGCTTGCGGTTTAATTTATTTATATGGGTAGCAAATTAATTCGTGGGTAGATAGGTGACACTACTTCAGTATGTCAATCCAGTCATGCAGTTAAATTAAATTTTTTGAAAAATGTCGTATTCTGTTTTTACGACGAGGCTAATTTTTTATTAGCAAAAGCAAAAGGTTTGCTTTATTGACCTTATTTCTAGGACACTATTCCTATACGTTTGTGTTATTCAAAGATAATTTAGTTCCAAAATAAATTGTCGGTCACGGTTGCATAGTTAAATTTCAATACTTACTTGTACATTTAATTTTATTTTTACCGAAGCGGCATCGGCATCTATAAACGAATAGTAAAACTTAAGTTCTAAATATCTACAATTTTATGTTACTAATGCCTGTATTCACCAACTACAAATAGCACCATTTGTCGAATAAAATGACATTATCACAATGCAAAACAATGCAAAATTTTGTTTTTATTCGACAAATAGTGCTATTTGTAGTTGGTGATTGTACGAGTCACAGTCATCGCATCCTCTAATCTTAATTTCAAAATTGAATAATTTTAGAAAAATATATGTGCCCCCTTTTTTCAAAAACTAAATTTATTTTTTTGTATTGTGTTGTATTCACTTTGTATTGAATTGTATCTTAAATTTATTTTTAATTTTTTTATTAAGCATTAAATTAAAAATCGCCAAACATTTCACGCTAGCTTTAAAGTTAAACATAGCTCCTGATTGTCTTGACTTCTGGCTGTCTTCTATAGAAGATCAGTCGAAGTTACTATTACTGTGAGCATATTATTTGTTTTATATCTGAGGTAGCTTGCTAGGCTCGTCTCAGATATGCCCGTAACCCTGGTTTTTTTGTTGATGAGGGCAAATCATCAACCCAGGGGGACCGCCGGCTTTACGTGCTCTCCCAAAATACTTCAAACTATTTTTTAATTAAAATTAATTACACTTAAGATGTAAATTTTTGACAATACAAACAATACAAGTTAAATACAATAGAACAAAATTATTTCAAAACTTTCAAAAAAGTGGGGAATTTTTTTTTTTATTTTTTTTTTTATTTTAATTGAGGATGATTATAATATAATCAAAACTAGTCGACGTATCGAGTTGTTTGATATGTACTGCTCCCCTTAATACCCAAGATTTCCCTTCTTGTTGTAATTTTATGCTTCGTGAAATGAAAAAAAAATTTACGATACAATCCAATACAAAGTGAATACAACAACCTGCAAAAGAATTTTTGTAGTTTTTGCAAAGTGGGGAGGCTAAATTCACGCACGTGAAAAATATAGAAGATTTTTCATAGAATCTACAAAATATTCATTTAATAAATTAAAAATTTGCGTGTATTTGTTAATTATGTAAGTTTTGCATAGATTACAATTTCTATAAAATACTATATAATGTTTGTTGTTTTATTGTAAGTTTTACAATTAGCAGCGTAGCGGTGTCAAAAGTAACACCTACAGTGCTAATATTAAATTACATTAGTATATAAAGAGTTTGGGCAAGTTAACACACTGTTCAGTTTGTAATTCACATATTCACATTGTGAACAATAATATTTAATTAAAAAATTCCATAAAAATTTGTAGTAAATTTTTTTTAGACAGGTTTCTTTGGCAGATTTTACAGGTTTGATTTCTGAGATTTATCATCTATAGTAGAATATTTTATTCACCTAATGTCTACCTGCCGGTTTCAGGTATCACTAAAATAGTAAAATTCACCGGAAGCTGTATCAACCCTATAATATATCGCAATGTTATTTTCTTTCTTTTAAGGTGGGAATTGCATTTTTCATTTCAAAATTTTTATATTTTCTAAATAATATATTAAATATTTTTTAAAATATTTAGTTTCGAGATATCGACAATCTCTTTTATGCTTCGTTAGTTGTTTAACCATCCACAATTGCAGCGAATGAAAATCTGAAGCAATCTTGTAAATATGAAAATCTGACATACAAACATTTATGTTGTCATTCCCCCCTTAAATTTTCTTTAATACTTAACCAAATTTACTCAGAGTTTCAATAATTCAAAATTCAATTTTATTTTTTTGTTTTGCTGATCTTGATTATCAAATGTTATCCTGTATAGTACATTAATATATTATTATAAAATATCCAAAACTATTACTATTTATTATATTATTATGGAACTAATCATAGCCGTAAATTATGATTAATTATAAATAATAAAATTAAAATTTAAAGATATTGTCAGAAGCGTTATATAAAGTTTCAAAAGCTGTAAATTTACCAAAGTTATCCAGAGGCGGATCTACCACAAAGGTGATTTGTAACTTCTTATCGAGTGCTGATTTCATGAAAAACATTTGTAGTACCTATTTGTTTATTATTATTTAGATCATACAATAAATTATTGTTTTTCTAAAAAAAATTAGAAAAACTATAAAAGTTTTGAAAAACATTTTTTATTTAAAGCAAAAAGATGGCGGGCGGCAGCAAAGTACTTTTAGTACTAAACCGATGCATTAACTTGAATAAACGAATTTTTACTTTTTCACCAAAAAATACATCACGTTTCCTACAATCCTAAATCAAACATTAACTTCTAATACAACAATATACTATTTATTATTTTAAAATATTAAATAAATTTATTCGCGTTGTAAAAATCTGATGGCTTCCGAATATTTAACTTATTTTTAGTAGAGATATTACATAATATTTATATTATCTACTAGTAGATATACGGAAAACTTTGAAACTCTCCTGGTAGCAGATGATTAAATTTTTGCTGAATATTAGTAATTGCATAATATTAAAGAGGTAGATACTTCAAAGATACGCTGGACTACTTGTGTAGTTAATATTAAAACTTGTTGGTTAACTGCAAAGGGTGTCTAGAAATTGTTCTTTGCAAAGAGTTTCTGTCGTAGATCCATTTTCCACCAGATGAACATTTACATTTGAAGACTTTCTTTGGTCTCGATTAATCTAGCCCTCTTTGAAGTGCACGTTTCCTATTACATCAATAACAAATGCAATTAAAACTGCACTTGCTATAATTACGTCAGTTCTTATTCCGAGTTAATTCACTATTTCAATGCATTATTTATTCGTGCAGATAACCGAGTAAATATGATGATTTATTTTATGATTCTGATGAATAAGAAGGTATTTACCGTTACACAAAATTAAATTTATTATTAACAATTTTAGACTGGCTATTACTGACACAGTGGCCATTTCTGATAAATTCATCTTAATAATTGATGATTATTGTTGTGAGAAGGAGAAAGTTTACCACTCTGATTTAAATTAAACTTGTAATTTCAGAAAACTTACTATTAACTAAAATGTTATTACTCCAAGGTGAACTGAAATCTTATTCTTGTTTTTTTAATTCATTTTAGGCAACCAAAAACTTGACCCGATTAAAGTTCATTTGATCAAATTCAACTTTAGTAGTAGAAGTAGCACCGGCACAAAGACCGTCTAGCCTAGCTATAGTAAATTAATTTCATTATCATCAAGAAGTATAATTTTTAAAGAGTTTATTGCCTCTTATAAGGACCTTGACGCTAATTTATGTAAATATCCTTGTATAATTATAATCACTCACCACATTTGCAAAATCTTAATTGCAAAATACCGAATAGAATCTGTAAAATCTAAAAAACCATTCTTATGTACACTTCGAATCCGTATATCATAATTTTCTATTTAAAATGCACATTTTAACTGTGGGTACCTATCTGTTGATTTGACGTTTTTCAAGTTTATGCATCATCGATGCATGTTGTTTTTAAATGGTAATCTTTTTTTTTGTTATTTAATCGAGTTGACTCGATTACATCATAATTTCAAGAAAAAAGCAAAAGTACAGGTGGCATCCGTTTTTTTCCTTCCCTTTTTTCAAGTTTTGTATTTTTGTATTTAGTATATTGACACTTCATAGGCATAACTATCACTTTAAATTTTTTTCAGTAGGTAATAAAACTTAAATAAATTATTCTGACACTTCATAGAGGCCAATAAGCGTAACCATCAATATTCTTAAAATTAATTATGCATATTTCTGGGGTCCAAATGTTATATCCTCATTTTCCGTCATTGGCGTAACCAGAAATGTTAATTAAATGCATAAAATATGCAAAAAAATGCAAAATTGAATAATTTATTTAGTTTTTAATACATCTCCAAAAAATGTAAACTTATGGTTACACCTATTAGCTTTGATTGAAATTTACATATTTTATGCATTCAATTCACATTTCTGGTTATGCCAATGACAGAAAATGAGGGTTACAACATTTGGAATCTAGAAATATGCCTAACTCAATTTTTAAAAATTTTGATGGTTATACGAGTACCTATCAACCTATGAAGTGTCGATATGTAAAGGTACTACCTACTATACATAACATACATTTTTATATTTTTCTTAAAAATCTTACACTTGAAAAATAGCCTGAAACGTGGGATAACCGCAGTAATTGTTTACTTAAACCTAATAATTTAATAATCTTTGATTAATATAGTAAACATCAACAATATTAAAAATTTTGGAATATAATACGGACTATCTTTATAACGAAAATACATTTTCAATTTTATGAATTTTAGAATTTGAAATACATACATAAACTGCAAGACTATACTAAAAGTAAATAGGCAATACTAATTATTACCATAACACAATTTATGGGAAATTATTGACTAACACAAAAGTTGAATAACAAGTTGAAAGACGTAAATTTATTCTAAATTAAAGCAATTACAAGTTTACGTAAGTGCTTGATAATAATTACTCACATTATTGGAATTACGTACATTATTGAATCTGAATTAGGTACAACCGAAACAATTATTGATCATAATATTAGATTAATCCTAAAATAATAATAATCAATAAGTTAGTAGTTATGATGAATTTTTTTTCATTTCTTACAAAATTTAAAAAATTAATGGTTACAATATTTTTTTTGTAAATTTTTATTTTTTATGAGCTAAGGTTATCGAACAAGAAATCAAGGTAATTGAGAAAATGAGGTATAAAGTAAAAGGTCAATAAAATCCAGTTCAACTAAGTAACTACTTTTAAGTACTTGTGTTATAGAAAACAATTATTTGAGTTCACCAGATAAAATGAACGCATGTTGACTTACATACATGTCATACAAGAGTTTGTGTTTTAGTTTTTAAATTTTAATAAATTAATAAAACGTTAAGTCAATAATATAGTAAACGATGGATTTACAACTGAATAAGTGCACCGATGTTCAAAAAAATGCTATTTTTGAATTGAAAAATACGAGTGAAGCTCATATGGAAGAAAATGTAAAAATCATACTGAATTGGGTTAAAACACAACCGCATATTCCTGAAATTCCAGGTTGGTAAAATATTAATAAAAGATTTATATAGCTTGATTAAATTTTACTAAGTTTTGAAATTAAAAGGTCATTCTGCTATTCAAAGTATATCAAAAGAATTTGTGTGTAATTGATTTTTTAAGTAACTAAGGAACTCAGAACCATTATATATTTTGAAATTATATTTTAACTTTGACAACTTAATTATTTCATTATGTACCAAAAAAACAACAAAAACCAATTCTGGTCTATATTTTCAGAAACAGCTGTTATAGAAAGATTTTTGTTGATAAATTCATTCAATTTGGAGAAAGTAAAAAAGAGAATTAGTTTTTACTATATTATTCGTTCGATAATTCCTGATGTTTTTCTTGTTCATCCGAAACAACCAAAACTATTAAACTGCATGAAAGTATTGTAAGTATAAATACTTATTTTGTATATTTATACCGATATTTCTATATCCCGAAGCCCAAGTTATCAATATCCAGTTATCTTTAACCAAAGGATTAAACAAAATTCTTTGCAATACAATATAAAATTCATCATTAGGTTACAGACAACTCGAGATTGATAAATTGGACCATAGTTAAACTTAGCTGAAGACATTTAGCTTTATGTTTGATCAAATAATATAGTTTAAGATTACTAAACTATTATGAAGTTTATAAATTGAGAAAACTATTAGAATGAGTATAATAAACAATGTGCAAAGCTAGGTTTCTATACAGCTATAACCTTGTGTAATTTATCAAATATTAATTAGATTTCCATTTTAAACATACTGAATTTAATAATTCGGTTTTCATCGTTTTGACTGGCAAATAACCAATATTGCATAAGTTGTTAATTTTTAATTACAAAAATAATTTACAAGTTTAATTTACAAAAATATAAAAGTATAAAACTCCAATTTTTACTGACGTAAATTAAATGTAATAATTGAAATAAGATTGAGTTCGACTATTTAATGTTGTATATTATATATAACCAGATTTTGACGTCAATACAACGAATATGACACATAGTCAATAAAATAAAACAGAATATTTAATTTTTTTTATAATAAACCCAACCAAATAAAAGGCTGTTTAACATAATCTATAAAAATTGATAATGCATTTCAAATTCAACAAGCAAAACAAATAGGAAAGATATACAGATTCAATTTTAATTAACACCGTTGTGATGTAAAAGGTGTTGAAACAACAAGACGATTGAGTTTTCCAAGTTTCAAATCTTACGACTATTTTTCATTAAAAAAAAAAACAATTGCATCTGCAATAAAGTTTTCTTAGAGCGGCATGAAATGAATTTCAAATTCTGGTATTGGACATTAGATCAAATTGTATACCAAACAAAATAGAGAATTTTTACTAAACTTGGTTACCTGATCGACAAGTTACAAAATATTATTCTTGATGCATATAATTCAGAAAAAGAACTCAAAATAAAAAATTTTAAGTAAATTTGTGGTTTTTAGTATGTATTTATGGTTAAATTCAAAAAAATATAAGAATAATACAATACGTAGAAAATCAAAATTCAAAAAATTTAAAAAGGAGACAATTAACACATAACAGATCTGGATTAAGAAAATTTGAAAAAATGAAAATTTCGTAATACGAAGTACAATATAACGTTATTTCATGGTTATTGCAATTCTTCAGTTGCACGCATCGATTACATTGTGAAATAAGCAAAAAAATTTCAAATTAAACAAAAATATCGACTAAATTGTACAAAATTGACTTACCATAACCTCCAAAGATTATCAAAACTGAACTTGTTACATGAAGTATGAATAATTTAAAAATGATTTGAACTAAGAAATTCGTTTACCTAGCACTGCTAGTTTGAAATCCGAAGGCACTGCCCTCTTAATATGATTTCTAAAAAGTTTGAAAAAATTCAAAATTCCATAACCATGAAATAACGTTATATTGTACTTCGTATTACGAAATTTTCATTTTTTCAAATTTTCTTAATCCAGATCTGTTATGTGTTAATTGTCTCCTTTTTAAATTTTTTGAATTTTGATTTTCTACGTATTGTATTATTCTTATATTTTTTTGAATTTAACCATAAATACATACTAAAAACCACAAATTTACTTAAAATTTTTTATTTTGAGTTCTTTTTCTAGTTTTACGCCTCACTGTTAAAAAACGTGGTAAATTTTTGAATTTTGAATTTTTTCAAAGTTTTTAGAAATCATATTAAGAGAGCAGTGCCTTCGGATTTCAAACTAGCAGTGCTAGGTAAACGAATTTCTTAGTTCAAATCATTTTTAAATTATTCATACTTCATGTAACAAGTTCAGTTTTGATAATCTTTGGAGGTTATGGTAAGTCAATTTTGTACAATTTAGTCGATATTTTTGTTTAATTTGAAATTTTTTTGCTTATTTCACAATGTAATCGATGCGTGCAACTAAAGAATGGCAATAACCATGAAATAACGTTATATTGTACTTCGTATTACGAAATTTTCATTTTTTCAAATTTTCTTAATCCAGATCTGTTATGTGTTAATTGTCTCCTTTTTAAATTTTTTGAATTTTGATTTTCTACGTATTGTATTATTCTTATATTTTTTTGCATATAATTCAAATTGCAACGAACGAAAAAATTTACTGGAACATCCCTACCATTTATTTTTCATATTAATTACTTAAGTGTATGAAATGAGAGCATCAGAAATTAACACTAAGTATGTTTCAGTGATTATTTAGTTCTTCCAAAACTTACTCCAGATCTTGGTCGAGTTATAGTTACACGAATAAATGAAGATACGGAAGAAGAATTTGATCCATTGGCATTTGTGGCATATACGATATTTGTAACTGAAATTCGATTGCGAGAAGACTATAGAGTTCGAGATGTTTTTCTCTACGATTTGCAACACATCAAACTTTCACATTTAACAAAATTATCACCTCTAGTAATTAAAAAAATTTCTGTCATATTGAAAGTAAGTGATTACATTCTAAAATATTAAATTTTTATTTTGCAAGTCAATAATTAAAAGTTTTTATTTTTAGAAACTTTACAACGACACGGATGCATATATAAATATAATAAATGTGGCTCCATTTGCAAATTCCTTTCTGCTTATGCTTAAAAGCTTGTATCCAATAAAGGTTCAAGAAAGGGTACGTATTTTAGTTCATTAACCGTATAATCTTAACAAAATCGATTTACACCATAGATTGTTTTCCATGAAAATTTGGAATCACTATACAAATTTATTCCCAAAGAAAACTTGCCAGTTGAATATGGAGGAAATTTAGGAACCGTAAAAGAAATAAGAGGTGCGTATATTTTGAGTATATTTTGAATTTAAAACTGCAAAAATTATATTCAATTTATATTGTATATTCTTCTCCTGTTTCTTTTCTTTGTCATTTCCTTATTCTATAGTTATAATTTATTAATTGCAACCGTGTGCCAATTCAATGCTGGTTTTAAAACTTAATCATTTATGAATCTGGCTCAACAAAAAATGTTTTATAATTTTGCAAATTTTTCCCTTAAGACAATGACGGGTAGGAGTAGTTTATTTTTGCTCATTTGTTCATTTTTTGATTTAAAATTAATTCTTATGTCAAAAATGAGAAAATTAAAATTTTAAATAAAATGTTAAAAGCGATTTACTTATGTAATACAGGCAGCTATGTATTTATGTGTAGTACTTATGTATTAAAAAAGTAGTAAAACATTTTTTAATCAAGGTTATTCAGTACTTTTATTTCAATAAATTAATTGAACTAAATTATTTTTTTATAGTTTTCTGGAGGAAAAACCTCGAGTAGTATATATTAAAATTAAAATTTAATAAATGTTGATAATTTAGAAATCAAATGTATATGTTACGGTCAATGATGACAATTCGGCCATTAACGTCAATGACCACGCATTTTGGAAGATGTTGACATTATTGTTATTTGTTGTCATTATTATTGTCCGGGCAATGACGTTAATGCCCAATGCAGGGCGTGCAATGAAGAAACTATTATTCTATCACTTTTAGTGATAGCCATCACACACGTTTTGTATTTCGCTTAGTTCGGGCATTCCAGGAGAAGTCGGATCTCCCAGTCAAGGTGGATTGATTTCGGAGATGTTCTTACCGAGTAAGATAACTATTTTTTTTTCTATATTTATTCTATAATATTATCATTGTCAATCCATTTTTTGCCATTAACGTAATTGGCCGGTCATAGACATAAATATTACAATTATATCAAAAAATTTATATCAATGCCCATACCGTTAACGGGCGTTGAAGGCAATGGCCAGCGTAAATAGGCATTGCCGTAATTGTTTGGCCATTGACGTCAAAGCCCAATCTACGTCATTATCCGTAACATATACAAGGGATCCCAAAACTCAACATCATCACTGATGACTCATAACTGACCGTAATATCAAATATGACCTTAGTAAAACAAAAAGAAATAGTATCAATTGCACAGGTTAAACCCCGCAACCAAATGTCAAAAAAATTGGCATAGATGTACATCATCTCTCTCTAAACTTAGAGACCAGCTGAAGATGGTGAAAATTGGTTGAAAATTGCGGAAATTATAAAGAAATTAAAAAAAGTTCAAGTGTCAATTACTTTTAGACCACTATTTGTTATACCCAAATTATTTAATGGTACCGTGTGGCATCTTTTTCTAAAGCATGTATATTGAGTTAGACGGAATGCAAGTCGCGTCGCAGCTCGATTCCAAAAATTTTCGGAAATTAATTCTAGTTTGACGTTAGTTTATGAAATTTTGATATGTTTTTAGGTTTTACTCTCCGCGTCCCGCGTAGTGCGATTTTTGAGCCCCGTAGATGCGACCTGTCGCTTCCTTGAGATCTTACGAGTCAAACGGTAGCCGGCAAGAGGGTAGAGGACAAAAATTTATCCTTTAATTATGTGTACAAAGAAGTTAATCGCACCTTTAATTTAACGGGTTTTCAAATTTTTCAACTTTTTGATTTTTTGAGGAAAACTGTAGCTTACTCGCGGTCTTTTTCGTCGAATGGTACCCGGAAAGAGGAGGTTGAACTATAATTTTTATACCCAAATTTAATGGGGAAAGTTATGCAATGTTTATGCAATGTTTTTTTTATTTTGTATCCACTCTCGTCAAGTTGCACATCAATCGAATTATTGTACTATTTTGTGGAGCGGCATAGTAAAATAATTGTGCATTTTGGGATAAAAGCATAACATTTTTATCAATATTGATAAATTATATGAACATGATTTTCAGATATTGGGGCACTTCGTCTTCCGCATGAGTGAGATTTAGGAGCTATTGTAAATTCTGCAAATTTTTTTATTGATGCTATTTTAGATTTTGCATATTTTTGGGCTTTAGAACATTGAAGTTGATATTCAATGGCAAAAATACAGTTAATCTACAGTAAATTGATACTAACATCTGGTCGGTTAAGAGTGTTAAACTGCTAACTCCTAAAAATAAAATTTTACAAGAGGCAATAAAAGGTGTATAAACAACAATTCTATTATTGAATGGCATTAAAAACTACATTAGTGAAAAAAGTGGAGTTAGCAGATTAACACTGTTAACCGAAGATATTTATTAAAACATAATAATATAAGGGTTAGAGTGCTGTTTTATATTTTTTATGGATCGGCACACAAAGTTCAAATTTAAATACATATATTTCATTTATCAAAAGCGACTGTTAAATATATGTTGAAAGTTAATTATTAAACACTCGTTAGGAAACCCTAAAACATTCTCCTTCGCATATGTATACATCCGTGTATGGTAAATTACTTTTCTTGCATTTGCAACCTTTCTTGCATCTTTTCTTGCAACCACAACGAATTAACTCGTCACATGCTTTGGCTGCTTCGGGGATTGCTATCCACTCTGGAACATATAGGTCATCATTCACTATATTCCAACGCCAACTTGTCACCGGAGGTAGTACAGGACTTGGAATTAGTGTTTTCCCCCAGACGTAACAACACTGATATATGGCTCTCTTAACATGTTGCTTGAGTACATCTAATGTTGGTGGAAGTTTTTGCACTGAGCTTTTTCTTGTAGATAGCTTCTTTCTGGTTTTGTTGATATCAGTACTTGTGCTGGTGCGATCGTATAATAATATGGTGAATCTCTCTATTGCGCACATGTTTCCTCAGGAATACTGGTAGGATCACAAATCAAATTCAGAAGTGCCGATGTAAACTCTGGCATCGAATTCCAAGTACTCCATGCTGTAACTTTACTATGGTCAACAAAAGACGACACTGTGTCACATCCTGTTAACGTATGGAACATTCGGAGTGCGCTACATTTTTCAGGTCCAATGGCATTGGACCTCATGTGCAGCTAAATAACGAAACATTTTTCCATTCCATTGGTGCCCACATTGAATTGCATGTGCAACATACAGCAAAATTCGGGTGTCAACTTCTTCGTGATTACATGGAAAAATCAAATGTAATAAAACTTGCTGTGATTTGCTGATGATCTGTTCTTCATCTGTGACGTGTTCTTCAAGTGTCTCGTTAATCTCATCAAATGTTTCTATGACAGCTTTAGAGAGGAAACAAAACAGCTCTGTTTTGTTACTGTCTACATACAAGAAGTCATTCTAATTTTTGGGTTTTTGGCATTTCCAACCACAAGCAGTCTCACTCCCTTTTCTCTCTAGGCTCACAAAAATTGCTTCTTTTTTTAGTTTAAATCCTGCCTTAAATTGAAACAGTCATATAAACCCTTACAGATGACATATAAAGTACCCCAATATCTTAAAATCAAGTTCATATAATGTACCAACAATGATAAAAATGTCATGCCTTTATCACAAAATGCACAATTGCTATACATTTTTATACTAACTATGCCGCTTCACACAGAAATACCTACAACATCTTTGGAAACGCTCGAGCAAAGAGTATATTTCCGAGCTTTAGCAAAGGGTTAAATGGAAAACAAATCATTTCCATCCAACTACCAATTCTCTCGTCCTCATAAAGGAAGATGTAACCCTTATATTAGAGTGTTAATCTGCTAATTCCACTTTTTTCACTAATGTGGTTTTTAATGCCATTCAAAAATAGAAATGATGTTTATACAGCTTTTATTGTCTCCTGTAAAATTTTATTTTTAGGAATTAGCAGTTTAACACTCTTAACCGACGATAGATTAACTATTTTTTACCATTGAATATCAACTTCAATGTTCTAAAGCCCAAAAATATTCAAAATCTAAAATAGCATCAATAAAAAAATTTGCAGAATTTAGAATGGTTCCCAAATCTCACGCATGCGTAATACGAAGTGCCTCAATATCTTTAAATCAAGTTTCGGCAAATAATAACATTAATCGGTAAAAATCTGAATTTTGGTATATATGTTTATTACCGCTTCCTGTTAAACATACTAAAAGTCCCCGTCGAAATCTGTTGCGCTCGAGCCGCCATCTTGAAAGAAAGGTACACTTCTTCAGTTTTTTGTCTATATCTTGGCAAGTTGTGCTGATACAAAAAAAGTTTAAGTAAAAATTGTAGTTTATTAAATATATTTCAAAAAAGTTGATATATATTTTTTAGTATCTCTAATACTTTAGCTGTAATTCGACGTTGCATACAAAAGGTCTTTTTGCAGCTTTGTTGGTTCAATGCAGTCAATTAATTTTTTCGAGGTGGTAAATCCTTTACCTTTAACACTGACTGTAAACGTTTCGTCACTAGTAAGCATGAGCATCTTGCATATATCATCTTCCTTCATAAGTGTCGAAACGAAAGTGAACCTTAAGTATTGGAGATACAAAAAATGTATATCAACTGTTTAGGAGCAGATTTAATTAACTACAATTTTTACTTAAACTTTTTTTTTTGTATCAGCACAAGTTGCCGAGATATAGATACAAAACTGAAGAGGTGTACCTTTTTTCCAAAATGGCGGCTCGAGCGCAACAGATTTCAACAGGGACTTTTAGTATGTTCAACAGGAAACCGTAATAAACATGTGTACCAAAAATAAGATCTTTACCGATTAATGTTTTATTCTTATTTAATTTTACTGAACTATTGCTAGGATAATATATTATGACTTCTCATGTTTATTATTATAGTTATAAATACACAAACAATAATTAGTTATTATTAATTATTAAATTTCTGTTTTTTAGAAATGTGGGGAAAGAAAATAGAAGAATATGACTCGCTCTTTACACATATACGTAACCTAAAATTAGATAAAGATTTATTTCCAGAAAATCTTAAAATTGACGATCACTTTGGTGTGCATGGGAATTTTAAGAAACTGGATGTTGATTAAAATGCAGACACTTTAAAAATAATATACTACAACAAATTATACGTATTAAGTTTCATGGTTAAGTAATTGCTGTAAACAAAATTAATATCATACACCAATCAGTAAACGCACAGTTTTAAATCAATTTATACCTACATAATAATAATAAAAGACATTTTCGATTAATATTCAAGAAAGCTTCAAGTTTAAAAATTTAAAAAAATAATACTGAAAATTAAAAATTAAATAAATTCAAGCAGATTCGATATCCATCATTTTCAACAGCACAAGAAAGTAGTAATCAAATAATAAGAGAAAAGGTAGATTCAAAATATAAAAATATATTTAAAATAATTTATCCACGACCACTCTATTATGAAGGTTTAATACGTCTCGTCTGTTTGCCGTGGATTATAGGCCTCTTAATACACTAGTGAATTAGAATTCATAATACTATATTGCTTGATATTCTTGATCAAAATAAATTTGTCAAATCTGACGTTTCTCAAAACCAGAATTTTTACTTGTGGTTTTTGGCATTTTTTGGCCATGGTCGTGGATAAAACGTTGAATTACATTCGGGAATTAACAAGCCTCCAATACTCTCGAAAAAATGTGACTCTTGGCTGCGCCTCGAGGGCCCATTTTTTCTCGTGGATTAGAGGCTATATAATTCCCTTATATAATTAATAACCATTATGTTGCTTAGCAAATTAATTATTTTGAAAAATACTTACTTAACGAATTATTCTCTTATCAATATTACTTTTTTGTATTATCCATAATTATTGATTATGTTTTCTATATAAAATTCATTTTATTCTATTTGTTTTCCTTCCTAAAACTTCTGCTTTTAATTTTAATTAATTTATTTTTTATTTATTTTGCAAATACATTACATATTTTAGAAATTCATGTATAGTAAGTATGTGTAATATTATTAGTATTATTAAATTATTTTATTTGGTAATATTTTTGTGTATAATTTTTTATGCTTAATTAAATAAACTTCCCTGTTTGTTCTTGATTAACATTAGCGTATGTAATTTGTTCTATAAACCTAAGGTATTCACAAATTATGTATGCTGTAATTTTGAATTTAGGTAAAACGATAGGTTATCCCCGAGGGGTGTTTCATTGGGGAATTTTGGTGTACAATCTTTAGGAGTTAGTAAGGAATTAGAGGAATTAGTGGGGAATTAGGGGAATTACTTGAGAAATTTGGGAAATTAATAAGAAATTTGTGGAATTAGCGGAGAATTAATGGGAATTAGTGAGGAATTAGTGGGGAATGATTAGAAATTTAAAAACTGCTAACGCGTGATCGCCGTCTTTGATATCGGTTCGCCAAACTGATTCTGTTTATTATCTCGCTTCTTGCATAAATTAATCGATTAAATTATAATTTATTATTGTACATATATTTAAGTATTATTCAGTAAGTAATTATCTGTGTTTTCAAAAGCAAAAAAGTTGGATTTACTCTAATTTTCATACACACTAGATGACTAAACATTTTAAAACGCAAACCACCTCGACGTTCGATGTATTCACAGAAATTTCAACAAGTTCTCAACAACAGTCCACTACCTCCTAGTTGGTAACCAACGAGGTAACCAAGAATTCTATCCTGCAAACCAAATCATCAAATGTGAAAATTGTTAGTGACGTTGTTTTATCTCCTGGCTTAAATTACACCAACCCAAAGAAACTCTGTGATGTTTATAATTTAGGCTTAAGGTTACAATCCGAATCTAGTATTACTTCCGGCACGGCTTCTGATTCCCTCTAAGATGCAGACGGCAGCGACCGCACCCGTCCCCTTGAAGATGTTAATAAGTGTATCGATGTGAATATTGGAATTGGAAATTTGGATTTGAATAACTCATCCAATAAATTATGCAAAATCGACAGCCAGGATGTGAATAAAGTACCATCTAAATGGAAAAGAAAGAAATATCAAAGACGAGAAAGAGAGAGACGAGCTAGAGAAAACTTGTTAGACGACCAAGGTTTAATCACAAATTACTTTTTTATTGCTGAAAAAGTGAGTGAAGAAGCAAGTAGAAATAGTGAACTAGCTGAGGAACTTTTGAAGAACATAAGTAAAACAAAAACTGTCCAAAAGACTGATACATTCATCCCTAATATACCGCGATTACTCAAAACGTTGCAAGATTTATCACTTAATAATTCTACTTGCACAAACAATCACAACAGATACGACGATGCTACAAAAAAATTCGCTGTAAGGTAAAATAGTCAAAGATGTCAAACTGGGTAAGATGCCAACGTAGATATTTTTAAGCAACTACCAACAGATGGCTTTAATACCCGCTTTAATGTCGTTATTTGTGTTAACAGTAACGAGTGCTATCGCAGGTTTTGTTTGAAACCAACGATGAATTCGAGTATTAGAATAGTACATATATAGGTAAAAATTTGATTGCGTCTTATTGTATTTTCATATCACTTTGTTATAACTTGAAAATTGCATGGTTTTTAGTGAATATATGATGGACAAGGCATGCATGCGTATTACTAAGAGTGTGAGGTTACTTTAGGAGAGAAATTCAAATTTATTATTTGCTTTGGCATCTTACCCATGCTATCAGGGAAAAAAATATTTCAACTAAAAAAATATTCTTTCTGGAAGAAATCTGATATTTTTAATACAAGCATATTTTATTGTTCGAAGAAATTATATTTTTAAATTAAATAACTAATTTCAAAAAAATGTTTATTCTTCATTTAAGAAATCTTTTTTTTCCGTGTGGATTTGATTTTGGCATCACAATTATGGGATTTTCCTCAAACGGCGATAGTCGCCTTTTAAGAGCAATGTGTTTAAATACTGATTTGATGTCTCATTTAGCACATGAATATAAAGAAAAACATAAAACAACTTCAGAAGATACAGAAATACTATATTCTTTGCCAGTTCCAGATTGGGAGTGATACCACTGTAGCATTGATAAGCATGAAGAATGTTATGTACAGGACACCACCCATATTTTAACAAAAATGCGTACTAGCTTCCTAAAACCAGGAATAAATCTGCCAATTGGGAAATACACTGCCAACTCTGTTCATCTCAAGGAATTGATTTGAAAGATGAAAACCTCGAAGAAAACACCTTCCAAAAATTCCAACCCGACCTTGACTATGGAAAGGACCAAACAGAAGCTACTAGTGGACCAAGCTAGTAGCACAAGCACTAACTCTGACTTGATAGAACTCGACGACTCCGATGATTTGAAAAGTTTACAGATGAGACGTTGCAGTGTACATAAAAAAATTTAATATTAAGAACCGATACAAAGCGTTTAAAAAACATTTATTTTGTATTTTTGTGCAATAAAGTTATACTAGAAAAATTATGTTTAGTTTTACAAATTAAATTACTGGTACTTTTGCTTTCCTTTATATGTTTTTTATGTAAAAATAAATTATATATTTTTCCCAGCCTATTTATGAGCTTTTTTATTTGAATATCTAATGCGAAAAAATTTATTTTACACCATTTTGTGGTCTAGATTACGTAATAATTTGGTAAATTAGTAGGGAATTAGTTTGGGAATTACTAAAATAAGGGGAATTAGTAGGGGAATTATAATATATAAGGGGAATTAGTGAGGAATTAGAGGAATTAGTAACAATCCTGGGAATTAGTTTACAAATTTTTTTCAGCGGTTTACCCCTCGGTTATCCCCAATGATAAGGTGAGCAAAATGTTACTTTATACCCAAAGTAGTAAGTTACTTTTACGTCAGTTGTGCATAAATATAACCTGTATGCGTCCTGTGACAAGAAGTTCATCGATTAAGTACTTTTATGTCCAATTAACTACTATAATTTCAAAAAATATTTTAAGAATTCTTAAAATTTCTTTATTCTAAGAATTACCTACCTACAATCCAATCCAGCAAGGTAGGTCCTTCAATGTAATATATTATTTTTGTGGTCACATGCTATAAGGGAATAAGTCCACTTCTGCCCAAATCCATTTTTTACAGATATATTATACTTAAAATCAATCAAAAAATCAGAGATTTTTTATTTCATTTTTTTTACTCCAGCTATAAAGGAATTTGTGATACATTTGTGAGATAGCAATTAAATTTTCAATGTAAAAGTTTGGTGGTTATAAGCTAGTAACTTCTAAAGTTAAATTTAAAAAAACGTTTTTTGCTTGTCCTGTAAAGTTACCTATTTGTACTTATACCCTTCTAGCATGTGACTACTAATTTAATTTCTTATAGGAACATTAACACAAATTCACTAACCCAGTATACTCAAGCACGGAGAGTCAGCATTTAAGGTAGTATCTCTTTCATACTAGAGCCCATACAATATTTACTTCTTAAAACTCCCACTAATTTCAAAATCACTAATTTTGGTAAATTGCAATTTTCTGGATCAATGAATGTTTGCCGATGTTATAACCTGGTTAGTTTACCATTATCTGCACGGATGTAAAACGAAAATGTACTTTTTCAAGCGTATACTATTGGAAATATTCAATTAAAATGTTATATCCAATTTATCAGTTTCAAGTTCAAAGATTCGTTAACTGAAGGTACAATAGAATCCGCTTAATGTAATCTCGGATAATGTTATCAGTCGGTTATTGTGATCATTTTTTTTGGAAACCGGCCACTTTTTCTTTCTTTTTTCTTCTTCTATTTTTAGTACACTGAAATTAGTCAAAAAATATGCCTTGATACGGAATAATTATATCCTACAGTTTCTGCGCGTTTTCATGTATATTATGGTGTCCCGAATAACGTCTTAAAAGTCTGAAGGGGAGGGAGCTCCGCCAAACATGTGGCAACAATGTAAAGGTGCTGTAAAGTGGTTCTTGACGATTTTCTCGGTTCCTATCAGTTTTACGAACAAAATACTTCTATTCAAAAAGAAAGACACGATAATTCTATACAAAAAAGGCACCATAAAATTTTTCAGTTCGACAATACTTTTCATGATAAACCCCGCTGAAAAATATGTAGTATAAATTTTTTTTTTATTTTCTCAGATTAAAACGTAAAATATAATGAAAAAATCGCTAATAAAAAATATTAATTAAAAGTTTGAATACATGTGGATGGATGTCGGAACGTTAAAACTACTAAAAGGCCGCCGTACTCTGAAAGAGATGTTGGATTAAACATTGTTTAATCATTGTTTTCTTCATTGTTTTTCCATGTCGAGCAAGCCCATCAAGTTTTGTCGGTTGACGGTATATACTTATGTTACCATGGGATTGGAGATGGTTGTCAAAAGACGACATTTTGTGGCCAAAAACAACATTCCAACTTCCCGTACCTAATTGTCTTTTAAACATGATTTTTAGCAATTGGCAAAAGGTTGTTGACCGTTGTGAAGATTAGGACTACATTGCTCATCAGTTTGCGGTAATTGCCGTGGCAAATCTTGCTCCAATGCTGAACCAATCGAAGACGATTCATCACAACAAAAAACTACGAACAACACAGAACCTGAAATATCTGATAATATAAACCCTTCAGATTCTTCTTCCTTCAATAAATAATATTAAACCGTAAATTTAAAGACAAAATTATTTTTTTCTTATATTTTACGTTTAAAAAAAAATTTATACGTATTTTTTCAGTGGGGTTTATCATGAAAAGTATTGCTCGGACTGAAAAATTTTAGAGAACTTTTTTTGTTTAGAATTATCGTGTTTTTCTTTTTGAATAGAGGTATTTTGTTCATAAAACTAATAGGAACCGAGAAAATCGTCAAAAACCGTTTTGGAGCACCTTTACATTGTTGCCACATGTTTGGCGGAGCTCCCCCCCTTCGGACTTTTGAGACGTTATTTGGGACACCATAATATATACAAAAACGCGCAAAAACTGTAGAATATAATTATTCAGTATCAAATTCTAAATGCAGTGGACTATTTGTTCTAATCCAAGTCTTATAAAATTCGCCTTTTCCTCAATTTCGCTAATTGTTAGCAGTTATCAGTAATCAGTTAATATTATTAAAATGTCCTTGGCCCGAAGTGATCACATTAAGCGGATTCTACTGTACTACCAAAAACTTGCATTACAGTACACAAAGAAAATTAAGTGTTACTAATGCACACAATTGCGCAGAAAAAGAACGCAATTGTGCCATTATTTTGCACAATTTTGTGGATTAGTAACACATATTTCTCTTTGTATATATTTCTATTTACACATATAGGATGATAACTATGGTTCGATTGTTTTTATGCTCCTCTGTGTGTTTACTACTTATATGTTGACACTTTTTATATGTTAGTGTTCAAACTTCTTAAATCAGAAAACTATTCATTTCAGGAAATTTAAGCATCCAAGTTTTTGTCAAATTTTTTTGTTTTGGGATTCCCTGAAGTTATGTCAAATAAAATAAAATAAAAAAATATCGATTAAATGCGGATAGTATAATATGTTGTAATTTTTGTATCCCTGTTACCTGCACATAACTATGAGTAAATAAACAGTTATGTGGAATATTACTACAATGTAAAATATTCGTTGCAATACATAAAATAATAGATTACAATTCGTTACGACAAAATTGTTAAATAAATATCTGACCCAACTCGGACAATATTTACTTTCTTTTGCAAAACATTTTAGTTGCATAAATATTTTGTTGAAATTCAACTGTAAAACGAGTTCTGATGAAGATTACCTTGTCGAATTCTAAAAACTATTTAAATTATACATTATTTTGTTAAATTATGTAATGCAGTCGATTTATATTTATCTCGAAAACGAGCTCAATTTTGTGTTATTACAATAAAATGGTGCGCCAGACTATACTAGCAGTTTTTATTTTTCTATTAATTTCTCATTCTTATTCTAAGGATTTACGTAAGTAGAAATAATAATATAATTATATTTATGTATATCTTTGTATTTATTCAATTTAAATTTAAAAATTTTTACTCAAAAGCAATAATCAGTGTTACTAGAATAATTTGTGTTTTATATTATCGATTTCCAGAATGTTCCGAGAATTGCAAAAAATCTAAAGTTTGCCACAATTTTAAATACTCAAAATAATCTGGTTTACTCATTTGAATATTACGTAAAATATAAATTTGATTTTAAGCATTTTAAGAAGAAAGAAAGAAAGTAGTGGAAAACTAGCTATGAAATTTTTTTTTAATATTGCACTGGACATTCTCTTAATTGTAAATTTAAATGAAATGTTTAAAATTTGAAACTTAAACCATGCTTATTTATTATATTTTGATTAAATATTATTTTACAATTTTGAAGATTTCAGATTATCTCAGTATTTTGCAGAATATCAAAAATATTAATTAAGTAAGGTCTGATATTATTCAAATATATCTTCAAATTCTACTTAAACTTTATTGGCCAAAAATTTACAAATTGTAAAAATATTTTAGCTTCGCATTTTCCAAAATGTAAAAGAAATGAAACGCTTACAACTTCTTGCTTAGTAGAAGCTAGTAATTTAGTGCGAGATAGCATAAGCAAAGGAATTAGAGAACTAGGAATACCGTCCATAGATCCGTTAGTTATACCGTCTTTATCATTTGAACAAGGAACAAGGGCACTAAATTTTAAAATTAATATTAGAAATGCAACAATTCGTGGACTAAACGGTTACAATTTTTCCGAGTTTTGGTGAGTTAGTGAGTTTCACTGAAGAAGCTATACAATTTGTTTTTTAAATTATTGTTTTAGGTTCGATCCGAAAGCTCTGACTTGGCATAATCATGGTACTATAGGTTCAATTTCCTTGGTTGGTGATTGCGAATTTGATGGAAAAATTTTAGTAATACCATTAACAGGCCATGGAACTATATCGGTTAACTTAGGTTAATATTGTAAGATATTGGAAATTTTAAATTCTTCCAGATATGATTTTTAGATCCAACTGAAGTTTCGGCTAATATAAAAGGCAAAATTATCAATCGCGATGGTGTCGACTATTATAAAATTACTGATTTAAAAGTGGATATGCCGTTAACCGATGGTGTTGTACGATTTGATAATTTTGTGGGGGCCAGTCCCGAAATTGGTATACATAATTAATTAAGCATTACTTATAATATTATTGATTTTAAATGTTGTAGTGAATGGAATAAATCAGGTGTTCAGCGAGAATTCTAAAGAAATGATAAACGAATTGGCTGCACCCATTCAACAGATTACTTTAGACGTCACCAAAATTTTGTTCGAAGGCATTTCAAGCCGCGTCCCATATAACAAGATGTTCCCCCTTGTGTAATTTATTGTTGAAGTTATATTGTTGAGAGTAATAAACCTTTATTTTTTTATATAAAAGATAATATAAACAAAATTTCTGTTTGACAACTTTTTTTATTTACATATATTTGCCTTGAGCTCGGTACGCTAACATCAAACTATTCGAAAACTACATAATATTTATGAAGTCCTTTCTAGTAGTAAAACAACGACAAATCTGAGACACTTTGCTCATAAGAGATACAGTGATCAATTTTAAACTACGTTTTAGAAATTTTACAAATAAAATTTCTGTTTTTGAATTGTGGGTGGGCCTAGCCTTTGCATTTTACCTAATTTATATATTGTATTTGCCTAGTAGCTTTCGGTATAACTTGGAATCGGCTAATTTTTTGATGATATTATGTATTTCAAATAAATTTAGCATTTAGCAACAGGTAAAACTCATTCGTTTTTATTAAACTTTTTGTAGTAAATTATTTTGGAATTTGAATTATCATTAAATTATATTTGAGTTCCATATAATAAAACATATATAAGTTTTTTAAATTATTAACAATGTAGTAAATTTTACAATTTTCTATATAAATAAGAATTATCAATATTGAGCTACAGGACACAAATAAAACACATTTTTTAAACAACCTTTCGAAAAATGTCTTTTTTTTTCAAGTTTAATATGAATTGAAAAACAAAAACAATGACAATTACAAAGCAACTATAAATTATAATAATTTAGAATATTGACATTTATTCGACAACTTGATCAGAATGATAATACGAAATCCCGGTAATGAAAGAAAAAATAAAGAAGACGAATGTATTAATAATTCTAATAAGTTGTCGTGGATTAAGAAAAACCAAGGGTGAAAAACTTAACCCCAATATTGCTGCTGCTGGTTCTTAAAAGATTTGATGGTGTTAGTTATACTCATCCTTAATAAATTTTAACTATCCGGATCTATGTGTTTAATTGCATTTTCACATCCTACTATAATGTTATCCGTAGGGAAGTTTATGTTTGTGTATGGTACATAAGGAACATCTCCTATGTCAATCGAAAAATTACCTATACAAAACAATAACTAACCTACTGGCTACCAAAACTAATCTTAGATACCTTTTTAGGCAATCAAGAAAATAGTTATAACACCCTTTTTAAGAAAAAGAAGAACATCTTAATAAATACATTTAATAAACTCATAATTAAAAGCAAACCGGTAAAGGAAACTGACGTTATTAATAGTAAATGGATAAGAAATCTTACAAATGTGACCATTCCATATGAAGTACAACGAACGTTACAATTTGGCCAAAAATTTGCATTACTATCAGGGGCGGATGGGACGACCGGGACACCGGGCGTTTGCCCGGTGGGCCGGTGAAGCGTGGACCGGTTTATTGTTCAAAGAAACGAAAAATTATAATTGTTATTATTCAACTTTATCTACTTCTCCATTTTTAAGAAAAGCAAAAAAGCTGCTATAGGTAATAACAAAAATTGTGGGAAATTCCACAAATAAATTATAAATATAGTTTAAGCTTTATTCTTAACAGCTATTATGTTTATAGTTACATGGTTTTTATATTACATCAATTCCATGGCTTCCAGGTCAAAAGGGATAAGTAGGGTCCTTAGATAAGATATATAAGATATATAAGCCGACAAGGTGAATAAAAATAAAAAAATTTTTTTCCCACTTTAAAATAAATCTATTTATCTATTTTATTTTCGAAATTCAAATTTACTTTCAAATTGGTTTTTTCTTTTGAACATTTTAGAGGGGAGAGCACGTGCCCTCAGGTACTTTAATTTTGCAATAAAAATCAGTAATACCGCAACTAATATCAAATGTTATTTGAGTGGTTAATTCGGACGATTTTAGTTTAGCCTTTAGTTTTCATTTTAGCATTTAGTTTAGCTGGTGTACTGTGCGTTTTCTTTAAGTGAAGTGAAGTTTTTGTGTTTTAAAAGTTAAACTATTGTTATTTTTGTTAATTGTTATTATAATAATGGAAAAACCAAAACGCACAGGAGGAGCGGAAAAAGACAGGGACCGTAAGAGTTGGACGAGGCGTCTAAATGTCAGTCTTTAGAAACATTTTTTAAACCGAATAAAATAACTTCTGCATCAACCCAACGAGAAGATACCACTTTGGAAGAATTAACAACAACTACTGTGATCCAAGAAGAAAGAATCGTTAACTCTCAGCACCAGGCTACGACTTCATTTGCTGATGCAGATTCAACTATTCAAGCTACTTATATAGCATCAGAAACAAAAATTGCTTCGTCTAATGGTATAAGTAATGAAATATTCGATGAAAAGTGTTCAAACCAACGTGGTGTAAGTTTAGTTGACGTAGTTGAATTCGATGATACTGCACAAGAGCTAGGAATAAGTTTTTCACAGAATAATTTCTTTAGAAGACCATTAAATGATGAACTAAAACATTTTTTTGAGTATCATCCTCAAGTTTCAACAAATTAAAGTGATATTCCTTTCGTTATTTCCAAAGTTTTCAATAGAGATACCTCGACACAATCTCTAAGAAAGTGGCTTTCTTACAGCACAAGACAGAAAGCCTTATACTCGGTCGGCTGAAAAGTTCGTATCGGTTCTAAGAGAGGGCGCCACTAGAATTTTTTTCATGTGATTTTCTGTGAGAACTAACATTCAAACGATATGGGTCAAAAATTGACAACGATCTGTCAATTGGTTCGTGAGTTATAGCATTTTGAGTAAAGCAACTTTTGTTATTGGGAATAAAATGGATAAAAAGGAATTTCGTGTGTTAATGAAACACTGTTTTTTTATAGGAAAAAATAGTGGTGAAACAAAAACTTGGCTTGATAAGTGTTATCCGGACTCTGGTCCAGCGGAAGCAACCATTCGTAAGTGGTTTGCTAAATTCCGTACAGGCTATATGAGCATCGAAAATGATGAGCGCAGTGGACGTCCAAAAGAGGCCGTTACAGGTGAAAACGTCAAAAAAATCCACCATATAATTTTGGATGACCGTAAAATGAAGTTGATCGAGTTAGCTCAGACTCTAAAGATATTAAAGGAACGTGTTGGACATATCGTGCATGAATATTTAGGCATGCGAAAGCGCTGTGCAATATGGGTGCCGCTTGAGCTCAATGTAAATCAAAAGCGACAACATGGTAATGATTCGAAGCAGTGTTTGGAGCTGTTCAACCGCAATAAAGCTGAAAATTTGGGTCGATATGTGACAATGGATGAAACATGGCTCCATCACCACACTCCAGAGTTCAATCGGCAGTCAGCTGAGTAGACTGCACGCAACGAAACCAATCCAAAGCGAGGAAAAACACAACAGTCGGCTGGCAAGGTTATGGCGTCTGTATTTTGGGATGCGCATGGGATATTGTTTATCGATTATCTTAAAAAAGGGAAAACAATCAACAGCGACTATTATATAGCATTGTTGGAGCGTTTGAAGGATGAAATTGGGAAAAAACGGCCCCATTTCAAGAAAAAAATTTTTTTGTTTCACCAAGAAAATGCACCGTGTCACAAGTCGATAAAAACGATCGTCAAACTCAATGAATTAAATTATGAATTGCTTCCCCACCCAGGGTATTCTCTAGATTTGGCTCCCAGCGACTATTTCCTGTTTGGAGACTTTAAGAGAATGCTCGCTGGAAAGAAATTTAGAACAAATAAAGAAGTAATCGCCGAAATAGAAGCCTATTTTGAGGCTAAAGACAAATCATACTACAAAAATGGTATCAAAAAGTTGGAAGACCGCTATAATCGGTGTATCACCCGCGAAGGCAACTATGTTGAATAATTAAATTGAATTTTTCCAAAAAAATTTTTTTTTCTTCAAAACGATACGAACTTTTCAGCCGAACTGTTACTGTTGCGTTTGTCTAGCCTTTTCTGGATTTTCCGAAAAAAATGTTTTTGTGGAAGGGATGTCAGATTGGAGGCATGTGTATCAACGGATAAATGAACACGAAACATCAAACCAACATAGTCGGTGTGTTGAGTCATATTTCAGATTTATGGCTCATAAAACCATAGATAAGTGTTTTTATTCGGCTGAAGTATTAGAAAAAAAACAGTCTAAGATCTCTCAAAACAGGCAAGTTGTTCTCACAGAGTGATCGAAACCATCAAATTAATTGGAAAAAGAGGTCTCTCGTACCGGTAAGTTGTTGTTATTATTAATACTTAAGTAAATAAAAAACCAATAACCACAAACATACATCCAAACACACGTACATGTGTGTGTGTGGGGGGTTCAAGCCCCTCTCATTACATATTTTTTTACCTATTGTTACAGAAATAACATCTTGGTATACCACGACCACTGATTATAGTTACCCCTGTATTCAGGATTTAAAGATGTGGCCCTGAATACTCCTCTGTACTTACAATACTGCCTTTACCAACTTAAAAAATATCTTAATAACGTTATATAAGTAGAATACGCGGTTAATTTAAAAAAGGAACAAAACAGTCAAAAATAGTTTAGAAGTGCAAGTACGATAGAGGCAATTTTTAGCTTAAACTTCTCTAAAATGGGCCGGTTGGCTCTTAGGTGCCCGGGCCGGTCTGATGTATCCCATCCGCCCCTGATTACCATACACAAACATAAACTTCCCTACGGATAACATTATAGTAGGATGTGAAAATGCGATTAAACACATAGATCCGAATAGTAAAAATTTATTAAGGATGAGTATAACTAACACCATCAAATCTTTTAAGAACCAGCAGGTAAACAAGTTCTCTACATGTTTTTGTTTTTCAATTCATATTAAACTTAAAAAAGAAAAAGACAGTTTTCGAAAGCTCGTTTAAAAAATATGTTTTATTTGTGTCCTGTAGCTCAATATTGATAATTCTTATTTATATTATTTTCAAGAGCTAATAATTTTAATTAATAATATTTTACAATTTTCTTATTTTTTATTATATATCAAATTGATGAAATCAAATTTCTGGCTTCTAAAAAATTTACATTTTTGTTTTAACTAAAAAATCACACGTGTCACTCTCACCACGTTATTAATGTAGTAAACCATGATTGTATAATCAACAATGGTTCTATTGTATACACATAACGATAATTACTGAACCACCGATACGAGTAATGTTGGGCAATCTTTTGTTGTCAATGTCTATAGGGTTCCAAATTTGAACGTAGAATGAACAGGCAATTTTCTGATTTTTTAAAAAGTATAAATGGTTTTCATAATATACAATTCATATAAACGTTAGTAAACAAGTAAACTCTCAAAATACATCTATAAAAATTAAAATACACAATTCACTAATTGATTATCTAGTAATCATAATAATGTAGGAACATCAGCTTTATTATTATGGATGTTACAGTTACATCGCATTATTCGAAAAACAATAACTTCACAAATCAATCCATATTTTAAAGTGTGGCTTTGTCAAGCTAATTTGAGTTTATTTACGATTACTTGCACATATTCAATAATGTTTTTTAACTGTCATTCTTTGTTTTAGCAATTTTTAATTTCAAACCATCAATATTAAACATTTTAAAAAAAGTAGTGTGTTGTGTTTGCGTCATCTAACACAGCTAAATGAAAATAAAAACCACCCTTTCAACTCCAAAAACTGAATAAAAGAGGGTGAAAAAGAAGTTTTTTTATTGTAATTTATAAATTCGAGACGTGAATAACCTTGAAACTTCAATTTAACAAATTAGTACAACATTAATAAAATCATTTAAGCACAAAAAAGGGGTCAACCTCGGAATGATAATTGGTTGGAAACTCGTATACATCTTCATTTTGGCTATCTAAAAGTTGTCTCAAAAGTCTCATAAAATCTCGTGTCTGCGTCATAAGTTATTCAAGGTCAAAGATTACAAAAATCGTTGTTTTTTTTCGATTATATCGGTTTTTATAGCTCAAATGATGTTAAGATCTATTTTAAAAATATTGTAGAGCGTAAAATTTTTGACAAATTTTGTTCCAAACATTTTTTAAAGCGCTTAACCATTTTTGAGGTAGAGGGCGGATATATTTACGGACGTACAATTTTAAAAATTGCGGGTGATTTGTGTTTTATTGGTGAGAAGCACTATCAGAAGGTGATTCTGTTAAGTATCGATAGAAGTGATGGTCACATAGACTTCTAAAATACTTTAACCTCGGTGAATGTGCATGTTAAGTGTCGAAAAGTGTATATCAGTAAAAACTCCATAGCAGCATCGAAACGACGCCTAGAAGAAGGTGAACCTTTACCATCACTTAGTGTACCTCGTAAAAAAGGAATGAAGTGTTGGAATTTAATAAACTATGTTTATTTGGTGGCCAAACAGCTGATTAAGCTGTACAGTAAAAAAAAAGAAAAGTATCTACGCACGATCAGTAACGTAAATACTCTGGAATTTAAAGACAATATCATCAAAAGAGCAGAAGAACGAAAGGATTCCTTAGGAGGGCTCTCTATCTCTCTATCTCCAAAGCGGTTGGGCATATGAAAAATTTTTTTGAACAAAATTTGTCGAAAATTTTATGCTCTACAATTTTTATAATAAATGTTAACATCATTGGAGCTATAGAAACCGAGATAATCGAGAAAAACTGATTTATGTGACCTATTACCTTGAATAACTTACGGCGCAGACACGAGATTTTAGGAGACTTTTGAGACAACCTTTAGAAAGTTAAAAAGCTAAAAGCTTAAAAATTAAATGAAATTTATTAATGTTTCCAAGATCGTTTTAAATATTATTCTAGCTGTTTACCTCCGACAAAGTAAATTTAAAAATTTGGTTAAAAAGTTTAAGAGTGTACTGAAAACACACACACACACATATTATGGTATGTGTTGTGTATACCTAGTCGGGACATAAGTTCTGTTACACAGTATTAATTAAATTTCTAATGTTTCAAAATAATAAATTCAATTATGATATATACTGCTTTATTACTTAATATATAAAGAATACATTTTTAATATATTTACTCAAAATGTCCTCCTTTAGCCTTTACACAAGCCTTTAAACGCCGTGGCCAATCATCAATTGCGGCACGGACGACTTGTAACGGTATCGATGCTGCTGCTTTCACCAAATTCCGCTTCAGAAGCTCGATATTTTTATGAGGCTTACTACAAGCCATGTTTTCAAGAACTTACCACAATTTATAATCCAAAGGATTCAGATCAGGACTTCCAGAAGGCCATTGTTCTGCTGCAATAAACGCAGGTAAATTTTCTGCTAGCCACCTTTGGGTTGTCTTAGCTTTGTGTGCTGGTGCAGAGTCCTGTTGGAAAACCCAATGGTTTCCTTGAAAGAGAGAGTCGTTAAGAGGCTTTACCACGTCTTCTAACATTTCTTGGTAAATTGGTGCCGATGTTTTACGCCTTTTTCACAAAAGTGAAGTTGAGTAACCCCTTCGTAGGATACACCCCACCAAACCATCACAGATGCTGGATAATGGCCTCTTTGAACCCTCGGAATTTTTTCTGCCGCTTCTTTAGAGCTGTGAGCATAAACACGATCGTTTTGCTTATTAAATTTTTCTTCGACGGTAAATTTTTTTTCATCGGTAAACAAAATATTTTTTAAATTATTATTACCGTGACTCCTTAATAGGGTTTTCGATCTCTCGTGCCTAATTTTTTTTAAAGCTGTTGTTAACCTTTGTCCTGTTGCTCTACGAAAAGCCCCAAGTTTTAGGTCCTGCCTCAATACGCGAGACACGCTTTTTTTTGAAATTTGCATCTCCATAGCAATAATTTTTTTTTTCGCAGAGGATTTCGTCGTATTCTTTCACGCACTGCTTTAATCACTCCTGGAGTTCTTATGGTACGAGGACGTCCACTTCTTTTTCTGTCAGCTATTGCATTTGTATCGGTAAACCGTTTTATAGCACGACTTTTTTTGAAATTTTTAACGGCTTTAGCAATTTTAAAATTTCACTATTTGATACACCACGTTTATGTAACGCAATAACTGCTATCCGATTTTCTTTCACACCCCAATCCATGTTGCTGGTTGAACTCAAAAATTTTAACTATAGTCTGTACAAGTTGCCTAAAGAAAGGGCTTTCTAAATATGTAATTGTTTTCCACCCTCTGTAATCTTAAGCTGTAAAATCTAACGGTTTTTTACAGGTAACAGAATTTATGTCCCGACTAGGTATTATTGCAATAAAAAGTTGGATAAAAACAGGTCAAGAAACAATGATCCAATGGTCGACTAACTAAAATGAATTCAAACGGTGTAATCAAAGAAATTGGTAAGCCTTTATGTTTTCGGGTTTGTTTTTTATTCATTATTATAATTGCTGACTCTCTAATTTCTTTTTGTTTATTATTTATTTTTTCAATATTAGATTCAAATAATTTTGGATATTTTTGAAATATTTCATTTAATTCTAGTTGTGTATTATAATGCGTGTTTCTTTCAAGTTACACAACTTTAAATTAAAATAAAACAAAGCGAAATGCTTTTAATATCAATTTAAGAGACTTCATTGGTGGATAAATTTATGCCATTTATGTTAAAATATGATTTCGGTCATGTGGCCAGCCACACTTAGCGCCTACATGTGCGCAATCTGGAATTCCAATTTTCACACACTTTTTGCAGCATTTGCGGCCGTATTTCGTCAATAACACGTCGAATGTTGATTTTCAGGTGTTCCATTGTCTCTGGTTTATCGGCGTCAAGAAATGACTTTACATATCCAGAAAGAAAATAATCTAATGGGGTTAAATCACACGATCTCAGTGGCCGATTAAGGGGGTATTCTAGTCTAGAGGCATGAATTTTGGGCGGTTTTTAAAGCTCTGTTCAAATTAAACAAAAAATATTTTTACTATCCATTTTTTATCATTTGTTTATTGAAATTTTAAGATTACATAAAAAATTAATCGAAAAAAAAACTCAAAATTCAGAAAGTTATGAGTTGACAAAGTAAGAGGTCAAAAAAATGGGTGTCCTGGCGTACACGATATCTCAAGTTCTAATGAACCAATTTATTTGAAATTTGGTTTGAATGTTCTTTATTAATACCGCTATAGCATGAACCTTGAAAAAGTAAAACAAAAATTTTTTCATGAAATGGGGGCAGTTTGAAAAAAATTTTGTTTTTGCATACATAAGTTAACATTTACAAATTTAAAAAAAATAGTAAAATGAAAAATTTTAATCTGAGCGTGGTTCATGTGATAGATCAATGTATAAAGAACATTCACCTCAAATTTCAAATAACTCGGTTTATTAGAACTTGAGATATTGTGCACGACAGCTTCTTTGGACCTCCCACTTTGCCAGCTCATAACTTGTGAATTTTGAGTTTTTTTTGTTAATTTTTTATGGTATCTTAAAATATCAATAAACAAATGATAAAAAATATAGTAAAAAAAACCGTCCGAAATTTCATTCCTCTAGACTAGAATACCCCCTTAACAGGACCATTACGTGAAATTATTCGTTCAACCGTTGTTCAACAAAAGTTCGTTGGAGTAAATTATAGAAAATTTCAACAGTTTGCAAGCGTTGCTCTGGTGTATGTCTATCCATGATGAAATGGCAAACAAAGCTAAACAAAGAGCAACTAACAGCTGTTAAATTGGTTGTCAAATAAAGCAGTGTTACCAACTCAAAGTAGTGAACCTCTAAAAAAACACCCTTTATTTTAATTTTAGAATTTGTAAAGACTTCAAATTAGTTTGTTATCATGTGATTAGTTAAATTTTTCATTTTTATTATTAATTCTGAAGAAAAATTTGAAGCTACTACAAAAGTTTGAATTTGGAATATTATTGATATAAACTGAAAATATGGCAGCTAAATTATTTGTCAAGTCATAAGAATTTTAATTATCAAAATTTGAAAATTTTTTTCTATCTAACGATAAATTACATGATTAGATGATTAGAAGTAACAGATTTATTCAACTTAAACACCTTTTTTAAATGTCCTGGCTTGTGACAATATATTCAGTAACGATTTTTGAGTTTGCATTTAAGTATTTAGGAAATGAAAATTTTATCCTTATGGGTAACAAAGTAAAATTTTTCTCCATAACTGCAGAATCATTTTCTGAATTTCTTGTATGGGGTTTCCTATGTAATGTAGATTTCTGGAAAGTCTTCGTGTATTCTTAAGAAGATGTACTTATTTTATAACTAATTAATAAGTTATTTAAATTATTTATTATTTATTAGGTAATTATTATTAGCCTTTTAAATTTCAATATCTAAATGTGAAAATTGGAAAGTTTTTTTCAAAATTTAATAAGGAACTTCCTAAATACGACGTAGGATGTTGCTGTATTAAGATGGCCATGTGTGAAGTGCGATCCCAAAGCGTTTCTAAACACAGACGACAATTTTAATGAAATTTTGAGTTCGGTGCAGACACACAATCAGGATACTGAATCTTTGCAAATTATTAATATAAAGAAGTTAAACAACGAATTAAAACGGAAATCACTGGACGATACATGTGAAAAGCCTTCTGATCTCACCCATAAAGCACAAAAAAGAAAACACTACAAGAAATATTTATGCTGTTTGAAAGATATACCAACTTTACAAACAATACATATTATTTAAATTAAACACAACAACAAAAACTTCCTTCTTTTAACTTATTTATAAAAACTTAGTAATACTAGTAACATACACGACAATATAATATCTGTAAGTGCATTGCTGCGGTCAGAAGAATGTGAGGTTCACTTATTACTTCGCAGTGAAAATCCTCTCGTTTTAAGTTATTAATCAATATGTAGGTACTACTTTGTTCTAAAATTTTCATAATAATTCTCTACCTCTTGGATAGGGGACAAAGAACAGCCCCTAAGGTCTCCATAGATAACACCGTATATAAAAGAGTTTGAATTTGCTTATTTATTCTAAGTGATGTCAATAATTTAAATGTTTGAAAAAATTTTTATAGATCATCATTCCTTAACGATTATCTTGTACAGTTTTTATATCTTGTCGTAATTTTTCCGCTTTACATTTTGGTTTTCAATTCTGGTGATTTCAACCTAATGGTGCTGGCAGTTTGGTATGCTTAGTCGAAAACTGTTGGACTATCCTAGAAGAACGCGAGCGATAAAGCCACCATAATCGGTGAAAAAACTCTATTTAAGTTTTTCTTCGCCACTGCTAATTTAAATTTAAAATTTAGTAATCTGTTGCAGTTGCGGTTGCAGTTATAAATTACATAAAAATTCTATAAAATACATAAAAAAATCGCCCTATAACAAATATGTTTCTTGATGGTAGAAATAATGTTTTTAACAAATAATTCAGAGAAATAATAAATTAATATATAATATGTATGTATTAGTTTAGAGGTACCTATGTAGAACTTGGGCAGAATCCTTGAAAATTACTTTCTCGACCAGTTCATAATAAAGTGTATACAAACATCATTATAGATAGATATCTGCTTACCTGCGGTAATTTTACCAATTTTATTATAATATTATTATATTAAACTTGTAGCGTCGCATTGGTGAAATAAGAATTATCTTAGAAAATGAAGTTGCTTATTAGTTCCTTTTTAATCATTTTTCAACTTCAAAGTTCAACAGCAAAAAAATATCGTAAGTACCTGCAGTTTATGATAACTATTATAGCTTATATTTTAATTTTCCAAATTAATGATATAAAAATGTTAGTAATCAAGATTCCAAAGTGACAGAATACATACGACGTAGTACCTAACACATATATAACGTAAATACGAGATATTACTTACGCTAATTAAGCTAAAATTTTGCTTTTAGCGTCTAATCTACCTCGTTGCTTTAGAGATGATACTAATTTAAGTGACTGCATGATAAAGGCCACTGAAATTCTCAAGCCTAGATTAAAAGATGGTATTAAAGAATATGGTTTAACATCCTTGAATCCTTATACAATACCTTCTGCGTCTTTTGAGCAAGGCACAAAATCTATAAGCTTCAAAACATCAGTAACCAATTTTTCAATTTATGGACTGGATAATTACACTTTTACCGAATTTAGGTAAATATAAAATTTAATATTAAATTGGTTCGTCAAGAATTTCACTTTTAGTGTAAACCCGAACACTTTTCATATGCATGCATTAGTTACATTTGGACCACTTCATGCTACTGGAGTTTGTATTTTTGAAGGACGTTTGTTAGTGGCACCCTTAGTCGGTCAAGGCACACTGATTCTCGACACTAGTGAGATTATTCATATTCTTAAATGCTTTTACTCAATGTATTATTAATTTGGTTTTAGTACCACCTACATTCACGATAGATGTAGACACTGAACTAGTTACAAAGAACGAAGTTAAATATATTAAAGTAAACAATGCAACACTTCATGTGGAAAATTTTGGAGGCAAAGCTCGATTTGAAAATTTTGTGGGAGCCAATGAAAACATAGGTGCGGATAACTAACGATGCACACTTCAATGGGTTTTAAAATTTTCATTCACATTCTTTCGTAATTGCTATTTAACAATTTTCTGATTTATTTGCAGTTAAGGCAATTAATAGAGTAATCGATGAAAATTCAGAAGAATTACTTAACGAAGTTAAACCATTGATAGTTAATTTTCTAAGCGATTTTGTTGTATTAACTTTTGGTGAAATTTTTAAGAGATATCAGTTGGATGAAATTTTGCCGTTATCTGCTTAACTTCCTTCAATGAAAAGGTATTTAATTTTAGTGTCATAATGGTAATCAATAAAAACCTTCATCAACTTTTAGGTTACTTGTAATTACTGCGCCACTGGACATCAGCACCAATACGAGTTTTGGGTATTCTGGCTAATTTTCAGGATACTAATCATATAGAAAATTCTATAGAATGTTTACTTTTTATCAAATACAATAAAGTACTTTCCATAATATGTGAATATATTATTGAAATATTCAAGTCTATTATATATATAATATCACAACCTTTAAAAATAACGGTCAACTTTTATGTTATAATAAATTTTAAAAAAATAAACTAAAAAGCAAAAAATAAATATTATTTATTCAAAATTATTTAATACTTAGGTACTATTTGTTAAAAATATAACGGTAAAAAGAATATTTGAATTTCACGAAATTCAAAAATTTTAAAAACCTATTTAGTTGACCTTTAGAAACTAGAATAAAAATTTTATAATTGAGATTTGGTCATAAAAATCTACAAAGTAAATAGAACATTCTAAATAAACAAAATCATAGCAAGACAACGGCAGTCTTTGGAATCAACGACGAATGAAATAAATAGCAAGAAAAAATTCATTAAATTCAAAAAAGTCTTACCGAATTACATGCTTCGATCTTAAAATGAAAAAATAAAATTAAACTTTGCGACTTTGACTAGTTAGAGGTTTTTTATGAATTTTATGACCAATATCTCAACTATAATATTTTTTTATTTTATTATTTGTTGTCCCGATTAATGTAATTATGAAATTTTTGTTTGTTATATAATTATTACTAATTGCTTTATAATTGAATCGGTGAGAGTTGAAGGGAACTAACTCCACAAAAAAATTGGAAGAATTAAATTCCTAATAAAAAATATTTATTTTTTGCTTTTTAGTTAACTTTTTTTGTTAGGCGGTTTTTTTTATTAAATTTTTTTTTGTTTTCTGAAATTACTTGAGATTTTGATTTTGGAATAAATTGAAATGCTTTTTTGTGCTAAGTTTTTTGGATTTGAATTGTGCCATTTTAGACGGCATTTGGAATAATTTTAAAATTTTGATTTTTGGACGATCATTTTATTAATTGGATGAATTTGGATTTTGTTGTTGAAATGCGTAAAATTGAAATTGAAAATGATATCGCTACTGAAGTTATTTTGTTTGATTTGTTTTCCAATTCAATATTAGAAATTATCTTTCAATTAAACATTTACATTTGAATTTATACGAAGATTTTTTTGAAAAGGTATTTTTCCTACATAATATTAGAATACAGAACAATACAATTTGAATTGGCACTTAAAAATTTTGAGAGGTTTAATCTGAGCTAGATCAGCTAGCCACGCTTTAATATTATTCTTAGCAAACATATCAGTTAATACTAGTAATAATAATTATTATAAAATTATAATTGGATAAGTAGTACTTATGAATGGATAAGTCAAAACAATAAAATTTTCCATAGAAAATTATAAGCATCAAGCTAGAATAATGTCATATAAAATATTCATCATTCTAGTCAATATACATCTTTAACTTCCAGAAACTGAAATTTAATTATTAAATTAAATTTAAATCTTATAGTGATTTTAGTCAATCCTTAATTTGTATTTCAAAAATAAGTGAAGACTAAAATGAAGTTAGAACTAAAAATATTTAAAAGAGATACTTTTTTCTTAATTTCCAAGTTCTTGCATTCTTATTGGTTTTTCTACAGCTTTTGTTAATAATGTATTTTCTAATTTATTGTTTGTAATTTGTTTATAATAATTATTATAATTAATTTACTGCAAGATTTTGTATTATTGTTGTAAATAACTTCAATAAATTTTCTCTATTTTGAAATTCCAGTTTCGGCTACGGTATGTCAAGCAAAATGTGCAGTTGTTGGAAAGTTGTGGACTTGCAAGACAACAACAAGAAACAACTGTTAAAAATAACATTTTTTTAAACATTCATTTCATGTCCCTATAACTATTATATAGCTAGCTTTACTCATTTTTGTGAAAAGAATTTAATGTCAAATAGATTGATATTAAAAAATTCTAATATTTTGTTAAATAATTGATCATGAATGATTAATCATAAAATATCACTTAACAAATTTTTTCTCAAAAACCAAATAATTATCAATTAATTTGATTAATTTGTTACTACACAGAAAGAAAAGTGTACTTTTAAAATAAAAGATTTAGTTTTTAATATGAATAATGAAAGTTTTGCTCTTAAGTTAAAAGCCTTACATTTAATTTGAAAGAATCGCGACTAACGCTACTTTCAAACACTGCTTTTGATTTAAATATTGTTAAATTGAAGTAAATTGTTGTCAAAACAATTGTATATACTTTTGATTAGCAAGAAAGAACCTATTTGAAATTGAATAATTTTAAAATAAGTATGCGTGTCATATCATTTCAAAAGCAAAAGCTTTTAATATAGTAACTTCTTGTTAAAATGAAAACTTATATGTTATTTTGAAAGTATAAATATTCATTTTGATGTGCTAGTTTTTAATAAGATTACAATGTAACTTGCAATTCTGCAAAATGCAGGTTCTATTTATAAAAATTAGTTGGTATCAGCCCCATTTCAGTTCTTAACTTAACAGTTGATGTAGTGTAAGTTAAATATTTATAATTTTAATGGATAATTACCAAAACTTTACATTTTAACTACAGTAAATCCGTCTAAGGTAAATCCAACCTATATTGAATTACCGCCTGTTAGCGATTTAGAAGAAATTGGCGTTGTTATAGTGTGAAATACATTAATTTGATAGTTTATTAAAAAGTTTATAAATCGAACTGGCTTATGATTTTTTTTTAAAAGGTGAGTACATTATAGCCCATAGAATTTTTATTTAAAAAATGTAAATAAGATAGATGAAATACAACGGTTTTATTTAGGAAAGCAAATAACAAGTACCTACATATACGTTAACGATTTTCACTTGCAAGAATTGATACCCGAATTCAATTTTGGTTTAAGAACATATTTGAGAAGGCAACTTAACATTGGAAAGCTACAACTGAAGTAAGTATCTACCTACATATGAACATAATTATGTATAATATACAGTGGCTCACAGAATTGATGGCAGTTCTACGTTGCAATGCAATTTGTAGCTTTTCAATACTATTTTTGACACATAACAATCGATTTTACAGCAAAACTTTTTAAACATTTTTTGTTGCAAATTTCATGGCTTTCAATTTTGTTTATATACATAGTACCGTTTCTGAAATACAGATAACAATAGTTTTTGTATTTTACAGAGCATTTTTTAAATCACTGTAACACGGAAATAGTGCGACAAAATGGAAAATGTATATAAACAAAATTGAAGGCAATGAAATTTTCAATAAAAAATGTCTAAAAACTTTTGCTGTAAAATCGATTGTTATGGGTCAAAAATGGTCTTGAATAGGCGCTTACAAGATAATATGAAATTTAAATTTTAACAAAAAGTATTTATAAAAGAATCTTTTTTTAGTTTTTACTTTTTTGAACTTAATTTAATTATTTCTTTCTTTTTTTACTTTTATATATCCTTTTAATAATTTGTTGACAATTTTATTTTATAATGTTAATTTTTTTTTAAGTTTGGAGAAGGTGATGATAATTCCATGCACTTTAACAGTTACATCAAATATTAAAAAATGGTTGGAATCTGCGGCTTCTTCTAGCGAAAGTGAAACTTGAAGTGTCTTCTTGTCTAGATCTACAGGGTAGCAGTTTGAAAACGAAAGAAGCTTATTATTTTAAAACACTTTATTTTTATTTCTTTTGAAGATTCCTAAATCATGTAAATTATGTTGTCATAAGTATTTATTTATATTTATTTATATAAAATTAAGTATTTTGTTAGAGTTAAATTTTTGTGGGTTTTTATTTTTATTTTGTATTCTGTTTTATTTCTTATTTTTAGTATTATTTCTTCAATTTCATTTTTTATTTTTAGTTTTATAGTGTTTGTTTTAAGTTTTTATTTTGTTTTAGTTTTTTAAAAATATAAGTATACCTATATACTTTTATTTTAAAATAAAAACCATTAACCAATTAACAGTGGCATTCATTCAAAAAAAAAATCATAACTATTATTAAAACGAATAAAAGTAATATTAATTTGACAGTAGCTACTTTTAAATTAATATTAGCATCAATTCAAAAAAACAAATCAATCTACTTTCAATTTAAATAACTAGTGTTGTTGATTTGATGTTGGACTAACATTAAAACGAATAAAAATAAGATTAATTTGAGAGTAACCGCTTTTGAAACTTGATATTATTTTCGAAAGCAGTTGCTCTCGAATTAATAGTAGTATTACTTCAAAATAAAAGTGGTGCTACTGTAAAATTGAAAGTTTTGATGTCTACGCCCTTTTTAAAAGCAAATAATGTTAATTTTAGTGCAATGCTTTCAGTTTTACTGCAATATTTTTTTGCGTGTATTTTATATTATTTGCTCATTGTTCGGGTCAAGTATACAAAAGAGTTTTTTAATAGTATGATAATCAATTATTATCAATCATTTTAAGTACTTAATATTTAATATAAAAGGAGTATTTCATACACCAATAGTTATAATTCATCAAACATGAAATTACTTGTGACTATTGCTATTGTATTGACTGCCACTGCTGTGGTACATGGCGAAGCTGGAGGTAAAATAATTTTGTAACAGTAATTGTCATTTTTTTGCATTTTTATTAATTTCCTCACTGTTTTTGTTAATAATTTGTTTTTTTTTAATTTGTTAAAATTAAATCACTTAATTCAATATAAATTTTTTTTATGCGAGTAGGATTAAATCCGTTCTAAAAATGAATTGATTTAGTTTTTAACACTTGATATCATTTATTTCAAATTTTCAGTTCTCATCAGGCAAACATAGAATAATTTATAAATCTAATAAATTATTAATTTGATTATACTAATTATAATTATTCAATGATAAATTCTGTCAAATTAGTTACATATTTGCTGCGAGCAATATTACATTACTGTTGTAAATAACAAAAATAATTTTAATCTATGTTACAGATGAGGGTGCAATGTGCAAAGGACCTTTAGGTATTCCACTTCCAGTTACAATTTGTCAAGAAGAATGTAGTGTTGTTGGAAACATTCCCGGTGCAACTTGTAAAACTGGTTTAATTTGTTGTGTACTTGGAAGGCAAGAACAAAAAACAATTGTTTAACCTTACCATTGTTATAAATATGCAGACTTCAGTAATAAATGTGTCGTTCATATAATATTTGAAAATGTATTTATAATAATTAATAAATAAATAAATATATGTTTATAACTAATTTTTCTTTACTAATTCCAATTTTATAAGTAGATGGCCTCATGAAAGCCACAGTATGATGGAAACATTTGCTATAATTAGCCTTACAGTGTATTTATTTGTGATAACTGATGATGTAAGAATTCTCTGTGCAATTTTAAGTTGCCTAAAGTATTGATTTTTGTTTCTCGTTTGAAAAACGTCAATTTTGTACACAGTAAAGTACTTAGTTTTTTCTTCGTGAAGGAGGCCCTAAATTATGTTATAGTTAGCTGATCAGTTGCGGTCAGCAAAATCAGGGTCCACTTTCTGCAGGAAAAAATAACCCTCTCGAAAAGAAACGTAACCCAATTAATTACATCGTAAATAATATTACCACTCAGTTCTATTGAATTATATACTATAGTTTTGGTTGAAAATCAAATTTTGGTACGAAGTGAAAGAAGGGATTGGATTATTACTGTACATAAAATGGAAAGAGCAGAACTTTTTAATTAAGTGGTTTTGGCTAACCACTTCATTTTATAAAGGCAGATTACCTCATTGGCATTGGTTTGCCATTGTCCGCCGAGAGAAAACGATTAGAATACAGTTTTTGCTTTACTCCGGCTTGAACCAGGATTTTCTGCATCGTAGCGGACGTACTTAAGCATCAGGTCATAACTCGTAATTCCCCCATAAATAGGACTAATACTAAGATAGTATAATAAGAAATTATCAACCAATTTAAAATTGCCTGAAAAATTAAAATTTTTCCATGTTAAAATTGAATTCCTTAATTGAATATAACTTTTTCTATCATTAGATCAAAACTATCGATATTAATTGATTTGGTTGGAAATTTTTTTTAAGGCAGCAATAGTTATTTTTCATTATCAATCATTCAGAATGATCGATTCATTATCGATCTTCAGTTGCATGTAACCAACAAAATAAATAAAAATCTGATGTAACAACACATTCATATTTAAGTTTCCCAATTATTAGTAAATTTAATAATAATAATAATTAAAATTTAGCAATAAATAAAAAAAAAATTTTACATTAATAAATAAAAGAAGGGAAGGGATTGGAACCAAAATCTAATCAGCTCTCTAAATTGCTGCTACAATCCAGTAAATGAAATTTAAATGAATTCGGTTCTGGCTTCTAATAATAATTTTACTATAGGCTCAATTTTTCAGGTAAATTAACTTTTACAACATTAAATGGATAAACAAATCTCATAACATGTGCATAGAAGTTTTAAAATTAATTAACACAATTAAGGCAAATAGCGAAGTATGCGATACCGATGACGACCAATAAGGCAGAAACACGTAGTGTGATCACTAGGAAGATGAAGAAGCAGTACATTTGTCTATCGCTCTTTGCCTTAATTGTGTTAATTAATTTTACAACATTGTTCATTCTTTGAAAATGTTTGTTTAACTTTAAAAGAAGAAACCACAACTGTAGTAAGGATAAGTACTATAATCAATTCTGTAATACAATTCAAATATTTATTGTAAATTACAAACATTGTTGTTGATGATTTCCATAAGAATATTAACGTTAATTAAATTTTGAATTAATTATTTTGCAATAAGAAAATCAGTGTTGAAATGTTATTTAATTATATATAAAGGAATTGCAAAGTGACTACTACACAGTTCAATTTAAATTTATAAATAAAGACAGAAAACATGAAAAGAAACGATAAGGATTTAAAGAAAGGATAAAAAGATCTAAACTGTAAAATCCTGAAATAGGAGAAAAGTGCCAAGAAGCAGTAGAACAAAAAGTAAACAACTTAAAATAACAAACAGTTAGTAGAATGTTGCATAAAGTATACTATGTCTTTATTTTTCCATAATGTCTTCCATAATTAATGGAAAGCCAGAGGGCTAAAAACAATTTTAGCTGTTTTTTTTAATTTTTCTCAAAACTTAAAAATTTATTAATTTGGTACTCTATTATTTTATTCGCCCATTGCCCGGGTCAAGTATATAAAGGAGTTTTTGATAGTATGATAAAAATATAATCAAGCATTTTAAGTACTTAATATTTAATATAAAAAGAGAATTCCATACCTAAACAGTTATAATTCATCAAATATGAAATTACTTATAACTATTGCTATTGTGATGGCTGCCATTACAGTGGTATATGGCGCAGCTGGAGGTAAAATATTTTTGTAATAATAATTAAAAAATTTTTTTTTTGCATCTTTATGGATTTTCTTACTGTTTTTGTTAATAGCTTATCTTTCAATTTGTTGTTTATAATAATTAAATGTTAAATTTTAGCAAAATAGTTATTGACAATTATTGTAAGTAACTTTAAATTAATGAACTCTATGTTACAGATGAGGGTGCGATGTGCAAAGGACCCTTAGGCATTCCACTTCCAGTTACAATATGTCAAGAAGAATGTAGTGTTGTTGGAAATATTTCTTCTGGAACTTGTAAAACTGGTTTAATTTGTTGTGTACTTGGAAGGCAACAATGAAAAACAATTGTTTAAATTACTATTATAGGGTTTTTCATATATTACTTGAAGATGTATTTCTAATAATTAATAAATTATAAATTATAACAGATAAGTTATAACTAATATTTCTTTACTGTGTTTACAACTACAAGAAGTAATCGATGGCGACGTGGTTGTATTGTAACTTGCTTGATATTAACCATTTCAATATTTTAGAAAATCCAAAATAGTCAATCGCCTGATGAAATCACAGTATTATGAAACCATTGGTTATAATTAAATTTATAATGTATTTTATTTGTGATAACTGATAACTTAAAAACATTTTTGTTTTAAAAAGTATATGTGAATTTCTAGGTTTTTCTAAAATATTAATAGGGTGATTACTAAGAGAAACTATGTTTCTCATTTGAAAAACCTCAATTTTCTACTCACTGAAGTATTTATGTGCGTGAAATTAGCCTCCCTTTTGTGAAAAACTAAAAATTGTTTTTTGTATTGTGTTGTATTCAGTTTGTATTGTAAATCTTTTTTTTCATTTCGCGAAGCATAAAGTTATAAATTGCGAAAAACCATTTTATGCGCTGGCCCCCCTTTTTTGAAAATTTTTAAATTTTTTGTTTGTATTGTGTTGTATTCAATTTGTATTGTTTGTATTGCTAAAATTTAAAATTCTAAATTTAACATTAGTCGCGTAAATCGCAAAACAAAATTTTGCTCTGACCCGCTGCTTAGCTGACTCAAAATTTCAAAATTATTTTCGTATTTGTATGCAATTTGTATTGTGTTGCAATGTAACTTGTATCGTAAAAATAAAATTGTTGACTATTACAACAATGAATCTACGTCAGCGGTTCCCAAATGGGGTTCAGTGAAAAAATCCAAGAGTTCAGCCAAAAAAAATTTCAAAATGACGCAAAATAAATTTTTTACTTCGCTCAAGGGTTCCGCGGCCAAAACTAATTGGGAACCGCTGCTCTAAGATAACTGTCTTATATAAAAGCATAGAAAGCATCCACTGCGACTTTAGTCGCAGAGCCCCAGCCGCAGCTAAAGATTCAACCCTCCCGAAAAGAAACATAACTCAATTCATTACGACGTAAATAACCCAACCAACTCAGTTCTGTTTTTAATATATTGACTCCAGTTTTGATGAAAAATCAAATTCTGGTACGGAGCGAGAGATCGGATTGGATTATTGCTTTTACCTAACATGGAAAGAGCGAAACATTTTAATTATTATAAACAAATTTTTTTAAAAATTATTCCGGTTTTGTCTGACGAGAATCCAAAATTCATAACATAAGATAACAGGCATAGCAAACTGCATAGTTTTGATCTAATGGTAAAGTAAGTTGTATTCAATTAAGTCATTCAATTTCAATATGAAAAAATTTCAACTTTTCAGGTAAGGATACTTTAATTGGTTGATAACTTCTTATTATACTATCAAAATCGCTTTTGTTTACTTAATCTGGACAATTAGCAATGAAATAAAATAGCACTCAATTAATCAAACTAATTGTTAATTATTTACTTTGATTTTAGGGAAAATTTATTTTAAAGTTATTTAAATTTCTCACCTTCTGGTTTCCAATAATTTGGTTTATTCCAATAATAATGTCTACACTGAAGTATGTAAAATGACAATAATCATTTCTGCAATAATAGCAAATATTTATTGTAAATTTCAGAATTAACTTAATAGAATTAACAGAATTCACTTGTTATATTAAAATTTAATTATTTTTCACAAGTTAAGAATTTATATATAATTTATATAATATTTACTTCATTTCTTCTAAAAAAAAATTGATAAAACCTGTATTCTAGCAGCGTTTCTGATTTTATTTTATAACTTATAACTAAAAATTTATTTATTAACAGCTTTATGTGCCATCCGAAGCACTTATACCGTCATAAAAAAAGTTAATATAGCTTGGTTTTAAGCGGGGTACCTTAGTGGCAATAGTTGATCGCTCTAACAACTAGACCAATTACCGCTGCGTTCCTAGTAGAATCGGTATAGCTGTAGCGTAATTTGCTCTTAATTAAACTACCTCTGCCACTTGCCTAACCGTAGATGGACTGTACGCGTTAGCTAGCTGTGTTATTTAAAACTCAGTTCTCGAGAGCGTGGGTATTTCGAAAAACATCGTGGGTTCGTAACAAAAAGTTCTTCAGTACTCAGATTTAATTTCAGCTAAATGAAAAATACGATATTAAAGTGGACGCCAGCTAATACAAATAAAACTAAAAAGAAAGCAAGAGTTGATTTATTGTATTAACACAGATAGAAAATAAAGATGTCGACAAGTTTAATTAATTCACTAATCAAAACAAAACATAAAACATACACATAAGGATCAAGTAAAGCTAGTACGTAATTGAGGATTACGAACTAGAAAACAAAATAAAAAAATACAAAAGTAAAAAACTGACATCCATCTGAGGGGTAGATTCAGTCAAGAAAAAAAAACAGTTGAGTACCCCTGAAGAGGATAACTCAACAAAAAGAAGTTATGCCCAGCAAAGATTAATTGCACACCGGATTTTATCATCTCGGGATAATTGAATTACAAAATAGATCCTGGCATACTGCATCATTTAAAACAAGTAAATGCATCTCTATGAGACTTACCCTGAATGCAGTACTACCAACTTCACGACTCGGCAATTGTCTTTCCTTCGTCAGGACCCTTCGAATTCAATAACATTTATTTCATCATTCTATTGGTCTACCATCCAGGAATGAAAGTCTACTAAATAGAGAACACAAAATACTCATTAAAAAATCAACAGCTTGCCAGTTCTAATTCTCATCAACCGAGAAAGTGTGACTGCAAACTCAATTAATCTCTACCGAAACATCTTCATAAAAATGAAATCATCTGCTTGAAGTCGAGGTGTACCATCCCAAATAAAAAAACGTAAATCCACGTCCGGGATTGAAAAGGTGGTGAAACAACAAAATGATAAATCCACGAAGTTTGGTTCTCCAAATTGAAATTAATTCCGATCCACTTGGTATTACAGCTTCACAAGGATAACTCATCTTGTGAATAAAAATACAACCATCGGGCATCGAAATCCATAATAAAAAAATAACCAATTTCCGCATACTTGATGTTAAATCATGATTGAAACCCTAATCTTCAAAACAGATGATAGATAAACTATGTCATCGCAAAACCAAAGACAAAATCTTGGAACCATGTGTGGATTAGAAAAGATTTCCAACATTGATATGCTCCATTTTACGACGACCAAATAAAATTGTGATAAAAACCAATAACGAATAATTACAAATACGTTTAACCCATAACCTGGGTGCCGCTAAACGGCAAAATTTAATAAAAATTAAAACATGAAAAACTAAAAATTAACGAACACCGATCATACGTCAATCTCGTTTGAAATTTAACGCATAATGGCTTCTATCAAAATTGAACACAATTATCGCAACTAATAGCGATCCAGTGGCGTAGCTTGAAAAATATATTGTAACGGTCAAAACGTCTTTTGGCACGTTACATAGCAATGGAAAGCATCATTTGGAAACAGTACAAATAAACCAATAGCAAAAGCAGAAAATATAGCACTTCAACAGCAAAAGTAATTAATAATAGATTCTAGTTTACATATGTCAGTGTAGAAAGTAAGTCATTATCGAACGCGTTTAATACTTGGAATACGAAGCGTCTGTAAAGTTCATCATGCATATTTGATAATAAGATGTTTCTACACAAATAATTTACAAAATATTATCATCTTTTACTGCATTTTTTTATAGATAATTTTTATTTGAATTTTGGAATGATGAGATAAGAGTGACTGAAATAGAGAAATATTAAAATTTTTAGGCAAGACAGAAGAGTATTAGGTTAATTAGGCAAAAAACGAATTGAGCTCTTTTTTCTTAAAAATTTTCCGAAAATTTACTTAATAAAAATTACTTAATTTGATTAATTTGGTATCATTTTATATTAAATTCAAAAAAAAATATAAGAATAATACAATACGTAGAAAATCAAAATTAAAAAAAATAAAAAAGAGACAATTAACACATAACAGGTTTGAATTAAGAATATTTGAAATTATGAAAAATTCGTAATACGATAGTACAATATAACGTTATTTCATGGTTATTTCCAATCTTCAGTTGTACATAATCGTTTAAATTGAAAAATAAGAAAACATTTCGAACTAAACAAAAATATAGATTAAAGTGTACAAAATTGACTTATGATAAATCAACTGAACTGTACAACTGAAGATTGGAAATAACCATGAAATAACGTTATATTGTACTATCGTATTACGAAAGTTTTATAATTTCAAATATTCTTAATTCAAACCTGTTATGTGTTAATTGTCTCTTTTTTAATTTTTTAAATTTTGATTTTCTACGTATTGTATAATTCTTATATATTTTTTTTGAATTTAACGATAAATACATACTAAAAACCACAAATTTACTTAAAATTTTTTATTTTGAGTTCTTTTTTTCATTTTATATTAATTGCTCGTTGTCAGGGTCAAGTATACAAAGGAGTTTTTGATAGTATGATAACAAATTATCATCCATTTCAAGTACCGAATATTTAATATAAAAGGAGCATTACATATAACAGCAGTTATAATAAATTCATCAAACATGAAATTACTTTTGACTATTGCTGTTGTATTGGTTGCCATTGCTGTGGTACAAGGCGCAGCTGGAGGTAAATTACTTTTTTAATTTTTTTTACATTTTCATTGATTTTCTTGCTGCTTTTATTAATAACATATTTTATAATTTGTTTAAAATAATACTCTATGTTACAGATGACGGTGCGATGTGCAAAGGACCCTTAGGCATTCCACTTCCAGTTACAATATGTCAAGCAGAGTGCAGTGTTGTTGGCAACATTCCCGCAGGAACTTGTAAAACTGGTTTAATTTGTTGTGTACTTGGAAGGCAAGAACGAAAAACAATTGTTTAAAGTAACTTTTAATAAAAATGTGTCTTTCATAAAATATTTAAAAATGTATTTATAATAATAAATAAATGTTTATAATTAAATATTATTTTTTACTAAGTTTATAAGCGCAGTAGTAATCGATGATTACGTGGTATTACTCACTCGGTAATAACCATATCAATATATTAGAAAACCCAATTTATACAAATGGTAAGTCTTCACAAATAAAATACACTGTAAGGATAATTATTGCAAACTTGATTGATTAACTAAAAGTTAGAAAGAACTGAATTATAATATGAAATATTATAAAAATACGAAATCGAGCAGCTGAAAAATTGTTGGTATTGTGCAAGAAATTCTAAAGAAAAGGTAAATTTAAAATTCCATATCCGTTTTAAAAACAATAATTCACAAATCCAAGTGTGTAATTATTTATACCTATGCTCCCCGAGTATTATCTGTACATACAGTCAGAATTAATATATTGATCTGATTTGCATTATGCTAAATTATTATTAATTATTATTAGTATTAACCCATATTTACCTAATAATAATAATGAAGTGTGCCGAATGATGATAAGTTAACGACTAAAGTTTTTTTTATAGATAAAAATTTAAAGTACCTTTTTAAAATGTAATTAAGATGAAAAAAAGTTTAACATGAAATAACCTGTAACTATTAGTATAAAATAAAATATTTTTAAGTTTCTCTATTACATAGGCGGGGTACTTTATTGTTAGAAGTTGACCGCTCTAACAACTAGGCCACTGACCATCTCATTCCTAGCAGCATCTGCGTAGCAATTGAAAGCAACACATAGACGGAGTACGAACATTTTTTTATATTTTGTTGCAACTGTTTACAGTCATAGCTGTTCAACATGAGTGACCCTGAAGAACCAGGCTCTAAGAAGAATCAACAATTTCACATTGAAATCTAATGGTTCTAAGGAAAAAGTCTTAATATATATTGAAAAACATGATGATGTTAGAAGTTTAGTAACAGCGAAATGAATTTGGAATTATCTAACCCAAATTAATTTATTTTATATACATTATATGAAGATATTATATGATTTCTGGTAAATCCTGGTGTCAAATAATCCCCACAGCAAATAGAAAAATCCTATAAAAAGTGATGAAATGAACTACAAATGTTCTCGAAAATATAATTAACCCTATTAGACATGAGTTCAATGTCAGAAGATCCCCACCCAAGTGATCCCAACGCAAATAATTTCAATAACAAATGATCCCCACACTATTTTTAAAGGTCTAAGAAGGATTATATCTGTTTTAGAGATTAGAGTAGGTTTACGGTTGAAAAAATCAATATGTTCCGGAGGTTTGTTAAGGTTTGTTAATTGAGTTCTTGTTTGTCGTTTTGAACGGAAGTAGACTTCTTCAGCTACTGCGATTTCCAAAGTATGTTTATTATCTCCCAACAGTTAATACGTAATTTTTTTTACTACTAGCACTATGAAATGCCACTCAAACTTTCCTTTTCTGAACATCGTGTTCGCGCTCAAAGATAATAAGCTATCATAGTCAATGGCATCACTTCAGTGTATCATCCATCTGGCATGATGGACTCTGTACTATACTTAAAATGGGATTATATCATATTCATGGAAGTTTTCTATATCTTACCAACGACAGTAGTTGTTATAAAAATTTCAAAAATATCATTTGACATTCAACATATTATACACCAAAAATCAATTGGCAAAATCGTAAGAAAATAAATTTGTTAACAAATTTACAAGCTATTAAGTGATATTTGTATACTACTTATGCCCAATTTCTTCACTTCACGGTATGTTTATACCGATAACCAATCAAATTAATCAAGTAACCAAAGAGGCAACCGTTTTGATTGGTTATCGGTATGTTTATACTTGTCAGGTGGATATCTCTAACTGAAGAAATCGGACATAAGTGAAGAAATCGGACATAAGAGTACTTCAGATAATATAATACTATTATTTCAACATTAATTTTAAAATCCTGGTAGGATTTCCTTAATTTAAATGCATTATACATATTTGGAAATTCTACAGAGATAGCACGTAAAAAATGCGTGAACGATTTACAAAATTTTTTAATGAATTTAAAATCAAAAATCCCGCCAATTTTTGGCCGCCATAATTTTGAAGTTGGACTTGCTTAGAGATATATGTAATGTGTCGAGCGACTCAAAGATCTCATCTATTAAAATTCGTAATTTTTGAGTTGGAGCCGCTTCAGGCATGTTTATAATGACTGGATCGGCTCAAAAATTGACTGTCTTAGTAGATCCGCTATTTTGAGGTAAAATTTTTGTTCAAAAATTCTTGTATAAAATAAAATTTTACTTCCACCGGCCGACTGGGAAGCGGGTAACCACGGTTCAAATCCTGGTCGCGTCCGAATACACTGCTGTGATCTAAAAGCCCAAGATAGATCTGTGGGCTATGGGGAAGACAACGGGAAACCACCCCATTAACTAAATTTCCTAGTACGTTACTTTGGCTTCAGCCAAGTGATCGCCTACGCACTGAATAGTGTATGGCACTTGAAGAAGAAGAAGACTTCCAAATTATTAAGTAACATAAAATTGTTAACTGATTGAGTGTTTGCACAGGTGAAGCAGGTTTTGGCACAATGCACTTAACCTTCGGTAAATTAAAATCCTTACTTATTATCAATTAAATTGAGAAAACTTATGTACATAGCCTTCTTATCGACAATTTATTGTATGTAGATTATTTTTTGAGAATTAGAAAATCTGCATTGCTTATCGCAATGAGCACCTGCACCTACTTATGAGTTTAAAGAGGGTAGAATAATTTAGAGATTCCCTTTAATTTTGCCAAATAATAATATTAAATCTGATGAAATTAATTTGAATGTTATAATATATTATCATCTTCTTATTAATCTACCTCGCACACAGGTTCTGCTCAGAATTAGAATAAAAAATTGTTATATGTTAAACATAAATATTGTTGTGTTCTGATAAAGTAATGAAAAGTGAGTTGCGTAATTTAGAAATAAAGAACTGACTTTGCAACCTGAGGAACAATAAAGGCAGGACTCTGTGTTCGTTTTCAAAATTGTTTTTATTAGTGTTAAGTTTGTTCGTTACTTTAAGTTGTACTGTTTAGTTTAAGTTTGTTGTTGCAGTAATTTCGTTTGTTTTTTCTAAATTTTATTGTTTGTATTTTTAATTTTCGTTGTTTAGCGACTCACACGAATGCAGCTGAGCAGTACGCGAGAATCTTGATTTGATTTAAAAAAAAAGAAGAATAAAAAAACCAAGGAAATGGATTTGGATAATAAATAAATAGTCGAACAGAGAGTCGCAAATTTACAGTCCGAGAGGCTAAAAATAGAATAATAAAAAGTTAGTGGAACTGAGAGTCGCAAATTTACAGTCCGAGAGGCTAAAAATAGAATAATAAAAGTTAGTCGAACAGAGAGTCGCTAATTTACAGTCCGAGAGGCTAGTGTATAAAAGTTAATCGTAAAGCAATCTGAAATTGAGAGTCCAACAGTTGGTGTGGTGTGGTATATTATTCTTCTTGCAATAATTGGGTGAACCAAATACGATTATGACGATATCAGTTTCCATTATACCAGACTGCTGGCACAAAAAATAATAAATCGGAATACTTCAGCTGCTCAAGAAATGATTAACAGATGAAGCAAATTTTCGATTTGGGTTATCCCGCAGTAGCCAAATTCACTGATAAATTAAAATCATTACCGCATTAGAAATTTCCACAAGCAACTCCACGCAGAATATAAATGTCAAAATGAAACTACGTTAGGTCAGTTTATTAAAAACGGCCAATTGACTTTGCTTGTTGGTTTTAGTAACATTGACGATAACATCTTATAAGTTGCTCTCATAACTTTTGCACTAAAAATCTAAAAACTTAAATAAAAATTACTACAACTGCTTTGTTTGACGTCTAAATCTAAAAAGTCTTGACGCTTCCCTTTGTCAATAAATATGTAGGAATATGTGAGGTAGCACTGCTTTGAATCTTAATTACATAGGCTCACCGAAACGAACTTCTAAAAGGTTTTTAAACAATTTTGTTCATAATATAAAATTGTTACAAACTTATTTGGCTAGCTACACTCCTAGAAATTTCTATGTGTAAACCGCTATATTCAATGTGAAAATTTAGCTTAGTACCTTTGTGTTAATTTGTTCTGTAAAAATTTACACAATATTCTGCTTACGGTTGAAAAATAATTATTTTAACACGTTGTTGTGTAAATATGTGATTCCCCGACAAGAATGTGGGTTGAAGGTGGAACTGGAAATGCAACAAAACAGACGCTACTACCAGTTACCACGCTTAATGCGACGAATAAAAGACATGTATTTACCCATGCCGATGTTTTTAAATTCTTGAAATAGCCGAAAAGAGCATACCTTTACAAGTATGCAGTAAAATAGCACTTTTTCACATACTTGTAAAAGTATGCGGAAAAGTAGTACTTTTCCATACACTTTTGAATATCACAAAGTAAGACCTTTTGAACACGATTAGAAAAAATTTATAAATATGTGATCATTACGGGTATCTGCTTTAAGATATCTGCTTAGATTGTCTACAATCCTATTCCTTTGCTGCTTCTTCTTCTTTAAACTCTTGCAGAATTTCTTGTAGTATTTTGTTTTCCACTGCCATGTAATGCAAAAGCATACAGGAATACACAATTTTTGCGGCTTTGAAAGAATTGTAATTGAGGGTCCTAGTTAAGAAGGCACCTAAATCGACTTTTCAGTACACCAAAGCACCTATCACCTATTTAATGTGTAGAAAAAGAACTCAAAATAAAAAATTTTAAGTAAATTTGTGGTTTTTAGTATGTATTTATGGTTAAATTCAAAAAATATAAGAATAATACAATACGTAGAAAATCAAAATTCAAAAAATTTAAAAAGGAGACAATTAACACATAACAGGTCTGGATTAAGAAAATTTGAAAAAATGAAAATTTCGTAATACGAAGTACAATATAACGTTATTTCATGGTTATTGCCATTCTTCAGTTGCACGCATCGATTACGATTACATTGTAAAATAAGAAGAAAAAATTTTTCAAACTAAACAAAATTATCGACTAAATTGTACAAAATTGACTTACCATAACCTCCAAAGATTATCAAAACTGAACTTGTTACACGAGGTATGAATAATTTAAAAATGATTTGAACTAAGAAATTCGTTTACCTAGCACTGCTAGTTTGAAATCCGAAGGCACTGCCCTCTTAATATGATTTCTAAAAACTTTGAAAAAATTCAAAATTCAAAAATTTACCACGTTTTTTAACCGTGAGGCGTAAAACTAGAAAAAGAACTCAAAATAAAAAATTTTAAGTAAATTTGTGGTTTTTAGTATGTATTTATGGTTAAATTCAAAAAATATAAGAATAATACAATACGTAGAAAATCAAAATTCAAAAAATTTAAAAAGGAGACAATTAACACATAACAGGTCTGGATTAAGAAAATTTGAAAAAATGAAAATTTCGTAATACGAAGTACAATATAACGTTATTTCATGGTTATTGCCATTCTTCAGTTGCACGCATCGATTACGATTACATTGTAAAATAAGAAGAAAAAATTTTTCAAACTAAACAAAATTATCGACTAAATTGTACAAAATTTTTGAATTTTGAATTTTTTCAAAGTTTTTAGAAATCATATTAAGAGGGCAGTGCCTTCGGATTTCAAACTAGCAGTGCTAGGTAAACGAATTTCTTAGTTCAAATCATTTTTAAATTATTCATACCTCGTGTAACAAGTTCAGTTTTGATAATCTTTGGAGGTTATGGTAAGTCAATTTTGTACAATTTAGTCGATAATTTTGTTTAGTTTGAAAAATTTTTTCTTCTTATTTTACAATGTAATCGTAATCGATGCGTGCAACTGAAGAATGGCAATAACCATGAAATAACGTTATATTGTACTTCGTATTACGAAATTTTCATTTTTTCAAATTTTCTTAATCCAGACCTGTTATGTGTTAATTGTCTCCTTTTTAAATTTTTTGAATTTTGATTTTCTACGTATTGTATTATTCTTATATTTTTTGAATTTAACCATAAATACATACTAAAAACCACAAATTTACTTAAAATTTTTTATTTTGAGTTCTTTTTCTAGTTTTACGCCTCACGGTTAAAAAACGTGGTAAATTTTTGAATTTTGAATTTTTTCAAAGTTTTTAGAAATCATATTAAGAGGGCAGTGCCTTCGGATTTCAAACTAGCAGTGCTAGGTAAACGAATTTCTTAGTTCAAATCATTTTTAAATTATTCATACCTCGTGTAACAAGTTCAGTTTTGATAATCTTTGGAGGTTATGGTAAGTCAATTTTGTACAATTTAGTCGATAATTTTGTTTAGTTTGAAAAATTTTTTCTTCTTATTTTACAATGTAATCGTAATCGATGCGTGCAACTGAAGAATGGCAATAACCATGAAATAACGTTATATTGTACTTCGTATTACGAAATTTTCATTTTTTCAAATTTTCTTAATCCAGACCTGTTATGTGTTAATTGTCTCCTTTTTAAATTTTTTGAATTTTGATTTTCTACGTATTGTATTATTCTTATATTTTTTGAATTTAACCATAAATACATACTAAAAACCACAAATTTACTTAAAATTTTTTATTTTGAGTTCTTTTTCTAGTTTTACGCCTCACGGTTAAAAAACGTGGTAAATTTTTGAATTTTGAATTTTTTCAAAGTTTTTAGAAATCATATTAAGAGGGCAGTGCCTTCGGATTTCAAACTAGCAGTGCTAGGTAAACGAATTTCTTAGTTCAAATCATTTTTAAATTATTCATACCTCGTGTAACAAGTTCAGTTTTGATAATCTTTGGAGGTTATGGTAAGTCAATTTTGTACAATTTAGTCGATAATTTTGTTTAGTTTGAAAAATTTTTTCTTCTTATTTTACAATGTAATCGTAATCGATGCGTGCAACTGAAGAATGGCAATAACCATGAAATAACGTTATATTGTACTTCGTATTACGAAATTTTCATTTTTTCAAATTTTCTTAATCCAGACCTGTTATGTGTTAATTGTCTCCTTTTTAAATTTTTTGAATTTTGATTTTCTACGTATTGTATTATTCTTATATTTTTTGAATTTAACCATAAATACATACTAAAAACCACAAATTTACTTAAAATTTTTTATTTTGAGTTCTTTTTCTAGTTTTACGCCTCACGGTTAAAAAACGTGGTAAATTTTTGAATTTTGAATTTTTTCAAAGTTTTTAGAAATCATATTAAGAGGGCAGTGCCTTCGGATTTCAAACTAGCAGTGCTAGGTAAACGAATTTCTTAGTTCAAATCATTTTTAAATTATTCATACCTCGTGTAACAAGTTCAGTTTTGATAATCTTTGGAGGTTATGGTAAGTCAATTTTGTACAATTTAGTCGATAATTTTGTTTAGTTTGAAAAATTTTTTCTTCTTATTTTACAATGTAATCGTAATCGATGCGTGCAACTGAAGAATGGCAATAACCATGAAATAACGTTATATTGTACTTCGTATTACGAAATTTTCATTTTTTCAAATTTTCTTAATCCAGACCTGTTATGTGTTAATTGTCTCCTTTTTAAATTTTTTGAATTTTGATTTTCTACGTATTGTATTATTCTTATATTTTTTGAATTTAACCATAAATACATACTAAAAACCACAAATTTACTTAAAATTTTTTATTTTGAGTTCTTTTTCTAGTTTTACGCCTCACGGTTAAAAAACGTGGTAAATTTTTGAATTTTGAATTTTTTCAAAGTTTTTAGAAATCATATTAAGAGGGCAGTGCCTTCGGATTTCAAACTAGCAGTGCTAGGTAAACGAATTTCTTAGTTCAAATCATTTTTAAATTATTCATACCTCGTGTAACAAGTTCAGTTTTGATAATCTTTGGAGGTTATGGTAAGTCAATTTTGTACAATTTAGTCGATAATTTTGTTTAGTTTGAAAAATTTTTTCTTCTTATTTTACAATGTAATCGTAATCGATGCGTGCAACTGAAGAATGGCAATAACCATGAAATAACGTTATATTGTACTTCGTATTACGAAATTTTCATTTTTTCAAATTTTCTTAATCCAGACCTGTTATGTGTTAATTGTCTCCTTTTTAAATTTTTTGAATTTTGATTTTCTACGTATTGTATTATTCTTATATTTTTTGAATTTAACCATAAATACATACTAAAAACCACAAATTTACTTAAAATTTTTTATTTTGAGTTCTTTTTCTAGTTTTACGCCTCACGGTTAAAAAACGTGGTAAATTTTTGAATTTTGAATTTTTTCAAAGTTTTTAGAAATCATATTAAGAGGGCAGTGCCTTCGGATTTCAAACTAGCAGTGCTAGGTAAACGAATTTCTTAGTTCAAATCATTTTTAAATTATTCATACCTCGTGTAACAAGTTCAGTTTTGATAATCTTTGGAGGTTATGGTAAGTCAATTTTGTACAATTTAGTCGATAATTTTGTTTAGTTTGAAAAATTTTTTCTTCTTATTTTACAATGTAATCGTAATCGATGCGTGCAACTGAAGAATGGCAATAACCATGAAATAACGTTATATTGTACTTCGTATTACGAAATTTTCATTTTTTCAAATTTTCTTAATCCAGACCTGTTATGTGTTAATTGTCTCCTTTTTAAATTTTTTGAATTTTGATTTTCTACGTATTGTATTATTCTTATATTTTTTGAATTTAACCATAAATACATACTAAAAACCACAAATTTACTTAAAATTTTTTATTTTGAGTTCTTTTTCTAGTTTTACGCCTCACGGTTAAAAAACGTGGTAAATTTTTGAATTTTGAATTTTTTCAAAGTTTTTAGAAATCATATTAAGAGGGCAGTGCCTTCGGATTTCAAACTAGCAGTGCTAGGTAAACGAATTTCTTAGTTCAAATCATTTTTAAATTATTCATACCTCGTGTAACAAGTTCAGTTTTGATAATCTTTGGAGGTTATGGTAAGTCAATTTTGTACAATTTAGTCGATAATTTTGTTTAGTTTGAAAAATTTTTTCTTCTTATTTTACAATGTAATCGTAATCGATGCGTGCAACTGAAGAATGGCAATAACCATGAAATAACGTTATATTGTACTTCGTATTACGAAATTTTCATTTTTTCAAATTTTCTTAATCCAGACCTGTTATGTGTTAATTGTCTCCTTTTTAAATTTTTTGAATTTTGATTTTCTACGTATTGTATTATTCTTATATTTTTTGAATTTAACCATAAATACATACTAAAAACCACAAATTTACTTAAAATTTTTTATTTTGAGTTCTTTTTCTAGTTTTACGCCTCACGGTTAAAAAACGTGGTAAAATTTTTGAATTTTGAATTTTTTCAAAGTTTTTAGAAATCATATTAAGAGGGCAGTGCCTTCGGATTTCAAACTAGCAGTGCTAGGTAAACGAATTTCTTAGTTCAAATCATTTTTAAATTATTCATACCTCGTGTAACAAGTTCAGTTTTGATAATCTTTGGAGGTTATGGTAAGTCAATTTTGTACAATTTAGTCGATAATTTTGTTTAGTTTGAAAAATTTTTTCTTCTTATTTTACAATGTAATCGTAATCGATGCGTGCAACTGAAGAATGGCAATAACCATGAAATAACGTTATATTGTACTTCGTATTACGAAATTTTCATTTTTTCAAATTTTCTTAATCCAGACCTGTTATGTGTTAATTGTCTCCTTTTTAAATTTTTTGAATTTTGATTTTCTACGTATTGTATTATTCTTATATTTTTTGAATTTATTTAATGTGTGTTTCAGTATACCTACTTTGTGAAGAGTTTGCTTCTGCATTTTCTACTGTAGTTAACAGCCAAGGTTGCAATGGATAACCATCAGCATCGCCTATAAAAGTTTATTTTGATAAATATGTTTCATTTGCTTTCATATTCTCAACTTACCTACCAACTAAGACGACCATAAACGCACTACAAAGAACTCTGTCTGATATGCCATTTTACTGCAGATAATTCCATATTCCAAAATAAATAACATACTTTTAAATAAATTGGCACTGCTGTTACTCTTTCAGCTTGCTTTATATGTGGTAATTTAGTAATGCACCAGATTTTTTGTTAATCGATATGTTTCAACAAAAAAACCATCACACATTGAAAAAAGATCACTCCTTTTGTTTAAAACCCTACTTTCAACACTCTCCTTATGCTCCTGCAATTATAGATCAATCAGAAAAAGTGTGATTACTTAACCTCTAAAGTAATTTTATAAACCTACCTAAACTACATTTTTATAATAATTATACTTAAGAAAATACTTACAATTTACAATCCATATTTTCCAATAGATTCAGAATAAATAGGTATGTTAATGAAAATTAAACATATATTAGCAATGGTCCATGAAGAAACTACGATAGTTATTGCTGTGGTGGTGAAAGAAATTGTATGGTTAATTTTTTCTTCAGCAATATGCCAGATGCCAGATGCTAGATGGATGATACACTGAAGTGATGCCAAATTCAAAAAATATAAGAATAATACAATACGTAGAAAATCAAAATTCAAAAAATTTGAAAAAGAGACAATTAACACATAACAGGTCCGAATTAAGAAAATTTGAAAAAATTAAAAATTCGTAATACGATAGTACAATATAACGTTATTTCATGGTTATTGCCATTCTTCAGTTGCACGCAATCGCTTACATTGTAAAATAAGAAACAAATTTTCAAACTAAACAAAAATATCGACTAAATTGTACAAAATTGACTTACCATAACCTCCAAAGATTATCAAAAATGAACTTGTTACATGAAGTATGAATAATTTAAAAATGATTTGAACTAAGAAATTCGTTTACCTAGTTTTCTAGTTTTACGCCTCACGGTTAAAAAACGTGGTAAATTTTTAATTTTGAATTTTTTTCAAAGTTTTTAGAAATCATATTAAGAGGGCAGTGCCTTCGGATTTCAAACTAGCAGTGCTATTTTCATAACCATGAAATAACATTATATTGTACTATCTATCGTATTACGAATTTTTCATTTTTTCAAATTTTCTTAATTCGGACCTGTTATGTGTTAATTGTCTCTTTTTCAAATTTTTTGAATTTTGATTTTCTACGTATTGTATTATTCTTATATTTTTTGAATTTAACCATAAATACATACTAAAAAAAACAAATTTACTTAAAATTTTTATTTTGAGTTCTTTTTCTGAAGTGAAGCCATTGACTATGATAGCTTATTATCTTTGAGCGCGAACACGATGTTCAGAAAAGGAAAGTTTGAGTGGCATTTCATAGTGCTAGTAGTAAAAAAAATTACGTATTAACTGTTGGGAGATAATAAACATACTTTGGAAATCGTAGTAGCTGAAGAAGTGTACTTCCGTTCAAAACGACAAACAAGAACTCAATTAACAAACCTTAACAAACCTCCGGTACATATTGATTTTTTCAACCGTAAACCTACTCTAATCTCTAAAACAGATATAATCCTTCTTAGACCTTTAAAAATAGTGTGGGGATCATTTGTTATTGAAATTATTTGCGTTGGGATCACTTGGGTGGGGATCTTCTGACATTGAACTCATGTCTAATAGGGTTAATTATATTTTCGAGAACATTTGTAGTTCATTTCATCACTTTTTATAGGATTTTTCTATTTGCTGTGGGGATTATTTGACACCAGGATTTACCAGAAATCATATAATATCTTCATATAATGTATATAAAATAAATTAATTTGGGTAAGATAATTCCAAATTCATTTCGCTGTTACTAAACTTCTAACATCATCATGTTTTTCAATATATATTAAGACTTTTTCCTTAGAACCATTAGATTTCAATGTGAAATTGTTGATTCTTCTTAGAGCCTGGTTCTTCAGGGTCACTCATGTTGAACAGCTATGACTGTAAACAGTTGCAACAAAATATAAAAAAATGTTCGTACTCCGTCTATGTGTTGCTTTCAATTGCTACACAGATGCTGCTAGGAATGAGATGGTCAGTGGCCTAGTTGTTAGAGCGGTCAACTTCTAACAATAAAGTACCCCGCCTATGTAATAGAGAAACTTAAAAATATTTTATTTTATACTAATAGTTACAGGTTATTTCATGTTAAACTTTTTTTCATCTTAATTACATTTTAAAAAGGTACTTTAAATTTTTATCTATAAAAAAAACTTTAGTCGTTAACTTATCATCATTCGGCACACTTCATTATTATTATTAGGTAAATATGGGTTAATACTAATAATAATTAATAATAATTTAGCATAATGCAAATCAGATCAATATATTAATTCTGACTGTATGTACAGATAATACTCGGGGAGCATAGGTATAAATAATTACACACTTGGATTTGTGAATTATTGTTTTTAAAACGGATATGGAATTTTAAATTTACCTTTTCTTTAGAATTTCTTGCACAATACCAACAATTTTTCAGCTGCTCGATTTCGTATTTTTATAATATTTCATATTATAATTCAGTTCTTTCTAACTTTTAGTTAATCAATCAAGTTTGCAATAATTATCCTTACAGTGTATTTTATTTGTGAAGACTTACCATTTGTATAAATTGGGTTTTCTAATATATTGATATGGTTATTACCGAGTGAGTAATACCACGTAATCATCGATTACTACTGCGCTTATAAACTTAGTAAAAAATAATATTTAATTATAAACATTTATTTATTATTATAAATACATTTTTAAATATTTTATGAAAGACACATTTTTATTAAAAGTTACTTTAAACAATTGTTTTTCGTTCTTGCCTTCCAAGTACACAACAAATTAAACCAGTTTTACAAGTTCCTGCGGGAATGTTGCCAACAACACTGCACTCTGCTTGACATATTGTAACTGGAAGTGGAATGCCTAAGGGTCCTTTGCACATCGCACCGTCATCTGTAACATAGAGTATTATTTTAAACAAATTATAAAATATGTTATTAATAAAAGCAGCAAGAAAATCAATGAAAATGTAAAAAAAATTAAAAAAGTAATTTACCTCCAGCTGCGCCTTGTACCACAGCAATGGCAACCAATACAACAGCAATAGTCAAAAGTAATTTCATGTTTGATGAATTTATTATAACTGCTGTTATATGTAATGCTCCTTTTATATTAAATATTCGGTACTTGAAATGGATGATAATTTGTTATCATACTATCAAAAACTCCTTTGTATACTTGACCCTGACAACGAGCAATTAATATAAAATGAAAAAAAGAACTCAAAATAAAAAATTTTAAGTAAATTTGTGGTTTTTAGTATGTATTTATCGTTAAATTCAAAAAAAATATATAAGAATTATACAATACGTAGAAAATCAAAATTTAAAAAATTAAAAAAGAGACAATTAACACATAACAGGTTTGAATTAAGAATATTTGAAATTATAAAACTTTCGTAATACGATAGTACAATATAACGTTATTTCATGGTTATTTCCAATCTTCAGTTGTACAGTTCAGTTGATTTATCATAAGTCAATTTTGTACACTTTAATCTATATTTTTGTTTAGTTCGAAATGTTTTCTTATTTTTCAATTTAAACGATTATGTACAACTGAAGATTGGAAATAACCATGAAATAACGTTATATTGTACTATCGTATTACGAATTTTTCATAATTTCAAATATTCTTAATTCAAACCTGTTAATTTTGATTTTCTACGTATTGTATTATTCTTTTATTTTTTTTGAATTTAATATAAAATGATACCAAATTAATCAAATTAAGTCATTTTAATCTTTTGTTTTTGGAAGTTATCGGAAAATTTTTAAGAAAAAAGAGCTCAATTCGATTTTTGCCTAATTAACCTAATACTCTTCTGTCTTGCCTAAAAATTTTAATATATCTCTATTTCAGTCACTCTTATCTCATCATTCCAAAATTCAAATAAAAATTATCTATAAAAAAATGCAGTAAAAGATGATTATATTTTGTAAAATATTTGTGTAGAAACATCTTATTGTCAAATATGCATGATGAACTTTACTGACGCTTCGTATTGCAAGTATTAAACGCGTTCTATAATGACTTACTTTTTACACTGCCATAAACTAGAATCCTTTATTAATTACTCTTGCTGTTGAAGTGTTATATTTTCTGCTTTTGCTATTGGTTTATTTGTACTGTTTCCAAATGATGCTTTCCATTGCTATATCGATACTGCTAGGAACGCAGCGGTAATTGGTCTAGCTGTTAGAGCGATTAACTATTGCCACTAAGGTAACCTGCTTAAAACCAAGCTGTATTAACTTTTTTTATGACAGTTTAAGTGCTTCGGACGGCACATAAAGCTGTTAATAAATAAATTCTTAGTTATAAATATTTGCTATTATTGCAGAAATGATTATTGTCATTTTGCCTACTTCAGTGTGGACATTATTATTGGAATAAACCAAATTATTGGAAACCAGAAGGTGAAAAATTTAAAACAGTTTAAAATAAATTTTCCCTAAAATCAAAGTAAATAATTAACAATTAGTTTGATTAATTGAGTACTATTTCATTTTATTGCTTATCGTCCAGGTTAAGTAAACAAAAGCTATTTTGATTGTATAATAAGAAGTTATCAACCAATTAAAATATCCCTACCTGAAAAGTTGAAATTTTTTCATATTGAAATTGAATGACTTAATTGAATATAAATTACTTTACCATTAGATCAAAACTATGCAGTTTGCTTTGCCTGATATCTTATGTTTTGAATTTTGGATTCTCGTCAGACAAAACCGGAATAATTTTAAATAAAATTTGTTTATGATAACTAAAATGTTCCGATCTTTCCATGTTAGGTAAAAGTAGTAAAAGCAATAATCCAATCCGATCTCTCGCTCCGTACCAGAATTTGATTTTTCATCAAAACTGGAGTCAATATATTAAAAATAGAACTGAGTTGGTTGGGTTATTTACGTCGTAATTAATTGAGTTATGTTTCTTTTCGGGAGGGTTATTTTTACCTGCAGAAGGTGACCCTGCTCTTGCTGACCGCAAACGATTTTTTAGGGCCTCCTTCACGAAGAAAAAACTAAGTACTTCAGTGAGTAGAAAATTGAGGTTTTTCAAATGAGGAACATAATTTCCCTTAGTAATCACCCTTTCAATATTTTAGAAAAATCAAGAAATTCACATATGGGTACTTTTTAAAACAAAAATGTTTATAAGTTATCAGTTATCATAAATAAAATACATTATAAATTTAATTATAGCCAATGGTTTCATAATACTGTGATTTCATCAGGCGATTGACTATTTTGGATTTTCTAAAATATTGAAATGGTTAATATCAAGAAAGTTACAATACAACCACGCCACCATCGATTACTTCTTGTTGTTGTAAACACAGTAAAGAAAAATTAGTTATAACTTATCGGTTATAATTTATAATTTATTAATTATTATAAATAATACAACTTCAAGTAATATATGAAAAACCCAATAATAGTAATTTAAACAATTGTTTTTCGTAGTTGCCTTCCAAGTACACAACAAATTAAACCAGTTTTACAAGTTCGAGAACGAATATTTCCAACAACACTACATTCTTCTTGACATATTGTAACTGGAAGTGGAATGCCTAAGGGTCCTTTGCACATCGCACCCTCATCTGTAACATAGAGTTCATTAATTTAAAGTTACTTACAATAATTGTCAATAACTATTTTGCTAAAATTTAACATTTAATTATTATAAACAACAAATTTAAAGATATATTATTGACAAAAATAGTAAGAAAATCCAAAAGATGCAAAGAAAAATTTTTAAAATTATTATTTCAAAAATATTTTACCTCCAGCTGCGCCATATACCACAGTAATAGCAGTCAACACAATAGCAATAGTTATAAGTAATTTCATATTTGATGAATTATAACTGTTTATGTATGAAATTCTCCTTTCATATTAAATACTAAGTACTTAAAATGCTTGATAATATTTTTATCATACTATCAAAAACTCCTTTGTATACTTGACCCGGGCAATGGGCGAATAAAATAATAGAATACCAAATTAATAAAATTTTTGGGTTTTGGGAAAACTTAAAAAAAAACAGCTAAAATTGTTTTTAGCCCTCTGGCTTTCCATTAATTATTCTTATGGAAATCATCAACAACAATGTTTGTAATTTACAATAAATATTTGAATTGTATTACAGAATTGATTATAGTACTTATCCTTACTACAGTTGTGGTTTCTTCTTTTAAAGTTAAACAAACATTTTCAAAGAATGAACAATGTTGTAAAATTAATTAACACAATTAAGGCAAAGAGCGATAGACAAATGTACTGCTTCTTCATCTTCCTAGTGATCACACTACGTGTTTCTGCCTTATTGGTCGTCATCGGTATCGCATACTTCGCTATTTGCCTTAATTGTGTTAATTAATTTTAAAACTTCTATGCACATGTTATGAGATTTGTTTATCCATTTAATGTTGTAAAAGTTAATTTACCTGAAAAATTGAGCCTATAGTAAAATTATTATTAGAAGCCAGAACCGAATTCATTTAAATTTCATTTACTGGATTGTAGCAGCAATTTAGAGAGCTGATTAGATTTTGGTTCCAATCCCTTCCCTTCTTTTATTTATTAATGTAAAATTTTTTTTTTATTTATTGCTAAATTTTAATTATTATTATTATTAAATTTACTAATAATTGGGAAACTTAAATATGCATGTGTTGTTACATCAGATTTTTATTTATTTTGTTGGTTACATGCAACTGAAGATCGATAATGAATCGATCATTCTGAATGATTGATAATGAAAAATAACTATTGCTGCCTTAAAAAAAATTTCCAACCAAATCAATTAATATCGATAGTTTTGATCTAATGATAGAAAAAGTTATATTCAATTAAGGAATTCAATGGGGGAGTTTCCTTAGAAATAATTTTTTGAAATAATATATAAACATGAAACTGTAATAAAAATGCCGCATGTTGATGTAATTGGTTGGTCTTAAAACTCAGCGTACAATTTAAAAAAAATTTTTGAATTTCAAAAAAATATTTAATCAGCCCGCCATAGCTAACCAATAAGATTTAAACATGGCCGTCCGATGTTGTCAGTTCTTAATTGGCTTATTATTGACATCTATCATATGTTAATTAAAATTCTTTATTTTCTCATTTAATGCTATTGATTATTTCGTCACATCAATGCTGATCAATGTTTTTACTGACAAAATTGGTGCACTCTTTTTAAGAACTCTATAAGCTGGATGGTAGCTTCTGGTAAGCTTCTGGCGAAAAGCCATATAAGTGTGGCATTTAAAATCTCTTAAACTGTGGATGCAAAGCTCTTGTAAAAGTATTATTGATGTTTTAAATGGTTCATATAATATCTTTATGTAAAATATACAAAGAATTATCTTGTTTGTAAATAAATAATGAAACATTGTCGACATGTGAATCTGACCGAAGCACAACCGATCAACAAATTATAACACAACAGAATAACCAAATGTAACAAACTTGAAATATTACGTTAAGAATGAATGTTAAACCAATTCACTAACAAAATCTGTTCTATTTTTGAAAAACTCTACAAACGGGGTTAATTTGATGAATATCGCCAGAAGGCGAAAAGCCGTTTAAGTGTGGCATTTAAAATATCTTAAACTGTGGATGCAAAGCTCTTTTAAGTTGTCGAGATCTTTGTAAAACTAAAGTATTTGTTTTCATTAAATAAAAATTGTGAATCTAAGTAATCCATAATCACTCATATAAAATAAAAAAGTAACCACGAAATACACGGCGGCCATTACTTGTCATCAGGTAGGCATCTACATTTTAACATTTTAATAGAAGAAAGTACGGCAACATAGTACAGTTGTCTAAAATCCTATAGGTTTATCCATTCCCACCCAAACAAGGGTTATGACGTCATAACCCTAACAATTTAAAATTTTATTAAATTTTTTCTGATACTTAACGCACTCAAAAAAATCTGAAAAAAAAACTGATGGCTCCGTTTGATCTCTACTTTCAAATAAAAAAATAAAAAAAAAGTAGGAAACTCCTCCATTTTAACATGGAAAAATTTTAATTTTTTCAGGCAATTTTAAATTGGTTGATAATTTCTTATTATACTATCTTAGTATTAGTCCTATTTATGGGGGAATTACGAGTTATGACCTGATGCTTAAGTACGTCCGCTACGATGCAGAAAATCCTGGTTCAAGCCGGAGTAAAGCAAAAACTGTATTCTAATCGTTTTCTCTCGGCGGACAATGGCAAACCAATGCCAATGAGGTAATCTGCCTTTATAAAATGAAGTGGTTAGCCAAAACCACTTAATTAAAAAGTTCTGCTCTTTCCATTTTATGTACAGTAATAATCCAATCCCTTCTTTCACTTCGTACCAAAATTTGATTTTCAACCAAAACTATAGTATATAATTCAATAGAACTGAGTGGTAATATTATTTACGATGTAATTAATTGGGTTACGTTTCTTTTCGAGAGGGTTATTTTTTCCTGCAGAAAGTGGACCCTGATTTTGCTGACCGCAACTGATCAGCTAACTATAACATAATTTAGGGCCTCCTTCACGAAGAAAAAACTAAGTACTTTACTGTGTACAAAATTGACGTTTTTCAAACGAGAAACAAAAATCAATGCTTTAGGCAACTTAAAATTGCACAGAGAATTCTTACATCATCAGTTATCACAAATAAAATACACTGTAAGGCTAATTATAGCAAATGTTTCCATCATACTGTGGCTTTCATGAGGCCATCTACTTATAAAATTGGAAGTAGTAAAGAAAAATTAGTTATAAACATATATTTATTTATTTATTAATTATTATAAATACATTTTCAAATATTATATGAACGACACATTTATTACTGAAGTCTGCATATTTATAACAATGGTAAGGTTAAACAATTGTTTTTTGTTCTTGCCTTCCAAGTACACAACAAATTAAACCAGTTTTACAAGTTGCACCGGGAATGTTTCCAACAACACTACATTCTTCTTGACAAATTGTAACTGGAAGTGGAATACCTAAAGGTCCTTTGCACATTGCACCCTCATCTGTAACATAGATTAAAATTATTTTTGTTATTTACAACAGCAATGTAATATTGCTCGCAGCAAATCTGTAACTAATTTGACACAATTTATCATTGAATAATTATAATTAGTATAATCAAATTAATAATTTATTAGTTTTATAAATTATTCCATATTTGCCTGATGAGAACTGAAAATTTGAAATACATGATATCAAGTGTTAAAAACTAAATCAATTCATTTTTAGAATGGATTTAATCTTACTCGTATAAATAAAAATTATATTGAATTAAGTCATTTAATTTTAACAAATTAAAAAATTAAGTACTTAAAATGATTGATAATAATTGATTATCATACTATCAAAAAAACTCTTTTGTATACTTGACCCGAACAATGCGCAAATAATATAAAATAGTAACAAATTAATCAAATTAATTGATAATTATTTTGTTTTTGAGAAAAAATTTTTTAAGTGATATTTTATGATTTTTTATGATCAATTATTCAACAAAATATTAGAATTTTTTTAATATCAATTCACAAAAATGAGTAAAGCTCGCTATATAATAGTTATAGGGACATGAAATGAATGATAAAATTGTTTTATATGTTTAAAAAAAAGTTATTTTTAACAGTTGTTTTTTGTCTTGCAAGTCAACAACTTTCCAACAACTGCACATTCTGCTTGACATACCGTAGCCGAAACTGGAATTTCAAAATAGAGAAAATTTATTGAAGTTATTTACAACAATAATACAAAATCTTGCAGTAAATTAATTATAATAATTATTATAAACAAATTACAAACAACAAATTAAAAAATACATTATTAACAAAAGCTGTAGAAAAACCAATAAGAATGCAAGAACTTGGAAATTAAGAAAAAAGTATCTCTTTTAAATATTTTTAGTTCTTACTTCATTTTAGTCTTAACTTATTTTTGAAATAAAAATTAAGGGTTGACTAAAATCACTATAAGATTTAAATTTAATTTAATAATTAAATTTCAGTTTCTGGTAGTTAAAGATGTATATTGACTAGAATGATGAATATTTTATATTACATTATTCTAGCTTTATGCTTATAATTTTCTATGGAAAATTTTATTCTTGTTTTTGACTTTTAACTTTTGACTTATAAATTCATAAGTACTACTTATCCAATTATAATTTTATAATAATTATTATTACTAGTATTAACTGATGTGTTTGCTAAGAATAATATTAAAGTATGGCTAGCTGATCTAGCTGATAAAACCTCTCGAAATTTTTAAGTGCCAATTCAAATGGTATTGTTCTGTATTCTAATATTATGTAGGAAAAATACCTTTTTGAAAAAATTATCTTCGTATAAATTCAAATGTAAATGATTAATTGAAAGAAAATTTCTAATATTGAATTGGAAAACAAATCAAACAAAATAACTTCAGTAGCGATATCATTTAACTTTCAATTTTACGCATTTCAACAACAAAATCCAAATTCATCCAATCTAAAATGGAACAATTCAAATCCAAAAAACTTATCCGAAAAAGCATTTCAATTTATTCCAAAATCAAAATCTCAAGTAACTTCAGAAAACGTAAAAAAATTTAATAAAAAAAACCGTCTAACAAAAAAAGTTAACTAAAAAGCAAAAAATAAATATTTTTTATTAGGAATTTAATTCTTCAAATTTTTTTGTGGAGTTAGTTCCCTTCAACTCTCACCGATTCAATTATAAAGCAATTAGTAATAATTATATAACAAACAAAAATTTCATAATTACATTAATCGGGACAACAAATAATAAAATAAAAAAATATTATAGTTGAGATATTGGTCATAAAATTCATAAAAAACCTCTAACTAGTCAAAGTCGCAAAGTTTAATTTTATTTTTTCATTTCAAGATAGAAACATGTAATTCGGTAAGACTTTTTAGAATTTAATGAATTTTTTCTTGCTATTTATTTCATTCGTCATTGATTCCAAAGACTGCCGTTGTCTTGCTACGATTTTGTTTATTTGGAATTTTTTATTTACTTTGTAGATTTTTATGACCAAATCTCAATTATAATATTTTTATTCTAGTTTCTAAAGGTCAACTAAATAGGTTTTTAAAATTTTTGAATTTCGTGAAATTCAAATATAGCTTTTACCGTTATATTTTTAACAAATAGTACCTAAGTATTAAATAATTTTGAATAAAAAATATTTATTATATATAAATGTTGTAATTTTGCTTATTTACTAACTGGATCGGAATTAACTTTCTTGACGGAATTTGCATAAGTTTTAATTTTTCCAAAAACGTGTAAATCGATGGGTGAGGGTGATAAAAATGTGAACTAAACACGCTATTAAACGACTCGCAGGCATTCATAGTCCGACACATACTTGATGTGTATGTGCTGCCCAGAGCTTTAGTGAAAAAGTGAATCCGCAACAATATAGGTTCGAAATATATAATCAGAATAGGTATCCAGCCGTGAATCGTCTGGAATGATTGCAATTAAATCTTCACTGTAAACAGCATTGGCGCAACTAGGTACTTATAATATATTAGGGGGATAAAACGAGGACTTACGTCGATTACGCTTTCTATCAATAGAAATATCCCCCCTAGTTGCGCCTATGGTAAGCAGCATCTACTTTGTTTAGATGTAAGTATTGCAAAACCAAACGAGAATTTCGCCTTACTTCATATACAGCCCTAGAGATTCTTTGAGCGAGTATAATATCAACTTGTGAAATGTTTGTGTTAATGATGGCTCCCATAAGAATGTTGGAAGGTTTTTGCGAAGTATAATATTCGCGAATTTAAATTATCCGATAATTAACCAAACATTAACCTAATCCTACATAAATTACATAATCCTAAAGAATTATTAACTTAGAGTAAGTACCGTACTTACTGACCATCGGTGCAGTCTACATACGTACCCTAACCGAACCCGTTGCAATCTACATATCGGATTATGAGACCCTTTGACCATCGGTGCAGTCTACAATCGCCCATATAATATTATAAACTCCCTCTTATGCAATAGTCATTTGTTAACCTTTGTATTCAGGTAAAAGTATAAAAAAAGGTTTCTACCAGGTAAGTAAAAAGGTAAATTCCTTGATTTAAGGTAAATAGAAAGGTAATTCTAAAAGTTAAAATTTTAATGGATTCTACTCGACTTCTGCCGTTGTGTGCCTGTTTTATCGGTAAAGGTTATCCTAGCCATTTTTGGTAATTCTAAAAATTTAAATTTTGTTGGATTCTACTCGACGTGTGCTTTTGTGTGCCGTAAATTATAAATATGACAGTCTTTTACTTTCGGTTACGATAACTGCTCGACACCCTGCATGTAGTCCCTCTTATGCAATGGTCATTTTTAAATCCTTTTTATTAATTACACTTTTCTGCTTGCATGCTTGCTTGCGTGCTTGCTTGATTGAATACGGTAAAACTTAGAAAGTCAAATTTGACCCAGTTCGCGCTATCCAATGAAGCTGTAATTTTGCACATGGATTCGTCCCCGATGACAATACACTTTTCAAAAAAAAAAAATTTTAATTTTAATTTTTTATGCTTCTATTAAACCTGCTGTTCTCCTCGGGTCAATATGACACAAATTTAAATTTATGTTTCAATAACTTTTTTATTTATGAATATTTTTTCCCAATATTTTATGGCTTTGTCTATTACTTGTCAAGTATAGAATTTATTTTTTGTAAAAAATATTGTGTGTTAATATTTAAACTTAATTGTTACACTAATACTCTTTGGGTCTATATGACCCGAAACAATTTTATATTGATAACTTAGGCATGTTGTTCAATAATTTTCTAGTAATTGATATTATTGCACTTACATGAAATACATGCTTGTTCAGCAGTAAACAATTACATAATAATATCTTTGTCTAAATAATGCCAAGTAATTCGAAACAAGTGCAGACATGCAAGTTAGTTCAGATATTATATGCACACTAAACTTCTGTTCGTAGCTTCACTGAGTGAAGTAATATTGATCTAAGTGAAATATTTTCAAATAATAATAATGGTGTAAAAATGACTTAGTGATAAAGAGATGGCGAGCATAATTAAAAATCTGAATGACAATGACGAGGATGTTTCTGAAATTGAAGATCATATTAGCGAGGACAGTAGTTTAGAACCAGAGTCAGATTCTCGAAGAAATACTACAGTGGAAGCTTTGTAATCTGCTCAATCAGTTGAAAATGTTGCCTTAGAGATAGACAACACGAATAGTTTTTAAAATAATATCTTGAAGATAATAAAATAATTAAAATAGCAAGCATACAAAATAATACTTTGTATCCCCGACTCGTAGAGGTGTCGTAAAGAGTTTGACCACAAAATAATTGCAACGATGACCTCCAACGAATCAAGTCAAAGTTTTGCAGTGTTAGTCAAAAGCAATTATAATTAACTAAAAATAAGTTTGCATGGAGCACTTCAATTTATTTCGGTAGTGAAATCAAAATTATTGTCAAGTAAATGAGAATTAAAATTTCAATAGAACTTAACGGAGCAATGTATCGGTGGCACTAAACTAAATAACATGAAAGTTAAAAGTTGATATCTTAAAAATTTTGAAAGTTACTTAGGTTGGTTAAAAAAAAATGCAAAATCCGGTAATCACAATCAGTGAAAATAGTTCAATTCGTGATGACGTCACAACGGAAATTTTTGAGAAATTCAATACAAGGTGGACCGTTAATTGTTGGTAAAATCAAATTTCGAGGGATGTTAATTAAAATAATCGTAGTCACTTACAGTTGTGTAGGGTAAGAGCGGATTAACGTTGCAAACTAGACAAGATGGACGCTGAACAACGTGATTGAATGATAAAATCTGCAATCATCGCTTCAAGGGATTGCAAATATGGGTAGCCAACCCGATGTCTTGATGCAAGTAGGATATGTCGACAAAGGTTGATATTGATTTTTCTGCGATTATATGTTCAAATGGTTTTCCTTCAAATTTTCAAATGAAACGCAATCGACCTGGGATTGCACAATGTTGACTAATATTTTATAATTGACAATAATGACAATAATTGACAAATGCAGAATGGAGGTTGATCTACCTCGACCATAAAATACCCCAAAAACTTCAATGGCACAATACTTAATTTTTCCAAGTTTTACAACAAAAAGGAACCATTTTCCAACGCTCAACCTAAGGAGTCCACTGATCTTAAAGGACTGGCGCCTAAGCGAGCTTTGCGCATTTAGTCACCAAAGGGGAAGGGGAATTTTCAGGTAACTGCGTTAATTAATGAATCTGTAATTACTTAAAAATGGGGTTAATTATACTATTAACCGATAGAGGGCATAAGAATGTTCTTTTACCAAATTAAAAGTGACAAAATTGAATTTTTCAAGCCTAGTGAAAGTGACAATTGAACGAAATAGGTTTGAATAAAATTTTGAATGAACCTGACTTAAAAATGTCGATTAACATTACAAATTTTCCTGATTTTATTAGTTCCTCTGAATGGTCCTCGTACTCATCAAATCTCAACCGAATGGATTCTGCTATATGGTCAATTTCAGAGACCAGGACCTGTGCAAAACTCGACAAAAGTTTGAAATCATTAGAATAATCCTTGTTTCAGGTATAAGACAAAGTATCCCTAAAAGAGTTACAAAAAACACCCGATGATTATAGTTATGTATCCACGCAGAAGGGAGCCAAAATATATAATTTATATTGTACATAAGGTCATTGTTTATCGTTATCTATTTCAAAATTTTTGGTTTGTTGCATCTAAATAAGTTTTTTTTTAAAAAAACGTTTGTCCGAGTTCTTGTGGGTCAAACTGTATTTACCACTGAGCCGTTTCTTTAGATTAAATAACAGATAAGAGTCACAACAGAGTAAATCCGGAGATGAGAAACCGTAAGCCGATGAGAAACCAATTGACAACCTAATTCTTTGCTTTTAGCCATTGCAATTATGAATGTGTATAAAGGTGTATTGTCTTGATGAAACTGCACATGCTTTCTATGATAAATGTGGGCAAAAAAATCCAATAATTTTACATAATGTTGCCCTTTTCAATGTTTTTTCTTTTTTAAGATAGTCGGTAAAAATTATATAGCGAGAATCCCAAAAAAACAGTAGCCTTAACCATTTCGGCCAAAGAAACCACTTTTGTCGTCTTTGCAGCGCTAGATACAGCTTCTATCAATTTTTTGACTTTATTTTGGTCTCAGGTGTTTTATGTTTAACCCACAGACACAAAACGACGGAAAAAAATCTTTGCGTTACGCTTAAACTTATCTAAACGATATGCTGCTTTGAAGTGGTTTGGTGTGCACGTTTTTGATTGATTGTGGCAAATTTAATATTCATATTATATAAGTGATTGTGTCAAATATTGTTCATACGATTTTTTGAGATGTCAAAAGCCTTAGCTACCTTACGCAATTTTACTCTGCGGTCTGACAATACGATATCATGAACTGTTTCAACTGTTTCTTATGTACTTTAAGTTTACGTTAAGAACACTCTTTAGACCACATTTAAATTCATTAATCTAAAATTGAATTGTTGTCATCGAAAGTGAAAGGTCCGGGTCAATAACATCTAATTTTTCTTCGAGATATTCGTAAGTTTTCCTATCGAAAAACAAGTTAGAAAAAACTAATCAATATTGAATTCTTTCAATAATTAAAAAATGTAACAAAGTTGTTCACTTCAAACTGATGCAGCAAAAAGCTATTGGACATATCGCAATGAAATTTTGATATGAGTTGTTTAAAAATGGCATTCAAGGATACTTATAATATTGCGGTTGTATAGCACCAACTCTTGTCAAACACGGGTACTTATCAGCCCTCCCTCGTATCAATAATGGTATTTAAATGTATGTTCTAGTTTAATCCGATAATCCAATAATATAAGATTAAATTTTAAATATATAAGAGAAAAATTATACCAAATAATATTGCACTAATATATTATTTAACCTCAATATAGGAAAACAACCTTAGCTTAAAATAAGTAAAAGAAAACATGAAATTCCTTAGTATTTTCAAAATCAAAAATACAGCAAGTGACTCCGATATGGAAAGCGGCAATAATGAAGAAAACTGCTCTATATGTTTAAACGCGTTTAGAGACCAAGAAGTTGGATTTTTGGAAAATTGCAAACATTACTTTTGTTCAAAATGCATTTTGGAATGGACAAAATCTAATAACTTCAGTTGTCCGTTAGATAGAAATAATTATGAAACCATAACAGTTAAAAAATGTTACAACGGTTCAACAGTAAGAATGGTGAATATAAAAACTTTAAATGACGAGCCAAAAAGTAGTTCAGCAAATATTCTTTTCAACGTATTTATGATTGTATTATGGTCACTTCTTTTGGGTTTTGCGGTATATATCATGTTTGCAGATAAATAAAATAAGAAGGATTAAATGAAATAATTTTATAAGAAAAAATAAAAGCTTTTTGATATTTAATGTGACTTTTAAATTCGTAATAATTAATTTTTAAATATAAACTAGCAGGCTGCTCTGACCTGCTAGCAAGTGGTTGTCTCAACTGAATTGGTTGTCTCATGATTTTTGACTTGATTGATTTCCGCCATACATGCATACAAATTTTGTATTTTATAATAAATATAAATAAATAAAGTGAAAATTTCAATATACAGGCGGGAATCTTTAATTTGTTAAGTTAGATAAGTTACTTTTCAATTCTTTTTTTTTTTCTTCTTCTTTCCAACCTTTTGACCAACTTTGAACATAAGTATGAGTCTAAAGTAGCTGGACAGAATTGAAACCTTAATTCAAAAAGGTTGGTTGTAGAAAACTTAAAATAAATTTTTTATTAAGAAAACACAATACAATTGGAACACAAAAAAAAATTTCAACACACAGTGGTTCATTTTCTTCAATTTTTCTTACTTTACTTTTAACACCTTCCATCATACGGCGAAGCATATTCACTTCAATTTTTTTGGCGCATGACTTGATCCGATTTTTTAATTGATCAGCTGAAGTTGCTTCTCAACCATTCTTGTAAACTAATTGTGAGAATGTTAACCAGAAAATTTCGATTGGACGAGCTGCAGGGATATTTGCCGGATTTGCATATTTTTTAACAAATCGTATATTTCGACCATTTAGCCAATTTAATATTTTTTTGCATAATGGCAAGATGCAAGATCTGGTCAAAAGATGATTTTATCATTTTTATGGTTTTTATACACAAAATTTACTGTTTTGATAAAGATTTTTTAATGTAAGTGTCTGTGTTAACAGCAATACCCGATTGAGTTTGTACAAAAAAATTTGATATGCCTTTCACTGATATCGCACACCACGCCAATACTTTTGGTTCAAATTTTGATTTTCTTATTAACTCTACTTTATCAGAAACTGTACTTTTAAATGAAGTACTTTTCATCGTGAAATTATTATATTGAAAATTGATGGTATCAGTGTTTGTACAAAAGTAAGGAGAACTAAAGACAATATAGCGAAAAAATTTACCAGCCATATTTTTAAAGTTCAACCAAGAGGGTACTTTATATAAAAGCCAAAACACTGCAGTCATCCGAATTTTACTTTTCTTTTTATATCCTAAAATTTGTTGTTGGTATTAAAAGGATTATCGGATAATTCCGTTCGGATTAAAAAATAATTAAATAATTAACATAAAAATAATAATACTTAGTTGAATTACTTAAATAATAATATAGCAGAAAATATAGCACTTCAACAGCAAGAGTAATTAATAATAGATTCTAGTTTATGTCAGTGTAGAAAGTAAGTCATTATCGAACGCGTTTAATACATGCAATACAAAGCGTCAGTAAAGTTCCTCATGCATATTTGATAATAATTTTACTGCAGTTTTTTATGGATAATTTTTATTTGAATTTTGTAATGATGAGATAAGAGTGACTGAAATAGAGAAATATTAAAATGTTTAAGCAAGACAGAAGAGCATTAAGTTAATTAGGCAAAAAACGAATTGAGCTCTTTTTTCTTAAAAATTTTTCGCAAACTTCCGAAAACAAAAAATTAAAAATTACTTAATTTAGTTTAATTTTATATTAAATTCAAAAAAAATATAAGAATAATCCAATACGTAGAAAATCAAAATTAAATAAGAGACAATTAACACATAACAGGTTTGAATTAAGAATATTTGAAATTATGAAAAATTCGTAATACGATAGTACAATATAACGTTATTTCATGGTTATTTCCAATCTTCAGTTGTACATACTCGTTTAAATTGAAAAATAAGAAAAAATTTCGAACTAAACAAAAGTATAGATTAAAGTGTACAAAATTGACTTATGATAAGTCAACTGAACTGTACAGCTGAAGATTGGAAATAACGTTATATTGTACTATCGTATTACGAATTTTTCATAATTTCAAATATTCTTAATTCAAACCTGTTATGTGTTAATTGTATCTTTTTTAATTTTTTGCCTTTTGATTTTCTACGTATTGTATTATTGTTATATATTTTTTTGAATTTAACCATAAATACATACTAAACACCACAAATTTACTTAAAATTTTTTATTTTGAATTCTTTTTCTCATTTTATATTAATTGCTCGTTGTCCGGGTCAAGTATACAAAGGAGATTTTGATAGTATGATAAGAAATTATCATCCATTTCGAGTACTGAATATTTAATATAAAAGGAGCATTACATACAGCAGCAGTTATAATAAATTCATCAAACATGAAATTACTTTTGACTATTGCTGTTGTATTGGCTGCCATTGCTGTGGTACAAGGCGCAGCTGGAGGTAAAATAATTTTTTAATTTTTTTTTACATTTTCATTGATTTTCCTACTGCTTTTATTAATAACATATTTTATAATTTGTTTATAATAATGTTTATAATAATACTCTATGTTACAGATGATGGTGCGATGTGCAAAGGACCCTTAGGCATTCCACTTCCAGTTACAATATGTCAAGCAGAGTGCAGTGTTGTTGGCAACATTCCCGCTGGAACTTGTAAAACTGGTTTAATTTGTTGTGTACTTGGAAGGCAAGAACGAAAAACAATTGTTTAAAGTAACTTTTAATAAAAATGTGTCTTTCATAAAATATTTAAAAATGTATTTATAATAATAAATAAATGTTTATAATTAAATATTATTTTTTACTAAGTTTATAAGCGCAGTAGTAATCGACGATTACGTGGTATTACTCACTCGGTAATAACCATATCAATATATTAGAAAACCCAAATTATACAAATGGTAAGTCTTCACAAATAAAATACACTGTAAGGATAATTATTGCAAACTTGATTGATTAACTAAAAGTTAGAAAAAACTGAATTATAATATGATATATTATAAAAATACGAAATCTAGCTGCTGAAAAATTGTTGGTATTGTACAAGAAATTCTAAAGAAAAGGTAAATTTATAATTCCATATCAGTTTTAAAAACAATAATAATTCACAAATCCAAGTGAGTAATTATTTATACCTATGCTCCCCGAGTATTATCTGTACATACAGTCAGAATTAATATATTGATCTGATTTGCATTATGCTAAATTATTATTAATTATTATTAGTATTAACCCATATTTACCTAATAATAATAAAGTTTGCCGAATGATGATAAGTTAACGACTAAATTTTTTTTATAGATACAAACTTAAAGTGCCTCTTTAAAATGTAATTAAGATGAAAAAAAGTTTAATATCAAATTACCTGTAACTATTGGTATAAAATAAAATATTTTTAAGTTTCTATGTTACATTGGCGGGGTACTTCATTGTGAGCAGTTGATTGCTCTAACAACTAGGCCACTGACCATCTTATTCCTAGCAGCCCCGTAGCAATTGAAAACAACATAGACAGAGTACAAAAACAATTCATATAAATTTGTGGATACTGTTTACATTCATAGCTGTTCATCATCAATAACCCTGCAGAACCAAGTTCTAAAAAGAAGCGACAATTTCACGTTGAAATCTCATGGTCCTAATGAAAAAGTCTTGTCCGAAATTTAGTAGTAGCTAAATGAATTTGGAATTTTCTTAGCCAAATTAATTTATTTTATATACATATATAGAGATATGTGATTTCTGGTAGATCCTGGTATCAAATAACCCCCCAGCAAATACATAAATCCTATAAGAAATGATGAATAAATGATGAAATGAACTACAGATGATTTCGAAAATATAATAATCGCCATTAGAAATGAGTTCAATGTCAGAAGATCGCCAACCAAGTGATCCCAACGCAAATAATTTCAATGACAAATGATCCCCACACTATTTCTAAAGGTCTATGAAGCATTATATCTGTTTTAGAGATTAGAGTAGGTTTACGGTTGAAAAAATCAATATGTTCCGGAGGTTTGTTAAGGTTTGTTAATTGAGTTCTTGTTTGTGGTTTTGAACGGAAGTCGGCTTCTTCAGCTACTGTGATTTCCAAAGTATGTTTATAATCTCCCAACACTATGAAATGCCACTCAAACTTTCCTTTTCTGAACATCGTGTTCGCGCTCAAAGATAATAAGCTATCATAGTCAATGGCATCACTTCAGTGTATCATCCATCTGGCATGGTGGACTCTGTACTATACTTAAAAAGGGATTATATCATATTCATGGAATTTTTCTATATCTTACCAACGACAGTAGTTGTTATAAAAATTTCAAAAATATCATTTGACATTCAACATATTATACACTAAAAATCAATTGGCAAAATCGTAAGAAAATAAATTTGTTTACAAATTTACAAGCTATTAAGTGATATTTGTATACTACTTATGCCCGATTTCTTCACTTCACGGTATGTTTATACCGATAACCAATCAAATTAATCAAGTGACCAAACAGACAAACGTTTTGATTGGTTATCGGTATGTTTATACTTGTCGGGTGGATATCTCTAAGTGAAAAAATCGGACATAAGTGAAGAAATCGGGCATAAGAGTACTTCAGATAATATATGTAATACTATTATCTCAACATTAATTTTAAAATCCTGGTAGGATTTCCTTAATTTAAATGCATTATACATATTTGGAAATTCTAGAGAGATAACACGCAAAAAATGCGTGAACGATTTACAAAATTTTGTAATGATTTCAAAATCAAAAATCCCGCCAATTTTTGGCCGTCATAATTTTGGAGTTGGACTTGTTTAGAGATATATGTAATGTGTTGAGCGACTCAAAGATCTCATCTATTAAAATTCGTACACTGCTGTGATCTAAAAGCCCAAAATAGATTTGTGGGTTATGGGGAAGTCAACGGGAAACCACCCCATTAACTAAACTCCCTAGTACCTCAATTTGGCTTCAGCCAAGTGATCGCCTATGCACTGCATAGTGTATAGCACTTTAAGAAGAAGAAGACTTCCAAATTATTAAGTAACATTAAATTGTTAACTGAATGAGTGTTTGCACAGGTGAAGCAGGTTTTGGCACAATGCACTTAACCTTCGGTAAATTAAAATCCTTACTTATTATCAATTAAATTGAGAAAACTTATTTACATAGCCTTCTTATCGACACTTTATTGTATGTAGATTATTTTTTGAGAATTAGAAAATCTGCATTGCTTATCGCAATGAACACCTGCACCTACTTATGAGTTTGAAGAGGGTACAATAATTTAGAAATTCCCCTTAATTTTGCCAAATAATAATATTAAATCTGATTAAATTAATTTGAATGCTATAATATATTATCATCTTCTTGTAAATTTAACTAAAAACATCACAACTATATTTCTGTTTCTGCGATTATTAATCTACTTCGCACACAGGTTCTGTTCAGAATTAAAATAAAAAATTGTTAAATGTTAAACATAAATATATTATAGTATTTTAAAATATCTTTGGGTTAGGATTAAACTTATTTATTAAATAATAATTATTGAAATACTCCAGTTTTGGAAGAACGGGAAAGTATTTCGTAGTTGGGTCGTTGCATTTTAAATTTAAAATCTAAATTTTGAGAAGTCAGTCTATGGTTGATTCGAAAGGATATCAATCAAATAACTCCTTATCCATTGGTTATTATATTATTCTTCTTTCAATAATTGGGTGAACCAAATACGATGGTGACGATATCAGTTTCCATTATACCAGACTGCTGGCACAAAAAATAATAAATCGGAATACTTCAGCTGCTCAAGGAATGATTAACAGATGAAGCAAATTTTCGATTTGGGTTATCCCGCAGTAGCCAAATTCACTGATAAATTAAAATCATTACCGCCTTAGAAATTTCCACAAGCAACTCCACGCAGAATATAAATGTCAAAATGAAACTACGTTAGGTCAGTTTATTAAAAACGGCCAATTGACTTTGCTTGTTGGTTTTAGTAACATTGACGTTAAAGTCTTCTAAGTTGCGCCCATAACCTTTGCACTAAAAATCTAAAAACTTAAATAAAAATTACTACAACTGCTTTGTTTGACGTCTTTACGCTTCCCTTTGTCGATAAATATGTAGGAATATGTGAGGTAGCACTGCTTTGAATCGTAATTACATAGGCGCACCGAAACGAACTGCTAAACGGTTTTTAAACAATTTTGTTAATAATATAAAATTGTTACAAACTTATTTGGCTAGCTACACTCCTAGAAATTTCTATGTATAAACCGCTATATTCGATGTGTAAATTTAGCTTAGTACCTTTGTGTTAATTTGCTCTGTAAAAATTTAGACAATATTCTGCTTACGGTTGAAAAATAATTATTTTAACACGTTGTTATGTAAATATGTGATTTCCCGACAAGAATGTGGGTTGTAGGTGGAAAAAACGCGACAGAATAAAACGTTACTACCAGTTACCACACGTAACGTGGCGAATAAAAGACATGTATTTACCAACGCCGATGTTTTTAAATTCTTGAAATAGCCGAAAAGAGCATACCTTTACAAGTATGCAGTAAAGTAGCACTTTTTCACACACTTGTAAAAGTATGCGGAAAAGTAGTACTTTTCCATACACTTTTGAATATCACAAAGTAAGACTTTTGGAACACGATTAGAAAAAATTTTTAAATATGTGATCATTACGGGTATCTGTTATAAGAATTGTAATTGAGGGTCCTAGTTAAGAAGGCACCTAAATCGACTTTTCAGTACACCAAAGCACCTATCACCTATTTAATGTGTGTTTCAGTATACCAACTTTGTGAAGAGTTTGCTTCTGCATTTTCTGCTGTAGTTAACAGCCACGGTTGCAATGGATAACCATCAGCATCGCCTATAAAAGTTTATTTTGATAAATATGTTTCATTTGCTTTCATATTCTCAACTTACCTACCAACTAAGACGACCATAAACGCACTACAAAGAACTCTGTCTGAAATGCCATTTTACTGAAGATAATTCCATATTCCAAAATAAATAACATACTTTTAAATAAATTGGCACTGCTGTTACTCTTTCAGCTTGCTTTATATGTGATAATTTAGTAATGCACTAGATTTTTTGTTAATCTATATGTTTCAACAACAAAACCATCACACATTGAAAAAGGATCACTCCTTTTTTTTAAACTCTACTTTCAACACTCTCCTTATGCTCCACTGCAATTACAGATCAATCAGAAAAAGTGTGATTACTTAACCTCTAAAGTAATTTTATAAACCTACGTAAACTACATTTTTATAATAAATTATACTTAAGCAAATACTTACAATTTACAATCCACATTTTCCAATAGATTCAAAATAAATAGGTATGTTAATGAGAATTAAACATATATTAGCAATGGTCCATCAAGAAACTACGATAGTTATTGCTGTAGTGGTGAAAGAAATTGTGTGGTTAATTTTTTCTTCTGATGAAGAAGAAAGTAGTGACGATGACTTCGTAGATAATCGTCCATAATATAAAATACCGCGAATTTAAAATTATTTGGCAGATGTGATTTCTCAGTAGGTATGCCGAATATGCACTTTATAAATTAAATAGTTACGTTGTGCTATGTCGCAAAAGTGTAAAACGGTTAAAGCAAACGTGTATAATGTGTATAACCTTTAAAGCAAATAAATTCAAATTTAAATTTAAATTCAAATTCATTTACAATTTTGCCACTACAGCGCCACGCTTTCGTCGACCCACCTAAAATGAAAAAGCTCCAAAAAGCGAATCAAGCTTTTAAAGCATTTGAAAGCGTGCAAAAGTACCAAATCGAACGGGCGAAAAGTGTTTGTTGGCGCTCATAAGCGAAAAGAGTGCCAATTCGAACGCGGCCATAGTAACATCATTAGTCTCAATTTTCACTGAGGTTACCAACTTATTAAAACAAAATCGTGCGTTTCATAATAATGCCTATTTAGATACATACGCGATTTTAGACGTTTAGATGCAATATAGTAAAATAGTTAAATTCAAAAAATATAAGAATAATACAATACGTAGAAAATCAAAATTCAAAAAATTTAAAAACGAGACAATTAACACATAACAGGTCTGGATTAAGAAAATTTGAAAAAATGAAAAATTCGTAATACGATAGTACAATATAACGTTATTTCATGGTTATTGCCATTCTTCAGTTGCACGCAATCGCTTACATGGTAAATAAGAAAAAAATTTCAAACTAAACAAAAATATCGACTAAATTGTACAAAATTGACTTACCATAACCTCCAAAGATTATCAAAACTGAACTTGTTTTGGTCTTTTCTAGTAAAATAGTATTGTAGTAGAAGGCGGGCTAATAAATACCCGCGTTTGATAAGAAATCAACATTTAAAAAGAAAAAAAAATTTTAATTTGCAAGGTAGTTGTAACAAAATTTAGTAATTTGTTTTATTTTCTAAGTACGTCCCTGCCTAGAATCTGATTTGGGGTTGGTTGAGTTTGCGTTTTGAATGCAAGACGGCACTTTTTGAATGTGAGTTCCATAAGTGAGTGTGTTCACGGTTTTGGTCTTGTCAAAAGATTTGGTAAGTTTTGCTTTTTCTGTAAAACTTGTAGGGAGACACCTTCATAGTGGACAAATTTGCATGTTTTTTTGATACATTTTGGTAGTTCGATTTTTCGGTGCTTGTAAAGTTGTTTTCGTTTCCGATCTTTTCATAAATTTAATTTTAATATGGCAAATTTTAATTTGCATTGACGAGCTTATCCATCGATAATATTTTATCTTAGCTCGCGAATTTTCCACAACGTTAAATTTTAATCTAAGTAAAATATTTCATTTTAAGGATTAAATTATTTTACTTTTTGTGTGAACTACTTGTCCTTTTTTATGTTTCTCCAATGGGATAATACTAAGGCAAGTAGCTACTATTTTCTTTCACCGGTTGTGGCTGTCGATTTGTCGACAGCAAACTTCTTGGAGAGATCATTTTTTTGTTTATCTGTCACCTTTTTTGGAACTTGTGACCCTAGCTTCCGCATCATCTTCAGCTAGATAACATCAGCGGGCCTCTACAGTAACTAAAAGCTGATTGATTTATTCCCAGCGTGTAGATATAAAAATTCTGGATCCCCAACTAGGGAGGAGGAATTTTTTATCTCATAGTCTTATTTTATTTCAATACACTTATTCTAACGCATTTACTCTTTTCTTTATCTCGTCCAAATAATACAATTTGGAAAACTCTCTAAAATAGTCATTTTACATCGAATTACAACCGAACCTTGATACAAATACAGCGTGACCTACAAGAACCCGGACGAACTTGTTTTATTCATTCCCTGAAAATCGCTGAATTTTGCCGAAAAATATTGTAATATTCCGATTCTATGAATAATAGAGATCATAAAAAAAAAAAAAATCTAAATATAAGTTTACGAGTTACAAGACATCAAAAAGTCACACTGCAATTTTAACGTTATTTGAAGCTGGAAATGAACAATGTGAAATTGTTCAAATGCTGCGCATTCTTCAACAGACCGTTTCTAATGCCATCAAACATTACAAAACACTTGGTAATGATGAAGACCGACCCGGGAAAAAAAAAAAATGTTCTGTTAACACTCACCGAAATGGTAACATCATCAAACTTCGGATTGAACAAAATCCGAAACTCTCATTGCAAAAAGTGGCTCGTGGAACTGTAACCTTGCGCAAGTCGGTTCGACGAATAGTGAAAAATGAGCTTAAGAAGAAGCCTTATGAGATGTAAAAATCCCAAATGTAATCGGATTAAAACAAGATGTGAGTGAAGTTAGCCCCACCATTTTAGAAAATTTGAAAACTGAATATTGTGCCGGATTGTGCCCGATGTGTGCTACGTTGTGCCGTATGTTTTGTACGTGTCGGTTTGGATAAAAATATTTGTCCTAGATATGTCCAAAATACGTTATTGTGCTATCTGGGTACTTATATAAGTAGATATTTAAATTGAATCAAATACAAACAAAGGAATTTCGACTCAAACAAACGAGCAACTGGAAGCAAAACTGGAAAACGTTCGAGTACGTATTGCTCTATCCAGACGAACATTATACACTCTGATTCCTTAATAAAATGGTTTCGGACAGGACAAATAATCCTTGCTTCCGAGAGCAAGAAACCAGTTAAAGAAACTTGAGATATAGGTATAGTAATGCAACACGCAACTAAAATCGGTTATAAAATTAATTTTGGTTTGTGTGTCAGGTTGCAAATACTAATTACCAACAAAATCATCTTGAAGCTCATAGGAGCGCTCCAGTTAAAGATCGGCAGCCAAATACTGAAGTTCATGGAGCAGCTCCAAATTTTTATGAAACAATGCACCTAAAGTTTGAAAAAAGATGCGGAAACGTCAATAGAGAATAAAAATTCGTGAAGCAATATAAAGTAGACATTATTATTATGAAAAGGTATAATGAATTCTGGGTGCCGATACTGTAGAAGCTCTTAAATGAATGTGTTGCAATGGTGGAAAAGTGTAATTATTACCTATCAAACCTCCACCGGAGGTTTATAGTTTAAGAAAGTTGTTGCACAAAGTTCAAGGGCCTAAATCGAAGTAAATGAACTATTTCTAAATTACATAGCTCTATCATTTCAAAGCTCAACACTGTTAACCGTATACACTACGCAGTTCTTGATGAATTTTTTTTTTTATTTTTTCCAGCTAAAAAACGAACTTCATCACGAAGTACAAATTTGGACGTAACTTTCAATGGCTGTTCCATGGTAAAATGTTATAAAATAGTTAAAAGTCAATCGATTTGATTTCTACCCAAACGAACATGTTTACAATCGATGAGAGACTAACCAAAAAAAGTTTCATCACTCTACCGTTTCACTGAGCGGAGAGCTAGGATCGTTAAACTTTGTAATTAAACGACCCTTGTAGCATTGCATTAAATCTTTGCATTTTAGCGCTGTGTTGGGATTACTTGTTAGATATCATATTTTGATTGAGTAATGAAAAGGTAAATTTTTTTAAAATAATATTTCATATAAGTAGTAAAATTTCTTAGTTGGTAATTAACCAATTAAATAATCAAGGGATTAAGATTAACAATCTTAATCTGGATAAAAAGCTTTATCTTTTTATATTACAGGGTTTTCTTTTCAAACTTTTAATGCTTTAATCTTTCGTTTTAAGTTGGCAAATAAGCAGAATTTTAATAAAAATTTTATATTATAGGGTAGATTAATATTGGTTACAATGGGGTATTATGATCCCTCCCCCTTTTAAAAAATACGCCACTGGACAGACCAAAAATAATACAATCCGAGTCATCCTTGGTAGGAAATTGCCCTTCTGCCCCACGCCACTGAGCGTTGCATTTGAGCGTTGCATAAAAAACCTTATCTTTTTATATTATCGAGTAGATGTATGTCGTATCTACTCCAAAATTTGAAAGATGAGTTTTAATGCTGATCAATAAAGAATCATTTTCTGCCAATTAATGCGACACAACATTGCTTAAACATAACTCAGCACAACACAACAAAACGATTTCGATTTATTTGACATTATAGTAAGCCAGCTGGAAAGCCCGTCCACGGACGGGCAGCTAGGCGGTGGATTTCTTTTTTAGCGGTATTAATTAAAAAACTCCTTGGTCGACACTGCTTGTGAACCTTGAATCAATTTTCTTAGTTCTTTTCTATCAACTATTTTTTTCATCAGATCTCCATATTCTTGACATTGCTACAGAGGGCAGACCGTAGCTAAACACAGGTTCATGGAGATATATTCCTACTTTTTGGAAAGTGGAAAAAGCAAGCTTAATTGGAAACTGTCGCCGTCTTAAAATAAAAAGCAAGTCTGTACTTGTTGAAGCTAAATCTAGGCTAAATAAATTGCTAAGTATGCTAATAGAAAATATGAATCAACATAAATTTTGTATCATACATATTCTCTGTTGTCGGCTTTTTTTTCACAAAAAAATGATACTCTGTAGGAGAAGCAGCTTCCCGGCTTTTTTTAAATTTTTATATATAGCTTGACCGATTTATCTCTCTTTTAACGGTCTCCATTAAATAATTAATACTGTTTAACTCCATTGATGAGTAACTTGATTAGTTGCGATTGCGATTGATATGTAGTTATAAAATTTATATGGTTAACCCTTTCAGACACAGCGGCCTGTACAGAGGACGTAAGTTTAAGGCAAAATTATGGCTTGTAGTAGCTATATGGAGAATGCCAATCAAGTTGATCTGCTCCGAGGACTAGTCAGCTTGGCTCCTGAAAGATTGCATTACTTGTGGAACTTATTGTTATCCTTTAGTAAATTTATTTTGTCTAATGTTTCGAACCTGAAAGCACTTAGTTGTGTTCGAGTTTTTTGTGTTTAATTTTCTTCTGGAATTTAATACTTTTTAAGTACTTAATATTTTTTCTACTTTGTATAATGATGTGTGCATTTAATAAAATAATTTTTTTTTCATAAAATCTTTCAAATTTTCGATAAACGTGATCGGAAAATCACCATGTCCACTACACAGAGGACAGTTGGTATCTGAGTGCTCGGGAACTTTAGGGTAATCTAACAAACATGAAAAATCGCCAAAAAAATTAAACAAGTTCACATACTGAGTTTGAATATTTTCCTACAACCCCTTCATAGTTTGTGTCTGAAACGGTTAATGGATTTATGTACAAAACTGTAGTTCGTTGAAGAAGTTCTCCCTATTTCTATTATCTTATTTAATTTTTTTGTTTTGTTCTTTTTTTTTTCTATTTCCAATTCGTTTACTCGTTTTTATTCTCATTAATCATGTCTTCATCTTCATCTTATATCTTTGATTGGCGGTACTTCTTCACTAATTGCCGTTCTTCTTCTTTTTTTTATATTTTTGTTGTTGTTTCTCTTCTCATCAATTCAGTGTTCATCTTATATCTTTGACTGGAGATGTATCTTCACTAATTGCTGTTACTTCCTCTTTTTCATTGTTTTTTTATTTCTTCTTTTTGTTTTTCTTCTTATTAATCATGATTTTTAATTATAATTAATTATAATTAATCATATTTTTTCTACATACTAGTAGAATAAAGTACAATACATTCTGAATTGGCACTTCAAAATTTCGAGAGGTTTTATCTGAGCTAAATCAGTTAGCCACGCTTTAATATTATTCATAGCAAACATATCAGTTAATACTAGTAATAATAATTATTATAAAATTATAATTCAATAAGTACTTATGAATGGATAAGTCAAAAGTTAAAAGTCAAAAACAACAATAAAATTTTCCATGGAAAATTATAAGCATAAAGCTAAATATTCTTAATTCTAGTCAATATACATCTTTAACTTCAAGTAACTGAAAATTTTATAGAGGTTTTAGTCAACTCTACTATCCCTTAATTTGTATTTCAAAAATTAGTTAAGACTAAAATGAATTTAGAACTAAAAATATTTGAAAGAAATACCTTTTTTTAATTCCCAAGTTCTTGCATTCTTATTGGTTTTCCTACAGATTTTGTTAGCAATCTATTCTTTAATTTTTTGTTTGTAATTTGTTCATAATAATTATTATAATTAATTTACTTTTTTATTATTGTTGTAAATAACTTAAATAACTTTTCTCTATATTAAAATTCCAGTTTCGGCTACGGTATGCCTAGCAGAATGTGCAGTTGTTGTAAAGTTGTTTACCTGAAAGCCAACAACAAGAAAAAATAAATTGTTTAAAGTAACTTTTATTAAACAAATAAAACAATTTTGTCATTCATTTCATGTCCCTATAACTATCATTTTTGTGAAAATAATTTAATGTCAAATAGATTGATATTTAAAAAAATTCTAATATTTTGTGGAATTATCATGGTTTTCTCAAAAACCAAAAAATTAACAATTAATTTGATTAATTTGGTACTGTTTTGTATTATTTGCTCATTGTCAGGGTTAAGTATACAAAGGAGTTTTTTTGATAGTATGATAATAAATTATTATCAATCATTATAAGTGCTTAATATGAGTATTTAATATAAAAGGAGCATTTCATACACCAACAGTTATAATTCATCAAACATGAAATTACTTGTGACTATTGCTATCGTATTGGCTGCCACTGCTGTGGTACATGGCGAAGCTGGAGGTAAAATAATTTTGTAATAGTAATTTTCAATTTTTTTGCAAATTTATTAATTTTCTCACTGTTTTTGTTAATAATGTATTTTTTTAATTTGTTAAATTTAAATGACTTAATTCAATATAAAGTTATTTACACAAGTAAGATGAAATCTGTTCTAAAAATTAATTAATTTCGTTTGCTACACTTCATATCTTGTATTTCAAATTTTCAGTTCTCATCAGGCAAACATGGAATAATTTATAAAACTAATAAATTAGGTATTAATTTGATAATACTTATTATAATTATTCAATGATAAATTCTGTCAAAGTTACATTTTTGCTGAGAACAAGATTACATTACTGTCGTAAATAACAAAAATAATTTTATTCTATGTTACAGATGAGGGTGCAATGTGCAAAGGACCTTTAGGTATTCCACTTCCAGTTACAATATGTCAAGAAGAATGTAGTGTTGTTGGAAACATTCCCGGTGCAACTTGTAAAACTGGTTTAATTTGTTGTGTACTTGGAAGGCAAGAACGAAAAACAATTGTTTAACGTTATTCTTATTAAAAATATGCAGACTTCAGTAACAAATGTGTCTTGCATATAATATTTGAAAATGCATTTATAATAATTAATAAATAAATAAATATATGTTTATAACTAATTTTTCTTTATTAATTCCAATTTTATAAGTAGATGGCCTGATGAAGCCACAGTATGATGAAAACATTTGCTATAATTAGCCTTACAGTGTATTTTATTTGTGATAACTGATAACTTAAAAACATTTTTGATGTAAGAATTGTCTGTGCAATTTTGAGTTTTCTAAAATATTGAATTTTGCTTTCCTACCTACTGAAGTAGGTACTTAGTTTTTCTTGTGAAGGAGGCCCTAAATTATGTTATAGCTAGCTGATCGGTTGCGGTCAGCAAGAGCAGGGTAATCTTTTGCATGTAAAAATAACCCTGCCGAAAAGACACATAACTCAATTAATTACGACGAACGACGTAAATAATGCAACTACTCAGTTCTATTTAATTTATTGACTACAGTTTTGATGAAAAATCAAATTCTGGTACGGAGCGAGAGATCGGATTGGATTATTACTTTTACTATTATTATTTTTTACTTTTACTTTTATTATTACCTAACATGGAAAGAGCAGTACATTTTAATTATTATAAACAATTATTTTTTAATTATTCCGGGATTGCCTGACGAGAATATAAAATTCAAAATACAAGACATCAGGTATAGCAAACTGCATAGTTTTGATCTAATGGTAAAGTAATCTATATTCAATTAAGTCATTTAATTTCAATATGAAAAAATTTCAACTTTTCAGGTAAGTAGGTATACTTTAATTGGTTGATAACTTCTTATTATACTTACTATTAAAATCTTTTTTGTATACTAAACCTGGACAATGAGCAATAAAGTGAAATAGTACTAAATTTATTTTAAAGCTTTTTAAGTTTCTCACCTTCTGGTTTCCAATAATTTGGTTTATTCCAATAATAATCTCTACACTGAAGTAAAATCATTTTTGTGATACTCTCAAATATTTATTGTAAATTTTAGAATTAACTTAACAATTCACTCGTTATATTGAAGTTTAAATTTTATTATTTTTCACAAGTTAAGAATTTAAATAATATTTATTTCTAATACGAGTATTTATATAATATTTACCTCATTTCTTCTAAAAAAAATTGATAAAACCGGGTTATTAACAGGATTTCTTTAATGTTTTTATGTTATAACTAAGAATTTATTTATTAACAGCTTTATGGGCCGTTCGAAGCACGTAAACTGTTAAAAAAAATTAATTCAGCCTGGTTAGTAAATAGTAAGTAAATAAGTAAAGGAGTAAATAGTTACTTACTGGCAATAGTTGATCGCTCTAACAACTAGACCAATTACCGCTTCGTTCCTTTCGGTATCGGTATAACAAATGGAAAGCATCATTTGGATACAGTACAAATAAACCAACAGCGAAGGAAAAAAATAGAGCACTTTAACAGCAAGAGTAATTATTAATAATAGATTCTAGTTTATGTGGTCAGTGTAGATAGTAAGTCATTATAGAACGCATTTAATGCTTGCAATACGAAGCGTTAATAAAGTTCATCATGCATATTTGATAATGAGACGTTTCTACATATATATTTTACTGTTGCACGCTGTAGTGCAACAAATTTTGTCATGCCAATAAATAATAATACGAAATGCCCTAAGAGTTGACACGGTTGTAAAACCAAATTTTTACTTTAAATATTGGTGGAAAATATGATTTCAATACGTGTTTCACTTTAACCTGGCGTCATTGTGGCCGGGTATCTCATATCCGACTGGTTTTAAATCTCCAATAGCTTTAAAACAAAATAGTACACTCGTTATTTTTGTCGTTCACAGTAGCTGAAGTTGTGGACCTCGCTAAGCGTTTTAGCTATTTTAATTAGTGTCATTGCGGCTACGGTGGAATTTGCACGTCTGTGAAGAGCGCTCTGGTAGTTATACCCAGCCACAATGGCTACGTAACATTTGATCTCAATAGCGATTAACTTAGTATATAGAAATAAATATGCGTTGTTTTTACGTAATTTATAATTTTTATGTTAACGTGCTAAAAAAACATTTATATTTTGTACTTAAATTGTTATTATTTTTTGTATTTGAATATAGTTATATTCAAAGTTATGTTCTAAAAAATTGATTCATAGAAAAAGAATGTTTAAATTTTTAATGATTATAATAGGTTCATTTTGTATCATTTATAATAAATATATGTTTAATTTTTATAAATAATGTTTACAATTACCTAATACCCCAATATTGAAAAAAAAATTAATATGGACATAAGGTTGATTCAGTGCAATAATGTACATGGGAATGATATACCCGGCCACAACGACGGTGTTCTGTTTGGTCGCCACAATGACACCGGGTTAAATTGGCATTTGCCGCACAGACCGGGCAGACCGTATAACTATTTGTTGGCAATAATGATATTTAAGTTAAGATAATAAGATATTTAAGGAATCTATAACCTGAGTTGCATATGTCTGGAATACGACTTAAAGATATCTATAAAGAAATTAAAAGTCATGGCTTTCAAAGGTAAAGATCCAATTGGATCATTTCGCATTAATGCGAACAAAATTAGTAGTAAATAACAACGCAATCGAACAAGTAAGCCACTACTGCTACTTAGGATGCGATCTATCATCCGAACGTGATAAGGATACTGAACAAAAGCTGAACAAGTTTAGATATATATGCGGCACTATAAGAAGATGTTTAAAGAAAAAAAAAAGACGCACGGGTCAAATTTTATAAAACAGTAGCGGTTCCAACAATTATGTACGGTAGCGAGTCGTAGGTACTAACAAAAAAGCAAGAAAGTTCTATTTAGGCGAAAGACATGAGAGTTTTAAGAACAGTGAAGGGTTGTAGTAAGATGGATTGTATTAGAAATACCTACATTAGAAACGAACTAAACATCTTCAGCTTAAACGACAAACTAAAAGAAAATAAGATAAGAGGAAAAGAACATTAGGAACAAATGACTGAAGATAGGCTTCCCTCAAAGATTTACAAGTATAAACCAGGAGGAAAGAGAAGCCTAGGTAGACCGAGGAAGAGATGGGAACCGTAACAGGAATTGAAATGCCTAATACGGAAAGTGCATAAGAAGAAGAAGAAGTTTACAACTAAGATAAGGTAGATTTACTCATAACCCTCCAATTGGTCATTTGCCGCACCATCATGTGTTGTTGTTTTTATGAGGAGTTTTGCTTGAGATATTTATGATAACGGTACTAATGTTTAACTCTCCTACCTGTCTTAGATCCCGGGCTTTTTTTTATAATGACTCCAGGCAATTTCACACTGACATACGATATCTTCTGGATTATCTTGTGAAGACATCTAGTGGATATCCAGAAGATAGGTTTGTGTTGTGTGGGTTGTGTCAACTCCACACTAATTACTACAAATATTGTGAAGAGAGACTTGTTGTCTTACGTTGTCAAATATAGAAATCAACTGTAAATAATTGTAAATAATTTTAAATAAATTGTTGATTAACAGTGAATTCTTATTATCTTCTTCTTAAGTTGTTCTTCGACATCAATCAAAAAACATTTCGACAACAGTAGCAACAAAGCTTTTCTCACAGGCCCGAACATTTACAAAATATTATCATCTTTTACTGCATTTTTTTTAATAGATGATTTTACGCAAGACGGAAGAGCATTAGGTTAATTAATGGAACTATTAGGTAAAAAACTAATTGAACTTAAAAAATTTTCGAAAACACAAAAAAAATTACAATTACTTAATTTGATTAATTTGGTATCATTTTATATTAATTGCTCGTTGTCCGGGTCAAGTATACAAAAGAGATTTTGATGGTATGATAAAAAATTATTATCCACTTTAGGTACTTAATATTTAATATAAAAGGAGCATTTCATACACCAACAGTTATAATAATTCATCAAACATGAAATTACTTTTGACTATTGCTGTTGTATTGGCTGCCATTATTGCTGTGGTACATGGCGCAGCTGGAGGTAAAATAATTTTTTAATTTTTTTTGCATTGTTACTGATTTTCCTACTGCTTTTATTAATAATATGTTTTATAATTCGTTTCTAATAATGTTTATAATAATACTCTATGTTACAGATGAAGGTGCGATGTGCAAAGGACCTTTAGGCATTCCACTTCCAGTTACAATATGTCAAGCAGAATGCAGTGTTGTTGGGAACATTCCTTCTGGAACTTGTAAAACTGGTTTAATTTGTTGTGTACTTGGAAGGCAAGAACGAAAAACAATTATTGTTTAAAGTAACTTTTAATAAAAAAGTGTTTTTCATAAAATATTTAAAAATGTATTTATAATAATAAATAAATGTTTATAATTAAATATTATTTTCTACTAAGTTTATAAACGCAGTAGTAATCGATGATTACGTGGTATTACTCACTCGATATTAACCATATCAATATATAGGTATGTATATATAATTTAAGTTTTCTAATATTAGAAAACCTTATATTAGAAAAATTACACAAATGTGAAATCTTCACAAATTATTGCAAACATGATTGATTAACTAAAAGTAAGTTAGATAAAACTGAATTATAATATGAAATATAAAAATACAAAATTGAGCTGCCGAAAAAATGTATATAGGTATGGTACAAAAAATTCTAAAGAAAGGGTAAGTTTAAGATTCCATAACCGTTTTAAAAACAAGAATTCACAAATCCAAGTGTGAAATTTACACCTATGCACCCCTAGTATTATCTGTTAATACAGTAAAGGCTCATACACAATTAGTCTGTAACAGTAATGAGAACGGGAACGCGAACAGTAAAAAAGATAAAATACATGTATTCAGGTGGCTCCATTCACAATTAGCGGGAACGGGAACAGAAACGATTTAACTTTTATTGCTATGGTTATGCGCATACCTAAACTGTCAAAAGTCAAAACTGTCAAAAGTTTAGCCAATGAAATATCCTTATATAGGATAACTATAGCTATAGTTACTGTTCCCTTTCTGGTTTATTGTGGACCCACGATTTATTTAGTTCCCGTTCCCGTTCTCGTTTCCGTTCTCGTTACTGTTACAGATTAATTGTGTATGAGCCTTAAGACTTCATATGTTGATCTGATTTGCATTATGCTAATTATTATTAATTATTATTAGTATTAACCCATATTTACCTAAAAATTATAATAAAGTGTGCCGAATGATAATAAGTTAACGACTAAAGTTTTTTTTAATAGATAAAAACTTAAAGTGCCTCTTTAAAATGTAATTAACATGAAAAAAAGTTTAATATCAAATTATCTGTAACTATTAGTATAAAATAAAGTATTTTTAAGTTTCTATGTCACATTGGCGGGGTACTTCATTGTGAGTAGTTGATCGCTCTAACTAGGCCACTGACCATCTTATTCCTAGCAGCTGCGTAGCAATTGCAAGAAACATAGACAAGAGTACAAAAAAAATTCATATAAATTTATGGCTACTGTTTACAGTCATAGCTGTTCAACATCAATAACCCTGCAGAACCAAGTTCTAAAAAGAATCGACAATTTCACGTTGAAATCTCATCGTCCTAATGAAAAAGTCTTGTCCGAAGTTTAGTAGCAGCTAAATGAATTTGGAATTTTCTTGTCCAAATTAATTTATTTTATATACATATATAGAGCTATATGATTTCTGGTAGATCCTGGTATCAAATAACCCCCCAGCAAATACATAAAACCTATAAGAAATGATGAATAAATGATGAAATGAACTACAGATGATCTCGAAAATATAATAATCGCCATTTGAAATGAGTTCAATGTCAGAAGATCCCCAACCAAGTGATCCCAACGCAAATAATTTCAATGACAAATGATCCCCACACTATTTCTAAAGGTCTAAGACGCATTATATCTGTTTTAGAGGTTAGAGTAGGTTTACGGGTGAAAAAATCAATATATTCTGAAGGTTCGTACAAAGACATAAGTCTGTTTTGAAACACAGAGTTCTTGTTTTTAGTTTTGAACAGAAGTAGGTATATTCCCAATGTAAGGCCAAAGGGCTTCTTCAGCTACTGCGATCTCCAAAATTTGTTTATAATCTCCCAATAGTAAATACGTAATTTGCTCTACTACTAGCACTATGAAATGCCACTCAAACTTTCCTTTCCTGAACATCGTGTTCGCGCTCAAAGATAAATAATAATCTATCATAGTAAATGGCATCACTTTAGTGTATCATCCATCTGGCTTGATGGACTCTGTACTATACTTAAAATGGGATTACATCATATTCATGGAATTTTTCTATATCTTACCAACGACAGTAGTTGTTATAAAAATTTCCAAATATCATTGAACTTCAATATAGGTATACACCAAAAATCCATTGGCAAAAACGTAAGAAAATAAATTTGTTTACAAATTTACAAGCTATTAAGTGATATTTGTATACTATTTATTAATTTAAATAGATAATACATAGTTGGAAATTCTAGAGAGATACATAGCACGCAAAAAATTCGTATACGATTTACAAAATTTTCTAATAGATTTAAAACCAAAAATCTTGGCATTTTTGTTCTGTAATTTTGGAGTTGGACTTGCTTTAGATATATATGTAATGTGTAGAGCGACTCAAAAATCTCGTCTATTAAAATACGTAATTTTTGAGTTGGGGCAGTTTCAGGCATGTTTATAATGACAGGATCGGTTCAAAAATTGACTGCCTTGGTAGATCCGCTATTTTCAAGTAAAATATTTTAAATTGTGGAAACACTTATCATCCTAGTTACTTCCAAATTATTAAATAACACGAAATTGTTAACTGATTGAGTGTTTGCACAGGTGTTGCAGGTTTTGGCACGCACTTAACCTTCGGTAAATTAAAATCCTCACTTATTATCAATTAAATTCATAAAACTTATTTACCCTTCTTATCGATAATTTATTGTACATATGTACATTATTTTTTGAGAATTAGAAAATCTGCATTGCGTATCGCAATGAGCACCTGCACCTACTTATGTATTTGAAAAGGGTACCAGAATTTGGAGATTCCCCTAAAATATAAATAATATGCTTTATTAATTTTTAATAAAATGTAATTATAAAATTGTTAAAGTCTTTATTAATGTGATTTTTATAGATTCTGACTAGTTTGACAAACCAAAAAAGCCAAAGTATACCTTTATAGATTGTTTTTTCAAAGAAAAGCAGCAAAGATGAAAAAAAGTTATCAGCTATTTAGAGATATTTAAAATTTAATGATACTTATAGATTTGCACGTTCATTTAAATGCAATTTTATACTTACAAATTATTTAAATTTTATATCATAAAATGAAAGTTGGCAGCAAGCTATTCATTGCTATTTTGCCAGCGATGATCCATTTAGAAAAATAGTTGCTAATCAGCTATGTAATAGCTTGCTTGTAGCAAGCTGCAATGGCGAGCTAATAGCGCGCTAATAGCTCTGAATAATAGCTAGCTTCCAGCAAGCTGCAAATGCGCGCTAATATCTAGTTAATAGCTCTGATAATAGCTTGCTGGTAGCATAGAGTAATAATAACAACTATTTTGCAGCTAAACGATTCTTAAAAATTGCTGATTTTTAACTGGTAACTATCGTTTGCTGTCGGCTTGATGTCGAATGTAACCGAGCCCATTTTAACTTATTTATAAAGGGCAGGAGCGTGCGCAGAATGTTTTCATGGGGAGAGTTTGCAAAATAAATTTATGAAATAAATACAATAATTATTATTAGTGAATAGTATTATGTTTATATTATGTTTTCAAATATATAAAAAGTATTGTCGTTAATAGGGATTAATAGGTTAATAGGGGTTAATAATTGTTGTACTTTTAACTCGAGAGCGTTGTTGTTTTATCACTCAAAATAGTTGATTTTGGTGTAACAATAAGACAAGTAGAAAGTACACATCAATTGTAGTACAATTTATCCCCTATAATAAGTATGTGACATAATATTGCAACTCTGATGTTTTGCAATCTTGCAGTTTCTATAATTGAAGCATGCTTTGACGAATATGCAAAATGTTTTATTCGTCCTTCATTTATGTTTCAACAACAGTAACCGAAACTACTAGTACTATGTAAACTGTGAAGTAGCAAATAGTTTTAAAATGAAGTGCAAAAAAATTATGGTGACTACGTTTAAGACATTTTAACAGAATGGGACATGACTTAGTACCTAATAAATTCCTTTAAAGGTAAGTACTCAATTTTATAATGTAATGGTTTTATACTATATTTTTATTTTAATTTATAACAACTGCAAATTAATAAAAACATGTTTTTTTCAGGTGGATACAGATTTGCAACACAAATACAAAACAATAGCCAGTAAGTAATTCACTTTTTACTGAATAGTCAAAGATAGCAACTAAATTAGTTCGTTTTGCAAAATCGTTTAAAGACAAAAAACATTTCAGCTGTTTATTAATAATTAGTTTCCAGCATTTTTGGGTTTTTGAGTAATTTACTTAAATACATTCAGATTTAGTGAAAGATATAATCGTAACTAGCACAGTTCAGGAGTTTACTAAAAATTATGTCTTAAAAATCAGCAAATCTTCTAGTCGAGAATGCATTAAGCCCGGCAGATACAAATTTCGCCCAAGTTTGAAAATTCCCTACCTATAACTCAAACTGACGAAAAACCATTTAAATTAGATATTTTCTAGTTTGATTTGGTTAAGTTTAATCATTCATTTAATTTTGCTGTACTTTTTATTCTGTAAATATTTGACTTTGTTTAAAGGCAAACCGGCAGAAGTTGGAAAATAACAAATTCTGGTTGTATAGCCCTGCTATTTCAACATGAACCGGAAAGTCAAACAAATTACTGAAACACAAAAATGCTGGCAAATAATTACAAAACATAACAGCTGAAATGTTGTTTATTTATTTATTGTATTGTATTTCATTTAAATAACTGTTAAAATTATTAAATTATTTTAACTTTTAATATTTCAGGTTAATAATTTTGAAAAATCTAATAACACACAATTTATTCAATTATTTGCAAGTATAGTGGATTTTAGTAGCCCAATTTATTATAAAACAATCACCACCGTGTCATAAAAGCTAAAAATGCTAAAAGAACTGGTTAGAATTCTATAAAAAATACACTTTTATAACGAAAACACTTGAATCCTTAACAAATCTTATGGCAAATACCATCAAGCCTACCACCAAGCTGCTGTTCGGCAGCCATGTTGGAGTGGGGGAATGGAACAGCCCTATAGCCAGTAAGTAATTCACTTTTTACTGAACAGTCAAAGATAGCAACTAAATTAGTTCGTTTTGCAAAATCGTTTAAAGACACAAACCTATTTAGCAATTGATGAAAACCAAAGATTATTAACTGTAAGTATTGCTTTTAGATATCAAATAATCTCTTGTTTTATATAATCAATTTTGTAGGTAATATTGAAGTACTGATATTAGCTACTATTACTTTTTGGAACTGCAACCGTAAAATCTAAAATATCTGGATGTCACTGGAGGCCCTCAAAAACTGAAGTTTTTAGTGGTTTTTGCTTTAACGGAAGTAATTTATTAATTATAAGATAGAAGTGTGACGTCACTGGGGGGGGGGGGTAATAAAATATGATTAAATGTGAAATAGGGGGAGTGAGGGGTCTAAAAATCTTAAAAATCGTGTGACGTAATTTATTGACGACCCCTAATGCATGCGAGTCTTTTCAACACTATTTTGCTAAAATTTTTCATACAACTTATCCAGACCTTTACACATTTTTAGAAGCCGTGTTGAATATGCAATTATCTGTCTATACAAAAACTATACAAAAGAAAAAAACATTGCAATTCAATTTTCGAATTTTCCAAAATGTATGTCATCATTTTGCTGATATTTATTAAATATACTCTTATCTTCATTAATAATAAAAAAAAAATAATAAAATGACACAGTAATTTGCTTTCAAGAGGTTAGGTTTAGTTAGTTTTCTACATTGTTTTTGAAATGATGGCAAAAATATGGGCTCTGCGCGACAAGGTAGATCTGTTCGTAGGTACCATTTTGATATATTTTTTTTAAAATCATACCAAAAACATTTTCCTTTTGATTTATGACTATAGTGACCCCCCTCCCCACAACAAACGCACCATAAGTTCCATACGGTAAACTTATTTTGATACCTTCATAAAACTGCGCCACTGTGGCGATTACATAATATTATAATTACTAATAAATATACCACTTTTTGGGTATTAAAACTTAAGCTACCCTCACCAACCGCTGGCGCAATTTACTAGTTGTTCTTAAGCTACCGATCGACAAAATACTGACCGCTGGCGCAATTTACATAGGTACGTCCCTTTGTTCGCTGTATAAATGTAGAAAATTTATATTGATGCGACATTATCACTTTTGATTGAATATATTATATTCATTAATGTATGTTAAATTAGAAAATCAAAAGTGATAATGTCGCATCAATATAAATTTTCTACATTTATACAGCGCGCAAAGTGTTATCAATTAAAAATGTTGTAATTTTTATTTATTTTTATTTAAAAACTTTAGTATATCGTAAAAACAGTAGCCACCTCTGTAGTGCGGATAATAGCATTGTGTCTGTCAGGGAAGGCTTCACACGCTGCACGAATGTGGTCTGATTGTATTTTGCCCAATTCTTGGAAAAGAGGAATCTTTAGGACGTCGACCTTCTCATATTGTTTACTGGATACTTTGGCTTCCATATCAAAAAATCTATTTGGTTTAAGTCCTGGGAATATAGCGGGCATTGTTGTAAACAAATGATTCTATGAAATTTTTCTATTTATTTTCGAAATTTCTTTCGAAATTCCTTTTCGATAACTGTTTTTAACTGCAACCTAACACGATATAATTTCGTAGGCTGGTAAACAACATAACATATCGAGCAATTCTGGTAAAGATTTAAATTGCTTAATTGCAATATGAGTATCAAAGTGCAGTTTCTGCATTTCCATCCTGCTGACTTCCTGAAAAATCTTGGTATAGTGTAACATAATTTAGTATTAATGTAAATCTTATGCCTGGTTTCACAGATGATAATTAAGGAATTCAATCATTGATTAGCAAGTTAATCATTGATTAAGTCAGATTTGGGTTGCACCAATCACAGTATAATATTTTATCTTAACCTGCATACATAATACGGAAATTCACACGTAATGCGCATAGTTGATAAGTTGACAATAACACTCCTAGTTGTTTCAAACTCAAGTTTCCTTCTTTAAAGCGCGGATCACATTAGGCTTCTTACCAGCGCTGGTAAGACGCGGCTGGTAAGAAGCTGCTGGTAAGAAGCCTAATGTGATCACACAATTCGCCGCTGGCGTTTAGAAGCCGGCGAGTATTTATCAGCTCTGGCGAAGTTCGGCATGTTCAACTTTGATAGCTAGAAGCGGCGACTAAAGATCACGTGACCGCTGGCACCAGCCGGCAGCGCAATCTGACCACTATCACTTTTAATCAGCAGCGAGTAATTCTAATAATTACATTCTACAGGTAGTTTTTTGTAAAAAGGTTATTAAAAATTTTTTTAAATTAGTATTAATGTCCGAGGTAAAGTAGACTGCGAAGGAAATTATTTCTTTTTTAGACATTTTTCAAAATTATCCGTGTTTGTGGGACATTAGTTCTAAAGATTACTTAAACCGCAATTTAAAAGATGTGTCAATTAACAAATTATTACGACAGTTAAAAATTTCAGAAATACCCAGTTCCTTTAATTCAATAAAAAAAAATAAAAGTTTACGGCATACCTACCGCAAAGAACTACAAAAGGTACAAAAAAACAAACTGGCGAGTGGCGAATAGCAGCATAGCCAGCGGCCACGTGATCTTTAGACGCCGCTTCTAGCTACCAAAGTTGAACATGTCCAACTTCGCCGGCTTCTAAACGCCAGCGGCGAATTGTTTGATCACATTGAGCTGATCGACGGCTTCTTACCAGCCGCGTCTTACCAGCGCTGGTAAGAAGCCTAATGTGACCCGCGCTTTAGATGTAATTCACCCACGCAAATTAAACATTAAAGTTACTCTCATAGTTTTTATCAACATAATATTAGGTCACCTCATGACATCGCCTATATTCTTAGATGGTTAAAAATAAAGCTGGTGACAAATTCAGGTTTGTTATGACTAGAGTACGGATTTCTAGAAAATTTGCTATACATAAATATTGATAGCAGAAGGGTAATTGTTATAAAGGTCCATGAATTTAATAAAAATTAGACATTTGGCACTATTTTTTTTATGCTTATATGCTTATTTTGATACTTTTATGCTTAGATTTATTTTTAAGCATTTTTGGTGCTTATTTTAACACATTTTTGATAAATTAAAAAAAATTTGCAGTAGATAGAATACATGAATACATCTATTTTAGAAGTCACGAAATTTTGTGAAGTTAATATTGTGAGGGAGCTTCTTGACTAGGGAATCGAAATCGGCAGACATTTACTCCTACGGTTATGGATGTGCAACTTGCCACCCCTCCCCCAATTTAGAATTTTTTATCAAAAATAATCTAAATCGTTTGGACCAGTTCGCACCTTCCTTATTTTCGTTGGTATTCATTTTGTTTTCGAAATATTTTTAATAATGGCATTTGAACTTTTTGAATTTTCAATATTTTTAAACATTAAAGCAAATAGCTAGGTGAGATTAGGGCTGGGCGATATTCAAAACTCGATATCGAATTTCGATAATTCAAACACTATCGATAACTTCGATTAATCGATACTTGTCGATAATTATCTAAGTATCGAAATAATACGTTTTCTTAGAAAACTGACAGTTTCTCAGAAACTGAAAACTGGATGATTAAAAAGTGCGTCTTATAATTTATTCGTGCTAATTTCTTATGTGCTTCCCATTGGTGACTTTAGGTTCGGCTGGATTCTTTATTCCAGAAAAAAAGTTTGGGGTTCCCTGTTTGCGCGTGCAGGATGACTTCAAAATTATAATGTTCATGGTGTTGGAGAGTTGTCTCATTGTTCCATTGGATCAGTTATTGGATCGTTATCGATATTTCGATAGTTTTATACAAGGAATCCCAACTTTTTTTCTCAAATAAAGAAACCGGTCGAACCTAAATTTGATAAATGGGAAGTCAAGAAAACATAAGACAATAACCTAATTTAGAAATATTGAAACGATCGGAATATCGAAATATCGATAACTATCGGAATATCGAAATATCGATAACTATCCAAATATCAAATATTATTCAAATAATCGATCGATATTTATCGATTAATCGATAAAAAGTCAGCCCTAGTTGAGATACTAACCTTATTTTAAAATTTATAAAAGACCCAAATACAAGTGTGGAGGTAATTTAGAAAAACACTCAATTTTCACATATTTTTAAACTGATGTACCTACAGTAATTTTTTTATTGTGTTACTTTTCGAATAAATTTTATTTCAAAAGGTCTTTTAAATGATTATAAATTTAACCTTAAAGCATATTTTTATGCATATAATGGCAATTTTTTGTGCTATTTTAAGCGCTATTTTTACGATTTTTTATGCTTAAAAGTCCGTACTCTAGTTATGACGATACATACCAGGAGAGAAAATAAAGGTACTGGGAGTTTCCGGTGCCTGGAAAATGCTTCCTCTAGGTGGAAAAGAGCTACTTTGGTCCACGAAATCAGAGCACAAAGATGAGTTTCTTCCTTATAGAAAGAAAGTGCTTTTTTTAAAAACAAGTTTTGTTATGCAAAAAATAAACAATTGTAGCATTTTAAATCAATTTTCATATTTACTTTTCAATTTATATTTTTTTAAGAAATTAAATTTAATCAGTTTTGGGCTTTAAATTTTTACCCTTACTTTTTCTTTTCATTAACAATATTTGATGACTCTCATTACAAAATAGATAATTTACAAACTATCATATTAATGTCAATTTACCTCACAATATTATTAAATCTGAACGTTGTCACGTGTAGAAATGAACAATTTAAAATAATTTGAAATTAAGAACTTCTGAACTGGTATTACCAAGGTGAAATCTGAAAGCACTGCCCTCTATACTTGATTTCTAAAAACTTTGAAAAAATTCAAAATTCAAAAAATTTACCACGTTTTTAACCGTAAGGCGTAAACTAGAAATTATTTTTAAACATACCCGATTTTGAACGTTTAGATGCGAAATAGTAAAATAATATTATAGTATCAATAATGGTATTTAAATGTACATTCCAGTTTAATCCGATAATCCAATAATATAAGATTTAATTTTTAATATATAAGTGAATATTATACCAAATAATATTGCACTAAAATATTTAATCCTAAAATTTCACCTCAAAACTGGAAAACAACCTTAGCTTAAAATAAGTAAAAGATAACATGGATTTCCTTCAACTAAATATCTTCAAAATCAAAAATACAGAAAGTGACTCCGATTTGGAAAGTGGCAATAATGATGAAAGCTGCTCTATATGTTTAAACGCGTTTAGGGATCAAGAAGTTGGATTTTTGGAAAATTGCAATCATTACTTTTGTTCAGAATGCATTTTTGAATGGACCAAATCCAATAACTCCAGTTGTCCGTTAGATAGAAATATTTATGAAACCATAATAGTTAAGAAATGTTACAACGGTTCAACAGTAAGATTGGTGAATATAAAAACTTTAAATTACCAGCCAAAGAGTAGTTCAGCAAAAATCTTTTTTGACATATTTATGACTATATCATGGTCACTTATTTTGGGTTGTATGGTATATACCATGTTTGAGACGTAAATAAAATAAGAAGGAGTTAAAGAAATAATTTATAAAATAAATAAAATAAAAAAAAATAAATATAAACTAAAAGCTTTTTGATATTTAATGTGATTTTTGTATTAGTAATAATTAATTTTTAAATATAAACTAGCAAGCTGCTCTGACCTGCTAGCAAGTAAATGCAGAATTGCATTTGAAATGAAATGCAGATTGGTTTCCATTAGAGAGATTTCTCTAAGACCCGCCATACAAGCACACAAATTTTGTATTTTTTAATAATGAATAAATAAAGTGGAAATTTAAATCTACAGGCGGGGACCTTTAATTAATTAGGGCTGTAGAGATGTTTTTCAATTTTTTTTTTTTTTCAAATTTTTTGCGTAATTTTGGTGTCAATCGATAGAGCTTCGTTTGAGCTTCAATGAGCTTCCATAATCATCATTGTAATTTAATTTAAAAAAGGTGAAAAACATCAATCTGATTAGTGAAAGAACAACTTCCGCCATATTCTTATACGAAATTGGCGTAATGGACCGTAAAAATGAAAATCAATTTGCCGTAACACATATGTTATCCGAAAAACACGATAATCAATCAATTTCTTATTGGCTATCCGAATGGTTGAAACATGCTATTAAATGACCAAAGATTGCAGTAACATACCAATCCCTTGCTTTGATGATAGCCACAGTGAGAACATTTACTCAATATTCTGACCTATCACAATATCTAAGCGTTTGTTCAGATTTAATAAAAAAAAAATTAAATGTTGACGTACCCTTATGCATGATTAGGAATGCTTTTAATCATGTTATGCATTTATTCAGCAGTTGGCCAGAAATCAAATCTACCACTACTGTACTTCCGAACTATTTTAGTACATCGGACCAACAACCATGCGTCGGCCCCCAAAATTTATTTCTGTTAAAATCATATATATTTTCTTTGTTTGCAAGAATAACCAGGTTAAGTTGCTTTAAATCAATAACAGCTTTTTTCGGCATGATTTTTTAAGAGTTCTCTATTTGCTATAAATATATTTATTGTTGATGAGTTGATAGTTATTATTATAGGTTTTTAGGTTACTAAAGTTATTGACTAATATCAATATCGCTTACAGAAGCAAATAAATAAATACTAAATCTTGTTACCAACTAAAAAAAAAAGTTTTAAAAAAAATTACCGAACAATCATAATGGAACTCGACGCTGCATCCACAGCTTATTAATGGCTCCAAAATGTCGAGATATTCAGAATTTCAAATAATGCTAAGATCAAAAGTGATTATTATTGAAGATATCTTTAACAACTAGGCAAGTTATATAATACTTTGCCCCCCTGGCCGCTTCGGGGCCCAATTTTCCAGAACGATTTACGATTTCGCCCAATCGTAATTACATGTATGTGAAAAATCCTTTTTTTTACAAAATTTCTTTCCATACAACATTTGTTCTGTCGCTTTCACTTTGAATTTTTATTCCATTCTTTGCTTGACATTTTGTTAATGCTACATATAACATAAATGTCCATGACTAAATAAATGCCTATAGATATATACTATACCAACTTTGTCGAAGCTCTGCCCTTGAGATTTATTTATAGTCATAGATCATAATAGTCTCCAAGACGATGATCTGATGAGAGAACAACATCACATCGGATCATCGAATCAACGGTTGATATATTCTCTATTAAGGTAACAACATACCAAGGAACAACAAAGTTTGACTTATTGTTTTTATAGGATTTTTAATGTTAGTTGTCAGATTATCTGACTATTATGAAATAGTGTCACAAGTGGAAATGTACAACCTATAAATTAATGTAATTAAATAGATTTCCACTTGAAACTCCCTCGTATAATAGGTTGAAAAAGTATTGTAATAATAATTAATTAATATTATGGAAGGAGAAACATCAAGCGGTGCAATGGAATAATTAGTTAGTTAGTGGGAAGTCGGAAGTCGGAAGTCATTAAGTGGACGTCATAAGGTCAAGATGTAGCCGCTTGATGGTTCCACCCTCCAAGGGTGTAGAGTAAGTTATAGATTTAAGTATGTAAATAGTTTTTAGCATTAGTTAATATTCTTATTCAATAAATAGTTTATTTTGATACACCTGTGCTTTCAATTAAATCAATACCAAATTAACCTTAGTCAATTTAGCTCTAAACCCCTGAACTAGACAACCCCAGTCACAAGTACAAAAATATACGTGACAATAGCATTGCATTAAAACGTTGCATTTTAGCGCTGTGTTGGGAATACTTGTTAGATATCATATTTTGATTGAGTAATGAGAAGGTTAATTTAAAAAAAATAATACAGTAGAATCCGCTTAATGTGATCACTTTGGGCCAAGAACATTTCAATAATATTAACTTATAACTGATAACTAATAGCAATTAACGAAATTTAGAAAAAGGCGAATTTTAGAAGACTTAGATTAGATCAAAATAGAGGAAAAAAAAGAAAGAAAAAGTAGCCGGTTTCCAAAAAAAATTATCACAATAACCGACTGATAACATTATCCGTGATCATATTAAGCGGATTCTACTGTATTTCATATAAGTAGTAAAATTTTTTAGTTGGTAATTAACCAATTAAATAATTAAGAGGTTAATAATCTTAATCTGGATAAAAAGCCTTATCTTTTTATATTAGAGGGTTTTTTTCAAACTTTTAAACTTTTGTTTTGAGTTGGCAAATAAGCAAAATTTGAATAAAAAGCTTTATCATTTTGTATTATAGGGTAGATTAATATTGGTTACAATGGGGTATTATGAGTCCCCCTGTAAATACGCCACTGGACAGACCAAAAATAATACAATCCCAGTCATCCTTGGGGGTCACTTGCCCTTTTGCCCTACGGCACTGAGCGTTGCATTTTAGCGTTGCATTTTAACGTTGCATTTTAGCGTTGCATTTTAGCGTTGCATTTGAGCGTTGCATAAAAAGCCTTATCTTTTTAAATTATAGGGTAGATAACACTACACAGGGACGTTTTTAAGCTTTAAGGCGCCTTAGGGTAAAAATCAATCGGTACCCCTCTCCCCCCGGCGGTATGTATCGAGTACCAATGCTTATTTACTAAAAGAGAGATGTTTAATTAATTTTTGAACAATTTGGGCATTTTAAAATACGGAATTTTTACACCTTTCTGGCTTTTTTTGACGCCTTTTAGAATTTGGCGACTTAGGCTTTAGCCTGTTCAGCCTATAGGGTAAAACGACCGTGACACTACATGATAAAAACGATTTATTTAAATCCAAAAAACTATTTTGTTTGAATAATTTGTTTTCAAGCAAATAAATTTTGTATAATTTTATTCAAACAAAATTTGTTTAGATCAAAATAAAAATTTACATATTTTATTGTAGTTAACCAAGAATTTAGATTCTTTCAGTTAAAATTTGATTTAAATAAATTTATTCGAACAAAATAGTGTTTTAGTTTACTGTGTATATTAAAATTGGAGGGGGGGGGTGTATAGTATAGAAAAATCTTAAAGACTTGGCAACTGAAAAAATGAGACTAAAAACTCATTGAATTTTAAATAAACCTTAAATTAAGATCTCGACTTCAGAAAGAAAATTGATGATTTGAAAGGAAAGTAGTACAAAATCTATATTCCATTTTATACTCGCCCCCCCCCCCCCTTTAAACAATTTTTTACATTTCTGCAGGTAGCTGAAGCTCGCACGACGGTAATCAAACATCATTCATGCTTAAACATAAATTTATCAATTTCAGCTAACAATTCGACTTTGTAAAGCGAATTGTGTGTAAAACCAATTTTTTTACAGAACCGTCTATAAGTAACTCTGTATAAATCTACTGTAGAGCGATAATAAAATAATAAAACTAGCTCGCAACCCAATCCATTTGCAATAATCAGGTAAAATGAAAATAATGCAACAAACGGGTATTGCACTACTATAATAGTGGTAGTAAATTTAAAATCGCAATGGAAAATTCAATAATCTAATTGTGCAATCATTTAGGTTAATAATAATACTAAGATCTCACTAATAAGTACTGTAAGTTCCAAAATTTATTAACTCATAAAACATATTTTTGTAAAAATTCACTTTTGGAGTTAAATTCATTAGTTTATAAATTCAATAAAAAGTTGTTTACGAAATTAAAATTAAAGGTTTCCAGCGCAACTTGCACAAAATTTTAAATAACTATAACTTTGAAAAAAATTATTACAATGATGAATATGGAAGCTCATTGAAGCTCAAACGAAGCTCTATCGATTGACACCAAAATTACGCAAAAAATTTGAAAAAAACAAAAAATTGAAGAACATGTCTACAGCCCCCCCCCCCAAAGATTTCGCGAATAACTCCGCGAAGGTTGAGGCTCAAACGGCGGGAATGGAAGCTCATTGAAGCTCAAACAAAGCTCTAACTTTTGACACCAATTTTACCCAAAAATTCGACTTGGGGGGCCAAAGTGTCTACCCCCAAAGATTTCGCGAATAGCTCCTCGACGGTTGTGGCTCAAACGACAAAAATAGAAGCTCATTGATGCTCAAACGAAGCTCAAACGTTTGACACCAATTTTAATAAAAAATTCGATTTGGGGGCCATGTACCTCAGCATGTACCTCAAATAGCTGGCTGTTTGCTAAAAAATAGTGGGCCATTTTAGCACTATAGCAGAAAAATTGCTGCATATTAAACGCTATTCTGCTGGCTGCTACAGGTGATACAGCTGCGAAATAGCGCAATTAGCTAGCAATTTGCTGTTTTTTAGCTTCAAAATGCTGCTTGGGAGGCTATCAATATAAGTCGCACTTGAAGACACGCATTTTAGACAAGTGGTTAATAATGTTTTTTATTTTACACTACTAGTAAGTTAATAATGAACATATTGATATTTTTCTATAGTTTGGCGACCATCTATAAGACAAATTATGTCAAACAACGATTTTGTATAACCAAGAGATCCTTTTTATTTGCATTTAAACTATTCAAAACGTTTTTTTAATAGATTAATTTTATTTTTTTAACTTGAAAATTTTTTTATTAACAGCAATTTAAAAAAATGGTAATACATCTATTGGAAAATGTCATGTATAAACTGGAGACTACGATGCGAAGCCAGGGGTAGACAATGCATAAGTTGGGGTGATAAATAGCCGGATTCGGATGGAATGGAGTGGTGCGGAATTGAGAGAGATGGAAAGCATTGGAAGTGGCTTATGCATAAAGTTGGAATTAAAAAATAACTTATTTAACTTAACTAATTAAAGGTCCCCGCCTGTAGATTGAAATTTCCACTTTATTTATTCATTATTAAAAAATACAAAATTTGTGTGCTTGTATGGCGGGTCTTAGGGAAATCTCTCTAATGGAAACCAATCTGCATTTCATTTCAAATGCAATTCTGCATTTACTTGCTAGCAGGTCAGAGCAGCCTGCTAGTTTATATTTAAAAATTAATTATTACTAATACAAAAATCACATTAAATATCAAAAAGCTTTTATTTTATATTTATTTTTTTTAATTTTATTTACTTTATAAATTATTTTATTAACTCCTTCTTATTTTATTTACGTCGCAAACATGGCATATACCATAAAACCCAAAATAAGTGACCATGATATGGTCATAAATATGTTAAAAAAGATTTTTGCTGAACTACTTTTTGGCTGGTCATTTAAAGTTTTTATATTCACCAATCTTACTGTTGAACCGTTGTAACATTTCTTAACTATTATGGTTTCATAAATATTTCTATCTAACGGACAACTGGAGTTATTGGATTTGGTCCATTCAAAAATGCATTCTGAACAAAAGTAATGATTGCAATTTTCCAAAAATCCAACTTCTTGATCCCTAAACGCGTTTAAACATATAGAGCAGCTTTCATCATTATTGCCACTTTCCAAATCGGAGTCACTTTCTGTATTTTTGATTTTGAAGATATTTAGTTGAAGGAAATCCATGTTATCTTTTACTTATTTTAAGCTAAGGTTGTTTTCCAGTTTTGAGGTGAAATTTTAGGATTAAATATTTTAGTGCAATATTATTTGGTATAATATTCACTTATATATTAAAAATTAAATCTTATATTATTGGACTATCGGATTAAACTGGAATGTACATTTAAATACCATTATTGATACTATAATATTATTTTACTATTTCGCATCTAAACGTTCAAAATCGGGTATGTTTAAAAATAATTTCTAGTTTACGCCTTACGGTTAAAAACGTGGTAAATTTTTTGAATTTTGAATTTTTTCAAAGTTTTTAGAAATCAAGTATAGAGGGCAGTGCTTTCAGATTTCACGCTGGTAATACCAGTTCAGAAGTTCTTAATTTCAAATTATTTTAAATTGTTCATTTCTACACGTGACAACGTTCAGATTTAATAATATTGTGAGGTAAATTGACATTAATATGATAGTTTGTAAATTATCTATTTTGTAATGAGAGTCATCAAATATTGTTAATGAAAAGAAAAAGTAAGGGTAAAAATTTAAAGCCCAAAACTGATTAAATTTAATTTCTTAAAAAAATATAAATTGAAAAGTAAATATGAAAATTGATTTAAAATGCTACAATTGTTTATTTTTTTGCATAACAAAACTTGTTTTTAAAAAAAGCACTTTCTTTCTATAAGGAAGAAAACTCATCTTTGTGCACTGATTTCGTGGACCAAAGTAGCTCTTTTCCACCTAGAGGTAGCATTTTAAAGCTGCGTCTTCACTAAGGCGGCACAGCAAACGGCTTTGTTGAACGATGTTGCAGACGGCTTATGTTTTTGTTGCAGAAACGTCCACACTTGAACGGCACGGCACAGGATTTTATATAGAATAAACTCAATTATACGTGCTACAATATTGCAGACGGCATAAGTATGCTAGATGTAATATGAACTCTTTTATTGCTCAAACAAGTCTTTATTTACTAAAATAGAAATAATTCAGTTGCTGATAATCGTTTAATATGATATTATTTTGAAAAAATTTTGAAGGCGTAATTTTTACGCAATATAATCTTATTTTTAGTCAATACAAATTATTTAATAAATCAAAAATTCAATAACGAACTTGAAAGAAAAAATAATATTAAATTATTACTTAAGAAAATAAATTCACTTATTTATGTAGTATTTGGCTATTTGAAAATGTAGTGTACCGACAGATTTATCATTCTATGCACTGGAAGATTGTAATAAATACCTACTTGGCTATATAAAAGATAAACACATTTTCGAATTCTATGCACAATTATTTATCCAACGCAGTCTGTTTAAAAATGTGTGACGACGATGATCTGTTGATTGCTGCAGCTGCATTTGTTGTTATTGCGAAATCGAAGAAAAAATGCAAGAAACGAAGATTTTGGGTGCGCCCAAGTTTGAAAAGTAGAACCTCACAACATTTATTGGATGAATTAGTTTTAGACGATAAAGACATTTTAAATCTGGAATATAGGTGCAACGGAGGTTTCAGAAATTTTTTTAGAATGTCGTGTAGTGAATTCGAATACTTGTTGAACTTGATTGGACCAAAAATTGCTAAGCACAATACAAATTTTAGAAATTCAATTTCCACAAAAGAACGTCTTGGTTTAACTTTACGATTTTTAGCGACGGGAGATTCATATCATTCGCTTATGTACCTTTTTAAAATATCAAAGCAATTAATTTCGAAAATTATCCCAGAAGTGTGTGAGGCACTAATAGATGCTCTTAAACCATATGTAAAAGTAAGTACCTATTATTAGATCTTTTTCGAAACAGTTTTAAATTAAAAAATGAAGGAAATCAAACAATACAATAAAATTCAAAATAAGGGTTCGAGGAACATACTTTCAATTCAATTAAGTATAAGCGCTATTATATTTGAATGTGCTGTTATTATTTATTATTATTTCCGACCAGTTTCGAGATTTCTAAACTTTAAGGGATGAAAACTTGGTTTGTAAGTAAAAAAATAATAAAGCACATCTGACATAAACTTGACCAGACAAAGTTTTTTAAAAAGGTATATTACCAACATCCAAAAATTCGCAAGTTAAATATATTTAAAAGAGGCTTCGATACTTACATAATACAGTGGCACACAAAAATAAACGTACAGTCCTATGCTAGCAATGTAAATCGCACCTTTTATATAAATATCGCTTTTAGAGAAAAATTTATTGGACATTTTTTTTGAAAATTTCATTCACTTCAGTTTTGTTTCTATTTTACACAGATTTTTTTAAGTCTCTGATGTATCTCAAAAAACATTTTTATATAAACAAAAATGAAGAAAATGAAATTTTCAACAAAAAATGTCCAATAAATTTGTCTCTAAAAGCGATTTTTATATGAAAAAACATGTCTTCAAAAGGTGCGATTTACATTGCTAGCATAGGACTGTACGCTTATTTTTGTGAGCCACTGTATGTCCTAATACGAAAAAATTAAATAATTATTATAAATGTTTACCAAAGTATGCTTGTTTGAACCTGAAAACATTGGTAACCTAAAAACCAGGTAATTTAAAATAAACCAATCGGAGGAGCGTTCCTGAAGAAATGATAGAAAGACAGCGGTATTTTATTTTAGAAGTTGTATTTTTCCATTAATAAAAGAACGCGTTGTATTAATTTATTTTTATTTGAACATTAATAAAAGAACGGTATCTCGTTTATAACATAATAAAATAGTTATAATAATAATTAAATATCGCTTATTATTGAATTAAACGATGAAGACCCATCTTCTTCGCTACAGAACCTCATTCCGGAGTGAGATTCTGTAGATGACATGCGTCTTGGGGGTTGTGAACCGGATGCATACGAGCCAGAGGGTATCATAGTACATGATCTGTTAGGAAGTGATTGCGATGGAAAACTTGAATGTTCAGCGGAAATGGGAAATGGATATGTCATAGGGGGTGGATGATATGGCATACCGGAATGTTGAAAAGCGGGAGCGGGAGGATTATTGTACTTTCCCATTTCTGCCTCAAAAAGGGTTGTTTGCAAGATATGTTGAACCATACTTCTTGCGTATGCGGTAGGTAGCTTTCGTAGTTTAATCGCCACCTGCTCGCCAAATAAACTGTATTCATCCTTCTGAACTCTTGATTCAGATATGTTTTTCATAATGGCATACGCCTCACTAACTTGATCCGTTCTAGCACGTTTCCTGCTCGTTATGTGTTGTGGGGGGTCTGAAGATTCTTTTGCTCTGCCAGAAAGGTGTTCCTCTGAATCACTAGTCCCAAAAAGCTGTTCCTCTAGCGCAGACTCTTCGGAAATGTCAAAATGGGACTGTTCCCAAATATTACCCTGGAATAATTTTTAATTATTATGTTTGCTCACTCACTTATTTTTTTTATTAAAGATGCCTCGCGATGAAGAGCAGTGGAAACTTATTGATCACGATTATAACAACAAATGGAATTTTCCAAACTGCGTGGGGGCGATGGACGGAAAACACATAAGTGTACAGGCACCAATAAATAGTGGTACCGAATTCTTTAACTACAAAGGAACTTTTAGTATTGTGCTTTTCGCTGTAGTGGACGCAAATTATAATTTTATTTTTGCCGATGTAGGATGCCAAGGAAGAATTTCAGATGGCGGGGTTTTTAAAAATTCTTTTTTCAATGCAAAGCTTGAAGATTGTAAAATGAAGCTCCCCGCTGATCGTGTTCTTCCGGGAAGAACTTCGAAAACTCCATTTGTTTTTCTTGGAGATGATGCCTTTCCACTTACCCCAAACATTATGAAACCTTTTCCTGGGGTTCAGGAAAAAGGTTCAAAAAACAGAATTTTTAATTATAGATTGTGTAGGGGACGAAGAATTTCAGAAAATGTCTTTGGTATACTATGTAACGTGTTCAGGGTATTTCGAAAACCGTTACTATTAGAACCGAATTCGGCGACAAAAATAGTACTGGCAGCAATACATCTCCATAATTTTTTAAGAAGTACTTTGTCAAAAAGTATTTATAATCCTCCAGGAACCTTTGATAATGAATGTTCTGATAGTAGAGAGGTTATTCCAGGTTCTTGGAGGACCGAATTACAACAAGGTACTGCTTTATCCAACTTTTTTTCAGTAGCTCGCAAAAGTTCGCTAGAAGCTCAACAAGTGAGAAATGAGTTCAAAGAATATTTTTCAACAGAGGAAGGAGCAGTACCTTGGCAATACAATAAATGCTGAATTTTTTTAAACTTAATACTTAGTTGTAATAAAAAATGTAAAAGATTTGAATTACAGTGAAACTTCCCTAACTTGCACTGATGGTGTAACTCGAATTATTCTATAAATCGATTTTTTAAGTACATAAAATAAATATATACATACATAGGCTTGTTAGATATTTACGTACGTGTAATTTTATCTCAATAACTCGAAGTTTCTCTTAATTCGAACTTTTTTGTGGTTCTTTTAAATTCGAGTTAGGGGAGTTTGGCTGTACATAAATTTATATATGAAAATAATGATTTCACTAATTACATATTATGTACCTACCTCGTCTTCAGTGTTAATGGTTCTTCTGGGTTTATTCCTGTCTTTCAAGAAAGCCATGCTCTTAAAAGCAAACCATTTGCTTTTGTAAATATTATCAGTCCCACTTCCGGATTTTTTGGAAATTTCTTCCTTCTTCATTTCCCTAGTGAAATGACTGGTAAGATTTTTTAACTTTCGTTCCACTTCGTCTTTTGGCGCATCAATGGAAATCGCAATTTCCATTAATAAATCGTGCCGCATATTGCGGTCTTTGTAATCTTTATTTTTACAGTCCCACAAAACTGGACGCTCGTGATACATATCAATTAAATTAATCACTTTTGCATTTGTCCACTCCATAATCACGGTTTGCAAATACATACGCAACTAACAACTAGGAAGTTAAATTAAGCAAAAGTATCCGAGATATGTATGTATACATATACACGGCGCCGGCGACAGGACATTCAAGTCTCCAAGTTGTATGTTGATTCCACAGAAAAATATGATCGTATTTATTTACCTAATTTTCTATTGAAATTAGATTCAAAGTAACAAAAATTAATATAAACTCCTTATCACAAAATAATTTTAAAATGCTTTTGTTTAAGGTATTCTTAATTTTAGTATGAAGATTAAATAAATTTTAACGATTGCCAAACTTAATAGCAACAACCACCATATAACAATAATATTTTGCGGGCCTTAGTAATTCTGTTTTAATTATTTTAACTTGCAATAGAAATAAAATGTGTTGTATCGTGGTAGTGAAAAGATTGAAACGACACGTTTTCCTTTGATATTTACCGCCTTCGGACGGTAAACTTGACGGCTTGCCGTTCAACATTTGCTATACGTGGGCAGTGGGTTAGCAGTTCCTGATAGCCGTGCAGTACGACAAAAGCCGCTGCAGTGTAGACGTAAATTGTGCCGCGTGGCATGTTATAAGATAATGCAACATTGCCATCCATACGTCCACATTAAGCCGGCTTATGCCGACGGCAAGGTCGCCTTAGTGAAGACGCAGCTTTACAGGCACCGGAAACTCCCAGTACCGTTATTTTCTCTCCTGGTATGTATCGTCATAACAAACCTGAATTTGTCACCAGCTTTATTTTTAACCATATAAGAATATAGGCGATGTCATGAGGTGACGTAATATTATGTTGATAAAAACTATGAGAGTAACTTTAATGTTTAATTTGCGTGGGTGAATTACATCTTAAAGAAGGAAACTTGAGTTTGAAACAACTAGGAGTGTTATCGTCAACTTATCAACTATGCGCATTACGTGTTAATTTCCGTATTATGTATGCAGGTTAAGATAAAATATTATACTGTGATTGGTGCAACCCAAATCTGACTTAATCAATGATTAACTTGCTAATCAATGATTAAATTCCTTAATTATCATCTGTGAAACCGGGCATAAGATTTACATTAATACTAAATTACACTATACCAAGATTTTTCGGGAAGTCAGCAAGATGGAAATGCAGAAAATGCACTTTGATACTCATATTGCAATTAAGCAATTTAAATCTTTACCAGAATTGCTCGATATGTTATGTTGTTTACCAGCCTACGAAATCATATCGTTTTAGGTTGCAGTTAAAAAAAGTTATCGAAAAGGAATTTCGAAAGAAATTTCGAAAATAAATAGAAAAATTTCACAGAATCATTTCTTTACAACAATGGCGGCTATATTTCCAGGACTTAAACCAAATAGATATTTTGATATGGAAGCCAAAGTATCCAGTAAACAATATGAGAAGGTCGACGTCCTAAAGATTCCTCTTCTCCAAGAATTGGGCAAAATACAATCAGACCACATTCGTGCAGCGTGTGAAGCCTTCCCTGACAGACACAATGCTATTATCCGCACTACAGAGGTGGCTACTGTTTTTACGATATACTAAAGTTTTTAAATAAAAATAAATAAAAATTACAACATTTTTAATTGATAACACTTTGCGCGCTGTATAAATGTAGAAAATTTATATTGATGCGACATTATCACTTTTGATTTTCTAATTAAACATACATTAATGAATATAATATATTCAATCAAAAGTGATAATGTCGCCTCAATATAAATTTTCTACATTTATACAGCGAACAAAGAGACGTATGTAATTTGCGCCAGCGGTTGGTGAGGGTAGCTTAAGTTTTAATACCCAAAAAGTGGTATATTTATTAGTAATTATAATATTATGTAATCGCCACAGTGGCGCAGTTTTATGAAGGTATCAATATAAGTTTACCGTATGGAACTTATGGTGCGTTTGTTGTGGGGAGGGGGGGGGGTCACTATAGTCATAAATCAAAAGGAAAATGTTTTTGGTATGACTTTTAAAAAAATATATAAAAATGGTACCTACGAACAGATCTACCTTGTTGCGCAGAGCCCATGTTTTTGCCATCATTTCAAAAACAATGTAGAAAACTAACTAAACCTAACCTTTTTATAGGAAATTACTATGTCATTTTATTATTTTTTATTTTATTATTAATGAAGATAAGATTATATTTCATAAATATCAGCAAAATGATGACATATATTTTGGAAAATTGGAAAATTGAATTGCAATGTTTTTTTCTTTTGTATAGTTTTTGTATAGACAGATAATTGCATATTCAACACGGCTTCTAAAAATGTGTAAAGGTCTGGATAAGTTGTATGAAAAATTTTAGCAAAATAGTGGTGAAAAGACTCGCCTGCATTAGGGGTCGTCCATAAATTACATCCCCCCCTTACCCCCAGTGACGTCACACTTCTACCTTATAATTAATAAATTACTTCCGTTGAAGCAAAAACCACTAAAAAGAAATGTTTAGCAACGAGAGCTTGCTGGAGTGGCTAATTTTTCTTGAGTAACTTATTTGCTGTTTAAGACACGTGTGTAATACAAAGCCGATATTACAAGATATCGTAATAATAGTTTAAAATGTAATTAAAAGTTTTGACATTTGACGTTTTAAAATGTCAAATTTAAATTATGAAAACTAGTATAAAGTAGGTGTACTCATAATTTACATAATTTAAGTCACTAGTGTTTTATAGACCCCATAAGATATGTAAAATCGGCATTATTATGCCTTCATAAGACAGAGGTGTTGGATAAAATTGTTTTTGATTGACTCAAATATGATAGCCATAAGGTAATAACTCTCGAATTAAGTGATCTGCAAAAATGGCTCAAACTACGCTTTCGCAATTTTTAAAATCCCCTTAATTCTCGAGTTATTTCCATGGTTATCATATTTTCGTCCAAAAACAATTTTATCCGATAAAAAGTGAACCTCTTGTAGATTAACCCCCGATAATACCCCGCAAAATAATTCTAAATATTTATAAAATAAATAGCACATCTATAATTCATCAATAATAATTCTTATTAGTATTAGTATTATTAGCAGTCTTGGTCAATCAGCATAGGGGTTAGGTTTAGGTAGAAAGCTATTACAGCGCTACGTGAGGGCAGAGGAAAGTTAGAGTCAAGTTACGTAATTTTTAGGTTAGGTTTAGGTTAGGTTTAGGTTAGGTTTAGGTTAGGTTTAGGTTAGGTTTAGGTTAGGTTTAGGTTAGCTTTAGGTTAGGTTTAGGTTAGGTTTAGGTTAGGTTTAGGTTAGGTTTAGGTTAGGTTTAGGTTAGGTTTAGGTTAGGTTTAGGTTAGGTTTAGGTTAGGTTTAGGTTAGGTTTAGGTTAGGTTTAGGTTAGGTTTAGGTTAGGTTTAGGTTAGGTTTAGGTTAGGTTTAGGTTAGGTTTAGGTTAGGTTTAGGTTAGGTTTAGGTTAGGTTTAGGTTAGGTTTAGGTTAGGTTTAGGTTAGGTTTAGGTTAGGTTTAGGTTAGGTTTAGGTTAGGTTTAGGTTAGGTTTAGGTTAGGTTTAGGTTAGGTTTAGGTTAGGTTTAGGTTAGGTTTAGGTTAGGTTTAGGTTAGGTTTAGGTTAGGTTTAGGTTAGGTTTAGGTTAGGTTTAGGTTAGGTTTAGGTTAGGTTTAGGTTAGGTTTAGGTTTAGGTTAGGTTTAGGTTAGGTTTAGGTTAGGTTTAGGTTAGGTTTAGGTTAGGTTTAGGTTAGGTTTAGGTTAGGTTTAGGTTAGGTTTAGGTTAGGTGTAGGTTAGGTTTAGGTTAGGTTTAGGTTAGGTTTAGGTTGTGTTTAGGTTGTGTTTAGGTTAGGTTTAGGTTAGGTTTAGGTTAGGTTTAGGTTAGGTTTAGGTTAGGTTTAGGTTAGGTTTAGGTTAGGTTTAGGTTAGGTTTAGGTTAGGTTTAGGTTAGGTTTAGGTTAGGTTTAGGTTAGGTTTAGGTTAGGTTTAGGTTAGATTTAGGTTAGGTTTAGGTTAGGTTTAGGTTAGGTTTAGGTTAGGTTTAGGTTAGGTTAGGTTTAGGTTAGGTTTAGGTTAGGTTTAGGTTAGGTTTAGGTTAGGTTTAGGTTAGGTTTGGGTTAGGTTTGGGTTAGGTTTGGGTTAGGTTTGGGTTAGGTTTAGGTTAGGTTTGGGTTAGGTTTGGGTTAGGTTTGGGTTAGGTTTGGGTTAGGTTTGGGTTAGGTTTGGGTTAGGTTTGGGTTAGGTTTGGGTTAGGTTTGGGTTAGGTTTGGGTTAGGTTTGGGTTAGGTTTGGGTTAGGTTTGGGTTAGGTTCGGGTTAGGTTCAGGTTAGGTTCAGGTTAGGTTCAGGTTAGGTTCAGGTTAGGTTCAGGTTAGGTTCAGGTTAGGTTCAGGTTAGGTTCAGGTTAGGTTCAGGTTAGGTTCAGGTTAGGTTCAGGTTAGGTTCAGGTTAGGTTCAGGTTAGGTTCAGGTTAGGTTCAGGTTAGGTTTAGGTTAGGTTCAGGTTAGGTTAGGTTTCCGGAAAGGCAGGTCTACGATAGATGCCCTTAAGCATATCGTAAGCATATATAAGCACTAATCAAGAAAGGCATAACACAGGATCTGTTGAACAGTCTGAAGAGCTACCTGACTGCGAGGACACTGCTAGTTGAAGAGGATCTTTTGAACATCATGATGGAAGTGACCAGCGGGTCCCACAAGGATCCTCTGGAACGCCATGTACGATGGCATATTCGAGATCGAGCTGATAAAAGGCGTGGAACTGGTGGGCTTCGCTGACGACATCACCATCATCATCGTCGCGAAGACCATCGAAGAGCTAGAACGGAAACTAAACGAAGCAATCCGAGCCATCCAAAGATGGATTGATGAAAAGGGCCTCGCACTTGTTCCCGACAAATGCGAACTTCTAATGGGCACCGGAAGAAGAAGGATCCCTCAGCCGACTATTGTGGTGGGTCAACACCAGCTGATTCCGGGCAGGAGCATCACGATCCTCGGAGTGACGATCGACAAGAGTCTGACGTTCGCACCACACATCAACAGAGTGGTGACTAAGGCGGAGAAGAGCTGCACCGCCTTAGCGAGACTCACGCCGAACATCCAGGGCCCGAACACCCCCAAACGTAGGGTCCTGTCGTCGGTCGTTCACTCCATAATACTGTACGGAGCACCCATATGGTCGGCGGCGATGAGAGTCGCCAGATATCGGAACACCCTTCTGAAGGTCCAGAGGAAGATGGCAATCAGAATTTGCTGCGCCTACCGCACCGTATCCGAGAGCGCGGTTATGGTGCTTGCGGGAATCCCGCCAATAGACTTACTCGTGGTGGATTGAGCAGCCAACTACATCTCGGCTGCTCAGAGGGCAGCAAATAGAGAAAACATGATGACGCAATGGCAGAGCCGATGGGAGAAGTCCACCACAGGGCAGTGGACTCGTACCCTGATACCCAATGTGGCGGACTGGACTCGGAGGAGGCATGGTGAGCTCTGCTACCATCTCACGCAGGCTTTAACAGGGCACGGGTGCTTCAACCACTACCTTGCAAGAATAGGGAAAGCAACATCACCCACATGCACGTATTGCAACGGAGCACCCAATACGGTGGAGCACACAATCTTTGTGTGCCCAGAATCAGCCGAACTTCGAGCGGCCCTAGACGAAGAGGGGCCTTTCACTCCGCAAAACGCCGTTGCCTCCATGCTGGCCTCCGAGGAAAGGTGGAGCGCTGTTCAGAACACAGTGAAGAGCATAATGCTGAAGAAGGAAGAGGACGAAAGGCAGCACCAGGCAAGCCTTAGCCCATAAGAAGAGAAAAGTCCCGAAAGGGTGAAGCAAAAGAAGAACTTAGTTCGATTCCGTGAGCACAGCGAAGATTGATTCCGCGTGCTCACGTGAACTGTGCGACTTAACATCAAGGGGAGGGGGTTTTTAGTCAGTAAAAGTCTGACATATCCTCCGACACGGGTCCGAGGAATCCATGAGGATTTTCCCCCTTCCTCCGCACAAAACAAAAAAAAAACAAAAAAAAAAGGTTAGGTTAGGTTGTGCGCGAGTGGGAGTGAGAGGTCCGTTGCAACGACGCGTCGATGCACCTGTAGGGGTCATGCACGCGTATGTGAAAGTGGCGTGATTGTGATAAACAACATTTCGTCACGTAGCGCATTATTAAATCGCGTGTGCGAAGTCTCGGCTACTTCCCAAATTTTATAAAACACTCCCAAATAAACTTTTCATTTGTTTCATAACCTTTCATTTTAATTTTAAACTTTCAAATTCATAAAATAGGCATCCCAACCAAAATTTCACACAATTTCATACGGGGCTAGTTCGGAAAGTTTTCGGAACACCTAACTACGGGGTCCTTTCGGAAATTTCGGGACTCCTAGTTATGGGGCGCGGTTTGGATCACCTTACAGGGTACTCCAACCCCTAGACAACCCCCCCGACCCCCACCGGGAAGTCCCGGATCGAGAGGGGCCACTGGAGCCGGTCATATGCATAATGACCAGGGCGGCGGAGAACGGGAGTCGCTACCAGATGGCGCGACTTAGAGAGGACGCGGTCCGGGACAATGTCAGGATGTACGTGACGTACTTCCATGACAAACCGGATGACCACAGCGTCCTCGGCACAAACAGGATGAGGCTCAGATGCCAAATCCAGGGGGATGGTCTGCCGGTCAACCCGTTCCTGAAGGACCTGTACGCCGAATACCTGAGGGCGTACGGCATCCCGGGGGACCTAGAGGCGGACCTGAGGGCCTGTGCGTACCATCTTGGTACCGAGCACATCCTGAGGCTGCAAAACGTGAGGAGTGCGCAAGCCGCCTACATGAGGCCGCTGCCTGAGCCGCACTCCCAAAAAATGAAAAGGGGTTTTTAAAACTTCCGACGAGCAGGGGAGGGCGAGGCACCCCCCCCAAAGAGGAAGCAGATCCGTTGCTTGCAGGCGAACCTCCATACCGCCAGAAGTGCTTACGACCTTCTGGAAGTAACGGCTAGGGACATGAAGCTGGATGTAGTGCTTTTGTCCGAGCCAAACCTCGCCGCCTCCAAGGACCTCGTGAAGGACGCTACGGGCAAAGCCGCAATTTACCTGCCCCCTTCTACGAGATTGGTATAGGGCAGCGGCAGCGGGGAAGGGTACGCGTGGGTGAGAATGGAAGAAGTAACTTTCATAAGTTGCTACTACTCCCCAACAGATACCCTCGGCGAGTTCGTGCGGCAACTGGATCTGCTGAGCCACCAAGTCAGATTATCGACGGGAATGGTGGTGGTTGGCGGCGACTTCAATGCGAAGTCGCCGGAGTTAACAATGCAACCACATATCAACTATGTCTGCAAAAATGCAACCAACCTGATCAGTGGTCTCCAGAGAAGAGCAAGATCAAGCTGGGATGCGGACCTCACATCCTCCATGACCCGTATCTACCAGGGTGCCTTGGTACCCATAGTGGCTTACGGAAGCGAGATATGGGCCGGCAAGATAGAGAAACGACACACGAAGGCTAAACTATTATCCTGCTACGGAACCGCGTGCAGGATGGTTGCCCACCATCCCGGAATCCCACCGCTAGACATGGAGATTAAAAGAAGACTTGCCTGGAAAACAATTAAGAAAGGAAAGGAAACAGTATACCTGGGACAAGAAATTGTACCCAGGTACTTTAGAAGCAAGAACTAAATCAAGAAAGAGATGAAGAATATAACACTTACACACTGGCAAAACAACGGAACACAACAACGGAAGGATTACTCACACATTCATCGCAAATATTGACAAACACCCCCCCAACATGAACAATTTCCAACTTTCCCAAATACTCACGGGATATGGAGAATTCGGGAGGCACCTCAGGAGACTGGGGAAGTCCCCGGACGGCCTGTGTCCCGAGTGTAAGGAATTGGATGAACCCATCCACAGAATCTTCGATTGCCCCCTGTATAACAACAAAAGAAGAATACTTGAAGCTTCCCAAAACGAGATTCCCTCCCCTTTCATCCCACAGAACTATACATAAGAGCCAACCCTGAGCTCTTGTACAAATTTCTAGAAGTCAAAACAACAAGAATAGAACCACCGGAACAACTTGAAAATGAGGAGGACTTCCTAGCCGAAATTGAAGTTTGAAAACAATAGATGAGCCCAACAACCCTACCAACCACTGAAAATTTGACCCACAGAATAAAACAAGGAACAAAATAACAAAAATATTTTTTTTTTTTAAAGCCAAAAACAGAGAAACTGTATGATACAAAATTGATGATGTATCAACGTCTTAATGGATAACCGGTTAATCGGATAAGTGTATATTAAGCGGATAATCGGTTATTTTATATTGAGTCATATTTTCTACTTCTATTTAGCTCCTCAACAAGTACAGACTTGTCTTTTGTTTTAAGACGGCGACAGTTTTCGATTAAACTTGCCTTTTTCATGACGATCAACAAGGCTCAGGGACAGATGTTAGAAAAAGTAGGAATAGATCTACCTGAACCTGTGTTTAACCACGGTCCACTCTATCTATAGCAATGTCAAGAGTACGGAGATCTGAAGATAAAAATAGTTGATAGAAAAGAACTAGAGAAATTGATTCGAGGTTCACAAGCAGTGTCGACGAAGAAGTTTTTTAATTAATCCACCGCCTAGCTGGCCGTCCGTGGACGAGCTTTCCAGCTAGTAAGAAATAAAGATCTACCATCTCCCATTGACTTTTAAAATCTGTTAAACAATGTTTAATACCTTGATATGGAATAGTTTCTTCAAAAACAAACTTCAAATATATTTTTTATTAATTTGTTAATTTAAATTAAATTATTTTAAAAATAATTATGGGGCCACTAAACTTATAAATCCTGGATTTTAATATAGAATCAATTTCTATACCTATTCTTCATAAATTTCAAAAAATAAAAAAAATATCAAATCAAAATGTTGACTGCAGGAAATTGAACAAAAAAATGTAAAATTCAATGTCAAGAATAAAAGTGGATAATTGGATTGTTACCTAGTTTACATAAAATAATTATCCAGGTTTCGCTTCGAGTAATGCAAAATTTTAATAAAAATACAATAAAAACTTATTTTTGGATTGCTTTGGTGGGGCGATGCCCTGTCCATTGATCTTATTAGTTAAGACGAGACGTACAATAAAAATTAACTTAAAGCATGTGAAAAGTAAAAAAGTGATTATTATTAAACATTATGTTAAAATGTGTATCAGATTTTAAAAACTCAATTAAAAATTAATTCTGCATACTTTGTTTTAAAAAACAATGTGTTTTATGAAACATAATAATGTGCTTGAGGTACTATATAAGGTCTGCTCTCCGACTAATTATTATTAAAATCGTTGGCTACACGTTAGAACAAGTCCTCAATATAAAGTCGATTTTGTTAATTAAGTGACATTTTTAGAAATAACGCATAATGAAATTGCTTATATTTATTATATCAGTTTTTTGTTTTACTCAAAGTTTTTCAGCGAAAACAAACTATCGTAAGTAGTATTATTATTTTTTTCTCGTGCCATGGTTGCTATTTCCAAAATTTAGATTACACAAGAATTCCTAAAACACTCTTAAGAATTTCTAAAGCATTTTTATGAATTCCTGAGAATTTTTGGACTGTAAAGATGAATTCCTAATCAATTTAAATTATATCTTTACATTTTGAAAACTTGAACTAAATTGAAAGCAAATATTTATATAGAAATATATTTAAAATTTGATTTAGCTTCTCATCTGCCGCGTTGCTACAGAAATGATCCTAACTTAAGCGAATGCTTAGTAAAAGCTGGTCAAACCGTAAGACCTCTATTAAAAGATGGTCTTAAGGAGTTTGGAATACCATCGCTGAATCCTCTAGTAATACCATCTATTACACTTGAACAAGGAACCCACAAGTTGAATTACAAAATGTCTATAAGCAATTATTCAATTTATGGATTAGAAAATTACACAGTCAGTGAGTATAAGTAAGTGGGTCTTTTAATATTTTTAATGTTCTAAAATATTTTGTTTTCAGTATTGATTTAGAAAAAAAGAATATGCACTTTGTAATTCTTTTTGGACCACTTGTATCTAAAGGAATATGCAATTACGAAGGAAAAGTTTTTTTAACATCTTTAAAGGGTAAAGGTACCTTAATAATAGAATCCGGTAAGTAAAACTAATCATATGAATATTGGTCTAATAAATAATCTCATTACAACATTCTCAGCACCTAGTATTTTTACGATTGACATGGAATTGGATTTAATTCAAAAAGATGGTGAAGAGCACATTAAAATAAATAGTATAAAAATTGTTGATAACATCCTCACCGGTAAAGCTCGATTCGAAAATTTTGAAGGAGCTAGTGAAAACTTAGGTAAATACAATTATATCTATTTTCATTTAACAAAATAAATCTACGCAAATTTATGTCGGCATAAACACAATATAGTGCTTAGACGATTAGAAAATATAAAGCATCTTACCCTAAGTTCCAAGAGTGATATTAACAATTATAATGTCAATTTTTTCAACCCTAATAATTGATAATAATTATTGTAAAGAAATTCAGTTGTATAACATATATTTGAAAGATTTACAGTCCCTTCATATTATTAAGATCACACAGAAGTATTTTCTGAAAACACCATGGCATAGCCTTTACTGATTTATTTAAATGGTTTAGTAGGACAAAAATATCAATATCAATGGCATTACGGCGTTAATTAAATTTTTAATTTTTTTTCACTTAATTATACTCAAAAATAGCTACAAAATTTTACTTAAAATATGCAATACTGATTATTACAAACAAAACAATATTGAACAAAATCTTTCAGAAGCTAACCGTTTTGAATTATAATAAAACCAAAATTGTATTTTGTATACATTTTATATGTGATTCTAATAATATGACAAGGGACTATTTATATTCTATTTATAGTCCCTTGTTCTTGCTCCACTCTGGCTCGAACCAAGATTCCGTTCTTATTTTTAATATATATTTCAATACAAATTTATATTTTATATTGCTGTTTTTGTAAAAAAATTTATTTGCAGTCAAGATCTTCAATAAATTAATCGATGAAAACTCAGAAGAATTATCAGAAGAAGTCAAACCGGTAATTAATGTCTTCATAGAACAATTTATTAATCAAACCATGAGCGAAGTTTTTCGAAGGTATTCCTATGATGATATTTTGCCATTATCTATTTGAATTGTTATAAATGATTAATTGGGGAATAATTAACGTTAAGCTTATTAAATTTAAATATTTTGAGTTGATGTAGATACCAAATTTTTTTTTAATAAAGATATTGTACTTATATAGATATTTTATTTACATAACAATAATTATAATATATTATATTATGTACTATATATTCCGCACAAAACTTATATATCCGATTTTTGTGGGTTATAGAGATTTTTAAGCTCTATTCAACCGTATCCCCATCACAAACTTTGTAAACAATATTTCATGACTTTTTCAAAACTAAAACATTATCAAATTAAAAGAAAAACTATCCAGATTTGAATAAAAGAGTAAAAATTGGAAAGTCAAATCTGTTTTTCGTTTTTCAGGTTTATAGTATGGTTTATACAAAATAAATTGTAAGGCCAATGGTCGCAAGGCAAACAGCAAATGAATTGTCTGAAGTGCAATAGCCGCGAGACTAAAATCCTGTAGGCCAATAGTCGCAAATATGAATTATTGCCTTGAGGCTAATAGCCATATAGTTCCAGCACAAAGGTTTTTATGTAGCAGAACAAAACTTGCAGATATCAGTAGTATTGTCGAACAGCCACTAGGGCAAACTGTGGCTCATGGCTTATGTTATAATTATTATAACATACTTCAATCTTAGCTTTAAATAATTTGACTATTATAAGCGTTGTTGATAAGTAGTAATAAAGAATTTGACAAAATGTTTCGTAGATTATCTTAATATTAGTATCTAATAATAAAAAAAAATTCCTAAGTTTTAATAATAGTGTAATAAACATTTATTGTTGGATCATTTCGGTAGAGCAATGTCTTGTTCATTTTCCTTGCTTATCGGATTTAAAAAAATCAATTAAAAATTAATTATGCTTGACATTTTTGAAAAAACAAAAAAATAAGAATCTGTTTATGAAATAAATTCGTAAGGTCTGCTTTCCGACCGGTTAGTAATTATTAAGATTGTTGGCTTCAGGTAAGGCCAAGTTTTCAATATAAAGACAGTTTTGTTAATAGTAGGTGACATTTCCAAAAATAAAACTCACAATGAAGTTGCTTTCATTTATTATAATAATTTTGTGTTTAATTCAAAGTTTCTCAGCAAAAAAGAAATATCGTAAGTAAAATTCATAGTATATACGAGTATTCGTATTGTATCTCTCATTTTCTATTGCTATTAGAAAAATTAATATTTTGAGGTATTCAAAACTTTAATGTATTTTTAAAAATTCTATTGCTGTTTTTCATATTGTATTTAGCATCTCATCTGCCTCGTTGCTTCAGAGATGATCCTAATTTAAACAACTGTTTGGTAAAAGCTGGTCAAACTGTACAACCTCTTTTAAAAGATGGTCTTAAGGAGTTAGGAATACCGTCCATGAACCCCCTAGTTATACCATCTCTTGCACTTGAACAAGGAACCGATAAGTTGAATTTTAAAATTGGATTAAAAAATTTCTCAATTTTTGGATTAGATAATTATACAGTCAATGCGTTTAAGTAATTTAATAAACCTCTCAATATATTTCATTTAATCTGAAATGTCCTTTTTGCAGTATCGATATAGATAAAAAGAATATTCACTTTGTAATTCTTTTTGGAACACTTATATCTCATGGACCTTGCAATTTCGAAGGTCAAGTGCTTATAACATCTTTAAAGGGTAAAGGTACTCTAATAATGGAAAACGGTAAACCAAACAATTGTTATGCAAAAAAAAAGCTTATTAATCTAATTTTACATTTCTAGCACCGAGTACTTTTACGATAGACATGGGTATGGAAGTAATTAAAAAACATGGAGAAAAATATATTCAAATAAGTAATGTAAAAATTATCGAAAACACCTTCAGCGGTAAAGCTCGATTTGAAAATTTTGAAGGAGCTAATGATAACATAGGTAAACAATAATTCTCTATTTTAATAGTACTATTCACAAAATAAAACATCAGAAAAGTTATAAAATGTATATTGGTTTTAAGCTAGCGGAAGGGGTTGTAAGGTCGATATATTATAGACTTGAGGAATATATCAGGCTATTTGGACAACTAACAGAATTTAATTTTGGACTGTCTTATGTCCGTTTTCTTCACCATGCGAAGATATCTTCACATAGATATCTTAAAGCAAAGAAAACAGGCATTAGCGGAGACAGCACTTCTTGTACTTTCAAGCTATTTAAAATGCGTGATATATTATTCTTGTACTGTAATTGATCAATATCTATATTATTTCTGAGCCAGTTATTTGCCTGCTTTTAGGAAGCAATGCTCAAGATTGTCTTAGATATGGATATTGCCTTCTACTTGTAGCCGTTTCTTCTAATCTAACTTCCAATATTTTATTTATGCAATACAAAATTTTTTACAGTAAAAATATTCAATAAAATAATTGATGACAACTCAGAAGAATTATCACAAGAAATCAAACCAGTAGTTAATAAATTTATAGAAGAATTTATTTCTCAAACCATGAGCGAAGTTTTTGGAAGGTATTCGTACGATGAAATTTTGCCATTGTCTATTTGAAGAACTCATTACAATTTAAAACTGAATAATAAAGTACCTATTATAATATTTAATAAAAGTATTAATTTGAAATTTCTATAAACTTTTATGTATACCTTGCATAAAGCATTAATATACAATATAGATATTTTAGACAAGGTGTTTCTCAACTGTAACTGAAATGAATAGTAAAAGTAAAAAAATTATTTGTTAGTAGTAAACAACACAGTGATATTTTTAAATTTTCTAAGAATGCCCATCGCGAATGGCTTTGTATATTATCATAAATATTGCTTTACACAGGTAAATGGTAAGATGAATAAATTTAACTTCAATATTGTCTATGGAGATTTTTTAACAATGTTTGATTTGGGTACAACTGCTTCTTTTTGACAGATGAAATAGCAGGATAAAAGCACAAGATAACTAATTTATTTTTTAATTATTTTATTTTAACAGTTAAGTTAATAAAGCAATACGTAAAAAAATCAATTATTCAAATAATCAAAATCACTTGATAGGTCAGGATTAACATAATTCAAAAAAGATGAATTAATAATATGTTATAAAACAATTGGCTATGTAAACATTGCATAACTTTCCCCATTTAATTTGGGTATAAAAAACGGTGGTCCAAAAGTATTTGACACTAAATTTTTTTTATTTTCTTTATCATTTCTGCAATTTTCAACGAATTTTTTACATTTTCAGCTGACCGCGAAATTTAACTATGACGCCCATTTATGACAAATTTCATGACATTTGGGGTGCGTTCCACTTAAAGCCCACGACGACCATGGTCGACCACGGGCGACTTTTAAAAATTCCACCCAAAGCCGCGGTTGCCGCGGTGGAGATCAAAACGTCATCAATGACATCACCGTTTGTTAGCCCACCACGACCACGAAGCCTATTATAAAAGGTGGGTTGCCGTGATCATTTTGAGTTTACACGAGCAAATTTAAAAATTCAAAATGGAGACCGAAAATATTGCATTTGCAATATGCCGATGAGGACGAGCTGTTTGAAGTGGTAGTTTCAAAAAGTGAAGCAGAACGTGCAAGAACAGGTAAATTATCTAATTAACATAAAATAAAATTATTATTAACGTTAAATTATTTTTTGTCGTTGTGTTGCAAAATGCGACACATGCATTTTAAGTAAAATGCCATTTTCATAGCAATATGCAAAAGTAAAGTGCCTTGGTCTGTTCTAACAACCATCATGATAATTTGTGCAAAATATTTTTCAGATGTGATGTTCGCCACGCAATTATTGAATAATGCATTAAAATAGTATATTATTATACATCATGGGACTAAGGTGCTGCTTTTCATCCCGCGTGCGAAACTTGTAAGAGGTTACCAACATCAAGCAAATTGATTGTCATTTTAAAATTTGAATTTGAAAATTCAAAATGACATTAGCCCGCCAGAGCCCGCCCACAGAGATCACAAAAGCCGTTCCACTGTACTAAACGACGATGGCCGCCGTGGGCGAAAACGTATAAGTGGAACGCTAAGTTACACGACCACGCCGCGGTTGCCGTGGGCTTTAAGTGGAACGCACTCTTGGTTGTTTCTTTAACCTGTACGATTGATACTATTTCTTTTCCTATCCTAACCACACACTGACATTCAGACATACAGACATACAAACCTACAGACAAACACCCAACTAAAATTCATCAAGAACTTATCAGGACATGATAAGAAAAATTTTAACACAAAAATTTTGATTTTTGAATGGATTACAATACTTTCCCTTATACATACCTACAATAAACAAAATGAAAAAAATGAAAATGTCATTGATCTCCGGAAATATTTAAGCAATTCAGATAAAATTTTATGTGTTGATGATGGGGGATTTTCCTTAGATATAATTTTTTGAAATAATATATAAACATGAAACTGTAATAAAAATGCCGCATGTTGATGTAATTGGTTGGTCTTAAAACTCAGCGTACAATTAAAAAAAAAATTTTGAATTTCAAAAAAATATTTAATCTGCCCGCCATAGCTAACCAATAAGATTTAAACATGGCCGTCCGATGTCGTCAGTTCTTAATTGGGTTATTATTGACAGCTATCATATGTTAATTAAAATTCTTTATTGTTTCATTTAATGCTATTGATTATATCGTCACATCAATGCTGATCAATGCTTTAACTGACAAAATTGGTGCACTCTTTTTAAGATCTCTATAAACTGGATGGCAGCTTCTGGCGAAAATCCATATACGCGTGGCATTTAAAATCTCTTAAACTGTAGATGCAAAGCTCTTGTAAAAGTATTATTGATGTTTTAAGTGGTTCATATAATATATTTATGTAAAATATACAAAGAATTATATTGTTTGTAAATAAATAATGAAACATTGTCGACATGTGAATCTTACCGAAGCACAACCGATCAACAAATTACAACCCAACAGAATAACCAAATGTAACGGACTTCAAATATTACATTAAGAATGCATGTTAAACCAATTCACTCACAAAATCTGTTCTATTTTTGAAAAACTCTACAAACTGGGTTAATTTGATGAAAATCGCCAGAAGGCGAAAAACCGTTTATGTGTGGCACTTAAAATATCTTAAACTGTGGATGCAAAGCTCTTGTAAGTTGTCGAGATCTTTGTAAAACTAAAGTATTCGTTTTCATTAAATAAAAATTATTGTGAATCTAAGTAATCCATAATCACTCATATAAAATAAAAAAGTAACCACAAAATACACGGCGGCCATAACTTATCATCAGGTAGGCATCTGCATTATTTTAACATTTTAATAGAAAAAAGTACGGCACGGGATGGGACAACTCGGCGCCTGCTAACTCGGCGCCAGAACAACTCGGCGCCGATTAAGCTTAGGTTAGGAAACGATATTTAATTAACTACGATACATTATTTTTATAATTAATATTTTTTATATTAAAAAACTGGCTAGGCCACTGACTGATAATTTAGGGATAACTATGTATCAAAAATTTATTTTTGATTAATTTAAAAATTAATTTAAGTCAGTTAAATTTAAAATTAGAAAATAAGTTCAAAATAAGCACAAAAGTAGAAAATAAGTTCAGGTATAAGCAAATAAGCAAGAAATCGCAAAAAAAGCAAAATAAGCATGAAAAACTATACGTTAAAATACATCTTTTTATGTAATTCGTCCACATCTCAAATTTCAAAGAGCTGCTTCTAAAATTGACAATAAGCAAAAATGCTTAAAATCCGGTCTCTACGAACGACCCTGAATGTGAAATCGTTATAACAATAACGATTTAACAAACATTTTATTAAAAAATTTTATTATTTACTTGGCGCCGAATTGTCCTGGAGCCGAGTTGTCCTGGCGCCGAGTTAGCTGGCGCCGAGTTGTCTTGGCGCCGAGTTGGCCTGGCGCCGAGTTGGCCTGGCGCCGAGTTGGCCTGGCGCCGAGTTGGCCTGGCGCCGAGTTGGCGGCGCCGAGTTGGCTGCGCCAAGTTGGTGGCGCCGAGTTGTACCTGACCGAGTACGGCAACATAGTACAGTTGTCTAAAATGCTATAGGTTTATCCATTCCCACTCAAAGAAGGGTTATGACGTCATAACCCTAACAATTTCAAATTTCATTAATTTTTTTCTGATTCTTAACGCACTCAAAAAAACCTGGAAAAAAAACTGATGGCTTCGTGTGATTTCTACTTTCAAATAAAAAAAGAAAAAAAAAGTAGGAAACTCCTCCCATAATTTTTAATTTAGTTCGAATTTTTTTACTTCCAAAATATGCTAAATTGGTTTTTTCAATTTTTTGTCAAAATTCAATCATGTAATAAATTAACGATTTAGATTTTTACAAAAAGGCAAATAAATTTTGAAAAACATTCAAGACATAAACTATTGAGCTATAATTAATAATAATAATATTGGTATTACAATGTTAGACCTAAGTGGCTTATAGTATTTATAATATGTTTACAATTAAATGTTTAATTTCTGTCGGCAATTATAATATCAAACCAGAATGGATTTATAATTGAACATTATACAGCTGTAATACAAAGTATTAAGAAGGTCACCCCGCGTGCTTGCCGGTTTATTTAGCTTTTTTTTGGGATTTTTTTTGACGAACAATAAAAATATATAAGTTTCAACTTTTTACCATATATTTATTGATATTGCAACACTAAGTCAGAATTTTTTCAAACCAAAATCTTCATTTATCTTCACGGCCTTTTAATCAGTGAAGCTGTGGCTATCGAATGAACTAGAATCATTTAAAAATGTTGAAAATTGAATAATTGACGAATAATTAATTAAATAAAATTTAAAAAAATATAATAGGTAATTAATTTTCAAAATCATGCGAAATAAATACGATATTTCAAGACTTTTAAGAATAAAAAAGTGAAAAACGCTTGGACAGGTTGATTTTAATTTCAAGGGGGCTACATTTACTGCTATTCATAAACATTGACAGTTCAACACATTTAAGGTAAAGAGAAAACCAACCTTGGAATTTTGAATAAAAAGATGGGTCTGATAAAAAGATCAGTATAATCAAATTAGATGTTCAACAATTTAAACAATTTTGTGCATATTATTTTTTTTAACTTTTGTTTTATTTTTTAACTATTACATATAATATAATTTTACATCGCTTGGTGTATGACAGCAGGCGTAGTATGGTCACAAGCGAACTCACCCTATGTGTAACTATTTTTTATTAATAGTGACATATTATATAGAGAAAAAGAGTATACCTACACAAATTATGGTTATAATTTTTCTAGATCTTAATATTTGTTCTTTTGCAGGGTTAAATTAATAATAATAAGCATAAATTTATATTAACTACTTGTTTCATAAACTTGTTTATAAATTATAAAGAAATTAGACAAGATGTTAATTATAAAGTGATAATTACTTTTTTATACTCATATATATCCACTATATTGTGTATGTAGTACTTCAAGGCTGACCGAGCAAAACTTATGATTTAACATAATTATAGTTATCTGTGTACACTAATAACAATATTTACACTATTTTTGAAATGCCTATATTCATTTTACTATTTTGTGAATTGCATACACACGAAAGATTATAAAATCGTTTTTTTTTAATAAATTATTTTAAAATGTAATTCGGGTGGCCGACCTTACATCCGATCATAAGGAAATTGTTTATTTGAAAATGCTTGTTTTCCAATATAACAGATATCTAACACTCGATGTTTTACTTTATTAATTATTATAATAACTCAACATAGATATAAAACAATAGCATCTTCAAAAAAATTATGAGTGGCCTTGCTTGAATTTCATTGCCATTGTTTATGTTCAAGTTCTGCTTAAGGTTGTTAAGAAGGAAAATGAAAATAATGAGAAGTTCTTGAAATTTTTACAGTACATTATTTGCGTAATAAAAAAATTTCTGGCAAAGTTTGAATTTAATCTTGCTTTTAGTTATCGAGATAAAAAATGTCAAAGTTACATAAAGGTTGCATTGATTTAAAGGTCATTATTTCAACAATCAGAAATGTCAGCATTACCAAAAATTGCCAAAATATTTATGAAAGTCTTATAAATAAGTATACCAAATTTCAAAAAAGTCATGTTTTCAGTCTCTGAGAAAATTAAATTATTATTCCAAAAAATGTACAAAAGTTATCAAGATTTAGTAAATCATGGCAACATCTGATTTCGTAACCCATTCATTTTTGCACCTATATTTTTGTTTTTCATGTATATTTAACAAAAAAGTCACTATTTGAGTAGGGTTCTAAGTTTACCATATATTCTAACAATCGTGTCTTAAACAATTTTCGATCTTCGATATCCCGATGTAAGTCAGCAAGTAGAGCATTGTAAAATTTAATGCCCTTGAAGTACACTTCTTTCTCGAATGAAGCTAACCGATGAGCTGGTATAGCGATCTTCTATGCAGGTCTTGTATTATAAATTTTTACTTTGTCAAGATGTTGTAGGTGGTAATTATTCATAATTATGTACATTATGCATTTGTAAATATATAGTGCATATACTGTTAGCAGTTTTTCTTTTTTTAAAATTTCTCGACATGAACCTACCCCTGATATTCCGCATATCAGGCGAATCGCACGCTTTTGGGTAACAAAAATAGTCTCGATTGTTGAACAACTACCCCATAGGGTGATTCCGTATTGTAGTAGAGAATAAAAGTTGGCGTAGTAAACCATCTTCATTGTTTGTGACGAACAAATCTTGGATAGCACACGCATACCGAAACATACGGAGCACAACTTTGAGCTTAAACGCTAGATATGGGTTTTCCATGAAAGCGATTCATCCATGTATACACTCCCAGAAATTTTGTAACAGACACTGACAGCATGCCATCGACTTTTACAGATGTAGTTTTCTTGTATGTTGCACGGAAAGTTAATATTTCCGACTTGCTTTCATTGAGCATCAGACGGTTGCATCTCAGCCACTTATCAACACGCTCCAAACTTCTCGGCACACCTAGTGATGCAACTTTTTCCTTAGACATTTCGACATTTACACCATTGTTTATCGATACCTTTTGAGTACGATTTGTTAGGTATGAGCTTATAAGACTGTAGGCTCTCGCTCTAATTCCTTATCTATGCAGTTTTTCTAATAAGATCTTGTGATCGATGCAATCAAAGGCTTTTGATAAGTCATCCAATTTTTTTTTCATCCAACAATTCAAGTATAGTTTTCGTGAAAGAATGTAAAATAGTGTCTGTGCCTCGGTTCTTCATAAAACCATGTTTTTGGTTGCACCATAATTTATTGTCACAAAAGAACTTATATATTCTGTTGTATATAATTCTTTCAAGAATCTTTGAGAGAGAGTTGAGTATACTAATTGGTCTATAGTTGGCTAAATTGTTTGGATCTCCTTTTTTGTAAATTGGTATGATTGTAGCTACTTTTTGGGCATCTGGAAAAATTCCTGTCTTTATGGATTCATTGATGAGATGAGTCAGCGGTTTCACTATCGACGATTTGCCATACTTTAATGCCAGTACTGTAATACCATCCGTTCCGCAGGTTTTTTTATTTTTCAGGTTGTTAATCACAATTTTAATTTCATCTTTGGTTGCATATGACATATCTATGGTCTCTTTACATATTTGTGGTAGTTAGTGTTGGCTATGTTTAGTTGCGTTAAAAAATCTTTAAATTAAAATCTCTTTTAAACTGTTTTTTAAATGTAAAGTAACTTAAAAATATATTTCAATTGTATTAATTATAAGATAGAATTTTAACAAGTAGTAACTTAAAATTTTATTAATTTCATTAATTTTTAATTATTTTTGTTTAAATGCAAACAAATAAATAGTTTAAAATAAAGATCTATTCTTAATCACATATTAAATTTTGTTTCTTAAAAAGATTACATTTTCTAAAAAAAAAGTAAAATTATTTTTGAGAATTTTTATGTAGTTACACATCAGGAGTCTTCGGAATTACATCTTCAAATTTTCTTACACTGCTATGGATGATTAAAGTTAACCTTCACAGAAGTTTTTAATAATTTCAAATGCAAAAAAAGTTTAACGTCAATGAAGTTAAGATTCTATTGTTATGATTGTAAATTAATAATATTTTTAAATTTCAAAGTAAACCGGTTACGGACTTCTATTATAAGCATGAACTTATGTATTCTAATTTATTGTTAACCATTAGATGCATCAGTGTGATGAGTTACATAAGTTCTATGAAAATGTCATCTAGCTTTATTTTCGTACTAATTGTATGTGCTTTTTCTAATTTGGAAGCCATGGATTTTCGTAAGTATGAAAATAATAAATTATTCAATAAAGGAGCACAAAACCCAAAACATAACTCTATCTTATTTAAAACAGGGTACTGATAGATTGCCTGTTGGTACTGTTTTTAGTTTAAAAAAAATTGTTTTGCGTTTCGAAAAACGTTATTATGTAACGCAAGTTTTTAAATATGTTAATTGTTTATAAAATAATTAGTAATAATAAAAATAATTATAAATTGGAGGTACATATAATTTTGTTTATTTAAAAACACAAAAATTGTTCCAATTGACTGTTATTTAATAAGGCGCACATTTTAAAAATTTATAATAAAAGTGAGGTCCTAAAATGATCAAAAAAGAAAAAATAGTACAAAAAACTAATTTCATAAAACGTTGTATTGCACTTATTCTTTAGAAAATTCCCTACGTCGCGTTGCAACTGGCAATTTATAAAATTATTGTTTATAATTTTTGAAAAATGTGTTTTATCATTAAAAAAAAACCACGAATCCTATTGAAATCTTTTTTAAATGAGTGGTCAAGTACGTAATATTACCGTGTGTAATTAAATCATTTCCGTTCATAATATTGTAAAAACATTACCGTCCGACAAGGATTTATAAAATCTTACCTGTGCAGGTAACAAAATATAATTTATACACAATAACAACCTATTGATTTAAAAATAGCATAATATAATTTAAGAACTTCAAATTCTTACCTTCAAAGTAACTACTGAAAATCTTAAAACTTTTTACTTTAAAAACAGATTTATAATTTAATTTGTAGCTGTGCGACATGTGATTTAGGAGAAGCCTATTTTTAGGTTTCCGGACGGTAATATTTTAACTTCAATAAACCTTATACTTTTGCGGTAATTTTATTGAATAATATTATATTATAATAAATTAATTATTATTTGTGTGCATCTGACTTATTAATATAACCAAGAATACTAATGTCAACCTTCAACCTACTTCTCACTTTCTGACATAAACCTTATTGGCAGGTTTCATTAACTCCGTTAATTTAAAGAATTTTCACATTAAATTTCGTAAATATGAAATCGGAATTTATACTTAGCTAATTTTTTTAATAGCTCATTTAAAAATAATGGCTCTAAATTCTTATATACTAAATTTATTTGTAACTAAATTTTTATTTCAGCACCAGATTTGCCTCAATGTTATAGAGACGATCCAAATTTAAATGAATGTTTACTTAAAGCATCTGAAACAATTAGACCAAAGCTAAAGGTCGGAATCAAAGAATTTGGAATACCTCCAATTAATCCATACGTAGTACCTTCGGTTACTTTCGAGCAAGGTTCAAAAGCTATTAATTTTAAAATGGTTTTAAAAAATCTTACTATTGACGGTTTGGATACATATAAATTTACCAAATTTAAGTAAGTGATAATAATAAAGAATATTTTGTCAATACTATGTATACAGCGTGTTCTAATCAAATCATTTTAGTTTTGATCCAACAACATTAAAATTTGAGTTAGAAAACGATTTTGGGCCATTGATGACATCGAGCAATTGCCATTTCCAGGGTCACTTGCTCTTAACAAATTTAAATGGTAGTGGTAGACTTTTATTAAATACAGGTAAGTTGTAAATGTAAACATTATACTCATAAATATTTATTTGAGTTTTCCATACTGCAATGTAGCCAGCAGTGTTTATAAAACAGTTATTATTGGAAAACTAGAGAAAAGGAAAGGAGTTGATTATTACAAAGCTTTGAATATATCTGTAACAACACCACTTAGCAATGGTGGAACAGCGCGTTTTGAAAATTTTTCAGGACTTCACGAAAACATTGGTATTATACTAACTTATTCATACTGTTTAATTATAACTTATTTTCTTTTATTGTAGTTGAAGCTCTCAATCAGGTATTAGAACAAAATGCGTCCGAACTAATCGCAGAAGTTTTACCTATTTTTATCAATTTTGTGGAAGATTTTGTTGGAAGTATATACACAGGAGTTTTTAACAGATTTTCGTATGACACGCTCATGCCTTTATCTGCATAGGTTTTATATTTATTTCAAAAGAACTTGTGTGAAATAATTATAAGTAATATAGTCGTAATCACGAAAAATGAATCTTGCTCAATTTTCAATGTGTCAAAACTGAAACAATTACGACACATTCATATAAGTGTGTCTTTGTTGCACCTGTGTTGTTGATTAAAAATTTGGGAGGGTAGTTGTCGATGCTTGATTCAGATGGTTGTGACGTATGCTTCATTATTCGTGATGACGACTATGTCTATGTATTTGTACTTTATTGTACTCATCTTACTTAATTACAATAAATATTATTGCAATTCATCCTACTAACTATAGTATCCTAAAAAGATACACTCAAAACCGCAGTTCTAAAGCTTTTATACAACTGCATTTCTAGTTTAAATGTTTTAACAGTAAGACAATGGTATAGTCAGTGCTGTCTTTAGAATCAGTGACAAATGAAAGAATAAAATGTAAAAAATTATTGAATTCAAAAGAAACCTTTACGAATGTTTCAATATCATTATTTTCAATTATACATTATATTATGTTTATTGCTCCTTTTTTATGCGTCACTAATTCTAAAAACGGACCGAACTATCGATGTCCTATGATAATGTTGATTATTTAGAAATATAATATGTATTTACTTAATAGTAGATTTAAACAACCTCTGCTAGCACTATTATATTCAATTATTCATTATTCTATTATTATCATTTATCACAATATTATAATTGCCTGCTTTCAGAGACATTCATAAAGTTTTTACTAGCAAATAATAATTATGATATTTTGTAAACTGCTCAAATTTAACTATATCTACCACTTGCTTAACTGTAGATGGACTTTACGCGTTAGCTAGCTTTGTTATTCAAAATGCAGTTCTTGAGAGAGTGGGTGGTTCGGAAAACATCGTGGATTTGTAACAGACAGTTTTTCATACTCAGATTTAATCTCAGCTAAATGGAAAAATACGATGGTAAAGTGGACGCCAGAAATGTCGAATAATCAAAAATTATTTCGAAATTAGTTTCATTGGGTCAAGCGTAAAATAGCCCATCTTCTACAGTAGTTCAAAGTAGGATATCGATTTTATTTATTGATGAAAAATACAAATTAGTGGTATTACTTTGTAGCTTTTGAAAGATAAAAATTTAAAATAGCTCTCCATATCTACAGCAGACAGTTGATATGGAATTTTCATTCATAAAGAATAAAAAGCTACGCACGTCCCAGGAAAGTAAGTCGGATTCTTGTGGGAACTGAAAAAGGAAAAACTAAAAGTTCAAATCCGGTCTGCACGTGCAAAGAAGTTTCCTTGTCGCAAAAAGGTAACATATTTTTCTAAATTTGATGCGCACTTTCTTGTGTTTCCGAATATTAAGTAGGGGGATGAATTACATAAAAAGGAAAACTGAATTTTGAAAAGACGAAAAGACGAATTTTATGGTCCATTAGACAGAAACGCTGCTCGTACGTCACGAGAAGTGACCTTTTGTTCTTAAATTCTTGCAAGTGAATTTTGGAATTTCTCTGTAAGATTTCGGTGGTTTTAAATTAATTTAACATTGATTTAATATTGCAGATAAACGACAAATAAAAATTGTCGGCGATTAAATCAATTAATTAATAATTAATATAAAATTTAAAACAAAAATTTTAAGTAAAAGTGGATTTTCTTTATTGTGGAAATTTCATATATTTCCAATAAATAAAATTTCGTGGTTTTCTAATTAAATCGGCAAATACACCAATTTTTCTAGGTAGTAGAGAAAGCCCGAGGAGTGAATTAAATCATTATTGCTAAATTGAATTTTTTAACAATCCAAACAATAATTATAATTTCGAGCAAATTAGATTATTAAAACGGTTACACGGCTTAAGATAAAATCTTCGGTTAAAATTAGTTAAGTTCACTGAAAGGATAATTTTAAGGGTAAGCATTTTAATCTTACAACGTTTGTTGATTTAAATTATATTTAGCACGCAAGGTGAAAGATCGCAGATTCTTGCGAAAACAGCTCAAACTTCGCAGGTAAAGAAAAATATTATGCCAATAAGATGCAATAACTCTAACTCGAGGAATTTCAATACGGGCTCCGTTCCATCTGAGGGGACATCGTTAATGCAGTACCAAGGTTTATGTGGATATATGTGGGTAGGGCAAATTTACCTATCGATAGCACGGTTGTGAAGAATCATATTCGTTCTGGATGTGCTGATGGAATTTCGGAGGATGATCTGGTGGTCGAACAGCTTAGCGAACAGCGAACTGCGGGAAGATCGAAATCCTTTAAAGTTGGTGTCAGAGAAAGATCCTATGCGCAGGGGAAACTTAAACGATTTCTGCTCGGGAAACCTAGGGCTACTGAACAGTTGGGCAATAATAATCGGGATTTTTATGCGTGCATCCTAGTGGCTCAGAGAACATAAGCTTATCGTTGTCAGTTTATTACCAGAATGTTCGGGGTTTGCGCACAAAATTAAATGATTTGACTTTGTCTATTTTTTTGGTCGATTATGACGTAATAATTCTTGTAGAGACTTGGCTGACGCCCGAAATTCTAAGTGGTGATTTGAGTATTAATGACAATTATTTGAAATTTAGATCCGACCGTAACGCAAACCTGAATACTGAATTGTTTTCTAAATGATTTTTATTTTGAACGTGATGTTATATATGTATATTTGTTTTTGTATGAGGTTTATCCTAATGTATATTGGGCCTGTCCGTATTTATCAATAAATAAATATTTTAGAAAATCCAAAAAATGCACTAAACACTTTTCAGAACGAAAAAGTTTTTAAGTTAACACATGTAAAATACACAGTAAGTATAAATTTGCAAACGTTTTCACCATACTATCGCATCATCAGGCAATAAATTAGAAAGAAAATTGAGAGAGAATCCTTTAAATATTGTTCGGGGTGGTGGTGGCAGGTACTTTGAAAAAGGAGGGGATATTTTAAAGTGATAACCGATTATTTTAAATTATATGCTAATTTTGTGGTACATTACCAATTTTAAGTGATACATTTTTTAGTATTCTATTATATATGATGCCAATATTAATTTTTTTTTATATATAGGAATGTGTATTACGAGTTTTCATTATTTAAAGAATTAGATTTTGGTGCATTTTAATCTGTGTCGATTTGCTATAAGCAAATATAAATAGGGAAGATAGGATTTTTGGTGTTTATTTGAATTTGTGAAAACAAATTCTTTGTTTTTAGAATTATTTAGTTAGAGTGATTTATTAAATTAAATCATTTTTTGTTGTTTATTATAGTAAGGTTTTAGTTTGCTTAACTTAGATTTAATTAGGAAACGCATGCATTAAGTGAATTGGGGTTGATGACGGTGACGGAGAGGGTGATGAGGTTGTTACAGATGGCATTGAAGCTGAAGACGGTGTAGGTGACGCTTGCGAAGAATAGTAATTCACTGGGTGATGTCTATAGTTCCTGCGATGATCTGGAAATTGATACAAAGATGATATTCGGTCAGGTGTCTGCACTTCTGACACCGCAAATGCACCCATTTTAAGCTGGAAAAGTATATTAACCATGTGATTTTTTGCTATAGCTATAGCCCGACTGCTTTGATTTGCGCTGCGCATTCTGCTGGTTACGTTTTCACCATAAACTGCAAAGTCATCTGTGCATTTGACATCTGCTTAGATACTTTGCATAAATTTGTAGGCTTCATCCACCCTGGCATCATAAATTGTTTTTTTTTTACTTTTAATGGGTGCTGACGCTTACAATGAAGTTTTTATTGGTTGGGATGTAGATAGTTGAGATATCGATGATTGCATTGCATGTTCAGTTTCATGTTCAGTTTCATGTTCAGTTTCATCTTACTCGTCGTGTTCGGTGAATGAAATACTTTAGTCGTCGTCATCATCTTGGTATGCTTCTTTTGCTGCGTCTTTCTATTAAAAATTAAAATGCACTATTATTATTTTTCTTTGAATAAATGTTTAGAATTTGTTTCAATTTAGTTCTAGTGGACAATAGGAACCAAAATCTTTTGTACCTATATAGTTTGTATTGCTGTTACAGATATTACGATCAGAAGAAGATTGGCGTGAAATTGCAAACAGATTTCGTGTAAAATGGAATTTTCCCAACTGTATTGGGGCAATTGATGGGAAGCATGACTGTGCAGATTGAAGCACCAGAAAACAGTGGAAGTGTATATGATAACTATCATGGCACACGTAGTATCGTATTGATAGCTATTGCTGATGGTGACTACGTATTCGGTATGTCGATGTGGGATGCCAGGAAAGAATCTCAGATGGCGGTGTTTTTGCAAATACAACATTATTTTATAAAAAGCTTATTAAAAATAAATTGCAACTTCCAAAGCCGAGATTAATATCAAATGAAAGCCAAGCGCGTGCTACTCCTTTTGTATGAGTAGCAGATGACGCATTTGCACTAAGCCCAAACCTAATGAAGCTCTTCCCAGGTTCATACCCAAAAGGTTCGCTATGTGATAGTTTACTATATTATATTCTTTATAATATATGCTGTTATTTATTAACAACTACTTTTTTATTTTTACTTGCCTTCCTAGTACAAAAAAAATATTTACAACAAAAAACAAATATATGGGTGGGTTTCCATGATTACCACACCTTAGAAAGAGCGTTTAATTATCGATTGAGCAGAGCTCGACAGACGCATTATCGAGAACGTATTTGGTTTGTTGGCGACTGTTTTCAGAGTGTTTAGAAAGCCAATTCCATTTCATCCCAAGAAAGTTGAAAGTGTTGTACTTGCTTGCATTTCTCTACACAAATTCCTTAGACAAGAAATTCCGAGAAATGCTTCTCGAGGCGCGAAAGAAATCAGAAAAGATTTTGGCCGTTGTTTTATTTCAGAAGAAGGGAAAGTGCCGTGGCAAGATACAATAAATTACATGATTTTGTTATATTGTTATTACTTATTTTAGCTTATAATTAGATTTTGTGTAATTGATTTCAAAGAAGTTAATTAGACGTAATTTTTGTAAATCTGTGTGAATGTAGCTTTTTTCAATAAATTAATGACAAATTAAATTCAGGAAACACATATAAAAGAAAATAAAAAATATCATTAAAGGGTTACAAAGAATTCTCCAAACACAGACAAAATCGGCAGCATGCCAGTGGAGGAGTCACTATACTCACATCTAAAAATATCTATTCAGAAAGCATAAATTTAACAACGAATATTGAGGCAGTTGCTGTCACAGCCTACTTACCTTTAAAAATACATATATGCAACATATACCTGCCACCAAACAAACCAATAACAAAAAAAGAGCAACAAGACCTACTGAACCCACTTCACAAACCATTCTTGACATCAGGAAATTTTAACGCACATAATAAGAATCGAAACACACTGATAAACGGGGTAAAATTGTCGAAGAATTACTATCTCAATCAAAGCATAATAGTAATTATAAATAAAAATCAACCTACGCAACAACCCAAATAGCACCTATCATCACATGGCGTCCACTAGATCATCTCTACCTGAGCGATCATTATCCAATATCAATAAACATTAGGTAAAAAATGGAAGTAAATGCTACAACAATAAACAAATGGAAATTGGAAACTGCAGACTGGAACAAGTATACAGAACTAATATCACTACCATCACCCCTAAATCCATATGAAGATAAAAAAAATTGGCTATGTAAACATTGCATAACTTTCCCCATTAAATTTGGGTATAAAAATTATCGTTCAACCTTTTCTTTCCGGATACCATTCGCGGAGAAAGACCGCGAAAAAGTTACAGTTCATATCAAAAAGTTGAAAAATTTGAAAACCAGTTAAATTAAAGTTGCAGATTTACTTCTTTGCACACATAATTGGAGAGTCAATTTTCGTTCGCCATCTTCTTGCAATGTACCGTTTAACGTGGAAGACCTCAAGAAAGCGACAGGTCGCATCTGCGGGGCTCAAAAATCGCGCTACGCGGGACACGGAGCGTGAAACCGTAAAACATGTCAAAATTTCATAAACGTTAAACTTGAATAATTAATTTCCGAAAATGTTTGGAATCGAGTTGCGACGCGACTCGTATTCCGTCTAACTCGATATACGTGCTTTAGAGAGAGATGCGACACGGCACGATTAAATAATTTGCGTATAACAAATGGTGGTCCAAAAGTAATTGACACTTGAACTTTTTTTATTTTCTTTATCATTTCCGCAATTTTTAACGAATTTTCACCATTTTCAGCTGGCCTCTAAGTTTAACTATGATGTACATTTGTGCCAAATTTTTTGACATTTGGTTGTCTGGTTTAACCTGTGCAATTGATACTATTTCTTTTCATGATGTCGTAACCGCACACAGACATACATACAGACATACATACAGACGAACATCCAACTAAAATTCATCAAAAACTTATCAGGGCATGATAAGAAACATTTTAATACCAAAATTTCCATTTTTGATTTTTGAGTGGATTACAATACTTTCCCTTAAGCATACGTATACGTATGGGGAAAGTAGAAATATACATAATACAATCGCAAAACTGACCTCAACATAAATGCAGCAGCAAACGAAACAATAACCAAAATAAATAAAATTTGCCCTAAAAAAAGATCAGTAATATGGTGGAATCAGCAAAACAAAGAAGCTCTGAAAAACAGCCATCATGCATTTAACAGATACAAAAAAACAGGATCAAACAATGTCCTAATAGAATTCAAAAGAAAGAGAGCAATCGCAAGTAAAATTATAAAAACACGCAAAACTGAATCATGGCAACAATTTGTACAATCAATTAACACAAACGCCACAATTACCTACTCAAATCGAACATTCAAGTAAATATCTTTAAATTAATTAAAGTTTTCTTTTAACAAATTATTTATAATTTACAAAAATCAAAACTTTACAAATTAACACAAAACCAAAAATTCGCAACTAAATGGGAATTTTTGAACACTTCAATATATTACTGACGAAGCAAAAACAAATCTTAGTTGAAATTTGTTTTTCATTATTATTACTATCGGATAATGTTTATTTTGTTATTTATAAAAATGAATTATGTTTATTATTAAATTAGCTTCAGTAATTTCTGGTTGTATTGCCAAAGAAGTCTTGTGTAAAGAGACTTTTAGAGTAGTCTGGCAGGCGCCTCCCAATAAATTCAAATTGATAAAAATCCTAGCCTGTAGTTTTTAATAAACCTGTAAAGAAAAGCTAATTGACTTTACATACATTCAATTAACCTAATCCAAGTAGTTTTAACCTGGTGCCTACTTTTTTTGTAACGTCGAAACGTAGGCTATAAAACGTGAAAAGAAAATCATCTAAAAAATAAAATTTTCTTTCGGAAGAACCCACATAATAATTTATTATTATAATATATATAAAAATATTGTATTGAATCTTCCATAAAATTTTACAAGATCAATTTGATAAATTATAAGTTTGTGAATGCATGGATATAAGTTGATCTTTTAAATGTTTCTCTAAATGTTAAATTTACCATAAAAGTGCAATTTGTTTGTATGTATTAACATGTATTCAATAAAAAATATTTATTAATTATTTGAATGGAATAATAGCATCAGTTGGACCATTTATCTGCTTATACTTCATATACGTAAAAGAAAGACAGAAGTATTTTACAAACAAAAATTTTTTCCAAAAAATCTTAATAATTCATTAAATTTTTTTGGTAGTTTGAACAAACCACAATTTACCATCTTTATGGGCGTTGTTGTTTGATTCCATATTTTTTATTAAATATAAAAAAAACTTCTTAGTTAATAGTGCGTCACCAAAGTTTTCCTTAGTAACATTCCGTAAACAAACAATCAATCTTACGTCCGTATTTTTTTAATTATAATTCATGCAAAAACTTAATTCCTGGTATGAATACTTGTTTTTTTCGGCTTTACACAGTTTGAATTTCTTGTAATGTAGAAAATATAAATTTGTCATCATCTTAATCCAGTTTTTTGAGGGTCGACTAGAATCATTATATTTTATAAAGAGTCAATGGGCATGCACATATCTACATATAAATAGATTTAGATCTTGGTTAGTAATCATTCTGTATTAAATTATCTGAAGACAGATCATGATGTGGTGTTCTGCACTTTTAGTTGTTCTAAGTTTTACTTGCACTATATTCGCTAGAGATATACGTAAGCCACTCTTATAATATTTAAATTAATCATAATAGTTATTGTATTTTCGCAAAATAATAAAAGATTACATTATTTCTTTCAATTTTATAATAATAATAGAAGTAATTTCGCTTTACAACGACAATCATTTGTTGTTTCGAATTTTTTCAGTTCAGTTTTGTTGTTTACCAACAAATTGTTTACCAAATTCTCAAATGGTTTAAAATATGACAAAAAATCATAATATTTCTATTTGAGCCTCGACTATAATTTTTCCATTTACAAAATGCCTATGCTATAAATTATATAATCGTTCTTCAATAATTCAATTATCGAAAGACGATTTATTTTTAAAATTATCGTTTATTTAAATTTTGTTATTAATTATTATCGTATATTTGCAGCTGCCGGATGGCCAACATGTAAAAGAAACGATCCAAATTTAAATGGATGTCTCTTAGCTGCAACAGAGTCAATGAGAGAGATTTTAAAAACCAAGGGTGCAAAAGAATTTGGTTTTCCTAGTTTCAGCAAATTTGTTTTACCATCGGTAAAAATTCAACAAGACGTTAGTCCTAATATTATTGTTGATTTGACTAGTACAAATGTCTCAATTGAAGGGATGGAAACCTACAAATTTTCCGAATTTACGTAAATATAAGGTAAAATCTACCGATAGACAATTAAATTAACGACAACTTTTTTTTAGTTTTAGTCCAACCACGTTAAAATGGACAGCAAAGGTTGAATTTGATTATTTAAATTTTAAAGGTCTCATGGATTTCAATGGAAAATTATTTGGCAACGACGTGAAGGAAACTGGAGAGGGAGTAATTTCAATAAGTACCTATTCTATAAAAATTAATAAATGCAGATATTTATGTTTAATTTATAGATAAACCAAAAGCTGACTTTTTTATGGATGGAAAAATAATCCAAAAGAAAGGAAAAGAATATTATCATATTGAAAGCACAGTAGCAAAACTATATTTAGATCCTAAATCAGTGGTACTTAAAGATGTTTCTGCTTTTAGTCCAGGAATTGGTAAAATACGGCATTTTTCAAATTATTGCAATAAATAATTAATTTATTTTATTTACAGTTAGAACTATCAACCAAATACTTTCAGACGAAGAAGGTGAGAATTTGAAATCCATTTTAAAGGCCGGCGAAGAAGTTGTAAGCGGAATACTTAAATCCTTACTCGGCAATGTTCCTGACAAAATTCCATACGATAAACTTTTCCCAAAAGAATAATTATATTCTAGAAAATAATGTAGAAATTTTAAAATGTAAATATTATAATAATTACGTAAAGAATATTTTATTATTATTGTTAATTTTGCTTACAATAAATCAATATACCTAATATTTTCTAGTAGATCCCGAAGTGCAAAAAATGTAAAATAATTTAATAAAATTGAATATCGACAATTTAAATAAATTATTTGTCTCTATTGTGAACACGCTTTATTGGAAACTCTTAAGTGGATACTCAAATTGATGAAGGCAATTGTCAAAACCAAATATTCTCATTCTAATAGGATTAAAATTATTTATCAAAACAGGTTGATTTATACCCATAGTAAATTTTTTATTTTCAATTTCTTCTTCCAAGTTGTCGATATATTAACAATCACCTTTATGCGGTACGATTTTATTAGAAAAATTTGATATTGGACAATTTAATTTCAGAAGGATATTTCTTCTCATTTTTTTTAGTATTATTAAAGAAAGTGTTTTATTTAATTCCTTAATTAAGTTTTGAAAATTTTGTATTTGATTTAGATTTAAACATACCTTTGTTCTATTGTACAAATTAGGTTTACCCTATAAATTTTTGAAAATGTATTTACAAGGAAGCAGTACAAACGTGACTATAATAAAATTTGAGTAAAACGAGAATCCAGAGATAGGTCCATAGATTTTGTATGAAACAGTTGAGGTTGTTACAACCATTAAGTTGTAACATTGTTTTTGTGAATTTAGTAAATTTCAGTGGGATCTACGGATATTTACATAGATAACTAATAATCGTTATACGTACGACCAAAAAGCGAATTATCTTTATTTAAATCTTATGTTACTAATATACCTTTTAGTGCAGTGCTGGAACGATTATCATAGCTAATATTGCTATTTAACCATTTAACAGGCTTGTAATTGACTTTAAAATTGTTCGTTTATTTTTAGGTACAACTAATCTCTGACATTGAATGTTATAATTTATTTAAATAATATTTTATTGTAATTTTTTAGTAAAATATTAATATTTATTGGCAATATTATAATTTGAAAATTCTTGGTGTCCTTCACACATATACCTACTCTTGAAATTATTTAATATTTAAAAATTAATTTTTAATGTTGTATTTAATGTAATAAGTGAATGTCTGAGTGAATATTACCTCAATTTTAATTTTTATTGATAATTAACTTAGTCGAATGAAGTTCTGTACTTATTCATATTTGCATTATCCCCAAACTGGCCATTTCCGTTTCAAAGCTCTTAACATAATTTAAAATAATTTAGTAACAATCCTTTTGATCTTTCTTTGGTTCTTTATATTCAACATGTGCTTGACTGTATAAATATAACTGCCAAAAATAACGGGCACCAAGTATTTAAATAAAACTATAAAGAAACAGAAGATTTTTTTATTAAATCATCCTCAAAAATATCTTACAGCTTACAAATACAGCAGATACACTAGATCCAGTACATCTGTTCTTCTCTTTATTAATTATTAAATAAAACTACTCAATTCAAATTTCCATATTTTATTCTGAATTTTCATAAAATTTTTCACAATTAAAAAATCGAGAACTGCTCGCGCATTCCAAATTTAATAATAAATAAATAAAGACCACTTTACACAACATGAAAATATATTTCATAATTTCAATGTATTGTTTAAAACATTATTATGCGAAACTCAAAATAACATAAAATTAAGATGGATAAAGAAAAGCAGAGGAAACATTTAGCAATTTAGAAAATAATAAGCTTTTTGTGAAACAACCGTCGATCAAGATTGTACAAGTGCCTTTAAGCCACAGCAAATTAATTTTCGTGTATCGTGTAATTTTATTTAAAAATTAAGAACAATCAACAATTTATGCTGAGAATAAACTAAATCTCCGCGCACACAGCACTAAAGTATAACTTGAATGGTGCTCTGCGATTACATTTCCTACAAATTCATAATTCCTTTCATGCAATTGTTAATATTTCAATATTATTTGCTAGGTGCAAATTCACAAGGAAACGGTATCAATAAATATTCAATTTATTCGAAAAATAAACATAAAATTTAATAGTACAGCACTAAGTCGAGTTATATGCAAAAGCTTAAATTCAATTTATATTAAAATGCGATAAATAACAAAATTCAATCTAGGAGTTGAACATCAGAGTCGTTATAAATTATATAAAATTTTTATTTAGATGAAAAAAGCAATTACTCGTAGCTGTATCTATCAACTATGATAAAGTATTGTCTTTAAAATAATATGTAATATGCAAAAATAATATTGATTATCTAAATTGGAAGTAGAAACTGTAATACACTAGAATTGAGATTATATTATACGGTTGCCAGTAATGACTACGTATTCTTATTCTTATCTTTACGTTGCAGCTGAAGCCAATCGACTACTTCATTTTTTTTATCGAATTAACTTCAGAACTTTGCTTCGCTTTCAAATTAAAACGATGTTTCCTGGCTAAGTTTGATTTGCAAACTTCATTTACTACGTGGTACTTTAGCATGATTTATTCAGATTTCAAATGCAACTGCTTAATAATCTTCAATCATAAATTATTGTCTGAACAAATTGATAAAAGTGTGAAAACAAAAAGAGAAATTGTTTTAATTACCTAAATTTGAATAATCCTATTAAAGGTGTGATTCAAATTGGTAAATTAATTCTTACGAATAACATAAGTTTAATATTTAAAGGGGTACATTATTTACCATGATAAACAAACTTTATTACGTAAATGCAAATCAGATTAATTTTGTTATTAAAAGACTTTTATACTCAAACAAAAAATATTCCCAAATAATTTAGCTTTCCTTTTTTTAGAATAACAATGAATTCCAATAAATTGTATCACAAAGTAATTTCAATTTGGTCGTAATTTTCTATTTATTATTTTAAATTTAATATGGTTTAAAATTAATTCTACTACATTGCTCGACACAATATTTCGTAGTAATTAATATAAAATACTAAAATATTTATCCAAATTTTTGCTGAAAAAACTTATTTTTACTTTATAAATATACAAATAAAAAATATGTGAAGTAAGTTTTATCATGTAAAACAAGACAACCAATTTTCTAGATCATAAATTTAGAACATTATATACTTTATTAATAACATTTATTCGTATATGTGATTACATGCTACATTAGATACAAAAGATTTTAACAAAAAATGATATTATAAAATTCATATAAGTAGATTTAAACGTAAACCAAATAATTATATTGCATAAAAGTTTAAAAAATAAAAAATGTCACGAAAATGATTAAAATTGTAGTTTTCTTATTAAAATAAATTATAATCGAAAATGGTTAGAAAATACTAAATCATTCGCAGTATTCAACGTTTTTTGTAATCTTGATAGAGAAATGTAATGAATGTTTGGAATCGGGATAATTCAGAGGCGACTAGAATTTGATTATTACTGATTTGAGGAGGTTGTAACCAAATAAGGGTCGATCCCGAATGTAATTGCTCCGTTCGGCGCCTAATTTCCATGAAAGTCGATGAAAATTAACGCTGTAAATGTAGTAATAGGTGTATTATTATCAGTTCTTAGATTTGATTTTGATAGTAATGCGTAATAGTTCCACCACTAATTGACTTCCAGAATGATTACTTAACCAATTGTTTTATTATTTTTATTTTCAAATTTTAAACCGAGTGGATATGGATTTTATATTCCAACTTTATTTAATTTCAGTCTTCCTCCGACAATATTATTATTTGCTATAAGTAATTTTGAAATATTAAATTTCAACTACAACACTTGAAAATAATAAAACTTAATTAAAAGCAAAAGTTTTATTTCGTTTATTTCTTTGAAAAGAAATAAAGCTGTACTTCAATTAACTATGAAGAACTTAATTAAAAACCGATTTCACTTAATTTTGCAGCTTGCATTTGAAGTCTATAATTGTACAATTTTCATATACTAAGTTATTACCATAATTGGATAAGACTTTTAGACTTTAGAGAAAATTTCCTACATACATGTTAAGCTACATAAGTCAAAATAACATGGAAGTTTTTAATTGAACAGAGAACAGCAATTTAATTGCTAGTTTTTAGTATTACTCTTGCATTGAAAAATTTAAATCGCGTTTTTGTGGTTGTTTTTTATTAAACGCTCTACTTCAATCAAACGATTTTGTCGATACAAGAAATTTGGTTTTATGTATTTTATTGAATTTATACAAAAATATATTATAATGTATCTGATTTATTAATTTTATAATTTTGGATTTTTTAGGAGATTATTCTTGCTTTTTTAGTCTGCATTATCATTAGTTATGGAAGTTTCAGTTCCAGCATCTTAAGTCCTCAGGAAGTTTGCTGCTGTCATATACGAGGGTCGTTTAATTGCAAAGTTTAACGATCCTAGTTCTACGCTCAGTGAAACGGTACAGCGATGAAATTTTTTTTTGATTAGTCTCTCAACGATTGTGAACATGTTCGTTTGGGTATAAATCAAATCGATTGAATTTTAACTATTTTATAACGTTTTACCATGGAACTGCCATTGAAAGTTGCGTCCAAATCTGAACTTCGTGATGTAGTTTGTTTTTTGGCTGGAAAAAATAAAAATAAAAAAAAAATTCAGCAAGAACTGCATAGTGTATACGGTTAACAGTATTGAGCTTTGAAATGGTACCGCTATGTAATTTTGAAATGGTCCAGATCAGTTGCACAATGAAAAGCGCCTTACGCATGTATCAAGCACTGACGAAAACGTTGCACTCGTCAAAGAGCTGATTTTTTAAGTTCAGTGGTACACAAACGACAAATTAACCCTACGATTACCAAGTAGAGAGGAATGCAGTCGTTTACAATTCGAACAATTCGATCTATTGTACATCTATTAGGAGTAATGTCGAAACTCGAAAGTTGATCTAGATTAATGCGATTTTTACTTTTGTCTAACCATCTGCATCTTGTAAAGATTGGTGGCTACTGCTACTGTTTAATGTCAAAGTTTTGCATATTTGCTTTTTTTTTCAAAATACCACAAACATTGTTTTGGTTTAGGTACTTTTGATTAATATTAATTAATAAATGTTGAGATAAACCTGAGATAAAACTGATTTAGCCCGAAAAACCAAAACTGTTCCAAGAAAACTTTCAAAATAAGGGGGTACCGAAAACATGATGACTTACTAAAATTGATCGTGATTCTAGTGCAAATTTCCAAGCAATTAAGGCGACAACTACTATCGTCAGAATCAAAAGCTTAGAAGTTTAGCTGAGAAACCCCTAAAAAAACAAATAAATGCGGGTCTCGGAAAACTCGTTTTAACAGCTGTCAAAAATAGGCTTGTAAACCGCATTCACAAAGACCATCAGAAGTTCATTTTGCAGCTACCCAAGTCAAAATCGCCTTCCTGGATGAGACTCGATGAAATAACAGAACACAATCTTGTTAATAAGTCTTTGCCACATTGCTGCACATGGTTATTGGTTACTTACGGTAACGGAAAACTATCTTTCTCTGTAACCGCATTTCATTTCCGGTAATCTACGCAGAAGGGATATAAATAATCATTATTATTAATTAAAATGACTGGAGAGGCTTAATGACTATTTTTATTTTTTTTCAGTTTTTTTAATTTATATCACTCTTAATTGATGGTATAGTTTTCGTAGCCTAAAATTAATTACAAAAATTTCGTCTTATTTGTAGTAATCTATTAGCTTGGTTTTGATTATCATCCTTAAGGGCCAATCCGACCAGACAAAACTTGTTAAATTATCTTGGTAACACATGCTACATTTGTTATTGTAATCTAAGTTTTGTCTAAAACTGGATTTTTTTTTCTTCATGGTGTTAATTGAGTTTTGTATTATTATTTTGAATGTATTTGTTTTCCTTGGATTTTATTGTCACATTTGTACATAATTTTCAACCGTTTACTTTTAAATTTTGTAATCGCATTTTACTTGTGTGTTCATAAGAGCCTAACAGTAGGTAACAAAAGCGTAAAATTGCAATATCAAGTTACTGTGTCGTTTTGTGATTGTATTAATCCTTCCCTAGTAGCAACTCTCCCTTGCTATTTTAAAATCTAGACTTTATTATTTATTATTTCTAAACAAATTTTGTATAGAAAGACATTAACTCAGTCACACGAATTGAACAAATATCTGTCAAATGACCAAAATATAAACATAAATATTTTCTAACATAAAGTAAACATTTTGTACATTTATTTATCACATATTTTTGGCTACAGAAAATAAAGCACGTAGCTATTTCAACGTCATATTTTATTATTATCGAAAAAAGATAACAAAGAGTCGATTACTTGTAACCGTTTGTAATTTTAGTTTTCTTTTCTATGACGTATATCAAATAACTGACACAAACATAACATGTGGCAGGTGATAGGTAGTATGTTAGTATATTTTATTCAAAGAAAAACAGAAAATATATGTGAATTCTTTTTTAATAAATACATTCTCTTAGGAAGAGATGGAAAAATCTATTGTGATACACTTCTTCGTGCATAAAATATATCAATTTTTTCTTGTCATAATATAATACAAAGCATTCAGACGTCTGATTTGTTTAATGCTGACGAATAATAATCAAAGATACATCCATAGCATTTATTGAAGACATTATACATTTAACTTTGATTAACTCTCTTATAAACCTAAAATGTGAAAATCCAAGTTTACCCAGAACAGAAGTTGGTCATGTTAAAAATATTTTTAAATCAAGCAGTCCGCTCAACTCATTAGATATTAAGTCAGTTGGATGATACATTAGAAAATATTACGAAAGTGCTAAACTTCGCACTTTGAAAGTTTTTAAAAAGTTAAATCGTTAAAACGTACCTATGAAATTATATCCAATCATACAATTTATCTAAAATGGAGTCGTTATTCTTAATATAAGAAATAGCCTTCTTTTATTTCTCAATTGATATATTGAAAACGTTTATTTTGATATGATTTGTTATTGTTAGAACTGAGTTATTTCTTCAGAAGAATAATGACACAAATAATGGCAATTTTTTTGCAGTTTTATTATAAATCAAGCACAGTTCACTTAATTCGAGTAAAAATATTATCAAACTTGAAAAGTGATAAGATTTTAAAATTTCTACACCGAGCTTATAATGAGAAAGCATTGTGATGGTTTTTTCAAATTTACTATTGTGGAATATAAATATGTTCAATTTATATTTTAAAAAATTGGTATCTTTGCAACAGAAACAGCCGTTGGAGCATTTTTATAGAGCTTTCTAAACCTTATTCATTTATCAAACCTTTCCTTGCAGTATGTCGTTTATCAAAATCGGGAAGAAGTATACAAATGAACTTTGTGAGGTTGCTTTTATCAAAGTTCTACATTTTGCTAAGATTAAGCCTTTGTAAGTGTTAATAATATTTTGGTTACGATATCAAAATTTAAACTTATGTAAAAACTTTAAGAATTGAATATTATACACGCACTTAATAATCATAAAAAAGTTTTCGACTCGAAAACTTCTTATCGGAAAATGTTCGACAAACATTAAATAACTTGAAATAAATTTAAATTAATTTTTAAGATGAAATCGTTACAACTGAGTTACAATGTAACGATTTTCTTGGATTACTTTTAAATAAATAAAAGCACTAAAAAGGATACAACTTTTTGTACGCTTGTCATTTATTTACATATGAAAATTTTGTTTGACAAGGAAAAGATGCTTTGTAGTTTGCAAATAAGGTAAATGCGTTTGGCATCCACGTTGGTAACATCATGAGATGAGATTGAATTAGCTATTTCTAGGCGTGTATTTGTAGAGCAGCGTTTGAAACAAAATAGACATACATACTATTTGTATGTCTTTCTCTTTTTAGCACATACTGTAATAATTTAACGAATAGCAACACCAGTCTGTTCTATTTTACCAAGCTCTGTAATCCACATTTGTATTCGTTTAGCAACACTCCAAGATTGTATGTAAAATATACATACAGTTTATACACGCCATAAGATTCCTCTTATGAGATACAGCAACCAATTTCAAATAGTTGTCACAATTACCAAGAAACTAATTTAAAATTTAATTAAAATGTGAAATTAACAAACTAACCGGACCATAATCAAGATAATCTTTTTTCATAAGCTTTAAGCACTCAGGTAAGTACATTGGAATAGGTACCTAAACAAATTTGATTATAATAGTTATTTGATATATAATATTATAATATACTATATTTCTGAATTCTCTGAATATATTAATATATTATATCAATACACTTAGGTACTTCATGCACTTATAATCTATTGAACGTGTTTTTTCAATATACACTAATTACAAAACTGAGTTTTCAGACAAAATACAATCTTTCATAATTTTGTCGTATAAAAGTTTCTAATTCTTATCCTTAAACATTTTTGTTCTAAAGTGGAGCATGTGGCATTGTGCTTTTATTATATTTTGCAGGAAATATTAAAAATTTTAATATAACGAGTTAATTCAAATAAACACTCTGACGAAATCGTTAACCGTCGCTGAAAGCTCAAATTTATTTTCTATTTTATTATTTGAATTTACATGCTATCTTGAAGTTTTTAAATCTTTTATATTAGTTTCACCTTCCTGCTTGCTTGCTTGTTGATTGAATACGTCAAAACTTAGAAAGTCAAATTTGACCCAGTGTGGGCTATCCAATCGAGTTGAAATTTTGCACATGGATTCTTTCCCAATGACAATAAACTTTTCCAAAAATAAAAATTTCCGAATTTTTACATTTTCCCAGAAAAAAAGTGAAAAAATTAAATTTTTATGGTTCATTGTTATTAATTAAGTTTTTAATCTTTTGTAAAATTGAATATCGTATATAAAGGATTTATTGTGAACCACTTGTTTATACGAATTCATTTTTTAATATTATTAATTCTCACACGTTAAAATTTATGTGTTTAAATATATTATTATATTTTTCAGATGGTAATATTTGAAAAATTGATTTATTACTAACTAATAATGTTTAATTTGCTATTTAAAATTTTTATTTGCCTATTTTATATAACTTCTGCTTCACTGCTACTGTATTGTTTTCTTCCTTTTCTGTTTTTATTGTCACTTCACTCAACTTGTTCTTTGCATTATACAAATTATTTTTTTAACTTTTTTCTGTGATATTTTGCATTCAACACTAGCCTGCTTTATAAACTTCTGCCGATTCAATTTTCTTCGCATATCATAGATACTGTCGTGTTACGAAATGTTCTGAAAATTTTTAAAGTTTGAATATTTGATTAATTGGGTATTTTCACAAAATTTTTATTTGCATAATATGTGCGTTATTATATAAATAAAGATACCAAAAAAAGCATATAATATTAAAATTATGCAATTATTATGCAAAATCATTTTGAAATTTCATTAAAACGCTCAATTTTAAACCGGAATCAAAACGCATTTTTGCGCAAACGTATGGGTATGACTTACTTTTTGGTTTTTAATTGGTAATCGATTATATGTATATGTGTGTATATATTGTGGTGTTTCAAACATCAAATTTTATTTTTTATATAATTGTTAAGATTTTGTTTTGTTTGTAATTATTCTGTTTGATTTTGTAAATAGTATTTGTGAATTTTGAATTTTTGTGCGCTTTTGGTGTTGGCATTTCTATGTTGGCACCGAGAGAGGAGATAAGAACTCCAGCCGTGTCCGTGGGACGGAGCGGACGTGATTTTGCGAGTCCGAATATTATTTTTTTTGAATTTGTGATATAAAATTGGAATTTTTGGTATAATTTGAGAATAAATCTGATATTTTAAAGTGAGTAATATTATTTTCGTATTATTTAATTTTGGAAACCGTCCCAAGTTAGGACGACATTGAGTATTTGGGAAATTTGGATTTGGATGATTAATTGGAATTGGATGTAATATTATAATTGTTTTTTTTTAAAGAAAATTTCATTCGTTAATTTGAAGGGAACAGTAAAATTTGTGTGTACATGAGACAGCTGGCCCGATAGCGATAGACTCGAGATTATCGTTCCATTTTTCATATAGCATTTTATTTAAACATTGGATTTAAAATTTAATAATTGGATTAGAAGTTTGGATTGGATATTTGAGTAGTTTCTTTTATGGATGATTGTTTTTACTTCGTTTTGGATATTTTTGGATATTTGGAAAGCTTAAATTGGTGTCATAAAATCGAACCCAACCCTGAGGAGTCTGGCTCTCCGGCTTGGAAGCCGTAGAGATTGTTTTTGATATTTACACAAAAATATCATTACAATATGTTACGGTCAATGACGTAAATTGGGCATTGACTTCATTGCCCGGCTGTTGTCATATGCTGGCCAATAACGTCATTGACCGGCCATTGACGTCAACGCCCGTTACTGGTGGGAAATGATGTAAATATTTTCATTTGATCGTATTATTCACGTCTTTGGCCGGTCAATGACGTTAATGGCCAAAATGGATGAAACAATGATGATATTATAGAATAACTACTATAAGAGCCGTTTTACATTATAGCAAATTTGCAATTAAATCTTGTCACAAATTTGCTAGCAATTATTGTATAAAATTTCAAGTGTCATATTTGACAGAAATATAACACAAATATTGTTTTATATTTGTTACAAGAATAGAACAGGTCCTAAATATTTGGTATCAAATTTAGGATGCAAATTTGTGAAGTAATTTTCATGTATGACACTCTTGTAAAATTGAATGCAATTTTTTGTCATAGATTTGCTACAAATTTTATTTTAATGTAAAACAGCTCTAAAGAACAGCAAAATGGCAATTTAAATTTGACAGCCAACTGGCAAGTGATATTTACGTACATAGTTGTATTCATTGTACAGGGTTAGGCAATTGAACTGTTACCAACTTCACTCCGATATATCTGCCAACGCGATTATGTCAACTACATATGTCAAATTAATATTAATCACAGCTGTTTATATTGTTCACAAGCTACCATAAGCATTTGCGTTTAAGTTACACCAAAGCAAAGAAAAGTTAGACTCCAAAGAGCAAAGGAATTGTTACACTTGCACGAACGTGACAAACAATTAATACGCGTTTCTGCCTATTAGACCATCATTCTGATAATTAACAATGTATTCTAGGTTACACACAGAAATGAAAATTTAAAATTAAAAATTAAATGTTGTGTGGATTATCGACTATCGTTCCTCGTGAGGTCAACACACGCTTGGATAAGTGGTCCTCCCTATCAACTCGAGCTGTTGGTTGAGAAGCTTCTCGGGATTGTATGTGATGATTTTCTTGATTTCTAGGGATTCTAGTCGGTCCATTTTATCTTCTTTTTTGCGTATATGTAGGAATTCTGCACTTTCGGCCTTTGTTTGGTGTTGTTTGTCAATAAGGTGTTTTGCAAAATTAGAATTTTTGCTTTGATGTAGCTTGTATATCCCGCTTGTATCTTGGATTTTTATAGCATCTTTTGTTTTTGAGAGGGTTTCCCTTACGGAACTTTTTGTTCTGTATGATATTATTGAGTTACCGTTTTTTAATTTTTTTAGATTTTATTCCGTAGTTAGGTAAACTTTCAAATTTCTTTTGAATTTTCTCAGGTGTTAATGTTATAGAAGATTGCTCGGCAACTCTTTTTCCTATTTTTCGAATTAGGTTATCTATTACGGGCACGTGATAACCGTTATTGTAAGCCAAATTTTTGATTTTACTGATTTCGGCATTTTTATCGGAATCGTTGATGTGAACTTTCAAGATTCGCCATATCATTGATTTGAACCCAGCCATTTTATGGCTCCACGGGTGGTTGGAATCAGCAGGGATCATAGTATCGGTACCTATATGTATATTGGTTTTCTGTATATTTTGAATGAATGGAACCTCTCGTTTCTGTCGATGGATAAATCTAAATAGTTTAGGCATTCATTCGTTTCTACTTCCATAATAAAGTTGTTATTAATAAAGATGTTATTATCCAGGCTGTTTATGCGTTTAAGGAAGTCCATAGGACGATCACGTCCTATGGTTGTAGAATTGCTTGTGGAACCATTTGTTAATTTTATCATCTAGGAGGGCTTTCTCTAATTTGTCCATAAAAATGTCTGCGAGCATTGATGAGGATCCATTACCCACAGCCAACCCGTCGATTTGTTTGTAAAATGTGTTGTTAAATTTGAAATAGTGTTGGGAGAGTACTAGTTCAACAGCAGCACAAGCTACATTGTGAGGATTGCGGTATGGTTTCTGTAGGACAGACCGGCCGTTTGTTCAAAATAAAATTAAAAGAACATGCCTCATCTTGGCAAAATAATAAAAGCGAAAAATCTAACTTTGCAGAAAACCTTATTGACAAACATCAAACAAAGGCCGAAAGTGCAGAATTCCTACATATATGTGAAAAAGGAGATAAAATGGACCGACTAGAATCCCTAGAAATCAAGAAAATCATCACATATGTACAATCCCGAGAAGCTCCTCAACCAACAGCTCGAGTTGATAGGAGGACCGCTTATCCAAGGGTGCATTGACCTCGCGAGGTACGATAGTCGATAATCCACAAAACATCTAATTTTTAATTTTTAATTTTCATTTCTGTGTGTAACCTAGAATACATTGTTAATTAGCTGAATGATGGTCTAATAGGCTGAAACGCGTATTAATTGTACATATAGCACTTATCTAAGTAGTTTGTGTTTTAGTAAAGAGAGTGACGATAAAAAACCGTCAGTTTTATTTCATGATGAATGCTTTTTACGATATCTCGGTCGATCAAAGTAAATTAATTAATTGTTAAGTCAGTTAGTTACACTCCCACTTGGATTAAGTGGGGTAGCTCCAAAGCAAAGTAGCTCCGAACTACGACTGTATCATCAGCTCCGTATTGAATTTCCCGCGCGATTGTTGAAGAATGAAGATATGATTTGGCTATCTATACCAATACTACCAACTTAATCAAACAATTGACTGCCATTTAATTTCTTCAGAATTAATTTCACAGGGATATTTACTTACAACTTTAAATTACAACTCTTCGTTTTCTTATTAGTTTATTTGATATGGCTGGCGTATTTAAGATCATATTTATGCTTCTTAACTGCGGTGAAACCTTAGATGATTTAGAAATGTATTAGGATTGTTTGGCTCCTCCGACTGTGTCTTGAATGAACTATGTTTTGCTGATTCGTTTCAATTCGCTTTAAGCTCAAGAAAACTTTAAATATATTATGATATGCATACATTCTGTGTTAATTTCTTAAATGAAATTTATTAAAAAAGTATAATAATTTTTTGTCAATTTTGTAATAATATTTTTAGTCGTTAAGATTCAGGGTATATTCACGTGGTCCGTTGAACCTATAACTATAAATTATAAAGTTAAATTTATAAAGTAGAAATATTTTAGAGTGACCATTACTGGCGGAATGTTTATTTCCGGTATATTCACCTTAAGTATCTCAATAAAAATATTTAAAAAAACAAAGAAAATGTAGAAAATTATTATTTAAAAATTCAAGAGAGACATTAATTATGACATTTGACAAATTAGGACTAAAAAAAAGATAAACGAATATTACGTAATAAAAATTGAAAAAATATTAAAATTTGTTTAACACAAAGTTGTTATTTTTCTATCTTGCAACAAAGTATTTGCTGAACAATTTATAAATGTATGTGACTATTCATTATAAATATATAAAATAGATAATATTTAATCCTTTTCTATTACATGACTTCAACTAATGAAGTACAGTTTCCACTTGTACCAATTGTGACTAGTTCAATAAATGTAATTAAGAATACTAAATAATTATAATGAGAAATTGGAAAGCAAAGGTTGTATTGTCAACCGAAAAATTAACCGCAACTTCAAAGAAAAACCTTTTACAATGGTTGGATATGGATTTACACAGTTTTCGGTTGCGGTTTACGTTTCGTTGTCGTTCTTAATCAAATAGAAAATAAAAGTTTACAATTATTATTATATAGGTACGACTTTGTATACCTACCAAATCTGATTTCTTTCAGTTCAGTTCATGTCGTTCACGTAGTTTCATGTTATTATAAAAATATATTACGGCTAGAAGTATACTAGCTTGTATAGTTTTAAAACATTTAGTCTTTCATGTAATTCATTAACATTAACATAACAGTTAAATAAACAGACTGTTGAAAATAATGAAGAAAATGTGAAAATTTTATGCTTAATTTCTCATCAATGTATTTGTTGTTTAATGCTGCTGCTTTCAATGATAACATCGATAGATCTTTTGAGTGGCCAAGAGCACATCAAAGAATAACACTCGCTCGGGATAAGCAGAAAACGGCCGAATAAACTTGATCAAAACACTTTATTTTTATCGGGTTTTGTTTCTAAAATATTTTTAGAATAATGTAATTTTATTTTTGAATGGTTATGTAAATCTAACTAAACTGGTATCGTTTTATTACATTAAATTATTTATATTACCTCTGCATATACCTGTAACAATTAACAAGTTTTACCAAAAAATTTTGTATCGTGACGACGATTTCCAGTTTATGCTGTAAACTTAAAGAATTGTGTAAGATTATAATGTCAACATTCTAACAGAACAGTTTGACTCGAAATTAATATTGATGTGCAAAAGGGCAAAAAAAATTCAACATAGGCGTTGATAAAACATCCCTTTTTCATTTTACTTGATCATCGTTGTTTGTAATATTGTAGGAGGTGTAACATTAAGTTGGCTGCTTGTTTAAAATACGTTGTTTCCATTTTAATAAAATTTTAGTGCGGTAGTTTATGAAATTGAAAATTACACTTGTGCAGGCATCATTTAGTCCCTCGCTATATACTCATGGCTACGATAAACATTATATTATAGTTGAACGAGAAACAATGTTAAAAAAACCATTGAAAACTGTGTAAATATGAATTGTAAGCAATTAAATAAATAAAACATAATTTAAAATAAATCTTTTTGAGAGATTTTGTTTTGTTTAAAATTTTTCGAAAGAGACAAGCAATTTATATGGATTTCGAATATAAAACAGTTCGAATAACCAACAATATTTTGAAGCTTCAATAATCAAATAAAAAATTGTACCGGGATAAGAATATTGAACAGGATTGCTATTGAAGTGTGTAATTGATAAAACTGAAGTTTGTAGCGATAGAAACTTGCAGAATAACTAATTCGACTTTAATTGATTTTTTATACAACGCATAATATATTACAGCTTTATTTATGTTTCGTTGAAAATAAATAAGTTGCTTTGTTCAAATATTAAGAAATAACAAATACATAAAAATGATATATTTTAGAGTCCACAAGTGCAAAAATTCGTGTTTACATTAAAATTACATTTGACTTTATTTCTGTATTTTACATAAATCTTCAATGTTTTTGTTATTCGCATAAAGTAAAAAAATGTGATATTTTAAGATTTCGATATAAAATTGTCTCATAAAAGTGTTTAAAAACATTTTCACAAATGAAATTTTCCAATATAATATTGAAAGTTCATTTAATATTAAATAGCAATGCCAGCAATAATACTACAACATTTATATCTTCAAAAATAGAGTGGAAAATAATTTTGCTTTAAAAGTTTTCGTGACTAGTAAGTGTTTACTTGTTGACGATTAAGAAGTAACTTTTACATTTCTCAAATATTAGAGTAAGTCGAAAGATTTTATTTATTGATAAAAGTAAATAGCCTGCACTTAATCCCAAAAAGATTTAATCTCTTTTGACATGTATGTTGGTTTGAGTAAAATTTATTTACCTATGTCTATTTACTTGGACATTTTTCAATTGATATATTCAATGTGCTGTGAAACGCAATCACATATATTTTATTTTTAAACTCAATACAAAATTGGCAATATGCTTTTATTTATGACTTACGGAAATTTATAGAAAAGGCAGCAGAATATATTCATACATTATTCATAAGTATATAAACGTTTTATTTTTATTTTAGTTCATACTAAATTTCATATCCCTAAAATTTAACAAACGCATCGGGGATCAATAACTAAAAAAAAATAAAACGAAAAGTACCTCCGAATTTTAATTAAATTAAAATCAAATATGAGGATACATCCATATCTTTTAGTTTACTATCGAATAAACTGTAAATTTTACGGTGAATACGTGAAAAAGCAACAAAAATTTTTATTATATTTGCACTTATGAAGATTTCAAATGAAATGCGGTAGAAATAAAAATATCATTATTTTTTAGTTTGAACATAAATTTTCTGGAATATTTTAAGAGATAGTCTTTAAGTATTCAAAAGATATTTCAACAGTCAAGAGAAAATCAAGGCGCCGCTAGAAATTTGTAATAAAACGCACCTGTCTACCTACTTTGGCGGTAACCAACCTATAAGCTGTCAAAATATACTGCGTTCAATATTGGAAAAGCCCTTTTATGATTTTATCCATCGGAAATTCTATATTTTCCTTTCGTTAACCTATTTTCCAAGCTTTTTCATGCCATCTACAACTCTGTGTGACAGTAAAAGCTCATTAATTAGCCAAGACCATTATTCCATAATAATCCACACATTTAAACAAAAATTATACTCAAACTAATCAAAATAATGTAATAATAATGGAAGCTCGTCGTATATTAAATGAAAAGATAAATTCTATTTACTAATTAATTAATTTTACACCTAGCCAATCGGATAATAAAACTATAGAAAAACAAAACTACTATTTCTTTCCAGCTTCATGACAAAGATCTCTCACTTTTACAAAACTGTTTGAAGTTTCACGCTAAATAAGTTATAGTGTTATCTGATTTTATCTTCGTCGTCGCAGTCGTTCCGAAGCTTTAATTTCATTTACTGGCCATGCGACTCGGCCTAGAGTTACACATAATCATTATTTTTCTCTATTTCTTCTCAATGAGCGGACTGGCACAACATTTTTTTTATTGATATCTTAAAGTATTACCTTTTGAACGGAAAAAAATAATAACCATAAAATACAGGAAACTAACGCCAATATTTTAAATTCTCTTCAAATCAAGTAAATTTATTTTAATAAATTTTGTTGTAAATCAACCAGATTTTCAAATTTTGCTTGTTCTATTCTAATTGAATTATATATTTAGTATAATATATCACACCTAGCTTTGCTTGGCTTTTTGAGTAGCCTATATTATTTTTATTCTTTAGTCATATTTATTTAAGTCAGTTACAAAAATTGTCAGTACAGCAAGAAGAAACAAAAAGTTAAAATAATAGAATTTTAACAGTCAAGTGAAGAAATACAATACGTGAAAATTCATTATTTTTTTAAAAAACAAAATCTACTTTTCTCCTCTATTTCCTTTTTTTCCAGCCTTCCAATAGGTATCTTGTACTAAAAACAAAACACTTTTACGCTGATTTCACCATATTGATGAAAAATTCATAGTATTGATGAAATCAAATATGATGAATTTTTCAATAATATAATGAACCATTTTTTCAGTATAGTTTCGCTTTCTTTCATGATTATTTAACTGGCCCCTTTTTAAATTAACTTAGGATTCTTACTTATTAAACTTCTTATAATCAAACTCAGATATAATTAATTCTTTATATATTCTATGTTCTTCTGTATCTCCTAATTGACAATATTTATTCTCTTAAAGTGAAATATACAGAGCTTCTTGTAGTTGGAATTCTCCATCCTGGTATGCTGAAGACTTGTTAATTTTTTTAGTGTAATATTGCAATTGACAATATTTAGAAGCTTAAAATGAAATATACAGGGCTTTTTCTAGCTGGGATTCTCTATTAGGGCATGTTGGCTTAGTAATTTATTTATTACATATTTTGATAAACAATAAAACTTTAAATAACAAGTTAAATTCCATAATATAAAAAATTATATATTTTTGAGCTTTCGACGACTTTTATCGTCTTCTTCAGAAATTTATTTAATATAAACAAAATAAATTACATCGAAACCGGGAACAAAATACATTGTCATTTGATACCACCTAAGATCCAAAAAGATCGTGACTTAAGGAACCACCTATAATGAGTTTCCTTTAAATGGGAAAAACTTAACTCCAATGTGTACAGGGGGAACTAGACGAGTAAATGGATGTAAATGTTTCTTCATTATATTATTGAATTTAACTTGTTATTTAAAGTTTTATTGATTATTAATCTCACAAGTTAAGATTTATATTATTTAATTATTACATATTTTGTTATCATTCACTGGTTTATTTACCAACTTCATCAGATCATATCTAACAAAACTAAACAAACTTTTGCTTACATCATTTAACAGTTTTGTTCAGTTTTGTTAAATATTATTTTACAAATATATAGGGACTAAATACCACACACTTATTTTAAGGTCCTTTTGTTGTGACATCAATCTAAGTCTTTTATTTTAGATTGTAATTTTTATAGTTCAAGAGCTGGCGACAAAAATCGACAAGAGTTTAGTAATGGCCCATAACTTAATATGACGTAGTATTCAGGGTGTACATGAGTCAGTACCCACTCGTAAGGTCAGGTAGTGGAACACCTGGCGGGAACGCTTTGATGTATGTAAAATTGCACCATGCTCTACAAGTGCTTAGTAATAATTGAAAATTTGCAAAAAAGTAGTTTGTAGTATAAAAAAGGGGTTAAAGTGGTCAGACCACATTATTGTGGAACGCTGCGAGTCAGCACGCTATATAAAATTGCTGTACTCCTTTATTATTATATATAATTTAATAAAAAAACAGTCAGATCACAAATTAATGGAACGGAGGTAGTCAGCAGTCGCTTAAAGTGCGGATATCGAATCACGCGTTTTCGGAACGGGTAGGGTTATATTAATTTCTTGCTTTATAAAATTACAAATTGTAATAGAAAACATTTTTTTAATATCAATACGATACACCATGTTATATACTAAATAATATTTTTTGAAATAAAATTAAATTTTTTAAACAAAGTCGGCATCACTATCCTTCATCGTTCGTATCCGAATTGGTTTCATGGATGTCGTCTTCTTGTTCACATTCAGACTGAGAATCTATAAAAAAACAGTTGAATATTACTAACAAGGCATCGGTACACTTGCACTTGGAGTGTGAAAACATATATTTTAATTAAATAAAAATGAATTGAGCACAGAGAATAGAGAACAGTGAATTCAGTATATTATAAACTATGAGAGCTGTTGAAGACTCTGTGTATTGAATTGTATAATTTTTTTTATTCAATGTTATAGTAATATTTACTATTAATATATTAAAAATATAAACTTACTGTGATTCAGAAGGCTGATTCCCTGAAACTGATTTTCTGAAACGCTTTCCCAAAACTGTGAATTTTCTGTAGAATTGTACATGGTAACCTTCAATTTTATATGGAGTTGACGACAATACTACATTATTATAATTTAAATTATTCTCACAACAAATACTTAATATTTCTTTGCATTTTGCAAGACTTTTGCAACAAAAGGTATAACATTGTTATCTTTTTTCAAGCAAATAACGCAGATAGGAGGCATTTTACACGCACGAAACAAAATAATACTCCAGCACTGTACACGATATGTCTGCGACTGACTGGCTTAGAAGTTACACTAAACGCTACTCATATCCATGCTTTTATTGCATTATTTCAAAATAAATAACAGTGTAACAAATTCTTGATAAATTAAAATAATCTGATTTTTTATTGTTCAATAATTTTCTGCGCTCTGAACATCCGCGCGCACTCAATATCCGCACATTAAGCGACTGCTGACTACCTTTGTTTCATTAATTTGTGATCTCACTGTTTTTTTATTAAATTATATATAATAATAAAGTAGTACAGCAATTTTCAGTCGTTACTAAGCTCTTGCACTTTTTTTTATACTACAAACTACTTTTTTGCAAATTTTTAATTATTACTAAGCACTTGAAGAGCATGGTGCAATTTTACATACATCAAAGCGTGCCGCCGCCAGGTGTTCCACTACCTGACCTTACGAGTGGGTGCTGACTCATGTACACCCTGAATACTTTTAATAGTTTTATTAAATTATTATTGTTAATAGTGGTTTTATTTATTGAGATTTTAGATTAGATTTCTGAGATAGATCACTACTGTTGCATACCATTAAAGCCTTGCTATTGAGAGGCAAAGGATTTCAATCGGATTTTTAAACAATTAGCATCATCATCATCAACAATAGTTTACCATTTTGCACCCTGAAGTTTTCTAAAAAGGCAATATGCGACAAGATAAAATAACAGTTTCAATAACACAATTTACACGTTCAACTGAGTTTATCTGTAGATGATAGACAGCGTTATATTGTATAATAATACAATACGTAGAAAATCAAAAATTCCAAAAAATAAAAAAAGACATAATGATCACATAACAGGTCTGGATTAAAAATATTTGAAAATATGAAAAAATTCATAATTCGATATAAAGGCCCTTATTTCACGATTACTTACGATCTTCAGTGGTATATAATGAAGAAAATATAAGAAATAAGAAAAATATTCGAACCAAACTAATATGAAACAAAAATCTCAACGATATCACGTGATGTTAATAACCATTTTAAAAATAATTTGAACAGTGATTTTCTTAAGTAGAACTGTTAGTGGGAAATCCAAAGGCACTGCCCACTGAATTGATTTCTAGAAATTTTGAAAAAATTCAAAATTCAAAAATTACCACGTTTTTAACCGTAAGGCGTATAAACTAGAAAATAAACCCAAAATAAAAAAAATTTTATTTTGGGTTCACTTTCAAGCGTTAAATCACCTTTTTGTAAACTTGATATCCTTGCATTAGTTTATAAAATGTATTTATAAAATGTAAGTTTTTGCCTAACAAGATCAGCTTTAAGAAAAAACGTTTTACTTTTTGTTGTTTGATGTTGTTTTAAAAATAAGTACCAGCTGTAAATAAAAACTTAGTTATAATAAAACAGTTGCCAAATTCAAAGGTATTGCTCGTCGTCCTCCAGCTCATCAATTTCAAAAGTTAAAAATGTTTTTCAACTACTTCAAATAATAATATTAATCTAATGTATTTTTCAATTATTTTTCAATTTCAACTCAATTACACAATTTGAAAAATCCGTATCTAAATCATCAAAACTTATCCGTTTGCTACAAATACTTTCAAAAAAATCATCAATTGTATTGTGTGTTCTATCGCTACCTGTTCTCCAATAGGCAGTCGAATAAATCCAAATTAGTTTTATCTTTTCCATCGTATTCATTTGTAACATAGAGTTCTCATTACTATTGATATTATCTATAAATTTTTGGGTAACTAAATTTTCTCTTATCTTTTTTGTCCTCGATGTAAACGCTTGAATTTTCTTATTATTATTATTATATCTTCTTATTTTTTATTTATTATTATATTTTTATTATAAGATTTTATTTATTATTCTTCTTATTCTAATTATTTTATTTTTTAACATGCAAATCTTGATTGGAGTTGTAACTTGAAATTAAATATTTTTATTTAAAATTTGTTTTTCACATTTTTCAAAATATTTTATTAAATAACTTCATTTTTTACTTTAAATTTCTTATTTATCAAGGTTGTATTAGACTATACAATTTTACACACAATTTTGCGCAAAACAAAATGTGAAAAATATACGAAAATAAGATATTGTGTAGTCTAATACAGACTTTAGACTACTTTAAAATTTTTAATTCACGTTATCTTTCTTGACATATATCTAATTTCTTTAAGTTTAATTTTATTTTTCTTTGCTTTCGTCTTCCCTTAAAAATGTTTTATTTTTTTCCGTTTTCCATGACTATTTGTTTATTTTTATTTTATTTTAGCTACCGAATTTTTGTATTTTAAAATCAATTTAAGATTTATTTCAAATATTGCTAATATATTTTCAATATTTCTGTGTCAAAATTAGTAAGTTATTTAATTGCCAAATATGAATATTCAAAATTATTTCACCAATAATAATTGCCATTTTTCAAATTTTTTAAAATAACCGAACTAGGTTGGCTGAATATAAAGTTGGTAGCATCAGTATTTACTTAGAATTTAACCATTTTTCTCCATTATTGATGCTTAGATGTGGTATATTATTATTTGGTTTGTATATACTCGTAAGATATTTATATAATGATGTAACAGTAACTTTTGCTTAAGCAGTAGACAGCTAGAAAAAATAAACTAACTTTATGTAACCATGTTTTCAGATGAAGGTATATAGCTATACCGAACGAACAAAGAAGAATTTCTTTTACTATTCAATTAAATTGTAGACCAAGCATATGGTATAAATAATAAAAAATTTCTTTTCTCCAGTTCTGCTAAATTATCCGTAAACCAGTTTTCTAATTTTTAAACAACTCGAAAAATATACATATTTTGCTTGGCAAACCATTTCTTTAGAATAGAAATACCATCCCTGAAAATTAAATATTTATTTCCTTACGGGATCTGAACTATAGGTACATAAATTTTATCAAAGGATATTCAAGAAAAATTTTGTCATGAAAGACTAAATTAAATAAAGTTTTGTCGTATAAACTTTAGCGTCGTTGAAGTTTTTTTGGCGTTTTAACACTTCTTTTTCAATTAGTAATACCGCAAAAGAATTAAACGAGCGAATTTGCTTTATACTTTACTACTTTAGTCTGCAGCTTTTAAAGTTCTGGGGTTCTTTTGTCTCTCGTTCTGTTGTAGGATAATATAATACCAATTAATATTAGCACGCTTAAATAATTAGAGTTGTCAGATAAGGAAATGCATGCACCTGAACAAGAAAGTTTACTCTTTGACAAGTAAATTTTCAGCACAAATTTTATCTCATTAATTTATTTACCTCAGAAGTACCTACCTACATTTTATTATGCAACATCAGATTATTAGTTTAATTACTTAAGTATAGCAATGTCACTATAACATTACTATTACTAAAAGTCGCAATGGGGGAGTTTCCTTAGAAATAATTTTTTGAAATAATATATAAACATAAAACTGTCATAAAAATGACGCATGTTGATGTAATTGGTTGGTCTTAAAACTCAGCGTATAATTAAAAAAAAATATTTAATCTGCCCGTCATAGCTAACCAATAAGATTTAAACATCGCCGTCCGATGTTGTCAGTTCTTAATTGGGTTATTATTGACAGCTATCATATGTTAATTAAAATTCTTTATTTTTCATTTAATGCTATTGATTATTTCGTCACATCAATTCTGATCAATGCTTTAACTGACAAAATTGGTTCACTCTTTTTAAGAAATCTATAAGCTGGATGGTAGCTTCTGGTAAGCTTCTGGCGAAAAGCCATATACGTGTGGCATTTAAAATCTCTTAAACTGTGGATGCAAAGCTCTTGTAAAAGTATTATTGATGTTTTAAGTGGTTCATATAATATATTTATGTAAAATATACAAAGAATTATCTTGTTTGTAAATAAATAATGAAACATTGTTGACATGTGAATCTTACCGAAGCACAACCGATCAACAAATTATAACCCAACAGAATAACCAAATGTAACGAACTTAAAATATTACATTAAGAATTGTAGCAATTTCGGTATTTTTGTAAAAAAATATCTTGCTCACCACACCTGGGATAGGTATTCCCCAGTAATAATATATTTGTGGTGAAGCCCAGATAGAAAACCAGCTCTTATAGCGGAGGCAGAGCGTAGGTTCTGAAAAAAAATAAGAATTTGCTTCATCGAAACCAAATAAAACTCTCTTAACAAATAACCGTATAATGAAAATTACACAGAATACAACAACTTCCAATTTCAATATAATATGAATCGTTAGCCACAAAATAGGGAACATCCACGTCGCCCGAGCTGATGTTAAACTCGACATTTCCACAATTGCAGTAAAAATTAGTAAAGCAAAAAAACACTTACCAAGGCCTGGCTCGTTTACAAGAAAGTAATACGACAATACTTGTCTACCAATTTTGTACTGCAATTCCAACCCACACAAGCTCTTGACTCGATGAATTCCCCTGGCTACTGCAGATGAAAAACCACGGCTCGATTGCGAAACTGCTTGAATAATTTTGCGTTGCACAAACAAGAAATTCTACGCCTTCTACGATCCCTCGCGCATGCCTTACTAAGCATAGGCGTACTAAAAATCGTCATCAAGGGATCGCGCAACAATTAACAAAAAATTGTTACAGAATGCATGTTAAATCAATTCACTAACAAAATCTGTTCTATTTTTGAAAAACTCTACAAACTGGGTTAATTTGATGAAAATCGCCAGAAGGCGAAAAGCCGTTTATGTGTGGCATTTAAAATATCTTAAACTGTGGATGCAAAGCTCTTTTAAATTGTCGAGATCTTTGTAAAACTAAAGTATTTGTTTTTATTAAATAAAAATTGTGAATCTAAGTAATCCATAATCACTCATATAAAATAAAAAAGTAACCACGAAATACACGGCGGCCATTACTTGTCATCAGGTAGTCATCTATATTTTAACATTTTAATAGAAGAAAGTACGACAACATAGTACAGTTGTCTAAAATCGTATAGGTTTATCCATTATTTATGTTATTACGTTATAATCCTAACAATTTCAAATTTCATTAATTTTTTTCTGATACTTAACGCACTCAAAAAAATCTGAAAAAAAAAACTGATGGCTCCATTTGATCTCTACTTTCAAATAAAAAAAAAAAAAAAAGTAGGAAACTCCTCCATTCGTAATAAAGTCAAATTACTTTACTATAAGCTGATGTCATAATATTGCTGGAAAGCTTTGTACTGCAGTTTTCAAAAAGTTTTTTTATCAGTGAGAACAGATTTTGCCTAAGATCAATGTTTTTCGATCTTTAAAAGCTGCTTACAGTTTAGAAATGTTCAACAATAGTTTTCACTAGTTGTTAATCGCTCTTGTGGATAATTTGACACTGATAAATGACTTACTTTACTCCTTTGATATCAAATATACCATTGTACAAACTGCATAATAATATAATGTACCTAGGTAGTAGTATAAAAATGTTCGTTTTTAGAATACTAAACAAATTGTGTCAATATGTTTCATGAAATGCCGCAATTTTATTTATTTTATAATACAAACCATAACATATTATACTAACTATACAAGTTTTTATTGTTAAAATTCTCAAATTACAGCAATTTCATCTTTCGAAACCACAAACCCTATAATGTTTCAACAATTTTTATAACAAAACTTGGGCTTTCTTCTCTTAAAAGAACAATACGTGTTTCATAAAAGTTTATAAAACTACAATAACTATTTTAAAATGATTCGAGTTGAGCATTAGATGTAATTAATTATGAAGTATTTGCTTATTATTACTTGTCAAACCTGTTAAAAGAAAACTTCTTGAATTATAAATATTTTTATACCAACAAATATTATACGAGTATAATATAATATTTTTCATAAATTATTTCGTGGTAAATTTAAAATTCTATAATCGATTATATCGTTTAAAAAACTTTTTGAAAGTCTTTAAAAATTCAGTTTGTAAGCTTTAAAAGGAGCCGAAAGCGAGCTTTATTAAACTTTTAGTACTTTAAGTTATTTCTTAATGCAACAGGCCATAAGTTATATCGACAAAATTCCGATTGGGCAATCCTGCTATCTGTCATCTTTTCCAGTTACCTCTGCTATTTATGAGTCCCCCGTGCTTTTTGACTTATATCATTTCTCAGGCATTTCATCAAAATTATGGAAACTGTTGTAAGGTAGTCGCTTTTATTGCAAGGAGAAAAGAATAAAATGTCAAAGTTATTTGTGAAAAATTAGAAGTAAAAAAAGTTATGGCATTTTTACATGACTGCGGTACAAACTTTTTATTATTTTAATACAGAAATCTACAGAATAATAAGTAATACATATTTTTGATAAAAACAATAATAGCTATTATAATGTTACACTTCTTGAAAAGTTATTGTGAAGTTCATATGTATAATCTAAACATTATAAAATGTAAGGGAAAATTGAAGACTAAAACCAAATTTCCTAATTTACAGGTTCTTAAATCACTTGGAAATATATTAATCGATAATTTTAACGGTTTTCCATTAACATCCGCTATTTCTCATGTTTCGTTTTTAGCAATCGGAACTTTTAATTTAACTTATCGTATTGCTTTATTATTGAGTAATTCACAATTCTGCTCGTTACTAAAAGTTAAACTAAGTTTCTCTTTATAGCCTAGTTTCATACGCACCTACTGAGAATTACTAATGCATTTCTAAAGTTGGCCTGTACGATAGATACTAAAGTAAAATTATGCTTTCACGTAGTATTTCTCTGAAGATTTGACAATTAATACTTAATATTATTAAGTACACTTCTCTGGGGAGAGATTCCAAATTAAGAAAATACATTTTGGGCTTTTCATTTGAATAAGGTTTACAATGTTAACCTTATACATAATTATTACTAACTAACATTTATCACAGCGCACATCTTAATAATAATTTAATAATTAATTACTTAATATAATTTCGATTATGTATTTTAGACAATATTTAAATTTAATATTGTTACAATTGGGGCGCTAATTGATTATTGTGATTATTAGTACAAGATTGATTATTCTATGTCAACTTAATCTGTACAATATTGATTATTATGAATCTTCGGATAATATTGAAATTTAATATTCATAAAATAGTGTTTAAATATTTGGCCGATGTATAGATATTTTGTACCATATTCTAATATTGTTACCTACAATATTGATTAAATGTGTGTGTACAGGGTGGCTCAATTTCGATCCTTCTTATGGGGAAATCGGTAACTATAGAAGATATCGAAAATGGATGGCGCATCCTCGATCTCTTTTTTTGAGAAAAGTTTAATGGTGTAAACCCGAATTCGATATCTTTTTTCGTTTTCGAGTTATGGCCAAAAGTTCACTTTTTCGACTTTTTGTTTAATGTCGATATCTCGGTTGTTTGTAAAGTTATAGAAAAAATATTTACACTTTCTCCAGACACTTTTTTAAGGGCAATAAAATGAGCTAAAGAGATTTTAAATATCTTACCTAGTTTTCGAGTTATAATATAAAGTTTTGTTTTTTTAAATAGAAACCATAGTTGGCTATGAAATATTTAAATAGAGTTTTTTATCCTCTTTTCAATTATATGTAACATGTGGGGTCTATTAGTTCACTTTCATCCGGTTATATTACAAAATGTTAAATAAAAACCAAAGAAGATCGGAAAATTAAAGGTTGACTTTTTCAAAACAAAACACTATACAAAATCATTATTGACATCTAAAACAATTGTCTCCAGTTGTTTTTAAAGAGTGTTTTTAGTACCTAATACTTCGATACCTATTTTTATTTTTATTTAGTACTTATTACCTATTATTTCACAAGAGTGTCAAATGGCTTATGAAAACTATGAAATATTATAATATAAATGTATAATGGATTGTTTTGATAAATCCAACATTTAATTTTCCGATCTTAGTTTGTTTTTATCTAACATTTTTTAATATAATGGGACGAAACTGAAATAATAGACCCCACATATTATATATAATTGAAAAGAGGATAAAAAACTCTATTTAAATATTTCATAGCCAACTATGGTTTCTATTTAAAAAAACATAACTTTATATTATAACTCGCAAACTAAGTTAGATATTTAAAATATTTTTAGCCCATTTTATTGCCCTTAAAAAAGTGTCAGAAGAAAGTGTAAATATTTTTTCTATAACTTTACAAATAACCGAGATATCGACGTTTAACGAAAAGTCGAAAAAGTCAACTTTTAGCCATAACTCGAAAACGAAAAAAGATATCGAATTCGAGTTTAAACCATTAAACTTTTCTCAAAAAAAGATTTCGAGGATGCGCCATCCATTTTTCGATATCTCCTATAGTTACCGATTTCCCCATAAGAGGCATCGAAATTTAGCCACCCTGTACAATAATACATATTATAAAATTATTGTATAAAATTATTTTCTCTGTAATGACACAAAATCTGAACGGATTTTAAATGCCCAGTTGAACCGCGTTTTTGCTGTTTAAACATTTAAATTACCTTTACAAAGTGTAGTTCTCTATTGTAAAGTAGTGTAATATAATAGGAAACATCTATTAAGACCACAAAACGCAATTTATTCGAAATAAAATTTTACGGCTATTGAAAAAAAACCGTAAAATTTACATAAACATCAAATGATGCCAATACAGAATTTTTTAAATTATCAGAAGTCACTACGTTTTACAATTTTTTCGAATATAAACTCTTTTAACAATTTCTTTCGGAGGTCAACGAAAGTAATGGACGAATTTCACTAATCAGTAATCACAGCTTTTAAAATAATATTATATAAACATAAAACTTTGATAAAAATGCAAGATATTGGTTGGTTTTAAAAGACCAACTCTAAAAAAAGTAAAATAAAATTTTTTTTTAATTTCAAAAAAATGGCCTCCATAGCTGACCATAGCTCACCAATTTGAATTAAACATGGCCGTCCAATGTTGTCAGTTCAATTGGGTAATTATTGACAGTTATCATGTAATGTTAACTAAAATTTTTTATTTTTTTTATTTAATCCTATTGATTTTTCTGGCGAAACGCCATTTACGTGGCTTTAAAATCTCTTTTACTGTGAATGGAAAGCTATCATAAATAAAAGTATTGAGGTTTTTAGTTATTTATATAAACATATCCATGTAAAATATGTCGAAATACAACCGATCAAAAACAAAATGAAAAATAATCCAAGAATCAACATTTTGTTACAACATCAGTTACATGTTTATAATCAATCACTTCACTACAAGGTTCAAATTTTTATTGTACATCCAAGTTGTCGAGATTTTTGTAAAACTGAATAACTGCTAAATCTTGCTCCTCATTTAAAAATAATCAGACAAAGACTGTTAAGTATATTTATATTAATGAACAATGTTTAAATACGCACCTTAGGGTTGTTCATTTCGATTTTCATTTAAAATTATGTATCTAATAAAAAAAAAAGTAACCCTTGGTTTCACGCTACATCGCAACAGTAATGAGTACCTAAATGTAATTCCGTGGTTACACCCCCCTTAAATAAGGAGAAAATCAATATTGTTAAAATTTAAATAATGTTAAGTTTTTACCAACGGAAGCAGCACAATCAAGAAAATTGATATTATTTATTGTTTTAGCTTCTTCGTCAACAATGACAACAATTTTGTAAGCACATTTTCTTATCTGATATTTTGGAGTGATTCGATATTTTACGGTTCATAGCAGATTTTCCTATTTTGACGGAAACTCATTATGTGTTGTTCTTTAGTTGTACGACAATGTACTTCTTTGGTTTCCATGTAATTTAATGTTTATAAATAAATTTCTGACGAAAGCGATAACCGTCTCTGAAAGCTCAAATATAATTTCTATTTTGTTTTTTGAATTAATTTGTCGTATTAAAGTTTTTAATATTATTAATTCTCACAATGTTAAGATTTATATATTTATCGTAATCGATAGTAGGTAAATTATCACTATCGCCTTTTACAAACCGAGGATCCATTTCTTTTAGATATTTGAATAATCAAATACCTTTACCTTTTAAACCGGTAATCGGACTGTTTCTATTGTTTTCTGAAACCCCACTATATTGTGGAATAAGAAGATTAAATTGGAAGCAGTAGTTAGATGTAGATTGAAAGATAGAAAGAACTACGTGCGATGAGAATTAAATAAGAATTATTAGAACGAAATTTTAAAATTTACGATCAAAGTTTATAAAAGAATTAATTTAAAAATTATTCCAAAAAAGAACGATTCGATTGATAATAATTATCTCATAAATATATTGGTAGCAATTTAATTTTAACTTTTCCATTTTACCATTTTTCCTAGTGAAATTTAAATTTATACTGACAAATTGAGTGAAAATGTATTATTTTTTCATTTGCACCTTCTGGAAAATTTTGGAAGTTACAAAATAATATAATAGTAACTACATAAATGTAAGGATTTAAATAAAGAGCCCGAAAAATCTAAAAGTGAAAGTTCGAACATTGCTAAAGGTAAAAATATAATAAAAGTGGCACAATATTGAAAAAAACAAATTTAATAAAGGAAAAATTACTAAAAAATAAAATATGTGATTTAAAATGCGAAATAAGAATAAATATTACAATGACATACCAAATTTTCTTTCGATTGTAAATTTCATATTGATTTGTTGTACAAAATTCAGTCGATTTCCAAATGAATTAAATCTTTCTCCCCATAGCAATATAAATAACTATCGAATATTCGTTATTTGTAGTCTAGAATTTCATCTTATTATATCTCACTTGATTACTACATTCAATAAAAGTCATTCATTTGTTAAATTCAATTCTTTTGTCTGTAGCAGATGTTAATGTGAGGTTTGTTCCGCCAGAGTAGCTAAGCAAGTGTAGATAAATAGTATAGCATAATTATTAGACTAAAAAACACCCAAACCGGGAAATCCAAAAAATAAACGGTTTAATTGCCACAAAATGTTCATTACTCGTTCCTCTATAAGTACTAAAAAGTCTTCCGTTCTAGAACGACGGGTTTGGGTCGGGCGAGGGGGGGGGAGGAGTCAAAACTATACGTTTCTACAGTTTTTGTCAAATATCTCGAAAATGATGGAAGATACCGAAAATACCATTTTATACAAAATTAAAGGCTGTAAAATTTTCTACAAAAATGGTTCTATAAATTTTTTTGGTGAACTTTATAGATTAAGAGATATGGGGGGGGGACAGTTTTGATAATTTTCTTACTTACTTTTTGTTTTTACTATAATTTTTAATTAATTTAGGAATTTTATAATTACTGCTGATAGTGATGAAGAAGAGAAGTGATATTAACCCTGTAATGCACATTTCAAAAGGAATCTCGTTAACCCATTGATGCGCGTCACAAACTATGACCAAAATTTGTACTAAACTCTGTTTTGGATAGGATTTTTGTAAATATTATTATATAGAAACCTTTTCCTGACAATTACGAACACAACGAAAAAAAGATCAGCCAAATCGGTAGTCTTTCTGAAGTGATAAGCGTACATACATTTTTTACGTTTCATTTTTATATACCTGGTGCTGAATGAGTTAGCCGAACATAGGAAATTAGCATGTAAAAACTTATTTAGGCAAATTCCTGCTTCCCTAATTATTTTAGAGAAAAAATGAAAGACATGAAAATAATGCAGAAATAAAAACTACAAATGATAAGACCATTAGATTTCATCTAACTTTTACTTAAAAGGTCAAAAAATGCTTTCGAAATTGTTAAAATTTTCATTTATCGCACTGGCCATGTAATAAATTCAATTTAATTTATATTTTCCAAAGTAATTACCATGGAAACTTTCATGGAAAGTCCGATAAATGAAACTTTTAACAATTTCAAAAGCATTTTTTGGCTTTTTAAGTAAAAGTTCGATGAAATCTAATGCTCTTATCATTCGTAGTTTATATTTCTGCTTTATTTTTGTGTCTTTCATTTTTTCTCTATAATAATTAGGGAAGCAGGAATTTGCATAAATAAGTTTTTACATGTTAATTTCCTATGGTCGGCTAACTCATTCAGCACCCGGTATATCGATTTGTATGTCCATATGTAATTTTAATTAAATGTATTAAAATACTTTTTACAAATGCCGGTCTGTAACTTACAAAAAAATTTTTTCATATAAATATATTAATCCTGAAAAAAGTATTCAAGAAAAGCAAAAATTTATTAAAACTTTCCTCCTCCATATCTTCTAATCTGTGGGGTTTACCAAAAATATGTTTAAGACAATTTTTCTAGAAGATTTAATGGTCTTTAATTTTGTACAAGGCGGGATTGGCTCTATCTGACGTCATTTTCGAGATATTTGACAAAAACTGTTTAAATGTATGGTTTTGACTCCTTGCCCCCTTCGCTACACCCAAACCCGTCGCTCTTAAGCTGGAGACTTTTTAGTACTTATAGAGCAACTGATTATAAACATTTTGTGGCAATCCAACCTCTTATGTTATGGATTTCGGGGTTCACATCTACTAATTATACTGTACTAAAAGTACACTATTTTTATTGAAATTTTACAATATTGTTTGATTTATTGTAAAATAAACTGTCAAATAAAAATAATTTAATTTGTAATTGAGATTTATTATGTTCCATTTCTTTCGCATCTGCTACAAAAAAATGAATTGATGTTTGACGTTTAAAAAAAAAAATTTCACAATGAAGATAATTATATAGCATTTATTGCTTAACTAATAATTTTATACAGATATTTTTTTACATTTGGTCTAACTTTATATAAAATATATTATAAATAATATCTTTATAAATGTCAAACTTAGAAACAAAACTGTTGGTGTGGAGTCTTAGTAATTAATATAATATGTTATTATTTTTTAACCATTACTCTTGCTCCGAGGAACCAAAGATCCATACCAATCAAAATGCATTAGGTTTATTTTATCATCCACTTTCGCACGAATTTGTAGTTTATAATCTCCAGGAGGTAAATGAGGAGGAAATTTGTCTTCTTCCAATACAATATTGTAGACATAATAAAATCCCTTAAAGTTCAGAAAAAGTTATAATTATTATTTTTTCAAATCTGAATCCAAACTACGTACCACTGCGCAAGGACAACCTTTAAAATTTGAATCACTTAGTAATGATCGTAGTCCAAAAATTTCTGTAGTTGCAAGTTTAGAGTATTCGTCACATAAGTCCAGAGTAATGTTGATCGGAAATGAGCGATATTTTTTTTTTACTAATCTAAATAACAAGCAGTTCATCTTGAAAAAAATTTTAAATTTAATTAAAAGAAGAAATAAAACGAAACATTCTTACAATAATATTTTTACGAACTCCTGGTGTAAAATATGCAGAAAAATTAATTGCTTTCATTACCAAAGTATCATTATACTTAAAAAGAACTATTTTTGGATCGACACATGCAGTTTTGTTATAGTTAACAATCTCAATCTTGTCGTGGACAATATGATAGTCATCTTGGTGGAATTGCTAGTAAATAAATTTATAAAATTAAAAACCAATAAATAAAATAAAATATGATGTGCACATAGCCTCCAAGAAAGAAACTAAAATTCGGCAACTGATATAATTAGATTGCAAATGTTTCCTTTTAGATAAATAATAACTTGATTTCCCAGGCCTTGTATATATTATGTCAATTTAAAAATAAAAGTCTTATTTTGAATTGGGTCGCATAAAGTGATGTGCATATTTTTTCCAAATTAGTTGAGTTGAATTAACTTTATTAAAACAATTTCTTTTCTAGAGGATTTAACAAAGTTTTAAATTAAACGAGTTTTCCAGTGACATATTATTCTAATTAAATAAACTTGAAAATTTGCTTAGAAGAGTTGAAAGTACAATGCTTACGAACTGAATTAAAACAATTTCTAAATTTTAAGATTAGACAATGAAAGATGTAAAAATTAATTTACTGGAAAAATGTAAATAGTTAAAACTTCATTGTAAATCATCATTTTAAATCATTAATCATCATCATTATTATTTATATGATAATTACATTTTAATGTTAAACGGAATAATTAACAATAACGAATAATTATATAATTTGATGATAACAGATATAAAATCAGTGCTATGGCAAACAAATTTTCAATGTCAAAATTCTGTTGACAATGCTAATGATGTAGGTACCAAAGTCTAATTCAGAAAGTTTCAAATTTGTTACTTATTTATTAAATTTCTAATTGAATTGGCAAAAATCATTGGAAATCGTTTAATTTTTTGTATAAGCTTTTATCACTTTTATAAATTAAAGTTTACTTTAAATTTATTTTAAATTTTAAACACCAATTTTCCATATAAGTATTTTGTAATTTTTATTGTAAATTTGTATTTCAAACACAAAACTATAAATTTTTTATTTTATATTTAGATCATAAAAAACTAATTGTCTATAATTCTATTTAAGTTTTGAACTAGTGCAGTAGAGAAATCCTAAGATCAAACGTTACTGATGATTATTCTATCATACTAACATTAATAATTATAGAGATAGGTTTTATCCCGATGACTTTTCAAAATTAAAACAGCAAACCAAATGGATTCAAAGAAATTCTGGTCGAAAAATTTAATTTTGAATATTTATAAACTATAAAATTGTTAAAATATCGAGGTTCAATAAAACCAGAATTGAATGCTACGGTTATGGGTTCTCATATTAGAGTTATGAAATACCTGCTAACGATTTCTATAATATTGTAAAATGCATGTACATTCAAGTGTATGAACTTCTCCTGATTGAAAATTTCAAATTCAACATTTATGAATATTGCTTAAAAATATAATTTTTCTACACTACTAGTGCAGTGTGTGAATAATGGAACAAATTGAATACCTCAATACTGTTTTATTTTGTAGAATTGATCCAATACACTTCAATTTTTATTTTGTGTTCAAGCTTTCGAGTGCAATGCAACGACACTAATCACTTTTTTAATTGAGAAAGTATTGAGTTAGAATACTACCCTTGCTGCCAGTATTGGCTCTGGAAGTTTTACTATTGAGATTTTATATGTGCACTGAATTCTAACTTTACTAAGTAATTGTACAATATTTTAAACTAACAGCATAAAAAAGGAATTATTGGTCATTATTAAAAAATAAATAAATGTATTACGATTCTTATTAATCAGACGTTTTATAATGGAAAACTGTATTTATATAATAGTTATTTATAGATATAGATAGCACATTATCAGTCAACACTTATAAATAATTATCAAAATTAAGCTTAACGACTCGACTATTCGTTTGTCACCTAAACCAAGATGTTTAAGTTTCTCTATTTCAGCAATTTCTAGTACTATTCTGAGTTTTAGCTTTTTGTAACCCTACCCTTGTTCAGTTAAAGTTCCTTGTTATGAAGGTAACAGTTGTGTTAATCTTGGCCATAACATGCTCATTTATTCTTAAATTGACAAATCCTAATAGTTTTCAATCGATAATTATTAAGTGTGATGTGCTGCACTGGTGTACACCACTCCACTTTGTTTTGAAAATATGCCCTCTTTTGCTAACAATATCTTGTTGTCAACAAAAGTGATACAAATGCGGTCCAAAAGCATTATATTACATTTAAATCAAGATTTTAGTTGTAAAAAATACAACCAGATTTTCAAAAACGGTAGGTGAATGCTCAATAGTGAAGGGTACAAAACACACTTATATTTCATGTTTATAGCAAACTATGCAAAATTTTAATTTTCCATTTTTTATTATAAAATAGCATTGGAAATTTGAATATTATTATCTGAATTATATTTTATTTTGTTGTTTTTGCAGCGCTAAGCCAACATTTGCGCAGCAAACACAAATTTACAACAAAGCAATAAACTAACAAATAAAATAATTATTCCAAATCCAAATAAGACAATACCCTTTTCGAACAACTTAGTATGAATATAACTGTTTGAGGATATTGTTTGAATTGTAGTCAGATTTTTACGTAAAATATTAATTTCAGCCGAATAAGAACAGGTACTGCTATCTAGCAACCAAAAGCTCAATATTATACGACGTAATAGCAAAATAGTTAGATTGCGAATATTTAATTATATTGAAATATTGTGAGCTTTACGGTTGCAAATATTGCAATGATTACAATACAATTTATTGTAATTGTATTTTTAAGTTATTTATAAGATAAACATTAATAAATCAAAAATACAAGAAAGGCGATTTCAATTTACTTACTTTCAGAAAATTGTAATAGCAACATACTTGCTGTTTTATGTTTTCAAATATTTTATAATGTTATAAGTAATATTTCTCTGATATAATAAAAGACTAATTTTATTAACTATTAACTGTATTTATTTCAGGAAAGCACTCATTAAGAATCAGTTTTCCACAGTCTAAGGAGCGCAAATCTAACCTCCATCATATTGAATTTAAAAGAAAAATTGTTCTCAATTTTATTTTAATTAAATAATAATTGAGTTTTATTCAATTTTGATTATGAATTATGATTTAATTATAATTATAAAAATTATTTAAAAATATCTATTTTTCCCAATGTAATTTTTTTCAATATACCAATTTTTGTCATACCTATAATTTATTAATTTCTTGATTTTAATTTTAGATTTTATTAGTTTAAGAAAAACTCTTTGTGCAAATATTTATAATAAATTTACATATTACTAAAAGTAACACTCTCAAAATATAAAAAAGTAAAGCAACACAAACCTTAAACTCTGTGTAACGGTCTATACGTTTCGCCAAACCTTGTTGTGGGCCTCGTCAGGACTAGAAACTGTTTTACAGTTTTATTGTAATAAAGAATATGAAAAAATTTTACAAATTTTATCTAATTACAATGATTAATATTAACGTAGACCGTTACACAAAGTTGGATTAAGGAGTCCAAAATTCGCGAAGAAAAAAATGAGAATTATTATAATCTGGACGAAAATAATTATTTGGCTAACTTTAAAATCACTCTAAAACATACTTAGATATTATGTAGCTTAAATTTAAAAAAGCAAAAGTTAGTTTCCTCTAATTAATTAATATAACTAGATTTTGCTTAAGGCAGGATTCTACTTTAAAGCAAAGTAATTTTTGTGAATTGTTTACTAGATTATTAATGAAGATATTGATATAAGGTTTGTAAGGCTAAAAAATATACTCTTAAAATACTTAAAAAAAAAACGTTTTTTATATATTTTATGCATTTTTTTTTATATCGAAACATTATTTAAATCTTGAAAATGGGTCATCTAAAACAAAACAAATCAGAAGTTTTAGGTTTTATATTATATCACTAGCAACCGCCTGAACTAAAATTATCTTAAACTTTTAAATTTAACTATTTTTTTTTTGCAAAAAAACAGCAGAAAAAAATTCCAATTTTTCTGTTTTTTTATTGCCATTTTATTATTTTTGTTCATTCGGTTGTTAGTGTAATATTGAACCTAAAACTTTTGATTTTTTTTAGTTTAGATTATCCAATTTCAAGATTTTAACACCACCTGCTAATCGAAGCATAATATTTAAATAAAGTTTCTGTATATAAAAAATGCATGAAATATATAAAAAAACATCTTTTTAAGTATTTGAAGAGTGTATTTTTAAAGTCTGACAAACCTAATTTCAATATCTTTATTAATAATCTCATAAAAAATTCACAAAAATTGCTTATTTTCTGATCTTCCAAAGTAGAACCCTGCCGTAAGATACTATGCATGGTGCCTTATAATTTTAAGTATGTATTAATCTGCTTACCGTTAACGTATAACCAATATATAACGAAACAATTACCACATAAAAATAATACAACATATCAGGATGTTTCAAATTCGCGGTCACATTTATGTTCACCACTGAAGGATAATTACTTGATGATCTGGTTTTATACTAATTTAACGCTCTAGTTATAATTACTTTTTAATTACTGCCGATTATATAACCATTTCCTTTTTTTTATCTTACCAGGATAAAGATTAAAAATTACGAAGGGAAATGCAACGATACAAGTAAAGAATTTATACAAGTTAAAAAAACCAGCCAAAAATTTTGAGATCCAAACAAATGCAGATGGTTTGGCAATAACAAGGATCATATTAACTTACAAGATTTGTCTCATCGATTGAACACTGCTAACATCGATACCAAGTAGGTATAAATAGGTTAGAATTATTTATAATTAAATCACAATTTACTCGTCAATAGATACAAATTGTTCTTGCTATCTCACAATTTATATCTATAGCAATTTATTATATCGAGAGAAAATATTAATTATTATTAGAATAATTTTATTTACTTAATATTCAGGGATTCTATGCCCGTTTTTACCAACATTTGTTTAAGAGTTTCCTAGTAAAGAATTCTTAGCTTAGGTATTTCATAAAAGTAGTACTTAAGAAAATTTGCATTTCACCAACATAAGTGTTCCTTAAGTAGTGGTTCCCTTGCTAAGTATTCCTTACAAAGGACAAATGAACTAATACTGGTATTAGTTCAAATATTTGAATTTATAAGTTATGTTTAGTTGTGTTTAAATATGTTGATCTTAGAATAATCTGACAAGCTTTTAATCTATCTGATAAAATAATTTTCTTTAGTATGTATTTAAAAAGGAAAATTGTCAACGAGTTAAACACAATTTTTATATTAATCAATAAACATAAAATGGCAGAAAACCGTAAAAGATGCCCAAATTTTACTCCAGAAGAAAAATCAAGACTTATATTGTGCTTAAGAAAAAATTAGGTCTTGCTAAGTAGCAAAACTGATAAGTACACGAACAAATGTAAAATAAGTGCTTGGAAGGATATAACCAACTCGTTTAATTCTACTAGTACTATGAAAAGAAGTACCTCAAATCCGTTCATTCTATTGGTACTATAAAAAGCTAAGCAAGATTTTGCCTATAAAGTTTTCAAAAAAAAATAAATTTTTTTAAATAAAAATTAAAAAAAATTTTTTTTATTAAAAAAAGTTTTGTACTATACATACAACGTATAATACAATTTAAATTATACAATAATAAAGAGCAAACACTACTTTATAACCTAATGGGTGATTTTTTAAAAGCTTTCGGATTTGATTTTAAAAAAAACACATAAAATTTAGAGAAATGTATGAAATCTTTATTTGAGTCGATAGAACGGTCTATATAATTCAATGTTTAAAAATGATTTCATGAGAATGTTGACCGCGGATGCGCCTCAAATGGTTTATTCGTTGGGTCCAATTTTGGCATACTCTCTCCAACATAGCGGCCGGTATCTCAGGAATAAATTCTTCAATATTGGCTTCCAGTGCGTCAACCGTTGCGGGCTTGTCCCTATAGACATGAGCCTTAACATAGCCTCACAATAATCTAAAGGCGTTAAATCGCACGATCTAGGCGGCCAATTGACCGGCTCCAGACGTGAAATAAGCTTTTCATCGAATAATTTTTCAATAAATAATAAATAAATTATTTCATTTTCAATAATCTACAAGTGTTGTTCGTTTGTAACTCGATTCAAGGTTAAATTATAGACCAAACTGAACATTTTTGACAGTAACATGTTACATGAAAACAGCTGAGCTGCCATCAACAGTGTTACCAAAAAGAAAGTTGCTAAAAAATCACCTTTTATAACAGAACCACTAAGGAATACCTGACTCTGTAGGGGAAAATTGGATGCGTAAAGTTACGGATTTCTTAACGCTCTTAAGAAACTCTTAGCACTTGGTGAAAACCAAATTTGACTTAAGGGTTCCTTATCTCAAAGTTAAGGAACCCTTAAGGTAAGTAATTGTTGGTGAAAACGGGCATTAGGCTATCAGAATAATATAGTGCATTTAGTACAATACTACAAATCTACTATATTCTGTACTTCACAGGTAAAAAATGTATAATTACTGTAATAGAATAGAAAGTCTTTTTATATTATACAAAAAATATAAAGAGAATAGAGAAACTACCCCTAGACTAATAGAAAATAGGTATGGATGAAAAGGAATGGTAAATTTATACCCCTGTATTCATAAAAAAATTTGAGATTTACAACAGGTTTACAAACCCATTTTAACGAATGTGTCATAAAACATCAATCACAAATGTTCATTAGCCTTGCGTATAAGGTTTTCATTGGTTATTGAACTATAATCAGCGTTTTAACTAAAATAGGTTTCAACACTCTCTTAAATATTTTTATACAATGCAGAGGATAGAATGTTTTAAAACATATCTGAAAAATGTAAAGAAATATGAGAAAAACCGTCTAGGAAAAACTACCGAAAGGACGCGAGCGTTTGGACCCAAACCCAAACGGACGCAGATCCAAAAAGACACAGACCCAAAAAGACGCCGGCCATAAGGACACAAACTCAGAAAGACACGAAAAGTTAAATTTATATTTTATACTCGCATTAGTTTAGGCAGTATATTAACAAATAATTTTATTTAATACAAAGTTTCCTTTCGTTATTTAATTTTTATTTGAATACAAATTTATGTGTACACCAATATTAAAAACAAGAGGACTGGATTAGACTGGATGGGTTGTCGTGATCCTACACTCAACCCAAAAGGTATCAACTTCGTCAACCAGTGTACGAACCTCAAGATATTAAGTATAACCAATCACCACCGTTCATCTGGGTGATGCTCTTTATTTAATCTATAATTATACTAGCTGACCCGGCGAACCTCGTACCGCCTCAGAACTTTAACCATATAAATTATTTATAAAATAGTAATTCTAGAACATCGTACCGCTTCAGAATTAATACACCAGGTGACCCGGCAAACGTTCTGCCATATAAATTATAGGTAGATGATGACCGCCGATAAAAACAAAAAAACACCAATCATTCATTTTCTCATTTCAAGGAATCGAGTGTACGATGTTTTTCGTCAGTCAGTCTGTAGCCAACACAAATAAGCTCGATGTTTTGCCGACGCGAGAACATGCCACGTATAATAAATTGTCCGTGTGAAAAACACGATGTGGTCAAATGTAAGCCGCAAACAGACATCGTTTGGCCTTGCGATTTATTAATTGTCATTGAAAATGCCAATTTAATCGGAAATTGAATGCGTTTGAATTCAATTGACACGTCTGTGGGAATCAATGGAATTTGTGACAGCAAAACATTTTTGGCTCGGAATTTGCGATTCAAAATAGTTGTTCTATAATGTTTTTCAAAAAATTTTTAATTACCAATCGCGTACCATTGCACAGCCGTGGTGTGTTCAAATTCAGAAGTAAAATAACCGGAGATCTAACTTTAAGTCGTAAAAGGTGTGGTGGCATGCCTGGCAAATACAGTGAGTTCAGAAACTCTGTTGGTTAATTTACAGCTTCGTTAGCATCGCTAATTGTGTCGATCGATTTGTATGATACCAAGTCGCCTGACAACGACTGCTGTATCTGGTAGTTTAAATGGTCGACGTCCACAATTTTTGCTACCAAAATGACTTTTTCTGCCAGCCACGCATAATTTTTGTATTGTGGTCGTACATCGGGAAATATGCCGCCAATGAGAGCATTTTGCGAAGCAACGATTGTGCAGATATTATTGGGCAATTTTATGCATCCAGTACTTTCATGAACAGCAACTTTTCCATCGCCGATATCTAATAATTGCTTCGAGAATGTGTCAGTGGAAGGTTCTTGTAGCATTTAAACGCGCATGTTAGTTTTTAGGTAAACTTCTTCAACATTACGCCACAGTGGCAATGATTTAAAGCAAGCGTTGATCTCATCAGCGTACGTTGAACGTGGAATGACAGGAAGTGTTTGTCTAAAATCACCCGAAAGGAGTAACAGAGTGCCTCCGAATATTTTTTTTTTGTTTTTTATAACTTTAAGTGTTCTATTCAACGCCTCAAGGGAATGTTTGTGTACCATGCATGGTGTATTCATTCCAGATCATAATTTTGCATTGTTTCAGAACTGTGGGCAATGGGCATAGACGACTGGTTTTTTCATCCTGCACACTGCATCTGGATTATTTTGAATATTAAGTGGCAGTTTAAATGCTGAATGAGCTGTTCAGCCTCCATCCAATAAGGTTGCTGTAATGCCAAATGATGCAACGGCCAATGCAATGCGATGCCATCAATTGATCGTATTTCGGCGAAAATTAGCGAAATTAGAAATGTTTCGCCAGTTCCACCTGGTGCATAAAAAAAAAATCTACCTAGTCCTTCCGAAACTGCCAGCATAACGCGGTCGTAAATGATTTTTTGTTCATTAGTCAGTAGTGGGACATTGCGAGTAACAATCGCTGCCATTTGTGCAGAATCGTACAACAGTTCACGATTCATTTCGGTGGCCATTAAATTAGACGCACTTCGATTTGGCGAACTCATGACTGAGTGATAAATTGGCAATGACAAGGCAAAGATCCTCGATAGTAATCAATAATGCTTCATTGTGCATAGCATCGTAAATGTAATCGTTAGATCGTTGCACCGCGTACGAATTCGATCCAAGTCATTGAATCTTTGTGCTTATCCCACAACGTGCCTGCTCGTCCCGGGAAACATATAGTCAAGACTATAGCAAATAGTAGACGAATTTGTTTTGCTGTACTGCCCAGTGCTGCTTCAGTAAGCATATCGTCACAGTGATTGTCGTCTTCGAGTAAGCCGAGTCCAAGGCATGCATCTTTATTATGTTGGATACTGTTGTCCATTCACTTTGCGTATATCTAGAAATGACAATGGGCCGGTGACATTAACCAACAGAAGTCGCAAATAGAAGCACTCAATCTTCTTTGGATTGATTGTATATACTTGGCCCAAAGTGTTTGATTTGAATAGGCCCTTGGGAACGCATCTGTTGATGTGCCTTGCTTGCGGAGAATCCATTTTTTTTTTATTCCACGTGAAATACCGTGGTACTTCGGAATAGAGTAGTGTTCGTGCAAAGTCATCGAAAGTATCCGCACGATTACACAATTCGAAAAATTCGGTGAGTGTTGTGTTTGGTGAATTTATGGCACGCTCAATTGCTTTCTCGTTGGTGGAAAATACGAGCTGGCCGTTTTATTTAGCCGCAATCGCCTAAATGTATGTAATCGCCTAAAACGGGACTACTGGGTCCCGTTCATGAATTGGGAAACGAAAGATACGCCAGACAGCTTCATTGGAGCTGATGTACCGGTCAATTTAGTAGCGCATTATTTCGTCGTTGTCATTCAATGGAGGAGCATTTGTATCGGTATTTTGAATTTCTACCAGTTCAAATTTTAGACCCAACTGTGTATTCACCCTGTACGTGTACCTTTTTCACCGGATTATATGATTAAAAGTCGACCATTTAGATTTTAGAGCAGCGTTACCATTAATTGTGTGTGGATTCCGCGTTTTGGCGAATTTAAAAATTTTTTCTACACTAAAACCTATTCTCATACCTACCTAATATACGAGCCCTAACAACTATATGTTCGGCCATTTCATAATTTTTATCGAAATAATTATTCAGTATACCATTACTAGCTAAATTTATTTTTATAACTACAATTTTTCGCTTATATTTTAAAATCACCATTTCTGGCTATTTTATGATGGTTAGGAGTAAAATAACAACATTTTTGGTTTCTAAAAAAAATATTATTTTGAACTAAAACTGACAAATAAATGTTCGGCCATAATAACAAGCCGTGATCTTAAACAACAAGAACCAATGTTAATATGACGTAACATAACCTTTTGCTAAAATTACTGCCCGAATTCTTTTAGGCATAGAATTTACAAGAGTCTGACACTCTTCTGCTGTTACAGAATCCCAGACTTCTTGAACTTTTGCCTTTAAAGTTTCATGGGTCCTTTGTGGATAGTTTCTTAGCTTTTGCTTCATTTTATGCCATAAGGTTTCAATGACATTTAAGTCAGGACTGCTGGAAGGCCAATCCATAACTGTCATATCATGGTTGTTAAACTAAATTTGGATGGTTTTAGCCGTATGACATGAAGCACCGTCTTGTGGAAAATGAATGACTCCACTGGGTACAATTTTGAATACTGGGGAGCAAGTTATTTTCCAGTATATCTTGATACTTGAGTGCGTTAATAGTTCCATTTACAAACTGCATACTTCCTACACTTTTAGCGGACATGCAGCCCCAAATCATTACTCCCGAAGCAAACTTAACAGTTCGTTTTAAACAGTCGTTATGGAACGCTTCATTTTTAGTTCGTATCACTCTTTTCCGATTATCTCCTACACGTATGTTAAATTTAGACTCGTCGCTAAAAATAATCGAATTCCACTGCTCCTGTGTCCATTGCATGCGTTCCTTACACGAAGCCAAGCGTTTTTTTTCTGACGTTCGGTCAGCAATGGCTTTTCTTTAGCCTAAAATATTGTATTACGTGTATGTTAGTAAACCTAATTTAATATTAAAATGATTGTACCTTATAAAAACCGAGACCACTTTTGTGAATCCAGTTTCTACAAGTTGCTCTGGAAAGTGATAATTTTGTGTTTTCGTTCCACTCCGATGTTATTTCCCTTACAGTGCCTCTCCTGTTTTTTCTGCAGATTTTAACTAACTCCCTTCTTTGACGATTAGTAACTAAACACGGACGTCCTGGGCTTTTTCCTTTAAGTTCGGTGTTACCGTTTTCACCATATGATTTTATTATGGAGGAAACTGTTGATTTTGATAATTCCAAATCTCGAGCAATTTGTCTCATTTTCTTCCCCTGACTAAACATACTGATTATTAAATCTCTCACTTTTTTGGAGTTGCTGCCCCTCGAACCATTTTGAAGCAAATTGGTCATACAAAGTTGGCAAATTTCGCAAATTAATTAAGACAGGTATAGCCTCGATTGTTTAAACTTTAAATTAGCGGCAACTGCAGTTTTATTTACTGATAACAATGGTAACCAGATTTAATCTGAATTAGATATGATTTTGGCCGAACATTAAATTGTCAGATGTAGTTCAATAAAATTATTTTTTTTCAACAAAAATTTGATTTCCTCCTTTATTTTTTTTCAGGATAATATAACCTGAATAATTATTTTAAAGACTATTTAAAAAAATTATAAAAGTCGGTCGAGCCGTTTAAGAGTTTGGTAACAAACATCGTGACACGAGATTTTTATATACTAGATAATGGTATAATAAACCATAAATGTATAGCATTCGTTAACGCAGTGTTTATTATTTATTGACAACCGGAAAATACAAAAAACTTTGTGTAACAAATCGTTTGAAACCCGTAAATTTTCCGACAAGTTTCATTAATTACCCTACGGTTACGCCCCGGCGACCAGTTCTATGACCATTATTTTTCGTTCATTACTTACCTAATTTGACCACTGAACTGTCGCCATCCTGGTAACAAATGACTTGGAATTTTGTGTCAGTATCTCCCGGTCTATTATTATTGGTATAGATTTTAAAATAATTGAATTACCGGTGTTCAAGCAATTCGTTAAATTCGCACTACTTCATCTTGAAGGATTTATTTGCTCCGATTTTTTTTTGTCATCATTGAAGATTTACACCACAATCGAATATTCACTCTTAGACCATCGAACATCAGAGGATTTTTGTTCCCTTTGTTTTATGGTTTTTATTTTGGTTTTGTACGCATGGTATTATGATCTATTTACCGCTTAGAGCTTCTGCTGATTATTTGAAAGGGTATTGTCTCAAAGATCAGTTGCGACGCTACTATCCGATATTATTTCAACATCATCTGCAGCACCGATTTTATTCAGTCATTTGCTTGCTGTTATCGCTCCATCAACAGCCGTTCTACTCCAGACTCCAGTTTCAACCTTCTAGGAAAAATTGTCAGATTTATTACTACTTTTATATGAGATCATTGGAGTTCATCCAGAGCCGTGTATTATTTGTGTGTGCCTAGTATACGTATACGGAGTATTTAAATCTTGTTGTTACATTATTGATTTACTTTTAAACTTTAGCTAGATTAGAAGGTAACCCAATATACTGCTAATAATTTGTTCTTTGTCCTTTTGAGGTTTTATATAATAAATCTGCGACATCGATTTGATTATTCTTAGTTATTCCGGTGGTTCTTCATTTCTCCTTAATCAACCTTTCGCAGTTCAAGTGGTTTTTCTCGCCATTATCTACGGAGTGTTATTAACTGCGTGGAGCTCAAACTCTCCAACTAATCGCTGGCTTTCGGAGCAATCTCTTTGGCAACACTCCGTATTCATCACCATTAAAGATTAGAGAATTGTCATATTTTACTTGGGGAATCTCTTGCTCAGACCTAGCCTTAGGGGCAATTTCTTTACCGATTTACTGGCTAAAAAAATATAAACTGAAAATACCATAAACACATTTGGTTGCACAAAAGCGTAATATAAGAAATACGAAGAGCACAATAGTTACCCTTCAGGGAGAAAGCGAGAGATTAGAAAAAATAAAAAAGACAAATCAAAGATGATCCAACGAAGTAAGAAAAGAAAAAAAGAAAGAAAAATATTAAACCTCAAAGTAAACATGGATGAACTAAAGTGGTTTATTAGAAAAATTATGATAAATCTATAATAAATAATGGTTTTCAGGAAAACAACTGACGCCCAGATTCATAGACAAGTCAGTGCTAACAAGGTCCAATAAGGTTAAATTTGTTTTTATGGCAATCTTATTTACTCGGTCGATAAGGGTCATTTTTAATAGGGCCGTTTTAGGTGTAAGTAAGGCATCGTCTATGAATATGGCTGTAAGATGTAAGTTAATATAAAATTAAATTTAAAAAAAATAGAGAAAATTTATCCGAAGATGGCAAACCGGGAAGAAACAGAACAACTCTTATGTCAAGAAAATATTTAACATATAAAATAATTACAGTTTAAACCAGAAAATTGACGAACATACATACGTAATGATAAGAAGAAAAATACAGTAAACAAACAATTGATTAATTAATTTTGAAAATTACTATATTGGAACATTTATAAATACATTTATTTAAAATTCCTACAATTAGGTACATACAAAGGTAGCAATATTTATAATAAACTAATTAATAGAATACGGTAAGATTTACTGGGAAATTTTTATTTTATTACAAAAAAAAAGCAACGAAACAAATTTTAAAAATTTAATTTTGTGGTTGAACGGTCATACTTAATTGGCATTATACAATTTCTTCCTTTTTGTAATACAATCGGTTTAAATGCAAATTTCAGTTTACAGATTAAGTACATTGAGTTTCTTAATATATTATGTTACATTATAAAGAAAAATAAGATATTTAATGATGTCGCTTCTTTTTTTTAATTACAGCACCATACCAGTTGGCATGTAATGCAAATATATCATCAATTCGAATATAAAGTCCCAACCTATATTCACCTCCTGGTAAATGAGGAGGAAATTTTTCTTGTTCCAATACCCAACTATTTAAATAATAAAATCCCTAAAAGAAAAACAAAAATAGAAAATAGCTAAGAAACTACAACAAAATATAACAATATTTAATAGAACTAATGATGTGCTAAAAATCATTGAATCCTGTAAGGAAAAATGCAAGAATTAAGATTCATTTTAATATCATAGTGGGATATTATTCAGTCAAGGAATTTGCTTTTATAATTATTGTTGTCTTGTTGTCAAATTTGTGCCGGATATAGATTCGTGTTTTCTATTCAGGATTCCCATATTATTTGCTTTTCTTTGTGATGAGTCGGGTGGTTGGGTAGAGCAATGTTTGATCTTACTTACTTAATGTTCTCTGTCAACTTTTTCTCTGTCAAATTAACAATTTTGTGTAGTTATGTGTTGTGTAGTTTATGATTCTAACATTAATCGATACGCTATTAAGCTATTATTTTTGAATTTATATTTTTAAGTCTTATGTACGTCATATGTCTTTCGTACATTATGAACAAGCACTAACTCAATATCTGATTCTACCGCCGCGCTGTATCTATCATTCCTGATCCCATAATATTCTTAACTTAACAACAATACTATTCTTACCTTTTTAACAGGACAACCTTTAAAATTTGAATGTTTCAAAGCACCTTGTATTCCAAAAGGATTTTTCTCACCAACATTATTATATTCTTCGCATACATCTATAGTCATATTAGGAAATGGAAATATACGGTAAACCTTCTGTACACATTTGAAAAGGCTTATATTAATCTGCAACAGTTCAATTTTTTTTTTTTATTTAAAACTTCATTCAGATATTTCAATGAGCACCCCCACAAACCACCCTAATTTATCAATTAATTTTTCCTGTAATCGATAGTATATTTTCAATTTCTTTTATCCGTTTCAAATACCCCTATGTGTATTGCTACAAATATTACAGTGATTACCCAGTGCTTTTCAACCTAAGGTTGAAAAGGGAAACAAGAAATCGTATAATTAACGTTGGAATTTACAATTTAGTACCAATTATAGAATTTAGTAAAATATTATAATACTAAAACAAATACAATAAGAACGAATAATTAATTTAATTTTATGAAAAGAAACTGGAAGAGAACATAAAATATAATGGCAATTACATCAATATCGGACTTACCCCAATTAAAATTTACGAAGAAATTCATAAAATAAAATTTTGAGTTCATAAATTTGAGTTTGTAAGACTGCATTAACAATTATTTAAAACTTTTACTACGGTTTCACAGTCACGAAAAGATTACGAAATACTGACGTAACGCGAGATCGAACCTCTCAATTTGAATTAAAATAGTTGATTTAAATTTTTTAAATTATTAGTACTTAAATAATATAAAAGTTGTGCTTACTAGAATATTTTTACGAACTCCTGGTATGACAAAGATTGAGAAATTAATTGCTTTCTGTTTCAAGGTATCGTTATACTTAAATATTTTAACTTCTAAATTTTGACAAACAGATTTATTAAACTCAGTAATTTCTAATCTATCCTGCTCAATATCGTAATCATCTTGGTGAAATTGCTAAAAGTTAAGATTTTTAAATGTTTAAAAAAAATTTAGGAATATATTAATCTTACACAGACACAGAAATTTCTTAATAACAAAATCAACGCTACGTGGATGTAACACATCAGCATATTTGAATAGCACTTTTAATGTTCGTGATTCGCAACGAGAATACATAATTTTCGGTAAAATTAGTTGCATTTATACTTTCACATAAAAATTATTGTAGTAATTATCTTGATCGTTTTTAAGCTTCCATTTAGACACATCAGAAATATTACTAATAGCATACATCCGTGGTTTTGTTTTGTTTCTACTATACCCTTCAAATCCTCAATGATAATAATGACTGTGTAATTAGATTTTCATTCCAAACAAAAAAATATAATGTTTTTCTAAATGTTATACATTTACAATTATGCATATAAACTTTAATTACCAGACAATAATTTTTATTTTATCAGTTTAGGTTTAAAAAATTTTCGGAGACCCGTGAATCAGTTTTCGGTACGCGATTGACAAACTTAAATGACAAACTTAGATAGCAATCATTTCTTAATGAAAATACCACGAGGAATTTAATAAAAATATAAAAAATGTTCTATAAGAAACATAAACTATGATAATAAATTAATTTAACTCTTACGCTCATGAATTTTCCTTTTTATAGGTAAAAAATTGAAATTTGGTACGCTAGCTACTATATAATTTTTTTACAATTTTTTGATCTTTTGAAGGGGTCTGTAGGACCCCTTGTTAACGAGATACAGGATGTACTAAAATTTGGAAATTATATTCTATATGAAAAAGTAGAAAATATAAAAAAAATTTAAAAACACTGGATAACTGTTACACGTCAAAGCAATAACCTCTCCAAACACAAACAAAAATCCACCTATTTATAATCCACACAGCCGTTTTGAAATTTACCTTACAATTAAGCCTGTAATGAAAAACAGAATTCTACTACGCAACCCTTACTGTTTTGTCAAAAAACTTATTTAATAAATCTAATTGAGATGGCCTCACAATTCTTTTCTTCGAACTTATGAATGTCCTCAATTTAATACATCAAATTATTCCGTTACAGGATAGCTTATGCTTTAGTATAACTTTAGTTAAGAATAACTCTGCGAAATATCATTATAAGTCCATAATTTTTTTTTGTTAGTTGTTATCATACTAAACTTGGTCTGCGAACATAGTCACCTGTTTAAATCTGTTATCATGTGTTTTATAATACTTTATAAATTAGCTGCACTATAATGTACTTACCTGTACTTTCGTGTTTAAAAATCAGAAACTTTTAGAGCACAGTAATACGAAATTTAAAAAAAGTAGATTTTTTATCCAGCCAAAACAAGTCGGGTCTGAAAGGATTCAAGGGTTATTAGCTCATTATCAGAAACCAATATCTTTTATTTCAAATTTAAATTGTTACTTCCAATTGAATCACTATTATATACTATTATATTAATACAGTTTTCAAATTACAATGAGTTTCTTAATATGTTATACATTGTAAAGCAGAATAAAATATTTAATAATATTTAATGATGTCGCTTCTTTTTTTTAATTACAGCACCATACCAGTTGGCTTTTAATGCAAATATATCATCAACTTGAGCATAAAATCCTATCCTATATTTTCCTCCTGGTATATGGGGAGGAAATTTTTCTTGTTGTATTACCCAACTGTTCACATAATAAAGTCCCTACGAAACAATAATAGAAAGTAGCTAAGTAACTAAAACAAAATATAACAATATCAAGAAGAACTGATGATGGATTTGCTTAAGTACGGAACATGTAGTTTTGCAAAAAAAAGGTTCTTTCGAGAAAAAAATTTTTCTTGCTAATATTAATAATATAGCAATAATACGAGTACTGAAATGTTCTTGGTTTAAAAATAATTATTACCTACAGAAAAATTTTAATTTACTTATTGCACTTAATTTTTATGTAGCTCAGTATACATGAGTTTTTTATAAGGCGAAACAAAGATGAAATTTTGTATGATAGATTACATTATTTATTAAGTTCAAAAATTTTATTAATTGTACGTAGGAAGAGTACGATAACCCGGTCCCGGAACTCAACAACTTAACAACTAATGAAATTATGGTAGATGGGGGGGGACATTAATTACAAATACTAAAACAATTTTATGTTAATATTTAATAAAAATGTTAGGGACCCTTTAGGGCTTCGTTCCGGTGCGCCTATGTAATAACCGTTTTTATCCTAAATTTTCCTGTGCAATAACAAAAATTGGTACTTGAAGAAGGTTTGATATGCTTCATCTTTCGTTTCCATTGAAGATGGACGTACAAATTAGGAAGACGTATATTTCTAGCAATTATAATGGGATGTGATGTGAATGGTTTCGGTCAATCAATGCAATCTCCGATGCTACAGATTGATGACTCAATTATTGGGTAATGAGTTTATTATTCTAACCATGTTATTAAACAGAAAGTGTAAAGTGGATCATGGAATCTTGTAATATAAGGAAAGGTGCAAATAATAAGTTTTATTTTAATGCCGTTGTGAGACATTTTATTATTGAATGAAAGGATTTGCATTTATAATTTATTGAAGTGTAGACTGTAATGTTTAAAAACATATGTTAAAAACTTTTCAAACTCAAATGAACACAAAATATGTAAAATAGTTAAACGCCAGAAAAAAAACTAATAAATGATTTGTTGCATTATTTTTAAAATCATTGAATGTTAATTATATCAAACATAAATCAAACTAAAAACATGTTTTTAAACATTACAGTACATCACAGTTGTAGGTTGAGACTATGTATATAAAACTGATGGAAAATCGTTTAAGAGTCCATGTGCACATAGGGAATGCAATACCGGACCAAAATTGAAATACCGGTATTCGGTATTAATTTGTATATAATACCGGAATACCGGTATTAATACCGGTATTTTAAAAAAATAAAAATTCAACTAAAGGATCAAAAATACATGACAAAATAAATATTTTATTATTTCAAATTTTCAAAATATGATCGCAAAAAACACAAAGCATCAATTGTTTCATTATTTAGTCGGGAGCGTACCTTAGTGCAAAAATTTCTTGCCACAGAAAATGATCTTTGCGATTCTACACTGGTAAGTGTTAAAAGATAACATACACCATTTCTAAGTACTTCCCTTGAACTCGTTCGTCTTCATATAGTCCCATTTCTTGTTTAATAAGCTTTCTTATATCTGTTTGTGACTGAGACTATGACCCAAATTCCTTATGCACTGCTGTTTTACTGTTTATTGCAGACTGCAATTTTTGTTCCATTAATTGGATGTTGTCTTCACTTTGTTCATTTTCGTCTACATTACTACTTTCAACTTCTAAATCTATAGACTCGAGCGATTCAACCTCACCGTCACCATCAAGTTCAAGTTTCTGAACCATGGAGAAAATTAATTTTGCCATATAAACTTTGATTATTTACGAATTTTCTCTTAAAATTTTTTCAATATACTCTTTTGGATTATGCAAGTATCTTAAATGAAATTCTAAATCTGTTTCCCATTTCTTAGTGCGAAATCCTATATACAATTTTATCCATTCATAATAATCCGAATTTTTGTTAAGTAGATAATTCCAAATACCAATATTAATACCAATACTAAATAATAATATTAATCAATTTATTACAAATTAATTAAATACCGAAATACCGGTATTACATATGCAAAAATACCGCTTTTTCGGTATGGCAAAATAGCCAAAAAATACCGGTATTCGGTATACCGGTATACCGGTATTGCATTCCCTATAGTGCACACACTGACGTCAGTAGTGATGACCCTCCAGGATTTTTTAGAAACGCCTTATGGAATACGCCTAATAAAGTAATTGTATCTAATAAAGTAAATAATGTAAATAGTATCATAATCTATACGAATAAGTATAGATACCTACATAGTAGTATATTACGAATATTAAACAAAATATAAAGCAAATACCTATTAAAATAATAGAATTTTAACTATAAAGATAAGAGTACATAACGTAGAAAATTATAATTTATTTAAAAAACAATGAAAATACACTAATTTAACACTTTTGACAAGGTAGGACTAAGAATGTTTGAAAATGAAAAAATATTATTACACTGAAAAATATCGTCACCAAATCTTAACGGAATCTGTTAAAGATTTAAAGATTGGTGTGTATAGTAGCCGTCACGTCATAATTCTAATTTCGGAGAGATGACATGATATTTTATTTCTTTCTTTGTTACACTAGGATGTCCGTTATTTCTTAAGTTGTTTTTTTTTATGCCGCCCCATGAATTTTTAGTTTTTGCCACAAAAAACAATATCCAACCCAAAAAAACTCTTAATTTTCTAATTAAACCTTGCCGAAATCATGTTATAATTCCCATTTAAATAACATTTTTTGGACTTTTTGCATTTAATTAAAGACATGATTTGTTTTTTTCGGTTGGATATCTTTTTCTGGGGCAAAAACTGAAAATGCATGGGGCGGCAGTAAAAAAACACAACTAAGGAAATAACGGACACCCTATTGTTACACATAATTATCGTTTATATTTGTTAATGCAAATAATTAGTTTTTAAATGAAATAATCAAAATTTAAATATTAATTTTGAAGCCATCAGAGGAAAGGGAGAATTTTTAATACGGAATGTATAAACAGGTTTCGTAAGTGGAACAAATCTCTGTTTCCCCTGACTTTTTCCCTAATTTTCTTTCTGGAATATAGAGAAGATGTGTTCATTTTCTACTGCATTAAGGCTCATACGATTAACATTTATTTATTAACTTTTATTGCTATGGTTATGCGCATGTATACACTGTCAAAAGTCAAAACTGTCAAAAGTTTAGCCAATGAAATCATATATATAAAGCTGCTTGGCTTCACTGACTCACTCACTGATTCATCATTTCGAGTGAAAATGTTTGACCTGTTCTGGATGTCGTGGAAAACTGAAATTTTGGCAGGGGATAGGTTTTGTTGCACAACCACCCAGAAAAATCGAAAAAGCTCAAAAAGTCACCCCCGAACCCTTCTACGAGGGTTTAAAGGGTTTTGCTAAATGCGGTTGCATCGCCGTTATTTGGCGTCGGATTTTGATTATCTAAGAAGTTTTGAAATCTTCGTGACGGTGGCTTTCGATTTGTTGAAAAAAAATTTCAAAATTTTTGACCTTTAAACTATCTATTTTGCTTCGAATGTTTTAAAACTTTTTTTAACCGCGCCGCAGCTAATCGGTGTCGGACGGAAAAATGGAAAAAACTGTTGGAAAGGAAAAGTTGAACTGAATAAAAAAGATATCTTTCAATTTTTGCGTAAATTTGATAGTTTACGAGCAAATGTAAAATTAATTTTTAATTAAAATGCAATTTGCAATTATATTGACGTTCGGGAAGACTCGGAAAAAAATTTACAGGTGTGATGTGTCAATACAACAAACGATAACTTTCGAGTTCGTTTACCAAATTAAAATAATTAATCTGAAAAATATATATTTTCCTCAAGTAACATTATCTACATTATACGAAAAAATTTTTTGAATATTTTTTAAAGACTCAAATGAGCAGGTTCTGATATTACAAAAATTTAGTTTCACAATCTTGCAGTATTAACTGTAAATCAAAGTGCAAGTTTTAAACGTAAACAAATATGCTTTCGAAAAAGTTCTCTTAAGCTTTTGTACTTTTTCTAGGATTCTCAGCAAAATAAATTTAAAAATTAAAAAAAACCAAGGCAGATAGATGCCTTCAGATTTATTTAAAATAATTGAATTCGCATTTTACGGCTTTGCTGTTTAATATACGAAAAAAGTCAATAATATCAATATTATAGGAAATTGCCATGCGCTTACATACTTTTTTTGATATCGAAAATCGGCTGATAAATAAGGTCGCTACTGCCGAATTGAAAATATTTCAAATTTTGACTTTCTTACGGCCGTAGAGCTTAAACTGTTGAAATTTTCGAAAATGTTTTGAGGTCATCGTGAGGTCCTTGCGGATGGCTAAATTTTGTTTCTCCCGAAATTTTTCAAAAACGTTTCCTTACACCGACTAAGCAACAAAATCTCGAATGACAAAGAATTTCGTTTCAAATTCTTGCAATTTTTGCAAAAACCAAAAGTGTGAATTTTAACAGTGAAGGGGCGGTTTTTTTGGAAAATGTTTAATCTGATTTTCGTTTTATTTTCACGTATATTATCGACGTGAAATTAAAAAAGATTGAATTTTTAAAATTTAAGAAAAATCGTTTGACACCGAAACGGATGAACGCCTCGAGAAGAACTTGGCGGTAATTGTCAATGGCCTAGAAAGATGTTCGCAGTTGACGATAACAATTTAACGTCTAAAATTTTAACTTAGTCCTTCTTCGTGAGGGTGGGACCCAAATAAAGCTAAAATGAGTGTATATTTTTTTAAATTTGATTCTTCGAAGACAAATTTTTCGGCTAATTCAAAATAAATTTATAAAAAAATTTTGAACCAAAATCCTTCCAAGTATCGAGTCCATTCGTTTATGTCGTTAAATTTGCAAATTTTCGAAAAAATAATTTTCAGAAGAAAAACCAAGGCATACCCCTATAAAATTATTTTTTGAAATTTCGATTTGGTTTTACGGCCTTACCGCTATAGATGGGAAAAAATAGTAATATATCAATATTGTGGCAATCTAAATTACCCACTCGATCCCGCTTTGAAATTGAAAATCGGTTAACAAATCAAGCCGCAACGGCGGAAATAAGAAAATTGCAAATTTTGAATGTTTTACGCCGATTTCGCGCAAACTGTTGACATTTTCGAAAATGTTTTGCGACCATCGTGAGGTCCTTGCGGATGGCTAAAATTTTGTTCCTCACGAAATTTTTCAAAAACCTTTCCTTACACCGACTAAGCAACGAAATCTCGAATGACAAAGAATTTCTTTTCAAATCCTTGCCATTTTTGCTGTAAACCAAAAATTTGAGATTTAATGATGAAGGGGTGGTTTTTTGGAAAAATGTCAAATATACTTTTCGTTTCCTTTTCACGAATATTATCGACGTGAAAGTAAAAAAAATTGAATTTTGAAAATTTAAGAAAAATCGTTCGACACCAAAGCGGGCGGACGCCTCGAAAAAAACTTGGCGGTTATTGTCAATGGCCGAGATAGATGTGCGCAATTGTCGATAACAATTTAACGTCTAAAATTTTAACTTTTTCCTGCTTCGTTAGCTTGGGACTCAAATAAAAGTAAAATTTGCGTATATTTTTGAAATTTGATTCCTCGCAACAAAATTTTTCGGCAAATTCAAAATAAATTTATAAAAAAAATTTGAACCAAAATCCTTCCAAGTATCGAGTGCATTCGTTTATGACGTTAAATTTGCAAATTTTCGAAAAAAAATTTTCAGAGGAGAAACCAAGGCAAACCCCCTTTAAAATTCTTTTTCAAAATTTCGATTTGGTTTTGCGGCCTTACCGCTATAGATGAGAAAAAATAGTAATATATCAATATTGTGGCAATCCAAATTACCCACTAGATCCCGCTTTGAAATTTAAAATCGGTTAACAAATAAAGCCGCAACTGCGGAAATTAAAAAATTGCAAATATTGACTTTGTTTCGCCGATTGGACGTAAACTGTCGAAATATTTGAAAATGTTTTGCGACTACCGATCGAACCTTACTAATGGCTTTACTTTTTTTCCTCACGAATTTTTTTAAAAACGCATTCTTACATCTGCCAAACGACAAAATGTCTAATCAGGAAAATTTTCCTCTCAAATCTTAAATATAAAAATGTTTAAATGTAATAATCAAGTGGCTAATGTTTTGCCGGCTCGCTTCGGTACGATCGCTCCTCGTGCACCACTAGAGGATTATCAACTACAGATTTGCGGCCGCAGGCCGCTAAGCGGCCGTAGGCCGCCATGAGCCCGACAGGGCGAACTAGCCGAAAAAAATCGGCCGTTAGGCCGATTTTTATTGGCTAGTATTCTTATATAGCTATCGTTACTGTTCCCTTTCTGGTTTATTGTGAACCGACGATTCATTTCGTTCCCGTTCCCGTTCTCGTTACTGTTACAGACTAATTGTGTATGAGCCCTTAATGATCGTTCAACACAAAAAATTATTCTTTATAGAAATACTGAATTTGCGGTTCAATTCAATTGGACAAACTCACCATTCTCACCATTACACATAGAATTAAATACAACACAGAAATTTTCAATCGTTATTAAATTATTTAAATACTGATAACTGACAGATTTATTATTAAATTTTCGGAACGTATGTCATTTTTTACAAGCCATTTAACAAATGTTTACAAAAAAAAAAATTTAAGATTTCAGTTAATATTTTATGTAATTTTCTTGCTTTTAGATTTAGCTCAATTGTTTTCTCACCAATCCGTGTATATTAAAAGCTCTAATAAGACATAAAATTTTAAGACAATCGCTTCAACATTTCCGGAGATAAGATGACATTTTCATTTTTTTAATTTATTTTATTGTGGTAGCCCTGGCAAAGATTTCTCTGTCAAAACCTTATTTTCACTACTAGAGCCCACCAGACATACGTCGCAAAAGTTTGATTGTCATCGGCGCAGAAATGCAAAAGAAAATCGAGAGACAAAAACTTTTTTCAAGATTTCCCAAAAAAGGTAATCTTTTTTTCATGTTGAATTCCTGATTTTTATCAAATAGTAATAGTATCAAACAGCTTGTAATTTTTGACAGATGACAGATAGAAATTTAATTTCACATATCCTTGCTAAAGCTTTTCAAGGTCTTGAAAACACAAGACAAAAACGTTTTTAAAAATCTTGTGTTATTTTCTTGTAGTGGCACTCCTGATTGACAGATCGTGACGATATCCTTATTTTTACTTTTCTACTGTAAACTCTACTACCATACCAAATTTGGTCGTGATTGGTCGGACGGTTCAGCAATAAAGCAAGAGACAAAATCTAACGACAGACCGTCTGACAGACGGTATTTTTTGCAAATCTTTACGTTTCTGAACAGGGTGTTCTCGAAAATGTAAAAAAAAATTTGAAAAAAAAAATTTTTTTGGTTGGAGGTAAAACATTAAAAATTTAAAAATAAAAAGAATAATGTAGTGCAGCATAACGCATAAGGCCCTATTTCACAGTTGTTTCCGATCTTTCCGCCAGAGAGAACTACCTCGTGAAGATTTAAATGCACTTTTTTAAAATAGTTTTAGAAATGTTAATATCTTATATATTCATATTTTTTGAAATAAATTTTCATATAAACTATTTGTATATATGTGGAAAGTCATTATTTTACAGTTCCTTAGAAAGGTTAGTTATTAAAATAAATTTAAAAATTTTTTTTTTTTCAATTCTTAATAACTTTCCATAAAACTGATTTTTTTTCAACTGGTTACTTCAATCTGCATTAAATTCTATGCATAAATAGTATTTTCGTTAAAAGTTAGGTGTACAGTCCTCTTAATTGCATTTATTTTATTGTATAAACAAAGTTTCAAAAAAAACTTAAGAATTTCTGAGATTTGCGAGATTAATCGCAGAATTAATTATAGTTTTTTTTGAGAAAATAAAAAATGGTAAACTTTGAAAACATAATAGTTCTTCTCAAAAAAGGCAAAAATTTAATGGTGTTTATCATCTTAAAAATTTTTTGTATTTTTTTCTGAAAAGTTCATTAAAAACAAAAATTTGCAATACGGTGCGGACCCTAAAGGTCAATTTTTGAAAAAGTTATAGTTATTAATCGAAAAGCCATTGTTTGGAAAACTTCATAACTTTATTTTGTGTTGGGTAAAAAAATTTCAAAAAATTCTGAGAATCATTTTCCATATAGTAGAAAAAGATGAAAAACTTGCAGCTAAATCGAAAAGGGTCGGAGTCAAAAGTGGTCGATTTGGTATGGAATACCCTAATATTATTCTTACCTTTTTAACAGGACAACCTTTAAAATTTGAACGCTTAATTGCATCTTGTATTCCAAAAGGAGTTTTCTCACCAACATTAATATATTCTTCGCATATATCTATAGTCATATCAGGAAATGGAAATGTACGGTAAGCTTTCTGTACATACTTGAAAAGACTTATACTAATCTACAACAATTAAAAGTAGTTTGCATTTAAAAGTAAAATTGATAATAAATAGATTTTACTCCATCCGCAACCGTCAATAAAAATTAAGTTTGCATAATTAATAAGCAAAAAAGGAAAAGAACTCAAAATAAAAAATTTTAAGTAAATTTGTGGTTTTTAGTATGTATTAATTGTAAGTTTCCTTTCTTTGTCGCATTATACATCAGTATTATTATTATCATCATTATTATTTATTACTAAATACTAAAGGATATTACTGTAATACTATTATTAGATAATACTATAGAATATTATCCTATAAAGGTATGAGGAGCTGGAACACGTTCTTAACACTTTAAGATAAAAGCTTTTATGATAATGTGGCTGAAAGCAGAAAATTTTCTTTCATATAATGTGAGTGTATCTTCTTTAGCAAAGGTACTAAATAGTTTTTATTTGGTTGAAAAATAATTGTATCATCAATCATAAGCATTCCCTTCATTTTCTCATAAATTACTTTTTTATCAATTTTGCCAATCATCAATTATTTACATTAATAGAAAAGGGCGGGTAAGCTCAATAAGACAGGTCTGTCCATTTAATGGTAAAAGAGTTCACTACCAAAGCTTCTGGGTGTTTTCGCAACTAAACATACTTTTGACATTAGGATTAGACCCAATGACAATAAGTCAATGTGAGGAGAAGTAAATTTACGTCTCTGAATGCGAAACCACCTACATAGTTTATATTTAGTTTCTCTTTCCACTTATCTTGATTCAAAATTTGCCTCCTTATTATTTTTAGAAAATATCAAAATTCAAAAATAAGTATCTGCCTACTTTTACACCATTCCCAAGTATTTTTAGAAAGTTCCAAAAGTTGTGTATATATTCACCATTACAATAATCTCCAAAAACCTCTCTTTGAGGAAAACAAAAAAACAAACAGAACGAGCTAAACAAAAAACGAAAATTATGGCCTGCATTTTTTTTTCAATTACTCCATTACCTTCCAGAAAGACAACAGAAAGTTATTTTTCTTCCGGTAGTCGAAAATGAACCATTTATTAATTTGTGCGCGTGTTTTACGCTTCATTAATAATTCTAAAAATTGTAAAAAGTTTCTCTTATTGCTTGCGAACTAAATCAAGCTATAAAATATCATGTAAAAATTTCTCCACAAGGAAGCTTAAAAACAGAATTAACACAGCCCGTTAAAATAAAATCACGAAATAAATCTTCGAATCTTAAAAAAATTAATCCATTTTTAGATTTTGAATAAATTAATCGAGTCTAACTAAGGAAATAACAACAATTGTCGTCACATCCTTCCGATTTTGAACTTTTACCTCAGCTCACTTTCTAATAGGAAGAAGTTTTACATCTCTACCTGATCCAAACCAACTGGAAGTGACGAAAAATAAGCTTTGTACATTTCAAAAACTTCAAAAAATAAATCAAATATTTAGGCAGCGTTGGACGCCCGAATTCTAACAAGAACTTTAACATCGGGTAAAATGGAAAACCCATCTACAAAATCTGAAGATCAACAGCTTGGTTATATTCAAGAACGACCTATCTCCTTGTCTATATTGGAAACTGGGGAAAACTATCCGCACATCAACTGGAATTACGAAAAGGACATCTTCCAAAATTTTAGCACTTCCATTAAAGAATGTGATAGTGTAGTGTGGTAAACAAACGAAATCCTTCAATTTTTTTAAAATTTTTTTTTACTTACAATAATTTTACTAAGTTTTTTTTCTACATAGCAAAAATCCAATAACTTTATTCGGATTTTTCGATAGGCACCATCAGAAACCACCGCAATTTATCAATATATTGTTTAATTATTTTTTTTGTCATCTATAGCATGTTATGAATGCTTTTTAAAGCTATTTCGTACATTTAAAAATTTTGTTTAGTTTTTAGTGCCAAACACCTATATGGGCGAATATTACGAATATTACAGTAATAACCCACAATTTAAAACCTGGGGTTGGAAAGGGAAACAAGAAATCGTACAATTAACGTTGCAATTTACAATTTAGCACCAATAATTGCAGATTTTAGTAAAATATTATATAAAAGGAATTCTTAATTTAAACGAATAATTAAATTAATTTAATAAAAAGAAAATTGGTGAAAATAAAATATTGTGTTTATAAATTTTGGATTGTAGGACGTCATTAACAATTTAAAACTTTTTCCTACGGTTTCGTAGTCATGAAAAGATTACGAAATACTGATGTAACGTTAGATGGAACTTCTCAATTTGAATTAAAACAGCACATTTCATTTCTTAAATTACTAATACTTAAATCATATAAAAATTGTTCTTACTAGTATATTTTTGCGAACTCCTGGTTTAAGAAATACTGTCATATTAATTGCTTTCTGTTTCAAGGTATTGTTATACTTAAATACCTTAAATTCTGAATTTGAAAGTATAGATTTATTAAACTCAGTAATTTCCAATCTATCTTGCTCAATATCGTAATCATCTTGGTGATATTGCTGAAAATTAATATTTTTAAAAGTTTAAAAAATTTTCAGGAATGCATTAATCTTACAGAGACACAGAAGTTTCTTAATAACAGAATTAACGCTACGTGAATGTAACACATCAGCATATTTGAACAGCACTTTTAATGTCGTGGTTCTCAACGTAAATACATAATTTCCTGTAAAATTAGTTGCATTTATACTTGCACTAAAAAATTATTGTAGTAATTATCTTGATCGATTTTTAAGCATCCATTTAGATACATCAGAGATATAACTGATAGCATGCATGCATCCGTGGTATTGTTTTGTTTCTACTCTACTCTTCAAATGCGATAACGATAACGATATTCCAAACAAAAACAATATAATTTTATCCGGAAATCGTTATCGAAACAACATTTCCCTGCTTATGTATGAGAAGGGAAAATTTTACATATAAAATAGCATGCATAAATTAGTGGGAGGAGCCAATGTAATTTAATTTAATTAATTCATTTTACGGTGGAGCCGTGAAGTTCCGCGGTTGCATTAGCCAAAACTGAGCCTACGCTATTCTCCGCTCCATTTTGGCTGGCTCTTAACTCGCTAAAAACATCCCTGAACTCAATCCACCTCAACGGGGAAGACCGATTTCGACCGGGAAGCCTGCACTCGGTGAGGTACAGCGTGCAAGTGACGACTATCACTAAGACTATATCAGAGTACACGTACTATCAACAGAAAATCCCGTAACTTGCAATTTCTATTTAATCCCTTGTTAAACATAATGGAAAATTTTGATTTTCAAATACCGTTTTCTCGAAAACTAATGGATAATCCACTAAAAAATGGTTTTAATATACTTAAAAAATTTGTCCTCTTTCATGAGAGATATTGTAAATCACACATCACATTCTCACAACAATTTTACGGTTTCTTTTTTGCGGAAAAAAAATTACGTTATATTTGCCGAGACTCCCCCTCATCCCCACGTGAGATTGGGTGAGATACTAAACGTGCGGTTTAGTAACCGTTTAATAGTAACCGTTTAGTAACGGTTTAATAAAAACTCTTCCAGAAAAGATAAGCAGCCAGGAATATTAAAATTTATCACTGCTTCCAAAGTACCACCAAGCCTTCCCAAAGAATCTGCTAATAATTTTGAAAATAATAATTTAAAATTTTTTAAACTCCTTAAGGGTCGCAAACCTTGGTAATGATCTTCACCCCAATTTGACCAATTACTCTCTGCTATTTAATGATCTCACCAACAATAACACTTTTAATGCTAAGGTTGCAGTCAGTAAAGTATAATGTTATCAAGAAGATAGTCAAGAAGAAGTAAAAAATATAACTGAATTACCAAATATTACAATAATTATAAGCAATGAAATAGTAAATAGTTCCGAGGTTGGTTCTAAACTTAGGTTGATTTACTAGTCTACTGGAATAAGACGAAAAAAGTGGCTTTGAGGCAAATTTTTAGTAAAGCATAGTGACCTATGAAAACTTGTAGGTTTTAACATTTGAAAACTTTCTGTCACAACCTGCAGTGGGGGTGGGGATATGACGTAATTTTTACATATTGTCACTTTATAAAATGCTTGGGGTTAATTGTTTAATTAGAGATGAAATTATTTGCAAAGGTTTTAAATTTGAAAAATGTTGTTTCATATTTATTTATGAATTTGTAATTTGCCGCGAAACTTTATTTTCGATGAGTTGATTGCAGGGAGGGGAGATTAGATTTTTGAAAGATGGCGAACTTTATTTTTTGAAAGAAATTAAAATTTAGTAGATTGTGGAAAAATAAAAAGTAATTTTAAAAAATTAAAGGGTTGATTAATTTAAATAAAGTGTGATTGGTTGTTCGAAGATAAGTGATAATATTTGAGCAAGGTAGGACTTTGAATTTACTAAAGTGAAAATTGGTGGACAATAAACTACAGCAGGTCGCGTATTTTTATTTGTGAACAAAGAAAAATTTAAAAACTTTTAATAACGAATGATTTTGCTTAATAATTGAAATTAAAATTAAAATTTACTTTAAAAACTTGTGAACGTAAAAAAAACATTGCAATATATATCAATTTTTGCCTCTTTTATGCGTTTTTCGCATTTTAAATGAAAAAAATCGGATGTGGCCATCACATAACTTTCCGAATATTATTATTTATCCGGGGTGTAACGTTATACGGATAACTTCTTCTACGGATAAATTCTCCTAAATTATTGTCTTTGTTTTAAGAAAAAATAAAACTTTTCAGTTTGAAAAAACAAAAAAATGTACTACTTTTATTTTGTTTTCGCGCATCCTTTTATAACTTTTCCCAAAATTTCATATTTTTGAGTTGGCCATGCAATTCGAAAATTTTAAAGTGAATGGATTTTAACCAAATTTTACATATATCTTCCTTATTCATCCATATGCATGTACAATAAATCTTAATCCATAATATTTATGCATTCTCTCACAATAAATTAATTTTCATTTATAAAATTTCATAAAATGTTTTCTACAGAAATTTTTCTGAATTTTCCACCTTGAAGCTTCTTTCTAGTCTCGAAAATTCGGGCTTTTAATTCCCCTTCTTTTGGTATATGGTAGAGTCCTGTAGCATTTTCCTACCTCTTACAAACTTTAAAAAACTATTTGACTTTTTTGACAGTTGAACTTTATTTTGTGAATTATCTGAATTTTTATTTAAATTTTAATATTTGGGGTTTTCAACCGGATCATTTCTCTTCAGGAGGTCTCAAATTATCTTTTTTTTAGATATTTATATAATTATGAAGAAATTTTAGAAAAAAAATTAAAATAAACAAAAATTTAATTTTTTTTTTATTTTAGAAAAAATTTTATAACACAAAAGTTGTAGGTAATTTGATATGGATAATTTTTGTCTTAATAAACTTTTACCTATTTCATTGCGTTTCGGAGTTATAATGGATTATGTTTTATCGCTTCAAGTAAACCCCCCGTTCCCCCCATACGATTTTATCCATTTTCAATAGGCTTCGTGCCACAACAGATAAAAACTTAAATTTAAAATTTGGAGTGATTTTGTTATTTCGTTTGGTTGCTATCGTGTTCACAGACATACATACACACACACACACACCCATACATGTCCATGCATCTTTGTGGCAGCCCGACCTATACACCCAATTGTGGCGATTTCGTTGTTGGTCACTGTGCGCATAGCACATAAAATTACAATTTATTTGCGCTAGGAGGCGCTCGTTTACTCTCCGTATTTTCGAAGATAAAAATACAGACTATAAGCAAGCATGTGGCATCCGTTGCCACATCAAATGCATTTATCTGAAAATGTGTATAGGGTTCCACAAGCAATGTATTTGCTGTGTACAGTGTGTGTTTAGGATGCCACATTTAGTTCCCCGTTTCTCTCAGCAGGGAGCGCGCCATTAGAAGCGTATATAATATATACAACCAACGATACAAAGTTTCTGAGCTCAATACACATGTACCAAATTTTGCTTCAATAACGTTATATCATTAAGGTTATTTATAAAATGAATTAGCCGGAATTAGCTGAGATGTTTTATTAAATAAAAGTATAATAGCAATCTTTTGCATTTTTGATTTAAAACTTTAAATTGAATTAAAATTTTAGAATCATTTAATAAGTTACATGCAATACTATTTCCATCAGTCTGAAACCAATCAAATTCTTTTTTGCAACAAATTTTACTAGGAGGTGAGGACACCTAATTATTGAATTTAAAATTTTCAATTCAAAAAATAATAACACCCGAATAAAACTTATTGTGAATTTATTTTAGTGGAAGTCTTTTTTAGTGGAAAATATTCGAGCTTTCATAATCATTTATGTGTATTCTGCCAATTTTTAAAATTGACTGAATGTTTATTAAAATTAACATTGAATAAAGCAAACTTTTGAAATTTTCATTTAGCTCCGAGCCACATACGTTCTGAATATTTCGTCGGCATACAAGCAAAAGTGAGCAACTGCATAAATGGCGAAAATAAGATGCTCGACTAATTGAGTTGAATAACGATATAATAATAAAAAAATAATTAAAATTTTAATATAATAAACTATATTAATTGTATTATGACTAAAATTATTGAAATTTGGCATTAACTGTCTTATTTTATAAGCGATATTCAACCTAAAAGTTGCTCTCCTGTAAAACTTGAGTTTTGCAGTTGGTCACTTTTGCTTGTATGCCGATGATTAATTAAAAAAAAGATCTTTTAAATTTTTCTTTTAGCTCCGAGCCACATACGTTTGGTGCCGCTGTTTAAATTTGATTTTAATATTCAATTAGATCACCAGATGATAAAAAAAATTAGCGATGTGTAAAGGCATTAAAAGTTTATCTAATCGTTGAAACATGAAAACCAATGCTGTTGAAAAATTTAATTTAAACTTAAATAAAATAAAAAACAGAATCAATGTTAAGCAATTCACTTCACGCTAAAGTTTATTCATAAACTTTTATTTTTCAAAACTGACATCCAATGATTTTTTTTCACCTTTCGATTAAATCTATAATTATCTTATAAATTTAAAAAATTGTATCCTTGACTAATTATGATAAGCTTTGTGGTAACTACTATAAAATTTGAGAGAGAAATGACTCTCTCACTCGCAGACGATTTGAAATCGTACGTACAATCGTTGTACTATCCGGTGCATTTTTCCTTTTCTATTTTTAGACACGATATTAGAAAAATTGGAAAATTGTTTTACCAAAATAAAAATTGTAAGCTTAAAAATACTATACCTACCTACCATTTATACCTACAATTTCTATTGAAACATGAAAATAAATGCTTAAAAATTGAAACAATTGTTATAAATAAATGTGTATTTTCAAAATTGACGTCCAAGGATTTTTTTTCACCCTTCGATTAATTCTAAGTATAATTTTTATCTTATAAATTTAAAAAATTGTAACCTTGACTAATAAATTATTATAAGCTAACGTAACTCGAATTCAAAACTTTCCAGTGTATTGTATGCTTTTCTATTTTTTTATTAACCGACTACAAAATAAGGAGGAGATTTTCAATTCGTCTGAAAATTTTGATGTATGTTCAGCGATAATTCGTTACCACGTTGTCCGATTTCAATGATTCTTTTTTTGTTAAAAAATGGGTAACACAGGGGTTGTCCGATATAAATTTGGTCACGATCAAAAACAAAAATTAGCAAATTTGATTAAACGCATAGGCTGCAGAATATTCATTTACATGATAATACTTTATAAATAGGTACCATTACCACGCATCTCATGCTAGATGTAATGTGAGCTGTTTTACAATAAACAAGTTTGATAATAAGTGAATACTTTAGGTCAGATAATAAAAAATTTGTTTATTTTTTATTTTATGGAACCCCATATAAATGACGAGCTTTTTTTTAAGCTTTTTTGCATGTTTTTAAGAAACAATTGAAGGTGACGACTGCGGAACTGGATAATATTTGTAACCCTAGTATTACTTAATTTTAATACATAATATTAAATAATTTTTGCGTAACCACGACGACTCACGGTGATGTAGATTTGAAAAAACTGGGATATTATCAATTTATTGAAACTTCGAATATTGCAATATGAATATTGAGAAGCAGAAAAGAAGGCTCTTATGGGAGTTTTATTTAAATGTGAGGCCCCAGGTGCAGCCTGATTTGGAGCCCCCCCCCCCCCCCCTATGACCCCAACAAGAATGGGATGGTTCACTAAAATGATAATGAAAATGAAAAATTATACCTTTTTTATTTTTGGAATCAACAAAAACATAAACCCATAAAAATATAAACATAAATTAAAAAAATTCTCGTGTAATCAATTCACAGTTAAATTCTGCGTAGTGCTCGTTTAAAGTGGAACTTTTCTTGCCTTCATTCTTGCGAACTGCAATAATAATAGATTCATAATCTTAACAATTGCACTTCATTTTCTATAAACATGAGTGACAAGCTACTCAAATACGTAATTGACTTAAATAATTCTTAAGCCGTTAACCATAACACCGAGGGCCGTAATACCGATTTTTTTTGTTTCCAGATTTTCACGGAAATATCCATTTTGACTTTCCTTGAATCCATTTTGACTATTTTTTTAACTTTTAATTTATTGATGTTAGTCGTTGAACTATAGACAGGTCCGATGATGGGGGGCGAGAGTCGATGGAAATTTCATCTGGACCCGGAGTTTCTGATGTGGATCGGAAACAAATTTTTTATTATCTGACCTAATCTGACTTTATTAGTCAAGGTTACAATTTTTTTAATTTATAAGATAAAAATTATACTTAGAATTAATCGAAGGGTGAAAAAAAATCCTTGGACGTCAATTTTGAAAATACACATTTATTTATAACAATTGTTTCAATTTTTAAGCATTTATTTTCATGTTTCAATAGAAATTGTAGGTATAAATGGTAGGTAGGTATAGTATTTTTAAGCTTACAATTTTTATTTTTGAAAAACAATTTTCTAATTTTTCTAATATCATGTCTAAAAATAGAAAAAGAAAAATGCACCGGATAGCACAACGATTGTACGTACAATATGATCGCAGACGATCATATTTTGTAGTAGTTACCACATAAAGCTTATCATAATTAGTCAAGGATACAATTTTTTAAATTTATAAGATCAAAAATTATAGAATCAATCGAAGGGTGAAAAAAAGTCAATTTTAAAAACAATAGTTTATGAATAAACTTTAGCGTGAGTAAATTGCCTAAAACATTGATTCTGTTTTTTATTTTATTTAAGTACAAATTAAATTTTTCAACAGCATTGGTTTTCATGTTTCACTGATTAGATAAACTTTTAATGTCTTTACATCGCTAATTTTTTTTATTATCTGGTGATCTAATTGAATATTAAAATCAAATTTAAATAGCGGCACCAAACGTATGTAGTTCGGAGCTAAAAGAAAAATTTAAAAGTTCTTTTTATTCAATGTTAATTTTAATATTCAGAACGTATGTGGCTCGGAGCTAAATGAAAATTTAAAAAATTTTATTCAATGTTAATTTTAATAAACATTCAGTCAATGTTAAAAATTGGCAGAATACATATAGGGGAGAGGCTTGCAGGTTGCCACTGCTTGCAGGTTGCCACCCTAGCCGGATTTTGACATTTTAACATTGTCATCCCCTAAATTTCGATGGAGATCGAATACAAACGAGTAGTTGTCGCTTTTAATGTAATTGTGATGCACTCAAACACAATAACAGGGTGTTTGCTAAACAAAATGTGAAATTTTATTTGTAAAAAAATGAAAAATTAAAATTGTGTTTTTCTTCTGTGCCCATAAATTGAACATTTTCAACGAAAATTTAAGGGAAATATTTTTGCTGTGTTGCTTTTTCATTCAATTTTTATTATTCTTAAATAATTCTAAACATATCATGAGTTGGAAGTTTTTTTTCCTGTATATTCTAAAGTGGTGTAAAAATGCAGGTTGCCACCTTTTTTGGCTTGCAGGTTGCCACCCCTCTTATTTTAGATTGTGACGTATACTACAGTGACTGTTTAGGGACAGTGGCAACATAAGCACCTAAATCGGCACAGGACAGGTTCCCGCGCAAAGGGGGGGGAGGTTTAACCCCCCTATTGCATATTTTATGTACCTATTGACGTAAACGCTTCTTAAATATTTCAAAAATTAATATAAATAATTATTTACTAATAATTGATGCATTTTTTATATATTTTTAGATTTAAATGAAAAAAAAAATTAATTTTTTTTTCAATTTTAACTTTTTTTTTTCTTATCAATTTACTCTCATTTTTTTTTATTCACACCCACTAAGTGTAATTAATATAAATCATATGTTTTTACTTGAGTTTTTTTACATTTTCAACAATTTTTCAAGGGGTGGCAACCTGCAAGCCGAAATTTCAAGGTGTCGATTTTAGATACTTTTGAAAATTTGCTGTAAATTTTTAGTTTTTGAGAATTAAAATGATTTTATGCGCAGCATCGTGGCTTTATGCTTCCCCTTTCTTGTATATGTTATTATATCAACAATACGTTGATTGTATGACGAGTTATGACCAAAAGAGCTATGGGGTGGCAACCTGCAAGCCTTTCCCCTAAATGATTATAAAAGCTCGAATATTTTCCACTAAAAAAGACTTCATCTAAAATAAATTCACAATAAGTTTTATTCGGGTTTTATTATTTTTTGAATTGAAAATTTTAAATTCAAATATTAGGTAACTATTTTAAGTGTCCTCACCTCCTAGTAAAATTTGTTGCAAAAAAGAATTTGATTGGTTTCAGACTGATGGAAATAGTACTGCATGTAACTTATTAAATGATTCTAAAATTTTAATTCAATGTAAAGTTTTAAATCAAACATGCAAAAGAATGATATTACACTTTTATTTAATAAAACATGTCAGCTAATTCCGGCTAATTAATTTTATAAATAATCTTAATGATAAAGAGTTACTGAAGCGATGTTGCAAAATTTAGGACATGTGTATCGAGCTCAGAAACGTTGTATCGTTGGTTGTATATATTATATGTATACGCTTCTAACGGCGCGCTCCCTGTTGAGAGAAACGGGGAACTAAATGTGGCATCCTAAACACACACTGTACACAGCAAATACATTGCTTGTGGAACCCTAAACACATTTTTCGGGAGTTTCGGGTCTGTGTAAGCGGTTGAACAAACCAAAATATATATTTATAACATCATTCATATCAGCTATTAAAATACTTCCATTAGCTGTAGCGTTTAAGACACTATTATTTCTCAAAACAAATTCTAAAACTAAATAGTGTGTGTGACCAGAGGGCGCCACCATACCAAGTGACAAATGTAGTCACAATCTGGTTAAGAGTATCCAAGATACAGACCCAATTGTGGCGTACTACACACAAATTCAATTCCCGTCATAACTTCAACGGTAACGCCTCCTTTTAATTGGTATTTTACGACCTACTCTCATAGAAGCGCTAAGTTCAAATCGGAACACACTAAACAGCTATAATAGCCGAGTTATGACGAATTTTGCTGTGGCTTCCGAATGTATGTTGCCACAACTAAAGCGTACGCCACAATTGAGTTTAATGCACACACAGGTTGCCACAGTTAATGCCACACAAACACATACACACATACAGACATTTTTCAAAAATTGTAGAAATGGTTTAAGGGAACCTCAAAACATAAAAATTTTATGAAAAAATTGGGGGTCAATTTTTTTTTCAATTTCAGATTACAATACTTTCCTTACTAAGGAGTTCGGAAAGTAAATATGGCTTCCAGTGAAAAATAACAAGATAGCAAAGTTGTAGAGAATAAAATTTTCCATTAGCTAAATAGCTTAGTTTTTTTCCAAATCGCTGAGTTCCTCCACTAGAGCGCGCGGAAAAACGTTCATATATAAATGTTTGGCTTATTGACATTTTACGTGGAAATTATGCCTTTTTATATAAACTAACATCCAAGGAAGGTTTTAGAGCAAAAATTTTAAATTATATTTTTGTTTGATTATTCGGTTCTGCATACTATCGCCGATAAAGTGCGCGCAAGCATGATTATGGATGCTTTTCAGCAGTTCTTAAGATTTTAAGTGGAAATTGTGAGTTTTTTGTTTTGTTGAAGATGGAAGATGGAAGAAAAATTGTATAGGGGTATAATATCTATTAAAATGATCCGTTGTCATTTTTCCTGGCTAGATTTATTGTTGAAAGAGTGTCTTAATCCCAGATAAGTTTCTTTTCCAACAAAAGGTTTTTTAGAGGAAGTAGAAATATTGAATAAAGTAGGATATTGGATATTTGAATTCAGAATTTATTAAATTGAAATAATTTAATTGGATATTGAAATATAGTTGGACATTGGATACTTAAATCAAAAAAAAAAAAAATTGGTTAAATAGGAATCATACATTTCGATTTTGGATGGCTCATAAAGCCGTGGAAGATTTGGATTGCATATTTACGATTAATAACGAAACCATTTACAATAATTCCAGAAGAAATTTGGACATCAGACATCCGAGTTATACAAACTTAACAGGGTTAAAACTTTCTTAATTTTATTGTTTTATAAAAACTGTCTAATCATACGTTATTACTATATATTAATTTTCAATCCAGTGACAATATATCATAATGACCGATAATTTTCCTACTGAACCGGAAGTCATTTCTGCTACGTCGGTCAGACTCGCCCTGTTTTGGACCAATAATCCGATTGCTTGGTTCACGGTTGCCGAATCTCGATTCTCATTAAAAAATATTAAAAGTGATCAGACAAAGTATGAACTTCTGCTTTCTTCTCTTCCTGAAGACGCAATCACATGTATTCTAGATGAAATTTCTCATCCACCGCTTACCGAAAAGTATGCATCATTAAAAAAGGAACTAATTGCCAAAAATTCTGAAAGTGAAGAAAAAAGATTGAAAAAAATTTTATCAGGAAACGACTTAGGCGACCGAAAACCAAGCGATTTTCATCGCCACTTAACAAATACAGCGGGTGAATTAGCTAGCATTAATAACGATCTCATTAAACGTTTATGGGTCCGTAGTTTACCCAACGCGGTAAAACTAGCCGTCGGATCTGCTGGTGAAAAACCTATATTAGAACTTCAAGATCTTGCCGACAAGATTTGGGAGGCAACTCAATGTGGTGCTATTTCAGCAGTATCTTCACGTTGTGAAGATTGTACAAAATTACAAAAAGAAATCAGCGAAATCAAAACCACATTGGATTGATTAAGCAGAGAAAAATTTAGATCTCCTTCCCGGAGTGGTTCTCGTTACAAAAGAACCCCAAGCAGGAGAAAATCCCAAAGTCGTATTAAAAATGGTCTATGTTGGTACCATCTAAAATTTGGGAGCAAAGCAGTTAAATCCCAAAAAGTTTGCAAACATTTTTCAAATGAACAAATTTTAAACTAAACCCTCTACCAAAACAGGCGACTACAGGTAGAGATTTTGTTTCATGTCGCTTATTTTTAAAAAAGCAAATCTCTTCAAAACAGTTTTTAATTGATTCAGGTTTTGTCGGTAATACCAAGCAATTGGTTTTTTGACATTAAAGTTAAAAATGATGTAGTTTTATCAGCTGCTAACGGAACATCTATACAAACGTACGGTTCTAAACTGCTAAAAGTAGATTTCGGATTACGAAAAGAATTTATATTTCCATTCGTAATTGCAGCTGTACAAAAGCCAATTATCAGAGCAGATTTTTTGTCAAAATTTGGTCTCTTGATGGATTTAAAAAATAAACGCTTAATTGACAGTGTTACCTCAATATTAATTAACTGTTTATCAAAAAAATCAAATTGCCCAACGCCAAAATTTTTCGAAATTAATAATAAATTCGGAAATTTATTGAAAGAGTTTCCTACACTTTTCGCGGCACCAGATTTTAATTTTCCAGTTAAACACGACGTAGTACACAGAATTGTAACTGAAGGTCAACTACCAGCTGTCAAACCACGTCGCTTAAATCCTGAAAAACATAAGATTGCTAAAACTGAATTTTAACACATGCTTCAATTAGGTATTATTCTACCTAGCTCTTCTCAAGTTTCTTCAGCTTTACATTTAGTGCCCAAGAAAGATAGTTCAGACGATTCTAGGACAATTGTTCGCCGCAAATTGTTCGCCGGACAATTATTCGCCGGACAATTGTTCGCACAGGACTATTATTCGCCGGACAATTGTTCGCCGGACAATTGTTCTTCGGACAATTGTTCCCCTAGGACTTTTGTTCGCCGGACAATTGTTCGCCGGACAATTGTTCGTCGGACAATTGTTCCCCTAGGACTTTTGTTCGCCGGACAATTGTTCGCCGGACAATTGTTCGCTATTTGTTCGCCGGGCTATTAGTTCGTCTATATATATGTTTGTGTCACCATATCTCCCGAACGTTTATAAATAGCGAAGTACTTATTTGACAGGATATGTGTAAGGAGAAGATCAGGAGAATGTTCCTTTTCCCGGTCAAATACAAATTCTATATTCTATATATAAATCTATTTTTTTTTTAGCTTTTTATTAGAAATTAGCACAAGTTGGTAACTGTTTCGTTTAAAAATAAAATTAAAAATTTTGAAAACCTTTAACTGTAAAAAAATGCCAAAAATAAAAATTAACAATAAAAATACCCCCCCCCCCCCTACAAAATTTAAGTTTCAGTGGAACTCATTGGTGCAAATGATCCGACGATTTGGAAATTCATAAAAAGTCTCCAACTGGAACAAAGTAGAAATGAAGCTCTGATTGAGCAATACATTGTCGGTCAGCAGCCCCCGTTGAGAAAAAAAAAATAGCGTGATGTCGCCGAACGCACTGCTCGTATTGTCAATCAGTATGACGCAATCGATTTGCTTGATTACCTGCGAGGCTTAGCTCACAACTATAATTTTTGATGTGTTATTATTTTTTGTTATTGTTATTATTATTATTTTGTTATTTTTGTTAAATTTATTGTTATTATTATTTTATGTTATTATAATTATTTTTTAAATAAAAATTTAATCTTCAGCAAAGTTTTAAATTGTGTCTATTGTAGTATGTTTTTCAAACAGTTCTTGGTATATGGTACATTTCATAAAGTAAATTATCTATAAACGAAAAATCAGGCGAATAATTTTTCGGCGAACAATTGTCCTATGCGAACAATTAAGCGAATAATTATTCGCCGGATAATTGTTCGCATAGTACAATTGTACTATTTGTAGTTACAATTGACCTATTCGAACAATTGTCCGGCGAATAATTGTCCGGCGAACAATCGTCCGGCGAACAATTGCCGGCGAACAATTGTCCGGATACCAGTTCAGACTGGAAACTCTGTGGTGACTATCGTCAGTTAAACAATGTTTCAGTCCCTGACCGTTACCCCATTCCACACATACAAAATTTTTCTCAACAATTACATGGTTGCACGATTTTTCGAAAATAGATTTAGTACGCGCTTATTCTTATAGCTGACGAAGATAAATTTAAAACCGCGATTACAACCCCTTTTGGCCTTTTTGAATTCAATAGAATGCCCTTTGGTTTAAGAAACGCGGCACAAACTTTTCAGAGATTTATGGATTCGATTTTATTTGGATTAGATTTTTTATTTGTTTATATTGACGATATTCTAATTGCATCACACTCTGTAGAAGAACATGAAAGACACCTTCGTTTGTTGTTTGAACGCCTTCAACAATACGGGATAAACATCAAACCTTCCAAATGTATCTTTGGTGCCTCTTCACAAGTCAACGTAATTAAAGATTTTCCTTCTCCTACATCAATCCCACTTTTACAACAATTGATAGGAATGATCAATTATTATACTAGGTTCATTCCTAAAAATTGCTGACTCCTCTCTATATGTTTTTAAAAGAATGTAAAAAGAAACCAGCACCAAAATTTATCTGGCCCAATAATTGTGAACAAAATTTTATCAAAATAAAAGAAGAATTATCGACTGCAACAATTTTAGTTCATCCTTTAGAAAACGGAAAATACAGTTTAGTAGTAGACGCTTCAAATTTTGCCGTTGGAGCTGTTTTACAGCAATTCAATAATAAAGGTTGGAAGCCATTGGGATTTTTCTCGAAGAAATTGACTCCAACCCAATCAAAATATTCCACCTTCGATCGTGAACTATTAGGAATGCATTTATCAATTAAACATTTTCGATATTTCATAGATGGTCGAGAATTTACCGTTTTTACCGATCACAAACCTTTAATATATGCGATTGGATCAAAAACAGAACGTAGCCCTCGACAGACACGTCATTTAGAATTTATTGCTCAATTTAACATTGATATTTGTTTCATTAAAGGAGAAGATAATGTAGTTGCCGATACACTTTCGCGCCTTCCAGTCGAAATTAATTCTTTTAACTCATCTTCGATAGATTTCAACATAATCATCGCTCTTTCCCTTAATTGTGTGTAATTTTTAGTTTTTTAAAACTACGCTATGCACGTGATGCGAGATTATTTTCTATCATAATCATGAAAGCTCAAAATGATGACAAAATTTTACAAAATTTTATTAATACTTGTAAAAATTCAAATTTAAAATTCCAATTAATTGAAATTCCTTTTACCGACACTAGAATTTGGTGTGAAGTTAATACGAATAAAAATCGTCCTTTTGTTCCTACTATTTTACAAAGATCGATCTTTAACAGTATGCATAGTTTATCACATCCGGGTATTCGAGCTACCAGAAAATTATTCACCGCAAAATATTTTTGGCCGAATATGAATGCCGACATTAATCGTTGGACAAAAACTTGTATTCAATGCCAAAAATGCAAAATTAATCGTCACACTAAATCCGAAATTTATAAATTTCCAATAATATCAAAACGTTTTCAACATAATCACTTAGATTTAGTTGGACCCCTTCCTGAATCATCTGGATTTAGATACATGTTGACCATCGTTGATCGTTTTTCGCGTTTGCCCGAAGTTTACCCAATTAAAGACATCTCCGCTAATACTGTTACAAGAACCTTCTTTCAAAACTGGATTTCCCGTTTTGGCGTTCCTCATGAAATTACGACGGATCGTGGAAGACAATTTACTAGTTCTCTTTTCACTGAACTTACAAAATTTTTAGGCATTCATAAGATTCATACCACCGCTTACCATCCGCAAGCTAATGGAATGGTGGAAAGATTTCACCGCCAATTAAAAAGATCACTAAAAGCTTGTGGTAATTCGGTTGCTTGGTTCAATGAACTACCTATCGTTCTTTTTGGTATAAGAACCGCTCTAAAAGAAAATTTAGGTTTTTCATCTGTTGAACTACTTTATGGACAGGAACTTCGAGTTCCTGGGGAATTTATTGTGAAAAATAAATGCTCAGACTCTCATGATGAGTTAGTCCAGCAGTTACGATCTAGTTTTGCCAAAATTAGACCGGTATCTCGTGGCATTAAAGCAAAAAACATTTTCGTGCATCCAAAATTAAGTACATGCACCCATGTTTTCGTCAGGATCGATCAACTTAAAACTGGATTGCAACTTCCCTATAGCGGACCTTTTAAAATCTTAGAACGAACTTCAAAATTTTTCAAAATTAAAGTGAATACTAAAACGGAAAGCGTCAGTATTGACAGACTTAAATCAGCTTTTCTGGATAATAATTTAAAAACCGAGAACTCCAACTCAAATAAAAAAGTTTCGTTTTTATTATAATAGTTTGTTTGTATATATATATATATGCGATTTTTTTTACAGCTCAGGCCGTTTCTCGCATCCTAAACGCCATTCTTTTCTATTCTATTTCTCGTTAAGTTTTCTCCTACTCATGGCTTCTTGCACTTCTTGAATCCAATTTCGCACAGGTCGCCCTCTTTTTCTTCTCTGTGGTGGAGTCCATTCCCAAATCTTTAAAGGCCACCTGTGAGGTTGCATACGTCTTAAATGCCCATACCATCTTAACCGATTCTTTTCTATATCGTCTATTATTGTTTCATGTGCATTAATTCTGTTTCTAATCTCCTCATTTCTTATGTGCCCTAATTTTGATACTCGACAGCTTCTTCTAGTTTGTTTGTTAAGGCCATATTACACGAGGCGATTTTTTTATGCGATCGATCGCTGCGAAAAGTTGCAGCGATTTTTTGGCTTGCGCAAAATCGCTGCGCATTTTCGCATGTGCGATATTTATTTTTGACAACTAGAAAAAATATTATAAATACATGACATATTTACTGTAATACCAATCTATTGGTTTAATTCAGTGAAGTTCTGTATATAGAAAATCATTTAGAAACATTTTCCAAACATTTTTAAGTTGATAGTAAGAAATCGCACGAAAAAATCGCATAAAATTAGAACAAGTTCTAATTTAAAAAATCGCACGTGCGCAAAGTTGCAGCAACAAATCGCATGAGCGATTTTGTATTACACGAGGTGCTAAGCGCCTGCAACTTATCGCAGCGATCGATCGCATGAAAAAATCGCCTCGTGTAATGTGGCCTTAACATTGTCACTGGAGGGGGAGTACTTGTAGGGTATTTTTATTATGATCGTAATATAAAAATCTAGATGGTAAAAAATAATATTTGTTGATATAAAAAAAAAGATTTTTTGAAAAATAAAATATTTAAGTTGTCAAAAGATTCCTTATTACCGAAGCACAATAAAAGTAACCATAAAATGTTCTTAAACATGTCCAAACCGTCACTAAATATTTAGTAGCCAATCGACAATTTTAGTAGTTGACCATGCATAAGGCTGTTAGTCTCCAGTACCCCTTCCCTTAACGAAGCCCGCCTGTTCAGGTGCTATTTTGATATTTTAGATATTTCTGCAGCCTTTGATTGATCATTCCCAGGAGTACTTCGTAAGCACTTTCTTGTACATTCTTTTTTGTGAAGCGGTATATAAACTGAATTCGTCCAGTCATTCGGTCATTGCCCCATTCTTCAAATTTTATTGCAAATACTTAAAAGTATTTGAACCCCATCATCCCCCAGTGTGTTCAGCATCTCGGCAGATACCTCGTCATTCTTACTGGTTTTGTCATTTTTCAGACATCGTACGGAATATTTCACTTCAATCTTCATAATATCTGGTTCTTTCTTATTGTCTTATCTTATCTTATCTCTATCACCTTCATCGACATACAGGTACTCATATAGATATTCAGTCTTCTGAATACATATTATCAGTATTCTGCCGCATTCACCAATGTTTTCGGCTTGAAGCTTCGTGTTAGCGTCCTCAGTTTGTCAAACAAATCCCAAATAACGTGTGTATTACGATAGTCTTCTATTTCTTTGCATATTTTTCTGATGTAGTCGTTTAAACCTTTCCTGCATTCTTTCTGTATTTGTTTTGCAGAGCCAGCCGTATATCTTTTTCTATTTTGTTGTTGTCGATCCTTTTCACCGTAGTTCTTTTCTTTCTTTAATCGAAATCCATCGTCTCAATGGAAATACCCTCATCTATTGGTGATATGCTAAAGATATAAACAATATTACAGTGTAACATGTCAACCTTTAAACAAAAATTCAAAATGATATAATTGATTACAATCATTTATGCTGAAATCAAATAATCCGCAAATCGAAGATAGACTAAATTTATTTTTGTTTATTAACACACAGATATATCGTTAATTTATGCCGTGTGATCTGCTGCTGAATGTTGTACTTATTAATGATGATTTGAAAAAACTTGCCAACACGTTCGAAAGACATGAACTATGCATTAATTCATCTAAATGTGTTGTCATGATTTTTGGTAGTAGAAAAGCGCGTAAAGATGCTAAACTAAAATTCAAAATTTCTATTAACAATGATTTACTACCAGTCTCACGATCAGGAAAAGAACTTGGGAGTCATATCCCGATTCAGAACTCCATGTTTAACAATTGTTACAAAAGTTGTATGCCACATTAAAATTACTTTATTCTCACAGACATGTTCTTAATAGAAAACTTAGAATTCTTCTCTGTGACTCTTAGTACTTTCAAATTTTAATGGTAGTGATGTAGTTTATCCGTCATGTCTAGACTCATTGGATAGAGGATAGGGTTCGAATACAAAGAAAGTGTAGAAATCTTGTATTAGATTTATATATGGGCTCAGAAGAAGCTAAAGACTGGGTGGTTGTGTATGCAACCAGCAAAGGTTACATGCTGATTGTGTTTACTATATTTTTTTTGTTTCTGAAAACCAATAGGAACTTTCAATTTCAATCAAAGTTGCCAATCAAAACATTATGCTAGTGGGAATTAGCATACTACATGACTAGTGGAGAAACCGAAAGAATCTCTCACACATTTACCAGTTTTGCACGCGAGCCGCCAGGCGAGTGTGCAGAAGCAAATAAGTGAGCGAAAGGGTTTCTCCACGAGTTATGTATAGCGTTTTGTTCAATCCAACACTTATAAATCTAAAAAATTTATGAAAATACAATTTATTATAATTCGTGTCATCAATAATTAAATTTGTAATTTTGAATTTGCAATAACTCGAAAACGGCGCTAGATATCGAAAAACTGAGCAAAAAATTTACCCCCAGTTGCTCGTACTCAACCTCGCTCAGCAATTTGTCGCAGAAAGCCTTATGCAAAATTTTAAATTGGTAAGTGTTTTAAAACATTTCAATATTATAATCGATTGATACGTGGTTCAAGTAGTGTAACTCGATATTAATCATATCAATATTTTAGAAAACTCAAAAAATGCACTAAACACTTTTCAGAACTAAAATTCAGAACTAAAAATGAATTGATGAATTAATTCATCGCCTGATGATGCCATAGTATGGTGAAAATGTTTGCGAATTTATACTTACAGTGTATTTTACATGTGTTAACTTAAAAACATTTTAGTTCTGAAAAGTGTTTAGTGCATTTTTTATGTTTTATAAAATATTGATATGATTTCAATATTATTATGAAGAACGTAGGCAGGTTGTGTTGCTAAGATATGGTAACAATAATTGGCACCATTTTTACGCTTGGTTTATGAATTATTTATTGCTTTTAATATTATAAAATAAAATGGAGCAAAGTGAAGATTTCGGTGTGCCCATCGATGTTAAAAAAGCTGCTGATGCGGCTACATTGCATTTGTTGTCCGAAAAGTCCAAGGGAAGGTATATGAACGAACTTGTAAAATTTCGAGAATGGATGAAAATAAAAAAGAAGATAAAGAAAATAATAAATTGAGAAGTATGCACCTTCTTCGTTGTGGTCCACCTATTCAATATTAAGATCAACTTTGTTCATTTTTGAAAAAGTAAACATTAGCAGGTAAATTTAGTGCTGTTTTTAAAATTATGAAATGTAACCAATTGATATATTTGAAGGTTTAGAACGTTGTTTGTGGTTTTGAAAAGTAAATCCAAAGGTTATCAACCTAAAAGGCGAAAACGTTTGAGCAAAAAGACATAGAAAAATTCATAAATGAAGCTCCTCCCGACGAGGAATTTCTGCTGATGAAGATGGTAGTCATAATGGGTGTTATGGGTGCTTGTAAGTAGATGCGACGAGCTTGTAAGTCTGAAAACCACCGATATTGAAGACCAGGGATCGATACTGCTTGTGAATATTCCAAAAACTAAAAATTATAAACCTCGCTCTTTTGTTGTTACTGGCACCATTAAAACCAATGTTTTAATGGGTTGGCAATCTACCAAAAATATGCAGCGTTACGCCCAGCATCTGTTGGCGCAGGGAAGTTTTTTTTGTGTTACCGTAATGGTAAATGTACAGTGCAACCCGTGGGTATAAACACGCTATCAAAGATACCCAGGCTCGTGGCGGATTACCTGAAGTTGAAAGATGGTCATTTATATACTGGACATGGCTTCCGCAGAACGTCAGCCACGTTAGCTAATACCTTTGCAGATATTCTGATACTAAAAAGACACGGAGGCTGGCGCTAGTCGTCTGTAGCTGAGAGTTATGTTGAAGAATCTGTAGCTAGTAAAACTGACATAGCAGAAAGAATAATTGGCGGTGATAATACAAGCACAAGTAAAACGAAAATCGAAGTTGAAGCACATCAATTTGCAATTTCTGGCATTTTTAATGGGAGTAACCCAGTATGCAATAATTGTGTGGTTAATTTCTATGTAAATAAATAATAATGTAATAAATAAATGTTCAAATAAAGTAAAAACGTAAAATTTTTATATAATTTTGTTACTTCTTTCAGCAATAAAAAATAAATGAATGACTGCATTTTGCACTCATTAGTGGGTGAAAAATCTTTCGCCCACTCGTTACCATAGATATAATTTGAGTGAGTAAAACAAACGGTTTCTAGTTGCGTATCCAAGTAAGAAACGACATGTTTCAATAGCAGGATTGAACAATAGTATATTGTTTGGCTAGGGACGAAACAAAACGATTTCAGACCAGGTTGAGGATGGTGAGAACACCCTGGTCTGAAATCGTGTTTCGTCCCGTGCCATACACATTATTTTACATATTACCTGCAATGAATCGGAAAGTTTCATTAACTAACCTAACCTTCATAACATATAAAAACTGTCACTGTCAGATAAATTGACGGTAAAAACGATAGATTTAAAACTGAGTAGGTGGGAAGAAACTTGACGGTTTCTGTCCTAGGTAAGAAACCAATTAGTTTCTGACCAGCAGTCGCGTTAATCTGCAATTGTCGTGTTTCGACTGTTTCAACAAGTAGGTAATATGTAAAATCTACTTACATTATTGCCGTGAGAATAATTTGAAGTATGTGTTTGTTTTAATAGCAACATATTTATTTGATTTGACGTCTGTCAATGAATTATGAATAAAATAAATCAAAAACGGTTTAGTACATCGTCAGTTCATGAAATTAATATTAAATCAACAAAAAAATAATCAATCGAATATCACACGAGAATTCGATAAAATAGATAATAATATGACATATTTGCTTAAAGTTGTCGCCGTTTGGCAATAGCTACTCGATCCCTTCGGGCTCTCGTAGCTATTGCCTGGCAACAACTTTTCGAAAATATGTGAAATTATTTTCAATTGATTCTCATTCTCTTGTGATATTACAAGTGAAAATAATGAATAAAAAAACACCATACTACCTAAATATCTGACAAAATTCGATTTAGAACTAATAAATGTTCACAATATACCTAAACATCATAAAGAAAATTATAATATCGATACCAAGTCAAAGACTTCAAATGTTTTGTTTAAACGATCATTTGTGTACCAGATCTCCTCTGTTCTTAAATGGGGTTATTTAAAATAAAAAACACTGAGAAAAATCCATATTGTGGCAAAGCTAAAAGAAAATTTATGATGTAAAATTAGAATAAGCGGAGACGTACCAAATTATATGTATATAGAAAATAACCGGACTAATCACGAGAAAGAAATACAAAACTAAATACTGGAGAAATTATTAGACTATTATTACTTTTCAAACGTTTTCGCCAAATAAAATGAAAATATAGAATAAATATTTACAGCAAGAGGGGGGGCATTTCAATTCCAAAAACTGATTCACTGAAACTAGTTTTCTGATATGAGACGTCAGTGGTGAGGCCATTAATCGCAAAGATCATTGACCTCACGCGATGCCAATAGTTCCAAAGGCCAATAGTCCCGAAGATCAATTGTCGCCAGAGACAGTTATTGGGGGCCAACAACTGTCGTAGAGCCAACTCCCTCGGGGCCAACTGTCCTACATTCTAATTTACGTAGTTGTGTTAATTGGCTTAGAACGAAGCTTTATAATTTGGATACTAGAGAATTTATTAAAATAATTTCGCCTGACGTTAATAATTTCATTATTAGAATAATAGTAAAAAAGATGCCTACAAAAATAATAAATAAAAATGTAAAGGAATTGACGAAATGACTTATCATTTCATTTGATAATATCACAAATATCATTTGACTGTAATGAGAATTACAGCGCAAGTGATTAATCTCTAATATCATTGACCACTTCTTCTGCTTTGAGATTCCTAGTCCAGCTTCCTTTTTGTTTTTACCACTAAATTGGGTAAGAAATACAATAATAACTGATGAGACCTATCAGATGTTCAACTTCTTCATCAATTCTTATCAACTACAAAATCGAACAAAGTTAATGACTTGCACCAAAACTCGCATTTATCCAAACTTAAGCAAAAGCCAGCTGCTTTAAACCATTTGTAAATAATTATTCAAGATTTTAAATGTTGTTCGCACGTAAAAGAAGCAAAAATAATGTCGCTTAAGTAGCTGAAAGCTTTTTCGTTGTGAAAAACTGATCTCAAGGTATTTTCCATAGCACTCTGAAGAGTTTGAAGCAAATTGCCCAGCCGAAAGGTAAACAATTCAATCAAACCTCTTTTCACCAAGGAAAGTATTGTTGTACATAGCTTTGGATGATTCCACTAAGGGAATTTGTTAAAAAAGCTTTTCTCAGATCGATACATATAAAATATTTGGCATTTTAAGACGATTGAGTAGACAATTTTTACGAGGTAATGGGTATAAATCTTTTACAGTAGCAGAATTAAGTTTTCGTCAATCAAAGAAAGTTCTTATCTTTTCGATTTTTTTGTTTACCAGCAACAATTGACTACATCACGGAGGATTTGATTCTTTAAATAATCTATCTTGTAACATCTAACGAATTTGGATATGATGCTTAGTTTCCTGCTTAGTCTCTCCAGACATTAATCCAATTGGGAATATTTGAGAGCTGTTAAAAAGGTTATTAGCCAAACAAGTAATAATTGGTGTTTTGTGAACTGGTACCTTTTCCTCAAGTAATAACCATTGGGACTCAATTTATTGCATGAATCAAATGATTCTTGATTCATATTATTGATTCAAATATTAACGAAATCACGACAAACATTTGAAGCAAATTGCTTTAAACTGCAAAGACAGAATGCCCCATAAAGTAGCTGCATTCGCTACTGCAAAGGGTGAATAAACAAAATATTAAATATTTTAGGAAATTGTACGAAAGTTTTTTGTAAATATTTTTTTAAAATAACTTTAGTTTACAAGTATTTACATTTTTATAAATTTTATAATTTTTCAAAAAAATACAAAAATTGAAATTTTGAGTTTGAGTATAATAAACTCATAAAGCGTCGAACACACCACAGCGATCACGGTGGCGGTAGCGGTAGCGATCGCGGTGGCGATTAAGTGCCTGCACACACCGCGATTTATATCGCGATTGCGATCTAATTCTGACATAAGGAAAAATAAATTTTTTAATACAAAATGCAAAATATTGCATTGCAATGACAACGAGGATCAATTTAAGAAGGAGGTACTTCTATTGGCACTGTTGGAAGAGAAACATGCATACAAATTAATCGTCATTTTTATTCTTATAAGTTATAACTTATAAAAAGATGAATTCCACACATTATACAGTACAGGAAATAAGAATAGCCTCATTTATGTTGTTTAAGAAATCTTAAGTAATTATTATTTTAATTGATTTGTATAATTTTATTTTATTAATAGTAATAATAAACCATAGACTCACCATCGAAATTTTTTGGAAATTTAATAGCTCTAAACAATTTTAATGATTAGTAATGATCAAGATTCTTAAGAATAACAACAAATAAGCGGTCAGACATTAAAAAATCTAAATTTTGCATTATCTCCGAGAATAATTCTTTTCACATTTCCCGAATATGATTTTTCAACTCTTCGGTTGATTAAAGCTGTTATTATTTTAATAAACCTGTCGTGAAATCATATCCCACATGTTTTCTATGAGGTATACATCAAATTTGTTGAGTGGAAATTTTATTTACCAACAATATTATGCTGCCATTCGTGGTTTCAGGACTACCAAGGACCAAGGGATGGTGTAAATAAAAAATATTGCAGTTTTGAAGTGGCCACTCTACAGGTTTGATTTAAACCCTATAGAAAATATGTAGGATATTATTTCACGGCAAGTTTATCAAAATATTAACAGTTTTAAACAACCGCAGAATCAAAAAACCGTTTTCGGGGTATGTGAACAGAATTATCCCAGGAGATCGAGGGGTAAATCTCCCGGGAAGTCTGGTGTACAGCTTGTAGGAAGTACTGGGAGGTCTGGGGAAGTACGAGGAAGTCGGGGGAAGTCCGGAAAGCTTGAGGAAGTCCGGGGTGGTCTGAGGCAGTCCGGGGAAGTCTGAGAAAGTCCTGGGAAGTCCAGGGAACTCTGGGAAGTCTGAGGAAGTCCGAGGAAGTCTGGGGAAGTCTGAGGAAATCTGGGAAGTCTGAGGAACTTCGGGAAGTCTGAGGAAGTCCGGGGAAGTCTGGGAAGTTTAAGGAAGTCCGGGGAAGTCTAAGGAAGTCTGGGGTCTGGGGAAGTCTGGGAAGTCTGATATACAAAATGATATTAATTCTTGCCGCGCCATTCTTGCGCGCTATTGATCTGAAACTTTGCATACGGCTTCCTATGACGAGGTACTGGAGTTTTAGGGGGTAAATTTTTTCTCGGTTTTTCGATATCTAGCGCCGTTTTCGAGTTATTGTAAATTCAAAATTTCAAATTTATTTCAAATGTCATAATTACAATGAATAATTTACTTCTTAAAGCAACACAATAATATTTGTCACAATGTCTGAGGAAGTCCGGGGAAGTCTGGGGAAGTCTGGGGAAGTCTGGGAAGTTTGGGAAGTCTGGGAAGTCTGAGAAAGTCTGAGGAAGTCTGGGAAGTCTGATATATAAAATGATATTAATTCTTGCCGTGTCATTCTTGCGCGCTATTGATCTGAAATTTTGCATATGGCTTCCTATGACGAAGTACTAGGATTCTAAGGCACTCATGTTTTCTTGGTTTTTCGATATTTTCGAGTTATTGTAAATTCAAAATCTCAAATTTATTTATTTACTTCTTAAAGCAACACAATAATATTTGTCATAATGTCTGAGGAAGTCCGGGGAAGTCTGAGGAAGTCTTAGGAAGTCTGGGAAGTCCGGGGAAGTCTGAGGAAGTCTGGGAAGTCCGAGGAAGTCCGGGGAAGTCCGAAGAAGTCCGGGAAGTCTGGGAAGTTCGGGGAAGTCTGAGGAAGTCTGGGGAAGTCCGAGGAAGTCCGGGAAGTCCTAGGAAGTCCGTGAAGTCTGGGAAGTCCGAAGTGGGAGGAAGTCTGGTGTACACAATTGTTAACCATGGTTTACCCCTAGCCCGGAGATATTACAAAATTTGGATTTTTCAATGTCTGTCCGCTTATTTGTTGTTATTCTTAAGAATTTTGATCATTACTAATCATTAAAATTGTTAACTAATCATAAAAATTTTACAAGAATACCCCAAACTTTATTTTTTTTACTTATGTCTTTGTATTCTGGTTTAGATAAATCGTATAAAATTTTATGATTTTTAATATTCTCAATTAAAATTTCGACAAAATTATCGTTGCTTTCCATTCATTTTTTAATATCGCACGGCCAAACGCAGCACGCAGCGTTCTACCGCGATCTCAACACAACAGCAAAAACAAACGTGAGCAAAAATTTTGATGTTTGTAGTGAATATTCAAAGGTGCATGCGATTTTATATTTGCATTGTAATAACCATCGCGATCGCTACGATATCGCACGGCCAAACGCAAGCCAAAATTCAGCTGATCGCCATTGGTGTGCAAAGGTACATAAACTTACATAGGTTACATTTGATCGCCACCGCGATCGCTGTGGTGTGTTCGACGCTTTAAATTGTTGTTGTTGGTTAACGTTTTGCTTATTAACGCTATATATTGCTTTTTATTATTTATACTGTTAATAAATAATTTTTATTTTGTGTTCATTTTCTAAAAAGGATTCAAATTAATTAAATCTTGACACATTATTATTTTACTTTCCTTTGTCTATACATGTAGATTTAATTTTTTTAAATTAAATTACAATTCCAGAACTAAAGGGCAAACTACCACAGAATTTATGCCAAAAAATATTACAAAATTTCATTAAAAGACAGAAAGTCTGCAAGACCGGCTATGCCGGCCATTTAACCAATATTATTTTTTCAGTTTAATGTCAATGTCTTAACTACTTATCAAAATAAAACTATCAGCACATTACTATCAAAAACCAATATGTTTTATTTAAAATTTAAATTCTTACCTCTAATTCAATCATTATTTATTAATCTTTTATATTAATACAGTTTTCATATTACACTGAGTTTCTTAATATCTTAAAGCTAGTTCACACTATGCGATTTCTCATGTAACTTGTCGCATGACTTGTCATATTAGAAATATTTTTACGTTCACACTATACAATTTTTGGTATTCAGTAACATAAAAACAAAAAAAGGCAATGCGAATTTCTTACGATTTTAGATGGGATTTTTCATACCATAAAGTCACATGAGAAATCGCATAGTGTGAACCAGCTTTTTACACTGTAAAGAAAAATAAAATATTTAATGATTCCGCTTCTTCTTTTTAATTACAGCACCGAACCAATTGGCATTCAATGCAAATATATCATCATCAATTCGAGCATAAACTCCTATCATATAATCGCCTCCGGGTAAATGAGGAGGGAATTTATCTTGTTCCAATATCCAAGTGTTCATGTAATACAATCCCTAAAACAAAAACAATAAGAAACTACAACAAAATAAGACTATATAAATTATAAGTTAAGGCTAGGATTTTGCGATGCGCTCTTGTATATACAAGTTGCATTCAAAAACGGCTGAATAGATTTTCTTCAAATTTTGAAATAATATTAACGATAAAATAAGGTCTGCCATCAAACAATTTTTTTTTGAAATTTGTGTAATTTAGAATTCATTGTGTTTAAATACCATATTTGCAATTTTTTTAACGAAAATTAAAATTAGAGAAAATAATTACTAACAAAGAATTATCAATAAAAAATAAAAAAAATTGGCCGGGTGTAAAAAAAATTGTATATACAGATTGCATTCTAAAACGGCTGATTTGATTTTCTTCAAATTTGGAAATAATATTAACCATAAATTAAGGACTGCCATCAAACAATTTTTTTTTGCAATTTGTGTAATTTAGAATTCATTGTGTTTAAATACCATATTTGCAATTATCAATTAATAATATTCTACTTATATAAATAATGTACACGTCTAAAAGAATTCATAAAGACATTTTTTGAAAATTTATTTTATCTATAACACATTATAAATGTAATTCCAAAGAATTGTACAATTCAAATCAGGCGGGAATAATTTGAGATTAAATTAATCATTTATAGTTCAGTCATTATCACAGAGATGGGTATGTTGTGTTGTGTACAATTTAAAGCAAATTTACAGTTGCCTATTTTTTACAGTCGCCCAAACAAATAGAAATAATAATTTGTAACTCATATATATTTTGATTTACTACAATGCATGAAATAATTTAAAAATAAAACTTTCTCCCGTGCATCTTATAAACACAATAATATTTTATGGTGGGGATTTGCACTTCGTTTCAAATCTACATCATGCCGTGGCAATGTTTTTATATTTTTTTATTTTTCAGATGAATACAAAAACATTTTATTAAATAAATAAGTAATATAATTCGCATAATGTTAATGTTAAATCATTTAAAAAAGCATACAATATATACATAAGTGTGGGTAAAAAATGAATATAATGTTCTACAATCAAAACAAAATAAATATAATATTATTATAAAAATATTCGAATTTATAATAATATTTTCTTCCGTATTGAATTATATTTTGCTAACAGAGGAGTAAAACCAGTGCCGTATTATTGCAAAAACCCATCAAGCCCGGACTTGTGGCGCAAAATTTCAGGGGCGCAAAATTTGAAATGACGCAAAATTTAAATTCAGGATGTAAGATTCATGTTTAGCGAAATATTTGTCAAATATTATATAATGTAGTAACGCCTTTGAGTAAAACCCTTCAGTACACTTCTGAACAATCGCATCTTTCTGTTCCGAAAAAGACTGCAGCATTAGACCTCACGCCCACGGCTGCTTAAACTAGATTGTGGCGGTTAGTTACAACAAATTATTTTTGTATGTAAACTTGAAATAAAATTGTGCTTTCAGCAGTAATTCAAATTATAATTTTGTAAATCTATTTCAAATTTTTCATTTCAAATTAGTAGACAATTTGAATGCACTTGGGATATTGTATATGAAAATTTAAAAAAATTGCCTGCGGCGCTGTATGCCAGGCGACTCGCTTTGATTGAGTTTTAAATGTTGTGATTTTACTCTAATTCTAATATTTCAACATACTAATTTGTAATTTACAAGTAATTTACAAGCTATTATCGATAAATTGGGTTTATAAGACAAATATTACTTCCAGCATGATCACAACGTCAAACACACAGCTTATATTGTAAAGGAATGGTTGTTATATCATGTCCCAAAATAATTTCGTACACCTCCCCAATCACCTGACCTGAACCCCATTGAAAATTTGTGGCAGAAATTGATATTATTGGAAACAGTATTATTGGAAGAATGGGTCAAAATTGCCGAATCAACTATCCAAAAGTTAGTCAAATCTATACCAATACTATTACAACCCCTAATAAATGCAAGAGGATACCCCACAAAGTATTAATTATGAAATAAAAAAAAGAAAATGTGTTTTTCTTCAAGGTGTACGAATAATTTATTGTCATTAATATTTGTTATTATTCTGTTTTCATTAGTTTTAAAGTTTATTATGAATAGTTTTTTAATTAAATTTTGGCTAATATGAATTCTAGTAGTACTATTTATCCAAATAAATTTTATTTTTAATAGTTGAGGTATTATTACTACAAAATTTAGCAAGAGTATGTACGTTTTCTTTGGTGTACGAATAATTTATTGAGCCACTGTATATATTTTGTAAACAAGGAAGTATTGTAATCCAAATTTTTTTTTGATTTCCAGATTTTGACGTAAATATCCGTTTTGATTTTCCCTGAATCCATTTTGACTATTTTCGTTGTGACATCTGTACGTACAGTGAGTAACGAAAATATCCGGACACTCCTATGTTAACAATGTAAATTGGACATTTTGAAGCCACTTTTTTTCATATAAAAATCGATTTTACAGCAAAACTTTTTAGACATTTTTTATTGCAAATTTCATTGCCTTCCATTTTGTTTATATGAATTTTTTTATTTTGTTGCGCCGTTTTTGACTGACAGCGGCTTAAATAAGACTCCGTAAAACACAAAAACTATTGTCATCTATATCTTGGAAACGGTGCAATAAAATAGAAAAATGTATAGGAACAAAAATGTAGAGAATAAAATTTACAAGAAAAAATACTTATTAATTTTTTAGTTATTTTGCACCGTTTCCGAGATATAGATGACAATAGGTTTTGTGTTTTACAGAGTCTTGCTTAAGCCGCTGTCAGTCAAAAACGGCGCGACAAAATAAAAAAATTCATATAAACAAAATTGAAGACAATGACATTTGCAACAAAAAATGTTTAAAAAGTTTTGCCGTAAAATCGATTTTTGGATGAAAAAAAGCGGCTTCAAAATGTTTAATTTACATTGGTAGCATAGGAGTGTCCGAGAACTTATGCGAGTCACTATACAGTGAGTAACAAAAATATCCGGACACCACTATATTTTGCAATAAAACGGTCGTATCTTAATCATTTTTTAAATTAAAAATTTGAAAAAATTAAATCAAACAATGTATTTACTTACGATTCAATACAACAAAAAAAAATTTCTCTCGGTAATATAGAAATGAAAATAAACCTAATTGTCTGTACTACCACGCAATTTCAGTGTAACAAAAATATCCGGACACCTGCAAATTTGCTCAATATGCATTTTATGAAAAGCTTAAATGCAATTTTTATACGCGCATTCATAGTTAATCATCAAGGCATCAAGGGGCATCAAGGTAACGAGGGTAACGCAAAAGCGGACGAGCTGGCAAGAAACGGCTCCAACAGCCTTCCCTGCGGTCCGGAGCCGATGATTGTGCCAGCTGTCAAAACTATCGATACCCTCCTAAAACAACATATCCTTAAGCTGCATCGCAGCAGATGGGCAAAAGAAACTGTATGCAGAGAAGCAAGGGCAGCGATTAGAGCACCCTCTTGCAAACATTCAAAATATTACTTGAAGCTGTCCAGAGTCAATCTACGGATAATTGCAGGGATTTTAACTGGACACTGCAAACTGAATAAACATCTCAACACACTGGGACTTGTAGATAACCCTAAATGTCGAGGATGTAACAGAGCAGACGAAACAGCAGAACATGTGCTATGTCAATGTCCGTCGTTAGCGTCAATTAGAGGTACCATGTTAGGGGACTTCTGGCCTAACATGGCCAGAATCAGCGACACTCCGCCTGCCAAGATACTCGAATTCATCCTGAAGACAGGATGGCTTGAGGAGTGACAGGACGGAGGGCCGCTGCATCGGAGGCAGCACAATGGGCCCGATCTAGTGGCCTAAGTGCGCGTGGGGATACCTCCCTGCCCTCCTACCTAAAATCCAGAATCCAGAATCCATAGTTAAATATACTATTAGTAAGGTACATTTCAAATCAGTAGTTTACAAAGTGTTAATCAACTTGAATAAAATGGGCGGTAAAAGTAACATAAGTTTCAATATTCGGCAATTAGTGATATTTCATAGAGAAAAACAGAAGTCATAACAGGAAATCGGAAAATTATTAAACCTACCCAAAAATACTATAGCAGACATTATTAAACGTTATAAAAGTGAAGACAGAATTGATTCTATCCCTCTATCAGGCCGTCCGAGAATATTAAGTAAACGAGAAGAAGTCCAACTAATTAGAAAAATAAGAAGAAATCCCAGACTTAGCGCACCAAAAATTGCAACCGGTCTTTTACAAGAAATTGGTAAAAATGTACATCCACAGACTATCCGCGGAATTTTAAAAAATTATGGATATTACAGAAGAGTGGCTAGTAAGAAACCTTTTATAAATGAAATTAATAGAAGAAAATGCTTAATGTATGCTAAAAAATTTTCTGCAAAGATTCTGATTGATGGAATGATGTTATTTTCGTCGATGAAAGGAAATACAACATCACAAATTCAGATGGAAGAATAATAGTGTGGAGAAAACCCAACACGGAATTGGAAAGTAAACATTTGTGTGGGACTGTGAAGGCAGTGTTTTAGTTTGGGGGTGCATCTCGGCTGCAGGGGCTGGTAATTTGGTATTTATCGATGGGATTATGGACAAGTATAAGTATTTAAACATTTTACAAGAAAATCTATTAGAATGTGCCGAACTTTCGGGTATAAAAGACACGTTTAAATTTTATCAGGAGAATGACCCTAAACATACATCATGGATTGTACAAGAATATTTGTTTTATAAGTGTCCCAAGGTGCTACATCCTCTACACCAAACACCAGACTTAAATCTAATTGAGAATTTATGGGACAAATTGGACAGAAAAATTCGATTAAGCCCCATAAAATCTAAATTGGAATTAAAACAAAGATTACAAGAAGAATGGAGTCTGATAGGTAAAGATTACCTATCAAAAATTATTGGTAATATGCCTAAACGGTTGCAGTGTGTTGTAGAAAGCAATGGATATCCAACAAAATATTAAAAACTTAAATTTGTTCTTCAGAAAATGATTTTTTTGCAAGTGTCCGGATATTATTGTTGCATTAAAATTGACTGATAGTGCATACAAAATGGCTTATTTCTATTTCCATACTACTTCAATAAATTTTTTTTTGATATACCGAATGGTAAGTGAATATATTAATAAGATATAATGTTTTTGAAAAAATTATTTCAAAAATAGTTAAAATACTCATGTTGAATTAAAAAATATAATGGTGTCCGGATATTTTTGTTACTCACTGTATATTTTATCCAGAACTTTTTCTTTAGTGCACTGCCAGCGTCGAGTGGTAACCTGAAATAAAGATAAAACCGTGAGAATGCAAGAAGATAACAAACCCATTCATAAGAACTTATATCAAGTATCACCACTATCGCAAGTCGCAATTCGATTGACGGTGCGGCGCCTATACTTTTCTTGGTATATAAATAAAAGTACACCAGTGGACGGTGGTAAACCAGATTTTACCTTTCCAATTCCCATTTTAAATTTTAACAGATATATTGAATAATGAGTAATGACTAATGAGCATATTATATCTTCTCTTGTAAACCACGCCACGTTTTAAGTTTTTTATCATGTTTTTTCCTTGATTTAAACTAATAGGCAATAACATCGATATCACGAAAAAATCGATGTTTTCAACCGATGCTATCGATGTCCAGATTACAATAAAAATTAGATATTCTTGCATGAATGATGGTAAGTGCAAAAATCCCACCCTTACGATTAATAAAATTTTTCACAACAGAGAGGGAAATTTTCGAATATTAAAAGGCGGAGCTTATATCAGCTAATAATACCATTGTACGTTTTAAAAGTAGATTCCTGTAAGTTTTCTATTTTAACTAGGAAGTTAGCAACCAGACTATTTGTCAAGAGTGTTGTCTACCTACCAATTAATTAAATTTAAAACACCATAGCGTATAAGCCACCTCGCGTTCGTGAATTAAAGCTAGATCCACGTATCCTGGCCTTAAGCATAGAACCAAGTCTTGCTAAATAAAGAGTTTTTTAGAGAATAGCTATTTACGTACGAGCTAGCGAAAGTGATCCATTCCGGAAGAGTCCATTCCATGGCTCTCGTTCTGATAGCTTATGAAGCCTGAATAGATCACTTTTTCAGCGAGTCACGTATGCGGCTTTACAACCAAGACAAGTCCTTTCCAAAATAAAAATATTAGAAATATACGGCACTAGTCATAACAACGCCGGTAATGAAATATAGGACGTACGTAATATTTTCATTACCGTTGTTATGACTGGTGATATCATGGTAATTTGATATTACCGCAACGTATCATTTTCCATAAGTTAAAACTACATATAATGTTATACTTTCCAACGTCTTGGATGAAAAAACATTTACTTACTATTATTAATAATAATATAACAATAATGTTGAAACGAAAATGAAAACGGTTATGTTATTATATAGGGTTAAAACAGGTTTAAATATATTTTCAACTGAAGTAACAACAATAGAACAATTACATAAATTATAAGTAAATTATAATTTACTAAATAATAAAATAAATAAAACTTGTAATACAATGTAAATTATAGTTGTAATACAACTACTACCGTAATACAATTTTACCATAAAAACTTTTTCTTCCACAGAATAAGTGTTTGCGTTCATTGTCAACTAAATTTATTGTAATCTGTCAAAGTAACTTGTTGGAAAGAAAATTATTAATTTTCAAACAAAAACAATTGCAAAAAAATTCAATCAAGGCGACTAAAATTATTTTTTAAATCTCTTTTTCGCATTTTATTAGTGAGTTTTTACCAGTAATTTAAAAACAAAATATCAAGTGTTAGGTATCCTAAGAAGAGGAACAAAAATCTCTTTAAATTGCTACCATTTAAAGAAAAATCAATTTTCTATGATAATTTCCTATGTTCAGATGGTCGACTGGTCACCCGGTATAAATAGCACTAATACTTATAGTTGGTATAGAAAGTTTTATTTATAAATCAAACGTTTGCATTGTTTTGGTGTTTTTTTTTGTGAATTATCATTTACTGCGGCTTTACAATAATATAATACAGAATCAAACTCAAAACAATATCAAGTGTAGTACGTAATAAAGCCGCCATGTCGTTGACATTAATATAATGTCTATAATCAATATAATGTAATATAAATTGCGAATAAAAAGTGCTGCTACAGAAAATGCCCTTTCTGATTCTATGGATGTTGGTATAATGGTCATTAATGCATTATGTAATTTGTTGAGATTCTCTGTACGATGACCAGTTTCTTCAAATACATTTATTTCTATTATGTTATTTTTAACAACATATACAGTATTTTCTGCACTTTCAATTTAAGTGACATTCGAAATTGAAGCATCCAATTTTTTACGTAATGTTTCAGGTTCTTTACTACTATTTCTTGTTTTTTTAGTACTTCTTCGATAAATTAAAGTTCATTTTCAATATTTATTAAGACGACATGTTTCGTGTAAAAAGGTTACACATTTTGAAGTATACACACATATAAAGGTAATATCAATTTAAAAATGGAAAGAATCTGCAGGCAACACATACAACATCATCCTACCCAAAAAAACAAAGTTCAACTTAAGTGATCTATTATCTAATGTTAAACCTAAACCCAAAACAATACAATCTAATGGCGTATACAAAATTAAATGAAAGATTGTGAATATTGTTACACCAGAGAAACTAGTAGACAACTAAAAACAATAATAGAACAACACGAAGCAATTCATGCAACTTCACAAGTTGCAAAAGATCTGAGGTTAAAAAACCATCAAATAGATAAAAACAACATTAAAATTCTACACAAAGAAAACAAATATCTGAAAAGAATTTATGGGAATCGTACGAAATTTCAAAATCTACCGAAAACAAAGAACATTTACTAAACAAACAAGAACAACTTTCGTTTCCCTTATTATGTTTTCCTGTAATGATTGTTTTTTATCAACTTCAAATTAACTTCAAAATTTAACTTCAAAAATATTTTTATTTCAAATTGCAAAAAAGTTTATAGTAGAGGTCTGGTAACTTGCACGTTTTTTTATGTCTTTATTGGAAATTTTTTTTCTGTAGGAAAATAAAATTCAATGATTTTGGTTGAAGCAGACAAAAAATAAGTTTTTACTTAATTTTACAAACGTTTTATTATTATTATTATTATTGGTCAAAGTAAAACAAGGTATGTAACTGGCCCGGGTGATTGCTGATATCGGAAATAAAAAAAATCAATATTATATTGTTTGGCTAGGGATGAAACAAAATGATTTCCTATCGCTCGGGCAAGCAATCCTCACCCTGGTCTGAAATCGTGTTTTATCGCGTGCCATACACACTATTTTACATATTACCTGCAATGAATCTGAGAGTTTCATTAATTAATCTAACCTTCATAAAATATAAAAACTGTCACTGTCAGATAAATTGACAGTTAAAACGATATATTTATAACTGAGTAAGCGGGAAGAAGCTCGACGATTTCTGTCCTAGGGAAGAAACCAATTGGTTTCTGACCAACAGTCGCGTTGATCTGCAATTGTCGTGTTTCGACTGTCTCAACAAGTAATGAAACTCGCAGTTTCATAGTAGGTAATATGTAAAAAGATTATTAATTTATAGACTTGTCGTTATCGCTGGAACTATGATCTTTTTTTTTTTCATCTCTCACTTTCCATTTTACAGCCAGACTTATGCCTGAAAAAAATCAACTTTATTTTAGAAGTTGGCCATTTTGTTATTTTCTGATAAAATTCAATAATCCTAGTTCCAGCGATAACGATAACGATAACGAAATCACCCGGGCGAGTTACGTACTATTTTGTGAGACGCCTACATTGACCAATAATAATCATAAAAAGTTGTAAAATTAAGTAAAAGTCATTTTTTTGTATCTTTTAGATGTCAATAATAGCATACTTATAATCAAAACCATTGAATTTTATTTTCACATAGAAAAAAAATTCCCAATAAAGACAAGTTACCAGACTTACTACCTTAAACCAATTTATTTAAAGGTAACTTTTAACTGTTGATGATGAAGTAAGATATGTTATATTGTTAAGACATTAATTAGTATTAGTATTTTAATTTATCAAGATTGCAAAAAATACCACGACAACGAGTTTGTTGTTTATGTTTTTAGAAAATTTTCATGTATCAAAAACTAAAATAAAATTGTGACATTTATCTCAAATCCAAATAATTTAATTTGTGTATCAAAACGCAAATCGCTAAAACGGCAAGTCATCCTCTACATGGTATTGCCGTATCAATTCTCTACATGGTCCTTCGAAACCGAACGAATCAACGCCTTCGCTTAAATAAGGTAGCATAGCTCATCTCGATAAGAAGACGCCGCTCCGGTCCTCACATATCACAAAATATTAATTGAAATCGTCCAACCGAAGTTGCCAGCACGAGATCAACGCAGTGAAGCCGGACATATACAAGCAAGTCTTTCTTTTCCCTTAAGTATCCCTTTTCTATCGACTATCTATCTACTATTACTATCCACTATTTGAACTAGCATCGTTTTGTCTTATCGCATATTTTCATATCACATAACTAGCTTAAATAAAACAAAACAATCAGTTCAATCGCTCGCTCAACATTTTATTTGATAATAGTCAAATTTGCACGAATTTTTATAACAATTTTAATATTACGCATCTATTTCAATGGATACTCTTATTAGAAAACGCGCCTCAGTCAAAGGTCAACTCACAAGTTTTGAAAATTTTATAAATTCAACACTTGAAGAAAATAAACTCACAGATCTCGAATTAATTCAATTAAAACGTCGATTTGACAACGCTCAAACATTGTTGGAAAAATTCTACGAAATTCAAATTGAAATTGAAATATTAACAACGGATGATACCGAAATGAATGCTCAACTGAAGCAACGCGCTGAATTTGAAAACAATTACTACAAAGTTGTTTCAAATGCAGAATTAATAATTGTTAACAATTCAAAACAGGAGATTTTTCCTCCAAGTAACCATGGTTCGGTAACTTCCTCGGGAAGTAATCAACGTGACAATCATCAATCTGTAAAGTTACCTGCAATTCCGATCCCTAAATTCGATGGGTCATCTGACTCATGGCTCGAGTTTAGAGATTTATTTTCGTCATTTATTCACAATAACAATTCCATCAGCGATATAAACAAATTTTATTATCTTCGCGGTGCGCTACGTGGTAAAGCCGTAGAAGTAGTTAATTCCATCAATTTTTGCAGTCAAAATTACTCAACAGCTTGGGAATCTTTATGTTCAAGATACAATAGCAAACGCGTTTTAATTTACAATCACCTCAAATCTTTATTCAATTTAGCACCGATTAGTAAAGAATCTTCTGAGAAGATAAGAGCTATTAACGATTCTGTAGCATTACATGTTCAATCGATCACTTCGTTAACCTCAAACGAAAGTTTGTGGGATCTATTAATTGTGTATCTAATTTCTTCAAAATTGGATCCCGTTACTTCTCGAGAATGGGAACAAAATAAAGAAAGAAATGAGTTATCTACTCTCGCCGATATGAAACTATTTTTAACAAATAAAGCTGACTTACTCGAAAATTTAGAAAATAAGAATTCATCTACGGAATTTAAAAGTTCAAAGAAAATTGAATATTCACAAAAGCATTCTCGTTCACTGATAGCACAGCACAGTAAAACATTAAATTGTCCGATTTGTAATAATTCTCATTACGTAAACCAATGTACAACATTCATCAACCTGAGTGATCCAGATCGTACAAACAAAATAAAAGAATTAAAATTGTGCCTCAACTGCTTCAGGAAAGGCCACTTTATTAGCGAATGCAGATCTAGCTTTTGCAAAACATGTAATAGAAAACATCACACTTTATTACACCCACTAGGAACTCCAGTCACTAATACAGCAGGTCAACCAACTTCGGAAGAAACAGTTGAAAAGCAATCTACCACATCAGCATTTGCATCTCACACCAGTAATGTACTTTTATCTACAATCACGGTTGTAATTTCGGACACTAAAGGCACACCTCACATTGTAAGAGGAATATTGGATGCAGGAAGCCAATCCTCATTTATGACTAAACGCATATGCAAATCATTATCCTTGACTTTGCAGAAGCCGACGTGTTAGTCAATGGCATAGGCCAATCATCATCAAATACGCTGGAAAAATGTAACATTAGCATAACATCACGATACTCTTCCTTTACAATTGCCACGTCGTGTTTGGTAATTGACACCATAACCGGCAATTTACCGAATTTTGTAGTAAACCCATCTCAAATTGGTATACCAAATCACGTCGAACTGGCGGATCCCAGTTATCACAAACCAGGACCAATCGATCTTTTAATAGGAGCCGAGTGGTTTTGGAGAATTATAAGCACAGATCAAATTAATCTTGGGCCCAAACTGCCAATCCTCCAGAGCACTCGATTTGGGTGGATAGTCACGGGACCCATAACACTTAAATCAAAGAAAACAATATATTGCAATTTTAGTACCACCGACGATTACAACTTGAACGAACAACTAGCTAAATTTTGGGAATTGGAAAACGGTCCTACTGACAAACCGTTAAGCATTGAAGAGCGCTATTGTGAATCTCACTTTGCAGAAAATTATAAACGAGACATCGATGGTCGCTTCATTGTAACCATTCCATACAAAGACACTCCAGACAAATTAGGTGACACATTCAAAATTGCTACACGCAGGTTATATAATCTGGAGAAAAGATTCACTTCAAATATTAACTTCAATAAATCTTACGTTTCATTTATAAACGAATATATATCTTTAGGGCACATGTCGGAATCTAGTCAAAACGAAAATAAATTCTCGTATTATATACCTCATCATGGAATTCTACGGGAAGAAAGCGTGAGTACAAAACTCAGAGTGGTCTTCGACGCGTCTGTAGTATCAACCTCAGGTTACTCACTAAATTCTTTACAAATGGTCGGTCCCACTATTCAACAAGATCTTTTCTCAATCTTATTACGATTTCGTAAATATTTATATGCATTTACTGCCGACGTTGAGAAGATGTACAGACAAATTTTTATTACTCCAAGTCAACGGCCGTACCAAAAGATTCTGTGGAGACCTACTCCATCTGAAAACATAAAACAATACGAGCTCAATATAGTTACTTACGGCACGGCATCCGCACCTTTTCTTGCCATTAGATGTCTATATCAATTAGGTATCGACTGCGCTAGAACTCATCCTCGAATCTCAGATATCATTAAAAACGACTTCTACGTCGATGACGTGTTGTCAGGGGCAGACACTCTAACTGAAGCTCAAACTAATTGCTCTGAATTATTTTCGATTTTAATGTCAGGGGCATTTAAACTTAAAAAATGGATATCAAACCATCCCCAAGTACTCGACAAGGTTGAATTATCAAATGTTCATCCTTTGGCACATGAATTCACAAAAGGTCAGACAAAGACTTTAGGCAAATACTCTAGACTATAATACATTCAACTTCGTGAAAAAACAGGAATCCGAACTCTGGCGGCTTGCGTTGAAATGAGTAATGTCAACAAATACGTTTTTTAGGTTAAATCCATAGATAAGAGAGAGTTATAGATAGGCAAGTTGCTATACTTTTTTTCTCAACGTATTATACCCGCCAATGGTGGTCGGTGTGCCAACTAAAAATCAGATAAAATTCTAGAATTTTATTTGAATTTTTGTTAATTTTGTTCACAAGGTTTATTTTGCACATTTAAATTAATATTATGCATTAATTAAAATTTTTCTGTTTGTAAACTCTAATTACAAAATTACTTCAGTAAATTAATCAATTTATTGTAACTCAAATAAATAAAATTAAAAGATTATTACTAAGAGCCGTTTTACATTATAATAAAATTTGTAGCAAATCTATGTCAAAAAATTGCATTTAATTTTACAAGAGTGTCATACATCAAAATTACTTCACAAATTTGCATCCTAAAATTGATACCAAATATTTAGGACCTGTTCTATTTTTGTAACAAATATAAAGCAATATTTGTGTCATATTTCTGTCAAATATGACACTTGAAATTTCATACAATAATTGCTAGCAAATTTGTGACAAGATTTAATTGCAAATTTGCTATAATGTAAAACGGCTCTTATTAATAAAATATTCCAAAATACTCCAAAATCTGTTATCTTTTTGGAGTATTCTCTCCTGGTTCCTAATGACTTGCTCCTCCTGCTTTAAGCATGCTCTGCCCAACAGATCTCATAATTATTGTCTTCCATCTTCCGTCCTTGATGGCCTTTGCGTTTGGTTTCTGTGAGACAAACTATGTCCATGTTAAGTTTGTCTAATTGGCTTCAGATTTCTTGATGTTTATTAAATATACCTTAAACGTTCTACGTATCTATTCTCCATGTCCATTTTCTTAGCATAAGTCATCTTTGATTTAATCCGTCCAGTGTTCGAGACTTATCGTTTGGGTTTTTTAGCATTTTTGTTTTTATGTACGATGAGGACCTGGCCCGACGAAGAACTCCCAACCTGGAGGGCTAGCATTTTCTATTGGGGTTTATTCCCTTATGCCCGGTTTCTTCACCTTGAGATATCTATCGGATAAGTATAACCATACGGATAGTTACACTATTATATAGTTAATCTTATCCGATAGATATCTCAAGGTGAAGAAATCGGTCATTAGTCGAAGTGTTGTGTCATTTTGACATTTTGTTTTAACTTTATATTATCATATTATAATATTATATTATTTATTATATAAAATGGTAAACAAAGTTGGTTCAATTTGTGCCGTATACGATTGTAATAACTATATGCAGCAATAAAAAGGTGAAAAGAAGTCATTTTTACTAATCTTTTTATCTGAAAACTATTTTTAAATATTTTAGTTTAAATGCGCATTAGTAGTATTTGGCATTAGCTAATTGACGCGAATTTTACATTTCATCATGCTAGATGGCGCTATGAACGATGTCCGACAAATTGTATGTAAAACTATCAAAGTTGTACGTATTATACGTCTATAGTATTTGCTTTAGGTCTTGTTTGGTCCTTTCACAATGACACCCTAACTTATCGCATTTCTAAATTTAATAGTCGCAACATCACGAAACGAGTAATACTCTCCGAAGTGTCTCAAATATTTGATCCTCTCGGACTCTTAAGTCCATGCATTGTTCCCGCAAAATTTCTTTTACAACAATTATGGTTAGAAAAGTTGTCTTGGGATGACCCTCTTCCGCACCTTTTAGAAAAGCAATGGATAGATTTAAGAACGGATTTATGTAATTTGAATAATCTTCAGATAGATAGGAAGGTCATTTGTAAAAACCCTCAACGATTAGAATTACACGGCTTCTCCGATGCGTCCTTACAAGGCTACGGGGCTTGCGTGTATCTCCGCTCTACAGACGAAACTAATACTCATCATGTAAATTTATTATGTTCACGAAATCGAGTTGCTCCCTTAAAACCTGTAACCATTCCACGATTGGAATTATGTGGAGCAGTTGTTCTAGCAAAGTTGGTGTTTCAAGTTCAAAAGGCTTTAAACGTCACTTTCCATAGTGTCCTTTTGTGGACTGACTCTACAATAGTTCTAGGTTGGTTACAGACGCCAATAAATATTCTCAAACCGTTTGTTAGTAACAGAATCGCAGAAATCATAGACCACACGCCATCAGCCACGTGGAACCATGTTCCTACAGAAGCAAACCCAGCAGATATTTTGTCTCGTGGTATTTCACCATTAAAACTTAAGCATAATCCACTATGGTGGCATGGGCCTTCATGGCTCTTCAATGATCAAAAAACTTGGCCTTGTTTAAATAATAATAAATTAAACCAAGAACTTCCTGACCTCAAAAGAGAAAAACATTCTTTGACCACTTGTGAAATCTCAACATTTTCATTTGAAAGATTTTCAAAGTTGTCTCACCTTCAACGAGTCATAGCGTATGTTTTACGATTTAAACACAACACATTAAGTTCTAAACTAAATAGAAACTTTGGCCCTCTTTCTACAACTGAATTACAAACATCGTTGCATTGTCTCGCTAAATTAGTTCAAGCAGAAAGCTTTAATCGCGAATTGCATTTATTACAAAACGGAAAGCCGTTAAAGGGAAATAGTAAAATTTTAAATCTCAGCCCATTTTTAGATAAAAATGGATTATTACGTGTGGGAGGACGCCTTCAAAATTCTAAAGTGTCATATGAAGCAAAGCATCCTATTTTACTTCCACATAATCATACATTTACTAAACTTCTTTTAGAAAGAGAACATGTTGCTTTATTCCATGCGGGACCGCAAATGTTGCTCTCTTTAATCCGTCAAAGATTTTGGCCAATAACTGGTCGCAACATTGCAAAAAGCGTTGTACGTCAATGCGTAAGATGCTTTAAAGCTTCACCGAAACAAATTAATCCCTTTATGGGAAATTTACCTTCAGAACGCGTGTCTCCGGCACCCCCATTCTCGAGAGTAGGCGTAGATTACGCTGGTCCAATTTTGATTAAAACTGCTCAAGGACGTGGATGCAAAACCTACAAGTCCTACATATGTCTATTTGTATGTTTAACTACTAAAGCCTTGCATTTGGAATTGGTAGGTAACTTGACTACACAATCCTTTATTTTATGCTTACGTCGCTTGGCAGCTCGCCGAGGAAAACCCTCTGAAATTTTCTCTGACAATGGAAGAAATTTCATTGGAGCCAATTCCGAATTAAAGGAACTTGCTCAATTTTTGATTAAAAACGAAACCGAGATTTGTGAACGCGTTGCTAATGACGGTACTTCTTGGAAATTTATTCCACCGTACAGTCCACATTTTGGTGGACTCTGGGAGGCAGGAATAAAATCGTGCAAATTATTACTTAAAAAAATTGTTAATAATTCACTTTTAAATTATGAGGAGCTTTATACGTTGCTAGTTCAAATAGAAGGCATCCTTAACTCTCAACCTCTTACTCCTCTCTCTTCCAACCCTAACGATTTGCAGCCATTATGTCCGGCTCACTTTTTGATTGGAAGACCGATAACAGCAGTGCCTGATCCCGATGTCTTAGAACTGCCCGAAAATCGTCTCTCAAAATTTCAACGCATTCAACAACTTCAACAGCAATTCTGGCACAGGTGGACCAAGGAATACCTAACCGAATTGCAAAAAAGGTCAAAATGGCACTCATCGACAGCAAACATCCAAATTGGAAGTATGGTTCTCATCCGAGATGATAATCTTCCTCCATTAAAATGGAAAACTAGACGTATTGAACTGGTTCATCCTGGTGATGATGGAATAGTTCGCGTTATAACCATTCGCACCACAGAAGGACTAATCAAACGTGCCACGAACCGTGTTTGTCCGTTACCAAGTACATAACTTTTAATGAAGTTCATAAATTAAGTAATTTCTTCGAAGTTTTTTTTGTTATTTGTTTTCACATTGTTATTTACTTGTTCACATTTATTATTATCATCACATTTTTATTACTATTTCGCGTTTATGTATCGTTATTTATTTCTGTTCATGTTCAAACTATTCAATTTTGAAAGTATGCCCTTTCAACGTCGGGGGGTATGTTAAGACATTAATTAGTATTAGTATTTTAATTTATCAAGATTGCAAAAAATACCACGACAACGAGTTTGTTGTTTATGTTTTTAGAAAATTTTCATGTATCAAAAACTAAAATAAAATTGTGACATTTATCTCAAATCCAAATAATTTAATTTGTGTATCAAAACGCAAATCGCTAAAACGGCAAGTCATCCTCTACATGGTATTGCCGTATCAATTCTCTACATATATTAATATGTATTTTTTATGTAATCATGAAAATGTGTAACCTTTTTACACCAAACATATCGTCTTAATAAATATTGAAAAAGAACTTGAATTTATCGAAGAAGTACAAAAAAAACAAAAAATATATTAAATTTCGTTAAACAAACTTATTTAATTAATTTTTACTTTCCCCATACGTATACGTATGTATTAGGGAAAGTAATGTAAACCACTCAAAAATCAAAAAAAAAATTTTGGTATTAAAATGTTTCTTGTCGTGTCCTAATAAGTTTTTGATGAATTTTAGTTGGATGTTCGTCTGTATGTCTGTATGTCTGTATGTATGTGTGTGGTTATGACATCATGAAAAAAATAGTATTAATTGCACTGGTTAAACCACGCAACCAAATGTCAAAAAATTTGGCACAAATGTACATCATAGTTAAACTTAGAGGCCAGCTGATAATTCGTTGAAAATTGCGGAAATGATAAAGAAAATAAGAAAAGTTCAAGTGTCAATTACTTTTGGACCACCATTTGTTATACCCAAATTATTTAATCGTGCCGTGTCGCATCTCTTTCTAAAGCACGTATATCGAGTTAGACGGAATACGAGTCGTGTTGCAACTCGATTCCAAACATTTTCGGAAATTAATTAAGTTTGATGTTTATAAAATTTTGACATGTTTTAGGGTTTTACGCTCCGTGTCCCGCGTAGCGCAATTTTTGAGCCACGCAGATGCGATCTGTCGCTTCGTTGAGGTCATCCACGTTGAACGGTACATTGCAAGAAGATGGAGAACGAAAATTTATTCTCTAATATGTGTGCAAAGAAGTAAATCTGCAACTTTAATTTAAGGTTGTTAAGAGGGAAAATAAATTTAATGAGAAGTTCTTGAAATTTTTACAGTACATTATTTGCGTAATAAAAAAATTTTTGGCAAAGTTTGAACTTAATCTTGTTCTTAGTTATCGAGATAAAAAATGTTAAAGGTCACATTGATTTATAGGTCATTAAATTGACAATCAGAAATGTCAGCATTTCCAAAAATAAGGGAACATGCATGAATAAAAAAATTCAGTTAAAACAGTATTTTCCGATAAATACAATATATTAAATATGAAATCCGCAAAACAAACTTCTGTTTCTTGTATTTTAAAATTCAATAATAATTTTAAATAAATCACGTGACCACGAACGCATGCGCTATTCGTTTGATGTCACATGTCACAATAGTTCACTCGTATGTCGTGCTGCAAGTAGTTTATGCGTAGTAATAACGCCGAAATCGTGTTTAATTAATATTATTTTTGATTGCTCTATTAGTTTTTTTGAGTGTACGTTATTTCAATCATGACTGAAAGTGGTTTTCTACAAGCCCAGTCTGATAATTTACCCAAAATAGACGTATTTACGATGAGTGCTTTTTTTGCGAGCAATCCCGATTTCGTTAGCGCCGAAGTTAGAGGCACAAAAGCAACACGGTAAGTGAAATTTATTGAAACATATTGGAGTAAGGCAACTGTAATTTATGTTTTTAGATCGGCAAGAGAAGTTTATGGGGACAACGCGATAGGTTATGTCCAAGTTAAAAGAGAGGGCCCATTTGCATTGTGAAAGCGAAAATCACACCCGAACATAATGTTCGGAAGAAAGCTTATAACGTGCAATTAATTTGCGATGAAAGTACGAGTATTATAACTTCAGTGCAATGCGAGGACTGTGCTGCACATTTAGGTATGTACCTAGGTTTAGTAGTTATTTAGAATAACTATATGTTTATTATTATATATTTGAATGTGTAGAAATCTGAATCTGTTATAAATTCTTATTAATATTTTAGGAGGATGCAAGCATACCATAGCCTTCGTAGCATGGTTACACATGGTTATTGTGGTTTGAGTTGAGATATGCCAGGATTACAGCGTCTAAAGCGTACGATGCAGCACATTGTAAAACGCTAGGTGGTACTCTCGTAGAAAGCATCCTCGGAGCCTCAAAACTAAGAGATACTGCTGCAATGCAACGTGGTCGATCATTAGAGGAAGCAGTTATAAAGGCAGTAGAGAAGAAGATGAAGATCACAATAAAAAGATGTGGTCTATTATTGAGCCCAGAATACCCTGTTATTTGAGCTTCTCCCGATGGAGAAAGTCAACAGTTTTCAATCGAGGTCAAGTGTCCATCGTCAGAAAGAACAGTAGCGAACTATGTCACAAAACAGAACACAATCATCCAAAAGTATCATGCACAAGTCCAATTACAAATGCATTTTTCAAAGAAAAATCAAGCGTTATTTTGTGTAGCCAGTCCGGATTTAGAAATTTCTAAGAATGTAAATATTTTAACTATTGATTATGATTTAAATTATTTTAAAAATTTATTAGATACGTGCACAGAATTTTGATGTAAAGCACTATTTCCAATTTTATTGAAAGACTCAAAATAAAAATTGTAATAAATTTTAATTTTTTTGTTTTTCCTGTAATTATTATAAGTAACTATTAAAAGAAAATTTTTAAATTTGGTTTTTAAGTTTTAATTATAACATCTTGTAAATTAATAATTCCACAAGCAACAATAATTACATAATCAAGAAATTGAATTTGATGAATGTCCACACAAGCATGAGACAGCAACATGTTGAACTCCCTCAATCTTCTAATTACTCTCTCAACATGGATTCGGAGAGCTGCAATCCTCTTTGACTCATTCACTTCTTGTTTTGTACTAGCTTTTCCTGTCAACACCGATGGTGGGCGAACAAGAATGCATGATTTTTCCTCCAGAAGATGAGCAATGTTTTTAAAACCTCTATCAGCCGTTACCGATACTCCAGGAGTTAATTTATCGAGGTAACCACAGTTTTCTACAATTGTTACATCCGTTGTACGTCCTCCAAATCCCGTCGAAATGAAGTTAACTAATCCATCTGGAGTACACGAAATAAGATATTTCAATATGTTGCAACTCTTATACTGGGACCAAGTTAGGGACTGATGAACTGGATTACTGGGTTTTTCAATTTGAATCTCTAGGCAGTCTATAATAGACACTACATTACCGTAAGGAGCTCCGAAAGAGATCGGTAAATGTAGTTTTGTTAGATTTTTGTCGGGTCGCACTATTAGTTGTTGCAGTAATCTAGCAATGACTAACAAAGTTTTTCTTAAAATTTTGCTAGCATTGCTTTCAGACATGCCAAAATTGATGCCTGCAATAACAAATGGTTCGTTTAATCGAATTTTTCTAATAGTTATCAGGATGTCTATCAATGGAGCAGGAGCATTTGAAACTAACAACTTAATTAAATAATAACTTTCAATTGGCAGTCCTAAAAATATTTTTGGCTGTTTTTCGATCGACAATAAACAACATTTACGCATATTAGTTTGCAACATTTCCTCCGACAACGCCTCTTCTAAACTTTCAGAAGCACTCGAATTTTCTTCAATCACATAATCCGAGTCGCTAGAAACAGACGTGGTACTACTTTGTTCGTCAACTCGCTGTTCCATAATAAATAATGCTCTTTTTACTATTTCCATTTTAAATGGCGAGGTAGAAGCATGCATGGAGGAATTAATTATTGGAGATGATCCCATATCCCTACTCGCTGTTTGTACCTGTGCAGCTTTGCTTCGTACAAAAGGCTTCTGAAGCTTTAAATTTGTCTGCACACATTTGTCTATTCTAGGTTTCGTAACTTCTAGGGCCCCTACTGGTTCAATCGATGGTTCTTCTTGCGAAGACGTACCTGGAATTTCCACATCTTTTGTTGCTTCTTGTAACGCTTCTTCCACTAGCTCTATTCTTCTTCTTTTCAGTGCACCTCTTCTTATGATTTATTTGGAATTACAATCTGACGCTGTACTAATATGGTGAACTACTTAGGTTAAAATGATCCTCACAGCAATAAAGTCGTGAGTCAACAGCTAAATTTTCATTTTTGCCCTTTTCATTACATTACACCACTGTTGCCTGGCTTTCGCTTCTCGCGGAACATTAAAAAACAGCTTATTTGGTGTTTTTATTGTAGTCTTCTTACATTTTGGAACAATACAATACTTGTAGCTCGTCTTCTTGTTGGTTTCCATGATAATAACAGCTTTTAACACTAACAAATTTCAACTTTTGAACAAGCTATGAAAGTTCAATCGTGCCGTGTGACGTAACAAGCAAATGGCGACTTACGCGGTCGTTTCCTTCAATTGAAATTGATGGATTTTTAAATATATTTTTAATTATTATGAAAACAAAAATAAAAAAATTGAATAGTATTAATCAGTATATTTAGGTATTTTTGATCCAATTACGCTATAAAAAAAAATTATGCATCTTCCCTAAAATATTCATGAAAGTCTTAGTGCTTGTTCACAATGTACGTAAGACATAAGAAATACATAAAACGTAAGAATTACAAATATAAATAAGACCTTAATCGAATATTGAAAAATACTGGAGTCATTTTGGTATATGCAAAAAAACATTCTACGTCGTCGACTTGAAGATTTTAATATTATTCGATACTCCATTATGCTTTTATTTGAATTCATATTTTCAAATCTTATGTTAGACTTACGTTTTACCAAAGATCTTTGGTTTTACGTACATTGTGAACAAGCACTTATATAAAAACAAAAATATTGGTGGGAAAATGAATGAGTAACGAAATCAGATGTTGCCATGATTTACTAAATCTTGATAGCTTTTGTACACTTTTTGGAATAATAATTTAATTTTCTCAGAAACTAAAAATATGACTTTCTTGAAATTTGGTATACTTATTTTTAAGACTTTCATTAATATTTTGACAATTTTTGGTAATGCTGACATTTCTAATTGTTGAAATAATAACCTTCAAATCAATGCGACCGTAATGTAACTTTGACATTTTTTATCTCGATAACTAAAAACAAGATTAAGTTCAAACTTTGCCAGATTTTTTTTTATTAATGTACTGTAAAAATTTCAAGAACTTCTCATTAATTTCATTTTCCTTCTTAACGACCTTAACTGGTTTTCACATTTTTCAACTTTTTGATATGAACTGTAAATTCCTCGCGGTCTTTCTCCTCGAATGGTATCCGGAAAGAAGAAGTTGAACGATTATTTAAATATCCAAATTTAATGGGGAAAGTTATGCAATGTTAACATAGCCAATTTTTACTACTGGTTTCATCTTCTAATATTTGAATAATTGCAATAATCAGGTCTATTATGTATCACAAACGTTATTTAAAGGTGACAGTTATGACATTATATTAAAGATTTTCTGCAAATTGGTATTACCTATCGTTTTCACAAACAGGTATTTAAACATGATCTTGATGATAAAGGTTTTATTAACATTTATAGTGCATACCAATTTTCCGAAAACCTTATTGAATGTCATAACTGTCACCTTTATAATAACGTTTGTGATACATAATAGACCTGAACATCAGAATACCCAGGAAATTTGTTTAAAATTCCGGGATCCCGTTTGAGAAACCTTAGGCTATCTTCGACCGCATGTTTCTTGATAATCTTTGCCCAGCACATCGCGCAACCCTAACTTAATATCTAATTTTACCGCCGCATCTATCATTCCTGATCCCATAAAATTTTTACTTAAAAACAATAATAAATTTACCTTTTTAACAGGACAACCTTTAAAATTTGAACTCTTCATAGCACCTTGTATTCCAAACGGATTTTTCGAACCAACATTATTATATTCTTCGCATAAATCTATAGTCATATTAGGAAATGGAAATGCACGATAAATCTTCTGCACATATTTGAAAAGGCTTATATTTATCTGAAACAATTAAAAGTACCTATATAATCCAATTTGTCCCCCAATATAATTGATAATTTGGGTGTTTATCATGAGGTTCGAGTGAATCAAATAAAAATACAAAGATATCTTCCACTGATGACTAGTTTGACTGAAAAACCTAATTATGAAGTGCTTTTTTTTGTAGATTCTGATGAAGATTTAAATAAATAATCAAAACTAGTCACTGAAAGATATCTTTGTATTTTTATTTGATTGACCCAAAACCCACAGTAAACACCCAAATTATCGAAAGTACCTAGTTTACATACATTTAAAAGTAAAGATTTTTTACTTTACAACTATTGCCCTGGGATGCATGAATAGATGGGCCGTCATTTGCGGGTATCTCCGTTTTTAATCACAAAAGCTAGCGTTTAACAGTATTTGAAATTTAATCGTTACGGATTGCGCTTGTATTTGTTAATTGGGTTAAAATAAAACTTTATAATTTAGTAAAAAATTTAATAAATTAAAAGTTAAGTAAAAAGTAGTTTCACCACATGAATATTTTATAAAACCCAAAGACTTTTTAAGTTATCACAATTAAAGTAGGTACACTGTAAGTATAAAAACGTTTTCACCACAACTCAACTATGGCATTATCAGACGATGAAATAGAAAAAAAGTTAAGAGAGAATCCTTTAAATATTGTGCGGGGTAGTAGGGGCAAGTAATTTTGAAATGGAAAGAATTTTTTTGAAAGTAATTTAAAAAGGAGTAGGGGTATAAAAATAACCGTTCTAAGTTCAAATAAGCGGGGGGTTAATTATTTATTAATGATGTTTATAATAATAGTGAGTTGTTTAAATTAGATTGACTGTTTAATAACAAGAATGACTGCTTCAATTTATTAATTTAAAGAACTCACTATTATTAAATATCTTTGATAAATAATTAACCCACCTCTCATTTGAGCCTATTGGAACGTTTTCTTAACCCCCTACCCCTTTTTAAATTATTTAAAAAAAAATCCTTTCGGTTATTATCTGTCTCTTCCTTCCCAAACAATATGTTTTTATGGATTCTGGAATAGGTAATGGAAAGCGGAAAACTTATATACACAGAATTCTTAATTAGAAGAAATAATTAACTTGATTTTACAAAAAGAAAATGGGGCAGAATAGGAAATATATATTATATATATATATCAATTATATCAAAATATTGGACTTACTGTAATTAAAATTAATGGAGGAATTGGCGAAAATCAAATTTTGTATTCATAAATGTTGGTTTGTAGTACGTCGTTAACATTTTAAAATTTTTATCTGAGGTTCCGCGGTTTGAAAAGTTTAGGAAAAACTGAGAAAACCCCAGATTAAATCTCTGAATTTGAACGAAAACTCAGCAGATTTCAATTTTTTAAATTACTAATACCTAAATCATATAAAAATTGTTCTTACTAGTATATTTTTGCGAAGTCCTGGTATAAGAAATACTGTGAAATTAATTGCTTTCTGTTTCAAGGTATCGTTGTACTTAAATACCTTAAGTTCTAAATTTGAACATACAGCTTTATTAAACTCGGTAATTTCCAATCTATCCTGCACAATGTCGTAATCATCTTGGTGAAATTGCTAAAATTTAAAATTTTTAAAAGTCGGGAAAATTTTCAGAAATATATTAATCTTACAGAGACACAGAAATTTCTTAATACCAGAATCAACGCTACGTGGATGTAACACATCAGCATATTTGAACAGCACTCTTAATGTTGTGGTTCGTAATTAGAATATATAATTTCCTGTAAAATTAGTTGTATTTATACTTTTACCAAAAAATTATTGTAGTAATTATCATGATCGTTTTTAAGCTTCCATTTAGACACATTACAGATATTACTGATAGCATACATCCGTGGTTTTGTTTTGTTTCTACTATACCCTTCAAATGCTCAATGATAATAATGTATAATTAGATTTCCATTGCAAACAAAAAAAATAATGTTTTTCTAAATATTATACATTTACAACTATACAAACATTAATTATTTACCGGAAAATTATTTTTATTTTGTTACAATTTAATTTAAAAAGGAGTAAAAGTTCCTACCTCCTTTTAATTTAGATGAAATGTGTTATAACCGCAACATAGTATGATGTGGATTAAAATTGATAAGCTTAAAAATCTATTAATTTTAACAATAATCGATAGGTATTAAAATTTTAGCTTTAAGTACGAAAAACATCTACTTGGTCCGAATGGACGGGATATAAACCTTAAAAATCAAATTGAAAAGGCTGCAGTGCATTCGACGATAGCAATAATTTACATCGTAAAATAATTTTATTTTAAATATATTTATTAGCTTCTTGATAGGCAGAATACAAAAAATTAGAATCGAGTAATTATTCTTTTCCGTGATTATTTATTCAAATATTATCTGGCGTTTTGCAAATGATCTTGTTGTTTGCTTAGATGTAGCTCTTACATTCAAAAATCATATTTTGAATACATGTAACAAAAGCTCTTCGGAAGCTAGGGTTATTTGACCTTAGGACGTGCATACAGTAAAGCTTCTGTACTTAGCTATCTTAAGATCTTATCTTGAGGATATGTGAATTCACAATGAACATAAACATAAGAAAGAAATACTTAAGACATACAAATAAAAATAGAAACTTAATGAAGTATCACATAATATATCGAAATCTTAAGGGACTTTTGAAGGCTTTTGCATAAATTTGATGCGGGACTGGATTTTTTGCTGTTCAGTGAGAAAAATCGCTTGCTTCTGAGAGTGATAAAGTCTTTAAATATTCTTGAATAGTTTGATTTGATTCAAATATTCTTGAATAGTTTGATTTTTTAAATGAAGTAGTAATTCTTTGAGTTTTTTGTAATCTTTATTTCTACTCATCTGGCATTTCCCCCAGATGAACTCGACAACGTAGACCTTATTGTAACACATCAGTGAAAGTAGATTCCCTGAGGAATCACATTTTTATCTCCGTGCTTTACAGTTCCGCGCAACTTCCAGATCCACCAGATCTTCAAATATAATAATTATTATTGGTCATGCAAAAAATTCCACTTTCCAAAATATCATACAATCTTATGACTAATTTTCGTTAGAAATTGGGACGATCTAACATCTAAAAGTAATCAAATAGAGATCAATTACTCCAAAATTGTCTTTTATTTCGCCCAAATACTAATAAAACTCAAAAACAGAAACAAAATTATGGAGGACGGCATTCTCTTGACCATTGACCATTTTCGGCAATAAGCCTCGCTTTTCTCCACCGCTATCACAATAATAATTTAAAAATAAATAAATAGTAATTTAATTTTCTCATAAACTAAAAACATAACTTTTTTGAAGTCTGGTATACTAATTAATAAGACTTTCATAAATATTTTGGCTTTTTCAGTTCAAATTTCGCCAGAAGTTTCTATATTATGCAAATAATTTAGTGTAAAAATTTCAAATGTTTCTGATATACTTCAATTTCCTTTTTAATAAAAATTAAAAGAGATACAACCACGACTCAATCACGTATGGTGGTCATTGTCTGCAAAAACGTAATTTTCCCACCTTGCCATCTGTATCTTTTTTCGATGGCAGGGAAACAAAAAATTTAAACTATTTACAATCCAAGCGAAAAACAGAAATATGCATTTAAAATTTAAAAATTGAATCTTCTTCTTCTTCGGTTTCCTCTTGACAGAGGAGTCGTGATCTCAATGGCTTAAGACAAGATGACGTACTTAGGTATTTAATTAATGGGGTGTTTTCCGTTGCCTTCCTCATAGCCCACAGATACATCTCGGGCTTTAGATCACAGCAGTTTATTCGACGCAACCAGGATTTGAACAGCGGTTGCCCGCTTCCCAGTTGGCCGGTGTAGGTTTTACGCCACACTGCTGGTTTTTTTTTGAATTTTTTTTTAAATTTTTGAAAATTAAATATTAAACTCCAATTTATAATTTTGGATCACGACAATATCGGGTGACCGACCGTTCATCCGAACATAGGGAAAATCATAGGAAATTGATATTTTTTTATTCCTGCTTTCCTACTAACCAAAACCATTTGTTACCCTTAATAAAAAAATAACAATGTAATTATAGAAAAAATATTTATTATTATCCATTATACAAATTACAAAGAAAGATTTATTTAGATTTCCACTAACAAGAAAAACCCCTCAAGTGTAATTCTGTGATCACAACAAGCTTTTTGTCTGGACGAAAAAGGCCAAAAATTATAATAAAAAGAGGAGTGACCAAGCGTTTCTGATGGAATAGCATTTTAAAGTTTGTATGTAATACTTTAGTTAGTTTACGCAATAAAAATCCGAAAGTCTTCTTAGTTTAGATGATAAAACCTCCAAATTCTTTCTCCTTTTAATTTTTTCATGTCGAGTCGTTATAAAACCATTATAAAAGGACATTTTATAAATTTACCTCCGGAATACACTATCCTTTTCTTGAAATAAAAGATATTAACAAAACTAAGTAGGAACATAGTCGTTAGCCTAATTTTGATATTTTCAATAACAGGAAGCCTATCGGGGGAAGGTAGAGGTACTCATTATTACTAAATAAAACACAAGTTTAAACGAGCTTTCGAAAAATGACTTTTTCTTTTTCAAGTTTAATATGAATGAAAAAACAAAAAATGACAAATACAAAGCAACTATAAATTATATTGAAGAATATTGACATTTATCCGATAACTTGATCAGAATGATAATTCGAAAATCCGGAAAGACAAAATAAGACGAGTGTATTAATAATTCTAATAAGTTATCGTGGATTAAGAAAAACCAATGGTGAAAAACTTAATCCCAGTATTGGCAAGGAGGTTAAATAAGAAGTGGGCTATAAATGTTGCTCAGGCCCTCTATATCAGTCTTCCTGTTCATTGAGTTCTTATCCTTCTTTATCTCAATCATCTCATGTAAGATACGTTCTTTATAAGACGGGATTGCTTTAAGTATGGTGGTGTTTACAAAGTCCATGTTATGGCCGTCTTCTAGTACATGTTTTGCAGCTGCAGTGGAGTCGGCTTTGTTGCATCTTATTGAAGAGATGTGTCCACTCATTCTCTTTTTCAGCCATTGGTTAGTTTGCCCGATGTATGTAAGATGGCAATCCTTACAATCAACCTTGTACACCACACCCGATTTTTTCTCTTGAGGGATCTGGTCTTTGAGTTTCGAGAAGTGAACACCCAGGTTATTCGGAGATCTGAAAGTTAATTTGATGTTATGTGGTTTCAAAATATGTTTAATTTTTTCGCTGAGTCCTTTGACGTAAGGAAGAACAGCGAAACCTGTATTGGATGCCTTGATGGTGGTGTTCCCGTTGTAAAGGATGTTTACTCGGTCCTTAATAATCCTGTTTACCAGTTTTTTAGGATAGTTGTTTTTTATGAGAGTTTTTCTTGCAACGTCAAGCGTTTCTTTACGATAGTCTCCATGAGTAAGACGGATGGATCGATCAATTAATCCGATGGCAGTAGCTATTTTATGGCTTTTGTGGTGGTGTGAAAGAAAATTAAGGTACCGACCGGACCATGTAGATTTTTGTGTCCATCTGTATTTAAGGGAGTTGTTGTGTCACTTGGTGCCCGGGTTTTTTTTGGGTCGCTGAATTCAAATATGGCATCGGCGAACACCCCCAGACACCTGGTGCGCCCCAACCTGGACATGAAGATCGTCTCCGAGGCTTTCCAGGCACACTCGAAAAACATGAACCGGAAATCGTTAAGGTGGGTTTTTTCGGTTGCCAAAGCAGAATTTGGCGTCGAACAGGATCCCCCGAGCACCTGGTGCACCGCAACCTAGACCTGAAGGTCATGAATCATGAGACGCCCCAAAAAGCCCCCTTAACAATTTTCGGTTCCCCTTTTTCGGGTATATCTGGAGAACCTCGGAGACGATCTCCAGGTCCAGCTTGCGGCGCACCAGGTGCTTGGGGGATCCTTTTCGACGTCAACTTCTGCTTTAGCGACAGAAAAAACTCACCTTAACGATTTCCGGTTCATATTTTTCGAGTGTGCCTGGAAAGCCTCGGAGACGATCTTCATGTCCAGGTTGGGGCGCACCAGGTGTCTGGGGGTGTTCGCCCTTGCCATATTTGAATTCAGCGACCCAAAAAACCCTCGGGCACCAAGTGTTTTTCCTTTCCCGCATGAGTTCGCCGATGCCATATTTGAATTCAGCGACCCAAAAAAAACCCGGGCTCCAAGTGTTTTTGCTTTCCCGCATGAATTCTATGAGAGTTCCACGGAGATGACGTTCACGTCCAGGTTGTGGCGCACCAGGTGTCTGGGGGGTGTTCGCCGTGCCATATTTGAATTCAGCGACCCAAAAAACCCCAGGGCACCAAGTGTCTTTCCTTCCCGGGATGAATTTTGTGAGAGTTCCACGGAGATGACTTTCGTCGGCGTTCCTGAGCCCCAGGTGGTCAGGGTGGCAATTTGGACATCATAATCGTGATCAGCGACCTCAAAAACCCCAGGGCACCTATTCTGGGCCAATTCTGACTCTTTTTAACAAATTTATTAACTGGTCCAAAGGGCGTCTCAAGAAATGCAATTTTTGAATGCAGATTTGGCTTCAGCGATGCAACCACAACCGTCGGGATATTCCCACCTAGGTGATATTTGTATTGATAATTTTTAGAAGCAAATGCAGAAAACCGCATTCCGATCCATCTTGTCCGGAAAAAATTGGGATTGATTCCGTAACTTGCTGCGACTATGAATCTTGTTGCAAAACTGTTAAGTTGACAAAATGTATTTTTGGCCACTTTGTAGTGTGTCTAAGTCAACTAATTTTAATTTTAATTTTAATTTTAATATAGTAAAAAAATTGTGGTATGTGGTGTTTCTATTACATTCAATCACATTGAATATTCTATTATTGAAATATTCATTTATGTATAATTATATAGCATATTCAAACCTAATAACAGAATTTCTATTGCTTTTTATATCGTCGGTTTAGAGGTAAACCGACGATATTTTGTAAGCAGAAAATTAGTTTTTCTTCGGTAAATTTTTCACATTTTATTTACTACAATAAACTGACATATTTGTTTAAAGATTTCAAATTAAAATTTGAATATAAAAAAACAATAAAGGCAATTTCATCCATTACGTCCCTCCTGAATCCGCGCCTGAGAGAAAGCAATTTAGATAATATGTCTGCTACCACTACTTTCAGCATAACATCTTTTATGCACGACCCCGTAATAATTAAATTTATTGTTTACATAAAAAATACCTTTAATAAATTCGTAATATAGACATACGGGGGCCTTTTTTGAGATCTTTCGGTTCTAAGGGCCCATGCTTTTTGAACACCCGTAACTCTGCCGACCCTGCCGACAATTACTGCGTGATTGTTACACTTTCTAAAAAATTATATTTTTATAGGTGTAGTTTGTTTTAATTTAAATAGAATTTATCAAATTACTTTCATATATAAGTAATTTTAAAAGATTTACAAGTGAATTCTCAACGAAGTTTCCAATCACAAGCAAAAAGCAAGTTACGACTAGGTATGGCAACTTAATATCGTTATACCTAGCCCGTACATTGTTGACTCCGACTCTCGCCAAATATGAGCTAACCAATTTTAAACTTGTTAAAAGATTTTCCTGAGGTAACACAACCCGGTTTAAAAAAATCTACAGCAAAACGTGACATACGTCACTTTTTGAATGTGACGGGTCCGCCGGTATATTCAAAACCCAGGCGTTTAGACCCTGTAAAATTAAAATGAGCAAAAAAGGAATTTGAAACAAGGAAAGGGAACAGGAAACAGCTATCATAGCACATTTGGACTACGGAATGCGGCACAAACTTTTCAAAGGTTGATGAACAGCATGTTAGGCGATTTTGATTTTTGTTTTGCTTACATAGACAATATTATCGTCGCATCTAAAAATAAAGGAACATTTAGAACATTTAAAAATAATTTTCACTCGTTTGAGTGAATTTGGCATAATTTTAATGTATGTTGATAGATTCGCGCAAGCCTCCGTTGAATTTTTAGGTTATTTAGTTTCAGAAAATGGAATCCAAGCTTTACCAAGCAAAACTAAATTAATTTTCGATTTTCTTTTACCTAACACAATAGTCGAATTACGACGATTTTTAGGCATGGCGAAAAAACAATTTCAATTGATCGATTAAAACCCGCGTATTTTTTAGATGATAATTAAATTTTATTATCTTAATTTTAAGCAAAATACGGCATTTTTTAATTTACATTCAATTTTTTATTTTCATTCCTTATTATTCTTCTTCGTTTAACCACTCTTCTAAAAACGGGAGTGTGTAGCGGTTGCGACAGCATTGTGCACAATATTTACTAAATCTAGATAACGACTAGAGTGCACACACGCAGGAATGACAGCTTAGTAACGCAAGTTATTGAGAGACTTGTTATTTAGGAATAAACTGGAGTTCCTACAACTATTCACCGAGACCACACGTACATATTTACGTTGGCTCTCCATTTATATTATTTTATCGCTTTGTATTCAATTATTATTTCATGCAACAACCTTTCATAATTAACAATATACTAAATTATTATTGTAATAAGTTTATTAAAAGATTTACATGTGAATTCTTAACGAAGTTTCCAATCACATGCAAAAAGCAAGTTAGGACTAGGTATGGCAACTTAATATCGTTGTACCTAGCCTGTACAAAATTATAAACTTTACCGCAAAAACATAATAATAGAGATAAGGAGATGTTTTTAAGTGAACTCTAGCCATGATAACGCATGCATTGGCATTAGCATAATTATTATGTTTTTGCAGCAAAGTTTATATGTTCTTATATCAAAGTAATTTGATTAATTATTTTTTTAATTCCATTTAAATTGAGACAAACTACTATTTTTTGGAATAAATATAATAATGTTAAAAGTTTCTCGGCCGATCTAATATTTAAATTTATCTTTTTTTGGCTCCAGAAAAATATCTGAATTTTAAAAATTGCTTTCAAAAAAAGGTTTTGTTGGATAAAAATTCGGTTTGATTTGTAATTTTTAATGTTGTATGGATCTTTGATCATAGTATGGGTATTTGTATTTGGGTAATATAAATTAAATAATATTGGAACGGAAGTCATGCAGTTAGTTAGGCAACCCTGTTAACACACGTATATTGTGGTTGCTTTATTTGTTTCGCAGAGAAATTTTGTAAATTTACATCAATAATTTTCAACGGAAAATTATTATGGTGCAGGTACGTACATATATCTGTTTTAACTGTCCAGTGCAGATGTTCAGAATAGCTCTAAAAGTTGAATTAGGTATTTTAAAATCATATTTAAATATCTTCAACATATAGAAAATTAAATTAATACACATTTCAAAATGGCAAAACTCTTAAGCATCGACCGAGTTAATAAAAAATTTAATACTGTGGTATTAAATAATAAATTATTCAATATATTATAATAATTAATTTAATGTACACTTTTGTGGATTTATAACTCTTTCGTGAATAGAAACAAAACTGTTTAAAAGCCATTATATCTGAATGACAGACGTTAAGAATAAAGGAATCCAAATTACTCTAACAAAACATTTAAAATTGTTATGGAATTTCAAATGAGTAGATCGATTCGAAGATCCTGTCATTCTAAATTGAAATTGAGAGGATAGATGTTTTACTTGCTTCGTGCACTTCAGTTCCATTCGGCTACTAAATGAACTTAGAACTGAACAGTAGGGTATACAAGTTCCCCCCAAATGTTTTGAAATTAATAATATACCTTGCAATTTATAGGTAGAAAAAGAACTCCAAATAAAAATTTTTAAGTAAATTTGTGGTTTTTAGTATGTATTTATGGTAAAATTCGAAAAAATATAAGAATAATACAATACGTAGAAATTCAAAATTCAAAAATTAAAAAAGAGACAATTAACACATAACAGGTTCGAATTAAGAATATTTGAAATAATGAAAAATTCGTAATACGATAGTACAATATAACGTTATTTCATGGTTATTTCCATTCTTCAGTTGCACATAATCGATTAAATTGAAAAATAAGAACAAATTTCGAACTAAACAAAAATATAGATTAACGTGTACAAAATTGACTTACCATAACCTCCAAAAAATTATCAAAACTGAGCTTGTTACATGAAGTATGAACAGTTTAAAAATAATTTGAACTAAGAAGTTCTTTTACCTAGCTCTGCTAGGGTGAAATCCGAAGGCACTGCCCTCTTAATATGATTTCTAAAAACTTTGAAAAAATTCAAAATTTAAAAATTTACCACTTTTTTTTAACCGTGAGGCGTAAAACTAGAAAAAGAACTCAAAATAAAAAATTTTAAGTAAATTTGTGGTTTTTAGTTATGGTTAAATTCAAAAAAATATAAGAATAATACAATACGTAGAAATTCAAAATTCAAAAAATTCAAAAAATTTTCTCTTTTTTCAAAAATTTTTTCGTTACGTATATGCTCGTCACTTCACGCTCATCACAGATAATAAACCACTGGCAAAAATCTTACACCCACAGAAATCACTACCTGTACTATGTATAAGTCGTATGGCAAATTATGCCAACTACATGGCACATTTCAACTATGATGTTATATTCAAACCCAACAACGATAACGCAAATGCTGATTATTGTTCTCGTGCACCGTTAGCAAATTGCATCGATGAAATCAACAACCTTGTTGTAAGGGGAGAAGAATTAGATGAATTAGATCATTTTATGTTACATCAAGTAAACCAATTGCCTGTACGTTCCGAAAATATAGCCAAAGAAACACGAAAGGATCCCCTCTTAGGTAAAATTATCCGATTACTAGAATCAGGTCAGAATCTATCTCGCTTTAATTATAAATCTCCGGAATCTAACTACATGCTTGCTGCAAACTGTTTACTATTTGAACACCGAGTTGTAATACCACCATCTCTAAGACAAGCAATCTTGAAGGATTTACACTCAGCTAATGTGGGTATTATGAAAATGAAAGGTATAGCACGCTCATTTGTATTTTGGCCAGGCATTGATACCGACATCGAAAATGTAGCAAAGTCATATTCCGAATGTGCAAAACACGCACACGCTCCTCCTAAATATCAGCGAGTACATATCAACTATGCGGACCCAATCGCAGGTACAATGTTACTCATAGTAGTCGATGCATACAGTAAATGGCTTGAAGTTAAAACTACCCTTTCAACCACAACCGCATCAACAACTGCAATTCTTGATCAACTCTTTGCAACGTATGGCACTCCAATAACAGTTGTTTCCGACAACGGTCCTCAGTTTACTTCGTCCGAATTCAAGGCATTCTTACAATCAAGTAGGGTAAAACATCACAAAACTATCGTACCATATCACCCAGCAACCAATGGTCAAGCAGAACGTTACGTCCAATCGGTGAAGAACTCCCTTAAAGCGATGGCAACGACTCGAGGTACATTTCAGCAAAATTTAAATGAATTCCTCAGACAATACTGGAAAGTACCACATGCCACAACTGGACAACCACCAGCAATGTTGCTTCTCGGACGTAACCTACGGACACGATCTGGTCAGGCCAGAAGATATCCACACACGTATAACTGAAAAACAACAAGCTGAACATGACTCATCTTTCCGTACGCTTCAACCAACCCAATTAATCTACTTCATGTCAGGCAACCCAAACATGGACAAATGGGTCCCAGGTATAATCAAGACAAGGCTGGGAGACTTACATTACGAAATTGACTACAATGGGAAAAGCGATAAACGACATATAGATTAAATATGACAACGACAGGAAAACACAGCCCTAAATGAAGACATTATCGAACCATATTGACGAACCCATGTATTTGGAAGCAACATCACACAGCCTACAGTTGAACAGCAACAGATGCGAACATCAAAGCTTCCAGCTTAACAACAACGGATAGAGATAACACAAGAAGTAGCCCCGCCACCAATCAATGTCCCATAAATACTCCGCCGCTCAGAGCGACGACGACGACCACCACAACGTTTCTGTCCAAGTTAAAGTACACAGTCCTCAATACCCCCAAGGAGGGAAGAAATGTTATGTTTGAATAATGCGTTTATTATCAAGTACACTTATAGTGAGGCCGTCAAGAGTAATCAAGACAAGAATTGGGAAGTCTTGATCTTGTCTTGAAATATCAAGACAAGAATTCAGTAACTCTTGATCTTGAGGTGTAGTGTCTTGATCTTGTCTTGAAAGCCTAGAATTTTAAAACTTTGCGAAATCGCATAATTGATAATTAATCATCACTTCTGCATCAACCCACTTATGTATTTAAGTGTCAACCTGTCAACTATTGAAATTTTGCATGATTCGATTTATGTCCGATTTCTTCACTTATGCCCGTACCTATAGTCGAATCTCAAACTTGTGCTTGAGATGTGCTTGGTGGAGTAGGACTCAAGTCTGAGCTTGTGCTCCACTCACGAGCTATACTATAATCAAAACTTTGTGAATTTTCGGCGAAGTAAGCAAATATCCATATTAACTGAAAATAACAATGGCTTAAAATGAATTACCATAGTAATAAAATTTTATATTAAAGTCTTATACGAAATAATCTTTAAAATGAATAAAATTGTATGTGGTTTTTCGATAGAGGCGATAGATCTTTGCTAGCCGATCGTAGGCACCTCGTGCGAGATTGCAGTAAACTTGGGCAAATTAAACAATGGATAGCTACAGCACAACACAACGATTGAAATTTTTTAAATTTGGATGAATTCAAAATGTGCAAATTTAATGTTGCGGTTAATGGTCTGCACCACAATAAGATGATAAACGACTTTTTGGTGCCTCATTTGGCTCAACATGACTTGCACGAGGTGGTCAACAAGACGGCCAACTTGCCTCGCTTCGAGGGAAATCATTCAGTTACCGAGACAAACATTCGACGGTCAAATTATCTCAAGAAATGGCGATATCAATTGGCCACCTCGTTCTCCTGATATAATACCACGATACTTTTTTTGGGCTACGTTAAGTCACGAATTTATGCCAATAAGCCAGCAACTACTGAGGATCTAAAACGTAACATTGTTGTGAGGCTATTCGTGAATTCCAGGCCGATTTGTGTTAAAAAGTTATCTAAAATTGGAGTCGCAGAATTCGTTTCACCGAACAGAGCCGTGGGACCATCTTCGCGATGTTATTTTTATTAATTACATTAATGTTATATACCAATCGTCGAAATAGTACCAATAAAGCGTCAAAATCTTTCAAGGCTTCTTCTGTGTTTCATTTTAAAGATCTATTGCGCTTATTCTTCTTCTTGAGTGTGCCGTACCTTTTTTGGGCGTTGGCAATCAAACTTTGCTAAAGCCAAGATGAAATACTAGGGAATTTAATTAATGGAGTAGTTTTCCGTTGCCTTTCCCACAGCCCACAAATCTATCTAGCGCTTTAGATCACAGTAATATATTCGACGTGATCAGGATTTGAACCGCGATTTCCCGCTTCCCAGTCCGTCGGTGTACTGCTGATATTGCGCTTATTGAAAGACTCTATGCTGCCCTATACCGAGAAAGAGAGAATACTGTTAGTGTCGTTAGTGGACGCGTACAATTTAGTCGAAAATAAGAAAACTGACGCAGCCACTATACAGAAAAAGCAACTTGGAAACGTGGAAAAAGATTGCTAATGATTTACAACATCCACAAATTCTAAAAATTCTTCTTCATCTTGATCCATAATGGAGTATTTCTTTTTTTTTTATAAACACAATACTTTACTACGACCAAAGATTGTATTTTTATAACACTAAATGTTAAAACTCACAATACAATTATGACCCAAGTACGACTCAAGATAGGTGTTTAGCTGACTTGGGTAAAACAGCATCAAGTACATGCGAAGTATGACTTCACTCTCAAGTTGCGATTATAGTTAGTACACAATTGCGTACTTGAGTCAGACTCAACTCTGAGATCGAGCGAAGTATCGATTATAGGTACGGGCATTTTAGAGATATCTATCGGAGAAGTATCTATCTATCTAATCTATCTAAGTGAAGAAATCGGGCATTAGACGTGTTACCCTTTTCTTGCTGTTGTTATCAAACGCTGACTATATAAAAAGTTACTTTATCTAAGAATTTAATTAGCTCGTAAACTGTGTATGATTAAATTATATTTTTTAATTGGTTAATTTAATAATTTCACGATTTTGCATTTTTATTTGTGCATGCAGTCGTATTGCAGGTGCAGTGGCGTAACAAGGCAGCTACGGGCATGTGTTTCTGACTCAAGCGGGGCCCCAATTGGAATATTAAATTAACATGGAACGTTTTTATAAGCAGAACAATTTTTATAAATTAAATTTTATAAAAAAAATATAATAAATATTAAACACGTTTGCATAATTAAGGAAGAGCAGTAGACACATGTGTTTCTGGCAACTTGACCGGCGTCAGTATTGCTTACCTGCTGCTACCAAAACGATGAACACGCTTAATTATGCAAAATTACACTACGGATTCGTCTTCGTTGCTAATAATAATAAATATTGTTATTTGGTTTTATTAAAATCATTATAGGGATTTACTACTAAGTAAAAACAAGAAAATCATACCTGACGGTTTTAATAAATTAATAAAAAATAATAAAAAAACTAGCAGTGTAGTGTTAAAAATCAAAATATATTCTACCCTTACTTTTTCGGTATTTTGTTAAATTGCTATATAAGAGCGACAGTTATTTGTTTATTACTGTAATCGCTACAAGATGGGAAGTTTTGCTTTGGCGGGTGCGTTCAATCTTTCATGATGCCGCTTCAACTTCAATTGAACAAAAGATGAAATAGGCAGTATATATATTTTATATTTTAAATACTTAGGTACATGAAAAATGTGGCAGACAAGTTATTTTGAAAAAGTGCCGCATATTTTCTGGTTTTATTGGCGCTTTCAATATTTAGTGAACAAATCACAAAAATTTGAATTCCCATTAAATCATTTAAATATTTTATTTATTACCTAAAGTGTATTAAAATTTTGCTTTTTGTCTCCAATATTTTGAGTTTATCTTGTATTTTCTTATTTTGTAAAATAAAAAATTATTAAATCTTTAGATATTCAATGACAGCATCGGCCGATAATCATAATAAACAATATAAACAAAAAATCAAGACTTTTGATTGCCACGAAGACTCTTGATAGCACCTCTTGATCTTGTCTTGAAATATCAAGACAAGATTAACGTCGACTCTTGTCTTGAAATTTCAAGATTTTCAAGACAAGAGTCTTGGTAGTCTTGATCTTGACGGCATCACTATACACTTATATGTCATATAATTAATTGAGTTTTTGTTTTATGTTATCAACATTTAAAATTGTACTTCCTTTTCTAAATAAAAAGCAATTTAAAAGAAATCAAAGACATAATAACTTTTACTTTAGAGTAGAGAGTGTGTTGTATTTTGAATATAAAGTTTAATTTTAGTTATTATTTTTGAATAAAATTATATTAGAATATTTTCAGCTATTTTAAAAAGTAAGTTGGAAATTTAACTCACGTAATACACTGATATTTATTCTTGAAAAACATTCACCTTTTCAAAAAAGAATTTAAGAAAATACCAAAAAGTTTTTTCATAATTTCCAACCGGTTACGCATCTACACTAAGGTTTGATTAAAATAATAAATATTTTAATAATATTATTAATAATATTATTATTAAAATAAGTTCTCGAAATAAAATGAATTCAAAGAGAACCTAATAATGAAATACCAACACGCCTTTATTTGAAATGTTTGTTTAATATCATTCACACTGTAAAAATAAATAGTCATAATTTTATTGTCTCTATTAAAAATATACTCTAATAATACAAAGTTCTGTATTATCTTTACATAATATTTATAATAATATCTTAAACTTGTAGGATGTGCTGAAGAAGACGACCTTCAGAGCTAGTACACATTAAACAATAATATATTATTCTCGAGGAAAGTGTCCTATATTTTATTTTTAATAAAAAATTAAGATTAAAGTTTTTTAATAATGTAGGTAGTGTTTGTTACACTATCGGTAGTTAATAATAAAGTAGTATACAGCATTATCTAATTAGAGAAAGAATAGTTGAGTTTTAGTTCAAACAATTTCACAAAACAATAATAAATTAACTGTCAAAGTCAGTATATCTATTTCATTGAAAATGGGTCAATTAAAAATGACCCGAAACGTCGGAAGATAAAATTGTTTAATAAGACCTAAAACTCAACTATTTTTTATCTAAATAATAAAAAAAGTCAACGATAAAAATTATTACTAAACATATCTAATGCTTCTTGTTCTTCTTTCGTCTTATTACTGCACCATAATATTCTGCGTCGGCAACAAATATGTCATCGTCAACTACGGTACGGATTGCCAATTTGTATTCACCCGATGGAATATGTGGAAGAAATTTATCTTGATCTATTAACCAACTATCAATATAATAAATTCCCTACAAAAAATTCATTATTAAAATGTAATAACAAACAAGCTATAAAAAATTACAAAATCATAAAATATTGACAAATTATTATTGGTGGTATAATATGGCAAATTCAACTTGAAACGAATAATAATTGTTTTGTTGAAACATTCATGCAGGATGTTCGCCGGATTTAAATTTAATTTAATTCCTTTTTGTTATTTTGCTTTTACTACCAGCTAGCCAAATGGCCAAACAACCCTACGCCAACTACCTTAAATTATCATCAATAATAATTTTTATTTTTTTTTGTAGCAAATTTACACCAAATGTGTGATAAAAAGAGTTCGCATTTATGAGGCTTACAGAGACAGAGATTTAGCTAACATCGTCTTTCATACGTAATTCCAAATTTGTGATTAATAGGTTAATCATTTTGTTATTATTTTTACATAAAGTTATACAAAAGTAGTGAACCTTCCCAGCGAACCTCCTGTATATTTATAGCTATTATATGGGGTATAGATGTATATTATATGGGATTTAGCTGAAAGTTTTTCATTTTTTTCTACCCTATGAAAAACGGTTCTCAGAATCGTTTCAAATCTTTTTACCCAACCGTAAAACAGTTATAAATTTTTCAAAAAAATGGCTTTTTTATTTTCAAATAGCTATAACTTTTTCAAAAATTGACATTTCGGGACGGCATTATATAGAAAATTTTGTTTTTAAATGGATTTTTTAAAAAAAATTTAAGGTGATGAACTCCACGAAATTTTTAAGGAAAACCGTTATTTTCTCGAAGTTCTCCATTTTCTATTTTATTTTTTATTTTTTATTCCCGCTAATTCCAGAGTGGGCAGATCTTTTTTTCTATTTTTGTAATCGATTGATAAAAAATTTTCAAATCTTCAAAATTTTTAATTTTTTTTTTTTAAACTTTGTACCTATATACAATAAAATAAATGCAATTAAACGATTTTACAGTATAATATACTTAATGTATAGTCTCAACCTACAACTGTAAAAGTTTTTTAAAACTAAACATAATTTGTTAAAAGCTTTTCAAGCTCAAATGAACACAAAATGTGTAAAATATTAATTTAAACGCCAGAGAAGAAACTAAGTAATATGATTTTTTCATTATTTTTAAAATCATTGAATTTTCATTATATGACACATAAATGCTAGTCAATGCAGTTGTAGATTGAGAGTATAAATTAAATATATTATATAATACTGTAAAATCATATAATTGCATAATATATTTTATTGTTAAACAAAGTTTAAAAAAAAATTTTATTTTGAAAATTTGAACTTTTTTTTCAATCGAATAAAAAAATAGAAAAGAAGATAGGTTCACTCTGGGATTACCAAGAATAATCGAAGAATTAATTAAAGTTTCTTTTGAGAAAATAAAAAGTAAAATAAAAAATGGCGAATTTCGAGAAAATAACGGTTTTCCTCAAAAAATGTAAAAATTTCATGGAGTTTATCATGTTACAATGTTTTTGTATTTTTTTTTCAGAAAAACACAATATAATGCGGTCCCGAAAAGTCAATTTTTGAAAATGTTATAGCTATTTGAAAATAAAAAAGGAATTTTATTTTAAAAATTCATAACTTTTTTGAGTTGGATAAAAAATTTGAAAAAATTCTGAGAACCGTTTTTCATAGGGTAGAAAAAGGGTCGGGGTCAAAAGTGTTCGATTTGATATGGAATACCCCATATACATAAATTCACTTAATTATATCAAATAAATTATAATTTCTGGCAGCTAATTTTATTATAAAATATTAAATCTTACCGGTGCGGTAGGACAACCTTTAAAATTAGACTTTGCTATGGCACCTTTTATTCCAAGTGGGTTTGATGGACCTTCAAGGTTGGCAAATTCTTCGCAAATATCAAAAGTAATATTAGGGACTGGAATCAAACGATAAATATTCCTTACATTTTTTAACACCGCAACAGTAAACTAAAACGGGATTAAAGTTCATATAATTATCAATAAAATTTAACAATCTAGAAGATTTTAAATCAAATATTCTCGGAATTAAAAAATTGATTTTTTTAATGCTCTAACTTATTTAAAAAAAATTTAACAAATAAAATATAAATTAAATAAACATTCAAAAACAGTGATAGTAATAATGTCCACATCGTTTTTATTGTATTGTTTAACATGGTTTTCTAAAATAATAACTAAATAATAAATTGTTCTTACAAGTATATTTTTACGAGCTCCAACTTTAAAGTTCACTGTTAAATTAAGTACTTTAACTTTTAGGGTATCATTGTAAATGTACATTTTAAGTATTAGAAATGGAATTGCAGTTTTATTAACTTCTACAGCTTGAATTTTGTCATGTACAATATCATAATCACTTTGATGAAATTGCTAAAAAATTTTAAAATTCAAAAATTGACAACATTTTTAGAATAGAGCTAATGTTACCAGAACACAAAAATTTCTAATTAGTATAACTATAAACACAACACACACAAAATAGAATCTCATACTTAAAGTGTTGCTTGCTTGCAGTTGTTATATGAACAAATTAATGTTGAGTGACTAAATTTAATATTTTATAACTTTATCTGAATATATTGTTTTTACAGATTTACATCTTGATTATTTTTTATGTTTCCTGTGGACCAGAATATTATGCGAAAATAAATATAATGCGATTATAATAACTATTAGATTGTCTAATCTGCTACTGCGTACCTATAATAATATCAAAGGATCCAAGATTTAAAAAAAGTCTGCATTTTCATCTTGATTCTTAAACCACTTACAGCCAATTTCTTAACAATAGACAAGAACTTACAAAATAAGAATTTCAAATAAAAAGTAGTGTCGTACTAACAAGCAAAAAATCGCCGGTGTTCTTCGCCGATTTGAATAATTTTCGGATATGTGGTAGAGTATCAAAAAATAAGAGACCTCTAATTCTTTTTAGCTGCTGAGATGCGGGGAGCGCACTTGAAAAATGCGGTGAAAAATCGAAATTTTGAATATTCATGTAGAAGGAGTTGTTTGATTTGAATGAAACCAACGCCAAAATACTTCATTTTAAAACTAATATTATATGTAATTTTTTCGTAGCGATCACTTAATATTTTCGGAGGTGGACCATTCCCCTAAATTTTAAAACCCGCATAAAGTATCCTTAGCGTCATCAAATTCTTTCGAAAAAAATATGTGTTTTTGGATTTTCCTTTAAAATAATAATCAAGGGTGTAATAACCCCTTTCTTAACTTTACTATGTGTCGTCATCTTCGTGGTGTCGTCATAATTATATGAGTTCATACAATACGAGTATAATTATGTACTATATAAATATATATAGCTATATGGAAAGTAAATTTTGGATTAATTACAATATTATAATCTTTTTGCTTTGCGTGCGTTGGGAGTGGGGAAATCTTCTAAAAGACACCACCCCGGGGAGGGGGGGGAGGAGTGTGAGATTCTTTACTCGCTAAAGCCCTACTCCGTTTGTGTGACTCCCACGGCGTGACATTGCTCGGCATTTCTTCATCACCGCCCTGGTTTTTCTTTAGATGTTAGAACTTTGCTGTTGCGTTGTTATGGCTTTCCACATTTCCACGTTTTCGAGCATGGAAGCAACAAGGTTGTCATCTTTTTCCTATTGCTTGCTCTCTTTCTCTCTCTTTCTTTCTTCCATTTGCTGCAGCTAAACATGCCAATCTTGTACAGATACACATTGAAGCAGCCCTGACCCGTCATTATCTGCGTCAACTGGAAGTTCATCTCTCCGTGGCTTCTGGTCACCCATGGCTGGATTGATGGTATGAGCCTTCAGGTCCAATAGCCAGTCTTTGCTGTGTTCCATCTCAGTTGCCAGGCCTTCATTAGTCTGCATCTGTTGCTTTGTTTTTCTTCTGCATCCTTGGTGTAATTTTCGGCTTTTTCTTCGGCCAAAAGATCTATTGGGGACAGGCCTGAGCTTTCCAGCGTAGCTTTCCTTTGAATTCTTGCTATCATTTTGCGGTATTTTTGGACTCATACAGCTTGCACCACTCAGACTGTCGCTCCGTATAGAATGATTTATTGTATATTTGTCGCTATTATCTTTCTCTTGCAGGTTCTGGGCCCCCCATGTAAATAAAACAAAAAATCGGGGAAAAAGGGAAAAGGAGGGAACTACATTTACATAGTTCTCTTTGGAAATAGCAGCTGCTCTGAATTGTGAAAGGAAGAGAAAAGAGGGAACCACACTTACACAGTTACTTGGATCCGATTTCATAATTTGACTCACTGCTTACACTGCAGATATTTTATTAAGGGACTTCCGTTAATTATGTGGTGTTTTTCTTAAAATTTTTTAAAATGTTTCTAAAAAGAAATTATTTTTTAAACCCTTTACCAGGGTGGAGAAGGGCTCCATTTAGTAAATTATGGCAAGACCCCCCTCCCCTACTCTATATTTTTTAAATCATTAAATTTATTTGATATGTTCATATACAATACTAAATATCTAAGTGTTGCTATTATTGTCTTCTATGTACTACATGTTTCTGTGGAATTGGTTTGCGACAGATCAATTCATGTTTCACAGTTTTCCCAGTAAGGTCCTCTTACTCTCTCTTGGATTATCCATTACTTTTCGAAAAACCGGCATTTAGAGATCCAAAATTTTACCTATAAAATCCCATGTAAAAATTAGTGGGAGAAGCTAAATTAATTGCGTATAATTTATTAATTTTACGGTAGGTTCGTGATTTACTGTGGTTGCAAGGTGGTTGCGCCAACCAAAACTGACCCTACGCTACCCTCCGCTCCGGGTGCTCTGGGCCGTTGTGGCTGGGGCTTATCTCACTAAAAACATCCCTGAACTCCATCCACCTCGACTGGGTAGCCCACACTCGCCGAGGTATGACACGCATGTGACGGTTATCAGTAAGACTAGTTAAGACTAACTGACAGTAATTCAAAATATTATCTATTATAATAATGTATATTCTCTTAATTAAAAAGTTGACGTAAGATTTTCGTTAACCTCCTCCCTTTACATGAGATTTGGTGAGATTTTGCGGGAACCCCTCCCCGTTTTGAGCTCACGTAATCAATGGATGTCTCTTTATAAATATTTTGTAGCATTGTGCTTGTATCATATATTTCATCTATTCATTCAAGTAGGCGTTAGAGACTATTCTCGATAGGTGAGTTTTGTCTCACGAAATTTCTCCTGGGTTTTAGTCTATGCGAGATCAAACAGGTAGATTAAAAGTAACAGGGTCCTATCATATTTGTTATTATAAGCAAAGCATCAAAAGACGTAGAAAAACTAAAGATGTGCTGCTTGTGAAAAGCCTGTATGCGATGATCTTGCAGAAATTTCGACTAAATGTAAACAGTGCACTGCATAAATCTTCAATTGTTTTTTTGCTAACTATAAATACATTTTGTTACAGTTATTTGATAATCCTTTATTCATTATTTATTTTATGAATAATTTCACTGCAAGATAATAAAAGAATTTTACTCAAATCATGTATTTTCATACAGGGGTACCCAGGTGTGTCAGGCGTGTTGATTTAATTAAAGTTGAAATTTTTGTTGTTAATAATGCTTAAAAAATAAGCATAAATAAGGATATTCGACGGGAAAAAGGTCAAATCGCGATGATCTGAAAGGATTTTAAGAAATATTGAACGAAATATAAAAATATTCTGTATATTTATACAGAATAAATATAATATAAAAATAAACGTCCGTTGCTGGGTACTCGGGTACCCGGTGTGAATTAAATTTATTGAATACAAAATTTAATTTTAAAAAAAAACTCGAAATTTTTTATTTAATGAAATTACAAATTGTACTTATTTTACTACTAATCACTACCAAGTTAACTAAAAGACTATCTCTAAACTACTGAACCTTTTGCATAACTACAATTTTTATTTTACATTTTCTGAAAACTTGCACTCAGCAATTCACAGGTTACGTTCAATAACATCTCTGGTGAATGCACTCAGAAGCTGATCCTTATGAAGAAACTTTACCTAAGCTACCTTATTCCTATAGTGAAATATAACTTGTGCACATAAGGGTTAAAAAAATTATCGTCAATTCTGCCGAAATACCTCCAATCATCGGCATAATAAATAATAATTATTAAATTTCTGATAACTAACAAATTTTTCCACTATTACATGTAAATAATACAAATGACTTTATTAGTAATTGAATGTCAAAAAATAATAATTATTAAAATTTTTGAATGTATTGTTATATTTCTACAAGCCGTTTAACAATTTCACAAAAAATAGATAAATTAAGATTTTACTTATTATGATAAAATTTTTAATTATTATATTTAATTATAATAAAACACATTTAAGGCAAAGCGATAGACACATGTACTGCTTCTTCGACTTCCTAGTCATCACACTATGACATGTGTTTCTGACTCATTAGTCGTCATCAGTATCGCATACTTGTTGTTATCACTTAATTGTGTACACATCGAGGGCTACTGGTCCAAAATTCTATGCGGACGGTTAAATACACATCACTTTAAAACACAAAATAACGACCTGCCGCGTGCGTTCTCGAGCAACAGCTTAAACAAATTTAACTATGATAAAAAAATTTCACACCATGTACATGGTGTAATTTGAAATTAATAAAACCACAATTAAGGCAAAGAGCGATGACTAATGAGTCAGAAACACATGTCATAGTGTGATGACTTGGAAGTCGAAGAAGCAATACATGTGTCTATCGCTCTTTGCCTTAATTGTGTTTTATTAATTTTAGTTATTATTATTTTCGCTTTTACATTTGGTTCAATTGTTTCCTCACCACGAAATTTTATCTCAATCGGTTAAACATTTCCGGAAATTGTTTTCCATTTTTTTCATTTTTTTTATTGAGGTAGCCTTGGAAAAGATTTCTCTGCCAAAACCTTATTTTCACCACTACGTCGAAAAAGTTTGACTGATATCGACGCAGAAATGCTCAAGAAAATCGAGAAACAAGGACTTTTTTCAAGATTTTGCAAAAAAATATTTTTTTTCACGATGAATTCCTGATTTTTATCGAATATGCTGTCAAGTCCCGTGGAGGCAATGTTCCTACATACAAAATTTGGTTGAGATCCCTTCAGTACTTCATGAGTTATTCACTCTTGAAGTTTTAACTTTGATATTTTGTAATTTTTGACAAATAGAATTTTTGATAATGAAAAAAATTTAAAAATTTTTAAAAACACCTTTTATTTAAAATTAAAAAAAGTGCACTAAAAAGTAAACAATAAATTTTTTTAAATAAAAACAAACCAAACTCCTTGAAAATATCTATATAAAAGCGTGGGGCTATGAAATTCATATACAAACAGTAAGTATCATTGAAAAGCCCAACTGAAACTACGAGGACATCCAGAAATGGATACAACATTTTTAATGCCATTTTTGCTATGTAATTGTATCACAATATACAATTTAATATCAGTAATTCGGTAGTTGTATGAAATTATTCTTGGACATTTAATAGCCTTACGCTTTTATATAGATATTTTCAAGGAGCTTTGTTTGTTCTTATTTAAAAAAATTTATTTTTTACTTTTTAGTGCACGTTTTTTAATTTTAAATAAAAGGTTTATTTTTAAATTATTAAATTTTTTATTTTTGAATATTTTAGTTTTACTTTAAATTTATTTTAGATTGTAATGCAAATTAATATAGATTGCTCAAAATGTGCAACGTACAGGTGGCACTGTAACCATTGTTAAGGTAAGATCACACACAGCTAATTTTGAGGCAGTTTTTTTACTGTGGCTGCATGTTGGGTTGACAGTAATCAAGTTTTCACTTGCAGGCGCATCAAAAGTTCACCCAAGTTTATATTTTTTACTGCGCTCGCAACTCACAAATGTGTCGACTCACATTAAGCTACTTTGAAATAGCTTGCGTGTTAAAAATGTTGCAGATAGCACTACTGCACCCGCTGTTTTTTAGGTTGCAGCAGTATTCACAAAACAAGCAGCTAAAGTTGCGCAGTTTTTTAATAGGCAGCGCAGCAAAAGTAGCTGTGTGTGATCTTACTTTTAGATTTCCGTTAAGCAGTTAATCTGTTGAAACGAATCCCGCGTAAAGGTGACAGAAAGTTGGGAGTGGAAGCACGCTGCAATTTATTTTCTGTTTTAGCCAATCTAAATTCAATAATTCCTCTTGGAAAACTTAATGTTTTACTAAAATGTTAATTGATAGTAAGCATTATGTTGTATTTAAATCTTATATCGTCATACGAGTGTGCAGAACTAGACATTTACAAAATTTTACAGGAAAGCACTTGATAGATTTAATTTTCTCATAACTCAAAAATTATGTTGAAAACTTACAATCAAATTTAGACGTACTATTTAACTAACATTGACAAAATTTAACAGGAGAGCACTTGATAGATTTCATTTTTTCATTTCATTCAAAAATTATTTTGAAAACCGAATCGAATTTCACTTTTAAAATGATAGCAGACGTACTATATTTTTTGTTCCATGTCCACAGCCGCAATGGTACAATTAATTCAAGCGTTAAAATAATACCGAACTACCCTGACTACCTTTTCTATAATTAGGTTTTTTTTGCACTAACAATAGGTAGACTCATGCGCATTATCATTTTCAGTTCTTTTTCGTTTTTCCACTTATTTTTCGAAATTTTTGAAAAACGAAATTAGAATATAAAAATTCGCCGCAAGTAAAAGCTGTGTACCAAATTTCAGGTCTGTAACACATAGGGAAGTTGGTTAAAAATTACTTCAAAAAAAGTCCACGCACACGGACTACAGACGACGGACGACGGACAACGCTCATGCCAAGTTAAATAAAAGCTTTTGAAAAGTTAATTTTCTCGCGCCTTTGGTCCTTGTGCTAAGCAATGACTCGGGCCTGTACTAGGGAAATACTTGGAAATTATTCGAGCCCTTGTACTATTCCAAGCGAATATTCTACTAGCTTCTTGTAAAAACTTCGTCTCAGCAAAAAATTAAAGCATATTAACGAATTGACGACGCAAAAATTTATAGACATGATTGCAATACCTGAAGCTGCCCAAGAAATTCTTGGAAAGGCACCGAACTAGGGAAATAAATGCTTACAAATTAGCATGGTGGGATGTAGCTTAATATGAAGTTACAATCACCATATTAATCATTTTTTTCGCCAATCGATTCGCGAGTATCACACATAATTTTAGCATGAAATTGTAGAATAATTTGTTCTTAATTTCGACAAACTGGTAGTTGTAGCTTGAAATCAGTATACAATTAATAGACGTCGACACCACATACAATTTTTTCACAGCATTGCGTTTGCCCCAATTTAGTAACGAAGATGTACCTACCCCGTAAATATCTACCCAAAAAAAATTTTAATCGTACCTGAGATGTCAGGGCTCTTGAGATTTTTATAATCTGAAATTGAATAGAAAAATTTTTTTCAGGACCAGCTCAGTTGTTCACCTAAGGCAGGGCGCGCACTGAAGTGGTGAACAAGTGACGTGGCGGTGGCGTGGTGACCAAGTGGCAGGTAGAATCGGTAGGTAAAACCCATGAAAGCAAATGAAGATGCGCGCATCAAAGTGGTGTGGCGGTGACGTGGTGTCAGTCTGGTAGCACTAGTCAACAATTTTAATTTAATTTTGAATTAACAAGTTTAATTTCGATTGACAACCGCGTGGGTGACGACATGGATTTTGCATTTACAACTGGGTATTTCTGTTTTTATAAAAAAACTCATTGAAAAACTATCAAAAATTATATGAAAAATTTGAAATTCTTGGTCGTCCAAGTTCAGATCACTTTATAAACGTTGAAAATTAAAAAAAAATACTATTGGGTTCATCCCCTCTGGCAGAAAAATAAAAAACAGAAATACTCAGTTGTAAATTCAAAATTCACCCCGCCACCACCCGGTTGCCAGTAGGAAATTAAACTTGTTCGAAGCTAGTGACACCAGACTGACACCACGCCACTTGCAAAATACTACGCCACCGCCACATGCGCGCATCTTCATTTGTTTACATAGGCTTTACCTATCATGGGCATTACCGATTCCACCTACCACTTGGTCACCACTCCACCGCCACGTTACTTGCTCACCACTTCAGTGCGCGCCCTGCCTAATTATTGTAACAGAACGTAAGCTGAATAAAATTTAAAAAAAGACAGTATGATCAGTTTTCCCTAAATAAAATAATTATTATTAATTAAATTATTAGCTCTTGAAAATAATATAATTATAATTATCAATATTGAGCTATAAGACACGAAATAAAACACAAGTTTAAACGAGCTTTCGAAAAATGATTTTTTCTTTTTCAAGTTTAATATTAAAGCTATTATAATATTAAAGCTCAATATTGATAATTATAATTATAAAATAATTATTGCACCTACCACGAATTGCAATTCTGTAATAAGATAACTTACCACCTCGACTGGGTGTACACGGGTAACTTTAAATTTACTAAAATCCGAATTCTTACTTGCCTTTGAAAGATATTTGCTTTTTCAAAAAAAATACAAGTATAAATACAAACAACAATTTGCAAAGTTTTTTTAATTTCCAACGGGATACTCATTTCATTTAATTAATTTCCAATAGTAGGCTTAGGTTTTATTAAAATAATAAAAGATAAAGTGGAAAGTTTTTTAATAATGTAATATTTGTTACATTATTTATTTTAATGCTTCTTGTTCTTCTTTCGTCTTAGTACTGCACCATAATATTCTGCGTCGGCAGCATATATGTCGTCATCAACTACAGCACGAATTGCTAATTTGTAATCACCTGTTGGGAGGTGTGGAGGAAATTTATCTTGTTCTATAAACCAACTATCAATATAATAAATACCCTGCAAATAAATCAATATAAAAAACAATAGTAAAACAAACTATAAAAAATTATAAAATTGTAAACATTTACAAACTGTTGGTGATATAACCAATTCAATTTTAAACTTTTATTAAAACATTCGTACAGGGTGTTCGCCGGGAAGGTTTACTATTTTGTTTGGTCGTTTAGTGAAGTATAGAATTGTTCTGACTGCTAAAAAGTTACGTGAAATTTTGGGTAGAAATTTTCGGTCGCCGGATTTAACAACTTTTTATGGGAATATCTAACGAGCAAAGGATATGTATATGTAGGTTCTGAGCAACTTACACAAAACGTGTGAGAATGTGATTAAAGAGGGATAACATTATTTGTGAGGGTTTCCATACACAAGTCCAAACATTCAATATAACATTGATCAGCATTGAACCATTTTGTTTTTATTTTTACATAACTTTATATAAAACAAAAATAGTGAATCTTACCGACGAACATATTGTATATTATAGGTATTAATATATATATAGTAATTCAATTAATTATATCAAATAAATGACAATAAATTTCTATTAGCTAATTTAATTATAAAATATTAAATTTTACCGGTGGGGTAGGACAACCCTTAAAATTTGACTTGGCTAGTGCACCTTTTATTCCAAGTGGGTTTGATGGACCTTTAAGGTTGGCAAATTCTTCGCAAAGATCAATAGTAATATTAGGGATTGGAAGCGGTCGAAAAATATTCCTTACACTTTTAAATGGAGCAATAGTTAACTAAAATGGAAGTCAAGTGCAATAAAATTTATCAATCTAGAAGGTTTTAAATCCGATATTCTCGGAATTAAAACATTGACTTTTTTTAATAGCTCCAACTAATTTTAAAAAATCTAACTTTTCTACGCCTACTATTTTACAAAATCATTGTAGGTATGTTTTTTAATAAATCAAAACTACTTTAATATATAAATAAAAGTTAAAATTTCAACAAGCGATGTGTGATTTCAAGTATACCTTAATATTTCAGATAAAAAAATCTGTGTCAAAGCCTTCTTTAAACTTCAATAATTCTACAGATAAAATTGAAATAAGACAAGTTGACAAAGTAAGTTAATTAAGTAAAAAAATAATTGTTCTTACAAGTATATTTTTACGAGCTCCAACTTTAAAGTTCACTGTTAAATTAAGTACTTTAACTTTTAGGGTATCATTGTAAATATACATTTTAAGTATTACAAATGGAAGTGCAGTTTTATTAACTTCTACAGTATCGATTCTATCGTGTATAATATCATAATCATCTTGATGAAATTGCTAAAAAAATTTAAATTCAGAAATTGACACCATTTTTAGGTACAAAGGTAATGTTACCGTAACACAAAAATTTCTAATTAGAAGAACTATAAACACAACATACACAAAATATTTCATACTTAAGTTATTGCTTACATGCAGTTATATGGATAAATTATTATGTTTAGCGACGATATTTAATATTTTATAATGTTATCAGAATATATTACTTTTACTGATTTGTATCTCGGGTAGTTTTTATGTTTCCTGTGGACCAGAATATTATGCAAAAATAAACATAATGCGATTGTAATATCTATTATAGATTAGCTTTACTAACAAGCAAAGGATCCTCGATGTCCCTCACCGATTTGAATAATTTTTATATATGTTATTTGGTCAGTATTTAAAAACACTTTTGGTCAGTATCTTTAATGAAATGGTCAATATTTTAAATACATGGTCAGTATTTTAAATAAATGGTCAGTATTTTGCACATATCAGTATGCGCAAAACGATCATTATGGTTTGAATGCTTAATAACTTTTTTATTCAGGGATAATTTTTAATTTTATTTAGAATTTCGCAGAAAGGCAAGGGATACAATTCAAATGTTATTTGAAAGTAAGGGCGTTAAAAAACAACGAGCTAAAAAAACAACATACCTACACAATGAAATCCGAGCTATAACACCTAAAATTTTACAAAAAGTTGTAAAAAACGTATGGAAAGAGCACGAATATGTGAAACAGATTTGTTTTTTGAGATAGTAATATTTAAGAAAATATTAGTTAGGGGGGTCCACTGTGATCGAGCTCTTAGACTTAAGCAAATACCTATAGGTGAAAAGCGTTCAAGGGGAAGGCCAAAATTAGCTACTAGGGCTCTTCTAGTTCTAGTGAATTAATTACATGGATTAATTATATTTTATATTATAATAATTATTAAAATTATACAGAAAATTTTTCTGTACCTATTTCAATTTTTTAAAATTAGTTAAATAAAATTTATACTTATATAAAAATTATTTGAATTTCTTTTCTTTATATTTAAAATGGTTGCTGACCACTTAAATTAACTCAGCAATAAAATATTCTAACCAAACAACATGTTACCGCAACTTTTAGTTACTTTAGTTTAGGTGTAATCGTTCTTCAAAAATATTTTTAATAGAATAAAACCAACGGCAAAATACTTTATTCTATAACACTAATATAATTAATACAAATAATTTTTTAAATTTTAAAAATCGTATAAAGCATCCTTAACGTCATCAAATTTGTTTGAAAAAAATATTTGTTGCAGGGGAGAAAAACTGTAAATTACGTGTTTTTGGATTTTTCCATAAATCGATATTTTGTCGTCATTTTTATCATCATTGTCATTTTCGATTAAAATTTGTTAAATATTTTATTGAAATAAGAATGTTATTACTAAATAGATACAAACTGTACTACATAATGTACTTTTTACCCCTTTACCAATACACCCCAACTAGATGCAGTTCAAATGTTATAATTTTGTGAAGAAGTTGTTACATATTGCCTACCAAATTGCTTTTAATCTTCTAGAGCGCCAGATTACCGTAATATATTTGATCAGGAACTCGAATGGGAATGGCACTCTTCATAATGCTGCTTTCCGCTCCAGAAGTAAAGTTTTGGAACTTCCCAATTATAGTTGTTATTATCAATTGTAGACTTAAATGTTAATCCTTCTATATATTTCAACAATAAGAAATTAAGTGGCAAATTAGTATACGTATCTTTTGTTAATAATTATTATGAATATACTAATTAATAAAGTATATAACATATTATTGTTATTTAAGGTTTCTTATTCCTCTTCTTCTTGATTATTGAACCATAATACTCCGCATTGAGTACAAATATGTCATCGTCCACTACAGCACGAATTGATAATTTATAATCACCCGCTGGAGCATGTGGAGGAAATTTATCTTGTTCAACTAACCAACTGTCAACGTAATAAACGCCCTACAACCAATAAAATACAGAATAAATTTATAGATAAGAATTAAAAACAATATTTATACCTAGTTTAATGAAGAATTTAACAAAAATTATTTAGTTCTTTTTTTCAAGTTTTAAATTTTTGAAAAAATCAATTTTTCAAATTTAAAATGCTTATATTAATAAAAAATTACATATTTTGCAGGAAAAAGCATTAAAAGTTTAAAATTTTATCCTATTATTCAGAGCAATTAAATAATTTAAAATTTAACTATGCATTGTTTAATCTTACCGGTGGAGCAGGACAACCCTTAAAATTTGAAGCGGATATTGCAGCTTGTACGCCAAATGGATTTTTATCTCCAAGGTTTTTAAATTCTTCGCATACATCAAAAGTAAAAGTTGGAAGTGGAAACATACGATAAATTTTCTGTACACTTTTGAATACAGCAAACGTTAACTGAAACAATAATGAAGAAAGCGCACGTTATTCTCTCTCAAGTTACTTTACATAAGTTCCTCTTATAGTTCAGTAAAATCAAAAATTACTTATATATAGGTATTGTCGTGTATTTTTATTGTAAATAATTTAAAAAAAATTAATAAAAAATAATTAATAATTTAAAAAAATATATATTTTATTGTAAATTTTTTTATATTTTTATTTCAATTTTGAAATTCATATTTGTCGTGCAAATTTTTAGCACTGAATTGCTACAAAGCCGTAAACAAAAAAAAAGACAATAAAAAATGTCGTAAAGTCCAGTGTGGTATTTGGAAGCCGCTATAATAGATTTATTTGTAGCGCGAAAATCAAAAAAAGATTAAATTTATTTAATCAAGTACAACAAAATATAAATATTAATTTGAAAATTGAAAACATTTAAAGGAAAAATGTACCTAAAGCAATTATCCAATATTTAATTAAATGTAAAATTCGCAAATATTTTGTAAACATTTAAAAATTAATAGCAATAAATAAAAATATTATTGTTCTTACAAGTAGATTTTTATGAACTCCAGATCTAAAATCCACTGTTAAATTAACTACTTTCACTTTCAGGGTATTATTGTATTTGTATACTTTTAATTTTAAAATTGGAGCTGCAGTTTTATTAATTTCTATAACATCAATTCTATCGTGTATAATATCATAATCATCCTGATGTAATTCCTAAAATTATTAATATTTAGAAATTCACAAAATTAAAAAAAGAATAGATGAACTTACCGAAACACAAAAATTTCTAATTAATAAAACTATCAAGACAGGAGCACAAGATAATCTCATAATGAAAATCCAATTGAGCTTTATGTATATTATAGCTCCTACTAGTTCGTTTTTATTTTAGTAAATTAATGCTTCTACTTTTTTATAACTTGATGAAACTGTTACTTCCATTGAACTATCTTGATTATTTTTTGTGAATCAGATATATATATAGAGATATATGTAATATCGACATCCGTTGTATTATATTGTTAATAGCCCTTGAATATTAACTACCCAAGGTAACTTTCATTTCATTGTAATTTTGAAAACACTATTACCATTTAAAATATATCAAATCGTTTCTAAAATACAAAAAAACACATATTTTTATATGTATAATAGTATAGCAGAGCAGAAGTGAATATTTGTTTTTTTATTATCGTCCATGAGCTGAATTCGAATTAAGATCCACCTTGCGATATTCAAAACCTGTCGATCACTCAAACTAAATAAATTATAAAATTAGATTTGAAAATCCTGGCAAACCATATTTTAGTTGTACATTATTCGTACAAACACTATTTGTGGCTTTTCATTCCTTTGCCTTACGCGCTGATCAAAACCATATTTTTCAGAAACCGCACAATCTTTTTCAATTTGTCCAACCGAAAAATTTCACTTATGCCGGATTTCTTCACTCTAAAATATATTAAGATAATTATGTGTAAACACATAAACCAAGTAATTACTCAATTCTTCTATTGGTAACCATGAATTTGAATTCCTGTGATCTGATTGGTTACTTACTTAAGTTATCTTAAAGATAATATCGAATTTAATTTACATTCACTGCAAATTTCACAATTCATCATCAATTAAGCTATTGAAATGCTCAGAGACTTAAACTTTTTAAAAAATGTATAAATATGGGCCCCAAAACACCATTTGAAGAGAAAAAAATTAAATGAAGCAAATCAGTACGGTGTCCGCATTTACACTTCATTATACAAACAATCATTTTTTTTTTTCTAGAAAATTATAATAAAACCTCTAAATATGGTTATAATTTTGTCCTTTTCTTGGAAAAATAAGGCATCATAGTGACAGAAAAGATGGTAAATTCAAAATTAATTTACCTAAAGTATGTCCTTATACGTTTTAATATCACTTTCAATCTTCTGGTTTAAATTTAGCTTCCATATTACATTATTTTAAGGTCGTAATTTTTTCTTAATGTTAATAAACATTATTTAACTATGTATGGCACTATTCTAATCGACATTTAGTAATACAAACTATATTTACGTCAACTCACAAGATTATGATGTTTGAAGTGATCTTGAAGTGATCCTGATCATCTCGATCAATGAAGAAACCATTTATCTTGAAATCCCTAGAAGAAAAATAATTTTGGAATGTAGCTGGATATTAAACAAGTGAACATAAAAACTTTTTAAAAAAATAAGCATTTTATTATTTCATTCCACTAAGTATTTTATTTTGGAAATTTAAGGAGAAATTAAAATATTTTTAATTTTTGTTTTTATAGTACAAAAAACAAATACATAAACAATTTTAAAACATTTTACATAAAAGCTTTTATACTTTCTTCTGAAAGCATCAAACTGAGTTAACCGTGGGGCTATTAATTAAATGCAGAATCAGTGTTGTTTAAAGCATCTACTAGAAATCATTAGATTGATCAAAAGCTTGGGGTTATTAATTTAATTCAAAATGGTATCCCACGCTTTTAATCAATATGATGTTTCCAAAAACACTGATTCTGCTTTTAATTTGTAGTTCCACAGATGCGTGTTTTCATTTATTAGTTTTTATACTTTTTCATTGCACCAAAATCTATAGATAATTTAAAAAATATATTAGGAGTATTAGATTGACAGAACACACTAAAAGTAACTGTGGTCCAACTGAAGCTCTCTATTAAGATTTGGGAAAGGTGGTTTTGTTTAGCTTTTGCTAAAGTTAAAAATGTGTGAAATTTTGGTTGAACCAATGGCTAAAATTTCCTACGTACCTGCATCCGCATCCGCTTGACCTTCTTTTATAGTAATTATTGTTTACCAGCGGTTTTTCAAAATACTCGAAACGAAACTTTTAACAAATCATTAGCAACCAAATTGATATTTCCAGTCTTTATTCTTGATATTATAATACTTCTACTGTTATTGTGAATGCAAAAAATTTTTAATATGAAATAAACAATTTTGTAAAATAGTAATTTTCACATTCTCTCACCTTCTCTATTCTTATTACTTCTTAAATTCAACTTCATGTAGCATTTGTCATTTTTAAAAATTAAATTCCATTGATTTTTCTTTATTTTACCTTAACCTTCAATTCCTGATTTAAACTTCATTAATTATATAATTTCAAGTAGAATTAATTTTTTTTTTTATTTATTTATTTATTTTATTTTTTTTTAAATTAAATTAATTAAGATTTAATTAAATTTCATTTAGGGATACGACCATAGAAAAGTGGTCAAAATAATATTTTTAACTGCGTGGGCGACTACACAAATTAGAAATCATTGACGTGACTATCAATTTTCAAATCTAATAATTTTACGATATAATAAAAAGGATATTTGATAAAATCTATTGACAATAGAAATTAGTAAGCGTATTTTCGTATTCAATATAACATACATACCTAATATTATATTATTATATCATACCTAAGTATTAAAATAATATTCTATGAAATTACTCGTTGAAGTATTATGAAAAAAGTACAATGGTCTATAATGTCAAAAAATTCAATAAAATTTATAAAACTGATTAAAACCTAAAATAAAGAAATTTCTTCCAATTTGATCTAATTCTGAAAGTTCCCAAAAAGCTGACCGCATTAATTCTCTGAATTTTAAGGTGATGTAAGAAATATACTCTGGCACGATGATCACGCAGAGCTGTTCTGTTTCAATTTTAAAATTTTTATAATATAATAAACTTCATAATATGTGTATACCTATATATGTTCGTTTTTGCTTTACGGTTAAGCTATTCAAAGTAAAGGAAATGCTTATTGCACTGTACTATAGTATAGTATGTACTATTACAGTATAGTACAAGGAAATATGATCAAAATAACATAAAATTTCTTGAAACAAAGTGTAAAACTGAAAATTACTGAGAATGTACTTGAACGGCATTATAACATTTAACAGGACTAAACAAAAACCTTATTAACAAAAGTTCAATGTTACATTTTACAAATACATACTACATACCACAATTCTACTTGAAATTTTATTTTGAATTGATTTTTTATCCCACGGTTAAAATTTTCATCAATATTTTGATAAAATCCGTTTTGACCGTGAGACAAATCGTTTAGATAAAAATTTATGTCCTATCACAAATATTCTGTAGTGCTTCGTTTTCATGACGTCACATCAACTTGTCGATCAAAATTTATATAATAGGAATAGACATAATGTTAAGGGCATTATATGTACTTAATGAAAATAAGTAGTCTTGCACCCCTAGTAAGCTGGTAGAAAGTCAAACTCTAAGAAATAAAAATTTTATTTTCTTTAAACTATAGTTTTACAAATTTTACATTTTAAAATGAATATTTATTTTATATGAATAGAAGCCTTTTGCCGAATATAAATAAATATAAATGAGAGCTGTTACAGCAACGCTATCTATGAAAGAATGTCGTTACTTCGTAGTGCTCACGATACACTTGTAGTGCTCTAAACAACCACTTTCATAGAATCTCCACCTTCAAATATTATTAGGATCCAAGATAGTCTGCATTTTTAATAAATAATTTTAAATAATTTTTTGACGAATCTCTACATTTTACAACTAAATGTTCCTTTTTAATCATTGCTAATGTGATTTCCAACAAGAAAAGAGTTTATACCTATAATATACAAATTTCCTGGCAATAAATAAAGTCACAATATTAGAAAACACATTCATATTAATTACAAGTTTTTAATTATATTTGTGTTAATTACACAGCCACGCAAAAAAAATTTTCAGGCCTAAACTATGTTTACTATATGGTTTGGGGTCACTAAAATAGAATTCGAAGACCATTTAACCCCATCTCGTCAGGTTGTTGACATAGCCCCAAAGAAACCTATAATCCAAGGCAATAATGGGTTCCATACATTAGATATAATGGGCAAATCGGGCTTCGTTTATAGGATTTTTTGCAGTTGTGTCACAAACATGATATAACGGAGTTAAATGGAATTTGGATTTAGGAAATATGGACTTTGGATTCGGTTACAGAGACCCCAAAAATATACAGTAAACATAGTCTGACCTTCAGGCCCAAAAAAATTTTTTTTATGGCTGTATTGTATTGAAACAAAAAAAAAAATTTTGAACCCTATTTATCCGTGGATATCTAATTTTTGCTGATTTTTAAACAAGTAGGTATAGTCATCCTAAGTAAGGTCGTCCTGCACTGATCTGCTTACCGGATGAAAAGTATTTTTTATCAAACATAATATGGTAAAAAAGATATCGCAAATAGGTTGCCAAAAGAAATATGGTTTAGACCATCCTTAAGAGGGGGGGGGGGGTAAAGGCGAAAAAAATGCATATTTTCATGATTTTTTTGAGATATGAATAATGTTGGTTTATTTGTTTTATATACAGGTTGTAGTATAACATCTGAAGTATCTTTAAAAAAAATTTCAATTCAAAATCTTGATAAATAAGTCCGTGACAGCGAATCTCTGGAGGCGCTTCGAAAAAATGTTGTTATGCGGTGAACATCATAACTCGATACCGGATCATCTGAAACAAAAATGTCAAAATGCGTTTAAAAAGTGATATGTTTCCCTAGGTAGTCAGAAAGAGTTTTTTTGGTGTTTTTTTGGATTTTTTTACTTTTGGCATCACTTTGAAGTGAAAAACGCGATTTTCGATAAAAGATTTCGGTGAATTTGTTATTATAAAATGGAAAAAAATGGTAGAAAAATAAAAGCTTCATCTGGCTACTAAAAATAAAATGTAATCAAATTTTTAAAGAATTTTAAAGTTATAATTTGTAAATTCTCAATTCCGTTAATTCATTCTTAGTCTTGCCTCACCTAACATTAGTGACTTCTATAGCCATCAAATAAAAATTTTAATTTGACAAATCTAATTTGGTGTCACAATTTTGAATAAAGAACCCAATAACATTTTATTTTGTAGCAATAAAGCTGTATTTAATTGTGACAATTCTTTCAGTGTTATTCTGAGCTTTGTTTCTACTAAATACAATGAATCTACAAAAATTTTATGTACAACATATGAGATTAAAGTTTTGCCGTTTATAGTTTTTAAAAGAAATATTGTACAAGGGGAGGCTTTGGGGGATCACCCCCCCCCCCCACGACCATCTCCATGACCATTTTGATTTTTTCAATAAAGTTAAGAAAAAAGCTGGAAGATGAGCAAAAGTTTTTCTTTTCTAGAGAAAACTGTTTTTTTAATGTTTTTTAAGAAATTTGCATGATGAAACCTAAACATACACAAAATTGAACGCACACTTCTATGTTAGCACCATAAATTGTGTCTTTTGAAGACATGTTTTCTCATATAAAAATCACTTCTACAACAAAACTTATTAAACATTTTTTGTTAAAAATTTCATGCTATTCATTTTTGTAAATTTACATTTTGTTATTTCAATGCACCGTTTTCGAGATACAGTGACTTAAGGATGTATAGGAGACAAAAATAAAACTCAAAAATATAAGATATCGATGAAAATTGGTACACATGTCATCATTGACTTTGTGATGAAATAAAAAAAATTTCAAATCGATTCACTACACAGTTCAATAGTTCTTGCAGTTTTAATTTGATGTTGACTTTTTGTTAAAATTCAAGAAAATCACATCTATGGTTTTGCTTAAAAGTCTGCTTTTAGGGAAAATCGCAAGGTGTTAAACAGTAAAATACTTGCCTAAATAAAAATCCGAAGCTAAATCTTAAAAAATGCTAAAAAAATTATATAATGTAAGTCATTTTAAGAAAAACAACATTTTATTGAATATATTAGCTTAAAATATATGATCAAAATATAAGAATATTTTTAAATTTTCTGTAGTTATAGCTTGTAAATAGAAGAAGATTTTAGCAAAATTTCATCATGGTTTACTATCCCGTTCTCGAAAAATTAATTAGTAATTGAACAACCTATATAGAGTCGCACGTTTAATTCTCTATAAAATAATATAAATTTTGACGTAAAAAGAACCCTAAACATATTTAACACTTGTTGGTATTATAAATATTATGTATATCTCGGTTTTTATTAGTTTTAACAACAAATATTAATTTTTACTCATAAAAATTATTACATTTTTTATTTAGATAGTAGGTTGGATTGCAGGGATAGTCACTAATAAAAATTTTGTGATGTCAAATTTAATATTTGTAATTTCAGAAAATAAACCGATTTAAACGAAAAAAACCTTTCTTCGTGCATTATTATAACTTTGTTTATCGTTTATGATATTTAAAAAGTATTTTATTACACACATAAGACCAATATTCGTGAAATTCAAATAAACTATACTTTTGTCTCCGATTGTATCTCCTATACATCCTTAAAAGAATCTCTGTAAAAATTATAATGTAGTACCCATAAGAGCAATATTAATTTTATTAAAATTTTTACAGAGGTTTTTTTAAGTCACTGTATCTCGGAAAGGGTTCGATAAAATAGAAAAATGTATATAAACAAAAATGAAGAGAATGAAACCTAAACAAAAAATTGGCTATGTAAACATTGCATAACTTTCCCCATTAAATTTGGGTATAAAAATTATCGTTCAACCTCCTCTTTCTGGGTACCATTCGAGGAGAAACACCTCGAGGAAGCTATACAGTTCGAATCAAAAAGTTGAAAAATTTGAAAACCAGTTTAATTAAAAGTGCAGATTTACTTCTTTGCACACATAATTAGAGAGTAAATTTTCTTTCGCCACCTTCTTGAAATGTACCGTTGGATGTGCAAGACCTCGAGGAAACGACAGGTTGCATCTGCGGGGCTCAAAAATCGCGCTACGCGGGACACGGGGTGTAAAATCCGAAAACATCAAAATTTCATAAACGTCAAACTTGAATTAATTTCCGAAAATTTTTGGAATCGAGTTGCTACGCGACTCGTATTCCGTCTAACACGATTACATTTTTTACGTGCTTAAGAAAGAGATGCGACACGGCACGATTAAATAATTGGGATATAACAAATGGTTGTCCAAAAGTAATTGACACTTGAACTTTTTTATTTACTTTATCATTTCCGCAATTTTCAACATTTTTTCACCATTTTCAGCTAGCCTCTAAGTTTAACTATGATGTACATTTATGCCAAATTTTTTGACATTTGGTTGCGTGGTTTAACCTGTGCAATTGATACTATTTCATTTCATGATCTCGTAACCACATACAGACAGACATACAGACGAACATCCAACTAAAATTCATCAAAAACTTATCAGGACATGATAAGGAACATTTTAATGCAAAAATTTCGATTTTTGATTTTTGAGTGGATTACAATACTTTCCCTTATACATATGTATACGTATGGGGAAAGTAAAAATGTTTAATAAGTTTTGCTGCAAAAGCGATTTTTATATGAGAAAACATGTCTTCAAAAGACACAATTTACTTTACTAGCATAGGAGTGTACGTTCAATTTTGTGTATGGGTGTAGATCTTTCGGAGAAAATATTTCGACACCTCCTACGTAAACTATCGTATGTGCAAAATCGTCATTTTACAGGAGAGCAGTTTAAAGTTTGTAATGTGTACTCTTAAGTTAAATGTCGATGTATTTTGTTGAAATTTAAAAATATGTTATTATAACTTCTTACTTTTCATCTACTACTTCAACTAGAATGATATCATTAGCAGTTTTCTTAAAAATGCTGTTACAATACTGTACTACGTAAAAGGCTTATCGATAAATATTGTAAGTGGTACATACAATTTTTTACTTTGCTGTCGAGAGTAATCTTGATATTGTATGTTGTAGATACAATTGTATACTTCGTAGTCACGGGTAATTTGCATACTGTATTTGATACATACAACTATATTCATCGAACTAAATGCAAAAATTTAATTATTGCATGTGATAAAAAGTATAATGAATTAAATCTTCCTCTTGTTACATTTATGTTATTCAATTAGAACAAAATAATAATAACCATTATTTCTTAAATGTACTATAGCAATCTTAAAAACATACTTAAACACAATTCAAAAGTAAAGCCGCTGTTAAAAAATAAAAAACGGTTGAAATAAAACATTATTTATTGAACTGAACTGAAAGAAATTAAAAACTGAAAATACATCAAAATACTACAATAAAACCAAAAATAATTTTTGAGGTAAAACACAAACAGCTGATTATCTTCTCAGATCTTCTTAATCTGAATCTAATTCCATTAGATTATTTTTGTCTACGGCAGGCAAATTTTTATAAAAATTGTGATATGTGTTTGGAATTACACTAATTTCACAAAGATGTAATAAATCATCTTTTTTAACTTGCGGAATAGGCAAAGGATTCTCATAAAGTGATGTTGCATGGAAAATACTAGCTGATTGCTTTTTAGTTCTAGTATTCATTCTAAAAGTAGATAGTGTCATGTACGCATCATCTGACAAATTATATTTATAATGAAGTTTATATGGATCATCTGATTTCACATACACTTCTTTGATTTTATTCCACTGTACTTTTTCACCGCGTAGATTTTTTATCCAGTTACCATTTTTTAAAAGCTGCTTAAAATTAAAAAAGTCACAATGGGCCATTTCCTTTACTATATAAGGTTTACCGTCTTGTTTTGCCCACCTGACTAAACTGTACCATTCTGATGGCGAATATACTGATTTATTTTTAGCTGATCGCTCAATCAATGCATGAACACCTTCTGCTTGAGTATGGCCTTTTTCTAAGAAGCAATGTTTCACGTCAATGCTGTACTTCTTTGCGGCATACATGTATAGAACGTAATTTATACGATTACGATTTTGTCCGACACAATTATCTGACCAAAACCGAAAATCTTTGCACCCAGTTTCAAATTTCGTAGCAATGAAATTGAGCAAACAACTTGCCACCTCGTTCGCACCACGTTTACCTTGGCCCTCATGCCACATAAAACAAGTGCCTTCTTTTTCTGCTAGACTAAAAACTGTAAAATTAAAAACAGACAGTTTACGCTTATAATATAAAATACTTGTTTGTCCATGTGGTGAATTAAGAATCTTTTCAAAGTCAAATGTTGCGACAACAATTTTTCCTATCGACGCCTTACTTTCTTGTTTATGTAAAGATTTTAAATCTCTGGAAAAAGTTTTGTTTTGTATGTGTTTTTCATACTGTTCTCGATTATCGGTTGTTGGATTCTCTAGATTACTGAAGATATGGCACTGATCACATTGATCTTTTTTAGGTTTGTGAAAACTCAATTTAAAATTTTCATTTGCTATGTCTCGATATTGTCTCTCGGTTTGTGCTTTAGACATATAAGTATTAGGATCAAACCATTCATTATAAAGCTTGAATAAACGATGGTAATTTAAATCACCGTTTAAGTATAACTTATCCGAATTTTTTCTGTTATAATGCGATTCAACGGGTTGTAGTGCTTTAATGTGATCACAAATACTTTTTTTAACATCTTCAGTTATGATTTTTTGATGATTATGATGTCGACCTCGTTGATCGGGATTTAAAATGCCGGTAGTTTTGTTCATTTTATCTAAAGCTGTAAAAACAAACTGGTCACTAACAGCAATTGTACCAAGGAACATTTTTTTGCATACGTTTATGTAACCTAACTCTACGTTGTCATTTTTTTCTATTGGCAACTTATATTTTATTGTATATTTTCTTCTAGATATAGTATCTGTATAGATTCTACGTTTGTTTTGCTTTACTGCTAGATTTGCTACATACGTCCACTGTTTATTCCGATGTCCTAAATTCCAAAAGCCAGTAAAAATATGTTTTCTTTGTTCCTCCGTTATTTTATCGGAACATTTCATTCGACACGTACATTTATTTCCCATATCTTTGGCAGGTCGAATGATACCTTTTCTACTTTTATACTGTTGTCCCAAGTTTTTGAGTTTCTTCCTTTTAATATCAATCCATTCGTTCATGTGTTTCCGCCTTATATTACCTCTGTCTTTTCTTGATTTGCTTTTTCTAGAATGAGTTGACGTTGGTGTACTTGGATTTGACGAACATAACAATGGACTATTATTTGCTTGAAGTGTTGAGGATACGCTACTGCAGAAATAGTTAGAAGAAACTACAGATGATTGGTCAGCTGCAATACTCCGAACAAACCAAGGACAAAAATGATTATCACAGTCAACATCTAAGTGATTTATTGGACAATCTGGGGATGGAAGTGGAGTAGCGTTTTCGATAGTATCATTAGAAGCCGCTGGAAAATAATTTTCTAAGCATCCTTCTGCGAAAAATTATGTTAGCATTATAAAGTTAAAACAAATAGATAAAGTCATATACCAAAGGCAACCACATCGCTATTGATAGATTTTAGTTTTATGGGACTGTGTTGTAAAACATCGTCTTCGTAGGTTTGAATATTATTTCCTATTAAAATAATTTTGCAAAATTAATTTTAAATTAACCAAATATTACATACGGTAACATTGTTAACACGATGGATTAAACTACACAGAGAAAAATACAATCCTTGCAACAATTTTGAAGTAAATATTACATCAATTTGAGTAAATTTTATATCAAATTTAGTAAAATTTACTTCAAATTTAGTACAATTTACTTTAAAATTGGTGTTATCCTTATTTGAACTACAATTGAAGTAAAAATTACTTCAAAACACCAAAAAATTTTCTCTGTGTAGAAAGTTTTTCTTCAATTCAAATTATTTTATATATTAAAGAAATAATTTAAATCCGTTTAACATCCAGTTTACTTATTATTACAGAAATTATAAAATAAGTACCTCTATCTAAATCAATAGATTTTATCAATCAATTATTTCAGAATATATAAAAAATGCAGGAAATTAGGTTTCATATAAACATTATTTTAAAACTTTATATTATTATCATCAGCATCGGAATAGTAATAAATTATAATACTAATAGTATTACGATAATCCATACCTTCAAAATCATGGCTCTCATCATTTAGGATGTCTAACATTTCGTTAATTTCATCAATGTCCGCGTCAGGAGGAAGAGGAGATTCTAGAAAAATAAGGAAAAATGGTTCTTATAGCCCTACAGATGAAAATTTTCAGTACACTTTTATTGTATGTGTAGCAGCATTGATTACAAACGAAGTAAATGATAGTAAGTGGTACATAGCATAGATCGAAATTAAGAAATGTCGACGTATTCTATGGTAAGTAACTTTACAATAAAAGTTTTTGCATAAGGTACCAAAGTAAAATACCGTATATACTACTTACCACAAACACTTTAATGTTCAAAACGAAGTAAAATATCGTATGTAACACTAACAACAGTTTACGTAGTAAATTATTCAACAAATACTGAATCGCAATAAATAAATAAAATATAAATAATAAAATAATATTTTATGCTTACCTGATGAAACACTTGCGTCAAAATCATCTTTATTCGTATTTTCTGCAACATTTGGAGGAGCTGCATCATTATTTTCAAGCAAATCTGTATATTTTTGAAAGCCGCCAATTGTAGAATCATTTTTGTTTAATGCCAATAAGTTACAAAAAATGCGTTCCGATCTTTTTGAATAAATGGTGCATTTATTTGCTGCATCAGCATACATATTATCAAAATTAATTAGAAGAACACACAACACAATAATTATGTAAAATTGTAAAAACACTATGGATTTTATGTCGCTAGCAAGGAATACCACACAATGCAAAGTAAACTATTGCAACTGCTACTTATGTGATAAATAATATAATGCTTACCAATTCAAAAATCTGCGTATAGTGTTGTTAAATACCTTACCATAATCTACGCCGTAAATATCACACAAATTTCTAGATACCATAAAATGCTTACTCTGAAAATCGTAATTAGGTATAATATTTTCAACTTTTTTTTTCGGTAACATCAAGATTAGGTATAATACAATCAATTTCTACAAAAAACTAAAAATCGGAATTTTGTGGGTTACGATAGTTTACGTAGGAGGTGTCGATTTGTGTATAGCGATTTGCTATTTTTTAACTTTTTATTAGAGCACTTGACCTAAAAATGTCAAAAACATTGCCTGCGGCGCTATAAGCTGGACCCCCCAATTAGAATTGAGTTAAGCCCCCCCCCCCATAGATACATTCTAGATCCGCGCCTGGTACTCACTAATTTTTTGTGCCAACCTTTTCATTGCCCGTTATCACAGCACTTTTAAATATTTACCGGCAAATTATTGTTTTAAATATTAAATTGGGTACATAAACCTAAAAGTTATAATTCTAAAAATGGTTCTTTTAGATATGTGAAACCGAAAATAACCGCTCATATTTGGAAATTTTATAAAATAGGGAACAAACCACCTAAAGCCTTTACAATTGAATCACCTACCTTGATGTTAGAATTAGCTTTAGCAAACTTTAGTTAGTTTTAAAATTGCAAAGCTTTTCCAATAAAAATATAAAAATTTAAAATAACATGACAGTAGGTATGTTAGTTAAAATTTAGAAAAATAAATAAATAAATAATGAAATTGTTTACGTCAATCAAATGTACATTTAATAATTAATTTATTTAATATGTGCTAAGGCGAAGTATTGATAATATAAAATTAGTATAGGTACTTCTTCGCAAATAAAACAAAGATTTACTTTTACTACCGGTTTCGGGAGCTTCCCATCATCAGGTAAAAACTACAAGAGATTTATTAGTTATTATCAAGCTACATGTTTTTTTACAATTCTTACTAGTCAGTATAACTACCGGAACATAATCCCTTCCATATCATAAAACGTTAAGACAAAAACTTCTCTAAACATGTCAAAATTTACAAATAAAATTACTACAAACTGCACAGTTTGTCGTTAGATTCTTAAAACTTTTCATACATGTTGATATCAATTTTGCTATACTATTCGTGTGATAAAGAGAGTCACAGGTTCTCAAACAGTGGTGTACTCTGTAATTGTTCTTGCAGATTGAGTAATATCGTTTTTGGGTTTTCGAGTGCTCTTTTTATTTCATAAGCTTCCCATAGTTTTCTTTTTGTCATGTTGTTTTCTTTATGGAGAATTTTTGTATTTAATATGTCGATTTCATGATTTCTCATTCTAAGATGTTTTCCCATTTGCAATTTTTCTTTCTCTCTGATATGTTCGTTTATACGTGTTTTTAATTTTCTACCTGTCTGACCGATGTAAAAAGCGTCACAATCTTTGCATTGTATCTTGTATACGCCGCTACTGTTCATTGTATTTTAGGGAGTTTTTACATTGCTAAAGATGCTTTTCAAAGTTCTATCGGTTTTTCCACTAACGGTAATTTGGTACTCCCTGAATATGCGTGCCATCTTTCTATTGATGTTATTATTGCGGTACTTGACAGATCTGTATGTTGTATGTTCGGTCTTCTGTTGGGGTTCAACAAAATATGGGTGTTCAAATTGCAATTGAAACATTGAATTTTTTATAATATTCTGGCATCGGGAAAATATTTTGTGAATACTAAATAATATGTAGGTGGTATTTACAACAAACTTACAAAGATGAAGTCAAAAATTAGTAGGTACATTATTTGGCAAAATGTAAAGAATTTTTTTGAACAACATAAAAAAGCATACAATAAAATCATCATATTTTTCAGTTATAAATATTTTAAAAGAATATACAAATAATAAATTGTTTTTAAAAGTGTGTTTTTATATAAATTCCAGGTTTAAAATCTATTATTTAACTGACCGCTTTTACTTTCCTAGGGAATCATTAATAATTTATTAACTTCTAAGTATTAAAACTGGAGCTGCAGTTTCATTAACTTCTATAGTATTTATTAATCATGCTGATGAAACGGCTAAAAAACGTAAATCCTTCCTAAATACAAAGGTTTCAAATTAATAAAACTTTCAACCCAAAAAAAAACATTACTTGGTTATGGCTCAATTACACGTAACGAGTACAGTGGCGAGACAGTTTTCTCGGCCGAGTGCTCAGTTGGTATAAACATATTACTGTTTTGTGCATATTACCGAGCCCTCGGCCGAGCAATCGGCCTAGTAGAATGGCGAGACCAGGCGAGACAGTCACTCGGGCCCCTTTGCCTTGATTACACGTAACGAGTATAGTGGCGAGACAGTGTTCTCAGCCGAAGGATCGGTTGGTATAAACATATTACCGAGCGTTCGGGCGAGCATTGGACCTAGTAGAATGGCGAGACAGTCACTCGGACCCATTTCTACTTACTAGACCGAGTGCCCCTCCATCCCATCGGCTTTGCTCGTAAAACCCCATTTTCAAATTTGAAAGTCTTATTCATTTTGATATTCTAAATTGTAACGTGCCAAAAGACGTTTTGTCTGTTACAATTATATTTCAAGCTACGCCACTGGATCACTATTGGTTGCGATAATTTTCGTTCATTTTGATAAGCGGCATTATTCGTTAAATTTCGAAGAGAATTGACGTTTGATTGCTGTGCGTCCATTTTTAGTTTTCCATGTTTTAATTTTTAATTAATTTTGCCTTTTAGCGGATAATTATGATATTTTCATACTAATTAATTTGTTTAACAAATTATTTTTAGCACCCAGGTTATGGGTTTGAACGTTTTTATAATTATTCGTTTTTGGTTCTTATCACAATTTTAATTTGACGTCGTAAAATGGAGTATATCAGTTTTGGAAATCTTTTCTTATCCGCATATGGTTCCAATATTTTGTTTCTGGTTTATCGATGACACTGCTTTATCAGTCATCTTTTTTGAAGATTTGGGGTTTGAAACATTATTATTTAACATCAGTAGTTCGAAGAATGGTTATTTTTTTTTGTTACGGATTTCGATGCCCGATGGTTGTTTTTTTATTCACAAGAGGATGTATCCTTGTGAATGTGTAGTACCAAGTGGATCGAAGTTGATTTCTTATTGGAGAACCAAATTTTGTGCATTTGCCTTTTTGATGTTTCACCACTTTTAAATTCCGGACGAGGATTTACGTTTTTTATTTGAGTTGGTACACCTCGACTTCAAGAGGATGATTTGATTTTTATGAAGATGTTTCAGTAGAAATTAATTGAGTTTGCAGTCACACTTTCTCGGTTGATGAGTATTGGAACTGGCAGGCTGTTGATTTTTTAATGAGTATTTTGTGTTCTCTATTTTGTAGACTTTCATTCCTGGATGGTAGACCAATAGAATGATGAAGTAAATGTTATTTACTTTTAAAGGTCCTGACGAAGGAAACATGATTGGCGAGTCGTGAAGTTGATAGTACTGCATTCAGGGTAAGTCTCATAGAGATGCATATGCTTGTTTTAAATGATGCTATATGCCAGGTTCTATTTGTAAGTGTCAATTATCTCAAGATAATGAAATCCGGTGTACAATATTAATCTTTGCTGAGTATAACTTCTTTTTGTAGAGTTATCCTCTTCAGGGATACTCAACTGTGTTTTTTTTTACTTGACTAAATCTACACCTCAGGTGGATGTTAGTTCTTCACTTTTGTATTTTTTATTTTGTTTTCTAGTTCGTATAGTCCGGGAGCCTTGGGCCTTTTTGACAAACAATTAATACCCGGCTAATTTTTCGTAAGCGGCTTAATTTTACCAAGACGCCCAAGTTTTTCCTCAGCGAAAATTATGGAAACAGGTAGCTAACTGAATGCGCGGGTGTAAAACATGTTGATTTGGAGATTAAAAAAAATTTATTAATACCAATTAATTTTTTGTTGAGATTATTTTATAAGGAATTGGAAACAACATTTGTACTGCCAAAAAATATAATCAAGAGTGCCGAGTCCCCTCAAACATGTAGCAATTACTCGGTGATAAGAAATGATTAATACCTGGCTAATTTTTTTACTATAGATTGGTAAAAATTAGCATAATTAAATGGCCACATTGTCCTACAAAGAAATTGGTAGGTTTTCCTACCTTTACTTGATCCTTATGTGTATGTTTTATGTTTTGTTTAATTTGTGAATGTTTGTAAATTAATTAAACTTGTCGACATCTATTTTTTCTATTTGTGTTAATGCAATAAATCGACTCTTGCTTTCTTTTTAGTTTTATTTGTATTAGCTGGCTTCCACATTAATATCGGAATTTTTCCATTTAGCTGGGTTTAGATCTGAGCTTAGAAGAACTTTTGTTACGAACCCACGATGTTTTTCGAAAACCCAAGCTCTCGAGAACTGCGTTTTAAATAACAAAGTTAGCTAACACGTACAGTCCATCTACGGTTAAGCAAGTGGCAGATGTAGTGGAATTTTGAGTAATTTACGCTACAAAATGATAATCCCTTTTATTTAAACGTTTATAGGTTTCGTTAAAAAAGAAATAATCAAATAGAAGAGTTTTTATTAAGACATTACTTGTTAAGAACCATTTCACAGAATACTGAAATTTGGCATCAGAAAGTCAATGAAAGTTCAAAAACTAAATGATATATTGCTTTTAAGAAGTAAATAGCTTAAATACCTACAGCCTTGGCCAAAAATATTAGGTCACCTTTAAAATGTTATTATGGAAACAGTTAAATATTTTCTGAAAACAACCATGGTACTGTCTTCCTAGTAATAAAACTGCAAAAACTGTAAATACAAAAATACGAAATATAACAGCAATATGGCCTTGATTATAAAATCGATAATTTCGGCAACCTTTATAAAGTAAAATAGATAGTAAATTTTACCTAGATTATGTAGTACTAAGCATTACAAACAAAAAAGTGTCGAACAACATTTTTAAGAAACATACCGTTTTTGACCATATCAATATTTTAGAAAACCCAAAAAATGCACTAAACACTTTTGAACTAAAATGTTTTTAAGTTATCACATGCAAAATACACTGTAAGTATACACTGTGATGTATAACTAACGTTGATATCGAGCCCTTTAGTTGAGCGCCAAATTTGTGATGTATAACTAACGTTGAAGATAAAATCCTACAGTTATATGACGAATTGTGAGGTGCGTGCAAGTATAATTTGTGTTAAAGGTGAGGTGTGATGATTATTACGCCGAGTGCGTATGCAAAGTTTTACGGGTATGGGTACGTTGCTGAACCCCTTTGATATACTCCGTTGGCCACCTTGATTTTCCACGATTGATTGGAAGAAAATGGTATAACAAATAAACGACGACACACTATTCACCCTTTTTTTGCGGACGATCAAGTGGTAATTGCGTAAGACTAAATTGATCTCAGCTATATGGTTCGAAAACTGAAGGAGCACTATAATAAAGCCGGCCTGAATATTAATATGAAAAAATCGCAATACCTGAGCATAGGAACCGAAGATATACAGGATTTGGATATTGATGGCGAATACATGAATGCTGTAAAAGCATATACATACTTGGGAGTTATATTTGATAAAACAGGTAGAAGCAATAAAGAGGAATAAATAGTGGAAGAAATATCGTAAAAACTGTGAACAGCGTATTATGTAATATAAGAAAGAGTACCAAGAAAAGAATTTATAAGGAAATAATTGAAAATACAGTCACATATAGAGTGCAAGTGTGGGATATTAGCGTAAAAAATAAAAAGAAGCTCTGAGCAATGGAAATGGACTTCAGGCGTAGAAGCGCTGGCCAATCACGGTTTGACAGAGTGAGAAATGACAAAATCCAAAGAATCATGGAGGTAAGATCGAATATTGTAGAGGAAATTGAACGAAGACAGCTGGTATGGTTTGGACACGTTAATATAATGGGTAAAATCAGATTGCCAAAAAAGACGCTAAAGTGGATACCCCGATAAACGGAAAATGGGACGGCCAAGATTGAATTGGAGACAAGGAATCGACGAGGCAATGTCGGCAAGAAATCTGGAGGAGGAACTTTGTCTGGACATAGGAGAGTGGAAACTGGGGACGGAGAGGAGGCGCAAGCCTTAGAAATGATCTGTTTATATAATATACTATATAAGGTTACCGAAAATATCCATTTTTTAATCAAGGCCGTATTGCTGTTATAACTCGTATTTTTGAATTTAAATAGGTACTGTTTCCATAATAACGACATTTCAAAAGTGACCTAATAGTTTTTGTCAATCATATTTACATATTTTTCATTTAAAGCAATAAGTGTAACGTGTTTAAAGCTACAAATATTTAAAATATCACTGTTAGAGGTGCTGTTAAGCTGCAGGGAGGGCGGGAATATTTCCAACACGTTCAGCAATTATTAATTAATGAAACGAAGGTTGAAAATTTCTACAATATTAAAACAACAACCCTGTGCTTACAATTTCTGCCCTTAGCGCACTTGCACTTCTAAATCTTCTTTACCAAATAATTTGACGTCTTAAATGCCGTTATTCGGTATGTTATCTTTCCGTTGCTAGGAGCAGTATTGCAAGCACAGGGAAGTATTCAACGCACACTAAAACCTAAATATAATCAAGTGTTACCTTTTTCTTCAACAATCACTTGAAATAAAAAATATGTAAATTTAGCTAAACGAATTACTTTGAAATTTTACATCAAGTTCGAGAAATAATCACATTAGATTACATTAATAAACAATTTTTTTACAACTAAATATTAAACATCATAACGCTATTTAAACTTTTCGTACCTTCCCAAAGCCGAGCTGCTAAATTCTGAGATATGGCTTTTAATAATTCTTAATAATCATCAAAGTATATTAATATGTTATTTAATGCTTCTTTTTTCTTTTGATTATTGCACCGAAACAATCCGCATCGAATATAAATATGTCGTCATCAATTGCAGCATGAACAGCCAATTTATATTCACCTGATGGTATATGTGGAGGTAATTTCTCATCATCTAATAGCCAACTATCAACATAATATATTCCCTATAATCAAATCAATATGACATATTAATTAATTTATTTATAAGTGTATAGATTGGTGGCGGTTGTTGAGGTAGGCAAGGAAGGCAGTGCCGCACCAAGTCAACAAGCTGCATAAATTCCTCAAAAACATAATGTATACTTTCTTAAACCTCCAAACTACGCGGTTTCACACGCATGCTTCCCCACCTAAATTCTCTCACAAGCCGTCACTGGTATAAATATACGTTAAAAAATAATAAACCTAATATATAACCTTTAAGGGAATATTCTAGTCTAGAGTCATGAATTATTGGGCGGTTTTTGAAGCTCTGTACAAACGAAACAAGAAATATTTTAATTATCCATTTTTTTATTTTAAGATTACATTAAAATTTAACCGAAAAAAACTCTAAATTTACAAAGTTATGAGCTGGCAAAGTGGGAGGTCCAAAAAAAACTGGCGTGCACGATTCTCAAGTTCTAATGAACCAATTTATTTAAAATTTGGTGTGAATGTTCTTTATACATTCCTCTATACAATTTTTTTTAAAACTCGGAAGTTTTAATTAAAATATGCCAAAAAGAAAAAAAATTTTCAAACGGCCGCCATTTTGTGAAATAAATTTTTTTTTACTTTTCCAAGGTTTATATTATAGCTGCATCTATAAAGAACATTCACACCAAATTTCAAATAAATCGGTTCATTAGAATTTGAGATATCGTGCACGCCAGGACACCCTTTTTTTTAACCTCCCACTTTGTCAGCTCATAACTTTGTGAATTTTGAGTTTATCTTCGTTAATTTTTTATCTAATCTTAAAATATCAATAAACAAATGATTAAAAAATGAATAGTAAAAAAAATTTTTTTTTTCTATAGCAAATATTAAAGTGAGGGTTGCTCGACTGAAAATAATAGAAAAAGTGAAGCTTTAATAGCAAGAATAGATAAAATAGCATTTTAAGAGCAAGGGTAGATAAAGTGCTTTATTTTCACTAAATTTTGATAGTACATTTTTTTTTGGCACGGTTTTAGGACGCAAGGCGACGTATTTTCTCACTCATTTATAATTTCACATTCCTTAGCGGCAATGCAAAAACATCGATCTGCTTTAGTTTTAGTATCAATAAGTACAACGAACACTGCTGATTTTCGATCATCAACGTTTGAAACTTCCAGTTTGTACAAATCATCTGATCGAAACACCCCAAACAAGCCCATTATAGCAACAACCTGCAATTCGAAATTCAAATTACATAAATTATTCAAACCAGTAATAATTCTAAAAAAATTTACCTTCATAAACAGATAGTCCGTATCTAAAGCGTGTTTTAAAAATTTAATGGCATCATCCGGCCCAAAGATTTTTCACTTTTTAGGCTTGTACCCATCACCTAATATTTTCAGCAATGTAGTAATTTTACTGTGTCTGCAAAATAAACCACGATATTATTTGTTAGCGCATTTGCTAAACCTATATTGCACTTACCTTGAAATATCACAATTTTCATTAATTAGCAATGTACACTTTAACATTGAATAATCGGACCATAATGTTGATGGCTTGACTTTCTTGAATTTTTCAGAAAAATATGCAAGAAGCACCTTTTCATTCAAGCTACATACTATTGATATTTTTAACACTTTTCCGTTTTTGAAAGCACTTGTATTTTTTTTCATATACCATCCGCGACTCTTGAAGCATTAATTTACCCACTGCTTCAAACGCCTCTTCTTCCACATCTGATGGCAGTTTTTCTTCTTCAATTTCGCACATTTCTAGATTTACTTTTCAATCCAAAAAACAGAATGAAACGAAATTTGTTTATAAACAAACTTTATAGCAACAAATGGAGATTCCAAGGTATGTTTGTTTTATTGAAAAATAAAAACTATCAATAATTAAATTTGTAATTGGGATCTCTTATAAATGTTTTCTTTAACATTGTTACTTACGGATACTTACTTAACTTTTCTTATTCATACTTTCTTAACCCGACGAGATGAGACGGGCGTGAGTGGCGATTAATTAACAAGCTTCCAAAAGATTTAAAAAATACACACATCTTTTAACATAACGATATAATGAATTTTAATATTATTACACAATTATGGGTACAACCCTAACATTAACTCAATGCTAAATCATCAATCCAGATTCTCGAAATCCAAGTGATTACCACGGCCGTGGCTGGACCTAAATAAACTTATTCTAATATTACATGTTACAATTGGCCCTGGCTGGAACCTTGCTAAATATTACAAATAAGTCTGACCTTAAGTTACAATCCTTAATCCTATTCAATTGCCGATGATCCATGGGAGGCTTGATCAACCCACAACCACATAATTCACAAATTATATTTATTGAATCCCGAAACCGTAATTAACCAAGCACTTGCTTAAACAATTTCAAATTCTAATTGGATTCGCGAAGGCTTGTTACCAATTCTATGGTTGGTTAGGGACTACTCGTTCTTCAACGTGTGTGTATCTTATGTATTTTTTCTATTACCCCCCTTCAACGCTGGGTTCGCCTACTGTCTGTAAATCCAGACGCTGAATCGTAAATAATCCCACGGTTACGGCGGAGTTGAGAAAGCATGATAACATTTATCAAACGCTGAATGTTGGATTTCACACGCGACGGAAGCGGGTAAGCATAACAAATTGGTTTGATGTATTGCTGAAGGTGCAGATCTCACGCCATCGGGACGGTGCTTATTAAGCATTAATTAAAAATAATTTAATTTTAAACACCATAAAAATCATAGGCGTAACAACATCTACTATAGAAAAAAATTAAATTCTATACACGACGATAAAATTTCATTATCGACTCGAGAAAATTAATTTACTAGCGACTTCGTAACTCATAAATTAACGATTTTCGCTAGTTGATAAATTTCAATTTTATCGTCTTGTATAGAAAATAACTATTGTTTCGCTTATACAGAGCTTCAAAAACCGCCCGAAATTCATGCCTCTAGATTAAAACACCCCTTTAATCAGTCAGCTTTCTTTCAAGTTATTTTGAAAACTTAAAAATTTTTGGTGATGTAAAAGTAGGAGAGACGTGGAGGAGACGAAGAAATGAGGAGTTAAGAGAACTGTATGAAGAACCGGACATAGTAGATATGGTAAAAGCGCAGAGCTTGAGATGGCTTGGACACGTGACAAGAATGGGTAAGGATAGAGTAACAACCAAAGTGTGGGAGAATCAAATATATTGGTAGAAAATGGAGAGGAAGACCTACACTCGAATGGAAAGACGATGTGACATACAACGCCTAAATGTTGTAAATTGGAAAGAGAAAACAAGAAATAGGAAGGAATGGAAGAAAGTAGTAAATGAAGCTATGGGCCTTCAAGGCCTCTAATGCTAATGTACAATATAAAAAATGATAAAATATAAAACTAAAATTTAAAAAAGAATGGTAATGCGGTATAGGCTCAATTTTACGATTATTTTTTACATTACCAATATTTTGTATTGTCTAATCTTACCGGTGCAACAGGACAACCTTTAAAATTTGAAGCTTGTATTGCAGTTTGTATTCCAAAAGGGTTTCTCTCTCCTAGTCTTTTGAATTCTTCGCATACATCAATAGTAAAATTGAAGGCTGGAATCTGACGATAAACGTTTTGCACTTTTTTGAATACAATCAAATTAACCTGAAACAGTAAGAAAAAAGTTTATTTCATTTTCCCTCAAGTTAATTTACATGTAATTGAAATATTTAAATGTAAAAAACAATTTCAAAAAGTTATAATAAGCAAGTTTTTGCTTTACGGATTTGTTAAATTTGTTCTTACAGTATACAGGGTGGGGAATTTATCGTAACCAAAATTAACTGTCATTTTCAGACAGAAAAGAATTTTTTATTAAATTGTGGATCAAAAGTTTACAAAGGTACTAAATTTTTGTTATCACTTTATTTCTTGAAGATAATGCTGTTGAGATTCTGCCCATTGGCATGGACAATTGATAACAAAAATTTTGTAAATTTGTAAACTTTTGATCCAAAAATTTAAAAAAATGTTCAAAAATGACAGTCCTTGGCTTTTGATTAGGATAAATGCCCCACCCTTTAGTAATCAAAATTAAAAAATTATTAATAAACGTACAAGTTTTAGCCGAACATTAGATTTACATGTAAAAACTTATTTATGCAAATTCCTACTTTTCTAATTATTTTAAAGAAAAAATGAAAGAAATAAAAATAATTCGTAGTTTGCATTTCTGCATAATTTTTGTGTCTTTCATTTTATACACATTAATTTATTATACAACATGTTAATTTACTGTGTTCGGCTAACTCATTTAGTACCCTGCATTCCAAAAACTAATTTTTAAAATATAAATATTTTATTATCGTTTGTATACTAGTTTTTAGGTATACTATAAGTCACAATCGCGCTTTCGCGAGTTACACTATAAGTATAAATATTTTAAAATAATAAACAAATTGTTCTTACTAGTATATTTTTACGAATGTGGGTTTTTAAATTCATCGTAAAATTAATTACTTTCACTTTCAGAGTATTGTTGTATTTAAACACTTTTAAATCTAAAAATGAAGTTGCAGTTTTATTAACTTTTATAACTTCAATTCTATCGTGCAAAAGATTATAATCATCCTGATGAAATTGCTAAAAATTTGAATTTTTAGAAATTCACAAAATTGCATAAATAAACTTAAACTTACCGAAACACAAAAATTTCTAATTAATAAAACTGTAAACACATGTAACCAAAATAGTCTCATATTTGAGAAGCACTTGAGCTATACTACTTACTTAAAGTTGCTATCAAATAATGTTCCAAATAATAATTTTGTTTCTATAATATAACTATAACAAATACTTTTCCCCCCTCTCATATAACATACATATAGTAATCGGACTTTTGAACGAACTGTCGGGCTGGGTGCACTGGGGAGCTAATAAATTATCTTTATTATTTTAATTTAATTAATTTTTTCACCTTAATTTTTAACTTATTCTTTTTATAAATATTTTATATATCATTTATCTTTTTAAAATATTTTTCAAATACATAATTACAATTTCAAAAGCATATTTTGACTTTTTAAGTAAAAGCTAGATGAAATCTAATGCCCTTATCATTTGTAGTTTATATTTCTGCATCATTTTTGTGTCTTTCATTTTTATTCTAAAATAACTAGGGAAGCAGGAATTTGCATAAATAAGTTTTTACTTGTTAATTTCCTATGTTCGGCTAAATCATATATTTTTTCATATTAACACTTTATAAAATTATCAATTCTAGTTTATTGATTCTATGTTTATTTAATGCACAATCTGAATACTTCAAATTGAACAAATTTATAATAAACTCGAGAGCATTCTTCTTTATATAACTGTTGGCCTTTTTTACTCAAATACGTCGAAAATGGCTCTCAAAAGAAGTCCAAACTGTTTTTTAATATTTTATTCGTATTCCTCATGCCAAATTTAGTCGAAAACGATATATAGAACTCCTTATGTACGATTCAAAATAGAAATTTAGAATTTTCGCCGCCATTTTGGAAAACGGCCGCCATTTTGAGCCTGTCACGCAGAATGTTTTGGCGCCTCTGGTCAAATCGCTTTAAATCGTGTTAAGAACAATTGTGCCGAAGCTCTTGCTTGTATCACAAATTGCAGTTTTTTTTGCGTACCGCGACGACTATAATGTATACTTGTCTGATTTATTGACCCAAACCTCGTTTTTTAGGGTATGCCTAGGTTTTGCAAATTAAAATAAAAAAGCTGTTTCACTGTGGAACACTCTCCCCTACAAAATTTAAAAGTAAGAAACCCAAATATACCAATCTGAAAAAACGATATTGTAACATAATAAAGGGTTTTCCATTAAGGAAGCCTAGGTTTTAAAATTGAATAAAGCAAGTTGTATGTGATATATCTACGAATTTTTTTTTTATTAGAAAGGCCTATCAATGAAATTATGTGTGAAAAATAATGTCGTTCAAATGGGCGCCGCGGCTCCGTTTGGTGGTGCGCACCCGAGAGGTCCAATTTTCGATTACTCTTGCGCACAAATCAGGCTGAATTTGGGCGATGGCATAGTTGATGTTGGTTTATAGGGCATCGGTGGTTTACGGGTTATTGGCATAGACCTGGAACTTAATAAAACATCACAAGAAAAAGTCTAACGGGGTCAAATCGCACGATCTCGGTGGCCAATTCACGTCGTCTCTGCGTGAGATAACCTTGTCACTCAACCGCTGCTGCAGAAGTTCTATTGTGGCATTAGCTGTGTGGTACGTAGCACCATCCTGTTGGAACCACATGTCGTGCACATCCATATCTTCCAATCTGACCCAAAAGAAATCGGTTAACATCGATCGGTAGCTCTCTCCGTTCATAGTGATGGCAACGCCATCGTCGTTTTTAAAGAAGTACGGACCGATGTTGCCGCCTGCCCAAAATCAACACCAGACAGTGACTTTCTACGGATGCATTGCCATTTGGTGAACCTCGTGTGGATTGGCATGGCCCTAAATCCGGCAATTTTGCTTATTGACGTACCCGTTCATCCAAAAATGGGCCTCGTAGCTAAAAATGATTTTTTTACCGAAATCAGGGTTCACTTGAAACTGCTCCAAAGTCCAGTCAGCGAACACACGGCGTTATCCATGGTCGGTTTCCTTAAGTTCTTGCATCAGTTGAATTTTGTACGGGTGTAGAACCAAGTTCTGATGCAAAATTCGCCAAGTTGATGTCTGTGAAAGGCCGAGTTTTTGTGAGCGACTCGGAATTTACTGCCTAGGGTTCTCCTGCACACTCTCACGGACAGCGGTGATGTTTTCGGCAAATCTTGCGTTTCGTCGACGTAAGGGTGTTGGCTGATTGATTACAGAACCACTCGACTCAAATTTCGCCACCAAACGTTGAATAGCCGACTGGGCAGGACGACCGTGTACGCCGTAAAGTGGACGCAACGCGCGTATCGTTGCCACAATAGAACATCTATTTTGATCGTGATTTTGATAATAAAACTTTATGATTTGCATGCGTTCCTCGACACTGTAACTTGGCATGATGTTTTGTCAATTATCATTGAATAAAAACACCAAGTTTGACATACGCAGCTTCAAAAACATAGCCGCCTTGATTTGTTAAAATCTAGGCGTCTTTAATGGAAAACCCTGTATAAAGGCGACTGTAAGTAGTCGAAACACATCACAGAAATAAAAAATATGTCAGTACGAGTCGAGTACAAATATTATATTTTACTAAAATTTATTATGGTTAATTACTTTGCATTTGTATTTGTTAACTCTTTCAGATTTAAAGAATAAAAAATTATTTTATATTAGAAGGACATTTAAAATCTGGCTCGAACTGATCTACTAATACCTATACATAATAAAGTTTACAAACAACATTTTATATCAGATTAAACACATCCGTTGCAGTTGAACACTTCTGTGCTTAATGTACCTAATGGTAATTATATTCCAATTTTTAAAATTTTAATCACAAACATTTATTCCAATCATTAAATAAAATGAACTATAATAAAATAGTTTTTTAAAAAAAATGTATGGGGTATGTGTTTGAGATTTAAAGGTTTAAATTAATACCTCGAGACCGTAAGGTCGACAACTTTTCTTACTTTCTTTAAAACAAATTTTTTTACAAATATAATAATTATCAGTTTTAGTTTATGGAATCAAAATTTTTTTTTAACATAATTAACATAATATAATAATTTCATATTAAAACCCTTATTTATATTAAAAATTTATAAATCCTTTTATATAATAATAATATAATAATTTTATAATATGGTATAGTTATTTACATGTGAAAATACTTTACTAAATACAATACATGTTAGAAAAATTAATTAAAAATTATTTAATTAATTAATTAATCAGAAATTCGAAACACCTAATGCCTAAGTGTAGCAAACTATTCATGTATTTGCATATTTTATCGATAAAAAAACAGTAAGATTTTTCAATTATTAATTTTTCTAACATGTAATGCTATTATTCTATTTAGTAAAATAATAATTTTTTATAATAATTTTTGAATTTTCTTACCTTCTCTATTCTAGTCCTTTTTGAAATCATCTTCATCTAAACTTTCTTATTAATTTTAATTATTATTCAATGTTCTTTGTTTTGTCTAGGTCTTTCTGGAATTAACTCACTTTTTCTTTACTGTCCTTTCATATCCTAAATTAAACTTCATTAATTATTTCATTTATAATTTTCTTTTAGTTTAAATCGAATAAAATATTGTTGTTTTTTTGTAGGCGGCTACAAAGTCAGCAATCATTGACATAATTATCAATTTTTCCATATGACAAATTATAAAAAGAACTCAAATCAACACATATTTATATTATAGTAATTATACACTTTTTGGTAGAAGCACTCCAATAGATATTATCAATTGTAGGCAATACCCACAAACATAATTATGTAATATATAAATAATTAATATTGGAATTTTGTTTTCAAATTCTAATCTAAATATTAATATATTTTTTTTGCTTTCTATTATAACAGATATGAATAGAAATTATTAATTTAAAGATATTTTTTTCACGCCTAAAGATGCCCAGAATACGAAAAATAACACTTTTAAAATTCTTTTTTGTTTGAATTACGTTGCCATTGTTTTGTATTGCACGGCAATGTAATGCAAGCAAGTCTAGTACAATACTCTTAAAAGTGTTATTTTTTCATTATACTGATGAGTGATTAGTGTTTAACAATAATTAAAGAACAAATTATCAAGTGACAGAAACATATCTGTAAATTAATAATATTTTTATATGTTGTAATAAGAAGCAGAAATATGTTATAAAATAATTCAATTTCTCAAGTTACTATCCTATGATCGGATATGAAGTCGGTCACCCTATAAATTATATTATGGTATATCCAAAATTGAAAGGTTAATATGCATACCTCTTAGTATGTGATTTTGTGGAAAAATTTGACTTCTTAAGGATCCAATTGTGTAAACAATATCGTTTATTATTCTTTTATTATTTTCGTTAGTGTTAGCATCGTTTGCACAATATTTTACATTTTATTGAAGTCAGAGGCTGGGGAAATCTACATATTAGAAAACATAACAATTATTAAATGAAAACAGTAAACACTCTCCTGTAAAAAATTTGTTATTAATGCCTACCAGGTTTCAATGTTCTATCATGTGTACATCTTCAGTGCAGGGGCTTATGTAAATATGGAAATCCAAACATTTTCATAGTTAATAAAACTTGTCAATCAACTTAATTGAAGTGGTGATTGTGATCGGTAAAGTTTTAAATATGAAAATGTTAAAGATTGTATTAAACTCTGAATATTGCGCGAAACCTGCTAAGCTATAATAATAAATAATAATTATTCTACTAAAGAGTGTTTGTTTTTTCATTTATCATTGAACCTATACAGTTAAAAACTAATATAATAATAAATTATTATAAATTATTACATCCGTTTCAATTGAACACTTCTGTGCTTAATGTACCAAGTAGTACTTACATTTCAATTTTTAATTTTAATCGTAATTATTCCAGTCATTAGGTATAATGACTAATGACTTAAAAAATCTATATGTAACGAACGGGATTTTTATGTACCTCTTTGGTTTCTCAGGTGTTAAAACATAAAAAACAAGGAAATCTGTAAATTTTAAACAGTAGAATGTACATTACATATATATCTCATCTAATTGTAAGAGTTAATAATATTGTAATTATTACGAATATTTCTAAAGGAACTTTCTTAATTCCATCAAATAGGATTTCAAGGTCCTGTATTGAATTTTTTTTCTTTAATTTAAAACCATTAGGTGGGTACATGCGATCTTTTGGGACCTCCCGGGTGTTATTTTTGTACATAACTTCAAACGATCAAAATATTTCACGTTAAAATTTTAAGACATCTCTTTTGAATATTAATCTAATAAATATAACAAAATTAAAAGAAAATTAAATATTAGAGAAATTACCAAACTACTTAAAAGAGATAAACAACAAAAATGGACAGCAATTCTCTACCTAGGAGAATTTACAAATAAACTGGCAAAAACTATTAACAATGAAAGAATGAAAACTAGTTTTAGCAACAATAACACACTAAAGCCTGGAAAAATATCAAACCAGAGAGCTCCAATTTTGCAAAACATTTAATAGAAGAAGATCATAGTTTCGACGGAAATGACGACGACACTAAAGTGCTACATCTTGATAGCAAAAAAAGGAAAAAATTGAAATTCGTAAAAGTTTAAGAGATCCTACCAATTATCTTTAATGAAATAACACCAGAAGTATATTCTCCTGTTTATCAGTTTCATTTTTATATTCTGTTTGTTCTACCATGATATACTAAAAATTGTTTATAATTATTTTTATAAATTTATAAATAATTTTATAAATTTGTAATTTTGTTTACTTAATAATAAAAATAATAATATGGAGTTGATTGGATTGATGGAATGACAACAACTTTATACTCGACAAAAATACTTCTAGGGCTTTCGGTACTCAATAGTACTTGGACTAAGTTTTTGTGGAAATTTTTTTTTAATTTTAATTGGAAAAAGAGAGATTTCGCAAAATTAAAAAAACAAAGTGACGCGCATGAACGAATTATAGAGATTTGTATAATTCAGAAGTTGGAATGTTCCTTATGGGTATTTTGGGTCCTTAAATGAAGCAAATGTTACTTAATGCTTAATTAACCGGTTTCAACCTTATATTTATATTGGTCTTCATCAGAATCTAAAATTTCAACAATCATAAGAAAATTACACATCACAGGCTGCAACACATCACCTACCAACAAGCTATTGTAACATTCAACAAATCATGAAAACACATTGCCGAACGTAATAAAACGTAAAAAATCATCGGTAAACTGAAGTCAAAAATATAAAAATTAAAATTTGTCAATATGAATTCACACCTTAAAATTACATATAAAATATTATTCAATAAGTACAATCTGTTTTAATAGTTCTAATCAATCTAAAATAAATCGCTTGGTAAAATTCCTTTCTCTATCAATGATCTTATCATCTTCATACAGCATCTTATGGTTTGTCTCTCTAACATGCGTCGATAATCCCGTAGCGCTCTTATTCATCCTCACATCATACTCATGCTGATACAAACGCTTCTTCAGGTATTGTTTCGTTTGTCCGACGTATAGCTATGCCCAGATTCACAACTTCTTTTATATATCATTCCACTTTCATCATCTTTTTTATTTTTATCTTTTCTATAGTTGTATAACGAGGAAATGCTCTTCTCATTATAGAATATGATCTTAATAGTATCGGAACTAAATAGATTTTTTAGTCTATTTGATAATCCCGCTACATATGGGATCTTAAGGTAGTTCTTTACTTGATCTTTTCTAATCTCTTTTTTTATATCTGGGTGTCTTTTATAGCTTTTTTTACCCATACAAGATGTTGATAATGAATTTTATCGGATATCCATTTTTATTTAGTATATAGTGGTGATACGTCTATAGTTTTCTTTCATTAAATTAGGGCTACTTATTTTGTTAATTTTGTGTTTCATCATCTTCACAATTGCCGTTTTTTGGCTTATGTGATGCGCCGACTTCAAATTTAAGAGCCTACCTGAAGAAATCTCTTTCTTATACCAATCGAGTACAACATGATTATCTTCACTTCTAGTGAGACGCAAGTCCAAGAAAGGTATTGATCGATTTTCTTCTTTTTCCATCGTGAAATGCTCTCTCCAAGAATTTGAAATACATTGGTTCACTGATAAACAAGAAGATTTTTCTACTGAAGTGTAGACAATGTGGGGTGTATCCACGACTTAGTACACAAAATTTGGGTTTTTTGTGGCCATTACTTTAATACCGAAAGGCCACCCTTATCATTACATTATAGATAAAATAATAAATAATCTAAAGAGATCCATCCTGAATTTGGAGATAAAGATAGTGATTTGGGAGTTAAATGAGATCGAGATGCTGATTAAGAAGCTTGAAGCAGAAGCAAGTTCTGCCACCACTGTAAGAATCGCAAAGAAGTTTGTTTCCTAAAGAAATGGGATAAGCATTTTGAATCGGTTAAACGTAGACAGATGAAGAAGTTGAATGAGCTGCTAAAGGACAACAGGTATGTGGTTGAAGGAAATAAGGATGAATGGTTAATAAATCTTGCTGATAAACCTATCCCAGAGTATGTAGAGAATATCTTGTCAATGGGTCTACCTACTTAAGATCCTACTTAAGATAAGAAGAACTACCTTAAGATCCCATATGTAGCGGGATTATCAAATACACTAAAAAATCTATTTAGTTACGATACTACTAACATCATATTCTATAATAAGAAGAGCACTTCCTGGTTATACAACTATGGAAAAGATGAAAATAAAAAAGATGATGAAAGTGGAGTGATATATAGAAGAAGTTGTGAATGTGAGCATAGCTACGTCGGACAAACGAAACAATACCTGAAGAAGCGTTTGTATCAGCATCAGTATGATGTGAGGATGAATAAGAGCGCTACCAGATTATCGACGCATGTTATAAAGACAAACCATAAGATGCTGTATGAAGATGTTCAGATCATTGATAGAGAAAGGAATTTTAGCAAGCGATTGGTGTTGGAGATACTACACATTAATGATGATAAGGGGAAATCACTTAACTTCCAGACCGATATGGTAGGCCTGAGTAACACCTATACTGGCCTTATAAAGCCTAAAAATGGAAAAAATCGTTTACATTGCCGTTGAGGTTTGTGAGGACGGACCTGTGAATTTTTGAATATGTGGTGTTGTTGGTATTTATTTTAGATTGATTAGAACTATTAAAACAGATTGTACTTATCGAACGATATTTTATATGTAATTTTAAGGTGTGAATTCATATTGACGAATTTTAATTTTTATATTTTTGACTTCAGTTTACTGATGATTTTTTACATTTTATTACGTTCGGCAATGTGTTTTCATGATTTGTTGAATGTTACAATAGCTTGTTGGTAGGTGATGTGTTGCAGCCTGTGATGTGTAATTTTCTTATGATTGTTGAAATTTTAAATTCTGATGAAGATCAATATATAAGGTTGAAACCGGTTAATTAAGCATTAAGTAACATTTGCTTCATTTAAGGACCCAAAATACCCACTGGATTCTGGATTCTGGATTTTAGGTAGGAGGGTAGGGAGGTATCCCCACACGCACTTAGGCCACTAAATCGGGCCCATTGTACTGCCTCCGAATGCAGCGGCCCTCCGTCCTGTCAGTCCTCAAGCCACCCTGTCGCCAGGATAAATTCGAGTATCTTGGCAGGCGGAGTGTCGCTGATTCTGGCCATGTTAGGCCAGAAGTCCCCTAGCATGGCACCTCTAATTGACGCTAGCGACGGACAGTGACAGAGCACATGTTCCGCGGTTTCGTCTGCTGTATTACATCCCCGACATCTTGGGTTATCTACAAGTCCCATTGTGTTGAGATGTTTGTTCAGTTTGCAGTGTCCAGTTAAAATCCCTGCAATTGTCCGTAGATTGACTCTGGACAGTTTCAAATAATATTTTGAATGCCTACTAGAGGGTGCTTTGATCGCTGCCCTTGCTTGTCTGCATTCAGTTTCTTTTGCCCATCTGCAAGAATGCAGTTTTAGGATGTGTTATTTTAGGAGGGTATCGATAGTTTTGACAGCTGGTACAATCATCGGCTCCGGACCGCAGGGAAGGCTGTTGGAGCCGTTTCTTGCCAGCACGTCCGCTTTTACGTTACCCTCGTTACCTTGATGCCCTTTCACCCACGAAAGTGAAATGACATTTGAGTTAGATATCTCATTTATTGTCTGAATGCATTCTAGCAACAGACCAGATGTGACCTTGTGACTCCTCAGTGCCACAAGTGCCGATCTACTATCTGTAGATATCTGAATGTTTTTGTCGCAGATAAGTTTATCTTGTACTATTTTTGCGCAGTGCAGTATACCCATAAGTTCCGTTTGGAAAACTGATGTGTGCCTGCCCAGCGGTATGCTTATATTTAGGTCAAGTTCAGCAGAGAAAATGCCTGTTCCTGAGCCAACATTGTTTTTGGAACCGTCCGAGAATAGACATATGTCATAGTCGTAGGTTTCTGTTGGATTCAACAGGATATTGTATTTCCTGTCAAATATATATTTAGGGGAGATTCTGTCAGGTTCAAGGTGCAGTAGAGGTACTCTAATTGAGTAGTCCTCTAAAATCCGCATATGACCCACAGCTCCTCGCCTATGGTTCCATAGTCCCCAGCTACGCAGCCTAAGAGCAGCCTTAACCGCCATCTCCTGCACATGAAGATCAAGTGGTGGGAGGCAGAGAAGGGTCTCCAATGCTGTAGTGGGTGCAGTGCGCATCACTCCCGTTACAGCCAGACAGATTAGTCTCTGAATGGTGTAGAGAGGATGCTGCTGTTACCTGTTTGGTTCTGGGCCACCAGACAAGTGCACCATAACAGAGCATAGGTCTGACCACCGCAGTGTAGAGCCAGAGGGTGATCTTAGGGGAAAGGCCCCATGACCGTCCCATCGCCCTTCGGCACTGCCAGAAAGCCATTCTTGCTCTGCTAACTTTGGTTTTCAAATGTTTTCCCCAGTTTAGCTTCTTGTCAAGTATTATTCCCAGATACTTGACTTCGTCTGCCAGTTTTAGAGGAGTCCCCATTAAGTTAGGCATTGTCATGCCAGGTAACTTTCTTTTATTGGTAAACAGAACAAGCTCCGTCTTTGTCGGGTTGACCGACAGAGAGTGCTCAATGCACCATTCCTCCAGTATTTTGAAAGCTGTCTGCATTAGCATGCAGATCATGTTTTCAAATTTGCCAGTAAGCAGTATGGTCATATCATCTGCGTATCCTATGGTATAAAAACCTTTTTCGTTAAGGCGTCGTATGAGGCTGTCCACTACCATAATCCACAGCAGTGGGGAGAGTACCCCTCCCTGAGGGCAGCCTCTGGTTACAACGCCTTTGATCTTTATGTCGCCGACGCATACCTCCACGGCTCGCCACTTCAGTATAAAACTGATCCAGTTGGAAATGGTTGTGGGAACACCGTATTGGCCTAGCGCTGCATTTATACTTTCAAAGGTGGTTTTATCAAAAGCCCCTTCGATGTCAATAAACGCTCCTAGGGTGGACTCTTTTTGGCCCAGTGATCTTTCGACGCGCTCCACCACCTTGTGTAGAGCTGTCTCAGTAGATCTCCCAGGGATATACGCATGCTGGTTTACGTGTAATGGTCTGTGTTCCAGAACCGTATCACGTATCTCTCTGTCGCACAGTTTTTCTAACGTTTTCAGGAAAAACGAATTCAAACTGATTGGTCTATACGATTTTGGCAGGGAGTAGTCGCCCCTGCCTGCCCCTGTTTGGGTATAAAGATAACTTTAACCTTACGCCATTCCTTTGGTGTGTATCCGTGTGCAATGCACGCTTTGAATACTCGCACCAGATGACTGAGTAGGTGATCCAGACCCCACTGAAGTAGGGCTGGGAGTACCCCGTCAGGTCCGGGCGATTTGAAGGGGCTAAAGGATTTAATGGCCCATGCCGTTTTGGTCTTATTCACAACCTTCTTTGCAATTTCCCAGTCAGCCTCTGTCGGTGATTGACTTTTGGTGTCAGTCCAATCGAAATCAGAGACTCTTTGGCTATCGGGAAAGTGTGTATGTAGCAGTATTTCGGCAGATTGTGAGAGGGTATCTGTGTATGACCCATCCTCTCGACATAAGCTGCCGGGCTGATGATATGGATCTTTTGCGATGATCTTGTTTAGCCTAGCCGCAGCGGTGGTTGTCTCAACCTCGCTGCAGAAGGCTCTCCACGACTCGCGTTGTTTCTTGCGGATTGCTCTCTTGAACTCTGATCGGTGCGCCTTAAACGCTGTCCAGTCGTCGTCCTTCTTGGAGTTTTGCGCTTTATTATAGAGCTTTCTTGTCTCTCGCCTTAGCTGGTCGAGTTCTTCGCACCACCAGGGCGTTGCTCGAACCCGCAGTCCAGCCGTTCTTAGCGGACATGACAGCTCATATGCGTTTATGAGGGAGTTTTGCAGCTCAGTAGCATACATCTCAATTTCCTCAGTAGTTGTTAACTCTTCTTTGTTGGAAAGTCCCTTCAACACTTCAGAATCCATGGATGTTAACAGGTGATCTAGAAAGACCATCCTGTTCGCATTCCTAGGATTCCTATATTGCTTGGGTTCCATTGCTTTAGCCTTTAATTTAAAGGAAATCCATCTGTGATCTGACATTGTCAGTTGGTCGGACACTTGCCATTCACATAAGTAATTAGAAATGCTTAATGACGCCACGGTAATATCAATTACCGAGTTGCGGTGGGGTGACACGTAAAAAGTAGGGACATCCCCGCGATTAAGTATTACTAAATTTGTATCAATAAGATAGTCTAATAGAGACTTACCTCGATTGTTGCAATCTCTACTGCCCCATGCCTGATGATGGGAGTTGGAGTCGCACCCAATGATGAGGTGTTTCTTTTCTTGCTCGCAATAGTTCACCAGATCCAACATCCTTCGAGAAGGTGGTAGTTCCGGCGAATCGATTGGGAGGTAGATGGACGCTAAAACGACATCTTTTAGGCCATGTCCTAAGTCGCAGCTCGTCCGAACTGCTGTCAGGTCGCAGTCGCTGTACTGCGGCAAAAGGTTGGCTTGGATATTGCTAGGTATGTAGATACATGTCCTGCTTTTATTTGTGGAACTACCTGTGAACATAGTCCCGTTTAGTTTTGTAAAACCTCGTATAGAAGATTTTACTAACCAGGGCTCTTGTATTAGAGCTATAGTGTCCTTGCAGTTGTCAAGGTGGCGGCATAGTATTGCCACTGCCTCCCGACAATGCTGCAGGTTTGCTTGGAGAAAGCTCCATCCTACCAAGGAAGGCATTTGGTTTACCTTGGAGGGTTTATTCTTTCTCTACATTCACAGCCAAAATACCCACAAGGAACATTCCAACTTCTGAATTATTAATTTAGCTTAAGGGTCGATAAATTTTCATTGTGAGATTTGTATAATCAAAAATTGAGGCGTGGACAGGTGGCGCAACAATGCAACAATTACAAAAACAAAATTGTAGCAACCCCTGTATTTGGGGTAACGAAAAAATCGAGGGAAGCTGGGCCACCTACTAGTAATATTAATAAATTTCATTAAAAGACAAATAAAACAGCTAAATATTTTCAAGATGGTTTTAAAGCCGGAAACGCAAATTTGCTAATAATAATATCTTGATATATTATTTATAAACCAAAAACTAAATCAATCAGCAACCATAATAAAACCCACAATGTAAGTTCTGGTATAGCAGGAATTCTCTTAAATCTGTAATGCAAACTGTAGAAATGTAAGATATAAAATATTTAAAAACAAAATCAGGAAATATTATTATAAAAAAATTTAAGTATACACTGATAAAACAGAAGTTTTAAACCAAAACCTTTTATGCATTGTATATAGGCAAAGCATAAAAGGTTTTGAATCAAAATTTTTCGTTTTGAAGCAAAAGCTAATTTTTTAGAACCAAAACGAAAAATTTTGATTCAAAAATTTTTATGCATTGTACCTAGTCGGGACATAAATTCTGTTACCTGTAAAGAACCGTTCGATTTTACAGCATAAGATTACAGAGAGTGGAAAACAATTACATATTTAGAAAGCCCTTCCTTTTGGCAACTTGTACAGACTATAGTTAAAATTTTTGAGTTTAACCAGCAACATGGATTGGGGTGTGAAAGAAAATCGGATAGCAGTTATTGCGTTACATAAATGTGGTGTATCAAATAGTGAAATTTTAAAATTGCTAAAGCCGTTAAAAATTTCAAAAATGTTTGTAAGTCGTGCTATAAAACGGTTTACCGATACAAATGCAATAGCTGACAGAAAAAGAAGTGGACGTCCTCGTACCATAAGAACTCCACGAGTGATTAAAGCAGTGCGTGAAAGAATACGACGAAATCCTCTGCGAAAACAAAAAATTATTGCTATGGAGATGCAAATTTCAAAAAAAAGCGTGTCTCGCGTATTGAGGCAGGACCTAAAACTTGGGGCTTTTCGTAGAGCAACAGGACAAAGGTTAACAACAGCTTTTAAAAAAATTAGGCACGAGAGATCGAAAACCCTATTAAGGAGGCACGGTAATAATAATTTAAAAAATATTTTGTTTACCGATGAAAAAAATTTTACCGTTGAAGAAAAATTTAATAAGCAAAACGATCGTGTTTATGCTCACAGCTCTAAAGAAGCGGCAGAAAAAATTCCGAGGGTTCAAAGAGGCCATTATCCAGCATCTGTGATGGTTTGGTGGGGTGTATCCTACAAAGGGGTTACTCAACTTCACTTTTGTGAAAAAGGCGTTAAAACATCGGCACCAATTTACCAAGAAATGTTAGAAGACGTGGTAAAGCCTCTTAACGACTCTCTCTTTCAAGGAAACCATTGGGTTTTCCAACAGGACTCTGCACCAGCACACAAAGCTAAGACAACCCAAAGGTGGCTAGCAGAAAATTTACCTGCGTTTATTGCAGCAGAACAATGGCCTTCTGGAAGTCCTGATCTGAATCCTTTGGATTATAAATTGTGGTCAGTTCTTGAAAACATGGCTTGTAGTAAGCCTCATAAAAATATCGAGCTTCTGAAGCGGGATTTGGTGAAAGCAGCAGCATCGATACCGTTACAAGTCGTCCGTGTCGCAATTGATGATTGGCCACGGCGTTTAAAGGCTTGTGTAAATGCTAAAGGAGGACATTTTGAGTAAATATATTAAAAATGTATTCTTTATATATTAAGTAATAAAGCAGTATATATCATAATTGAATTTATTATTTTGAAACATTAAAAATTTAATTAATACTGTGTAACAGAACTTATGTCCCGACTAGGTATATAGGCAATGCATAAAAAGTTTTGGTTCAAAACTCTTTTTTTATTAGTGTAGGCATAATAACAACATTTACACGAAACATGTCATCTAACAATAAAAAAGCATTAATTTTACTATATTAATCGAAAAAGTACAAAATTAATACATCAATGAATAAAGATATAAATAAATAAATAAAGAAAGAACAAAACCATTTAATTATAAATAATAATTATTTATTCACAACTTACCTGAAAATTTTTCTATAACGTTTTGTCCAAATCCCCAGAGAAGGTTTCCGACTTCTTCAAAATTATTGTTAACATATTGTTGATCAATTGGTCATCTTCATCCATTTTCAAAAATATTTGCACTTTGTTTATAGATCACACAACCACTTTACAATGTACTAATTTTTATTTAACCCTCTCAGTCACTATGGTCGTTGAAACGAATATGAACTTTTATAAGTACCAAAATTATGGGAATGAAAGAACTCCGTGTAGGGTACATGTATTTTATATTACCTACATATTATCTAGATCTGAGGCCACACATTATTTTACGAATTTTGCAGTTTTCGTTAATCATTTAAAACAAGTGTCAGCTTTTTGCTCCCTGTTTGCTAATTATTTGCGTGGTTTTTAAGTATGCAATAGTAGAATTTAAGTAATCATATTCTAACTTTAAGTATGTTAATTAAATATGTTTTTAAGAATTTTCTGAGTTAAATTTTGTTATGGAACTTTTCGGCGCAACGCACAACCGCGCAACAGATAAATTGCCGGCAAGGCTCAGCGCGAGGGGCGGTTCAATTTTACTTAAAAATTGTGCGTTGTTGAATATAAAAAAATTATTAAGCCGAAATGTACGGGATTTCAAAATTAAGGGCGCCACTGGCCAAGTCTGAGTCGAAGAATCAAGTGGCCGGAACTCAATTCGACCGCTCCTGCGAAATAAATAATAACGGGCTCCTTGTTCAACCTCGCTTGCTCGAACTTTACATCTGAAATTATATAAACAAACAAACACAGAAAATGGAAAAACAATAATATATTGGAATTTAAAGTTGTACAAACAAAAAGATAGGATTACACACACAAAAATATGTAATAATAATTGGTTTTAATAATTTGTTATAATTAGGCAAATATTTAATAAATTGGTGCACCGCAGGAAATTGATAAATTATAAGTTTAATTTTTCTTAGATTAATGCTTTTAATTTTAATAATAAAATAATATTGAAAATTGGTACTTAGTTTATAAAAAAAATGAATCTATAGATTATATATATAGATGCAGTTAAAAGTACTTACAAAATTGATGATTTTTGAGTTGGAGCAAGAAGGAAGAACAAATACCAAATGTTGGAAATATCCGGTACATAAGTTGAGATGACAATTGGCGAAAAATGTAATAGCGGACGATGTGAATCCTGGAAGTAAATCCTCGGAAGAGACTTTTGTTGTTAAACAACAAAATGGCAAGACACTGCGTCGTAGTTGTGGTTCCCTATTTTATATTCCGCACACGGCGAACTAAATAATTTTGGAAGTTTTTCCCACGGTAAAAACGTAACGTTAACTTCAAAATTAGGGATCTAACGCGTACAAGCCTATTTTTCCAGCAAAATTACACCACCGAATTACTTTTATTCGAACTTAATTGACATCCATCAAACTTTGGATTTTTACGTTTCTATCCGCACTTGGCGTTATTTTAATGAAACGGAGTTGAAGTGAAGTTAAGCGACTTCAAAAACTAACTAACTTAGGTCGTGAACTTAAGCCAAAGGTTATATAAAATTTCGGAATCCTTGACTAACAGTTCACTATTGGTTAATTTGGGGGTCACTAGGTCGATATGTCATTAACTGCGTGGGTGTATTTTTCAGAAAAATGAACAATACTACGTGATTTTTCTTACTAATTGGTAATGACATCATAAGGTTTTACGAGATTTTTAAAGAATTTTTTAGACAAATAAACAAGTTTATGTGTTTTTAACGATTTTTGGAAAACATTATAAAGACCATAATAAGTATTTTGGGAAACTTTATAATATTTAAGAATAATAACATATTATAGAATAAACTACTTATGTAATTGAATTAGGATGGACTAAAGCAAACTGTCAAAGTATTTTTACTGTAAATTGTTAAATGTTATGAAAATAAAAACTCTCTTTACAATTTAAGTTATTATCATATTGAATTGCATTTCAAGTACTTATATGCTTAAATTGGAAACATTACTATACTTATTTATTATTCCAACTACGTACGTGAATAACTTTTAACTACGAAATAGTAAAAATCAAGCATTTTAAAAATACTATTTCTTAACCCCCATATAGTTAACCTTTTACTATGCAAAATATTATTGTGTGCGGTGTGAATTATATTTATTGAATACAAAATTTAATTTTTTTAAAAAACTCGAAATTTTTTATTTAATGAAATTACAAATTGTACTTATTTTACTACTAATTACTACCAAGTTAACTAAAAGACTATCTCTAAACTACTCAACCTTTTGCATAACTACAATTTTTGTTTTGTAATATTTTCTGAAAACTTGCATTCAGCAATTCACAGGTTACGTTCAATAACATCTCTGGTGAATGCACTCAGAAGCTGATCCTTATGAAGAAACTTTACCTAAGCTACCTTATTCCTATAGTGAAATATAACTTGTGCACATAAGGGTTAAAAAAATTATCGTAAATTCTGCCGAAATACCTCCAATCATCGGCATAATAAATAATAATTATTAAATTTCTGATAACTAACAGATTTTTCCACTATTACATGTAAATAATACAAATGACTTTATTAGTAATTGAATGTCAAAAAATAATAATTATTAAAATTTTCGAATGTATTGTTATATTTTTACAAGCCATTTAACAATTTCACAAAACATAGATAAATTAAGATTTTACTTATTATGATAAAAATTTTCACACCAATTGCATAAAATTTGAAATTAATAAAACACAATTAAGGCAAAGATGTCATAGTGTGACGACTAGGAAGTCGAAGAAGCAGTACATGTGTCTATCGCTCTTTGTCTTAATTGTGTCTTATTAATTTTAGTTATTATTATTTTCGGTTTTACATTTGGTTCAATTGTTTCCTCACCACGAAATTTTATCTCAATCGGTTAAATATTTCCGGAAATTGTTTTCCATTTTTTCATTTTTTTTATTGAGGTAGCTTTGGAAAAGATTTCTCTGCCAAAAACCTTACTTGCACCACTACGTCCAAAAAATTTGACTGACATCGACGCAGAAATGCCCAAGAAAATCGAGAGGCAAGGACTTTTTTCAAGATTTTGCAAAAAAAATATTTTTTTTTCAAGTTTAATTCCTGATTTTTATCAAATATGCTGTCAAGTCCCGTGGAGGCAATGTTCCTGCATACCAAATTTGGTTTAGATCCCTTCAGTACTTCATGAGTTATTCACTCTTGAAGTTTTAACTTTGATATTTTGTAATTTTTGACAAATAGAATTTTTGATAATGAAAAAAATTTAAAAATTTTTAAAAAAACCTTTTAATTAAAATTAAAAAAAGTGCACTAAAAAGTAAAAAATAAATTATTTTAAATAAGAACAAACAAAGCTCCTTGAAAATATCTATATAAAAGCGTGGGGCTATGAAATTCATAAACAAACAGTAAGTATCATTGAAAAGCCCAACTGAAACCACGAGGACATCCAGAAATGGATACAACATTTTTAATGACATTTTTGCTATGTAATTGTATCACAATACACAATTTAATATCAGTAATTAAGTAGTTGTATGAAATTATTCTTGGACATTTAATAGCCTTACGCTTTTATATAGATATTTTCAAGGAGCTTTGTTTGTTCTTATTTAAAAAAATTTATTTTTTACTTTCCAGTGCACGTTTTTTAATTTTAAATAAAAGGTTTATTTTTAAATTATTAAATTTTTTATATAATTTTTTATTTTTGAATATTTTAGTCTTACTTTAAATTTATTTTAGGTTGTAATGCGAATTAATATAGATTGCTCAAAAAAGTAACCATTGTTAGTGCTTGTTCACAATGTACGTAAGACATAAGAAATACATAAAACGTAAGAATTACAAATAGAAATAAGACCTTAATCGAATATTAAAAAATACTGGAGTTATTTTGGTATATGCAAAAGAACATTCTACGTCGTGTACTTGAAGATTTTAATATTATTCGATACTTCATTATGCTTTTATTTGAATTTATATTTTTAAATCTTATGTTAGTCTTACGTTTTACGCACATTGTGAACAAGCACTAAAGGTAAGATCACACACAACTACTTTTGAGGCAGTTTCTTTACTGTGGCTGCATGTTGGGTTGACAGTAATCAAGTTTTCACTTGCAGCCGCATCAAAAGTTCACCCAAGTTTATATTTTTTACTGCGTTCGCAACTCACAAATGTGTCGACTCACATTAAGCTACTTTGAAACAGCGTGCGCGTTAAAAATGTTGCAGATAGCACTACTGCACCCGCTGTTTTTTAGGTTGCAGCAGTATTCACAAAACAAGCAGCTAAAGTTGCACAGTTTTTTAATAGGCACCGCAGCAAAAGTAGCTGTGTGTGATCTTATTTTTAGATTTCCGTTAAGCAGTTAATCTGTTGAAACGAATCCCGCAAAAAAGGTGACAGAAAGTTGGGACTGGAAGCACGCTGCAATTTATTTTCTGTTTAGCCAATCTAAATTCAATAAATCCTCTTGGAAAACTTGATGTTTTACTAAAATGTTAATTGATAGTAAGCATTATGTTGTATTTAAATCTTATATCGTCATACGAGTGTGCAGAACTAGATATTTACAAAATTTTACAGGAAAGCACTTGATAGATTTAATTTTCTCATAACTCAAAAATTATGTTGAAAACTTACAATCGAATTCAGACGTACTATTTAACTGACATTGACAAAATTTAACAGGAGAGCACTTGATAGATTTCATTTTTTCATTTCATTCAAAAATTATTTTGAAAACTTATAATCGAATTTCACTTTTAAAATGATAGCAGACGTACTATATTTTTTATTCCATGTCCACAGCCGCAATGGTACAATTAATTCAAGCGTTGAATACCGAACTACCCTGACTACCTTTTCTATAATTCGGTTTTTTTGCACTAACAGTAGGTAGACGCATGCGCATTATCATTTTAATTTTTTTTTCGATTTTGCTCTTATTTTTTGAAATTTTTGAAAAACGAAATTAGAATATAAAAATTCGCCGCAAGTAAAAGCTGTGTACCAAATTTCAGGTCTGTAACACATAGGGAAGTTGGTTAAAAATTACTTCAAAAAAAGTCCACGCACAAATAAAAGCTTTTAAAAAGTTAATTTTCTCGCGCCTTTGGTCCTTGTGCTAAGCAATGACTCAGGCCTGTACTCGGGAAATACTTGGAAATTATTCGAGTCCTTGTGCTATTCAAAGCGAATATTCTACTAGCTTCTTGTAAAAACTTCGTCTCAGCAAAAAATTAAAGCATATTAACGAATTGACGACGCAAAAATTTATAGACGTCCAAGAAATTCTTGGAAAGGCACCGAAATATGGAAATAAATGCTTACAAATTAGCATGGTGGGATGTAGCTTAATATGAAGTTACAATCACCATATTAATAATTTTTTTCGCCAATCGATTCGAGAGTATCACACATAATTTTAGCATGAAATTGTAGAATAATTTGTTCTTAATTTCGACAAACTGGTAGTTGTAGCTTGAAATCAGTATACAATTAATAGACGTCGACACCACATATAAACGAATCTCTACATTTTACAACGAAATGTTTCTTTTTAATCATTGCTAATGTGATTTCCAAGAAGAAAAGAGTTTGTACCTATAATATACAAATTTCCTGGCAATAAATAAAATCGCTAATACTCACAATATTAGAAAACACATTCATAGTAATTATAAGCTTTTAATTATATTTATGTTAATTACACAGCCACGCAAAAAAAAATTTTCAGGCCTAGACTATGTTTACTATATGGTTTGGGGTCACTGAAATTGAATTCGAAGACCATTATTTAACCCTATCTCGTCAGGTTGTTGACATAACCCCAAAAAAACCTATAATCCAAGGCAATAATGGGTTCCATACATTAGATATAATGGGCAAATCGGGCTTCGTTTATAGGATTTTTTGGAGTTGTGTCACAAACATGATAATATAACGGAGTTAAATGGACTTTGGATTTAGGATATATGGACTTTGGATTCGGTTACAGAGACCTCAAAAATATACAGTAAATATAGTCTGACCTTCAGGCCCAAACAAAATTTTTTTATGGCTGTATTCTATTGAAACAAAAATGAGAATCTTCAATCAGTAATAATTATTAGTCAGCTCTTAAATAATTGCTTCAGAAAAACTAGCTTGTATTTCTGCCTATGACAAAATAGCGAATAGAGAAGATTAAAGAATAAATAGGAGATTATTTTATACAAATGCGGTTTAATTAAATATTATACAATGAAATTGAAAATTTTTTATTAAATTTGTTTTAAAATAATTTTTAATGTGTAGTTATTAATAATTTTAATAACTAATAACGTAATAACTAATAATTATTTTAATAATTCGTTTTCATAATATCCAGGATGTGTTTGTATCCATGAAAGTTTTGGACATCTTTTTAATCGTTCATTAATTGTTTTATGATTCAAGTGACTGTTGGTGGCCTTTTTAATTTTTCGTTTTTCTCATGTTTTCCCAGTATCGTGATATCCTCACGTTTTATGGAATGAAAGTTATCTTTGTTACCTATAACTCCCATAGCTGCTTGTGCAAGTAGCGGTTGCCTTTACAGGGTTTAAAATTCAAAAACAATCAAATTGACGCTTAAGCGTTGTTTTTTTCCGTTTTTTTTATTAATTATGAGACAAATAGAAAAAGTATTTAAAAAATTTATTTATTTGACCAAATTTAATGTGTGTTAATTATTGAGGATGGCGTTTTATGAAAAAAATCTGAAGAAAACTGGAACGAATTTCATAATTTTTGAACCCTATATAGAGAACAAGATTAAGTTCAAACTTTGTCAGAAATTTTTTTATTACGCAGATAATGTACTGTAAAAATTTCAAGAATTTTGCATTATTTTCATTTTCCTTCTTAACAACCTTAAAACAAAAAAAAGTTTAAAAAGAAGCTTTGCTGTAAATGCGATTTTTATATGTCATAAAAAGGTTTCAAAATGTGCAATTTACATTGTTACCATAGGGGGGTTTGAATATTTTTTCGTTAGCCACTATAGCTAGATATTGGCCGTCGGGGCTTTGTGGCGCAATCAGTCTGGCCCTTAGGGTCGTATTCTCTAACTTTTAAGGGATCTTAACGGAGAGGATCTCTTAACTAATGACAAAACCTATTCTGTAATAATAAAAGATTCTTTAGTTAGATACCGATCTTTACCTGGCAGAGTGGTGAGGGATCTCTTCAGGTATAAGGATTTGCGCATTCTGTAACTCGAAGGGATCCATAATCAGCGTCAAAATACACCAAGTTGATCCCTTAACTGAGAGATGGTCAGTAGGTGTCATTAAGAAAATTGAAGGGTTATTTCTATTAATGAATGTGAATTTGAATCTTGAAAAGTGAATTTATTTTCAAAATAAATATTCAATTAAATAATATCCTTGATAAATTACGCAAAAGGTATATTTTAATATATATAACGCATAATATACCTACGCAAAAATTATAGAAACGTTCTTATGAAACGATTTCCTAACATGTCTTTTTTTAAATTAAAAATTAATAAATTGATTATAATTATTTAGCAATGAATTACCACCCCACATTTATAACTAAAATTATTTATGACTGCAGAATACTGCATAAGATCAAGCAATTGTATAATCTGGAAGTAGTTATTGTTAAAAATTTGATAATTGTTGTAAAATAATAATTACTATAAATTGTAAAATTTTAGATGATGATTTGAAAGAAATTGAAGAAGAATTGAATAACGAAAAAATAAATAATAATTTATTAGGATTATTAGGAAGACGCTCTCGTAATAATATTATTCTTTTGTTTATTGAATTTTTATTTCAACTAACTATGGTTTTTGTTAAATAGCATGTGAAAATATTTAACAAATTATTATTATTTACATGTTAGATAAATTTATAAATTATTCAACTAATTTGCATATTGTTATCCTAAAAACAGTTGATTTTTCAATTTTTAATTTTGAAAAATTTTGTTAAATATTTTAAATTACCGTAATTTAAATTTTGACTATAAAACTATAATTTATTTTGTTAAATAAATTTTTATTTTAAATTTCCGTACTTCAAATTTTGTTCAATTATAAATTGTCGTTTATTGTTAAAATATTTTATAGGTTATTTTTTTAAATCAACCAATGAGAACACATTACTCTTATACACCACGTGTACTATCACGATTAAAAACATTATCCTCGTCATTAGTTAACGACAACTGCTAGGTACAAAAATTTACCTGAAGGATGAATTAGAGAATGGGTTTTTTAATGGATCCCTTCAAGTACCCTGTCCTTAACTAAGAGATCCTTAACTAAGGGATAATTTAGTGAATACGACCCTTAGTCTCAAAAGTTTGGTGATCCCTGCCTTCAAGATACAAATCGCAAGCAAAAACTAATCATGTGGCCCATAAAGCAAAACTATAAGGGGATTCATGTCACGTTGTACTTTTGTCGTAAATGTCGTAGATTTTGATTTTTGTAAATTTTGTAGAATTTTTAATACAGATCTAGTTTACGAAATCTACGCAGTCGTACTTTATGTAGATGTCGTAGTTTTGTTACATTTAAGTATACTACGTTGGCGATACATAGTAACCAAGAAATATTTGACAATAAATAATGTCAGTAAATGTGAATAGAATAATTAAATTAGTTAAAATCTACCTCAAAACTTCAAAATAATCTACAAATACAAGTACGAAAGAATTTACGAAACATTGAACGGTGAGTGTGTTCATATCACATAATTCTACAAAATTTAAAAGTACGATAACTAAGAAAAGTACGAAGTGATATGAATACCCTTAAAGTTTGGTATACATGGCGCTTAAAGTGTTAATTGACATTCAAACATAATATAAAAATTACAAAATTAAATTTATTTTTAAGTTATAAAATTCCAAGAGTACCATCAAGAATTTTTTATAATATTCTGGCATCGGGAAAATATTTTTGTTATACAATTTTTTTGTATTTTTGTATATGTAATCAAGTAGCAGAGAGTCATAAGATTGTCAAGTCAATTAGGATTATCTTGGGTGTATTTAATTACACTCAATATAATATGGTGTCAGAAGAAACAAAAATGGAAATAGAAAATGGAAAATATACTACAGGAAAGAATGAGATCTAAAGGAAGAATTAACTCAAGCATGAATCCAATTAATTTAAACGCAGAAAATTTGGCAAACGAATGGGAAAATTGGTATTTCCAATTTGAAATATATTTAATCGCAGCAGGAATCGAGGTAGACAAAGATGCCGAAAGAGCAGTGGCGATCTTGTTACATCACGTGGGTGGTGATATAATACCAGTATTCAGAGCATTCAACGTTGATAGAAAAAATATAAAATTTCAAGATTTAGTAAAAAAATTTGAAGAATATTTTACTCCGAAAAAGAATATTGCGATAGAAAGACATCAATTGTTTTCAAGAAAACAAAAACCCGGTGAACCATTGGAAAATTTTATAACCGATTTAAAAAATTTAAGCTTAACTTGCGATCTAGATAAACTTCGAGAAAGTATAACAAAAAGCATAATGATATGTGGTTTAAATGAAGAACATATAGTAACATTAGAGAAAGGCTTCTTCAAGAAGGCGACATCGATTTACACAAAGCAATTGAAATTGCCAAAGGAATGGAATTGGCTAAAGTGCAATCAAGACGATTAGAAGAAGAAAAAGAAAGTACAATCTCAAGGTTGACCAAACAGAGAGGAAATAACGATAATGAATACTATAAAGAAAAAAATTCAATAAAATACGAACAATATGCGTTCTCAAGAAATAAACGATATTCATTTGGAAAATGCAATAAATGTGGAAAGACGCACGGAAGACTGTGTCCAGCATACGGAAGAATATGTGATATATGTGGGAAAATTAATCACTTCGCAAAAATGTGTAACAGTAAAAATGTTAATTATGTAAATGATATTGAAAACAATAAAGACTACAATGATTTTTACTTATCGAATATATAGATATATATGTAATGTAACGTTTAGGCACCAAATTCACATATATATGGTCGAAGTGGCACCTGTATTTGCGTTGTGGCACCAATTCAAGGTGCCACAACGTTTTAGCTCGTATTTGGGTGCTAGGGGGTATGTACATCATAAGTACGAAGTTTTACGAAGGTGCCTCTTCGACTGTTTATCTATAAAATTTCTATTTTAATTGAACTATATAATCTGCAGAGGGCGCTGTTAGCAGAAACACATAACACATCTAAGTGGCACCACGGAAATTTGCATATAGCGTACTGGCACCCATGGCATTTTACATATAGCGTACTGGCACCACGGCATTTTACATATAGCGAACTGGCACCAGTCAAGATTTCGTTTTCAGATCTTTGCTTGATAGTTTTGAATTGTAAATCCTTGTTTTATTCGTATGAACATTTTTAAAACAACTCGTTGGAGTCCGGGTTTGGTTTTTTAAATTTTTATAGCATGTTCGAATTTTAGTTTTAATTTTAAGCGTCATTCAAATGTGTAAATTAATTTATTTTTACGTGTTAGACATAAATCTGGACATAAATTAGAAAATCTAATTTACTCTGAATGAAATAATTTCAAATGTAAAATTTCAAAAATGAAATCATTTTAATCTTGCCAAAGAAAATGTAACTTTTCGGTATATTACGAAATATCTGATAAAAGTTTAGATTATTTTTTGTATTATTGAGTCCTCCATTAAATGACGGTTAGAGTATTTGACAATAATAACTGCTATTATTGTCAAATTTCAAATTATCAAAATTGATAAAAATTCTTTAAAATGATACAAACTTTAAAATAATGAAACTTATATTATTTATTCATAAACTTGATAATCCATCAACAAGAAAACGTTGAAATTCTAATAGAAAAGTTTGTCCTTTTGTTTGAAAATTATCTAAAATATTATCAATTCAGCTACTAGTTGCTTATTAGGTGTAAATTATTTATAAGTTGTAATTGAGAATGCAGCGTTTCAAACTGCAACTAACAGAAAATAATATAAAGATTACCTCTACATATTCTTTTATTTGCATTTTTGCTTATACCGGTTGTTCATTTCCAGACTACCCAGTCGAATAACTGCTTTTGTTGAAAAACATTGCAAAAAATATAAAACACGTCTATTTAGATCAGGGGGATGTTTAAAACTAATACTGTTTAAATTTTAAGTTGCACCCCTTAACTCCCAGCTATCACAACTTTAAAATTTCAAATAGGACCCCCCCTACCTTGCGATATATCATTTTAAAGATGGAAAAAATCTTGGTTCATCCATCTTTCATTTCGCTCATGCTGGATGAACTAGAGGTTAAAATTGAAAGGTGAAATAAAAGATAATTTTATTTGGAAATTATTTAATTTAAACTAGATTTTTATCTCTGAGAGTCATTTGAAAACGGTAGTTTATAAAACTTCTCCCGAGAAACTTCAGGAACTGAAAATGAGATTAATTCAAGAATGTAGGCGAATTAGTGCAGAATTATTTTAGCAAGTCTGCAAAGAGTTTGAAAACAGGTTGTACTATTGTTTGGCCAATAACGGGGAACATGATAAAAACGTAATTTGTTAAATATTCATTCTGGCGGAAACGGTTCCATGAAATGCTTAGAATTTGCTTAGAAATACATAATTTTTTTTTTAATATTCCAGAGTAGACAAATATGTAAAAAACATTGGGTGACCGAAACTCGGCTTTCTCATTTACCTATTTAAATTTGACTGTCTTAAAAAAAATTTGAAATAAAAATGTGAATGTATAAAAGAGAATAAAGTGTTTATTTTTTTAAATAAATAATTATTGAAATTTAAATTCTTCGTAAGTACTAGCTAGAAACGTTACACACTAGGTTTGTGGTAGGAGTTACCCGGTCGGTCGACGGTAACCTGCGAGCGACTTACAATTGGAATTTTTAAGGTGTTACTAATAATTTAATATCGTGTTTAATATTAAACAAAAAATTATGATTTTTAAACTTATGGAATCTACATACATATGCGCAGCTTTTCTCAAAAATAAAAAATTTTGATTAAGGCTTTCGTTTGGCAAATAGAAGAGTATATAAATAAAAATTGTAAAATATAATTAAATTTTTGCGAAGTTCGAACCGAGATAATTGCAGTTCAAGATTTGATTTTCCATAAGCGACTTAACAATTTACAGTTTTCAAACATAAAAATAACATGCATTTCGTACAAAACTTATGTCAAATTATATATCAAAATAATTCACATCTTATTAGCTTTCTGTTAATGCTGTTATCTCTTTTTTTTTTAAATAGCGCCCTTTTGCGCGTTCTAAATTTTGACTACCTCCGGATTATGAATATATGCCATCTAAGCCTTCATTGTTGAAAATTTCAGCCTTTAACCCTGACGTGCCCACACAAGTCCAAATAAATTCAAGAAAGCACTCTACATTATTTCAATTTTATTGGATATTATATTTTCCTTTTTATGTGTATTATTTAAAACTACGCGTGATAGCTGTCGAATGCTGTAAATTATTTAAAGATAACTCATTTATTAAAATTTTTTAAAAATAAGCTCCGAGCAAGATACATTGAGACCACCAGTGGTGGCTTGGTGTGATCGCTAGTTGAAGTTATTAACAGAAATTCTGGGTTAAAATCCCGGACTCGGCAGAATTTCTTAACTCGGCCCTCTGGTGAACATCAAACTGTGGTTCGAAATACTTATAACTAGAGTACGGATTTCTAGCAAATTTGCTATACATAAATATTGATAGCAGAAGTGTAATTGTCACAAATGTCCATGAATTTGATAAAAATAAGGCATTTGGCGCTAAGTTTTTTATGCTTATATGCTTATTTAGATACTTTTATGCTTAGATTAATTTTTAAGCATTTTTAGTGCTTATTTTAGCACATTTTCGATAAATTTTAATAAAAATTGCAATAGATACATAAACACCTACATTTATTTTAGACCGAGAGCTAATGACGATTTGACCTAACCCATTTTATATATCACAAAATTTTGTGAGGTAAAAAATATAGGGTGTTTCTTGACTAAGGAATTGAAATTGGCAGACGTTTACCGGTTTACCCCTAAGGATAAGAGCAATAAATAGGTTTGAAATTTAAATCACAGTAGGCATTCGTCGACTAAACTAAATTATTAAATAAAAGGAGTTTTAACCAAAACTCACTTTTATAAAAGCACGTTATAGTTCAATTAGCTCATCTATTAGGTAGCTGGACACAATGGATCTTCCTTTAACAGAGGCTATAGATGTGGTAAAGATCTTTTAAAATACAATTTCAAAAGTTCCAATTTTTTGGAAAAAAAAGTTAAGTATTGGCATAAAATATTGGTTTTAATTATGCATTATAACAAATAGCTAGCGTCTTAGTGAAATTTAAGAACGCCTCAATTAACAATTAATTTTTAAGGAAAAATTTAGAATAAAATTTAATAATTTAATTTTTTAGAAAAAAAATGATGTTAAGAAATTATTTTATTATTTTACTTTATTACTATTTTTTTACTTTATAACTATTTTTTTTTACTTTATTACTTTTTTCTTGTGATACTTTTCAAATAAATTTTATTAAAAAAAAAATTTTAATGCTTATATTTAAGATAAAATCATATTTTTATGCATATAATGGCAATTTTTTGTGCTATTTTAAGCGCTATTTTTACGATTTTTTATGCTTAAAAGTCCGTACTCTACTTATAACTTTCTTGAACAACTCCATGGAAAAACGAGGTAATTTAATATTAGAGCTTCAGTGCAAAGTAAGCCTTGAACCACTACCCGTGCAGCAATACTACTTTGAATTCAGCATAACTTGAAAAAGTAGTTTTTCGGCTACGTCAAGTTGGCGCCTCCATTTTGGAATTTGAAAATATTTTTTGTATAGTGTGGAAGTGCTCGCGAAGTGCTGGCGAGTGCTGTAAATTTTTTTGAAAGTGCTGGGTTCGTTAATTTTGTATTAGCGAAATACAATTTTCGGGCCGAGAGGGGCCAATTTGACCGGTGTCGGTAATTTGACCCCCAGTAATTTGATCCCCGGTAATTTGATCCCGGTAATTTGATCCCCTGGTAATTTCGTCCCCGGTAATTTCGTCCCAGGTGATTTTACCCCCAGGTATTTTGATCCCCTGGTTATTTCGTCCCCGGTAATTTCATCCCAGGTGATTTTACCCCCAAGTAATTTGATCCCTGGTAATTTCATCCCCTGGTAATTTTGACCCCGGTAATTTCGTCCCCAATTTCGATTTATATTATTCTACTGCATTTTTGTGATGAATTACTTAAAATACATTTTTATTTAAAATAATTTATTAAAATATAGGTACATTATTTTACAAAATTGTTCCTCTTCATGCTTGTAATTTGGTGTTAATTATTTGCATTGTCCGTAAAAAAGAGATATCCGCGCGAATATTATATGCATCGGTTAAGTAATCGCCCCATTACCCGTGCCTTTTTTTGATCACTTAAAAAAAAAAGTTAAATAAAAATTTTAATTGTATATACAGGGTGTTATACAAGACAATTTTTTAAGAAAGCTTTTCAACTTTTTGTTTCTAGTTTTTAATTTCTGCCTTGGAACGGTCATAGCTCCCAAAGATATTTAAATACCACTGAAAAATCTCAATTGCCATCAAATTAAGGAATGTGCGCCTCCAATTCCTAATACCAGATCTAGATTTGTGATTTCTGACGAATTTAAATTTCTTAGCAATGGTGAACAATTTTTGCAATTTGATAGCGGTTTACATGATGAAGAAAGAATTCTTATCTTTGCAACTAGTAGTGGCTTAGATGATCTTGACAAAAATAAAAATTGGGCAGGTGACGGTACATTTAAATGTTGCCCTAGCATTTACTATCAGTTGTATATTTTGCATATCCAAATAGAAACTTTCAGTGTTCCCAGATTATTCGCTCTATTACCGAATAAGAAGGAAGAAGTTTATATTCGTCTGTTCCGTGCGATAGTAGATTTACGGCCAAATGCTCAACCGGAAACCTTCATGATGAATTTTGAGAAATCCAGCATTAACGCCTTTGCTACGGTTTTTCCAAATGTTGGAATTACTTCATGTTTGTTCCACTTCTCTCAAAATATACACCGAAAAGTAGTAGAACTTTTGGATTCAAAGAACTATACAATCAAGATATGGAATTTAGTTTGAGAATTAAATGCTTATCAAGCCTGGCGTTTCTTCCAATTAGTGATGTAATAGAAGGATTTGAAGAACTATCTCATGAAGATATTATTCCCGAGGAAATATTAAATTATTTTGAAAAATATTATATTGGGGAAGTTACAGGTAGGCGTAACAAAACTCAAAGAAAATTACAACTTTTTCCTCTCGAGACATGGAATATACATAATCGGACTTTGAGAAATATGCCTCGGACTAATAATAATTTAGAAGCCTACCATCGTGCCATACAAAGTTCGATTACCTGTATGCATCCCAACATATGGAAATTAATCGAATCTTTGAAAAAAGAAGAGAGTCTAGCTCAAGTGAAAAAAAATCAATTTGATCGCGGCGAAAAGAAGAACAACAAAATTTATAACAACATTAACAAAAATGTTCTCACGTTAATTGAAAATTATAATGCTGATCGTAAAATTGAATTTCTGAAAGGAATTGCTTACAATCTTCATAATTTTTGATTGTTGATTTGTTGACTGTTTGATAATTTTTTTTGTGTTATATTATTCATATTTTGCAATTAATAAAATTATTATCTGAAGTTTTTTTTATAATAATAATATAATTTACTTAGAGATCCACCGGTTACGCTTAGGTTAGTGTTAGGAAACGATAGTTTTTTAATATTTATCACTGTTAAAAGAGAGATCCACCGGTCGAGCTTAGATTAACTGTTAGATGAAATTACCGGGATCACATTGCCACGGGTGAAATTACCGGGGACCAATTTACCAGAAGATCAAATTTCAGAGGGGTGAAATTACCGGATGTGAAATTATCAGAGGCGAAATTACCGGGGATCAATTTGCCTCGGGGATCAAGTTACCGGGAATTAATTTGCTTCGGGATCAAATTACCGGGACCAAATTACCGGGGACCAAATTACCGGGGATCAATTTACCTCCGGGATCAAATTACTGGGGGTCAAATTACCGGGGATCTAATTACCGGGGATCAATTTGCCTCGGGGATCAAATTACTGGGGGTCAAATTACCGGGGATCAAATTACCGGGGATCAATTTACCTCGGGGATCAAATTACCGGGGTCAAATTACCGGGGACCAAATTACCAGGGACCAAATCACCTAGTGCCGTAATTTGATTTGAAAAATCGCTCAGTTGAAGTTATAAACTAAATAAGTTACTGCAAATTAATATTATTTCTTATAATTAATTTCCCACGATTTTTTACGGTTTACGATTTACGAATTCACAATCCCCTCAAATGTCAAATTTTAATAGGAAAAAATGAAAACAGCAAGTCTATATAAAAATACATTTTTTAATGCAAATGTTTTTGCATTTTTTCCTTTCAACCTTAGCGTAGCCGTTTCGGGTTGGTTTGATTACAAATATTATTATTACTGATGTATTACTAATTTTTAACGATTTGACAAACATAAGCTGCCCACATATTACATCATTAGCCAACGTAGCTTATACCATGGACCACCCCCTGGATGGAACGTAGTTTTTTTTCAATTAGTATTTTGTGCTTTATTGTAAACAAAACTATTTAAAAATTATTGGGTATAAAATAAACAAGATAGATATTTGTTTTATATATTTTTGTTTATAATAATTTAAACATTTTATCTCAAATGGTGGCACTAGGTACTCCTACAAATTATTTATTTAAAATATAAAATTTTGTGCTAGAAGGTAGGAACATCATAAAATAGTACCAAATATAACGAAGGTGCCTCTTGGACACTTGGACTGTACATAATTATTATCTATAAAAGTTCAGTTTTAACTGAATCGTATTATTATCTGTCAAGGGCGTTATTAGCAAAAACGCATATAACCGGGCTAAGTGGCACCACGGAATTTTGCACATACAGCATACTGGAAACCCCCGCACATACCACGGAATTTAGCTTATAGCGTAGTGATAAGCATTGCGTAATAGTTTTGGAATAGGAGACATTTCAAAATTGTAAAATGAATTATTATTATGATTATTTTTTTTATTTCTAAAAACCAATAGAAGCTTTCAATTTCTGTAGAAGTTGCCAATCAAAACATTAAACATGTTGCCGCCGTTCGGCAATAGCTATTTGATTTCTTCAAACTCTCATATCTATTGCTTCTTCTTTTCGAAAATATGTGAAACTATTTTCAATTTATTTTCTCTTTCTTGTGATATTATAAGTGAAAATTTTTGAAGCAACCTATCAAAGTATTTGCTTGGCCCGTGGACGCGGCTATTTGTCGCAACTAAATATTACAATTTTGAAGAAAGTCTGAAAATTCTCTTACATTATCAAGGACCAACTACTTCCCCTAGTCTACACATGAAAAAAGATATTTTATTTCTTGGTTTGATTACAAAAATTATTACTTATGTATTATTGATTTTGAACGATTTGACAAACAGTTTACATATTATATAAGCCATGAGCTACCCACATATTGTCATGTGTGTCATTGAGATTGAATTCAGCATCAAATGAGCAAAACTTTGAAAACATTAGTTACTTGTAATTTTCCTTCAGGATCGTTCACACGAGGTCTACAAAAGTGCAATCACTAGATATAATATAATAATATATATATATAGGGTGCTCAAACGCATATATAGTCGGAGTAATATATGGGTGTCGCTTGATCATATTATGTGTAAAAAGTTTTGGGTGCGTAAACGTTGTTTTAGTTATTGGTGCCACATAGTAGTTTTTCGCGTATATATAGATATATATATTATATTATATATACACAATATAAGTAAGATCGAAACAACTGCAAATCGATACGAAAGCACAACAAACCGGACCCTCGGACAAACCAAAAACTTGCATACAACTTATACAAAGATGAACCTCAATCACAATAATGCCCAAATAAGCTCAAATACAACTGCCACAAACTGTATCTTGTTTCAGAATATACAAAGTCTAAGAAGCAAAACATTATTGCTGGAAGAATACATACAAACGCTAAATAAAACACCAATTGCGTTATGCATTAACGAACACTGGTTACAAACAAACGAAGTAGCAAACATTTCTACTTATACAATGGCATCAGTCTTCAGGAGAACAAAACTGCAACACGGTGGATCATGTATTTACGTGAGACAAGATGTAAGTTTTAATGAAATAACTGATATAAAATTGAAAAGCATAGAACAAGATCTTGAATGCAGTGCAATCAACATGCCTGGCTTGAACATAATAATTATCTCAATTTACAGATCGCCACTAGGAAATATGCAAAATTTTTTCAACATCTTAACAGATATTCTGGACATTATCCATCCAAAAATGTTAACTCACGATATTATCATTGCCGGAGATTTTAACATAAACCTAAACATAATCAATAATAACTCGACGTACTTCCTTGATATAATGAACTCATACAACCTAAAACAAACGGTCTACGAGGAAACAAGAACACAAAGCCAAACCCAAACTCTTATTGACAACATATTTACAAACCAACAGAAACTGACAACCAAAGTAAAGTTGACTGCACTTTCTGATCATTATGGATTAATAGCCACCATACCTGCAGTAAAGGAATCCAGATGTAACGATGTAATTAAAAAAAGGACATTTACCAAAAAGAAGCTTTCAGCATATAGGAAATTGATATCAGAACAAAATTGGCTTACAGTATATAATGAGTTGGATACAAATCAAGCATATGATAATTTTGAAGAGATACTTACCACAAATCTAAAAAGCGTCTTCTCATATAAGAGCTACAAAATACATTCAAAATGCACAACAAACTGGATAACCCGAGGAATTAAAATATCATGTAAGAATAAAAGAAAATTATACCAACAAGTAAAATCGGAAGAAATCACCATTGAATCATATAACAAATACAAAAATGTTTTAAGAAAAGTCATTGCTGCTGCAAAAAAAGCGTCATATGAAGAAGATATACAAACAGCAAACAACAAACCAAAGAAAATGTGGGATATAATAAAAACCTACTCTAAATCAAATAAAGACAGCAAAAGTAAATATTCTCCTAAAATATTAGATGACTCAGCAGATAAAATGGCAACACTTAATGAAATCAACAACTTCTTTATAAACTGCTGCCCAGATATGAAGGGAGGAACCCCAGATTATTGCAACATTCGTACACAAATTAACTCAATATACCTTAACGACACAAATCCTACCGAAGTGTACAATACTATAATGGATCTAAAAAACACTAAAACAACAGGGGCAGATGAAATTCCAGTTTCAATTCTAAAAGAAGTAGGAGATCTAATAAGCGAACCTCTGGCATACTTAATAAACAGTAGCATAAGATCAGGCACATTTCCAACAAAATTAAAAATATCCGAAGTGAAACCAGTATATAAGAAAGGAGATGAAATGAATTCTGTAAATTACAGGCCAATTTCCATCTTAACTAATATATCCAAAGTGTTTGAACGAATTCTTTATGAACGGCTGATAAATTTCATAGAAAAACACGAAGTACTATCCAACGTTCAAAATGGTTTCAGAACAAAAAAATCAACCTCGAGAGCTATATTTCAGGGTCTACAAAAAATAACGAACGGCTTAAACCAGAAACTGCACACAACAGGAGTGTTTCTAGACTTAAGTAAAGCATTTGATGCAATAAGTCACGAAACATTAATCAACAAATTATATCGATATGGAATAAGGGGAAGGGCTTTGGACTTGATTCGTTCTTATATGCACAGAAGAATGCAATCCACTACCTATTATGACAAAGCAAGTCAAACCACCATTAAATCGCTTTTATCGGAAGTGAAGAAAGGAGTGCCGCAAGGTTCAATCCTGGGACCGCTACTCTTTCTGCTGTATATAAACGATATGCCTAAATGCATCGACTACTTCTCCGTTCTTTATGCAGACGACACCTCAGTCATCCTACACGACAGCGACAAACTCAAACTCGAACAAAACATCCTAAAAATGTTTACTCAACTAATCCAATGGTACACTTCAAATGACCTTAAACTGAACATGGACAAAACTGAAATTGTCCAATTCTCCCTTACTGCAAGGAAAGACGACGAATTACGCGTCAAACTCTCAGATACACAAGAAGTAACCTGCAGCTACTCCACAAACTTCCTCGGAGTGAGAGTCGATGCTCGTTTGGATTGGAAAGCACATATTGAAACTCTAACAAACAAACTAAACAAAATGGCTTTTGCGCTAAAAACCATTGCCTATCTGGTATCCACAAGATCAGCACTTGCAGGATACTATGGTTATGTCGAGTCTATCCTAAAGTATGGAATCATCTTTTGGGGTGACTCGGTTGAAGTGCAAAGAATTTTTAAAGTACAAAAGAGGATCATTCGAAATATGTTTAACATGATATCAACGGAGACATGTAAACCAGTATTTAAAGAAAAACAAATTCTTACAGTGTTTGCGATTTATGTAATCGAAAGCGTACTGTTTTACAAAAACAACCCAGATCTTTTTAAGGATGCCCATCGAAGCCATACACATAACACAAGGAATTGCTTAGACCTTGTTCCACCCAACACCTATTCAAGCCGAATACAAAGAAATGCAGAAGTGAGAATAATCAAAATCTACAACGGCCTGCCTGTGTTGTTACGAAAACTTCCGGCACAATTACTGAAAAAAAAGCTGAAAGAAACACTGATTAACAACCCGCTGTATAGCATGGATGAATACTTTGCGATTGACTTCAATACATTGCACTGATCGGCAAAACTTTTCAACGTAGAGATGAAAATCAGCACTAGCTGATCTCCACGTATTGTACATATTAAACTTAATTTTTTTTGTAAATTGTTAAAGTACAATAAAGAAATATTATTATTATATATAAATAATATTAATGAAGAAAAAGAAGAATGGACCATCGATGTCATGATTAAAAATTGAAAATTAAAATGTCAACTGGATACCGGAGCACAAGCAAATATTTTATCATATGATGATTTTAGTAAATTGGAAGTAAATACTGGCATAATTAAGAAGACAAATACAAGCATAATGACGTATAGTGGCGAAAAAATGAATGTAGTGGGCGAATGTAAACTTCAATGCAAGATTCAAGACAAACTAACAAGTGTGGATTTCTATGTACTAAGGAATAAATGCCTCCCAATTATTGGATTACCGACATGCAAACAATTAAATCTAATTCAAAGAGTGGCACAAGTAACGGAAAAAAAATGATTAAGCCCAAAGAACTTAATATGTACAAGTTTGATCTAAGCAAATATAAGACATTGTTTGAAGGCTTAGGAAAACTTCCTGGTCAATTGAATTTAGAATTTAAAAATGACGCCACACCTCAAATAGATCCATTGAGAAGAGTACCATTCAAGTTGATGGATAAATTAAAAAAAGAATTAGAAGATATGGAAGAACAAAACGTGATAACAAAAGTTCATGAACCAACGGAGTGGGTAAGTTTCCTGGTGTTAGTCAACAAACAAGCTGGAAAGATTCGAGTATGCCTAGATCCAAGAAAACTAAATAATGCACTTAAAAGAGCACATTATCAATTTCCTAGCATAGAAGAAGTCAAAGCTCGTTTAGCTGGTGCCGAAGTATTTTCAATATTGGATGCAAACAAAGGATTCTGGATGGGGGAACTGAACTAAAAAAGTTCTAAGCTGTGTACATTTGGAACACCATTTGGAAGATATAGATTCTTACGACTGCCATTTTGAATCAACGTGGGCCCCAGAAGAATTTCATAGAAGAATAGTGGAATGTTTTGAAGGTATTGAGAATGTCATTATTTATGTGGATGATTTTATGATATACGGAAGGAATATGCAAGAACACAATGAAACCCTCTTAAAAGTATTAATACGAGCACAAGAATGTGGATTAAAGTTTAACAAGGAAAAATGTAAAATCGGTCTTACCAAAATAAAATTTTTAGGTCATGAATTTAACAAGAACGGAGTTGTACCAGACAACAATAAAATTAAGGCGATAACAGAAATGTCGACTCCCAAATCAGTAAAAGAATTACAACGATTTCTGGGGATGGTAACATATCTGAGCGCATTCATATAAGATATGTCGTTAGAAACAAGTAACCTAAGAAGTCTACAAAAGAGAGATGTGATTTGGAAATGGGAGCATGAACACTAAAAGGAATTTGAAAAATTGAAAGAACTAATATCTAACGCCCCTCCATTGAGATATTTTGATAACAAGAAAAATATTATAATGTCGGTAGATTCGTCAAAAGACGCTGTAGGAGCTGTTATCATGCACGATGATGGACCGATAGCTTATGCTTCAAGTACATTAACCAAATGTCAACAAAACTATGTTCAAATCGAGAAAGAATTGTTAGCAATAGTTTATGGATGTAAAAGATTTGATCAATATGTATATGGACAAAAAACAACTGTAGAAACTGATCACAAGCCACTTATTCCACTGTTCAAAAGAAGTTTATATGAAGTACCTGCCAGATTACAACGTCTTATGCTACAAGTACAACAATATGATTTGAATGTAATATACAAGAAAGGAAAATAAATGTATGTAGCTGATACTCTATCACGAGCAGCAACAGAAGAAGTAAATGTAGAATTAACAGAAATTGATATCGAAAATAAGCTGCATATAAATTTGTTAATACAGAATTTAGTAGTGTCAGATTGAAAACTCAAAGAAATTCAAGAAGCTACAAAAAGTGATGAATCATTACAACGGGTTATGGGATACTATGTCAATGGATGGCCAGACCACCAAAGTTCAGTGGACGAAATGGCGAAGAAATATTTTAAAATTAAAAATGACATCCACGTGATAGATGGTATTGTTTTTAAGAATAATCGAATCGTGATACCCCAAATTATGAGAAAACAATTATTACAAGTATTGCACGAATGACATTTGGATATGGAAAGATGTAAAGAAAATGTACGCAGTACGGTGTATTGGCCATCAATCAATAATGAAATAGAAGTACTAATCAATAAGTGTGAAGCATGTTTGATCCATAGAAATAATAACCAGAAGCAATCACTACAACCACATGAAATATTTTCACTTCCATGGGAAAAAGTAGGAATTGATTTATTTGAGTACAACAAACAAACATATTTAATGGTGGTCGATTACTATTCTCAATATGTAGAATTAGCTACTTTACGAAGTTTTACTGCAAAAACAGTAATCATGCATTTGAAAGCTATATTTGCAAGACATGGAATTCCCCAAATAATCATGTCTGATAATGGTCCACCTTTTAACTCAAAAGAATATAGTGATTTTTGCATAGAATGGGATATTGAAAAAAAAACCTCAAGTCCAAATTATCCAAAATCGAACGGTTTGGTGGAACGATCAATTAGAACAATTAAAACATTATTTAAAAAATGTGGTGAAACTAACAGCGACAAGCATATGGCGTTACTACAATATAGAAATACTAAGAAAGGTCAATTGGAATCCCCGGCTGAATTACTTATGTCAAAAAGTTTACGATCAAAAATACCTACTCTTAAAAGTAATTTACAACCAAAAATGGTCGATATAAAAAAGTATAAAGAAATCAAAGGAAGAAATATAGAAAGAATGAAATATTATTATAATCAAAGCACCCGACCATTAAGGGCCATTGAGAAAGGAGAAACAATAAAATTTAAAATAAAACCTACAGAAAAGTGGACGTCAGGAAAAATTCAAGAGGAAATACATGACAAAACATCTTTCATTATAGAAACACCTGAAGGAAAACTATTTAGAAGCAACCGAGAACACATATTGAAAACAGACAAAAATAATGATTTAAATAAAGAAAATGAAGAAGAAAATGATAAAAACATAGAAAGAAAAGAAGAAACAAACGATGAAGACAATAGACAAACTACAATAACAACAAGATATGGAAAAACAATAAAGCCGCCTAGAAGATTTACTTTTTCGGACTAAACTTAAAAAATTATGTTACAAAATTTCGATAATACATACCTAATATGAAAAAAGAAGATGTTATACCGGGTGCTGAATGAGTTAGGCGAACATAGGAAATTAACATGTAAAAACTTATTTATGCAAATTCCTGCTTCCCTAATTATTTTAAAGAAAAAATGAAAAACACAAAAATAATGCAGAAATATAAACTACGAATGATAAAAGCATTAGATTTTATCTAACTTTTACTTAAAAAGCCAAAAAATGCTTTTGAAATTGTTAAAAGTTTCATTTATCGGACTTGCCATGACAGTTTCCATGGTAATTATTTTGGAAAATATAAATTAAATTTAATTTATTTACATGACCAGTGCGATAAATGAAAATTTTAACAATTTCTAAGGCATTTTTTGACCTTTTAAGTAAAAGTGAGAGAAATCTAATGGTCTTATCATTTGTAGTTTATATTTCTGCATTATTTTTATGTCTTTCATTTTTTCTCTAAAATAATTAGGAAAAATAATTAGTATGCATAAAAAAGCATACAATAAAATCATCATATTTTTCAGTTATAAATATTTTAAAAGAATATACAAATAATAAATTAAATTGAAAGGAATTGTAGGTTGATTGGGATTTTTCAAATCAAACACAAAATTTCAATTTGTCAAAAAAGTAATAAATTGTTTTTAAAAGTGTGTTTTTATATAAATTCCAGGTTTAAAACTTATTATTTAACTGACCGCTTTTACTTTCATAGGGAATCATTAATAATTTATTCACTTCTAAGTATTAAAACTGGAGCTGCAGTTTAATTTACTTTATAGTATTTATTAATCATGCTGATGAAGTGGCTAAAAATTAAAATATTTTAACACAATATACAAATATTATACAAAATTTGCATTAATAAACATAAATCTTACCTAAATACAAAAGTTTCAAATTAATAAAACTTTCCACCCAAAAAAAAAGACATTACTTGGTTATGGCTCAATTACACGTAACGAGTACAGTGGGGAGACAGTGTTCTCGGCCGAGTGTTCAGTTGGAATAAACATATTACCGAGCCGTCGGCCGAGCAATCGGCCTAGTAGAATGGCGAGACCAGGCGAGACCATGGGGGTGAAGCTGAGATTTGAAATACCGAAAGACAACATGGCGGTGCCTTATCGTAATTTTCATAAGGTGTCGTATACACCCGACTAAAAACGATGATATTTGCAGAGTTTAGTGATTTCCATGGTGGTTTCTAGTGATTTTTAAAATCACATAGTTGTTTACTTTCTATAATCATTCTATTTTAGGTTATATTTGTGCATTTTGTACAAAAAGCGCGTGTACCCTAACCATGATACAACAATTTATATCAAAATAAATTTATTGTGTCATGTCCTGAATCCATGTCCATTATACCTATTGTAAATGATTAATCTGTGATCCCTACAAAGTGAAGTGCAAATTTATTGTGTGTGAAAATTGAAAGTTAAGTATAAGATTTCGCAGATACTACACCATTATTTAAACAAATTTCTTTTCAATTTCAGGTTTCGTTTGATATATTAATTTAGCAATGGAATTGGTTGGCCGTAAGAAGTTTAGCTGCAAGTATCCTTGTGAAAATCATTACTTTTTAAATACGAAAGGCGATTATGTAAACAAACATTTCTTTAGATTTCCTAAAGATGTTCATGTTCATAATATTTGGAGAAATGTTTGTAACGTAGATTGTACAAAAAATACAAGAAATTGGCAAATTTGTGAAGATCATTTTAATCAATGTGATTTTGTGAACGAGGCAAAACAACGGTTAATTTCTGGGGCTATGCCAGTACCTTGCCTTGTAGAAATTTCAAATGTTCAAAGTAATTCCAATGTTTTAGAAGGCATTGCTGATGAACAATTGATCAAAAGGGTAGATTTGCCTATTTTACATGATTCGGTTTCTTTAAATAAGTCTTGTACTGGACCTAGCTCTTTCTCGACAGCTTCATGCTCATATTCAGATTTGCCTCTTTCACATGATAATGCAGGAACAAGCAATGATCTTCAAGATCACAATTATTATAGTCATTGGTGGTAATTGCAAACGCTTTTTTTTATTAATTTTTATTAATTTCTTTATTAACTTGTATAGAAAATGTTTATTTTAGTTCAAAAATTATTTGTTTACGTATTTAGTGTATTTCAGTTTTTATTAATATATTCGTTGTACATTTTTAGTTTGTGAATTTTTATTACAACTAACCTTGGTCAGATTTAGCAAATAATTATTTTAAATTCTTAAAAAATTTATTTAATAATTTTCTATAATTACCTCTGTTTATTATAGAAAATTTTTAAATAAATTTTTAAAGAATTTGAAATTTTAAGTTTGGAAATAAAATTATAAAATTATACAATGCTATTCAAACGTCGCGCTAAATTTTAGTTTGCCTTACGGGCGCAGGAGGGCCGTGTTGCGATCATTTAACATGCAGGTTTCGCTTCTCAATATATATGTTCTGTGAGCGAGACAGTCACTCGAACCCCTTTGCCTTGATTACACGTAACGAGTATAGTGGCGAGACAGTGTTCTCTGCCGAAGGATCGGTTGGTATAAACATATTACCGAGCGTTCGGGCGAGCATTGGACCTAGTAGAATGGCGAGACAGTCACTCGGACCCTTTTCTACTTACTAGACCGAGTGCCCCTCCATCCCATCGGCCTTGCTCGTTAGCCCACTCGGCATGTTTAAACACACATTCGGTTCGTATTCGCCACTTGTCAGCATGCGCGCACACCGCATCCACTTGACTTTCATTTCACTCATTTAACACATGCAGCGGACAATAACAAATACATGAGTTTGCACGAGAGAGGAACTTCACAGACAGGGACTAATCTAGGTTGGCTTGTATTTTTACAAATTCAAATGCCAGGTGAAAATTATATGCACCTACTTACAAAGAAAAACTGTAAGTACAGGCGATATTTATGGGGTTGTCTTAACCTTACGAGCATCCAATCGCAATTGAATATAATGCAAGCACGTGAATATCACGCAGTGATCATTGTTTACATCAGGTGCATGTACTAAATAAATAGAGTATAGTGTTGGTGTTACCTACGAGAACATCGCGAGAGGTTCGTTTTTTAATAGCGTGCGGGACAAATCTCTCCGAGCAACACATGAGTGATGTTCTCATTGTTATAAAAATGCCGAATAATAAATACCAAAAATGAACTTACTCGCCCGCCACAAAAGTCGAATACGTATAAATACTCACTAGTCCACACAACTTTCTCGGCCTAGTGACATTTTGCTGTCTCGCCACTGTACTCGTTACGTGTAAAAGACCCATTAGTTAATAAATGTTCTTTATCAAAATTTATGCTGAAAAAGTTTCATGTACATACATACTTTTATTCAAAAGTTTCAGTCCTTACATTGGCAGCGTTAATTACATTGCGGGTTAATTCATACCTGATGAAGAGAAATTTCTTTGGAGGATTCTAGACGTCATCGGTAGTACAGTATAACTTTTGCGAAGATGCATGCGATGGTTAAACTATCTGTTTTAGTAGTGTTCGAATATAACGAAGTCAGTTACAACAAACTTCTGCTTACAACAAGTTAATATTTATTTATTTTTTTTATTTATTTATTAGGCTTAGACACACTACAAACAGCCGAGACTAATTACATGAAATGTGTATAACAAAAGAAAAAAAAATAAATATTATACTATATACATATGTATATAAAACAAAAAAGCAAAAGAGCAAATTACTATATATAGAAATACATATTATGCAGGGACGAGATATCGCCTGTAACAGATCTCCGCAATATCTTTCAGGCTCGCATGGTTGATGTCGGTATCATCGGCGATGCTGTTGTAGTTGCGGCAACAGATGGAGATTGGAGATGAGGCTCGGTAGTTAGTACGACAGATCTTGCAGTAAAAGAGGCTCCGCTGTCTAGAGCAACCTCTGGGTATGAGGAAGTCGATCTCAGCCATTAGAGAGGGACAATCCATTAAGTTTCTCAAAAGTTTACATAGAAACAAAACGGATGAAACAAAACGCCTGCTTTCCAGAGACATCAGATTGAATCGTTCAAGAAGAGCATGATGATCGAATCCCTGTGCAGGGTACACACCGTCCTGAAGAAATGCCAGGAATTTTAGGAATCGGCGCTGGACCGCCTCAAGCCGCTTGACATGGTATGCATGTATTGGGTACCAGATAAGTGCAGCATATTCTAGCCTTGATCTTATAAAGCTATGAAATAGAAGTTTTAAGCACTGGAGGTTGCAAAGGTCATGTGCATTACGATAGATGAAGCCGTGCATGCGGGAGGCTGAGCCTAAGGCAACACTGATGTGTTCGGCGAATGTTAGACGTGAATCGAAGGTGACGCCGAGGTCGCAGAAAGAGTCACATCTCTTTAGAGAGGTGCCCTCACAAGAGTAAGGAAAATCAATTGTAGTCCTGCGGTTGGTAAAAGAGACTACCTTACACTTCGGGATTTGAAGATACAGACGATTACGTCTGCACCAAGAACCTATGGCATCCAGATCAGCTTGCAGTCGATAGCAGTCTTCCAGTGAGGAAATACGTAGGTAAATTTTAAAGTCGTCAGCATATAGCAATTTGCGAGATGTTACGTACCTAGGTAGATCGTTAATGAATAATATAAAAAGTAGAGTACCAAGATTTGACCCCTGGGAAAGATCGGAACTAATTGTGAAGAGTGAGGACTTGTGACCACGATATTCAACAAATTGCATGCGGTCGAATAAATAGGAGCGGAAGAAATTGATTAGCTGATTAGAGAAACCGAACGATGAGAGCTTGCTAACTAATATATGTAAGTCAAGTTGGTCGAATGCCTTCTGGAAGTCTGTGTAGATTGTATCAACCTGCCCCTGGCAGTCTAGGGTTTCAGAAACGAACTGTTTGAAAGTCGCTAGGTTGGTGACGGTTGATCGACCTCTCATAAAACCATGTTGGAAAGGAGACAAGGAACTCCTGACGTGAGCATAAATGTGGTCATACAAGATCCGTTCGAATGCCTTGGACAGGTTAGACAAAATCGAGATAGGACGGTAATTGCTGATTTCCGAGGGACTACCCTTCTTCAGTACTGGACAAAGACGTGCGACCTTCCAGGATTGTGGAAAAGTGGTAGAGGTTAAAATCAGGTTAAAAATGTGCAGTAAGGGATCTGCAAATGTCGATGCACAGTCCTTTAGTATGAAGGCAGGAATCCCGTCTATACCGCTGGTAAGTTTATTACTTGAACGTTTCAGAGCAGCAACAACATCCTCAATCGTGATAGTCGGGATGTGTATTAATAGGGATGGATTGATTTCGTCGCAAAATGAAGAAAAGGTGGCATCTGAATCAATATAAACTGATCGGAAGTAGTTTGCAAATGCGTTGACTACTGAGTTAGGATCAGAGTACTCGATACCGTTTAACTGAAGTGAACCTGGTATTCTAGAGCCGCCTCTTCTATCCTTTACAAATGTCCAGAAATGAGAGGGATCAGAAGAGATTGCATTCGCAGAACGAGAGAGGTAATCCCGATAACACTCGGCAGTCTGCAACTTCACTTCAGCTCTGAGTCGCCTAAAAGATTCGTATTTTACAATCGAACCGGTCTTTAAGTAAAGTCTGTGATACTTCGACTTCAACCGGATGTTAGCAATCAGTTCCTTGGTGAACCATGGAGGGTAGCGTCTGCGTGACCCGTAGGTGCTCAGAGGGACACTCGCCCGAAAAACCCTATTCATGATTAAGTAAAAAGCTTCGCAGGCCAGATCAACATCGGCGCAGGCAGAGATAGAGGACCAGTCTGCTTCATTAAATAAACGGTACATAAGAACAAAGTCAGCTTTCTTGAAGTCAAAGCATCCTGCCATATTAGGAACAAAACAGGGAGTGCAGGGATTCGACATTTGAACGGATACATCAAGCGATGGATGATACCCATCTTCCAGGAGCAATGCATCAAGACTGTGCGACACGAAGATGTTCATGTTGGATATGACTAAATCCAGGGTGCGGCCGATGGAATTACAGATGCCACTATGTTGAGACACGTCTAGGAACTGCATAAAGTTATGGATAGTAATACTTCTACAATCGTCGATATCGGTGTTGAAAAGTGGTGCATTAAAATCACCTACAATAAGCAATTCGTCCACGGGAGAGAAGGAGGCCGTGGCAAGAAGTTCAAAAAACATGTCGTACTCTTCTGATGTAAGGCTTAGCGGCAAGTAAACTACAAAAATACGAACTTTATGCTGTTTATCCAAGTTCACCGTTACACCCACAACATCTACGGTCGGTATGCTCTGGCGCACGGCAGCAAGGTCGATTGGAATGGGATTAAGGGAAGAACGTATCGCAATCAGTACGCCACCCCCTCTTCCAACACCGGTGGTCTCAAAATCTCGGTCGCAGCGGTAAACGGCATACTTCCAAGTAGGAAATATTTCAGCGTCGGCGATGTCCGAAGAGAGCCAAGTCTCACTAAGACATATTATGTTTAGGTCCTGTGAGCATACGCTGTTCAAGAGCCGAAGAGTTTTCGTGCGTAGTCCCCGCACATTTTGATAATATATGCCGCTAAATATAGGAAGCACCCGTTGAGTGGGGGGAATATGGCCAGGGCTAATCGGACGACAAGAGGGAGAATTGTGTGTAACAGAACAGCCAACGTAAGGACTCCCACTCAGAGAAGCGAAGGAAGAGAGGCATGCAGGTGACATTAGGCAGCAGTCAGGCTGTCTCCCACTTTGGGAAAATTTCCGTTCTCGGTAAGATTGGAATTACGCGTGGATCTGAATCGCTTAACTGCTACGCGAGAAGGCCAGAATTCGGGTTTAAGTAATACATCGACAACCGAGGAGGGAACAGTGACAGCGTATCCCTTGTAGCTACCAGACCTAACCTTAAGCTCGGTACATTCAAGTTTGAGGTCTAGGGGTAATTTGGAGGACAAATTTGAAGATATGAACCCTGTGACCTGTTCGGGGGTGGTACTGAGGTTCAGCTTCGAGACATGGATCTTAATAAGAGGGTCATAAGAAGTAAGCGAGTTGTCAGCAGGTCTTGATCCGAAGATCGCACCTCGCGACCTACGGGAGTTACGATTATTAGAAGTCCGCTCTTTTGCATGGAAAGGAAGATTTGGAGGAACAGCACCCAGGGCAGGTCCCGTCTTAAGAGGAGACTCGGCCTGTGAAGATTGTGAGACAGGCATAACTGGTGGCGTACGCTGTGATGAATTGTCCTTGATCTTGACAGATTCATTAAGCTGGACCAACTGAGTGGAGACATGAGAGGGGCCGCTATGGGACTGTTGGATAGTGGGCGTTCGTACATAAAAATGATCAGAAGGACCAGACGGGAGGTGATCAACGGTATGAGGTGTCAAAGCGCGGATAGACTCAAGTTCGATCTCCTTCGCCTTCAAGCACATCTCAAGAAGTACGACCTTATCATTCAGTAGCGAATTGGATGCACGTAGCTCACCGATGAGCTCCCTGTATAAGTCGAGTTGGTCAGTGTATATCTTCGGAAGGTCGAATTCGACATGACCGCCGAGGGGCAAATTGCAACACTTTCTATATTTTGCTGCGCAACTAGGATGGTACGGCACACCACATTTACTACAGGAAACACCCGAATTCACGGCCACAACAGACCTGCACCTACAAACTCTGCCAGTCGGCATGGCAAATGTAAATCAATTACGTAAGAACGACCGAGAGGTGAGGACAAACACAATGGACACACGCTTCACACTCCAGAGCCCTTTAGAGTGACTAACAAAATACAGGTACAGGTGTGGGCTACGGAAAGGTAAAACAGTAGAGAAACAGTAGGATATAGGGTGTCAAACTTCTATGAACGATGCAGTAAACAAAACTCACCCCAAGTTGTGGGTTATTTGCAGGTTAGGAAATTTTAGCGCACAAAAGCAGCGATTCCCGGCCACAAAAAAAAACCAGGAGTGAAGATATCGGGAAGTCGAGCACACACCCAATCGATTCCAGCACACCGCCGAGCCGAGAAACCAGAGAAAATCACGATTAAAAACCAGAAAATCGGAAGCTATACTACATAGGAAGTGGCTCACGTCACGAATTTACTTTTTTTACTTCTTACTTAAAAAAAAAAAAAAAAAAATCTGTTTTAGTAGTGTTCGAATATAACGAAGTCAGTTACAACAAACTTCTGCTTACAACAAGTTAATATAAACGTTCTGAGAATAAGACCAATGATCCATTTGCATAGTCAGGTAATTTGTTAAAATAACGTATTTTGGTTATTATACAAACCAAATCAATCAGTCTTTTGGGGTCAATTTGAACCGAACACCACTGTATAGATTTCAAAGTTATCTTCGCGCAAAGATAGAAGAAATGTCAAAAGTGAAACCTGAAAAGTTCACGTATGTTCACTCATTTATTTTAGCGTTGTTTTCTGTTTCTATTGTAATCTTTTTAAATAGAAAAATGTAAATTTAAATTACAATTTTTTTATTACACTCATTATTTTAATACTACTTATGGGACCAACTGCTTAATATCTTTTAACAATAAAACCCCATTTTCAAATTTGAAAGTCTTATTCATTTTGATAATCTAAATTGTAACGTGCCAAAAGACGTTTTGTCCGTTATAATTATTTTTCAAGCTACGCCACTGTATCACTTTTGTTTGCGATAATTTTCGTTCATTTTGATAAGCGGCATTATTCGTTAAATTTCGAAGAGAATTGACGTTTGATCGCTGTGCTTCTATTTTTAGTTTTCCATGTTTTAATTTTTAATTAATTTTGCCTTTTAGCGGGTAATTATGATATTTTCATACTAATTATAGTAAAAATATAATCAAGAGTGTCCCCCCCCCTCAAACATGTAGCAATTACTCGGTGATAAGAAATGATTAATACCTGGCTAATTTTTTTTACCATAGATTGGTAAAAATTAGCATAATTAAATGGCCACATTGTCCTACAAAGAAATTGGTAGGTTTTCTTACCTTTACTTGATCCTTACGTGTATGTTTTATGTTTTGTTTAATTTGTGAATGTTTGTGAATTAATTAAACTTGTCGATATCTATTTTTTCTATCTGTGTTAATGCAATAAATCGACTCTTGCTTTCTTTTTAGTTTTATGTGTATTAGCTGGCGTCCACATTAATAGCGGAATTTTTCCATTTAGCTGGGTTTAGATCTGAGCTTAGAAGAACTTTTGTTACGAACCCACGATGTTTTTCGAAAACCCAAGCTTTCGAGAACTGCGTTTTAAATAACAAAGTTAGCTAACACGTACAGTCCATCTACGGTGGCAGATGTAGTGGAATTTTGAGCAATTTACGCTGCAAAATGCTAATCCCATTAATTTAAACATTTATAGGTTTCGTTAAAAAAGAAATAATCAAATAGAACAGTTTTTATTAAGACATGACTTGTTAAGAACCATTTCACAGAATACTGAAATTTGGCATCAGAAAGTCAATAAAAGTTCAAAAACGAAATGATATATTGCTTTTAAGAAGTAAATAGCTTAAATACATACAGCCTTGGCCAAAAATATTAGGTCACCTTTAAAATGTTATTATGGAAACAGTTAAATATTTTCTGAAAACAACCATGGTACTGTCTTCCTAGTAAAAAAACTGCAAAAACTGTAAATACAAAAATGCGAAATATAACAGCAATATAGCCTTGATTACAAAATCGATAATTTCGGCAACCTTTATAAAGTAAAATAGATAGTAAATTTTACCTAGATTATGTAGTACTAAGCATTACAAACAAAAAAGTGTCAAACAAAATTTTTAAGAAACATACCGTTTTTGACCATATCAATATTTTAGAAAACCCAAAAAATGCACTAAACACTTTTGAACTAAAATGTTTTTAAGTTATCACATGCAAAATACACTGTAAGTATACACTGTGATGTATAACTAACGTTGATATCGAGCCCTTTAGTTGAGCGCCAAATTTGTGATGTATAACTAACGTTGAAGATAAAATCCTACAGTTATATGACGAATTGTGAGGTGCGTGCAAGTATAATTTGTGTTAAAGGTGAGGTGTGATGATTATTACGCCGAGTGCGTATGCAAAGTTTTACGGGTATGGGTACGTCAGGTTGCTGAACCCCTTTGATATACTCCGTTGGCCATCTTGATTTTCCACGATTGATTGGAAGAAAATGGTATAACAAATAAACGACGACACGCTATTCACCCTTTTTTTGCGGACGATCAAGTGGTAATTGCGGAAGACTAAATTGATCTCAGCTATATGGTTCGACAACTGAAGAAGCACTACAATAAAGCCGGCCTGAATATTAATATGAAAAAATCACAATACCTGTGCATAGGAACCGAAGATATACAGGATTTGGATATAGATGGCGAATGCATGAAAGCTGTAAAAGCATATACATACTTGGGAGTTATATTTGATAAAACAGGTAGAAGCAATAAAGAGGTTGAGAAAGGAATAAATAGTGGAAGAAATATCGTAAAAACTGTGAACAGCATATTATGTAATATAAGAAAGAGTACCAAGAAAAGAATTTATAAGGAAATAATTGAAAATACAGTCACATATAGAGTGCAAGTGTGGGATATTAGCGTAAAAAATAAAAAGAAGCTCGGAGCAATGGAAATGGACTTCAGGCGTAGAAGCGCTGGCAAATCACGGCTCGACAGAGTGAGAAATGACGAAATCCGAAGAATCATGGAGGTAAGATCGAATATGGTAGAGGAAATTGAACGAAGACAGCTGGTATGGTTTGGGCACGTTAATAGAATGGGTAAAATCAGATTGCCAAAAAAGACGCTAAAGTGGATACCCCGATAAACGGAAAAGGGGACGGCCAAGATTGAATTGGAGACAAGACATCGACGAGGCAATGTCGGCAAGAAATCTGGAGGAGGAACTTTGTCTGGACAGAGGAGAGTGGAAACTGGGGACGGAGAGGCGGCGCAAGCCGTAGAAATGATCCGTTTATATAATATACTATATAAGGTTACCGAAAATATCCATTTTTTAATCAAGGCCGTATTGCTGTTATAATTCGTATTTTTGAATTTAAATAGGTACTGTTTCCATAATAACGACATTTCAAAAGTGACCTAATAGTTTTTGTCAATCATATTTACATATTTTTCATTTAAAGCAATAAGTGTAACGTGTTTAAAGCTACAAATATTTAAAATATCACTGTTAGAGGTGCTGTTAAGCTGCAGGGAGGGCGGGAATATTTCGAACACGTTCAGCAATTATTTTATTAATGAAACGAAGGTTGAAAATTTCTACAAGTAATAATACGAATTAACAATAAATATAATATTAAAACAATAACCCTGTACTTACAATTTCTGCCCTTAGCGCACTTGCACTTCTAAATCTTCTTTACCAAATAATTTGAAGCCTTAAATGCCGTTATTCTGTATGTTATCTTTCCGTTGCTAGGAGCAGTATTGCAAGCACAGGGAAGTATTCAACGCACACTAAAACCTAAATATAATCAAAGATAATAAAACTTAAAGATGTCAAACGCTATACAAATTTATGTGTATCCCAATCGACTCCCAAAAATAGATGGCGACACTAATTATATTTTTTTAGGTTATATTTTAATTTGGTTTTTTTTAGTTTGTCATGTTTTTTGTTGGTTGTAATCATGGACTTCCATAGACTTCCATGGTTACTTCCATAGACTTCCATGGTTACAACCTACAAAAAACATGACAAACTAAAAAAAACCAAATTAAAATATAACCTAAAAAAATATAATTAGTGTCGCCATCTACTTTTGGGAGTCGATTGGGATACACATAAATTTGTATAGCGTTGGACATCTTTAAGTTTTATTATCTTTGATATAATCAAGTGTTACCTATTTCTTCAACAATCACTTGAAATAAAAAATATGTAAATTTAGCTAAACGAATTACTTTGAAATTTTACATCAAGTTCGAGAAATAATCACATTAGATTACATAAATAAACAATTTTTTTACAACTAAATATTAAACATCATAACGCTATTTAAACTTTTAGTACCTTCCCAAAGCCGAGCTGCTAAATTCTGAGATATGGCTTTTAATAATTCTTAATAATCATCAAAGTATATTAATATGTTATTTAATGCTTCTTTTTTCTTTTGATTATTGCACCGAAACAATCCGCATCGAATATAAATATGTCGTCATCAATTGCAGCATGAACAGCCAATTTATATTCACCTGATGGTATATGTGGAGGTAATTTCTCATCATCTAATAGCCAACTATCAACATAATATATTCCCTATAATCAAATCAATATGACATATTAATTAATTTATTTATAAGTGTATAGATTGGTGGCGGTTGTTGAGGTAGGCAAGGAAGGCAGTGCCGCACCAAGTCAACAAGCTGCATAAATTCCTCAAAAACATAATGTATACTTTCTTAAACCTCCAAACTACGCGGTTTCACACGCATGCTTCCCCACCTAAATTCTCTCACAAGCCGTCACTGGTATAAATATACGTTAAAAAATAATAAACCTAATATATAACCTTTAAGGGAATATTCTAGTCTAGAGTCATGAATTATTGGGCGGTTTTTGAAGCTCTGTACAAACGAAACAAGAAATATTTTAATTATCCATTTTTTTATTTTAAGATTACATTAAAATTTAACCGAAAAAAACTCTAAATTTACAAAGTTATGAGCTGGCAAAGTGGGAGGTCCAAAAAAAACTGGCGTGCACGATATCTCAAGTTCTAATGAACCAATTTATTTAAAATTTGGTGTGAATGTTCTTTATACATTCCTCTATACAATTTTTTTTAAAACTCTGAAGTTTTAATTAAAATATGCCAAAAAGAAAAAAAATTTTCAAACGGCCGCCATTTAGTGAAATAAATTTTTTTTTACTTTTCCAAGGTTTATATTATAGCTGCATCTATAAAGAACATTCACACCAAATTTCAAATAAATCGGTTCATTAGAATTTGAGATATCGTGCACGCCGGGACACCCTTTTTTTTAACCTCCCACTTTGCCAGCTCATAACTTTGTGAATTTTGAGTTAATCTTCGTTAATTTTTTATCTAATCTTAAAATATCAATAAACAAATGATTAAAAAATGAATAGTAAAAATTTTTTTTTCTATAGCCAATGTTAAAGTGAGGGTTGCTCGATTGAAAATAATAGAAAAAGTGAAGTGAAGATAAAATAGCATTTTAAGAGCAAGGGTAGATAAAGTACTTTATTTTCACTGAATTTGGATAGTACTATTTTTTTCGATAATTATTGATGAAAACCTGCTTGTGAGGCTCGGTTTTAGGACGCAAGGCGACGTATTTTCTTACGATTTCTCACTCATTTATCATTTCACATTCATTGTCGGCAATGCAGAAGCATCGATCTGCATTAGTTTTAGTATCAATAAGTACAACGAACACTGATGATTTTCGATCATCAACGTTTGAAACTTCCAGTTTGTAGAATTAATCTGATCGAAACGCCCCAAACAAGCCCATTATAGCAACAACCTGCAATTCGAAATTCAAATTACATAAATTATTCAAACCAGTAATAATTCTAAAAAACTTTACCTTCATAAACAGATAGTCCTTATCTAAAGCGTGTTTTAAAAATTTAATGGCATCATCCGGCTCAAAGATTTACCACTTTTTAGGCTTGTACCCATCACCTAATATTTTCAGCAATGTAGTAATTTTACTGTGTCTGCAAAATAAACCACGATATTATTTGTTAGCTCATTTGCTAAACCTATATTGCACTTACCTTGAAATATCGCAATTTTCATTAATTAGCAATGTACACTTTAACATTGAATAATCGGACCATAATGTTGATGGCTTGACTTTCTCGAATTTTTCAGAAAAATATGCAAGAAGCACCTTTTCATTCAAGCTACATACTATTGATATTTTTAACACTTTTCCGTTTTTGAAAGCACTTGTATTTTTTTTCATATACCATCCGCGACTCTTGAAGCATTAATTTACCCACTGCTTCAAACGCCTCTTCTTCCACATCTGATGGCAGTTTTTCTTCTTCGATTTCGCACATTTCTAGATTTACTTTTCAATCCAAAAAAAGGAATGAAACGAAATTTGTTTATAAACAAACTTTATAGCAACAAATGGAGATTCCAAGGTATGTTTGTTTTATTGAAAAATAAAAACTATCAATAATTAAATTTGTAATTGGGATCTCTTATAAATGTTTTCTTTAACATCTACTATAGAAAAAAATTAAATTCTATATACGACGATAAAATTTCATTATCGACTCGCGAAAATTAATTTACTAGCGACTTCGTCGCTCATAAATTAACGATTTTCGCTAGTTCATAAATTTCAATTTTATCGTCTTGTATAGAAAATAACTATTGTTTCGCTTGTACAGAGCTTCAAAAACCGCCCGAAATTCATGCCTCTAGATTAAAACACCCCTTTAATCAGTCAGCTTTCTTTCAAGTTATTTTGAAAACTTAAAAATTTTTGGTGATGTAAAAGTAGGAGAGACGTGGAGGAGACGAAGAAATGAGGAGTTAAGAGAACTGTATGAAGAACCGGACATAGTAGATATGGTAAAAGCGCAGAGCTTGAGATGGCTTGGACACGTGACAAGAATGGGTAAGGATAGAGTAACAACCAAAGTGTGGGAGAATCAAATATATTGGTAGAAAATGGAGAGGAAGACCTACACTCGAATGGAAAGACGATGTGACATACAACGCCTAAATGTTGTAAATTGGAAAGAGAAAACAAGAAATAGGAAGGAATGGAAGAAAGTAGTAAATGAAGCTATGGGCCTTCAAGGCCTCTAATGCTAATGTACAATATAAAAAATGATAAAATATAAAACTAAAATTTAAAAAAGAATGGTAATGCGGTATAGGCTCAATTTTACGATTATTTTTTACATTACCAATATTTTGTATTGTCTAATCTTACCGGTGCAACAGGACAACCTTTAAAATTTGAAGCTTGTATTGCAGTTTGTATTCCAAAAGGGTTTCTCTCTCCTAGTCTTTTGAATTCTTCGCATACATCAATAGTAAAATTGAAGGCTGGAATCTGACGATAAACGTTTTGCACTTTTTTGAATACAATCAAATTAACCTGAAACAGTAAGAAAAAAGTTTATTTCATTTTCCCTCAAGTTAATTTACATGTAATTGAAATATTTAAATGTAAAAAACAATTTCAAAAAGTTATAATAAGCAAGTTTTTGCTTTACGGATTTGTTAAATTTGTTCTTGCAGTATACAAGGTGGGGAATTTATCGTAACCAAAATTAACTGTCATTTTCAGACAGAAAAGAATTTTTTATTAAATTGTGGATCAAAAGTTTACAAAGGTACTAAATTTTTGTTATCACTTTATTTCTTGAAGATAATGCTGTTGAGATTCTGCCCATTGGCTTGGACAATTGATAACAAAAATTTTGTAAAGTTGTAAACTTTTGATCCAAAAATTTAAAAAAATGTTCAAAAATTGTTCAAAAATGACAGTCCTTGGCTTTTGATTAGGATAAATGCCCACCCTTTAGTAATCAAAATTAAAAAATTATTAATAAACGTACAAGTTTTAGCCGAACATTGGATTTACATGTAAAAACTTATTTATGCAAATTCCTACTTTTCTAATTATTTTAAAGAAAAAATGAAAGAAATAAAAATAATTCGTAGTTTGCATTTCTGCATAATTTTTGTGTCTTTCATTTTATACACATTAATTTATTATACAACATGTTAATTTACTGTGTTCGGCTAACTCATTTCGTACCCTGCATACCAAAAACTAATTTTTAAAATATAAATATTTTATTATCGTTTGTATACTAGTTTTTAGGTATACTATAAGGCACAATCGCGCTCTCGCGAGTTACACTATAAGTATAAATATTTTAAAATAATAAACAAATTGTTCTTACTAGTATATTTTTACGAACATGGATTTTGAAATTTATTGTCAAATTAATTACTTTCACTTTCAGAGTATTGTTGTATTTAAACACTTTTAAATCTAAAAATGAAGTTGCAGTTTTATTAACTTTTATAACTTCAATTCTATCGTGCAAAAGATTATAATCATCCTGATGAAATTGCTAAAAATTTGAATTTTTAGAAATTCACAAAATTTGCATAAATAAACTTAAACTTACCGAAACACAAAAATTTCTAATTAATAAAACTGTAAACACATGAAACCAAAATAGTCTCATATTTGAGAAGCACTTGAGCTATACTACTTACTTAAAGTTGCTATCAAATAATGTTCCAAATAATAATTTTGTTTCTATAATATAACCATAACAAATACTTTTCCCCCTCTCATGTACATATAGTAATCGGACTTTTTAACGAACTGTCGGGCTGGATAAATAAATTATCTTTATTATTTTAATTTAATTAATTTTTTCACCTTAATTTTTAACTTATTTTTTTTTATAAATATTTTATATATCATTTATCTTTTTAAAATATTTTTCAAATATATAGAATTAGATGAATAATCTTTTTTTTAGAGCAAATATATATCGGATGCTGAATGAGTTAGCCAAACATACTATTTACAATTTCAAAAGCATTTTTTGACTTTTTAAGTAAAAGCTAGATGAAATCTAATGCCCTTATCATTCGTAGTTTATATTTCTGCATTATTTTTGTGTCTTTCATTTTTATTCTAAAATAATTAGGGAAGCAGGAATTTGCATAAATAAGTTTTTACGTGTTAATTTCCTATGTTCGGCTAACTCATATATTTTTTCATATTAACACTTTATAAAATTATCTATTCTAGTTTATTGATTCTATGTTTATTTAATTCACAATCTGAATACTTCAAATTGAACAAATTTATAATAAACTCGAGAGCATTCTTCTTTATATAACTGTTGATCTTTTTTACCCAAATACCTCGAAAATGGATCTCAAAAGAAGTCCAAACTGTTTTTTAATATTTTATTCGTATTCCTCATGCCAAATTTAGTCGAAAACGAAATATAGAACTCCTTATTTCAAAATAGAAATTTAGAATTTTCGCCGCCATTTAGGAAAACGGCCGCCATTTTGAGCCTGCCACGCAGAATGTTTCGACTCCTCGGGTCAAATCGGTTTAAATCGTGTTAAGAACAATTGTGCCGAAGCTCTTGCTTGTATCACAAAATGCAGTTTTTTTTGTACCGCGACGACTATAATGTATACTTGTCTGATTTATTGACCCAAACCTCGTTTTTTAGGGTATGCCTAGGTTTTGCAAATTAAAATAAAAAAACTGTTTCACTTTGGAACACTCTCCCCTACAAAATTTAAAAGTAAGAAACCCAAATATACCAATCCGATAAAACGATATTGTAACATAATAAAGGGTTTTCCATTAAGGACTCCTAGGTTTTAAAATTGAATAAAGCAAGTTATATGTGAGATATCTACGAATATTTTTTTTATTCGAAAGGCTTATCAATGACATTATGTGTGAAAAATAACGTCATTCAAATGAGAGGTCCAATTTTCGATTACTCTTGCGCACAAATCAGGCTGAATTTGGGCGATGGCATGGTTGATGTTGGTTTATAGGGCATCGGTGGTTTACGGCTTATTGGCATAGACCTGGGACTTAATAAAACCCCACAAGAAAAAGTCTAACGACGTCAAATCGCACGATCTCAGTGGCCAATTCACGTCGCCTCTGCGTGAGATAACCTTGTCACTAAACCGCAGCTGCAGAAGTTCTATTGTGGCATTAGCTGTATGGCACGTAGCACCATCCTGTTGGAACCACATGTCGTGCACATCCATATCTTCCAATTTGACCCAAAAGAAATCGGTTAACATCGATCGGTAGCGCTCTCCGTTGATAGTGATGGCAACGCCATCGTCGTTTTCAAAGAAGTACGGACCGATGATGCCGCCTGCCCAAAATCCATACCAGACAGTGACTTTCTACGGATGCATTGCCATTTGGTGGACCTCGTGTGGATTGGCATGGCCCCAAATCCGGCAATTTTGCTTATTGACGTACCCGTTCATCCAAAAATGGGCTTCGTAGCTAAAGATGATTTTTTTACCGAAATCGGGGTTCACTTGAAACTACTCCAGAGCCCAGTCCGCAACACACGGCGTTGTCCATGGTCGGTTTCCTTAAGTTCTTGCGTCAGTTGAATTTTGTACGGGTGTAGAACCAAGTTTTTATGCAAAATTCACCAAGTTGATGTCTGTGAAAGGCCGAGTTTTTGTGAGCGTTCTCCTGCACACTCTCACGGACAGCGGTGATGTTTTCGGCAAATCTTGCGTTTTGTCGACGTAAGGGTGTTGGCTGATTGATTACTGAACCACTCGACTCAAATTTCGCCAACAAACGTTGAATAGCCGACTGGGAAGGACGACCGTGTACGCCGTAAAGTGGACGTAACGCGCGTATCGTTGCCACAATAGATCATCTATTTTGATCGTGATTTTGATAATAAAACTTTATGATTTGCATGCGTTCCTCGACACTGTAACTTGTCATGATGATTTATCAATTATCATTGAATAAAAACACCAAGTTTGATATATGCAGCTTCAATAACATAGCCGCCTTGATTTGTTAAAATCTAGGCGTCTTTAATGGAAAACCCTGTATAAAGGCGACTGTATGTAGTCGAAACACATCACAAAAATAAAAAATATGTCAGTACTAAACTCAGTGACGTATTTACCCAAGGGCCATGAGGGCCATGGCCCGGGGCGGAAGGCTTGGAGGGGCGGCGCGAGCCGTCTCTCGCGCTCAGCTTGGGGCGTCTTTTATAATCGTTACCTATGCTGAGAGAACAAATAACTTTTAAAAAACTTGACTATAATAAAAAAAATAAACAAAATGTTATTGAAAAAAAAACATAGATAAACTGGTTGATATACGATATACCACGGGTGCAGTATTATTAAGTAGGTAATTTTGTATTGTATTCATACAATTAATAGACGGCGCTATTTTTAATCTCAACCTGTTACGCAATTATCAGCTTAAGAAGCAAAATGTGTTTCAAGTTTTATATTTGCATAGACGTTTTTTTAAAATATAAACAAATCTTATCGACTACCACCTTTTAAGACCCAGTAATTGAAACTCAGAAAAACAAGCTTTAAATAAAAATTGAAAATAAGCATAAAATTCTCAAAAAGGCATATAAAACTAAGTGAAAATGATCACATTCTTCGTAAATCGTGCACATCTTAAATATTTTATTGCTGACTTAAATATTAACAATAAGCATAGCGGAAGGAAATCTGCTCTCTAGTCATAAGTTGTCTGTAAAATACAATCGTAATTGTATTTAAGTTATTATTGTACATTTTTGTATACCTACTTCAAATCAGTGCATCGTGCATCAAATTATTAAGTTTTGAGTTTTGATTTATTATTACTCACATGGATCCGATTAAAAAAAAGCTAAGCGGTCATGCATACAGAAGAAAAGCTTTAGAAAAAAAGCATAAAGAAGATAAACTTGTTACACAAACACATAAAATTCATAGCTTTTTCAATAAAAGTAATAATGAAACGTCAAGTTCAACTGGAAAGGTAGGTAAATTATTTAGTTTAATTTATTTATTTATTTATTTATTTTTATAAAAATTAATTTAAAAAGTGTAGAAATAAACGACTGTTTTCTTTATCCTTGCAGACTGTGGCTGAAGGTGAAAATGTAATTACGCAGGATCAAGTAGCTACTAATATTACTAACAATTATTCTGACACTGCTGCCGATACTGTGACGTCTTCCGCATCATTGAGTGCTTTAAATTCAACTGCTACCCTGTCTGCACCTTTGCATGAAGTTTCTGTTTCCTCTATTAAGCCTCAAAGTACAAATTCTTTTTTTATCGAAAATGATCCAGCTCTGTGGCTAGTAAATGAAGACTTAATAGATTATTTTTCAAAAAATGGCTTTGAACAAAATATTGAAGACGAAGATTTTTCAAAATCTAAACGAAGATCCGATGACCGATATCGCTATTTACACAAAGATTGTTTTAAAACAAATCTAATAAATGGGGAAAAGGTTTCTAGAAATTACTTAATTTATTCAAAGTCACTTGGGTCTGTATTTTGCGGACCATGTCGTCTTTTTGATAACGGAAAAAGTCTACTTTCTTCAAGTCAAGGCTTCAGTGATTGGAAACATACATATGAAAGACTACGTGTACATGAAACTAGTTTAGGACACAAAAATTGTATCCTGAAAATCAAAAATCGAGGGCAGTCTAAATCCAGAATTGACTCCAAAATATTTGAGCAGTTAGAAGATGAAAGAAAATACTGGCGCAATGTGTTACTTAGAGTTGTTGTTGCTGTAAAATCTTTAGCTACACGTGGTCTTTCGTTCCGTGGTAATATAGATAAATTTGGATCTACAAATAACGAAAATTTTATGATGATTTTAGAAGCAATTTCTGAATTTGATCCGTTTCTGGCAAAACATATACAAAGTCTCGGCAATCCCGGGAAAGGCAACACGTCATATTTGTCTTTTGCAACGTACGAAAAAATAATAAAAATTATGGCAGATAAAGTCACAAGAACAATACCGGAACATCTTCAAAAGGCTAAATACTTTTCTTTCAGCGTAGATTCAACCCCCGATATTACACATGTAGATCAGCTTTCTTTAATTGTGAGATTTGTTCAAGACAATGCAGAACCAGTTGAACGATTTCTTTGTTTTCTTCCAAACACTGGACACAAAGCAGAAGACATGTTGCTAGCTGTTATGGACACCTTTAAAACACTGAATATAGATATTAACAATTGCAGAGGTCAATCTTATGACAATGCTAGCAATATGTCGGGGCAGTATAATGGCCTACAGGCTAAGATCAAAGAAAAATGTCAGTATGGTACATATGTACCTTGTGCAGCACATTCGTTAAATTTGGTTGGATCATCGGCAGCTGAATGTTGCTTAGAAGCTACAAAGTTTTTCGGGTTACTGCAAAATCTATACGTGTTTTTTACAGTATCAACGGAACGTACGAAATTACTGCAATCGTTCTTGACTAAGCCTGAAAATGTAACTGTGAAAAATTTATCACATACTCGATGGTCAGCCAGAGACGACGCCTGTGCTAGCCTTAATAAAAATTGGAACCACATGATAGCGGCTCTTGAAGCTATAAAAAATGACTCAAGCCGCCAAAAAGCTTTGGTTAAAAATGAAGCTATAGGATTATTAGCTCAACTGAATTCGTTAGAAACGGCCATATTATCGAAATTTTGGGGATCTATATTAAAACAATTTAATATAGTTTCCAAAATTCTACAAGGTGTTGACACAGACGTAGAGGTAGTTTCTAGGCTCTATGAATCCCTCATCACTTTCGTAGAAAGTAAACGGGAATCTTTTGATGCCCTTGAAGAGGCTGGTAAAAAGAAATCCACAGAAGAATACAGAAGCGATTACAAAAGAATTATTAAGAGGAAGAAACTAGACGACGAGTATTGCGAAGGTGAAGTATTGTTGCAAGGGCGGGATCATTTCAGGGTTAATACCTTCATCTCAATATAAGACCAATTATTGAAGGAGTTGAGAAGACGCAAATCTTCGTATGATGCAGTAACCGCCAATTATTCATTTTTAAGCAAATTGGATACAATGTCCGAAGCGGAAGTTAGAGTTAACGCCATAAAACTGCAAAAATTGTATCCAAATGATCTTGCGGATGATCTCCAAGAAGAATGTGTTCTTTTAAAGCAATTTTTGAAGTCAGATAAAAGCAAAATGAGCTTAAGGCAACTTAACCTGTTCATTAAACAAACGGATTTGAAGGAAGCATTTCCATATACGGAAATAGCATTACGTATGTTCCTGTGCACTGCAGCGACAAATTGCAGTGCTGAACGTTCATTTTCAGTACCGAAGAGAATAAAAAATTACCTACGTTCCCGGATAAGCGAAGAACGTTTGAACAGTTTAGCAATCCTGAATATAGAAGCTGACGTAACAAATTCCATTAATTATGACAGTGTTATTGACGATTTTGTTAACCAATTTGTGCATCGTAAAAAAATGTAAATATTTACTAAATGAATTGATAAAATTAATTTTTGCTTTTTATTATAAATTTATGGGGCGGCAAACCTTTTGGGCCCAGGGCGCCAAATTTTAAAATACGTCTCTGACTAAACTACTAATTTTACTAAAAAATATTATGGTTAATTACTTTGCATTTGTATTTGTTAACTCTTTAAGATTTAAAGAATAAAAAATTATTTTATATTAGAAGGACACTTGAAATCTGGCTCGAACTGATCTACTAATATACATAATAAGTTTACAAACAAAATTTTATATCAGATTAAACACATCCGTTGCAGTTGAACACTTCTGTGCTTAATGTACCTAGTGGTAATTATATTCCAATTTTTAAAATTTTAATCACAAACATTTATTCCAATGCAAATCATTAAATAAAATGACATTGAAAATCCTGAATTTATTATTTTTTAAATAATTTTTAGTTTTTTAAAAAAAATTTATGGGGTATGTGTTTGAGATTTAATGGTTTAAATTAATACCTCGAGACCGTAAGGTCGAGAACTTTTCTTACTTACTATCGTATTACGAATTTTTCATTTTTTCAAATTTTCTTAATTCAGACCTGTTATGTGTTAATTGTCTCGTTTTTAAATTTTTTGAATTTTGATTTTCTACGTATTGTATTATTCTTATATTTGTTAGAATTATCTTACTTTCCTTAAAACAAATTTTTTTACAAATATAATGATTATCAGTTTTAGTTTATGGAATCTAATTGTTTTTTTTATTTTTTAATTATCATAATATTATAATTTCATATTATAACCCTTAATTATATTAAAAATTTATATATCCTTTTATATAATAATAATATAATAATTTTATAATATAGTATAGTTATTTACATGTGAAAATATTTTACTAAATACAATATATGTTAGAAAAATTAATTAAAAATTAATTAATTAATTAATTAATCAGAAATTCAAAACACCTAATGCCTAAGTGTAGCAAACTATTCATGAATTTGCATATTTTATCGATAAAAAAACAGTAAGATTTTTCAATTATTAATTTTTCTAACATGTAATGCTATTATTCTATTTAGTAAAATAATAATTTTTTATAATAATTTTTGAATTTTCTTACCTTCTCTATTCTAATCCTTTTTGAAATCATCTTCATCTAAACTTTCTTATTAATTTTAATTATTATTCAATGTTCTTTGTTTTGTCTAGGTCTTTCTGGAATTCACTCACTTTTTTTTTACTGTCCTTTCATATCTTACTAAATTAAACTTCATTAATTATTTAATTTAAAATTTTCTTTTAGTTTAAATCGAATAAAATATTGTTGTTTTTTTGTAGGCGGCTACAAAGTCAGCAATCATTGACATAATTATCACTTTTTCCATATGACAAATTATAAAAAAAACTCAAATCAACACATATTTATATTATAGTAATTATACACTTTTTGGTAGAAGCACTCTAATAGATATTATCAATTGTAAGCAATACCTACAAACATAATTATGTAATATATAAATAGTTAATATTAAAATTTTGTTTTCAAATTCTAATTTAAATATTAATATATTTTTTCTGCTTTCTATTATAACAGATATGAATAGAAATTATTAATTTAAAGATATTTTTTTCACGCCTAAAGATGCCCAGAATACGAAAAATAACACTTTTAAAATTCTTTTTTGTTTGAATTACGTTGCCATCGTTCTGTATTGCACGGCAATGTAATGCAAGCAAGTCTAGTACAATACTCTTAAAAGTGTTATTTTTTCATTATACTGATGATGATGAGTGTTTAACAATAATTAAAGAACAAATTATCAAGTGACAAAAACACAAAAACATATCTGTAAATTGATAAATTTTTTTATATGTTATAATAAGAAGCAGGAATTTAAAATAATTCAATTTCTCAAGTTACTATCCTATGATCGGATATGAAGTCGGTCACCCGATAAATTATATTATGGTATATCCAAAATTGAAAGGTTAATATGCATACCTCTTAGTATGTGATTTTGTGGAAAAATTTGCCTTCTTACAGGATCCAATTGTGTAAACAACATCGTTTATTATTCTTTTATTTTTTTCTTTAGTGTTAGCATCGTTTGCACAATATCTTACATTTTATTGAAGTCAGAGGCTGGGGAAATGTACATATTAGAAAACATAACAATTATTAAATGAAAACAGTAAACACTCTCCTGTAAAAAATTTGTTATTAATGCCTACTAGGTTTCAATGTTCTATCATGTGTACATCTTCAGTGCAGGGGCTTATGTAAATATGGAAATCCAAACATTTTCATATGAAACTTGTCCATCAATTTAATTGAAGAGGTGATCGTGATCGGTAAAGTTTTAAATATGAAAATTTTAAAGATTGTATTAAACTCTGAATATTGCACGAAACCTGCTAAGTTATAATAATAAATAATAATTATTCTACGAAAGAGTGTTTGTTTTTTCATTTATCATTGTACCTATACAGTTAAAAACTAATATAATAATAAATTATTATAAATTATTACATCCGTTTCAATTGAACACTTCTGTGCTTAATGTACCAAGTAATACTTACATTTCAATTTTTAATTTTAATCGTAATTATTCCAGTCATTAGGTATAATGACTAATGACTTAAAAAATCTATAGGTAACGAACGGGATTTTTATGTACCTCTTTTGTTGCTCAGGTGTTAAAACATAAAAAACAAGAAAATCTGTCAATTTTAAACAGTAGAATGTACATTATATATAACTCATCTATTTGTAAGAGTTAATAATATTGTAATTGTTACGAATATTTCTAAAGGAACTTTCTTAATTCCATCAAATAGGATTTCATGGTCCTGTATTCAATTTTTTTTCTTTAATTTAAAACCATTAGGTGGGTACATGCGATCTTTTGGGACCTCCCGGGTGTTATTTTTGTACATAACTTCAAACTATCAAAATATTTCACGTTAAAATTTTAAGACATCTCTTTTGAATATTAATCTAATAAATATAACAAAATTAAAAGAAAATTAAATATTAGAGAAATTACCAAACTACTTAAAAGAGATGAACAACAAAAATGGACAGCAATTCTCTACCTAGGGGAATTTACAAATAAACTGGCAAAAACTATTAACCATGAAAGAATGAAAACTAGTTTTAGCAACAATAACACACTAAAGCCTGGAAAAATGTCAAACCAAAGAGCTCCAATTTTGCAAAACATTTAATAGAAGAAAATCATACTTTGACACTAAAGTGCTACATCTCGATAGCAAAAAAGGGAAAAAATTAGAAAAAATTGAAATTCGTAAAAGTTACTTCGTCGAAGTAACCTTTGTGTTTTATTTTCAGTCCGCAAACCCAATATCCCGTTTTTTATTTTAATCATCGGACGAGAAGTTTTATTCTGAACTTTATACTCGACAAAAAATACTTCTAGGGCTTTCGGTACTCAATAGTAGCTGGACTAAATTTTTGTGCAAATTTTTTTCTTAATTTAATTGGAGAAAGAGAGATTTTGCAAAATTAGAAAAACAAAGTGACGCGCATGAACGAATTAACGAGATTTGTATAATTCAGAAGTTGGAATGTTCTTTGTGGGTATTTTGGGTCCTTAAATGAAGCAAATGTTACTTAATGCTTAATTAACCGGTTTCAACCTTATATATTGGTCTTCATCAGAATCTAAAATTTCAACAATCATAAGAAAATTACACATCAAAGACATCAAAGTTTTAATAGTTCTAATCAATCTAAAATAAATCGCTTGTTAAAATTCCTTTCTCTATCAATGATCTTAACATCTTCATACAGCATCTTATGATTTGTCTCTATAACATGCGTCGATAATCCCGTAGCGCTTTTATTCATCCTCACATCATACTCATGCTGATACAAACGCTTTTCTAGGTATTGCTTCGTTTGTCCGACGTAGCTATGCCCACATTCACAACTTCTTCTATATATCACTCCACTTTCATCATCTTTTTTATTTTTATCTTTTCCATAGTTGTCTAACGAGGAAGTGCTCTTCTCATTATAGAATATGATCTTAGCAGTATCGGAACTAAATAGATTTTTTAGTCTATTTGATAATCCCGCTACATATGGGATCTTAAGGTAGTTCTTTACTTGATCTGCTCTAATCTCTCTTTTTATATCCGGGTGTCTTTTATAGCTTTTTTCCCCATAGAAGATGTTAATGAATTTTATCGGATATCCATTTTTATTTAGTATAGTGGTGATACGTCTATAGTTTTCTTTCATTAAATTAGGGCTACTTATTTTGTTAATTTTGTGTTTCATCATCTTCACAATTGCCGTATTTTGGCTTATGTGATGCGCCGACTTCAAATTTAAGAGCCTACCTGAAGAAATCTCCTCCTTATACCAATCGAGTACCACATGATTATCTTCACTTCTAGTGAGACGCAAGTCCAAGCAGGGTATTGATCAATTTTCTTCTTTTTCTATCGTGAAAGTGATATTGTCTTCATTTCTATTAAGTATGTCAAGTAACGTTGATTCTTTTTCTTCTGGGACGGCTGTAATGATATCATCGACACACAATAACATAAACGGAATTTCGAATGGGACGTGTTTAGAGGTCATTCATGACCATTACCGCAAAGTCCGGTGAAGCTGGACCACCCATCGCACATCCCGAAATCTGTCGATAACAAACATCTCGAAATCCGAAAGAATTATATTCAAAAAGAAGCTCTATAGATGCAATGATTAGTTCTTCAGACATCAAAGTCTTCTGACTAATCTCCTCCCAGTGTTTTTTCATTGATTTTACCACAGATTCCTTTTTAACATTAGTAAACAAAGACGTGACATCATATGATACCAATTTGTAACCAATAGGGAGTTTAAAATTTCTCAATTTGTCAGCAGCTGAATATGAGTTTTTTATATTGTAGTTCCGCTCACTTCTTAATTCACTGAGGATGCCTGCAATGTATTTTTCCAAACCATACAAGGGGCTACCCTCCGTACTAATGATGGTCGTAGAGGCATATCTTTTTTATGGATTTTAAGGAGGCCGTATGCTTTAGATATCACAGCATTTTGTATTCGCAAACTCATTCTCGACCTATCATCAATTACATCTTCATCTCTTAATCTGTGAATCAAGCGATTATTTAATTCCTGTACTTTGCTTACAGGATTGGTCTTAATTACCTGGTAGGTATCTCTATCATTAAGTATTGCTAACATCTTATTTTTATAGTCATCAGAATTCATTAAGACTGTTTTATTACCTTTGTTTGGCTTTGTAACAATTATATCTTTATTTCTACTTAAAAACCTCTTTGTCTTACTTAGGTCGATATCTATTTCATCTATCTTTCTCGATAGTCCCTGCTTCTGTAGATGATTTGTGAGTATATTCACTGCACTTGCTCTTAACATGTTTTTATCGCTGTTTCTACTATTTTCATCCTTCCTCATAACACAGTATTCCACGTCTGTAATGAATCTCTTCATTGGGAAATCATGTTTATTATGCTTTACCGCGAACCGCGGACCCATTGACAAGATATTCTCAACATACTCTGGGATAGGTTTACTCTGGGTATACCGAGAAAGAGAGAATACTGTTAGCGTCGTTAGTGGACGCGTACAATTTAGGCGAAAATAAGAAAACTGACGCAGCCACTATACAGAAAAAGCAACTTGGAAACGTGGAAAAAGATTGCTAATGATTTACAACATCCACAAATTCTAAAAATTCTTCTTTATCTTGATCCGTAATGGAATATTTCATTTTTTTATATAAACACAATACTTTACCACGATCAAATATTGCATTTTTATAACACTAAATGTTAAAACTCACAATACAATTATGACCCAAGTACGACTCAAGATAGATGTTTAGCTGAGTTGGGTAAGACAGCAGTCAAGTACATGCGAAGTATGACTTCGCTGTCAAGTTGCGATTATACAATTGCGTACTTGAGTCAGATTCAAGTCTGAGATCGAGCGAAGTATCGATTATAGGTACGGGCACTTTAGAGATATCTATCGGAGAAGTATAAATATACGGATAACCAATCAAATTAATCAAGTGACCAAACAGACAACCGTTTTGATTGGTTATCCGTATACTTATACTTATCTACAGATATCTCTAAGTGTAGAAATCGGGAATTAGATTACAATCACAGGAATATAGATAAAAAAGACAAATAAAACAGCTATTTTCAAGATGGTTTTAAAGCCGGAAATGCAAATTTGCTAATATCAATATCTTTTAAACTTTTACCTTAATTTTTTATTAGTAACAGTTATTATAATAGTGTAGACGCCAGCGTCGGACGTCTATGTGTTTTTTATTTTTGTACCTGGTGAGAAGGGATACCTTCTGCACGTCACCAGGAGTGTTGCTTCTCGAAGGACCAGTTTGAATTCAAACACCTTTCTTTGATTCTAACTAATTTACTATTTATTAAATTTCAATAATAAATAAATGCACTTTACATATACAAATTTAGGCGGTGCTACATCTGCACTTGCCACACTTTTGTTAAAAACTTGTGCTGTGCTACATCTGCACTTGAGCAAGAATCTGTTAGAACTGATACTTGAACATAAAAACATAACAAAAATTTACTATACAAAAAAATCCAAAATAATAAGAAACTTATGGGAACAGCCCCATTTACTAGTTTCCCACGACTAAAAACGTAACAGTTCGACATTTTAATTTATTGTCCACTTAACGCACCATAAACAAAAATATGAACTGTTAAAAAATATTGAGACCTAATAAATAACAAAAAAAATGGGTTTCTTAAAAATACTTTAAATAAGGCGATATACGCTCAAACATGCCGCCCGCCTTGAAAGAACCCTTTCAAAAAATATAAAACATTAAACATAAACATATTAAATAAAAGGTTACACAGATACAAATAAGATAAAAAATACAAGCTTAAAAAATAATAGATAAATAATTTTCGCAAAACAAAAAAAATATAATCAAATTTAAGTTTCACAAAACACCGCAGAATTAATAATGTTTTAACCCTCGGGCACTGGTAACACACACACTTTGGTCACTGCGCGTTTCAATGTTCCAGTTTTAGTTTTTAAACTAACGACGCGACACACACCGTCGTTCCCAAAATGAAGCTTCTCCACTCTTCCTAGAATCCATTTCAACGGAGGTACACCGTCTTCCTTTACAATCACTACCGCACCTAACTGCAATAGATTTGGATGATTTTTTTTCCATTTCATACGCGTCTGCAGTTCAGACACGTATTCTTTTGACCACCTGCTCCAAAAATGTTGTTTCATTTGTTGGAGCATAATGAAACGTTTCCTCGGATTGATCTTAATCTCGCAAAGTTGAGGCTCGACTATAGCCGTTAATGGTTGCCCAATTAAAAAGTGAGCAGGAGTCAAGGGAGATGGGTCGTTGGAATCGTTACTCAAAGGATAAAGGGGTCTGGAGTTCAAACACGCCTCGATTTGAGTCAGTATGGTAGTAAATTCCTCAAAATTTAATTTGGCATCGCCCAACACTCGCTTTAAATGAGTTTTGAAACTTTTGACTCCCGCTTCCCATATTCCTCCGAAATGCGGAGCCCTAGGTGGAATAAAATGCCATTTTATACTTTCAAAGTCAACCCGTTCTTTAAGCTCATTTTGTAAACGGTCAATCCGAGCTTGAGCACCCACAAAGTTCGTACCATTGTCCGAATATATGTTCGAACAATGACCGCGACGAGAGACAACTCGGTAAAACGTCGCCATAAACGAGTCGGTAGTTAAATCGCTAACGACCTCTAAATGTATGGCCTTTGTTGCCAAACAAACAAAAACGCAAACGTACGCCTTTATGGTATTATATTTTCGGCCCTTTCGATCCTTCAACAGAAAAGGACCCGCAAAATCGATACCGGTGTTAAAAAATGGTCTGGATACGGTAACCCTAGCTAACGGCAAATTCCCCATTAAACTTTCAATCGGCAAAGGTTTTGCTCTAAAACATTGTACACAACTTCGAATAATTTTCCTTACCAAGTTTCTACCGGCTATTACCCAAATATGATCGCGCAAAGAGGCTAAAACTGCTTGAGGCCCTGCGTGTAACAATCTTTCATGTTCCCTTTTTATTAATATGGTGGTTAAACTGTGTTTCGCGTCTACAATTATTGGATGTTTTTTCTCAAAATCAAATGTCGAATTTTTTAATCTTCCTCCCACGCGTATAACTTCGGTCGAATCAATAAAAGGATTTAAGTTTAATAATTTGCTATTAGAATTCACTTGATTACCTCTACGCAACATTTTCAGTTCTTTATTAAACATTTCAAATTGAGCCATTTTAACTAAACAATTAGTCGATTCTGCTAATTCGTCTGCAGTTAATGCTCCAAATATTCGTTTTTCAATTTTAGACGACGCGTTTCTTTTGAACCGTAAACAATATGCGCAAACTCTTTGTAGTTTAGAAAATTTTGAAAATTTATCGAAGATTTCGAATCTTTGAACCACAACTGTTAAAACCGTTTTACTTTTACGAGCTTCTTTTTCAAATTCGATTTTATCAATTTCAGGCATAAAATACCGATCGTTGTGCACAGACCACGATTCTGATTTTTCGAGCAAAAATTCAGGTCCATGCCACCATAATTTGTTATTGGTAAGATCCTTTGCTTCAATTCCGCGAGTCAACAAATCTGCGGGATTTTCTTGTGTTTTTACAAAATGCCAATTATTGACGGAAGTCAGAGTTTGTATTTCAGCTACTCTGTGCGCGCAAAAGACTTTTAATAAATGCGGGGATGTTTTTATCCACGCTAAAGTGATTGTAGAATCGCTCCAAAGAAATTGTTCTTGGATTTCTATATCAAGAATCTTTTTAACCTTGACTACTAAATTTGACAATAAAAATGCCGCGGATAATTCTAAACGGGGTATGGTCAAAATTTTTAACGGAGCCACTCTGCTTTTTGCGCAAAGTAAATTGCAATGTACTTTACCTTCAACATCTACGCTGCGAATATAGATTGCAGCTCCATACGCCGATTCGGATGCATCTGCGAATCCGTGTAACTCTATTTTGATTGGATCTTTACAAATAACGTGCCTTTTTATTTCTAAATTATTCAAAATAGGCAATTGCTTTTTGAATCTCTCAAAAGTTACATTTAACTTTTGTGGGATGAAATCATCCCATGACAAATTATGCTGCCAAATCTTTTGCAATATTATTTTTGCAGATATCACGCAAGGCGCGAGTAAACCTAGCGGATCGAAGAGTCTAGCGATGACCGATAGCACAGTTCTTTAAGTATTTTCTTTTTCAATTGTGTCATTATTTATAACGTATTTTAAAATATCCCGAGATGCTTGCCAAGTCAACCCGAGCGTTTTGGACTCTCCCCCTTCACTAATGTTAAAAATCATATCTTTATTGGAGTCACTAATTTTCTTTAAAATTTGTAAATCGTTAGAACCCCATTTGTTTAATTCAAAACATCCACTTTTCAGAATGCTTGTTATTTCCGCGTAAATTTGATTTATTTCTTCGACAGATTTTCCGCCCGTAATCAAATCGTCCATATAAAAATCATTTTCGATTATTGAACTAGCGCGTGGGTATTTTAAATTATTCTCTTTTGCTAATTGAAATAAGCATCGCACTGCAAGAAATGATGCAGAGGTGGTACCATAGGTGACCGTATTTAATTGATAGCGAATAATCTCACCCGTTATAGGATCACGCCAAAGAATTCTCTGGAGTGGTCTTTGTTCTTCAGATATCAATATTTGACGATACATTTTTGTAATGTCCGCCGTCAAAACGTAATTATGTTTTCTAAAACGAGTAACTATGGAAAATAAATCTTGTTGTATAACCGGACCTGTCGCCTGAATGTCATTCAAAGAATAACCACTTGAGGTTTTAGTGGATGCGTCGAACACCACTCTTAATTTGGTAGATAAACTTTCTTGTTTTATTACACAATGATGACATAAATAGCAAGACATATAATCATCTTCATTTATTAATCTAGTTGAGTGTCCTAATTCTTCATATTCGCGTATGAATTTCGCGTATTCTAATTTTAACGACAAATTTTTATCTAATTTTCTTTCTAATTGTTCAAAACGTCTCAAAGCTATTTGTTTTGAATCCCCTAATTTTTCCGCGGAATTTTTTAATGGGTATTTTACCACAAAACGTCCATCATTCATGCGTTTTGTCGTATCCGCGAAGTGTTTTTCGCAAAATTCTTCTTCCGGAGAAATTGCTTTGCTTTCTGGGCAACTTTCAGTTTCCCAAAACCGTATTAAATTTGAATTTATTGTTTCGTCCGACACGAATCCACAGTATTTGCGTGAAGTCGCGCGTTGTGCCGATATTGGTCCTGAAATAACCCAACCCAGTACGGTTTCCTGCATAATTGGTCGATTTTTTCCTAAATGATATTGACCTGAGCGTATCAAGCTCCAAAACAAATCTGCACCTATCAGCATGTCGATTCCGTCGACTTGATTAAAATTATTATCTGCTAATTTTATATGTTCGGGCAAATTTAATGAATCTTTATCTATTGGTGCGGAAGGCATATGATCCGCTATTTTTGGTACCATTAAGCAATTTATGTTACCCTTAAAATTTGAATGTTTAGAACTAAAACGAATGTTTACCTCATTACTAATTTTTGTAAGTGCTTGATTTAAGCCCGACACAGAAAAATTAATTTTTGAAACGGGTAGTTTCAACTTACGTACGAGCTCATTTGTAATAAAATGTGATTGAGAACCCGAATCTAACAAAACTCTCGCTCGGTGCGTATTTTCTTCATTATCATAAACGTTTATAATTGCTGTAGATAGCAATACTTGTGAAAACCCTTTAAATGAGTTACAAAGCGTAGTAGTATTTGTAATGGCGTTTACTTCACCTGCCGTATCGTTAGCCCTAACTTGAACTTGTTCGACATTTTGATCATGATTGATCTCATTAGAATTATTGTGTAGTGACGTATTATGTCGTTTACGACATTTTATACAACCGCGCATTTTGCATTGATAAGTTGCATGATTTTTTCTAAAGCAATTGGAACAAAGACCAATTTGTTTTACTCTTTCCCAACGCTTATCGACAGGGAGTTTTAAGAACTCTTCGCATTGGTACATCAAATGCTTGCCGCTGCAGTTAAAGCACTCGTGGCTCGCGCTAGAGAAGAAATTATTTGTTTTTGATTTCGCTTTTTTACATTCCGTCACGTTAGCGTCAAGATTACCTAAAAATTTGGATTCTTTTCTAAGAAAAGCGTAAAATTCCTGCATCGTAGGTAATTTATCACTAAATTTAGATTCGAATTCGCGCCTCGTGACCTTATCTAATTTTTGTAAAATGATATAAATAATTAATGTGTCCCAGTGTTGGACCGGTTGTCCTAGGACTTCAAGAGCTTATAATAATATTAATAAAATAAAATTAAATTTAAATTAAATAAAATTAATAAAATAATTATATAATTAATATGCTTATTAAGTTCATTGGTAAGTTTTCTCAGATGTTCGTGCGATTCGCGCGCGCTGTTGGGTATATCAAAAATTGCTTTAACATGATTTAAAATTAATAATCGTTTATCTTCAAATATCTCAATTAGTAAATTCCACGCAGAACTATAATTTGCACTAGAAACTTCCAATGACTTAATTACATCTCGCGCTTCGCCTTTAAGACAAAGTCGCAAATAATGAAATTTTTGAATGGATGAAATGGTATCGTTTGAATGTACTAAAGAACTAAATGTATCTTTAAAAAATAACCATTGATCATATTGACCGTCAAAGGAAGGCATATTAATTTTTGGCAATCGTATCTGGTTCAAATTACCAGTGCCGCCGCCACCACCGGTGTTACTACCGCTACCGACGGTATTGCCGCTTCCAACCGCGGAACTGACGACGCCGCTGCTAACGTGCGATCGTACCGACGCGCTTCTAACCAAACCCAAATTTTCCCGATTTGTCTCATCGTTTTTCAATATTAATGCTTCCGCTTCGGCTAATAATTTAAAATATTTATTTTCAAACAATAATCTTTCTTTTTCGGAAAGATCTGAATTTTCTTCACCTAACATTTCGATTTCCGTTTGAATTTCATTAAATTCTTGGAGCAACGGATTGACGTTTACAATACGAAGCCTAATTTGAATTATATCTGGGTTCAGTCTATCAATATTATTTAAAAAGGTTTCGAACCTTGTAAGACTGCCCTTAATTATACCTCTTTTTCTGTTGAATTCGGTTGCATTTGCCATGGTTGTGCAAATATTTCAAACTAACGTTAAGAATAATAAAATTTTGAATTAATTGATCTTTTTGAAGAAAAATAATTTTTTGAATTTTGCAAAAAATAATAATAATTAATAATTAATAAAAAATATAAAAATAATTACTCTTTCGCAGCGAATGTTGTAATACGACAAAAAATAAATGTTAGTTAATTTAAATCGCGATAAATATGCCGTTTTAACCTGTGATTGACTCAAATCTCGCGTTTTGAAAAGGAAAGGCAAAAGGAAATTTTTTAAAAAGGATTTTGCTCACCTTTATCTTGTCGTAATTAATTTTGTATCACTTTCGTGTGGGCATCAGCTTCACGGCGTCCAATAATTCACTTCGATTTGTGATGTTTTTTGGCTGTTCGTAATTTGGCTCGTAGGACCAGAAGTTTATGTAGACGCCAGCGTCGGACGTCTATGTGTTTTTTATTTTTGTACCTGGTGAGAAGGGATACCTTCTGCACGTCACCAGGAGTGTTGCTTCTCGAAGGACCAGTTTGAATTCAAACACCTTTCTTTGATTCTAACTAATTTACTATTTATTAAATTTCAATAATAAATAAATGCACTTTACATATACAAATTTAGGCGGTGCTACATCTGCACTTGCCACACTTTTGTTAAAAACTTGTGCTGTGCTACATCTGCACTTGAGCAAGAATCTGTTAGAACTGATACTTGAACATAAAAACATAACAAAAATTTACTATACAAAAAAATCCAAAATAATAAGAAACTTATGGGAACAGCCCCATTTACTAGTTTCCCACGACTAAAAACGTAACAGTTCGACATTTTAATTTATTGTCCACTTAACGCACCATAAACAAAAATATGAACTGTTAAAAAATATTGAGACCTAATAAATAACAAAAAAAATGGGTTTCTTAAAAATACTTTAAATAAGGCGATATACGCTCAAACAAATAGTATATTATAGGCCAAGGTTGTGAAGACAGCCATTATAACCCTAGCGCCAAGATAAGCAGAATATAAGGCGCGTAGGCTATAATGGTCTTCACAACCGTGGTTTATATACGATTTTTTCCACTACTAGATTTATTGCCATTTTTTTAAAATTCTTATTAATAAAAAAAATTTCAAATTTAAAATATTTATTTCCAATGACAGTTTTGTTTTGTCGATTTGACAGTTGTCGACAAATTTAGTTTTCCAAAGTCGTTCACCGAATTTTTACTGTTTTAAATAATGGATAGAAATCACCGAAGTTATTCAAAAGCATTGTTTTGCATTTATTCGTCTTAAAATACTGAAATTATTCAATAAACTTGTAATTTTGTGGTTTCTCAAATTAATAAGAGGTGGCGCGTCGGTGTATGCAAGAGACGTAGTGTTGGACCAAGCCAACAAGCTCCACAGAAACATAGTAATTAATATTTTTTTAAACTCCGAAACTCTTCGGTCCACACGCGTACCTCACCACCAAAACTACACCACTGGTATAAAAATACGTTAAAATTTAATAAACCTAATATATAAAACCTTTAATGCATGCAACCGAACCTAACATTTTCAAGTTTTTGTTTTGAAACCTTAAGGATATTATCAGGACTGGATTTAGCTAGTCTAGCGCCCCAGGCTACACAGAGAAAATTTTTTGGTGTTTTGAAGTAATTTTTACTATAATTGAAGTTCAAATCAGCCTCACACCAATTTTGAAGTAAATCTCATTAAATTTGATAAAAAATTTACCATAACTAATGTAATATTTACTTCAAAATTATTGCGAGGATTGTTTTTTTTTTGTGTAATAACTTCAGGCGCCTATCGTATTTACTCAGATTAACTACAATTTAGGTAGGTAGGTGACTACACTTCAAAAATTAAAATAAACGACAAATAAATAAATAACTTAATGTTAATATATTTTATGATTGTTAAACATAAACGTGGAAATGACCGCCTGTTGTGCCTACTGGTAAATCCGGCCCTGGATGTTATAGACGATACAATCGGAGACAAAAGTAGATGTACTTTGAATTTCACGAATATTGGTCTTCTGCTTACCATATGATACGTTTTAAATATCATAAATGATAAAAAAAAATTAGCATAAAAATGCAAGTAGAAAAGTTTTATTTTATTTTAACAAAAAATTTTATCAGGTCTTTTTAAGTTTTAAATATTTTATTATCTGTATCGGCTGTAGCTTATAATTATTGATTTCTCGAGAACGATGTATAGTACATCCTCATTATTCCGGACAGATATCGTTTTGAGTTTGTTCGGATAACCGAGTTTTCCGGATTAACGAGATTTTTTGTTTACTTATTTTATTGATTCAAAACCGTTGATACGTATGTATTATTCAATTATTTTATTTTATACAGTTTACATTAATAAAACTAAACTAAACAAAATTAACAAATAATAAAAAAGTCAAAATAAAACTTTAAAAAAACCAATAGGTACACTTATATGTTGTGGCAATAATTTTATACAATCAGTTGGATACTGGGGTACTCGGTACTACTCAGTGCGTATAGCCTAAACCTACAAATGCACACTTACTCTCAAAAAGTTTTCAGTTTTTGAAACCGGGGGGGGGGGCCTGCGGGGTGTTCTGAACAAACCTGAATTTACAGTTATCGATTTTTGAATAGCAGTTTACAAATCCTAAACAACCTAAACAAAATTGGTCCCAGAATCTAGCTTTATATAGATTTTTCCAAATGTTTTTTGTAACCTAGATCCAGTAATGCCCAGTGGAATCACAACTTTAAAACTGGAATAGAAATCTATTTGCTATTTGTGTTTTTTAACACACATACAGGGATACTGGAGGGTGTTCCACACCCCGCAGACCCCCCGGTTGTAAAAACTGAAAACTTGCATATATGTACATGTTCTGTGTGATTGCTTTATTTTTGCTGAAATAAATAGCAAAAATAAATGAAAAAATTAAGCAGAAAAAAGGAAAATTCGATCATCTTTAATGATTTTTTTACAATTTCGGGGGACAGATCTACTCCCAAATCAACTTTCTTGCTATAAATATTAACTTTTTACCTTTCGAGTTTATCAGAAAAAATGTAAAGGCTAAAATAATTGTTAAAAAAAATAATAAAATAGATAGGGGGGAAGCATCCTCCCATAGCGGTGGATGATGGAGGAAAACGAAGGTCATATTCGAATTCAGGAGGTTAATTTACATAAGAATCAGGAGGAATGGTATCAGGACTCGAAAAAAAAATTTTATTTGCAGACCTGTGTTATCATTATGGGACGTTTGTTAATTACGTGAGCGTTTATGGGAGGAGGAGATCAAGGAGTCTCGGTAAAAATCATGTAATTAAAAAAAACTAATTTTACGATATCTCACTAAGGGCAGAGGGGGTCGAAAAATCGCCTCACGTTATTAATGGCCGCCCCCTGCTTATTTAACTTTACCAATTAAATCAAACAAAATATGAATTAAATCACAATTCGTGATGACTTCTCGTTTAGCGCTTTCTTCTTTTTATTCAAAATTTAATATTTTATAGAAAATTAAATTAACAACGCTTAATTTTAGAGCCTTCTGAATTTTGGCGCTGGGTGCAGCCCTGAGTGATGTCATAGTTTAGTCTTGAGTACTGATGAATTGCATTAATTTGAAATTGCAACTAGAAATTCGTCCGGATTGCAGAGATAAAAAATATAAAATGTCCGAAGAGCCGGAATGTCCGGATTACTGGAGTGTCCAGAATAAAGTGTGTCCGGATAAGCGAGGCTGTACTGTATATTAAACAGTGACAAATTTCTTTTATTTACAGATTTCCTTAAGGTTCGTTAGGCTTTTGGTTAAAATTTTTTATGAGACAAGTATTTTACTATTTTACACCTTGTGATTTTCTCTAAGGGCCAATTCCACCAGACAAAAAAATCGAGTTTTAGACATACAAATTTAACATGTGTTTTCAAGGTAATTTAACAAGTGTTGTCTAAAACTCGATTTTTTTTTTGTCTGGCGGGATTGGCCTTTAGAGCCGATTCTTAAGCAAAACCATATTATACAGGGTGCTGAATGATTTAGCCGAACATAGAAAATTAACATGTTAAAACTTATTTATGCAAATTCCTGCTTCCTTAATTATTTTAGAGAAAAAGTGAAAGACACAAAAAAAAGCAGAAATATAAACTACGAATGATAAGAGCATTAGATTTTACTTAAAAAGTCAAAAAATGCTTTTGAAATTGTTAAAAGTTTTATTTATCATGCTGGCCATGTAAAGTTTCCAAGGCAATTATTTAAAAAAATATAAATTAAACAGAATTTATCATGGCCAATCCAATGAATAAAAATTTTAACCATTTTAAAAGCATTTTTTGACTTTTAAGGTAAAAACTAGATAAATCTAATGCTCCTAGTATCATTCGTAGTTTATATTTCTGGATTTGTTTTGTCTTTTTTTTTCGAAAATAATTAGGAAAGCAGGAATTTGTATAAATAAGTTTTTACATGTCAATTTCCTGTTTGGCCAACTCACTCAGCACCCTGTATAATAATTATGTTACTGTAAATGCCCGAAAACAGTTAAATCCTAAGATTTGCACGTTAAACCTAATCATAATCTAATGTGATAAATATACATACAAATGTATTACTAGGTATGTTACATGGTACAATTTCAAGAATGGGCGGGGGTGATTCTAGTAGATTTTTTCAAAATCTTTTTAAGTCAAGAGGTTTAGTCATGCAAAGTCATGCAAAATCACCTCTTTTACCGCGCCGAATTTACTTTTTCACTATAGTTGTTTAGTATTCTGGTTAAACAGGGTTTCTTGAGGTCACTAATTAATTAATACTAAAGAACTTGACAAAAAGTAAGTTCGGCGCGGCGTGGTAAATGGGGTGACTTTGCATGACTGAAATTCTTGACTTAAAAATTCACGAAAAGGTTTACGCAATAAACTTAATAAAAGCTTGCCGCAAGCATTTCAGCGACAAGATTAACAAGAAACCCTTGTCAAAAGCTTTACATAAGGTTTACATCGACAAGCTTGTCACGTAAAGGGAAAAACAAGATAAATCATAAAAAACAAAATGGCGTCTTTTTGCTTGTCGTGAGCTTGACACGAAAAGGTTTACACAATAAGCGTAAGAAACGCTTGCCGCAAGCATTTCAGCGACAAGATTAATAGAAACCCTTGTCAAAATTGGAATGGAAGATCCGTTGGAATAATCGGAATTCGTGGGATAAGGACTTCCTCTCCTTTGAATTTGCCCTTGATTATCGTCGCTTGAATAAGATTGTTCATCAGTTTCTTGACGGATAATCGCGTACCGTTGCACAATTTCGGATGATTCAGATTCCGCAACATGATTATAATCGATCCCACCTTCAGTTGTAAATTATGCGGCGGAGTTCCTGGCACATCAAGCGAGTTCAAAAATTCCGTCGGATAGTTGGTCGCTTCGTCTTCGTCAGTGACACTGTCAACGGATTTGTACGAACCTAGTTTTTCAGCGATTTGACTTTGAATCGTGAAATTCAAGCTATCGACGTCCTTATTCTTCGCTGCTAGTATTGCCCGTTCACTAACCCAATCAAGATTTCTGTAATTTTGTGCAATACCGGGAAAAACTTTGGTGATGAGTTCCTCCTTCGACGATGTGAACCCGCAAAAATTTTCCGGGAACGATATCAATCCAGTCGAAACATCTACAGGAAGTTGGCCATTGCCAAGCGCCAGCAGTTGTCTTGAGAATTCAGCAGCCGATGGGTCGTTCTGCTGCGTGACTCTCATGTTCGTGGTCAATTGCAACTTTTTGACATGCCGCCACAAAGACGACGATTTCAGGCATGCATTAAGTTCATCTGCAGCAGTAGATTTCGGGATGACGGGAAGCGTTTGACGAAAATCTCCTGAGAGCAATATCATAGCCCCACCAAATCGTCTTGAATCGCCTCGTAAATCCTTCATTGTTCGGTCAACTGCCTCCAAAGCTCGTTTATGTGCCATCGTGCATTCATCCCAAATGATGATTTTGCATTCTCGCATCAATTTCGCTGTCGCCGAATTCTTAGCTACTGTGCACGTTGGCATGTCAACCGCGAGAAGATTCATCGGCAGCTTCAAAGCGGAATGTGCAGTTCGACCGCCTTCCAATAATGTGGCAGCAATGCCCGAGGATGCAACAGCCAATGCAATTTGAGATCTTGACTGAATTGTTGCCAGAATCAACGAAATGACGAATGTCTTGCCAGTCCCACCGGGAGCATCGAGAAAGTAAATGCCTCCCGTTCCATCGTCAACAACCTTAATCAGCGAATCGTAAACGTTCTTCTGCTCGGTATTCAACAGCGGAACATTTGTTCGGACTATTTCGGCCAGTTCATTTCGATCATAATCTTGCTCCCGTTGCAATTCACGATTGAATGCATCGTGCATCGAACGATTTGGTGCTGGCATTCCCAATGTCGACAGCAGACTGCCGCACATGAGCACGCACATGTCTTCGATAAGAACTAAGACTTCGTTGCGCATCTCGTCGTTAATTTGAAGATCAAAATTTGAAGTTGTCGTACGAACTCTGTGCAAAATGTCGTCAGCCATTTCATTATTGTATTTGTCCCACAATGCGGTCGGGTCGACGGATGACATGTGGCTATGATGATTGCAAACAATGTACGGATTTGATTCGGTGGCGCAGAAACAGTTGCATCGGAGAGCGTTGAGTCCCAATGTGTATCGTTTTCAAGAAAATTCAAACGTTGGCAAGCCTCCCGAAAAGTGGCGCACAGCACACCATCCACAGTACGCAGGGAATCGAAGGATGTAGGGCCTCTAATGTTCACCAAAAGCAAGCGCAGATAGAAGCATTCGTCTTGTCGTGGATGAACTGTGTATATTCGTCCAAGGGCATCAGTCGAATAGACATCAGAGAAGCCAGCAACAGCATCACCTTTCTTTCGGCGTTGAAACTTCTTCGATGCAGCGTTCCAAGTATAATAGCGTGGCACTTCCGAATAGAGTAAAGTTCTTGCAAACGGATCGCTTTCGCATGTCGAAAAAAAACTTGTCAATGTTGTCGCTGGTGGTCGTTCTGCTCTTTGCTCTGCATTTGCGTCTGTAAAGTAGATACGCTGACCGTTCTCCAAGTGTACTGCCAAATGTACGACAGTAGGGTGACGTTCATGAATTGGAAATGAAAACAGCCGCCAAATTGCCTCGTTACAACTCACGTAGCGCCCAAGTTGAAATTTCTGTACCTCGTCGTTTGCATTCGGATTGGCAATGCCAAACACCGCCATGTCGCTCCCTTTGTTGACATATTTGCAAACGTATTTTATGGATTTGATGGAGTTGCAGTACTCCACATTGCAGTGGGTTGAGAACGTTTTCGACAAAAGCGGACAATATGGAACGATCCAGCGGTTATCGACGACGACATCGCTTCCTTTAACTTTTATCACTATTGATCTGCCGTTGTCATCGGGAGAACGACGCCGATACAATGGATATCCATCGATTCCACTTATCGTGTCAGTCACCAACGGACGGGGAAAACGCTTCGTGCAATTTCCGTTTTCCATGCAGGGTGAGTTTGGGTTGTGGACTCCGCAAGGGCCATGGACCATGTTTGTTGTCACAACGGAGTTAAGCTCCGGATCGGTTTCTGGATCTGGTATTTCGGCAGAAATGATTGAATCAATATGATCTGGTCGGATCTTGTCGAACATTCAAAGTAGAATGTGTGCATGTGGTAAACCACGCTTCTGCCATTCAACCGAGTACATCCAACAACGGAGTGCGCCAAAAATCTTCTGTTTAACGATGTAATCCATGAGTACTCTGATCTTTTGTTTAAACACTCGCGCAGTGATGTCATGTCGATCGCTGGATGTTTGTCCTGCCAGCAACAGGTTTGTAATTTCGGGCCTTTTGGGGTTGCAAGTGAACGTGATGAACAAATCCGGGCGTCCGTAATTCCGCACGTACGTCATCGCATCTTGAGCGTACTCGTCTGATCGTAACTTCGACTGATTGAAACGAATGAAATTGAGACGCTCCGTTTCGACTTTGACGTACATGTCCACACAGTACTGTTGAAACAACCGGCAATATCTCAACAGATGATTATCAACATCTTGCGGAATCATCAATCGATACGCATAAAAATTCATTGAGCTGACCTTCTTATTCGTTTCTTCTCCTGAAATATTAATTCGAACTTATATGAAAAAAAAGTGATGAGTTGTAAACAAACCTGTCGTTGGATCGACCATCTTTATATTCAAGTGATAGCCATCTTCTCCACGGCAAAACATCAATGGGTATTGAAGTGCATCATATGACCGATGAGTCTCGCACACCCGCTGCAGTTGTCCATTATCCCGACGCTTGAGAACAATATCGCGTGATTCTACATTCTCGCCAACAATCACAACTGCGACTTCATTGACAGTGGGAGCATTGAATTGTCTTGCATGGCCTCCAGCGGGTCTTTTGTCTGCTTTGATAATGATTTTGTGGTCGTCAGAATGCATTGTGTCCAATGCGGTTTTGAACAATGTAACCAATTTATTATGGTCATGCAGAAGATTTTGTAATTCTCCGATGATTTCACGTTTAGTCGCAGTAAAAATTGCACAACGCTGATCTAGTTCAATAGCCATATCACCAACGAAGTAGATCTGGAGGAACTTATGATCTTCGTTTGGAGGTGGTAACAAAGCGCCCGTTCGATGATGAATTTGGCCTTGAATGTAAAAGTTTAGAAGAAAATTAGAAGAATTGGTTATTTAGATAATAATGAGACGCCATTACCTTATAACTGAGATTGTAGCCGGGTTGATCAACAACTTCGGCTCCAAACGACGTCATTTGAAAGCATCCGTTATATTTTTGCGTATTCGCCAGGAAGTGTTTCGATTGGATGGAATTTCCATAGAGAAAGGAATACAATGGCTCTGGTGGACGAGTCAATACGGGCAATTTCACCTTGCCACCAGCGCAGCATAATCCGGGGGTTTCCGATTTGAACTTCAATGCATTGCAATGCTGGCATACGACAGACAATGAACCGATATCAACGCAGCGAAGATCTTTGTAGGCGATTGCGGAATTATATTCGAAAGCAGCGCGATTCAAGTCTACAGGTATAGGAACCTGTCTCCTTTGATTATTACGGGTATTCTGAGCACGTACTGCAAGACGTGTACGTTGTCCAAGGTTTGAACGTCGAATAGGAGGCATTAGTAAAGCAAAAACCTCTTAAAAAAAACAAAGTCCCGAAATCCAATTGGAAAACCTCACTTTTTACACGCAAAGTAATACTTACAATAACAATAACAATACGATCAATAACAAAACAGCCAATACAATAGAACACTTTTTTTATATACATTTATTTTCTTACAGACACATGGGTTTATCATTACCACTGGCGATAACTCTTCTAGGTACATAGATAGAGTAGCGCCATCTATCCGTTATAAAATAAATTTTATAACACTGAATGTGTTTGTGATAAAGTGTAAAAAAGCATTAAAATGTTTTCCAAAATTTGGGATTAATAGATTAAAGTATGCAATTTTTTTGACCGATGCTATATATATATGTTTGACTTTACTCCTCTCTCCCTCTCTGATACTATCTAAAAAAGTTATTTAACAAATTTATATGTTTGTATTATATGTTTTGGTTTGGAGGTGTGTGGGGGGGGGGCAATTCTTGCGGCAATCGTTTATGCGCCTTTCTAAAAAGCGAAAGAGCTGAAAAAAAAGCTTCGTGGGTTCGTGGAAAAGTTCCAACTATAAAAGTAGGTCCGTGGACCAAAACAATTGGAAACCACTTAAATAGATCGATTAAGAAAGAATTACAAATACAGGGTAGCTAAAAATTTTTATGGTAATTATCATTTAGATATCATTGGGGAGGTGTGTGAGGGGGGGCAATTCTTGCGGCAATCGTTAATGCGTCTTCCTAAAAAGCGAAAGAGCTGGAAAAAAAAGCTTCGTGGGTTCGTGGAAAAGTTCTAACTATAAAAGTAGGTCCGTGGACCAAAACAGTTGGAAACCACTTAAATAGATCGATTAAGAAAGAATTAAAAATACAGGGTAGCTAAAAATTTTTGTGGTAATTATTCTGTTGAGTGAGTATGTCCTGTGAAGTATGATCTTATGTATGATCCCGGCAGACTAATAAATTTGTTTGAAATTTGGTATATGAAAACACAACAATTACTCACTTTATATTTACAACTTTATTAAATAATAATATAAATATAATATAAATAAATAAAAAATTAGTTTAGAACTTCCAACTCCTCTTTCTCCGCCCCTTCGCCTTCCTCTTCTAATAGCATTTGGAAGGCACGCAGCGACGTTGACAAATCCTCCTGATCTTCTTTTTTTCTTTTTGCATAGTGAGCCGCCATTTCCACTTCCCTTTTTCGCTTTCGAATGCGCTGCGCCGAGACTGTTTTTTCGCAACCTTCAGATTAAGACGGCAATTGTCCTCGTTTAGTAGCTCTGCCAAACATTGTGCGGTGATATTGGCGTACTCTGATTTGACTTGCCAATCTTCATACTTGGCAAATGATATAGCCTTTGCTAAAGCATCTTGTATGACCTTTTGAAATTGTGACATAACTCTTATTTTATCTTCTAATTCGTTAAATAAAAAACTTACGGAATGGCCGCGGTCTAATTGGATAACCTCACTTTTTACAACGCAAAGTTATTCTTTGAGGCGATCAATGAACTTTTACAAAAAATTTTTATATACATTCTTACAGACACATGGGTTTATCTTTACCCCTGGCGATAACTCTGCTAGGTACATAGATAGAGTAGCGCCATCTATCCGTTATTAAATAAATTAGGTAGTGTTCACATCTACCTACCTTAATACATGTTCCCTAAGTTAATACCTGGTACCTAATACCTACCTACCTAATTTAACCCTAAGATAAACCCTTTGTTCTCGGTAATGTTAAATTTTTTTTTCGCGAATTTCGAACTTTTTTTTTCATAAAAACCTTGTCAGCGATATAGACAATAACTCTTCAAAAAATCAGCCAAATCGGCCGAGCCGTTCTCAATTGATGAGGTAACGACGATTTGCCCTCCATTTTTATATATATAGATAATAAAAACACAAATAATTAGAATCCAAAATTTAAAATTTATTTTTCTTCTCTCAGAGGCCTGTAAACGACAACCGTACAAAAAGCCATAAATAAGCTTATTCTGACAAGCAAATATAATATAAAACCTTGCACACGACAAGCTTACGTTTAACAAGGTTTCGACAAGCTTTCACATGATAAATTGCGACAAGCTAGCGTATACAAAGTTGCGACAAGCTTGCGTATACAAAGTTGCGTCAAGCAAGATCGCAACAAGCTTCTACATGATAAGGTTGCGACTAGCTTTCACATGACAAGGTTGCGATAAGCTTGCATATGACAAGGTTTACAAGCTTGTGAAAAGCCATTTTCCTTATCACGACAAGGTTGCGATAAGGTTAATATAAGCTTGTAGAGTGTCAACTAGTATTCCTTTAGCAAGCTTACACAACAACCTTAAAAAAAGCTTGCACATGACAAGGTTGCAACAACCTTGTAAATGACAAACCTATGAAAAGCCATTTGCCTTGTCACGACAAGGTTATGCTAAGGTTAATGCAAGTTTGTTGACCGTCAACTAGCACCCTTGTGATAAGCTTTTTGTAAGCTTACAGCTTGTCATCGACAAGGTTGCTGCAAGCTTATGAAAACCTTACATTGCTATCTGGGGCGTACTACTTAGTGCCTACTAAATTGCATTCTAACACACTTTAAGTGGAAAAAGATTTCCTAGGAAAATTACACCTCGGTGACTTTTTATTGTCTTCCGAGGATACGATCAAAAATAAAGTTCTTTCTTCGTCCGTAGCCTAGTCTATGATCTCATCTTTTTCTAATTCACCAGTTAAAAATAGAACATCAATTCAAATCAATTTTCGTGTTTTAAATATTAAAAGTTAGTAGAAATCGACAAAAGCGAAGTAAAAATAATATGATGCAAAATAAAAATATTGAATTTAACAGTAAGAAACCCAAATATAAAAATCTTATAAAATGATGTTGTAATATAATATGAAGATGACTGTATATAATCGAAACACATCTTAAGGGGTAATGACTAGAGCGCGGAATTATATGCACTTATTTTTGGAAAATAAGCGCTTATAATAAGCACTAAAAATTGAAAAAAAAGCTCATAAAAGCTTGAATAAGCAGTGAAAAATAGTAGGTACATAATTTATAGATTGTTAATTTTTATTTATCAAAATCAAAAAAATCTGTAGTCAAATACAGATAAGTAATGAGAAGAAGCATACAACGAACGACTAACTTTTGATTTCAATTTTTTAAGCAAACGTTTTTTAAATATTTTATTATTAGTTGGTGACAGTTTAACACAATTCATTTTAAGTCAGTAAAAAGGAAATATTTACAAAATATTTTAGTTTATGTTAAAACCATCAATGTCTTAAAAGTACATACTTTTTTTGTTTAACTCATAAGAAAACAACATCTATAAAATAATTAAATAGCTTTGTTTAAACGAAGTTATATAATATTTTTTATTTCATTTTGGAATCATAACCTTGTTTATTAGCATTCAAATGCGGGCGTAATATGGCTTTTTTAGCCCGAGGGCGTATAAAGTTGCTGAGCAATGACAACAATTGTAATACCTATCAAAACAAAATAGTGGAAATCTTTTTATTTATTATTTAAATTTCAAGGATACAAATTATTTATTAAATATCATTAATTCCCATCCACCCAACTTCCCAACTGATTCAACGTTCTTGTGTCACCACCGCACTCAGCCAATATGCAGATAGTTTTAGATATAGAACTGTCATACTTGAACTTCGACGCTTTCCTTAACCTTCACCATTTTCATAAGCTTTGAGTAGATGCACCAAAGAGAAGACGGCTTATAAAGCTTTGACTAAGAAAACCGAAAATTGTTAATAAATACAATTATTATTAATTAAGTATTATTAAAGAAAGTTGTTCTTATTTTTTTAATAGATTTGCTTTGTTTTTGGTGAATTTTGAAATTTCGTAAGATTCCCATAAAACTCGTTTCAAATATTTATCTTCTGTATGTAGAATTTTAATGTTGTTTTTGTCTATTTGATGATTTGTTAATTTTATATGTTTAGCAACTTGGGAATTTGAATATGTTGCTTCATGTTCTTTAATTCTTGTTTCCAGTCGTCTACCAGTTTCGCCAATGTAAATAGTATAATCACAGTCTTTGCATTTAATTTTGTAGACGCCGTTACAATCTAGGGTTTTTGTTTTCGGTTTAACGTTAGATAATAGATCACTTAAAATATACTTTGTTTTTTCGGCTAGGACAATGTTGTGTTGTTTACAGATTCTTTCCATTTTTAGGTTTATATTACCTTGATAGGTGACAGGTTTATAGATGTTTGTTGTATTACTTGTTTTTGGAAAATAACTGTATTCGGTCATTCGTTGTTTTTTTCTTAAGAGATTGTTGATGATGTTGGTTCGGTATCCATTGGCTGTAGCGAGTTGTTTGATTATATTAATCTTTAATTTTATTAATGTTGGATAATGGGATGTTGAGGTATCGGTCAATTAGAAAGTGGAAGGCAGATAATTTGTGTTTAAAACTGTGTCGTGACTGGTATGGTATTAAAGTATCGGTTAATGTTGGTTTTCTGTAAATGTTAAATTGAATTTGGTTATAGTTGATGGTTAGTTCTAGATCTAAAAAATTTATTTTGTGAATGCCAATTTCTATAGTGAATTTAATGTTGTTATAAATGTTGTTAATTTGTTTATGAAAGTCTGTCAATTCTTGCTCGTTTCCTGTCCATAAGCATAGTATGTCGTCAACATGTCTGTGCCTTGTTGACAAAATTTAAAGTAAGGAAGGAATTGAATTTTAGATTCAATCCAATCCATGAATATACCTGCTATTATTGGGGATATGGGTGACCCCATTGGACAACCGTCTTTCATTTGGTAAAATTGTTCGTTGTATTCGAAAAAGTTTTGTTCGGTGGTGATTGATATAAGTTTGTGTAATATGTCAATGTCATTAGGATCTAGCCAGGTTGTACGAAGAAATTCTTTAATCAACATGAGCGATTCTTGAATGGGAATGTTGGGATATAGGTTAATGACGTCAAAGGAGATGAGTTTGGAATTTTGTGGAACGTATATGTTTTTTAAATGTAGAACTAGCTCAGAAGAGTTTTTTTATCGATAATGGCGATTTATATTCGAGTTTTTGAATTATGATTTCGTTTAGTGATTTAGCTAAATTGTAAGAAGGAGTATTGTAGCTGGTAGTAATGGGTCTGATAGGTGTGTTTGTTTTGTGTAATTTTGGTTGTGCGTATAGTTTTGGGTGTTGTAGGGTTCATAGGTATGAGTTTTTGTGCTGTTATTTGTAGTTGATTTAATGACTAAGTAAATTATCAATTAATTTGACGTGGTAACCATTAGAAATCGCGATATATTTAATCCTATCTAATTCTTTTTTAAAATTTTCTTTACTGAGGGGTATTTTGGTTAAGCGATTCAGAAAAGCGCGAAAAGAAGCAATTTTATGTGAAAAGGGATGCTCAGATGTGCTGTGTATTACTGATCCCTCCTCTGTTTGCGAATTTATTACTTACAGTGTATTTTACATGTGCTAACTTCAAAACATTTTAGTTCTGAAAAGTGTTTAGTGCATTTTTTGGGTTTTCTAAAATATTGATATGATAAGGGAAAGCATTGTAATCCACTCAAAAATCAAAGATCGAAATTTTGGTATTAAAATGTTTCTTATCATGCCCTGATAAATTTTTGATGAATTTTAGTTGGATGTTCGTCTGTATGTATGTCTGTGTGTGGTTACGACATCATGAAAAGAAATAGTATCAATTGCCCAGGTCAAACCACGCAGCCAAATGTCAAAAAATTTGGCATAAATGTACATCATAGTTAAACTTAGAGGCCAGCTGAAAATTCGTTGAAAATTACGGAAATGATAAAGAAAATAAAAAAAGTTCAAGTGTCAATTACTTTTGGACCACCATTTGGTGTCGCATCTCTTTCTAACGCACGTATATCGAGTTAAACAGAATACGAGTCGCGTCGCAACTCGATTTCAAACATTTTCGGAGATTAATTCAAGTTTGACGTTTATTAAATTTTGACATGTTTTCAGGTTTTACGCCCCGTGTCCCGCGTAGCGCAATTTTTGAACCCCGCAGATGCAACCTGTCACTTCCTTGAGGTCTTCCACGTTGAACGGTATATTGCAAAAAGGTAGCGAACGAAAATTTACTCTCTAATTATGTGTGCAAAGAAGTAAATCTGCACTTTTAATATAACGGGATTTCAAATTTTTCTACTTTTCGACTTTTTGATGCGAACTTTAAATTCCTCGCGGTCTTTCTCGTCGAATGGTATCCGAAAAGAGGAGGTTGAACAATAATTTTTATACCCAAATTTAATGGGGAAAGTTATGCAATGTTTACATAGCAAATTTTTTTATTAAAAATATTTTGGTTAATAACTTTGAATTTGTATGTGTCACAGAATAGCGATCAGGGGAATAAAAATTTATTTCACATTAGAAGGACACTATTATGGCTGAAACTTACCTACTAATAAACAATAAAGTTTACAAACAAAAATTTATATCTGATTAAACACATCCGTTGCAGTTGGACACCTCTGTGCTTAATGTAGCTAGTGGTAATTATATTCCAATTTTTTAACTTTATTTGCATTTATTCCAATTATTAAGTAAAATTACATTGGAAACATTTAATTTATTTTTTATTAGAAAATTTTATACAGCGAATGGGATTGCAATACCTATGTCCATTTTGTTGCTTAAGGGGGTGTTCTAGTCTAGAATTATGAATTTTCGGACGGTTCTAGAAGCTCTGTACAAACGAAACAGAAAATATTTTCACTATCCATTCTTTTATCATTTGTTTATTGATATTTTAAGATATTTTAAGTGCACGATCTCTCAAGTTCTAAGGAACCCATTTATTTGAAATTTGTTGTGAATGTTCTTTATACATTCCTCTATCGCATGAATAACGCTCAGTTCAAAATTTTTAATTTTACTATTTTCAAAAAATTCGGAATTGTTAATTTAAGCATGCCAAAAACAAAATTTTTTTTCAAATTGCCACGATTTTGTGAAAACATTTTTGTTTTACTTTTTCGAGGTTCATGATATAGCGGCATCTATAAAGAACATTCACACCAAATTTCAAATAAATCGGTTTATTAGAACTTGAGATATCGTGCACGCCAGCACACCCCTTTTTTTTAACCTTCCACTTTGCCAGCTCACAACTTTGTGAATTTTGAGTTTTTATTTTTCGATTAATTTTTTATGTAATCTTAAAATATCAATAAACAAATGATAAAAAAATGGATAGTAAAAATATTTTTTGTTTTGGTTGAACAGAGCTTCAAAAACCTCATGCCTCTAGACTAGAATACCCCCTTAAGTGTTGCAGACTACAAACAATATCAATCAAAATGTAATTGTTTTTCAAAACTTTCAAAATTTTAATTCAAACTAAACTTACAAAGCAAGACCTAATAGAATCTAATTTTTTAATTAACATAATAGTTATACTTTCATATTAAAACCGCTAATTAAATAAAATTATATTAAATAATTATGACTTTTTGATATTAATTCTTGTTTGACCCCAATATTTAAGAACTAGGTACTTAAATTTGAGATATACTTAGAATACCGTTTGTTGTTCCCCCATTGGGAACCTTTAATGATAATTTCTTTAATTTTAATTTTCTTACCTATTCTAGCTAGTTTTGAAAATAATCGATATTAAATTTTTACATTGTTCTAGATTCATTGGGCTAGATTTAGTTTATTCATAGGTTATATTTGGGGAACGATTATCTTGATAAGTTGTCTTAAGAAAATGTTAGACTTAATAATTTACGTTAAAAGCTCAAGACCGTAGATCTTGTAAATTCTTGTAAAAACACAGTTACAATACCATAGATTTTCGGCAATAATCCTCAACGAATTATTTTTTATACAATAATTTTGGAAATTTTCTTACGTTCTCTATTCTTGTCATTTCTGAAATTTAACTTTTTTTTATTCAATAATCTTTGATGTATCTGGAAGTTTTCTGAAATTTGGTTTAAATCGGATAAAATATTGTTGTTGTTTTGCTGTAGGCGGTTACAAACTCAGAAATTATTAACGTGACTATCAATTTTACATCTAACAAATTTAGAGTATAACAAAGAACTCAAATCATCACAGATTTATATAATTATACACTTTTTGTTGGAAACATGACGGTAGATATTATCAATCGTATTCAATACCTACAAACATAATTATGTACTATAATATAATATAATATAAATAAATAATATTGGATTATTTTTTTCAAGTTTTATGTAGTACCTACACTACAGCAACTGTTTAGTTGCAATTTTTAATAATTTTAAACATAGAGCAGTAATTTTTTTTTTCAAGAGTCTGGAACACAGACCATTACACGTAAACTAGCATGCGTATATCCCTGGGAAATCTACTGAGACAGCTCTACACAAGGTGGTGGAGCGCGTCGAAAGATCACTGGGCCAAATAGAGTCCACCCTAGGAGCGTTTATTGACAGCGAAGGGGCTTTTGATAAAACCACCTTTGAAAGTATAAATGCAGCGCTAGGCCAATACGGTGTTCCCACAACCATTTCCAACTGGATCAGTTTTATACTGAAGTGGCGAGCCGTGGAGGTATGTGTCGGCGACATAAAGATCAAAGGCGTTGTAACCAGAGGCTGCCCTCAGGGAGGGGTACTCTCCCCACTGCTGTGGATTATGGTAGTGGACAGCCTCATACGACGCCTTAACAAAAAAGGGTTTTATACCATAGGATACGCAGATGATATGACCATACTGCTTACTGGCAAATTTGATAACATGATCTGCATGCTAATGATGACAGCTTTCAAAATACTGGAGGAATGGTGCATTGAGCACTCTCTGTCGGTCAACCCGACAAAGACGGAGCTTGTTCTGTTTACCAATAAAAGAAAGTTACCTGGCATGACAATGCCTAACTTAATGGGGACTCCTCTAAAACTGGCAGACGAAGTCAAGTATCTGGGAATAATACTTGACAAGAAGCTAAACTGGGGAAAACATTTGAAAACCAAAGTTAGCAGAGCAAGAATGGCTTTCTGGCAGTGCCGAAGGGCGATGGGACGGTCATGGGGCCTTTCCCCTAAGATCACCCTCTGGCTCTACACTGCGGTGGTCAGACCTATGCTCTGTTATGGTGCACTTGTCTGGTGGCCCAGAACCAAACAGGTAACAGCAGCATCCTCTCTACACCAGATTCAGAGACTAATCTGTCTGGCTGTAACGGGAGTAATGCGCACTGCACCCACTACAGCATTAGAGACCCTTCTCTGCCTCCCACCACTTGATCTTCATGTGCAGAAGATGGCGGTTAAGGCTGCGCTTAGGCTACGTAGCTGGGGGCTATGGAACCATAGGCGAGGAGCTGTGGGTCATATGCGGATTTTAGAGGACTACTCAATTAGAGTACCTCTGCTGCACCTTGAACCTTACAGAATCTCCCCTAAATATATATTTGACAGGAAATACAATATCCTGTTGAATCCAACAGAAACCTACGACTATGACATATGTCTATTTTCGGACGGTCCCAAAAACAATGTTGGCTCAGGAACAGGCATTTTCTCTGCTGAACTTGACCTAAACATAAGCATACCGCTGGGCAGGCACACATCAGTTTTCCAAACGGAACTTATGGGTATACTGCACTGCGCAAAAATAGTCCAAGATAAACTTATCTGCGACAAAAACATTCAGATATCTACAGATAGTAGATCGGCACTTGTGGCACTGAGGAGTCACAAGGTCACATCTGGTCTGTTGCTAGAATGCATTCAGACACTAAATGAGATATCTAACTCAAATGTCATTTCAGTTTCGTGGGTGAAAGGGCATCAAGGTAACGAGGGTAACGTAAAAGCGGACGAGCTGGCAAGAAACGGCTCCAACAGCCTTCCCTGCGGTCCGGAGCCGATGATTGTACCAGCTCTCAAAACTATCAATGCCCTCCTAAAACAACACATCCTAAAACTGCATTCTTGCAGATGGGCAAAAGAAACTGAATGCAGACAAGCAAGGGCAGCGATCAAAGCACCCTCTAGTAGGCATTCAAAATATTATTTGAAACTGTCCAGAGTCAATCTACGGACAATTGCAGGGATTTTAACTGGACACTGCAAACAAACATCTCAACACAATGGGACTTGTAGATAACCCAAGATGTCGGCGATGTAATACAGCAGACGAAACCGCGGAACATGTGCTCTGTCACTGTCCGTCGCTAGCGTCAATCAGAGGTGCCATGCTAGGGGACTTCTGGCCTAACATGGCCAGAATCAGCGACACTCCGCCTGCCAAGATACTCGAATTTATCCTGGCGACAGGGTGGCTTGAGGACTGACAGGACGGAGGGCCGCTGCATTCGGAGGCAGTACAATGGGCCCGATTTAGTGGCCTAAGTGCGTGTGGGGATACCTCCCTACCCTCCTACTTAAAATCCAGAATCCAGAATATAAATAAATAATATTGGATTATTTTTTTCAAGTTTTATGTAGTGCCTACACTACAGCAACTGTTTAGTTGCAATTTTTAATAATTTTAAACATAGAGCAGTAATTTTTTTTTTCAAGAGTCAAGGAAATGTGATGAGCACTTAGAAAATTATATTACTCCTGAGAACCATTTCTATCATCGAAGAAATTGTTGCGATAAGCAGGTGTATATATGTAGCTATCAAGTAAAGACGAGAATAGCAACGGCCAGTTAATTATTAACTTGGTAACAGTTAAGATGTTCTAATCTAGAACGTGGACACCAAATCCTAAGTGCTTGTTCACAATGTACGTAAGACATAAGACGTACATAAACATGAGATAAGCATAAAACGTAATGTTTACATAAGCCGCAAAAGTGTTCACAATGAACATAAGAAATTTATTCAACTGCGCATGCGTATAACAAAAAACGAAACTTTAAAATTTTACATTCAAACAATTGAAAATAAAATCTCAATCAAATTAATTATTTTGACATTAGTCAAATTATAAAGTTATGTCAGGTTATGTTAATGTCAATTTATTTTAACTACTAACCAAACACTACCAACTTCAAATCACAAATTTCACTAAAGGTAACATATGAATTACGTAAGAAATACATAAAATTGAGATCATTTCAATCTTATGTACGAACGTAATCCGAACATAAGAACTACGTAAACCTAAGAATTACGTAGGCACACTGTGAACACTTACGTTGATTTGCTACTAGTTCAACTTTACGTTTTATGTATGTCTTATGTTCATCTTATGTCTTACGTACATTGTGAACAAGCACTAAATATTCAAGGCAAGCTCGGCCACCCTACAATAATTGTCAAAAAACGTCAAAAGTAACGGAAAATTATTTTCAAATTTATACAAATCTGCAAATTATTTTCTATCTACAACAATTTTTACATATCAATACTTGAATAGAAACTACATCAACCAGCATCATTCAACGATCAATTTAAAAGCTACATTTCTACGAGTTTCTTAAATCATGACGAAAATTTTGTGAATACAACATTATTTTATGTTTAAACATATTAATAAATCAATTCCACTTTTAACCTTTCAATGCATGAATTTTTATTTTGTAAAATAAAATTTGGAAACTAGAGAGAAATAAGGAGTAGATTTTTCATTTGACGTTTATAGTTTTGTATGCACGCAGAAGGGAGCCACTTTGAAAATATATAATTTATATTGTACATAAGGTCATTGTTTATCGTTATCTATTTCAAAATTTTTGGTTTGTTGCATTTAAATAAGTTTTTCTTTAAAAAACGTTTGTCCGAGTTCTTGTGGATAACGCTGTATTTTTTAAATTTGATGAAAATTTTTAAAACATTTCTGATTGTCGTAAAAAACAAGGAAGTAAAAAATATACATATTATTTACCTTTAATACACAACGGGCATTATTATTTTACAAAATAACACAAAATATCAGAAATCACTATAGGTAACGTTCATCGCACGTTGATATTGTCATAAATAGGTTGTAATTTAATTATTTTTGTGTTTTCATGTTTTCATTAGGTGGCTACTCATTCATATTAGATACAGCATGCATTTGAACTATAAAATGTTTTCAAAACAAATTTATTTAAGCATAAATGCACGATGATTCATATATTCATCACCATTCACTGTAGGGTTAAAATTGTATTTAGCAATCTTTTGTAATTCAAAATACCTCAGTTAGAAATTGCAATTTTGGAAAAACAATTAAAAACATTGACGGGTAGAAGGAAAAATTTGTCAGAATTTATGTCCATAAGCCAATAGCCATATAACCTTGGCATTTTCTGCAGAAAAAGAACTTTTAAGCATGCAGGAGCGAAATTTTTAGATATCAAAGAATAAAATAATGAAAGTAATATTTTAAAATGCTCTACATGTAACCAGTTACGTCTCATAACTTTGTAATGCACTTTTTATAAAAATTTTACTAATTGTAAATTTCCAACTCAGTCAAGTTTTTCGCGTAGAGTAACTTGCGCATATTGTAAAAATGCAGGTCAACATATTCTATACTCGACTGTTGAAAATTAAAATTTAACGAAGAAAAAACAAAAAGTTAAACCAGTCACAGGGTTCTCTGAAGAATCTCAGAAGTCTCAAAATTAAAATTCCGACTCAATTCTAATTTATGATTATCTTAAATCTTTCAAATCAATTCTACAATTACAAAGGACCCCGCACAAAAGTATATGGAAATATGGGGTTTCCTGCTATCAACGCGAATTAATGTGCGATATAAAGTTTCCAGGTAATCCACAAGACTTTGTATTTTAAATTATTAATTAGCAGTTTAAATATATAATTTAATAATAATCAATTATTTAATTAAATAATAAATGGTACAACATAATCTAGATTTTTTAATAAAGTTTAATATTACGTTTAATGCTAAAATTCGAGGTTGTATAAAATAATTGTTTACTGTTAAATTATATATTTTAGTGGGGTATTTAGAGGGGGGCAAAGGAGCATTTGCCCCCCTCAAGGATGGCTGGGATTGTATCTGTGAAGCGCTCCTTGATACGGAGGGTTTAAAATTTTAATAACTTTTAATTATTTTTATTGCTTTGTTTAATATTTATTTATTTATTTGTTTAATATCTATTTATTCATTCATTCGGTTACCACTGACGCGCATGAACGGATTAACGAAATTCTAAAACTTTTTTTTTTTGATTACTGATATATTTATACTGCTAATTAAAAATTTAAAATATAGTCTTTTGGATTACGTAGAAATAAACTTTATATCACCCACAAATTCGCGTCGAAAGTAGGGAAACCCCATATAATCCATCTAAACATTTAACAAGCTGCCAAACGAAAACGGTGCATAGAAATTGTTTGTGCCCATGACAACTTTTGTTCAGAATGATATTAACTACAAAATATAAAAAAAAGCAGCCAATTAAACGAAACCCAATTTACTTTTGTGCGGGGTCCTTTCTTCTAATATTCCAAATTTATCTATAACTACAAATGTTAAATCGATTAAAAGCATTCTAGGTTTAGGCAGTTATTATAGACGATTTATCCCAAACTTTTCTGATATATCAAAACCTTGAACAAAATTATTGAAGAATTGCATCGAATTTTTATGGATAAGTCAACAACAAAATTCTTTAAAAAAAGGCTGTAGCCGGGTAAGCATGGGGAAATTGCCCTTACACCGATTTGGCTAATTTATGTTTAAAGGTTCCTCTCTAAGCCACATTACATTTTCCAAAATATTAGATCCTCATATTAGATCCTAAAGGAAGTATTGTTGCAAATTAAATGATATTGGAATATGTTATAAAGGTACTAAAGACTTATAAGTGGAAATTTTTAAATCGTTTATTATTATTTAAATTATCCAAAAAAATTATTTAGAATGATAAGTTTCAAGCTTTGCACGAATGTGTGGAGCGCGGAGATATAAAAGATCTAAAGACGAGAGTGTTTGTATTTTAATATCCTCCCGTTTAGTTGTGATTCTTGGTCATCCGTGTAAAGGAACAGTGTGCAAATGAATTTAAGGCAGTTTAAAATTTTATATTTAATTTTTTTTTTGTAAATAATATTGTAACATAAAACAACTAATTTTCATGTGTTTTATATGCGTTTTGGGATGAATGTTTTAGTTGATTCTATCTGTACGTTGTTCGTTATTTTTACAATCCATGTAGCAATTTTAATTTTTGACATTAATTTGGCATGATTAAACCCCTTAAAAAGGTTGAAATGCGTCCACAAGAATAAATAAATCATTAGAAGTACAAGTTGAGTGCATTTAATTTGATCTCACCTTATAAACAGAAATATACTATATTTATGTATTTATGTGATTTTCCATATTTTCAATGATATATCATCATGGAAATGTATTTATGTATACATAGTATAATTTCTCCTATTTAAGGCATAAATATACTATTAGTCGTTGATGTCCTAGGCGTAAAATCTATTAGGCGTAAAGACTTAGGCGTAAGTTCCTTAGGTGTAAAAGTTTTAGGAGTACATATTGTTAGGCGTAAAAAACCTTAGGCGTAAAACACTTTAGGTGTAAAGGCTTAGGCGTACTGACTTAGTCGTAAGTGTTTTAGGCGTAGTTTTAAAAATTATTAACTTTTAATACGCCATTTGGACGCTTCAAATTTAATCGTATGCCATTTGGTGTTAAGGTGGCATCTGAAATTTTTCATCGAAAAATGACTGAATGTTTTGGTGATTTACCTGGGGTACGCATTTATGTAGATGATCTACTGGTATTTGGTGAAAATAAAAAAATACATGACGATAACTTAAAAGCTGTTCTTGAACGTGCGAATCAACTTAACATTAAGTTTAATATTTCAAAATGTAATTTTGGGGCTAGTCAAGTCAAATATATGGGTCATATTTTTTCAAAACATGGTATGAGTGTGGACGAATCAAGAATTAAAGCCATATGTCAAATGCCATCTCCTACCGATAAAAAAAGTCTTCAGCGTTTTTTGGGAATGATAACTTATTTTGGCCATTTTATTCCAAATCTTTCTTCAGAAACTTTTCATTTAAGAGAACTCATAAAGAAAGAATCGCAATGGCAATGGGAATGCCATCATCAGAAAGCATTAAATAAATTAAAAAATCTTATTACACAAAGTCCAGTACTATCTCATTTCGATATTAACAAGCCAATAGTTATAACAGTAGATAGTTCTAAGAGTGCAGTTGGTGCAGCTTTGTTACAAAACGGAAGACCAGTTGCATATGCCTCTAAAACCCTTACAATTTGTCAGCAAGGATATGCACAGATTGAAAAAGAATTTTATGCAGTAGTTTTTGGATGCATCAGATTTCATAAATTCATTTATGGCCAGTCAATTACAGTGAAAACTGATCACTCTCCTTTAGTGACAATTTGTAAAAAGTCTTTGGCTACTGTACCGTGTAGATTGCAACGCATGCTTCTTCAATTACAGCCTTATGATATTCATGTAGTTTATAAGCCTGGAAAACAAATGTATGTTGCAGATACGTTGTCAAGAGCTCCTTTACCAGAAATAGAACATTGTCTAGATGAAGATGTAGCAATTCATGTTAATTTAATTACAAGTTCTTTAGCAGTTTCTCCTCAAACTCCTCAAAATACATACTAGTCACATGGGTATTGAACGAACTAAAAATTTAGTTCGAGGTGTTTTATATTGGCCGCGTATGTCAATGGAAATTAAACATATGATAGAAAATTGTAAAACTTGTCTAACATATAAGAGAAAAAATACTGATGAACCTTTAATGTCACATGAATTACCAACATTTGTAATGTAAATTTGATTTGCTAAATTAATTACCATTTATTTTCGTCCAGTAGCTAGCGCAGATTAATCTTTATGTAATTCAGTTCCAATCTTAAAATAAGTTCTAACATTTTAATTGTGAAAAATAATTATCCGACATCATAACAAATTTATTCACATTAGGTTTCCCTAGCTCTTAGTAGATTCCCGTATACCGCCCCCATGATAAGACCGTCACGCGCACTTTATTTGCATTCAAGAGCAGTGATAACCAGACCACGATCTAGATAGGACGTATTAGGGGAGTAGGAATTTTTCAAGATCTTTTGTTGGGAAAAATTTAAGTTTGTGAGTTATTTGTGAGCTGTGTTGATTTGGTATCAGCGGCTGTTTGCGTAATGCAAATTTTTACGACTCTTCCCCAACTATATCGAAAAGAAGCAATAGGAACCCGCTTCGAGGTATCTCCATACCGATTTGATGGAAAATTTCATTAACAACCCACCACCCAACTCGTTCTAAAACACTGAAGTAAGTTATCACTCACTTCAAATACCTTTGATGCATGTCGTTTGGTACAAAAGAAGACGATCCAAGACGATCCAAAGAAGAAGTTCCAGAGTAACCCGACACCGGAAGGTCCAGTAAGTTAACCCACGCAAATTTCTATTAACAACCACTTGTGTCGCTCTTTGTTCGTTATTTTATGTCATCATTTTCGAACTATTAACATTCCCGAAATTTTACCGACCTCCTTTCAACATTTTATCGTCATCAATTTTACATATTGGTCAAACCCAGTTTATCCCAAATTTAAAGATACAATTTATTTGTGTTCAGTTTAAGTAAAATTTTGAAATAACACAAGTTTTAATAAGTTGCTAAATTCCATTTTACATTCAAATACAGTTATTGCAGTCAAACACAATTTATAGTGTTTGAGACTTCCACAACACCATTTTATTTTATTACATTTTATTATTTTTAAATAACATTACTACTAACCCCGCTTAACAATTGAGATCAATTACCAGTGGCGTGCTCGTTGCTTGATTCAACCATTTAATTTGGCCCACCGTAATTGATACTTAAAAGTCATTTTGTGCATTTACGATTTTATTTATTGTTTGTATTTCTTTATGTTATTTTTAGTTTAAGGAAAACGCAACCCTGGAGTTGCGTATGTACAGGTTATAAACTTTTATCCCACTTATTCACGGATAAAATTTTTGGTTTATATGCGATAATTCACACTTTTTCTGTTTCGATCAAAAGCGTTCCAGAAGTCCAACATCTCTTCTATATACTAGGGTACAGCATTTAACAAAAATTATATTCTTGCAACAAATTTTTGGTTGTTTTTGTAAAACTAAAAGAAGAGTACAACAAATTTTATTAACTTTATTATCTTCAATAACCATATACAATAACAAAGACAGTACTTCCTAATCATCTGAATTTAAAAAATGTTTTTACATTATATTAATCTGTAATATTATAATTAAAGTTTTTTTAATATTTTTTCAAATTTCACTGACGCAAAAATGTTTTATAAAAAATTTACTAAAATACGACATACAATCCTTGAAATATGATTTGTAATTTTTCACTCTTTTTAAGTTTTTTCGTAGCTCATTATTAAATTATTAATTCAGAAATATGATGTAGTACACCACAGCTTTACACATAACAATTAAGTTTATCAAGATGACAGAAGCTATTTGTACGCACCAAATTTAAACATATCTATTTAATTTTTTTACTTAAAAAGCTGTGTTATCACTACGTACATTGTTATAAAATAGTAAGAAGATATAAGAAAATAGGGAAGAACAATTTATGTTACAATTTGTAAAAAAATTCTACATAATATTATGTTGTGTATTAATGTTGTCGTATAATAGCAGTTTAAAGTCCAATAAAATCGTCTGTGAAAATAATGTTGTGATGTATTATTTCAGTACTATTTCTTATTTAATTGTATGATAAGTGCAAAATTATAAAATAAAATTGCTACCTATATCTGAAAAACTACATTTTGTGACAGATCGTTTTTCCAGCCATCGCTTCAGTTGTTAACGTTTCTGTTTTTTTAATATTGAACCATACCAAGCACCACTCAATAGGAATATACATATTATCATCAATCCGGACATGTATGGCCAATTTGTATTCACCTGGTGGTAAATGTGGAGGAAATTTTTTTCCTCTAATACCCAGTTGTATAAATAGTGAAGTCCCTGAAAAGAAAACAACAAAAGTGTTTTAATATGCCTGAAATAAATATTTTATATAATTTAACTGTCATGAGCAATTTATATATGTATTTTTTAAAATTAGCCTGAAATTTATTGTTCCTTTTTTTATCATAAAAATCTTCATTCTTACTTGCTTTTTGACGAAAAAGTTAAAATTATTTTAAGTTTATTGAATTAAAAATTTTACCACTGGACAAGGACAACCTCTGAAATTGGACTTCAATATTGCAGTTCTTATTCCGAATGGATTCTTCTCTCCTAGCTTTAGATATTCGTCACATAAATCTAAAGTAACATTAGGAAATGGAAATGGACGATATTTTTTTTTCACTAAACGAAGTAGCATAAAGTTTAACTATAAAAAATAATATTATTAAAAATTTTAAAATTATATTATTACAAAAAAATAAAATTATTGAATAATTGAAAATATAATTTTTCTGAAAACAATATAAAATCTTAGCATAGTCAATCAAAAACTTAAAGTTTAACGTTTTATAAAAGCAATTGTTTTAAATTGCATTAAGATGGAATCGGTAGTAAAGTAAATTATAATTAATAAAAAATAAAAATTTAATAAAAAGATTTAATTTTAGTAGTAAAACTGATGTTATAAAATTTAATACTTAATTACATTCAATTATTTAAAAATAGCAAATTTTATTCGGATGAAATGTAATTACTTTTTGTGGCTCGTTAAGTACAACACAAAAATTTAAATATTTTTGCTGAATTAAGGAATGTAAGTTATTTGTAAGTTTTATCTAATAAGCAATTGGATATTTCTCTTGGGCTTTGGGTCAATTCTTCAAATTCATAGAAGAATAATTATTGTAGTTTATTGAATTGATCCAAAGCCCAAGAGTTTAAATTTTCGGTCACGATTTGACTATTTTTAAAACATCTTTTTTGAAGTGGTGCAACAATTTGACAAAAATTAAAAAGTAATTTTTCTACTGTAATCTTGCATTTAAACAAACTTATATGATATATTTTTCACTATTCCGGGAGTAAAGTGGTCATTTTACTCCCACATTTGCGGAAGTAAAGTACTACTTTTTTTTATCTAAAATTTTGCATATAGATTCCTACGACAAATTACTAGGCGTTGAGATAAACGGGGCGAAGCAAGAGGGGACATTTTTTTGATCGGTTTTTCGATATATAATGCCGTTTTCGAGTTATTGTAAATTGAAAATCTCAAATTTAGTTATTAACCAATTTACAGCGAAGTTGTGAAAAATAGTATACGGGGTGCCGAATAAGTTAGCCGAACATAGGTAATTTATTTATGCAAATTATTGTTTCACTAATTATTTTGGAGAAAAAATTGAAGACAAAAATAATGAAGAAATATAAAAAACGAATGATATTATTTAATGCTTATACGAATGAGCACTAGATTTCATCTAGCTTTCACTTAAAAAGTCAAAAAATGCTTTTGAAATTATTGTTAAAAGTATCATTTATTAGACTAGCAATGTAAGTTTCCAAAGTAAATATTTTTGAAAATAGAAATGAAATTGAATTTTTTATTATATTGGCTATTACGATAAATGAAAATTTTAATAATTTATTTCAAAACCATTTTTTGACTTGTTAAATAAAATTTAGATGAAACCTAATTAGATTGCTAATAAGAACATTTTAAAATGCATTTTAAATTTTAATTTTAAATTTTACTATTTAAAAAAAAATAAAATCTAAAAAAGAGGTTTTTTGGAAAAACTCGAGAACCGTTTAAGATAAAGAGCTGAAAATTTTGCTGAATTATTTTTATTTGATATCAAAATGATTCCCCAAATACGAATCGAAAAAGCCGCAAGGGCAGATATACCCTTTCACGGAACTTATAAAATGCATCTAGTTATTGGTGGTGGATATTTTGCTACTATAGTGCATTTCTTTAAAAATTGGAATGAATGAAAAGAAACGTCTGATACTCCCCACCGCGCGGGGAATCTTTTAAATAAAATGTACTATAGGCCATTTAGTTATCTGATTTGGTTACCACTCTTGAATTCTGAATAGTACTAATTACTCAAAAATATATATAAATTTGTTACATAAAATGTTAATTTCTGAGCATAATAATTAACAGTTATTGCTATTATTATTATTATGTTAATAAAACTTGGGTTAAAATAATTTTGAATAAATTTCTATGACTTACGTATACTCTGTCAGATCTATAATTATTATTGTCACTTTTGCAAAGAGTTTTCTCAACGTCGCGACGCCCCATATCATCAGAATTAACTTCTTCTGGTTCTAAAAAGTATTTAAACAGTCAGTGGTGCAAAAATTAGGTAAACTTTTAATTTATCATTGATTTTAAGAATTAAAACTGTTTTTAATAAACTTACCTTTATTCAAGGCCATATTTAATATTAATCTACTTCTTGAATTCATTTTAAAAATCCAAGAGAGGTAACAACGACTATTGTGTATCCGTGAATAACTAACACTCCTAGAATAGTAGATAAAAATATACTGAGTTACAAGTCGACCATATCTTTTGAATTAATATATTATTGCAGTGTTGCCAAGTCTCGGTGGAGACAACGTACAGTTCATGTAACGGAGGTAGGGACGCACAGCCCGTGAATACAAGAAAACGACACTAGCGCCAGTGATATATGCCCGAACTAACAGATTGTTTTGCGGATACTAGGGGGTCGTTGTCACCTCCGGGTCAAATTTTACTATTTAGCCGGTAACGCCATCTACAACATTATTTCGAAGAAAACAAGGCAAAACGTTGTCACCTCCGAATACGGAGGTGAAAGCGTTATGTATGAGGTGACAATGAATGTTGCGTATCCGTTTCTGAGGTGACAAGGTACCTTTTATACATATATAGATATATATACCTATATATAATAGAGTTGTTTTCTATATCCGTCCATATTCGATCATTACAACTAATATTTTTGTTTTTACAACGCCAAAATTTTTGTATTCAACTTAATTTTAAGATAAACTGCAATTTTCTAATTATATTGTTTAAAAACTTTTTTAAAGGTTTAAAAAAGGAACTATTGTTTTCGAATACATTTTAATGAAAAAACAGGTTTAACTTTTTAACATTAAAAATAAAAAAAAAATTATAATAGTTGAATATTTCTTTGCTTTGTAGCGCGACTAATTTAACCCTTCTAAAGGAAAGGTTAATAGTGGCAGCTACTGGGTAGCAGAGGGGCGAGGTCAGGGGTTGGAATAACTTGTCGAATTTCGTTGCTACACACTCCTTTGTTCCTTCTTTTTATCTGGTTTAATTGGGTGGGCACCAATTTGACCTCGTCGAATATGTATAACTGGACAGGGGGGGGGGGTATAATAAATAAATAAATAAAACATTCTGGTTAATTAACAAAAATTTATTGTACTAAAATAATGGAAAGGTATTTACAAACAGGAAAATAGAATTGTAATATTTTACAATACGATTTGACAGTTTATAATAATAATTATAAAATCCGGTTGGTATCCGGACGTTTGGTCCCCGGACGATTGGTCCCTGACGATTGGTCCCGGACGATTGGTCCCCGGGCGATTGGTTCCCGGATGATTGGTCCCCGGACGATTGATCCCCAGACAATTGGTCCAGAGTACGATTGATTGATTGATCCCCAAATCCCCGAACGTTTGGTCCCCGGAAGATTGGTCCTGCGGACGATTGATCCCTAGACTATTGATCCCCGGGCGATTCTAGAAATATGTCCTGGGGGTGAGGAGGGGGGAATAACAAATAATCAGATTATGAATGTTTTTATTATGATTATTATTCGATTAAAAATAAAATTTGTAACGATTTCCACTCTTAAATTTATTAAGTAACAATATTTAAAATAACAAAAAAAATTAGTTGTGTGACAAGTGCGCAATTGCACGAAGGTACGTCAATACATTCTTTCGTCCGTATCCGTCAACAGCATGTTTGACTCTGGCGACCAAGTTACGATATTTTTTGACACCCATTTCTTGAGTTCCAGAGGTTTCTTGCAGGAATGCTGCTTTTTGTTTCTGGCAGTCTTTCTCCAGCCCTTCGACCAACAACCACATTGTAGGATGACTGCACATAAGTATAGATTGAAGCTCGTGATGCCAGCCTTCGACGATATTTGTGGTTCGTGCAATTCCGTCACCAGCAGACTCGTACTGATTCCACATTTGGATTGAAAACGTCGCTGCACCATAAGTTTCATCTCTACCTCGTAATCGCCGACCTCTGATATAAGTATGTTCAAAGTAGGAGAGAAGCTCGTTTGCGTTCTGGCATTTCATCAACTAGCAAGTCAAATGATTCACCAACATCGTCAACTGGTACATGTGAGAGTGCCGATAAACATCGGCTCCGTTCATAAATTGAATATGTATACTGTATAACTGAAAATAGATGGATGGTACTATTTTGAAAGTGCCATCGGCCAACCAGATATCGGATCTGGCAAGGCCATCTAGAAGTATTCTATCACTCAATATGAGAATTCGATCATCTCCCGGTCCAGAATCGTATAGCAAGAATTCGGAAAATATTAACGGAAATTCAAAGCCGAGATCAGTTGGTGGCGGTGACAAGGTCTGCTGGTTATTGTCGGTTGACAATGCGACTTGACGATGACGACGGAGAACGTGGTGTAGAGAAGTTTTCTTCGGCAAGGCCATCAATACATCTTCGCCCAGATCAGCCATAACAGCAGCAGAAGACGAACTTGGTGTTGCTATAGTTTCTGACATTTTTATCTTCATATCATGAACGGCTTTCCGTGCACGTGCTGTAGCAATATTACCGCCGTGAGTGTGTTCCGGAGACTGATTTCCAATAATGACGTGATTTGCATTTGTGACCAATTTTGTTTTGCAGTGGAAAGTTTTATATTTACAACAACGCCATTGTGTTTCTCCTTCAGCGTTTTCTTGTTTTCTCTTAATATTCATAGTTGAGATGTACGAGTGTTTGTTTTCCACGTTTTGAAACACCAAAATTTGCTGTCGTCATCGAAGAATTAATTTTTAGGGAAATGCCTATCTAATCTATTCTATACAATACACTACTAAAAATTTGCTATTATAATTAACCAAATGTTGTTGGTAAAATATTTTGATATTAATTTTAACAATATTTTTGGTTAAAATTAATATTTCCATCTAGTGACTTAAAATTGATGGTACATTTTAACCAAAACACTTCCGAACTACTACATTTAGTGTTGATCCCATTTTGGTGATTTTGGTGAAAATTGTGAATATTCTTTGATTTGATTGAAATAATTGAAATATGTTAAACTTGCAAGTTGCAGCCAGTACTGGAAGTTTGAATATTCGAATATTAAATTCTTTTGGTGCGGAATGGAGAAATGCAGTTTGAGTACTTTGGAAATATAGTTGAAGATTTTAAATAAGAATCATTTAGTTTGGCATCGCTATTATTTAATTTGCATGCAAACTATGGAGATTTAAGTTTTAAATTTTAAATTGGTAATACTATCAATTGTGACCATTTATATCATCGATAGTAAGTTATTCAAGTATACTAAACGAATAAGTAAACTTGCAAAATAATTTTGAATATCGAATCATCCGCTGGACGAATCGTCCGGGGATCAATCGTCTGGGGATCAATCGTCCGCTGGATCAATCGTCCCTGGATCAATCGTCCGGAGATCAAACGTCCGGGACCAAATTCTTGGTAACGGGACAAAGAAGTCTTATGCGTAGACGTAGGTACGAGAGAGAGAAGTTGCTGAAATACAATGCCACTCGAGTGTAGCATGTAGCCTGGGCAGTTTTAAGATCATTTCTGAGATCATTTCTTTGTCGCACTCATTTAAAACCTTTATTCATGTCAGATAATTATTTAAAACCGTCACATTAGTCTGGCTTTGTGCACATATTTTCAATATTTAATTAATAAATCCCCTATACAAATTTTAGAGTGTCTACAGTATATTTTTGCGTATATTAATAAAACAAATTTGGGGCAGTCTGGTCATACTTCAAAACGTCTGGGATTTTATTTCTGAATTTTGTAAATGCTCAAGTAAAAAATCAAAATATTTCCAAGTTGCCTAAAGTATATTTTTTTGAATAAATTTTTTACAAATGTGATATGCTGCACAGTAGCAAAATTACCGCAAACACCCTTCCTGACTCTTAATTTCAGATTCACCAACATCGATATTATAGTACTGTTGTTTATAATTTCAAATTGCCTAAAATACGTTCCCCAAATTCGTCATCAACTAAAATGCCCACAGTGTATTACTAAAATTTTAAAATCAAATCTTCTTTTATAAAGGTTTCGATTACATAACTTTTCCTTACAGGGAGGATTTACAAAAAAATTATAAAAAAATCAATTTTTCAAATATTCATATAATAGTTATTTATGTATTAAGGGCGCAATCAATAGATTATAGCTCGGAAAGTTATTTTTTAAAGTGCCTGAGAGCTATAATCTGATTGCGCACGTGGTACATACAACGTTTTATTTCATTTTGGTTCTTGGGCCTTGAATAGTAAAAATTCAAGAATTAAGTAATTTGGAAAAAAAATGACATTTTTCTTGTACTATGAATTTTTGGTGTGCCATGGTTCCTATGCAGATTGTTGATATTGATCAATGCTCTATTGTTTTATTGCAAACAAATTAATTTTATTTTAATTTTATATTTGCAAATGGATAAAATCAAAGTTATTCAATAGAAATATTGGATAAATTTGAGGTTGCCCAGGGTACATTGATTCCAATAAAATCACAAGATTTGTACGAGAAGGAATATAAGAAGTTTTGTGAGTTGCGATGTGCAAAAAATGTCAACAAATGTCAAATGGTAAGAAAATGTTCAATCGCTTAATAATAATTGTATTTATTAACAATTTTCGTTTTTCTTAATTAAAGCTTTATAAACCGTCTTCTCTTTGGTGCATCTACTCAAAGCTTATGATAATAGTGAAGGTTAACGAAAGCGTTGAAGTTAAAGTATGACAATTCTATATCTAAAACTATCTGCAAATTTGCTGAGAGCGGTGGTGACACAAGAACGTTGAATCAGTTGGATGGATGGCAATTAATGGCATTTAATAAATAAAATAAAAACCGATTTTCAAATGTAAAAGTCTTCGGTAGTTTATACATTATTTAATTTTTATATTATATTGTAATGTAAATGCAAGTCACTTTAATTTTCAACATTTATAGGTTCGGTTAAAAAATAAATAATCAAATAGAACATTTTTTATTAAGACATGTCTTGTTAAGAACCATTTCACAGAATACTGAAATTGAACGTCAGAAAGTCAACAAAAATTCAAAAAGAAAATGATGTTTATAAGTAGCAAATAGGGTAATATGTATGTACATGTGGGTGGCTCAATTTCGATGCCTCTTATGGGGAAATCGGTAACTATAGGAGATATCGAAAAATGGATGACGCATCCTCGAAATCTTTTTTTGAGAAAAGTTTAATGGTTTAAACTCGAATTCGATATCTTTTTTCGTTTTCGAGTTATGGCTAAAAGTTGACTTTTTCGACTTTTCGTTAAACGTCGATATCTCGGTTATTTGTAAAGTTATAGAAAAAATATTTACACTTTCTTCAGACACTTCTTTAAGGACAATAAAATGGGCTAAAGAGATTTTAAATATCTAACTTAGTTTGCGAGTTATAATATAAAGTTATGTTTTTTTAAATAGAAACCATAGTTGGCTATGAAATATTTAAATAGAGATTTTTATCCTCTTTTCAGTTATATATAATATGTGGGGTCTATTATTTCAGTTTCGTCCCATTTATTAAAAAATGTTAAATAAAAACAAACTAAGATCGGAAAATTAAATGTTGGATTTATCTAAACAATGCATTATACATTTATATCATAATATTTCATAGTTTTCATAAGCCATTTGACACTCTTGTGAAATAATAGGTAATAGGTACTAAATATAAATAAAAATAAAAATAGGTATCGAAGTATTAGGTACTAAAAACACTCTTTAAAAACAACTGGAGACAGTTGTTTTAGATGTCAATAATGATTTTGTATAGTGTTTTGTTTTGAAAAAGTCAACCTTTAATTTTCCGATCTTCTTTTGTTTTTATTTAACATTTTGTAATATAACGGGATGAAAGTGAAATAATAGACCCCACATGTTACATATAATTGAAAATAGGATAAAAAACTCTATTTAAATATTTCATAGCCAACTATGGTTTCTATTTAAAAAAACAAAACTTTATATTATAACTTGAAAACTAGGTAAGATTTTTAAAATCTCTTTAGCCCATTTTATTGCCCTTAAAAAAGTGTCTGGAGAAAGTGTAAATATTTTTTCTATAACTTTACAAACAACCGAGATATCGACATTTAACGAAAAGTCCAAAAAGTGAACTTTTGGCCATAACTCGAAAACGAAAAAAGATATCGAATTCGGGTTTACACCATTAAATTTTTCTCAAAAAGAGAGATCGAGGATGCGCCATCCATTTTTCGATATCTCCTATAGTTACCGATTTCCCCATAAGAAGGATCGAAATTGAGCCACCCTGTACATATTTATGTAATTACATCTAAAATTTCACAGTAATTCTTTAAATGATATTTACATATTTTTCATTTAAAGCTACAAATATTTAAAATATCCCTTAAATAAATAATATACAAATTTAGCTAAATGAATTGCTTCGAGATTTAACATCAAGTTCGAGAAATGATTGTTTTAGATCACATAGACAAGTTTTCTACAACTTTTAAACATCGTGACACTTTTAAACTTTTTTTGCCTTTCCAAAGCCGAATTACTGAATTCTAAGAGATGGCCTTTAGTAATTCTTAATAATTAGTAAAGTATATTAACATGTTATTTAATGCTTCTTTTTTCTTTTCATTACTGCACCAAAACAATCCGCATCGAATATAAATATGTCGTCATCAACTGCAGCACGAACAGCTAATTTGTAATCACCTGATGGAGCATGTGGAGGTAATTTGTCTTGATCTAGTAACCAACTATCAATATAATACACTCCCTATAATCAAAGCATTATAACAGATTAATTTATTAATAGGTGTACAAATCAGTGGCGGTTGTCGGGGTAGGCAAGACACGTAGTGCTGGACCAAGCCAACAAGCTCCACAAAAACATAATTAATATTTTTTTAAACTCCGAAATTCTTCGGTCCATACGCGTACCTCACCACCAAAACTACACCACTGATAAATATACGTTAAAATTTAATAAACCTAATATATAAAACCTTTAATGCATGCAACCAGAACCTAACATTTTCAAGTTTTTGTTTTGAAACCTTAAGGATATTATCAGGGCCGGATTTAGCTAGTCTAGCGCCCCAGGCTACACAGAGAAAATTTTTTGGTGTTTTGAAGTAATTTTTACTATAATTGAAGTTCAAATCAGCCTCACACCAATTTTGAAGTAAATTTTACTAAATTTGATAAATAATGTACGATAACTGATGTAATATTTACTTCAAAATTATTGCGAGGATGTATACACAGAGAAAAAATTGAAGTAATTTTTACTAAATTTGATATAAAATTTACTCTAATTGATGTAATAAATACTTCAAAATTGTTGCGAGGATTGTTTTTTTTTGTGTAATAACTTCAGGCGCCTATCGTATTTACTCAGATTAACTACAATTTAGGTAGGTAGGTGACTACACTTCAAAAATTAAAATAAACGACAAATAAATAAATAACTTAATGTTAATATATTTTATGATTGTTGAACATAAACTAGGAAATTCCTGGCGACTTGTTCCTTTTATATTTTGACGCCGCAGGCGACCGCCTGTTGTGCCTACTGGTAAATCCGGCCCAGGATGTTATAAACGGTACAATCGGAGACAAAAGTAGATGTACTTTGAATTTCACGAATATTGGTCTTCTGCTTACCATAAGATCCGTTATAAATATCATAAATGATAAAACAAATTAACATAAAAATGCAAGTAGAAAAGTTTCATTTTATTTTAACAAAAATTTTTATCAGGTCTTTTTAAGTTTTAAATATTTTGTTATCTGTATCGGCTGTAGCTTATAATTATTGATTTCTCGAGAACGATGTATATATTAAACAGTGACAAATTTCTTTTATTTACAGATTTCCTTAAGGTTCGTTAAGCTTTTGGTTAAAATTTTTTATGAGACAAGTATTTTACTATTTTACACTTTGTGATTTTTTCTAAGGGCCAATTCCAACAGACAAAAAAATCGAGTTATAGACAAACAAATTTAACATGTGTTATCAAGGTAATTTAACAATATTCTTGTCTAAAATTCGATTTTTTTGTCTGGCGGGATTGGCCTTTAGAGCCCATTCTTAAACAAAACCATATTTTACAGGGTGCTGAATGATTTAGCCGAACATAGAAAATTAACATGTAAAAACTTATTTATGCAAATTCCTGCTTCCTTAATTATTTTAGAGAAAAAGAGAAAATCACAAAACCAAAGCAGAAATATACACTACGAATGATAAGAGCATTAGATTTCATCTAGATTTTACTTAAAAAGTCAAAAAATGCTTTTGAAATTGTTAAAAGTTTTATTTATCATGCTGGCCATGTAAGTTTCCAAGGCAATTATTTTTGGAAATAGAAATTAAATTGAATTTTTCGGATTCAATTCAAAATCATTTATTAAAGTGGCACTTTACCACATAGAAAAGTCACTTTACTATATAGTAATGTCACTGTCAATAAACAACCTACACAAGTACCTACTATGAAATATTTTGAATTAGCAATAACTCAAAAACGGCACTAGATATTGCACAAAATCCGAAAAAATAGTATAAACAAACCTTGTAAGTAAAGCATTTTTACTAAACTCATTAGCTTTTAAGTTACTCGCTCGCTGCGCTCGCTCGTACTCAAAGGCTAAATTCGTTTAGTAAAACTTTGCTTTACTAAACTTGTTGTTTAATATACTATTATCATGGCCAGTCCAATGAATAAAAATTTTAACCATTTCAAAAGCATTTTTTGACTTTTGAGGTAAAAACTAGATAAATCTAATGCTTTTAGTATCATTCGCAGTTTATATTTCTGGATTAGTTTTTACATGTCAATTTCCTGTTTGGCCAACTCATTCAGCACCCTGTATAATAATAATTATGTTACTGTAAATGCCCGAAAACAGTTAAATCCTAAGAATTGCACGTTAAACCTAATCATAATCTAATGTGATAAATATACAAACAAATGTATTACTAAGTATGTTACATGGTACAGTTTCAAGAATGGGCGGGGGTGATTCTAGTAGATTTTTTCAAAATCTTTTTAAGTCAAGAGGTTTAGTCAAGCAAAGTCACCTCTTTTACCGCGCCGAATTTACTTTTTCACTAGTTGTTTAGTATTCTGGTTAAACAGGGTTTCTTGAGGTCACTAATTAATTAATACTAAAGAACTTGACAAAAAGTAAGTTCGGTGCGGCGTGGTAAAAGGGATGACTTTACATGACTGAACTTCGTGACTTAAAAATTGTATATCTTCACTTTAAAAAATTGTAGAATGATTTAGAAAAATGGATTTTAAAGCTATGTAGTAGTACTATGAGATGCAATTGTGGAAAATTGAAACAAAAAAATGAGGTTCCCTAAAAAAATTACAAAAATGGTAAAAATAGCCATTTTTTGACAATTTAAGCTAAAACTTCTAAAAAAGGTGACGTTATGGAGCAATTTCAAAGTCATATTTGTTTTCAGCGCAAAAAAATCTACTAGAATCGCCTTCACCCATTCTTGAAACTGAAAAAAGTTCAATTTTGTAACACTGTGAAATCAGTAAGTACAATTTCGGTTTTTACCATGCCATGACCGTCAATATTGGTATTTAATATTATTATATTATATTTATTATAATAAATTATATAATATTATTATATGCATAATACACGTAGCCAATAACTAAATGGTAATAAATTTACGTCAGTCAAATTAACTACGCACTACCTATATTTTGTATTGTCTAATCTTACCGATGGAACAGGACAACCATTAAAATTTGACGCTTTTATTGCAACTTGTATTCCAAAAGGGTTTTTCTCTCCTAGTCTTTTAAATTCTTCGCATACATCTAAAGTAATATTTGCGGCTGGAATCTGACGATAAACGTTCTGCACCTTTTTGAATACAGTGAATGTAACCTAAAACAACAAGAAAAATTTTTTATTTCATTATCCCTCAAGTTAATCTACACCAATATGGAATTAATTACTAAATATTTAAACGTAAAAAACAATTTCAAAAGTTATGAAAAACTAGCTTTGTTGCTTTACAGGTTTGTTGGATTTGTTCTTACAATCTATTATTATTACATATTATTTTATATGATTAAATGAGTTTGTTTTACGAAGTTGAATTTATTTTTAAGATTATGTTCTTATCGAAGAAGTACATACATACATGATCTCCAAAATACTTTTATATAATTTAATAGTATATTAAACAACAAGTTTAGTAAAGCAAAGTTTTACTAAACGATTTAGCCTTTGAGTACGAGCGAGCGCAGCGAGCGAGTAACTTAAAAGCTAATGAGTTTAGTAAAAATGCTTTACTTACAAGGTTTGTTTATACTATTTTTTCGGATTTTGTGCAATATCTAGTGCCGTTTTTGAGTTATTGCTAATTCAAAATATTTCATAGTAGGTACTTGTGTAGGTTGTTTATTGACAGTGACATTACTATATAGTAAAGTGACTTTTCTATGTGGTAAAGTGCCACTTTAATAAATGATTTTGAATTGAATCCGAAAAAAAAAATAACTTGCAAAATTTAGAAAAACTTAAAAGAATTTTGTTAAAAATATTTGATTTGGTGTTTAATTTACTTATTTTAAAAAGACAAAAATTTGAATTAATGTTATGCAATTTATTATAATTTAAACTCTTAGGGCCGGTAATTCGGTTGTGGTTTAAACTACGATCAGAGTTTAAACTCAATATCTGACCAGTCAGGTAGCCATAAATGTAGTTTAAACCTTGAATTTAGTTTATCTAGCAACTGAAATACTGGACCATAATTAATTAATAAATAAATATACTCTTAATTATATGTACGAGTATATAAATATTTTAAAACGATAAACAAATTATTCTTACAAGTATATTTCTACGAACATGGCTTTTGAAATCTACCGTAAAATTAATTACTTTCACTTTCAGAGTATTGTTGTATGTGTACACTTTTAAATCTAAAAATGGAGCTGCAGTTTTATTAATTTTTATAAGTTCAATTCTATCGGGATAAACATCATAATCGTCCTGATGAAATTGCTAAAAATTTGAATTTTTAGAAACTTAACAAATTTTCATAAATAAACGTAAAGTTACCGAAACACAAAAATTTCTAATTAATAAAACTGTAAACACATGAAACCAAAATAATCTCATATTGGTTAGACAATACTGCATAAAGTTGCTTGTCAAGTAATGTTCCCAATGTTTGCTTCTATATAACTATAACAATTACTTCTCCCCCCTTCACATACATACAGTAAACAAACTTTTCAAGGAACCATCTGGTTGGATCCACTGAAAATTGCGCCGGGGAACTAATAAATTATTTTGTTTATTTTATTTTAAATTTCATGGAAATCAGAACTTTATAGAGATATCGACATGGGACATAATTAAATAATCCTACTTTTACTGACAAAGACGGGTGGCACTAAAGTACTACTTTACTACTAGTACTACTTAGTGCCTACTAAATTGCATTCTAACACACTTTAAGCGGAAAAAGGTTTCCTAGAAAACTTACACCTCGGTGACTTTTTATTGTCTTCCGAGGATACGATCAAAAATAAAGTTCTTTCTTCGTCCTTAGCCAAACTGATTATTCAACATTAAAAGTCACGCACATAGTCGTCTAGTCTATGATCTCATCTTTTTCTAATTCACCAGTTAAAAATAAAACAAAACCCAAATATAAAAATCTTATAAAATGATGTTGTAATATAATATGAAGATGACTGTATATAATCGAAACACATCTTAAGGGTTAAGGACTAGAGCGCGGAATTATATGCACTTATTTTTGGAAAATAAGCCCTTATAATAAGCACTAAAAATTGAAAAAAAAACTCAATAAAAGCTTGAATAAGCAGTGAAAAATAGTAAGTACATAATTTATAGATTGTTGATAATCATGCAGAATAGTACGAAAATAAGCAAAATATGCAAAATAAAAGTGATGTCAAACGTTTCAATTTCTTGTGAAACGCATTTATTTCATGTTCAATTAGAATTGCATGCATTTAATAACAAATATGCATAATGCTTGAAATCCGCGCTCTAGTAATGACCCCTTAGTAAAAATAGAAACATATTATGTACGAGTAAAGTACCTACAAATATCATATTACTTTTCCCTATACGTATACGTATGTATAAGGGAAAGTAATCGATTGATACGTGGTTCAAGTAGAGTAACTCGATATTAGTCATATCAATATTTTCGAAAACCCAAAAACTTCACTAAACACTTTTCAGAACTAAAATGTTTTGAAGTTAACACATGTAAAATACACTGGAAGTATAAATTCGCAAAAGTTTTCACCATACTATGGCATCATCAGGCGATGAATTAGAAAAAAAATTAAGAGAGAATCCTTTAAATATTGTTCGGGGTGGTGGTGGCAAGTACTTTGAAAAAAGAAGGGGATATTTGGCGATAAAATAAGCGCTCGAATAGGTTTAAATAAGGGGGGGGGTGATTATTTATTAAAAATGTTTAATAATGATGAATTGTTTAAATCTGATTGACTATTTAATAACAAAGGTGAAAATTTTAATTTATTGATCTCTAAAGCTTCTAAAAATTCCAATTTTTTACTTTTTGGTTCTACATGTAAAATTTCATATCTCCCTTGTTTATAGTTAGTATCTAATAAATGTTTCGCGAAAGTAGATTTTCCAACTTTAAGTCTGTGAGATCGCGAGTGTTCGTTAAATCTTTGACTTTGATTTGGCGTTATTAATAAATTTTCTAAGTTTATTATCTGTTCTAAAAGCGATATTAAAATTATGATGATTCAAATATTTTACAATTTTTTCTGACTTTTTTCCGAGAAACAACGTTAAATTTTGCGTTAGATTTATTAAAAGTATTGGGGTATATTGAATTGACTAGTTGTTTATGTTTGATTTGACTAAGTAAATTATCAATTAATTTGACGTGGTAACCATTAGAAATCGCGATATATTTAATCCTATCTAATTCTTTTTTTAAATTTTCTTTACTGAGGGGTATTTTGGTTAAGCGATTCAGAAAAGCGCGAAAAAAAGCAATTTTATGTGAAAAGAGATGCTCAAATGTGCTGTGTATTACCGATCCTGCCTCTGTTTGCGAATTTATACTTACAGTGTATTTTACATGTGTTAACTTCAAAACATTTTAGTTCTGAAAAGTGTTTAGTGCATTTTTTGGGTTTTCTAAAATATTGATATGATAAGAGCAAGTATTGTAATCCACTCAAAAATCGAAATTTTGGTATTAAAATGTTTCTTATCATGCCCTGATAAATTTTTGATGAATTTTAGTTGGATGTTCGTCTGTATGTATGTATGTATATGTGTCTGTGTGTGGTTAAAACATCATGAAAAGAAATAGTATCAATTGCCCATGTCAAACCACGCAGCGAAATGTCAAAAAATTTGGCATAAATGTACATCATAGTTAAACTTAGAGGCCAGCTGAAAATTCGTTGAAAATTACGGAAATGATAAAGAAAATAAAAAAGTTCAAGTGTCAATTACTTTTGGACCACCATTTGGTGTCGCATCTCTTTCTAACGCACGTATATCGAGTTAAACTGAATACGAGACTCGTTTTCAAACATTTTCGGAAATTAATTCAAGTTTGACGTTTATGAAATTTTGACATGTTTTCAGGTTTTACGCGCCGTGTCCCGCGTAGCGGGATTTTTGAGCCCCGCAGATGCGACCTGTCACTTCTTTGAGGTCTTTCATGTTGAACGGTATATTGCAAAAAGGTAGCGAATGAAAATTTACTCTCTAATTATGTGTGTTAAGATGTAAATCTGCACTTTTAATTTAACGGAATTTCAAATTTTTCAACTTTTCGACTTTTTGATGCGAACTTTAGCTTCCTCGCGGTTTTTCTCGTCGAATGGTACCCGAAAAGAGGAGGTTGAACAATAATTTTTATACCCAAATTTAATGGGGAAAGTTATGCAATGTTAACATAGCAAATTTTTTTATTAAAAATATTTTGGTTAATTACTTTGAATTTGTATGTGTCACAGAATAGCGATCAGGGGAATAAAAATTTAATTCATATTAGAAGGACACTATTATGGCTGAAACTTTACCTACTAATAAACAATAAAGTTTACAAACAAAAATTTATATCTGATTAAACACATCCGTTGCAGTTGGACACCTCTGTGCTTAATGTAGCTAGTTGTAAATTATATTCCAATTTTTTAACTTTATTTGTATTTATTCCAATTATTAAGTAAAATGACATTGGAAATCTTTAATTTATTTTTTATTAGAAAATTTTATACAGCGAATGGGATTGCAATACCGATGTCCATTTTTTTGCTTAAGGGGGTGTTCTAGTCTAGAATTATGAATTTTCGGATGGTTCTTGAAGCTCTGTACAAACGAAACAGAAAATATTTTTCTCTATCCATTTTTTTATCATTTGTTTATTGATATTTTATGATTACATAAAAAATTAACCGAAAAAAAACCTTCAAAATTCAAAATGTTATGGGCTGGCAAAGTGGGAGGTCCAAAAAAACTGGCGTGCACGATATCTCAAGTTCTAATGAACCGATTTATTTGAAATTTGTTGTGAATGTTGTTTATACATTCCTCTATCGCATGAACCACGCTCAGTTCAAAATTTTTAATGTTACTATTTTTAAAAAATTCGGAATTGTTAATTTAAGCATGCCAAAAACAAAATTTTTTTTCAAATTGCCGCCATTTTGTGAAAACATTTTTGTTTTACTTTTCCGAGGTTTATGATATAGCGGCATCTATAAAGAACATTCAAACCAAATTTCAAATAAATCGGTTCATTAGAACTTAAGATATCGTGCACGCCAGCACACCCCCTTTTTTAACCTCCCACTTTGCCAGCTCATAATTTTGAGTTTTTATTTTTCGATTAATTTTTTATGTAATCTTAAAATATTAATAAACAAATGATAAAAAAATGGATAGTAAAAATATTTTTTGTTTCGGTTGAACAGAGCTTCAAAAACCGCCCGAAATTCATGCCCCTAGAGTAGAATACCCCTTTAAGTGTTGCAGACTACAAACAATATCAATCAAAATGTAATTGTTTTTCAAAAATTTCAAAATTTTAATTCAAACTAAAAATACAAAACAAGTCCTAATAGAATCTAATTTTTTAATTAACATAATAGTTATACTTTCATATTAAAACTGCTAATTAAATAAAATTATATTAAATAATTATGACTTTTTGATATTAATTCTTGTTTGACTTTAATTTTCTTACCTATTCTAGCTAGTTTTGAAAATAATCGATATTAAATTTTGACATTGTTCTAGATTCATTGGGCTAGATTTAGTTTATTCATAGGTTATATTCGGAGAACGATTATCTTGATAAGTTGTCTTAAGAAACTGTTAGACTTAATAATTTACGTTAAAAGCTCAAGACCGTAGATCTTGTAAAATCTTGTAAAATCACAGTTCCAATACCATAGATTTTCGGCAATAATCCGCAACGAATTATTTTTTATACAATAATTTTTGAAATTTTCTTACGTTCTCTATTCTTGTCATTTCTGAAATTTAACTTTTTTTTATTCAATAATCTTTGATTTATCTGGAAGTTTTCTGAAATTTGGTTTAAATCTGATAAAATATTGTTGTTGTTTTATTGTAGGCGGTTACAAACTCAAAAATTATTAACGTGACTATCAATTTTACATCTAACAAATTTAGAGTATAACAAAGAACTCAAATCATCACAGATTTATATAATTATACACTTTTTGTTGGAAACATGACAGTAGATATTATCAATCGTATTCAATACCTACAAACATAATTATGTACTATAATATAATATAATAAAAATAAATAATATTGGATTATTTTTTTCAAGTTTTATGTAGTGCCTACACTACAGCAACTGTTTAGTTGCAATTTTTAATAATTTTAAACATAGAGCAGTAATTCTTTTTTTCAAGAGTCAAGGAAATGTGATGAACACTTAGAAAATTATATTACTCCTGAGAACCATTTCTATCATCGAAGAAATTGTTTCGATAAGCAGGTGTAAATAGCTATCAAGTAAAGACGAGAATAGCAACGGCCAGTTCATTAATAACTTGGTAACAGTTAAGATGTTCTAATCTAGAACAAGAAATGAATTATTACTACTTACAAAGATTTTTTACTTTAATTTCGTGGACACCAAATCCTGAAAATTCAAGGCAAGCTCGGCCACCCTACAATAATTGTCAAAAAACGTCAAAAGTAACGGAAAATTATTTTCAAATTTATACAAATCTGCAAATTATTTTCTTTCTACAACAATTTTTACATATCAATACTTGAATAAAAACTACATCAACCAGCATCATTCAACGACCAATTTAAAAGCTACATTTCTACGAGTTTCCTAAATCATGACGAAAATTTTGTGAATACAACATTATTTTATGTTTAAACATATTAATAAATCAATTCCACTTTTAACCTTTCAATGCATGATTTTTTATTTTGTAAAATAAAATTTGGAAACTATAGGGAGAAATAAGGAGTAGATTTTTCATTTGACGTTTATAGTTTTGTATGCACACAGAAGGGAGCCACTTTGAAAATATATAATTTATATTGTACATAAGGTCATTGTTTATCGTGATCTATTTCAAAATTTTTGGTTTGTTGCATTTAAATAAGTTCTTCTTTAAAAAACGTTTGTCCGAGTTCTTGTGGGTCACGCTGTATTTTTTAACTTTGATGAAAATTTTTAAAACATTTCTGATTGTCGTAAAAAAACAAGGAAGTAAAATATATACATATTATTTACCTTTAATACACAACAGGCATTATTATTTTACAAAATAACACAAAATATCAGAAATCACTATAGGTAACGTTCATCGCACGTTGATATTGTCATAAATAGGTTGTAATTTAATTATTTTTGTGTTTTCATGTTTTCATTAGGTGGCTACTGATTCATATTAGATTCATATTAGCATGCATTTGAACTATAAAATGTTTTCAAAACAAATTTATTTAAGCATAAATGCACGATGATTCATATATTCATCACCATTCACTGTAGGGTTAAAATTGTATTTAGCAATCTTTTGTAATTCAAAATACCTCAGTTAGAAATTGCTATTTTGGAAAAACAATTAAAAACATTGACGGGTATAAGGAAAAATTTGCCAGAATTTCTAATCACATGCCAATAAGCCAATAGCCATTTAACCTTGCCATTTTCTGCAGAAAAAGAACTTTTAAGCATGCAGGAGCGAAATTTTTAGATATCAAAGAATAAAATAATGAAAGTAATATTTTAAAATGCTCTACATGTAACAAGTTACGTCTCATAACTTTGTAATGCACTTTTTAGAAAAATTTTACTAATTGTAAATTAAACAAGGATAATGTTAACCTAATTAATTTTACTCAATGGAATCCAACTCAGGCAAGTTTTTCGCGAAGCTTAACTTGCGCATATTGTAAAAATGCAGGTCAACATACTCTATACTCGACTGTTGAAAATACAAATTTAACGAAGGAAAAACAAAAAGTTAAACGAGTCACAGGCTTCTCCGAAGAATCTCAGAAGTCTCAAAATTAAAATTCCGACTCAATTCTAATTTATTATTATCTTAAATTTTTCAAATCAATTTTACAATTACAAAGGACCCCGCACAAAAGTATATGGAAATTGGGTTTCGGTTAAATTGGCTGCTTTTTTTATATCTTGTAGTTCATATCATTCTGAACAAAAGTTGTCATGAGCACAAACAATTTCTATGCACCGCTTTCATTTGGCGGCTTGTTAAATGTTCAGATCAATTATATGGGGTTTCCTGCTATCAACGCGAATTAGTGTGCGATATAAAGTTTCTAGGCAATCCATAAGATTTTGTATTTTAAATTTTTAATTAGCAGTTTAAATATATAATTTAATAATAACCAATTATTTAATTAAATAATAAATGGTACAACATAATCTAGATTTTTTAATTTTTTTTAAGTTTAATATTACGTAATGCCAAAATTCGAGGTTGTATAAAATAATTGTTTACTGTTAAATTATATATTTTAGTGGGGTATTTAGAGGATGGCTGGGATTGTATCTCTGAAGCGCTCCTTGATACGGAGGTTTTAAAATTTTAATAACTTTTTATTATTTTTATTTATTTGTTTAATATTTATTTTTTTATTTGTTTAATATCTATTTATTCATTCATTCGGTTACCACTGACGCGCATGAATGGATTAACGAGATTCTGAAAAATATTTTTTTTTTTTTTGATTACTGATATATTTATACTGCTAATTAAAAATTTTAAATGTAAAGTCTTTTGGATTACGTAGCAATAAACTTTATATCACCCACAAATTCACGTCGAAAGTAGGGAAACCCCATATAATCCATCTAAACATTTAACAAGCCGCCAAATGAAAACGGTGCATAGAAATTGTTTGTGCCCATGACAACTTTTGCTCAGAATGATATTAACTACAAAATATAAAAAAAGCAGCCAATTTAACGGAAACCCAATTTACTTTTGTGCGGGGTCCTTTCTTCTAATATTCCAAATTTATCTATAACTACAAATGTTAAATCGATTAAAAACATTCTAGGTTTAGGCAGTTATTATAGATGATTTATCCCAAACTTTTCTGATATATCAAAACCTTGAACAAAATTATTGAAGAATTGCATCGAATTGTTATGGATAAGTCAACAACAAAATTCTTTAAAAAAGGCTATAGCCGGGTAAGCATGGGGAAATGTCCCTTACACCGATTTGGCTAATTTTTCTTTAGAGGTTCCTCTCTAAGCCACATTACATTTTCCAAAATATTAGATCCTAATATTAGATCCTAAAGGAAGTATTGTTGCAAATTGAATGATATTGGAATATGTTATAGAGGCACTAAAGACTTATAAGTGGAAATTTTTTGGTGATTTTATCTCTACATAAAATGTGGATAAAACGGAAAAAAATTTTCAAAAATTAAAAAAATTACATTTTGGCCGTACAACAATTACCAAATTTTTGCCAAATTTTCCTTATATATGTCCATTTAACATATATTAATTTTAAATTTTTACAAAGGGTATAACATATTCATATTTATAAAAGTTGTTGCCTAGATGCACCGGCCAGCATCGAGCGTAACGCGACATCAATTAATTACGAGAGGCGTTTAGGGGGAATCTCACGTGGGGTAGAGCGGGAGTCTCGGAAAATATCACGTAATTTTTTTTCATCTGCAAGAAACTGTAAAATTGCGAGAGAACTGGGTTGAATTAAGTAAAACAAACAATCTCACAAGAGATTAGAGGGGGGGTCGTTCTAATTCTCACGACATCTTACCAGAGGGGGAAGGCAAAACATCCCCTAATAATCATTTAATAAACAAATAGAAAACACCATTTAAATACTTATAATTTTATACCTAATCATTATCGCTATTGTCTTCAATAATAAGTATTAGTCACTGGAATGCTGTATTTTTAAATAAGTTCGTTAGGATTTCAGCAGGTCTTATTATTTTCAATCAATATCTTGCATAGCATAAATAATATATTATTGCTGTCAAATGAGAGCAACACCCAACAGTTCTCATTCCATTGGCATATTAGCAATAATATCTAGGGATTTCAGAAACACCATCATTAGTATGTGGAACATACTCCAAAACCAACGATATGATTTTTTCGAACAATGACGCGATGCAACTTTTAATATATTGGAATTGTCCCTAACAAAATGCATATCTATACTAGAGCCGTCTTCCATAAAGACCCTTTACACTATGCGATTTATTCTAGGATTTCTCGTAGGTACGTTTTTACTTAGGATCTAGAAATAGACACCTCCCTAATCATAGGAGTAGATTAAGATTTTGTCATGAGTTGCTTATGAGTTCAGATTCTAGCTTTACTTTGACTAATCATAAAATGTAAACGGTAACATATCTGCTTACGACAACTCGTACGAAAAATCCTAGGATAAATTGCATAGTGTAAAGGGCCCTTTAATCATTTCAGCCAAATAGGATATTAATTGACTGTATTGGTAAGTACTTGTAAAAAACATTTTTAACTCGGTTTCGGTCATTTCCGGGAAATCTAGTATATCTCTTGAAACCAGAGCTTGAAAGGGTAGAAAAAGATTACAGTCTGACAAAACCTTCATTACTGAAGTTCTTGACCGTATGACCTCAATAGGGACCGAGCGTATTTGCAACTAGCGCCAGTAGTGGTGATAATTTGCATAATTGGCGTGATCATTTCAAATAGTGATATTGCATATTAGATTTTGTTTATTAGTTTCACGTGTTTTTAACAATGGAAAACGGTAGTCGTATGAATTGCTGTGTTGTTGGGTGTTCAAATATTTATTTAAACACCAAAGGAGCTGTAAAATTTTATAGATTTCCCGCAAAACCACACGAAAAAGAGCGACGTGATCAATGGATAAACAGTGTTCGCAGAAAAAACAAGTAAGTATATTTCATATTTTCCACATTTACTGGTACAATTAGACATCCTAATTGTTTATTTTAGTGATGAAAGTTTATGGCAACCAGCAAAATGGACTCGAATTTGCCGTCAGCACTTCATTGGAAATGAAAAATCAAATCATCCACACAACTCATCATATTTTCCAACTATATTTCCCGAGGTCAGTTTTTATAACATTAATTTTTTATTAAAGCAAAAGTAACAGTAAAACTTTATATTAGGTACATAAAAAACGGCAAAACACCGATGTTCTAGAAAAAGCTGCAAAACAAAAATGTGCCAGGTTTGAACGAGCTATCAAACGAAAAGAAAATAAATTAGAATTCGTAGGACCTTGTGAAGCTAAAGAAGAAGTGAATATTGATTGTGTAGATGAATCTTCAAGAGATTTTTCTTGTCAAGTGAGTTTCTCTACCGACAACGATAACGAATCATTTCTGTGATTTCTGTGATTGGTATTATGCCTTTCATCTTTAAACTTTTGTTGTTTTTTAACAACCCTGTATTAGATTTAAAAAATATTACAGGTTATATTAGTTAAATTACCGATTTAAAGTGACTTAAGTAAATATTGAGTATAAATCGACCATAACAAACGTCACAATCTCACGATAATATTATGTTTTGTGGCTATGACCTTCACGCCAAAAATGTTCAAAGTGTCCGCCTTAGGCGCCACTTTACGGTATTCGCTCGGTCCCTATATTAATGAAAAACATAAAAAAACTACCCCTTCCTCTCTGGTAAGATGTCGTGAGAAATAGAACGATCCTCCCTCTAATCTCATGTGAGATTGTTTGTTTTACTTAATTTAACCCAGTTCTCTCGCAATTTTACAGTTTCTTGTAGATATAAAAAAATTACGTGATATTTTCCGAGACTCCTGCTCTTCCCCACGTGAGATTGGGTGAGATTCCCCCTAAACGCCTCTCGTAATTAATGGATGTCCCGTTACGCTCGATGCTGGCCGGTGCATCTAGGCAACAACTTATATAAATATGAATATGTTATATTCTTCGTAAAAATTTAAAATTAATATATGTTATATGGACATATATAAGGAATATTTGACAAAAATTTGGTGATTGTTGTACGGCCAAAATTTAATTTTTTTAATTTTTGAAAACTATTTTTCCGTTTTTTCTACATTTTATGTGGAGCTAAAATCACAAAAAAATTTCCACTTCTAAGTCTTTAGTACCTCTATAACATATTCTAATATCATTCAATTTGCAACAATACTTTTTCATTCTACGATTTTTTAAAGTAAAGATATACTATTTTTAAGTCAAGAGGTTGAGTCATGCTAATTCACCAGGTTTACAGTTCGAACTTACTTTTTCACAAGTTTTTTAGTATATTGTCTACAGAGAGGTTTTTGATGCCACTAATTAATTAATACTAAAGAACTTATCAAAAAGTAAGTTGGGCGCGGTATAAAACGGGTGAATTTGCATTACTTAAAAATGATATATCTTCACTTCAAAAGTCGTAAAATGATTTTGAAAAATGGATTTTAAAGCTAAGTACATAGTAGTTAGTAGCACTATTCGATGCACTTATGAAAAATTGAAACAAAAAAATGAAGTTACCTGAAAAAAATCATGAAAATGGTTAAAATATCCGTTTTTTGACCATTTAAGCGACAATTTTAAAAAGACCTGACGTGATGGAGCAATTTAAAAGTCAGATTCGTTTTTAGAGCAAAAAAATCAATTGGAATCACTCCTCCTATTCTTGAAGCTGTACCTTATAACACTGTGTTATTATCTAAACAGATCTTTTTCAGGAAGAATCAAATTAGCTCTCGCAAGTTCAGATACGATTACTGATATGGACAAGAAAAATACAAACGTGGATCTCCAAGGGGTCTAGGACTTTTCGTCGCGAGCGTTTCGTCGCGGCCGTTTCGCCGCAGCCGTTTCGACGCGCACCCGTTTTGACGCAAGCGTTTCGACGCAAGGATTATTAGACGCAAGACCCATTAGCCGCGGCTTTTTTCGTCGCAGAACCTATTAGCCGCGGCTCTTATCGTCGCAGAACCTATTCACCGCGACATTTTTCGACGCAAGACTTATTAGCCGCGAGAACTAATTTTAATCTAAATAGGTGTATTGAATAAGTCCGATAAGTTGGCATAATATTGACGGTGTTAGGACATTTTGCTCCCAGACATTTCACTACTAGGACATTTTGCTCCTAGGACATTTCGCTACCACTTTTACTTTCTTACTAAACTTACATAATTCATTCATTTTACGGCGGATCTGTGCTTTGCCGTAGTTGCGCCAACCAAAACTGACCCTACGCTACCCTGCGTTCCGCTCCGCTCCGCTCCGGACGCTCCGGACCGTTATGACTGGCGCTTACCTTATTAAAAACATGCCTGAAGCCAATCCACCTTGACTGGGAGGCTCCACTTCGACTGGGAAGCCCCACCTTGACTGGGTAGCCCGCAATATTGTATAAATTATTTATTTACATTTAGTTACAGCGTAGGAATGATCCGGTATCGAAATGTCCTAGTAGCGAAATATCCTAGTAGCTAAATTTCCGGGAGCAAAATGTCCGGGAGCGAAATGTCAGGTCACGCAGAAGCAGCTAATAAAAGAATACAGTGTGAACTGGGTATGCTCCATCCGACAATTTGGAAATTTATAGATGGGTTAAGAAAAGTCCAAAAAAGTCGTGATATTTATTATTAAAGTCTTATTGCTAGAAATTCTCCACTTCATAAATTAAAAAAGTACAGAGATGCTGATGAGAGAATTCAAAAAATTGTGCAAGATTTTCATAATAGAAATATTACTGATTATTTACGAGGACTTGCACATAACTTTGAAATGCACAATTAAAACCTTAATTTTTTAAAGGTTTTGTTTTTAGTTTGAAGTTTCTTAAGTTTTTATTTTTAAGTTTTTAAATAATAAATTTATTATTAACAAATCTAATATTAATTAATTTTGTCAAGTTGTTTTTAAAGTTCTAAATAATAAATTCCTATTTTTGCAATTTTTGGGGCCAATAGTCCTGCGTTGAAGTGATTTTGCGGCCAACAGTCCTGCGGCGAATTAATTTTGCGGCCATCAGTCCTGCGGCAAATTGTCCATGCGACCAATAAATTTTGCGTCAAAATAGTTTTGCGACGAACTGGCTGCGGCGAAACGGCTGCGGCAAAACGGCCGCGACGAAACGCTCGCGACGAACTGTCCCATTCCCATCTCCAAGAACCTTCAGAAAGCATTGACAAAATTATGAATCTTTAAGAGCCTTCTGAATATTGTCAACGTTATGTAGAATTAATTGCAAAATAAAAAACTAGATATTGGTTTATTGCATAAAGGCAATATACCTTATATTATCTCCAATAATTGAAGGAAGACGCAAACATTTCGTCGTATCAATAATTACATGTGGGTTTGACAGTATATTTCAAATATTAGCTATAGCTAGAAAAAACGAAAAGTTCTTTTAAGTGGTTAGTAATAATAGCAAATCAGAAAAATTTTCTTTTCTTAAGTGTTCTTGAGAAGGCTAAATATTTTATTAGAAGTTCAAAATCAACGCAGCTTCAAATATTGCAAACATGCATGATTATATTTTTTACCCCAATTGGAGCCTAACTGCTCTGTCAGTCATGTTAACGTTAACGTAATGTTAATAAATGCTCCAATCAAAAGCCCTGTTTCTGCTGATTTACCAATCCAAAGCTCCTGTTCCTAAACATTACGTTAACATTAACATGATTCTGACTGGGCACTAATGGAGAATTTTACATGCAACGAATGCCGAAAACCAAAAACTTTTAAGAAACGTTTTGTTTAACGGAATTTTTCAAGTATAAACCATACCAAAAGACTGAGATACAGCATTACCATGTCAATTTTTAAAAGGAGGCAAAAAATCAACCCAGAAAACTTTAGAAGGATTACCATTCTTATGCTGGACTACTATTAGTACTCCAAAATTGCAACAAATTATACACCAATTCATGTTCCAAAATTGAAAAATAGTCAGTGGATCATCATTACACCAAAAATTGCAGGTACTTACGAAAAAACAAGGTAAACGACAATGAAAGCTATAAAATATACAGGAGTTCAATAGTTGAAATTGAACCAATTTGTGAAGTGAAAATAGAAGACATAACGCATAAGAATTTAAAATTGGAATTCAAAAACTGTTTTCAAAGTGCTTTTAATTTTAGAACTATAAAGAACTGTATTAGATTAATAAAATATAAAAAATATTTATAATGACTTATCAAATCAAAAAAATGGATTTATTAAATGAAACTCTATTACATTTTCACAAATTAAATTAATATAAGTATTAATAACACAGTGTTAAAAAATTGAACTTCTGCCAGCTTCTTGAATAAGCGAAGGTGATTCTGATAGATTTTTTTGTGCTGAAAACGAATTTGACTTTGAAATTGCTCCGGTTTTTTGTCAGGTTTTTCTGAAATTGTAGCTTAAATAGTCAAAAAATGGCTATTTTAACCATTTTCATGATTTTTTTTCAGGGAACCTCAATTTTTTTTTCAATTTTCCACAAATGCATCGCGTAGTACTACTACTTCTACGATTTTTAAAGTGAAGATATACCATTTTTAAGTCAAGAGGTTTAGTCATGCAAAGTCACCAGTGTTAACGCGCTGAACTTACTTTATGACAAGTTCTTTAGTACTCTGCCTACACAGTACACAGATGTTCTTGAAGTCGCTAAATAATTAATACGAAAGAACTTGTCATAAAGTAAGTTCAGCGCGGTAAAACGGGTGACTTTGCCTGACATTATTTAGGCATGACTTTGCATGACTAAATCACTTGACTTAAAAATGGTATATTTTCACTTTAAAAAATTGTAGAACTATTTTGAAAAAAGGATTTTAAAGCTAAATAGTAGTACTACACGATGCACTTGTGGAAAATTGAAAAAAAATTGAGGTTCCCTGAAAAAAATCATGAAAATGGTTAAAATATAAATTTTTTGACTATTTAAGCCACAATTTCAGAAAAACCTGACGTGATGGAGCAATTTCAAAGTCAGATTCGTTTTCAGCACAAAAAAATCTATTAGAACCACCTTCATTCATTCAAGAAGCTGGCAGAAGTTCAATTTTGCAACACTGTGTAATCATTTATATATTGATTATTATTGTTTTAGCTTAAGTAGTTTTTAAATAATATTCTAATACTAAAACAAGAATTTTGAAATTCGCAACAGAGAAAGTTGAAACGAAAGATATTCCGTAAAAATATATTAATATTAATTTATCTTCAAATTCTGGAAACCCATAATGGTTCTCGTCTTGTGCCGGAGGAGTTACAATGTGTTTTTCACGTTTTTGTCCACGCATATCGTAATTGGTGCTTCACAAGCACGAAAGTGAAAAAGAAGAAATACATCTACTGACGCTCCTCGTTAAAATGCTTATTTATTCTGATTAAACTTTTATCCCACTTATTCACGGATAAAATTTTTGGTTTATATACGATAATTCACACTTTTTCTGTTTCGATCGAAAGCGTTCCACAAGTCCAACATCTCTTCTATACACTAGGGTACAGCATTTAACAAAAATTATATTCTTGCAACAAATTTTTTGGTGTTTTTGTAAAACTAAAAGAAGAGTACAACAAATTTTATTAACTTTATTATCTTCAATAACCATATACAATAACAAAGACAGTACTTCTTAATCATCTGAATTTAAAAAATGTTTTTACATTATATTAATCTGTAATATTATAATTAAAGTTTTTTAAATATATTTTCAAATTTCACTGACGCAAAAATGTTTTATAAAAAATTTACGAAAATACAACCTACAATCCTTGAAATATGATTTGTAATTTTTCACTCTTTTTGAATTTTTTCGTAGCTCATTATTAAATTATTAATTCAGAAATATGATGTAGTACACCACAGCTTTACACATAACAATTAAGTTTATCAAGGTGACAGAAGCTATTTGTACGCACAAAATTTAAACATATCTATTTAAGTTTTTTACTTAGAAAGCTGTGTTATCACCACGTACATAGTATGTACATCAGGATTGGAAATTAATTACTTAGAATAAGTTACCCCAAAAATTTTAAAAAAATTGTTATAAAATAGTGAGAAGATATAAGAAAATAGGGAAGAACTATTTATGTTACAATTTGTAAAAATATTCTACATAATATTATGTTGTGTATTAATGTTGTCGTATAATAGCAGTTAAAAGTCCAATAAAACCGTCTGTGAAAATAATGTTGTGTATTATTTAAGTACTATTTCTTATTTAATTGTATGATATCTGAAAAACTACATTTTGTGACAGATCGTTTTTCCAGCCATCGCTTCAGTTATTAACGTTTCTGTTTTTTTAATATTGAACCATACCAAGCACCACTCAACAGGAATATATTATCATCAATCCGGACATGAATGGCCAATTTGTATTCACCTGGTGGTAAATGTGGAGGAAATTTTTCTTCCTCTAATACCCAGTTGTATAAATAGTAATCTCCCTGAAAAGAAAACAACAAAAGTTCTTTAATATGCCTGAAATAAATATTTTATATAATTTAACTGACATGAGAAATTTATATATTTTTTAAAATTAGCATGAAATTTATTGTTCCTTTTTTTATCATAAAAATCTTCATTCTTACTTGCTTTTTGACGAAAAAGTTAAAATTATTTTAAGTTTATTGAATTAAAAATTTTACCACTGGACAAGGACAACCTCTGAAATTAGACTTCAATATTGCAGTTCTTATTCCAAATGGATTCTTCTCTCCTAGCTTTACATATTCGTCACATAAATCTAAAGTAACATTAGGAAATGGAAATGGACGATATTTTTTTTTCACTAAACGAAGTAGCATAAAGTTTAACTATAAAAAATAATATTATTAAAAATTTTAAAATTATATTATTACAAAAAAATAAAATTATTGAATAATTGAAAATATTATTTTTGTGAAAACAATATAAAATCTTAACATTGTCAATCAAAAACTTAAAGTTGAATGTTTCATAAAAGCAATTGTTTTAAATTGCAATAAGATGGAATCGGCACTAAAGTAAATTATTGTTGATAAAAAATAAAAATTTAATAAAAAGATTTAATTTTAGTAGTAAAACTGATGTTATAAAATTTAAAACTTAATTACTTTCAATTATTTAAAAATAGCAAATTTTATTCGGATGAAATGTAATTAGTTTTTGTGGCTCGTTAAGTACAACACAAAAATTTAAATATTTTTGCTGAATTAAGCAATGTAAGTTATTTGTGAGTTTTATCTAATAATCAATTGGATATTTCTCTTGGACATTGGGTCAATTCTTCAAGTTCATAGAAGAATAATTGTAGTTTATTGAATTGATCCAAAGCCCAAGAGTCTTTAAATTTTCGGTCACGATTTGACTATTTTTAAAACATCTTTACCAATATATTTTTATGAACTCCTGGAGTAAACGTTGCTGACAAATTAAGCGCTTTCATCCTTACAGTATCATTGTATTTAAAAACATCTGCTACTGGGTTAAGACATGCAGTTTTATTAACTCTGTGTATATCAATTCTGTCGTGATCAATTTCGTAATCATCCTGATGAAATTGCTGAAAATAAAATCATTGCTAAATAATTAATAAATTAATAAATAAATATATAAAATTCGTATTCGTTTATTAGCTGCACGGGTAGTGGTTCCACTCCCACTTTGTACTGAAGCTCTATTAGGCTTATTGTACTCCGTTTTCCATTAAGATGTTAAGGGGGTTTTATCGTCTAGACATTTTAAAAATTTGATTTTTTTTTGTTGCATTTTCTTATAATTTAGGGTTTTGAGAATGTGCCTAAACAATGTTAATTTAAAATTCGTAAAACTCCCATAGTTACAGAGGCTTATAGGCTGCGGTGCGTTGGAGCGCAGCAGGTAGTGATCCCATCGACCGTAGTACGTCAACCCCCTTAAGGAAAGTTATTAGTATTTCCGAGAGTATTTCGATCTACAGTTTGATGTTCACTAAAGAGCTAAGCTAAGAAATTCTGCCGAGTCAGGTGTCAATGTGAATTTTTACCCCTAGAAATTTTACCCCCTGGGGTAAAATTCCATTAGGGAAATTTTACCCCCCGTATAATATCCCTAACGAAATTTTACCCCCTTTAAAAATTCTTTAGGGGGTAAAATATCCCTAGTGAAATTTTATCAGCGGTAAAATATCCCTAGCAAAATTTTACCCCCGGTAAAATATCCCTAGATAAATTTTACTCCTGTAAAAATTCTTCAGGGGGTAAAAATTCCCTAGTGAAATTTCTAGTGAAAATAAGACAATAAATTACAAGTTTTATGGCGGAAAGAAAAACTGAAGTTGATAATTTTTCAGTAACTACCAATTGCTAATTAGAAAACAGTCGAATGAGAAGTGATACAGTATGGGCAACAGAAGTTGAGCTATTTATTGGATCAGATTTGTAGTCATACACTTCCACAAATAATAATAAATATTTCGGTTGGATACGTTTTCCCAGTACACTGTAATTATTAAACGAACCCGATTACCAGAAGCCAGCTTTGTATTTAAACCATAAAAATGGAAATCATTTTGAGGTCGTAGTTAAGGTAAACAACTAGCCAAAGATAAAGGACCACATGAAAAGACACAAAAAAGAAAGTTGATCTTCAATTGATATGAACAATTTAATTTGAACAATTTTTTTTTAGTTTAATAAAAACTATTATTCTTAATAGTCCACTTAATTTAAGTTTTCGCCTTAGTTTTTGATTCAGAATAATTTTTGACGTCGGTGAAATTTTATCTCCTTGATAAATATATCCTAGTAAAAATTTATCCCCCGAGGGTAAAATATTCCTAGTGAAATTTTACCCCGGAGTAAAATATGCATAGTGAAATTTTACCCCGGGGTAAAATATCACGGGGGTAAAAATTCACGGTTACACAGGGATTTGAACCCAGAATTTCCGCTCATAACTCAACTAGCGATCACATCAAGCCACCACTTGTGGGGGATCGTTTTGGTATCAAATAAAATTTTCAGCTCTTTATTTTAAACGGTTCTCGAGGTTTTCAAAAAAAACCTCTATTTTCGATTTTATTTTTTTTTAATAGTAAAATTCAAAATTAATAAATGGTGATTTTTTTCCTAATTCTTAGGAGTAAAAGACTTGAAAAAATACTTGGGTCATGATTCTTAAACAAAAATCCGATTTTTGGCCAAGGAAATAAAATTTAAATTTTGTCAGAAAATGTCTTTTATACTCTCGTATACTCATGAATTTTTTCGATTTTTTTTGAAGTAGTGCAACAATATGACAAAAATAGAAAAGTAATTTTTTTACTGTAATCTTGCATTTAAACAAACTTTTATGTTTTCTATTGTTAAAAAGTGTATAAATTTTTTTATTTTTACTGAAAATGCTTTCTCACTAGAGAAAAACATAGAGAAAACCATAGAAAATTAGAATAATTAAGAGTGTAAAAAATGATTAAAGAGGTTAAAAAATATCTTGTTTCCATGCTTTATTTTTCCGTATTATTGGAAATAATTTTTCAGTTCTAAAACAACAGAATCAAAAATTTCGATCAGAAAAATTATTATATTAAGTATATTATCGATACCGTTTAACAAAATTGTCATTAATTGTTGACATTAAATGTAACAAGTTAGATCTTAGAAATTGACTGCTTTGAGTTAGGTTAATCTTTTCAATACTTTGAAATTTTTTAAAACTATTTTAAAATTATATAATTTCTAATTGTCTTTATAAAATCACTTTGCAGTAAAACGATTAAAAATGGTTTCTAAGTAATGTAATTCTTAATTTTCGGTAAAAAAAATTATATTATTATAATTAAAACTTTTAAAATTATATTATAAAAAGAATGGTATATTATAAATCATGAATGCAAAGGTTTTTGCCTAAGGTGTTAGCCGAGTGCAAAATCGCAAATGGGATGAAAAGAACCTTAGTCCCGAGGTGTATACCGGGTGCTGAACGAGTTAGCCGAACATAGGAAATTAGGTGACCCGTCAAAATAACCCGGACAAAATAGCCCCGACGAATTATCCCCGACATAATAGCCTGAGACATAATAGCCCGTGCCAAAATAACCCCACGACAAAATATCCCCGACATAACAGCCTGAGACATAATAGCCCATGCCAAAATAGCTCTGCGACATAGTAGCCCCGACATAGTAGCCCTGCGACATAATAGCCCATGCTAAAATAGCTCTGCGACATAGTAGCCCCGAGATAACAGCCTGAGACATAATAGCCCATGCCAAAATAGCTCTGCGACATAGTAGCCCCGACATAACAGCCTGAGACATAAGACTCTATTGATATCAGCTGGTCCTGAATACCATAAAAGAAAATTGCTCGCATTTCTCGATGTAAGTTTCAGCGGTTCGGGAATTTCGATGTCTGCAATATTCAAAGGAGTTGGATACGATCGGTGAGTTTTCTTTCTTGCTCGTTCTACTGTTCTTTGGGATGCAGAATACGCAGGCTAATGAACAGATGCCTCCAGTGAAATCCCGCTTGTACACTGCTGAATTATTTGTCTCGACTTTTCTACAGTATCCAAAGCTCTTGTCTTAATACTTGCAACAGATTTCGCGGCTTCGTTTTCTGCTGGATTTGGGGCATGGTCGTCATGGAGTGTAACAACTAGTAAGTTACCATCTGTAGCCTTCACTCGTCCTCGGCAGTTAGATTTGACGCACCTCCAGGACACACTGCCATCGGTATTTTTTCTCGCTTTTCGATAGCGATATAACCTTCATACATTAGCAGCTCTCCACCCTTCTGTGATCGAATATTCTCCATTTTACCGCAGTGATATTTATTAACAATAGATATTTTCTAGTTTTTGCGTTGTTGTGTTTTTGGTTCTTAATGCTGTTGATTATATTTTTCTTATATATAGAATCAGACAACACATTACTACATTAGACAGAATACGTCGGACTCCCCCTACGGAACGATCCATAAGATATCCGATACCCCGCCTTTCCCAAACCCTTAGGGGACGTCCATTAATTACATGAGGCGGTTTTCGCAATTTTTCGACCCCCCCCCTCTGGTGAGATGTGTCCCCCCCTCTTCTAATCTCACGTGAGATTGTTTGTCTTACCTACTTAATTTAACCCAGTTCTCTCGCAATTTTACAGTTTATAATTTTACAGTTTTACAAATTACGTGATATTTTCCGAGACCCCCCTCGCGTGAGATTGGCTGAGATTCTGTTCGACCCCCCCTGCCCCAAACGCCTCACGTAATTAATGGAAAAAAATTACGTGATATTTTCCGAGACTCCCCTCCCCCCGCGTGAGATATTTCTGAGATTCTGATAATAATTAATAATAATAAATAATAATTAATTATTGGACTATTTAGTCGGAGCTATTTTGTCGGAGCTGTTTTATCACTGGGCTATTTTATCGGAGCTATTTTGTCATCGGGCTATTTGGTCGGAGCTGTTTTATCACTGGGCTATTTTGTCGAAGCTATTTTGTTATCGGGCTATTTGGTCGGAGCTGTTTTATCACTGAGCTATTTTGTCGGAGCTATTTTGCCATCGGGCTATTTTGCCGGAGCTGTTTTGACGGGGCTGTTGTGTCGGGGCTGTTTTGGCTGGGGCTATTTTGACGGGGTACCAGGAAATTAACATGTAAAAATTACGAATGATAAGAGCATTTTAAAATGCTCTTATTAGCAACCTAATTAGATTTCATCTAGATTTTACTTAAAAAGTCAAAAAATGGTTTTGAAATAAATTATTAAAATTTTCATTTATCGTAATAGTCAATGAAATAAAAAATTCAATTTCATTTCTATTTTCAAAAATATTTACTTTGGAAACTTACATGGCTAGTCTAATAAATGACACTTTTAACAATAATTTCAAAAGCATCTTTTGACTTTTTAAGTGAAAGCTAGATGAAATCTGATGCTCATTCGTATAAGCATTAAATAATATCATTCGTTGTTTATATTTCTTCATTATTTTTGTCTTCAATTTTTTCTTTAAAATAATTAGTGAAGCAATGATTTGCATAAATAAATTACCTATGTTCGGCTAACTCATTCGGCACCCCGTATACTATTTTGCACAACTTCGCTGTAAATTGGTTAATAGCTAAATTTGAGATTTTGAATTTACAATAACTCGAAAACGGCATTAGATATCGAAAAACCGATCAGAAAGGCGTTAAAAATAAGATTTACATTTTATTTCTTTTGCCAAAAATCGGATTTTCGTTTAAAAATCAGGACCCAAGTATTTTTTCATGTCTTTTACTCCTAAGAAAGAAAAAAATAAAATCTAAAAATGAGGTTTTTTGGAAAAACTCGAGAACCGTTTAAGATAAAGAGCTGAAAATTTGACTGAATTATTTTTATTTGATATCAGAATCAGAATCAGAATCAGAACAATATTTATTAACAAATTAACAATACAGATTAATTTTAAAACATACATAACATTTTAAAATTTTATTGAAGAGCGAGATGTTGAGAGACCCTGCCTAATGCGTAACTCTCTTTGACCTAGTGTTTATTGCCGAGACAATTTTAGGTAATGGATAAATAACCTTATTTGTCGTTATCGTTAAATACATAAGGTACCTAGTTTTGAAAATATTGCAGGAAAATTAATAAAACCTGCTTGTTTATTTTTTTTTTAATTTTTTTATTTTATATTAAATTTGGGTAAAAATTCTTACTAAACGGCTAATAAAACTATTTACAATATTTACACACAATAATTTGGAATGTACTTCGTCACAGTGGCGTTGCAGGTTAGGTATCGTTGTCGTCTTCGTTGTCATCAAAATCATTCCCCAAGTACGAATCGAAAAAGCCGCAAAGGCAGATTTCCCATATAAACCAGGCAATACCCCTTCACGGAACGTATAAAATGCATCTAGTTATTGGTGGTGGATATTTTGCTATTATAGTGCATTTCTTTCAAAAACGGAATGAATGAAAAGAAACGTCTGATACTCCCCCACCGCGTGGGGAATCTTTTAAATAAAATGTACTATAGGCCATTTAGTTATCTGATTTGGTTACCACTCTTGAATTCTGAATAGTACTAATTACTCAAAAATATATAAATTTGTTACATAAAATGTTAATTTTGAGTGAATTGTAAAAACAGATAAATATTAAAACTGCTCCAAAATGTTCAATGTTTTTGTTTATATAGGTACAAATTAAATAAATTGCATTTTTAATTCTATTTTAAATGACTTAATCTCTGCACAAGAAGACGAAATAATAGTATGTATTTTGGGACAACAGAATTTGATACCTACAAATTAACAAATTAAACAAATTAAAATTAAACAACTGATTTAACTGTTTGGTGTTTTCATATTTCAGTTTTGTAGACAATATTACAAGTAGTATTCAATTACAAAAATTAGTCAAAATCCCATTTTTTTTCTTCACGATTACTTCGTATGATAAAGTAAAAAGATATCATGGATAATAGTGGTTGTCTTGCCTGCTTTAAAATATAGGACAATTCAACTTTAAGGAAGGCTTCAGCTGGATGTTTTAGATATTTTAAAGTACTTTTAAATAGACACATTGGAACTTACATTTTACAACAGTAATTATTATTTAAAATTTAAATATATAAAAAAATATACAAACTCATGTTTCCAATTTTAGAGATACAATTAATAAATAATAATTGAAAATGGTAATGAAATTATGAATTTTTCATTAAATTTCCGTAAATTTGTGAATATGTAACCGTCTAATTAAATAATCTAATAAAACATTGTATGAAACCTTCAGTTTGCTATTGTTTCGTTTTACGCTATAATATAATTCATAATTCATTAGGGTAATTTACTTTATTAATTCTTCACACTATTAATTTTCATGATTAATACATCTCTTCGGCTCTAACTAAGTAATGAGTGCACCAAACATCTTTAACTTTCGTAAGCTTTTTATGCATTTATTAAAAACTTTAGCAAGTTTTAAAATTTTGTTGGGTTCTGAGCATTTTGCTGTAGAGCTTATGTTTCATTATTATAGAAATTATTTCAAAAATTTAGAAAATGCAAATACTTATTATATAATATTACAGTATTGTAAGCTATGCTATTAGTAAAATAATTAATTCTTTAAAAAAAAAAAACTTTTAGTAATTTGTTGCAATTCTGCACTAAGAAATGAAATATTTAAAACAATAATTTTAAAACTATTCAATTTATGACATACTACATTGAAATTAAATTTCCACATTGAACTAATTACAATTAATTATTTAAATAATTTTAGATAAATATCCGTATTTTCCACTCCACTAAATTTTTAAAAAATTACGTTACATTGTTTTTGAAATTCTCATAACTCCTCAAATAATTGACCAAATGGAACTTTTTTTAACAAATGATTCTTTTTAAACGTATTTTCTATAAAAAATACAGAAAAATTTTGAAAACGATATTACTATTTGATTTTCAAGTTTGAAAAATTAATCCTAATTTTCTTTAAAAAAATTTGTAAAAACTGTTAACCATTTAACAAATTTTAAGCCTAGTCTCATAATGGGCAAACGATGGGATCTATTATTTTTTCGAATTTTTAATTTTCATGTTTTTAGTTATCCGTGTTTACATAACATATATGTACATATTTTTCAAAAGCTCCAGACTATAAATTTATTTTAAATATTGTTCAACATAAATATTTAAAATCTTGACAATTAAAAATGTTTAGAGAAAATTCATCAGTACATACTGTATTGTTAAAAATTATAATTAATTTTTGAAATTTGAAAATCAAATAAGTAGTAATATCGTTTTCAACAATTTTTCGATATTTTTTATAGAAAGTACGTTTTAAAAGAAATATTTTCAAAAAAAAACGTGCTCTTTGGTAAATTATTCGCGGAGATATGAGCATTTCAAAAAAAAGTAACATGATTTTTTTTAAATTTATACTTATCTCTGAATTGCTTGATAAAAAAATTGAAAAAAGTTATGGAGTCTAGTATCAACTAGCACTAAGAGAAAAAAATTTTTCAAAAAGACCCAAGATTCAAAAGTAAAATGATGTCAAATTGTAATGTATTTTTTTTTTGTTCACAATATATATATGTATTGTATTGTGTATAATATATCCAAATTTCCAATCAATATTCAAGATTCCCAAATTTTTGTAAATTTTTCACTGAGCAAAATATTTAATTTTCTATAGTAACAATAATTACGATAATAAGAAAATTATTTCAAACTTATTTTTTCTTTTTTTAATTATTTGCAAAATTTATAAAATATGTTATAAAAAAACATTTTGAATTGTAACTTGTTTTTAATTTTTATTTCGTTGACATTCTGATATTTTTCGATTCTTCTTCTCATTTACATAAAATAAAATTTACATTACAAAAACATTCTATAAGTTCAGAAGTATTGAGTATATTAAAAATAATATTTAAAATTATATTAATATTATAAAAACTATCAAAAGCTTTGAAATTAATTTAATTTTTGAATTTAAAAGTTTTTTTTGAAATTTTGAAAATAATTTTAATATCCAAAAGAGAATACAGTTGTAATTCATAATTTATAAAATAATTTTGTCCATTGTGCATATATTGTGCAGGATTCAAAATAGCTGTTTTTTTTAATATTATAGGAATAATAATTTTTACATTAATTAATTAAAAGTTAATCTTACCGAAAGACAATAATTTTTTATTAACAAAATTATCATCAAAATATATAATATGTTGGATGAACTCATATTAAACACTCACTTGGGTACAGTATATACAATATTATTAACATAGATATCACAAAACGGTTATATTTATAACATCGAGTATAATTTTATATTGTAATCAATCGCTTCAATAATTCTATTTTCCTGGTAAATCTATATCTGATCACTGAAGAGATTTGTGTTGAAGGTACATCCGTTACCTATGTTTATTTCACAGAAAATTATTTTATAATTGAGACATTAACTTTTGCTCTGTGGTGGCACAGTCACGCATGCGGGACAACGTTACTTCAAGAACATTCTATGGCATTACTTGGCCATTGGAAATTAATTTCTAAATTCAGGAGCACAAGGATAATTCTCAGTTAACAACAGAAACCAATTGCTGAACTTTTTGTTAAAGTTTTTGTTGTTAGCAGGACGAATTCAGTATCCTTGAAATTTTTAATATAAAATAATAGTTTTTTTAAATAAAGGTTTTTTTAATAAATAAAAGGTTTTTAGAAATATGTTGTTAAAGAAAAGTTGTAAGAACTCTCAATTAACACAAATGAAATTAGTAAGATTTTGCAATATTTATTTTATTTACGGTAAATTAGACACACGTGACAATTTTAATAGTAATTTCAGCAAACCTATAAAGTGTACTTTATCTACCCTTGCTGTTAAAATACTACCTTATCTACTTTGGCAATTAAAGTTTTACTTGTTCTACTATTTTTTACTAGAAAAAGTAATATTTTAAGAAGTATAGAAGTAAAAATAAATCCTTTAGATTATTTGTGGTGATGGATAAGCTCTAGAAACAAATATTAAAATATTGTCGCTTTAAGAGTTGATTCTTATCTCTGGAGTTGTTTAACTTCGGTGACGAAACTTCAATTTTTTGTCCCCCGATTGGGAAATTCGTTTAATATCATTACATTGATTATACATTTTTACTTGTCTCTAGATGTGCAGTAATTATTTATTTGTATGTATATGTAATGGAAAAGCTTCAAAGCAACATATTTGTCACAAAAAATACAGGGCAAGATTGACCCCTCAATGTGAGATATGCAGAATGAATCTAAAAATAAGGCAGCTACTGGTAAAATTCCAACAATATGAAGAGAAACAAAGTAGTAAAGAAGCAAAGCAAAGAAACAACATAATTAGTGCCGTATTGGCAGATAACGAAGAGGCAACACAAAATATAATAAAATTCATAATGGCAAGTGAACTGCATCGACAAATAATATAAATTACCCTAAAAATTAAATAAAATATAAAATAAAATTTAAATTTTCGTAAAGACTTTGAAAAACGCTTGATTATTCATATTAATAAAACAAATATAAAAATACAACACAAATTAATTTAAAAAGGAATTTTTAAGTAAATTATGTGGAGTTTAGCATGATGTATTGTAAAATATCAATTTAAAAAAATCGATTTTAGATAAAAATAAATAAAGATTTAGGTAGCTACTAGTGATTGTTGAAAAATGTCAATAATAATTTCGTCATAATATTTTTGGGGGCCACATCCAAGCACGAACAAATATATGTCAAATTGCTTTTTTTATGCTAATCTTGCAAAGTTCAAAACTATTTTTTGTAGCTGTTAAAATTTAACGGAAGCAAAATGGCTTAGAATTCGCCATGCTATCTAATTTATACATTATTTAATGCAAAGATATAATAAAAGTCTTAAATCGTTGATACATTACAAGAGAAGTTTTTCTTTTTTTTTTCTTCAAGATGCTTTCCTGTCTTTAACCAACTTTTCAGTGTTTTCGCCATATAGACTTTAAAGGTTTTATGGCCGAACAAAATTGCAACAAAAATTTCATTTAATGGATAGTTGGCAACAAAATTTCAATAATACAACAATAAAAACAATTTCCGAAATGTCCAAAATGAAGACAAAAACTGCGAACTTGTTGATAAAATTTTCACAACAACCATTAGTTTTTTTGCACCTCAAGTTAATGGTGGAAATTCAAGAAAATAGAATGATTTTTTTTTTTTTTTTGGTATTTTCGGATATTTTTTTGTATCCGGATATAGATGTTAATTAACCTTTGATAGGACAGATTACAAAAAATACTATTTTTTGAAAAATACTTGTGATTGATAGTTGAATTGGTATAAATTACATAATACTCGTATAATTTTTCATAATTGGTTGAAATATCGACCAGTATTCTATAAATGGTGAAGCGAAAAACTAAGAACCGATTACGACCGATTTGGAAATACCAAAATTGGCTAAACTTTGAACTTTTCTCGACAAACGGGTAAACATATTAACTGTGAGCGGACCTTTTAAGTGTCAGCAAGTTAAAAGCGAAATAAGCATCACGAGAAAACGAAGAAAATGTTGTTACGTCGGCGTGGTGCAACGTTTCAATAAGAAATTACATAAAAAATAAAGTATTGTTGTCAAGCATTTTACTAGATTCTGCAAGCGAGGTGATTGTTTGAAGTACGTGGTACCTTTCCTTCTTTTTGTGGACTGTATATTTTCTTGCTAAAAAACTCAATTTATAACGTAATAAAAGTTAACTTGTTATTTCAATATTTTAATTAATTAATTTCATTGTTTTTTGTTTTACAATACTTGATTTTTATATTTTAAATAAATGCAACTTGATTACTAAAATTATAATAAACATGGCTAACTAAACATGCCGGGCGCCTTGAAAACACCCAGTTTTTCAAAAACTAAATTAAGATTAAACAACATTATTATTATTACTAAACTAAACTTCGAAATTGTCAATTATTATTCTACTGGTAAAACACATATTTGACTAATTGCCCGCGTCAATTCACCTCGATGCACTTTGATGTCCACTACGCGAATAATATTATCCTTTCCAGGATGCATGCGAATGATTCTTCCCAACTGCCACTGCATACTCGAGACATGTTCGTTTTTTATTAATACCAGTGCGCCAAGCTTGATTAAGTCGCACGCCTTGGATCTCCACTTTACCCGAGTCTGCAATTCCGCCAAATATTCTTTATTCCACCTTATCCAATAATGTTGCGCCATGGCCTTAACACGTTGCCATTGCCGTAAGCGGTTTTCTGGCACCCCCGTTAGAGAATTTTCTGGCAATGCTGTCAGAGTTCTCCCAATTAAAAAATGCGCCGGTGTTAAGGCTGATAGATCATCAGGATCTTCGGTTAAGGGACATAAGGGGCGGGAATTTAAAATACCCTCAATTCTTACTAATAATGTGCTGAAGTCTTCGAAACCAATTGGGGAATTTACAATTCGTTTTATATGATGTTTTACACTTTTTATACCCGCTTCCCAGATTCCACCAAATGTTGGAGACCGGGGAGGTATGAAATGCCAATTTATAAGCTCAATCGCTAAACTATTTTTAATTAAATTACAATTCTTATTAACAAATTCAAATAACTTGGAAATCTCTTTGTTGGCTCCAACAAAATTAGACCCATTATCGGAATAAATATTAACTGGTCTGCCCCGTCGAGCCGTAAATCGGTTTAACGCAGCCAAAAATGCTTCGGTGGTCAGTTCCGATACTAATTCTATATGGCACGCCTTTGTGCTCATACATACAAATAGGCAAATATATGCCTTTAATATTTTTGCACCGCGTGTCTTTCGGTCCTTTAGAGAAAATGGCCCGCCATAATCGATGCCAACATTTAAAAATGGGGAATAATTATTTAGTCTAGTCTTAGGCAAATCTCCCATTAAGTAAGTGGTTTCCGTAGGTTTTGCCTTGAAACAAATAACACATTTTCGTATCGCCTGTTTACAAACATTACGACCTCCGATTGGCCAGTAATTTTCTCTTATAGCGCACAACAACGCTTGCGACCCGCAATGTAACAACCGTTCATGTTCCGTTTTTAATATTAAAGAAGTTAAGATGTGACTTCTCGGTAAAATAATCGGGTATTTTTTGTCAAATGATATTTTTGCATTTCTTAATCGACCTCCCACTCGCAATACATTATTTTGTAAAAACGGATTGAGAGCTAAAATTGTGCTACGCTTATTAATTGCCTTTTCCATTTTTAAATTTTTTAATTCCTCCGCGAAACATTCTCCTTGCGCATGTCTAATAAGTGCATTGCGTGCTTCTATCAGTTCTTGGGTTTCTAAAGTTCCCCCTTGTCGTAAACCCTTGTTTTTCAACTTTGAATTAGAAATAAACCGTAATACGTACGCCACCACGCGTTGCATTTTATTTAATGATGAAATTCTACGTATAACATAAAATATTTCATTTTCAATTATTTGTGACACAATCACAATCAATTTCTGTTCCGGAATTTCTCCTTCATACTTGCAATTTCCAAGTGACCATTCAGACTTATCCCTTTCTAAAAATTTAGGTCCTTGCCACCACAACTTGTGTTCTCTTAACCCATTGGTCGAGACACCACGTGACAATAAATCAGCAGGGTTTTCTTCCGAGTGTATGTGCTTCCAATCTTCAATTTCTGTAAGCGTTTGTATTTCGCTTACTCGATTACTCACAAATGTTTTCCATCTATTTGGTGAACCTCGTATCCACGCCAGTGTGACCATCGAGTCCGACCAATAATATTTTTTGTCGAATGTTATTTCTAAAGCTCTTATTACCTTCTCACTTAAATTTGCTAACAGTACTGCTCCACATAGTTCTAAACGCGGAATACTCAATTTTTTCAGCGGCGCTACTCTAGATTTGGCGCACAATAAATTTGTGATAAATTTGTCTGCCGGTAAACAACATCGAACATAGCAACATGCGCCATATGCCCTCTCAGATGCGTCGCAAAAACCATGGAATTCTAATTTTATATATTCTGACAAAACAGTTTGCCTTGGAATTTTAAACTCCGTTATCTGCTGTAATACATTTTGAAATTCAAACCATTTCTTTGCCAAAACCTTTGGTATTTCATCATCCCATTCTAATTTCAATTGCCACAATTCCTGCATAATTAATTTTGCAACTATTATTATTGGACCCAATAGACCCAACGGATCAAAAACCTGACAAATGACAGATAATATTGTTCTTTTTGTTAACTTATTCATCTTAATAATTTTGTGATGAAAACCAATTTGATCTTTATTTGCGTCCCAATGTACTCCGAGTGTTTTTGTTTGCTCGTTCTCTCCAATCTGGAGAATACTAAGATCCAGGTCATTTATCACTTGGAATTGCTTCAATAGCTCTTTACTATTGCATAAAAATTTTCGTAATTCAAAACCTCCTTTCAGTAAAATTTTTACTAGACTGGATTGAATGTCAAGTAACTCCTTCTCTGAATTTGCACCCGTTAGAACATCATCCATGTAAAAATCATTTTTTATTATTTTGCACGTCACTGGAAATTCGCTTTCATTCTCTAAAGCTAATTGAAATAAACATCTAACGGCGAGATATGGTGACGATGCATTTCCATAAACCACCCGATTAATTTCATAAATTTTTATCTTTTCGTTGGGGTTCTTTCGCCATAATATGCGTTGATATTTTATTTGGTTAGGGTTAACTAGAATCTGTCTGTACATTTTCGATATATCTCCCGTCATTACATATTTATATTTTCGAAATCTGAGAAGTATCGAGAAAAGATCTTCTTGCAATGTTGGTCCTACATGCTGTACATCATTTAATGAAAGTCCGCTGCTGGTCTTTGCTGACGCATCAAACACTACACGACATTTGGTGGTTAGGCTTCCGCTTTTTATCACCGCATGGTGTGGTAGAAAATAGCCATCCCCAACTACCTTATTATCGAGATTTTCAATTGCTCGCATATGGTCTAAATTTTCGTACTCGTTCATAAATGCTAGATAATCTGCTCTTAATTCTGAGTTTTTAATTAATTTTTTTTCTAATATTTCAAATCGACATAGTGCCTGCTCATATGACCTTCCCAATTTATTCAACTCCAGTTTAAAAGGAATATCAACAATAAAATTTCCCCATGTATTTCTTTTCGTTGTATTTTTGAACACCGTTTCGCAATATTGTTCATCTATAGATAACGGTGGCCTGTTTAATCCCACTTCCTCGATATTCCAGAATTTTTCCAACTTATTTGCTAATGATCCATTGTTATCTACGGCCAAACAACTGACAGACGTTTTTGGATTAGATTTCAAATTTAAATCACCCGCAATTATCCAACCTAATTGAGTATTTTGCATAACCGGTAAGTTAGGCCCGAGTCGTTCTTGGCCAGTGCTCATGATTCCCCAAAAGATGTTAGAACCCAACAGAATATCGATTGGTCCCGAACTGTTAAATGTGGGATCCGCTAACTTAAAGTTATGTGGAATATTTAAATTTTCTTTATTAAATGAAATTGATGGTAATCTGTCCGTTATTTTTGGCAATATTAAACATTTTATATTATCTAAACTAAAATCGTCGTAGCAAGACGATATCGATACATAAACTTGCTCTTTAATGTTGGACAATGTTTGGCCAATACCTTTTATCAGATGGCTTATTTTTTCTGGTTTTAAATTTAATTGTTTACACATATTTTCTGAAATAATATGACTCTGGGAGCCACTATCTAAAAGTGCACGACACACGATCGTATTATTTCCGTTTTTTAATTTTATCATCGCTGTTGACAATAAAATTTGAGAATTATTAACTGCCGCCTTCAATGTTACAGTATTATCTTCGGTTTTTTCTAGATTTTGGATAACTGCTGAATGTACTATTTGAGGTTCTTTCTGTAATTCATTATTTCCCGTATTCGGTTTATCAATGTTACCTTCCAAATGTAATAAAACATTGTGTGGCTTGTGACACTTAAAACATTTCACTGCTTTGCATCTCCACGACATATGAAAAGGTCTTAAGCAATTTAGACACAACTTTAACCTTTTAACTTCCGCAATACGATTTTCATGATCTAATTTTAAAAACGATTCGCATTTGTAAATCACATGATTTTCTTTGCAGAGATAACAAGTTAACTTACTGTCTTTTTCATTATTAGTTGTTGCAAAACTGTTTGTAGCTTGCCTTTTATTCCAGTTATGACTAGTACTTGGCCGTTTGTTCTCGGTTAACGCTAACCTTTCCAGTACCGCGCATCTGGATTTCAAAAAATCGTTCAAGTCTTCCATGGTAGGTAAGTCCTCTCCGCATTTAAATGATTCCCAGTCCCTCCTGGTTATTGGATCGAATTTATTGCTTATTATAAAAATTATTAATCGATCCCACGACTCTGTTTTTTCACCTAAGTTATTGAGAGACCGCAAATGTTTACTTGTATTATCGTATAAATTTCTCAGTTCAATGTGAGATTCTTTCAACAACGTGGATTGTTCGCAAATGGCCCTAATATGATTATGAACTATTAAATTTTTGTTTTCGTACCTCTCTACTAGGCATTGCCATGCTACCGCGTAATTAGCAGATGAAATTTCAATGGATTTGATTATATCCTTTACTTTATCTGCCAAGGAAGTTTTCAAATAATAAAACCTTTCCATTTCGGTTAATGATTTATTGTTATTGACAAGAGCCCCAAACGTATCCCTAAATTCTAACCAGTTGCAATACTCTCCGTTAAATGTTGGCAACTGAATTGGGGGTAATTTTACTCTTGAACTACTATTATTATTATCAATAGTTTCATACAATTGACGAACCTGATTTGGTTCGACCATCGAAGCATCTTTGACAACCTCAAACTTGTCCTTTGAATATTCTTTTAGAATTGCTTTCATATTACTGACTACTTCAAAATATGATGCTTCAAACTCCTCTCGTTCATCGTCCTCGCAACGCGATTCTAATTCTTCAATTATCGTTTGCAAATCGTTAAATTGATCCCATAAGGGTTCAGTTTTGCTTAACCTGAGCTCCAAGTCGCTTATCAACGCGTTGTCTATTTCAGTTATATCAATTAACTCAATAAATTTTCTTATTCGCGTCAATTTGCTTTTCACACATCCCCGTTTAACCTTCAGTTGGTGCACATTACCTTCTACTTCAGATATTATTATTAAGAATAAAAAGGGTGAAATGACGAAATATTGGGACAATTGTTGGAAATTTAAAAAGAAACTTACTGAAAATTATGAAGTATGTCGCATTAATCTTTCCCCTGTGTACTTGTGATTACTTGGACGGCTCCAATTTAACGATCTTAATATATTGCCACTTGAAACTTAATTCTCTTAATTTTTGGTACTACTTCAATCTTCAATATCCTAACCATATAGGATCAATTTCTTGATTCTCAAATCCGGTTCGAAGGACCATTTTGTTTGAAGTACGTGGTACCTTTCCTTCTTTTTGTGGACTGTATATTTTCTTGCTAAAAAACTCAATTTATAACGTAATAAAAGTTAACTTGTTATTTCAATATTTTAATTAATTAATTTCATTGTTTTTTGTTTTACAATACTTGATTTTTATATTTTAAATAAATGCAACTTGATTACTAAAATTATAATAAACATGGCTAACTAAACAGTGATCTGTAAGATTTATAAACTAGAGGAGTACTTTATTTTGACCAATTTCAAAATTTTGAAATTAAATAACAAATTTTTTGGAATCACATTAAAATTAGCCCCCCCCCCCCTAAACTGAATCTTTCTTGGCGTGTCGCACACGTAAACAATTACAATTGCTTAAAGACGAAGGACGAAACTTTCCACTTGCAAGTCGGGTGGCAAAAAATAATGTTTATATGAATGATTTTTTAAGCAGTGAAAATACTGTAGGAAATAAAATACTGTAGCAGAGTTAAAAGACAAACTAAGTATAGTTGGGTTAATAGCAAAATGGGGTTTTTAATTACACAAATGGGTTTCAAATTATAGTAAAGTTTTGTGTGGACCTCCAAACGAAGACTGGGAATTATTACAGCCAAACATTTCTGATGAATACTTCTTAAAAACAATAGGTTTAAATTATGCGTCAGAGCAAGACTATTTTCAAGTAATTATTGCAAATATGGAAAAAAGTATGTATACCAAGCAAGATGCATTATCAAAAATAGCTAGTATATATTTTTTGCTCCAACAGTAGTTCTGTTCAAAATTATTGTGCAACAAATTTGGATGGAAAATATTAGGTGAGACAAAAAGTTACCAGAAACAATAATTTTCGAATTCAAAAATGTTTCTGCAAATCTAGAATTATTACATAATTTTAAAACTTGGCGATATTATTTCGTGGGTGACCTTTATTAATACAATGCAGCTTTGTTGCTTTTGTGATGTATCGAGGCATGCAATGGATGCAGTTGTATACTGTACCTTGAAACAATAACAACCAACAAAATAGAATTTTCGGATTATTTCAATTGAAAATTCATAAAATATTTGACCATGGTTGCTGATGGCAGTTGTTTTTGTAACGAAAATCCAATTATACATTTTCTTTTATAATTATATTCAACGAGTTTGTTACAGCATACGCCATTTCCCACAATCCATACTCCATTTCTTCCCATCTTGGACATCCAACCGTCCACTTTCCATGGTTTCACCTACACCTTGTGCCCACGTCCTTCAGGGTCGTCCTCATTTGTCTCTTTCTGCAGATTAATTTAAATTTAAAAAATTTAATTAAGGAATAATTTAAAAGAATAAAATCAATTTTAGAAATGTTATCACTGTCCCCTTATTTACTTCAAGTCTTCAAATATAACTTTAAAAATTGTATAGTGATAATAAAGCTATTATTTATAATATACACCAAAATACTTGAAAATATGCGCATATACTTAAGCACCGAATTACTCTAAAATATGCATGGATTCATGATATGATAAAAATAAAGAAAAATATGCATTGATATACTTTTTCTTCGAATTTTTATAGGTAAGTTTTTCAAATAAGTAAGTACTACCTAATATTTAACAGAACTAAACAAACGTTAAAATATTTTAAATTTTTAAATTTTAACAATAAAGCGAAGAAATACAATACGTAGAAAATTATTATTTAAAAAACAAAAAATATATTAATTACCACTTGACAGGTTAGGATTAAAAATATTTTAAACATAACAAATGTACCTTATATTACGTTTTAAAATAAAAATTTTTTAAATATATAATTAAAAAATTCGTAATGCGAAATAAGGCTCTATTTCACTGCCCTAGTAAAAGGTCCGTAATAATATGCATAATACCATCTTCGTAAGGGACAACCTTTACAGAAATATTGGAGCAGGCCAGCATAATCCTTTGACATACTGTAAGGCTACGTTATGTCTAAACTGTAAAACATCTTTTTCCACGTCTAATTTTGATTCGTAGTATCGATCTTTAAAACCATTTTCCCATAACCTAATTTCATCACATTCGTAGCTTTCTTCGTTATTTTTTTAGTTTCCTCAATTGCACAAAACCAACGTGACCTCTACTGATTCATTTTTGCTCGTGGTGCAACTCAATCAATGGCTAAGTACAATAGCTTACGCGACCTTACTATGGCAAATAATCGGTCTATACATTCAAATGTTGCTATAGTAGAATAGCAAAGGGGGTTCTAGATACAAAATGATAACAAAAGTCCAAAACTCCGAGCAACACACATGCGCTACCCGGTAAAGGTCACCCCGGGGTTAAAAAGCAAAGTAATAAATTATAATAGTGTGTCAGAAATGTGTAAAATTCATGGGGCTTAATAAAAATAAAGTAATAATTTATAAAAAGTCTGTTAATTACCCCACGCAAAAATGTGTAAAAGTCATGCAGTTTAATCAAATTAATTTGATTAATTAATTGATTCATGCGCGTCAGTGGTAAAACCCCTGACAAGTTCCAGAAATCTCGATGAACCTTCACAAACGAAATCCGAAAACTAAAAAACAAAGCAAAATAAAAAAAAATTTTAAGTTATTTAAATTTTAAAACCTCGTGGTAAACATAATTTTTATCAGGGAGGGCTTCAGAAACACAATCTGAGTCATCCTTGGAGGGGGGCAGTTGCCTTTGCAATTTACTTTAGATCGAGTTAAAAACGTAGACTAGAGTGTTCTCCCCGCCCCCTCTGTTTGATAAAAGTAAAGTTTCTCGTAGAGTTAGGTTAATATGGTAAAAGAAGGTGTGTTTTGAGTCAATTACTTTGGTTTGCTCTAAACCCATATAATTTTTTAAAATATTTTATTTAGTTCGATTTAATTTGGATGAATAAGTTAATTACTTCATTAAACAAACAAACAAACAGTTACCTCATTAAACAAACAAACAGTTACATAGTAAGTATCAGATTTCAGTATCACCCATGTTAAGACGTTAATTTAGTATTTATCATAATATCGAGGTTGACGCGAAAACCACGACAACGAGTTTTTGTTTTAATTTTTATAAATCTTTTCATGTATCAAAACTGAATAAATTGTGACATTTTTATCGAATCCAAATCATTTTAAATTTGTGCATCAAAACGCAAATCGCTAAACGGCAATTCATTCTTTTGCCGTATCAATATTTTACATGGTCCAACCTATGCATGGTCCTACTCCTCTACATGGTCCTTCGAACCGGATGAATCAACGGCTTCGCTTAAATCAGTAAGCATAGTTTATCTCCATAAGAAGACGCCTCTCCGGTCCTCACATATCACAAAATATTAATTGAACTCGTCCAACCGAAGTTGCCAGCACGAGATCAACGCAGTGAAGCCGGACATATACAAGCAAGTCTTTCTTTTCCCTTAAGTATCCTTTTTCTATCGACTATCTATCCGCTATTACTTTCCACTATTTGAACTAGCATCGTTTTGTCTTTTCGCATATTTTCATATCACATAACTAGCTTAAATAAAACAACACAATCAGTTCAATCGCTCGTTCAACAATTTATTTGATAATAATCAAATTCGCACGATTTTATACAACAATTTTAATATTAAGCATTTATTTCAATGGATACTCTTATTAGAAAACGCGCCTCAGTCAAAGGTCAACTCACAAGTTTTGAAAATTTTATAAATTCAACACTTCAAGAAAATGAACTCACAAATCTCGAATTAATTCAATTAAAACGTCGATTTGATACTGCTCAAACATTGTTGGAAAAATTCAACGAAATTCAAATTGAAATTGAAATGTTAACAACGGATGATACCGAAATGAATGCTCAAGTGAAGCAACGCGCTGAATTTGAAAACAATTACTACAAAGTTGTTTCAAATGCAGAATTAATAATTGTTAACAATTCAAAACAAGAGATTTTTCTTCCAAGTAACCATGGTTCAGTAACTTCCTCCGGAAGTAATCAACATGATAATCATCAATCTGTAAAGTTACCTGCAAATCCGATCCCTAAATTCGATGGATGATCCGACTCTTGGCTCGAATTTAGAGATTTATTCCTGTCACTTATTCACAATAACAATTCCGTCAGGGATATAAACAAACTTTATTATCTTCGCGGTGCTCTACGTGGTAAAGCCGTAGAAGTAGTCAATTCCATCAATTTTTGCAGTCAAAATTACTCAACAGCTTGGGAAGCTTTATGTTCAAGATACAATAGCAAACGCGTTTTAATTTACAATCACCTCAAATCTTGATTCAATTTAGCACCGATTAGTAAAGAATCTTCTGAGAAGATAAGAGCTATTAACGATTTTGTAGCATTACATGTTCAATCGATCACGTCATTAACCTCAAGCGAAAGTTTGTGGGATCTATTAATTGTTTATCTAATTTCTTCAAAATTGGATCCCGTTACCTCTCGAGAATGGGAACAAAATAAAGAAAGAAATGAATTATCTACTCTCGCCGATATGAAACTCTTTTTAAGAAATAAAGCTGACTTACTCGAAAATTTAGAAAATAAGAATTCATCTACGGAATTTAAAAGTTCAAAGCAAATTGAATATTCACAAAAGCATTCTCGTTCACTGATAGCACAGCACAGTAAAACATTAAATTGTCCAATTTGTAATAATTCTCATTACATAAACCAATGTACAACATTCATAAACCTAAGTGTTCCAGATCGTACAAACAAAATAAGGGAATTAAAATTGTGCCTCAACTGCTTCAGGAAAGGCCACTTTATTAGTGAATGCAGATCTAGCTTTTGCAAAACATGTAATAGGAAACATCACACTTTATTACACCCACTAGGTACTCCAGTCACTAATACAGCAGGTCAACCAACTTCGGAAGAAACAGTTGAAAAACAATCTACCACATCAGCATTTGCATCTCACACCAGTAATGTACTTTTTTTCTACAATCACGGTTTTAATTTCGGACGCTAAAGGCACACCTCACATTGTAAGAGGAATATTGGATGCAGGAAGCCAATCCTCATTTATGACTAATCGCATGTGCAAATCATTATCCTTGACTTTGCAGAAAGCCGACGTGTTAGTCAATGGCATAGGCCAATCGTCATCAAATACGCTGGAAAAATGTAACATTAACAGAACATCACGATACTCTTCCTTTACAATTGCGACGTCGTGTTTGGTAATTGACACCATAACCGGAAATTCACCGAATTTTGTAGTAAACCCATCTCAAATTGGTATACCAAATCACGTCGAACTGGCGGATCCCAGTTATCACAAACCAGGACCAATCGATCTTTAATAGGAGCTAAGTGGTTTTGGAGAATTATAAGCACAGATCAAATTAATCTTGGTCCTAAATTGCCAATCCTCCAGAACACTCGATTTGGGTGGACAGTCACGGGACCCATGACACTTAAATCAAAGAAAACAATGTATTGCAATTTTAACCACACCGACGAATTTTACTTGAACGAACAACTAGCTAAATTTTGGGAATTGGAAAACGGTCCTACTGACAAACCGTTAAGCATTGAAGAACGCTATTGTGATTCTCACTTTGCAGAAAATTACAAACGCGACATCGATGTCCGCTTCAATGTAACCGTTCCATTCAAAGACACTCGAACTGAAGCTCAAACTAATTGCTCCGAATTATTTTCGATTTTAACGTCAGGGGCATTTAAACTAAAAAAATGGATATCAAACCATCCCCAAGTACTCGACAAGGTTGAAATATCAAATGTTCATCTTTTGGCACATGAATTCACAAAAGGTCAGACAAAGACTTTAGGTCTTGTTTGGTCCTTTCACAATGACACACTAACTTATCGTATTTCTAAATTTAATATTCGCAATATCACGAAACGAATAATACTCTCCGAAGTGTCCTAAATATTTGACCCTCTCGGACTCTTAAGTCCATGCATTGCTCCCGCCAAATTTCTTTTACAACAATTATGGTTAGAAAAGTTGTCTGAGGATGACCCTCTTCCACACCGTTTAGAAAAGCAATGGATAGATTTAAGAACGGATTTATGTAATTTGAATGATCTTCAAATAGATAGGAAGGTCATTTGTAAAACCCTCAACGATTAGAATTACACGGCTTCTCCGATGAGTCCTTACAAGGGTACGGGGCTTGCGTGTATCTCCGCTCTACAGACGAAACTAATACTCATCATGTAAATTTATTATGTTCACGAAATCGAGTTGCTCCTTTAAAACCTGTAACAATTGCACGATTGGAATTATGTGGAGCACTTGTGCTAGCAAAGTTGGTGTTTCAAGTTCAAAATGCTCACCAAAACAAATTAATCCCTATATGGGTAATTTACCTTCAGAACGCGTGTCTTCGGCAACCCCATACAAGTCCTACATATGTCTATTTGTATGTTTAACCACTAAAGCTTTGCATTTGGAATTGGTAGGTAACTTGATTACACTATCTTTTATTTTATGCTTACATCGCTTGGCAGCTCGCCGAGAAAAACCCTTTGAAATTTTCTCTGACAATGGAAGAAATTTTATTGGAACCAATTCCGAATTAAAGGAACTTGCTCAATTTTTGATTAAAAACAAAACCGAGATTTGTGAACGCGTTGCTAATGACGGTACTTCTTGGAAATTTATTCCGCCGTACAGCCCACATTTTGGTGGACTCTGGGAGGCAGGAATAAAATCGTGCAAACTATTACTTAAAAAAATTGTTAATAATTCACTTTTAAATTATGAGGAGCTTTATACGTTGCTAGTTCAGATAGAAGGCATCCTTAACGCTCGACCTCTTACTCCTCTCTCTTCCAACCCTTACGATTTGCAGCCATTATGTCCGGCTCACTTTTTGATAGGAAGACCGATAACAGCAGTGCCTGATCCCGATGTCTTGGAACTTCCCGAAAATAGTCTCTCAAAATTTCAACGCATTCAACAACTTCAACAGCAATTGTGGCACAGGTGGACCCAGGAATACTTAACCGAATTGCAAAAAAGGTCAAAATGGCAGTCATCGACAGCAAACATCCAAATTGGAAGGATGGTTCTCATCCGAGATTATAATCTTCCTCCATTAAAATGGAAAACTGGACGTATTGAAATGGTTCATCCTGGTGATGATGGAATAGTTCGCGTTATAACCATTCGCACCACAGAAGGACTAATCAAACGTGCCACGAATCGTGTTTGTCCGTTACCAAATACATAACTTTTAATGAAGTTCAGGAATTAAGTGATTTCTTTGAAGTTTTTTACTTTCCCATTTACGTAGTAAAGGAAAGTATTATTTATTTGTTTTCACATTGTTGTTTATTTGTTCACATTGTTATTAGTATCACCACATTGTTATTATTTCTCATTATGCAACTTTATCTATTTATGTTCATGTTCAAACTGTTCAATTTTGAAAGTATGCCCTTTCAACGTCGAGGGGCATGTTGAGACGTTATTTTAGTATTTATCATAATATCGAGATTGACGCGAAAACCACGACAACGAGTTTTAGTTTTAATTTTTAGAAATCTTTTCATGTATCAAAACTGAATAAATTGTGACATTTTTATCGAGTAAACAGTCCTCTGGTCCATAACAGAGCAGTAGACTGTTTCTACCTCCAGAGGACTGTCTGTATATAGTATATTGGTGATTATTTCATATACACATATCTTTTGAGTATGGCGCCAAGGAAGAAAAAACTCTCTAAGGTAGAGATTTTACAACAAAAAAAGAAGCTGCGCGAAAGCAATATGAGCATAACTAAAACGACCCACAGAAAAAGTAAGAACTTAAGAGAAAAAAACGTCGTGTGAAAATTAAAAAACAACTTAATTTTGCTATTAAAACGTTATTTTTCATTTAAATTCACAATCCGCTGGCATAGACAACACTCCCCTGTATAGATTTTTCAGAAAATGCTCAATATTTCCTAAAGTAATGAAAATATTTTTAGTTCATCTGCTGTTTATTATTAACCAAGTGATATATATTCCCTAAATAAGATTTGTGCAATATATAAGCAAAAAAAAAGGCATAGACACCTTCTTAGATAAATTAGCCCAGTTTACAGAGAAACACCCAGATATTATATTTGAGCTTTCAGGATTGGTTATCGCCAGGGTTGTAAAAAAACATGTTTTTTTAAATAAAACAAAACAAACGTTTTTTTATGTTTAAAACAGTTTTTTATGTTTAAAACGGTTTTTTATTACCCTAGAAAAAAAACATGTTTTAAACAGAAAAACATGTTTAAAGCAATTAAAAAATTATTTTTTTAAAAATTAAAGCAAATTAAAGCAACTAAAAAATATCTATCTTAAGCTAAGGATAATCGGATAATTATTGGATAATCCGATGGAAGATACCGTCGTTAATGTAACCCCTTATTGGCTTGGTGCAATTCTTTACAAAGGAGTGTAAATCCAAAAATGTATAATTTAGCAATTCAGCCGCATTCTGCAGTAGCTTCTGAGATGCCGGAATTGAGTGATTATTTTTATCATTTGGATTTGTACACAGTAAACTGTAAACTCCGTAATAGATTAGGAACAGAAAAAGCATCAAAGCTTGTGTCCTCAAAATTGTTCAATTTTTGAAAAAAACACAAATTTTCTATTTTTTTATTAAATTTTGAATAAATTTTTACTTATAATCTTAAAAGAAATTGAAAAATTAAAAAAAAAAACATGTTTTAAACTTACACGGAATTAAACACTTGTTTTAAACGCATTTAAAACATGTTTTAAACAAAATGTTGTTTTAAAAGAATTTTGTTTTAAACATGTTTAAAACACCTTTGTTAAAACAAAATGTTTTAAACATTACAACCCTGGTTATCGCTTTCGTCAAAAATGTATTTATAATTATAAAAAATTATATTCATAATAAATAACCTGAATCTACAGCTATTGCCAAACATATTTTAGTCGATGGACATGTTGCAGATTTTAAGAACGCCAAAATAACCAAATCTGTTACTAACTACAAGGACTTCTTCATGAAATGATCTGTATTGGAAAAGAGAAAAAATGAATCAAAAAATTGATTTAGACGGCTTAAGCAACATCTACCCAATTTACTTGTCTAGTTTCCAGCTGCATGCATTAGAGTTAAGTTTTTCCTATTTTGACGGAAACTCATTATAGGTTGTTTCTCAACTCACAATCACTTTTAAGATTTTAGATCTTAGATCGTATCAAATGATAATTTGATACAAGGCACAAACCATGTGCTTTGGTCTAGGAGGGGTAATTTTTTTATAATAAGTTCCTAGCAGGGAACTAACTTAAGTGGTATAATTAATTTAAGCAGTATAAGTTAATCGATTTATGTCCATTTTTTATTATTGTCATTATAGCTTTAATTTATGTTATAAATTTTAAAACCATAATTTTAATTTTAAACTGCACATTCTTCATATTTTATCTAAATAAAGCAACTAAAAATTTCACAATCCAATTTTTATTTTAGAACACTAATGTTGGAGATCCAACAGTTAGTTGATTGTGAACCAATTTTAATTTGTTGCGACTGTGATTGATAAGTAAGAATCTAGTTCCAGCTTTAATATAAATTATTACGAGAACAACTCGAAAATTTATTTATTTAAAAAATACAATAAAAATAATTCAGAGACCAACAAATAATAAACCAATTAATTTAAATCACAATAAATATCTATCTTAATGAATGTCCTGTTCCATAAAACGGTTTAAATTCTTCAACTATTTCATTGTTCTCCTCTGTTTTAACAAAATGCCTTGAGAAAGAAAGAGTTCCAAATTCCCAATCGTAATCAGGTATTCCTTTAACATAAGGCGCTTTAACAGGAGCAGCACTGGTTGAAGCAGAATCTTTGCGTGGTTTACCATCCAAACGGTTGCCATCACCTCGAAATGGAACGAAACCAGATGCAGCTGGCATTAATTCAGCAGGATCCACAATTACATCTTCTTCTTTAGGTTTATAACGCACTTCCTCTTTGTATCCAACCGGAGCTGCAAATTCCACCTAAAAATTAAAACATAAATAAATAAAGTAAAGCAATAATAAAAACTTCAACTTACATTCATGTCACATTCGATAATACTGATAGCTTCGCCAGGTTTTGTTTCCATAACATTTAACTCGTAAACCTTTTGGTTATATGTGACTGCTATTACATCACCAGCTGTTAAGCAAGCAAAAGTTCGCAAACAATTTTCTAATACAGCCTTTGGATTGCTTATATCCAAAAAATCAGAAGAAACAGGTTGAAATTTGGCAAAAGTTCCAACTGGCAATGAAACACTCTCAATTTGAATTAGATTGCCTTCTTCCAACACAAGATTCTGCATCATCTGCAATTGAGAATTTAAAAAAAAATTGTCAACTTTGTTGTTTTACTTACCCATAGAGGTAAATAAACTTTTCCTTCGTCTGCCACAAATTCCAAAACTCCGCAATGAGTTTTACAATTCGTCTTCTTATTTGTTATTTTAAACAACATCGGATAATTAATGTTCAATCTCGTTAGCTGTTCCAATGCAGATGGTGGCATGATTACTAAAAAAATTGATAATTTGTTAAAACACTACTCCTATATTATTGATGTCAACTTATAAAATAATTAAAATTTATAGTGTTTACTTAGCTTACAATATTAATAATATTTTGTAAATTTTGAACAAAAGAAATTGACTTACTTTTTCCACCACGTTCAACGTCTTGACGTTCGTTCCCTGGAAGCATGGCTACGGAATAGCATGAATAGGTAGTGTTGAAAGGGCGTGGCATATCAGGATACATATTAAATCCAAAGTGAAACTAGAACAAAAAACCAATATAACGAATTTTTAAAAAACCAAAAAAAAATACACTGAAGAGGCAATTAAATTTCCCCATTTCCAAAAAAAAAACGAAAAACACTGATCCTGCATGAAATTTGTGTCCATTTGATGTTCTCGAAGATTTATTGCTGTGCATTTTCTATATTTTTTTATATTTTTTGATTTCTCTTAATTTGTTTATATTTTTAGTCATCAATATTTTTACATAATTATTAAAACCTAAAATGTAACTCTTGGTTAACATTTCATTTCGTTGATATTTCAATTTATCTGGATTTGATCTCAAATTGTTGACATTTTGAGATTGACTTGACTATAAATTAAAAAATTTTAAAAGTGAAAAAAAATATTACAAAATTCCGCAGGAAAAATAATTCCTTGGAAATTTTTTTCAGTTTAAATAATTTTTAAACCTCTAAATATTAAATACCTCATTTAATTTTTCAGCAAGAAGGGATTCTCTATAAGTTTGTTGAAAAATTTTCATATCTTCCAACCAATCCTCATTTTCTTCATTGTTTGAATTAGCCTCTAATGATACTCTTGGAGGTGGTAAAAGTGGCACCGGTGATGAAATGCTGGTAATACTTGCAGATTTCCTTTCATTTGTAATGCGTTCCAATCGTTGCCTTGTGGTTTCATTCTCTACTGTAACCTCCGTTATTTCCCAAGGATTTGAATTAAAATAGGTTGAGATAGGTCTGCTGAGCAAGTCATCAATAGCACTGATATTTTCCAAAGAAAAAGGAAGCATAGAATCACGACCAACTTCCAAATTGTTAACCGTATTATTTGCAATTGGTAAAAGATCAGCACAATTGTTGACTGTAATACTTGTTGAGGTACTTGACCGTTCATCAGAACTTGAATTCAAAAATTTAGTTGCCCAAGCGTGATGATATTTTCCATCATCTGGACGTAACAAATATTGTAAATTTTGTAGAATAGCTTTGTTAGACTCGGTATGATCTTCAATAGACAAAATGTAGTCTTCACATTCTTTCAAGCCCCAAATAGTTTCATAACAAATTTGATCTTCCTTTGAATTTAAATGAGACAAATCTATCTTATGATCAGCTTTTCGTTCCTTCCTCAATTTTAAAAAGTTAGCAAAATTAGTCTTGAAAGTGTACGGCTCAGAGGATTGCTTGGTAATTTTTTCAATATGTGCAAAAATATTCGACGTACAATGTAAACTTGGATAACAGATGTCACTTTCTGAAGAAGGAGTTGGATCCATACTATTGTTAATAAAATTTCCTTCCGATCCTTGATCTATAAATTTATTTAATATAGAAAGAATTTTATTGTATTCACAATTAATTTCTTTAATTGCAGTCTTAAAAAACAAATTAGCCTTGGGAATGATACTGTCGAATATGTTTTTAAAATTGCAGGAACCGTCGCTCCATAATTGGTCACACAGGCACATACCAATACAGTTTAAAAAATATGAAACAAATAAAATATAATCTCCTATTAGCTTTTGAAAGTCACGATTTAACGGAACAGTATCTTCTGCTATAAATTCATATAAGGTGTTTAAATTATCGAATCGATATTCAATATCAGTTTCAATTAACGGAACCAAGCTGCTTATAATTAATATTGTTGATTTGATCTCGTCCAGACATGATACAAATTTTTGGAAAGCAAACTTGGAAAATTTTCGATTATTTTCGCTGACTTTCTCCAACACTTTGAATTTATGAAAGTGCTCCCTTATTTCCCAAAGCAGTATAAATCCTTTGAGTATGAAACGCAGAAGTTCTTCAAAATTTGATTCATAACGACGACTCGAATACAAACAATTTATAGAATTATAAATGGGCACCGAACAAGGTAAAAGTGAGATTACGAAAGGTTGTACATTTTTTATTCGGATAGAAACTGCTAATCCAAATGCAGCACATCCTGCAGAAATTACAAAACGATTCCATCGTTTCTGCTTGTATAATGTGTATCCATTCCAAAATACTCGTAACAGTTGCTTGTCTTCGTATAACGCTAGAGGGTAATTCAAGATACATTCCACATGATGTTCCAACACATGATTATAATTTTCTATAAATGTAACGTTGTGTGAATTTAAAGTGCACATTATAAGTAATTACGCGAGCAAATCAAACTGGATCTTGTAAATCGAAATAGGGTTCAACTAAAACAGCGTTAAATGCTATCTATAATTTAAAAGTGCAAAGAAACTGCACGCAAAATTCAATATTGATTAAATATTTAAACGTTCTTATCGATAACACTAAAACGTCAAATCACGAATTGTTACAATTTTTAGGTTATAATGATTATTACTTTTTTATTTTAAAAATTCTTACAAAATTGTATTGCAGAATTGCTTACCATGTTGAAGGGCCGCTGTAAATCAAATTTTTAGATTAAAAATTCAACGAAGATAGTTGCTCGTTCTCACAAACGCGAAAATAATAAAACGCAAGTTCTTCCCGCACAGGTCAGGACTTCACCAACAATAATTCGGTTTAAAATAATTACGCGGTAGAAAATACAATTTAAATTTAAAGGATTAATTTATTTTTAATTCATGATAAGATTAATTTTTGAAACAATATGCTTAGGAATTACAAATGTATCTAGTTATTGCCTAAATAAATTAATAATTTTAAAATCATCAAGTACATCACAAATTTCATTAAAAAAATATTCGCATAGATCCAGAGGTATATAAAATATCAACGGTAAAGCTATTGTGGTGGGCAATCTTTTGAAAATCTGAATGAAACAGTTTTTCAAAAATTAACTTGGTTCCTTTGTTCGATTTTTCATAAGCAAGTTTCTATTTTTGTATACTTTGGGTGATTTATCAATCTGATTCAAACAAGGACTAATTTAGTCAAATTAAAAAAATATAAGAATAATACAATACGTAGAAAAACAAAATTCAAAAAATTCAAAAAAAGACAAAATTAACATATAAACAGGTCTGGATTAAAAATATTTGAAATTATGAAAAATTCAAAATACGATATTACAATATAACGTTATTTCATGGTTATTTCCAATCCTCAGTTGTAAATAATCGTTTAAATTTATTTAATAAGAAGAATATTCGAACTAATCAAAAGAAAAAACTATTTAAAGAGTACTGATTAACAAGCATAAAATTTGACTTACCATAACCCCAAAAATATGAAATCTGCACGTTGTCACATGTAGTAATGAACAATTTAAAATAATTTGAACTAAGAGATTCTTTTACCAAGCACTGCTTGTGTGAAATCTGAGAGCACTGCCCCCTTAATTTGATTTCTAAAAACTTTGAAAAAATTCAAAATTCAAAAATTTTACCACGTTTTTAACCGTAAGGTGTAAAACTAGAAAAAGAACCCAAAATAAAAATTTTAAGTAAATTTGTGGAATTTTAGTATGTATTTATGGTTAAATTAAAAAAATATAAGAATAATACAATACGTAGAAAAACAAAATTCAAAAAATTCAAAAAAAGACAAAATTAACATATAAACAGGTCTGGATTAAAAATATTTGAAATTATGAAAAATTCAAAATACGATATTACAATATAACGTTATTTCATGGTTATTTCCAATCCTCAGTTGTAAATAATCGTTTAAATTTATTTAATAAGAAGAATATTCGAACTAATCAAAAGAATTTTTTGAATTTTTTGAATTTTGTTTTTCTACGTATTGTATTATTCTTATATTTTTTTAATTTAACCATAAATACATACTAAAATTCCACAAATTTACTTAAAATTTTTATTTTGGGTTCTTTTTCTAATTTAGTCAAAGTTCGTGGGGGCAGGGTAACTATAGGTATAATTTATGATGAAAACCGAAGGTATATTTACAACTTTTAAACAATTTAGAGACTTTTATCTGTTTTTTTATTTTTTGAAAAATCATAGAGAAAGAGCGCAGTTTTAGAACTAGTTGGAGAATTATTGAAATTAAAGTGGATTCATTGAAATTGACATGATATTATTGGAATTGATATGGAATTATTGGAATTTAATGTAAGTACAAATTTTTGTCAAGTTGGAGGCCTATCGGAATTATTTTAATAATAATTAAGAATCATCCAGAATAATTTGGAATTAGCCCAGCAGTATGGCGTAAAGCCTACACCGGCCGACCGGGAAGCGGGTAACCGCGGTTCAAATCCTGGTCGCATCCGAATAAGCTGCTGTGATCTAAAACCCCAAGATATATCTGTGGGCTATGGAGAAGGCAACGGGAAACCACCCCATTAACTAAATTCCTTAGTACGTCACTTTGGCTTCAGCCAAGTGATCGCCTACGCACTGCATAGTGTATGGCACTTGAAGAAGAAGAAGATTAAATTACTGAAATTATTTAGAATTAAACTGAACACAATTCAAATTGATTATAAAACTTTTTATTGAGCGGACGGTCCCTTGGAATTACCATGTTAATTTGGAATTATCAAAATTTATTTAGAATTGCTTAGAGATTATTGAAATTACTTAAAAATTATTGAAATTTAGTCTATTAGTTCTCATATTGTGAAAAATCATTTTGAGAATCTGTTTGATAACTATCGTGGCGAGAATTTTTTAACATAAAAGAAATTCCATCAGCCACAATAGTTTTCAAACAGGTTTTCCGTTTGTTCGGATTTCGTATACGATTTTTCGGATCATGAGAACTTAGGCTTTAATTATGGAATTATTGGAATTAATTTAAGTTTATAAATTTTTTATCAGTAAAACTACCCGCTTATCTTTATTATGTCATCGGTGGTTCATTGGTTCGTAGTTTATGGTTTAGAACATGGTTCTTGGATACATGGACATCTTCCAAATGGTTAAATTCCTATGTTCGGCTAACTCATTCAGCACCCAGTATATGGTATACCGGGTGCTGAATGAGTTACCAGAACATAGGAAATTAACATGTAAAAACTTATTTATGCAAATTCCTGCTTCCCTAATTATTTTAGAGAAAAAATGCAAGACATAAAAATAATGAGGTGCATTTCGCCAGCCCCCCCCCATTTTGAATTTTGGATCCAAAATAGTTTAAATCGTTTGTACCTCGTTTGTACCTGTTTGTACCTTCTTTATTTTCGTTTGTACCCAATTTGTTTTTGAGATATTTTGAAATATCTAAAATGGGCATTTCGCCAGCCCCCCCCATTTTGAATTTTGGATCCAAAATAATTTAAATCGTTTGTACCTCGTTTGTACCTGTTTGTACCTCCTTTATTTTCGTTTGTACCCAATTTATTTTTGAGATATTTTAAAATATCTAATATCGGCATTTCGCCAGCCCCCCCCCCATTTTGAATTTTGGATCCAAAATAGTTTAAATCGTTTGTACCTCGTTTGTACCTTCTTTATTTTTGTTTGTACCCAATTTGTTTTTGAGATATTTTGAAATATCTAAAATGGGCCCCCCCCCCCATTTTGAATCCAAAACAGTTTAAATCGTTTGTAGTACGTGTTTCGTTATATTCGTTTCTATCACATTTTCTTTTAAGATAGGTATACCTACAGAAAAAGCATACTGACGCGCAGAATGGAACAACGAGAGAAAAAAATAATAAAAAAATAACATAGATATATTTATTACAAAAGTATTGAACAGTGTTATAATACATAAGTACAAAGTTTAAATTATAGTTTTTATAATGTATATACAAGAAATTGACAATTAACTTTCTGAGATGGTCGTATTGTTTTTGCCATGGATGTTAAGTCATCGTATTTCTCCCATTTGGTTTCTTGACTTCTCCAACAAAATGCTACATAATGACCCATTGCAGATATTTGTCTTGATATTGGAGGTATAAAACTAATTAGACCTTGCAAATAAAATCTTTGTTTTAAAAATTGTAAATGCAGCGGTATGTTTGATAGTGATATTTTAAATTCCTCATTGAACGAATTTTCCAAGGTTGTTTCAATAAATAAATGATTTCCTGCTGTAAAAGTTCGTTCTATGGTAGCAGCACCGCAATATTCACATTTAATACAACCCTCTAGGCCAGCATTTAATTCTTTCTGCAAACATTCGAAACTTAGTGTTTTTAAATTGACACATATCGTTTTAAAAACTCGATCACCTACTTTTTTGCAAGAAGTACATTCACGAATCTCTTGATAACATGGGTATCCTTTTAGTAACTCGTTAAACAAATAATGAGCAGTACACTTCGTGTCCACTGTAATGCATTCTCCCAGTGCGTTTGACTGGTTTTTAAATAAATCCAAAAGGATAGCGGTCCTTTTTCGATAGGACTGCACCGTAATTCCATCTCGAGCAGCGTTCTTAATCAACTCAAAGAATTTAAAATTGTCGGAATTAGATTCAACAAAATTTAAATAATTGTTACTCTCGATAAAACTAGAATATAAAATCTGAAAAATCGTATCAAATGCGCAAGTGTTAATGACCCGGTAATTATTTTTGCAGATTAGAACTGATTTAAGTTTCGCATTATTGCCGTTCAATAACATCCCAATCACAGGACATTTGCTTTTGCTGTTTGAATTATAGTATATTGATAATGTCGGATCTACACCTAGATAACGCGATTTCTTAATTTTTTTTGTAATATGTCTTTGGGAATATTTGTCAGTTTCTCCATGCCAATTTTCTTCGGATTCTTCTACGATGTTATCATCAAGAATTTCTTCATGATGAAATTGGCAATCTTCATCTTCTATGGATTTCTTATCAATCATATTAGAATTTCCATGTTCTTCTAAATTCGATTCAATTACAAGGTTTTCCTCTATACTAACCTTAATATTATCTTTAATTAAATCTTCTTTCTTGAATTGAGACCCAATGGTATTGGTGGCGTCAATAATACTTTCAATATGAGTGGATAAAAATATATCTAGTCTTGCGGGTAATTTTTCATGTTGGAAAACGACATTTTTAAGATCCTTAAACATACTTTCTGAAGACGCCGACGTTTCTGTTTTATTACCATACTCGAAAATTGGCACCATAACGGCAGACCACAATGGTAAATATTTAACGAAACTTAACAACTTTTTTCCTACATCTGGACTGTAATGTATATTGTCATGGGTTCCACGATTGTCACAGTCTTTTGCAGTTTTTGCAGTTTCTCGGCAATTTGTGTATATTATTTCAATGTCATGAAATACATCTGAAATAATCAATTCTTCATTCGGTAAAATAGTATCATCGATATCTTCCATTTCTGAAAAATTCTCATCTTCGAAAATCTCATCAATTTGTCGTAAATGATCTGGGTCGTGCGATGAAAATCGATCATTCAGATAATTTTTCGATAATTCACAAGATGTTATAGAACCCACTTTGTTGTATCCATCGTCTTCGTTCAAAACAACTGAAAAGATATGTCTCAGCAGAATCTTGATTTCATTAAAGTTGGTACTAACTATGACTAAGCATATTGCTTTCATATAAAACATTTTCACTCGTGGACGAGCTGTTTTGATGTCCTTCCATGTACTAATTAAATGCATTGTATGATTAAAATCTAATCGAATCATGCATGTAGGGATTTCGTAACCGGGTTCTTGTTTTATAAGTGCAGAACAAACTTTTAAGTACATATTTAACGTCGAATACTGTGTGAAGGTTTTGATCACTGCCATCATTAAAGCTTTCGATTGATCGGTAATAACAATTTTTGGTAATGGAAAATCGTTGCTTGCCCACTCACTAAGCCACCCGGTAATAGCACGGTTACTATGCTGTTCGGATAGCATATGTCCAACAGAAAATTGGCTGAGACTATGTTCCTTATCCATTACAGTAATTTCATATAAAAATATTGGACCCGATTCTCTTCCAGAAAGCAAGCTAATTCGTTTAACTACTCCTCCGGTTGCGTCTATTGATATTCGAGGTACTCTTGTTTTCCTTGCATAAATTCGATAAGCATCCAATTCTGATACCGTCCAATAATGTACTTTAAATCTGTCATAAGCAATATCTCTAATGATGTTATTGTACGGTGAACATTCTTTCATCCGAATAATTGCCAAAATGGGATCCGAATCTAAACGTGTTTTTGCAAGAACTTTGCACTTTGCTACTCTTAGAGCGTTCGCTGTTGGTATATGGCTTGGTTCAAGTTCCCCAAATTTCATTACTTTTGCTGTTTCCTTTCGTCGAACGAATGCAGCCGACATTTTTTCATTCAACATTTTGGATTCAAGTTGAGTACGTTTTTCTCCAACAAGTCGTCTTTTTCTTCCACCAATACATTTGTTGAAATTTCCCGTGTATGTGCAATCGATAATCACTCGCGAATCAGGTAACGGGGCGTCTTCAACTATACCTTTAAATTTACTGTAACACATTATACATTCACCGACGATGTTTAAAAATACAAGTCCATTTGGTAATACCTTATTTCTTTTATACGTTATTTTACAGGGTTTTCTGGTTAATTCAAAAAAATGACTATGAACAATTTCAGTCCATTCCCAAGGTGTAAGTACTGAATAATTTCTGGAAGAGCCTGGACGATCAGATCTTTCGTACAATGTGTTTTGTGTACTATCGTACATCTTGGCCCATTCTTCAACCGAAATCGTAATTTTAAAATTTATGAATTGTTCATCGTCATCTTCTTCCAAACTATCAAACATGACAACATCATCTTCCTGTGAAGCGTAATCCAATGTCGGTAATCTATTTGCTAAACAATCTAACGGTATCCCTAGTATGAATCTACAATTATGACGATTTTGTTTAACAATTGTGTATGCATACTTTGGTTCAATATTGAAATCTAAACACTCAACAATCTGTTGCCACACTGGTGCCGTGCATTTTGTGATTTCATGTTTCTCTTCATCATAAATTTCTGTTTTGAAATTACCAAGTATTTCAAATAAAGTTTCAAAATTAATTTTTGATACTTGAGGCATTTTGCTAAATAGATATTGTTATAACAATAAATAGATAAATAGATAAATAGATAAATAGATAAATAGATAAATAGATAAATAGATAAATAGATAAATAGATAAATAGATAAATAGATAAATAGATAAATAGATAAATAGATAAATAGATAAATAGATAAATAGATAAATAGATAAATAGATAAATAGATAAATAGATAAATAGATAAATAGATAAATAGATAAATAGATAAATAGATAAATAGATAAATAGATAAATAGATAAATAGATAAATAGATAAATAGATAAATAGATAAATAGATAAATAGATAAATAGATAAATAGATAAATAGATAAATAGATAAATAGATAAATAGATAAATAGATAAATAGATAAATAGATAAATAGATAAATAGATAAATAGATAAATAGATAAATAGATAAATAGATAAATAGATAAATAGATAAATAGATAAATAGATAAATAGATAAATAGATAAATAGATAAATAGATAAATAGATAAATAGATAAATAGATAAATAGATAAATAGATAAATAGATAAATAGATAAATAGATAAATAGATAAATAGATAAATAGATAAATAGATAAATAGATAAATAGATAAATAGATAAATAGATAAATAGATAAATAGATAAATAGATAAATAGATAAATAGATAAATAGATAAATAAATAAATAGATAAATAGATAGATAATAAATTATTAAATGTACTTACTTATGTGCTCGCTTGTCGTTTGAGGTGACTCTTAAGATTTCTATAATTTCAGGTTTTCTGTGTAATACTAATAATAATAGGTTTTTATAATAATCGTTTTAGGGTCGTATTAATTATATAATAATCGTTTTAGGTCCCGCATTACCAACCCAAATTTTTATTTCGATTTATGGATCAGACTATTTTTTTCTTTCTTTTTCTAAAATATTGATATATTGAATTACACTATCAAAAACAGGTATCCACCGATTATTTTAACTGATTTTCTAATTATATTATTAGCAAAACTTTTTTTTTAGACACCTTGTATATATTTATGTATACACCGGCGGATCCAGAAATTTTTTCTGGGGGGGGGGCACAAGGCTTGAGACGGGCAAAAAGGAGTCTCAGTTTTGAAGGGGGGGGCACGTGGCCCCGTGTTTAATTTAAGAGTTTCATGTTCTTGTGCGGCAGTTAGTATATTATTAATAATTATTAAAATTATTACACACCCCCAAGTACATGACAATATATATATATACAGGGTGCATATATAATCACTCTAAGCCACTCAATTATTGTAACACATATTTTTTGCGACGAGCGGTATCTAAGGTCCAATGCTGGAAGCCAGCTGAGAGCTAAATATTGTTATCTTGCTTTTTATGCACAAATTTGTTTGCTCGGGATTCCATATGGTCGCACGAAAATAAAAATATGATTATCACAATATCCTCCACCCCATCGTGATAAATCATGATGTTCTTCTAACTCCCTCCGCCCCTGTTAGAACCTCATGCAACTAAGAACAACTCCTAAAGTATTTGTATTCTTTTGTATGCTATTCATTTTAAAACAATTATTGAAATATATTGTAAAATTACAAAACCAAAATAAGTATTAAAATAATGTAAAACATACCAGGAAAAAATTCAAACTGTAAAATTTTCAAATACCATTATTAGAAATTTTGAAATATATCGAATATTTGAATATAATGAAAATACAAACAGGCACAAATATAGTATTAACTAATTTAAACAATTTTGGATTCAAAATTTTAGATATTTAAAAAATTTCTGGATCCGCCGGTGTATACATAAATTTATACAAGGTGTCTAAAAAAAAAGTTATAATACGACCATCTCAGACAGTTAATTGTCAATTTCTTGTATATATACATTATAAAAACTATAATTTAAACTTTGTACTTATGTATTATAACACTGTTTAATACTTTTGTAATAAATATATCTATGTTATTTTTTTATTATTTTTTTCTCTCGTTGTTCCATTCTGCGCGTCAGTATGCTTTTTCTGTAGGTATACCTATCTTAAAAGAAAATGTGATAGAAACGAATATAACGAAACACGTACTACAAACGATTTAAACTGTTTTGGATTCAAAATGGGGGGGGGGCTCATTTTAGATATTTCAAAATATCTCAAAAACAAATTGGGTACAAACAAAAATAAAGAAGGTACAAACAGGTACAAACGAGGTACAAACGATTTAAACTATTTTGGATCCAAAATTCAAAATGGGGGGGGGGGGGGCGGCGAAATGCCGATTATAGATATTTTAAAATATCTCAAAAATAAATTGGGTACAAACGAAAATAAAGGAGGTACAAACAGGTACAAACGAGGTATAAACGATTTAAACTATTTTGGATCCAAAATTCAAAATGGGGGGGGCTGGCGAAATGCCCATTTTAGATATTTCAAAATATCTCACAAACAAATTGGGTACAAACGAAAATAAAGAAGGTACAAACAGGTACAAACGAGGTACAAACGATTTAAACTATTTTGGATCCAAAATTCAAAATGGGGGGGGCTGGCGAAATGCACCTAAAATAATGCAGAAATATAAACTACAAATGATAAGACCATTAGATTTAAGCTCACTTTTACTTAAAAGGTCAAAAAATGCTTTCGAAATTGTTAAAATTTTCATTTATCGCACTGCCCATGTAAATAAATTCAATTTAATTTATATTTTCCAAAATAATTACCATGGAAACTTTCATGGCAAGTCCGATAAATGAAACTTTTAACAATTTCAAAAGCATTTTTTGGTTTTTTAAGTAAAAGTTAGATGAAATCTAATGCTTTTATCATTCGTAGTTTATATTTCTGCATTATATTTGTGTCTTTCATTTTTTCTCTAAAATAATTAGGGAAGCAGGAATTTGCATAAATAAGTTTTTACATGTTAATTTCCTATGTTCGGCTAACTCATTCAGCACCCGGTATATCAAAATGTGAAAAAAATGGACTTAGGCCGTTGTTTCAAACTGTTACAGAAATCTAATAATAATATTCCATTTTACTGTGGCTTCGATTTTCTTCGGAGCGCGAAGGGAAGAATGTTAAAATATTATCCCGAGGAAGTCCCTGTTCCCCAAGAAGTACCCAAAAGAAATACCGTCCAGTTCATGCTTAAAGCTGAAAAGATGCTCCTAAAAATTTTAACTTTTTGAAAATTCTATGTCTAGCTTTTTTTCTAGCTCGCTATTAGCTTCTAACATCTGCACGAGTTCAAATTACGATAAATCTACTCACGAGTAGAAAATATCTACTTTTGCTTGCCGCAGACCAGATTTATTTCAAATTTTCTACAATTTTAAATAAAATAATTTTATTTATATATATGACCAATGAAAGTTTCCAATAAATTGATAATAACTTATTACAAAAATTTGATATTCTACAATAAATATAGGTACCCAGCTACATAATATGTTTGTATAAGACGAAGAATAATTTGAACGAAAATATCTCAATGTTCTAAACTTAGATTCTAAATTTAGATTTCATTTCAGAAGGTTTAGAATGTACTAGAACATTTTAAAAACGCTTCGATCCGTTTTTATAAATTTGACAATGTACTAATGTATTTCGAATGAAGTAGAGCGCCTAATTTAATTTTTTTAAATATTTTAGTATTTTAATATCATTATGATATAAATACAACAAGAAAAAAGTAAAATTTCTAATACACATGAACTACTATTAAATTCTAAGAAAAATTCAAACTAAAGCCAAACTAAAGATCTATGATACTATTTTAGGTATCAATCATAATCTAACATACTATAGATTGGAAACTTAAGTCGACCATCGACTGGCCAAACAAGAAGTGAGTAAATGTCATTCAATTATTTTTTATTTGATTAAAAATTTATTTGATTTATTTAAGTGACTGTTACGCCACTGGCTAGGACGTTGTTAGATTCTAATTTGACATATTTTGCTTAATTAGGTTAGGATCAGTGATCAGTGATGGACTTACTGTCATATTTACCAATCTCATCGGTTAGTCGCTATCAGCTAGTTAAGTCAGAAACAATCTGTGAACTTGAAATATTGGTTTTTACTAGTGAATAGTGATGCTTAGAAGTTAATTAATATAAAAAGTTCTAAAGAATTAAATAATATAAAATCATTCACTGGTGCCACAAACTCGAAAATTCGAGATTAGAAGATAATCAATGTAATTGTGAATATTAACAGACTGTTAAATTTTAAATGGTGAATATGGCTGTTAGAAGCTTCTAGTAATGGTTAGTATGCACATCTAATTGCTTCAATTTTAAACTAACGGACCAATGAGAAGTACGAAATTGACTTCATATAAAGTAAATTATTCTAATATTACTAATTCTCACGGTATATTAATAATAATTAATAAATAATATATTGTTTTGTTTTAAACTTACTTATTCTTATAACCAGCGCTGTAGCGTCAATACGAATCCTACTGCAAATATTTAAAAAAATTATAGTGAAAAACATAATTTGCAGTTCTACGCTACTGCTCTGTTCACAAGCATGAATTTATTTATTATTTTACTAAATTTTAAATTATATGGTCAAAAATCTGCTAATGAATGTAATTTTAAATAATTTATAATATAAATACCATTTCAATTATGTGCTCCATACAAAAATTTTCAAATCAAACCTCAAACCCAAAAACTTGACATTGACATTTTATTTGCTCTGGATACGTGTGGTACGCCACTGCACATTTACCAACATTTACTTCATTCTAAACGTCTGACGTTTCAACAATGTTAACCTAAAAAGTAAAATTATAAATAGAACTAATCCGGTATTATTTCGTTTAGTTAAACGTTTGATACCGAAGGTGTGAGTTTATGTTAAATTAAGTTTTAAAATGGGCACGTCGAACGATATGGACGAAGCACTTTCTTTGAAGGAGCAGGGCAATGAATCATTTAAAAATGGTGATTACAATAATGCAATTTCTTTATACACTCGAGCCATCAAATTAGTTTCAAACGACAGCGATTTAGCTGTGTTCTTAAAAAATCGTGCAGCTGCTTACTTAAAAGTAGAAAAATATGAAGAAGCACTTGAGGATTGTAACAAATCTATGTCGATACTCACAATCGATCCTAAAACTTTATTTAGAAGACTGCAAGCTTTTGAAAAATTGGAACGATATGAAGAAGCCTACAGAGATGCTCGTGAGTTATTGAAAATTGATCCTGCTAATAAAGCTGTTCAACCAATTTTGGAAAGATTGTACAAAATCGTACAAGAACGAGCAAATCAAAATGCCAGTTTAATCACCAGAGTCGAATCGATGAACAAGTATGCTTTTGATATAACGTCAGCAAAAGATAAAAGGGAGACTGCCATTAATAACTTATTAGTCTTAGCTAGAGAAAAGGTGGGTTCTGAACTAATAATAAAGAATGGCGTTTTAATGAAAATTAAGCAGTTGCTAAAAGTCGAAAAGAACCAAGATATTTATCTCTCTGCGATTAGATTGGTCGGTGTATTGTGTAAAAACTCGATAGAAAATACCAAGGCAGCCTTAAAAGAACTTGGTTTACCGTGGTTTTTGGAAATTATTGACAGTAAACATGAAACCCAGGTAAATGCCACCCAAACCTGCATGCAAACCATTTTGAACTCATTTTCTGGAATGGATAATAAACCAGACACTAAACCCGACCAGGAATTGTGTGAGAAGTATAAATTTCAAATTGATACTTTGCTATCTTCTCTAGTCTATTCGATAAATAATAACTGTATTAGTGGCATTGCACGTGATGCAATTATCGAGTTGTTAATGAGAAATATACATTATACAACTTTAAATTGGGCTGACCGCATGGTAGAAATTGGAGGTGTTGGAAGACTGCTGGAATGTGCCAGCGAATTGGAAGAATGCGGATACGAGAGTTCGATGAACATAACTTCTTCGACCACCACCATAGCATCTGTTTGTCTAGCTAGAATATATGAAAATATGTATTATGACAAAGCTAAAGAAAAGTACTTAGAAAAAATTGATGAGTTTTTGAGAGCAAAGTTGTTATCTCCCGATATAGAATCAAAAATTCGAGTTACGGTAGCAATAACTGCTTTGTTAAAAGGACCAATCGATGTTGGAAATACCGTTATCGCCAAAGAAGGTAAATAACTAAAATGTTTTCTTCCAAATCTGATATTATTTTTGAAAATGAAAAAAAGACATTATTTATATTACTATCAGAACAGGTGTTTTATACAAACATGCTGACCAATTTAATTTAAATTTTTTTAAATTATTGTAAGTTAATATGCAGGTTAAATGAACAATTGCATGAGTTAATAATTTATGTATTTTTTAAGTCTTTGTTAGATGTGAAAAAAATTTAGTTTATAGAAACTTCGCGTGAATCGAAATATTGAGTATCGGGAACCCCCGATTTAAATATTTTCCCTAATTTACTTTTAGGTTTTTTTTAAATTAACGATTAGCGAGTCGAATAACGAAAGATTAAAAAATGGCTTTAACGTATAATTTTAATTTTTGTAATGTTCTGAAAAATAATGTAGAACATAAATTTATTCACATTCAAACACTAAAAATTTTGTAGAATACATTTTTATATTTTTTTTTTTACTTTTAGGTATAATGGAAATGATATTGGTGATGGCAAATTCAGATGATTTATTGCAGCAAAGAGTTGCATGTGAGTGCATAATAGCCGCTGCAAGCAAGAAAGATAAGGCACAAGCAATTATCACTCAGGGCGTAAATATATTAAAAAATTTGTACAAATCTGAAGAACCTGCAATAAGAGTTCGTGCGTTAGTTGGTTTATGCAAATTAGCGAGTTCTGGTGGTAATGATGCATCAATTAAACCTTTTGCGGATGGTTCAGGTTTAAAATTGGCAGAAGCCTGTCGTCGATTTCTGCTACATCCTGGAAAAGACAAAGATTTGCGAAAATGGTCTGCAGAAGGTCTATCATATTTAACTTTAGATGCAGAAGTAAAAGAGAAATTAGTAGAAGATCGACCTGCTCTGCAATCACTGATTGATTTAGCTAAAACGGGTGGTCAATCTGTTTTGTATGGTATCATAACCACGTTTGTTAATTTGTGTAATGCCTACGAGAAACAAGAAGTTCTTCCAGAAATGGTTGAGTTGGCAAAATTTGCAAAGCAGCACATACCAGAAGAGCACGAACTTGATGATCCAGATTTTGTTACAAAGCGAATTATTATTTTAGGGAACGAAAATGTGGCTTCTGCTTTAGTTGCTCTTTCAAAAACTGAGAGTATTAATTCTCAAGAGTTAATAGCTCGCGTTTTTAATGCGCTTTGTAGTGTGCCAGAAGTTAGAGGTTCTGTTGTTCAACAAGGTGGAGTTAAAGTGTTGATTTCTCTTTCTCATAAGGGAACTAATCAGGGTAAAAGGCAAGCCAGTCAAGCTCTCTCGAGGATAGGTGTGTCTATTAATCCAGAAGTAGCATTTTCTGGTCAAAAAAGTTTGGAAGTTATAAGACCACTGTTAAACCTTCTCCATCAGGACTGTAATGCTTTAGAGAACTTTGAAGCACTACTAGCATTATGCAATATTGCTCAAATGAACGAAACTGCACGTCAGCGTATATTAAAAGAGAATGGCCTTTCAAAAGTAGATCAGTATTTGTTTGAAGACCACGTTATGTTAAAACGTGCTGCCGTGCAAGTTATAACAAATTTAACGTTGTCACCTGATGTAGTTACTATATATGAAGGTGAAAACGACAAAATGAAGTATCTTGTGATTTTGTGTTGCGATGAGGATATGGAAACAAGTTTGGCAGCTTCTAGTGCGGTTGCAATTTTAACCAGTACCAGTGAAAAATGTTGTACCAAATTTTTTGATACAAATTCGTGGTTAGATAGTTTACATATGCTATTGGCCAATACAAATATAGATTTACAATATCGGGGCGTTTGCATTGTTAGTAATTTAATTGAAAGTTCAATAGAAGTTGCAGAAAAAATTATAGAAACTGATATTTTAGAAATTTTGATGGCTTTAATTAAAAAGGAAGAAAGTAATCCTACTAATATTACCAAAGCTGCCAATGAGGCTTTAAAAATAGCCGAGAAGTGGGGTATCATCCAAAAGCCTCCTGAAAATGTTGTTATTACTGAAGAAAGTGAAAGTTAATCAAGTAAGATTAATCATGTTTATTTATTGTTTTTGTGAAAAAGCCGTGTGTTGAATAAGGGAGTCAAAAGTTTTATTTTTTAATTTTTCTCCAATAAATTGTAAATTTAAATAATTACTTAGGGGATTCCCAGGGACGTGCCCAAGGGGGTTTACCTCCTAATAATTTTCAGTGATCAACAAAAGTTGTGAAAAGTTGGCAATTCACTGAGCAGTTGGCAAAACTACTAGTTACAAATCACACAAATTCTAGCATTCGCAAAAAATGCGGAGAAGCTTATAAAAAGAAGTTACCTATTCGTATAACGTGGAGAGTGAAATAGTTGTCAATTTCAAGACTGTTCCCCCTTCAAAAGAATCGCTTCAGCACGTTCCTAGGGGTTCTCTTAGACTGAAAATGTTTTATGTAAAACATTTCTGTGGTCGGCACTTAAAAGGTGATAAGTATACATTGAATCTCCTATGTACTTATGATCTTTTAAGTGCCGACCACAGAGTTGATAGTTGTGCAAATGTACTTAATAATTTATTATTTTCACAAAAATGTAGATATTCAAATTAAAAATTCATTGTGCCTAAAAATAAAATTTTAACTATTGTTATACGATTTATACAATTTTTCTACAGCTTTTCTAAGCTAATGTTTCTTTTTGATTTTATATGTATGTAGGTGTGTAGAAAAATAAAACAGCTTGAAGTGATTTTAAGGATTTTATTTTTTATTTCTAGTTACAGCTAAAGATAAACATAATATACTATTGATATGTTTTTTCCTCGAGTCTAAACTTTTCAATTGGCACCTACAAAAAATTACAATCTTTAAAATGTGCCCAGCTAATTTTCAGATTAAATCAAAATTCAAAAACAATTTACAAATACTAATTGGAAACTCACAAAAATACAAAATATTAATTACAATAATTATTATCTTATTACCAAATTAAAATTTTATTTTTATAAAGCGAAAAAGTTAAATTGAAAGAAAATTTCGATAAGATTTAAAAAAATTATAATTTTACACATCCAAATTACCTTTTCAATCTGTTTACTTCTAATTATCCAAGATTAAATTCCAAGAAAAAATTAAATAAATAAAAGATTAAACATTTTACAATTTTTTAAATAAATAAGAATTTTCTTTTAAAAATATGAATTTTACAAATCAAATAAAAATTCAATATCCCAATTGTTGGGGGATTTTGAAACATGCCAATATAAATTATTAATTTAGGAAATAAAATATTAAAACAAAATTTTAAAAATTAATAGGTTAATTGCTATTCACGATCGGATAGTTAGGTATAACTATAAGAATAACCAATCAAACAACCGTAATTCAAATTTTTGCATTTTGTCCTGATATTTCTTGTTCGGAAGTTTAATATAAAATTTAGAAATTCTGAAAATCGCTTGCAATAGGAATCTCTTCGCAGTAGTATCAACCAGCAGTACAGCATAAAATCTACACTGGCGATTGGGAAATGAAGACCGAGGTGCAACTCTGGGTCACGTCGAATATACTGCTGTGATCTACATCCCAATATCGATCAGTGGGCTACGAGAAGGTAACGGGAAACCATTCTATAAATGAGTAAGTTACCTTGGCTTTAGCCAAGTTGATCGCTTACGAAGTAGTGTATATAGCATTAAAAAAGAGAATTTTTTATTCTTTTAGACGTAAATTGCTGTGATCTTCTCCATATGAAAATGTTAAAAACCATTATTCAAATAAACTTTCTAAATTAACTAAAATTCATTATCTCAAATAAATAAGATACCTTGTTATTGCGCCGTTCTTATCTTCAAATTAAAAAAAATATATCGATATGAATAATCTGATAAAATCATTCGTTGAAATTTTCAAAATAAATACGTTTAGTATCTTTATCTTTTTTTATTATCGCATAATTATCTCGCACAGTACTAGCTATACTATATCTGTTTGGCAAGTAATATTCAAAACATGTCCATTAAAATTGTTTTAGACAATTATAATAACAACGAGTATATTTCTGGGCAAACAATTTTAGGGCGAATTGAGTGCAATTTTAAAAATGAAAACAAATTTACAGGTAATTTTTGTGCAAAATTGCTGTAATCTTTGTTCTAATATTTTGCTTTCAGCCATTAGAATTAAGTTTGCGGGGCAAGTTGCAATTAAATGGGTCGAGAAAAAAATTGTATATCATGCAAAAGAGAAATACATAAATGTTGAATATAATGTAGCTGAAGGTTATTTTAATTTTTATTCTTTGTAAAAACAAAACCGAAACATTTTTAAACTATCGTCCAAATTTCAGATCGTAGTGAAAATATTACTCTTCCCGCTGGTAGATACTTTTATCCGTTTTCTTACACTCTGTCACCGCGATTACCTAGTTCGTTTAAAGGAAGAACAGGAAAAATTGAATATTACATTGAAGCCACAGTTTTACGTTCATGGAACTTGAACTATAAAGCAAAGTTGCCTTTAAATATTGTTTTACCTATGGATTTGAATCATATGCCAAGATTACGGGTAAATGGAGGATTCCAATTTTTAGTTTTTTATTTATTTAAATATTAAGCAATTTTAGGATCCAGAAGAATTTTCAAAAGATAAAACTGTGCGTTCTCGTTTATTCCAAAATATGGGTGTATTAACTATTAAGCTCTCCGTGCCGGTTACTGGATACGTGCCAGGCGAAGAAATCAATATTACAGCTTATATTCAAAATATGAGCAATATTACAGTAAAATATGTAAAGTTTAAAATTATTGCCGTGAGTAGAATTTTGGTTCGAAATATTTTTAAAAAAGAAGTTTAAGTATTTTTCTTCTGGTAGAAATATGAGTACACTGTCGATCGACCACGGCCAAGGAGTAATTCCAATTCAGTTGTAATTGTAAAATGTGTTGAAAGCAGTGTAGGTGCACACAGTGAAAAATGTTTGACTCCAACTTTACGTCTTCCGACTGATCACTTATATCCTAATGTAACAACTTGCAGTTTTATAGATGTGAGTTACACTTTAAAGGTAACTAAATGCTTTTATTGTAACTTTATCCCTCTAAGCTTCTGTATTGGATTTTTTTTTAAATTTAGGCTGAAGTTGTACTTCCAAATCCTAATTCTAACTTAAAATTAGAAATTCCTATTACTATAGGTTCTATAGCATTTTCGGATGTGAATAATATAGATCCCGATCTTCCACGATACGAATCACTGAATGATTTTAACTTTGAAATATTATATAGAAGTACACTTCCACCATCATACTCTTCAGTGAATGAAGAATGGAAGAATACTTCGTCTTCATCAGTTTTAGGTACCTACCTATACCAAAAACTTTATATTCCTCTATTCTATCCTTACATTTTTAACATTATATTTTTTTAGCACCATCACCATCATACCAGCAGACTCGGCTATAAAATAAAAAAAAAACTTATTCGACCATGATTGATATTATAATTCTTGTTGCATTTTAGCATTGTCATTTATTATCTTGATACTTTTAAATCAAGTGTCATTAGTTGTGACGTCAAAATGTACCTATGCATATTCAAACATAACATGCATGCAAGACTGAAGATGATTTTTCAACCACAGTTGCGTGAGTGATACCACAGTAATTTTTGTAGTGTCTTATGATTACAAAGCAACTTTGTTATTATGTCTTGAGTTTGATGAAAACCAAATAAGTAACTGGACCAAAATATAATTTAAAATTTAGAAATCTATATTTTGTTATTTTTTTAAATAAATTTCTTAGAATGTTAAGTCTTAATAATGTTAATATTACAGTTTTTTGTGATTAAGGTTTTTGTTTTATTAGTCTAAACTATTTCCTTTTGAAATAATTTCAAAATAATTTTTAATTTCTAATTTCAATAGAATAATAAATTATTATTTTAGCTAATCATGGCCATCAAGGATCAGGTTACAAAAGTTATGTGATCATAGGAGGAATTAGTATAACCCACAATTGGACGTAGTTATGCAAAAAGGAACCAAGCGACAAAATCAGAAAATTTAGTTTATTTGCTATAAGTGACCGAAATAGGCATATATACGTTGTGGAAAAAAGATCCATCTGAAAATTTACTTTAACTCGTGTTTTAATGCTATAAGAAATATAGGTATTTATAAAATCGTCTAAAGTAAATTTGCAAAAAAGAACCAAGCGACATGGTTCTTTTTTGTAAAATGTAATATTATACTTTTTGTAGTAATATAATAACGAATGGATATTATTTAGATAAAATGTAATAATGTAATGTAATATTTCCTCTACTACCCTATTGCTTATACATTAAATATGATAAATAAAATGTTAAAAAGGCGTTATGTAGAAATTTGCATCAGTTTTCTCCAGTGCGTTCTCGATTATACTTGTATATTTTAATGTTTTGTGAAAAATATAAAGTAAAAGTGGCGAAATGAGTGTTTCAAACCGTACTAAAAAGATGCTTAAAAAGTGTATTAGTGAAGAAAATCAAGGTATAGAAATGCTAATTTAAACTCTATTAGATAACGTAAATAATCATAATAATAAATATCGTATTTATTTCGCATTTCTGGAGCTTCAATTTTTTTGTCGAATAATAATTGATAAAACTTCAAAGAAATTATTGCACTGAATTCAGGGAAGCAAGACCTTTCAAATGAGGTATCACTTGCCATATCATCCCTATTAACATTTTAGGGGTTGTCATCGCAGCGCGAAGGGATGAAACAATACGGGAGTGACATTAGTCGCAAAAGTTGTCCCCTTCGATGATAAAATTGACGTGATTTTGCATTTCTAGAAAAAAAATTCTGCTAGCCATAATCCCGTCTGTTTCGTTTTCAAACGGCCACCCTGTATATATTTTTATATTATTATTATTTTTATAATATTTTCTGTATATGTACATAATAATATAATAAATAATTTTTAAATAAATATTATATAGAATATTATTATGTGTTAGTTTTATTTCGATTCAAATTTAAAAACGCAAAAGGGAACCAAACAACATTTTTCAAAATTTTAGTGGTACAATAAACAAATTTTCAAAAAAATTTTCGGGCAACACAAATATCATCATTATGTATTGTTTAAACAAAATTAATATATTCATAATTTTATCAACCGATTTAATTATAACCCTTAAACTTTAAGCTTCAATATTTCAAAACTCACGTTTGGCGGATGGTTCCTTTTTGCATAACTACGTCCAATTATAATTTATTCCAAATCATTTTAATTATACGATATCTCACAAATAACTGTGTTTTCGGTTTGTAAACTCTCATCGACTACTAACTCTACTAGGCCAAAAATATCCTAATACTCTTCATCTACCAAATCATTCCGAGTGGTCATGCTTATAATCGACTTCACCACAAAAAAACATACTGTAATATGACTTCTTAAGAAAAATATTTGCGTATATTTAGTCAGGTAGCTAAAATTCAGAGAATTGCTCGAAGTAGGTTGAAGTAATCTCTGAAACAGGATTACAACCTGCTCTTTGATTGGTCGGAACGCAGAAATACGTCACCCGAGTGTTATATTCAACAATGCATCACTCGTTTCATTTAGATCTACTTCAGCAATTCCAAATCACTTATACCTGTACGAATGAATTATTCAAAATCGATTTGAAAATTTTGAAAAAGCAAAAGAATGAGTTAAATTCTTAAAATGCTCTAATATAGGAAGGAGGACATCAAATTGTCCAAGTCCAACGTATTTTCAAAACAAAGTTGTAATGTATTTTAAGTTTTTGTTATTAAGCTATTTAGAAAAATAGAATTTGGACAACATAGACACAATTAGTTCTTATCTTGTCATTATGCTTTTTGGTGTCCTCTATTGTTGTTTTAAGGGTGTGTAAAATTTTACAGCACCATACCGGATGCTGACGTCTTTTTCAAGAGTATATTTTACATTTTATATTTTGGGAACTAAAATGAAACTAAGAGATCCCCGTTGGAAAAACCGTTTTGGTAATTTTAGGAGGGGTCGTTTCACATCGTTATGATATTGTTATTTCCATGTGATAATATTTATATTAAAGATTAAAATGCATCATCTGCTCCTGCACTCATATAATATGGAAATTAAAACTTTTTCAATAGCTATAGGTACTGTAAGTAGGCAATAAAATTCTTAGTTGATACAATCTTTAGTTTCCTCTTCTACGATGTAATATACTTACGCATAATGCATAATGGATTTTATTAACAACACATCAATCAGTATGACATCACTGGACTCAGTCTAGACTGTAGACAACTGCAATTTATTGTAGAAGTTGTATTAGGTTTTTTTTGATACAGACGTATGTCAGAACATCTGAATTGTATTACATTTCTTTGATAAAGTCGAGACTGATTACTTTTAATTCAAGAAATATTTTTATTTTAATCTTTTCTGGATATAATTTACACAATTTTTTAAAAACTTGTTTTTCCATATTATTGTATATCATATTGTAACTATATCACTCGGCTGTGCCTCGTCACATTCGATCCACCTCGAGTTTAATAAGCAATTTAAATCTTTTGATAAATAATATATATATTATTACATGTTTTAATTCAAAAAAATTTAAGAATAATACAATACGTAGAAAATCAAAATTAAAAAAATTTAAAAAAGAGACAATTAACACATAACAGGTCTGAATTAAGAAAATTTGAAAAAATGAAAATTCGTAATACGATAGTACAATATAACGTTATTTCATGGTTATTGCCGTTCTTCAGTTGCATCTAATCGTTTACATTGTAAAATAAGAAAAAAATTTTCAAACTAAACAAAAATATAGACTAAATTGTACAAAATTGACTTACCATAACCTCCAAAAATTATCAAAACTGAACTTGTTACATGAAGTATGATTAATTTTAAAATGATTCATTCTGTCTCTACGAATTGAATTATTATCTAAACAGTTACTTCCACAGAAAAAAAATCTAAATATTTTTTGTAGGTAATTTTGAGAGCTACAAATTTGATCTCTTATACTTTTTTCAAAAAGTAACGGCTAAAAAGATATTCGCAGAAAACCTATTTTTACAACCTTTGACCCCACGTAGAATTGTTAGCGGCACTCGGATCGACGGGGAACTTTCAGTTCTTATTTAGAACCACCAAGAACAACGTTTCTGCAAAAATTCAGCTTTCAGCCACTTATTTCCTAGGAAAAGTCTAATTTCCCTGGACTAAATTCTAAAATAAATTTTGCTAATTACATTTTCATGTTGACAATTTAGGTGATCCACTGTAAAAATCCTATCTAAATCTAAATCTGAATCAAACTTCATCAGTCACATGACAATGAATCTAAAAGTTTTGTGAACAACATGACTCGTATTATTACGGATGACTAAAATTTACTAAATGGAAGAGATATATTTTTATCAAGTATTTCTGTGTAATTTCTGAATATGATCAGTATTGATTAGTTCTGAAAAGAGGGTCTAAACTTTTTTAGATGATATATTTTACGTTCTCTGTTTTTAAATGTTTCAAGTTTTCCAACTTGGAATATCACAAAATTAAAAAAATAGTATATTATACATCATGGGACTAAGGTGCTGCTTTTCATCCCGCGTGCAAAGGTTTTTGCACGAGGTGTTAGCCGAGTGCAAAAATCACACCAGGGATGAAAAGAACCTTAGTCCCAAGGTGTATATACTATTTTTCACAATTTCGCTGAAAATGCTGAATTACATTGGTTAATAACTAAATTCGAGATTTAGAAATTGCAATAACTCGAAAACGGCGCTAGATATCGAATAACTAAGCAAAAAAATTTACCCCCGTTACAGTAACCCCCTAGCGATTTGTCATAAGAAGCTATATGCAAAATTTCAGATCAATAGCGCGCAATAATGGCGCGGGAAAAAAAAGTTTTACTTTAGTCCCGCAAAAGCGGAGTAAAGTGAGCACCTTACTCCCGGAATTGTGAAAAATATTTTTTTAATAATTTTACTACTCAGATTTCATAAAATTATCGCATACTAAATTTTGGGTTTTTGAAAAGGCGATTGTTTTTGTATTAAATAATTTATCTAATACCTAAATCTTGATAAAATTTCTAGAAAGTTTTATACCTATAATAAGTACGATTTTGTATTACACAATAAAATTTCATACTTCGATTTTTATTATCTTTTATTCGACTAGCTAATTTATAAATATTCGAAGATTAGATTATCTTTCATAGTAGTAACTAGCTGTGTTGTGTGTGATAGGTAATATTTAAAACATGTCTATCAAAATTCTTTTGGACAATTATAATAGGCAATGCTTTCCTGGGCAGGCACTTTCAGGGAAAATTGAATGCAATTTTGTACATAAACAGAATTTTAAGGGTAAATTTTGTGCAAAGTTGTTGTCCTTTGTTTACATTTCTTTGTTCTTTTTCAGCTATTAAAATTAAGTTTTGCGGGAGGGCTAAAACCAAATGGAACGAAAAAGAATCTTATTTCAACCCTGCTACCAAAAAATCTACATCAAATAGCGTTCTACAGTATGCAGAAGAAACATACATGAATACTGAATATTGTTTAGTTGAAGGTAAGGTTGCACATTTTGTGATAATAAAATTTAGAAAAAATATCGCATTGAAATTTATAGGTACTACTGATGGAAATATTAGTCTTCCCCCTGGTAAACACTATTATCCATTTTCTTACACTCTACCAGCACAATTACCTAGCTCTTTCGAAGGAAAGGTGGGAAATATTCGATATTATATTGAAGCTGTTGTTGAGCGTCCGTGGAAATTTAACTATAAAGCAAAGACTACTTTAAATGTTGTTTCGCCTTTGGATTTAAATGTTGTACCGAGATTACGGGTAAATTATCAATTTTAGCTTATTTGTAAAATAATTTAAATATTAAATAATTTTAGCAACCTCTGGCGCTCTCCGAAGATAGAATTATTGCTTCACGTACATGTTGTTGGCAAAAAGTGGGTGCACTAACTTTTAAACTCTCTATACCAGTTACTGGATACCTGCCTGGTGAAGAAATTAACGTTCAGGCCAATATCTGTAACAGGACCAATATCACTGCAAAAAGTGTGAAGTTTAAACTTGTTGCCGTGAGTACAATATATTTTGGTTAGAAATATTTTTAATAGAAATTACACATTTAATTTTTTTAGGATTATGAGTATATTACTCATCATCCAAATACAATCAGTAAAATTAATTCGGTTGTAATTGTGAAATGTACTGAAGGAAGTGTAGGTGCAGGAAGTCAAAAATCTTGGACTTCAGTTTTACTTATTCCTACTAATCATTTATATCCTAATTTAACGACTTGCAGTATTATAGATGTTCGCTACACCTTGAAGGTATTTAAAAATATTTATTATAATTTTTTAATATTGATTAATTTTAATTTTGAATTTAGGCTGAAATTGTACTTCCAAAACCTACCGATAATTTGCAATTAGAATTTCCTATTACTATAGGTTCTATAGCCATATCCAGTACAAATACTACAATTTTAGATCCTCTTGCTCTAGTCGATCCAGCACATCTACCAAACGCAAATTTCAGTAATGCTAACGCACCTTATCCTGAATATCCTGATATGTATAATAGTACACTACCACCACCATATCCCACAAAAAGTGGAGAATTGTCATCATTAAACGATGGGCCATCACCACATACATTTGAATCTAGTAGTAATCCTCCAGGTTTTATAAATTCGTATAGTACCTTACCTGAAAAATCTGATGGCTCAACTATGTATCCTCCATCTGCTGACCGGTCAGCTTTATATCCCCCACTTTCTGAAAAATCAGGTCCATATCTTCCGCCAACTTTTGGAACAGCTACATATCCCGCACCTCCTGGGGAATTAGCTTCGTATCCTTCATCTTCTGTTGGTGGATCGGCTCCATACCCAACAACCTCTGCAGAATCAGCCCCGTATCCTCTACTTAACAGAGGGTTAGATCCATATTCTTCCGAAAGACAACAGTCGGATCCAAATTCACAAGATGTAACAATTTCAGGTACAAACATTTTAAAAATTTTCAAGTTTTTTTTACATTATAATTATTTTAGATTTACCACCTCCATACGAGCAATCTCAACAAATGAGATAAAACAGAAATTATTCCATCGCAAATAACATTATTTTTTATTACATTACAGATTTTACAAGATTCAATTAACGCTATTCAAAACAATTAAGAAAAGTTCAAGTACATTGAAACTTCTGTGTGGGTTCAAATTAATAAATAACGAGGTTTACATAACGTAGCATATCATACTTGCCTCAACTTCGGATTTACGTTATGTCTATTATGAATTTATCTTTTAATCCAACGAATTAATAGGTATGCGTTGAAAAAAAATGTAATTTTAAGTGGCGTTAATTGGATGTGAACCACGCTTAAGTATTATTACGATATAATAAAATTATCAATGCTTTTTTATTGTTTGTACAAATATTGTATTTATTTTAATAATTATTTTGATCAACATATTGATGTATTGTAATAGACAATAGAATAGAAAATAAACAAAACGAAATGCTTATAATTAAATTTGTCTATTGCCAAGCAAATCAGAAGATACATACGCAATTCAATTTCAAACATTAGTTAACATTTTATCCCAAAAATATGGAAAAATACTGAGAAAGTTTGAATGTTGTTTTCGTAATTTAGTACCGAAAACTTAATCAATTAGGTATTACAACTGAATCTCAATATTTTAATTTTGCTATTAGAAATTGGTTGAAATAAACATTTAGGTTGCAGTATTTAAGGATGTATAGGAGACAAAAAATAAAACTAGAAAATATAAGATATCGATAAAAATTGGTACACATGTCGTCATTGATTTTTTAATGTCATAAAAAAATTCAAATCGATTCACTACACCGTTCAATAGTTCCTGCAGTTTTAATTTGATGTTTATTTTTTGTTAAAATTCATGGCTGTTAGGGAAAATCACAAGGTGTTAAACAGTAAAATACTTGTCTAAATAGAAATATAAAGCAAAATCTTAAGAAATCTTAAAAAAATTATATAATGTTAAATTATGATATGAAAAACAACATTTTTTCGAATATATTAGCTTAAAATATTATGACCAAAATATAAGAATTTTTTCAAACTTTCTGGTAGTTATAGCTTGTAAATAGAAAAAGGTTTTAGAGAAGTTTCATCACTGCTTACTACCCCGTTCTCGAGAAATTAATTAGTAATTGAACAACACATATAGAGTTGTCACGTTTAATTCTCTAAAAATAATATAGATTTTGACGTTAAAGGAACCCTAAACATATTTAAAACTTGTTGGTATTATATATATTATGTATATCTCGGTTTTTATCAGTTTTATCAACAAATATCAATTTTTACTTATAAAAATTATTACATTTTTTATTTTGTTAGTAGGTTGGATTGCAAAGATAGTCACTAATAAAAATTTTGTTGTGTCAAATTTAATATTTGCAATTTCATTTACATGCATTTTTATAACTTTGTTTATCGTTTATGATATTTAAAAAGTATTTTATTTATAAAAAATTTTGACGCCACAAGCTTTTAATATTTTAAGCTCATACCCTCGGTTTTTTACCCATATCATGGGTTTCTGCGATAATACGGCACTGCCGCAGTTTACATGTGTCCACCCGACTAACTCTTTTTATTCTTACTTCTCCTTATAAAATAATTAAATTTTTTTATTTATTAAATTAAAGACATTGTTTTTCTGCGTCTAAGAGATATTCAACACTTGATATTTTGTTTTTTAATTATTGTTAAAAATTCAAAAATTAAATAAAAAATATCGTCACGTCACTTCTGCCGCAATATATCCAATCATCTGTACACCAAATTTTATCTAAATCTGTTCAACATTTCCGGAGATTTGTTTGGTGTGCACTATATATTAGTGGTCACTCCAGAAGTGGCCATTTGGTCGAAGGCTTTTTCCACAAAATTCCCAATGTTTTGACATTGGGAATGCATGTGCTTTAGCACGGTTTTTCACCAAACCACAAAATTTTATTGTTTCAAAGAAGAGTTATTTAAAAATAAAGAATAAATAAACAAGAAAATATATTAATTAATAATTATCATTTTTAATATACAGCACACAAATTTTCAATCGTTCTAAATAATTAATTAAATTACTGCTAACTGTCAGATTTGACCACTTTAGGTCGAAGGCACTTCGTTCTTATCAAAAAAGATTCAAAGTACCACCTGATAAGAGTAAATTCTTCTTTTGTCTATGTTGAAAAAGCTACTGTAAAACTTGCGAAATGAATGTCAAATGATAATTATTAAAATTTTCAATAAATTTTCTTGCTTTTATATTTGGCTCGTTTGTTTTCTCACCAATACTTGTATTATAATAGCTCTATCAGCACACAAAATTTTATCCCAATCAGTTAAATATTTTTGGAAAAACGATAACATCTTCATGTTTTTCATTGTCGTAGCCCTGGCACATATTTCTCTGTCAAAATCTTATTTTCTCCACTAGAGCCCACCAGACATACATCCAAAAAGTTTGACTGCCATCGACGCAGAAATGCCGATGAAAAACGAGGGTCCTGTGGAGGGAAATGTTGCTACATGCAAAATTTGGTTGAGGTCCCTTTAGTACTTTAGGAGTAATTCACTCTTGCAGTTTTAACTTTCACAGCTTGTAATTTTTGACAAATGACAGATAAAAAGTTAATTTTACCTATTCTGGATAAAGCTCTTCCAAGTCTTTAAAATAACAATAAGACAAAATCGTTTTTAAAAATCTTGTGTTATTTTCTTGTAGTGGTAGTGGATTGGCAAGTTGGCCAAAAGTTAAAAATTGGTATCCGAGGGTTTGCTAATTTCGAATCTGCTATCAGAATAATTATTTTCATAATGGCGGATCCAATATGGAATATGGCGAACATAATACTTTTAATAAGTTCCAATTCATAATTGTTATCGTCCGCAACTCAATTAACTATAAAAAGTTTATCGGGATTTATCTAGGACAGGTCTAATAAAAAACTTCAACTTTTTGTCGACGTTTCGAACATATATTTCGTTCTTCTTTAGGACTAAAAACAATAAAATTCAACAACCTGCAGAAATTAACAAAATCCTTACCTCAAGTTCAGTTTACAGAGACCAGGGGTACATTATCTTATCAGTAACTAAATGCGGTATAAAAATCAACATAACAGTAATATTAAAAAACAGTCAGAACTTCAAAAAAACCAAATCACAACTTAATACAATAAGGTGTCAACAATTAAAAACCTTTTTAACATGTCAAAAATGTAAAACACAAAATATAAAATATATAAAGTAATCAAGAATTATCAGTTAAAATGGTATCTCTGCAAACGTCGACTACGATAGGTCAAATTTCGAACGGAAACAATTCAAAACCGATAAAAGGATCTCACTAAAAAACCCAAAACAAATTAACCACCACCTAGTAGATCTCCATAAAAAATGCTTAGTTTTTGTGTGTCCTCTCTATAATTAATGCTATCTCTTTCGGACTTTATGAAAAACATCTCACTAATATTTCTCTTCAAGCAACTTTGTTCGTAATCCAAAACAGTAGTTTTATCAAAATTGAAGCAGTGTCCCGTATCTTCGCAATGTTGCACTAATGCTGTCTTTCCCCAACCATCCTTATCTTTTTCTTCCTCCCTTTCTCTCGTTGTTCCGATATCTGTAGGCTTCTTCTTTTTATTTTTATCTTTTCTCTCACAATCACCTATGTGCTGTTTAATGCGTTTGTTTATCCATTGCTTCGTCTGGCCTATGTACGAGGCTGGGCAATCTGCACAAGGGATTCGGTAGATCACCTCTGACCTCATTCCCTTATCTGTCCGGTCCTTAAGATTAGTTAAAAGACACCTATGGTCCTTTAAATTGTATGTGGCCCCTGCATTGGCAACATTGCAACCAGCCCTGCATTGGCTGGTTTGGTAATGGAAGTTCTAATAGAAGAAGTATTGCAAGACATAGGTTTCCGCGTCCCCTTCTTTTATTTGTATGTGGATGATTCTTTTACAGCTGCACCTAAGGATAAAGTGGGAAAGTTTTTGACAGCTTTTAATAGCTACCATGATGGAATTAAGTTTACCTTAGAAAAAGAGATACAAGGAGAAATAATTTTCTTAGACATGAGAGTGATAAGAACAAGTGAGGAAATCCTAACAAATTGGTACATGAAGCCATATTCATCTCAAAGATTAGTAAGTTACAGGTCGTACCACCAATTTAAACACAAAACAGCATTAGTGTATGGACTCATTAAGAGAGTAACCGATATAAGTCATGCTAAATACAAAGATGAAAATAGGACCCGAATCACAGATCTGTTAAGAAAACAAAATGACTATCCGAATTGGCTTATTAATAGTATGTTCAGAAAGCTCGAAAAAAGAGAAAGAAGTAGTAGTGCACAAAATGATGAATACAAGTATGATAATGAAATAAAAACAAAGAAATATTTCAAGTTTCCATATGTAGAAAACCTAACAGAACAAATAAATACAATATTAAAACCTTATTGTACTTTGGCCACATACAATTTAAAGGACCATAGGTGTCTTTTAACTAATCTTAAGGACCGGACAGATAAGGGAATGAGGTCAGAGGTGATCTACCGAATCCCTTGTGCAGATTGCCCAGCCTCGTACATAGGCCAGACGAAGCAATGGATAAACAAACGCATTAAACAGCACATAGGTGATTGTGAGAGAAAAGATAAAAATAAAAAGAAGAAGCCTACAGATATCGGAACAACGAGAGAAAGGGAGGAAGAAAAAGATAAGGATGGTTGGGGAAAGACAGCATTAGTGCAACATTGCGAAGATACGGGACACTGCTTCAATTTTGATAAAACTACTGTTTTGGATTACGAACAAAGTTGCTTGAAGAGAAATATTAGTGAGATGTTTTTCATAAAGTCCGAAAGAGATAGCATTAATTATAGAGAGGACACACAAAAACTAAGCATTTTTTATGGAGATCTACTAGGTGGTGGTTAATTTGTTTTGGGTTTTTTAGTGAGATCCTTTTATCGGTTTTGAATTGTTTCCGTTCGAAATTTGACCTATCGTAGTCGACGTTTGCAGAGATACCATTTTAACTGATAATTCTTGATTACTTTATATATTTTATATTTTGTGTTTTAGAAAAAGAACCCAAAATAAAAATTTTAAGTAAATTTGTGGAATTTTAGTATGTATTTATGGTTAAATTAAAAAATATAAGAATAATACAATACGTAGAAAATCAAAATTCAAAAAATTCAAAAAAAGACAAAATTAACATATAAACAGGTCTGGATTAAAAATATTTGAAATTATGAAAATTTCAAAATACGATATTACAATAATAACGTTATTTCATGGTTATTTCCAATCCTCAGTTGTAAATAATCGTTTAAATTTATTAAATAAGAAGAATATTCGAACTAATCAAAAGAAAAAACTATTTAAAGAGTACTGATTAACAAGCATAAAATTTGACTTACCATAACCCCAAAAATATGAAATCTGCACGTTGTCACATGTAGTAATAAACAATTTAAAATAATTTGAACTAAGAGATTCTTTTACCAAGCACTGCTTGTGTGAAATCTGAGAGCACTGCCCCCTTAATTTGATTTCTAAAAACTTTGAAAAAATTCAAAATTCAAAATTTTTACCACGTTTTTAACCGTAAGGTGTAAAACTAGAAAAAGAACCCAAAATAAAAATTTTAAGTAAATTTGTGGAATTTTAGTATGTATTTATGGTTAAATTAAAAAATACTTATTTTGTGTTCTTTTTCTAGTTTTACACCTTACGGTTAAAAACGTGGTAAAAATTTTGAATTTTGTATTTTTTCAAAGTTTTTAGAAATCAAATTAAGGGGGCAGTGCTCTCAGATTTCACACAAGCAGTGCTTGGTAAAAGAATCTCTTAGTTCAAATTATTTTAAATTGTTCATTACTACATGTGACAACGTGCAGATTTCATATTTTTGGGGTTATGGTAAGTCAAATTTTATGCTTGTTAATCAGTACTCTTTAAATAGTTTTTTCTTTTGATTAGTTCGAATATTCTTCTTATTTAATAAATTTAAACGATTATTTACAACTGAGGATTGGAAATAACCATGAAATAACGTTATATTGTAATATCGTATTTTGAATTTTTCATAATTTCAAATATTTTTAATCCAGACCTGTTTATATGTTAATTTTGTCTTTTTTTGAATTTTTTGAATTTTGATTTTCTACGTATTGTATTATTCTTATATTTTTTAATTTGTGTTTTACATTTTTGACATGTTAAAAAGGTTTTTAATTGTTGACACCTTATTGTATTAAGTTGTGATTTGGTTTTTTTGAAGTTCTGACTGTTTTTTAATATTACTGTTATGTTGATTTTTATACCGCATTTAGTTACTGATAAGATAATGTACCCCTGGTCTCTGTAAACTGAACTTGAGGTAAGGATTTTGTTAATTTCTGCAGGTTGTTGAATTTTATTGTTTTTAGTCCTGAAGAAGAACGAAATATATGTTCGAAACGTCGACAAAAAGTTGAAGTTTTTTATTAGACCTGTCCTAGATAAATCCCGATAAACTTTTTATAGTTACTTTTAATAAGATATTGAAAATCGAAAATTGAAGTAATTAATTATTTAAAAATTGGTATCCGGGGGTTTTCGGGTTTTTTGATGACAATCGCCAAAACGACATGTTTCACCCCACAGCGCATCAGTTTTGTACTGACAACTATCGAGATTTTTCGCAGCTAGAGAAACGTTGTTTCTTAGTTTATTACAGTTATTCAGTTTAATAGCAATCAGAAATTTATAAGGTCCCAGGGACTGTAAACTAAGGTAAATCGCAAAAAAAATTTTTTTCTTTTTTTATTTAAAATTTAAAAAAATATGGTAATTTACAGAATTATTATCTAGTACATTTTAGGCTACTATACAAAGTATAGCAACAAGCCTTATGTTCTGGTCCCGTGTCCATCCGCATATGTTTCCAATTTAAGAAGTTATCAGCTTAACAAACTAGAATTTGAAACATACAGACGGACGGACATGTACCTACCTACTTATGTGTCTTTATTTAAAATTTTTCTGTATCTATATTCTAATCTAAATATAATTTTCAAATTTAATCAGAAAGATAGTAATGGAAGCCTAAAAACTGCGGTAATCCAAGTTCCACCTTGTTTATTATGACGTCACAATATATTTTGTTCATTATTTCACACATTATTACTAAAATAACTGTTTAGATATACCTATGACACTAAACCATATGTTCAAATGGGCGTGTGAAACTAATTTTAGTAATATTTGGAAATATGCTGAAGTCAGCAATTCCAATGATATTTTGTAGATTTACAGAAAATTGTTACGTCATGACGCGCGTGTAGCACTTCCTTTCATTGCTTTTACACACAAACTTCTGATGTGCAGGTTGATCTTCGAGCCAGCCCGAGTGTCAGACGTCTGTGTGTAAAGGCATCTAATAACTTTCGAAATGAATCAACTAGAAGTAAATGGCAGAACTGCAAAATACATATATATCAGATATCACCTATCAGGTTCTACCTGCACTCAAATTTTTGTACTACCCTTTAGAATATGTCTTCAATTGGTAAAGAATGTTTGCTATCACGTAGTTTTTAACCATGTCATGCAAAATGATTTAATGCCACCTTTTCGATTCAAGCATTTGACTATGAAGAATAAAATAGGAAATATTAATATAACCATTTTTAATAAAATTACCTGCTATATGCCTGAATCATCAGAAGTTATAATAAATTATTTCTTACTATCTTACACTTATTTAGGTAATAAAAATACATTATAAAATAAACGGACAACTAACAAATCGTAATAATGTGTGTCTCCATTAAATCATCAATCATAATTTAAGAATAAAATTTCTTATGAAAATATTAATTTTTAAGTATAATACAATATTCACGAGTTGTTTCTATTTCCCAGCAATTTATTATAATTCCAACATTGCTTGTGCAACTGGACAGCTCTTCATTTTATTTAAAGTTTCTATGACGCCCATTTGACGTTTAATTCGATTTTTAAGCTCATCCAAATTTGCTATATCGGCTTCGGTGCATCGTGATTCAACTTTTGTGGGAACTTTAAAATCGGGAATTGTTAAAGTACGATCACATTTTACAGCCATATTTTTGCATTGGCGATTCAACTCCTTAATTTCAAGTTTACTCCGTTTATTCATCATTTTTTCTATTGCCTCGGTGTATTTATTTCTAATACCCCCTAGCGTTAATTGCAAGTCACTGATATTATAGTGAGACTCGTTCAACATATCCACGTTTGCTGACATTGCTTCAGAACTATCACCAATTACATCCATCTTTCTGCGTTTAGAAGGCAGAGGAATTACAAATTCCAACTAAAATCATAAAATCTTAATAGAATAAAACTAAAAATGCTTCAACAAAACAAATTCACATCATATGAAATAATACTCACAGCTTCATCGGGTTTTGTTTCCATAACTTTTTATTAATGTAATTAAACTAATTTAAAAATTAAAATTTTAAAAATGATAAAACGGTTACACGGATTTTGTGGTTATACATAAATATTTAGAAAAGCGAAACCAGCGATACTACAAAATATTTTATTATCGTAACACGGCCATCTATTGTCGGTAAGGCAAAGTAAGTTGAGCACAACGAGCACAACAGTTGAAATAATAGTAGATCATTATTATATTTCTTAATTTAATTTAAAATCTTTTGTAACTTATATTTTATAAAATATTTATTATAATTTAAATAGGAAATAAATTGGTTTTAAAATTGGAACTATATAAAACAAAGTGAGGTTGTTTAGAGCCCTAAGGAGCTCAATGAACATCAATTTTTACACCAAAAAGTTTTTTATTTATAAAAAAAAAAAAGTATAAATTTATTTTTAATTAATACTAATTTTCAATATGAAAATTTTCTCGCCTCCTTTTATGGTAATTGTTTAGATCTGCTACTGTGGGCATAAAATAGGGGAGCCTGCCCTACAGTGAGACAGGTCCAACAGTGAGACATTGCGTTTTTCTCACTTTATGTGTTTTCAAATTTCTTTCACCTTTTAGCAGGAAAGGGGAAGCATCGTGCCATGGATTTGAATGATTATTTGCCGAGGTTATTGGTCGACTTTGTACATATTAGAAATAAGTGTATTTCTGACAAGGAAAAGTAAATTTTACCATCACATACACTATTTTATCTTGAAAATAAATTTAAAAAGGGTTTTGTAAAACATGTTTCCTCTCTAAATTGTAGGGGTCAATTAATCAATTTACGCTACATTTCATTATTTTCAATAAAATAATTTAAACTTTAAACTTATTACTTTCCCTGTATATAAAACCCAAAGGTGGATAATACAAAAATCGAAACGAAGAGAGATTCGATATATGGCGTGAAATACGATAAGATCGAAAGAATTTGCGTTTGAAATAAAATTGGTTTTAATTATTTAAAAATAAAATGATATGGATAATATGAAATTTGGATTGAATTGATTGAATTAATACTGGATAATAATATATTACTAATTATTACTAAATATTTAATTATTACTGGTCGATATAAAATATCAACGTGTTGGAAATGATAAGAAGGTCCTAGATGAAGTAAAATTTATTAAGGAGTATAATTTACGATTTTCGGAAAAATCAAATTTTCATATACGAGATAGATTATATTATCAATTGGTCCGTTGTATAGAAGAAAAGTGTTATTATGTAAATTTTGTATCGGATGGTAGAAGAAAAATAACATCAATCTGATTGATCAAAGATATAAAGAAAACAAGAAGAAAATCAAGAAGATTATCATAGGAAAACCAGCCACTCCAAAATAGGATTCAATTCATATCAGGCTTTTTATGGACGTACGCATTTACCTATATATAAATTGATAACGCTTATATATATTTCCTAGAATATGGATTTCAATTATTTTATTAATCTTTTATTTCTTATTTTTCTTGTCAAAGGTTTCTACTACTTCATAACATTGATTGTAGATCATGAACAAAAATTGTTAGGTTTTGAAACCGGGGTTTTTTTTTTTAAACTTTTAATTTTTTTAATACATATTGATGGTTTAATCTGTGTGTGTAATTTGATCTCTTTCAAGAATCTCGAAATCATCAGTAGTAGAACAATACCTACCTTGCGGTCCAGGTGATGACTACATTGTTTGCATATAGGTGTTACCTGAGGATTCTACTTTTGCGGTAGCCTTACGTTACTTTTTGGATAAGTGTTGTGGAAGGAGTATCTATCTTTTGATAGTTCTCACAATAAAAAATTTACGTTACAACTTTTCTGAAATCTCTAGGTACTCGTTTAATTAATAGTTTAGAATTTATTGCCTCCTCCTTATAATCGCTTGTATATCTGTCATGCGAATTATTTGCGTGGAATACTCATAAGCATAATAATGAGAAAAAAAAATACTTATTTTTTTACAAGGAAGTAACAAAGCTATCACTTTTTAGAAAAAAATGCTTTAAATTATTTTTTAAGTTAATAGAGAGTTAAAGTCTATTAGAAAAATTGGTGTAACTGATGTGGATCACCATAATAAATCAGTAACGGATCCAGACAATTTTCAATGGGGGGGGAGGTCAACAATTAAAAAAACTTAAATATGAAAAGTTAAAAGGATAGTGGTAATATCATACACATAAATTTATTTTTTGCTTTTTAACAAATTAAGTTTTTCTGGTGTAAAAACTGGTGTGCTCTACGGAGGAGAGATCGCCTCTATCGCCTGCCTAGATCCGCCACTGTGATAAACAAGACGTTGAATGCCTAAAACGATTTAATTCTGATTCTCCTAAAATTGAAATGATATTGATCTTGATATTCCTAAAAGGGCAGCCATTATTATTTACTCTTCTGTGACGTGTCTTCTAGTTTACTAAATTGTGTAGTATTTTGAAAATAAATTAAATTTTTATTGTTTATGTCATTATTCACCAAAATTTTGCAAAGATTTGCAAAACCTGTTTCTCATGTCTTTTATGAAAGTAAGAACTGCAGTGGCTAGTGGTAAACTGTACTTTTAAATGTTGGGAGGCTCTTTAGAAAAAAAGTCTGGATTTGGATTTCTGGATAAACTGTAATAAATTGGTGAATTTTTATTTTCAAATAAAATACCAGGAAACAATTATTGCACATTGGCTTCGAGGCTCAGTCCATCGCTACGTCTGCATAAAAATACAGTTTTATGGAAAACTAGCAATAATGAATATTTGTGGAGCGTTTTAGACATAAACTTGCACTGAACCGCTGGCGATTTTGTAAGTGTGATAGATGCCCTAGTTGCATACTTGTTGATATGTAAAGCTGCAAATATTATTAAAAATTAATAAAAAATATACGAAAATGCTAATTAAGATGATTTTCAATCTAACGGAAGGAATATTCACAAAATTACAATTACACGTGGTAATTATATATTATTAAAAATATTGTATGTCAAGCTCGTGCGCAAGGGAGGGGTTGGGAGTTCAAACCCACCATTGCATTTTTTTACCAATTAACGTAAATACTTTTATATTTAAAAAAAGTTAATATAAACATAATACATCGATGTATTTATTTTATAAATTTTTTGTAACGACCCCATGAAAAAATTCCTGCGCACGAGCCTGTTGTATGTGTGCGCAGAAATTTAATATAAATTGTTTCAGATATCCTTTTGTTTTACTTCCCAACCTACAGAGCGGAAAGTGATTACTTCCCAACTTGAGATACCTACTACCTAAAAACCTACTACCTACTACCTAATATTTTCTCATTTATTTACTATTCATTTGTCATAGTAAACAATCTTAGCGCTCAGCTGTAATTAATCATTTTCTACCTTAACAAATAATGTACTATTTAATTTCAACATAATATTTTACGTAATATGTAATAGCTTAAATATATAGTATTTGCCTATAAGTGCTTGTTCACAATATACCTAAAATATAAAAACAAATAAAAGCTTAATAGAGCATCGAATAATATTAAAATCTTAAAGTACACGACGTAGAATGTTCTTTTGCATATTTTATAAAAAATAATTCTAGTAGTATTCAATTTTCATTTAAGGTCTTATTTGTATTTGTAATTCTTACGTTTTATGGATTTCTTATGTCTTATGTACATTGTGAACAAGCACTAACACAGCGTATAGTTGAAATGTTTGATTATTTTGATTGTCATGAAACTAAACATTCTTGACAAAAGTGGATAGAATGGGCAAAAAAAAGGAATTTGTGCAATTTGTGGTAAGAAGATTATCAAATCGGAAAATTATAGACAATCATCGACGTAATATAAATACTTTGGTGTTTCTAAAATCTAAATAATAAAACCAAATAATAATTTAACAGAATATGATATATTTTTATACATTATTTATAATTAGTTACATTATATATTTAAAAGTTTGATATTTACTGTAATATAAATATTTTTTTATCAGACGCGTGAATAAATAAAACATCAACAACTTATTTAATAAATTTAAGTTAGGTAATATTAATTTATTATATTTGCACAATATCCGTGTTGATGTCCAGTGCAATAAACACGTGGACTATGTGTGCTGTCCCATATTCCAGGACCACATCTCATACAAAGTCCCGATAGTGTACAAGGAATTTCTCTAAGCTGCCTAAATTGATGAAGAAGTCCCCTAGCTTTACGAGTAATAATTTGTCCATCCATATACATTGCTGAAAAGTAAATTTGAAGACAAATGTGATAAATTTTGTTGGACTTACCAAGTGAACTAAAATGAAGCAACATTTCGTCCGCTCTTAAATCTTGCGCTATTACATCGTCTGCGTACACACAAATAATTGCCAAGCATAAAAATAGATGAAAATAGTCCGTTAAATAATTGGCCCAACAGGCTTCCCACATTCGTATAGCGACCGCCTCGGTAAATTCTCTTTTAAAGCATCTAAAAGATCAAAAAATAAATCGAAATTTATTAGCTTGGTGTTTTTTTTACTTACAGTAAAATCCAGCGATGACAAAACAATAGTTCAGAAGCATCGCGATGTTTTTCCAAATGCTCAAAAAAGTGAGGAACCATGATTCTCACTAATTCACGCAAATATTTTAGCGATCTATCCATATCTCTATCCGTTGGAGTGGCTACAAAAACTGCTCTCTGCATCAAACCTACAAAACACCAAAATGTAGCAACTTCATCTCTCAGTTCGCACAAGACTGGCGCTAGAAGATCACTCATTCCTTGTGTGTATCTGCAAATTTATCTACATATAGTAAAACAAAACTTTTAATCGATTAAAAAATTACCCTAATCCTGGATTGTAAACTGCATAATTTAATAAAACATTCTTCATAATGTTTAGATTCGGATTATCATCTCCAGCAAAGAATGGGTTAGCTCGATCGGTGCGTATAACGTCCTTTTCTATCACACTTTGTACTTTTCTTCTAAAATGATTTAGCTGGCTACCAGTCAAATCTAATCGCCTCCTCATTATTTCCTCATATTCCTGTAAAATAAAATAATATTTTTATCATAATATATGAAACTGCGAGTGGAAAATTTATCTTATCGTGCACGACGCGACGTACAAAATTAATTATTGTTTACATTTTGTTACATATAGCAAAGCATAATTTTCAGGACAAAATATGAATTATGCATAAGTTTCCTGACAACAATATAATGTTAACATGGTTAAACTTAGAAGTGTAATATTTATGTACTTGATAAGAGCATACGACAGTTTAACCTTCAAAATAAAGATTGGGGCTAACTGTTTTGCTAAAAAATATAGAAAAATAATGAGCTGTCGTAAAAATATATAAGTTTCTCTTCCTCTTTCTTGTCGCTCGAACGTAATATTAATAAATTTCCACACAGTTAGCACCCCGGAAATATCAAATCCCTGTATTTTTATTGATTATGTAATTTTCTAAATACAACTTTCATTGACATTTTCATACAGTCCAAACAATAATAAAGTAAAGTTCAAATACAACAATGCTTTAAAATGCTAAATCATCAGAGAAAAATTGAAAAACCAGCTTACTTGTCTCCTTATCTCCACAATTTGAATTCTCTCTTCATATGTGCTTTGATATGGATAGCAATGTAGTAAAAAAGGCCAAACTTCTTTCCTTAAAGACCGATCCATTCCGGCAAAAAAAATTGCCTTTCTTAGGGTGAGATCATCTTCCAGTTGCCCTTTCTCGTTGAAGAGATTTCTGAACATTTGTTCTGTTAGCTTTGTGACTTGTCCTTCTTCAGGATGAAGTTCCAAATCTGACACTTCAGGCCGACAAACCATAAAATGACGATATGGTAAGTTTTCTTCATAACCTAAAATACATCAGATTTACTCTCATAACGAAAGGTGATCGCTTTTACCTTTTGCATATTTAATACTGTGTAATAAAGAGTGCCATTGATGTAAGACTTGAGCAAGATGATCTAGTCCCCCGTGGTGAAAGTGCAGAATTTTATATTGTGATTCTCTTGAGGCTACGACCAGTTGTCCGCAAGTGCAATTTGTGTCACTAAAAAATAATCTCAGAGATCTCATCTGGCTTAAGTCTACGCTAAATGTTCTACAGCGATGTTGTTGTTTGGTCGGTAAAATAGGTGAACAGTTGGTACTATCCGGAAAAGCTAAGTTGTGTTTTTGAGCTAAAAATTCTGGTGTTGAGATCCAATTGAACTGACTATCATTTGAAGTGACCGATTCTGATCTTGAAAAGCAAAATTTTTCCGTGTTGTCGGTCAAATCTTTAACACTATCTGGTGTTGTAGTAATTTCTATATCGGGATTGGAAATTTCAACATTAATATTTATTATTTCTTTTTCTTGCTTGTCACTGTCTTCAGAACTTACAGATTCTGCCATGTCTTGCTTCTCATCATACGTTAAGAATGGATTTGTACTTTTTAATTCAATGATTAAGGGCTTCTCTGTAGTGGTGCCGTTGGATATGCTGGAATCGTTGGATGTCAAACTTTCGACACTGTTGCATTTTAAATAATTGTAGTTGTTTTGGGTGTCGTTATTCTGTAAAGCACCGGGACATTTTCTTAAAGTGCTATTTGGTATCCAAGTAAGAAAAAGCGTTGGTCTCTTAACATCATTGTATTGATCTATAAAGGTCTTGGTACTTATCGAAAGATATCCGGGATGGTGTAAAATATCGGTGTCCTGCCGAATCATTGCAGGGGGATGCACACAAACATTATTTTTACAAAACAAAATTTCATTATTTTCATAATTTGATAATTTTTCATTAAACTCGTCATTTTCTCCACCTAATATGTACGTTGAGGCTCTTCTAATAATATCGACTAGAGGCATTTTTACAGATATTTTGCTATTTACTATTAAATTTTAAAATCACCTTTACTTGAACTTCAAAAATATACTTTTAAAAAATAAATATTTTTTTTCTAAACTGTACACTAACTAACTTATTGTCACAAAATACATTAAGCGAAGCTCCGCTTTTAGCTTAATTTTACTTATCTAATGCACATATTATTAATTTTTGACCTGATAACGAAGCACATTGAACGATATAGGTACTCGCCGCCCCCATATTCTACTGTATTATTGATCCTATTTTAGTTCGCCTCTATCGCACTTCCAACTATTCCACAGTTCAAATTTTGATGTTTAAAACAGTAAGATGTGGGTTGAACAATTTACATTGTGCAATTACGACTGCTGACGATAATAAAAAAATTAATTTAAAATAAATAGAATTTCATATTAGATTTCTTTATTTGAAAGTTTTTTCAAACTGAATAGATGGCAGAAGTAGTTAATTTGTTTTATAAATAGGTGATTGATAAGAACATTTAAAAAAAACGGGCAATATGAATTTTATTTATTATATCTACTATTTTATGATGTTTCTAATCTGATAATATTTATAAAATAAAATTTATGTAATAAATATAAAATTTAAAAAATTCTTTTATATTCGTTTATTTTATTAGTCATTAAGTCGTTTATACGTAAATTTAAATAATTTTGTTTTTATATTATGGGGAAACATATAAATAATAGTAAATTAGAAATACCATTTTTAATTATTTTAATTTTTTGAAATTTATACTAGAAAAATTTCAATTTTTTGTTTTGTTATTGTGTTACGTAATTTTCAAATTTAATTTGAAATATTTCTAATATTTATTTTTCTGGTTTATTATTATTATATTATTATATTATTATATATTATTATTTATAATTATTATTCTGGTTTAAAATTTGTTCAAATTTAAATTTGTTAAAATAAATGGTTTAAAATTTTTTTTTATTTATTAATAATTTTCAAATTTTTTTCTTTGTTAAATTCTTTGTAATTTTTAATTTTGCTCTCCGATTTTGAAACCACACCCTTACGTTTTTTTCCGACAAACTTAAGCCTTTACCTAATTTGTAAGTTTCAATGCGATTTAAATAGGGACCTTCGTTAAATTTCATGTTTAAAACGTGTAATTGATGTGGTGTAAACGCTATACGCTGTCTTTCATTTGTGTTAAGAAATAGGTCTGCAAATTAAAAGCAATTATAAAGTGTATTGATAGTGAACTGTTTTAAAATTAATAACTAAGGCTGGGAATCAAATTCGAATAATTCGAATATTCGAATATTTGAATATTCGAATACAAATAATAGTATCGCAATTTGAATAATCGAATTATTCGAATAATCGAATAATTCGAATAATTTGAATATTTGAATAATTTGAATATTCGAATAATATGAGTAATCGAATTATTATTCAAAAATTCAAAATATTCGAATATTCAGATTATTCGAATATTGACAAATTATTTGAATTTTAAATTATTCGATTATTTAATAAATTTAAATATTTGAACAGGGCCGAGTTGAGTTGCTTGAGTGCTCGAGCACCACACTAAAAATTTACAAAAACTGTTTTTATAATAATTTGCCGACACACACGGTAAATTATCTAAATTCTAAAAATAATAAATTAATACCTACTTAAAATTATTATAAAATAAAAATAGATTTAGCAAAGCTACATTATATTATGTAAGCACCACACGGAAAGTCGAAAATATTCCCGCCCTGTGTATTTGAATATATTATAATCTAATCTGAATTCTGAATATTCGAATAATTTGAGTAATCGAATTATTCAAAGGTTCAAAATATTCGAATATTAAATTGAATAATAAATAAATCTAAAAATCGACAATGTATGTCGACAAAAAGTCGACATGATAATATTAAATGCATTTAGAAGCCGGGATATAATAATTTGAATATTCGAATACATAATTTGAATCTTCGAATATTCGAATTATTCAAATATTATTTTTCGAATTAATTATTCGATTATTTGAATTATTCGAATATGCAAATAATTAGAATATTCAAATAATTCGAATATTCGAATAATTATTCGAATTATTTGAATATTCGAATTATTCGAATATTCGAATAATTTGATCAACGAATATTCGAATACAAAAATGACAACGATTCCCAGCCTTATTAATAACCATATCAATATTTTAGAGAATTCTGAATATGTACACAGAAGCGGCATAAGTCCTCGTGCCTCAAAGATTTATGCATCGCAGCTTTCTTTAACTCATAAAAAATATTTACGGAGGACCATCAAATTTTGTGACCGCGAGTAAAAAGTATTAAAAAAGAGCTTTGCAAAAATTATCTTGCTCACATCAAATTTGAGTCTTGCACTGCCGCCACTGCATGCACATAGACTTCTTAGAACCAAAATGGTTTTAAGTTTTTACAAATAAAATACACTGTAAGCATATTAATTACCGTTTATTTATTTATTTATTTATTTATTAATAAACGTTTTTACTGATCATATTGCTACTCACCCAGCAGTAGTACCAGAAGCAGCGTAAGGTGTGGGCGATGTGGGCCACAGCATACGGCCATGCGGTTTGATGGACCTCGTGCCTCAAAGGTTTAAAAGAACTGAAAAGAAATTTACCCATATATTTATATTGTCATTGGAATTTTGTTAACAGTACCAGTAAGTACAGCATCTACTGAAAGAATCTTCACATAAAATTTAGATCTTGCACCGCTACTGAGTAGTAGGTAGCATGGACAAAAGTTGGCCACCGTGAGAAGTGAGCCACCCCCCATTTTTGTTTACACAAATGATATATTTGTCAACAAAAATTTTATTTTGTTTCTTATCGACATGAGCCCAGTTTTCAGTAGGTCATTGAAGTTTGCAGACGTACATTTGTGTTCTCAAACAATTAGTGCTAAAAATATTCACCATTTTAATTTTTTTTTATTGTGAAAGTTATTGTGATTTGCATAAGTTATTCATCGAATTTAATCGGGATAGTAGCCTTTATTATAGTATCAGATCTAACCGACAAAAATGTGTAGAGTTTTTAGCATATTGTCACGTGGTGTTCTCGCTACGTTATTTTGCGTCAAATTATGCTTGTGGACAGAAGTGGGCCATTTTTGTAGACAGAAGTGGGCCACTTCAGTATCGTTGTGTTTCGACATTTAGTGATTTTTTTACACTAATTAAGTGGCTGCGCGAAAAAACCCTCTTGGAGTAATGTATATCTACACCGTGTATAAATATATATACAGGGTGTCTCAGAAAAAAGTATTGTTAGTAAATATAATTCGATAAAGATACGTGTCCATCGATTAATTTAACTAATTATCTAATTATATTTACTAACGAAACTTCTTTTAGACACCCTGTATACAGAGGGTGGTCGTCTGAAAACCAAACAGGCCGGATTGTGGCTAGCATAATTTTTTTTAAGAAATGCAAAAACACGTCAATTTTATCATCGAGGGGTACAACTTTTGCGGCCAATGTAACTCCCGTATTGTTTCATCCCTTCGCGCTGTGATGACAACCCCAGAAATGTTAATAGGGATGATATGGCAAGTGATACCTCATTTGAAAGGTCTTGCTTCCCTGAATTCAGTGCAATTACTTTTTTGAAGTTTTTTATGTTTATGTTTCTTCTTGTGTCTTTAAGGCAACATAATAAAAAATATCACACTTGAAAATTGATTTTTACAATACAATTTATTATAAAAGTAAATCATTTTACATAAAAAAGTAATATTGCTTGATCCTTGAGCTTGTTTTAGATGAAAAATTTGAGTGTCCCACTTCTGTCAGCAAAATCGTGAAATCACAAATTTCTCTTTTTTACTTAACGGTGTAAAAAAGTATGTTAACATTAAATATTTTAAAATATGTTTTAGCCGAGAGTTAGGTAATCCCTTTCCCTACAAATAGACTCAAATAGTGCTAAAAAATATCAATTTTTGAACATTCTATAGGATGAAAACCAAAGTGTGGCCCACTTCTGTCGATGCTACTTACCAAAGTATGGTGAAAACGTTGTAAATTGAAATCACAATTTGGTTTGATTTTAAAATTAAATCACTAATATCTAGTCTAAACATATTTTGAAGTTGTTAAGGTCGAAATTTAATAATTTATTGAATTTCGCTCTAACTCCTAGCATTTTTTAAGATTATTTGTATATGAATAGGAGAGAAAAGTGGATCCTACTGTAAAATTTTTATTTATAATTTTTTCACATCTGATCAAAATTTGATGTTAATCAACTTCATAACACATAATACTTACTTACCATTGTATTCATAATAATTTCCGTTGAAGTCGTGTACTGTAATATTTAGTTCTACGTCATAAATTTGCAACAGATTTTCTAAAAATTGGTTATCGTCCATAATTAGAGTACCTGTATACATATTTTGAAAAATCATAGAAATGTAATTGTGTAAACTAATGTAACAAAAAAATTTTGTAATTTATTTTATATGACACGTGCAAACAATGAAACATCCTGTATATTTTGTACTTTAGGTAAGATTGGTTTAGATAAATTAAGTATTAAAAATTAGTGTACACATTAGGATATAAAATTAAATTAAAAATTTTGAAACCTTTGGACAACTAAGCTTGTTCAAATGTGATCGTGAAAATTTTAAAATGAGGGGTGGTGGTGGGGGAGGCTCAAATTTGATATTAGTCTCATTAAAAGCAATATATACATAAATATAAAATATTTTCAACCAATATGGCCATGCTAAGATTCATAATTTTCTTCCTGCATTGATTAAACTGTTTTTTTGGATTTTCAACTAAGGTACAGGTTAGAACAGATTTTTGAGCATGTTCTCCAAAAATCAAATATCAGCTTTGTAGAATTGTCAATTGTCAAGATTTAGTAGACAACTTAAAAACAATTTGAAACTTGAAATTGGCTATATTGCACATAGTCGATAACGTAATACGGTCAAATAAAAATTAATATAATATATTATGTTCAATTAAGTAAAACATACCCTTGGTACGGACCTGCTAGAGTAACCCAGACGTACACCATAAACCAACTAGCGACCAATAGAAAGAAACGTCACACAAGTACGGACCTGATAAAAGAACTATTACATTATTCAAAAGACCCCGTACGTAAAGCCTCCGTAGAGATTATTAATACGATAACAAGTAAAAATAAGTAAAGCTGATAATGCAAAAGGAATTATAAATAAGAAAATGGAAGAAAAACATTAACAACTGTAATTAAAAGAAGATTGGCAATAATCTATATTTATAAAAATGAATATCTGTTTGTTTGTTTGTCCTGCATTTTTTCCTGAACCATTTGACCGATTTCAACCAAATTTTGCACAATATCTTATTACGACTCGGAATAGATTTCTGTGAAAAAAAAGTTTAAAATTCGCGAAAAAAATTTTTAACATTACCAGAGCCTGATTAAGGATACGTGAGGCCCGGGGCTAACTGTTTTTGGATGCCCCTCTTTAACACGGAATCCTCCCCTTAACACGCCCCCCCTTAACTAAAATTAAACTTAAATTTAACTTAACTAAAATTTTTCGAACTTCACGTTATACAATTCGACCCAAAGATGAATTCGCAAACGAAGTCGTGAACAAAAAACCACCAAAACATACATACAAGTGAAAAATTGTTAAAACATTATAAAAAACTCAAGCACAAAAGAAAAAGATACCGACATTTTTGTAAATTGTATTAATATCCATATCAACTTAAAATCAAGTATGCCAAAACGACAAGCGATCAATCAGTATGGCGCAATTGATTTGCTTGATTACCTGTGTGGCTTAGCTCACAACTATAACTTTTGATGTGTTATTATTTTTTGTTATTGTTATTAATATTTTCCTATTATTATTTTATGTTATTATAATTTTTTTTTAATTTAAATAAAAAAAAAAAATTTTTAAATAAAAATTTAATCTTCAGCAAAGTTTTAAATTGTGTCTATTGTAGTATGTTTTTCAAACAGTTCTTGGTATATGGTATATTTCATAAGGTAAATTATCTATAAACGAAAAATCAGGCGAATAATTTTCCGGCGAACAATTGTCCTATGCGAACAATTATCCGGCGAATAATTGACCTATTCGAACAATTGTCCGGCGAGCAATCGTCCGGCGAACAATTGTCCGGATACCGTTCGGTGCAACACAAATCGTGCGGGAGAACTACATGCCAACAAGTGCAAGGACAAATTTATCATCGTGTAGGATACCTACTGCCACTACCGAATGCTGACCACAAATTTCTGCAAATTTATTTCATGGGAAACGCTGAAGAACAAATTTCTCAACGTTGTAGATTTAATACGGGGACTGAACGAGCAATTGTTGCTGCATTACATACTTTATTTGATCAACACAACGAATTAATTCGATTATTCAGAACGGCTCTAGAACAAATGCCAGCTGATAACTACAAAGTTGTAGTTAGAACTGACAAAGCACCTGTTGGCCAACACGAAAGACAATACAATGCGCCAACAATTATTGATGAAGAGGCGATCGTTATAGTTGGCGAAGAATTTAACTCGCCTGATATAATTCTTTCTCGCAGAAATGTTGATTTTCAGCGAGTCTCAGAAACTCATCGCTCATACGACGGATTACAATATCCGATTTTATTTTGGCAAGGAGAAGATGGATATCATTTCAACATCAAATTGATGTTGTTTTGGGCTCCTGAAATTTTGCGCCACAAGCCACAATTCATGGGTTTTTGCAATAATACGCCACTGTACATTTCGATTTATGAAATTTTCTCAGATTTTCCGAGATTTCTTCCGATAATTCTTAAAATTCTTTTTACTTATATAGCAGATTTTGGATATTGCATGGTCAAAATTTGAGCACGAAACAATACAATAGCAATAGGCCAATGACTTCGAAAATAAAGTAGGTACATGATTTCCTTATGATAGTCAAAATGATAGCACACACTATTTAAGAAATTCTTTTTGTTTGCAAAACATTTTTATTTATTATATGTATACTTAGTTATAAATCAAATATCACTATATTTTTAATAATTTGTATAGCCATTTTTTTTAATAAAAACTTTGAAACAATTTTATGTTAGAAATAAAAGTATTTGAGAACTCTTTTTCTTAGTTTATTCCGGTACGCCTAAGAACATCTTAACCTTCCAGTGGTCGCGCCTGGTCTCTGAGACCACAGAATCACCTTTCTATACGACTATCATAGAATGTGGGCATTCTGATTCTATTTTTAAATACAGAATATCTACATTCTTTCTTTTTTTATTTTTGCACCGATTATCGGTACGAGAATAATTATTCTCGCACAGATTAGACCAATTAGAGCAAAGAATAATTATTCTCGCACAGATTAGACCAATTAGAGCAAAGAATAGACTACTATTTGAAGTGACATCTATTACCAAATTTTTGAACTCAATTTATTTACACATCTGTCAAATTAATAACAAATATTATATTTAAGTGCCTGGATTACAATTTATAAAAGACAGTTAAAAATTTACTCGCGTATTATAAAAGATGGATAAATTTAAATTTATCATTTAATTTAACCTCTTGATTTACTATTGATTTAACCTATGTCAATTTGTCTTTGTTTTTAATTCACAAATTTTATAAACAAAAATCAAGTTTGTCAAATGAGTAAACTTTTTTGCGTGCGATCGATCTGAATTTTTGCACATATTTTCCTACCAATAATTCACAACGGGTGTGTACGAGGGGGGACAATTTTTTGCTCAGTTTCTCGATATCTAGCGCCGTTCTTGAGTTATTGCTGCGTTTCCGCCACTCAAACTTGAATTAGCGATAACTCGAAAACGGCGTTAGATATCGAAAAACTGAGCAAAAACTTCTCCCCCCCTCGCTGCAACTACTCCCCTGTGAATTATCGGTAGGAAAGCATGTGCAAAAATTCAGATCGATCGCGCACAAAAAAATTTTCTCAGTTTTACAAGTTCTAATTACGGTCAAAACTTATACAGCTTATTATTTTAATAGTCGTATAGAAAGTATAGTCTGAAACACGTTTGGAATGGCTATTCCGCACTCGTGAACCGTCACCCTCGCCTATCGGCTCGGGTGACAAACTTTTCCCTCGTGGGGAATATGCCTAATTCCAAACTTGTTTCAGAATATACTATTAGGCGCACTATTTTGAAAAAAAAGGCGCAGCTAGCTCTATCGTCGTGTACCTTACCAATTAAACCTAACAAAGGTGCACTGCTAATGTGAGTATTGCAAGCGGTGGTTTTCCTATAATTAGCACCTGATTGGGTCTCTGAGACCCACGCGACCATTAAAGACACTTTAAATTGCGATGGTAAGGTAACTTTTTCATGCAATTAGTGCAAATTATACGAAAAAAATTTAGTGTTGAGTATTACAATTCACAACTGTAATATATAGAGTGGTCTAATAAAATATAGTCGTGATAATTACCAACCAGAAAAAAATACATACTAATATGTATAAAGGAAAAAAATCATATAAATGGCGTTTGCCAAGAGTGCCAAGAAAATGATCTCAACGCACTTTAAACACTTTCATTTTTAGTTTTTTTTATTGTTAAAGAGTTATATTAGTAGTAAATTGCATTTTGAGGTCTTTTAGATTTTGTTTTTTTTCAAATTTGACCGAATAAAATGATATATTTCAAATTTACTTTGTTTTCGAAAACTAGCAATTATTTTTCAAAAAATAAACCAATTTAACTCTATTTCGTTTTTTAGACTAATATATAGTATTGTTGAAAGGTTTCCATGTAATTTTTCCGAAAAATCTGCTCCCATAAATTTATTTCAGCCAAACATTATATATGGTCGGTGAGACCGGCGCGACTACTCGTGTTTAAATATTTCACGCGACCACTGGAAGGTTAAGTACTCCACACAAGCGCAAGAATCGCCATGAAGAAGGGATACAAGACGACATGCAAAGCTTTTTCCGGTTACTTATGCCAAAATTTGCCAAAGTTTTAGTTTTGATGTTAGTGTAATTTTGGGACCAAAATAGAAATGGTCAGCTACAGGGTAATACACACTTAATGAAATTTTACTATATATTGGAATTATAACTATTTTTTTTAACAAAAAAATATAAAAAATGAACAATATAATTAATAATATATAATAATGATTATAATAAATGATTATGGACTAATAATATAATTATTATAAACCCACAATAGAAAAACATAAAATCAATAAGATACAAGTCCTAAGTAGTAGGTACACACCAACATACGAGTAATTTAAAAATACTATTTATAATTAATCATTAATTTGTTTTATTTATAACTCATTAAAGTCCGTAACTCTCTTCTTAAAATTTTTCCCGTTGGATTTCTGGGAATTTCTTTGACAAATATAACTCCACCACGTAACCATTTTTGCTCGGATAGCTGACCTAAAACACGTTGAATAAAATTTCTGCATACATCTACCCGGTTTATCATAATAATTACTTGAAACGAAAAAAGTTACATCATTTTCGGTTAGATTTGCGTTGGGCTTTTTCACAACAAACGCCATGGGCAACTCCCCGGCATATTTATCTGGAATGCCTACAACACCAGCATCTTGAATATCCGGATGACATATTAATACAGATTCTATTTCGGCGGGAGGTACCTAATAATATTTAACACAAATGTGAAAAATGAATAAGTAAGGTGTAATTAAATAACATAATAATATACCTGGGATGCTTTATATTTGATCAATTCTTTTAAACGATCAACAATGTAGAAACATTTTTCTTCATCGTAGTATCCAATATCTCCAGAATGTAACCAACCATCCTTGTCTATAGTTTCATCGGTAGCTTTTTTATCACCTGCATAACCACTCATAATTGCATCACCTTTAAACCACATTTCACCTTTCTGCATAGGACCTAAAGATTTTCCTGTTTCGATGTCGACAACTTTTGCTTTCATATTTGGTACGACTACACCACATGAAGCAAATTTCTCTCCGCTATCCAAAATAGGCATTGTTGCAATCATAGTTGTTTCGGTCATACCGTAGGCTTGTCGAAAAATTTTTATGTTCAACCTAAACTTGTAATTGTAATGATTTTAACAGTAACTTTGTTTAATGTACCTTTGCTTTAAAAGTTTTTCCATCTCTTCGCTAAGTGGAGCAGACGCACATGTCACTTCGTCAACAGAAGACAAATCATAATTTTGCAATAAACTAGTTGTTGCAAGAAATTGCGCCAACGTTGGAACTAGAATAAGTTCTGTAATTTTATAGTCCTGTATACATTGTAAAAATAATTTTGGATTAAATTTTGAGAGCAATATGGTTTTCCTGGCTCGAAGTATATTCAAAATTAGAGCTACCAAGCCATACGCGTGATATAAAGGTAGAAGTCCTATTGTTGCTCCATCGCCAGGATTAGTTTGAGTCAGAAAACGAGAATCTCTAAATCAAACAATTAAAGAGCAATTAATTGATCTTTTTGAACTAGGTATGCATTTAACATATTATTATGTCCAGAATAATTCAAAAATGCAAATCATAGCTAATGAGATTTTAGAATTTGCGAATCTTGATAACATTCTGGAAATAAGCGACATGAAATAATAAAAATGTAATTACTTTAAAAATGCCAGAGTAACATTGTAATTTTTGTGCGTTAAAACTACCCCTTTTGGTAAACCAGTGGTCCCAGAAGAGTAAATAATAAAGGCTGCTCTTTTAGCAATGTCAAAGAAATCCGGCTGGAATGCATTCATTTCAATTTCGGAACAATCAGAATTAAATATTTTTAGACACTCAACGTCTTGTTTATCGTCGTGATTTATATCAATTACAACAATTTTTCTAATAGACTTTAATTCTTCGTTAACTTTAAAAACAATTTCAATATTTTCTTTATTGCAGAACATAATTGTTGGTCTTGTTATGTTTGATGTATGAAGCATTTCACCTAAAAAGTGATATTTGGACTTATAAGTTTCGTTAGCTTGCTCATAACTTACGCAAGGTATACGAAGGAGAAAATGTAGTTATAGGAATTCCTAAATATAAACCAGCAAATAATGGATACGCAAATTCAATGCAGTTTTTACTACATATTCCGATCACATCTTCACTGTTAAACCCTTTTTTCCGCAAATTGATTGCCAATTTAACGGAATTTTCAAGAATTGTTTGGAACGACACATTATTCGAATTTATATCAACCTAAGAAAAGAAGCATATGAAAAAAAAAGCATAATGAAAATTATTACAGCTAAAAATATTTAATTCTTGAATGAATAAATTTTCTTCTATACGAAAAAAAATTAACTAATTACGGCAATCGGAATAGACTTTGCAGTCTTTTTTGTTATGTTTATTATAATATGAAAAAAATATATTGTTATTCTGAGATTACGAAATAAATTGTTGGTTTTTTTCCAAGTTTGTTAATATAGTAATAAATATTAAAAAACAAATTTTAATATTATAATAAAAAAATAATGATTAAAAAATTTAACATATTTTTACTGTAATTTAACTATAATAGCAAAGGTTTATCGAGTTGCTCTGGGGAGAGGGGAAATTTTGGTGTACTCGATCTAGAAATGGCAAGAAAATTAATTTAATCTTATGCTAAATGGTATGGTATGCGGATAAATGCCGAAACTGTTCTTTTCAAAGTTAAATTTATTTATTTGGAAATATGAATATTAAAATACAGGATTGGAATTGCTATATTTGGCCATAGAACTTGAACATCTATAATCATAATTTTTTACTTCCCTAATAGCTATTTTTGACATCATATTATTTAATAATAAATATAAAATTAATAATAACTTACGACAGCGACTGGCAAATTTTTATATTGTTTTAATGCTGTAAATATCTGTTCTCCCAGTGTTTGATTGGATACTTCTACCAATGGTTCAACTCCGTCTATAATATATTCCGGATGCATCATTTACCTAATAACATTATAACACTGATTTTTTTTTTTTTAATTTTGTTGAAATAATAGTTATAAAGATGGTTATTTTACAGATCAGATTCCAAAAATGACAACCTAATTCATTCTGTTTGTAATTTGGCAACCAGAATATTCAAATCAAATAATGTAAATAAAATAATAAATCACAACAATTTGACTTAAAAAAGTAAAATTTCTGTGGTCTCTGGGTAAAACGACTGAAGTCCAAAAATGAAGTTCTGAGATATGGCCACATTTGTAGCCACATGCCCCATTAACAACTGTATTAATTTTGTTTTGCACTTCTCAATATCTCGTTATTGACTTCGTAATTTTACCAAAACATTGAGCTCAACTTTCTGCATCTGATTGTGCAATAAACCCAAAATCGCCAAAAAGTGACTTAAGTCGTTTTACCCAGAGACCACAGATTTGTCAATCAGTATAATATTTAGGAAAATAAAATTTGTATAAAATACTACAAAATTTAAAAATTTATTTTTATACAACTGACATTAAAAATGTCACTTTTAGTTCAAGTTACCCGGGTTAAAAATTGAATTTTATAAGGTAGCTGGTTAATAGTACATTGTCTTATTCGGATTAAAAGTGAAACTTTGTTTGACAAGCAATAATTGCACGTTAAACAAAGACACTTTTAATCCAAATGAGACATATTACTTTTTCTCCAACCAAAAATTCAAATTACTTCAAACATTTTGTTTGATTATTCATGTAGTGAAAATCCAGTAACTTGAATTTTTGTTTTTTTATATTAAGTTGTCATAGTTTTTAGGTCACTTTTAGGTCTAGCACAAAAAAAGTTCTTTTAATGCACGTAAAAAAAAGTGTTGCTTAGTAATGTACACATTTTTATATTAATAACAAAACCGTCAACTTTGATTTGAGGTAATGCTATTAAAAATGTACTGCTTTTAATATGGTTGGAGAAAAAAAATATTGTACGATATACATGTTAAAAGTGATTTTATTTTGTTCGTGGGGGTTGCTCAACTCGCTCTCGCTCGTTTCGCAAAATTCCCCACTAACAAAATAAAATCCTACTTTTAACACTTATATCGTAAATAGTTATTATTACAAAACTAAAATATAAAATTATTATCATCTTTCAGTATCTATGGTACATTACCTCCTAATTTTTAAATCAAGGTTTTGCAAATTATTGTTGTACTTTTTTCTAATAATTTGGTAAATAATAATTTTAAAAATCACAAACTTTTTCAAAATTTCAAATTTCGATAGCTTGCTAAAAGTAAAACTAAACCGAGCACTTGGTTTTTACTAAAACACTGTTAAAATGATTTTAACTTTAATAACTGAATTGGTAGTGCAGTCATCAATAATTTTTGTATAACAATCTTTGATACACAGAAATCAAGGTTCTTTTTATAAATGTTTTTTTAAATCAATTTTATCAAAAATAAAAAAATACATAAAATTCTTATCAATTTCCTTTCAATATATAATTTTTAATGTTTTTATAAATCACAACTGACTTAAAAATTTTTTCTTAAATATGAAACATATTTGTGGATCTTTGATGTCTAAGATTATTTTTATAAAATAATGAAAATATTATTTGCGTGTGATGTGAGAGGAAATATTTAAAAAAAACTCTTAACCCTGGAATAACTAGATTACTGCACGTACGAGCAATAAGACTCTTCCAATGAAAAAAATGAAGCAAATCCAAATTTTAAATATTAACTTTTCAATATAAATAGGAAATAAAATCGTCGCAATAACTTCGACTCCACGTCACAATAACCATTTCATTGGCGATACTTTTATTTAAACTTTTGATTTTGTTGACTTAGGTTTGGGTATTTAGGAAAAATTTTCTGACGCTTTTGTGTGTGTTTGGAGTGTTTTGAACTGTTGTAAATTTCAACCAAATCGGTTGGGTACGAAGTCAGAGACTTAAAATCGAATATTTACTTTTAATTACCCTTAATCTGCGATTCCTGGAAAAAGTATAAACGATTTAATTAGCCAAAAAAAAAGGATCAATGTTTTCAAAATTTTAAAGTGGCGTAACCCCTTAAAACAACCATTACTGTTCGATAAAAATACATCTTTGGGAAGCTAAATGACTTTTTTTTTCTTGCATGATAAAAACGAAATAAGAGAAAGATGATTACTCAACAGTGGAAGAAAAAGTAGAGAACAAAAAACTGATAATACGGACTAGATATTTAATTAAAAAAAGTTTCAAAAACATCTGATGTGGTTTCTGAAATATTTTAGAAAAAATTAAAAAAAATTAATTTAAAACAAATTTCATTTGAAATAAAAAAAAAGTAAAACATAATTGATTCAAATCATTTTTTGTAAAATTTCCATGAACTAGTTTTAACTATTTTAATCTACTCCCGATAACTTGATTTGGATTAATTATTGAAATTAGATTATAAAAGTCACGTATTCTAGACCTAAACATTTTCGAAATTATAATATTTTTGAGAACTTATAATATCAGAACAAAACTACTTCCAATTATATGAATCAATATATTTCCACCAAGATGGTCTAGCTATGGGATTTTTCATTTTGTTTTTAACTGACATCTATATTTATACACACTACAGAGAAGACAATTTATTTAAAATTGATTCTGTTTTAATTAAATTTTTTTTAATTATGACATGAATGCAATATAGTTTTTTATTTAAAACATAAAATTGTCGTCAAAAACAACGCGATATGATCCAAAACAGCTACACTGTTGAAGTAATATAATATTATGCAAAGCCGGATTAAGGATATGCGGAACCCGGGGCTAACTATTTTTGGATGCCCCTTGGCTTTGCATGTTTTAACAAAATGCGCCGCAGCCGAAAATTTTTGATTTTTCAACGTCAACCGCGCTTAGATCAAATGTAAAAGTTTGAAACATTTTTTTGCTTACTTTAAGTTTTACAAATTCAGTAATTCAATCATCAAAATTTGTTTGTCGAAAATTTTGTTGCTTCAATTTTTTTGAGGCCCATAGAAATTTAGAAACCCGGGCTGCAGCTCCCTTAGCCCTCCCTTAATCCGGCTCTGATATTATGATCTATTAAGGACTAACTATCCGAAATAAAAAAGGATAACGAAATATACCTACTCGGAGACTTTAACGGAAGGGTGGGACAAGAGGAGAATCACCCAGTGGTCGGAATGTATGGTGAAATAACAACAAATGACAATGGGATGCGTTTCAGAGATTTATGCGAAAACATGTCGTTAAGAATAATGAACGGATTCTTCTCACATAAGGACATTCATAAATTCACGTGGGAGCAGCCAACCAGAAAAATCAAAACGATAATTGACTATATAATCCAACGTCAAAATTCAAAATTAATAACTACGGATGTCAGAGTATACCGGGGCCCAGAATGTGGGACAGACCACTATTTAACCATGGCAAAGGTTATAATTAACTACAGAAAGGCAGATGTAAGAAACGGGCTACAGGAACAAGAACAAAAGGAAGGAAGGAGGATACAAAGCTGCAAATACAACATAGAAAGCCTTAGGCAAGAATCCGTGAAGTTTCTATATAAACTCCGGCTAGCGAATAAATTGCAAAGAGTTGACATAGAAACAGCGAATGCAGAAAGGATGTACCAGCAAGTTAAAGCATGTGTACAAGAAGCAGCAAATGAAGCCCTATGATGTGAAGAAATGGTAAACAAACAGCCTGAATGGTTCTCCGAAAAATTCAAAAAACTAGTAGAACATAAAAAAGGACTTACTGGAAGTGGCTGAGCACACGGAGTAATGAAGACAGAGAGGTTTACATGCAATGGAACAGAGCAGTAAAAAGAGAAGTAATAAGAGAAAAGAACGAAAAATGGGAAAAGAAATGTGAAGAACTAGATAGGTATGTAGGTGGCACAAGAGTCTCGCAAGCGTGGAAGGCAATAAAAAACATAAGAACAGATGGGAAACGATCAAGTAGGATCAACTTAATTAGCATAAAGCAATGGAGAGAGTACTATGAACGACTGCTGAATGAGGATCGGATAGCATTCAATAAAAAAGATATAAAAATAAATAAAACCAAAAAGAACGAAGGACAGATCGACGTACGGGAAATAACAGCGAGAGAAATCCAAAAAGCTTTAGCAGAAGTAAAAAACGGAAAAGCAGCGAGGCCGGGAAACATTCCTATTGAACTAATGAAATATGGACCAGAAGTGTTACACGACATTCTGGCAAAAATATTTAATAAATGCATGATAATCGGAGAGGATGTCCCAGAAGATTGGAATTTAGCATATATAAGCTCCATCTTTAAGAGAGGAAGTAAGAAGATGTGTGAAAATTATCGGGGAATCAGCGTGACTAGTTCAGTGGGGAGGTTGTATGGCAGAATACTAAAGAAACGAATTGAAACCGAGTTTTCAGACATAGAGGAACAGAATGGATTCCGCGCTGAGAGATCGTGCATGAACAACGTGTTTGTATTACAGCAAATAATTGAAAAAAGAAAAGCTAGAAATTTGCCCACTCATTTGGTATTCATAGATCTCGAAAAGGCCTACGATTCTGTTCCAATTAAAAAACTTTTTGAAAGCATGACGAAAGTTGGCATTAATGAGATTTATATCCGATCTATCTGGAACATCTATCGGAATGCAAAGGCCTTGGTTAAATGGGAAAACAATACATCGAAGGAGTTTACAATTACTAAAGGCTTAAAGCAGGGTTGCTGCCTGTCTCCCACCCTGTTTAAAATTTACATTCAAGAAGCACTAGACGCATGGAGGAGACGAACTCGGGGTATGGGAATAGAAGTTGAAAAGACATATTTGACAACCCTCTTATTTGCGGACGATCAGGTCATCATTGCAAATGATGAAGAAGACGCTGATTATATGTATAGAAAATTAGTAGAAGAGTACCAAAAGTGGGGATTGACAATGAACAAAAAAAAGACGGAATACCTAGTGCAGACAAGCGACATGCGCGAGCCCGATTGGGAGCTCCAAATAAATAATGAAATAAGTAAAAGCAGAGAGTGCAAATATCTGGGCAGCATAATTTCAGAAGAAGGAACATCACGAAGAGACATACATAGTAGAACCCAACAAAGTCGGAAAAGCACTCGGATTTTAAATTCCTTATTATGGTCCAACAGAATAAAATTACATACATAATACATACGCATCTAACGAGTAGAGACAAGAGGCTTATTGAGGCTGCCGAGATGGATTACCTAAGACAAGCGTGTAAAGTCTCCCGAATGGAACACATCCCGAATGAAGAAATTAGACGACGAACCAACAGGACGTATATAATCACGGATAGAATAGAATCTCGACAATTAATGTGGTATGGGCATGTGATGAGGATGCCCGAAGATCGGTGGCCAAAATGAGCTATACATTATATACTAACAAAAACAGAAAAAGAGGAAGACCCAACATATCATGGATACAAGGGATAAGAGAGACCATGGCGGATCGAGCAATAAAGGAGGAAGACTGTCAAGACAGAAAGGTGTGGCGATCGAAATGCGGGATGCGGCAAAGGCTGTAGGAACCCCGCCCTATATAGATATATATAAGGACTAACTTAACTTAATTATCTACATAAGAAGTGGAAAAGATTTAAATTTGCCAATATCATCAAGAATTAGAACCACTGAAATTACAAAAATTTGTGGTTTTGCAACCAATCTTACACCTTTATTATTTGATGCGATTCTGATTACACATTTCTTCCAAATTGTATCAGTGCAGTACCAAGGAAATACATCAATACAGTAGCGGTCAAAAACTGTATTCGCCTAAAAAAAATAAGAAAATAAATACTAATTTTTTTCGTTTTTCACTTTTGATCGCTAACTACTGTTCGTATCGCTGAGTTACCCTGAGTTTTATGACATTTTTATAAAAAAAAAAAAAATCTTTCTCTCTCTTTCAAATATAGAACTTATGAATCAAATGTTGTATTTCATACGAATCTTCAATTTTTAATTTATTATTAAACAATACAATGTATTTCAAAATCGATCCACTTTGGATTTTTAGCATTTAATGTAGAAAAAATAATTTAATTCTGAAAATTGCTTTAAATATGTCAAACATTTTTGAACAACATACTAGAACTCCCAAGAGTTACAGAGCGATTCATCCCTGTAAATTGATCATCAGACATTTCATCCCCCAGTCATTTAGTCCACGAAAAGTTATCGCTTGAGAACAATTGAGTTGCATCTATTAATCAAACCATCCCTAAAGTAGCTCCAACTCAAAAATTTCAGATCTAGAAAGACTGGATCTTCGAGTCACTTCACTTATAAAAAAGTTTGCCTGAAGTGGCTCTAACTCGAAAATTGCAGATCAAGAATGTCGCGATTTTTGAGTCACTTCACTTATTAAAAAATCCCTGAAGTGACTCCAACTCGAAAATTTCAGATCTAGAATGATGGGATCTTTGAGTCCGTCTACTCATTACATGTATCCCAGTGATGGCCAGAACTTAAAAATTATGAATCTTAAAGTACGGAATCTTTGAGTACGGCCTCCATTCCATTAAAGGACGAAACGATCAGGGACGCAATGACCAGGCATGAAATGATTAATCGCTCTGACACCCCAAAGTGCTCCTTCTTTATTATTAAAATCAATTTATAACTTAAAAGGAAGTCTTCTTTTTTTCGCTAAACTTTTTAATACCCAAATTTCGGCGATATAAGTTTATAATCTCTTAAAGTTTATTAAATTTGCAATTTTTAAATTTTTGAATTGTAAGTCTTATGGTAAGTTTGACATTTCAATCACCACTACTGTCGTAATTTTTACTAATTATTTTTGGGTAAAATTTCATCTAAAATTCCGTGGATATTGAACTCAATGAATAAACCTCTTATAAAAGAAAAATCACTTTATATTCGTAAACCATATTATAATACTCAATGAAAAATTACCTACGTATCTACAAAATTAGTCTATCCGCCACGTTACCCATACTTCGACAAAAAGCCTCGTTTTGTCCGTTAGTTGGTTCAAAGTCAACTAATTTGCAGCAAATACAAAATTTACAAAACTATAATAAAATAATTTTTTTGTAACAAAAATATAAAGTTATAAAGAATTAACTCAAATTATTCCATATAAGACATTAACAATGACAATACACATTAAAATTATATCTATTAAAAAGTTTTTTTAATTTTATAAATTATATTTGTTTATATTTCAACAATTCTACTGACCTGAAGATATACAATTTTTCATATGAAATAATATGTCGTGCTAATTAAAAATTAAAAGAACTGTAATTTTTTATTAGCATTTGTAATGTAATACAAACTACAATAATTCGATAATTCAAAATTTATTTCAAAAAGACACTTGTACATTAATAGATTTAAGTATCTACATGTAGCATCATACAACGCCCTAGTTAAAGTAAGATTGTAGATTCAAAGTTAATAACAAATTCTTGTCCACCGACTTTTTCATTAAAATTTTGTTTTTGTCCAGTAACGTTCCGGTATGTTTTTAATCATTCAGATTTTATCCATTAAATGTTTGTAAGCAATTGGTTCCGAGAAATCAGCACTTTAAGCGAGGTAAGTATGAACGGTCTTCAATGTATTTGAAATATTTTCATAGTTTGGATTTTTCTTTATGACGGATAAAACTCCGTAAATCTTTTCTTAAAATTTTTCCCGTTGGATTTCTGGGAATTTGCGATACAAATATAACTCCACCACGTAACCATTTTTGCTCGGAAAGCTGACCTAAAACAATTTGAATAAAATTTCTGCATATATCTATCCTATTTTTAATAATAATTACTAGAAACGAAAAGAGTTACATCTTTTTCGGTTAGAGTTGCATTAGGCTTCTTCACGACAAATGCCATGGGTAACTCTCCAGCATATTTATCTGGAATGCCTATAACACCAGCATCTTGAATATCTGGATGACATATTAAAACAGATTCTATTTCGGCGGGGGGTACCTAATAATAAATATTTAACACAAATGTGAAAAATGAATCAGTACAGCTTAAACAACATACCTGGAATGCTTTATATTTGATCAATTCTTTTGCACGATCGACAATGTAGAAATAGTTTTCTTCATCGTAATATCCAATATCTCCAGAATGCAACCAACCATCCTTATCAATAGTTTCATCGGTAGCTTTTTTATCACCTGCATATCCATTCATAACTGCATCACCCTTAAACCACATTTCACCTTTTTGCATAGGACCTAAAGATTTTCCAGTTTCCATGTCGACAATTTTTGCTTTCAAGTTTGGTACGACTACACCAACAGAACCAGGTTTCATAATGCTGTTCAAAACAGGCATTGTTGCAATCATAGTTGTTTCGGTCATACCGTACGCGTGTCGAAAAGTTTTTATGTTTAACCTAAAATTCAAATTGTAAAAAATTTTAATGACAACTTTGTTTGATATACCTTTGCTTTAAAAGTTTTTCCATTTCTTCACTAAGTGGAGCAGACGCACATGTCACTTCTTCAACAGACGACAAATCAAATTTTTTTATAATAGTAGTTGTTGCAAGAAATTGCACCAACGTTGGTACCAGAATAAGTTCTGTAATTTTATAATCTTGTATACTTCTTAAAAACAATAATGGATCAAACTTTTCGAGCAATATAATCTTCCTGGCCCGAAGTATATTCAAAATTAGAACCAATAAACCATAGGCGTGATATAAAGGTAAAAGTCCTATTGTTGCTCCATCGCCAGGATTACTTTGAGTCAGAAAGCGTGGATCTCTAAAAGAAACAATTTAATTAAATAAATTAAACTCGTCTTGAGGGAAAATAATTAATTAAATAATTATAAAATCTGTGTTTTCCAACTAATGGTAAATCAGCAATTAAAAAAATCAACAAAAAACGATTTATGAGAAATGTCCAGTACCAATCGAGTAAGCAATACTTTGAATATATTATATTATGCTGCCAGAATGTAATATTTATTTTAAAAAATTATCAATAAAAATTTGATTACTGTAAAAATGACATGGTAACGTTGTAATTCTTGTGCGTTAAAACTACTCCTTTTGGTAAACCAGTTGTTCCAGAAGAATAAATAATAAAAGCTGCTCTTTTGGCAATGTTAAAAACATTCGGCTGGAATGCATTCATTTCATCTTCCGTACAATCGGAATTAAATCGTTTCAAGCATTCAAATTCTTGAGTATCGCTGTGATCGACATCCATTACAACAATTTTTTTAAGAGATTTCAATTGTGTATTAACTTTCAAGACAGTTTCAAGATTTTCCTTATTGCAAAACATAATTGTTGGTCTTGATATGTTTGCCGTATGAAGCAATTCACCTAAAAAATTATATTTTGTATAGATAATGGACCTCGTTAATATGCTCGTGACTTACGGTAGGTATACGAAGGAGAAAATGTAGTAATAGGTATTCCTAAATATAAACCAGCTATCAGTGGATACGCAAATTCAATGCAGTTTTTACTGCATATTCCAATTACAGCTTGACTGCTAAATCCATTTTTTCGCAAATTTATTGCCAATTTAACGGAATTATCAAAAATTGTTTGGAACGACACATTATTTGAAGATGTATCAACCTAGGAAAAGAAAAATATCATTTAACGTTTTCATAAAAGTATTAAATATATGCAACAATTTATTATTAACTACAATAGTTAAAATGTCAACATTGAGGAATTTGCAACAAATTATTTATTATTTATTATATGTTTTTAATTTTTGTTTTTAATTAATATTAAGCCTAACATTGAATTATTAACAATCCAGCTTCGTCACTGTGTTGCAAAATGTGACAACCCTGTACAACAAAATGAGTAGGATATTATATCAGTATACTGTACTAAGACAAAGACAAAAAACTTAGAAAATTTGGTCTGCACCTTTTCCACCAGTAATTCAGAAATCGTCAACTGTAATTCAAATTTGTCAACTGATATTCAGAAATCGTCAATTATATTTCAAAAATCGTCAATTGATATTCAGAAATTGTCAAATAAAATTCAGGAACGGGTAAATGAAATTTAATTTTTTAATGAAAAGGGTTCATAAAAATGAAAAAAATTATTTATTCATATTATAGAAAAAATAAAAAATATATCATAACTTATGTCACAACAATATATTATGTTAATTCAAATTTCAGCAAATAACTTGTCGGCAGACTGGCATATCATCCATTTTACTGATTACTTATCAAGTTGTTTTCTATTTACTTTTATTTTATTGCATTGGTTTGCTTATAAATGATTAAATTATTATACTTTTATGAAGGGATTAATCAAAATTTCAATTTTTAAGAGATATAAAACGTAAACCACAGATTTGATGCTTTATGAATTACATTTGACGTTTTCTGATTTTCATTTGATAAATCTGAATTACAACTAACGATTTCTGAATCTCAGTTGACCAATCTGAATTACAATTCAAGATTTGTGAATATCAGTTGGCAAATCTGAATTACAATTGACGTTTTCTGAATAGCAATTGATCTTTTCTGAATTACTGGTGGAAAAGGTGTAGTGTATTTAATAATTATTTATTAAATATTCATATAGTAAATGAATATGATTGGAGGTATTGCGGCAGAAGTGACGATATTTTTTTAGTGTCGCATCCTTATTTTAAAAGTGTGTAGGTAATCTATTATCAAGTTTTCGGCACATAAAAAAAAGCAAATTTTGACATTAATTTCTATTCTTTATTTACAGGTCTAATAAATGATTTTCCAATTTCATTTCCGTTTTTCCATTCCAATATATTAAATATAATGTAATATTATTAATTATCATCATAGATATTGATAAATTTTATTAAATGTTGCCGAAAAGTACACATAAATTTTTTTGAAGCAAATAAATTTTGCTTAATTTAAATAAACTATTTAATTTTGTTCAAACAAACATTGATTTGTTTAAAATCAAAATAAAATTTTATTTATTTTATTGTACTTTCTTTGATTCGAAGAAAACGGTTTTACTGGGTGTTTTCAGAATTTTTTCGATGAAACATTAAAATACATAGTAAAATATTTGAAAAAATGCACAAACACTTATCAGAACTAAAATGATTTTAAGTTATCACATATAAAATACACTGTAAGTATAAAATATCTCAAACATTTTCACCATACTACGCCATTATCAGACGATGAAATAGAAAGAAAATTAAGAGAGAATTCATTAAATATTGTTCGGGGTGGTGGTGGTGCCAGGTATTTTTGAAAACAAAGATATTTTTTGGGCAGTGATTTAAAAAGGGTTAGGGGTATACACATAAACGTTCTTATAGGTACAAATAAGGGGGGGGGAGGTTAATTATTTATTAAAGATGTTTAATAATGATGAGTTTGTTTTAATTTATTGATTTCCATGCTTCTAAAAATTCTAGTTTTTTACTTCCTTGTAAAACAAGGAAGTATTGTGATACCGATTTTTTTCGATTTCCAGATTTTGACGGAAATATCCGTTTTGACCTTCCCTGAATCCATTTTGACTATTTTCGTTGTGACATCTGTACGGACGTCTGTATGTCGCATAACTCAAATACGGTAAGTCGTAGAAAGTTGAAATTTTGGATTTGAGACACTTATAGCATCTAGTTGTGCACCTCCTATTTTTGGTTGCGATTGTCCGTGCCAAAAGTTGTAATTAATGACGCGCATGAATAGATTAACAAGATTCCTGTCCAATTATTATAAAAATTACAAGGAAGTTATGTGGTGTCCACATCAGATTTTTAATTTAAGGCTTTACAGGTAAAATTTTATACCCCCCTTGTTTATGTTTGGTGTTTAATAACGTACCAGTATATAAGGCATAAATTTTGCAAATACAACGTTAAAAGGTATGTCAAAAATGAAATTTCTGTAAAATGACAATAAATATTCAATTTTTTCCTATACTGACGTATAACATAGACTTAGATAAATACTACAAAATACAAGTTATGATTATGATTATTATGATAATTTCACATAATCATTAGTTTAATTAAATATATCAACCTGTTCTTGCCATTCTAATCTAATCTATGTTTATCGGTTATATACATGTTATATACCTATAATTAGATAAGATCTATGCACTCTACTCGTACACATATACCTAAATATAGGTACTAAGTGTGATACTTATAGTATTTTAGCGTTCATGAAGAAAGTGCAAAAATCTTATTGAATTTATGTCATAGTACACTCGTAATAATCCTCTCAATTTTTAATTTAATACATATTGTGTGTTAATAAATATTTTAAAATGATTATTTTTTTTTGTTTCTGAATACCAATAAAAACTTTCAATTTCAATCGAAGTTGCCAATCAAAACATTATACTAGTGGGAATAATCTACTTACATTATTGTATTAATTATTATTACAATATTAAAATCAACGAAAAAAATAATCACTCGAATACCACACGAGAATTCGATAAATTAGATAATAATTTGACATATTTTCTCAAAGTTGTCGCCGTTTGGCAATAGCTACTCGATCCCTTCGGGCGCTCGTATCTATGGTATGGAACTAGTAAATAGTCCGTTTTAAACATGTGATAAATTAAGAAATTCTTTTTTATTTAAATAATTTTTTAATTTTATTATAATTATTATATTTAACTAATTATTTTTATATATTTATAATTACTATAGTGGGTACTTAATTTATACTATCTAATTTATTTTTAAAATGAAATCTACAATTTTACTTTAATTTTATTACGAGTGATTTCCAACAAACATTTTCGCTTGATAAGTTAGTATTACTAATGCACTTTTCATTTTTATGTGTTTCGCTTGGTAGCGTACGACCTTCAAAACATTAAATACATATTTAATTTCCATTTCCAACATTTCCTGCTAAATTTAAAATTTACAAATAAAAATAAAATAGATCTATTTTAACAAATAAGTATTTGTTTTGAGCTACGTTGACGAACCCTTCCTTTAAGCTGAAGCCATGCGGAAAAAACCAAATTTTTTAATTTTTCATTTCAAGATAATTATTTACTATCAAGTATTGGTAATAATTATAAAAAATTGTATATTATTATTTTAGATATATTTTTTTATATAATATATAAATTAAATAAATTAATATTAACTTACTATCGCAACTGGTAACTTTTTATATTGTTTCAATTTTGTAAATAACTGCTCTCCCAATGTTTGATTGGATACTGGCACTTTTGGTTCGACTCCATTTATAATGTATTCGGGATGCATGATTTACCTAAAAATAAACAATAATATAAAATCCAAATCGGAATTTTTTTTGTAAAATTAATAATTATGCTGATATTGATAATTATAGCTGTATTATTTTTACCTATTTTAAGTGAGATTGTACAGAGATACTCAGTTACTCAGTTGAATGTGTGCTCTTTTTACCGTTTTGAAGCAGCTGCCGATTGGTAGGTAATTTTTGTATTATAGTTAGGTAGTGTATTTGTGTTGTTCTTTTTACCTTATGTTTTTCTCACTTTGACTCAGTTAATCTCTGTTCGGCTCAGCTCACCTCGTCTCAGTTGCGCAACTGAGATGGAAATCAAATAAGTAAAAAGAATACGCCTTATGATATGCCAATACTGAAAATAGGTCATGATCTGTCTTAGCAAACCGGGAATAGCTAGAAATGCAATTTAGTAATGTTATGTTTTAGAAAGGACGGCTCCTCGTCGCCCTCCTCGTACCAGCCGCCACTACTTAATGTCAAGGGAACTTATAACACTGCATAATATGAAACTGTTGTTTTATATTATGTTGTTAAATATTAAATATTAAACTTAAGATTGTTAATTATAAATAAATGATTATTTAATAAGTATCTACTAAAACGACAATAATTAATTAACGTGATAACTTCAAAATTATTCAGGATGGACGGACGAACACGGAAGCAGAACATAAGGCTTCCTACTACACTTCGTATAGAAGCCTAAAAGAGTAGTAATGCAAAATAAGTTTATTTCACAATTATTTCTTAATTTTTTGTGAAATAAATAAATAAAATTTATAAATATAATTCCTTGTTTCTCTTTAGTTTTCCTAAATAAAACTTTAGGTATTTTATTATTTATTTTATTTTATTTTGTATTTTGATTTGTATTTTATAATTTTTCATAAAATATATATTAATTTTTTACTTGTTGACCCTTGTTTAAATATTCTTAGTTTTCTATTCTTGTTCTTCAAAATTCTATTATTTTAAAGTTCTTTTTAATTTTGTTAAATAGTATATTATACATAGGTACAATAATACCTATAATACTAAATTATACACTTATGTATATCTGGTTTTTATATGGCTATAAATATTTAATCATCGCAAAGAAGTTATAAAAAGAGGCCAATTATAACAATTTAGCACAGTATAAGTAGAATTTTTATGAACATCTGAAGATATTATTACAACAAAGTGATAAAATGTAACCAACAACAAACCAAGAAGCAAAATTAAAAAATTAATTTATACATAACTTACAGGAGCAAAATTTTTTGATACCCAAAATTTATATACTAAATATATTACATAAATTCAGATAACACAACAGTATCTAGGTTCTTGGTATGATGTTTAATTACAATAACATTAATGCCGAATATTTCGAAACTATTGTGCAAAATGTTGTTGCAATTTTTCTAATAATTATGTCAAAAATAATTGTAAATTTACATACCTTTTTGTAATTTCAATATTCAACAGCTCGCGAAAATTTAAACCGAGCACCTCATTTGCACCAAGTACACTGTTAAAATGATTTCAACTTGATGACATCTGTACTTGTGCACTCATGCGTATATCAATGTATACTTACTTAGTAGAAAATTAACCTTTGATAGCATAAATTTGGGCTATCTGATCACAATTTAAAAATATTAATTATTGCAATTAAAATTATTTTAGGTTTATTTTTATTTCTGATGCCTGCACAAACATTAAACTTGAAAATCTACAAATTATGTATATGAGATAATAGAAGCAATGCGGCTCTAAATAATGTTTATTTAAAACAATCAAATTTTTTATCTTTTATTTATTTTTAATTAGATATTTAAACATTTGTAATATATACAGCCTTTATTTAGATATGAGTTCTGCAACTTTTGAAGCAATACAGTTGTACATTTTTACAGAAGCGTCTCCATTATCAGTTCCGGTGACCCCCTTACAAGCATTAACACTTTCTCTCGCAAGACGATTGCTATCTTGAGTGGGATACAATTGTTTAGCCTTATTATCTACATATTCAATTAATTTATCAACAATAAGGTCCCCATTTTCCGTTCGTAATCCATCTTTTATCCATGCACATAAGAAAACTTCATTCATTTGTGGATTACCTTCTTTAATTAAACCGTTCTCGTCGTAACTGTTGATTAGCACACTCTTGTCTATATTTAACTTTTCCAGACAAAATAAGTCCGAAGGATCGAGATCACTTTCACTAAATGCCAAAACCTAAAATAATATATTCTTTTGTGAAACTATATGTTAAAAATTAAATATTTCTTACCTGTTGGCAAGTAAAGAACGAAACACAAATGTAGAAAAGAATCTTCATATTGAACTATTAGCAGTAACTATAATATGTCTCTTTTAATTTTAGTTTTTATAATAAAGTGATGTCTGACCCGAACGTTATCACACGAGGTCAAAAATTATCATACAATAAATATGTAGTTTGTTATCAAAAATAATACTCCTATAAGATATTGTCTTCTTCAACAGTTCGTAGACCTGAAATGCACGAATACATAATCATATTGACTCATCGTCCATTAAGCTCCGAAGAAGATAAACTATTGCTAAAAGATTAAATAAATAAAAAGAAAAATGTGATTTCCCCCCCGGTTGGAAAATATGTTTTGAACAATGTGTCAAACTAAAATAGCATCAATCTTATTGCCCTTTTGTTTCCATGCAAGACTTACGCTCTGCCCCCCAGAGGTCAGAGAGCAAATTCTAAAGTTATTGACAGAGTTAGCGTGTTTATTAAATAATAACCATACTTTGTAGTTTCCAATAATTATTGTATTATATATAATTATATTACAATGTTTATTGCAAGTATTTAAAGTTTGATTATGCTAAGAACTACGAACAGAGTCCTACGATTTCTTGCAATAATTCTTATCCCCATTCTTCGATATAAGGTGAGTATCCTGTTGCATAGCAACGCGTTCATGATGCGTTAATTTAATTTAATTAAAAGAATTGCCAATAAGTAACATCTGCAAAAATCAAACAACAGTTTACAAAGTTCGATTTGAAAGAGGTAGAGGATATCTGTAACTGACTTATTTTTAAATTATTCGAAATTATTAATGAATTTTTTATAAGCTAATTTTGAATTATTATTTTCAATTATAGGTTTTAATTTTATCTTTGGCATATAAGTTTTTATCTTATAAATGTTTATTTTATGTTTAGAAAACTTTATTTTACTTAAAAATCTGAAAAGTTTTCTTATAAATATCTAATTATAATATTATGACAATAATTGTTGATAAATATAGACTAGGAAGAGGTAACATTTATATTGGATTCAAATGTGTGCTTATTTAGAAATTTAAATTTATTTTTATTATTCTAGTTACGAAAGTATAAAAAATTTAAATTTTGAAACTATTTGATTAAACATCGAAATTTTTTAAAGTTAATTAAATACTAGTTCTGAAACTTTCAGAGCGATGCAGTTATAAATTTTCACAGATGTATCTCCATCGTCAGTTCCGACGACTCCCTTACAAGCATTAACGCTTTCAATTGCAAGACGATGGCTGTCCTGAGTGGGATATAATTGTTTAGTTCTATTTTCCACATATTTTTTTAATTTATCAACCAAAAGGTATCCATTTTCGTTTCGCAAGCCATCTTTCATCCATGCACATAAAACAACTTTATTTGTTTCTGGATTACCCTCTTTAATTAGACCGTTCCCGTAATAACTGTTGATTAGCACACTTTTTTCCAGATTCAACTTTTTAAGACAAAATAATTCCGAAGAGTCCAGATCGCTTTCATTGAAAGTTAAGCCCTAAAATGAAATTTTTGTGCAAAATAATCGACTGAAAAGAAATTATTTCTTACCTGTTGGCACATAAAAAATAAAACAGTTATGTAAAGAAGAAACTGCATATTTAATTCAAAAATACACTGAAAAAGTTTATATATAATTTATTGTAAACTAAAATTAATGTGTATTAGGTAAAAATAAAATTAAAAAACACACTTTTAAATTAACAAAATATTAAGTGTAGTATCAATATACTCTCAGTTCTAATATAATAATATTAGACTACTGAATAGCAACGATAGACCCTAGAAATAATTTTATTGGCGCACCAGCCATTAACCACTTAAGAAAATAAGACGTTACAAACAGAATAAATTACTAAAATAAAAAAAAGAGGTAAATACATTATTACCGGAAACAAAATTAAAATTTAACAGACTGAAGTAGGTACTCGAGTAGATAGTGATTATATTCTGCAGTGTCTTTCGATCTACTTTTAAATTACGTTATGTTCGAAACTTCAAGACTTTTCAATAATTCAGCAACTAGTTATTAATTTAAACAAAGTTAATAAAGTTATTATTTATTGCATCCATTAGTTGTAACTACAAATTGAGTTTAAAACGTTCCCTTAATTGATTTGTTCCCTTTTTGGCTTAAGAACTAAACCTACCAATTTATATTTGCTAAACCTTTTTTACTATTGCTTACACCGGGAGAAAGTTTTTAATTGATGAAATACAATTTTATTTTTGTTCGCGAGCATTTATTTGCATTAATATTAATTCAAATTTTCTGATTCAACCACAAAGCAAAGAATCCTACCGATTGATTAATTTTGAAGAATTCCTCAAAAGATGTTGATCTGAATATTCTTACTTCTTCTAACTTTAAACTGGTGCCCAATAACTTAAACGCTATTAAAATTAATTATTTATGTTAAAAAAATTTTATATTTTTATATTGCAATTGTAAATTTATATCTTTTGCTATAAGCCAGGGGGGGGAGATGTAGCCCCTTCTGCTCCCTCTTGGCGACGCTCATGCTGGTACCTATAGAGCTGCGGTAATACAGTAGAATCCGCTTAATATGATCACTTTGGACCAAGAACATTTCGGTAACATTAACCGATTGCTAGCAATAAACAAATTTTAGAAGAGTTAGGTAAATTTAATAGGAATAAACTAAACTTAAATTAAAATGCATAAAGCAAACTGCACATTTAGTAAAATAAAAATAGCAACACGCCATGAAACGGGAAACTTCATAAGTTTCTATATAGAAATTAAATATATAAAATTTCAACGACTAATAGAAAAATATATTTATAAAAAGAGATTATTGTGTAGGAAATTCCTTGAAGGTGATAATAATAAGCAGGTTTTTGATCACATTATCCGGTGGATTCTGTATAACTGTAACTAATTTCATTTCCATATAAATCAAAAATATCGAAACAAGAGAAAGAAAGTATTGACAAGGTTTAATTGAATTTTTTAGGTTAGCCGATAATATTATTAATGCCGAACAACAGTAACAAAAGTGGATAACCTTATTTTGGTACTAATTATATTTATTTATCATTTATAATCATGTTTATCGCAATTTTTAAATTTTATTATTTTTGCAGATTACAACGACCTACTTCAATATCTGTAATTGCTTTTCGTATTATTTATTAATCTCATGATTTGTTAATCTAGGAGGATCTATAAATCAGATTACCGAAATTTAAGCCATATCGTAGCAACAGCTGGTATTCTCAGAATTAATTCTAGATCAATTTAAAAAATAGTACCTTTTTGGATTTACAGAAATTACAGATGATCATTTGTCAACAGGTCCAAATTTCGACTTTTTCTAAGAAAAAAAATTTTTTTTTATAACAATAACATGAAAGAAAATTATTCCAATAAACAATACCTATTTATAACACTTTCAGTTTTTATGTTTCACTTGCACTTCACTTATATCTGTTTGTTAGGCCCGTAGGTTGGTATCTTTTTAATCTGCGAACTTCACTTGTTTTAATTGTTTCCCTAACGGAAGATAATGGTATATCGCGCTGTATCACTTCATTTGTTACGTATCTAGGTACATCGACCATCACTCTTATAACCTTGTTCTGAAATCTTGGCAGAATTTCGATGTTTGAATTGGCTGAGGAACCCCATAGTTGTATGCAGTAGGTCCATATTGGCTTCAGAATTGCTTTGTAGGGTACACTGAAAAAAATGGTTCATCTTATTGATGAAAAGTTCATCATTTTTCAACCGATGAACAGAATTCATCATATTGATGAACAAATTTCATCAATATAATGATTTTTTCATCAATACTATGAATATTTCATCAATATGATGAATTTTGTTCATCGGCTGAAAAATGATGAATTTTTGATGTACCTTGTTTTTCAGTGTATTCATTTGTTTTCTAGAGTAAGCTGTGATTTCCTGCCAATCAGCCAGTACATTTAGCTTAACTTGATGCCGAGCTGCTTCCGTTTAGTGAGTATGTGCTTTTTCCACGTCAGACGCCTACCCAAGTGAATGCCAAGATACTTGACATCCTCAGCCTGGGGAAGTTGTTGGTTGTTTAACTTAACTGGTGGGCATGTTGGCCTGTTTAAGGTGAAGGTAACATAGACTGATTTGGTTTCATTTGCCTTAATCCGCTATTTTCGCAACCATATTTGCATTTTATCCACGTTGGATTGAAGATTTCTGGACGCCTTGTTTGGATCCGAATGTAATGCCAATATTGGTGTATTGTCCGCAAATGTGGCTACCGTTGTTACACGGGTAGTTGGTAGATCGCATGTCTAGATTAGATAAAGTACTGGCCCCAATACGCTACCCTGAGGTACTCCTGATGTGATTGGATATAATTCTGTGTACTCGTTCTGCTGCTTTACCAAGAAGTGCCTATTATTCAAGTAAGATTTTAATATTTGAAGGTGATGATATGGCACACTTTTTTTTAATTTTGTAACATAGGCCCCCATACCAGACCTTATCAAAGGCCTGGCTCACATCTAGGAATGCAGCTAAATAGAATCTTTTTTTATCGAAATCGTTGTTAATTATATTTACTAATCTATGTACTTGCTCTATAGTACCATGTTTGTTACTGAAACCAAATTGGTGATTTGGTATAATATTTTATTGCTCCAGTAAGAGTTTTAATGTTTTTAAGTATATTTTTTCAACTACTTTGGAGAGCATTGGTAGCAAACTTATAGGTCTATATGATTTGACATCTTCTGGTTTCTTGCCAGGTTTAAGAATCATCATTATTTGAGCTATTTTCCACAAGTTTGGCAAGTAGTGTAACCTTAGTATTGCATTTCAGAAACCTCTTGTAGAACCTTTCCTGTAATTAGGTCAAATCCAGAAGCTTTTTTGATGTTAATTTCTTTTCGTATTATACCTTTAATTTCTTTAGTTTTAAAGTTTTTGATGGGTAGGTCTAATTGGAAGGGAGATTCGAGATATTCAGATATTTCTTTTTCTTCTTCTGGTGATGACGACGAGGACAATGGTTGGAAAACTTCTTCTAAATGTTTGGCAAACAATTCAGCTTTCTCTTTATCCTTTCTAGCCCATTTGTTACTTTTATTATCTTTAATTGGTGGATGCTGCAGTTGTTTTTTCAGCTCCTTACTGGATTTGTTAAGCTTGGTTTTGTTTTCTGTCGTTCTTACTTGCTGCCATTGTTCTTTAAATCTTCTTTTTTCAGCGATTTTTTGTTGGATGGTAAGTGGAACTCTTTCTTTTTGGTGAGTCGTGTTAATGTTAGGAGTGGCAGACCAAGCCGCTTTTTGAATATTTTTAGTTAACTCGTCGACTGCTGTTTCGATTTCATGCTCTGGTTTCAGCAACTTATTTAGTGTGATTAGTTCGTCCAAGTTGTGTCTAAATAATTCCCAGTTTGTTTTTTTTTGTTGTATAGTGAGGGTTGTTTTTCTTTCTGTACTAATTGACTGAAGATTGTGACTATCACTGGGGAATGATCGGATGACAAATCCAAGCACGATTCCGCTTTAGTTCGTTTGGTGTCAATGCCTTTTGTGATCCAGAAGAAATTTACAAAGGGTGTCTATTAAGTAAGGGGGGAGAATTTTTTGCTCAGTTTTTTGATATCAAGCGCCGTTTTCGAGTTATTGCTAATTCAAAAAACTTCATAGTAGGTATAGTAGGCAAAAGTCGATAAGGTCGAGTATTTTCTTGTTGTCCGATGGCCAGTAAGTAGGTTGTCCCGTTGAGACATAATGCAGATTATTTTCTTTCATCGTTTTCACTACACTGAACCAAAAACCGTCATAAATATAATGAAAGTTATCATAGTATTAATGAACTTTTTCATTAATTCTCAACCAATGATAAAGTTCATTGTGACTATAAACTCACGTTCATTAATGTAATGATACAAAATAAAAATTAAACGTTAATAAATTTAATGAAAGTTATCATAGTATTAATGAACTTTTTCATTAATTCTCAACCAATGATAAAGTTCATTGTGACTATAAACTCACGTTCATTAATGTAATGATACAAAATAAAAATTAAAAAAATCTATGAAAACAGTTCATCGAATCTATGAAAACATTTCATCGTATTTATGAAAATAGTTCATTGTATCTATGAAAACAGTTCATCGTATCTATGAAAATAGTTCATCGTATCTATGAAAATAGTTCATGATATCTATGGAAACAGTTCATCGTATTTATGAAAATAGTTCATTGTATCTATGAAAACAGTTGATTGTATCTATGAAAAGAGTTCATCGTATTTATGAAAATAGTTCATTGTATCTATGAAAACAGTTAATCGTATTTATGAAAACAGTTAATCGTATTTATGAAAATAGTTCATTGTATCTATGAAAACAGTTCATCGTATCTATGAAAATAGTTCATCGTATCTATGAAAATAGTTCATGATATCTATGGAAACAGTTCATCGTATTTATGAAAATAGTTCATTGTATCTATGAAAACAGTTCATTATATCTATGAAATGCATTTATTGTATGTATGAAGTAAGTTTATTACATTAGGATCTCGGTTTATTGCAAAACAGAAAAAAGTAAGGTTTACATAATAATAACTTTATTACAATTAATTATTTAAAAATATTTTTTCTACATCTTTTATAACAATTGCTGATTTTGCCATAACGGTTTCTTCTACAATTTTGTACAAAAAGGTTTGTATAAAATTCCAAAAAGTTGCTGACTCCTTAGCATACTTGAAATTAAACAAATGTATTGCTTTGAAGCAAATATCAACAGCTCGTACAAAATTCTTAAACGGGTATCTTATTTCCTGAAAGTACACAAAATAGTCAGTAGTGTTTAAGATATCAGATCCAATAACCAATATTAAACGTTGCAAATTTTTACAATTCTTTTTAACTTTTGCGAATTTCTCTTCCATGGCTTTTTGATCAAATTTCATGACTGCAAGTCTTTATATATGTAAGTGGTTCAAAGTTGGTACCACTTACTTTAGGATATTGAGGATATAAGTTGGTACTACCAACTGACAACATACGATGTTTGGAGGTCACCCTGTATTACACGGTTGCGGGGCAGCTGCCCCCTCCCTGGATCTTGCCTTAAATCATTTTTAGCCATTAAATATTTCACCGATGTAAAACTTTGTATTATAATTAAATTTTTTTAACGTGAATACGGTTATAAAATCGGTAGCATGTTTAAAACTTTTATAAAAATATGCAACGAAAAGTGTTTGTGATGTAAAGTGTACAGGGTGCACCCTTTTGGTATACTCTATGAGGTTCGAGGTTTTAGGTTTCTAAACCCTAAGTATTATTTCTTTTATATAGATAATTATAAAGACATAATCGGATTATCAGATTATCTAAATTATCTTATATCATCTTCCCTTTTTATCGTGTATCTTTAATTATAAGATATCTATTAGGCTTGGCCCGAGAAAGTAAATTGTTTATAGGCAGATATATCCGTCTTCCATATCTTGTTCTCCTATTTTTTTTATTAAGATATCAACCAAAAAATGTTTATAATTTACAATACTTATGTTCGTATTCACAAAGCTTTTAACGAGCCGTTTGATCATTGTATTCAATGAACGGTTTTCATTGATATTATGAAGTGAATCATTATGAAATGAATCATAGATAACATGAATAAAGTATGCTAGGCAGTCAATGAACTGCAATTCTAGTATTTATAAACTGGTTCATTCTATGCAATGAACGGTTTTCATAGATATTATGAAGTGAATCATAGATATTATGAAATGAATTATAGATAACATGAATAAATCTTACTAGGCAGTCAATTAACTGCATTTCATAGTATTTATGAACTGGTTCATTGTATGCAATGAACGGTGATCATAGATACTATGAAGTGAATCATAGATACCATGAATAAATTTTGCAAGGCAGTCAATGAACTGCATTTCATAGTATTTATGAACTGGTTCATTGTATGCAATGAACGGTGTTCGTAGATATTATGAAGTGAATCATAAATACCATGAATTAATCTTACTAAGCATTCAATGAACTGCAGTTCATAACATTTATGAACGGCATTTTTATTATTAAGAAAATGTTATAATTTTTATTGCAAAAATTCAATGAACTTGGTCAATGAACCTAGTTTCATAGATATTATGAATAACATTTTTTTGAGTGTAGCTCTCTTCAATTTGGATTAGTTAATCTGGATCCCCATAGAGTGTTTTTAGCGTTGTAGTCGCCTCCCTCAATAAATTTGATTCCCAATGTATTGTAGAAGTGATAAATAAACCTAATCTCGTCCAATGCGATAAATGTAATTTAAAAAGATATCGGGATATATGGAACGCAATCAAACTCATAAAGTTGTCAGGTCGACGTTTCGGAGGACTTTATTCGCTCCATCTTCGGGACTAAAATAAAAATTTGTTTATATTCATGCATTATTTTTAGCGTATTGAATTTCTGTTGTTTGGTCATCTTTAAATTGCCGGAAATTTTATTTAAAAATTCAAATATTCAAAAAAAAAAAATTTTTGTTATCAATTGAGTTGGCCATACTTTGAAGTTGATCTACACATGATATGTTTTGTTATCTTTTATAACTTAACATAATTTTTGTGTCATATTTTATTCTAATTTTATTCGTTTTAACCCATAGTGTTAATATTTTTCGTTTTCCTTACATATTATTGCACCATGTTTTTTACTCCTCGCGTCATGTACCAAACAATATACATCCTGGTTGTTTAGGTAATATTTACTACCTATTATATTTTCCCATATTCAATTTTTATTTTAGTCCCGAAGATGGAGCGAATAAAGTCCTCCGAAACGTCGACCTGACAACTTTATGAGTTTGATTGCGTTCCATATATCCCGATATCTTTTTAAATTATATTGTAGAAGTCTTCAAAATGTTCTTATTTGTTGTTATGTAAGGACGAGCAGTATATCGCAGAAATAGTTATTGGACCTGGTCTATCCTCTAGACCAGTGATTCTCAAATGGGGTGCCGCAAGCATTACACAGGGGTGCCGCAAAAGTTTTTGGAACTAAAAATTTTTTTGGATAAAAATATCTTATATATAAGGTATTTTAATTTTTTCTCCAAACGTCACGAAAGTCAGCTGTTTCATTATCAATTTTAAACACGAAAGTCAAACTTTTCCTTAGCGACATACATAAAACCACGTGGCGTAAAGATTTTTTCGAAAGTAAACCTTCGGCGGCAGGAAAAAAAATAACTAGAAATGTGACATTATTTTAATAAAATTGAATAATTTTTTTAAGTTTATTTACCATTTCAAATATAAAATTTTAGAGCGTAATTTAAAAATAAATAGATGTAAACGTTGACTTTGACATTTAAATCCTTAAATATACCAACTTAAAATTTAATTTTTAATCAAATAAATAAACATTTTGATCTATTAACCTAAAAATTTTAATAAATGTCACAATTGAAGTTGACAGTTGCGAATTCAATTTAAAAATTACCAACATAAATTGAAAATAGTTGACAGATTAAATCAAAACTTACTTTTGTTTATTTTTATTACAATTTGATTAAATTAAAACTAGTTGACCGATTAAAATTATCTACCTTTCAAATTTTTTGCGCGCGATCGATCTGAATTTTTGCATATGCCTTCCTACCAAAAATTTACAAAAAGTGTGTATTAAGCGAGGGGGGAGAAGTTTTCGCTCAGTTTTTTTATATCTAGCGCCGTTTTCGAGTTATTGCTAATTCAAAAAATTTTATAGTAGGTATCGGCAGGAAGATCGAATTTTTTTGCGCGCGATCGATCTGAATTTTTGCATATGACTTCCTACCGATAATTTACGAAGGTGTGAACTATGCGAGAGGGGAGAATTTTTTGCTCAGTTTTTTGACATCTAGCGCCGTTCCCGGGTTATTGCTAATTTTGAAATTTATTTTTGAATTTTGTTCGTTTGAAGAAAAAGTAACATGTTTATTCGGATGGAAAGGTAACTTTTCCTGCCACGGAAGTTTTCCATTCGCTCGGCTCGTACCACTTACCTCGCAAATGAAAAAACTCGCTGGGCAAGAAAAGTTAATCTTTCCATCCTAATAAAACAATGATTTGATTTAAAAATTTTATTTTTACAAAAGAATTGACAGCAAATCAAAAACAATCGAAAACAACAACAAAATTTAATTTCGAAAAAAGGGGAGCTGACAAAAAAAAATTTTTGTTTGAGATTTTCTTCATTTTTTTTGCAAAATTTAAGAAAAATATCAAAACAATTGAAAACAAATGGAAAACAATCCAAAGAAAAAAAAATAATATTTTGAAAAAAGGGGAGCCCAGTTCACGCACGTTGCGCAAGGGAGAGGATATTGCATATTTTTTTACCCATTTTACTTACTAAAGAATTCTCTTTTCTAGAGAATAGAAGAATATAATAGAATAGAAGAGAAGAGAAGAAATAGAGGTGCAGTGAATTTTTTTTAATGACTGTAGGGTGCCGCCAGACAAATGAATTTGAGAACCACTGCTGCAAACTCTAGAGTGATGTTAGTAGCCTGCAAGTGTTCTTTGGCGTATTTGTTTCTTTCATGATGTCTGATGTTATCTATCTCCTTCTTATATAAATAAAAATGAAATGCTGTTCGTTGCTAATCTCATAACTTGAGAACGGCAGTACCGATTTGGCTAATTTTTGTTTTATAAATGTTCGTTATGGTCCAAGTAAGGTTTTTACGGAAAAAAAACTTGAAAAAGTTGTCCGGAAAATAGAAAAATCTGGGGAAAATTAAAATTACATAATTTCTATTTGGATAAATGGTGCTACGTGCGTAAATGTGGTTTGACAGCATTTTTAAATTTTATTTTAGCATTTTTAAATTGCACGGGCACGATAGTCAACAAAGAGCCACCTTATAGCGCAAGGCCGAAGAATACATTTAAATAAGAATATTATAAAAAGGGTAATTTTTTAATACTTACAGTAGAAGACAAAAGGGTAAAATAAATTCTTTAAGAGAACTTTACTTTTGATTTTGTAATCGACAGCAAAATTTTGGACAAAGTTTTTATTATTTTGAATAAGATTGGATTATATTTTGCCGAATTGATTTTGGATTGGTTATTTAGAAAATAATAAATTTTGTAATATTAAATATTAAAGGCATCGTAAATATACTTTGATCCCGTTGCATGTGAACGAAGTTATCGTTCAATCTTTCTTATTTATATAGTTGTTTGAATAAAATTTAAATATTTATAAGAATAATGAATGAAAATTAATTTTAGAAATTTTGGCGTTCTAAAAAATACAGCTACATTATATTATTAAAGATTAATTTTGGAATTAAATTTTGAAATTTTAGCCGAGAAAATATTATATTCGATTTGGTTGTTTGAAAGTTAGCCGTAAAGAATATATTTTTGTAGATTTGTAGATTCTTGGATTTATTAAATTTTTGAGGAAAAAAATAATTTTTTGGAATATTAAAACTAGATAAAGAGTTTCATGCTCCAGTGTGGTAATTTGGATTCGAAAGTTAGGAGTAATTTTATATTTAAACTTTCCGCCCAAAAATTATATGCAAATATTTTAAAACAATAATTAAAATTTTATTTAAAATATTTTATAAACAATTAAACATTTAATTAATTTTTCTGTTTGATAGTTTTTAGTTCACATATTACTATTTATTATTATATCACAGCATTAGATAATGGTATTAAATTTATTAATATAATTTTAAATTTTATTTACATACAATAATAGAGAGACACAAATATAATTATTCAAAATTGTACACTTTATGTACATAATATAATATTATTTTTTAATTTTTTCTTGAAAAGTATATTATTGACGTTGATTTTTCCATAATTTTGAATGGAATGGAATGCATTTTGAATGCATGTATCAAATTAATTATTGTTTTTTAAATTCATGATACTTATTTTGATCCATTTGTTTGCAATTTTTCAGATTCTAAATTAAAATGTTGTTCTACCACCGGACCAATGTCTTGCCATATAAGAGCAAGTTCACTATGGGCACGCGATCGATGAGCTACATAATTACCTAAAATAACCGAAAGAGTTTCCAAATATGTGTGTACTAACTCGGTTTCCATATGTACACAATATAAACTAAAATCTGACCGTAATTCCATATTGGAGATGATACTTTCCTGCTCTAGTACTTTCACTTCCAATTTCTCAACACTTTCATTCTGCAAAAATTATATTAAAGAAGATTAATCTGCATAAAATTGGTAAACCTTACATTAGTTCCTTTAATTACACCCTGAATTTTTCTTTTTTTTAATGACAGCATTTTAGCCAGAGCAGCTTGATGGTCATGAGCTAAACCTCTTTCCAATCTTTCACACAAGTCACGGTGAGCAACCAAAATTTCAAGTAAAAGATCCAATCGATCGCACACCGCTATTTGTTCGACACTGGCATGTGAGTTTATTTTAGTTGAAATGGGAAGAAGTTTTCTATAAAATATTTCTTTTTAAATTTTCTCCTTGTATATATTTAAAAAAAACATACTCAGCCAATGCTGTAAAACCGTATTGCATTTGCTTCCAATGCCGAGTGGTCAAATTTTCTGGATTAACGTTTCCGAGAGCTCGAAGTTGATTTGATAAATCTTCAGAATCTCTAACTCGAGTTTGCATTCTTTCGACTCCGGCATCTGTTAATTGTTTAAGGCGACTAATTATTTGAACTAATAATCGAACCTGTTCACGATTTGATGCAAATTCCGAGCAATCACTTGGAAGAAACTTCTACACAAAAATCACTCTAGTATTTTTAGTAAAATCAGATCGACCTAAACGAACCTTAGCTGAAGCTGCAATATCGGAGGTCATAAATTCATCTGGAGCTTTTCTAAAAATATCTCTAATCCGGTACTGTATGTCAGGACCTTGATCTGTTAGGAAAAATGATACTATTGCATCGTGACATATCGTTGGATGTCGACATACTAAAGTTAACCATCTCTGCAAACCGCGTCTTCTGGATTCCAAAAATCTGGAATCGGACACAATTTTTTTTGGCGGAAGCCGTGGAATCATTCTGCAACAACAAATTTAAATGTTGATTAAGATTATTTTTTAAACATCCTTAGCCTAAATTTATTTTAACAAATTTGTTCGATACAGTTTAAAGAAGGAAATGAGTCACTCAAATTACATCATTGGAATATATTATTAAAATATTCAAACATTATCTACTTTGCATAAAGTTGTTTGTTTTTTGCATTTAATCGTAGGCAGAAGATAAACTTGCTAATTATTCTGGTTCAGTTTTTGTCATCGCGATATTCGTGATTAAGATCTTTTGGCAAGTTTCTTAATATTAAATATTGTTTGCCTTTAATAAAATGATATCAATACACCTACCTGTAAGGGAATCTACCCAGAAGCAGTTCATGTAATGCGAGAAAATCGTTGTACCTTCGGGTAACGTTGCCACCGTACCTCCTCGAATAAACAGTATATTCTGAATATTTTAAGATAAGACCCTTCTTTTCAGGGACAAGGTCGACCTTAATGCTATCTAATTGTTTAATATCTGCATAGGATAATCCTAATACTCCTGGATTTGATTGTAAATTCAACTGGTTTTTCATATTTGTAAATAATGTTAGATCGCCCAGCTCAGGAATTGGATATTCTAAAATTTGAAAATGAAATTTGAGGTTAGAAACTATTTAAAAATTATACCTTTCGTGAAGTTATCGAATAATTTCTCCGAAGGCGTTTTTCCTTCTTTGGCCCATCCAATGAGTGCTAGCGCTTTGTATAAATTAGTTCTGCTGATGAGCCCCTGTTGAGGTCCAGTCAAATCCCAGATTATTTTTAGAGTTGGGGGCTCAAGTGCGCACTGATCTAACAATTCTTTGAACACGTCCCGATGAACAGGATCACCATTAAAAGAACACGCATCAAAAACTTCGCGGTAAAACGCTGGAACTTTTCCTAAAGTACGTAACCGTGAGAAATTGTTATTACAACTTTTTAACTCACCTTCACTTAATGTTGTCATGGTCGTTCTTCGATAATTTTATTGGCAAGTTTTAAATCCCACGGAGTGTCGATCTCTAGACTATCTCTTTGAGGTACGTCGACAATTTTGCAACTAAAACACATAAAATGTTGTTTGGAAATGTCACCGATTGTGCTCAAGTTCTACATAATTGAATAATCATCCTCGCGGGAGTTATCACATCGAACATGTGACGAATTGTCATTACACATGTATTTGCACCGCAAAATAATACTTATTCTACTTATCAATTTGTCAATATTATCGTAAAGGTTTTTACAAAAATTTTAATTATTTATTACGCGTCACCTTTTAATATTAAATAATTTTAGAACAAGTTATACTGTGTTTTGTGCGCAATCACATCAATAGAATTCCCACCTTTTTACTTTCACTTTTAAATTTTAACAAATATTTAAAATTCTCAACATTTTATGCAAACTCACTAAGAATTTATGTATGTTGCGGTCATATAGTAATAAATCATATTGTTTAACAAAACAAAATTGATCAATTAAACAAAACAATCTATGGAAAAATATTCTCAATTGTTATGAAAATAATGTGATGTTATTTTGAAATATAAACGTTATCTCGTTGAAATTACATAACTCATGTAAGTTTAAGCAGATCCGGATTAGATACACAAAATTTAAACTTTTTAATTTTAAAAATTTCGCTTACCTATTATTGCTTTGAAAATAACCGTTTTCTATATATTTTCTGGTGGAAAAGTAAAACATTCCATTCTCAATTAACTCCGTCTCAAAATCCTGCCTTCGTGGTCTATTTTGAATATCAAAATTTAGGGGAACTGCGAACCCATTTTTCAAAACCCAACGTAATTTGTGCGACCTGGAAGTTTTACTATTAATTTTTGCCGATTGAATTAGCTAAATTTAGTACTTGGTTGCTGAAAATACGCAAGGAAGAAATCCGCCATTAAACAAATAAATTGCTTCATTTAAATACTCCGTTTTTATAAATGGAGAAGTACATTGAATTAAAGCGATTGCATCAATTTGAGGATGCCGTTCAATAAATTCCTGCACGGCAAAAATTGAGGTTGCGTTATCATTGGCAGACTCTTGAGACCGCCAATGAACATTTAAATCACCTAAAATAGTAGCTATTTAAAAAGTAAAATCTACAAAAAGTTCCGGGATAAATTACTAGTGAGAAGCGCTTCCTGGAAAATTAAATCATTTTCTGTTGACACCCAAACGGAAGAAAAACCGCTAACTGCTTTAACCGCATGCAGCGTTCTGGTCAAAATACTTATTCCACCAACTTTAGATAAATTTTTAAGTGGAATACCTTTGGAATTACCTCTTGCTAGAACAAGAGCAGCTAAATGATAGCTGTTATACAGCGGATTCCTAAAAATACAGATTGGTAAAAAAATTAGTAAATTCGTTTTAAACTTACCATTCAAAATGTTTGCATGCCAAATTTTCCGAAACTACAACAATAACAATAAGAAAAGATGTTATTTTCATTTTATCACGACCGTTTAAGTCATCATCGTAACATTGTGTACGTTAGTGTACAAACACCTTATATTATTCAATTTACATACAATTAATTTTAATAGGCAGTTGACAAAAATACAATCAAGTGTAATTTTTCAATTACGATTGTAAAACTATAAATAAAAGAGGAACCGTTTATTACGATTTTATCCAAAGAGTATGTCAGCTTCATGATTAAACATCGGACATCCTTTCAAAGTTATAAAATTAAGAACACATAACTATTGTATTACGGTTATTTTATTGCCTATTATAAAAATTGATCTAAACATGGCACATATAAATTTAAAAGTACGAGCGGCCTTTTTACCTAGATAATTAGTAGGCAATCCGAATCCATCCACCCGCTTGCAATTTTTCAAGAAATCACTCGCTCAACCAAGCTAAATACTTTGGACGGTTACGGTCTGATGCTTGAGTACATATTGACTACTAAGCAGAAAATCCTGGTTCGAATCCGAGTGGAGCTAGTACTGTATTCTAACTGTCGTTCTTCGGCGGGTAATTGCAAACCACCGATGTAATTTGTTTTGAAAACACCATAATAAAATGAAGTGGTTAGCCAAAACCCATCCAGAGTTGCAGCTACTGTGTACTTTGAACTTAATTGTACTATGCTTGAATCTTCCAAGATGTTAAACCGCTAACTCAGCGATTCTAACGCCAATATGCACTAATTATCAACTTGAAAAACTAATGTATATTAATTGTTACGCAGCTTTAAATATTGTTATTGTTCTATTTCACTTGTTTTTTTTGCAACATTAATGTTTAAAACCGGCAAGTTTGGCAACTGAATAACTCTCTAGAATTGAAAACAGTGGCGTAACTAGGGAGGGGGGGGGGCAAGAGGCCTCCAAATGGCATAAAAAATATATTTTTTTTATATTATAATTTATAATACAAACTTCAGAATTTAAATTATATTAATAAAAAAGTGACTTTTTAAGGTAAGAGAGGCCTCTCAGATTACTTCCGCTCCGGGCTTCCTCAGGTGTAGTTATGAAGAGCTAAGGATGTTATTTTATACCTCGCAAATTTACATTATTAAATGATTTTTAGATAAAAGAACTTCATATTGTATTATTTTAATTAGATAATAGATATAGGTACTTCAAAATTTTGAAAACAAAATTGAAATACTAATTATTTCCTAAGTTTCCGTTTATTATTGATAGTTTTTTTTAAAGATCATTTGCATTAATCAAAAGAGATGTAATAATTGCTGCGTTCTATTTGCCAAAGATCTAAAATAATCTAACGTAAGTAAAGGAGGAAAAATCTAAGTTAATCTAAGTTCACTTTGACTTTCAATAGAAAGCATTTTTAATTACTTAATTTCATTTCAACTTAAGTTTTTAGATTAGATTTAGATTTTCGGTTAATAGACTGCAGAAAATATAATTATATTGAGAAACGGTCCTTATAGAAACCTATCTGTCAGAAATATTTTTCATACGGTTCAATGCCATAGATATCAAAAAAATAATAAAATATTGTGCAAGCTTTTTACGATATCTCGGTCGATCAAAACGAATATACCATGAATATTTTTTGTACTTGATAGAGTTATCTTGTCATTGAAATTAACAGCAAAAAAATTTACAGGTAATTCGTATATTTAAATTTTAGACTCCTTTCCCTTCTATGTCAAAGTACGTAAGATTTTACTGACTCTCATCTATCATACCTTCATACCGCACCTAAGATTATTTGGAGTTTTTTGACCCCCCCTCCTTCAGTGGGGTAACAGAACCTTGCTTTAGTACTTTAGACTTAATTTAGAGAATTAAAAAAATTTTTAATTATTTTTTTGAAAATTTTTTTAAAAAATTGTTTAAATATGTAGAACATCTAATTTGATTAAACCAAAGAATATGTATATATAGAGGGACAGCTCTTATGGGAATACTTGTCACAAGTATTTCTTGATGGCACTGCTACGCCATCTAGTGGAGGGGGTTATCTCTACGTCTTAATTTTTGGTCTTCTATATACAGGGTGCTGAATGAGTTAGCTGAACATGGGAAATTAACATGTAAAAACTTATTTTTGCAAAAATACCTCCCTGTATATAAAGGATCAGCCATAAATTAAAAATTAAAACGTAGAGATCACACCGTCTACTAGATGGCGTAGCAGAGCCATTAACAAAAACTTGTGACAAATATTTGTTAATGGCTGTCCCTCTATATACCGGGTGCTGAATGAGTGGAAATAGGAAATTAATATGTAAAAACTTATTAATGCAAATTCCTGCTTTCCTAATTATTTTAGAGAAAAAATGAAAGATACAAAAATAATGCAGAAATATAAACCACGAATGATAAGAGCATTAGATTTCATCTAGCTTTTACTTAAAGGGTCAAAAAATTCTTTTGAAATTGTTAAACTTTTCATTTATCAGACTAGCCATGTACTATGTTTCCTAGGTAATTATTTAAGTAATATAACAATGGCATGTTGCATACAGTTTTGCATACAATTTAAATTTATTAAATTTTACCGATTGGTTAATTTGATTAATGGATTCGTTAATGCTCTCATCATTCCTAGTTTATATTACTGCGTTACTTTTGTGTCTTTCATTTTTTCTCTAAAATAATTAGGGAACAAGCAGGAATTTGTATAAATAAATTTTTAATTATTACAAAAAATGCACAAAAGTAATGCAGAAATATAAAGTATTTATACGAATGATAACTATCTTTTACTTAAACGGTCAAAAAAATTTAATAAATTCAATTTAATATCTATTTTCTAATGCTAATCTGAACAGATGAACAATTACAAACAATTAATAAATAATTAAATAACATTACAGCAAATGTTCAAAGAGGTTTCCATATTCGGCTAAACAAAAACCAAGTCTATCATAAAAGTTACGCCGTACATTTGCAAGTCTATCGGTAATATTACCATACTCTTCCATAATTTTATTTTTTAATGAATCAATATTTTGATATCGTTCACCATAAATTTTAGATTTCAAATGACCCCACAAAAAAAAGTCGTTTGGAGCCAAGTCTGGTGAACGAGCTGGCCAGTTTATTGGTCCATTGCGTCCTATCCAGGAATTGGGATAACATTCATTTAAATAATTAGTTACATCTCTAGTATAATGTGCTGGGCATCCGTCTTGCTGATAATAAATTATTCTATCTTCTCCTGCCACAATATTAATTGCCGGTCCAATTTCGTTTTGTAGCAATTCCAGATATTTTGGCCCATTCAAATCTCCATCAATAAAAAATGGTCCGATAATGTTTGCTCCTAATATTCCTGCCCAAACATTTACAATTTGACGATACTGTGAACGATTGTTTATCATTACATGAGGATTTTCAGTTGACCAAAATCAATAATTTTGAACATTTGGTTCCCCATTAATACTAATTAATACTAAGTGACTCTCGTCAGTAAAGCAAATATTTTTAATAAAATTTCTGTCCAAATTGGCCTTTTCGATAATACCTTCACAGAAAGTCATCCTTTTGTACCTATCTTCCTCAAAAATTTCTTGATGGTTCTGGAACTTATACGATTTAAAATTATGCTTTTTTATAATTTTGAATGCCGTAGTATGATGGATATTTAACTCCGCACCAATTTCTCTTGTACTGATACAAGGATTATTCACTACGGCAGCAATTACATTTGTTGCAGTTTCGGTACCTGGAGCTTCACCAATATTGATTTCTTCTAAATTTAATCTTTTATTTATGCAGGTCTTGCAAGATGGCTTAAACACTGATCCATATTGATTTTGATTATCAATTACTTTTTGAATTGTCGAAAGAGTAGGAATTGGTTTTTCTGCATATAAACCAGCAAAGAGATCTCGTACCATACGCATACTGTTTCCCAAGTAATATAGTTTTAAAATTTGATTTTTTTCACTAATTGTATACGTTGCTTCCATTTTATGAAATTAAAATTTAATAAAGTGCAAAACTGTATGCAACATGCCATTGTTATATTACTTAAATAATTACCTAGGAAACATACATGGCTAGTCTGATAAATGAAAAGTTTAACAATTTCAAAAGAATTTTTTGACCCTTTAAGTAAAAGCTAGATGAAATCTAATGCTCTTATCATTCGTGGTTTATATTTCTGCATTATTTTTGTATCTTTCATTTTTGCTCTAAAATAATTAGGGAAGCAGGAATTTGCATAAATAAGTTTTTACATGTTAATTTCCTATGTTCGGCTAACTCATTCAGTACCCGGTATACATACTCTTTGATTAAACTGATCTTTTTATTAGACCCATCTTTTCATTTAAAATTCCAAGAGTGGTTTGCTCTTTACCTTAAGGGTTGAAATGTCAATGTTTATGAATAGCAGTAAATGTAGCCCCCTCGAAATTAAAAGCGTTTTTCACTTTTTTATTCTTAAATGTCTTGAAATATTGTATTTATTTCGCATTTTTGCAGCTTCAAGTTTTTTGTTGAATAATTGACAAAACTTCAAAAAAATTATTGGACTGAATTCAGGGAAGCAAGATCTTTCAAATGAGGTGTCACTTGCAATATCATCCCTATTAACATTTCAGGGGTTGTCTTCACAGCGCTAAGAGATGAAATAATACGGGAGTGACATTGGTCGCAAAAGTTGTCCCTCTCGATAATAAAATTGACGTGTTTTTGAATTTTTTGAAAAAACAATTCTGCTGGCCACAATCCCGTCTGTTTCGTATTCAAACGGCCACCCTGTATAGATAAACAATGATATTAGTGTTGATAAATTTTTTTAACTCGCCTCAGGACCCTGTTTCATAATGAAAATTTACTAATATTACAAGTTACAAGTAACTTTAAATACTCTTTAAATCGTTCCTATTCTTTTTGAAAGTGCTGGGTCAGTTAGATTTTTATTAGGAATTGAAATATCAGAATTTTTCTTTTAAGTTTTTGAATAATATATTTCTTTCCTTTGTCATTGTTAAAAATATCTTGTTCTCTACTGCTACGGACATACAGCCTCTTTTTGTGATAGAAAGATACGGCTCTCTAAACCAGATTAGAGAAAGTGCCTGTGACCCTGTTTAATAATTTCTTTGCAGTTACAAACAATAAATATTCAGCACAATTAAGAATTACATTTTCTAAATTTTTAATACTGAAATAAAATTTACAAAGATCTTATTATAAAAGTACCTACTTCAGTTAAACAAGGATATTTTTATGTTAGAATTAGAATTAGAATTAAACTGCACTGTAATTTATAATTTCAAAATCACAAGTCTATAGCTTGCCTAAAATGTTTACGTATTGCTGGATAAATATATGGAATTATCTCATAATTAACAGAAACTAAATAGGTAGTTTGCTACAATAAAATAAGAGTAATTATAAATTAATTTATATAATATTAACTTATTTGTTATAAAAAATATGCAATTATTATAGGTAAAAAAATAATTTCCTTGCAATGCAAACCAAATGAACTTTGTAAAAAATATTAACCTGATATGGAAATTTTGTTATACTTTCAAGGTTTTTGAAATGATTTTTTCAAAATATTGCAAAAAAATATTTACTGCTTTTGGTGTCTAAAACTAAATAGAAATTAATTAGAAAAAATTAAATCACAAATAAAACTCAAAAATTGAATTAATCAAACAATCAACTGAAAGCAATAAATTTTTGTGGTGAGGTGTTAACACATATAATTACTTTGACTTACTGTTTTTTGTGTTATTAGATTTTGAAGTTTGAATTTAATTTTTGTGAGTGCAACATTCTTTTCAAATTCGCATAAATTAAAAAAGTAATTTAACCAAAGTTCCTGTCTTTCTGTCTGAAATTTTCGACTTGTGGTGGTTTCGGGGATCTTTTTAATGAATGCGTGGGTTCGTAGATTCTGGCCTACTATCTCCGTAATTTACAACTTCTGGCGGTTTCAAGGGTTTTGTTAACGAGTACGTAAGCTCGAAGATTCCATCTTTTTCGTAATTTTAAACTTCAGGAATGTTTTTAATAAATACATGGGTCCAGAGATCTGTGTATTGTCCCCACATCACTTAATTCACGCGTCAAATGACGTCATTAAAATGTTTAATTTCAAATTTTTTTGTATTTCATACCAATTAATAAATGAGAATTGCGGAATTGTCCTAGACATACTTAAAAGGGAAATCCTTGCGAAGACATAGGATTATTTGTTTTGGGGATCATTTGCAAGGAATCATATGTCGTAAAACCATTTTTCTTGCTTTGAATAGACTATTGGTCTTCTTTATTCAAATATAATATCAATAGATCTACCCTCAAAGATTTTGAAGGAAATCAAATTTTATTGATAATAAAATTGCCAATTTGCAATTTAAAATAATTTTTTTGCAGCAATAACTTATAGAAATTTGTATCAACAGCTTTATTAACATTTATTTGAGAACGATCGGAAAGTATCAATATTCGTTACTCATAAATTTATTGGTTTTGCAACTAAATAAAATTTTAAAAAAATAATGGTATTTAATAATGTTAATTCTGCATCTAGCACTCAGCTAGGGAACTTCCTGTGAAGTTACATTTTCAAAAGAATTATAAGTTGAATTGTTAAAATTTGGATTGAATGTCGGTCCACTATCTTGAGAGCCACCAGATTCAGCATCTTGGCAGAATAGTGAAGCAAATCCAGAATTGCAATGGCAATGACCCAAGCTGCTACAAACACCATTACCATTGCAATTATTTGGGCAGCTATTACTAGCATTACGAAAATCAGATGGGCGATTGTAATTTCCACCGATGGTCAAAGGGTCCCATAATCCCATATGTATATTCCACCGGCGTACTAGGCAGGTAGACTGGTCAGACATTTAATCTTTTAAGTAGGTAAGACTTTGACTAGGTTATTAAGTTAGTTAATTTATATTTTTGATTAATAAATTAAGTAAATGTTACATCGCGTTTTTTCATACATTGCATAAAAATTGTATTAGGTTACTTATATGTCTGATTTTATACAAATTTTAACGGGCCATTAAATTTAACTAACCAATGGAAATTATTCCTTAAAGCTAACAAACCAATAGAAATCATCCGTTAACTTTAACGGCTTGTTAAAAGTTTTATGAAATCAGGCATTAATTTATATTGTTTATTGATATATAGCAATTTTGAAGTAGGTTAGTTATCTGTCGAAGTTATTTGTTGACTTTGCATTTAATTAACTGAGCCCCCCCTTGAAAATTTTTTAGCAAATTTTTATTTTTTCGGCGTTTGATTCCATACTAGTTGAAACGGATAAAAATGAAAACTTTTTAATGTTGAATGACAGCGAAAATCATTTAATTATATTTTCTAAATTAACCCTTTCCAGCTTAGGGGCCATCCATAAATTTCGTCCTACGTTAGGGGGTTGGGGGGGCATCTCAGATTTGTGACAAAAATGTGTCAGGGGGTCTGGGGGGGTTTCAAATATTGTGATGTCACAAAGTAAAATTTTTAAAAATAGATTTTTTTGATCCATGGATCGGTTGTAGCAACATAAGTAGCGCTTGCGAGCGTTTTTTCATGCGGCAAAAAAAATTAAATATTAATAAAAATAAAATTATTTCAGACCTGTAAAATTGATTTAATTTAAGTTAGTTGTTAAAACAAATTTTAGTTAAAAAAGCAGGAAAGTGGTGTTTTGATGACGATTTTCGGTAAAATATTTTGATGGTTTCATGGTCGATAAAAAACCTCTTCCAAAGGGATTTTAATTTTATTAATCTGGCTATAGTACACCTACTAATACGTTATAATCCCTAATTACGGTTAGCGGTGGAATTTACAGGTGACCGACGCTGACCATTTTGGAAGGACGGATTAATTATTGACCGTCGGTGGAGTTTACATACGTCCTAAGCGGGAGACGGCAAATTGCGTCCCACGGTCAAGGGTACGGGTAAATTGCGTCCTATCGGCCTTCATGGTCAGAATGGTTAAGTAAAATCCTCTTATTCCTTAAGCTGCATAAAGGTTTACAACGTTTTTGGGCATTTTATAGTACAGGGTGTTACAACTATTGCTATAATATTTCTATAAATATTTTTCTCTTATTATTTTTTTTATAGTTATTGGCTTGGGCCTTGCTGAAAAATTAATTTATTCGCTCTAAAAAAAATCTAAAGCAAAGAAAAACTTTGTTGCGGCACAGAAAATTTGGATTTTTAACTCCCCTTAACATATACATATAAGATATAATTATCCAGGGTGTCTTCGCAGAAAACCGACAGAAAAGAGTATATTGTTTAATTTATTTTTAAATTTATTGCGTGAAATTTAAGAACTTCGTTAAAATGAGTCCCAAGGCTTGCTAATCGCAACTTTTCGACTTTTTCTCGCCCGGCGGAGGGGGGATGTTTTTTATTACTTGCAGCCACTTCCCATCAATAAATTAATAAAATACTTAATTCTGAATTCTGAGAAAGGGAGATTCGCGTCAAGATATGGATCGGTTATGTAGGTTAGTGATAGTTTATGATTTTTTTGGCGAAATTATCCGTAAAAAAGGGATATCTGCGCGAAGATATGCATCGGTTATGTAGGTTAGTGTTGGGAACCGGACAAATAGGCGCCGCCGTATAGGCGCCGCCAAAAATGCGCCGCCGTATAGGCGCCAACCATATAGGCGCCGGTCCATATAGGCGCCAGCCATATAGGCGCCGACCCAAAATAGGCGCCGAACCAATTAGGCGCTAGCCAGTAAGGCGCCAGTCATATAGGCGCCGAGCTATTTAGGCGCCAGTCATTTAGGCGCCAGCCTTTTAGGCGCCAAATTTTTTAACTATTGTCTTACTTCTGTTCTTACTTATTATATTGTTTTAACATTTGCCTAATATTCTCGTATGACCAAATAGTGTACTACTAGTTTAAGGTCCGGCTTTAGAAACTAGTTAAAAAATGTAACTATATTTTCAAAAATTAACCAATAGAAAACGTCGATTAGCATAATATTTTAATTTTGTCTACTCTGAGCCCAAATTAAAAAATTTAACTAAATTTTTAAAAATTAACCAATAGAAGACGTTTATTAGCATAATATTTTGAATTTTGTCTACTCTGAGCCCAAATTAAAAAATTTAACTAAATTTTTAAAAATTAACTAATAGAAGACGTTTATTAGCATAATATTTTGGAAAGGAAATTTCATTTTCTTTATTTTTGTTTCAGTTGCCAAAATAGCAACAACAAACCAGTAGCCACCTCACATTAAATTTCTAATCACGCCATCCAGTTTGAGGTTGGATTTCTAAAGTTTCTTATCAGAGACGGTCCTGCTCTCACAATTTGAATTTAAATTTAGCGGTGCCAACTATAAATGAAATTTAGGTTGGCAATTCAAGAACAGATTTCAGTATTAGTATCAGTAACAGTGGCAGTATCAGTTTCAGTATCAGTATCAGTATCAGTATCAGTGTCAGTGTCAGTGTCAGTGTCAAGATCAGCATCAGTATCAGCATCAGTATCAGCATCAGTATCAGCATCAGTATCAGCATCAGTATCAGCATCAGTATCAGCATCAGTATCAGCATCAGTATCAGCATCAGTATCAGCATCAGCATCAGCATCAGCATCAGCATCAGCATCAGCATCAGCATCAGCATCAGGATCAGCATCAGCATCAGTATCAGCATCAGTATCAGCATCAGTATCAGCATCAGTATCAGCATCAGTATCAGCATCAGGATCAGTATCAGCATCAGTATCAGCATCAGTATCAGCATCAGTATCAGCATCAGTATCAGCATCAGTATCAGCATCAGTATCAGCATCAGTATCAGCATCAGTATCAGCATCAGTATCAGCATCAGTATCAGCATCAGTATCAGCATCAGTATCAGCATCAGTATCAGCATCAGTATCAGCATCAGTATCAGCATCAGTATCAGCATCAGTATCAGCATCAGTATCAGCATCAGTATCAGCATCAGTATCAGCATCAGTATCAGCATCAGTATCAGCATCAGTATCAGCATCAGTATCAGCATCAGTATCAGCATCAGTATCAGCATCAGTATCAGCATCAGTATCAGCATCAGTATCAGCATCAGTATCAGCATCAGTATCAGCATCAGTATCAGCATCAGTATCAGCATCAGTATCAGTATCAGCATCAGTATCAGCATCAGTATCAGCATCAGTATCAGCATCAGTATCAGCATCAGTATCAGCATCAGTATCAGCATCAGTATCAGCATCAGTATCAGCATCAGTATCAGCATCAGTATCAGCATCAGTATCAGCATCAGTATCAGCATCAGTATCAGCATCAGTATCAGCATCAGTATCAGCATCAGTATCAGCATCAGTATCAGCATCAGTATCAGCATCAGTATCAGCATCAGTATCAGCATCTGTATCAGCATCAGTATCAGCATCAGTATCAGTATAATGGAGTTGGTTTCGCAAAAAGGAAATGAAAAGTTACACGTCGAAGGGCATTGTTTTGTTTTCGATAAACTCAGTAAATGTGGGTTAAAACGATTTTGGAGATGTGATCAAAAAAACAACGGTTGCAAAGTGAGAATACACACAATAAATGGTGCCGTGGTGAAACAAATGCACGAACACTCTCACGATAGTAATGCGGCTAAAGTTGAAGCAAGCATTTTAGTGAATAACATGAAGAACCGTGCTGCAACTACTGTTGAGTCAATAGCACAAATTGTTAATGCCTGCCTCAATACTGAAATGTCGCGAGCGGCACAAGTTGCATTACCGAATGATCTGGCGTTAAAAAAAACAATCCGAAGAAAGAGGAATGAAGTTAATGCTGTGCCTCCTTCACCATTAACATTAGAAGAATTAATTATTCCCGAAGCATATAGAACTTTTGAAGCGAACGGAACCATAGAAAACTTTTTAGTTGCTGACAGTGGATCCGAACCAGAAAGAGTTTTACTTTTTGGCCGGGAAAGTAATGTTCGTCGAATTTTGCGTGAATCGGAGCATTGGTTCATTGATGGAACATTTTCAATAGCGCCTAATCTCTTTTATCAAGTATATGGTTATTATGGCAGAAAGATTTGGAGGCGTCCATCCCGTAATATATGCATTGTTACCAAACAAACACACAAGGACTTATGTAAAAATGATAAACCTTTTAAAAGAAGTAGAGCCGAATTTAAATCCTGCCAAGATATCGTGCGATTTTGAATTAGCGGCTATGAATGCATTCAGAGAAGCATTTCCTAACTCTGAAATTTTAGGATGCTTTTTTCATCTACTGAAAAATATGCGAAAACATTTGGGAGATCTTCATTTATTGAGGCGCTACAATACTGAAGGTGATTTTGCTTTAGAAGCGCGAATGGTGACTTCCTTAGCCTTTGTACGCATCGAAGATTTGGATACTGCTGTTGATGCGTTATCGAATGAGCTTTGTCCCTAGTTACAACAATTGCTTCAATGGTTTGAGGACTCTTATTTAGGGCGACCACTCCGCAGAACTGATGGAAGAGGTCGGCCTATATTTCCTCCGGAAACATGGTCTGTTCATGCAAGAGTTCTGACAGACACGGATCGAAATAACAACCACGCCGAAGCAGCTCACCGACGTTTGCAATGTGAGCTGTCAATGGACCATCCGACGATTTGGAAGCTGATTGATTCTTTCAAACAAATTCAACGAGGTAGAGATGTTTTCTATGAACAACTAAATGCTGGAGCTCCTCCTCCAAAGAAAAAAAGAAAATATATTACTGCCGATGACCGCATCAAGAATTTGGTATTGGACTACGATAATCGGAATATTATAGACTTTCTTCGCGGTATCTCACATAATTACGTAATGTAAATTTAAAATGTTATAATATATTATATTCTTTTTTTTTTAACAAAATAAAAAAAATATTTTTATTTAAAAATTAAATTTTTAATGTTATTATTTTAGTTTGAAACAAGCTTTCCATTTTTTATAAACGTATGTTGGTGGTGTTATAGTGTATAAGCGTGTCCTTAAACTAAAAGACTACAACTACAACACAACATGAATTTTAAATGAACAAAAATGATAACAAAATAAATTTTAACTGGGATTTTAATTTAAAATTAAAAAAAAAAATATTTGTGCGCCTAAATAGCTCGGCGTCTAAATGGCAGGCGCCTAATTCACCCGGCGCCTAAACGGCTCGGCGCCTAAATGGCTGGCGCCTATATAGATCGGCGCCTATATGGAGCTGCGCCTATATGGAGCTGCGCCTATATGGCTGGCGCCTAAACGGCGGAGCCTTTTCGGCGGCGCTTATTTGTCCTAGACCCGGTTAGTGTTAGTTCATGATTTTCCTTTAGCGAAACTGACCGTAAAAAAGAGAGAAAAGTGTTTTATTTTGCATTTCAAAACGCATTACCCTAAGGACGTCCATGTGTTATGTTTTGCTTTTGCGTCCTATGTTTTTCTAATACCCCAGGTAAATTGTTGGGATTTGTGTTACAGATTATCGCTAATCTGATTAGGGTTCGGGAGGCAATTTACCTGTACCTTTTTTTAACCACTTCAAAATCCTTCAAAAATAGTGACCGAAGGACGCAATTTACATGCGCCCGCTTAGCTTCTGTACACGTGTTAATCAGGCATTACGGCTTTACTGTTTAATATACGAAAAAAGTAAACCTTATCAATATTATAGAAAATGTTCATGCGCTTACTTGCTTTTTTTAAAATCTAAAATCGGCTGATAAATAAGGCGACAACGGCTGAAATAAAAAAATTTCAAATTTTGACTTGCTTACGCTGGTAACGCGTAAACTGTTGAAATATTCAAAAATGTTTTGCGACCATCGTGAGGTCTTTACGCATGGTTAAAATTGTGTTCCTCACGAATTTTTTGAAAAACGATTCCTTACACCAACTAAGCGACGAAATGTCGAATGGCGAAAATTAAAAAATTTAAATTTTTAAAATTTAAGAAAAATCATTCAACTCGGAATAAATAGGGAAAAAATGTTAACAATTATTTTTATAAAAGTTATCTGGAAGCCGATTCCAATAAAAACAATTAAAAGCAAAGAATTTGGTAACGGCAAGCAGTTCTCTTGCGGTCACCTATCTAAGTAGTAACTGCGCCCGACTTGTCTGACTGATCAGATCGGATGAGAATCAATTTAGAATTAAAATTAAATAAATTAAATAAATTTATTCAAATTTTATTTTCCAAATTGTTTGGCCATTCGGTGCTAACAAGGAGTGCCGTTTTGTCCTACACATTTAATTCATCTTACGAACGAGAACGGGTACTACATACTACTAATGTAAATTTTAAATATCTTGACAATAGATATTTTATAGAAAATTTAAACATATTTAATGGTCAAAATATTCTATATTAATTTCGAATCAACATAAAACCGAACATTTAATTTATGCCACACAAACTGAATAGAACAGTAAAAATGGATGGGTCCAAAAAATTATATTGACACTTGAACTTATTTTATATTGTTTATCATTTCCGCAATTTTCAACAATACTTCACCATTTTCAGGTGGCCTCTAAGTTCAGTTATGTTGTATGTTTATTCAACACTTCAAGACATTTGGTTGCGTGGTTCAACCAGTGCGTTTGATAATATTTATTTTCATGCCCTAACCACACACACTGATTTTTTTTGAGTCTATTACAATACCTTCCATTATACATGCGTTAATACCTATGGAATAGGTTCCTGAAATATGCAATCGCAAGTCTACCCATCCTCACAGGTCCAAAAAAGCAATCTTTAACTACGCCTACACTTGAAAATAAGTACGAATGGAAACACTCGGATCGTCCGACACTTCACGCCTCTCTCAACACCATCTTTCCCCCTTCCCCTTGCCTCATTCACCCGCCCCCCCTCTCCGGCCATCGCTACCAAACTACAACCGAAAATCCCCAAATGTAAAATCAAAAAGATCGAGTCTGGTGCTTTGCCTTATTTTACAAAATGACTTCCGCGTTATGAAATATTCCAAGCAATGCCTTTATTTCTTGTAACATTTTTTTGGGCTCGTGCTTGCTCATAGTTTAGATAGGCCTAAAGATACGCCTACATACCTTCTCTTAATAATTGAACCGCTGAGTACGAAAACGGTGTAACTCCAAAAAATGAAAATTTCAACTGAGATAGAAAATATTTATATATTTAGTGAAATAGCAATTTCTAGAAATTCTTATTCTGACTATATGTTTCCCTGAATATAATACTACAAGTTTTCTATGCATGCATCAATATTAAAACAATAACAATTACAAAACCACAGAGTTCTTTTATGATTTCTTAAAACTAGACATTATGGACTTACACCGTTTTCGTACTCAGCGATTCAATTAAAACTTAGATAATAATATTTAAAAAATAATCATGTTCAACGAATTCTATTACACAATAATTCGTACCTTTTGAATTTATTAATTACAAATGTAATTTATCTCCGGGTTTGCCAAACCACAACAGAACAGAGCAACACGGCAAAAGAAATATTTTAAAGCAAGAAAACCTAGGTAGCTTGGTTTCGTTAAATGTATCATTCACTGCAAACTGCTACCAATAATAATTTATTCTAGTATATATTAATATAAACTAAATCCTAAAATGCTACATCAAGCGCTAAATACATATTACGTTTGTATCATTACAAGTTCATTCACATTATTATCCAGAACGTCATAAGTAAATTTTTGAGAAACCAACAAGTTCCTGAAATATTTTATTGTTAAAGCTTTACAAAGCAGTAGGTATACAAAATTTTACAAAAAATATATAATATGCATTATTAACAGCCATATTGAAAAATTGTATGAGTACTATTAAGAATTTTAATTTGCTTAAAACGTCTACTTTACCTTCCGGTAGATTGCGGTGTATCTTGTTGAATTTTTAAGTTATTGAGTTCCCTTAACTTTTGTTGTATTTGTAGTTCTATAATATTCTTATATTTTTCGCCTTCGCCTAGCTCTTCCATTTCTTCCAGCCATGCTTTTCTATCTTCGATTTCCCGGACAACTAAAAGAAAAGTTTTAAGTTGGTATCAAAAGAATAAAAATTATTGATAGTTACGTTGGTCAAATCTATTTTCGTCGAGTTCGTCCAAAATTTTCGGCTTAGGTTTTGATTTCCGCGGGCTAGATGCCAGGACCTTTCCATATGCCATAAAGTCTTGCAAATGCTTTTTGGCTGCTTCTCTGTCAACTTTCGGAAAACTGGGAACAAACTTCTCTCTTTCGTATGCTCCAGAATCAATTATTGTATTTTGACTACGTTTTCTTGAAGGCCCCGGTCGAAATTTTTGCTTCTTAGAAACAGTGGTCCTATTCTGTTTACTTAGTGGAGGCAAGGGTTCGCCAGATCGTAACGAGTAATTTACCTTTTGCCGCTGCATCATTGTTAATTTACTTTCGTCCAGCAGAACTAAAACATTTTAGGTTATATTATTTATCATAATAATATTTTAGGTTACCTTTTAAATAATTTTTGGTTTCTGGACTGTAGGTAATTTTCGCTGGTTGAAAAAGACCACCAGGCCTTACTCTTTCGCTGGGCCATTCCATTTTGTGCGAAGTAGAAAATTAATTGGAAATATTTACACAGAAATGAAAGATCAAAAATATTTTAATTTATTTCAATATTTCCCTGGTGATGGTAACCATGACAATTATTGGCCAAACTTTTTAAACTTTGAGGATTTTTACATAAAATAAATATTTAAAAAAAATAGTAGTACATAGAATTGATTTGATTTGTTCAAAGCAAAGCAAAAGGGTTGTTATAATTTAAAAATCCCTACAGTTAATCCTTACAAGCAAAATACTTATTTTAAATATTTCTTCCATATTTTGTTGTTTACTTAATAAATAATGTATAGGTAGCAAATGGGTAGTTAATTTCTACCCACGTAAAATATTTAGCTGTCAAATGAATTATTGATTTTTCTACCACCCTTGATATCAGGGTAAACTGTGAGACAGATGCATTTATACAGTAAGACACGTAACAAACAAGAAAAGTAGATTACTACTAAACTACAAAACCTGATTTGACTGCATTCACCTAGTTTTTGCGCAGAACAAATAAAACTCTAAAAAATGAGAAAAAATAAAAAAGTGTCGGGAAAATAATTTGCGTAACATCAAAAATGCAGCTTCGTAGTGGAAAATCGCACAAATTGTGCTTGTCTTTACAGCAATGGGCGTTTTTATTTTCAATTATTACATTTGTAAGTATATTGATGTTAGTTCTGGTTAGGTAATAATTAATTTTAATTATATAGTCGTTTAATTATAGCGTAGAAAAATACACAGAACAGATTTACAAATTGCATTTTAACTTCGATTTTAAAAATATGTATTTTAGTATTAATACATACTACAACTAGCAATTGCTATTATTTTGTTTTTTGATTGAAAAATATACATAGTTTTTTTTTATTTTAGGTTATTACCGCCGTTTTAACCACATGTGCAGCGCTCGGACAAGTACATACACAAAATGTTTGGGAACTAATCAAAACCGATTTAAATGAAGAAGAAGAAAAAGCATACGATAATAAACACCATCAAACGAATGAAGCCAAGTTGCAATTATCCCAGCATTTTGTTTTAAGTAAGTTTTAGTTGGCAAACCACCAAGATAATCTGTTATAAAAATTTATTTTGAAATTATAGTCAAAAAAAGTGTAATTTTTAATTCGCGATTTACATTAAGCGAACGCCACCACACGGAAAAATATTAAGTTAATCTAATACGTATAGTTGGTATAGAAAGTTTTGTTTATAAACCAAACGTTTGCATTCTTTTAGTGTTTTATTTTGTGAATTATCTTTTCACCGCGGTTTTCGTTAAAAAAGTTCAGAATGTTGTTGACATTATGGTAATTTTATAAATTTTTAGTGATCATTTGGATTTTGTACGTATGCACTTGGGTTGGATGTTTGAATTTATCCGGTTGTGTATTAATGATATATGGAATAGCAACAAAAAATTCTGCTTACATTATACCATGGGTTATTACTGGTTGCCTTACCTACTTAGTATTCATTTCTACTGTCTTATTTGCTTACTTAGATCAGCTTCCAGGGATATATATTAGCTTTAATATATTAAGTAAGTATTCCTTTTGGTATTTTAAAATTATTTTTTAAATTTTGTTCAATTTTAGTTATCAGCTTAGGATCTTCAACAATCTTTATAATATTTTGGTACACAATTTTACTATATTACTCTTCTTTAACAACAAGTGGCTGTTCTTCCCGCTATCCTAAACTTACACCAACTATAGTTCAAGCTTATGGTGGCTACATGCACACGGTCAAGTCGCCAGAATATGACGAAAAGAAACAAATAGTTTAAGAGAAAAAACTAACACGTCCACTTTAATGCTTAAATTATTATCCTATGACTATTAACTGTTCTCAAATCACTACAAATTTATTGATGTAATAATAAAGTATTTTTTCTCAACACAACAATTATTGTTAAAATAAAGCTAATGTTTTCATGATTTAAGAAATGTAACTTTATAGAAATTTTTTTGGCAAATTAAATATTACTCTCGTTTTAATAATTTTAAAATTTTACCTTATCTTGGGTGGGTGGCAACAGGTAGTTACCAGTAACATGTAGTTGTCATGACTTCGCTTTGGTCAAATACCGTCAAACGGGGTGAGTCAGGACATAGGGGGGGAAAACGTGTTTTGCCGATAAATAGCGGTAGATTTTGATTTAAATCTTTTTTTTGGCAAACAAAAATTGTTTTCTCCTAATTTTGATAATTTTTTGTTAAAGTATTTAGTTCAAGTTATAGCTTAGGCTTTGATTGCAACATGGTTAAATACTTGGACCTACAAATGTAACAGAAAAGATTCAGTCATTCAAAATATACCAAAATCTGTCCGGTCTCACCCCGTTTGACGGTACGTTAGCGATGAGTCACAACATTCTCATAGGTAATACCACAAGTGGAGCATTATCAGAAATAAATTAATAAAGATTCGAGCTTTTTAATATAAAAGTTAATTACCCAACGTTCGAGGGCAACGAGCAAGTTGGATTTAAAATTTCTTATTTATAAATTAAAATTTTTGTTTTAACAGAATTTTATTTTACAAAATTATTGGTCCTTTATTCGCAGGTTTAAAATAAATAAGTCGATCTTTAATCACAAATAGTTTAGGAAGCATTACATCACAGATAGTGATTTTGTTTTCTTCTTCTTCGACCTCGTAAAATTCGAACGGTTTCTCGTTCTTTTTACTTGATTTAATATTTTTGGAGGTTCAACACTACCGTGTAGCCTAATAGGGGGGAACACAAAACCGTTTGGATATTTTAAACACGTGAAGCTCACGCAACACACTCGATTGTATGCAATTAGTGGCAAACACTTAAGAGGAGATTGCAAACTTTTCCCGTGGCCCACTCGATTTTTACATTTCGAAATTGTACCTTGTATTCCGTCGATAAAAATATTATTCTCAATAGTAGCATAGGTTAGTTTTTCCAACATTTGGAAATTTTCATGTTGTATTCTGATATATAATCTTTCATTTCTTAATACATTGCGTTCCTTTTCAGCAGAAGTAAGTTTGTGGTAAACTTTAGACAACTCACGAATTAGCCTGTTTTCATCAACAAATGGCAACATAGCAACGCCTTGCCAAGCAAATTTTTGGCCGTTCAAATCGATTTTAAAATCTTTCGGGTAAAAATCAATGATTGGTGAAGACTCGTTAATCATTAGATCAGCCCAAGCTTGTGGAACATGAGCACCAGACGAAGCCGGAAATACGCTCATAAGTTGTTCCAATGGAGTAAACGGTTTGGTTTCTGTATCAAATTCAGAGCTAAGTTTTCCAATATTAACGAAATCCGAAGCAAACGGTGCGTAATGATATGGATAATACCACCTCCACGACGGGCAACCTTGGCAGTAATATCGGAGCACCCAGCATAATCCTTTGACATACTGTAAGGCAACGTTATGTCTAAACTGTAAATCATTTTTTCCCATGTCAAATTTTGATTCGTAGTATCGATCTTTGAAGCCATTTTCCCATAACCGAATTTCATCACATTTGTAGTCTTTTTCGGCTAACAACCACTTTTGTTTCGTATCATGAGCCGACACAATGGGGTTATTTAATTCTAGAGATTCTATATTTGCTTTCTCCCTGGCTTTAAAATTTTCTTTATTTTGGTGTCTGCTTATAAAAGTCTGTTCTTCTAGTTTTCCCAATTCACACATCATCAGTTCAATTTTATCTAAATGTAGATCTCCATTTTTGGTCAAGTAATCTCCAGTTTTAAGAACAACTTCTTTGTATATTTTAACCAATTCGTCGATAGCACCTTCGCGTATATCTAAACTTTGCAAACGTGGTAAGAAGTCATTTCCAACTAAAATGCATAAAAATACCCAATCGTCAATCGCACGTTCAAAATCATACTGAAAAGATAGTTCGGGAATTTTCAATTCTATTTCCAAATATTCTCTTAGAACGCTTAATTGAATATAAACATATTCTTTTTCGCACATAAAGTTTTCATTTTGAATATTTTTATCTCCAGCGCATTCTTTGTAACTGTGTCCTATTTGTCCGCATCGATAGCATGATCTTGGTTTCGGTTTGTTTGGTTCAAATTTTTCACGGATGATAGTAAAATGTGCTTCGTGAGTAGCTAGTCCCAATACAATAAAATCTGCATCGTTTCCATATAAGCAATGTCGTGTATTTGGATCGTAATTGGGTTGTAATCGTTGTTTTCTAATAAAATCCATTATTTTGTGTTCGCCCTCGCCGGGGACGTTAGCATCGGACAAGATAACGTTAATATTACTCCATCTTGGATCCTTATTAATTTTATGATGAATATAAAAGTTTAGACATTCAGATAAACGTGCCATAAAAGGTGTACCTGGAGTGATACAATTTGAATCAAAGCGTTCTTCTGATTTTTTGGAGGGTTTGGTAGGATCTTCCTGCTCTGTTCTATTTCGATCGATGGTTTCCTTAATTGCACGAAAGCGACGTGACCTTTGCTGATTCATTTTTGCTCGGGGTGCAACTCCATCAATGGCCAAGTACAACAGCTTACGCGGCCTTACTATAGCAAACAATCGGTCTATGCATTCAAATATTGCTATCATAATTTCCTCTTCGTTACGTGGAGCCGGTTTGTCTTCGGGATTAGTACAAGGGTGAATTAATCCATTCATGTCCAAATATAAATTATCAAACTCAACATTATTTCGATTTACTTGTAAAGTGTCAATTCGGGCTTTCACTCTATTGATATTGCTTCTTTGTTTTTCTACACAGTGTTCAATAACTAGTGGATATTTCTTGGTAAGCCAACCGAAAAAATCAGGTATTCCCATAGTTCACTTGATAGTTCTTTCGAATTTTTTTAAAATTTTATACTTTATAAAATAAAAATTTAACTTATATAGTAAAAAATTAATTCCACAGTAAGTGGATGATCGGATTATGAAAAGTAAACCATCAAATTAATACTATTGGAATTGATGAAAACATTAAGTATATTAAACACTTATTAATAGAATAGAAACCAACGAGATCCCAAAGGGTTCTGGTTCATGGACGCTATTTTGATTAGGCATGGCCAAAACTTTCGGTGTCGGTGTACATTTTGGCAACTACAAAAAGGATTAGAAATAACCTCCCCCCCTGAAAACTCAGAACCAACAAATATCCAAGAAAACTCAGAAATGTTGGATCTTGAAAGATAAATCAAGCAGAAACGAGGACAAATTCTGAAGACTTCCCCAGAACTGAGCGAGTTAGCAGAGAAATTAGAAAATAGAAGAAAGAAACTTTAAGAATCCTCAACCTAAAACGTGGAATAAGGTATCCAAGTACTCAGCAATAAGAAGATCGCAATACTCACTAGGAATCTCTGAGGATATTTAGAACAGAATCCAGTGTCGAAATCGAGCACTCGGATGCAATCTATGGAGCAATCTATGGACATCGACTAGTTAAGACTACACCAGTAGGTATTACTAAGATCAAAACAAGCAAAAAATCTAGGTAAAACCAAAAATGAAGAAAACAAAGAAAAATATTAGAACAAGAGAAGAAAATTATTAAAACACTTCCCACCACCTAATCCCTTATCCAAATCCCAACCCCAACCCGATTCAGCAAACCTTCTAACCTTACCCAAATCCAGTAAAATACCAACACCCTAGTAGACTCCTCCCCATTCAGCGAAATGCGCCCACCCAAGAAAACCGGGGTAAAGTAAACTGCACTCCAAATCTACCTGATAATGGTAAACTGCACCCCAAGTAAACTGCACAAAATTTTGCAAAGTAGTAAACTGCACCCCGAACATTTTTCAGGTATAAGCTGCACCCCAAAAATTAGAGATGGGCACTATCAAAAATTTTTGACTATCGATAGTTAGTTACTATTTTTTTTTTACTATCGATAGTTAGTAACTAAAAAGTTAGTTACTAAAAACCAAACCGAATAAAAACTATCGAATAAAACTATCGAATGAAAACAGCTGAATAAAAACTATCGACTAAAAAGTTATTCGAATAGTTTTAGTAACTAAAAAAGTTATTCGAATAGTTTTAGTAACTAAAATGTTATTCGAATAGTTTTAGTAACTAAAATGTTCCTTCTTCCTTCGTTTTGTACTAATTGGTAGTTAACACCCTGTATTTTGAGGATAATGAAATTGGAAACAAATCGATAAAACAAAACTGTCATTTGAAATAAATATTTTAAATTTGAAATTTTTTTATTAATAAGAATTTTTAAAAAATGGTAATAAATCTAGTAGTGGAAAAAATCGTATATAAACCACGGTTGTGAAGACCATTATAGCCTACGCGCCTTATATTCCTCGGCGCTTCGCACCTCGGAATATAATCTTGGCGCTAGGGCTATAATGGCCGTCTTCACAACCTTGGCCTATAATATACTATTTTTATTAGTTGTACCATTTTTTTATCGGTCGTTGGTATTGACAGTAGTACTCTTAACTTTTAATAATTAGTATTACTAAATGACTATCTAAAAATACATTCGATAGTTTGAGTAACTATAAATTTATACAAGTTTAGTAACTAAAATTTCATTCAATAGTTTTTACTTTTTAGTAACTAAAAAGTTATACAATAGTTTTAGTAACTAAAAATTATTCTTTCATGGTTTTAGTAACTAACAATTCATTTAAAAGTTTTAGTAACTAAATATTTATTCAATAGTTTTAGTAACTAAAAAGCTATTCGAATAGTTTTAGTAACTAAAAAGTTATTCGAATAGTTTTAGTAACTAAAAAAGTTATTCGAAAAGTTTTAGTAACTAAGAAGTTATTCGAATAGTTTTAGTAACTAAAAAGTTATTCGAATAGTTTTAGTAACTATCGATAGTTCAAATGAAGACCAACTATCGAATAATTCGATAGTTTTTATTCGATAGTCCCATCTCTACCAAAAATACGGGTATATACAGAGTATAACAAAAATTATTTTTTTATACGATTAAATTTATTAATCCCATGATCGTTATATAAAATTAACTCAAGTTTTGTTTTTTTTGTTAAATTATTTTTGTAAAATAAGCATTTAATTACTGGATTAAAATCATTTTATCCGATATTTTTTTTTATTGTCACTACTTGATGTATTAATATTTTCTATATAAAAGATTTACATTTTTTAATTGAAATAAAAAAGATTACTTATTCATAAACATTAACGAGATCAGAAGAGAATGTCCGAACTAACAGTTACAACAAGCCAACGAGGAAAGTCCTTACTACTTAATCGCAAAACAAATTTTATATGGAACGTCTGCTGAAAATAGGCGAACAAAAATGGCTATGCTGTAAAAGAAAATGTACTGCGTTTATTAAAGTGTTGGGAGAACGCGCTGATATGCACATTAGATATGTTCAAGATGAAGATGAACACACATGAATCTAATGAGAAGCTTTTGCATAGGCAAGATTTGTCAAGTCGAATGAAAATTCTAGCGAGTGAACAACCGTTGCAAACGCCACAACAAATTGCGAATAAATGTTTGGACCAAAACCCGTCTTCTACTCAGGTTTTGCAGAAAAGAGATTTACAATATGCCAAAAAAAAATACTTACAACATGCGACGGAAAAGTATGAGTACTCTTCTAAATGATATTGCAGAAGTGCATCAGAAGCTACAAGAGATGGATATAAAAACTGGACAAGGTGAAAATTTTCTGACAGTTAACGATCCCACTTTGAATATTGTTATATTTTCGTGCTCCACTAATTTGGCTGCTTTGGCAACAGCTGAAGCTATCTACATGGATGGTACATTTGAATATTGTGCCAAATTCTTCTACCAATTATTTACCATCCACGGACTATTTAATGGTCATTATATACCGCTGTTTTTTTTTGTTTACTACCAGATAAGAAACAAGCAACATACCTTGATTGTCTTAAACAAATATGCACACTTGGTTCTTTCTTTTTAATAGATGATACCATATTCGAGATGTTTAAGCTGTTCCAAATACGCAGAATAGTTACCGATTTTGAAGTAGCGATCAGAAACGCGTGTGCAATTCAATGGCCAGAAGCATCGATTGAAGGTTGCAGGTTTCATCTTGGTCAAGCATTTGACAGTACCGCAGTACCGTGCTCTCCAAAAAAACGGTCTAGCTTCAGACTATCAAGATCGTGATTCTGAAGTTGGTAGGTGGTTGCGCTATTGCTTCGGATTGAAGTTTTTGAAAGCGGGCGACGTTTCGGAAGCTTACTATGATTTGTTAAAAATCAAACCCATTAATGCCAATCTCGAAAAGTTTTGTGAATATTTATTCACTACATATGTGGATAGAAAAGCCATGTTTCTTCTAGTGGTTTGGGCCAAGGCGTCTGCGGATTTGATTTCAACAACCAATGGTTGTGAATCATTCCATGCCGCATTTAAACAGAACTTTAATTCTAATCGCCCAAATATATACAAATTTGTTGAAGCTCTTAAACATGAGCAACATAAAGTTTATATAGCATTGAACAGTGTTGGAAAACCACCTTCCCAAAACAAAACTTCTAAACAAAAGCAAACAATTGTTACTGATTTATTGCGAAAATACGAAGCAGATGAAATATCGCGGTTGCAATTTGTGAAAGCTGTCTCATTTTACAGTTACCCCCACATTAATTAAATGCCATACCTTATTATTAGGTTACCAATTTTATATGTTATTTTTTAATTTTTTATAAAATTTTAATTAAATTAAATTTTGTTTTTTGATTTGATTTGATTTGATATTTTTACTTCTATTTTCAAATAAACAATACATTTACGTTAATTTTTGTGATAACAATTTATTAAAAATAATAAGAATTCAACTACCTGATAGAAAACCGAAAATAATCCCTGTGGTAAACTGCACGAACTTCGAGTGCAGTTTACCATAGGGATTACTTTTGGTTTTTTTGCTCGGAGTGCAGTTTACCACTTTTTTTTTCAGCTACCTGCAGTCGTTCGTGCAGTTTACCGTCACCCAGAAAACCAACCCCGAAATACAAGAAAACCACAACAAAACGTATTCTAGACACCCTAAAGTTGTTGGAAAAAAACACCAACATAAATATCATGATGACTTGTAAACTGAATGAAACCAAAAAATACGAAGCAAAACACCCTCGAAACAACTTCTATGTTCTAGATAAGCAGTTCTCAACCTTTTTCTTTTTTTGTACCCCCATGAAGTTTTGCATACCCCTACAAAATGCAAATCAATTTTCTGTAAGTGTATTACCAATTTAAAAATATTTTGCAATAATAACAATAAATAAATAACACAGTAAAACTACAAAAGATATAAAAATTGTGTTCTAAGTTGAAAACATTTATCTCAAATTCAAATTCAACATTTCAGCAATATAAACGGAAGGTGTCGTGACAACAATCCCACAAGAAATTCCTGTGGTCAATAAAAGCGAATATAAATATTCAGGTGTACAATATGCAACGATAATGAGTATCCATCTAGAAACACCAACACAATCGTTTGCAATTAACGCTACCTTTTGTCCGAATTATAGGAGGCCCAAATGCAAGATTCTCGAAACTGATAATTTGGAGCCACCGAGGGTAAACTAATAAGTAATCAGTTGTACACTAAAATATTGGTTTATTTGTTACACATAAACTTAACAATAAATTTAGGAATAAAATATGAAAATATTCATAGATGATTCTTGTGAATCTGTAACTCGATGACACTGATTACTGATATAATAACATAACAAATAATGTATAATATAATTAAATTAATTATGATTCAATAATCACATAACATATTATTATAATTCTACTTATTTTGAGAAAATCAAAATTCATCATTAGATGAATGCCTACTAAAACTTATTCAACTGGGAGATCTACGTTTCTTATATTTCAACTTAAAAAATAATTACATCTACACTAGAAAAATAAATTTTATGAATTTTTTCAGTATTAATTGATATAATTCGTAAAAAATTAAATAGGTAGCCTTTTTCCCAACATTTCATTCATTATGAATCTTTTCAAATAATGTGCTGGGTTATTTTAGTTTTATGTTGTACTTAGTTTATTTCTGCTAATAAACTTAAACTTAAACCTGATGTAATACAAGGTCATGAAATTTATAATTTCGAGGAAAGTATAATTATTATGAAAGTACTATGGAAGTCACAACAAACTTTACAATATAATTTTTTTTTTAGTTTTCAATCAAATAGCATAAAAAAAGTGAGCACATAATATTATATATTTTTTATAAAAAAAAACTGTCACCTCAAACGTGCGCCAAGATTTTCAAAGTGAATGTCATGTACCAATTTACTCAAAATTGCAATCTAAAATAACACTACTGTGATGTATAATAGAAATTAATAAGCGCACCACTACTTACACACCAACATAAGAACTCCATCTACAAATAAATAAAAGAATAATAAACATGGCAACATGCAAATTAAAAATGATATAAAACTATAAAGCGTATACAATCTCAATTTTCATTGAATTTAAACAACCCAGTCGGAGTTATTCGTCAGTCATTTCAATAAACTGTGCGCTAACATCCTTAGTACAATCTCCTTTATTAGTGAACACATATTTATAGTAACTTCCATCGGCACATATAACTGAAATACGTTAAATTAGTAAGGATATTTAAATTAAAATAAAACTTACCAATTATTGAATAATTATCTGCACCAAAAGCGCACACACAAGGTGGTCCATTTGGAACGGTGAATTTACAAAATGACCAATTTGAAGAAAAATATTTAGGTAGAAATGTTGCATGAGCCAGGGTTGATTGTTTATTTAATTTTGGATTATCTAACGCAAAAATGTGTACTGTTCCGTGATCAGAAGCAACACATAAGTAAGTTGATGCTTGATTAAAATTTATGCAATATATAGAGGCCTAAAATGATTTAATTAGAAACCACCATTCTGTCATATAACCAGAGCTGAGAGTATCTTTTTTACTTTACAAAAGTATCTAGTACTGCGATAGAAAAGAAGGGGGGGAATCCTATGTAATGGTGTCAAACCAAAATATCTGATATACAGCATCACAGGATGTCCGTCCCCTGGTACACTTTACATAACTTGATCGAGGACGCTAAGAACAATAATTAACAAAATTTTTTTTCTAAAATCAAACCCTCAAGAGTTAGGCCACTTTAAACCTTTTTTTTAAATTTCCACCTTCACATGGCCATGGCTTCGAAAATATTGATTTTTCATTTAAAATGGTTTATTGCTTGTTTAAAGAGCAGGAAATAATCTACAAACTAGGTTTAAACATTTCACAGCTTTTTCCAACATACTATAGAAGAATTTACTTTTATCAGGCGGTACTTTGAACCTTGTTTTGTAAAGCTAAGAACAAAGTACCTGAGGCCTACGATTTTTTTCAGTAAAATGTATTATTTACATGTAAAGTGGTTAAATCTGACAGTTATCAGTAATTTAATTAATTATTTATAACGATTGAAAATTTGTGTGCTGTATTGAAAATGGTAAGTTTTAATTAATACTAAGTACATAATATGAAAAAAAGACCAGCAGTGTGGCGTAAAACCTACACCGGCCGACTGGGAAGCGGGCAACCGCTGTTCAAATCCTGGTCGTGTCGAATAAACTGCTGTGATCTAAAAGCCCAAAATATATCTGTAGGCTATGGGGAAGGCAACGGGAAACCACCCCATTAATTAAATTCCCTAGCACGTCATCTTGGCTTTAGCCATGACGATCGCCAACCTCCTGAAAGGAGAACACACTTAAAGAAGAAGACACGGGAATAACAATTAGGGTCCAATTTTGCAGATGGTAATGGTAGGTATCTCCTAGTAAACACATAATATAAAAATGATTTTAATCCAGCGTCAAAATGTTTTTTAAATATTACATATACCCATCTGTGGGTATGTAAATCTTTAATCTTTGCAAAATATAAAACTTGTAACTCTGATCATTATTCCCATGGACTCTTCATATATTTTCTTGTTTATTTATTCTAAATTTTTTTTAAATAAATTCTTTAAAACAAAAAATTTTTTGTAGTGTTGGTGAAAAACTATACTTTAACATTGGGAATTGTGTGGAAAAAGCCTTTGGCCAAATGGCCACCTCTTGAGTGACCACTAATATAATATAGTAGACACCAAAAAAATTTCCGGAAATGTTTATCTGATTCCAATAAAATTTGGTGTACTGATGATTGGAGGTATTGCGGCAAAGGTGACAATATTTTTTATAACCGCTTTTAATCAGGCAGGCATTTTGTAAAATTTCATCTGTAACGTATTCCTGCCATACAAGTTTTAACAAATTTTGCACTTGTATTATAAATTTTGGTTTCCTATCTGTGATTTTTCGTTTCAAAATGCCCCAAAGATTTTCAATCGGATTAAAATCTGGGCTGTTACCTGTCCATTCTAAGATATTATAAAATCCTAACACAACAGTCAAGATTACTTTGTCATTTGTCAATTACTTAAGGTTAATTTCGATTCAAAACCAGTTTGTAAAACGATCCAACACAACCTTTAATTACTACCTGTAAATTTCCTAATATTCCTAACGCAGCCGCAATATGTATTTTTATTACTGAATTGCATGTTGGAACAAACCTCATAATCTTCAATAAATTATCAAGATCATTTTAAAAGTGTCTCTCCCAGCTCTGGTAGCATTACACATACCTGATTTGCACCTCTCCTTAATTCGGCAACCTTCTCACCAGTAGTGGTTTCAAAAACACGAATTAACGTGCCTTTTTCACTTGCAGTAGCCAATCTTGTGCCTTGTACGTTGAGAGCTATACAACTAAGAGAGGTTTCGTGTGCAGATATGTCTAGAGGGATTTTTTCCGTATTAGCAAGATCGATGACTTGCACATAACCTATTTTACGACTAGGAAAAGCAAGTAAGGAATTGTTGCTGTTAGGACACAAAACACACAATCCTTTTGGATTTTGACTGGTTTCGAAAACATGTAACTGTTGAGGATTTTGAGTAAACGTGTAAACTTTTATTAGTCCTTCTAAAAATCAAGATGTTCATTAAACAAAATGTACATAAAATAAAAGGTATTTACCTAACACCACAACAATTCGATCTCTTCTTAACTTAACGGCTAAAACTGGTGCATTAAATTCCAGCACTATGGATACTGTTTTTTTCAAATCATCCCAGATTAATACCTTATTTCTAGTACATGACCCTTTATTACCATCTCCAACTAAAGCTAAGTAATTACATCTAAACAGCATTTCGATATAACTAAGTCCACCATCGGGAAAATCTCTCCTCTCTTTTTCCTTCATAGGATCGCAGTTGTACACACGAAATCCTGTCGTTGTTGCACACGCAAAACATCCTAAATATTTTTAAATCTATTTACAAAAAATTGGGAAGACATCGTAAAAACTAACCTTGATCTTGATTAAATCCGACGTATTCTAAACCGTTACGGAATTGATTTATGGTGCCTAAATTCATATCGATCCAAGTTTCATAACAAATTATAACACTTTTTTAACAAGTATTTATCATTTATCTCAAGTTCATCGCTTCAAATTTAACCTCAAATTTAGGAAAATTTATAAATAAATAATATGTCACGAGTGGAAGTTTTTGAAATGACAGCGTTGTTTTGTTTTAAAGGCGACTTCACACGAAGAGCTGAATGCGGAGTTTAAAGCTGAGAACAGGACCGGATCCAGGGAAATCAATTATTAAGTCACTTGTTTTTTTTCTTTTGAAATGTAAGCTTTTAAAAAGGAAATACAGTAATTTGAAAACATTGATTCTTTATTTTTGGACAATTAAATCGTTTATACTTTTTCCAGAAATCGCAGAAGTAAATATTCGATTTTAAGTCGCTGAAGTCGTACTTTTCTTTCTTTTGCGATTTTCTCGAAACTGCTCTTTCTAAACGGTGTACACGATATCTCCCGATCTACTCAACCGATTTAGTTGAAATTTACAACAATTATTTTTCATAATATTCTCTAAATTGTGGCGTAAATTTTTTTTATTGGGGGTCATGCAAAATTTATAAATTTTCTAAACCAAAGAGTATTTATATATAGAGGAACAGCCATTAACAAATATTTGTCACAAGTTTTTGTTAATGGCTCTGCTACGCCATCTAGTAGACGGTGTGATCCCTACGTTTTAATTTTTAATTTATGGCTGATCCTTTATATACAGGGAGGTATTTTTGCAAAAATAAGTTTTTACATGTTAATTTCCCATGTTCAGTTAACTCATTCAGCACCCTGTATACAGAGGACCAAAAATTAAAACGTAGAGATAACCCCCTCCACTAGATGGCGTAGCAGAGCCATCAAGAAATACTTGTGACAAGTATTCCCATAAGAGCTGTCCCTCTATATGTACATACTCTTTGTCTAAACTCAAAATTTCAAGGAAAATTTGAATTATTTTAACAGCTGTCATTTCTACAAAAAAAATTTTAAAAATCATTCCCGGTGTTACAAAATAACTGTTACCCTTCTAAACAAGAAAAAAATTTGTTTTTGTGTTTTAGACAATGCCTGCCAGAGAAATCAAAAACACCACCAGCAAGGATTTTTAAAACAGATCTCTACTTATCGGCTCATATCTCCGCCATTAAAAATGCTCAAAGCTAAAGAAAGTTCGGATGAAATTTTCAAAAATCAAAAAAATAAAAATAAAACAATATTTATTATTATTGTATTTCTACGAATGTACTCTCGCTGTAGCCACATCTCAACACCAATTAAACTTCTACCAAAAGTAGTTCATTAATTATTTGCACCAATAATTGCAATCCAGCATTTTGAGGCATAATAAAAAAATTTTAGAGCATATTTAAGTGTTTATTTTAAAGTTTTAGAACATATTTTTAAGTTTTCTATAGTGTCTATAAATCCGGACCCTAGTAATTATTTAATTTTATATCCTTTGGTGTACGAGATTGGGATATTTTACTTATGTTGACCAAATTGTCTTGATAAAGCTGATAAAACCAATATTCTACAATATTATTTCTAAAAAAAACTGCAAAATAATTTTAATTACATTTGCTCGCTTCATTTCCAATTGATTTATACTCTACCTCAGTCAGTCAGTTTTGCCAGACAAAAACCGCTTTCTGTTTGAATTTGTGATTTTATAGCATGATTGGTTGTAATTTACGTAATATGTTCTCAAGATTAAAATCTATTTAGACTTTTGTGACAAATTATAGACTTTACCTGTGAAAATATTATGTACTAGCTACTTAAAGTTTGAAGTGCTATCTTTTATAGACTTAAACTAGATTGATTATAATTAATTTCAAATATTGAGATTATAACTTTGTTCTGTCAATTACCACTTTTTTGTTAATAGCAACTGACAATAAATTAGTAAAAATATCATGAAATGGCGCATTTTGCAAGATCATTACCGAACTTTGCTTTGCAAAAATAGAGTTATCTGGAACTCCAAGGTGCCTTTACAAGAGGCAGCTCAATGCCTTGCATATTTAGTGTTGGTATTTTTTAATTTATTTTGTACTGATATGTATAAAAATATTTATTGTTATCTACAAATAAAAGTGTTAATTTATAATTATCATTATAAATCGTACAAAGTTCAATATTGCAATAAACAAAACATTAATTAAACAAATATAAAAAATATACATATAGTACTTATCACTTTAGATACATTTTAGTTAAATAATTAACTAAAACTGCCGATCCCACACCTAATACAAATACTAAGTAATAAGTAAGCGATTTCAATGCGAATGGCGAACGTAGAGATAACAATTTAGTCAAAGACTTAATTTTTGAATCCGAATAAGGTGGATAACGAGCAGAACTCAACTTTTCGCCAAATTTACTTAAATTTTTAATAAGAACACTCTTCTTATGAACAAATGTATCAAAACTGTACTTTCCATGATAAGCTCCCATGCCACTTCCTCCAACACCTCCGAATGGTAAGCTATCTACCGTTAAATGCATTATTGTATCGTTGACGCACACACCACCGCTTGAGGTATTTTCAAGTATCAAATCTGTAACTTTTTTGTCATCCGAAAAAACATATAAAGCCAATGGTTTCTCATTTAAATTTATATATTTAATCGCATCTTGTATGTCATCGACGTAAATTAAAGGCAATATTGGTCCAAATATCTCTTCTTCCATTATGGGATCGGTGAATTTAACGTCGCTTAAAATGGTTGGTTGAATAAAACGTTCATTTGGATCAATTTCACCACCAACTACTATTTTACCAGACTGCAAAAGCTTATTCAACCGGGAAAAGTGATTATCATTGATAATGCGACAGAGATCGGGCGATTGCTTGATATCATTTCCATACCACTCTTCCAAAACCTTTTTGGCACTTTCTATGAATTTTTCCCCTACATCTCTCTTGCACATTAAGTAATCTGGAGCTACACAAGTTTGTCCAGCATTTAAACATTTTCCCCATAAAATACGGCGAGCCGCTATATCAATATTTGCTGATTTATCCAAATAAACTGGACTTTTTCCTCCCAATTCTAAAGTTGTAGGTGTTAAATGTTTATTGGCTGCTGCGTGTATTAACTTTCCAATTCTGGTGGAACCAGTAAAAAATATATAATCAAATTTTTGTTCAAGCAATTGCTGGGTTTCTGTGGGTCCACCAATAAATACTTGATAGCAATCGTTATCCAAATATTTTGGTAATAATTTAGCTATCAGATCAGCTGTGGCTGGCGCTAATTCGGATGGTTTAATAATCACAGTATTACCAGCTGCAATAGCACTAGCTAAAGGCATCAATGTAACTTGCAATGGATAATTCCAAGCTCCAATAATCAAAATCAAACCGTAAGGATCGTTTTGAATAATAACTTCGTCCATAATGTTTGGTATTCCCTTTTCTGGCTTTTCTGACGTATTCCATTTCTTAAAATTTTCAATCACATGTTTGCAGTCATTTTGTACGAATAATATTTCTGCAAGTACAGATTCTTGCTTACTTTTTCGCAAGTCTTTGGATAAAGCTTCGATAAACTCTTGGCTGCATTCTTCATAAAAGCGCAACAAGTTTTTAAGTTGTTGTTCGCGAAATTCTAGTGATTTAGTTTTGCCGTTTTCAAAGGCACTTCTTGCAGATGTAACCATTTCTTGGGCACTCTTCATATTGTGGAAGCTGTTGATATCTGAAAAAAAATTAGTTATTAGTTGTCTATTCAGTTTTAAAAATCTAAAAGGTAAGCCATACTTAAAATCCATTTCGTATCTTGTTCGCATTTTAAATTTTTTTCCCGGGGAATATATTTAAATATTCGGCTATGAGAGGTGCAAGTAAACTTTTTATGATGTGTCATCATGATGACACGATTGAATTAAAATCAATTTAAAAAATATAACACTAATATTTATGTAACAGTAAATAAAATGAAAATGTCAACCATTAATTTGACATTTGACAATGACACTAACAATTTCCTTTTTAAAGGCTCGTGATTGGTCAAACCCATACATTTATTACGTCATTTTGATATAATCTTGTTAGTTTGTTTGTGACTGTTAGGTAACTTAATAAGAAGAAATTAGGTAACAAATCAAAGAGCTGATTATAATTATTTGATGGTTAATTTATCTGTTAGATAAGTAGAACATATCTGGAGGTAAAGAAATTACAGAAATATTGCTTAATAGTAACTTTTTATACATAAAATTTCAATTTATTGACGAGAGGAAAATGTTAATTCACGAGCAAATTATTTTTCGCAAATCAATAATTTAATTTTATCGTCGTGAATCTCTAATAAATCCTGATATTATTTACAAAAAATTTGTAACTGTAAAGAATTATTATCGAGCATCGATTTTTGATGTACTATAAAATAGTGAAAACTCTCTGTTTAATAAAATCAACACAAATCTTTAGTTTCTGAAACAAAGTGATTTTAATTTCCAAGTTTTATCTAACAACGTGAAAATTCTGCTTCGGTGCTAGAGTCGATGCCTACAGGAGCATTTACGAACAAATTTTTCCATTTTACTGGATAGTTTGCTATAACTTGTTATTTCTGTTATTGTCATCAATTTATAAATTATTGTAAACCACAAAAAAATTATTAAACTTAAAGATTCATTTTTTTGTAAAATCAAATTTTAATATTTAATATAAAAGAAAAAAAATGTATTATATTAATAACCATCCTGTATATGACAAGTTTAACTATTTAATTAGTATACAATGTATGAAATCATGCAAAGTAAGAAAAGTAGGTAAACTTATCAGCAATTTATAATTAACTTTAAAAGAAAATAATTTTACCGAAAAATTGTAATGTTGCACGCATTTATTCAATTCATTGAGTTTTATTTCATATTACCTACATACCTACGTGTAAAAAACCAGCTAAAAATTGTAAATAAAAGCCGGCAGGTGTTCGATGAATAAAGACATATTCTAAAACCAAACTCCAAGTTTTATTCTACCACCACGGCAATTTCTGAGAAAATAAGCCTAATAATTCGTTGGTGAGGCTGCCAACGCTCAAAAGTCAGTCAAATATTTAAAATGTCTCTTGGGAGATTTTACATGGCCCTTCGAGCCGGATAGAAAACGGCTAAGGGGCTGTTCACAAATTACGTAACGGCCTTGGGGGGGGGAGGGGGATTGACAATTTGTTATGATTTGTTACGGTGGGGGCGGGGGGTGTTTTTCAAAATGTTACGTAACCAAAAAATTTCTTTTTTATTAAAAAATTAGGTATTTTTTCTAGATATTAAATTATCATTAATTTGATAAATTAACCCAAAGAGATCCATTCAGTCAAGAATAATTTGTGTAATTGATACACATATTAAACACATTACACAATTACATTTTAACACGCTCGCGTACATTTTTGTCAATGTATGGGTATTAAATAACTGCATTAATGCAGTCTTTTTTATTTTCTTTCATTCTCGCAATATTACATTACTTTTGGTTTTATTTAGACAGCGTTTTATCTATAGACAGCCGCACTAAACAAAAAGTATTTTTCTTTTTATTCAACGTTTGGGAAGGTTAGAAAGAGTAGGTATTATAATTTAGTGTTTTCCCGAGTTTTGTCGTTATATAATTAAAACTTATAAAATAAATTCAGTGAAAAAGTGCATTCAAATCTTTCATATTTTAGTATAATTTCTAGTTATTTGAATAAAAGCCCGGAATAGAAATAATTTTCATTTTGTAATTAATGCTTTTATAAAACTGTGATTAAAACAATATACTGCTATAAAAGTTTAATTAAAATTACTGATGTAAAAGAAATTTCTATCGTTGTAGTACCTAAAATCTATAGTTATTTTTCAGTGCTTAAAATTTTTAACAAACTTGGGTGATAAATTTCAGCATTCAACATTATTATTATATACATTATTATTACTGTGGTATTTATATTATATTTAAAGAAAGAAGTTAACAGGTTTGTGTTAATTATATTTCATTTATTTAGACCCTAATCATGAATAGGTCGTTGCTATATAAGTCGTTGTACGATAAGTTTTTGAGAGCATATCCAGAAAAATCCAAACAGCAGTCCCAAAAAGATGTAAATGATATATGGAACAAAATAAAACACGAGGATGATTTGTCTACAAAAATCTCTGAGCTAATAAAAAACTATGAAGCGGTGTGTATGAAAAGAAAGGGAAATTTAATGCAATTTTGGTCAAAATCGGTCACAAAACCGACTTTAACTAAAACTAATGAGCAGAGTGAAATTCATCAACCACCTTCATCTAAATCAACAACAATTGATATCGATAAACCTTGCTCATCTAAAAGTCAACCGTTACCATCGAAAGAATTCAAAGCTCCGGCCCAAGAGCAGTTGAAAAAGGAAATCGATATTTTTAATGCCGATCTTGTAGGTCTGTATAAGCGTAAAAATACAGGTATGATCTCTTCTGAACAGGAACAAGAAATAAAGCAAATTGAAGCGAAAAAAAGGAAATTAGCATGTGATTTAAAAACAAAGATATTTAATCAGCAAAGACAAAAAAAATTTAGAGCAAATACTAAGAGAAAACTTGCTGCTTTGATAGAGGCAAACCCTGAAAAAAAAGATTTAGTCAATCTAAGAGAAAGAGCTGGAAGACCCAGATTTAAAGAGGATCAGCCACTTCTCTTAAAAACTATCACGGACATTGTTATTCATGGATCAGCAGCTCATGATAAACGACAAAGCGATATATATAGGAGCATCAAAACACTCGATGAATTGACGGAAGAAATAAATAAAAATGGATTTTCAATATCAAGAAGTGGAATTTATCTTCGGTTACTTCCAAAAAGAAGTCTTTCTACTGAAGGGAAGAGACACGTAGTAACAGCTCCCGTTAAATTAATGCGATCACAAAATGATTGTCACTCTAAACACATTGATGGTAAATTTTGTACATCGACAATTAGACATCTTGAAGAGTTGGCATCTGTTCTGGGTCCAAGCGAGGTCTGCTTTATTAGTCAAGACGACAAAGCCCGGGTAGCTATTGGGTTGACAACTGCGCAAAAACAGGCTCCAATTTTGATGCATGTGGAATATAGGATTAGTCTTCCTGATCACGATTGGGTCGTTGCATCTAAGCATAAACTAATTCCTTCTGTATATGCGGGTATTAACATAAAACCTGATGGACTAGGAAAAATTGAGGCTGTGGGTTACTCTGGCCCCACATATATCGCTGTGCGTTCCGGGAAGCACTCTTCCTCAACGGCTATTGCCCATGGGCTAGATTTTGAAAGAATCTTAAATCTTCCCGAATTCGACGTCATTACTAAAAATAATAATAATATGGTTAAGCCAATAATTATTTTTACCGTTGACGGTGGCCCCGACGAGAACCCACGATATCAAAAAGTTATTAGCGTTGCCATTCATCATTTTTTGAAGCATGACGTAGATGCTATTTTCATAGCTGCAAATGCTCCTGGACGCAGTGCATTCAACAGGGTGGAACGAAGAATGGCAACCTTGAGTCGGGAATTATCAGGAGTAATTTTACCTTATGATCATTTTGGAAGCCACTTGGACGATCACGGACGAACGAAGGACCATGAATTAGAAAAACAAAACTTCAAATTTGCAGGGGAGACTCTCTCACAAATCTGGAGTAGTATAATTTTTGATAACTATTCAACAGTTGCTGAATATATTGAACCAGATAAATCGGAAATCCCACAAAAAAATATTTTGTCCAGAAATTCCGAATGGTTCTCTAAACATGTTCAAACGAGTCAATATTGCACTCAAATTGTTAAGTGTGATGATCAGAATTGCTGTGCTAAGCCTAGAAGTAGTTACTTTACTGTAATGAATAAAAAAAGATTTTTACCACCACCAATTCCACTAATTCAAACCAATATTGGAATAAAAGCTGCAACCGATAGAAAAAATGGTGAAACATCAAATTTTTGCCCGTTGTTTTTATTAAACAATTTATGCTTATCATCTTTAATTGAGCAACCACCAAAATCTTTACCGTACGATTATTATTGTCCTTCAGTTCAAAATGTTCTGAAAGATAGAATATGTTCAAGTTGTAAAATGTACTTTGCTTCTCAAGTGATGCTAAAAGATCATATCAAAAGTATCCACCACACATCATCGATCAATATAAAAAAAACTACGCCAGTGCGGGTTGCAGCCCGAAGACAACGTGAATTAATGGCCGTCATTGCCCTGCAGGAAGGATATGAAGACGCTGAATGGATTGATGAAGAGAACGCTGATTTGACAAACGTTGAAATTGTTACGGAGGATAAATGTAAAGGAAGTGACATCCCAGTTTTATCAATGGATAAATACTTTACATCTCCGTGGGACGCTGAATAAGGTATGAAAGAAATATATAAAAAACACTGTTTTTAATTGCTTGTTCTTTATTTCAGATCGGACTGTATTAATATTTTTCTTACTTTCCCTTTTCATTTATATAGTAGATATTATAGTTCAGTTATTAATTTTTTTTTCTTTTCAAGTTCAAGTTATAAATAAAAAATTTATTTTAAAAATTGTTTTAACTTTTGTTACGTTATTCTTCTGGGGGGGAGGGGGGGTCTTGCAACTTGTTACGATCTGTTACAAGGGGGGGGGAGGGGGTTAAAAAACGTCAAAAATTGCGTTACGTAATTTGTGAACAGCCAAAAGCCTGTTTACATTATAAAATTTTTGTTAAAATTTTCCTTAAATGACTTTTAAGAGAAATTTTAACAAATTTTAAGGAATAAGGCGGGACCTATTTCCTTAAAATTTTACGTAAAATATAATGACTTCTATGGTGTGCTTGGTGATATCAGATTGTATCACTGCTTTTTGTTGATAGTAGGTACATTGTTATTATTATAGTTCACGTACTTTTATTATGTAGGTATTCTAATATTTTTTATATAAAAGTATATAAAATAAAAGTAAAACAAGAAAGTTGGATGAATCGAACATAAATACATATTTTGTGTATTATTTAATTATTGTATTATTTGTGTGTATTATTTAAAAATTTTGTGTATTATTAATTATTTATTTATTTAATTATTATTATTTCATAATGATGAATTTACTCAATATAGAATTTTTATAGCGAATGAGTTGAGAAAATTTGATATTTCAATATTATTTCCGTAATATTTCCGTAAAATAATTTTAAGGTTAATTTTAAGATGTAAACACAAATCTGCAAATCTACAAATTTTAAGAAATTTTAAAGAAATTTTAACGAAAATTTTAAGCAAAACTTTAAACAAAATTTTATAGTGTAAATAGGCTTTAAAAGAGGTTGAGTATTGCAAAATTTCTGATAAAAAAAGACGTTTTTGTAAATTTTTACTATAAAAATTTTATCACGTTCTAATAACCAATATTTATTTACTAATTTATCAAAATAGCATTAATGGTTCTGTAAATGTATAAACAAATAAACGGTTTTAACCGGAATGTTTAATAACAGTTATGTTCAATAACTACCATAATAAAATTATGTAATGCACTTGCTAATTACTATAAAATCATAAGTATGAACAGATAGAGTTTGCAAATTTTTCACTTAACGTTAATAGTATGTATGTCCAAATTCAAAAAAATATAAGAATAATACAATACGTAGAAAATCAAAATTCAAAAAATTAAAAAAGAGACAATTAACACATAACAGGTTTGAATTAACCATAAATATATACTAAAAACCACAAATTTACTTTTTTATTTTGAGTTCTTTTTCTAGTTTCACGCCTACGGTTAAAAAACGTGGTAAATTTTTGAATTTTGAATTTTTTCAAAGTTTTTAGAAATCAATTAAGAGGGCAGTGCCTTCGGATTTCACCCTAGCAGTGCTAGGTAAAAGAATTTCGTAGTTCAAATTATTTTTAAATTGTTCATACTTCATGTAACAAGTTCAGTTTTGATAATTTTTTGGAGGTTATGGTAAATCAATTTTGTACACGTTAATCTATATTTTTGTTTAGTTCGAAATTTTTCTTATTTTTCAATTTAAACGATTATGTGCAACTGAAGAGTGGAAATAACCATGAAATAAAGTTATATTGTACTATTGTATTACAAATTTTTCTAAATTTCAAATATTCTTAATTCAAACCTGTTATGTGTTAATTGTCTCTTTTTTAATTTTTTGAATTTTGATTTTCTACGTAGGTATTGTATTTTTCTTATATTTTTTTGAATTTAACCATAAATACATACTAAAAACCACAAATTTACTTAAAATTTTTTATTTTGAGTTCTTTTTCTAGTATGTACCTATGTCATTTTATCGACTAAATATACCGTTTTAGAACATTACCCCAATATATTTAATTTCCTTCATACAAGCAAATAAATTTATAAAATTCTAATAATTTGCTATACAGGTTGTACCGAGTGGCCAGATAAACTAAAAAAAAAAGAAAAAAGCAAATAAATTATTATTTAAAAAAATTAATACAAAAAATTTTTTTTAATAAAAAAAAATTAACCTGCAAATTAGATACTATTTACCGATAATTTATTAATATCGTCCATAAAATGTTGGTTATTACGTCAATTTATAATTATACAGTTTGAGAATAGTGCAGTAAAATATGGCTTGCAAAGTTGTAATTTAAAAAAAATTATAATTTTAGCTCTAATAAGCAAAAAAGGACTGTTTACAAGGGCTATAGCTAATAGAATAATTAAAATTGTAAAAATATCTCAAGCTAGTGGTTATTTAAATAGAAAAAAAAAAGAAACAGATTTATAAAACAGAAAAACTAACGATAGAGAACCGAATTTTAAAAAGTTTGTGCCTTAAAAATCGGAAAAAGCATTGACGGAGATAAAATCGAAGTATTGAGCAATAAATCTGTCCGACGTAGGTTGCAATCCTTCGGATTATCCATTATCAACGAAAAAATTTTTTTTTTCTAGAACAATAAAATAATTTGGTTATTATAGCTTATACCTAAACAAAGATTAGCCCCTTTTCAATCATTTTCAGGTCAATATCTCTAAGTTTTGTAAAGATTAACCTCTTAGGGCCGGTTCCACCAACTCTGGTTAAATACTTTAATCATGATTAGTTGGGGTTAATCACGGTTAAATGTAAAAGAGTGTTCCACCGGGCGATTGTAATTTCCACCGATGGTCAAAGGGTCCCATAATCCCATATGTATATTCCACCGGCGTACTAGGCAGGTAGACTGGTCAGACATTTAATCTTTTAATTGTTAAGTTTATAATTCGTCGTTAAGTAGGTAAGACTTTGACTAGGTTATTAAGTTAGTTAATTTATATTTTTGATTAATAAATTATGTAAATGTTACATCGCGTTTTTTCATACACTGCATAAAAATTGTATTAGGTTACTTATATGTCTGATTTCATAAAAATTTTAACGGACCGTTAAATTTAACTAACCAATGGAAATTATTCCTTAAAGCTAACAAACCAATAGAAATCATCCGTTAACTTTAACGGCTTGTTAAAAGTTTTATGAAATCAGGCATTAATTTATATTGTTTATTGATATATAGCAATTTTGAAGTAGGTTAGTTATCTGTCGAAGTTATTTGTTGACTTTGCATTTAATTAACTGAGCCCCCTCCTTGAAAATTTCTTTAACAAATTTTTATTTTTTCGGCGTTTGATTCCATACTAGTTGAAACGGATAAAAATGAAAACTTTTTAATGTTGAATGACAGCGAAAATCATTTAATTATATTTTCTAAATTAACCCTTTCCAGCTTAGGGGCCATCTATAAATTTCGTCCTACGTTAGGGGGTTGGGGGGTCATCTCAGATTTGTGACAAAAATGTGACAGGGGGTCTGGGGGGGTTTCAAATATTGTGATGTCACAAAGTAAAATTTTTAAAAATAGATTTTTTTGATCCATGGATCGGTTGTAGCAACATAAGTAGCGCTTGCGAGCGTTTTTTCATGCGGCAAAAAAAATTAAATATTAATAAAAATAAAATGTTATTTCAGACCTGTAAAATTGATTTAATTTAAGTTAGTTGTTAAAAAAAATTTTAGTTAAAAAAGCAGGAAAGTGTTGTTTTGATGAAGATTTTCGGTAAAATATTTTGATAGTTTCATGGTCGATAAAAAACCTCTTCCAAAGGGATTTAAACTTCATTAATCTGGCTATTGTACACCTAGTAATACGTTATAATCCCTAATTACGGTTAGCGGTGGAATTTACAGGTGACCGACGCTGACCATTTTGGAAGGACGGATTAATTATTGACCGTCGGTGGAGTTTACATACGTCCATTCCACCGGCGTACTAGGCAGGTAGACTGGTCAGACATTTAATCTTTTAATTGTTAAGTTTATAATTCGTCGTTAAGTAGGTAAGACTTTGACTAGGTTATTAAGTTAGTTAATTTATATTTTTGATTAATAAATTATGTAAATGTTACATCGCGAATATAATAAAAAAAAATAAAAGTTTAAAAATAAGAAAAAAAAATTTTTTTATTTACAAAATATTTTTTTTCTTGCGTTTTCGTGTACCGATTTTAACCAAAATCAAATCAGTTCTAAGTCACAATATTTATTTACTAAATACAAAATTTTATTAAAAAATTCCTACTTTTTGAGGTAGAGCGCACACAAAATTCGACCACATACACACATACATACGGACATTTTTAGGAAATGATGTTTTTCCGCTTCTGGGACCCCAAAATGTCTAAATTCATGAAAATCTCAATTTTTCTTCTGCACGATAACAATACTTTTTCATACTTTGTATGATAAAGTAAAAGATCCAATAATGGAAATCGAAACCGAACTTACTAATTATTACTTTTAGTCCCAGCATCTACAATTACACTATTTTTACAACTTGTAAAAATTGTTAACTGTAAATTAGTTAACCCGGCGTAGGTCTGGTGGACTTTAGTCACATTAGTGCCCTGGTGGGGTATGAGTTAAAATAGACAAATGAATTAGATTTTTGTGTTGATTTTAGAAGGATATACATATGTTCAATGTTATTTAAAATTAATTTTTCAAGTCTTCTTCAACTACTGAACCCGAATTTAAGTCTTCAACAGAGGCATATTCTCTTCTTCAACCTCCTTCCAAAGCTGTAATAACCGTGCTTCCTCTTTCTCATATACATAATACATAATTGTAATATTTTATATAAAACTAATAAATATAAGAAATGATTTACTTTGGAGTAAACGCAATTAAAATTTAAATTTAAAAAATCTGTCACGTAAAGAGTCTGGTGGACTATTAGGATTATTAATCTTATAAGGTCTGGTGGGGTATGAGCACGTATATACTAAATTAGATAAATACTGCAAGCACAATAGCTGATCTACGACTGACTTTTCGATGTATTTATGTTTAGTAAGGTTCAACTTGAAGATACACAAAATTTGGCAAAAATATTAATTATTTTAAATGACGTTAACACGTTTTAAAGTGCGTTGGGGTATACCACCCGGCAAATGGCGGGTTCAACCGCTACCTTATTTTCAAAAATTTGAAAATTTAAAATGTAATTATGAATAAATGTATTTTATAACAAAGAGTCTCACAGGCAGAATTAATTGCCCCTTTTTGTTGACAACATAATATTATGTATGTATATTTTTAAAGCAACAAAGCATGACTGTGTGATATCATAATCACACACCTTTAACCCTTTAATACGTGACGTGTACCTACTTAAGGTTAATTCAATTTTGAAAAATCGTTAATAAATTTTCAATCTTTAACATATTTTTTCTTGCTATTTGCTTTTCGACTTGGGTGGGTAAATTTAAATAAGTAACAAACAATATTCATTGTAATTTAGACTTTAAATAATTTATAACTATTATGGATTATTCCGTATAACTTGAAAATGTAAGTTAGTAACAGGAATATTGTGTATGATTAGAATAAGTCATCTACTAAAAATAACCCCCACGTTTACAAACACTACACTTATATACTATATTCAAATAATTACTAATTAATTACCAAAAATTTTATTTTTACTTACAGTTTTGGTAGGTAATATTTGAAAATTCTGACTGCTCGAATCGAAGAGAAGTAGTAAATTGAATAAATAGCTAGCTACTTAACTGATTAATTTAATTATAAACATCAAAACATCAGTGTTCATTTAAAAACGTCTACCATAACAGTTGGTATCATATCAAACAATGTATTATTAAATTACATGTGAATGTGAACACTAGTATAATTTAACTTAAATGGTTACTTTACTCGATATGACTCGAAAATATTATAGATAAGAGAATTATATTGTTGCATGCCTAGCTATTTCAGTACCGTACCTAAAAAAATTTTAAAATCGACAACTGAACCGAAATTTTCAAATTTTAAATTCAGCTATTTACTTTAAATTTAACGTTTTAATTTAAACGTATATTAAAAATTTACTTGCTAAGTAGTACCGAATTTTTTTTTTTTTCGATGGCCAGAAATTTAATTTGAATTTATAGTTTATTTTGCAATTGTGATTTTAAACTGGCTTTATATCTGATATCAAAATAATTTTAGTAATATCAGTTTGTTAAAAAGCTTGCCATATTCACTTAATATAACATAATTTATAATACTTTCAAAAAATATATTGCTATGATGTACCTCTATACATTGAGGTTGTTACAAAATTCCAACTTTAAATTTGATTCAGTGCAATACAATCCAGACAATACAGCCGTAAAAAATCGACGATATTTCATTGCAAAATTTTTGTCACCACTTTATAATTTAGCTCTTTCTTCTTTTTTTTAGCATAAAAACCCAAAGACAAGGGCTGCTTTACGATATGACTTGTTATTTTTATTGCTCTGGCCAAAGTTCTCTTCCATTACCTTCAAAAATTTGAAAACTTACAATTAGATAATTTTCTGAATAAAACCATTTTGTAACGCTCTCACAGGCCAAGGTAAGATTATAAACAAAGGACGTCAATTTAAAATTTTATTTGCCATAATTTATTTGAAAATAAATAAGAACTTGTCATATTTATCATCAGGGAAAAAAAGGTAAAGAATTTATTCTAAAACTTCTAAAAAATTGATGAGAATTAATAAATAAAGAAAAATAAATAAAATTAAGAATATTCCACACAGGCCCGTAGCCAGGATTTCATTTCAACAATAATTTTTATTATTACAAATTTTCAATTTTTTTAAATTTTTTTTGTAAAATTAACACAAAAATTTATTATTTAATTTATTTTTATTTAAAACAAACATTAAATTTTTTCTTGTTTTTTCATTACATATAAAAGTTATTCATTCGTTTGCTACATTTTTTTATAATTTAAACTGTAAGCGCCTTTCTTTCCTATTCGTAAAATTATTATAAGGTCGATATCAATATTTATATGCCTATGAATATTCATGAGCGCTAGACCGTTTAGCCAAATAATTATTACAAAAATTGTGGAAAATTCCAAAAATAAATTATAAATAAAGTTTAAGCTTTATGTTTACCGTTACATGGTTTTTATATTACATCAATTCCATGGCTTCCAAGTAAAAAGGGATAGGTAGGGTCGACATATAAGCCGACAAGGTAAATAACAATAAATTAAGAAAATGTCATTCAAACGCTAGTCACTTTTGGTGATTTTGTTTGCGGTGTTTTGACTTGGATTCATAAACAAAAGTGAATACCTATATCTTATCCTTTTATTTTAAATTGCGGATATTATTATGTAGCAGTTTATCACATAAAGCAAGATTATGCAATGATTTCCTCTTTCAGCAACGCTAAAGTTCAATTTTTTGTTTGGTGACTTGTGACTTCAGCTTTAGAATAAGAAAGATTTTCAAAATTATAACTAACTAGCTGGATACCCGGCTTTGCACGGGGTCTCACTAAAAATAAAATACTTTGCCTTTGTCTGAAGTACTGCGTATCAAGCTGATACGCAAACCAAAATTATTTTCATTGCTGATTTTAGTTGCTGTTTGCGTGTTGCATTACTATAGAGTACCTATCTCGCACGTCGCTGTTTAATTGGTTTTTGCTCTCGGTGTAATAAAAAATTTCTATCTGCCCTTGGGTGTTACAGGTGTTACAGCCAGCTGTATAAGAGTTGATGGCGATGGTGTGGGTTCCGTGAAAAGACTACCAATAATCGCAGAAACTTTGCTGTCAACAAACCGACATCCTCAACTGAGATGGAAGAAAATTGTAGCTACTTGCCTTAATATTATCCTAGTGGGGAAACATAAAAAGAACAAATAGTCTACACCATCAGTGGAAAATAATTATTTTATTATTAAAACTGAATATTTGCCAGTTTTAAAATTCAACGTTGTAGAATTCGCGAACAAAGATAAAATTCTTATCGATTGAAATGACTCGGCAAATGCGTTCGTACTAAAATTATTAAAAATCATTTTCCAACAAAAATCGTAGGCGAATACAACAAGTACAAAAAAAACAAAAGGTAGAATAAAATAAAGTATCTTCCACAAGTTTACAGCCCAAAAGCAAGACTTACCAAAATCTTTTGATGAGACGAAACTACCACATTTACTTTCCGAACCTGTCACAGTGGGCTTGATCTGAAAAAAGGTGGCCAAAAATCAAATTTTGACATTAATGACTTAAAATTGACATACACGGGAAACACGGGAAAATTAATCAAAAAATTCAAGATTGACAGGGGTTGTTTAGAAGGGTGATTTTTCTACAAGTGGTTATTAAAATATGATTTTACTTTTAATGACTTAAAATTTGCATAAATAACACGGAAAAATTATTTAAAAAATTCCTAATTTACAGGGGTGGTTTAGAGGGGTGTTTAAAAGTTTTCTTAAAAGTTTAAAATATGATTTTACTTTTAATGACCTAATATTGCCCTACATAATACAGAAAACTTGATGAATAAAATAAAAACTATACAGTAATTGAAAATATTAGTGGTTTGAAGTAAACCAATTATAACAATAACGATTTGTGAAATGAAGAACAGTTTATGTGTTTTATTGATTTTTATTTAAAAAATTACAAAAATAATAGGTACATTAAAATAATACACTCGGTATATATATGAAAAAAGCAATGGTATACTATTCTACATCTTTTGATAGCAGGGTAGTCCTAGACCCATGTTGTGTGCCTCTGCGTCGACCCTTAATTAACAATCAACAATTACTAGCTTACAATATAATTATTCTATTGTCGCGTCACCTGCTGACGGCATTTTGCGATTTGTATTGTATTTCTCCTCTCACATTTTTACAGATATTTTTGCACAAGAACCTTCCCCAAGTCCTATTGAGTAAGTGTGAAAAGTTTGGTTGAAATCGGTTAAAAGGGGCATAAGAGTGCATAAGAGACGAACAAACAAACTAACTTTCATTTTTATATAATAAATTATATAGAGTAGCATCGACAGAAGTGGGCCACACTTTGGTTTTCATGCTATAGGATGTTCAAAAATTGATATTTTTGAGCACTATTTGCGTCTATTTGTAGGGAAAGGGATTACCTAACTCTCGGCAAAAACATATTTAAAAATTTTTAATGTTAACATATTTTTTTACACCGTTAAGTAAAAAAAGAGAAAATTGCGATTTCACGATTTTGCTGACAGAAGTGGGCCACCCAAGTTTTTCATCCAAAACAAGTACAAGGATCAAGCACTATGACTTTTTTATGTTAAATGATTTATTTTTATAATAAATTGTATTGTAAAAATCAATTTTCAAGTGTGATATGTTTTATTATGCTGCTTTAAAGATACACAAAAAAAATATTAACATAAAAAACTTCAAGTGATTGCACTGAATTCAGGGAAGCAAGACCTTTCAAATGCTGTATCATCCCTATTAACATTTCAGGGGTTGTCATCATATCGCGAAGGGATGAAACAATACGGGAGTGACATTGGCCGCAAAATTTGTTTCCCTCGATGATAAAATTGGCGTGTTTTAACATTTCTTGAAAAAATAATTCTGCTGGCCATAATCCCGCCTATTTCGTTTTCAGACGACCACCCTGTATACAGGGTGTCTTAAAAAAAATGTTTTGCTAATAAATATAATTTGATAATTAGTTAAAATAATCCATGGATACGTATCTTTATCGAATTATATTTACTAACAATACTTTTTTTTGAGACACCCTGTGTATATATTTATACAGGGTGTATACATAAAATTTTTGTTGACAAATATATCATTTGTGTAAACAAAAATGGGGGGTGGCCCACTTCTCACGGTGGCCCACTTCTGTCCATGCTACTCTACAATTTAAGAAGTACAATGTCGTGTAGGTTAAGAAAATTAGCAATGCTCTCCATTAAAAATGAAGTTGACCGAAATTTACATCGATATTGGCAAAATAACTGATACATTTGCCAAAGGAAAAAAATGACAAATATTAATTCTCATATTTCAAAAAAGCTAATTACTATAATTATTATTTTATAAGGGCCGTTTTTGCAATTCTTGGATAAACCAGGTATAATATGTGTATGGTGACCATATGTACTTATTTTAGTAGGACAGTACTCTTTTTTGGAACAATGTCCTATGTACTTTAAAACTTCTCGAAGTACATACAAATGTACTTATTTTTTCGATTGACTCGAAAACATTGAAAAAGGCTTCTTTAAAAGTCAACGGCAAGAAATGGTCAGAGGTTAGGAGGATATATTCCTGGTAAGGGTCATAGTTTTAGGTGCCGTTGACCTTTTTTTTAGGTATTCACGCTCTGTACTTTTTTTTCGTGAAAATATTATGGTCACCATAAATATGTGAGACCTAGTATTACTATTGTTAACAACTTAGTAATATTAGCATTACATTTGAATTTACCGCAAATCTTAAATTTACAGATTTTAAAGCGCCATCTGTGGGTGGGTAAAAGAATCGAGATTTAAGGTACCGATAGTAAACGGATGTTTTGATGCGAAGCTGTTAATAAAAAATCTGATGTGGACACCACATAACTTCCTTGTAATTTTTATAATAATTGGACAGGAATCTCGTTAATCTATTCATGCGCGTCATTAATTACAACTTTTGGGACGGACAATCGCAACCAAAAATAGGAGGTGCACAACTAGATGCTATAAGTGTCTCAAATCCAAAATTTCAACTTTCTACGACCTACCGTATTTGAGTTATGCGACATACAGACGTCCGTACATACGTACGTACGTACGTACAGACGTCACAACGAAAATAGTCAAAATGGATTCAGGGAAGGTCAAAACGGATATTTCCGTCAAAATCTGGAAATCGAAAAAAATCGGTATCACAATACTTCCTTGGTTTACAAGGAAGTAAAAATATATACAACCTGATGCATAGTCAACTTATATAACAATATAACAAAATACTTTTGATTCGTAAATCTAAACCGTATTATAAGTAAATAGAGGAGGTATTTGATCAAACAAAAACAATTTAAAACTGAAAAAGATAAAATATAAATTTTGTTTTATTTATTTTTAAAACTTTGTTTTATTTACGTAGGACCCGCGGAAACATCAATACGACTCCTGGCCGTGGTACTACTATTAGACTGGGCCCGTATATACAAATAAACGATTACAAAATTTACTTATTTTATTTATTATGCAAATATGTTTTTTACTGAGACTTATAATGTACTCGTATCACAAATAAATATACTTTATATATTATAAATAATAATATGGTACCTACATTTAATTTGATTATTACATGAGAATAGATTCCAGCGCAGTGAGAAATGTGAAAGTACTCGGACGCAATTATTCTTTTTGTGTTAATTAATTTTAAATTAATAATTGAAAATGTTTCTTTTAACTGTGACTACATTATTCATAATTTTAGTGGTTGCTTTGTATTTCTATTTTAAATGGTCATATACTTATTGGAGTCGCAGAGGTGTAACTACACCTCCTTGTAGTTTTCCTTTAGGTAATTTAAATGATGTTGCTTTCGGCCGAGTATCAGTTCAAGAAATGTTCAAAAAATTGTATACCGATTTAAAACCGAAAGGAGTAAAATACTCGGGATTTTATTTCATGAATACACCACTGCTGGTCGCGCTCGATTTAGAATTAATCAAATCAATTATGGTTAAAGATTTTGCACATTTTACTGACCATGGTATATTCGATAAGAAAGATTACGATCCTTTCAGTGGGCATCTATTTTCTTTGAAAGGTGCGGAGTGGAAAACAATGAGAGAAAAATTAACACCTCTATTTACCAGTGGAAAACTAAAGTTGATGTTTTCAACAATTGAAAATTGTTCTTTTGAATTAATTAGCCTAATGGATCAAGCTGCAAAAAATTCTGAAAAGGTAAATATTCAGGATATAGCAGGAAGGTACACCTCAGATGTAATTGCATCCGTTGCGTTTGGAATTGAATGCAACAGTTTAAAAAATCCTTCTTCGGAATTTCGAAAATACGGAGAACGTGCAGTTGGCAATTCAGATACGACAGGTGCACTAAATTTAGTTAGCCAGTTACTTTTACCCGATTTAACATTATTTCTCAAAGTCCCTGGTTTTCCGTACGACGTTACAAATTTTTTTCTTGAAATTGTGAAAAGTACAATAAAATTCAGAGAAGAGAATCATGTGGTTCGAAAAGATTTTATGCAACTGATGATACAATTAAGGAATAATATTGATATTTCTGATAAAATGAACGATACTTTTAATTTGGAAGAAAATAGTGAGAATTATAATATAAATAAATTAAACGACAAAGTCGATTTCTCGTTATCAATTGAAGACATTGCTGCCCAAACACTGTTGTTTTTTGTAGCTGGCTATGATACTTCATCTATTACCATTGCATTTTGCATGTACGAATTAGCAAATCAACAGGACATCCAAGAAAAAGTAAGAGATGAAATTAAAACTGTTTTTAATGATGAACTTGGAGGAAAGCTGTCTTATAACGCACTTATGAAACTTACCTACATGGAAAAATGTATAAAAGGTAATTTTATTGGTAAATTAAAGTAATTTCATTTGGTAAATATTTGTCTAATTTCAGAAACGCTTAGAAAATATCCGATAATATCAAGTCTATTTCGGCGATGTACTAAAACGTATGAAGTACAAGATTCTGATTTAATAATTGAAAAAGGCATGATTGTGATGATTCCTGCACATGAACTTCATTACGATTCGGAGTTTTATACGGATCCACAAAAATTTGATCCCGAACGATTTTCTAGTGAAAATATAAAGAAAAGAAATACTTTTAGTTGGTTACCATTTGGGGAAGGTCCTCGCGTATGCATAGGTAAATTTTTATATTATTGTCAAATAAATTTCATTAAATAATGATCATTTATAGGTAGACGACTTGGCATGGTTCAAGTAAAGGTTGCCTTAGTGAAGTTACTGAATAATTTTCGATACAGCTTAGATTCGAAAACAGGATATCCAGTAAAAAGAGTTCCAAGATCATTCACAATAAAAGCCGAAGGAGGGCTTTGGTTAAATGTAGAAAAACTTGTAAACTAATGTAAAGGAATAATGGAATGCAGTTACAAGCTTCCAAGAACACTTTTTGTATACTTGTAAAAGAAATCCATTAAATTATTAAAATTATTAAGATTATTACTATAAATGCGAGAACTTTTATGATAACATGATAATCTACGTGATTATCTAGTTCATTAGTACTATAGCTGAATGAAACAATTTTGGTTCGTGGTAATTACTTTGCTGATACTAATCCATACTAATCCCTCTCCTCTGTATCGACTTTTCTGTATTGTCACAATGTCCATTCTGTATCTTTTTAATTCTGAATCCAACTTATATACTTTCATTCTTTCAGTAACTCCTTACATTCTATTAGAGTGATGTTGATCGAAGCGCTGAACGAAATGCAGATCGGAGAAACCGTACCAAGGTTCTCCGAAGTGAAACCAAAGGGGGGGGCTGATGATTGCTTCCTGCTCAGACCAGGCCACTAAGGACTGGCTGATGCGGGTGGTGACCAAAAGCGAACCCTGGGAGGGGACCTAACTTGGTGTCTTAGACGCCAAAGACATCCCAAATCCCATTAGGGCAATGGTATCGATACCGGGTCAGATAAAGGAACCGGTGACTATTCTTAAAAAGTTGATGCTCCAGAACCCAAGACTCAATACAGAGAACTGGAGGGTCGTGGATAAGAAGTCCGATAAGAAAGGCCAGCAAATTATTGCACTGGTCGACGTAAAATCCTGCACTGAAATCTAGGAACTACAATACAAACCCTTCTTTAACATGTCCAGGGTTTTATTTAAAGAACTTGGAAAAAAAAGAAGGGGGAGAAAAATGTGGTAACGGGCGCGGAAGTGGGGAAACTTAGTTTACCTGCTACGTCCCTACCTCATTTGCCAAACCCTCCTGCACCCTCAACTAGTGTAAATGGGGGGGGGGGAGGTGCGACGAAGGTAAGCAGTGAGAGGGGGGAGGAAATGGAGTGCGACTCGGCTCAAACCAAGTTGCAAAGTGCCATTCCACTCCCACCTCCAGCTGATAAAGGTGAAGGAGGTACGCAGGGAGAGCGTCCCATATAAACTGGGATCACCTTTCGGTGTGTACAAGTAATGTTCATCACTACAGGGCGGGGTCGGCTGCCCTGCAGGGACATATAATTAAACAAAATATTGATGTAGCCCTGATACAAGAATCCTGGTTATACGGGGGACAAGTTAGAGGACTCAATATGACAGGAGAATGGGAACTAAGATGCCTAGGAGATAATCAGCCAAGAGTCTGCATTATCGCGAAAAAGAGGTTAAATCTTCTGCCGCCATGGGGACTATGTACTAAAGACCTACTGGCGACAAAACTCAAACTTGCAATGGAAGGAGGTCTGAGGGATCTGGTCGTAGCATCAGCATACCTTCCATTTGATCAACCACAACCACCTCCAACAAAGAAGGTTGAAAAATTGGTTGCGGACTGTGAAAGCAGGGGCTCCTAGTTGATTATCAGTTGTGACTCCAATGCACATCACATCGTATGGGGGAGCACGGACACAAACAGCAGAGGTGAGTTCCTTTTGAAATTTATTTTTAGCAATAAGTTACAAATAATAAATAGGGGAAATGAACCTACCTTTGTCATAGCGACAAGGAAGGAAGTACTTGACCTGACATTAGCGACACATATCGCATGTCAATGGATAAGGAAGTGGCATGTCTCCACGGAGGAGTCACTCTCAGATCATACATATATATACGATTTAATATCGAAACACTACCTGTGGAGGAGGCGATGTACAGAAACCCAAAAACCTGTGATTGGTCACTCTTTAGGGAGAGTCTGAAGCAGGGGTTGGGAAATGGTCCGTCAAATCCATCCAACACAGTGGAGCTGAAAATGATGAACGACAAGGTCACGTCGGCCATTATGACAGCATATGAACTAAGCTGTTCACTAAGGGAGAAGAGAGCAAACCGCGAGGCCACTTGGTGGAATCGAGAGCTCGAAACTCTCAAGACAGACACACGTAGATCATTCAACAGGGAAAAAAAGAACTGGGGACTGGGAAGCATATAAAAGCACCCGTCTTAAATATACGTACTATATACTGCGAGGAGGTCGAAAGAACTCAGGAATGCGCCAGACTCCAAAGAGTATTCCAGAAAACAAACCACGGAAAGGTGGGAACGTTAATAGATTCACAGGGGGGGGGGGTAAATTCGCCACTGCACAAATACCAGTATGCATTACCAATCAGGCAAATCGTGTAAGTTAAGTATACATGAATTTCACAGGATTAAGAAGGCTCTCGAAGACCAAGGAATTGCTCTGGAAACCTTCCTAGACATAGAGGGGGCGTTTGACAATACCTCTTTTGACTCTATAGAGGAAGCCGTCAGGAAAAGGGGAATACACCCAACCATAGCAGGTTGGATTAGTGCCACCCCAAGGGGCAGAGAGATTAGTGCCAGTCTGGGACAGGCGACCGCGGAGGTCTCTGCCGCACGGGGGTGTCCGCAGGGTTGGGTTCTATCACCCCTACTGTGGTGCCTGGTGGTGGATAGCCTTTTGTGGGATCTGGAACAGATAGGAGTTCACGCCCAAGGATTCGCTGACGACATCACTATCTTAGTCATTGGTAAATACGGGAAAACTGTATCATCCTTGATGCAAAGAGCGCTGAAAGCTGTCGAGAGGTGGTGTACTCGAGAGGGATTATCGGTAAACCCGGAAATAATCTCAGTTGTTGCATTCACGCGACGCAGGAAACTGATGCAAGACGTGAAAACGCTAAAAATGTGGGGGAAAGAACTACATGTGGTAAAAGAGGTCAAGTATTGACCTTTACCTCTCATACACGGCCTGTAACAATCAAGGCGACACGGGCCCTGTAGATGTATGATTGGCAAGGTTTGGGGATTAAAACCAAAGATTGTACCGTGGCTATACCCCAGAGTAGTGGTACCCATGGCGACGTACTCGGCCCTGATCTGGTGGCACGTAACCAAGAAACGGGAGAGCATAACAAGGCTAGGCAAGCTGCAGAGAATAGCATGCCTAGGAATCACGGGGGCAATAAGATTAACGCCCACCGCAGCCATGGAGGTCCTACTGGGGCTGCACCCACTACACATAGTGCTGGAGGCAGAGGCCCTACTAGCGGCTTACAGGCTATCAATCAACGGCTATGGTAAGGATACCCCAATAAAGGGGCACCATACCATGATCTTTAACTCAATCAGTAATAACCTGCTTAGCATGGAATCGGATATAACTAGCACAGTAAGAGACTTCCGAAAACCATTCAGGGTAATAATACCTGAGAGGGACAAGGAAAAAAACATACAAGAGCTGGGCAACCGATATGATACCATCTGGTACACAGATGGATCTAAAACAAAGATAAGCACTGGAGCAGATATATGTGGGAGAAGAACGGGGGATGCCTTTGGCATTAACTTGGGCTGCCACGCTACTGTGGTCCAGGCAGAAGTAACTGCAATCTCGGCCTGTGCATCTGAAGTGGTGCGGAGGAACTACAATGGTAGACGAATCTGCATCATGACAGACAGCCAAGCAGCTCTAAAGGCCTTGGAAGGAGTAGAAATACACTTCATGGTCGTTAAGCAATGCCTTGATGCACTGGTGTAACTGGCAGTCTGCAACAGCGTTTCACTCATGTGGATTCCGGGGCGTCAGGCCATCAAGGGAAATGAAGAGGCAGATCGCCTGGCTAGATTGGCTGCCAACACAATCATGATAGGTCCTGAGCCCACCTGCAGGATTGCATACATAATCCCGAGAGAGGGAATCAGGGATATGCTATGGAAACAACACCTTGCTCACTGGGAGGGTCTTCCTGGACTGAAGCAATCGCGGATGTTCATTGGGGGCCCCTCCAGGGAATCCAAGAAAAAAAAAATTATCCAACTGAGTAGAAAACAGTTGAGGAGGATAGTAGGACTTTTCACAGGACACTGCTGCCTTAAGAGACACCTCAAAATTATGGGGTTAACTTAAGATCCTACTTGTAGGATGTGTGGTGAAGAGGATGAAACCCCTCACCACATCTTATGTGAATTCCCAGCTTTAGCTGGAAGCAGGCTACGCCACCTTAGTTTTCCATATCCGAAAGCAGAGGGGATAGCTAAAGCACCCTACAACTGAGACGCAGTTGCTGGAGTAAAACGTGCAACGATGGGCACAATAAGCTTAAGCTTCAGTGCAGTGGGTGTCAGAACCACAACCCATTTTAATAATTAAATAATTAATTACATTCCAAGTTTCATAAGGTGTTTAACATCCAGTATAGTGCCTATACCAAAGATTGCAAACACAAATATATGTGAAGAATATCGACCAATAAATATAGTTCCCATACATGAGAAAATTTTAGAATATGAAGTGCATGATCAATTAAAATATTTTTGTGAAACAAACGATATATTGGTTCAAGAGCAGTCTGGGTTTCGGAGGTTTCACTCATGTGAATCCGTAATAATGGATTGTTGTGAGGAATGGACCAGAAGTGTAGAAAAAAATGAAGTTGTTTTGGCAGTGTTTTTAGATTTTAAACGTGCGTTCGAAACGATAGATAGAAGATTACTTATAGAAAAACTTAAAAAAATTGGTGTAAGTGGCACAGTATTAAAGTGGTTTAAATGTTATTTAAGTAAACGAAAACAGAAAGTGAAGTTTAAAAACAGTTTTTCAGAAGAACTTTTTACTGAATATGGGGTGCCACAGGGAACAATTCTGGGTCCTTTACTTTTTATTTTGTATATAAATAATATTGTGACATGCCTTAGAAAGTGTAAAGTGAAAATGTTTGCTGATGACACTATGATTTACATATGTGGTACGGATATCAAACTAATGTACGAAATACTAAATATTGAATTACAATGTGTATTTGAATGGTTATGTAATAACAAATTAAGTGTGAATTGTAAAAAATCTAAGTACATTATTTTGGGAAAACAGAATGTTTTGAAGGGTATAAAAACTGAGGGGTTGCAGATTTTTATTCATAAAATTGTTTTGGATAGAGTAATCGAAATTAAGTATTTAGGAGTAATTATAGATGAGAACTTGAATTTTAAAAAACATTTTGATTATATAATGAAAAAAATGTCGCGCAAGGTATTTTTTCTGAGACGTATTTCGGACAGTATGTGTGCATCCACAAAGGTGCTATTGTATAAATCTCTGATAAGTCCACATCTTGAGTTTTGTTCAACTTTGTTTTTAATTATGAGTAAAACTGAAACACAACAGTTTCAGAAAATACAAAATAAGGCCATGAGAATTGTGATTCAATGTAATAGAATGACGCCAATTAGAGATATGTTGAATGTGTTAAATTTAATGAGTGTGTCACAGCAAATAAGATATAGAGTTTTGGATTTTGTATATAGAATTAAAAATGGTATGGCTCCAAAATACTTATTAAAAAAGTTAAGATGTGTGAATGAGGTGCACTCGTATAATACGAGACAGAGAGACAATTTCTATGTAAATGTTACATCATCATCTAGAACATATAGTTCCTTCTTTAGCATGGGTTTACTGTTGTACAATGCTTTGCCTGTTGTTTTAAGGGAATGTAATAATTATATGATTTTTAAGAAGGAATTGACTGTATATATTAAAGAAACTGTAAATAACTTGTAGTGCATTTTTGGGAATGATTTGTTTTAGTTGAATTTGAGTGTTGATTTAATTTGTTATATGAACATGTAATATAGCATTAGCTAATAAACCATTATTATTATTATTATTATTATTATTATTATATATTTCTTTTTTTAAATCCTTTATATTAGTTTCACCTTTCTGCTTGAATACGGGTACGGCGAAACTTAGAAAGTCAAATTTGACCCAGTTCGCGCTATCCAATCGCGGTGAAATTTTTCACATGAATTTGTCCTAAATGACAATACACTTTGCCGAAAAATTTTTTTCCGAATTTTCACATTTTCCGAAAAAAAGCGAAAAAATTAAATTTTTATGGTTCCTTTATTTTAATGTTTCTACTTTTATGGTTCCGATTAGTACACACCTTTATAGTATTTTGTCTTATAATCCTTATACATTGTCGATAATTGCAATCATAGTCATGGGGAAAAAGGACGAAACTGCAAAGGTCACCAGCGTCTGGTGTCGTTTACGGAAACTTCCGTTGTATAGCTACCGATAGCTACGATAATAAATAACTGCTGGGATATAGTGAAAAACTTGTTTTTACGGAATCATTTTTTTTCCTTTAAGACTTCTGTTTCTAAAAACAAAATTCTACTGATAAGTATTTAGTATATTTAATGACGTCGGCAATTCTAATGGTATTAATTTAGTGGTTTAATTTGCACAATCCGATCATCCACTTATTGTTGGATTAATTTTTTACTATATATAAGTTAAATTTTTATTATAAAAAGTAACATTTTAACATCTTTAGAAACACCAATGAAGTGCATCATGGGAATACCTGCTTTTTTTCGGTTGGCTTATCTAAAAATATCTACAAGTTATTGTAAACTGTGTGGAAGAAAAAGAAGCGATCTCAATGGCGTAAAAACGCGAATTGACACTTTTCAACCAAATCCAATTGACGTTGAGTTTGACAATTTATATTTTGACATGAATGATCTAATTAACCCTTACACTTATCCCGAAGACAAACAGACTCCATGAAATGAAGAAGAAAGGCCGCGTAAACTATTGTACATGGCCTTCAATGGAGTTGCACCACAAGCAAAATTGTATCAGCAGAGGTCACATCGGTTTCATGCAATTAAAGAAGCGATCGAACAAAATAGCACACAACAGGAAGATGCAACCATACCTTCAAAGAAATCAGAAAATCGCCTTGATTGTATAGTGCATAGCGTTTGTTAGCTATATATTAAAAATACAATTGTTTGTTTATTTAATATTTATTGGATGCTGCCTTTTGTAGTAAGGTGATGGTGGACGGTATTGCATCTTGTGGAAGATTGCAGATTTTCAGTTATTAATTTCAACTAGCTTTTTCCGTTATGCAGTGTTTTATACTATTATGATCTTTAAAGAGTGATTTTCATCCGGATAATGGGTCGCTACACCACCCCTTTTCTAATGAAAAAGGTGGACGATACAAAAAAAAATTACATATTAAAATTTACGATAAAAGTTTCATGCTGTGGGACTGTTCCCATATTTTGATATCTGGCTGGAAATCTAACAGTAGTACGTGCTCTTCTGGTTGTTATTTGTTTTCGGTGTGCGTCTTAGCGGTTGATTTGTATTTGATTCTACCAAGGTTTCAAACAGTCAATTGAAGTATTCTAGATTTTGTTTTTTATCATGAAATCAAATTATTTCTTCGTTCTTCTTACCACTTTGAATGGGCCGTCATATGGAGATTGCAAAGATTTTTATACGCGATCAACTCGTACGAATACGTACTTTGCGTTATCCCAATTTGTGGGAATGTATGATTGATATCCTTGTGATAACATGTCAAGGTTAATATCTCATGCCATTTTGTCGAACACTTTATCTAACGATTCTTCTTTTCTTTCTTGATCTATGTGCATTTCTAAAATTTCTTCTGGTTCTGTTTCGGGAATATCTAGACATTCTTCACTTCTTCTCATCAACATCTCTTCATATCTTAAATTGTCTTCACGGTTATAATATGTTTCCTCTATTTTGAGATTGATAGGAAGCCTTGACTCTTTGTTGTAAAGTAGAAAAAACGGCAAAAATTTAGTGGAATCATGTCGTACGCAACGATGAGTAAACAGAACACCATCAAGTATATCGGGCCGTCGGTTAACATTGCCTTCTTCATGTAAGGTTTTAAGCAACATATTTTTAATTGTTCGATTTTGTCTTTCTACTAGGCCATTTCTTTGTGGATGATAAGCGGAGGTCACACGTTGTTCGGTTCCCGTCAGTGTGTGTAAATGTTTCGATACTTGGTTAACGAATTTTTTTCTCTGAACATTTATTTGCATGGATATACAAGAATGTCTACAAATAAGTTCGAACAAAAACCGGGCAACGATTTCCGCAGTTTTATTTTCTACAGTCTTAGCTTTAGACCATTTGCTGATGTAATCAATCGCCACAATAATATGTTTTTTATTATTTACTTCCGGTAGGGTGGCTAAATCGATTCCAATTTGCGACATTACAGCTGTAGGCACAGGCACAGATTGCAGCTCAAGAATTACTTTTACCCTTGCTTTTACCGAAAATCGTCATCAAAACGGACAGTAGTAAATTCCACCGATGGTCAGGTTTTAAGCCTTTTTTTTGCTAAGCTGCCGAAGGTAAATATGTAAGATCCACCGATGGCCGAAAAAGTACACCCGGGCAAAACATGTAAGTTCTACTGATGGCAACTTAAGGTATTACTGGATTAAGACCCGAAAGTTTCTTATAATACTTATCGCAATACTGCAAGGATAATTCAAACTGACAAAAATTTTTTTTTTTTTTTTTAATTTAAAAAACATACTTTTTTTACAAATTCAAGGTCTGATTTCTTTATCAATTTTTTTTCAAATAAAAGTATACAGGTAACATAAATTTAAAATTAAATTTAAAAATGTTTTACTGAACTTTGCACTTTGTACAAATTGAAATCTGTTAATCTGTTTAGTAGAATATAATTGAAGTAAATGCTCCAACCGTTTATGTTTTTTTATAGTATCAGAGTTACTGATTTTCTTATGCGAAGGCTGTTAAGTTTGATTATACGTTTCTGTTTGTACTTCTTTCAATTTCTCTAGAAACGTATATAACGATGGGTGGGCAGTATAAAACTGTGAATTAAACATTGTGAAACGACTCACACGCGTTGGTGGTTCGGCACATACTAGCTGAATTTGCAGCCCAAAGCTCAGGAGGATATGCAGAATTTGCATCTATATATGTGCGAAATAAATAACCCGAATATTTTTGCAACCGTGGATCGTCCGGTATAATGGATATTAGGTCTTCGCTGTAGACTGCATCCACTTCATTTGGACTTAAATATTGCAAAAAAAACTGTATCACAACCAATTACCAATTCGCTGCTGGGGGTGAAAAAGGGGTTAAATCATTTTTTTCGAAAATGGGATTATGTCATTTTGGGAACCTATAAGTGCTCATCTTGGCGGTAAAATAATTTAAGTCTTATAAATTATTGATAGGAATTGATATCAATTATTGATAGGACTTAAATTGTTTTAGGAATAATTATAGATTACTTATAGGTTCCTAAAATGACATAATCCCATTTTCTAAAAAAATGACTTAACCTCTTTTTCACCCACAGCAGCGAATTTCCGAAGAAGGATCGTTATATTCTCCAGCCAATCTACAGGCAATGAGTATAATATTTTCCCAAACGTATTTTAAGCTAGCGTGTATTGCAAGTTCAAAATCTACAGTGGCAAATTTTGGTTGAAACTGCAAATCGTGTTTGTTACAAATTTCTACTAACTTTAGAAAACAGTGACGGCAAGTATCTTGTGTCTTGTTTTTCAAAAGACAAAACACCAAAGGTATATAATAACCGTTACTGTACCCATGTGATCCATGTAGAGTAAATAACTGAGTAAATAATTTGCTACAGTAATTGAAAGTACCATTTCAGAGAAGAGAATCATGTGGTTCGAAAAGATTTTATGCAACTGATGATACAATTAAGGAATAATATTGATATTTCTGATAAAATGAACGATACTTTTAATTTGGAAGAAAATAGTGAGAATTATAATATAAATAAATTAAACGACAAAGTCGATTTCTCGTTATCAATTGAAGACATTGCTGCCCAAACACTGTTGTTTTTTGTAGCTGGCTATGATACTTCATCTATTACCATTGCATTTTGCATGTACGAATTAGCAAATCAACAGGACATCCAAGAAAAAGTAAGAGATGAAATTAAAACTGTTTTTAATGATGAACTTGGAGGAAAGCTGTCTTATAACGCACTTATGAAACTTACCTACATGGAAAAATGTATAAAAGGTAATTTTATTGGTAAATTAAAGTAATTTCATTTGGTAAATATTTGTCTAATTTCAGAAACGCTTAGAAAATATCCGATAATATCAAGTCTATTTCGGCGATGTACTAAAACGTATGAAGTACAAGATTCTGATTTAATAATTGAAAAAGGCATGATTGTGATGATTCCTGCACATGAACTTCATTACGATTCGGAGTTTTATACGGATCCACAAAAATTTGATCCCGAACGATTTTCTAGTGAAAATATAAAGAAAAGAAATACTTTTAGTTGGTTACCATTTGGGGAAGGTCCTCGCGTATGCATAGGTAAATTTTTATATTATTGTCAAATAAATTTCATTAAATAATGATCATTTATAGGTAGACGACTTGGCATGGTTCAAGTAAAGGTTGCCTTAGTGAAGTTACTGAATAATTTTCGATACAGCTTAGATTCGAAAACAGGATATCCAGTAAAAAGAGTTCCAAGATCATTCACAATAAAAGCCGAAGGAGGGCTTTGGTTAAATGTAGAAAAACTTGTAAACTAATGTAAAGGAATAATGGAATGCAGTTACAAGCTTCCAAGAACACTTTTTGTATACTTGTAAAAGAAATCCATTAAATTATTAAAATTATTAAGATTATTACTATAAATGCGAGAACTTTTATGATAACATGATAATCTACGTGATTATCTAGTTCATTAGTACTATAGCTGAATGAAACAATTTTGGTTCGTGGTAATTACTTTGCTGATACTAATCCATACTAATCCCTCTCCTCTGTATCGACTTTTCTGTATTGTCACAATGTCCATTCTGTATCTTTTTAATTCTGAATCCAACTTATATACTTTCATTCTTTCAGTAACTCCTTACATTCTATTAGAGTGATGTTGATCGAAGCGCTGAACGAAATGCAGATCGGAGAAACCGTACCAAGGTTCTCCGAAGTGAAACCAAAGGGGGGGGCTGATGATTGCTTCCTGCTCAGACCAGGCCACTAAGGACTGGCTGATGCGGGTGGTGACCAAAAGCGAACCCTGGGAGGGGACCTAACTTGGTGTCTTAGACGCCAAAGACATCCCAAATCCCATTAGGGCAATGGTATCGATACCGGGTCAGATAAAGGAACCGGTGACTATTCTTAAAAAGTTGATGCTCCAGAACCCAAGACTCAATACAGAGAACTGGAGGGTCGTGGATAAGAAGTCCGATAAGAAAGGCCAGCAAATTATTGCACTGGTCGACGTAAAATCCTGCACTGAAATCTAGGAACTACAATACAAACCCTTCTTTAACATGTCCAGGGTTTTATTTAAAGAACTTGGAAAAAAAAGGAGGGGGAGAAAAATGTGGTAACGGGCGCGGAAGTGGGGAAACTTAGTTTACCTGCTACGTCCCTACCTCATTTGCCAAACCCTCCTGCACCCTCAACTAGTGTAAATGGGGGGGGGGGAGGTGCGACGAAGGTAAGCAGTGAGAGGGGGGAGGAAATGGAGTGCGACTCGGCTCAAACCAAGTTGCAAAGTGCCATTCCACTCCCACCTCCAGCTGATAAAGGTGAAGGAGGTACGCAGGGAGAGCGTCCCATATAAACTGGGATCACCTTTCGGTGTGTACAAGTAATGTTCATCACTACAGGGCGGGGTCGGCTGCCCTGCAGGGACATATAATTAAACAAAATATTGATGTAGCCCTGATACAAGAATCCTGGTTATACGGGGGACAAGTTAGAGGACTCAATATGACAGGAGAATGGGAACTAAGATGCCTAGGAGATAATCAGCCAAGAGTCTGCATTATCGCGAAAAAGAGGTTAAATCTTCTGCCGCCATGGGGACTATGTACTAAAGACCTACTGGCGACAAAACTCAAACTTGCAATGGAAGGAGGTCTGAGGGATCTGGTCGTAGCATCAGCATACCTTCCATTTGATCAACCACAACCACCTCCAACAAAGAAGGTTGAAAAATTGGTTGCGGACTGTGAAAGCAGGGGCTCCTAGTTGATTATCAGTTGTGACTCCAATGCACATCACATCGTATGGGGGAGCACGGACACAAACAGCAGAGGTGAGTTCCTTTTGAAATTTATTTTTAGCAATAAGTTACAAATAATAAATAGGGGAAATGAACCTACCTTTGTCATAGCGACAAGGAAGGAAGTACTTGACCTGACATTAGCGACACATATCGCATGTCAATGGATAAGGAAGTGGCATGTCTCCACGGAGGAGTCACTCTCAGATCATACATATATATACGATTTAATATCGAAACACTACCTGTGGAGGAGGCGATGTACAGAAACCCAAAAACCTGTGATTGGTCACTCTTTAGGGAGAGTCTGAAGCAGGGGTTGGGAAATGGTCCGTCAAATCCATCCAACACAGTGGAGCTGAAAATGATGAACGACAAGGTCACGTCGGCCATTATGACAGCATATGAACTAAGCTGTTCACTAAGGGAGAAGAGAGCAAACCGCGAGGCCACTTGGTGGAATCGAGAGCTCGAAACTCTCAAGACAGACACACGTAGATCATTCAACAGGGAAAAAAAGAACTGGGGACTGGGAAGCATATAAAAGCACCCGTCTTAAATATACGTACTATATACTGCGAGGAGGTCGAAAGAACTCAGGAATGCGCCAGACTCCAAAGAGTATTCCAGAAAACAAACCACGGAAAGGTGGGAACGTTAATAGATTCACAGGGGGGGGGGTAAATTCGCCACTGCACAAATACCAGTATGCATTACCAATCAGGCAAATCGTGTAAGTTAAGTATACATGAATTTCACAGGATTAAGAAGGCTCTCGAAGACCAAGGAATTGCTCTGGAAACCTTCCTAGACATAGAGGGGGCGTTTGACAATACCTCTTTTGACTCTATAGAGGAAGCCGTCAGGAAAAGGGGAATACACCCAACCATAGCAGGTTGGATTAGTGCCACCCCAAGGGGCAGAGAGATTAGTGCCAGTCTGGGACAGGCGACCGCGGAGGTCTCTGCCGCACGGGGGTGTCCGCAGGGTTGGGTTCTATCACCCCTACTGTGGTGCCTGGTGGTGGATAGCCTTTTGTGGGATCTGGAACAGATAGGAGTTCACGCCCAAGGATTCGCTGACGACATCACTATCTTAGTCATTGGTAAATACGGGAAAACTGTATCATCCTTGATGCAAAGAGCGCTGAAAGCTGTCGAGAGGTGGTGTACTCGAGAGGGATTATCGGTAAACCCGGAAATAATCTCAGTTGTTGCATTCACGCGACGCAGGAAACTGATGCAAGACGTGAAAACGCTAAAAATGTGGGGGAAAGAACTACATGTGGTAAAAGAGGTCAAGTATTGACCTTTACCTCTCATACACGGCCTGTAACAATCAAGGCGACACGGGCCCTGTAGATGTATGATTGGCAAGGTTTGGGGATTAAAACCAAAGATTGTACCGTGGCTATACCCCAGAGTAGTGGTACCCATGGCGACGTACTCGGCCCTGATCTGGTGGCACGTAACCAAGAAACGGGAGAGCATAACAAGGCTTGGCAAGCTGCAGAGAATAGCATGCCTAGGAATCACGGGGGCAATAAGATTAACGCCCACCGCAGCCATGGAGGTCCTACTGGGGCTGCACCCACTACACATAGTGCTGGAGGCAGAGGCCCTACTAGCGGCTTACAGGCTATCAATCAACGGCTATGGTAAGGATACCCCAATAAAGGGGCACCATACCATGATCTTTAACTCAATCAGTAATAACCTGCTTAGCATGGAATCGGATATAACTAGCACAGTAAGAGACTTCCGAAAACCATTCAGGGTAATAATACCTGAGAGGGACAAGGAAAAAAACATACAAGAGCTGGGCAACCGATATGATACCATCTGGTACACAGATGGATCTAAAACAAAGATAAGCACTGGAGCAGATATATGTGGGAGAAGAACGGGGGATGCCTTTGGCATTAACTTGGGCTGCCACGCTACTGTGGTCCAGGCAGAAGTAACTGCAATCTCGGCCTGTGCATCTGAAGTGGTGCGGAGGAACTACAATGGTAGACGAATCTGCATCATGACAGACAGCCAAGCAGCTCTAAAGGCCTTGGAAGGAGTAGAAATACACTTCATGGTCGTTAAGCAATGCCTTGATGCACTGGTGTAACTGGCAGTCTGCAACAGCGTTTCACTCATGTGGATTCCGGGGCGTCAGGCCATCAAGGGAAATGAAGAGGCAGATCGCCTGGCTAGATTGGCTGCCAACACAATCATGATAGGTCCTGAGCCCACCTGCAGGATTGCATACATAATCCCGAGAGAGGGAATCAGGGATATGCTATGGAAACAACACCTTGCTCACTGGGAGGGTCTTCCTGGACTGAAGCAATCGCGGATGTTCATTGGGGGCCCCTCCAGGGAATCCAAGAAAAAAAAAATTATCCAACTGAGTAGAAAACAGTTGAGGAGGATAGTAGGACTTTTCACAGGACACTGCTGCCTTAAGAGACACCTCAAAATTATGGGGTTAACTTAAGATCCTACTTGTAGGATGTGTGGTGAAGAGGATGAAACCCCTCACCACATCTTATGTGAATTCCCAGCTTTAGCTGGAAGCAGGCTACGCCACCTTAGTTTTCCATATCCGAAAGCAGAGGGGATAGCTAAAGCACCCTACAACTGAGACGCAGTTGCTGGAGTAAAACGTGCAACGATGGGCACAATAAGCTTAAGCTTCAGTGCAGTGGGTGTCAGAACCACAACCCATTTTAATAATTAAATAATTAATTACATTCCAAGTTTCATAAGGTGTTTAACATCCAGTATAGTGCCTATACCAAAGATTGCAAACACAAATATATGTGAAGAATATCGACCAATAAATATAGTTCCCATACATGAGAAAATTTTAGAATATGAAGTGCATGATCAATTAAAATATTTTTGTGAAACAAACGATATATTGGTTCAAGAGCAGTCTGGGTTTCGGAGGTTTCACTCATGTGAATCCGTAATAATGGATTGTTGTGAGGAATGGACCAGAAGTGTAGAAAAAAATGAAGTTGTTTTGGCAGTGTTTTTAGATTTTAAACGTGCGTTCGAAACGATAGATAGAAGATTACTTATAGAAAAACTTAAAAAAATTGGTGTAAGTGGCACAGTATTAAAGTGGTTTAAATGTTATTTAAGTAAACGAAAACAGAAAGTGAAGTTTAAAAACAGTTTTTCAGAAGAACTTTTTACTGAATATGGGGTGCCACAGGGAACAATTCTGGGTCCTTTACTTTTTATTTTGTATATAAATAATATTGTGACATGCCTTAGAAAGTGTAAAGTGAAAATGTTTGCTGATGACACTATGATTTACATATGTGGTACGGATATCAAACTAATGTACGAAATACTAAATATTGAATTACAATGTGTATTTGAATGGTTATGTAATAACAAATTAAGTGTGAATTGTAAAAAATCTAAGTACATTATTTTGGGAAAACAGAATGTTTTGAAGGGTATAAAAACTGAGGGGTTGCAGATTTTTATTCATAAAATTGTTTTGGATAGAGTAATCGAAATTAAGTATTTAGGAGTAATTATAGATGAGAACTTGAATTTTAAAAAACATTTTGATTATATAATGAAAAAAATGTCGCGCAAGGTATTTTTTCTGAGACGTATTTCGGACAGTATGTGTGCATCCACAAAGGTGCTATTGTATAAATCTCTGATAAGTCCACATCTTGAGTTTTGTTCAACTTTGTTTTTAATTATGAGTAAAACTGAAACACAACAGTTTCAGAAAATACAAAATAAGGCCATGAGAATTGTGATTCAATGTAATAGAATGACGCCAATTAGAGATATGTTGAATGTGTTAAATTTAATGAGTGTGTCACAGCAAATAAGATATAGAGTTTTGGATTTTGTATATAGAATTAAAAATGGTATGGCTCCAAAATACTTATTAAAAAAGTTAAGATGTGTGAATGAGGTGCACTCGTATAATACGAGACAGAGAGACAATTTCTATGTAAATGTTACATCATCATCTAGAACATATAGTTCCTTCTTTAGCATGGGTTTACTGTTGTACAATGCTTTGCCTGTTGTTTTAAGGGAATGTAATAATTATATGATTTTTAAGAAGGAATTGACTGTATATATTAAAGAAACTGTAAATAACTTGTAGTGCATTTTTGGGAATGATTTGTTTTAGTTGAATTTGAGTGTTGATTTAATTTGTTATATGAACATGTAATATAGCATTAGCTAATAAACCATTATTATTATTATTATTATTATTATTATTATATATTTCTTTTTTTAAATCCTTTATATTAGTTTCACCTTTCTGCTTGAATACGGGTACGGCGAAACTTAGAAAGTCAAATTTGACCCAGTTCGCGCTATCCAATCGCGGTGAAATTTTTCACATGAATTTGTCCTAAATGACAATACACTTTGCCGAAAAATTTTTTTCCGAATTTTCACATTTTCCGAAAAAAAGCGAAAAAATTAAATTTTTATGGTTCCTTTATTTTAATGTTTCTACTTTTATGGTTCCGATTAGTACACACCTTTATAGTATTTTGTCTTATAATCCTTATACATTGTCGATAATTGCAATCATAGTCATGGGGAAAAAGGACGAAACTGCAAAGGTCACCAGCGTCTGGTGTCGTTTACGGAAACTTCCGTTGTATAGCTACCGATAGCTACGATAATAAATAACTGCTGGGATATAGTGAAAAACTTGTTTTTACGGAATCATTTTTTTTCCTTTAAGACTTCTGTTTCTAAAAACAAAATTCTACTGATAAGTATTTAGTATATTTAATGACGTCGGCAATTCTAATGGTATTAATTTAGTGGTTTAATTTGCACAATCCGATCATCCACTTATTGTTGGATTAATTTTTTACTATATATAAGTTAAATTTTTATTATAAAAAGTAACATTTTAACATCTTTAGAAACACCAATGAAGTGCATCATGGGAATACCTGCTTTTTTTCGGTTGGCTTATCTAAAAATATCTACAAGTTATTGTAAACTGTGTGGAAGAAAAAGAAGCGATCTCAATGGCGTAAAAACGCGAATTGACACTTTTCAACCAAATCCAATTGACGTTGAGTTTGACAATTTATATTTTGACATGAATGATCTAATTAACCCTTACACTTATCCCGAAGACAAACAGACTCCATGAAATGAAGAAGAAAGGCCGCGTAAACTATTGTACATGGCCTTCAATGGAGTTGCACCACAAGCAAAATTGTATCAGCAGAGGTCACATCGGTTTCATGCAATTAAAGAAGCGATCGAACAAAATAGCACACAACAGGAAGATGCAACCATACCTTCAAAGAAATCAGAAAATCGCCTTGATTGTATAGTGCATAGCGTTTGTTAGCTATATATTAAAAATACAATTGTTTGTTTATTTAATATTTATTGGATGCTGCCTTTTGTAGTAAGGTGATGGTGGACGGTATTGCATCTTGTGGAAGATTGCAGATTTTCAGTTATTAATTTCAACTAGCTTTTTCCGTTATGCAGTGTTTTATACTATTATGATCTTTAAAGAGTGATTTTCATCCGGATAATGGGTCGCTACACCACCCCTTTTCTAATGAAAAAGGTGGACGATACAAAAAAAAATTACATATTAAAATTTACGATAAAAGTTTCATGCTGTGGGACTGTTCCCATATTTTGATATCTGGCTGGAAATCTAACAGTAGTACGTGCTCTTCTGGTTGTTATTTGTTTTCGGTGTGCGTCTTAGCGGTTGATTTGTATTTGATTCTACCAAGGTTTCAAACAGTCAATTGAAGTATTCTAGATTTTGTTTTTTATCATGAAATCAAATTATTTCTTCGTTCTTCTTACCACTTTGAATGGGCCGTCATATGGAGATTGCAAAGATTTTTATACGCGATCAACTCGTACGAATACGTACTTTGCGTTATCCCAATTTGTGGGAATGTATGATTGATATCCTTGTGATAACATGTCAAGGTTAATATCTCATGCCATTTTGTCGAACACTTTATCTAACGATTCTTCTTTTCTTTCTTGATCTATGTGCATTTCTAAAATTTCTTCTGGTTCTGTTTCGGGAATATCTAGACATTCTTCACTTCTTCTCATCAACATCTCTTCATATCTTAAATTGTCTTCACGGTTATAATATGTTTCCTCTATTTTGAGATTGATAGGAAGCCTTGACTCTTTGTTGTAAAGTAGAAAAAACGGCAAAAATTTAGTGGAATCATGTCGTACGCAACGATGAGTAAACAGAACACCATCAAGTATATCGGGCCGTCGGTTAACATTGCCTTCTTCATGTAAGGTTTTAAGCAACATATTTTTAATTGTTCGATTTTGTCTTTCTACTAGGCCATTTCTTTGTGGATGATAAGCGGAGGTCACACGTTGTTCGGTTCCCGTCAGTGTGTGTAAATGTTTCGATACTTGGTTAACGAATTTTTTTCTCTGAACATTTATTTGCATGGATATACAAGAATGTCTACAAATAAGTTCGAACAAAAACCGGGCAACGATTTCCGCAGTTTTATTTTCTACAGTCTTAGCTTTAGACCATTTGCTGATGTAATCAATCGCCACAATAATATGTTTTTTATTATTTACTTCCGGTAGGGTGGCTAAATCGATTCCAATTTGCGACATTACAGCTGTAGGCACAGGCACAGATTGCAGCTCAAGAATTACTTTTACCCTTGCTTTTACCGAAAATCGTCATCAAAACGGACAGTAGTAAATTCCACCGATGGTCAGGTTTTAAGCCTTTTTTTTGCTAAGCTGCCGAAGGTAAATATGTAAGATCCACCGATGGCCGAAAAAGTACACCCGGGCAAAACATGTAAGTTCTACTGATGGCAACTTAAGGTATTACTGGATTAAGACCCGAAAGTTTCTTATAATACTTATCGCAATACTGCAAGGATAATTCAAACTGACAAAAATTTTTTTTTTTTTTTTAAATTTAAAAAACATACTTTTTTTTACAAATTCAAGGTCTGATTTCTTTATCAATTTTTTTTCAAATAAAAGTATACAGGTAACATAAATTTAAAATTAAATTTAAAAATGTTTTACTGAACTTTGCACTTTGTACAAATTGAAATCTGTTAATCTGTTTAGTAGAATATAATTGAAGTAAATGCTCCAACCGTTTATGTTTTTTTATAGTATCAGAGTTACTGATTTTCTTATGCGAAGGCTGTTAAGTTTGATTATACGTTTCTGTTTGTACTTCTTTCAATTTCTCTAGAAACGTATATAACGATGGGTGGGCAGTATAAAACTGTGAATTAAACATTGTGAAACGACTCACACGCGTTGGTGGTTCGGCACATACTAGCTGAATTTGCAGCCCAAAGCTCAGGAGGATATGCAGAATTTGCATCTATATATGTGCGAAATAAATAACCCGAATATTTTTGCAACCGTGGATCGTCCGGTATAATGGATATTAGGTCTTCGCTGTAGACTGCATCCACTTCATTTGGACTTAAATATTGCAAAAAAAACTGTATCACAACCAATTACCAATTCGCTGCTGGGGGTGAAAAAGGGGTTAAATCATTTTTTTCGAAAATGGGATTATGTCATTTTGGGAACCTATAAGTGCTCATCTTGGCGGTAAAATAATTTAAGTCTTATAAATTATTGATAGGAATTGATATCAATTATTGATAGGACTTAAATTGTTTTAGGAATAATTATAGATTACTTATAGGTTCCTAAAATGACATAATCCCATTTTCTAAAAAAATGACTTAACCTCTTTTTCACCCACAGCAGCGAATTTCCGAAGAAGGATCGTTATATTCTCCAGCCAATCTACAGGCAATGAGTATAATATTTTCCCAAACGTATTTTAAGCTAGCGTGTATTGCAAGTTCAAAATCTACAGTGGCAAATTTTGGTTGAAACTGCAAATCGTGTTTGTTACAAATTTCTACTAACTTTAGAAAACAGTGACGGCAAGTATCTTGTGTCTTGTTTTTCAAAAGACAAAACACCAAAGGTATATAATAACCGTTACTGTACCCATGTGATCCATGTAGAGTAAATAACTGAGTAAATAATTTGCTACAGTAATTGAAAGTACCATTTCAGAGAAGAGAATCATGTGGTTCGAAAAGATTTTATGCAACTGATGATACAATTAAGGAATAATATTGATATTTCTGATAAAATGAACGATACTTTTAATTTGGAAGAAAATAGTGAGAATTATAATATAAATAAATTAAACGACAAAGTCGATTTCTCGTTATCAATTGAAGACATTGCTGCCCAAACACTGTTGTTTTTTGTAGCTGGCTATGATACTTCATCTATTACCATTGCATTTTGCATGTACGAATTAGCAAATCAACAGGACATCCAAGAAAAAGTAAGAGATGAAATTAAAACTGTTTTTAATGATGAACTTGGAGGAAAGCTGTCTTATAACGCACTTATGAAACTTACCTACATGGAAAAATGTATAAAAGGTAATTTTATTGGTAAATTAAAGTAATTTCATTTGGTAAATATTTGTCTAATTTCAGAAACGCTTAGAAAATATCCGATAATATCAAGTCTATTTCGGCGATGTACTAAAACGTATGAAGTACAAGATTCTGATTTAATAATTGAAAAAGGCATGATTGTGATGATTCCTGCACATGAACTTCATTACGATTCGGAGTTTTATACGGATCCACAAAAATTTGATCCCGAACGATTTTCTAGTGAAAATATAAAGAAAAGAAATACTTTTAGTTGGTTACCATTTGGGGAAGGTCCTCGCGTATGCATAGGTAAATTTTTATATTATTGTCAAATAAATTTCATTAAATAATGATCATTTATAGGTAGACGACTTGGCATGGTTCAAGTAAAGGTTGCCTTAGTGAAGTTACTGAATAATTTTCGATACAGCTTAGATTCGAAAACAGGATATCCAGTAAAAAGAGTTCCAAGATCATTCACAATAAAAGCCGAAGGAGGGCTTTGGTTAAATGTAGAAAAACTTGTAAACTAATGTAAAGGAATAATGGAATGCAGTTACAAGCTTCCAAGAACACTTTTTGTATACTTGTAAAAGAAATCCATTAAATTATTAAAATTATTAAGATTATTACTATAAATGCGAGAACTTTTATGATAACATGATAATCTACGTGATTATCTAGTTCATTAGTACTATAGCTGAATGAAACAATTTTGGTTCGTGGTAATTACTTTGCTGATACTAATCCATACTAATCCCTCTCCTCTGTATCGACTTTTCTGTATTGTCACAATGTCCATTCTGTATCTTTTTAATTCTGAATCCAACTTATATACTTTCATTCTTTCAGTAACTCCTTACATTCTATTAGAGTGATGTTGATCGAAGCGCTGAACGAAATGCAGATCGGAGAAACCGTACCAAGGTTCTCCGAAGTGAAACCAAAGGGGGGGGCTGATGATTGCTTCCTGCTCAGACCAGGCCACTAAGGACTGGCTGATGCGGGTGGTGACCAAAAGCGAACCCTGGGAGGGGACCTAACTTGGTGTCTTAGACGCCAAAGACATCCCAAATCCCATTAGGGCAATGGTATCGATACCGGGTCAGATAAAGGAACCGGTGACTATTCTTAAAAAGTTGATGCTCCAGAACCCAAGACTCAATACAGAGAACTGGAGGGTCGTGGATAAGAAGTCCGATAAGAAAGGCCAGCAAATTATTGCACTGGTCGACGTAAAATCCTGCACTGAAATCTAGGAACTACAATACAAACCCTTCTTTAACATGTCCAGGGTTTTATTTAAAGAACTTGGAAAAAAAAGAAGGGGGAGAAAAATGTGGTAACGGGCGCGGAAGTGGGGAAACTTAGTTTACCTGCTACGTCCCTACCTCATTTGCCAAACCCTCCTGCACCCTCAACTAGTGTAAATGGGGGGGGGGAGGTGCGACGAAGGTAAGCAGTGAGAGGGGGGAGGAAATGGAGTGCGACTCGGCTCAAACCAAGTTGCAAAGTGCCATTCCACTCCCACCTCCAGCTGATAAAGGTGAAGGAGGTACGCAGGGAGAGCGTCCCATATAAACTGGGATCACCTTTCGGTGTGTACAAGTAATGTTCATCACTACAGGGCGGGGTCGGCTGCCCTGCAGGGACATATAATTAAACAAAATATTGATGTAGCCCTGATACAAGAATCCTGGTTATACGGGGGACAAGTTAGAGGACTCAATATGACAGGAGAATGGGAACTAAGATGCCTAGGAGATAATCAGCCAAGAGTCTGCATTATCGCGAAAAAGAGGTTAAATCTTCTGCCGCCATGGGGACTATGTACTAAAGACCTACTGGCGACAAAACTCAAACTTGCAATGGAAGGAGGTCTGAGGGATCTGGTCGTAGCATCAGCATACCTTCCATTTGATCAACCACAACCACCTCCAACAAAGAAGGTTGAAAAATTGGTTGCGGACTGTGAAAGCAGGGGCTCCTAGTTGATTATCAGTTGTGACTCCAATGCACATCACATCGTATGGGGGAGCACGGACACAAACAGCAGAGGTGAGTTCCTTTTGAAATTTATTTTTAGCAATAAGTTACAAATAATAAATAGGGGAAATGAACCTACCTTTGTCATAGCGACAAGGAAGGAAGTACTTGACCTGACATTAGCGACACATATCGCATGTCAATGGATAAGGAAGTGGCATGTCTCCACGGAGGAGTCACTCTCAGATCATACATATATATACGATTTAATATCGAAACACTACCTGTGGAGGAGGCGATGTACAGAAACCCAAAAACCTGTGATTGGTCACTCTTTAGGGAGAGTCTGAAGCAGGGGTTGGGAAATGGTCCGTCAAATCCATCCAACACAGTGGAGCTGAAAATGATGAACGACAAGGTCACGTCGGCCATTATGACAGCATATGAACTAAGCTGTTCACTAAGGGAGAAGAGAGCAAACCGCGAGGCCACTTGGTGGAATCGAGAGCTCGAAACTCTCAAGACAGACACACGTAGATCATTCAACAGGGAAAAAAAGAACTGGGGACTGGGAAGCATATAAAAGCACCCGTCTTAAATATACGTACTATATACTGCGAGGAGGTCGAAAGAACTCAGGAATGCGCCAGACTCCAAAGAGTATTCCAGAAAACAAACCACGGAAAGGTGGGAACGTTAATAGATTCACAGGGGGGGGGGTAAATTCGCCACTGCACAAATACCAGTATGCATTACCAATCAGGCAAATCGTGTAAGTTAAGTATACATGAATTTCACAGGATTAAGAAGGCTCTCGAAGACCAAGGAATTGCTCTGGAAACCTTCCTAGACATAGAGGGGGCGTTTGACAATACCTCTTTTGACTCTATAGAGGAAGCCGTCAGGAAAAGGGGAATACACCCAACCATAGCAGGTTGGATTAGTGCCACCCCAAGGGGCAGAGAGATTAGTGCCAGTCTGGGACAGGCGACCGCGGAGGTCTCTGCCGCACGGGGGTGTCCGCAGGGTTGGGTTCTATCACCCCTACTGTGGTGCCTGGTGGTGGATAGCCTTTTGTGGGATCTGGAACAGATAGGAGTTCACGCCCAAGGATTCGCTGACGACATCACTATCTTAGTCATTGGTAAATACGGGAAAACTGTATCATCCTTGATGCAAAGAGCGCTGAAAGCTGTCGAGAGGTGGTGTACTCGAGAGGGATTATCGGTAAACCCGGAAATAATCTCAGTTGTTGCATTCACGCGACGCAGGAAACTGATGCAAGACGTGAAAACGCTAAAAATGTGGGGGAAAGAACTACATGTGGTAAAAGAGGTCAAGTATTGACCTTTACCTCTCATACACGGCCTGTAACAATCAAGGCGACACGGGCCCTGTAGATGTATGATTGGCAAGGTTTGGGGATTAAAACCAAAGATTGTACCGTGGCTATACCCCAGAGTAGTGGTACCCATGGCGACGTACTCGGCCCTGATCTGGTGGCACGTAACCAAGAAACGGGAGAGCATAACAAGGCTTGGCAAGCTGCAGAGAATAGCATGCCTAGGAATCACGGGGGCAATAAGATTAACGCCCACCGCAGCCATGGAGGTCCTACTGGGGCTGCACCCACTACACATAGTGCTGGAGGCAGAGGCCCTACTAGCGGCTTACAGGCTATCAATCAACGGCTATGGTAAGGATACCCCAATAAAGGGGCACCATACCATGATCTTTAACTCAATCAGTAATAACCTGCTTAGCATGGAATCGGATATAACTAGCACAGTAAGAGACTTCCGAAAACCATTCAGGGTAATAATACCTGAGAGGGACAAGGAAAAAAACATACAAGAGCTGGGCAACCGATATGATACCATCTGGTACACAGATGGATCTAAAACAAAGATAAGCACTGGAGCAGATATATGTGGGAGAAGAACGGGGGATGCCTTTGGCATTAACTTGGGCTGCCACGCTACTGTGGTCCAGGCAGAAGTAACTGCAATCTCGGCCTGTGCATCTGAAGTGGTGCGGAGGAACTACAATGGTAGACGAATCTGCATCATGACAGACAGCCAAGCAGCTCTAAAGGCCTTGGAAGGAGTAGAAATACACTTCATGGTCGTTAAGCAATGCCTTGATGCACTGGTGTAACTGGCAGTCTGCAACAGCGTTTCACTCATGTGGATTCCGGGGCGTCAGGCCATCAAGGGAAATGAAGAGGCAGATCGCCTGGCTAGATTGGCTGCCAACACAATCATGATAGGTCCTGAGCCCACCTGCAGGATTGCATACATAATCCCGAGAGAGGGAATCAGGGATATGCTATGGAAACAACACCTTGCTCACTGGGAGGGTCTTCCTGGACTGAAGCAATCGCGGATGTTCATTGGGGGCCCCTCCAGGGAATCCAAGAAAAAAAAAATTATCCAACTGAGTAGAAAACAGTTGAGGAGGATAGTAGGACTTTTCACAGGACACTGCTGCCTTAAGAGACACCTCAAAATTATGGGGTTAACTTAAGATCCTACTTGTAGGATGTGTGGTGAAGAGGATGAAACCCCTCACCACATCTTATGTGAATTCCCAGCTTTAGCTGGAAGCAGGCTACGCCACCTTAGTTTTCCATATCCGAAAGCAGAGGGGATAGCTAAAGCACCCTACAACTGAGACGCAGTTGCTGGAGTAAAACGTGCAACGATGGGCACAATAAGCTTAAGCTTCAGTGCAGTGGGTGTCAGAACCACAACCCATTTTAATAATTAAATAATTAATTACATTCCAAGTTTCATAAGGTGTTTAACATCCAGTATAGTGCCTATACCAAAGATTGCAAACACAAATATATGTGAAGAATATCGACCAATAAATATAGTTCCCATACATGAGAAAATTTTAGAATATGAAGTGCATGATCAATTAAAATATTTTTGTGAAACAAACGATATATTGGTTCAAGAGCAGTCTGGGTTTCGGAGGTTTCACTCATGTGAATCCGTAATAATGGATTGTTGTGAGGAATGGACCAGAAGTGTAGAAAAAAATGAAGTTGTTTTGGCAGTGTTTTTAGATTTTAAACGTGCGTTCGAAACGATAGATAGAAGATTACTTATAGAAAAACTTAAAAAAATTGGTGTAAGTGGCACAGTATTAAAGTGGTTTAAATGTTATTTAAGTAAACGAAAACAGAAAGTGAAGTTTAAAAACAGTTTTTCAGAAGAACTTTTTACTGAATATTTTTTTTTTTTTTTTTTTTTTTTAAATTTATTTATTGCCGGTTCAGCTATACAGCTATACACAACATTTCTAATAATTTTAGTTGGTAACAATATAAAAGTAACTGAATATGGTGATTTAACAATAAACTATATTATCTCAAATAGCCACTGTTTAAATTAAAATTTTAAGAGATTGCAATGAAGAATAAAAATTTTGTTAAATTAAGCTAAAGAAAAAAAGTCTTGTGGTAGTATTTTTGTTTTCAGTCGTGCGAACTTTGTTTTTTCACCTATTTTGAAGTGCACTGCGCCCGAACATTTTTTCAAGTTTGTAAAGTAATTTTTTGCACAATTTTGATTAAACTGGTCAATGGTTGGCATCAATAGTTCTTCATGTAGTTGATGATTTCTTATGAACCAAGGAGCATTACAAATTATTCTTAATGTTTTGTTCTGTAAGCGTTGTAGTTTTTTTATATTTGTTTTTGAGGTTGTACCCCATACTACGTTTGCATAGGTAAATATAGGTCTTATTATTGATTTATATATTAGCATTCCGCAATCTATCTTCAGGGTTGACTTTCTGTTAATGATTGGGTATAGCATACCCAATCTTGAGTATGCTTGATTGAGCTTAACATTTATATGATAAGACCAGGTTAATTTACTATCCAAATGTACTCCCAAATATTTTATAGCTGTTTTGTGGTCAGACCAATCAACTTCTCTATTATAGATAATCACTTTAGGTACATTTGCATGTCCTCTTAGGGTGAATATTTTGGTGTTCGTTTTTGTGGGATTAAGTTTTATTTTCCATCTAGTGCACCATTGTTCCAATTTTGTAATTCCATCTTGAAAAATTCTATGCGCTTCTTCAATATTTGCGTGTTGTGTGAGAATTGCTGTATCATCAGCGAACGTTGCAGTTAAATAAGTGTCATTGGTGGGAATATCATGAGTATAGATGTTGTATAATAGTGGTCCCAGTACAGAACCTTGTGGTACACCAGCTAAGATATTTCTTGTTGTTGATATTTCTGCATTAATTCGCACGCTAAAAGTTCGATTTTCTAAAAATGAAGCTATCATTTTAATTAAATATCGTGGAGTTCCTAGGTTGATTAGTTTAAATATAAGTCCTGCATGCCATACACGGTCAAATGCCTGTGTTACATCAAGAAATGCTGCTAATGTGTACTGTTTTTCTTGAAAACCTCTGTTTATGTATTCCGTAATTCTATGCAATTGGTGTATTGTAGAATGGTGTCGCCTGAATCCAAACTGGTGCGGTGGTATTATGTTGGCAGAATCTACGAAACTATTTATTCTTTGCTGAATTACTTTTTCTAATAATTTAGACATTGTCGAAAGCAAGCTAATTGGTCGGTAACTACTTGGCTCATGAGCTGGTTTTCCTGCTTTGTGGAAGGTAATAATTTCCGCGTGCTTCCATTGATTTGGAAAATAATTCAATCTTAAGCACGAGTTGAATATTGTAGCTAAAGAAGCTAATGCTTTTTTTGGCAAGTTTTTTAGCACGATATTTGGTATTAGATCGCTGCCCGGAGCTTTTTTTGTTTTAAGTTGTTTAATGTAGATTGATATTTCATCAATTGTTGTGGGCTCTATGTCGTTTGTCGTGTCCGATTGTGATAAGTATTGATGGAGAGTACTTTTTACTAATGTATCAGCTTCGCTGTTAGCTTCTTCTCTTTGGAATACTGTTTCAAAGTGTTTTGCCAAAATATTACTCTTTTCCAAATCAGTGGAATACAATCTTGTTCCTTCTTTTAAAGATGGCATGGTGTTTGGTATATTTAGAATTCTTTTTGTAGTTCGCCACAAGTTTGGATCATTGTTGTTAAGCTCTTGGATAAAGTTTTTATATTTATTAATGCGGTATAGATCAAGCTCCGCTTTTACTTGGCGGACCAATTGCAAGTACTTATGTTTGTGAGTGACATTTCTTGTTCTTTGCCAGAGTCTGCGTTCATAGTTTTTTTCCTTAATTAGGCTCAATATGTTTTGAGGAGTTTGCGCCTGATTATTTGAAGTTCTGTGTGGTGACTTGTTTTCGGTTGAGGCTTTTACTGATTTTGATATCACATTTGTTAGATTAAGAATAGCATTGTCGATGTCTTTGCTATTGCATAAGTTATAAGGGCATTTTAGTTCTCGATCTAGTTCATTCTGAAATCGCTTCCAGTTAACTTTTCCTTGGATTAAACTTGGTGTTTTTATTTTTGTTGTCGTTTGATTGTTAAATGTTATTATTACTGGTAAGTGATCTGAATCCAGTTCGGTCATCACTGTCTGTTGCATTTGTTCTTGAAAGTTTTTTATTAATGCTATATCTAATATATCTGACGATGCATCGGTTCTGTAAGGGTAGTAAGTATGTTCTGTCGGCGCCATTACATGAATTGCATTACTATTTGTTACATTATATAACAAAATACCAGCTGGATTATTAGTTCTACAATTCCATGCTGTATTTTTACAATTAAGATCTCCTAGCATTATTGTTCCGTGATTTTGATCAAAAAGTGTTTCGACGTCTTGAGAATTTAGTTTTATATTTGGTTGTTTGTATGCTGAAATTATTCGTAATACTTTTCCGTTATCATCTTGAATTTGTATTGCCGTGGCTTCTAGTGATGTTGGTTTTATTGTGTCAATGTGTGTGTGTTGTATATTGTTTTTTATTATTATTGCTGCCCCACCGCTTCCAAAATTAGTTACACGATCAAATCTATAAATATTGTAACCAGTAATTTTGAATTTTTGGTTTTGAATTAAGTGCGTTTCACTTATACAAGCAATATCTATGTTATGTCTTGATAAAAACTCAATAAATGTTGATCTTTGCCGTAGTAGTCCATTCGCATTCCAGTTTAGGATTGTTAACTTCTTAATTATTTTTTGATTATTTGCCATTAAATAGAAGGGGGATAACATTATTTATAATAAAATTTTTGATCTGATCTAAATAAGGAGTTATCATATTAAAAAACATTGTTAGTAAGCTGTTTATCGGATTGGCTTCTTGGTTATTTTGACTTTGTTGTTGGAAGTTTGGGTATTGATTATTCTTTGTAGCTTGTGCGTAAGTTGTATTACCATTAGTTTGGTTAAAATTTATATTGTGAGACTGCATGTTATTATTTTGATTTATAAAGCGGTTTTGTTGATTTCGATTGTTTAATCTATTTTTTATGTCTTGAAAAAATCGGCATCCTCTGAAATTGGCCGGATGATTTTCACCACAGTTGACGCACACTGGTGGAGTGTTAGCTGATTTTTTACAGTCTGTATAAAGATGATTTTCTTGGCATTTGACACAGCGCGGTTGAAGATGGCAGTAGTTTTTTGTATGACCAAACCTTTGGCATCTAATGCATTGGGGTATATCGTTCGATTTTCTTCGTGGTTCAACATAAACTATACTATAGTATATTTTCTCGATATTGAATATGCCTCTTGCTGATTGGTTATCAGTAAGATCTACAAAACATATATCTGTAGGATATTTGCTTCTGTTTAATAATCTTGTTACTTTACAAATTGGTAATTCCGGCTTTACTGCATGTAATTCCTGCATGACTTCATTTTCTGTTAGAGACTTGGGTACGTTTTTAATAGCTACAGATAACAATTTTTTTTGCGGATCCTGAAAGGTGTGATATTTCAATTTATTATTTGAGTAGAATTTAGTTAACTCTCTAAAGTCTTCTATAGTTGTTAAATTAATACGAGCTTGGTTGTTGTTATACGATGTAGTGAAACTTGATTTAGCTATTTTTTTTTAAATCTGCAATGATTTCGAGATGATTATTTGCATCGTGCAGGTATATAGGTGGGATTTTTATTTTGGTTTCTTTTTTTTTGGTTGGATTATTCAGTGGCTGGCTTACGCCGACATGTCTTGAATCTGGGTATAGTTGTTTTTCTAGGTGTTCTGGCAAGTAGTATCTGTTTTGACTTAAAATTTGTTCGCTATTCCATTTGTAACGCTTTTGTAAGTCTGTATCAGTTGGTGATAAGACATCTGCGGTACGTTTATTTTTATTTTGTTCTCTATCTTGAGATTGTTGTCCATGCTCTATTACAATAACATTAGGTTCTACATACCCCTGATTATTATCATCAACTTCATCATTGTTTTTATTCTTATTGTGGGTCTCGCTGTCTTTCATTATTTCATCCTGATCGTCGTCCATTATTTCGAACATGTTTTGCTTCGACTGCGGGCTCCGATCCCGCAGTTTCTTTTTCAACTACTAATTATTTATAATTTTCAAATTTAATTTTACTGTATTTTGAAAATTTAAAGATGTTCTGCATTTATTTATTATCACTGGTATATTCGCGATTGGAACGTTTTAAAACACATCCACTCTATACGCTTTTCACATTCGGAATTTTTTACTGAATATGGGGTGCCACAGGGAACAATTCTGGGTCCTTTACTTTTTATTTTGTATATAAATAATATTGTGACATGCCTTAGAAAGTGTAAAGTGAAAATGTTTGCTGATGACACTATGATTTACATATGTGGTACGGATATCAAACTAATGTACGAAATACTAAATATTGAATTACAATGTGTATTTGAATGGTTATGTAATAACAAATTAAGTGTGAATTGTAAAAAATCTAAGTACATTATTTTGGGAAAACAGAATGTTTTGAAGGGTATAAAAACTGAGGGGTTGCAGATTTTTATTCATAAAATTGTTTTGGATAGAGTAATCGAAATTAAGTATTTAGGAGTAATTATAGATGAGAACTTGAATTTTAAAAAACATTTTGATTATATAATGAAAAAAATGTCGCGCAAGGTATTTTTTCTGAGACGTATTTCGGACAGTATGTGTGCATCCACAAAGGTGCTATTGTATAAATCTCTGATAAGTCCACATCTTGAGTTTTGTTCAACTTTGTTTTTAATTATGAGTAAAACTGAAACACAACAGTTTCAGAAAATACAAAATAAGGCCATGAGAATTGTGATTCAATGTAATAGAATGACGCCAATTAGAGATATGTTGAATGTGTTAAATTTAATGAGTGTGTCACAGCAAATAAGATATAGAGTTTTGGATTTTGTATATAGAATTAAAAATGGTATGGCTCCAAAATACTTATTAAAAAAGTTAAGATGTGTGAATGAGGTGCACTCGTATAATACGAGACAGAGAGACAATTTCTATGTAAATGTTACATCATCATCTAGAACATATAGTTCCTTCTTTAGCATGGGTTTACTGTTGTACAATGCTTTGCCTGTTGTTTTAAGGGAATGTAATAATTATATGATTTTTAAGAAGGAATTGACTGTATATATTAAAGAAACTGTAAATAACTTGTAGTGCATTTTTGGGAATGATTTGTTTTAGTTGAATTTGAGTGTTGATTTAATTTGTTATATGAACATGTAATATAGCATTAGCTAATAAACCATTATTATTATTATTATTATTATTATTATTATATATTTCTTTTTTTAAATCCTTTATATTAGTTTCACCTTTCTGCTTGAATACGGGTACGGCGAAACTTAGAAAGTCAAATTTGACCCAGTTCGCGCTATCCAATCGCGGTGAAATTTTTCACATGAATTTGTCCTAAATGACAATACACTTTGCCGAAAAATTTTTTTCCGAATTTTCACATTTTCCGAAAAAAAGCGAAAAAATTAAATTTTTATGGTTCCTTTATTTTAATGTTTCTACTTTTATGGTTCCGATTAGTACACACCTTTATAGTATTTTGTCTTATAATCCTTATACATTGTCGATAATTGCAATCATAGTCATGGGGAAAAAGGACGAAACTGCAAAGGTCACCAGCGTCTGGTGTCGTTTACGGAAACTTCCGTTGTATAGCTACCGATAGCTACGATAATAAATAACTGCTGGGATATAGTGAAAAACTTGTTTTTACGGAATCATTTTTTTTCCTTTAAGACTTCTGTTTCTAAAAACAAAATTCTACTGATAAGTATTTAGTATATTTAATGACGTCGGCAATTCTAATGGTATTAATTTAGTGGTTTAATTTGCACAATCCGATCATCCACTTATTGTTGGATTAATTTTTTACTATATATAAGTTAAATTTTTATTATAAAAAGTAACATTTTAACATCTTTAGAAACACCAATGAAGTGCATCATGGGAATACCTGCTTTTTTTCGGTTGGCTTATCTAAAAATATCTACAAGTTATTGTAAACTGTGTGGAAGAAAAAGAAGCGATCTCAATGGCGTAAAAACGCGAATTGACACTTTTCAACCAAATCCAATTGACGTTGAGTTTGACAATTTATATTTTGACATGAATGATCTAATTAACCCTTACACTTATCCCGAAGACAAACAGACTCCATGAAATGAAGAAGAAAGGCCGCGTAAACTATTGTACATGGCCTTCAATGGAGTTGCACCACAAGCAAAATTGTATCAGCAGAGGTCACATCGGTTTCATGCAATTAAAGAAGCGATCGAACAAAATAGCACACAACAGGAAGATGCAACCATACCTTCAAAGAAATCAGAAAATCGCCTTGATTGTATAGTGCATAGCGTTTGTTAGCTATATATTAAAAATACAATTGTTTGTTTATTTAATATTTATTGGATGCTGCCTTTTGTAGTAAGGTGATGGTGGACGGTATTGCATCTTGTGGAAGATTGCAGATTTTCAGTTATTAATTTCAACTAGCTTTTTCCGTTATGCAGTGTTTTATACTATTATGATCTTTAAAGAGTGATTTTCATCCGGATAATGGGTCGCTACACCACCCCTTTTCTAATGAAAAAGGTGGACGATACAAAAAAAAATTACATATTAAAATTTACGATAAAAGTTTCATGCTGTGGGACTGTTCCCATATTTTGATATCTGGCTGGAAATCTAACAGTAGTACGTGCTCTTCTGGTTGTTATTTGTTTTCGGTGTGCGTCTTAGCGGTTGATTTGTATTTGATTCTACCAAGGTTTCAAACAGTCAATTGAAGTATTCTAGATTTTGTTTTTTATCATGAAATCAAATTATTTCTTCGTTCTTCTTACCACTTTGAATGGGCCGTCATATGGAGATTGCAAAGATTTTTATACGCGATCAACTCGTACGAATACGTACTTTGCGTTATCCCAATTTGTGGGAATGTATGATTGATATCCTTGTGATAACATGTCAAGGTTAATATCTCATGCCATTTTGTCGAACACTTTATCTAACGATTCTTCTTTTCTTTCTTGATCTATGTGCATTTCTAAAATTTCTTCTGGTTCTGTTTCGGGAATATCTAGACATTCTTCACTTCTTCTCATCAACATCTCTTCATATCTTAAATTGTCTTCACGGTTATAATATGTTTCCTCTATTTTGAGATTGATAGGAAGCCTTGACTCTTTGTTGTAAAGTAGAAAAAACGGCAAAAATTTAGTGGAATCATGTCGTACGCAACGATGAGTAAACAGAACACCATCAAGTATATCGGGCCGTCGGTTAACATTGCCTTCTTCATGTAAGGTTTTAAGCAACATATTTTTAATTGTTCGATTTTGTCTTTCTACTAGGCCATTTCTTTGTGGATGATAAGCGGAGGTCACACGTTGTTCGGTTCCCGTCAGTGTGTGTAAATGTTTCGATACTTGGTTAACGAATTTTTTTCTCTGAACATTTATTTGCATGGATATACAAGAATGTCTACAAATAAGTTCGAACAAAAACCGGGCAACGATTTCCGCAGTTTTATTTTCTACAGTCTTAGCTTTAGACCATTTGCTGATGTAATCAATCGCCACAATAATATGTTTTTTATTATTTACTTCCGGTAGGGTGGCTAAATCGATTCCAATTTGCGACATTACAGCTGTAGGCACAGGCACAGATTGCAGCTCAAGAATTACTTTTACCCTTGCTTTTACCGAAAATCGTCATCAAAACGGACAGTAGTAAATTCCACCGATGGTCAGGTTTTAAGCCTTTTTTTTGCTAAGCTGCCGAAGGTAAATATGTAAGATCCACCGATGGCCGAAAAAGTACACCCGGGCAAAACATGTAAGTTCTACTGATGGCAACTTAAGGTATTACTGGATTAAGACCCGAAAGTTTCTTATAATACTTATCGCAATACTGCAAGGATAATTCAAACTGACAAAAATTTTTTTTTTTTTTTTAAATTTAAAAAACATACTTTTTTTACAAATTCAAGGTCTGATTTCTTTATCAATTTTTTTTCAAATAAAAGTATACAGGTAACATAAATTTAAAATTAAATTTAAAAATGTTTTACTGAACTTTGCACTTTGTACAAATTGAAATCTGTTAATCTGTTTAGTAGAATATAATTGAAGTAAATGCTCCAACCGTTTATGTTTTTTTATAGTATCAGAGTTACTGATTTTCTTATGCGAAGGCTGTTAAGTTTGATTATACGTTTCTGTTTGTACTTCTTTCAATTTCTCTAGAAACGTATATAACGATGGGTGGGCAGTATAAAACTGTGAATTAAACATTGTGAAACGACTCACACGCGTTGGTGGTTCGGCACATACTAGCTGAATTTGCAGCCCAAAGCTCAGGAGGATATGCAGAATTTGCATCTATATATGTGCGAAATAAATAACCCGAATATTTTTGCAACCGTGGATCGTCCGGTATAATGGATATTAGGTCTTCGCTGTAGACTGCATCCACTTCATTTGGACTTAAATATTGCAAAAAAAACTGTATCACAACCAATTACCAATTCGCTGCTGGGGGTGAAAAAGGGGTTAAATCATTTTTTTCGAAAATGGGATTATGTCATTTTGGGAACCTATAAGTGCTCATCTTGGCGGTAAAATAATTTAAGTCTTATAAATTATTGATAGGAATTGATATCAATTATTGATAGGACTTAAATTGTTTTAGGAATAATTATAGATTACTTATAGGTTCCTAAAATGACATAATCCCATTTTCTAAAAAAATGACTTAACCTCTTTTTCACCCACAGCAGCGAATTTCCGAAGAAGGATCGTTATATTCTCCAGCCAATCTACAGGCAATGAGTATAATATTTTCCCAAACGTATTTTAAGCTAGCGTGTATTGCAAGTTCAAAATCTACAGTGGCAAATTTTGGTTGAAACTGCAAATCGTGTTTGTTACAAATTTCTACTAACTTTAGAAAACAGTGACGGCAAGTATCTTGTGTCTTGTTTTTCAAAAGACAAAACACCAAAGGTATATAATAACCGTTACTGTACCCATGTGATCCATGTAGAGTAAATAACTGAGTAAATAATTTGCTACAGTAATTGAAAGTACCATCCGTAAAGACATTTTCAGTTGAAGTCAAAAACCGTAGGTTAGTTAAGCATGAAAATATAATCAAATTATTGTTACTATCATTCAGTATTAAAAATTCTTCGTCAGATTATGTCAAAACATTGATGGCATCTAAAGCGGCATGCACATCTAATATTGACGATGGTAAAGGCGATTGTATTTGTCGCCTTGCATAATATGCATTTCTTTTAATACGCACCACGTCAGGTTCTGTAATATTAACAGCAGGAAGACTCCTTAACCCTTTCGGTCACCTTGTAGTCATTTGTCTACATTAAAATTAATATTTTTTTGCAAGAGAACTAGATGCTAGAATCAGTTGATTCAAACTTTAATCAATTGTTTACACATCGGTCGTATAAGAAAAGTGATAATGGTAGCATTTGGTGTTTAAAAGCTGAAGCTGCTGAAATTTTCCAAAAATAGATGTTTATTACACTGTGCATTTATACATTATTAGCTGGAAAGCCCGTCGACGGACGGGCAGCTAAGCAGTGGATTTTAATTAAAAAATTATTGATTATTAATTTTTAACAAAAAATTCCTTCATCTACACTGCTTGTGAACCTTGAATCAATTTCCCTTGTTCTTTTCTATCAACTATTTTTATCTTCAGATCTCCGTACTCTTACACATTGCTACATAGAGTGGACCGTGGTTAAACACAGGTTCATGCAGATATATTCCTACTTTTTCTAACATCTGTCCCTAAACCTTGTTGATCGTCATGGAAAAGGCAAGTTTAATTGGAAACTGTCGCCGGCGCCGTTTTAAAACAAAAAGCAAGTCTGTTCTTGTTAATGCTAAATCTATGCTAAATTGATTGCAAAAATATGCTAAATAGAAATAGAAAATATGATTCAACATAACATATCCGATTATCCGCTTATACACTTATCCGATTAACCGGTTATTCAATAAGACGTTGATACATCATCAATTTTGTATCATACATACACAAAAAAATGACACGCTGTAGGAGGAGCTTCCCGGCTTTTTAAAATTTTTATATATAGATAGCTTGAGAGAGGTTGTAGTCTGATGCTTAAGTGTGTCGACCACTAAGCAGGGAACCCTGGTTTGAACCCGAGTGGAACAAGAACTGTATTCTAGCTGTCCTCGGTCGGCGCGCAATAGCAAACCACCAAGGTAATCTGTCTTAAAAACCCTTCATAAAATGAAGTGGTTAGCCAAAACCCACCCTGGGTTGTAGCGCTACTCTGTAATATACAGCTTGACGGGTGGATTTTTTTTTTAACGGCAACTCTATTGATGTGTAACTTGATTCGTTGCGATCTCGATTGATGTGTAGCATCGTGGTATTGGTAGTTATAAAATTTATATGATGGTTAATGGATTTATTTATGTACAAAACTGTAGTTCGTTGTCGTCACTCTATTTCTATTATTTTATTTAATTTCTTTGTTTTGTTCTTTTTTATTTTCCTTTTTCCAATTCTTTCCTCGTTTTTCTTCTCATTAATCATGTCTTCATCTTCATCTTATATCTTTGATTGGCGGTGCTTCTTCACTAATTGCCGTTCTTCTTCTTTTTTTTATATTTCTTTCGTCGTTTCTCTTCTCATCAATTTAGTGTTCATCTCATATCTTTGACTGGAGATGTATCTTCACTAATTGCTGTAACTTCCTCTTTCTTTTTGTTTTTTCACTTCTTCTCTTTGTTTTCCTTCTCATTAATCATGTTTGCGTCTTCGAGTTTTTCTAACCAAAAATATAAGACGCTGTAGCGCAGCGTTTTGACTTTTTACCCGACTGCCGAAGGATGGTTATTATATGGTTTAATTGTTTTTATTATAACGTAATTATTCATTATTTTCTTTTTCAAATATTTTTAGTCCCAACTTTACGTTAATATATTTTTCGGTTGGTAAAAAAAATCGACCAATCAGAGTGTTCATTTTTTCACCAAAAAATGACACTCTGGAGCAGCAGGAGCAGGAGCAGCGTGCTGGGATTTTATATATTAGTATTATTTTATTAATGCAGATTAAACGATTACATTATTTAAGTAAATGTCAAAATGACCACCCTTATTTTCAATACACAGTCTTGATCGTTTTAAAAGATGTTGTATATTATTATTTATAACATTTCCTCTTTCGTTAAGAGCTACTATGGAATTCTTTACTATGTTCATTAATTCCTTTCTAGTATCGGGCTTTCATCTGTAGCTGTACATCAACGCTTTAACAGCACACAAAAAAAATATATCCAGAGTAGTTAAATCTGTAGATCTTGCTGACCAATTAATAGTTCCACTTCTTCCGATCAATATTTCAGGATTAGTTTATTTAAAAAAATGTTTAATTAAAGCCCAAAATTTGCGAATTAAAAATGAGGATAGTCGTTTTGAACATTTACTTAAATAATGTAAGTATAATGTTTATACTTAATTATTAAAATAATTTTTTAATAAAAATAAAAATTTTGGGAATTAAAATTTTTGTTTTGTAGTGTTTTTTAATTATTTTTTGATATTTTGTGAAATTGGCGCCACCAATACCATTGGGTCTCAATTCAAGAAAGAAGATTTAATTAAAGATAATATTAAGGTTAGTATAGAGGAAAACCTTGTAATTGAACCAAATTTAGAAGAACATGGAAATTCTAATATGATTGATAAGAAATCCATAGAAGATGAAGATTGTCAATTTCATCATGAAGAAATTCTTGATGATAACATCGCAGAACAATCCGAAGAAAATTGGCATGGAGAAACTGACAAATATTCCCAAAGACATATTACAAAAAAAATTAAGAAATCACGATATCTAGATGTAGATCCGACATTATCAATATATAATTCAAACAGCAAAAGTAAATGTCCTGTGATTGGGATGTTATGGAACAGAGCAATAATGCGAAAATTAAATCAGTTCTATAACAAAAGTATTGAACAGTGTTATAATACACATCTGTACAAAGTTAAAAGTTTAAATTATAGTTTTTATAATGTACCTAGTCGGGACATAAGTTCTGTTACACAGTATTAATTAAATTTTTAATGTTTCAAAATAATAAATTCAATTATGATATATACTGCTTTATTACTTAATATATAAAGAATACATTTTTAATATATTTACTCAAAATGTCCTCCTTTAGCCTTTACACAAGCCTTTAAACGCCGTGGCCAATCATCAATTGCGGCACGGACGACTTATAACGGTATCGATGCTGCTGCTTTCACCAAATCCCGCTTCAGAGGCTCGATATTTTTATGAGGCTTACTACAAGCCATGTTTTCAAGAACTGACCACAATTTATAATCCAAAGGATTCAGATCAGGACTTCCAGAAGGCCATTGTTCTGCTGCAATAAACGCAGGTAAATTTTCTGCTAGCCACCTTTGGGTTGTCTTAGCTTTGTGTGATGGTGCAGAGTCCTGTTGGAAAACCCAATGGTTTCTTTGAAAGAGAGAGTCGTTAAGAGGCTTTACCACGTCTTCTAACATTTCTTGGTAAATTGGTACCAATGTTTTAACGCCTTTTTCACAAAAGTGAAGTTGAGTAACCCCTTCGTAGGATACACCCCACCAAACCATCACAGATGCTGGATAATGGCCTCTTTGAACCCTCGGAATTTTTTCTGCTGCTTCTTTAGAGCTGTGAGCATAAACACGATCGTTTTGCTTATTAAATTTTTCTTCGACGGTAAAAATTTTTTCATCGGTAAACAAAATATTTTTAAAATTATTATTACCGTGCTTCCTTAATACGGTTTTCGATCTCTCGTGCCTAATTTTTTTTAAAGCTGTTGTTAACCTTTGTCCTGTTGCTCTACGAAAAGCCCCAAGTTTTAGGTCCTGCCTCAATACGCGAGACACGCTTTTTTTTGAAATTTGCATCTCCATAGCAATAATTTTTTGTTTTCGCAGAGGATTTCGTCGTATTCTTTCACGCACTGCTTTAATCACTCGTGGAGTTCTTATGGTACGAGGACGTCCACTTCTTTTTCTGTCAGCTATTGCATTTGTATCGGTAAACCGTTTTATAGCACGACTTACAAACATTTTTGAAATTTTTAACGGCTTTAGCAATTTTAAAATTTCACTATTTGATACACCACATTTATGTAACGCAATAACTGCTATCCGATTTTCTTTCACACCCCAATCTATGTTGCTGGTTGAACTCAAAAATTTTAACTATAGTCTGTACAAGTTGCCAAAAGAAAGGGCTTTCCAAATATGTAATTGTTTTCCACCCTCTGTAATCTTAAGCTGTAAAATCTAACGGTTCTTTACAGGTAACAGAATTTATGTCCCGACTAGGTATATACAAGAAATTGACAATTAACTGTCTGAGATGGTCGTATTGTTTTTGCCGTTGATGTTAAGTCATCGTATTTCTCCCATTTGATTTCTTGGTTTCTCCAACAAAATGCTACATAATGACCCATTGCAGATATTTGTCTTGATATTGGAGGTATAAAACTAATTAGATCTTGCAAATAAAATCTTTGTTTTAAAAATTGTAAATGCAGCGGTATGTTTGATAGTGATATTTTAAATTTCTCATTGAACGAATTTTCCAAAGTTGTTTCTATAAATAAATGATTTCCTGATGTAAAAGTTCGTTCTATGGTAGCAGCATCGCAATATTCACATTTAACACACCCCTCTAAGCCAGCATTTAATTCTTTCTGCAAACATTCGAAACTTTGTGTTTTTAAATTGACACCTAACGTTTTAAAAACTCGATCACCTACTTGTTTGCAAGAAGTACATTCACGAATCTCTCGATAACATGGGTATCCTTTTAATAACTCGTTATTGAATAAATAATGAGCAGTACACTTTGTGTCTACTGTAATGCATTCTCCCAGTTCGTTTGACTGGTTTTTAAACAAATCCAAAAGGATAGCGGTCCTTTTTCGATAGGACTGCACCGTAATTCCATCTCGAGCAGCGTTCTTAATCAATTCAAAGAATTTAAAATTGTCTGAATTAGATTCAACAAAATTTAAATAATTGTTACTCTCGATAAAACTAGAATATAAAATCTGAAAAATTGTATCAAATGCGCAAGTGTTAATGACCCGGTAATTATTTTTGCAGATTATATATATATTGTTGTGATCTCTTTCTCTCTTATTTAAAATGGTCGTTGGTTCTCGAAAATGGTTACATGCAAGAACAATAAAAAACTGACGATTAAAGAACAATTTATTTTGCAACCTTACACAAGTAAACAAAATTAAAAAAGCAGGACTCACACAAATTCGCCGAGCAGCACGTAATTCGGCTTCTTTCTTCCCACTCTGATCACAATTTTCTTCTGCTATGCGATTAACTTTTATTTATCTCTCGGACAGTAAAATTTTGGACTCTCAGTTCGACTTTTATTTATTTTCCAACTGTAAAATTTGCGACTCTCAGTTCTTTTATTTATATCCTGGTTTGTAAATTTGCGACTTCTCTTTTTCTTTTTTTTATTTACATCTCCTCTGTATTTCCTTGGTTTTTCTATTCTTCTTTTTTTTTTTATTCAAATCCAGGTTCTAAGCTTGCGTACTGCTCAGCTGCAATTTGTGTGAGTCGCTAAACAACGAAATTAAAATACAAACATTAAAATTTAAATAAACAAACGAAATTACTGCAACAACAAACTTAAACTAAACAATACAACTTAAACTAACGAACAAAACTTAACACTAATAAAAAAACAATTTCGAAAACGAACAAGAGTCCTGCCTTTATTGTTCCTCAGGTTGCAAAGTCAGTTCTTTATTTCTAAATTACGCAACTCACTTTTCATTACTTTATCAGAACACAACAATATCTATGTTTTTTTTATTACTTATTTTCTCTCGTTGTTCCATTCTGCGCGTCAGTATGCTTTTTCTGTAAGTATACCTATCTTAAAAGAAAATGTGATAGAAGCGAATATAAAGAAACAGGTACTACAAACGATTTAAACTATTTTGGAATCAAAATGGGGGGGGCTGGCGAAATCCTCATTTTAGATACTTCAAAATATCTCAAAAACAAATTGGGTACAAACGAAAATAAAGACGGTACAAACAGGTACAAACGAGGTACAAACGATTTAAACTATTTTGAATCCAAAATTCAAAATAGGGGGGGGGGGGTGGCGAATTGCCCATATTAGATATTTTAAAATATCTCAAAAACAAATTGGTTACCAACGAAAATAAAGAAGGTACAAACAGGTACAAAAGAGGTACAAACGATTTAAACTATTTTGGATCCAAAATTCAAAATGGGGGGGCTTGGCGAAATGCACCTGAGACGCACAAAGCTTACGCAAGAAAGATGTGAGCGCAAGTACAGATTAACGTTCAAAAAACATCAAAGCACAAATAAATGGAACAATTCTAAACACAGAGTGTTTCTTTTTTCACCAAAAAATGACACGTTCGGCAGGAGCGTGCTTGGATTTTATGTATTAGGATTTGTGTGCTCCTGCACACCCCAAATATATTGAGCCCAATTTGTGCCCATCCATTTCAAAAATGTTGGCGCCATCGCTGTCGGTGCTCCGCGGAAGCAAAAAAATTTAATAAGCAGCATGGCACGTTAGAACTATTCTTATTAGTCAACGAAGATTAATTTAAAAGCCTAGGTTTCCCCGAACCTAGAGGGCACTCCGCAAGAAGAACTGCATTAAAGATCTTACTCTTTCACTTTTTCTTTACTTTATACCTAAACTACATTAATATAATCGACGATTGTTAATCGCATTATTTTTAATAAATTCTAGGGTGTTTTCTTTAGAATATTTTTTTAATTGCACTGGGCCCAAAGCGTGATTTGATTAAAATTTATTAAAACAAAAATTATTGAAATCAAATCCTAATACATAAAATCCCAGCACCCTTCTGGTCCTGCTGCGGCTACAGGGTCTCATTTGGTGGTGAAAAAAGAAACACTTTGATTGGTCCATTTTTTTTACCAACCGAAAAATATATTAAAGTAAATTTAAGACCCAAAATATTTGAAAAAGAAAATAATGAATAATTACTTTATAATAAAAACAAATAACCATATAATAACGATACTTCGGCAGTCGGGTAAAAAGTCAAAACGCTGCCATTACAGCGTGTCATATTTTAGGTTAGAAAAACTCGAAGACGCAAAGATGATTAATGAGAAGAAAAACAAAGAGAAGAAATGAAAAAACAAAGAGAAAGAGGAAGTAACAGCAATTAGTGAAGATACATTTCCAGTCAAAGATATAAGATAAAGATGAGGATATCTTAAGAAGAAACACGAGAAAAATAATTGGAAAAAGAAAAAATAACAAAACAAAGAAATTAAATAAGATAATAGAAATAGGGAGAACTTTTTCAACGAACTACAGTTTTGTACATAAATAAATCCATTAACAATATAAATTTTATAACTATCAATACCAAGGTGCTACACATCAATCGAGATCGCAACTAATCAAGTTACACATCAATGGAGTTCCACAATATTAATTTTTTAATTGAAACCGTTAAAAGAGAGATCCACCGGTCATATTTTCTATTTCGATTTAGCATATTTAGCAATCTATTTAGTCTCAACAAGTACAGACTTACCTTTTGTTTTAAGACGGCGACAGTTTCCAATTAAACTTGCCTTTTCCAGTACGATCAACAAGGTTCAGGGACAGATGTTAGTAAAAGTAGGAATATATCTGCCTGAACCTTTATTTCCACTCTATGTAGCAATGTCAAGAGTAGGGAGATGTGAAGATAAAAATAGTTGATTGAAAAAAACAAGGGAAATTGATTCAAGGTTCACAAGCAGTGAAGACGAACGAATTTTTTAATTAATACAACTAAAAAAGAAATCCACCGCCTAGCTACCCGTCCGTGGCCGGGCTTTCCAGCTAGTACTTATAAGTAGGGCCCGGATTCTAGGCAATAGGAAACAAGGAAACCCGATATCTGGTATGCGGAATACAATTTATGCATAAACACAAGATATTGTATATGCCACATACTAAATATCAGGTTTCCTATTGCCTAGAATCCGGGCCCTACTTATAAGATGCACTTATATTAAATAAATCATAACAAATCAATTAATTTTTGACGTATAAAATGTACTATTTGGTTAAAGATCCTTACGTTCCTTGTATCTTAAATAACTATTTCTGAGTTTATTTATAAATTTATGTGCCCGTGGCCACCCTAAATAATATATCAAGCCCAACTTGTGCCCACCAATTTCAAAAATGCTGGCACCGTCACTGTAACCAACATCTTGAAATTTTTTTTTAATCTTGACTTCCCGGTCATACTCATTTTGTTGAGTGCATTACAATTTGTACAATGAGTACAATGTATTTGTCGTATTTTAAGTAAATATAAATTTTAAAATATACAAAATTTTCCTTCAAATTTCTAGTAGGTGAACCCGGCACTGGTAAAATAAGGTTAGTTGCCGTTTGTTTTGTGAAATTGACATTGAAATGTTGAAATAGTAAAAATAGATTTCTTCTGTTTCCTTCAATCACACTTAAATTTATATTAAGCGACTCTCTGTTTCACTTTTTATGAGGTCAAGTTGAACTTCGGAATTCTTCGGAACTACAATAATTACCTTTTTAGCTTTATAAAGTTGCTTTTTAATTTATTGTTAGTGTTGATGTTTACCTATTGCAACGTTGAAATTTTTACTATAGGTGATATATTTTTATATTATATAAATATCGCGTGAAGTCATTAAAATTTACTTTTCGAATTGGTGGTAAAGAGAAAGTGTAGCTGATATTGGAAATATTTTTCTGATTTTTAAGTTCTGTTAATTTTACGTGATTATTACGTACATCGTCTTTTTTGTGACTGTTTTATAAAATTTAACAAAATGAGTAAAAAAATTGGAAAATCCGCACAAGAAGTTGTTCGAGCAGTACGATCTGGATTTGCAACTGGCGAGACTAAATGCGTGCAATTTAGAGAAAAGCAATTGCGTTCCCTAAATAAAATGTACGAAGAAAACATGGATTTGATATTAGAAGCTCTCGCTAAAGATCTACGTAAGAGTAAACAAGAGTCGATAATTATGGAATTGGAGTTATTGATGAACGACTTGAGGTGCACATTGCAAAATTTGCGCGAATGGGTGAAACCTGAAAAGCCTGGTAAAGACTTTGCAAACATGCTAGATCAGGTTTATATTTTTAAAGAGCCCTACGGTGTAGTTCTTGTGATCGGTGCTTGGAATTATCCATTTCAAATTTCGTTGATACCTCTTGCCGGTGCTATCGCAGCTGGAAATTGTGTTGTTATTAAACCATCCGAATTGGCACTTCACAGTGCAATGCTAATGGAGCAACTTATTCCAAGGTATTTAGATAACAGGTTTTACCAAGTCTATAACGGTGGACCACAGGAAACTTCAGAATTGTTACAAGAACGATTCGATTACATTTTCTTTACCGGCTCCACTCAAATTGGTAAAATTGTACATGCCGCTGCTAACAAATATTTAACCCCCACAACACTGGAGCTCGGTGGTAAAAGTCCAGTTTATTTGGATAGTTCCTGTAATTTAGATGTTGCGGTGCGTCGTATCATATGGGGCAAGTGTGCAAATGCCGGTCAAACTTGTATAGCACCGGATTATTTATTATGTTCAAAGGAGGTGCAAGAAAAGGTTGTTCAGGTAGCTGACAAAATTATACAAGAATTCTATGGTAAAAATCAAGAAGAGTCGCCCGATTACTGTAGGATCATCAACGACAGACATTACCAGCGATTAAGTGGACTTATCAAAAGTGGTAAGGTTGCTGTGGGTGGCGATTCTAATTCTAAAGATAAGTTTATTCAATTTACAATTTTGGTCGATGTGAAATCCAGCGATCCAATCATGCAGGAAGAAATTTTTGGTCCAATTTTACCAATTGTTAATGTCGATAATGCATATGAAGCTATTAATTTTATTAACGGTAGAGACAAACCTCTCTCGTTGTACATTTTTTCAAACAACCACAAGGATGTCAAGTTGATCCTTGATAATACTTCTAGTGGAGGTGTTTGTGTTAACGATACTTTGATGCATTTTATCGTGGATAGCATACCATTCGGTGGAGTAGGTCAAAGTGGAATGGGTAGCTATCATGGAAAGTTTGGTTTTGACACTTTTAGTCATAAGAAAGGTTGCTTATATAAAGATTTGGGAATGATTGGTGAAACATTATCTTCTAGTCGTTATCCACCTTATTCTCAAACAAAAATTAATATTTTGAAAATGTTGTTAAAAAAGCGAAGTTCTTTACCTATAGCTTACCTCCCTCACATTTTAATGTTTTGCTTCGGATTGTTAACTGCTTTTATCTGCAAAACCTACTTTTAGGATAAGTTTTGGCTTATTTTACTCAGGTGATAGTTAGTTTTAACAAAATAGAATCTATTTAGCTACTAAGTTTTTTATCAACAAATTCTTTTGGTGATCAGGAGAATATTTGTTACTTTTTATTTTCACTTTTTATACAACTTTTATTAATAAATAATAATACTCAATATTTTAGGGCAGTAATTACTTGAATTTTTAACAAAAGATTACTTAAGAAATAACTGTATATGCTCTCTTGAATTATCTGTTAAATGGTTTCCACTGTAAATGTACCTAATTGTAAAATCAGAATTTGTTATACGTTGTCATGTAATATTATGAAATTGTTAAATATCATTACACCATAATTACCTACTTATTACAATAGTGCATAAATATGATATGTATATTATTATTATGGATTCAAGGTGTACTGCGATTTGTTATACTGTTATTATTAATTACTTAATTTTAAATAAACATAACTGATTTATTTTTTATTAAGATTAAAATATAGATTTTTTATCATGGTGTCTTTTAGAAAAAATAAAAATAATTGATTATTAATTTGTTTTTATTTAAAAATATTTCTAATTTATTGGGTAGGTACTATTTTATTAAAGCAAAATCATAGTCTGGTCTCAGACTTGGCAAAATCTGAGAGCTCGACATAAAGTTATTTCGAGTCTTGTGAAAAGAAATTACTTAACGAAACTATAAAAAACAGCCTATACAAAATTAAATAGAGTAATCTTAAAAGAAATATTTGTAGATACAAACAAGAAAGTATCATATGAGGTTATTCAGAATTTGATTAAATAACATAAACATACTTACTTAAATCATCTTAAAATGACTAATTTAAACTTTAGACCGATAGTTAAAAAACAGATAAACAATAATCAATAATTGACTTAAGTCTAGATTTTCTTAACCCGTAAGTAGCGAGGTGGTTTTCTTGTCACACAAGAAGAGAGGTGGTTTACCCCAATTTTGTTTTAAAAAGATAAAAACACTCAGACGATGTGGAACACTCTGCCCGAGGGGTACCTGAAGTCCGATGATACAATGATTACATTTATCGCTATCGTTAACTGACGGTAATTTCAAAATCTACTGGGAGCTCTCACACCCCACCTCGCTACTTACGGGTTAACAATGAACTTAATATGTAAAAAAAATTATTTGTCGGTTCTAGCTCCAGTAAAGGACTTTTAGGTACTATTGATAGAGATTGAAATTAGGGTTTCCAACTTGAGAAAATCTTAAGGTAGAATATTTCGAATTTTTTTACCTTATTATATTCTGGCGCACATGAAAGTATTTTTACTAAATTACCATACATTTACTTGAAATTCTTTTTAAGTTAATTTTATGAATTAAACAAACCTTATTCGCGATGTGGATCGAAACATCTAATTCGATAAGACTTTTGAATTTAATAATTTTTTTTCATGCTATTATTTTCATTCGTCATTACTAAATGCCATAAAAGAAAATAAAAATAGGAAATACGAAGACAAATTTGATGATTTCTGTAACCTTCCAACTGCTGGTTCTCATCATTTATTCATTTTTTGTTGCTAACCCAAACCTCTTATATGCGGCCGCTCAATTTTAGCAATCTGGTATTGTAATATTTATTATAACACAAATTGTTAACATTCTTTCTGAACAATAAAATAACAATAATATTGATTCTCTAATTTAAAAACAATTTGATAATTGTGAAACTTTCGTTAAAACTTAACAAGGAAGTTAATATTTTAAGAAATGAAAGTTTTTTATGTTACGTTACTGTTGCAAAGCAAATTTTTGGAGAGGACAATAATTAAAATTGAGTCAAGTTTCAATCGCTTCGGCGAATAAAATATAGAAAAATTTCAGTAGATAAACTACAAGAGAGTTGGACTACTTTTTTCAACAATTTTCTAAGGCTCGTTTTGATGGTGACCGGACAGAAAATTTTATGTTAACATGTCTGTAAAAACTCCAAGAGAGTTGGACTACTTTTTTCAACAATTTTCTAAGGCTCGTTTTGATGGTGACCGGACAGAAAATTTTATGTTAACATGTCTGTAAAAACTCCAACGTTTAAAAAAAATTATCTACTATCGTTACGTAATGGTTTATTTTCTATACTGATTTGGGTTACATAATGAGCTACTTTCACGCACTAGTTCGGAAAGTGATTTACTTTCAACACCGGTGTTCATTTAAGAAGCAGGCGTTACTTGACAATACTTGTCTAATAAAATGTTGTTATTTGAACAGCTGACATATTTGCTACGTTCTATTTACCCAAAATCTAAGATAATCTAACCTAAGTAGAAGAAAAAAACTCTTCACTTTGACAGATTTCAAATTAAGTTTTTAATTTTATAAAATTTGACATGTAAACTTAGTAATCAAAATTAGGAACTAAGATTGATCTCGAGTTACCTTAGATATATAACAACCGATTGTCACCAATTTGGTATTTTCACATTTTTTAAAAAGTATGCATGGAGACACTTTATCAAGCATATAAATGAGCTAGTTAAAAAAATTTAAATAAGAATATTTGCCGCGAAAACACGAAACTCAGATCAGATTACGTCACATCTCGTTTACGGCTATGTTTATGGCGGTAACAGCAAACGAAAGGAGCAGTTCCATTATTCCCTATTCCAAGATGTCCTGCACAGCTGATTTAAAAATTTAAATATACATGTCGACTGACTGTAAATTATTTACAGTCTTTCTGATGGTATTTTGCGTTGTTTGTATTCGCTTATGATTTGTTATGAAGTTATGATTAAGAGGATCTTATACCTAACTTTTAACGAATAAGCGTGTAGCTCTTTTATTAATGCACGGAATTTAATGCGGTTTTTTCGAAAAAATTGGAAAAAAAATCTAGTTTCATGGAAAGTCATTAACAATTTTTTTTTTTAAAGATTTTTATTTTTATTTTAATAATTAATCATGCTAATAACCTGAAAATGACTTTTCATGAATATATAAACTATTTAAATCATAAATTATTTTTAATATCTTTATATATAAGAAATATACGTAATATAAATGCATTCTAAAAAGTGCATTTAAATTCGCATCAAGTAGTGCCCTCTCGTGCACGGAACGATATTTCATGAACGTGCATATTTATTGTCTTATTCAATTAGTTTCCAATCATCGTGCAGACGTAAATAGTGATAATTGGTAATATTTCTTAAAATTGAATTGTACATATTATACAGCCGTCTTAACGTCTGACAATAAGCACTAAACTATTATTATATTGTCATGGATAAGTAATGGATAATTTAAAATAAAATCTAGAAAGGATAAAAAGAATAAAAAAGATTTAGTAGGAGTTTTGTTTAATAAAAGATGACAGATGTAATTTTTAATTAGAATTGGAATTTTTGAATATCATTTGTAATCAGAAAATAATAAAAGCATCGTTTGACCATATAGCATTATAGCTGTTGCTATATCTTTGCTATAATAGTTTAAAATTAATATCATTTTTTATATCAGACTTCCTCAAACTTCCAGGACTTCCCCGGACTTCCTACAAGCTGTACACCAGACTTTCCTGGAGATTTACCACTCGTGTTAAACGTTAATTGAAAAGGTAAAAAGAAGAGAAGAGATTATATGACAATTAGGCTACCCAACGTGTCGGCGTATTATAAATAAATTGAACTCGGCACTAAAATAATTTTAAAAAGAAAGAATAAGTTTAAATGGAAACGAGAAGCAAGATTAAATTGACTGAAGATGAGATGCCGGGGGAGGTGGAGATCATAGATCGGGAAGAGGAAGAAAAAATGAAGATATGATGAATATGTTAAAGAATTTTATGCAAAAAATAAGTGACGAACTAGAGCAACAAAACAAGCAATTGAAAGACGAACTGAAAGAAATGAATCAGAAGATAGACAATATAAACCAACGTTTTACTGGTGTAGATGAAAAAATTGTTAAAATAGAAGAAAAACACGAGACTAGACATGAAGAAGGAAAAAGTATGTTAAACAAAAGTCGAAGAGAAAGTTGAAGAAAATAAGGAACAAATTGAAAGAGCGTGTGCAGAAGTCAAAGAAAGAAATGTTGAAATAGAAGAAAAGGTAACTAAAATAAACTTGGTGATTCAAAGACATACTCAAGAAGGAGGGGATGTTTTGAACAATGGACAAGAGCAAAGTAATATACAAAGTTGGATACAAGAAATAAAATTTAATTTAAATTCTGAAAGAATAAAAAAGTTTGATGGTGAAGGGCAAGAAGACCCAAATTTACACATTATGAAAATTAAAAGCTGGAAAGATAAGATAAAGTATGGATCAAAAGTAAAAGTAATCGTAAGAAACACAATGAAAGGAGAGGCGGAAAATTGGTTAACAATATGTTACGGTCAATGACATAAATTGGGCATTGACGTCAGTGGCCGGACAATGACGTCAGTGCCCATTTACGCTGGTCATTAACGTCATTGACCTGCCATTGACGTCAACGCCCGTTAACGGTGGGCAATGATGTAAATATTTACATATGATCGTAATAAATACGTCTTTGGCCGGTCAAAGACGTTAATGGCCAAAATGGATTGGACAATGATGATATTATAAAATAAATACCTACTATAAGGAATAGCAAAATGGCGATGCACTTCAACCCGGGACAATTATTTGTCGTGCACACGGTTTTTCGTATAAATGACAGCAACTAGGTCCTTTTCACGGCTTCATAAGTGTACAGGGATTTTTATTTAATTCATACAAAGGCAAACTCTTTCACAAACGTAATTCGTCGTGGTTGCATCAGTTAAAACGGCCCGGAGGAAAAATTAATTTAATTTATTTATTTTACGGTGTGTGATGGCTATCACTAAGGGTGATAGAATATGGAATCTATAGAATAGTATAGTTTCATCATTGCCCAACCTGTATTGGGCATTAACGTCATTGCCCAGGCAATAATGTAAAAACCACATAAAATTTTAAATGTCAACATCGACCAAAATGCATGGTCATTGACGTCAAAGACCGGTCAATGACGTTAATGCCCAACTAAGCTGAGCATTGACGTTATTGTCGGATTATTTATATGTTATAAGGTCCTACTAGGTACTTCGTTGCAGATAATTTGCAAAGGCTTGAAAATATCTAATAGGTGAGCCTTAGTAGGTACTCTGTTGCAGGTAAATCCCACCTTACACGAAGCTTGTTTTGCTGATGGATTGCTTTTTTGTTTCGCTGCTGGGTTTCTAGCATCTGGATGGTGCGATGGTTTCTGTGCGTCGTTGGCTTCCCTTTGTGCTTTGTGGTTTCAATGTGCACGCAGGTATCGACAGGTAGTTGGTAGTGAAACTCGACATTTTTCGATAGCTCTCGTGTTTACGAACACGACGCGGCTATTTCATTGGTTAGCGCTGAAATCCATCACATAAATCATCAACAAAAATAGCACGGAAACAAGCAAGCAAGCCAGCAGTGACGTCATTTTCCATTTTTCAAAAAAAGCGTCGTGTGAGGTGAGTTTAATTTGCAAAGCCCTGAAAAAAATCTATGGTAGGGCCCTTTTGGGTACTTTTTTGCGGATAATTTGATAAGTCTTGAAAATATCTGTGGTAAGACCCTACCAGGTACTCTGTTGCAGGTTATTTTGAAAGTTCTGAAAACATCAATGGTAGGGCTCAACTAAGCAGGTTCTTTACCATCTCTGTAACAGAGGTATAGGAACAAAAATGTAGGGAATGAAAACAAGAAAAAATACTTATTAATTTTTCTATTTTGTCGCACCGTTTCCGAGATACAGATGACTATTTTTTGTATTTCACAGAGCCTTCTTTAAGCCACTATAGCTCGTAAACGGTTCAATAAAATAGAAAAATCTGTATGTACTAAAATGAATAGAATAAAATTTTCAACAAAAAATCTTTAATAAGTTGTTTTCTATAAAAGCGATTTTTATGTGTCAAAAAAGGCTTTAAAAATACTATTTACATTTTTAACAGAGAAGTGTACGAATTATTTCTTGAGCCACTGTAAGTCTAATTAAAATTAAACACTCTTGAAAAGTTTAAATAGCATTTATCGAGCATTTTATAATAAAGCGAAAATAAAACATCGAGCGAATTCCGTCATACCGGAAAAGTATGTGCTTGCCTTTAGAAATAGTGTGCGCTCTGCGTTAACTGTCAAATGATTAACCTAACCTGTTTTGTGTTATTTCCTACATAGATAATAGAATTTCTATTACACATTTAGTTTTAATAGTAAAAGTAATCAAAATTTCTGTTTCTTACAAATTTGGCACATTAAAATAAGAAAAATGAAGATTCACATAAAAATTGTGCATCGCGAACAAATCTCTATTGATGTTGAAGCAGAGACCAAGATTGGTGAAATTAAAAAAAGATTGGAAAGCCAGTTCAATATTCCTGTGACGCATCAAATTTTGATGCATTTTGGAGTAGCCCTAGCTGACGACCGCACTATAGGATTTTATACTAGAATTAAAGAAGGGGATAAGTTAAATGTAGTAATTCGCAAGATGGATCGTCATTTGGAAAGCATTCTTTTCCAGTTACTCAAAATCCACTATAACGAAACACAATGCAAAAACATTGTTCTGAGTTTTATGAATAAATTGCAAGATGATTTGGAGAACATGAATTATGACGATATGGAACGATTGGCACTAGTTTGTATGGACAATAAAATTTTGTAACTTTAAGGTTGTAAATTTTAATTTATAAATATTGTATTACACTCAGAATAAGCACTTAATTTAAGATTTTTGTTTGTATATTTCGCTGACTTCAAAATACTAGATTATATTTATAACATTAAATAAGTATTTTTATGTAAGATAAGCTAATAAATAGAAATGTAAATTTAAGATTTTTAAAACTTGCTGTTGGGACACTTAAAAGTAAATTAATATTAAATACACGTAATTATCGATCTGTAACATTATTACAGTTTGTAGATAGTAATTCCTCTCGTTAGTCAAAATAAATCTACGGGCTGTTTTCGCTAACCAATCTTTTTTCAAATAAAACAATCGCATACTTTTATATTTTTATTTTAGCTTTTTAACCCCTTGAAATTCCTTCCTAATAAAAATATTTCAGCCGAGTCCGTACGACTTGCAGGTGGTTTAACAATATTCAAGGTACCATAGAATCGTTTAATACTTTCTTCCAATTTCTTACCATCGTTTGTTTGCCATAATTTCATTAACACGGTTGCATTTTCATTTGAAACTAAAATTGCAAAACGAAGTGCGGAATAGCATAGCTTGAGAATGTTTTCGTCATCCATTTCTTTTATTCCAGTAGCGCTTGGAGCCATATCTGATATAACAACATCAGCTTTTCTGTTATTCAATATTTCTTTTATATTATCCTGCGTTTCTTGTTGTGTGAAATCTGAATTACCTAGCACCGTGGCGCCCTACAAAGATTTTATATTTTGATATTATAGATTCCTTTACTTACCGTAATTGGATAAATTTGTTGTTTATCGATTGCAATAACCGTTCCAATAGCTGCATCTGTCTTAGTGTTGTTCGAATTTACTCTTTCGACAGCTACTTGTGTCCAAGAACCTGGTGCAGCACCACAATCGATTACGGTTTGTCCAGAATTAAAAAATTTATATTGATCATCCATTTGAATTAATTTAAATGCACTTCGACATCTACAAAATTGTGTATAATACAAGTTTTATTATTTAAAAAGTAACATTAGTTTACTCTTACCTGTAATTTTGTATTTTTGCTCTTTCTATGTAAGGATCGCTTAACTGTCGTTGCAACCAATGTGTCGAACTTGAACCTTTCGCATTTTTAAGTTTTATCTTTTTACATAATTTGGCAGTTGTGTAAAATGAACGTCGCAAAATTTTATTATACATACTGTAAAAACCTATTTTATAAAAACTGAAATATAAAAGTTTGGTTATATACCACCGTTTACGTGTTGCATTTGAACTATTTTTCAACAGTAGTTCATTTAAGCATACCTTCTTTGGTATTAGTTATACAGGATGTTTTAGTGATGTTAAGTCAAACTTCAGTAGGTGGCGCCTCGGTGACATTGATGACAAACATGTTATGTCGTTTTCAAACGCATAAATAATTGTCACATTTATTAATTACTAATTACGTAAAGCTTGGTACAACTTCGTCAAATTGTAGAAGTTGCGTATACAGTATACAGCACTTATAGTACGGAAGCATTGTACATCCCGCGGGAAAGTTAATGAAGGTATGGTATTAGTGGTACCAAAGGTGGTACTATTTAATAAATAAAAACATGGGATTTACGCCCAGATTCATAGCAAATACTATAGACTTATAATACGTACAACTTTGATAGTTTTACATACAATTTGTCGGACATCGTTCATAGCGCCATCTAGCATGATGAAATGTAAAATTCGCGTCAATTAGCTAATGCCAAATACTACTAATGCGCATTTAAACTAAAATATTTAAAAATAGTTTTCAGATAAAAAGATTAGTAAAAATGACTTCTTTTCACCTTTTTGCTGCATATAGTTATTACAATCGTATACGGCACAAATGGAACCAACTTTGTTTACCATTTTATATAATAAATAATACAATATTATAATATGATAATATAAAGTTAAAACAAAATGTCAAAATGACACAACACTTCGACTAATGACCGATTTCTTCACTTTGAGATATCTATCGGATAAGATTAACTATATAATAGTATAACTATCCGTATGGTTATACTTATCCGATAGATATCTCAAGGTGAAGAAACCAGGCATAAGGGAATAAACCCCAATAGAAAATGCTAGCCCTCCAGGTTAGGAGTTCTTCGTCGGGCCAGGTCCTCATCGTACATAAAAACAAAAATGCTAAAAAACCAAAACGACAAGTCTCAAACACTGGCCGGATTAAATCAAAGACGACTTATGCTAAGAAAATGGACATGGAGAACAGATACGTGGAAGTTTAAGGTATATCAAATAAACATCAAGAAATCTGAAGCCAATTAGACAAACTTAACATGGACATAGTTTGTCTCAAAGAAACCAAACACAAAGGCCATCAAGGACGGAAGATGGAAGACAATAATTATGAGATCTGTTGGGCAGAGCATGCTTAAAGCAGGAGGAGCAAGTCATTAGGAACCAGGAGAGAACACTCCAAAAAGATAACAGATTTTGGAGTATTTTGGAATATTTTATTAATAAGAGCCGTTTTACATTATAGCAAATTTGCAATTAAATCTTGTCACAAATTTGCTAGCAATTATTGTATAAAATTTCAAGTGTCATATTTGACAGAAATATGACACAAATATTGCTTTATATTTGTTACAAAAATAGAACAGGTCCTAAATATTTGGTATCAATTTTAGGATGCAAATTTGTGAAGTAATTTTGATGCATGACACTCTTGTAAAATTAAATGCAATTTTTTGACATAGATTTGCTACAAATTTTATTATAATGTAAAACGGCTCTTAGTAATAATCTTTTAATTTTATTTATTTGTGTTACAATAAATTGATTAATTCACTGAAGTAATTTTGTAATTTGAGTTTATAAACAGAAAAATTTAAATTAATGCATAATATTAATTTAAATGTGCAAAATAAACCTTGTGAACAAAATTAACAAAAATTCAATTAAAATTCTAGAATTTTATCTCATTTTTAGTTGGCACACCGACCACCATTGGCGGGTATAATACGTTGAGAAAAAAGTATAGCAACTTGCTTATCTATAACTCTCTCTTATCTATGGATTTAACCTAAAAAACGTATTTGTTGACATTACTCATTTCAACGCAAGCCGCCAGAGTTCGGATTCCTGTTTTTTTACGAAGTTGAATGTATTATAGTCTAGAGTATTTGTTCATAGTAAAGTAATAAGTGCTAAGTAAGACCAATAAGGTCGAATTTGTTTTTATGGCAACCTTATTTACTCGGTCGATAAGGTTCATTTTTAATGACAGCGTTTTAAGTATAAGTAACGCATCGTCTATGAATACGGCTGTTAATAATTTCGATGGTGACATTTTCATAGATGATGCGTGTGGCTGCGATGATGTCATTGAAGATGGCCGCCGCTTCACTATGAACAAAGTGACCTATCTCGGTCCCTGTCACACCGATTTTGATTTTTATTATTTTGTTCGAAAGGTATTTGTACTAGCTAAAAAAATGTCCTTAGCATGTATTGAGAAAAATTAATAGGTTGGACGATATTTGGTCTATTTAGTCAACGATACCAAATACATTAAACTAATAATACGTACAACTTCGCGGGTTGTCAAGCATTTTTTGGGTATCAGGCTTTTTCGCGCCACCTACCATGCGAGTTGGAAGGTTAGAACTTAACGTTCTCTCTCTAACTCATTGGCCTATAGGTTTGCGGTAATGTAAATATCTAGTGACCACGATCTAGTGACTGTATATTTGTTTTCATTAAAATTTCAATTTTCCGTTGTAAATGACGTGACGTTTTGAAATGAGCTTTAAAATCGCAACTTCAGAAAAAGAATGCTAAGATAAAAATGCAGTTTCAATTACCGCGAGAAAGTTTTTGTAATTTAATGTTTTTAGTACAAATTTAAAAAATTTGTTTCTAAAAATGACTTGCTACATCCACTTTGTTGTTTAGTAATTTATTATACTTTGTAATTATTACAGCTGGACACAGCACATATTCCACCAACTTTATTTGACATTTCATAAAATTTAATTCGAATAAAATTATCTGTTTATTGCTTTCAGTCAAATTCAATTAAGTTATAAACAGTGACAGTGACATAATATTATGTCAAGACTCATGAGCATGCATTTGAGCGCATTTAAGTAATATCAGTACCAACTCGGCTTGTAGGTGGCGCCACTTATGAATATTCCCTCAATTTGGCGAAGTTGTACGTATTATTAGTTTAATGTATTTGACGATACGTACAATTATTGGAGTTGTCATTGATCGAACTGGAATTCCAGACTTGTGGTCGGTGCTCTGTGGTGATAGCACAGTCAGTCAAATTATTTCAGGTAAAAAGTTTAGACGCGGTAGAAGCATATATCCGTACTCTAGTGCCCTGCGAGATTGCTACTTTCAATATTTTTTAAAGAACATGAAGATTTGTAAAATAGTATTTATAATGAAATTCAAGAGATACGAGCTAGATTCAATAAAACTGGTGCACAAGAATGCCTTACTAAACTCCTCTTGGCAATGCAAAAAGGTGATCCAAAGGAAATACTGTCAGTATGATGAACTTCATGATATTTTTGACAAGTACTTAGACGAATCAATAAAAACTCTTACTAGAGATAAAAGGCTTTAGAGGTATCGCAACACAGTACGAAATATGTGACAACAAAGATATTTCAAAGATAAATTTGAAAAAGAAAAAGAGTCACACACTCGTATTAAAGATGAATTAACCTCCTATCTTGCACACAATTCTAAGTCATCCAGTGTTGTTTCATGGTGTACTGAAGTTTTCGCGACGCACTACTTTTCTGATTGTTTAAAGAGTAATTAAGAAGAAGCCTACACAAAAATTGTACTACATGACATTTACGCAATAGATACATGTGCAGATACACTACTGGTGTTTGCTCAAGACACAGACGTTTTAGTTTTGCTAGTGAGGCGCTATGCAAGGCTTCCGGAACACACCTTCTTTGTACCATCATCAGGCGAAGCAATATACAAAATACAAAAAACATATGCATATGTTTCACTCAGATCACTAAAAGCTTTAACATTACTCGGGTTTCATGCACTATCAGGTTGTGATACCACAGGAAGTTTGTTTGGAAAGAAAAATTGTCATATTGGAAATCTTTTATTTCAGCGAGTGAATAAGAATTTACTGCAATGTTTACAGCCAAACAAGCCCTTGGAGATAAGTTACCTCCCACTAGAAGCTCCCTTTTACTCACAATTAAGAGAGCTAACTTTCAAGTATTTGTGTGGTCAAAAGATGATGAACCGAATTGAGTCATTCCAAATCCAGCTGGACACGGCTGGTGTTTGGAAGAGGTAGTGCTTACATCTATAATGTATATACTATATGTTAATATATATAAGGTTCTCTTCATCCCGTGTGCGATTTTTGCACTCGGCTAACACCTCGTGCAAAAACCTTCCCACGCGGGATGAAAAGTAGCACCTTAGTCCCATGATGTATAATATACTATTTTTGCTTGTATAAAACAGTTTTTATTACTTAAAAGATATATCGCTTTTTTAATATAAATATTAATAATACAGAGTGGCCGTTTGAAAACGAAACCGACGGTATTGTGGCCAGCAGAATTTTTTTTTCAAGAAATGCTAACACACGTCAATTTTATCATCGAGGGGGACAACTTTTGCGACCAATGTCACTCCCGTATTGTTTCATCCCTTCGCGCTGTGATGACAACCCCTCAAATGTTAATAGGGATGATATGGCAAGTGACACCTCATTTGAAAGGTCTTGCTTCCCTGAATTCAGTTAAATAATTTTTTTGAAGTGTTATCAATTATTTAACAAAAAAATTGAAGCTGCAAAAATGCGAAATAAATACGGTATTTCAAGACAAGACAACAAGGTCCCTCGACTTTTGTTTACATGCTAAACTGACTGTTTATAGCGAAAATCTGCTTATAATGAGTAAGTAGGCTGGTCCCTTAAGCTCTCGTTATAGAGGGGTTCAGGCGTGGATCTAGGATCCATCTATGGGAGGGGGTTCTTAACTGAAGTCCAATGGAGGCACCCCCAGCCCATAGCCCCGCAGGCAAATTTTTTTCAAATTTTCAAGGTCAAGCGCTTTAATAAATAGTTAAAAAATAGAAAATCGAGTTACACAAATATTTTCTCCGAAAGATATAGGTTTCATTAAGCTTTTCTTAAAAAACATTTAAAAAACAGTTTTCTCTAGAAATGTATTATAAATCTACATATTATTTATATAATAATCTACTTGTATTATTAAGAGAACATATAACTATTACTTAGTCCAGTCTTCGGTTTCCAAACGTCGAGGTTTCATTCTAACAAATTCTTGTATTTGTGCTAATAAATGAGGGTTCTCTTAAAAACAAAAACTTGTCTCTAGAAATTCTTTTATTGTAAAAAAAAACGAATTTTTGTGTGCAACTTTTGCTCTTCTTCCAGCTTTTTTCTTAACTTTATTAAAAAAATTAAAATTGTCATGGGGGGGGGGGTTAAAGTCCCCAAAGCCCCCCTTGGATCCGCGCCTAGAGGGGTTCTCCTTATAACAAAAATATTTAATAAATAATTATTAGATTACTGATAACTAACTGATTTTACCACTCTTACAGGTATTTATTTTTTATTTTTTATTATTTTTTTTGTATTATTTAATACAAATGACTTTATATAGTCAATGAATGTCAAATGAATGTCACGTCATATAATAATTACTAAAATTCTCGAATGTATTGTTACATATATTTTTACAAGCCAACTAACAGATTTTCACAAAAAATAGATAAATTAAGATTTTAGTTAATATTTTCTGCAATTTTTTTGCCTTTACATTTGGCTCAATTGTTTCCTCACCAATACTTGTATTTTAAAATCTCCATCAGCACACAAAATTTTATCTCAATCGGTTAAACATTTCCGGAGATACAATAGCATTTTTTTTTTATTGTGGTAGCCCTGACAATGATTTCTTTGCCAAAACCTTATTTTCACTACTATAGCCTACCAGACATACGTCCAAAAAGTTTGATTGCAATCAACGCATAAATGCCGAAAAAAGTCGAGGGACATCAAGGACTTTTTTCAAGATTTTGCAAAAACAGTAATTTTTTTTCATGTTGAATTTCTGATTTTTATCAAATGGTTCTATATGCTGCCAAGTCCTGTGGGGGTAATGTTCCTACATAAAAATTTTGGTTCAAATTCCTTCACAGTACTTCATGAGTTATTCACTCTTGAACTCTCAACTTTGACAGCTTGTAATTTTTGATAGATGACAGATAGAAAGTTATTTTCTATTAGTCTAAGGTTACGTTGGATGCGTAGTTGTACGATATTTTGGTCTTACGTACACGTACGAGTATTTAAATAAAAATAAACGCTTGAAAATGCTTACGAGTGGTTATACTGACGACGGGTTGATAAGTTACGCGACGGGTTACACGTCCGATATCGCATCAAAACAAACACTATTGTTTTTTTTCATCAGATCGTACGACTTATTATAAAACATAGATATAGAAGGTACTGGTAAGGAATTTAAACCGCAAATTTCACTTTTTCTGTATACCATTGGAAAGATGACAATTTCTTAAGCATATTTAAAAAAAAATTGTTGGATTATCTATTAGTTTTAGAAAAAACCGACATTTAAAAATCGAAAATTTTACATAATATACAATCGCATGCGCATGCATAACATAGTGCGAGGAGCTTAACTGCTAATAATTAATTTATAGCCGTCTCGAAAACTAATGGATAATCCAAATAATCCTAAATACAAATTTGCGTCCATCTTTATACTACACTGACGTATCTAAAATCAGTGTAACCACTTCACTCGTACGAGCACGCACGTCTAAAATATCGCACGGATATGCATCCAATGTAAATGCATGGTATAAAATGTAAATGTAACCTCAGCTTTAGATGTAGTAGTCTCATCCATGCTTGGTTGAACCATAGGGCAAAGTGTCTTACCTTTTTAGAATTTCTCACCAGCAATTTCTATCTTTTGAAGATTTCCCAAATGGCATCAGAGTAAATAAAACAAACTTTAAGAAGTTTTATACACATTTATTCAAATAAATACAAAATACATTTACTTTTAGAGCCATTATTTTTACAAAAACAAGCAGGACATGGATAGTAAAAAGACTCGAAATGTTTAATCAATAACATTTAGAAATAAACTAAATGACAGTTAATTTTAATTATTTTTCGGTAATAATATATTTCGGTAATTTTATATTTGAGAACTTCGACATTATTATTTTTGGTTAATATGTTTAATAACAAAAACGTACATTATTTACAAAGATATACATAGAATGATAGACACAATTCAATATATTTATATTTTCTAAATGTTTCTAGAATTTACAGTTATAATCCTATTAAGTTTGAAGAAAAACTGCAAAATTAATTAAGTAGTGACAATTCGGTCGCATGTCTATCGTTTTACCTTCGAATAAGCTTTTAAATAGAAAATGGATTATTACAGAAGAAATTAAAAAGGAAGTTTGATGTTACAGGCATCTCTCCGGAAATAACTGTCTTGTCAGTAATCTAAAATTTGCAGTTTTCAACACTAAATACCGAGTGTTTTTATATACCCTGCTGTTTCACCAAGTATCTAGAAAAACTTCTATAGCTTGTATCCCGTACATTGATTTTCTTATACAAAATTACAAATTAATAATACACACAATAATAATAATCACAATAATTAGGTACTTATTTTAATACGTTATAAACATTTACATCGATGGCGGACAACTATATACAATTTTAGTTATTCTGGTAAACTATATTACATACATGCAACAAATAACACACAACAAAAGTCTTATATCATCTCCGATTTCTTCTATGATTTTGATTTTGGTCAATTCCAAAAATATAAGAAAAGTCTTCCCTTGGAAACTCTCTATAAAATGCTTGAGAACTGTCTGTGTGCGGTCTTAAACGTTCTTCCAATATCTGTCGACTATTAGCAGAACGACCGCGAAATCTCAAAACTATGGGTTTATGTGGACTAGAATTAACATTAAACGGCGGCAAGGACCATAAACTATTGTGCTTATCCCGATTTCTGCGATTCAAGATTGGATATTTTGTATATCTGTGCTCTAAATTTGTTTGATATTCGTTTATATTTACACGATCTCGTCGTTCTTGATCCAATTGACCTTCGTACACCAGTCTGTCGTTTAAACTTGTCTCCCTATTAGGAGCATAATTGTCGTAAAAATCATTTTGACTTGTGGGTGATCTTTTGGGACTGTTAAAATTGAACAAGTTGTAGTTTTCGGTTGGCGCTTTGTATCTGAATTGGTCGGCATAATATGTGTTTGTGGGGGGCAACAAATTTTCGGTTGATTTTTCTGGATATATTATGGGATCTAGATTAAGTTGAGATGATGTGTCATCTTGTATTGGAAATCTTACAAAACCTGATTGATGGACGTTCTCGGAAGTCATCAAATCGTCTGAATTTGGAAATTGAACGGATGGCGCATTTTGTTTTTGCCTTACGTTAACAGGTAGATGATCTTTGTTGTTTATGTTGATGGAAGAGTCGATGACGAAGGTCGGATTTGATAAGCGGGTCGTTAAACTATTATTTGAAATTGCTTGATTATTATGACTTGATTCGGTTACAGGAGTGCCATCAGAATTGTTTGTACCGTTTTGTACGTGTACTGTGTTGGTTAATGATGGCTTTAAAAAGAACAAGGCGTGTACGGGATCAGTCGTTGTTTCTAATGGTTCTAATTTGTATGTTACTTCTAATTTATTTGGGTTCGTTTGCTGTGTGAAGACTTCCGTTGCTTCTGCAGTTGGGGTTAAAATTTCTGTCGTTGTTGGCTCGAAAGTTGTTGTTTCTTCGATTATTTCTAAAGTAGTTTGTTCTATTTTTTCTGTAGTAGTTGTAATATCCAAGTTGTTAGTATGATTTTCTTCTTCTGGGGATTTTTTTCTGCAATTAAAAATATTTCGTAAATTAAAATCGTAATGTCGTAGCAGGACAAACTGACACTGTATTTTTAAATTTTAACTAATTGGAAGATAAATAGAATTTACTTATAATTTTAATTGCCTTTTGAAATTATTCGGTTATAATATTTGTTACACGTAACAGAAAAAAATTATTACAAAAACCATTTGAAACTTTAATAGGTAAAACGTGTATGTAATAGCAATGAAATGTTTGAAATACTCTTAGGTTTTTGCATAGCACATAATTACTTTTTTTTATAAAACGGTTAACAAATCAAAATTTGAAAACATAATATTGATGTCAAGATTCCTATATTCAGTTCTTTCTTTCGATTGCCATATTACCTGATCGAGTTCTATTTTAAAATGAAGATTAATAAAAAGAGAGTGAAAGTGGAATAAAAAACTTAATTAAATTATACTGAAGGTAAACATGTAGGTCAATGTCTTAGCTTCATTCAATTCAGCATTATTTTTTAAACCAGTACAAGAAAAAATATTTTTAATTGTTAGAAAAAAGAAGAAAGGAAAACTTAATTTAAATTCCTGAATTTCGTTCTGTGTTTTAGATTAATGATTTTTTAATATACATACGCACTTCGTGCTTAAGAATCAAAAAGCACCTAATTAAAAGTTCTTTCTAAATATAAAGTTCAAAATATAGATATAAAATTTTCTAAATATAAATAGAAACGCATACCAGTTACATTTTTTGACCTCCAAGATATTTTCGATGATTTCGATGATTTTTACGATGCTTTTTAAAATTTTGCCTCAGTGGAATAACAGTTTGTTTTACTATAAAGTTAAAAAGCGAGTCTGGATTTCCGTTGTATGGATAATACCTTAATCTGTAATAATTGTGTAAATTGATTAACATTAAGTGACAAATAATTGTGTTATTTCTCTAGTTCTACCGACTAACTCTAAGTATAATGAAGATTCAAAGGTTGCAATGGAGGTTAAATTTAATTACCTACTTGGTTCAATTTCTCCATATTACTTTTTTAATCTATTAGTATAAGTAGCAACAATTTTATACTTGCTAATTCTTAAAAAATTACTTTTTCATCCTATTGTTAATTATTTCTACAACTCAATAAATATCTACTAAAACTAAAATGTTTGGTAAAATATCTAAATCTACATTATTTTTTTCTTTAATTAACTGCTCCCTATACTCATATATCATAAATTCAAAATTAAATTTTTAAAAATGTATAATTATAATTTGGAAGTGCTCTCGAGAACCAGGCCAACAATTTTTAAAAATTATTTTTTCAACTATAAATTACGAATACAAAAATTAAGTGCATCATAAAGTTGTGGGAATATAAATGTAGTAGTAATATAGTTGACATGATGCAATTTATGTTCAAGGTTTGTTTTTATAAATTCATTGTCCTAATTCTAGTTTACTTAGTATTGGTATTGTTATAATGTATTTTTGGTTTCTACAACTGGCAACTGGCAAGTAACCATTAGTATAGAAAAATGAGCAAAATTTCAAGATCAATGCAATGCCAAGTTGGTGTTAAGTAAAATTTTCTAAAGTATCATTTATCATTTTAAAATATTCAAAATTTACATCAATATCTGTCAAAATGTACTATTTTCAGTTGGCTAATACAGGATGAATGAAAATGAATATAATACTCAAAAAAGCTGTTAACTGGTAGATCGATTTATTTTACGTAAAATTCTTGATTTATGTTTCTTGTAAAAATATTTAATAAAAGTGATAAGATTACATAGCAGAAAATCTTCGAATTTTCTAATTTTCCAAGTTCAAATCAGTTCAAAATTTCAAATTGTAAATCTTGTTTATGTCATATATGCAACTCATTATTAAGTGATTTACATATTTGTACTAACTTCATTATGTCCAAGCTTGATGAGCACAAATAGCTTCTATCATCAAGTGCGCTTGTCAAATTTAAATCACATAGTAACTTTAATTATTTGATCATTGAACTAAGCATTTTTAGTGATTTTGCAATTATTTTTATATCTTAATTAATTAGTAGTTAAAATAATTGATAACTAGTGTATTATTAGATTACAATGGCGTTAAATAAGTAGTTTACGCTCGGTTTGCTATCAAATAATTGATTAAATTAAACAAATTTGAAAAAAAAAATATAATTATAATATAATTCCATATTAATTCCTGTAATTTCGAAAGATAAACCACAGCTAAAACTTTGTACATCAGACAACCTCTACATTTAATTCGGCATTTGATTGATTAATCGTAGATTTTGCTCAAACCTTTTATTAAGCTTTTTTTGCTTCTCTACTTTTTTCATTTTAATTCCAATAATTTCGATTAAATTTCAACTATTTGTGCAACTAATTACAAAGCTGTCGGCCGCTCGAGAATAACTATTGTAGTCGTCGAATAAGGTGGTCGTCTGTCCTTCGGCAGGACTTAGATAAATTTATCGAATTCCAAATTTCTAAGTTTGTAATGTTTAGTTTGTGTTCCTAATTTTTCCTCGAAAATTGTAATTAGTAAATAAATAACCTTTATTTATGGAGAACGTATTCATTCCCTGGACAATATTTAAGACCTCCCGAATTTACATCTGCCTCTTATGCCTATTGTAAAGGTGGTCAGTTTTACAATAACAGCTTACATTAAATTCAGCTGAGCTCAGCTGTAACTTTTATTGTAACCGAGTCAAATGATCTTAATTTTTCGTTATAATAAATAATATTTAAGAAATATAACTTCAGGTTGCTTTGATTTTCATGTTGAAAAGTTGTTTTCACGTTTAACCATTTTTGAATTTTTTATTTTTAAACTTTTGCTTACTTTGCTATATCTTTTAATTATGTTTGCCTGACCAAGACCTAATAAGATCGAAACAATTTCATTGCGCGAAATTTTTAAAATTATTTTTGAAAATTTTTGATTTCCATTCTACTTTCATTTTTCTAGGGTTTTTTTTCTATTTTTCTGATATATAATTTTTTGTAAAATCAAAAATTGGCGATATAAAATTCTGATAATTTTTAAAAACATACAAGAGTACGGAAACAAATATAAAAATCGAAAAGAAAGTAACAAGAAAGAATTTTGAGAGAAAGACGCAATTCAAATAATTATAAAGACCCATGATTGAAGAAAACCATTTCAGTTAGTACTTGACAGACGAAAGAAAGAATGGAATATTCCCAAAGCAGATAAATGAATGAAAGAAAGAAAATCAATTTCATGAATTACTAAATTTGACAAAATTAAGAAGCGTAAATTTATAAAAAGAAAAAGAAGGTTGATATAAAAAATTAAACATTTTTGAATTTATTCAATCTTGTCATTTTTTTATCAAGAAAATAACTTATTTTATGCGAAGAGTGATTTACACCCTTGCATCCGCAAGAGCACAGAGCTAGTTTGTCCAATCGTCAAGGGCTATACACAAAAAAGCAAAATATTATTTACTGTGAAAATCATTGAAAACTTGAAGAAATATAATTTAGATGAAGTAAGACTTCAATTTATTATTAATAAATTAAAAGATAATTTAAGCGGAAATAGTAAAATTAAACAAAGCCAGACTAATTATTAAGAGTTTTCGATGAAGAATTAAGTTTTATGCGAAGCTGAATCTTTTTCAGTTGAGGTTCCAAGAAAGGTTAAAAAACATCTGATAATGTAAACTTACAAAAAGTAGTCAACAAACATTAAAAAACCAAAATTAATATGTAGTACATAATAAACAACTTGCATTATTATCAGCATCTTTCCTTCGAGCAAAAGGTTGAATTTTATTTGTCAGATAAAAAAATTGCAATTTATATTTTGGAATTATTTTAATTAAACGATAAACAAAAATTAAAAAACCTGATAGCTACTGGTTAGGATACGTCATTGAAATACTTTAAAAATTGTTATAAAATGTTAGTTCTATTGGAATTTTACTGTTAAACAATAATTATGTGCTACTGCAATTTGTTAACCTATGGAAATTATAAAATTACTTACTGTTGAGAGTGTAAATTGTTTTTATCCATGGCAGCTTTAACTTCACCTTCTGCACCATAGTTTCCATTTGTTGGTGCGACAACAATGGCGATATCTTGAGTATCCGTTTCTTCTTCTTCGACTCCATTAATTGGAATATTTACTTGGAATGGTTCTTCGTCGTCCCCAAATTGGGCGTTGAGTTTTTCAAGTAAAAATTCCAAACGTGCTTCCTCATTTATTTTCACAATTTTTATACACCGACCCATCGAATCTGGAAGGTAACCTTCTCTGCAAGCAGGTAACGATTCAGGACTGAACGTAGGCGCGATGAAAACCGATTTTGGTGTAATTCTACGCGTTTTCAACACTTCCGAATCGTAATATCTGCTATTATTCTGATCACCAACCAATAACCAAGCTTGCCAAGTTAAATTGGTAGTTCGTTCATCTAACGGTTTCGACGGAAAGCAAAATATTGCATGTAGGCAAAAAAATAACAATGCATAAGCTATACGTAGAGCTTCCATTTTCAACATTTTAGGTATTTTGTTTATCAAAAATGATCACTCGAGTCATTTTTCAGTCGTTCAGGGTTTTCACTTTGTCATTAGTAAATTCCGTGATGGCCACTTAAATTCATAAGATGTATGCTCCAAGTCCGCACAAGTGTTACTGACTCAATTGTAGTAATCTGAAAATATAAATATCCACATAAAAATAACAATTTAACTTTTCCCTTAAGTTTTATAAGCGTAAGATTCCATTTGGCAAAGTTCCAGGGTGCGCAATTTTAAGTTAGGTAAGGATTTCGTTTACGTTATTCCTTCAACTTGTTAACACTTTCATAAATCTTTGCTCTTTTCTCTTTGTTTATGATTTCGTACGCGCAAATTTTGCATGACGTTAAACCGTTGCCAGACTGCTTGTAGTCTGGTGTGTTTTATAATGTTAATTCATTGTTTGTGTCCTTGTTCAAAAGTTGTACTATAAAGTAAATGTTTATTTCTCATTAAATATTTTCTTAATTTTTTTTTGCAATTTTGCTTATCAAAAAATATAATTATTATCAAAATTTGTAATTTGATGTTAAATACATAAAACTGTAATCATTATCAATTAACGACTGTTTTTATGTGTAATAGTAATTATGTTAATGAGTCTGATAAGTGAAAAACAAAATGGATAATGCAATTGTTTGATTGGTAGTTAATATCATAATTTACATTATTTTAATTATCGCAAAAGTATATAAAATAATGTAAATATTATGATTTCAATTTTGTATAATAAAACATTTTAATTGGCCCACTGTTCTGAAGATAAAAAAATTCGGAGGGAAATTTTACAGGAAAATTAACGTCATTCACTGAAAAGGAGCGTCGTGATTGGATTATGCGGTTTAAACTTTAAATTTGTTATTGTAAAATTGCAGTAACCTTGTTTAATCGTGCATATTATTTTGTTAAAAATTTAAGTTTACATGGATTTTGAACTCTTACTTATCTGCTAAAATATTTAGTACACTGCATGGGAAAATTTTATATTGTGTTGTAAAACTAAATTTAATGCAAAAATTCCGAATAATCAAGTAAATATTGCTAACACAAAATCGGAATTATTTGTCTGGTTATTGACCATAATGAACTTTACTTCTTGATGTTATCTGCGCATGTAACCTGAAATTTTTTATTATTTGTTTATAAGTTGAAAAAACTTGTTTAAAAAAATTATAAACATATAATCACACCGTCGATTCTACGCCGCGACGATGGGAAACTCCACGCCGGTTAATAATAGAAAATTCATTGAAATAAAGCAGAAATTCTAATTTCACGCTTGTAAATCCAAAATTTATGATTTAAGTGCAAGGTGAAGTGAAGATTAAACAAAATTAAAATATAAATTGTTTATATAAATTTATGTGTAAACAAAACTTGGCAAAGTAAACTCGTAAAATCCAATAATGTCTTATATAATATTAGTATTAAATTTGATCGCCCACTCAACTGCAGAATTTATGCTATGCTAATTATCTTTTAGTCATCTCGAGAAAAAGCTGCAGATTCTCTTTGAGTGTGCTTAAATATTTTATCCAAATTATAAATCAGTTAAAATTTATTTAAGAACAAAAACATTATCGTTCTGTTTACTTATTAGAGTGCTAAATTTGAAACTACTAACCTAGATTAACTTGGCACCGTGTAACAGATAGCGCGAGATTAAAAATATTAATATTAATTGTTTCTTTTAAAAGTGCAACAACTATGAATGAGTTGAGTTACCTTGGAAAATTGTAAAATAGTTTCAGTATTACTTACAGTAGTTACAGTGAAAGAAAGTAACTCTTTGGATTATGTATATTTATTACGTCTATCCAGGGTCTGCTCGTCCAATGGCTTATAAAAAGGAAATTACATGATTTTTACATTCAATATTCAAAAACAACAATTTGGTAGGCGACGCCCAGTTTTTATTTTATTGCCATTTAAATTTGATTATGGCAATTTTTGGATCGTTCTTAACCCTAAGTTGCACCTTGTTCCCATTTGGGAACACAAACATTACATAGTTTTAAATACTTATTTCGCGAAAAATAAACTTTCTATGCACAATGTTCCTGTCCAGGAACATCCTTCTTCAAGTTAGACAGGCTACGAATAGATTGTAACACATAAGATATCGATAATGAACATAATCAGCTACTGATGTTAAAAATGGTTGAAGTTATGTTTTTATCGTTTTTAATGAAGTGTGTGTCATATTGTTAGAAAGCCTAATTTTTAAGTTAAAAGAATTTCAGTGGCTCAATTACATCATATTGATGGTATGTATACCTTGTTTTCTCCTACTTTTCGTTTACTTACTTTTATATTTTGACTTTGAGTTCAGACAAAACAGGCAAAACTTTATGAATATTTTAAAAAAATATTTTATAATTCATGTTTCTTGGAGTAAAAATTTCCCAGAAATCCAGTGGTGATGGTCTCGAATGCGAAAAATTATATTAAGTTACTGAAAATACGTCAAAATTAAAACAAAATTTTTCAAAAATCTGCTTTTGTAAAAAAAATCGCCATTTTTTTGCTATTTGACGTAAATGATGTTTCTTTTGTTTAAATTCATGTTCAAATATTGTACTTTGTGGAAATAAATATTTCATTAACATAACAGATCATTGAGGAGTTTTTAAGGGTGTTTGAAAATATGGTATATTTTAAAGGTAGAATAAACAGTACATGGTTGATGTATGATAGCAAAATGTAAGTATTTTTTGAAAAAAGTAGAAAAATTGAAACATATCTATAAGAAATATATAATATCATAATCATAATCTATTTTATTAACCCACTCGATGCAAAGGCCGCATCTAATATGCAGAAAAAAAATTTAATCGCCCACCAACTTTACCAACGCTAATACCACACTAGTGCTAATTTGCACCTCGTTTCACTTTACGCACTGCTAGAACTGTAGTTTTGAAACGAATTTTGCCGGAACCTATTTCAGGTAATAACCTAAGGTTGTCGTGATAAAAGGATACCGTTACAGAGCGCCGTAAAAGAAAGCTAAGAATGAGAAATTTTAGGTGGTGCGAATTTGCACTGGTGTGGTTACCACGGGTTAAATTGACTGAAAACTTCAAAAGTGTTGCAAGGTACTTTAATGATAATATCATAATAAATTTAAGGCAGTGCACATGGTAAGATTTGCTTTTGAGTACGATTTCAATATGAGATGTTCTCGAGAATTAACCATGACAAATCTATAACTAAAATTACTGTTTGCAATTATTCTTTCCAACAAGTATTTATTGTTAATTATTTTTTATTGGACTTACTTCATCAAAGTAAGACAATTATAGTTATTTCAATATTTGAAGAGTGAAATATGCAAAAGGGGCTAAGTGCCATTATGTCAGTATTTCAGGAGACTCAAAAAACTTAGCATGCTTGGCATTTAGAACCTAAAACTACATTAATCTTTTTTTTAGGAAATCTGGAGTATAGTAATTTTAAAATTTCTTAAAAATTCAAATTTTAATTGTTTAGTTGGTTAAATCAAGTTCAAAACTTACATTAGTGTTAGCTTAAGTAAGTTCACGGTTTCAACACACTGTTAACCTTCCCACAGTAAGAAATTAAGCAAATCTTGAAAATAATTGTTTACACTAAAAAGAAACAGACAAATATTTTTTGAACAATTAAGTGACAAGCACTGTATGGTATGCACTTATTTCGTAACAACATCTGAAATGCATTTTTATAGAACTTTCGAAAGAAAGAGAAATTGAACGAACGAATAAAATGAAAACGTCTTCTTTTTCACCGCTTCTTCTAACAGTTAAATTATTGCGTAAAATATAATTCAACAGAATGCACTTGGATAAAATATTACACGTTCAATTCCTATTTCATAAGATCGTTAAAACAAAATATGTTTTCGTGATTCATGGTCGTACGCATACATTTAAAGTTCACACCAGTTATTAAAGGATTGAACGGTAATTAGTTTAAGTTATCGTTAAACATAAATTGGTTTCAAGCGTGGACCTAAAAAATTGATAACCCGGATTTGTAAGTGAAAGCACCTTAGTAAATAGGTATGTAATTCTATTGTGTTCAGTAGGTAGGTACGTCATATAATTAAAGATTATGAGTAGATAGCGCAATATTGAAAGATTTGTGGTTTTCACTTTCACTTGCATCCGTGAGAAATTTAGGTAAGTATTTAATTTGCTCTTGTAATACAACCTCTGATTTAATTTCATGGTAAATAAAAATGATCGAGTTGTACAACACAGTATTTACATTCAACTAAAGAATTAATGCTGACAAAAACAAAACAAATTAATATAATACAATATTACAAAATCATACTCTTAATAATTAGTGATGATCAATAGTAAGTATTCCACGGTTAGAAAAAGTATTAGTGTGAGCTATTTCGGTTCATCCACTTCCTTTTTCATTTAAATTTCTATTTCTATTTTGAAAATAAGAGTAAATTTTTATTTTCGATGACTTGAATTTGTAAATGCTAATGAACCAATAAAATATTAGTTACTCCCGAAGCAGGTTTACAACTGTTTTTTTAGTATTTATAAATTGATTAATGATCTATAGATGTAACAGTATTAATTTTATAGATATTAAAAAACATCAATAAATTTTTCAATTTTTAAATCATAGTATTTTAGAGTAATTTATCGTCTGCGGCAACACCGATAATTTTTAAGATCACTTCCTTAGTTATTGCAAAGCTAATTTATTCATTTGATTATAACAACAATATACAGACAGATATTTGCACGAAAAATCTTTCTGCCCGTTACTTGCTCGGAGCTTTAAATCCCTCAAATTTTTTTAATATACATTTCAAAGCCCCACCTATGTCTGCTATAATTCTTGAGTTGATTGTAAACAAACTTTAATTATATGTTTTTGTGAACTGAAAAACGTGTTTATGTAAATTAATAACATTTAATATACCGCTCGATGGTGTTGAATTTGTTAATCTTCTATTCACTGCTTGCAATACAATCACAAGTATAAATAATAAAAAGAAACAGTAAGTTAGGTATATGTAATGTTCGGTCAATAATAACTTTTTAACTTAATAGAAATTAAGAAAAGCTTGTGAAATTTACAATTTAATCATAAAATAATATAAACAATTACAAATTATTGTTCATTGTATTATTGGTTCAATAGCGAAAAACACGTTAATCAGGTCTTGAGTAATTTTTTGCGCATTTTTCAAATTAGAATTGATTAATAAGTGGAGGTAAAAAATGTAAAACGACATCAAATTAATGAAATCAAAAAGAGCATATAATTTAATTGATTTGTGGTTGGATAACTATAAAACGTTTATATTGTTCAAATTACCATATAATAGATATTAAATTATTTTACCATGATATTATGGTAAAAGTGGAGATTAAAAGTGCAAAGGTTAAGTAAATCACCCTTTCATTAATTTGCATAATACTAAATTTAAGGAGAAATGTATGTTAATTATTCTACTAAATAAATTATTACTGGATTTTTAATAAATTTATTAAAAAATGCTATGAAAATTAAAATAATCGCTAGCATAACAGAATTCGGTGTAACATCTTTTCTTAATGTTTCAGTTGTACTACAAATTTAACAACTATGTCAAGTTTAAGGCAAAATTATATAGCAATACTAGTGCAGAAAGAGTTACATAACCCAACGTAGGTATATAAAATTTCGACTTATCGAGTTTTGTAATGCTATAGTCTTCTATAGTGTATTTCATACTATTATTTCTACTGCTATAAAATTAGCAATATCTCTCTTATCGTTGATATTTCAGTTACGTAATACTATTAGATGATTTGAGATGCATATTAAATTTACTAAATCAACATTAATACGACTAACGAGCAATATAAATATAAAAAAATAATCCATTTAGTTGACGTTTATTATTAAAAGCAAATCAATTGGCCCTATAATTATTATAGACAGCAATGATTAAAGCATTCACTTTTCAATTTAAGAATTTAAAAATAAAAATTTAGCAAAAATGTCGATTTTCTACTGGCTTCGACTTAATATCTTCGGCAGGTTTGTATATTCTGACCAACATCTACTTAGTAACAAGTTAGCATCGGGTGGCAATTATACAAACTAGTTGCAATTTAACATTTTCAATTAAGCAAATAGTGCAGACCAGAACACAACGATAATATAATTAAAGATGTTAACACATTTGGTTAAACAGAGAAACGGGACTTTATCTTGTTTACCAAAAAATGTGAAAAAAAGTCTGGTGCCAGTGATGATAATTATCAGCAATGTCTATGAAGAGCATACATTTAAGGTTAACAAACTTAAAATTCATGCACCGTAAAATATTTTGTCACGCTAGCTATTGAATTACCATGGGATTCCTTGCAATAAAAATTTTCAATCACTTTAATGCATCCGAATTTTATTTTTTTTTGCACTCCAAAATTACTACTTTCACTTTCCCGTCGTAAAACCAAACTAATAAAGAAAGTTTATAAGACAACATAAAAAAGAGCTTAAAGGCTGTGGTTTAGGATAAAACAAAAGAAAACAGGGAAACTCCATTTAAAAATTTACGAGTGCCTGTAATTTTTTATATTAGTAGACCTTGATATAGTGAATTTTACATCGGCGCCGCCGTCTTGAACAACATCCAATGCACTTGATTTATTTTATGTATCTGATGCGATCTCAATCATAACTTTTAATTAGTTTTTAAGTCTTACGTTTATGTAATTTATAATAAGAAAGTAGGCGCCAGGAAGTGCTCGGTTGGTCGCGTCCTATGCATTCGTAATTTTTAAATTTCAAATATCTTGAAATATCACAAATTATTTAATAGCTTGTAATCATCTAAATTTTGGTGCACATTATGCAAGCACTGAAAAGCTGTTGATGATGGTTTTTCACCGGTTCCAAATCTGCAAGCTTTTGGAGAATGAGAAACATTGCAGATTCTCTCTTTCAATCCAATAAAACTTGAGTTTATACTAAAATACGATAATTTTCAACTTTTACCTTCTAGATTTGGTTTTCTTCTCTTAAAAAATCAATTAAAATTTTGAATTTAGTAATAAAATTTAAAGAATTTTATGGCGCATACTGCTTAAATATTATGGCATTTAAATATTTTAATTTATTCTTTGTTTGCATAATTTATGCTAATAGTTTTATTTTTTAATGTTTACATCCCAATATTCGGTCGAATTTATTTCAATAATAAAAGAAATAACTATTTAGGTTGTATTCGGGAGTGAAACGCCGGCTATATTGTTTTATACAATATAATTTTATTCTATGTACTAAAGCGATAAACGAAAACTATATTCGCGATTTACATTAAACGAACGCCGCCACGCGGAAAAATATTAAGTTAATCTAATACGTATAGTTGGTGTAGAAAGTTTTGTTTGAAACTCAAGATTGGGCCCATAATATTTTAGTCTTTTTCATTTATATAATAATTGGCATTGTTGAAAAATAAAAAGTTCATTTACCTATCTGTTGAAATGTTTGGAGCAGTAAAGCCAAACAGTTTTGAAAGCAAAAATATTTTTAACACAATAATTTCTTCAAATTAAAATCAATTAAGAATAGTTTCGCTTGTAATACACAATCAACGAATTCATTAGAAAGAAATAAACAAGTCATGGTGCCGAAATGAATAGCAACCAATATATTGCGGTTTTTTCAATTATTAAAAGCTCAAAAGTAAGAGTAATAAACACTTTTCAGTTTTGTTATGCCGCATGTTAACGACCTTTAATGTAAAGTAAATGATCATTTAATATATTATTTACATTACATATACTAGTGTTACTTCCCACAAATGAAAAATGATAAGTTGAAAGCATCCTTCTTAATGCACCACGCCTTAATACAAAAATGCATTCTGCTCATAGTGGAAGCTTTACACCTCGTTTCGGTCAATGTATAATACATAAACGCCTTATTATTATATACCACAATTTACAGTACATCTGCTCGGCTACATCAAAAACAGCATAAACCAAGAATTACACAATCATTAATTATACAAATCTTGCAGAACAATTAGAAACAACCAGTTAAATAGCTGAATTAATTTCCTCCTTCAAATGGTTTTCACAGGAAATTGAAATTTATTTTAATAAAAAAGTGCATTTGATTATGCAAATTTAAGTCTGCTACACACAGATCGTCAAACGTAAAGCCGAGTCTGCCAACTCAGCTTTCAAAAAGCTCTATTATTTATTCTACTTATTGCGATAATATTATAATTTCACTTTTGGAAGCCTGAAGACCAAAGCCCAAAAAGTTCCTAGTGAAAAAGAGAAAGGGTTCACCCTATCCACCACAATTTATCCTTTTGGCCAGCAAAAAACTTTTTTAAATAAATTGGCAAAAATTAAAGAGCTAACATATCGTATTTATCCTTGAAAATCTATAATAATGAAATGACTTCCTGAAATAATTATACACAATCGTAATTAATAGAATAATAACAGCTCATCTTATATAGTTACAATTTAGTTATTTAATAGGAAAGGTAACTTATTAGTAAGTAAGATTGATGTGTGTAATTACAAAATTAAAAGTTAAGTTTTAATTAAAAAACAATTAAAAAAGATAAGGGGTTTAATTTGAAAACAAGTAGCAATTAATATTTTTCTATACATAGTATTCGAATTTTATTGTATTTTGTTGCATGCCGAGTCTTAGATGCTTTATTTCCAATAATTGGTTTAAATGATATAGCAATATTTCTAACTATTTTAACGTTTTACTTCGATGGAGTGAATGAAAAAGTGTTGACCTTATCACGAACCTTTATGTGGTATTCCAAAAGTATAACAACGGCCTTGCAACTCTTCCAATATAACATTATCACACTAATTATCAATTTTTAAATGTCTAGCCAGTAAATTCCATCGAATATTGGAGAAAACGTTTGACTTTCGAAATTTTTTTGAAAAACTCTGACATGCATTTATTGCATGCAAGTGGGTTCACACACTAAACAGGCATAAAAGTTTTAAAAATACCAGAACACTCATAGTTTTTTTTATATAATGTAATGTAAACAATATTGATTTTGATAATTTCTATACATCGGTTATTCCAATATAATATAGATCGTCACACAATAACTTTTATGTTAGGTCAAAATTTATCATAATTAGATAAATTTTAAAACTCTACCTATTTTTGATAATATAAAGTTCAAAGTCAGGAGATATCCTGAAGATTTTGGTTGATTGGTATATCAAGGTTATTTTTTAAAACTATAGAAAAATTTGGAGTTGGGTGATATGTTTGGGAGAAGTTAGTTCCAAGTTCTCTAACATTCATTAACTACAAGAATTATTTTAAATTAATTAAAAAAAGTAGTATTTACATGATGTAAGTACCCGTCATCGTTCGATTAAAGGTCAAGGTGTAGTCATGACCCAAGATTTTATTATTATTTGTAGTTGCTTTCAAGTCGATAAAAACTGGAGTAAAACAAGCCAGTGATGAAATTATATCTGTTCTAATACATTAGACAAATTGAAAAGGTTAAAGTTTACAAGATTTTTCGTTCAAATTGATAATTTATAGTTTAATGTACACATTAGGCGATTCATAATATTATATTGTGGATATAGAACCCATAAATTTTTATAACATCAATTTTTGTAACGGTGAAGATGATATTGAAACGAACCGAGTTATAATAAATTATGAAAAACTTAAACGTCTTTCATAACTCACTATTCACAATTTAATGTATACAATTTTATTAATAAAGAACGCAATAATAACTGTAGCAATCATAAATATTAACGCGATTTATTAAGAACACTTCAATAGAAAATTTATCAAATGAAGTGCAATTAAATGACGGCCGATGTCTGGTTCACATGATTAACATTAAATAAAGATGAGTTATGCAATATATTTTGTATAAAAATTAAGATTATATTATAAATCAGAGCTAGCAATATGTTGCAGAAAAGGCAGTTTTCAAAATGAAGTTGGCAACTGTTTTGGCTTATCACTGTTCTGAAATTTTCCGAGCTTCACGCTTGGTCGAGATTGTAACTACTTAGGGTAAAGAAAATTAATTAAAATAAATTTTAATTTTGATGTTTCTGGCAGGAAATTCTTGCTAATTGGCCAGATGTTAAACTTTAAGCTGCACCATAAGTAATTATAGCGATGTATTACAACTTACAAGTATAATACTAACAATAAGTACAATTTACAATTGAAAGCTTCGACGTAGAAAAGATTAAAAAACGAATAAATAATTTAAAAACTATTAATAAAATATTAAATATATTATTATTTGTTTTCTGTTTGTAGTCCAAAATATAAATAACAACATAGAAGATAAATTATTATTATTGTACAATAGGAAATGCAAAGATAAGCAAAGTACGATAAGCAACCAGGTGCACAATAAATCCGAAATATAGAAAAGTGGTTTCATCAAAAACTATTAAATGTCAACAAAATATCAAAATAAATTTGTAAAACCTGAAGATCGCACTATCATTTAAATATCTACATATTTTTGAATGATGATAATAAGTTGGAATCGAATTTTTAGGCAATTGCATGTTCTTTTTGCATACAGGCACGGGAAAATGTTTAAAAGAGATACATGGTTTACGCCTTTCTGAGTCGTTTCATATACAGTAGAATCCGCTTAATGTGATCACTTCGGGCCAAGGTCATTTTAATAATATTAACTGATAACTGATAACAATTAGCGATATTTAGAAAAAGGCGAATTTTAGAAGAAAAAAAAGAAAGAAAAAGTGTCCGGTTTCCAAAAAAAAAATGATCACAATAACCGACTGATAACATTATCCGAGATCACATTAAGCGGATTCTACTGTAGTTTTTATTTTGCCTATAAATGCATATTTTGCGTTTAAGCGCATATCTGGCGGTTTATTGCCTATACATGCTTATTTGCTTATGTTGGCATATATTTTGCATATTTATCAAATTAAATTAAAAAAATTTGGGTTTTTGCAACGATTTAAGGGTTTTTCTTTATTTTTTTGAAACATAATTCCAGATTTTCGCTGAAAAAGAATAAAAATTTTTCTTGACATTTCGATAAATTGGAAGGCAAAAAGGCAAAAAGGTAAAAAAATCTTAATTTTAAAATTTAAAAGCAAATTTATTATAAAATAAAAAAAAATATTTAATTAAATTAATTGTTTTCCTTGACTGAAAATTTGATTTCTCTGACTTGGCTCTAAAAAATAAGAAATTTCCTTTTTTACAATTTGCCTTAAATCTTAAATTCCCCGACTTTTCCAGATTTTCCATGTTTTCCAGACGAGTGGGAATCCTGTGTTACGTTAATATTTGTAGAAATAAAATACTCCTAATATAAAAGTGAGTAATAACAAAATATTGTTTATTTTTTTATTTTTAAAAATTTGCTCTCTAAAATTCAATAAATATTTCTCTCAAAGAATATTTTTGAAATGAAACTTTTTGAGGATGAGGCTCACTTTTGGTTTATGAATATTTTATTTAATTATATAATTAGTTTTTATACTAATTTATTGCAATCCAGCATTTGGGGTATAAAATAAAAATTTTTAGAGCATATTTAAGTGCTTATTTTGAAGTTTTAATAGCATATTTTCAAGTTTTTTAGTGCCTATAAATCCGGACCCTAATAATAAGTTATAACTATAATAAGATAATATCGTTGAGCATGTAAATCTTAATTGAGGGGGAAACCGCATGCCAAATTTTTGTACATCAGATTTGCTTTTATGAGGTTCCTTTGGATTTCCCTAGATTACCCCAGATTTCCTAAAATTTCACTAGATTTTCTAAATTTTCTTCAGATTTCCTAAAATTTCCGAGTTTTTTTTAGATTTTCTTGGATTGCCCCAAGATTTTCTTTCGAAAAAGTTAAAAAAATAGCAAAAAACAAAGGTTGTCTGCAGTATTCCTAGATTGCTTTGGAGTTTATAAAATGTCTTAAAATTTTCTAGGATTTTCTAGCTACCTCAGATTTCCTATTTAATCGGATTTCCTAAGATTGCCTAAGATTTCTTTAGATTCTTTAGATTTCTTTAGCGTTACTACACCCAGAAAAATGATTTGGCATTGACGCGCAATAAAAAAAATCACTACGTAACATGTTACCTCCCAGACATAAATTTTGACCGAGAGAAAAATCGCTTGCGAAATTTGGTGTACAAGTGAAAGAAAATCTGATATTTTAATTATTTTTTCATATTTATACGCTGCTTAGACCTTAGACTACGCATCTGAGCTTTTCAGAGCAGTCTGGTTCTTTTTTCGAGGATGTGAGTCTTGAAACTATTTTAAAACTCTTCAGTTGTAGATATGTCTCATGATCTACCATAAAATCTCTTTTCCAATTTTGTTGTTAATTTTAATCTAAAAAGCAAGCCGAAAAAAATTTCCAAACCGGCCCTGGTTCAGTGCTCCGCATTTAATAGAATGTTAACCCGATATTCTCATAATATGATATTGCACGCATTCGAATTATACTTAAGCATTAGCATATTGACTAAATAATAAATATTTACGCAGTTACAAGTTATTTAATAATAATCACCACGAAGAAATAACCGAAGTTAATTTTGATACACTGCTGACCTCCGACTTTCTGGATAGTATTTTTTTTACATAATTGTTCTCTATCTATGGATATTTACGCACCGCACTGATAACTTTTAGCATTTTAAAACAAATTTTGAATTAAACACTACATTTTGGATTTTTTTCACCCAAAATTGGGTGTGAATCTTAAAGTTGCAGCTACAATATCCTAGTATATTTCATCTGCTTATTCACAAAACAAGATAACTCCATTTGTGAGCAAAATGAGTTATGTATGCATGATTGCATTCAAATAAAAGTAAATTTTATGTGAAATGTTAACGAAGAATTAACAAGTTAATTTTTAACTAACTCCAACTAATTCGTCGTCAGTAACGGTAAAGTAAGTTAAGTGTACTTATCTTGTTTAGAACAAAATAATGCAACGTTTATTATATCCAAATTGAAAAACAATCAACTAAAGCAAAAACTCTTATTCAACTAATAATCGTGAATTTCCTATGCACTTAACTTGTTTTTCAGTAAACCTCCATTGTACTTATCTTGTTTTTACAGTAAGCGATCGATATTTTTTAATTGTAAACAATATGAAATTAGTTAGGGTGTTGAAACTTGGCAAATATGAAGTTCTAATATCATTAAATATTTAATTATAAATTAAAAAGTTTAAAGTTAGTTTATAAATAATTTCAGGTGCTTTAAAAACGTGCTAACCCATTTACACAAAACAATTAATAATTTTGATGTTATGGCCATTTGAAGATATGAATTTAGTATTGCTTTAAAAAGAACCCCATCTCTTTCAAAGAGTTTTTTTTTGAAAATATTATATTTACACCAAAATTGTATCGATACATTTCTCGACCACATACAGTCAAAGTATTGCGTTGTCACTGCAGCATACCTTTCACATAAAATAGCAATCAATGTCTGACATCACAAATTATGCAATTAGAAATTTAAGTGTCATATTATGGTATGCCTTCAAGCTAGAACTAATAAAATAAAATTTTGAGTTGTATTTTAACGGATTTCCGGTTAAGTGTGCATATTCTTCTTATTCCGTTACTGTTTATAATTATCGTGTTATATTCTCTTAACATCGTAAAACATACTCGTACGAAGAGCACCGTGTGAATACTAATACAATTTTTTAATTTAATCGTTGCAAAAGTCACACTTACTTATTTACAAGCAAAGGTCGAAAAGATTCCGCGATTCTTCCAATGTTCCAATATTTCATTGTCAGAGTATACGGAATTGTTCAAATAAGTCAGGTGCACTACCCTCTTTGATTATTATTTATTAGTCAGGGGTGACTAGAAGTATTCGATTGTATTACACACCTGCTATATGTCGGTTTAGGGTTGCTTGCCCCTTTATATTGATTTCAACTGTAATAACCTTATTTCAACGTTACACACATTTATTTACCTAGTTCAAATTAATTTCTTCGTTCGACTAATTCTCTCTTAGCGTTTGATGGATAACTTCTCCCTTCCAATGGAAAACCGATGACCTTTATGACTGGCCTTTAAATTCAGGAATTTTTGCATTACTCTAATAAAGTAACATGCGCAGAAAAACTGGAAAATATTTATGGAATTGCATAAAAAAATTGTATTTAATTGGTACAACATAAAATTCGTGCATATAACTTCGCTGCATTAAACTTCGAGCCTCAGTGAATTGCATGTTTAAATACCATAAACAATAACATACAAATATATAATTATAATTAATGAAATATTAATAATCCGTTACTAATTCGACACGATCAAATAAATTTTACTTTTAAGTTTCTCGAATATTTTTGGGTGTTGCACTGTTGTAGGTAATACCGTAACAGTTTTTGGATGTAATATTACCCTATTTAAGGGAATTGTATTCAGAAACAACAATGGTCTTGGTCACTAATTTATGTTGATGCTTGATACAATTTTCATTGTTAATGAACACTACGAGTAACTTCAGGTTCATCCACCTAAAACATAACGTTAGGTGTTTCCTGTGATATCACTCATGTGAAATGCAGAAAATCATCCACATAACACAATTAAGGGCCAAATAACAAAAATGTGAATGTACAAAATTAATTGACCATTAAATTTATAACAGAAGAACTGCTGGATGATTCAGTTATGTAAAACCATCGATTGTGTATCTTCAGTCTTCACTGCTGGTGACTCATTCTTTGTTAGGGAAGAAAACACTAATAAGGAATTTCATTCACATTGTTTCGTATCGATCAAAATTGGAACAACATTTTAAGTAACAATTAGTGGTAGACGATAAACAAAATTACTCATAATGAGATAATTATAAGTATAACAAGCAAGTTTCAAAATTGGGAATATTCTTAGGAAATGATTTTGATGAATAATTCAATTGCCACTACTGGAAAAGTTTTACGTATATTACCTCGACATGGTTATATGACCAAGAACTCGTCCACAGGACATTTGGTATCCTTAAAACCAATTGGTTTTTATTTTTTTAATTTTCCATCTTTATTTTTATTTAAAAAACATAAAAGCAACAAAGTAAATGGCAACAATAATAAATCGTGCAATATAATACAAACAACAGCCAAATGCTTAATTATTGCGAAATTAGATGAACAGATGGTGAGTTATCGATAGTAATTATTTATCATTAACACGTTTATTCGTTTAGACATTTAAAGGATACATAAAAGATAATAATTAATTATTTTAAATTAAATTAAATTTATAGGGGCCTTGAACATCTATTAATAAAATTTTGTATAACAAGTCGAAATGTACCTACACAATGTTATCAAAAAATAAAATTAACACGCACTGTTCGATATATTTACTAAATTATTGTTTATACCGACTGCACTGCAAACATTAACAAATTTATGTATGTAATTACAGGTTTTCCATTACTGGTTCAAGTTGTAAATTGTCATTTTTAAAAGCTTTTATTGAATTTGCCTTGAATGTTTGTCACAATACTTGAAATCACTTCCAGATTAACAATTGCTATAAAATTGGGTATATAAATACTAAAATTTCATAGAAAATTAAATGTTTTAAACAAAACAGTCCGTGACAGCATATATTGATCTTACATAGATTGATTGAGTAGAAGGACGTAAATAGAAGAAGATAATATTTATTTAAAAAAAATTCTTCTGGTCAGAATAAATTTGTCTGCTTTTGTCTTCTATATTAAATTTTATAATTGAACATTTTTGTTGTATTTCTTATGGTTTCCGCAGCGTTTCTGATGTCAAGTTTCAGTCATTTCTAGTTCGAATTACATAAGAATGTTGTTCTTTTTGCTATTCAGAATAATTCTTTTGTACTTTTTGGTAAAATTTCACTTCTGCATATTTTTAATTATAATTTTGTCGAAATAAACATTTGGAAGTTAATTTAGTTATTTATGAATTTAATAGCCTAATTTACAAATTTTTTACTGCCAGTCGAACAATAAAAATAATAATTTCCTAATTATTATCAAGTTTGTCCCAACAAGAAACTTGACTGTATGGTTGACAATATAGAACGATATAACACATGCGGCATTAGAAAGTGGTTTAATTAAATCGAATTGGTATTGACGAATATCTAATAATTTAAATTTCAAATACACACTCGGCATAATAATATCAATAAATCGAACACTCTTGATTGTTAAATAAGTCGAGGCACACTTATCAGAAAAATTACAAAATCTTTTCTTTTTTTAGGAAGTTGTGGATATTTTAAGTCATTAGCCATTCCGTGGAGCCTTGCGAATGTCGGATGTAGTGATTTAATTACCCAGGACACCAATGTCGACCAATTTTTCAAATTGTATTTTCCATTGATAACAGATACTTTCACTTTTAATTTATTACAATTATTTAAAAATGTGCCGGTAAATTTTAGTAACCTATAATTCGTTTCACCTTGTAATATATGAAGATCATCTCCAAGGACTTTTATAATATTTAATTTTAAATTTCAGAAAAATTCGTCGCTGTATTTACTCCTCACCCTATTAATCACCTGTTGATTATCCTCTATATCAGTTTATTTACAATTATTGCGATAAATAGTAAACAAAAATATAATTATTATCGCAAACGCTGGTGGGACGATATTTGAACCTGCCAAAATTCACGAATTGAAATGAGTCAAATTTTCGCAGGATTCTTTTATGGTTTGATATCAAAACTAATTTTTGAAGGCTATAAATATTTACTTTTCGATTATGATATAATATAATAACAAAACGATTAAGGCAAGGTACACGTGTTTGATTTATCATAGGAAACAAGATGATAACGATTTACAACTGCGTTGCAGTTTTAATCAATTGTTGCAAACGATAGGATGTCAAATTACAATGTTTGTGTATAATGAACAAAATTTGGGAGATATTTTTAGTGGCAAATACAAAATTGCAGGTGCAGTATTTTTTATAGATGACTAGACAATCGCTTCCTGGTTTATCAAACTATTAAGAGATTAAACCATCGTTATTTTACATAAATGCGGTAATTACAACAGACCAGTTAAATTCAGATCAATGTAATGATGTGTGAGTTATATTTATGTTTAGCCTTGTTCTAATTTGCTGCTGCAATTGGAAAATTTCAATTTATATGAAAATTATGCTTGTATCTTTCTCTTTCATCGCTTTGAACTTTACCCGATTACACGTTCTTAGTTGAACAAAAATGTTTAAAGAAAACCAAAACAAAGAAAGTGGATTGCTTTTATGCAATAGCAGAAGTAAAAGGAGTACAAACTCCCTTTTGATTAAAGGGGAGGGGGCAGAAAAGTTGGTAAAAATCGAAATACTGCAAGTGAAGATATTATAAAGAACAACATGTGCATTTTAAAATTCACTTCATATTTTGCATACTAAAATCGATGTTTTTTAAGTAGAACATGCACGTCCTAGAATTTGCATCATGCGTTTAGAATTAAAAACATCCAACCGAAAATATGTACGATATCCCTGTACATAACATTATAATGCAGTGCACCTTCGCCATTCTGTTTTTAAATATAGAGAAGAGCTGCAATGTAGCAAAAGATATTGCATACAAAATGGGTTTTGGAAAATTACTGCTCAAACTCCATTTTCATTTTAAGCGACACCGAATGGCTTATATCAGTTCAAATCATAAGCTTTGTAATATTGCGTACTCAGGAAACAAATTATAAAAAAACAAACTTAATTTGAAAGATTGTTCTATCTCATTTACATACCCAACAATGACAGTTTCAAAATCGACAATTAAAATTATCTAAAAATCTTAAACCACTGACGGCTTAATTCAAATGCAATTTAGCGCAACTTTGAATAATTTATGGGAGGTTAGCGAGTAAGCTTTATCGGCGAGAACGCTTTGTTGTGGTAAGCCATGAGCTTTCTAAGCTTAAATAATCCATCGAATTTACTATAAAAATAACGAATTTATGTAACATAAAATTTTTCCAGATCAATAAGATGCTTTCTCTTGAGTTACCGTTCTTTGGTTGGAGAGGATATGAACTTCAGGTCCAACCATTTGGAAAGCCTCAAGAAAATCCCCCCCCCCAATTAAAAGTAGACGAGGGAGGGAATCTGATGTGGCTTGATTGAGTGCTTTTTTGAAGATTGGGCCTGATAGAGAGACAACAAGGAATATCTAACTACAGTGATGTCCTTATATCTTCTCATTATGGGAGTGGGTCTAGCTTCAACCAATTTTTGCAATCTCAATTTTACTAAATTTTTATGCATTAAAAATAATCACTAAGCATAACTATTTAACTGTGATGTAATTGAATTGTTTACAATTTCTAAAATCGAAGACTAATATTCTGTTGAACAGTTTAACAACGGAATAGAAATTATTATGACATCAAACCACATCACGATTTGTTCCAGCATCATCATTTGCTGGTTCCATGAGTTTACGCAAGCTATATTAATTATAAACTAAGTAAATGACTTCAGACTTGGCGGAAACCAGCTGTAAGAATTAAGTTGCAAAGGAAAAAGCTTTTTTTAAAAATGCAATAATGGTAAATTTAAAAAATTTCCAAAATTATTATTGTGTTTTAAATGATTAAAATAGCTTGGGGTCAAAAATAAAGGTAAACAAAATTAACGTAAACATTTATGTACAAATAATTGTAAGAAGAAGGAAAATCTCAACTTCCTGTTTAAAAGCAAACTTAATTTTTAATCTGCTATTAAAATTAATAACCAGTAATTTTCATTCTATCAAGAAACGGAAACAACGTTAAAGATATTATGATGAATCAATGTTCGTTCAGGTTAACTTACAAGCAGAAAAATAAAAAATCTGACCATGTGTTTTCAAATAAACCAGTTATTAATTCTACACTTGGGATCTTATTTGACCATATTTTCTGGTCAACAACTGAAAAGGATTAACTTCTGTTTGTAAAAGCCGAAATTATAGAATTAGCATTGTGGAAAGAAAGTTGGAACCTGTTAACTTTTCGGGCTTAAAGCTTTAGCAATACCCTAAGATTTTACCTTTTACTTGTAGGTAATCACTATTTAACTTATTTTTAAATATTCCATTAGGTAGCCAAATCTGTTAAAAAAACTTCACCTTTCTAATCTGTAGATTAAAAAAAATTTAATCGCGAAAACCATAATAATTATTTGATTTAAATTTAAAGAATTTTTTTTGTATAGAAATGTTGCCTAAAAGTTATTTAATGTTCAATAGTACCAAAGGTACAGTTATATAAATTGCTAAGTAAATAACGAGTCCATAGAAGCGAGAGTTTCTGAACTTTTCAATTCAACAATTTGCAGACACAATCAAGAGCACAAAAAAAGTGTTTTAATACTTTCAAATTAAAACCTAGTTCTCGATATATTTTTATAGGTAATTACAGCATAGAAATTCAAATTTTGCGTTAGTCGAATTGTTAATTTTTAATTTTATTTTTAATGACTTAACTGCACCAATGCACAATAACCGACAGACGTAACGCTAAACTTGAAAAATGAATTAAATTTATCAACATGCAGAGTGTAACTGATTGTTTTTATTGCGCTAACGATAAATCTCTTTAATTATATTATGTCGTAAATTAAGTTCAATCCGAAAAAATATGTTTATAACCGCGTTATCAGTCAAGTTTCTTGAAATTGGTTCGTCGGATGGAAGATTTGGATTTTGAATAGACCATAAAAAATTATTTATCTAAAATCAAAGTGTGCGTAATTATAATGTTGTGGTAGTCTTAATTTTTGATTAAAACTGTGCCAATTTCTCTTTTGAACATTTTATATTAGTTTTTGTGTCAAAAGTCGTGTCCTATAATAAACTACAATCAAGTGATCCACTAACCCTGAATTCAAGAACTTCATTATTGGAAACTTACGCATGGGAACTTACTAATTATAGTTGCATAATCCAGACTCGGTAATAAATAATGTACTTACTTGCTAATTCAACTTTCTGAAGTGGATTTTCATTAATAAATTTACAGGAACCTATGCATTGGCTTCGTTCACATTTTTTAATTTTTGCAATAAAATCAGTTTTCGATTTTCCTTTCAAAAGCGAAAAACTTTTCTTCGAACTTTGTTTTCCCACTGGGTGATAGATGAAACTCAAAACAAATTTCACTAAGAATGCAAACAAGTGTAATCCTTGCCAGTCTTTGTCCTTATTGATTTTAGGACATTCACAACGTATCAAAAATTACACAACAGTTTTTCATAATTTTTATTTTTCACTCGTCGAAATAAATAAATATAAAAACTTTTTTTTATTTACACAATAATAACAATTCTTGAACTGTAACCACCGCACTTTGAACATTCACTAACTTTCATATACACACGATCCTCCTTACGGCAATGAGAACTGTGAAGTGGACGACCTACTCGGTTTACGTCCTACTACAACTAGCAGGTGCATTTCGGTGGGGCGACACCTTTATAACATTGATAATCTCAAAATTGATTAAGCATAGATTTTGAGTCTTTCGTTTAATCACGAACTTTTCTTTCGCAAAATTGTTATCTTTCTTTCCCTATAGCTACAGAGATAATTGCACATTATTTATATCTTTTATAAATTTTGAAAAATATATTCACTACGTTTTCGTTGGTTGCCTTTCTTAACATGTAGTGAAATAATATAATATATTTGTACCATAATCTTTAAACGATCACAAATTAAACAAATTAATGATATCGGTATCTTCTTGATGACATAAATGTAATTTACGAAAAGTAAATAAAATTAAAAGGTAGAGGGTTTGACTTAGGGGATGTAAATGGCTTGGTTCGCGTGGGAAAATAATAAAATGAAACAGACACGAGGCTAATCTGATAATTATGGTGCGATATCTGTAAAAGTTCCAAAATGTTCATTTAAAGGAAATAATTAAAAGATCAAGGATAATGGTACTTTCCATGCCTAAATTCTGCTTATTACTTTCTGCAAAACACAAAATAAAAATTTTTAATTAAATTAATTTTTTTCAGTGAAAAGTAAAAATACAAATTTCAAATACTGATGTAATCTTCCACAAACTTGATGCAATTTTACACCATTTAAATTTTCATCGTTAGAAAACAATTTTTAAAGCTCCTCTACGCAAGGTTTAGACCGGAAGCTCACCAAATTTAGCAAAAATAAAATTCTGCTTAAAACTAAAATAGGACTTTTGTTTCAGCCCCTATATTTGCCAAGGCACAGCGGTTCAAAGAACTCGGCATGATTGTTTTCGATTTTGACTCAAAATAACGTTTTCGGTTATCCATGTTGACTTTTTTTCCTGTTTATCAAACAGATTATGAAACTACACTTAATTACTTGTATATTCTCATATACTAAAATAAAAAAAGAGTTTACGAGAATCGAATCGATTTGCTCTGATATTTCAAACATCATAATTTTATTTCCGCTTTAAGATATAGTCGATTGAAATTATTAAATATTAAATATGAAAGGCTGTTTGAAAACTTGTGACATCGTCTAACTTTGTCGTTATTCGCCTTGTGGTTACCACTTTGACAAATATCACAAGCGATAATCTTTGATTATTATTAACAAACTATAAAAAGTTTATCGGGATTTATCTAGGACAGGTCTAATAAAAAACTTCAACTTTTTGTCGACGTTTCGAACATATATTTCGTTCTTCTTCAGGACTAAAAACAATAAAATTCAACAACCTGCAGAAATTAACAAAATCCTTACCTCAAGTTCAGTTTACAGAGACCAGGGGTACATTATCTTATCAGTAACTAAATGCGGTATAAAAATCAACATAACAGTAATATTAAAAAACAGTCAGAACTTCAAAAAAAACCAAATCACAACTTAATACAATAAGGTGTCAACAATTAAAAACCTTTTTAACATGTCAAAAATTTAAAACACAAAATATAAAATATATAAAGTAATCAAGAATTATCAGTTAAAATGGTATCTCTGCAAACGTCGACTACGATAGGTCAAATTTCAAACGGAAACAATTCACAACCGATAAAAGGATCTCACAAAAAAACCTAAAACAAATTAACCACCACCTAGTAGATCTCCATAAAAAATGCTTAGTTTTTGTGTGTCCTCTCTATAATTAATGCTATCTCTTTCGGACTTTATGAAAAACATCTCACTAATATTTCTCTTCAAGCAACTTTGTTCGTAATCCAAAACAGTAGTTTTATCAAAATTGAAGCAGTGTCCCGTATCTTCGCAATGTTGCACTAATGCTGTCTTTCCCCAACCATCCTTATCTTTTTCTTCCTCCCTTTCTCTCGTTGTTCCGATATCTGTAGGCTTCTTCTTTTTATTTTTATCTTTTCTCTCACAATCACCTATGTGCTGTTTAATGCGTTTGTTTATCCATTGCTTCGTCTGGCCTATGTACGAGGCTGGGCAATCTGCACAAGGGATTCGGTAGATCACCTCTGACCTCATTCTCTTATCTGTTCGGTCCTTAAGATTAGTTAAAAGACACCTATGGTCCTTTAAATTGTATGTGGCCAAAGTACAATAAGGTTTTAATATTCTATTTATTTGTTCTGTTAGGTTTTCTACATATGGAAACTTGAAATATTTCTTTGTTTTTATTTCATTATCATACTTTTATTGTTATAACTATTTAATTGTAACTATTTTATTGTTTTTAGTCCTGAAGAAGAACGAAATATATGTTCGAAACGTCGACAAAAAGTTGAAGTTTTTTATTAGACCTGTCCTAGATAAATCCCGATAAACTTTTTATAGTTAATTGAGTTGCGGACGATAACAATTATGAATTATTAACAAACTAATCTATAATCTCACACAGAAAACGAGTTTTCACATTATTAAAGAAATTTTTAGATTTTAATATAGTAATTCTAAATACAGCAGGCTTGGGAACAGTTACTCCATTATGCACTTGAGTTCTTGTATCTCGCACAATTATTGGTGCATTTGTCAAGTACACCTGCCGTGAAATCTGCAGCCTATCGTCATGTCAGATATTTTTTATACCGGCTGAATGAGTTAGCCAAATATAGGAAATTAACATGTAAAATCTAATTTATGCAAATTCCAGCTTCCCTAATTATTTTAGGGAAAAAATGAAAGATACAAAAATAATGCAGAAATATAAACTACGAATGATAAGAGCATTAGATTTTTGCTAGCTTTTACCTAAAAAGTCAAAAACTGCTTTTGAAATTGTTAAAATTTTAATCTGAGAACTGTCACTGTCAGATAAGTTGACGGTTAAAACGATAGATAGAGCGGGAAGAAACTTAGCGGTTTCTGTCCTAGGGAAAAACCAATTCGTTTCTGACCAACAGTCGCGTTGATCTGCAATTGTCGAGTTTCAACTTACTCAACAAGTCTGTGGTCTCTGGGTAAAACGACTTAAGTCACTTTTTGCCGATTTTGGGTTTATTGTACCATCAGATGCACAAAGTTGAGTCATTCGGCCAATGAATAACGAGATATTGAGAAGTGGTAAAAAAATGTAGTACAGTTGTTAATGGGGCATGTGGCTACAAATGTGGCCATATCTCAAAACTTTATTTTTGGACTTAAGTCGTTTTACCCATCAGAGGCCACAGAAGTAATGAAACTTGCAGTTTAATAGCAGGCAATATGAAAAAATAATTACTTCGGAAACTTATATGGCCAGTTTGATAAATAAAACTTTTAACAATTTCAAAAGCATTTTTTGGCTTTTTAAGTAAAAGCTAAACGAAATCTAATGTTCTTATCATTTGCAGTTTATATTTCTGCATTATTTTTGTGTCTTTCATTTTATTTTCTAAAATAATTAGGGAAACAAGAATTTGCATAAATAAGTTTTTACATGTTAATTTCCTCTATCTCATTCAGCACCGTGTATAAAGCATAAAAAATTTCTATCACATTTCTGCGGTTTACTTTGTTTCATTTATTCGGTTAAATTAGTAATTGTGTAAATACTAATATCAAGCGAAACATAATTTAAAAAATACATAATTACATAATGAATAAGCTAACCTGTCTTTAAGAACTCTCTTCGTTTGAGCCTCAATGAGCTTTTATTTCAATTGTTTGAGCTTCAAAAGCGAAAGCTAATCACCTAAAATTTGGTCATGAAATCGGCTCTAAATCCAATTGAATAATTTTTAAAGATTATTACCAGTGTCTATGTTTGATTTTTGTACTCAGCGTTACCTGGTTACTCTTCGTCTACCTACGATAAGTTACCTTTCATCCGGAGAATAAAGGTTGGTTTATGTCAAACGCACCGCACGCATTGCACGCAGACGGATGACGTTCAAACGTGTGGTTTGTGTGGTGCGACGTTTTACATATTATAAACCAACCTAAACGCTGCTACAGAAATTTAATGTTGGAACTTCATCCGTCTGCGTGCAGTACGTGCGATGGGTTTGACATAAACTAACTTTAAAACTCTAATTTTGTACCAAAAACATCCCTCAATAAGAACAACAAAAATAAATTATGGATTAAGTGGAAAAGGTAAAGTTAAATTTAAAATAATTAGATTTAACTGCATGCTTCGATATCATTAGAATGTCTTGAGATAAATCATGAAATAGAAATTAATTTTTGATAATAATTTATTTTTATACTTCTCTTAATTAATAATATTAACAACTGTCACTAATATATCTGACTTTATAAAAGTTGTAAACTGTTTAAAATATTTCTTTTAAATTTTGTATTTCCTGATTACCTTAACAAATTTCATATTGCGTGTGGGAACTTTTCTGTTGCTATCTTAAACCTTATCTACAATTTGAAGTTGATATACGTATACACGGTAGTGGGTTTAATTGTTGAATAAATATAAAAATTTATATTCTGTAATGTACATTAAATAAAAAAATATAAAGTGTTTATTGCAACGACAGTGTAAATTATAATAATTCGCTTCTTCTTCTTTTAATATTTTGTAAGCTTTAGTAAAGTAAATAAGATAGTAAGTCCATATGTGTTATCATATTTTAACCTCATCGTAGAAGTCGATTATAACCTTGCAAAATAATTACAATTTTTTTTGTAATATTTAGTCTTCCTTTCGGTAGACTTTCTAGATCTAAACCAACTGCAGATGATTTATGTAGAATTCATTATTATGGTCTGGTAAGTGGGTACCAAAACAATCGTCAATGCTCATTCATCACACAGCAGTTTTTTATTCACTACTGAATCTAACCTCCACCAAGAAGAGTTTTTAGCCATACCCTACCATGCTAAGTAGTGCTGATTGATAGGGGTCAAAATAAGTACATAAAACAGCATTTATTTTCTCACAATCTCTGGATCGTGTGGGTTCTATAGACTCTTACCAGGATACGTAAATGTCATATTAACGGCTTTTTTAGAGAAATAAATTTAGTGTATGATAAATTTACACTGTTTTGTTTAAATTATTATTAATATTACGTAGAGATTAGTACATCAGATATAGTAGAAATACCATATATTGCATTAAATGCTATGCAAAATATTTATGACAGGTAGGTCCATAAGAACCATTCCTCAATAAACGTGCTGTTTTATTAGAGTCAAAACTTACACGTAAAAATTATTGTAAAAAGTTGTTTATTTATTGAAAATTATTTTATAAGATCATTTTAATTTAAGATTTCGTCCTGTTATTATCGTTATTGTACCACTCGAATATCATTATATTAATAGGGAGCTAACCATGCTAAATGCATATATCAAATGAGGGTTATATATGCAAAATGTGACAAGTCCTCTTAAACAAATTTTAAGAAAACCGCAAAAATTTGTCACAAGTGTCTTTATAGTGTTAGCCCGGTTTTCTTTTTATTAATGGAATTGACTATTGTTTGCGCCACTTTTACAACCCATTTCCGGATACGCTTGGAGCAAACGCATTATAAGAGAGATCCATCCACCATATTGGAAAAACCAACCAATTTCGTTTTTATGCCAATTTTGTGTATTTAACCGGTTTTTTCGAGTGTTTGTGACTAAACAACCCTCAACCAGCTGAATAATTATCGAAACATTTCATTACCAGTATTATAGTGCTTATCAGTGATTATCCTTTCGTTATCCTTTCCCTTCACCTTGTGTTAATCCCTATCCGCCAAGAAGAGAGGAGAATCAAGAAGATTATCTGTAAGTCACTATATCTTAACATCTAACGCAAACGAGAATACCCTATACAGTCCACTTATTCTTTTCTCACCGCATTTTATTTGGGGTGAGATTTGGCCCAAACAACTATAGTTATTCTTTTAGTAACACCTATGGCTTTTAAAACAATCTATTAAAACAAAGCCAAAATGAAAAAAAAAAATTGACATGTCTAGTGTTGCATTTAAACGGTGCACATATCTATATTTGAATCTAAAAATTTGCAAAAACAATTACGAACTACTAAGAAAAAATATTAAGAAAAATATCGGATATTATGGTCATGCCCATAACTTTATCATACCTTTAAATAACAATAAATTAAAAAAAAGCTAAAAAAAAAATTTAAAGAAAAATTGTAAAAAGAATAGGATATTAACACGATTATGATTAATGCTTTTTTAATATATAAAAAAAATAAAAGCAAAACACTAGAGCAGAATATAATAAAAAAAATAAAATTTTAAATATAAGAAAAAATAATTTATTTAAATCACAAAATATTACAAGTCTAATGCGATATAAAACTCAATTTTAAATATTTTATGACTTCTCCCGTTTTGCATATATACCCCTCAAATGTGAGCTTTAATTCACATTAGTGCAGCCGGCTATATCAGACATCAAACCGCTCTATTTTGCTTTGTAATCTATCGATTGAAGCTTTTCTATTTCAATTTTTTTTTCTAGCAAAACATGGAACCGAATGTTTCTTAAGCACTTGAGCATGTTGACTCCTATCGGATTGTTTAATATTTTCAGTCCTAGATTTGTCATTCTAAACAGTTTCTATTAACAAAAGAGTAAAATGTGATCAAAAAAAATTATTTTTAATCGCCCTGTAAAAACCAGCTGTAGACTAAGGCAAAAAAGAGAAATAATTTTTTTTTAATTTGAACTGATGAATTTTTAAATATGGAAGAGTCCCTGCTCGGGCGCCATATATGTAACATATGTAACTTTTAATACTTCCTATAGGGAGTCTTCAAATAAAGGACATTTTTTGGGAGATTTAACAAGTATTTTGTTAAAAAAGGGAACTCGTGTCTAAGCAAATATGACTAATTCATTTAATTTACAGGAAGCAAAGAACACGCAATGATATTCAATTATTTCGATTATATACAATTTCTAAGTGCGGAACTGCTTATTTATTTGTTTATTTTAAAAACAAATTTTGAATTTTAATTTAATTTTGTATAATTTTGAGTGTAAAGTTGTAATTGTGAAAGACAACTGTTAAATTTAAAATTTTAAAGAAAAAACAAAAGCTGCAAAAGTAAATTTGCAAACAAAGAAAATTTATAGAATGATAATTAAGAAAAAATATCATTAAAATGTAATAATTGGATTATGGAAAAAGTTAATTAATAATTCAAAAATTATTTGAAAAAATTTATAGATATGCAAAATTATTTTGTTTTAAAAAGTTAAATTAAATTTTATAATAAGTAATCTGTATAATTTCTGAATCAATCTCTAAACTGGTACACACTATGCGATTTCTCATGTGACTTGTCGCATGACTTGTCATATTAGAAATATTTTTACGTTTACACCATACTACTATACAATTGTTGATATTCAGTAACATAAAAACAAAAAAAAGCAATGCGAATTGCTTACGATTTTAAATAGGATTTTTCAAACGATAAAGTCACATGAGAAATCGCATAGTGTGAATCAGCTTTAATGCATAATATAAAAATTATTTTACAAATTATTATTTTTTACATGTTCTTTTAATTATAGATTTATATAACACTAGCTGGAAAGCCCGTCCGCGGACGGGCAGCTAGACGGTGGATCTCTTTTTTATCAGTATAATATTTAAACATTTAATTTCGTTTTTCTTTACTGGGGGATTCTCCGCTTTTCTATATTTTCAAAGTAACCCAAAAAGTTGCTGATAAACTAAATTTTTTATAATAATTTAAAAATAAATAAGTTCCTCAAATTCTAATTTTTTTTAGCTGAACTTTTTAATTTCTCTCACTTTTGCTTAAAAATTCAAATTTTTTGTTTCTTCCTAGCAAAATTTGAAAAATTATAAATTCCCTATCTTCTCCAAGTACTCTAAAAGAGTGGAAATCATGCGATATGTACTGGAGGGTGTTCCATACCCCCCAGACCATCCGGTTTGCAACACGCTGGAGCAGCGTACTGTGATTTCATAGACGAGGATGTAAAAATACAGCCTTGGCCAAAAGTATTAGGCCACCTCTAAATCGTTGTTATTATGGAAACAGTTAAATATTTTTTGAAAACAACCATGCTACTGTCTTAATGATAAAGAACTGTCTTGTTTTAATGTTCTAGGAAATCCAAAAATACAAACTATAACAGCAATACGGCCTTCATTAAAATATCGATATTTTTGGCAACTTTTATGCGTTAAATTAGATAGTAAATTATACCAAGTTTATGTAGTACTAATCATTACAAACAAAAAAGTGTGGAACAAAATTTTTCAAAAACGTACTGTTTTTGAGTTATAATGAAATCAAAAATTTTTGTTTTTTTTTAAAGTGCTGACTTGGCGAATTATAAGTTTAAAGTTTGGGGTTTTTATTATAATTGCAATATTCGTGTAAAAATCTTAATTATTTCAGATTTTGAATTGAATTTCAATGTAATTTACCTATTTTTTTTGAAAAATTTTGATAATTTTGAAGTACTCAAAAACGGTACGTTTCTGAAAAACTTTGTATTACACGTTTTTGTTTGTAATGATTAGTACTACATAATTTGGGTAAAATTTACTATCTATTTTAGCTCATAAAGGTTTTTGAAAATTTCGATATTTTAATCAAGGCTTAAAACAACCGAACTGCTGTTATATTTCGTATTATTACAATATTAAAACAGTGCAGTTTTTTACTAGGAAGACAGTAGCATGGTTGTTTTCAAAAAATATTTAACTGTTTCCATAATAACGACGATTTAGAGGTGGCCTAATACTTTTGGCCAAGGCATTATAAAAATTACTACCTATACTTGAACATTTATCATTACATTTATGTACAATTCATACAATTAGATACAAATGGACTAATATTTATAATAAACGAATTATTTGAATGCAATGGTGAGGTTTACTGGGAAATTATACAGATTATTTATTACAAAGATTAATTATTTAATTTACTTATCAAAACAAATACAACGCCTTTAAACGAATTAAAAGTGTTGCGTTTTATTTTTACATTACTGCCATCATTTTTTCTAAAACTTAAAAAATTAAATATCGTGGTAAAGATCAGAAAAGTGAAACAATTAAAAGTCAAAGAGCATCGGTATACCGTCTTGCATAAATTGCATTTCAAACAACTAAACACAGTTTGACGGCAAAGAAAATAATTATTATGTTAATTTAATTAATTAAATTGTTGTCGTCACACAGTGTATCGTTCATAATCAATGGCACATGTTAAATTAAATATTTATGGTTTGTATATTTAGAAAATATAATTTTAGTAAATTCAATGACCTCTCACCATAAGCGTTTGCATACTGAAAAGAAAAAGAAGTTGATTAAAAGTAACAAACGTAAAATAACAATTTATAAAGCAACAAATAATAAATTTTTAACGAGGTACATTTTAAACAAAACCTGTTTACAATTGTTGCAACCTTCGGGATATCACGTGTAACTACTAAATTTTATCAATAAATTCTTGCAAAGATTTAAATATCTACAACAATGCTCCATTTTGCAAAGAACGCAATTGCAACAACAAAAACACATATTTGTAGGTAGGTAATATATAAACAAATATAAAACTATTTCTAGAATTTTATATGCAAATAAACAAAACTCTTCTGTAAAATTTATTTATATTATGAAGATGGGGAAAATGTCCAGAAATTGATTTGAACATCCTGGGTGCTCGTTTCCGGTTTAATCTTGTTTAGAGATTTGGTAAACTGAAATTTAAGAATAAATTTAAAATAAATCCATTATATAATAAAAATAACCAATTTTGAGATTAATCTCATGTTTATTGGAGACTTGTTTCGTCTCATTTATGGCTAGTCTATACGAAACTTCATTCTATTTTTGGCACCACCATTCTTTTGTGCGAAAACGTAATTTTACCTATGGGAGAAAAGCATTAAAACTATTAAAAGGGAGGTAATATATTATTTGAATAAGAGAAAAGATACCGTCATTTGTTAAAGAACCATGCACTGATACCTGTATTTGTATTCATCGAGGTACTTATCAAATTATATTGATTTATGATGCTAACTTTGCACATCACCAAATCGAACAAAGCAATTTAAAATGTAAAATATAGTTTTTACAACATAATTGCCCAAGTTAAGACTATGTTTGACTGGTGTGAAAAGTTTAAAGCTGATTTATGTCAAAATTTTGCATTGAAATTTTCAACTTTTGCATAACTAAAAAATATTTAAATTTTTAGTTTGACATGAACATAATATTTGTTTCTTGGAAATAGTATCAATACAAAAATCTCTAGGGCAAACATTTTATGGTCCTGAGGTTAAAATTAAACAGGATATCCCCAGGAGACATTGTTACACATAGTTTGGTATAGGAATTGAAAGTTTTTAAAACCGTCTTCTTACATCAAGATTGTCGAATAGTTCTATTGTATTTTATTGTAAATTATATATAGTACTGTAATTATAAAATATAAAATACAATAAAATAATAGAGGACTCTATAAATTGACCAGACAATATACTCCTACGCAATACTTCAGGTCCTTAGTTGCTTTACCTTTCACCACTTCACTTTCAAGTAAAGGATGCGGTTTTATAACCTATATGCTTGAGAAGTATGAAATGAAAGACTACACAATAACACCTGAGAATTAAGTTGAGCTTAAAATTTATAAAATATCACACATATTATTATATTTATAATAGTACACACTCATCGTTCAAATAACATATTATATTTTGGAAAGAAAAGAAATATAAGAAAATAATTTTAGTTCGTTTAGCTGTGATTTCGTAAAATGTATTCATAATGAATCAAACAAAGAACAAACTCCTTTTACTAATTAAACAAAATAGTTACAAAACTAGATTGAAAAATATACATGTTTCGGCTTCTTGGGCCATCATTCAGTATTACAAATTTAAATAAACCTAAAGGTTGTAGAAAGTCACTTTCTATTGGAAAGTTTACTAGAATTTAAAAATACCTCATAATACCAACATAAAATTTTTTTTTTAATTTCAAGTAAGATGTAGTAGGTATGTATTTGTAAAATATGATATTTAACAAAACTAAACAAAATGTTAAAATAATAGAATTTTAACCGTCATGTGAAGAAATACCTATTATGTAAAAAATTATCATTTGAAAATCACCAACAAGACATTAATAATTAAAATAATAAAACCCCTGTGGTAATTAAAAAATTTAATATTTAATTTTCAAAATTAATTTTGCATTTAAATTAATAAATTAGTGATAAAGACCCTACCCAAAATATAAACTACATTTGGATAATGTAAACTTGATGAAATCAGAAAGCAGTTTAGAAACAACATCAACAACTGTCAAAACGATCTATATAGACGCGGTTTTATGTAAGCCAGTCTCATATCTTCTATTCTTCTTGTTCCTAGATCTGAAGTTGAATATCTAGATTTTCATTTAAAATCCATAAGTAATTTTTGTTAAGTTGCAAAAGGCACAAAATACAGAAACAGCTATTCAATCCAAACCAGTTTAAGAAAAATTTGTTATCTCTCCGATCTAGATAATTTCGACTACTTATGTTAGTACTTAGTACAAAGATGATCAAACGCAGTTGCCTTTTATTGTAACGGTTATAGTTAATTAGCAAATTTTGAAAAACTTCTGACCGGGTGTAGACACCTTGATGACATACCTTCAAAACAATAATCACTTTTATAAGCCATCTCTCGAAGGTAAATTTTTATTCAAAAAAATTCCGCATTAAATTTGTGCTAAATAAAAATTTATTAGCTTCAAAATTAAATTAATAAAATTTGAATAAACAATTCCAGATCAAAACACCTGATTTGTACCTTAAATGTCCTATTTGATCCAAGTGAAAGCCAAAAAAGAACAAACAAAAAAATTAATTCTTTTTTATGGGGTTAGAAATTTACAATAAGTTACCTGACAATATAAAAAATTGTAAAAAATTAAGTTTAGTTAAAAGTTTATTATGGGAACATATTATTATGAATTATAGTATATAAATATTTGCTTTGTATATTTTAGTTAGTTGTTTTTGTTTTAATATTTTCTTTATATTTTATTTATATTTCATTTTATTACCGTTATTACCTTACCTTTTAAGTTGAGGTAGCAACTAGGTGGGAAAACCAGGATTTTTGCCAAACATGGTCGCCAATAGCTGTCGAGACAAAAAGACAAAATATTATTGGAAAATTATAATTAATTACTTGTTAAGATGTATAAAATTAAATTTAAATTTGAAGGCATAAATAAATAAATATAAGATAAATTTTTTATTCTTTCACCTGGGTCGACTTATTTGTTAGTTTTATTTTACCATTTTAATATTAAGAATTTTTTTAAATCAAAAATTTAAATTTGGATATGAAATGAAAGTGTTATTTGATGGAAAATTGATATTCTCATAATTATTTATTAAAATTATTAGCTCTTGAAAATAATATAAATTAAGATTATCAATAGTAAGCTACAATACACGGGCCGTAGTTGCGCCAGCTAAAACGGCACCGAGCGCCCTTCGCTACGCTCAGAGCGTTTAACTCATTAAAAACATCCCTGAACGTAATCCGCCTCGACTGGGTAGCCCGCACTTGACAAGGCACGACACGCTTGTGACGGCTATCACTAAGACTAGTTCAGAGTACGCGCACCGTCAACAGAAAACCCATTACTTGCAATTTCTATGTACTCCCATGTTACACACATGGAAAATTTTGATTTTGAAATGCCGTTTTCTCAAAAGCTAATAGATAATCCAAGAAAAAATTTTTTTAATATACTTAAAAAATTGTTCTCTTTCCAATGGTGTATAGGAAAAAGTGAAATTCGTGGAGTCAATTCGCTGACAGTAACCCAATACACGAATAAAACACTTTTTTAAATCGAGTTTTCGAAAAAAGACTTTTCCTTTTTCAAGTTTAATATGAATTGAAAAACAAAAACAATGACAATTACAAAGCAATGAATATGAGAGTTTCATTAATTATTCTAACCTTCATAAAATATAAATTATTTTTTTATTTGAAAGTAGAGATCCAACGGAGCCATCAGTTATTTTTCAGATTTTTTTGAGCGCGTTAAGTATCAGAAAAAAATTATTGAAATTTTAAAATCGTTAAGGTTATGACGTCATAAACTCCTCTTTTAGATTCATAATTTTTATTTATTGAAAACAAATACTTTAGTTTTACAAAGATCTCGACAACTTACAAGAGCTTTGCACCCACAGTGTAAGAGATTTTAAATGCCACACGTAAACGGCTTTTCGCCTTCTGGCGATTTTCATCAAAATTAATCCAACTTGTAGAGTTTTTAAAAAATAGAACAGATTTTGTTAGTGAATTGGGCCTAACGTGTATTCTTGATGTAATATTTTAAGTCCGTTACCTTTGGTTATTCTGTTGGGTTATAGTTTATTGATCGGTTGTGCTTCGGTAAGATTTAACATGTCGACAATGTTTTATTATTTATTTACAAACAAAATAATTCTTTGTATCTTTTTTTTATATAAATATATTATATGAACCACTTAAAACATCAATAATACTTTTACAAGAGCTTTGCATCCACAGTTTAAGAGATTTTAAATGCCACACGTATAATATATGGCTTTTCGCCAGAAGCTACCATCCAGCTTATAGAGTTCTTAAAAAGAGTGCACTAATTTTGTCAGTTAAAGCATTGATCAGCATTGATGTGATGAAATAATCAATAGCATTAAATGAAAAAAAAAATTTTAGTTGGTATAATATGATAGCTATCAATAATAATCCAATTAAGAACTGACAACATCGGACGGCCATGTTTAAATCTTATTGGTTAGCTATGGCGGGCAGATTAAATATTTTTTTAAAATTCAAAAATTTTTTTTAAATTGTACGCTGAGTTTTAAGACCAACCAATTACATCAACATGCTGCATTTTTATTACAGTTTCATGTTTATATATTATTTCAAGAAATTATTTTTAAGGAACGATATATTTATAACTGAGTAAGCTGGAAGAAACTTGACGGTTTCTGTCCTAGGGAAGAAACCAATTGGTTTCTGACCAAGAGTCGCGTTGATCTGTAATTGTCGTGTTTCGACTGTCTCAACAATCAATGAAACTCACAGTTTTATAGTAGGTAATATGTAAAATTTTTTTAGTAAATTGACATTTATCCGACAACTTGATCAGAATGATAATAAGAAATCCCGGTAATGAAAGACAAAAGATAAAGAAAACGAATGTATTAATAATTCTAATAAGTTGTCGTGGATTAAGAAAAACCAATGGTGAAAATTTTAACCCAAATATTCGGATAAAAAGTTAAATAAGTAACGGACTGTAAATGCTACTCAGTCTCTCGATATCGGTCTTCCCGTTCATTGAGTTCATGTCTTTCTTTATCTCAATCATCTCATGCAAAATACGTTCTTTGTAGGACGGAATTGACTTCAGTATAGAGGTGTTTTCAAAGTCCATGTTATGGCCATCTTCTAGCACATGTTTGGCAGCTGCAGTGGAGTCGGCTTTGTTACATCTTATTGAAGAGATGTGTCCACTTATTCGTTTTTCAGCCATTGGTTGGTTTGTCCAATGTAGGTTAGATGGCAATCTTTGCAGTCAACTTTGAACACCACACCCGATTATTTCTCATGAGGGATCTGATCTTTAAGTTTTGAGAAGTGAACACCCAGGTTATTCGGAAATTTGAAAGTTAATTTAATATTATTCGGTTTCAGGATAAGTTTAATTTTTTCGCTGAGTCCTTTCACATAAGGCAGTACAGCGAAACCTGAATTTTACTCCTTGATGGTGGTGTTCCCATTGTAGAGGATGTCAACTCGGTCTTTGATTATCCTGTTGACCAGCTTTTTAGGGTAGTTGTTTTTTAGGAGTGTTCTTCTTGCTATATCAAGTATTTCTTTACAATGATCCCTGTGAGTAAGGCGGATGGATCGGTCTATTAATCCAATGGCGGTAGCGATTTTCTGGCTTTTGTGGTGGTGCGAATGAAAGTTAAGGTACCTGCCGGACCATGTAGATTTTGGTGTCCATCTGTATTTAAGGGAGTTATTATGTCGTATGATTATGCCCAGGTTAGGCATCGACATCGAACATCGATGTCCCAGCACTAAATGGGGTATTATGAGCCCCCTGTAAATACGCCACTGGACAGACCAAAAATAGTACAATCCGAGTCATCCTTGGGGAGCAATTGCCCTTTAACGTTGCATTTTAGCGTTGCATTTAGCTTATCTTTTTATATTATATTACTCATTAGGTTTACAGGGTTGTCAGGTTTTGCAAAACCTCCTAGTGACGTCATTGAGTTTTTAAAAATTTATTTTGGGCTTAATATTAATGGCACAAAAAAATTGAAAACACCAATCTCATTCTTTTAACACAAACTTTAAAAAATTAAAAAAATTGCATGAGAATTCCTCAATGAGAGATTATTTTCAGCATTTGGACATGTACACAATAAACTCCGTCTCCGTAATAGATTAGGAACAGAAAAAGCATCAAAGCTTGTGTCTATTATGAGAGCCCTAAATAATAATTCTTCAAGTTTTAAAGAAGATTGAAGAAAACACTAAAATTTTTTTTTATAAATTTTAAATAAATTAATTATAATCTTTAAAAAAATTGAAAAATGAAAAAACATGTTTTAAACTTACAGAGAATTAAACACCCGTTTTAAACGCATTTAAAACATGCTTTAAACAAAATGTTGTTTTAAAAGAGTTTTGTTTCACACATGTTTAAAACACCTTGTTTAAAACAAAATGTCTTAAACATTACAACCCTGAAGTTGGATGAACTCAACGCCTGGTAATTTTTTACCGCATTATGCATTACCAAGAAGGCTTACTGCGCTGTCAGAATAATGTTAACCTTGACGTAATGTTAACGAACGCGAGCTTTGTATTGGTAGATCAGCAGAAACAAGGCTTTTGATTGGAGCATTTGTTAACATTAGTTCAAGGTTAACTTTATTCTGACAAAGCAGTTTAGAAGACTTTTCCTGAGCATTGCTGTTTTCCGTACTAATGTTACAATAAAATATTTTGACATTATTTTAATAACAAATTTATATTTCGATGATTATCTGCACCAAGTTGGAAAATTGTGTGCGATTGGATCAGTTAATCTATTATGTGCAGAATAATCCGCACTAAGCTTATAACATAAAATTTGGTATGCAATTTCAATTAAATATTACTAATTTTTAACGTCGTAGTATCTACCCAAATGACCAAAATATTTCTGTGGACATTTCTCGATTCAAATCAAGCTCTCAAAATGTATGTAAATGTCAAAATCTGTCAAGAATCCAAATTTCTGTTCGACATGAAAATAAATATAAAATAATGATTTTAATCAAAATTTAAGTAAAAATTTTCAAATATAATGAGTAAGTATTCAAGTCACCACAAAAATATTGTATTTCACCCAAGCAGTTATGCAACCAACTGCTTAAGTGAGTATCTCACCCGATAAACTGCAATAAAAATTTTTAATTTAGGCAAACAAGAATTACAAACATTTTATATACCGAAAAAGAATAATAAAAACAACCTGAAATTAAAAAATTTGAATGTCGAAGTGAATCGTAAACTTATATTAACTTTAGACAAAACTTTAATTGAATCCAAAAGCATTAGTGAAGAAAATATAGAGTGTAGTATACTAAAAAGTAACAATAAATGCAAAAATATTAAGAAAAATTCAAAAATAACTAACAACATTCACGTAAAGTCGAACTTTGTATGTTACAATGTAAATATAGAAACTACCAAAGACGAAGCAAGTGAAGAAAACCGTGAAATATCTGAAAAGAAATTATCAAAATTTCAGTTACTTCGTGAACGTTTAAAACGCAATAAAAAGAAAACTTCAAAAGAACTAAATGGCGATCAAATCATTACTCCCGAAGACATTTCGAAGAATACACCAGAGAGTGAGATTTCCCAAGAACATGTTAAAGGAGTATTGGAATATCTATTAAAACAGAAACAAAGCGATGCAGAAAGTATTAATGAAAAGGGCGAAAAACCTCAACCTCCTACGTCGGGGATGCGACTTCTTCATTCGCGATTAAGACCCGATACGTCTCAAACCTCTAATTTGATCATACCCGACTTAAAATATACTTTAACTCCGGATACTCGTGCAGAAAAAAATTATCCCAAAACTGATCCTCCACCTGTATTTAAACCTTATGGTCCGTTTAAAAGTTATCTACCAAGAACAGTATGACTTTTGACAATACTACATAAATATATAAGTAACAATTTTTTTTGCAGTCTTCTTCAGGATTCGTAAACAAAACTGAAGCAGAGTTAGAAAATTCCGAACCAGTTGTTAGTCATGAACTTCTTAACGTTCTTAGTGAACATTCGAAATTAATAAAATCTAGAGAGAATATTCGATACGATATAATTTTTGGTAATTTAAAAAATTACGACGGTAAGGCGATTCCAGAAAATGAAGAAAGTGAAACTACTCTTGCTGTAGTAGAAGAACGTCAAGCAATAGAAGAATCACAAGAAGTTCCGATAAAAGAACCTTCTACGGACTCAAATTTTATGGTCGATATTATTGATGACCTGTTACTTGTAATACCACCACCCGAAAAAGAGGAACCTGCAACAGACGCAGTTGAAATAGTAGAATCAATAGTAGATAGTCTCGTAAAGGAGATTCCGGGGAAAAAAAGTTCCATTGAAATAATTCCTATAATAGAAATTCTAATAAATGAAATTTTGAAAAATGAAAGTGACATTCAAAAAACAGAAAGTCCAATAAAAGAAATTGTTAAAAAACTAAGTTCGGTCACAGTATTTCCTCTAGAAGAAAAAGTTGGAGATCAAAAAGTTTCTGAAATTGAGATTGAAATACAAGAAGATTCGTCGAAGTGCAACAAAGATTGCAAGTACAAAACCATTTGTGATGCCAGAAGAGCGGCAAGCAAAATCGATAAATTGCATGCAGAACCAAATTTGGATAACGAAAGTGAGATAGAATCAAAGCCGGTTGTATTGAAAAAATATCGGGGTAGTCAAATTCCGATATTTAAAGAGCGAAAAAGTATTAGAGAATTTTTTAATAATATAAAATTATTTAAGAAATGTTTCAGGATATAAAAAGAAAATAAACGTTCTTGAAATATGCGAATGTAAACCTTCAAATGGCAGTAATCAAACATGTAGTGTGGAATTTTTTCTTGTTAATGGAAAGAAAAGTGACAGTTTTGAAAACAAGCCTGATTGTTGCACTAAGTGCATCATCGAAGATTCAAATTCTGGGGAAAAAGAACTGCAAAGTTATGATTTTAATTCAAATTGTGTTACACGTAATTATGAAAATTTGAAATCAACGATGTACGATTTAGTGCTGGATATGACATTTGCAAATTCACCAACTCAAACTTGTAATTCTTTTACCGGAACAGATAAAAATACACAAACAAATAATTGTCCCGCAATCTGTACTTCAGCAGAAACAGAGAAGCTTTATATGTACGTACCCAGAAATAATAATGCAGCGAGGAAGTTCCTTGAAGATGCAAAAAAAAATGTTTTTCAGAGGACGAATCTGATTAATCCAAAAGGGATAATGAATAATAAATCCCATCATTCGTACAAAATAAATCCCAATGTTGAAATTATTTACAAAAGTAAATATATAACTGCTCATCAGCACCAAGCGAAAATAAATCCTCAGTTTGAAAAACAACCTGTTTTTCGCTTGCCATGCAACAACTTACCATCCCAAAAAGATTGCAAAGTTTTCTTTATAAACCCAAAAGTTAAAAAGCGTATATAAAGAAATCGTCATTTATTTACGATGATAATGGACTTGAGGATTTAGAAAAAAAACCTGAATAAAATGTAATTTTTCAATAGTGCTGTTTGAGAAAAGCTCGTTTTAACATGGAATTAATCCTGTAAAGAAGAAATTCTATCTTCAGAATAAAAATTTACCTTAAGTGGATGTTACCAAAATGTATTTTCCAAATAATGTCAAATAAAGCCATAATTAACTAATTGAATATTTTGATTACGGATTGAAACATTTCTGAAATCAGTCATCCTTGTTTATCAGGTAAAGAGCTACCGAGGTATTGGTTTTTGTCGTGTCCGGAATTTTATTCGACAGCATTTGTCCGACTAACAGTTATTCGACTGGATTTGCTCGATTTAACATTTATGCGACTGATCATTTGTTCGACTCAACATTTTTTGTTTTTAACTCAGTATTTAAATATAAGAAAACATTCTTTTACTCTATAAACAACTTTTCAAGATTTTGATACAGACTTAAATGCAGTTTAAGGATTTGTAAGCATAATTAAGTAAATAAGCTCAGGAAGTCTTCATCGATCAAATCCTGTCCCACTTTTTACTATTATTTTAGGCTATGCTTCCCATGACGTAGCTTTTTCTTCTTTTGTATTGATAAGATGGAACCTAAATTAGAATAAAACTAACATCAATTTCAGTAACCGACACCAGTGGACTGCGCTGTTTTTGTTTTTTCTCAGAGCTGTTGCTTACAATTTATTCAATACATCAATCAAGGTTTGACATATCAAAATTAATCTATAAAGTAATATTACCATACCTCAAAATAAAAAAAAATTAATTTCTGCTCCGAATTATATGTTTCGATAAAAATTTACTTGTGACTTAATTTTTAATAAATGGGTAAGTGCAAAATTATAATATTGTATTTTAGCGTTTTGCATTGTAAAAATTTGAAGAAAGAAGTCAACAAGTATATTTTGTGAAAATTGGTTAGGTACCAATAACCAAGCAAGTTTCCAGTTATCAGCTGTCACATAGACGTTTTGCCAGTTTAGTTCTAGAGAAATATTTCTTCTTTTCATTGTGAACCTTCTTTCAATGTTACCTTACTTGCCCTAGTAGTTTAAATACCTAACTATTATTGTGAAAACCAATTATTCTTTTAGGAAAGCAAGAAATCCGTACAGATATATCTGCCGATACGACGACCAACAACTACACATCCGAATGTTCTTTTAAAAATCGGTTAGAAAAAAATTTAAATTGTAACCAATGTCATCGATCCAAATTAACATTATACAAAAATTCAAATACGTCTAAAATAAGCATAGAAAACGAACTTATTTATTCAAAAAAATTTACGGATATAGCGTCCAGATATAAAACTGAAAAAACCAAATTCGTAAATTTTAAACCTGATATTGTATCCTACAATATAGAAACTCCTCATAATACACATGATTCAAATACCGATGATGGCATTAATAAAAAAATTACTACACATAAACCGAAGAAGTCCTCTAAACGGGTAAAAAAAACTGACAATAAAATTAATAATAGCCCTATTATATCAGATGAACATGATCATTATTTTCTCACTGATTATTCTGATCAGATGCACAAAGAGAGCATCCATACAGTTGAAAGTAACATTAGTAAAGAGCCTATTAAATGGATAACATCAAGAACGCGATTACTACATTCTAAGCTACGACCAGACACATCGAAAACTTCAAATATAGTATTACCAGATATAAATTATACGTTATCAACTGAAAAATTACCAAAACCTAAATATCCTAAAAAAGTCCCTCCCCCAGCATTTAAGCAAGTTGGCTCATATAAATGTAAAATACCAATAATGGTGAAGCCCGATTCAATTATTTGTAAAAATAAATAATAATTTCAAATATTTCCAGACTTCTAAAGAACGTTTACAACAAAGAACAAAATTAAAAAAAGATCAGCAACAATTAGAAAAACTTAAGAAAAAAGAATCGAAAGAATTACAACAATCAAAATTTTTGAAGAGAAAAGAGAATACGCAATACGACATACTTTTTGGAAAAGATAATCCAGAGGAAATTATAGAACAACATGATGACGACGAATCAGTAGAATCTCAACATAAAAAACAATCTGCAACCAGAAAGTTATTTAAAAGGTTTGGAAGACGTCACAAGTCCGAAAGTGAAATAGAAATAACAATGATCGAGTCGCCGCGACCTATAATTAAAACTTCTTCTTTAAATTTATTTATAGAAGATGATGACGACGAAGATTCCGAAATAGAAGAACCGAAAGAAGGATCAGAAGAAGAATCTGAAGAAGAATTGGAGCAAGAACCGAAGCAAAAACCGGAACAATCACAAGAACCGACACGAGAACAAATAGAACTAAAACCGGAGCAAGAACCAAAACTAGAACCGGAACAAGAATTTGAGAAAGAAGCGGAACAGGAACCAGAAGTTGAACTTAGTGAAGAAGAAGAAGAAGAACTAGAAGAAAAAGAATATGACGAAGAGCTATTAATAGAAGATTATTTTGAAGAAGAACCAAACAAAGAAAATTTAGTTGAAATAATTCCTAAAAAAGAAAGTCCAATAACAGCGATCAAAGAAATAGAAATTCCGATAGAGACAATTCACAAAGAAACAGAACATACAATAAAACCAAAAAATGAAGTTGAAAAATCACCATGTGTAGATGAGTGTACAGAACAATGCAGATATAAACCACCTGATGATGTGAAAGCTGTAATTAAATCAAGAACGAAGAAGCGCCTGGTTATATTTCAAGGATGTGACACTCAATTGTGCACTTATGATCAAGGAAAAGGTAATAAAACGATTATTTAAAAGAAAATTTCATTCGAGAACATTAAAAATTTTTAATTTAATCGTAGAATGTAACAAAGTAATGATAAATATTGGAACTTCAAGTCGAGAAGGAAAACCAAGTGTTGAGATTGTTCATAGTAATAGAAAAGGGTTTACCACAGAATCTCAATCAAGTCGATTATGTTCAAATGATTATTATAATCCTACAGGTAAGTCACATTGTAATTGACGTAAATATTAATTTAATGCATAATCTTAACTTAGAAATGAAAACTGCAGCTGCTCGAAATCCTAGACATGACAATTTTCAATCAAATTTTAGAAATTCAATCGGCAATCGTTCAGAGACTGTCGAACAAGAACTCCAAACAACTTCTAGAAATTCAACTCGTAATGCCTCGAAAGGTAGTAAATGTAACAGAATTACAAGAAATATTAAAAAGAGTACTTATGACAGTAATGAAATATTATATGAAAAAGAATTGCAAAATTACGACTACATCACCGATCGTGCTTCACAAAATTATCAAAATCTTAAAGCAACTGATCACAATTTACTGTTAGATTTGAACTTTCAAAACAAAGTAACACAAACTTACCAAAATTTCGGAAAAAAAGAAAAAAAGATGCAAACTATGAATTATTGTCCCAGCAATCAAAAACAATGTATGTTTGTGCCAAAGAGAAACAAAACATCGAGTAAATATAACAGTTATTTTAAAAATGCACTTCAAGTATCCAGCGGAAAGAATTTTAAAATAATCCATAAAACTCCTTTGGGAGTACCTCGATTGTTGATAATAAATCATCCTACACGAGATCTATCACAAATTCCAAAACCCACCATTGATATAATTTACAAAAACAGTAGATATTCATATCCAAAGTATGTTAAACCCATTATTCCACATGAGAATTCACAGAAAATATCAGTGAACAATAGAAAGAATTCGTACGATAATAATTTTCAATATAATCGACAGAACAATAAAAATTATAAAGTGTTTACCTATTTTGTTAATGTCCAACAAGAACCTAATGATAATCTGAAACATTCTCTAAATTTAAAAACTATAGATCGAGATTTGATTATAAAATTTGTATAAATTTCGTAAGGTGGTTACAAAGTTTTAGGAAAATATATTGTTTTATAATTTTGTGCAAGTTATGCAAACTTTTCAATTTTTAATATTTATGTAATTATGTAAAGATGAAATATATTCTTGTTTTATTTTACGGAATTCATAGAAAGAAGGTCTAAGACAGAACGGAACGGAATATCCGTTTCTGACGAAATCTGGTCAGAAGATCAAATATATGCAGTGGCCACTGACACACCAATTATAAGCAGACAGAAATTGCAGACTTAGTAAACACATTTCAGATAATGGTTGTTTGTGCAAAATGAATTTCAGTGATCTTGGTGGTTTGCATATAATTGATCTGCAGGCTAGATCTGCAGATAAACTGAAAGATAAATGGATATCATAAGATACAAATCATCGTGTAAAATAATTCTTAAGATAAATCGTAACTGATAAAAAGATCGCAAAACTCGGCAATTGATATCAATGAAAACTAAGTTTGAAAAAAAATTATATAAAAAATTAAAAATTTAAAAAAAAACCTTTTATTTAAAATTAAAAAAAGTTCACTAAAAAGTAAAAAATAAATTTTTTTAAATAAGAACAAATACAGCTCCTTGAAAACATCTATATAGAAGCGTGGGGCTATGGAATTCATAAACAAACAGTATCTTTGAAAAGCCCGACTGAAACTACGAGTACATTCTTGGACGTTTAATAGCCCCAAGCTTGAGTTAGCTGAACATAGGAAATTAATATGTAAAAACTTATTTATGCAAATTCCTGCTTCCCTAATTATTTTAGAGGAAAAATGAAAGACATAAAAATAATGCAGAAATATAAACTACGAATAATACCACCATTAGATTGCATCTAGCTTTTATAGTTAAAAGGTCAAAAAATGCTTTCGAAATTATTAAAATTTTCATTTATCGCACTGGCAATGTAATAAATTCTTGCATGTAATAAAAAGTTGCATGGTCAGTCCGATAAATTACAGCTTAAATAATAAAACCCAATTTCAAATTTATTATGCTTTCGGTTCATTTTGATCATCCGAGTCTTTGGTACTTCCGAGTTCCGACGGGAGGAGATTACAAATTTGATGACCAGATACGTTTGGCACCATGCAAAATTCATACACTCAAATTATGAAGGAGTTTGCCATAACAGAAGGAAATTTCCCGGAAATAAGTTGTTAGGCGAAAATATAAGGATTTACCTCCCAGCCATACCAAGCACGATGTTTTCTTTCTTACATACGGAGGAGATAAATGTACCCAGCAGCCTGTTGGAGTGAATACAATCGAAGAAATTCTAAAGAAAATCCGTACTGAATTAGGATTATCTGAACCGGTATACTATATAGGACATTGCTTTCGGAGATCCTCATCATCATTATTGGCCGATGCAGGGACAGTTATGCATATTTTCAAGTGTCACGGAGGTTGAAAATCTGACAGTGTTGTAGAAGAATATGTTGAAACATCAATAGAAAATAAGAAAATAATTGCAACGAAAATAATGGACTATTCTGTTACTGTGGGTTCAACAAGTAATGTTAAGGTGGAACAACCCAGCTACAAATTGAGAACAGCGTCTGAAGTTCATTTCATGATAATTCATAATTGTTAATAACTAATTCACCCATTTTACCACGTTTGCAAAGTCTAGATATACGCGAAGATGCTATGGACATGCTGGTTGAATTATACAAGAAAGTAGTTCTTCAAACTAGAGGTTACTTAACAGAAAATGGAGGTTTAAATTTAGGCAATATTGAATTAATAATGTCCGAATTGAGAAAACTGAAACTTTTATAAAACGACAACAGACTGAACTAAGCTGTAAAGCCAGGGTCGGAACAAATAAAAAGTCACCAGCGTTACATGATATGATTGTGCCTGCTAATGATTCGAAACAAGAAACACTAAACGTTACAGAAACAAAACAAAAGTGGCCGCGAGCCGAAAAAGATAACGAAAAAAATTACGAACATGATGAAATTAAATTATGGAAAGAAGGCTTTAGAGATCAATATTACGAATCCAAATTTAGCGTGGATAAAGATGATTTCCGGTTTAGTCATGTCGCTGCCTTACAGTATGTCCAAGGATTATGGTGGATATTCCAATATTATTGCCAAGGTTGCATCTCGTGGAGATGGTGTTATCTACATGATTACGCACCATTAGCTTAAGTTTTTGTGGATATTTCAAAATTTACACCTAAATTTGAAAAAGATCCGAAACCGTTCTATCCGTTGTTGGGACAATTTAAGGGCGTCGTATATTTCGATAGAAACAGTCGAATTTCTGAGTTGGCTAAAAGTTGACAAAAATTTGCTGCTGTTCAAAAGGAACGCAATAATATCTTGAGAAACGGAAGATTGTATATTAGAATACAACATAAACAGTATCAAATGTTGAAAAATTTAACCGTTGCGACCAAGGAAAATATTTCCATCGACGGAATACAGGGCACAATTTTATCTTGTAAAAATCGAGTGGCCCACGGAAAAAGCATGCAATCAAAATAAAATTTATCAAAATATGTTTGTTGTAAAATTAATAGTCCAGTAACCAAGTAGTTTTACTTCGCAAATTTCTCAGATAAAGGATTGAAAACTGATTCCTATGTAATTTTGGTTGTAGAATCCAGATTTAAGGTTTGCGAACAAAATCTCCTCCGGCCAAAACAGCCGTATTGAAAAAACAGTCGCGTTTTTGTCGATTTTTCGAAAAATTCAAATTTCATGATTTCTCAAGTCAAATAAAGGTTTCCATGCCGACGGCAACGGGTAATAGTATATTGCTTTATTAGGATGAAAAGATTAACTTTTCCTGCGTAGCGAGTTAAAACTTGCGTGGTAGAAAAAGTTACCTTTCCATCCGAATAAAACTTGTTATTTTTCTCCAAACGAACAAAATTCAAAAATAAATTTCAAAATTAGCAATAACTCGGGAACGGCGCTAGATATCAAAAAATTGAGCAAAAAATTGGCCCCCTTTGCTTAGTACACATCCCTGTAAATTATCGGTAGGAAGGCATATGCAATAATGGCTGTACCGTCAATTCGTCGCAGACAATTCGTCGCGGACAATTCGTCGCGGCAATATCGTCGCACGCGACAATTCGTCGCACACGACAATTCGGCGCAAGCGACAATTCGGCGCAAGCGACATTTAGTCGCACGCGACAATTCGGCGCAAGCGACAATTCGTCGCAGTGACAATTTGTCGCAGTAGAGAATTCGTCTTATGAAGCCTGCGGTTCAACCTTTAACCATTCTATTCGACTTCGAAATGGCTGCAATGAATGCATGTCGCAATGAATTCGAAAATATTGCGATACGAGGATGCTTTTTCCACTTTACTCAAAGCATATGGAGACATATACAGCAAGAGGGACTGCAAGTTCGTTATACTCAAAATGCAGATTTTGCGTTGAATATGAGACTACTGGCAGCTTTGGCGTTTGTGCCGAGAACGACGTCGTTGAATCGTTTCAAGTATTATTAGACAGCGCATTTTACATACAAAATGAAAACATTTTGACGCCATTAATAAATTATTTTGAAGATACTTGGATAAGTCGATCAGACAGAAGAGGAAGAAGGCGTCCTCCATTATTTTCAATAAATATATGGAATTGTTACGAAGCGGTCGCACAAAATATTCCGCGTACCAACAACGCAGTTGAAGGATGGCACAACAGCTTTTCTTCAATAATCAACGCCGCCCATCCTAGCATATGGAAATTTGTAAAAGGGCTTCAAAAAGAAGAAAGTTTGAATATGTTGAAAATAGAACAGTTAAAACCCTTTTGTTAGGCGGCAAATCGACTAAAGCCCACGTTTCATTTTCCATTAATGAATCAAATTCGTTTTTCATTGCGTTTAACCATTCCTTTTTGTTTGTGCTATTAATTGCTTCATGAACAGTTGATGGTTCTTGGATTGATTCAGTTGTGGACAACATGACAAAATCATTTTGAAAACGAACGGGTACCTTCTTCTCCTTTACGGGTCGTTGAACAAGTTCCTCGTCTTGTATTGTAATGTTTCCATCATTCAAGTAATGATTTACAATATCCAATTCATTTTGATTTTCGTTCAATTTTTGAATAGTTTCTGGAATAGAAACTCCCACTGAATTCAGATTCTCAATGCAATTTTTGATTCGAACTTCTTTTTCGTTATTAGTAATTTCATTTTCGTCTTTCTCTGATGCGATAACAATGGATGGTTCGTTCACCACTTCATCGGAATCGGAATATTTAGCCTTCTTTGAGTTACAATTAATTTTTGGACTTTCAAAAATTAAAACGTCTCTAGCCTTCGTTATTTTTCCCGATTTTTTATCAACAAGACGATACGCTTTTGTCTCTTCACAATATCCTACAAGATATAATTCTTGACATTTTGGATCCCACTTTCTTCTTTGAACTTTTGGGATATGAGCCATTGTTTTCGATCCAAATATTCTTAAATTTTCCAAACTTACTTCGGTTTTCGTCCAAATTTCTTTAGGCATTTTCCCCGTCGCTTTTGCTGGCGATCTATTTTTCAGATAAACTGCTGTGTTGACAGCTTCTGCCCAAAACTTCTTTTCAAACCCCGAATCAAACAAAATACATTTTGCTCGCTCTATAATGGTACGATTCGTTCGTTCGGCTCTACCATTTTTCTCTGGAGTGTGAGGAACAGTCGTTTGACTTATAATTCCGCACCTTTTTAAGAAACTTTGAAAATTGTGGTTTATGTACTCACCCCCGTTGTCTGATCGTAAGATTTTCACCTTTCGTTCGTTTGATTTTCGACCATCGACTTAAATTCTCAGAAAACTTCAAAAGCTTTGCTTTTATTTTTTAAGAAATATACAAACACTTTCCTTGAATAACCGTCTATGAAGGTCATAAAATACCTTGCGCCACCGATTGATTCATTTTCCATTGGGCCATTTAAATCGCTATGCACCAAGTCCAAGAAATTGTTTGCTCGTTTCTCCGATCGTTTAAAGGACAATTTTGCTAGTTTAGCTTTTGCGCACACTTCACAATTCATTTGTGTTTCATTTGAATTAAAGGAGATTCCACCGACTTTGTCTCTTTTCATACTTTGAATATCACTATTGAATTCAAATGACCTAATTTTCTGTGCCAAGTCACTAAATCTAAATTATCCGATTGTTTTGCACTCATCCCGTACACTTTTTTGTCCTTAAAATATAAACACCGTCAACCAAAATTGCTCTTGCGATTTTTTCGATATTGCGGTTCCAGTTTTATTAAACCTGATTTCGTTACCCGATTCTGTTCTTTTTGAGACAGATAGTAAATTCGCAGCAAGACCTGGAACAAAAAGTACATTTTTCACCATAATATTTTCATCGTCGAAATTTATTATAGTGTCACCAATAATGTTTACAACTAATTGTTCATTATTTGCTTTCAGAAAACTTTTCGTTGGCGTCGACCTAGTATTCGTTAGCCAGTGTTCGTTGAAAGTCATGTGCTGTAATGCACCCGAATCCAAAAGCCATTCGTTTTTCTTTAATTCCTTTGATATGAACAAACTTTGAAAGCATTTTCATTTTTAATATCAAAATATAAGGGTGGGTTTCCATAATTACCACAGTTTTATCTACTTTTTGATGATATATTTCATTTTTATGAAAAATCAATAGGATGCACAAAATTTTGTTATTTTTTGTAAAAAAACGAGATTCAGCAACGTTTTTTTAATATGGCGGCTTAAGGTAGATTCATATTTGTCTGACGTGATGTGATGTGACACGTCAGAATAATATCGCTTCCTTACATTTAGATGGAGGCGTTCATATTAGTGTGTTGTTATGTGATGTCGCTTGACCTGGCTTGACCAATCAAATTGCGTTTTGACCCATCACATCACATCACGTCAGATAAATGTGTGGCAACCTTTAGGAACAAGGAAGTTTTGTTCGCAAACCTCAAATTCGGATTCTAAGACCAAAATTACATAGGAATCAGTTTTAAATCTTTTGCCTCAGAAATTTGGAAGCTAGACCCCATGCGAGCAGACGGACAAGGGACCAAAACATAAGGCTTCTTACTATACTTTAAAATAACGATTGCAAAGATGTATGGTTCCATTCTTCGGAAACTTATTTATTTAATTTTTTTTTTAATTATTTTGATATCTTTTCGGTTCTTTTGTATTCAAACATTAAGTTTGTCTTAACATAAACCACTATTATTTTTAATTCCTCTGCTCTCATACTACTTTCACCTTTTGCCATAAACGTAAATTATGTTTTTATATATTATTCGAAACAGTTTTTACATGCAGCTCATCCACTGATACTGTTGTGTTTTATGTTTGAAATGTTGCCTATCCCATTATTGGTTAAATCGTAGTTTGTCACCTTAAAATCAAATCTCGTCAATTTCAAATTATCAAAATAAATTACTACAAGCCAGCGACGTGTCTAACCGACACTTTTGAGAACGCAACTATTTTGCCAACTATTTTGTTCTTCGTATATTGTAAGACCTTTTTAACTTTTTCGCCTTTTTTTCATGGGATTGCTACACTTTGTACGATTTGTAGCAACTAAGTAGTTTTTCCAACTGTTGAGTGAATTACCAACTTTTCACAACTTTTGCCAATTATCGAAGATTAATGGGGGGGGGGCTTCCACTTCTCCCCCTTAGGCACGTCCCTGCTATGAACCATTTTATTCATTTGCTGAGCCTTTGATAATGAGAAATCTATGAAGAAAATATGGTGTAAAAATTATACATTTTAGTGATTACAGGTTTACAGCTTAGTAGAAATAAAATTCAAGAGCAGAGTTTTGGAAAATTTAGGAAACTATTGATACTGGACACTAGTTTTTGAATATGTTAAGGATTAAACCATTTTATATTCAGAATAAATCCGTCAGATTAAATTACAAATTAATAATCTTTGACACTCAATGTGAAATTCAAACCACAGCATTAATAACTTTACAGAAACTGAACCGATATCAGTAAGTATACCTACAGTTTAGTAGACTACGCTTTTTTTATTTTCTAATATACTAGATTGTCTATAATTTCTACACATCAGTCAAGGTGTGACATATCGAAATGAATTTGTAAATATAATAATACAAATTAAAAAAAAACGAATTATGTTTGGATAAAAAATTAATTGTAACTTAATTTTTGGTAAAATGGGTAAGTTATACCAAAAATTGTATTGTATTATAGTTTGTTTTGTAAAAATGTAGAAAAAATGAATCAACAAGTATATTAATTATACCTGCCGTAATGTCAAATAGGATATTTCACCAAGTTACCAGGTGTCTGTTTTTTCGTTCCTTATTGCGAACTGCATTTGTTTGTTTGTTAGTCTTTGTATTATTTTAAAGTGTATCATTGGGAGTCCTATTATTTTTATAGATGTAAACTCAAGAAGATGGTTTTTGCTATTGAAAAACTATAGTTCTCTCCTCTTGACTTGAGAGTCAAATGGAAACGTTTTCTAATTTTTTTAAACGGAATATAGAGGCTTTACCCAGACATAATCAACGGCTGGGTCCTTTTCATTTTCTATACTTATACTAAGATTAATGTTATTATTGTTTTAGGAAAGCAAGAACTGTGTAAAAACATATCCGATGATTCGATAATCATCAACTACACGTCTGGATTTTCCAATAAAAAAGCGTTAGTAAAAAAATTAAAGCTTAAACAGTGTCATCGATCAATCAAAACAAGCATCAAAAATCAACATATTTATTCAAAGAACATTACCGATATAATACCGTCGAGGAATAAAACTGAAAACATCACATTGGGAAGTTTAAAACCTGATATTTTCTGCTACAATGTAGACACTCCAAATGATAAACATACTACTCATAATGACAAAAAAGATTATAATAAAAAAATTAATACCCTCATATCGGATTCACATCATCATTTTTTCACCCATGATAATCCTGATCACATGCACAAGGAAAGCATCCATACAGTTGAAAGTAATATAAGTAGAGAGCCTATTACATGGAAAACCTCTAAAAGGCGATTACTACATTCTAAGTTAAGACCTGATATGTCAAATACTTCGAATATACTATTGCCAGATCTAAATTATACTCTATCAACTGAAAAGCTACCAAAACCCAAATATTCTAAAAATGTTCCTAAGCCTGTATTTAAAGATGTTGGTTCATATAAGTGCAACATATCAATAATGGTGAGTCACACAGGTATAAATTTAAAGGTAAACGTAAAGAATAATTTAAAATATTCCAGACTTCCAAAGAACGTTTACTGCAGAAAAAAAAATTAAGAAAAGAACAGGAGAAATTAGAAAAACTTCAAAGAAAAGAAGCAACAGAAAAAGTAGAAGATGTTACTCAACAATCGAAATTTTTAAAACAAAAAGAGAATACGCAATACGATATACTTTTTGGTGAAAAACATTTAGAAGATGATGACGATAAATCACTAGAATCTCTACACAGAAAAAAATTTGCAATTAAAAGGTTATTCGAAAGGTTCCAAAAAGTTCCTAGTAGGTCTGAAAGTGAAATAGGGCTAATAACGGCCGAGTCATCGGTGATTATAGCAAAACCATCTCCAATAAATCTGTTCATAGAAGATGATGACGATGATTCTGAAATAGAAGAATCGGAAGAATCAGAAGAGGAATCGGAAGAAGAATCAGAAGAGGAATCAGAGGAAGAATCAGAAGAAGAATCGGATCAACAATCAGACGAAGAAACTAATGAAATACAACTAGAGATATCGGAACCGGAAGAAAAAGAACTTTTATCAGAAGATTATTCTGTAGAAAAACCAAAGGAGAAAATAGAAAGAAAAGAAAGTCCAATAAAAGCCATCGATAAAAAAGAAATTCCGATCCAGAAAATGGTGATCAAACCAAAAATTAAAAAGCGGCTAGCTATATATAAAGAATGTGATGGTAAACTGTGCACTTATGATAAGCAAGTTCAGGTCAAATGTAATGAAATATTACTGTTTTAACATTTTTAATACAGGAACGTTAAATATTTTTATTATAGTATGTGAAAAACTAATGTTCAATGTTGGAACCTCCACCAGTCAAAAAGGACAAAGAAGTGTGGCGGTTGCAACGTCCACATATCGAGTAAATCGGATATGTCCAAATTATAATCCCATGCGTAAGTTACCTTATAATGAGCGTTAATACCTAATCATAAATAAATTTAAATTAGAAACAACAGCTGTAGTACCTGGTCGAAACCCTAAACTTTCACCAATACATCTAATTCAAGATCTCAGAAATCCAATTTACAATCGTTCAGAAATCATCGAACACGAACTGCAAGTGATTTCTATGAAATCATGCCCCAACGAGTCAAAATGTGATCAGCTTACCAGAAGTACTACAAAAAATCTTGAAAAGAGTGCTTATGATAGTAGCGAAAAATTATATGAAAAAGAATTGAAAAATTACGACTACCTCACCAATCGTGTTTCACAAAATTATCAAAATCTGAAAGCAACTGATCACAAGTTACTGTTAGATTTAAATTTCCAAAATAATGTAACACAAACTCCCCATTTCCGAAAAAAGAGAAAAAAAGTGCAAACAAACAATGATTTTCCAAGCCAACAAAATGCACTTCAAGTTGCAAACCAAAGAGATTTTAAAATGATTCATAAAACCCCAATGGAAATACCCCAATGGGTGATAAACCATCCCATAACTAAACCTAATACCGATATGATTTATAAAAACACTAAATATATAGCTTGTCCAAAATATACTAAAGCTATTATTCCACAAGGAAATTCTCAAAAAATGTCGGTCAACAACAGAAAGCATTCGTACAACAATAGTAATTTACCACACAATAATAATTACAAAATGTTTACCTATTTTGTTAATGTCCACCAAACACCTAATAATAATCTGCAACATTCTCTGAATTTAAAAACTGTGGATAGGAATTTGTTTATAAAATTTGTATAAATTTTTTTTTAATTTTTATGTAAATAAGTGTAAGTTTGTGTAATTTTAATTAATAAAGCATCTCAAATGTCGGCTGTTGGTATTATTTTTTTGAACTTGATAAAAATTCTGTTAAATGTGAAAAGATCTTGCTCTTCTTGAAATGTTGAAAACAGCGTAGGTTTATTACATCAGACTAGCAGAATGGCGTAAATCCTGCACCGGGCGACTGAGAAGCGGGCAATCGCGGTTCAAATCCTGGTCGCGTCGAATATACTGCTGTGATCTAAAGTCTAAAATATATCTGTGCGTGGGCTCTAGGGAAGGTAACGGTAAACCACCCCATTAATTAAATTTCTTAGTACGTCATCTTGGCTTCGGTCAAGTGATCCCCTATACGCACTGCATAGCGTATGGCACTTTAAGAGAAATCTTTGGAGATCTCCAAATATAAATAACCTGAAAATAAAAAATGTCGTATAACATAATGTTTATTAGATACTATACAAACCTGATTGGAGTTTTGTAAACATAGTGTACTTTAAAAAACAATTAATAGATGGCGCTACTAAACTCTACTGGACATAATTTTTTTAAATTTTTGAATATCAATTTCAATATCAAAGAATTAATTGAGCCAATACGATTAGTCGAAAGGCATAATTATTTAAATTATTTGAGGCATTTGAATCTTGTCTCTAAAGACTCTTTCTAGTACTAACACCAGTTGCGGATCCAGACAATTCCCATAGGGGGAATGCGATAAAATAGAAATGTATTAAATTTGAAAAATAAAATAGTGATAACAAAATAAATACATATTTTGTTTTTTAATAAATATATTTTTTTTTATATGTACAAATTTATATTTTTTTGAGCTCAAAGGGAGGCGATCGTCCCATCGCCTTCCCCTGGATACGCCACTGACTAAGATTAGATTTTAGTAGCCAATCATATTTAAAACTCTGATGGTTTGAAAGTGGGTAAACATTTTTAAGAGTTAATCAGCGATTGTAGTTTTAAAAGAATTATAAATTTAATGCTAATGCCTATATTAATTTCTGAAAAAATCGGACAATTCGGCGTGAACAATTCGGTGCAAATTTGATTCAAAATTTCAGAAGTACCAACTTTAAAAAAACACTATATTATTATATTACATACATAAAAGGAAATCCATTATGGTAATTTATAAAATTAATTTCTAAATATTTTACGATTACGATGGACTTGAAATCCCAAGTTACTAAAACCTCGGAAGAAGATTTTGAAATGTTACACTTTTTGGGTAAAGGAAGTTACGGCCGAGTTTACCAAGTACGAAAGAAATGCGGCCAAGACGAGAATTATGTTTATGCCATGAAAATAATAATTAAGAAAAGAGTAGTTGATAAGCCACAGAAAATTGAACGAGCTTTTTCGGAAAGAAATGTTTTAAAGTCTATCGAGCATCCCTTCATAGTAAAACTTATGTATGCATTTCAAAATGAAACAAAACTTTATTACATTTTGGAATACTTATGTGGAGGAGATATGCAGTATTTATTGTTCAAACAGAAGATTTTATTAGAACCTTCCGCACGTTTTTATCTCACAGAAATAATTTTAGCGGTGGAATATTTGCATTCTCGAGATATTATTTTCAGAGATTTAAAGCCTGCTAATATTTTGTTGGATAAGGACGGGCACATTAAGTTAGTCGACTTTGGGTTAAGCAAGGAAAATATATCTAATTGTCGGTTAACATATTCTTCGTGTGGTACATTGACTTACGCGGCACCCGAAATAATAAGAAGATGTGGACATGGTAAAGAAATTGATTGGTGGGCGTTAGGAATTTTAACTTATAAGATGCTAATAGGACGACATCCATTTCCAGAATCTGTGGACGATAATGTATTAGCACAAAAAATAGTAAATGGAATTTATTACTTTCCTCCCAAGTCGCCATTACAATCCGCCTCAAAGGATTTAATAAAAAAGTTGTTAGTAGATAATCCGAAGTGGAGGTTAGGTTCATCTGGAGCCAAAGATATAAAGAATCATAATTTTTTTAAATCGACGCGTTGGGATCAGGTTCTACAACGAAAACAAGTACCTCCATTTTTACCACAAGTTGTTGGCGTGGCTGACGTTTCCCAATTTACAAAGATCGATAGTAGCCTGGGAATATCATCTCCTGATGTAGAAATTACTCAAGCGCAGAACGAACTGTTTAATGGTTTTAGCTTTCCATCTTCTGAAATAAACCAACTAGACGATAAGTGTGATAATGATGATGTGGACAATAATTTCTGTAACGAAGTAAGCCTACCTGAAAATAATTTTACGTTCTGCAAAAAATTGTCAAATGCATTAAAATCTGTAAAACATCTTTTTTATAAAAGAAATTAAATTATTATATTACAGTTTCCTATGCATGGAATTATTTGGAAATGTTACCTGTTATGTCTCTTTTGCTAATTTTTTCAAAATGATTTTCATGCTATTTGATCCAATCGATTATTTGTATTAAAATTGGTATTAAACGTTTAAGCTTCGTTTGAGCATCAATGAACTTACATTTTAGTCGTTTGAGCCTCAACCTTCGCGAAGCTATTCGCGAGATCTTCATGGAGGTTGTAGACCTGTTGGGCCCCCAAGTCAAATTTAAAGATTAAAATTTTTTTTGTTTTTTGTAAACATTTGTAACATTTGAGAAATTAATATGTAATAAAAATATTTATTTGCTTCTTGAAAAGTTTGTTATTTTGATAATAGGATGATAATTTGAAATGCAACTTGTTATATTTGCTGAGAAAATTTCATAAACAAATGAAAATTTAAAAACGTCATAATTATGTAAACAAATAAGTGTGCCAACGAACAGGAAAAGACACTCTTTAACAGGAAGACGCACTCCTTCCAACATACTTATGTATTTGTTTTATTGTAAGTGTAATTATCTCAAAATTTAATTGATTTACGAAATGTTCACATAGTCGTTTGTTTAGTTATTTATTTTTAATTAAAATTTTTTATCTGAACCCAATATATAAGATATGATATAGGTACGTGGAAAGTATCTTGAAAGTTTTCCTAAGTTTTGAAATAACTAGTTACAAAAAGTGAAAGCAGTGGAAAGGCTTTTTCTATTTGAAATTATGTGTCTGTATTCAAATAAGAGATGATAAAAATAATTCAAATAATGATAAAAATAATGTGAGATTATAATATTTTCTTAAGTTATTCATAATATTATTTTAAGATCTTAAAAATTTTATAACTAACTTCCCCAGTACAATTTTGTTACTTCGCACGAAATCTTTGAAGAAGACATCTAGAATTAAAACTTAGTGGATTGAATTCTTAAGGTAAATAGTTTTTATTTAAAATTATATTTTTTAAATTGAAAGTTTTTAGATACCTAACTAAAAATATAGAACAGATTAGAAGCCAAGAATAATGGGAAATTTACTTAGTACACAAATAAGCGGTTCCAGGTCTTACATATTTAAAGATTACGAAAAAGGAGAAAATCAAGAGTGTTCAATTTGCCTCAAGGTGTTTAAGAATCAACAAACTGGATTATTGGAAACTTGTGAACATTCCTTTTGTGCTCAATGCATTCTTCAATGGAGTAAACATCACAACACTTGTCCATTAGATTACAAGATATATGATTCTGTAATTATTCAGAAATTCTTTGAAGGTCCAACTGTGAGATCAATCGATATCAAGGATATCAGAAATTTTGACAAACCTGAAGAAGAATGTCAAAACAGTCCTTATTACGTATTTATTGCAGTATTACTTTTATGTGGTTTGATATTGCTTTTTATGGTAAATTTTCCTTTTGAGAAACTTGCTAACTACATATTTGGTTAATATAACTATAGTTATTTCATATTTTTAGACAACTGTACTAGAATAATGCATAGTGCTGCCATCTATACATTCAAAATTTGACTGTGAATATAAAATATTATTTGTACTAGTATTTAAGTTTCTATCGAGGCAATTAAATTAAGTTTATCATTAGATAAGGTTTAATTAAATATTTAATAAACAAAATTATATATTTTTAAACAACTTTTATTTAAATTTTTAAATTTATTAGTTAGATAGGTATATAAAATTACTAATACAAAACTACTTAAAATTCAAATTTTTCCAATATTTTTTAATATCATTATCGACGAAAACCGAATTACGAACTTTTAAAATCAAAAATCTTATAACACGAAAGCAGAAAATCGGCACGACCTTATAAGGTAAGGGATAACGCTGCAAAAACGGGATATTTTATAAATCTTAAATAATTTTAACAAATTCCATTTTAGATGTGAACGTCTTTGAATGAAAAGACTTATAACTTATAAGTTATATCTAATAACATTTATTTGTATGGTTCTTATCGTTTTATCGTTAGTTAGATTTTTATCGTTATTCTTTACGATAGAAGTTCAGGCGAACAATATAGTATTTAGTTAACGATACTAATTTTGTCAACCAATTAAAATTAATGCTAAAAAATCAGCTTACAATGCAGAACAAACTAAGTACTATTACACTATAATACAAGGTCAATTTGCAAATATAGTATATGGACATAATATGAAATTTGGCGAACTGAAATATTCAAAATACTATACCTTTTCCAGTATGATTTGGAACAAATGAAAACAAATTTGCAGCAAACGAAATCAGACATGAAGCAAATGAAAACAGAATTGGTGCAAATGAAATCAAACTCGATGCAAATGAAAACAGATTTGGAGCAAACGAAAACAGATTCAGAGCAAACGAAAACAGATTCGGAGCAAACGAAAACAGATTTGGAGCAATTGAAAACAGACCTGGAACCAATGAAAACAGACTTGGAGCAAATGACAACAGATCTGAAACAAGTGAAAAGATATTTGGAATATTTGGAACAAAATGAAAACAGATTTGGTGCAAATGAAAACACACTCGAATCAAACAAAAACAGATTTGGAGCAAATGAAAACAGATTTTTAGCAAATGAAAACAGACCTGAAGCAAACGAAAACAGATTCGGAGCAAACGAAAACAAACTTGGAGCAAACGAAAACAGGCCTGGCACGAATGAAAACAGACTTGGAGCAAATGAAAACAGATCTGAAACAAGTGAAGAACATTTGGAACAAAAAGAAAACAGATTTGAAAACATGAAAACAGATTTGGAGTAAATGAAAACAAATTTTTTACAAATGAAAATTTTTTATTAAGACTTAAATACATATTTATTTTTATGAAATTTCAATAATATCTTTCTGACGTAATTTTGCACCTTAATGCCGTTTCACATGGTTTGCATATTTAAGATGTTCCTGTGGCAACCCTTGAAATGCAATATTGCAGATGTTTTCCGAAATAAGCATTACTTCCAGGTATTTTATCTTGCAAATGACGTTTTACTGAAGATTTAACGGAACTGCATAGCAAGTCGATAAGATTTAATAGGTAGGAGTAAGGAGCCACACGCACGATTTCAATGTTTTCTTCTGCTGTAACCACATTTTCAAGATTCAAATGCACAGGTAGTAATTTTTATTGCATTGGAGCAATGAGTGCTACTCAAATTTTAGCATTCGAGCACCGTTGTGGTTCTTACAGAGCGGAGGATTGCAAAATGTGGTTGCGGCGTTTAATCGAAATATGTGCCACTAAAGGAATTCAAAAGACCACTTTCATTATTGATAACGCCCCTGTGCATTCGAATCTTGAAAGTGTGGTTACACCAGAAGAAGACATTGAAATTGTGTGGCTGGCTCCTTACTCCTACCTATTAAATCCTATCGAATTGCTATGAAGTTCCTTTAAATCTTCAGTAAAACGTCATTTGCAAGATAAAATGCCTGAAGTATTGAATTACGTACGTAATAACAATCAAGAACTAACCATTTCAGAATTTAGAATGCGTATTTTGGAAAACATCTGCAATATTGCATTTCAAGGGCTGCCACAGGAACATCTTAAATATACAAACCATGTGGAACTGTATTATGGTGTAGCATTACGTCAGGAAGATATTATTGAAATTTCATAAAAATAAATATGTATTTAAGTCATAATAAAAAATTTTCATTTGTAAAAAATTTGTTTTCATTTACTCCAAATCTGTTTTCATGTTTTCAAATCTGTTTTCCTTTTGTTCCAAATGTTCTTCACTTGTTTCAGATCTGTTTTCATTTGCTGCAAGTCTGTTTTCATTCGTTCCAGGTCTGTTTTCGTTTGCTCCAAGTTTGTTTTCGTTTGCTCCTAATCTGTTTTCGTTTGCTTCAGGTCTGTTTTCATTTGCTAAAAATCTGTTTTCATTTGCTCCAAATCTGTTTTCGTTTGCATCGAGTGTGTTTTCATTTGCACCAAATCTGTTTTCATTTTGTTCCAAATATTCCAAATATCTTTTCACTTGTTTCAGATCTGTGTTCATTTGCTCCAAGTCTATTTTCATTGGTTCAAGGTCTGTTTTCAATTGCTCCAAATCTGTTTTCGTTTGCTCCGAATCTGTTTTCGTTTGCTCTGAATCTGTTTTCGTTTGCTCCAAATCTGTTTTCATTTGCATCGAGTTTGATTTCATTTGCACCAAATCTGTTTTCATATGCTTCATGTCTAATTTCGTTTGCTGCAAATCTGTTTTCATTTGTTCCAAATCATACTGGAAAAGGTATAGAACGTTTGCAAAATAAAATCTTTAAAGTCTTTAAAGAGAAAAAGCGAACAGATGCTGAGTCAAATCACTTTATAATAATTTTTTGTGTTTGTGAGAAAAAAAACTATTAGACAATGAAATATTGGCCAACAATTGCCCAAGTACACCTTTTCCCATGTCTTGGTAAGTATTTATAAATCAATAATATTGTCAGGCACACCAATTATGGAATAATTCTGGCTTTAGCTGTAACATTTTTTACTATAGTCGACACTTCTACAGTTAATGGAAGTTGTTCAAATTAAAATTAATTTAATTATCTAATTACAAATTAATACCAAATATAACTTAAAAATTAGCTATTATAATTCTCGTACTCATTAAAACGAAAATAATAAACAAATTAGTTTCGTTTATCTAAAATATTTTTTTTAATGTACAAAAATTGTGAAGAAGCCTCGGATGTACGTATGATAAGACAAATTCTTAATTTTCTAATTACACTATAGTATTTATTTCAAACGTAAAAATACGAAACAGCGGAGCGAGACCAGAGTGTGGAGAAAGTGCTTAGTACCGAATTGACGGACATATGTACAGTTAGTCGCAAAAGAAGTGGGGCAGCTAATAAAATTGTAATAATTTGCATGTAATTTAACTATTTAAAAAAAAAATAGCAGTTTTAACTTACCCTTTGATAAAGTACTTCTTAAGATCACTGAAATCACAAAAAATGTCTAAAAATTGTAACTACCAATGCAAAAAATTGCGTATTAATAAGTCAACCCTGAAAATAATAGTTGCAAAAGAAGTGGGACACAGCGAAATATGATAAGTTTATGCCTTCTTAAATTGACGTCAAATTATCGTAATACAATATAATGCAGTTATTGCACTTTTTTAAAGTCGCAATAATTAGTATTAACATCAGTTTGTATTGTGACTTTAATCAATTACGATGGAGCGCAAAAATTATAAACATACTAGTTTTGATTTAAGGCAACTCGTAATATTTCATGACGCCAAAGGAAAATCGCAACGTGACATTGGAAAATTGTTAAATGTAAGCAAGAGTACCGTGGGGCGCATTATAAAACGTTTCAAGATAGAAGACCGAATTGATTTTAAAGAAAAAACAGGCCGTCCACGCAAATTTAATGATCGAGAAGCAAGTTATATAGTAAGAAAAGTAAAAAATAATCCTAGATTTAGTGCGCCAAAATTAAAAACTGAAGTGCAACATGAACTAGGAAAGAATGTGCATCCTGCCACAATCAGGCGAATTTTAAAAAGAGAGGGTTATAACGGCGGAGTGGCTAGGAAAAAGCCCTTTATTAGTGAAGCGAATAGATTAAAACGTATTCGTTACGCCAAAGACTTCCAAAACAAGGACATGACATGGTGGAACAATGTTATATTTGCGGACGAGAGCAAATACAACATTTTTGGCTCGGATGGTCGAACCATGGTGTGGCGAAAACCAAATACAGAGCTGGATTCGCAAAACTTACGTGGAACGGTGAAACACGGTGGTGGAAATGTGCTTGTTTGGGGGTGCATTTCGACCCAAGGTGTGGGTAATTTAGTTGTAATAGAGGGAATTATGAACAAATATAAATATTTGGAGTTGTTGCAAAACAATTTAACACAAAGTGCTACCCGTATGGGTATTGAAAACAATTTTAAGTATTACGAGGACAATGATCCAAAGCATAAATCCCATATAGTACAAGAATATTTATTATATAAATGTCCTAAAATTTTACATCCGCCCCCCCCCAATCCCCTGACCTTAATCCCATAGAAAATCTATGGGATGAATTAGACCGCAGGATCAGAACTACCCCTATTACCACCAAGGAGATGTTAATTAAAAGATTGCAAGAGGAATGGGCTGCAATTGATAAAGACTATTTAAAAAAAAAATTTCTAACATTCCCAAACGCTTGAGTGACGTTTTAAAAAGAAAGGGGTACCCCACAAAATATTAAATTTTGTGCCAAATTGTTTAAATTCTCAAAATTAACTATTATAATACGCGGTGCCCCACTTCTTTTGCAACTATTATTTTCGGTGTTGTTTTATTAAAATTCTATTTTTTTTATTCGTAGTTACAATTTTTAAATATTTTTTGTGTTTTCGGTGATCTTAAGAAGTGCTTTATCAAATGGTAAGTTAAAACTGCTATTTTTTTTACAAATAATTAAATTACATGCAAATGATTGCAATTTTATTAGCTGCCCCACTTCTTTTGCGACTAACTGTATATATAAATGATTTTTTATCTATCTGAAACATGGCCATGACCTTACTTTCTTTGTTCTCTAAATTTGTGTTTGATATTTACAGGTATTCTCAGACTAAATCGTGGTGTGCCCACAAACGCTCTATGGGGCTGGTGTGTCTTGTCGGTTAGAGACCTTTGCGTCGCAGCTGCTTGCTGCGTCTAATTTATACGAAAATTTTGTATTAGATTTAAGAATATTTTTATTTATAATTGTAAATTATGTAAATAATATAAAATTTTATAACAAGCTGTAGAAATCAGGCCCTTTTTCGCCAAAATTGTTGCTAAGCGGCTGAACAAATTTTTGTATCCGCAATTTTTTGATTTCAATATTTTAGAAAACCCAAGAAATGCACAAAACACTTATCAGAACTAAAATGTTTTTAAGTTATCACAAATAAAATACACTGTAAATAAAATATTGCAAACGCTTTCACCATACTATGGCATCATCAGGCGATGAAATAGAAATTATCAATTTATCCATCGACTATTAAAAGTGAAAGGAAATCTTAGGAAATTTTAGGAAATCTAGAAATTAGACAACCTTTGTCCTTTTTTTTATAGTTTTATAATTTTTTCGAAATGCGATTCAAGGAAATTTTATGAAATTTGGGGTAATTTAGAGAAATCGAAGGAAACCTCGTAAAAAGAAATCTGGTGTACAAAATTAACGCCCTGGATGAACCAACACATCGAATCCTTGACAGCGGATTATACAGGGAGGAAAGAAATGAGGTGGAAAGCTACTTTCAAGCAGACCCACCTCTGAACCTGGCCGACCTGTATAGACGAACCCCGTGGGAAATGCTCCGAAAATTCCTTCCAATGAAATCTGTTAACATCCCTGAATAAAAAGTTAGAAGACAGCCTGGAATAAAGACAACAGAAACATGGCATCCTCCCACCCGGAAGATGAACAACAAACCTCGACCGAAAACAACCTACGACGATGAAGTGATTACCGAATGGAGGACCAAAACACCAAATGGAACCCTGTAGAATCTAGATCAAAGTCAAACTAACAACCCGACATGGCACCATCGAAAACTATCGTAATGGAACATAAATATCACCCGAACAATAAGCTGAGAAGAAAATGAGAACAAGATTAAAAATTTGGAACCCCATCACAAACCAAGCAATCTCTTGGTTATATATTTTGGAACTTTATATTTGTAATTTAAAATAAAGATACTTAAGTAGGCTACCTAGGCTGCAGCTTAAGGGCACGCACCACAAAAAACTGTTTGTTGTCCACAACAAATTCAGCCTAGATCTTAAATACGGCATTGCCTCCTATCTTCATTAAATCTGGTTTTAACATTGGGTCACTTCTAGTTTTTTCAAAAAGAATTATTACAGATTCGAAAAAATTTCTTGATAAGTTAGCCTCCGATTTATACCTTTTTCATGTAAAGAAATGGAAATTGACAAGAAATCGCCTGCTGAAGATGTTTTTGCTTAAAAATATATGTGTTTACAAAAAGTAACACTTGAAATTTAACAATTAACCTTGGAACTGCACACTGGGGTCTCAGAAACCCGAAGCGTCATATAAATTAATGCCACGTGTGCTATAATGATTTTTTTTTAAATCTATTCTTGTAAATTAAGTTCAAAGTTATCTGAGTAGGTGTGAATAATTGTAGGTGCCTTTTAGTCATTAAGCGAATTACAATAATTGAAAATAAAGTTTTATGGGTATCTCAGACCCCAGTGTGCAGTTTACATATACTTTTAAAATCTAACATTAATTTAATTTGATGGAATATTGGCTTTATTTACGTAAAATAATTACTGCTTTATATCAAAGCTGTACTATGAATGTCAACAGCAAAGTTGAGAAGATTGACTAAGCGTAGCCAGCACATGTTTTGGCAAACTAAAATTTTTTTTTGTTTTGTTTCAATAACTTTGTCAATGTATAATTCATTTAACAAATTTACTTTTTTTATAATAAAATGTTAAGCTTAATTTCACAAAATTTATCCCATTTTTCAGGTTTTTAATAATTATTTGACCAAAACGGACGAAAAATTACTATCTAATATATCCTACATACTAAGGCAGTATTGTTAAAGAGTACTAAACAAAAATTTTGTTAAAATTTGTTGTTTATTTCAAAATATCATAAAAACAATATTGGGGTCTCTAAAACCCAGCGACCCAGTGTGCAGGACACGTTACAAAAAATAAGTGTGAAGTTCCAGAGTTAAGTAAAACAGTTAAGTAAATTTGCCCGTTAACTAAATTATTACTGATCCGTACCTATCTGCAGGTTTTGGTAGTAGGTATTCTTTCTTAATTTTTAGGGGGTAAACCGGGGTAAACTTCAAAAACCGGGGTGTAAGAATTTTTGCGACGCTCTTTGTGGTCGCTATAAAATGTAGTAGCTTGAAGCTACAGCAGTAGCTGTAAATATAAATGTAGCTTATAAAATAGTGGTTAAAAATTTTCATTTTTTTTGATATGTAGCTTATACTAGGATCATTAATTAACAATACAGTAAAACCTATATAGCTCGACTTAAACGGGACCCATTTCTTGTCCACTGCCGAATGTGTCCACTAAAAGGTTGAAATAAATATTAAAACATATAAGTGAAGTCTGTAAACATAATATCATGTTATTCTTGATTACGATAAGAATTTATTTGCATTATATACTTAGCAAACTTGATGATTTAATAAAAAAATAAAGAACTTTAAAATAATTTTTTATTTTACCAATAAGTTTTACAAATGAAATATAAAAATTGTGACGACACGCATTACAAAATTACAAAACTACACGTAGAATGTAGATATTTTATTTTTATTAATTTTGGAATAAATCTATCTTTCAAATTTAAATTACTCTTTATTTTAGCATTGAGAATGCTTTTACTTTACTATTATAATGTAATAATTATAAAGTAGGTAATCAATCTGTCTATCTACGTGTTCAACTCCGAGTCATGGCGAGATAAGACTCGCAGCTTGTGTGTTATCAGCTCATAAGCATCTGTCCACGAGCAAGAGAAATTCTCAGAACAGAGTCCAGCTATACAGGTTCTGCTGTATATTCTTTAATTAAAGTAATAATGAACACAGGTTGTAAAACATTGTGATTTTAGAAAATGCAAGCAGTTCAAATAAAAATTCATGTTTTTGGACATGAAAGTTTAGAGATTAAGATTTTTTTCATTCATACTCGTTTAATCATTCAAATAGAAACCATTATAGAACCTCTGAAGACCCGTAAAGACTCTCTAAACCTTGCCTCTCTGTCTCTTCTATGTAGTCACGCCACTGGTAATCTCGCTGTATGATCTGTCACAGACTTTGTGATAATTGGCATTATATTTCTTCGTCAGTTTTGTGTTTGTTCTGATATCTTTCTTTTTCACATTAACCTGTATCTTTATTTATTTCTGTTCCGTTTTATGTTTTTGCATTTATTAGATGTCCCGTGACTAAACGATTACTTCCAGTACTTCAGTAGTAAGACTTCGCACATAGGAACGAAATAGCGCAACGAAATAATCTTAAACAAATTAAATTTTTTTAAAATTTACTGCAAATTTCACGTAGTTGACAATACGAATTGTTGTATTTTATAAAAATATTTAAATTAAGTGAGTTTTAATTTATCTTATACCTGTGTAGTATATTGTCTAACACCACATATTATTGTTTTTATGCATATTGCATACAGAGTCTGTGTTCGAAAATGGTTGCATATGTAACCGAAACGCATCAACCTATATAAATATTTTGCAAGAGATTTTATTTTTATTTAATTTATGTTTATTATTAATTCTCATATATAAAAATATTTTTTCGAAAAAATATTACTGTACCTACCTATTATTTCTTTCACTTTTATTTTAATGTAGTAAAAAATGTCGAGTTTTATTATTTCTTAAAAAATTTAGCTCGGGGCGTATATTGATTTAAGAAGCTCCTGGAACCTGGAGTATTAATATGAAATTTTATTAGACAAACTGTTATTAATATCGTACACATCAGCATGTGATCATCGATTGGCTAATCATGAATAATAATAACTAAACCATATAATTATTTTTTTATTAATAAATAGTACAGGTACCTACTTCCATTCCATGTATTGTCTAAGCACGGGGTATCGAAATTCGGCTGCTGTTTAAACAATAAATTCCTAATTATAGATATTGTTTATGTAGGTAGATACTTAAACTATAATTGCAATTCCTTGCTTTCTGGAACATGGAAAACATTTACAAAATATTTACATAAACTTAATATCATTCCTATATTTAATATGTTAGTCACAAATAAATTAATCTCTGAATTCTTACAAAATATATTGATAATGTAAACATGACAATCATACACTAATGAAATTTTGGTATGGACTTTCAACCAGATACATTTAATTAATTGTCAATTTCAATAATAATTTTCTGATAAATAACCCAATTAAAACTTGTATAGGGGTAGTGCACCTGAGAGTCATTGATTCATTTCCCAGTTGTCAACAAATCATATATGCCGTGGTTCGGATTCCACATTAACTATTTTTGTTTCATTCGTTATTTATACTTTTTAATATATTTTCATAACAAAAAAAGAGTTTCTAGGGTCTGTTTAATATTAACCTAACAGACGGAAGTAAGGTTCAAACATGTGACTATTTATACCATTCTGGTTTGCTGCAGTTCAATTTAATTATTCAAAAAATTATAAATTTGAGAATACTCATATTCATTGATTAAAAAATTCAAAAAACTATTTAATTACAAAAAAAATCAGTTACTACATAGAATTTTTATTAATTTATTGTGGTCACGTCATAACCATTACGTATCGGACTGGTTTTCTTGAATCATATTTGCACTTTTGGATTATGTCATACAACATATATAGCTTGAAAATTGCATAAGTAAAGTCTTGTTAAAGAAATTACAATACAAATTAACCTTGAACGCAGAATCCCCACAACAACTATTCAACGATGACTTCATTTTAAAATTGTGCCACTAAAAAAGTAATCAGTTTTCAAAACTTGTTCGATAGTGTAGCTTAGCTTTAGTACAATTCGTAGTTCTTTCCACGCTGCTGCTACGTTCGAGTTGATCGATATTTTGTGTACAACAGGCACACCCTTATTTGTTGAAAATAAAGTTTAAATATTAATTGTATCCAAAAATGGCTATCAGCAAATTATCGATCGTTAAATTTTTAGAACTTGTAAGTATTTTGGCATATTTAATTATTTACTTGCGGCTTAATCGTTAATTGGGGATGTTTTAATTTTTACCCAGGCAACAGGCATAATCTTACGCCTACAACTCATTTAATAAAGGATGTCGGTAGTTTGCATTCATTAAGGCTTTATTTGTTCGGATTTTAAAATTTCAAACTACTTGTTGAAAATTTGCAGTGGCGTGCTACAGTAAATAACAGGGGTCAAAATAATTTAATATAAAATTTATGAATGAAAACATTTGTAATATAATTACTCAGAGATGACTCAATGTATTTGCCAATATCAAGTTCAATAACTTGATATTACAATAGTTTTATTTGCCTATTTAAAATAAATTTTTCTTCAATAAAAAATGTAATAAAATTTTTCAAAAAATTTAAAAATCGAATTTAATTAATTAATTTGTAAGAATGAATATTGATATATCAAGAACACCTTGTATGTTGCACGATTATTTTTTAAATTATATATTAGGTACCTACCTACATTATTAAAACCCATTATTATTTTATGAAGTAATTTCGTAATCTGTCTTTCACGCCCAAGTTTTATGTTAATTTACATAGCAATAAATTTAGTTTCTTGAAAAATATTTTTGACGTTGGGCCACAACATGAACGCACATTTAGGGTTTGGTTTTACTTTTTAATTTATTATAATTATTATTTATCTGAATAATAAATTAATTAAATTATTTTAAATTGATATAAACAGTTACAATAATTATTATGTATCACTAGGTACTTAATAACATTATTTGCTTATTAATTAATTAATAAGTTGTGTAAATCAATTTAAAAAATGTGCACTATTAGGTCAAGTTATGAGATTAATAATATTTAAGGAGATTAAAGATATCTTTTTTCGTATTATATTAAAATGTGAAAACAACAATTTTTTTGTTTTTATATTTCTATATTTAGTATACTAACATGATCATCATTATGTTATAATACTTTACGTAATAATAATTATAGCAACAGGTGAATGCATTGGGTTCTCAGATAACCAGCTAATTTTAAATATTTATTATTTTACAAAGTTTTTTGAACGAGGGAGGCCGGAAAATATTACTAATTTTTATCATTTTAATTTTTTAATTTTTATATAGAAAATAAAAATATTGCAGGCCGATGGACTATTTGTTAAAGAGACTATAGTAGCCTCGCACGGTACAAATATACCAAACCAATTTTAACTGATTAAAAATTCAGTATACATACAATCTCTGCTTTTGATTGGTTTCTGGATTACTCAAAGAGATTTACAAATGTTGATGTTTTTTCCAAAAATACTTTTCTGGAAAGTTTTCTGTTTGTTATTGTTCAATGCGGTTGAACATGTTATTGCATACGTTTTATAAATAAATCATCATATTCACGTGTTCCTTTTGTCATGTATAGATGATGTCATATATGACATCAAAGGTTGTTGATACCTTTATCTCTATCTATATGTAGTATTTACGTACAAAATTATTACGAAAAATCAATTGTTAGCAATAATTTTTTTTGCTTATTATACCTACTACTTATTACGTAATCACTATTTAAGGACGAATTGTTAAGTTAATTGGGAATAAACGAATAAAGGCAAATAAAACCGTCTTTTTCAATTTATTTTTCAACATTTCTATTAAAAAAAGATGACGTAACCTGTATACAATTTATTTGTAACCTACTTTGAATAAAAGGTAAAACCTTGAGATTGAAGAACTCAAACTTCAACCTGATAAAGTATATTATAAAGAAAACTTCACGTATAATCCAAGCAACAGAAAATGTTTAAATATAAAATTTAAATTATCCATATTTTTACAGGCACTTGCAATCGTTTGTGTGGCTCTACATTACCATAGCATAACTGCAGATCGCGATTTGGAACTGCTGACGTCGGGAGCCTTTTGTGGCTTTACAGTCATTCTAATTGGAGGTTTTGTTGGTAATTAATAAATAAATTGATTCCAATTAATTGTCATTAATTTGATTACATTTTAGGTCACCTGATGTCAACTCCAATTAACAAAAGAATCGACCTCTTCTTTTGCATTGTCGGATGCATTGCCTTTATTGCAGCAGGAGCACTTAATATTAAACATTTTGATAACCTCTACAAAGGTGATTACAGAAATTATGGTTTAGCTAAAGGATCCCTAGCTATTCTTAACGGTGCCGTATTTTTGGCCGACTGTCTCTTTGTTTGGCGAGGAGATTATTAATTTATTAATTAAGTTTTTTTTGTTTTTTAATGTTGTAAAAAGATAGCGCTAGCTTTTCTATTTTATAGAATAGTTTATTTATTAATACGTTGATATTAAGCTCGTACAAATACATGTGAACTATACTTACAATTTAAAATTTCTCTTTGATAAGTAAACTTTTAAATTTTCTTAAAATTTAAGAAATGTAATCAATGCACAAATTTGTTTTTGGAATTTTAAAAACTCAGCTTTAAAGTTTCAACAAAACCACAATTAGAAAATAATATTTTCAATTTTCTACTTATATATTTATAGGATAAATGAAAGCCAAAGGAGACCATATAATACAATTAATTATTTATACAATTATGCCTAACTGATATTATATATTTGCACAATATAACTGAGACCAATTTTATCCAATATTGTAGAACCCTGTTTACATCAGACGTTAAAAAAAATTAATTTAGTAAGACTAAATATATACAAACATTCTCAAGTCTTAGAATTAAAAATATATAGCTAAACATTTACCATTAAGCTATCGTCATACTGTATCACATTATATTAAAAAATATATTCTATACCTAATATTAATATAATATAGCTTATAAAAAAAATTGAAATTATATTTCAAACTGTGAGACTGATTCATTTCCACAAGGCTTATTTGAATTGAGACAATATAAAGTGTAAATTTTAATTAAAAATCAACTAAGAAAATATAAACTAGGAAACAAATATAAAACGCAGATGTAAACAAGGGAATTTTTTCACTAGTTAAACGATGTGTAAATTATACACGTGTGCCTTTTGTATGCTATACTGTACGATTAAATTTTTTTTTACAAAATACTCTAGTTATACCTAGTACTATATTTTTGTATGCTCAATAAATGAATGTATGTTTTTATCAATACAAATTAATCATGATTGTATTTTGCAATGTTGCTGTAATATTGTTGTATTTAATTTTTGCGTAAAATTAACCTTTGCATCCTAGAAATGGTGATCAATGATCATATTATTATGGAGAGTAGAATTCCAAGAGTTCATAAAAAAAATTTAGTACAGAATGCATCTTAGTAGAAAAATAGTTTTGAATTTATCGGCGTTGTCGTTAAAATGTTATTGTGTGATCTGTGTCATTTTGCCTAAATTTTCTACAATAATGCTGACCGATATTGTGTCTCAAATCCAAGATTCTCTTGTTATAAGCAAAATGGGTAAGTTGTATTAGATCATCTTATCTGGGCCCCAAGAATCATATAATCGATGTCCTCCAATTTACCGTACACCTTGTACTATTTAAATATGATAAAACTAAAACCAAATAAAAATAAGTTCATGGAGGTTGATTAGGTACTATAAATATTCATTCATATAATAGAATTCGTATAACTTTCTGTCGTATACAAGTTTTCGTAAAAAAATTTCCAAAAATCTGATCGGAGTACAACCATTAGGACAGTAAACTGCGGTTTGAAGCTCAGCAAACATACAAGATTTGCGTGTAGCCTACCTGTATAGGGGAAATATATGGCCAGAAGTTAAATGATTGAATTTTGGTAATGCCAGTATGCGTTTCGTCGTGGTATTTTACGATTATGTCTTTTTGGTTATATTCATTTAGAATGTCTTGTTGATATTTTTTGAAAAGGTTTGCTTGACTGAATTATTCATGTATGTTTTGCAGATGTCTGTTAATTCGTTTTGTATCAACGATTATTTCCTATAAATTATAGGTATTATATATATATTATATAGATATTATAAATATCATTATTATATATAGCTAATAGCTCTTTTTCAATTGTACTGTAATTTCTGTCTGCTGAATTGAGAGTTCTGGAATAATATGCGATTGGTTTGTTGTTTTTGTTCAATATAGCTCCTATGGCCACGTTTGAGGCGTCACTTGTTAATTAAAATGGTTTTTCAAATTTAATTTGTTTTGTGGTTGTTGAAACTGGATAGTTTTGAATCGCTGTGATTTTTGATGGATTTGGTTTGATTTCTTCAGGGGCGATGAAACATCCTAAGAAGGAAACTTCTTTACATAGAAATTTATTCTGATTTATCCAATACTTTTAAATTAATTTCTTTTAACTTTTGAAAGATGAGTTTAATATGTGTTTAGCTGTTCTTGAAGTCGTCCGTATATACGAAACAAAATTTATAAATAAAATCTTTGAGTACATGATCATTACTTGAAAAAAAAAAGGGCATACGTAATTAACTGTAAAATCTGTTTTCTCAATTGATTCTTGATCCATTTCTATTTGACGAAATCCTTGAGCCAGATCGAGGGTTGTGAAGAATACCCATTTACCTAGATTATCTAATATTTCTTTTATACGTGGAAGGGGGTATTTATCTTCTATAGTATTTTTATTTAATTTGATGTAGTCTATGACCATTCTATATTTTTTCTTACCTCTAGCAACCATCTTGTTTTGCACGATCAAAACTGGAGCACTATAGAGTGATAATGATGTTTGAATGATTTCGTCGTCTAATAATGTCTGTATTTGATTTTGGAAGTCTAAATGATTTAACGTATCGATTGAATTATATCGTTCCTTGTTCGGAATTTAAGTTTAACATGATTGGGGAAAGACATTTCGGAGTTTTCGTAATAAAATACTTCGTGGTATTTTATACGTTTTGTGATCTCGTCATTTACTTTCTTTTTAAATGTTGTGTTCTAATTAAATCACGAATGTTCGGAATGTATTTTAAATGTTCTGGAATTTCAAAATTATTATATAGTGCGATGAAACACGTTGGGCGTTGAAGCCAGCAGACGTGAGGGATTTCCATGGTCCTGCAAATTTTGTGCAGAGGGTCCTGGAAGTCGACAATAAGTTTTTACAGTTTTCACTATGAAAAAAACTAAAGAAAAGCAAGCAATCTAACCTGGACTGTTGTAGAAGTTTGTAAATCAAAAATTTAATTTATAAAAAGGAAAACTTTAGTTCAAGGAAACTTTGCATTCAGATAATTTATAAAAATAACCAATCTATATAAAAAATTTATTTGTTTAAGTAAACAAGCGAAAATTGAAAAACTTGAAGTGTGTGTAAAACAATATTGTCAGCAGTACTCGCACGTGCGGACGCAAATTATGATTTAAAAAAATTGTTATCAGATAACAAGCATTAATTTGAAAAATTGCAACAAGAAAAAAATGAATTGTCTGGGCAACAGATTGATAAAGATAACTAGTATAAATAAGTTAGTTGATGATTGAATCCCGACGGGGAAGGTCGTCTTGAGTTGACGATTGAATCTCGAAGGGAAAGGTCGTGTTGAGTTTGAGCACAGCTCTCGAAAAGAGAGATTGTGCATAAATTCAATTTAGAACGAGAACCCAGTGGTTTATTTTTTGAAAATTAATTTGGAAAAAGAAGTGGCAGAGAAATTTATTGGAATTGGGAAAGGCAGTTCAATTTCAAGTGGAGAAGAAGGAGGAGAATCCACAACTAAGTTAATGTACCTAATTGGATTAAGATAATAGAAGCAGATACCAATAGAAGAAGAATCGACACAGGTTTGCATAAAACTTTAAAATTCTAAGTGTTTTTACTACGGATCGGAACAAACGGTGCGTTAACTGGCAATAATTGTAAAATTAAATTTTTATACTGTAATTCAATTGTTTGCTTAACTCAAAATAAAATTTGAATATTCATTCAAAACTTGGTAAGATTTTTTGAAAATAAAAGATTACAATTTCACATTCATTCAGCGCATAAGGGGGAATGCTGAGGTACGAATTAGCTGTGCATTTATTGCAAAATTTTAAAAAGTGCAGATTTCACAGTGTAATAGATTGGTGGATGGTATTAAAAGTTCGTCATTGTTTATTGTAATTGGAATATGTAGATAAAAACTTGTCCTGTTCTAAAAATCACTGTCTTTTCGTAATTCAGAAGCAATGTATTCTAACAAAACCATTAAAACAAAATATCAAGAATTTTCATAGCTTGCGAAAAAGTAGTAACAAATAATAAATACTACAAAATATCTCAAACGAAGTTCTTTGAAATCAAATATATACAACATGATCAAATTCAGAAATTTTTCTTTTGTACTAATTTCTAGATATAATGTGCGTTGGTATATGGCTAGTACTATATATGACTTTCCAAACTATATATCACTTCACTAAAAATATAAAAACAATTTACAATTGGAAAAAAAATTGTAAATAAATACGGAGTAAAAAATTAATAACGCTAGATTCACGTATAGCAAAGTATAAACTGCTGAAATCGGATTGTATTTTGACATTAAGACCTTTTGCAAGAGCCAATCGCACATATTATATCGTAGCAATGTAAACAAAGCGCATGGAAGAAATAATGCAAAGTTTTGATTTCTCAGCAGTGATTTTATATCATGTAGCATATATGCTACACTGTGCAACAAAGTGGTAGTATCAAATTTAGTTGAATATTTTTTGGATCATTTTAAGATACAACCCTATATTATTAAAGATCGCAGACAATATGTAGCATATTGTGAAAGTATTGTAAGTAAAAAAGAAAATTAATAATTGGGACAATTATTACTTTGCCTGTTAAAATTTGAACTTTTAATTTATTTTAAACCGTCGCTAATACATTAAATATCTATATAGTTTGGCAACAAATTAATATTGTTGAGTAATATTGATCAGGCAATTTAGTAATTAATTTTTTATTTATGATATAAATGCAATTTAATATGAACAACATTTATGTTTCAGTATTATTTATTGTGGAAACTATTATGTATAACACAATTTACTAATTAACAAGGTTATCGTGATGACATTCAACCTTAATGAAGTGTTCTGATTATATTTTATAAACCTAAATATAAATGAAATGTAGTTTAAACTGAAACAGGATTCAAAAGGCGTATTTTGGTGCCAATGCCGTTAAGGAAAGTAAATTTGAATGGTAGGTTTAAAATAATGATCGACTTGATTAAAATGTGTGCATAAAACCAAAAGAAATAGAAATTGATTAAAACTGAAAGTAGGTAACGAAAGGGAAATCCATTTTTTAAAATTGCATGACATTATTTTCTTCCTCCTAAATTAATATAAAATTGTTGAAATCACTAGCATCTAATTAGACTCCTTATAATTACTTTGATTCCGCCACATTCGATAAGTAATAAATGGTCTTCTACCTACCTGGCCCGTTCTTAAAGTTTTTATTTATTATCTGTTGATATAATTATGGTAAAATTGAAATTATATTGTTCACCGACCTAATTAAATAAGATTAATTACCTTAATTAAGCTAAAATAGTAAGAAAATTAAAATTTAGATTACAAAGGTGTAGGACGAACATTTTTTTATGAACTCGATAAAACCATAATTATTTAAGATATACCATATTTATAAAATGTAAAACTTGTTCTGCAAGAAAAATTACTACAATGTAAATTATAGGTCAGACAACCACATTTTTGTACCTACTTAATGTATGAGAGAAAATAAAAGTGTGTGATATGATTTTTAGATCAATAACATAAATATATTTGAGAGTTATTGTTTTGATCTTAACTTTGGGAGTGGTCACATTTCCTATTACGTTTAAATTGGTTTATACTAGAGACGAAGGTGTATTTTGTACGTTTCTAATGAGCAATACTCATATGTAAGTGATTTTTCTGTATCGTTTTAAAATAAATTGCGTGTGCAAACAAGCAAGATGTCAGATTGCTGCACCTACTAAAGTAGGTTTCCCTAAGAGGCTTAAAAATAATTATGCAAGTAAACTTTAAAGTACCATGTTCTTGGTTACACAACAAATTATGAATAATTTGGAAACTGAAAACCGCACTTTTGTAACCGAATTTAATGTATTGGGTTACGCACTCCATTGTTATTTTTTTACATCTTCATTCATGAAGGCTTATGTAATATTCCAACGAAAACTCACTTGGAGTAGGAAAAATAGCTATAGACAGATTAATTTATTATTCATAAAAATTTGTCAACATCTTTCAATATTTTAAGTATAAATTTATATAAAAAGATTGAATTAAGTTTCTTTCTCCAAATGATTTATGATGATCGAGCATTTTCTTTTTTTATGTATCGGACCTTTATATTTAAATTTTGTTTTTTTAACTCTTCAGAGAATTTTGGAGCTGTAACCTCAGATATGACCAACGGAGAAACCAGAAATTTAATACTATTCGGAAACCTAATAATTGGAGCATTCCGATTTCAATCCTAAGACCGAGGTGGTTAAGGATATAACTATGCGTACTTATTATACTGTTATTTACAATTCCCTTTCTTTTAACAAATAAAATTTAGCATTAAAATTTAATTAAAAAAATCGCAACTAGAAACTCCAAATTTACCGGAGTGTACACACTTACCAGCAAACAGTAAATATTTTACATAAAATCCGGTTTACCAATAATTATTATTATAAAGTATCTAAATCACAAATAAAATCAAATGCATTTTTCCTCAAATATATTGCTATGTAATATGGGAAACAATTTAAAATAATAAATTAATCTAAGCAGTAAGTTATGAATTCCAAAACTTTTCAATAATTTCTCTTTTGAGAATATTTTCAGAATATTATCTACCTATTTTATGTCTACAATTTTGTTGTAAAATAATTTTATTTATTGATAATAATAAGCAAAGTGTGAAAAATAAAGAGATTGTCCCAGTTTTTTCAATTTTTGTGACTGGGAGTAGAGCTGGTACCAACAAAATTATGGTGGAAAGTGGAAAGGTGGAAAGTTGAAAAAACTGAGCCAATCTCCTAATTTTCTACACTTTTTGCTAATTATTAACAATAAATTATTAAAATTGTTTGAGTATTGTTGACCTTTCATGATATTAGTTGAATATTGTTGAGTTCGAGTTTAATTAGAACAAAAAACACAATGTTGTCCGACGTTTCTGGTTCTTTTATTAACCCATTTTCAAAGCTACAAAAATATAAACAAAGAAATAAAAAAATTAAATCAAAAAATCAAAAATATTTAGCAATATATAAACAAAGATATAATCGGAATACAAAAATCGAAATGTAAAAATAATCGAAATACAAAAGATTTAAGGGCGGGGTAAGGTTAATTCGGTGAAAGTAAGGCATGTTTTCAAGAATTTTTTTTTTGGCAATACCGAGCGAGTGTTAGTTTATTCGGTCAATTTTCATATAATAATGCAACACTTGAACAATATTTTCCTAAATTTTCATTGCAAAATATTGAAAATTGAGCGAGTGACAGTGAATCTCTGGAAGCGCATCGAGAAAAAGTTGTTTTGTGGTGTACATCATAATTTGCAACAAAATCATCTGAAACAAAAAAATCAAAATGCGTTTGTGAAAGGAGATGTTTCTTGAGGTAACCCTGGGAGGATTTTTATTTATTTCAATTTTTCAATGTTTCGCAGCACTTGGAGGTCAAAAAACCGATTTTTGCTAAAAAAAAAGTCGGTTAACCAGTTATTGTAAAGTTAATAATTATTATAAAAAGAAAAGCTATCAGGTACTGTAAAAAACTTCAAACCAAGAGGTCCAGTAGATTTTGAGTTATGACGTACACGGGCTTTAAAAATGACAAGTTTCTGAAATACGCCATAAAGTTTTAGAAACTCCTAGAAACCTAATTGCGCAAGAGCACACAAAATTTATAAATGAGCTCAAAAAAATTCATTTTAGGGTCATTCATGTCAAACCAACTAGTCACTCAAATTGACCAACACAGATTTCTTTGAAACTTTGGTTAATTATACTCTTTAACATCCAGAATTCAAATATGATTTTTAAAAAATTTTTACTTTTATCGTTTTTGAGTTATTTAATTCTAAAAATCGCAAAAACGATGCCTTTCAGGCTCACGCTCATTCATACAAAATGTTATCACTTCAGTTCTATAAGTCGTACAAAGCTGTGCGATAGCTCATCTTAAAGAGAATTTAAAGGGCTTGAATTTGATACTAATCTTGATTATTTTCTAATAAAAATATTTTTTTTTTCAAACCTCAAAAAGTGTTTTTGAAAAAATGTTTGTTAATGTTTTTTGAAAATTATATAATTAATTTATATTTATAATGGTGACTTGGTGAATACTTCATAAAAATGTCAGAGTGGGACCATGATGGGATCAGCAGTTATAATAAAAAATTCAACTCAATGTTTTAGCTCAAGTATTTTAATTACTGTACTAAGCATATACATACAAGGTGTCCACAGATAGACTTTACACAATATCGGTGGTGTTAAAGGACACTTTTCTAAGGAAAATATGTAATTTTTTTTTTTCTGAATTCAAACCCTCGACAGTAAGCACTCTTTAACCCGTAAGTAGCGAGGTGGTTTTCTTGTCACACAAGAAACTAGGTGGTTTACCCCAATTTTGTTTTAAAGAGATAAATTCACTCAGACGATGTGAAACACACCTGCCCGAGGGGTACATGAAGTCCGATGATACAATGATTACACCTACCGATATCGTTAACTGACGGTATTTTCAAAATCTACTGGGAGCTCTCACACTCCACCTCGCTACTTACGGGTTAAAGCATTTCTTTTACTTTTACCTTCAACATGGCCATAGCTCCGAAAATATTGATTTTTCAGTAAAAATGGTTTGGTGCTTTTATAAAGAGAGTGAAATAATTTACAAAAAAAATTCATACGTTTTATTGTCTAAAATCAACGGCTTTTGAGTTATGAATTAAAGTAAGTAAAAAAATGTTGAAAAATTCAAGCTTTCTTTTTTTGTTGTTTTTTTTTTAACTCGGGCCATTTTAAACTCTTATTCAATTAATTTAATAGTTTAAGTTTAGTTAATAATATAATTTTTCAATAAATATAAAAATTTTGTGATTTTAATTTTTTGTTGTGTAGCTGCCTTGCTTATTATTTTCTGATTTTCTCTGAAATGGATTGGTTTTTAAAAACATTTTATTAGGCAAAAGTTCTAGTTCGTTAACTTTCCTATCTCAAGGGAGACTTCTTTGTAAAATGTTTCGTTTAAATGATACAGGGTTTTGAAAAAAAAAACAAAATAAAGAAACGTTCAAATTTTTTAACATCTTTGAACTTTCTTTAATTCATAACTCGAAAGCCATTGATTTTAGATAATAAAAGGTGTGAATCTTCTTGGTAGATTCTTTCATGCTCTTTAACAAATTACTAAACCATTTTTACTAATAAATCAATATTTTCGGAGCTATGGCCTAAAAATTATAAAATCTGATGTGGACACCACATAACTTCCTTGTAATTTTTATAATAATTGGATAGGAATCTCGTTAATCTATTCATGCGCGTCATTAATTACAACTTTTGGCACGGACAATTGCAACCAAAAATAGGAGGTGCACAACTAGATGCTATAAGTGTCTCCAATCCAAAATTTCAACTTTCTACGACCTACTGTATTTGAGTTATGCGACATACAGACGTCCGTACATACGTACGTACGTACGTACGTACAGACGTCACAACGAAAGTAGTCAAAATGGATTCAGGGAAGGTCAAAACGGATATTTCCGTCAAAATCTGGAAATCGAAAAAAATCGGTATCACAATACTTCCTTGTTTACAAGGAAGTAAAAAACTGCTGTAAAGAGTCATAACTCTCGAGGATTTGAATTTAGAAAAAAAATGTATTAAAAATTTTCCTTAAAAAAGTGTCCTCTACACCAATGAAATTGTGTAAAATCTATCCCGGTACACCCTGTATGTATATTCTAAGTAGTACTGTAATTAAAGTACTTGAGCTAAAACGTTGAGTTGAATTTTTTATCATAACTTCTGATCCCATCATGGTCCCATTCTGAAATTTTTATGAAGTATTCACCAAGTCACCATTATAAATATATATTATTTTTATAATTTTCAAAAAACACTAACTCAAACATTTTTTCAAAAACACTTTTAGAGGTTTCTAAAAAAATTCATTTTTATTAGAAAATAATAATGGTTAGTAGCAAATTAAAGCCCTTTAAATCCTCTTTAAAATGAGCTATCGCACAGCTCTGTACGACTTATAGAACTGAAGTTATAAAATTTTGTATGATTGAGCGTGAGCCTAAAAAGCAGTGGCGGAACTACCGGGGTGCGGTGGGTGCGGCGCACGCGGGCCCCCGGCTGAAAAAGCTCCCAGTTGGGAATTGATATCCCGCTATAATATCTGCCTTTGCCTGGCATTCTTAGAAAAGAGGAAATTTAGAATATTCTAGAAAATCTTAGGATAGGCAATCAATAGCCAAGGAAATCTCAGAAACTTGAAAAAGGAAATAAAAGAATTATAATATAATAATAATAATAATAATAATACACATTTATTAAGAAAAAGTACAATTCCTTAATTGGATGATTTCTAATAAGATTAGATTTTCAAACCACCCATACATAAAAATAAAAGCAACATAAAAGCAGACTATAAATATAATATTTATTGACAGATTACATTATTTGTAAGCGGAGTTCATCTGTTAGATTACGTCGGAAAGACACCACACTCGCTGAGTTTACGAAGAGTCCTCGATGCACTTCTATAAATCTGGGCGCCGAGCACGCGAAACACTGTTCAAACTTTGCTGTGGAATGAGAGGGTAGATCGAAGTTTCCCAAATCACGCAAAACCCGATCGTGGCATGTAGAACGGGGCCTAATCATGCTTCGTAGACAAACCGGTTCTCCACTTTTCCAGATTTTGAAAAGCAGAACTTCAAAAAGCAAAGAGAAGCGCTGGGCTACCTTTAGAATACCTAAATCTCGATAAAAACGGGTGACGTGATCATACCTTCGTAAGTCAAATGCAAAACGCAAACATGAATTCTGCAAGAGCTGGAGCTTGCGTCTATATTCTTGTGTGAGAAAACCGTAATACACTGTAGAACAATATTCGATGTTTGATAAAATCGTACTACTAACGATCGACCACTTTACGTGGGGAGGTAATATTGTTTTGAATTGATAAAGAGATCTTAGTTTAAAATAACACAGTTTAAGCTTTCGGTCCACATGTTGACAAAACTTGAGCTCACTGTCCAAGATAAGCCCCAGACTCCGAGCGGAATCGACCACCCTGACGACCTCATCGCCAATCGTTACAGCTGACCTTGCAACACTCAAAGCCTTCCGTACAAGCCACGGTTTACCCAAAATTATGAGTTCCGACTTAGTCGGATTTAAAGTCAGACCATTTATCAACGACCACATACGCACTTGTTCAAGATTGCGATTTAGCACATCAATTGCAGCATCAATGTCCGAGGGCAAACACGATACACGTATCCGAGAATCATCGGCATAGAGATCAAGATGGCAATCAGAATCAACCACTCCTACTAAATCAGTTGTATACAGTATGAAAAGCAAAGGAGCAGGGATGCTTCCCTGCGGAACGCCACGAGAAACCGTCAACGACTGAGATAAGTTTCCCGCTAACTCAACCATCTGGGATCTATCCCGCAAATAACCCGCCAACCATCTACACAGCAAATCATCACAGCCATAGTAACGTAACTTGGCCAAAAGACAATCGTGAACAACGGAGTCAAATGCTCTGGAATAGTCGAGAAGTGCCAATATGGTGACTTCAGCCCGATCGACTGCAACAGAGAAGTCGCAGTGCTATGGTGGGGCCTGAAACCAGACTGGGCAGGCGACAAAACCTTGTAGAGTGCCAGGTGCTCACATAGAGCATCTTTAACAAGGAGCTCCGCTATTTTTGCAAATGGCGACAGGATGCTGATTGGACGGAGATGAGAAGGCTCCGAAGCCTTCTTTATTTAATTAATCTATGAATTTTACTAAGATTTCCTTGGGAAGAAAATAGTATTCTAAAGTTTCACTAAGATACCCTAAAATTTGGTTGGATTTCTTTTCACTTTCGTATATCACGATTTTTACTTCGGTTTTCCAGTTAGTACAAAACTAAGGGGAAATCGACGGAAAAATTGTGTGTACTAGTGAAGAGAAATCTGAAGAAATTCTGGAAAATTCTAAGACATCTCAAGAAACAGATTCTTAGAAAATTTGTAGAAATATTGAAAATCTCAAGAAATCCATAGAAATTTCAAGAAAATCTCAGGAAACTCGAGAAAATTTTAGTAAATAGAAAATCGAGAGAAATGCAGAAAACTCGAGAAAATCTTAGAATATTATACGAAATGGAAAATTCTAAGGTATCTTAAATTATCTGGAAAAATCCAGAAAATTTTAAAGCCAATGAAATCTCAGAAAATGGAAAAATCAAAAGGGAATAGTATATAATATTCTAGATTTCGTTAAATTTCCGCTGATTTCCTTTTAGTTTTGTATATGACAATTTCTCCATCATTTTTCTACTTGGTAAAAAATAGAGCGGGAAAGAAATCCAAACAATTTCATTCATTTTACAATCTTAGGAAATGTAGAAAATTAAAGGAAATAGAAAATTCTAGAAAATCTTAGAAAAATATCCAAAAAAATTTCTTAAAAATCTTAAGATTTTCAGAATTCTAAGATATTTTAGGAAATCTAGACAATGTTAGAAAAATCAAGGAAATCTCAGAAATTTGAAAAATAGACAAACTCATCTATATATTATTTTTTGATAACAATTAAGGTGTAATTTTTAAATTTTAATACAATTAAATAGGGGGGAGGGGGTAGTTACTCGTCTTTATATCAACTTTTATTTGGAAGGAATTCCTTGGAAATCACTAGAATTGCATGGAAATCTTCGGAATTCCGAGTTTTGTATACAAAATTGTGTTTGTCTTTTATAAAAGCAGGGCCCCGTTAACAACTTCGCACACGGGTCCCTCACCTGCTTGTTACGCCACTGCTAAAAAGTAGCGTTTTTGCGATTTTTAGAATTAAATAACTCAAATACTATAAGAGTTAGAATTTTAAAATAATCATATTTGAATTCAGGATGCCAAAGAGTATAATTAACCAAAGTTTCAAAGAAATCTGTGGTGGTCAATTTGAAAACTATTTATTTTTGGTTGATTTCATATGGAATGACCCATATATTATTAAAATAAGCAGTTAAAATATTTGGGTGAGCACTTGATTGGGCACTCCAATCAACAGGGTGGGTACGTGCCCACCTCTGACGTCGTCACTGAAACCTAACTGCGACAAAAAATTTCATACTTCTTAGATTTACAAAATACGTCACGCAAAATTTCGCCTTTTTGGACCCCTCCCCCCTCCCTTGCTTCTTTTTACTTCGTCATATTTTCTAGAACCTCCCAACGAATATAACGTCACATAAGCTAGACCCCCCCCCCCCTATAAGCAATTTGTTCTGATTAATAATAGCATACAAATATTTGTAATTCAAAATATTTATTTAATTTATTGGTTTGTCAATTAAAAAATAAAATTAAAAAAGTTAAGAAATTAAGAAAAAAATTAAAATAAAATTGATAAATTGCGAACGTCACGTTTCCTTAGACTTCCCCATTGTCACACATATCGTCACGTTAAGCATTATCCTTCCCTCACCCCTGTTTACAAACGTATTTTATGAATGGACCCCATATTATTTTCTTTTTATTTTGTCCAAATCAAAATTTAAGTTTCTATTTAAATAAATTTCCGAAATTAGAAACGCTAATTTTTGAAAGATAAATCGAAAATTGGTTTCAAATTTATTTCTTCTTTCGTTTTAAAACTTATTGTTTTAAATATTATAAAATTTTGTCGTACAAATCAATTATGCCCTGATATTTACAACGTTTAGATGCAGTTATTAGATCAACCTAAGTCGGCTCAAGCTAGTTAGTCCTTTTATGTATACACTCAAGTAGGGCGACCTAATCCCAATCCGTTAAGCCGAACTAAGTTAGACCGAGCTAAAAATGTGGGCTAGCACGTTAGCTCGACTTTAAATTTGAATGTATACAGCGGTTTGTAAAATTTAGAAGCGAGGTAGCTTAGATCGATCTAACTTTAGGTCGACCTAACGGTTGCATGTAAACGTGGTAATTGTCTTACAGCTGGTTCACGCTAATATGAGATTTCTCATGTGACTTTATCGTATGACAAATCCTATCTAAAATCGTAAGCAATGCGCATTGCATTTTTTTGTTTTTATGCTACTAAACACCAAAAATTGAATAGTGTGAACGTAAAATTATTTCTAATATGACAAGTCGTACGATAAGTCACATGAGAAATCTCATAGTGTAAACCAGCTTTTAGTGATTTCCGTCACACGCGTTTTGACTATACGAATGGATGTGCATATAGTACATACTATGTTTGTTTATATACTGAGCAGGCGGCTGTGACTGTATTAGGCGACACCAAGGTCTTAGCGTTTTCTTACTTCAACCAGACTATCTTCACATCACCAAACACATATGGAGTTTCAGCTCCAGTTCACTTCACTAGCCTGTACCATTTTTACAGCGTCAGCCTTACAAACACTTTTCCAGATGTACTCTCATTCCAGACCCCTTCTTTTCCATATGTACTCAAACTTAAAATTAATTTTAATTCATTTAATGTTAATTTTTAACTTTTGACTTCCAGCTTTCATCTACTTCCCTTCATTTCAAGTGCACTCGGATGACTGGGTTTTTTGTTTTATTTTATCTTCCTGAAAATCCGAATCTCATCCAACCTTTCCCCTATCATCCCTTAATCTTCCCTGTTTCCTTTCCCACTTACATAATTCAAAATGCATTCATCAGCACCAGATAGGCTTGATGCCACTTCGGGGTTATGTAATTCCAAAAAATTACCCTCTCAATTTCTTCCTTCATCAGTTGTAGGAAATTGAAGCAGCACTAACGTGCTCTTGATTTCCCTTATTTTTCATTTCCGCGTTGCTTGGTTTGCACACGTATGTCATACTTCGCCGAATTTGATACTCCCAGTCTGGGTAGATTGATTGCAGGGATGTTTATCGCGAGTAAGCGCCAGCCAAAACTGACCCTATGTACTCTTCGCTACGCTATGGGTGCTCCGGGCAACTACGGCAAATCACGATCCATCATAAAATAAATAAATCAAATTTATTTAAATTTAAATAAAAAAACTCTACACGGGAAGGAAGCGTGGAATGGAGCATCGTTGACGATAGTGCATCACAAATAATTCTCCAGGGTTCAAGTGCAGTTAGGCTCCTCCCAGTAGGTTATGCATGCGATTTTATATGAAAATTTTTGATTTTTAAATGCCGTTTTTTCGAAAACTAATGGATAATTCAACAAAAAAATTCTTTTAATCTATTAAAAAAATTGTCTTCTCTCATCCAATTTCCCTAACAGTCCCCAAAAAAATATTTAATTTTATTCAAAATTTATTGGTTAATTCTTAATCTAAATAAGATAAAAATACTCACATACTTAAAACCATGAAACTAACAATAAGTCACTTTAAACTTAGTTTGTGCAGCTGCTATTTCGTAAAAAGCGTTCATATTCATAAAATAATACCTCATGCAGTGTTGTCTCTTTTTACTAAACATTATATCTCAAAACTAAAATTTCCTCGATTTCTCCTCCTAGTTGGCACAACGTCTACTAATCGCGGCAAACCCATAAATTTACAAATTTTACAATATTTAAAATTTACAATTTTACACAACTTGCATAATTAAGAATATTAATTTTGCATTCCTCTAAATTATGTAATATTGCAATAAAACAGAATATTTTTCAAATAATCAAATTTACAAGTAAAGAAATTAATCATGCAAGAATGGAAGATTTTTGAATATCGTACGACAATGTGTATTAATAATTGCTTGATTATGTTTAAATATTTAAATTTTATTAGTTTTAATAAATTACAGTTTCCTAAGCAAAATATCAATTTTCAAGACAATTAACAATTTGTAATATTTTGGTTCAATTTTTAATTTTGATGATTTTATATTTATGGTATGTGTGGGCCGAAATGATGTAAAACAATTTTATATATTTCATAAATTTTTAAATCTGTTCATTGTGTTATGAAAAGGAAAAATACACATAGAGGAATATGTGTTACTAATTCACACAATTGTGCAGAAAAAGTACTTAATTGTGCACTTTATCTGCACAATTGTGTGGAATACCAGCCGCTATATTTTTCCTTTAAACTTCCACTTTCAATTTTGCGGCAACCACTGAGTATATCGATCTGTAAGTACTATTTTATTAGTTTTAAAATAAAATCTCCAAATATTATTAGTAACTGTTCCCACTAAATTCAATCAAAGTTTTGTTTCTGAACTTAGTCGTAAGTTAATTCTACCTGCTATATACTTTTTGAAAAAATGGAACTATTGTTCTTGTTTCGGAATAAATTAAATTTTATTTATTTAAAAATTAAGTGGTTTGCTTCGATCGTTAAGGTACAAAATCTACACAAAGGCGGAAGAAGCTTACCCTCCTTTATGTTCTTCCTGAGCACGCAAAATTACTTGCAAATTGAAAAATTATTTTGGTTTGTAAATAACTAATTATTTTAATGTAATTTAATTACAATTCAAAACTTATACCTACTTATGATTGACATGCGTTAAAATTTACGAACCTAAATGTTTTCCAAATAAATTTTCTATTTTTTCCAGTTAGGAAAAAAATTGTATTTACTGTAGTATTTTTATTCTCTAATTTTGGGGTTCAGAATAATTTTTATAGAAATATTAAAATTTTATTTAAGTAAAGTGCAATAATTATAAATTGTAGATATAAAAAAAAAAATAATATACTTTATATATAATATACTTTGTGGCGTTGTTGATCTTTTGGCTGTGACTGATCATTACTTGGTATATTGCTGCTTGGATCTGGCTGCGCCATCACGCGAGCCGCGCAAGATAACTTATCGTGATTTCAGTAATTTTGATCAGGCTAGTTTTTCGGCGGATGCGGCATGTCTGCCGTGGAGTATCGTCAACGAGTTGCCCGTTTGTGATTCTAAAGTTGAATTTTTAAATACTTTGATCTTGTCGTTGTTCAATGTACATGCTCCTATTCGAACTCTCGTTTTCAGAGAGAGGAGTAAGCCGTGGATTACTTGGACAATCAGAGAAATGGCGAAGTTAAAGAGGCGAGCCTACAGCAAATACAGGCGCACACGTTCTAGTGTAGATTTTGAATGCTATTGCGACCTTAGGAGGTATTTGTCAGGTGCTGTGAGAAGGGAAAAGGCGAGTTTTATAAACCGCCAGCTTTCGCTTCATCGCTCAAATCCGAAAAAGCTCTGGCGGTGTTTGTCTTCTTGGGGCGTGCATACTCGACCTTCTAGTCAGATATCTGCACATTTGTCTGAGGATCCGGATTTTATTAATGCGTACTTTCTCAGCTCTGTTCCGGGGGATTCTACAGGGATGGATTTGGGATTGGATGATTTGCTTTTTCCTGAAGTGGAACCACTCTCCATTTGTGAGGCCACGCCTGAGGCGTTATTTGATATCGTCGGGGCGCTGCACTCTGATGCTCTTGGTCCTGACGGTATCAGCCTTCGTATGCTTAGGCTTGTACTTCCGTTTTGCAGTGAGGTGATCTGCAACTTGTTGAATTTTTCGTTTAGAACCGGAGAGGTGCCATCCATCTGGAAGGCGTCACGTGTCACACCGCTTTCCAAGGTTCCAATAGCCGTGGAGCCTTCTCATCTCCGTCCCATTAGTATTTTGTCACCATTTGCAAAGATAGCGGAGTCCTTTATTAAGGTTGCCTTATGTGAGCACCTGGCACTCCACCATGTTTTGTCGCCTGCACAGTCTGGTTTTAGACCCCACCACAGCACTGCGACCTCTTTGATGCGGCTCACTTCAGATATTGCTTCATCTATCGATCGTTCTGAAATCACCTTATTGGTGCTCTTTGACTACTCTAAGGCATTTGATTCGGTTGTGCTTGATCGACTTTTGACCAAATTACACCATTATGGGTGTGATGAGTCACTGTGTAGATGGTTAGCGGGCTACTTGCGCGATAGATCCCAGGTGGTTGAGTTGGCGGGAAAGGTGTCTCGGCCGCTGACTATTTCTCGTGGTGTTCCGCAGGGAAGCATTCTTGCTCCGCTGTTATTTATATTATATACCACCGATTTGGGGAGAGTAGTGGATCCTGATTGTTCTCTTGATCTCTACGCCGATGACTCTCGAATTCGTGTGTCATGCCTGCCTTCGAACATTGACACGGCGATAGATGTTTTAAATCGCAATCTCGAATCGATACGGGTTTGGTCGTTATCGAATGGTCTGACTCTGAATCCTGCGAAATCGGAACTGCTTTTCTTGGGTAATCCTGGGCTGGTGCGTAGGGCTCTAAGTGTTGCAACGTTGTCTGTTGCGATTGGTAATGAAGTCGTCAGGGTCGTGGATTGTGCTCGGAGTCTGGGGCTTGTCTTGGATAGTGAGCTTAATTTTCGTCAACATGTGGACCGTAAGCTCAAGGTTTGTTATTACAAACTTAGATCGCTTTACCAGTTCAAGACTCTTTTACCTTCTCATGTGAAGTGGTCAATCGTTAGTACTACGATCCTATCTAACATTGAGTATTGTGCAACGGTATACTACGGTTTCCTCTCGCAGGAATATAGGCGCAAGCTCCAGCTCTTGCAAAATTCCTGTTTGCGATTTTCTTTCGACCTGCGTAGGTACGAGCACGTTACTCCTCTGTATCGGGATCTTGGATTGCTTAAGATTGACGGGCGTTTCTCTTTGCTCTTTGGAGTTATGCTCTTCAGGATTATGAAGAGTGGGGAGCCGAGTTATCTGAGAAGTATGATTAGGCCTCGTTCGGCCTGCCATGCTCGTGTTTTGCGGGATCTGGGAAACTTCGATGTACCCTCCCATTCCACGGCAAGTTTCGAACGGTGTTTTGCATGTCTGGCGCCCAGATTTATGGAGAGGCATCGTAGACTTTACGACGATTCCACAAGTGTGAGGTCCTTCCGCCGAGATCTGGATGCTGTCCTGCGTGCCCATATGTAAATTTCAGACGACGAATTCTTGTATTTATGCCTTAATTGTTATTTTCGTTTGTTTTTTGTGTGTCAATTACGGGGGGCTTGAAAATCTAACTTTGTTAGAAGCCTTCCAATTAAGAACTTGTATTTATATTATATTGTATAGTTTCTTAATAAATTTCTTTATTATTATTATTATTATTAAGAAAATGTATTAACTTTTTTGTAGGTAGATATCAACGTGTAAATAAATTATATAGATAAAGATAGTAAATACTACTTCTTTTATCTTCTAAAAAAATTGAAAACTAGAAAGACTAAACAAATGTTTTGGTCAGAAATATTACAGTGTAATATTTACACTGCCCAGGAGCGACTTACAAAATGAAACATGTCAATACAACTAGAAGATTTTCAATTTCTTAATTTAGGTATGTCCAAGAAATATACAATTAGAACTCCAAGTTGACTTTTCAACTTTTTGTATTTTTTTCTCTTATTTCTTATTTATTTTTTAAACAAAATAACAGTGATAAATCTAAATGACTGTCATTGTTAAACTACTGATAGTAGTTAATAATTATTAATAATAATTAATAATCACCCTTAATAATTACCAATGAGTTATGACATAAGTGTCAAGTTTGAAAGGAACAATTTATATTACAATGTAGGTATGAATCAGTGTTATTAAATATTCCATCAAGATTTTTTTGTTAAAAGCTTAGGTATTTCCGTAATTATGTTTATTTAGATTTCTGTAAAATGTAAAATTATAGGCAGTAGCAATGAAACTACTTTCGATTTATTATTATGGCAAAGTCGCATTACATGTAGGTACTTCAAAAGGTGTGTCCACACCCTCATCAAACGTCACTATTGCAAATATAACAACACTTGAGGATTTGTTTTACCTTTTACTTTGATTCAAAGATCTAGTATGAAAATATTATGTCAATCATCGACGTATAGTTTCACTAATATTATTCTTATTGTGATTTAAACCCATTTAAAACTTGTGTTTGCAACGCTCCAATTTCAAATTACTTATTGTTTATTACTGCCTTGAACTCCTTCAACAAAATTGTATAAATTAGTATTTATTTTTTCTATTTATTTTCAAAGGTTAACTCTATTAATAAATATTCCTTATAAATTGACAGTTTGATTTTCAAAATCTTAAGGTTGGTTGATACAATAGGTAGGGACCTTCTTGAGTCATGAAATATTAATGTTAGTTAAAAATTATTACACCCCAGAACAGCGGTTACCAATAAGCAGCATTCGAAAATTTATTAAGAAGTGATGCATTTATTTGAAAACTCAATTTTCTATTTGGAATTGCAATTAATTTAATACAATGAATATAATATTTTTATCACATTGCCTTATGTAATCAATGTAACCAATAGCTAAATGAAATGTTTGATCATGAACTTAATTAAATTGAGTAAGTTTGTAATCAAAATAATGATCAATAGATAAATGCATCATTAAATAATGAGCCAATTGAAAAAGTAACCTTCTTAGGGAAAGCTCGCAATTAAAATAATTTGAATGTAATTGCTTCGCATTATACTGAAGAAGTTGAAAATGTTAATTTTCATTTAAACGTTTTTAAAGCTTTTAATCAGGTAAACGCTCCTATACCAGAAAATGTTTTCAATAATTATATTTAAATTTTTTGGGCGCCAAAAATTTTGCACACACCCCGACATTGATAGAGAAATTGTTATTAGATGGCCAAGAACATTTCTTACAACGACCTTAGGTGATCATGCAAATTATTATCGATGCTGCAATTGCAAAATTTACAATGTTAATTGGCGATCTCTTATTGTAATTCATTTACTTGTGACTATGTAAGGTATGTAAATTTAAAACGTCATTGAATCAAGTTTATAGCTTTTTTCAATCTCAATGTCGTATGAACCGACCAATTTTTGATTTCACTCAAAAAATTCTAATTTTCATATTTTTACGCAATAAGTTTAAAATCAAGAAAATCAATTTTTCATTACCTACCTATTTTTATAAATATTTCCAAATATTGCAATAAAAAAATTACTGTTATTATTTTTTCTACCTACAATTATTCGCATGATTGTATAAAAACCTATTTATGCATCACTTCCACACCTACATCAACAGTATAATGCACATTTAACATTTCCAAACTTGTTACCTTTAAGAAAAACCCTACAACACTTACATAATATATGATCGAGACAGTTAAACTGTGGCGATCGATTAAAACAGATCATTCATAAATAAAAAGTACGATCACTCTCGCTTAAGACTCGAACCGATGTGGTTTTTGATATAGTGTTGTGTATAGTGTCATCCAGTTCGCCCTTTGCAATAGTGTAACAATTTTTTTAAATTTTAAAATAAAAGAACAGAAATGAGACTTACGTGTGCGATAACTTTATTTGTTTTTACCCAAATTTTTGCAACACCGTGTAATAATAAAAAACCAAATTTGAAATTGGTTTGCTATTACAGCAATGTTAGTGAAATTGATACTTGTAAGTGTACCCACATTATTCTTCCCTCAAACACAAACATATCGACGATAGAAAATGTGAAAGAAAAATTTCAAGAAGGAAAAACTTTAATAACAGTCAACGAATTTAACCAGGTATTTTTGAATTCTATTATAAAAACTTAATTTAATTTATAATTACAAATATGATGACAAATCACGACTATTATGATTTAACAATTACAGAGGTGTGAAGTAATTTTCGTTCAGTCACTACCTTTATTAATTGAGAAAACACTTTGCTTCAGGGAACACAAAAATTTAATAACTTAATTGATTCAACCAACTTAAAGGCATGGATACATTTGAATTACCAAAATAAAAAGTTTTTAATTTTATTTGGAAATTGAATAAAATTTACAACAAAATTATAATAATATAAGTAATATATTTATAATAAAAAAATGTTATTATAAAAATTATTAAAAAATATTTCTTTATTTTTTAAGTTTTATTTATTATAAAAATTTTATAAAAATGACTTAAAATCCATCAATTTAATTTGTAAACGATTATTCTTTTCAAGGTTAAAGAAGAAATAATATTAATTGTGGGCTATTTTCACATGTGGAAATAAATCTTGTTTGATTAATATTACATAATATTTTCATTTTTATGCTTTAAAGAAATTACTCATATTTTTTTTATTTAATAAACAGTATTGGGTACACAGGTATCTTAAAACACCATAAGTTACGCTTTACGCATCAGAAGTTACTTTGTTTTTGATTTTTATGACACATTGTAAAAGTAACAGTATTTATAACAACTCGTTAAATTTTGCGGTAATATTATCAACTAATTAAATTAATATCTGGTCATTTAGTTCACCAGTCTTTAATTATTGTAAATACCCACTACCCAGAGCAAATTGGATGTAGCAAAAACTCTTTATGACATTAAATATTAGCTTGAGAATAAATTAATAAACTCCATACCTACATATTTTAAGATTTATAAATAACACAGAAGTAAGGTAATCAATCTTAATTAGTATTGAACAAAGTGAAATTTTTGAATAACAAATAAAATTTAGATGTATAGGTAATTATAAAGTTTTTAAATTAAAATTATCTTTTCTGTAAAACTTTATTTTTCAAGATTTTAATGCAACCTGGAATTGTCTCAATTTATCGATACACGTGCGACACAATTGCTAATCTTGACTTCTTTCATATGATTTTTCAATAAAATTTTAAATTTTCTATTAAACAATTTTTCAAAATTTCAATAATATTATAAGATTACAGATCACAAGTCAATTACTTTATAATTCGATATTATATTAATTTACTTTCTAATCATTTCTTTTTGAATTATCTCGCACAATTATATCTGTATTCAAAAACAATATCTCAAAGAGATCTACTAAAGTCTGGAAACCAATCTTTCCAATTATTAATAAATAATTAATATATGTAGTACTATCCAATTTTACTTAGTTTCAATCATTATGAATGATTCAATTATTATTTTTAATCAATATTATTAAAACAGCAAAACAAAACTATTGCAGCTCTATGCGAAGTAATTTCAACTTTTTATCACAAGCTAGCTAACCAATGCATTCCGCGCTTTTGTAGCAATTTACACAGCCCGGAGCAGGCTTATAAAAAGAAACACATTAATATTATTTACATTATATTATTTAATATAGTTTACACTTTACACATTAACATGTGAAAACATTTTAAATACAATAATTATTATTTTACATGTTAGAAAAATTAATGATTGAAAAATCTTGCTGTTATTTATGATAACAATATGCAAATAGTTTGCTACACAAAAAAGAATTATATTATTTATTATACAACCACAATATATTGTCGTGTTCCAAAATACCCATTTGATTTTTATATATTTGATTTTGACCGTAATTTTGTAAGATCTGCGCCGACTGGCGGGAAAAACGAAGCTTTCTGCCAAAATGGTCGTTGAAAGCGGTTGTGGAGAGAGTAGTTTCCGTTAATTTTGAATTTTTTTTGATTTTGAGATTTTTGTATTTGGTGAATAAATTTGTTTAATTCAAGTAATGCTCGTATTTACCAACGACAAATAACTTTATTCTATGATTGAAAATTTAACTGATCAATAGAAAACGCCCACAAGTACCAACAAACGTTTTCTATTAGTCAATTAAATTTTTATTCATAGAACCAAGTTATTTGTCGTTGGTGAATACATTATAAATAATTTTGGATTTGATTTGCAGAATGATTTTTGAATTAGAAAGGAGTCTCTATGTGAATAGTGCAAGTGATATTTTTTATTGGGTCAGTATTTTAAATAAACGGTCGGCATTTATAATACATTGTTAGTATATAAGAACAAAAACAGCCAGTAAAATTATTTTTAAGCATTTGAATGCAACCTAAGGTGTCCTTAAAATATAAAGTTTTTATTTAAAATTCAAAATTTTTCACATTTTTATTTTATGTTCTTATCAATTGCAATGATCGTTCCCTTAATAATTCTTCTAATTTAAATATTAGATACATAATATTTGTAATAAAAAATTCCTTTGCCTCCACGGGGACCAACCGAATTCCCAATCTCCGACCCTGCAAACAAATTGTGCCCATCAGTGCAGCACCTAAATCCACCCAAAGTGAAACTTTGGTTCCAAAAAACCAAATTAATAACTCTAACACTGATAGCACCAACGATAAGCCAGGCCGGAAAACAAACAATTCCTCTTCTCTCCATGGGGCCTCCAGAATTGTTCTCTACACGCTGGGAAAACGATCAACCAGCTTTTATTTACTCTAGATGCCCTGTAGATGTAACTCTAGCTGTAGATAGTGCGAAAAGCGAGGGTCATAAGTTCCGGTAAAAAGGTAACAATAACAAAAAAATAATCTCTGGAAAAAGTGTGCTGCCAACGGCAGTTGCAACCAAAAACACAAAAAGTCGTAGCTGCTTGCCTCAACTATTTTCCTTCAGAGTAACATAATTAAGAACAAACAGCGTATGCGAATTGTGGAACCAAAATAAGTAAATAAATTTAATTATTAAAATAAATATTTAACTTGTTAATAAATTTTAACGTTTGAAAAATTTTGCGAGCGAAGATAAAGCTATCGGTAGATAAGCTCTCATGAGGTTGGTTTATACAAAATAATTTACCATTGCAAATTATTTAAAAGTAATATTCGGCAAATCGGAAGCAAATACGGGATTTCCAGTCAGCACAAAACAACAGATCGAACGAGTAAAAGAATATCGTTAAAATTAAACAAAATAAAACTTACTCAAAAATTCGACGAGCACACGAAAAACACTCTCATCAGACTTTAGGCAGGGGCCCACTCAGCAATTAAACTAATTGCAAAAATTTGTTACATATTTTACCATAATAAATTTAATTTCAGTTATAATTTTAATCTTTTTTTCTATAATTTTTTAATCTTAATTTTTAATCTAATTTTAATCTTATATTTCAAACAATACTTATCTATAGCCAGCAGCGGTCGTCAGAAGAGACAAGGGAGGCTTGTAGCCTCTCCTGAAATTCTGAACTATTAAAATTTTCAAAAAAGTGAAAACGTAAATTTTCGATTGCGAGAACTTACAATACTTATCTAAAAAGTAACCTGGGGCTACCACAAAAGCAGAACCTCAGCATAGCACTTACGTGCAAATGATGTAGTCGTTACATAGATTGTAAGATTGTACTGTCCTACTGATGATTTTCGAGATAACTCCGATTACACAGTTTAAACCGTAGGTGAATATGTATCAGGAGATTTAAAATCACTGGGGGGTATCATACCTCCCAGACCCCCCGGTTTCAAAAAAATGACAAGTTTTGTTCACGATCTGTGTTAAATTTTATTAAGTAGTATGAACCGTTCATTTGAATGAAGACATAATAAATTATTGTACACTGCATTTTCATTATTTCTTATAAAAATTTTTCATATTTCCCTTCACTTGAAACTGAGACGAGAATCCCTGGAGAAACCTAATGTACAAGTAAAGAAAATTCTGAGAAAATCCGGAAAATCCAAGGAAATACAAAATTTTCAGGAAATTCAATAAAATCTTAGAAAATTCTAGAAAATCTTAGAAAATTTAAGAAAGTCTTGGGAAACTAGGAAATCTTAGAAATACTATAATAAGCACTATTTTTTCCTTTTTCAACATGTTTTAAAGAAAATCTTAAGGCTATCCAGAAAGAAATATGGAGCAATCTTGAAACTTTTCGTAAAAAAAATCTAGTGTACAAAAATATTCCGTCTGACTGGTTCTAAGGTGGGACAGTGGCAGCTTTCACTCTCGAAAACAAATGTGAAAAATTGCAAATTTAATTTCAGTATGGGCTGATTATTACCTGTAACGTTTTCGTTAGTAAAATTACAACTAAGTCCTTTGGATAATGATAAAGTTTAATGATAAAGTAATGATAAAATATTTTAAAAAATTCACAAAAAATCGCATATTTCAACAGGTGTGCAATTATCACATCTACCACATAATATGGAAAGCCGCTAGTATGATGGGATTACACTGTTACATTATAAAGCAAAAACTTCTTCTCACCCCAACAATAACAATAGAAAAAGCTTCTATTGTTTCATTATATTTTAAAAAGCTACGATCCGCCACTTTCTATAGCAACCGTTAGATTCCTTCTTTCAAAATCACTAAATTATACATAAAATTTATAAATTCACCTCCAACAAGCAGTTTTTAAAATTGTATTTAAATAAATAAATAAATAAATAAATAAATAAATAAATAAATAAATAAATAAATAAATAAATAAATAAATAAATAAATAAATAAATAAATAAATAAATAAATAAATAAATAAATAAATAAATAAATAAATAAATAAATAAATAAATAAATAAATAAATAAATAAATAAATAAATAAATAAATAAATAAATAAATAAATAAATAAATAAATAAAGAAATAAAGAAATAAATAAATAAATAAATAAATAAATAAATAAAGAAATAAATAAATAAATAAATAAATAAATAAATAAATAAATAAATAAATAAATAAATAAATAAATAAATAAATCAACAAATAAATGAATGAATATTTAGTATATATAACATAGGAAACTCCACCTTCATTAAAAATTAGTAGGTAGAGTTTTTTAATTTTTTTAAGTTTTATAATTTGTTTCTTCATACTCGTGCAGAGCATAAGCGATCAACTTGGTAGAAGTCAAGGAATTACTAAATGTCATTTGTAAACTACAATTTTGTTATTTAATTTTTGTCTTTCCCTTATCCTTTGCACATGATTTTGTTCAAACATGATCATTTTTTCAAGATTTTGTATTACTTTGTATTTGTATTTTGTATTATTTTGTAATCCCTATAATTCCACAATCTCTAATTGGACAATTCTGAGAATTTCTTGTGCTAATGGACATATGCTTATGAGCTTATGATTCACCAGTTGTGAGCTTTATCTCGTCACGACTCGGAGGTGAACACGTAGGCAGACAGATTGATCACTTACGAAAAAATGCTTACTGTATAATAGGAAAATAACGGCATTCTTAATGTTAAAATAAAAAGTAATTTAAATTTGAAACAATAATTACCTATCCGAGATTATAAATAATTATAAAAATAAAATATTTATATTTTATTCATATAGTTTTCTTATTTTGTAACGCGTATCGGTGACAATTTTGTAATTTAATTTATAAAACTTATTCGTAAAATAAAAAATTGTTTTAAAGTTTACATATTATCTAATCAAGTTTTTGGGAAATAATTCTATTTACGAAATTTGTATATTTAAATTAAATCATCAAGTTTGCTGGGTGCAAATAAATTCTTATCGTAATCAAGGATAGCATGATACAATATATACATGTATATATTTTAACCTTTTACTGGACACATTCAGTATAGGACGGGAAATGGGTCCGGTTTATGTCGAATTATGCAGATTCTACTGTATTTCGTCCTTTATTATTTATTATTATTATTTTCGTCATATTTTACTATCCTAAATTTGGTAAAAGTTTCGCACAATGACCTATTATCACTTATTTGAGTTGCAAACCTTATGCTTTTGAACAAAAAATTATTATTATTACAGATCATAGATCTCTAACGTGGTTTCTCAGTTTTAAGAAACCAAACGCAAAATTAAGAAGATGTCGATTATAATTTAAACTGAATTTCTTTATGACAATTTAGAAAATTGTTTTAAGAAATTTAAAAAGGACATGCGAAGCACGGTTTTTAAAATTCTAGATCTGTCTAAACTAAATTTCAATAAATTAAAAACCCTCAAAAAGAAAAAAACACAAAAAAGTTTTAGTTATTGGGCAATTCATTTTAATCAAGCGGTTAAAACCTGTGTTTGCAATATTAATTTAAGAATAAATAATAATATATTAATAATTGAAATAATTCGTGATTTATTGTGGGATATTTAAATAGAAACAGTGACCGGCTGAGCCCGCAATAATTATAAATTATTATAAATAATAAATTAATTATAAAACATAATGAATTGTGTATATTATTTAAAATATAAACAAAAGTTATTACACTTTGAACCACACAGAAAAAGATGCAAATTGCATCAAACAAATCTTAAGGATTAATATTACAAAAGATCATTGTTAACAAAACACAATAATACAGACAAAATTATTTATTACTTGCGAATTTATTCATCAATGCTACCTTTGAATATGGAAAAATACAGAAGCAACGTCTTTTCTTATTTATTTATTAAAAATTATTACTATATTATAGTAGTATAATCAAAATGTATTTTGAGGAATATTAAATAGCCGTAATTAGTTTTACCATTAATTATTTATCGATATAATGTAGGGCAAGCGATACTTTTTAAATAAAACATTAATAATACAGACTTAATTTTGCAACACAAAAAATTGATTGAAAGTACGAAAAGCATCTTACATAAATCAGGCCATACCAATGTAATCATAAACGACTGCATAAGTCACATTTAATCACTTGCTTGAAGTGTTGTAAAATTAAATGCTAATTATTTGTTTATAAAAAAATTCACCTTGATTGCAATTTTAAATATTATCGATTAGCGAGTAAAATTTATTTAACTTTTTTGAAATTTAATTATTGAAATATTTACCAACATATTTGTTACAGAATCTTGTTGATATTCTAAATAAGAAGGCGATTGATGGTGTGGACATTAATTTAAAAAAATTAAGTGATAAGAGCGACGTGGGCGATTTTATCTCAACAGTTAAAAGCAAATTATATCCCGATTTGTTGATAGCTGTGTCTCTTCCATCAAAACCGGAAGTTTTGGCTAAATTTTACAACCTCAAAGAATTATCAAAACATGCCGAATTTTTCATATTACAAACGGCATTTTTGGCAAGTTCACATAACGTCACGTTTCATCCTAGCAGACTTTCTGGAGTTTGGGACACGCATAATACGGTAAGAATTTTATTATGTAAATTTTCAAATAGGATCCGTGATATTATATTGACTAGTAAACTACTGGCTCTTAGTGAGAATTTTGTTTTTTTGCTATTCTCTTCAGGAATACCCGATTTCTACATATTTTGTGGTTTTTACTGTTGGCAGTTAATAATCTACTCTGCAGCAAACACAATGAAGTAATTAAATATTCAGGTATTTTTTTATGAAAAAAACAAACAAGAATTGACTAGTCAATGTCACAAATAAATCAATGTAATCATCGAACTTGAACTTTTTTCCGGTTCAATAGCTTATGCATGTGGTCATGCACTAGTTAAGATTTCTAAGATCAAGTTTATTTACTTGCAATATATTTTAGGATTCCGTAGTAGACCTTGTTCATGGATTAGGAGCTCCATTATCAAAAATTGTGATAAGCGCTCCAGTGCAAGCATTTCAATTTACTCTTCAAAATGTAAGCCATAACATTGCAGGAGGTCCAGCATTGGACGTTAAATCAATTACTCGAAATCATTTTTGTAAAAAAGTTTACTCTGGGAAAAATTGGACACTGGAAAGAGATCAAGATCAAGCTGGGCCCTACGTCTTTTTGTTAGCATAGCATACCTAGATTTGTTGACTTGATGTAATAATTTTTATTTGCAGAAAAAATGAGTGGATAGCTTTTGAAGATGTAATTAGTATTGACATTAAAGCAAAATATGCCCGAGTTCGAGGACTTGCTGGATTAGCACTAAAAGATTTGTCTCAAGATGACGACAAAAGTTGCAAATTGTCTCTTCTGGAAGCTGCATATAATGGATTAACCAAACAAGCTCGTGCCCCTCGTAGTGTTGTTTTGCAATCTTTGAAACAAGAAATTTTACAACCTTCGTCAAGACCTTTAGATGCAGTACAAATTTCTCCATACCGAATATCTCGTGTTATAGATGTGGAAGGAAACATTCATAGTATCAGAAAGGTATAAATATAAAAATGTTTAATCTTATGTAAATTAGGAATTTTAAGGATACCAGAACCGAATTTGAATGCTCACGGCAAGGTTATTTCATGCATCCTCGTTCCTGTGGTCGTTTTTACCGATGCGTCAAATTCGATCAACTATCGGATGATTTCAACGTCTTCGAATTTGATTGCCCTGATGGATTAATGTTTGATAGTAAAACTGAAGTATGTGTCTGGCCTGGAAGTTTACCCTATACCGCTCCATGTTCCGGAAGTAGTGAAATTGCGCCTGTACCAAAATCAAGATTTATTTGTCCAAGTGAAGAAGGTACAATTTTTTTTAATAGAAAATCCATTGTTTTAATTTGGTTTTATATTAACTTATTAATTAAGTGATAATCTCTGGTTTTCAGGAATCTTAAGATTATATTTGAAGGACTTTACTTTGTAGAGTTGTTAGTACCTCCCCCAAGAGTAAAAATGATGTGCATTTATTTTGCTAAAATTTTTAGATGTCAGTTTAATGATATTATTGATCTAGAGCAGGAAGTAGATTTTTACGTGAACATATAGATTTATTGAGCAAAGCTCCATAATAATATACTAAAAGTCTAAGTCATTCTGATTGAGGTCTCACGATGAAACTAAAAAAAACCTGCGGGATTCTTGGAGATTCTAACTATATACTATATACTATATACTAGTGTCGGATTAAGCTATTTCAGCGCGGAGTGCAGATTAGGTAAATGGCACCTAATGGTCGTTTAAATTAATACCAAATGATCTTCAACCAAATGATTCTGGCACAAATCCTGAAATTAAAAAAAAAATTATTTCAAAATTAATTTAAAAATAATCATTATGCACTTTGGCGATTATTTGCTGTAAGGATTATTTTTTGTTAAGGGATTATTTGTCGCGGCACCAATATGTGATTTCTAAGGGGCTTTGCTCCCCTATACAATATTCATTAACAATTACTCCCCGATTTTAAAAATTCAAGATTTGTGTGCATGCTTTGTGTGATTAATTGAATTACATAGCAGCGTTTTTCTCTTTTAGAACTAATACATTTATATGTTGTGAAAATAATTTTATACAATCAGTTGGATACTGGGGTACTCGGTACGACTCAGTACGTATTGCCTAAACCTAAAATGTACTTATTCTCAAAAAGTGATAGTCTCTTATTAAATAGGTAAGATAAATCACAGAATATATATATAAGTTTTCAGTTTTTGAAACCGGGGGGTCTGGGGGGTGTGGAACACCCTCCAGTACACCTAAACAAAATTGTTCCCAGAATCTAGCTTGCTATAGATTTTTCCAAATGTATTTTCTAACCTAGATCCAGTAATGCTCAGTGGAATCACAACTTTAAAACTGGAATCGAAATCTGTTTACTATTTGGAATATCGTCGGTTTAGAAGCAAAACTCACTAAGTGACATTTTTTACAAAAATTGGTTTTGAACATTTTGTGGAACAACGTGTAAAATTTTACGTAGGCAAACAGTCACTGTAAGATGTAAGATAATCAAAGCCCACTTGAAAACTATTTGTGAAATTCTTGATTGAAAAACTATATTTTAAGGTAAAAAAAATGTGTTTAAACGTCTTAAAATGTAGGATTTTATTTATGCTACTTAGTGAGTTTTACCTCTAAACCGACGATATGTTCGGTAGAATGTATGTACACCTATTTGTGTTTTTGACCACACTTACAAGTGTACTGGAGGGTGTTCCACACCCCCCAGACCCCCCGGTTTCAAAAACTGAAAACTTGCATATTATGTACATGTTTTGTGTGATTGCTGTTATTTTTTGCTAAAATAAACAGGAAAAATAAAAAGTAAGGCTAAAATAATTGTTAACAAAATAATAAAATAGATAGGGGGGGATCCCAGAAAGCGGTGGATGAGGGGGGAAACGGAGGTCATATTCGGATTCAGGAGGTTAATTTACATAAGATCAGGGCTTGAAAAAAAAATTTTATTTGCAGACCTGTGTTACCATTAGGGGACGTCCATTAATTTCGTGGAAAGGGGAGAAAGGATTATACCAAATCTTACGACATATCACCAGGGAGCGAGGGGTTCGAAAAATTGCCTCACGTAATTAATGCCAGCTCCCTACTTATTTTAGTTTACCAATTAAATCAAAGAAAATATGAATTAAATCACCAATATTCGTGACTTCTCACTTATCGTTCTGTTAGTTATTGATTTTACATGGAGCCCGCCGTTCAGATATTCATTTTATTCAAAATTTAATATTTTATAGAAGATTTAATTAAAAACGCACAATTTTGGAACCTTCTGAACTTTGGCGTTGGGTGCGACGGCTCCATTGTACCCATGGTTTATCCGGCCCTGACTGTACTGTTTCCAGTCAAACTGAGTGCTGTTGAGCCATCAATCAGCAAAGCAATTGGGAGATATTAACATCAATAAAGTATTCAGTAGAGGGGCTAATTAAACACAAAGTTATTATTTTAAGATTCATTAAATTTATTGTAAGATTACACCAATATCATTGTTTAGTATTTTTACAATAAATTATTGTCAAATATCGTTTAAAACATACTTTATGCATATCATCAACAAAATCAGTACAAAATTATTGTAAAAAAAAATGTCATTTCGTATTAATTTCATACAAAATATTCGATCAACATAAAATAATAAAATTTTCCAATGTGATTATTTACAGACATAAAAATTCAATAATATTATTATTTATTAATTTTTTAATTATCAACAGATTGTATTAATTTTTCATTGTAATTTTATGTCAGGTGCGGTCATTAGGGGTAGACTGTAGGGGTCATGCCCCCTTGGAACAAGAAGTTTAATAATAAAATTTAATATTTCAACGTTTCTGGTTCTTTTTATCAATAAAGTGTCATTATAACGTAATAACCAACTAAAGTAAACATTAAAAGTACAAGCAAAGTAGTAGGTACTTTTAAATCGCAATATAATCAAACTAGAATTCAACTTGCGATGGTGGTGTAATGGTCAGCATAGTTGCCTTCCAAGCAGTTGATCCGGGTTCGATTCCCGGCCATCGCAATTTTTTTTTCAATTTTTATACATTGCTATTTTGAAAGTGCGGAAAGCTGGAAATTTTTTTAAGGGAGGTTTGAGTTCTTATATGTTCGTGAATCCATCTAGTTTAGTTTTTCCGAAATTTTTTCTTTCAATTGAATAAGAAAATATTGAACATTCCTTTTATTATTTTAATGAAATGATATTTAATACTTTGATGTTTGAAATAAATTTGTGTAGGTACCTAATAATAATAATAATAATTATTTATTTAATTTCAAAATATAAAATTTTTACAAAGAAAGAATATATTATATTAGAGATAAGAACGGTGCGTGATAACTGATAACGAAACATTGCATTTATAGCATAAATATTTGAATTTTTATTTTTGAAGAAAATTAAAATATTGAAAATTTTAGATTGGGAATAGTTTGTAACCCTTAGATTAAGGGTAGATCATATCAATATATTTTTTAATTTAGCAATTTTTTAAGTTGCAGATTTTAATCAATTATTTTTATATTTTTCAAGGTTATTACGCTGATCCAGAAAATTGTCGTTGGTTCTTCGCCTGTTTGGATCATGGAAAGTCACCATTGGCGGCATATGAATTCCGATGTCCATTTGGATTGATGTTCGATCAAAATCGTTTGGTTTGTGAATGGGCCTGGCTGGTATCATCTTGCGTTAATGAAGAAGCTATTAAATATACCGCAAATACGTATAGATCCCACTTAAATTCTTACGATGGGCTAGGAAATTTAAATGCTGTTAAATTAGGGGGTGCGGGTAGTGCCGCTAATATAAATGTTCTTGTAACAGCTAATCATGGAGATTCATCAAAAAATTTATATTCGGATCGTAGCCGAAATCAATTTGGTGAAATTGTGCAACCCGCAATATTTGGAAATAACTATGAAGCGTTATCTGGAATTCATTCGGGTCAGAATTATTTCGATTCGAAACTCTTACAAAACGGAAACAATTTCAATTACCAAAGCAGAGCACCTCTGTTCAAAACTATAGCAATCCCCAATGAGCAGGCAAGGGTCGTTGGAGGCGTATCTGCTGTTAAATACAACAGCAATAACCCTCAAAATTTTAACCCGGCAAATCTAATTATTTCGGATTCGGTATCGATTTTAAATCCATCTCCTGTAGTTGCAGTTGCTGCAGCTCCTGTTCCGTTTATTGGAACCAATCAAAACACGAATAAATTTGAGGTTGTAGCAAACGTACCCGAACTCCAATATAAAGTTATTGCTGATCAAGGATCAGGATACAATGTAAATAATTTAGCATTTTCAAAAGGATTTTCAAGTGCTGGCAGTTTTCCCCAAAATTACAATTCTAATCCCCTATCAAGAAATCCAATCTATGTGGCAAATCAGGGCAGGTCTCAAGTAGCATTAAACGGAATACAACCTCATGTATTTTCAAATAAGTTAAACTCATATTCCGTACATCATCCAGTCAATTTTGCGCCGGTGAAAAATGTTGGTCATTCTTCACAATTTGAAAATCTTGATAATTCGGCCTTTAAAAACATAATAACTTCCAAGCATAGAGCTGGTGTTCCAAAAGGTTTGACACAAGTAATTTCACAAACTGGATCATTGCAGCAATCTTACATAGACCATCAAGGAGGTAGTAATGGTGAACAATTCATTAAAAGTGTTCTTCATCAACAACCACCAGTGGTTAGCAGTTACAATTACGATTCACGTCTTAACAATCAAGGATTAACACAAAAACATGTTATTAATGTTGTTACTGAAGGCAATATTAGAGAAAATAATCACCACGAATATTTTAAACAAAACTCCCAACAGCAAGTTGGGCTACAAAATGTAGCAAAACCTGTAATAGGTAAAAGTTATTTCTATCAAAACGTAAAACCACAGATCTCTCAATATATTGATTATCCACTAACAGAGTCATATGCAGGCCAATTTAAATTTGATATTCCAAAAAATATTGATTATCCTCTATACGATTATAGAGCAGAACAGCTGGAACCTCAGCAAATCCAATCTTTTGGAGGTCAGTTGTCTTCAAATTTAAATAGTAGAACAAAGAATATTACTTTTAATCAGCAACCAGCGTTGGTGTCCAGTTACAATTACGGCACACATCTAAACGAAGCTATAACGCAACAAAATGAAAATGTTAAAACACAAGAAAATATTGGACTAGAATTCGTTAAGCAAAATTCCCAACAGCAAAACCTTAATAGTGTTGGATATGCTTCAGATGAAGTAAATAAACCTGCAATAGATGATACTTATAGTATTTATCAACAGGTAAAACCACAGATTTCACAACATTTTGATTATCCACTATACGATTCCGGAGCAGAGTCAAGTGCAGAACAATTTGAATCTCAACATATCCAATCTTCCCAAAGTTCGTCGCCTTCAAGTTTCAATAAAGGACATATTATAAAAGGGTATGAATATCAAAAACCTACCGTGGTTTTAGAAGAACCCGTGATTATAGCAAATCCAATAGTCAATGGGGAAAAATCCAAAATCGTTTCCAGTTACAGTTTCCAAAATTTAAATAATCAAGACAATCAACAAAAGCTTACTTTGCCAGTTTTACAAGCAACATACGGCGCAAATATTGGTTACAGTACTGTAGCATATGAGAATACTCAAAACGAAAATAATGGATTTACTGGTTATAAATACACCACACCTAATGCAAATGCACAATTTTTAGAAATATCAAGTTCGACACCAACGCCTGTAGTAGATCAGCAAAAAACCAGCTTTGTTTCCAGTTACTTCAATTTTGGCGAGAAAAAACAAGATAAAGCACAAATCACTCAAATTCAAGCATTTACGCCTACAACAACGGATATTCGAAAAATTCAACCTATTATTTATTCCACCGAGCAAACAGGAGATTACAACAAAGAGCAGACAATGCAATCGTTATCTCATCAGTTCTTCAGTCCTAAGAAAATCGTCAGCCATCCTTTAGATTCCTTTATAATTTCAAGCACAACACCGTTACCGCAAGTAAAAGAGTCTGTTTCCGTTTCCAACGGTGGTTTTCAGAAATCTTTAGAAGAAAATCAAAAAAATTTTATTATAAAATATGGAACTCAAAATCGACAGCCAGTTGCACAATCTCCAGTGTCACAAACATATTACGAAGATTATTATGAAGAGCTTGCAGATGATGAACGGATTTTCTACAATATAAAAAAGATTGAAAATAGTGCACGAGGATATGAGGATACACAACCACAAGTAGTGTTTGAAGAAAAAGAGTCAAAACCACTTATAATAGAACGTTTCTCAACTACCGCACCAAAACAATTATCAAATTTCAGTCTTAAAACTTCTGTGAATAAGGATGAAAACTACTATTATAATGTGGAATTTAATCCCCAGCGAATTCAACCATATGCGATACCTAATATCAATTATCAAGATGAATATAATTTTGAAGACTACCTAAACCACAAAGCAAGCGTGGAATTATCCCAAAAGCCGTCCCAGGTTTCGAGGGGTCAAAAAATTGTCGAAAACTATAACATCAACAACTACGAAGAAAGTAAACAAATAAATCAAGAATTTAAACACAGAGCATCCACTTCTGCACCAATTTCTGATAATCCAATAATTAAAATTCTACAAACTCCCTCACCTATTGCTAAACCAACTTCAAACATTATTGAAGATTTCATCGCAAGAAAAGGGAACAATAGGCAACAAACTGTAGACGTACAAAAATCTTCCTTCCAAGGATATGATTATCCAAAACCATCCATTGCGTTTGATGAAGGTACAGTGGAAAATTATGAGAATAGACAACCAGTACAAGAAGAACTTATTGTAGCGAAGCAAGCATATCTTACTTACGACAAGCAGAATGCTGCTTCAGGACAATTTACTACAGAAAAATTTTTGTATTCTCCCACAATAGCCACAATCGTTGCTAATAAACCAACAGGTACTTTCTATTACTCAGACAGCCGATTGCAATCCACTTTGAATCCATTATTAAAATCTGTTGTTATTTCGAATACAGCTAATAACCAAATCAAAACAAATGACTATTTAGCCGAACAAGTATCTGTTCCTGAAAAAACATACCTTCCAACCAAAACCATTCAAGAAGTTGTGTCAGAACATGGAAGTGAAATTACTATTAGCACAAAACCTCCAACTACAAAGACTTACGTTCGAATTAACGACGCTCATCCACTTCTGCCAGCTAAATTGGAAGCACAATGCACTTGTACGTCAAACTCAGTAACTTTACGTAGAAAACTACCCACCACAACTCCTTCGCTTGCAAAAGAAGATTTATACCCAGTAGAAAGAAAAGAACCAATTTTAAGTCAAAGAAACACAGTTGTAGTTGAAAATTACTCTTATCAGCCTACAACTGTGGAAGATAAATTCAGCCCACCCGAAAGCAGTTCATCGACATCTGCTCCAACGGTAGTCATTAAAAAAAGAGTGCGCCCAGTAACTTCAACAGAATCTACGTCAAAAATAGAAAGGATTCGCATTATCGAGGAACCAAAAATTCAAAAACCTCTACGTAGATTTAATGAGTACGAATTGGGAAAAAATACAGATAGTTTACCTAAAAGCTTTGAATGTCAACGAGCTGGATTGTTTAGGCATCCGGAACACTGCAGTAAATTTTATTCCTGCGTATGGGATTGCAATAAGAACAAATTTAAATTACATGTTTTCAATTGTCCTGTTCATTTAACGTTTGACTTTAATATGGGAGCCTGTAACTGGCCAAGTAAAGGACCTGCATGTGAAGGAAACACTTTATTACCCAACGAATAACTTAATCAATTGATCGATTCGTATGGTACCTATTTAGAGTAAGAATTTTTGCATCGTGCCATTAAGTCATCTTTTGGAATATTTTATGTTTAAAGGACATAATATAAATAAAAATCTCACATTTTCATATATTTGCCATATTTTAATTTATTGTTGGGTGTACTTAAATTATGCTTTAATTTTAGATGCCTTAAGTTATTTTGTATTTATAATTTATTTCGTTTAAGGGTAAAATAATAAAATAATTAAAATAGTATTATTTTTATTCAAATTCAGTGTTTCAACTTGCCTGGACGCGACGCCGTCAGAAGAAACGTCGGCGTTAGACATAAACCAATCCAGAAGTGTTTCCAAAAGTAAAACAAAAATAGATTTAATTCTAATTTATTCCCATTTCAATTGATACAATAAAAAGGTAAAAAAGAGTTTTTCTAAAAGTAGAAAATAATTTAGGAAGTTTCCTGTACATTGTACAATTTACTGAAATAGCAGTAGTTAACTTAAATAAACATATTTAAATCAAAATAAATTATTAAGGTTTCATAAAATAAAACAAAATTATTGAAAAATAATTATTTCAAAAATATTACTTCATCGCCTTTCGCCTATTGTATAATTTTTGATTTCTTTTAATTTGTCGCTTTTCGTCATCAGTAATATCATCCAACAAATCAAAAGTTCTTCGCAGTTCTGCGGCCGTCTTTCTGTAAACATGTTTTTCAGCTTCTTCACATGAAAGTTCGATTAATTTCTCGTGCTTGAGAAAATTGGCAGCCACTATAATTTCGAACAGTAAATCATGATGTTTTTTGAAAAATTGATTCGTCCAAGAGTTCAGAGTTTTCACCTGCTCCGAAAACTTATCGTCACTTTCGGGTAATGGTGAATTATTTTTGTGAAATTCCGCCCATTCCACAAGGGTTTTCATTACACCTGCTTCAATTCTCAAAGGAATGGTTACGTAATCTTCATTTTCGCCCATTTTTAAATAGTCCAGCACATTTTTTATGGTTGGGCAACTTCTTGCAAACTCTAAATCGATTTCAAAAATTTGATCTTCCAGAGACTTAATTTTAAGCGTAGCCATCTGAAAAAGTGATTTTCTAGAAGAAGAACAAGAAGAAAAGGATATATTTACGTTTTACAATGATTTCGCTTGGATAATAATTCTTCCTCGAACACTCAAAATTACAACAATAATGTCAAATTTGTAGGTTTTGGTCAAACACACAGATGGTCACAATTCTTGCATTTGCAGTCCGTCATGTAAAATTAGAAATACTTTTTTCGAATTAGTACTATTCAATTTGTCAACTTAATTACTTCGTTCAAAGTGATCAAATAACAATTATAAAGGTATTTTAAATAATTTCTGTATTTTCAAGTTTTAACGAACAAGAATGCAATAAACTTTAAAGAAATTAACAAATGTGATAAATATAACTCATGCGCACTGCATTGTTTATATTATTCCAGAAGTTCCTTTCTTTTGTTTAATTTATTAAAAACAAAAAATCCTATTTTATCCTGGTATTCTGCTTGACATATTATTTTTAATAATTTAATTATTGCGGATGAACCGAGGACCGGGGTCTGATATTTCAGATGAATAAAACATTAGGAAAGTAGAATACTCTCCAGCTTTACAAAATATCAAAACAAAATTAATTCTAACTGCTATATCGATTAAATTTAACTTGATAAAAATTGAATATTATATTTTAGTTTTTTTCTTGTTTTTTTTTAGCTCTCTGCTCTTCTCAAAATATTGTCATGTCTTCTAATATTCTCTAATCCATTCATTGGATGGATTGTTATTATTTTTCTACATTATTCCTAATTTTAGATTTCTCTTTGCGACTTAACTCTTACGATTTTATTCTATTTACTTATTCTTCTCTTGCTACTTGTGCATTAATTTATATTTTTCTATTTTAATTTTTATCTTGAGTCCTATTTTATTTGTTGGCATCCACGTAAAACAAGCATGTTTATTTTCGTTATTTAATATAACTTACGTATCTTCTTCTAGATGACTTCTTATGTTCTTTTCAATGTGACTTATTGAAAAAACTCTTCTGCCAGTTCCATAGCTAAGTATTTCATCACAGGTTGCAATCTCCCTAATTAATGACTTCAATAATATTAATTCTATTGCCTATGCCCTAAGGTGTGCGTACCGAAGACCAAAACTTCTTAGGTTGGTAACCTAAAATGAATCAATTGGAAGTGGCTGCGGGAAGAAATTACAGACAGAAAGACATGACATTTTATATTCTCCCACAATTTTCAATAGCTTCCTTCCATTTTCTTCTCATTCGCTCGATCCGTTTTATTATTATAAGTTTTCCATTCTTCTGTTTATCTAACGAGGGGAACCGCTTAAGTGTAAGGATCGGGACAAGTTAAAAGAGCATTAAAATTAAGAGAACACCTGCGTTTTTTAAGTGGTGTGAGTAACTGTTTCTGAGAAAATAGCGTTTAAAAGTTAGAGTGCAATACTTCAGTTGCTGGAACACCGAGGAAATTTGTTACAGATAAGGCAAGATAGTGCATCAAAGACATGGACATGGCACAAAATTAAACCGCGGAAGGGCTGATAGCGAAAATAACCCCAATATGCGAACAATAAATGCATGGCGTTAAATCGAGTATACAAGCGCCGCTAGAGGAGAAACCAACTTGACCAGGCCAACCTCATGGAGCCTGGAGCCTAACTTCGGAAAAAGTGATAACCATCTTAAACACCCTGTTCCCCGCCGACGACAAAATCGATTGGGAGAGAACGGAGATGCATGTCCCTTTCGTGCCCTTTACAATGGAAGAGTTACAGACAGTAGTTAGAAACATACCCTCCGGCAAGGCTCCGGAACCAGACTGCATCCCAGGCAAAGTAATTAAAATATCGGCAGAAGAGCACCCGGAAGCCCTACTAAGAATGATCTGCCACCGGCGGAGAATTTCCGAAAGTCTGGAAGTGGTCAATGCTGGCGCTGGTGAAAAAGGGCGACAAACCTCTAGATGCTGTAGGAACAACTGCTACAGCGAAGACTGTCAGAAGAAATCCGAAAGCAGCAGGATATCAACGAGCACAAGTACGGTTTCCGTAAATAAAAATCTACAATCGACGCAGTTAAGAAAATCGTTGAAGGAGCAGCCAGTGCCAGGGCTGGTATTCGGAGAACAAGGAAAATTCACATTCAATCACATTCGATGTTAGAAACGTCTTCAACTCGATGAACTAGAAACTTATAGTCCAAGAAATAAAAAAGAGAGGGGTAAACCCAGCCCTGGTGTCAATTATCCAGAGCTACCTCTCCGAGAGGGAGCTGATAATTGAGGAAGCGAATCCAAGAAGTCCACAGTACTAGGTCAATTACGCGAGGACGAAGAAAAAGACGACAAAATTGAAGTGGACAGTTGACATGTGCCTGGAGTTGGTTCCCCCACAAGACAGAAGCGGTGCTGCTTACCGAAAGACGGAAGATCAAAGAAATCTCTTTTCAGATGGGTGACCAAGTCATAAAATCGAAGAAGGAAGTCGAGATTCTTCAAATTGTGATCCACCACAAGCTCTGCTTGTGGGAAGAACAGAGAAGAGTTATTGAGCCGGTTGTGCACTCCATAATGCTCTATGGGCGTGGATGCTTTGGCACTTATCTCCACAATATCGGTAAGTCCGAGAGCAGGAGATGCTTCTACTGCGAGGATGAAGACCTTGCGGATACCATCTTTAACTGCCGCAAGTGGGAGGAACTAATAATGGAGAAACAGCTCTTCCAGGACAATCTGGTCTCCACCATGCTGGAATCGAAACAGAAATGGATAGCATTCACGGAATTAACAATAAATATATTGAGAGCCGAAGAGAGAGCAAGACAACGCCAACAAGAAAAACATGCAACTGACTGAGATCGCATTACATCTGAAGCGCGAAACTTGAGAGGCAATATCTATGGAGGCAATGAAGAAATCTATCGCGATACCACGCCTTCCAGTCCTAATGGAGTGGAGATTTAGTGTGTCGGAACACCAGACGGTGGATTCCAACCCCACACTACCACCAACAGCTGGTGGTGTCTTGAGACGACGCAAGTCCGAGAAAGATTTCTTCACTCCCGACGCACCAAAAAATAAGTCAAAAAAATAGTATAGTCGACATGTATATTCAAATTTACAATCAGCTGTTGCCGGCCATCTTAGAACTGCTTCATTCGCTTGCTGTTACAGCCATAACGTGATGTGACGTAATCCGAGTTTTCGTGGTAAATATTCTTATTTAAATTTATTTTTAAAATTACTCGGATATAGGGTCTAAAAAAAAATTATTTTTTTACTAGCTCATTTATATGCTTGATAAAGTTTCTCCTTGCATACTTTTTAAAAAATGTGAAAATACCCAATTGGACGTAGTCATGCAGAAACCTACCAACCAAAATTTTCGAAAAATGAGTTAATTACGAAAATGGACTTATTCTGAACAATTTTTTGACTAATCTACAAAAACACAAATCAATATGCATTTTATGTGGATGAATGTTCTATCCAATCCGATTTTTCAAATTAAATCTTATTTATTTAGTGTCTCAATAAGTGTTTCTGCATAACTGCATCCAATTATAATTATTCTACATTACTGCAGCAATATTGTTAGTCAATATTGTTATAATTTATTGAAATGTATTTTTTCTCCAAACGACACACATAAACACTTAGCGACATACATAAAACCACGTGGCGTAGAGTTTTTTCAAAAGTAAAACTGCCTAGGCAGGTAAAGATATAACTAGAAATAATAAAATTTTGATATCTACCTTTTCTAAAAATTAGTTTAAGTTTATTTACCATTTCAAATATAAAATTTTAGAGCGTAATTTAAAAATAAACAGATGTAAACTTTGACTTTGACATTTAAATCCTTAAATATACCAACTTAAAATTTTATTTTTAACCAAATAAATAAAAATTTTGATCTCTTAACATAAAAATTTAAATAAATGTCACAATTGAAGTTGGCAGTTGCGAATTCAATTTAAAAATTACCAACATAAATTGAAGAAAAGCAAGTTTTCCATTCGCTCGGATCGTTCTACTCACCTCGCAAATGAAAAAACTCGCTACACAGGAAAAGTTAATCTTTCCATCCTAATAGAACAATATACTATTTCCAGCCTCCAAATTTTTAAATTACTAATTTTCTATCTTTCAATTTTAATTTAAAAAATAAATTTTATCTAAATGGAAAAATATTAAATTAAAAGATAACCATAACCATCTTCTCTAGTATCAAATACAATTTTGTCTAGCTACCAATCAACTTGAACTCGTTGGAAATTTTAAACCTGTGGTTACTGTCAGACCAGCACCATTTGATTATGAGTGTTTAATTATTCGGTGGTAGTTGCTAACTGTAAGACTGCGGCCTTACTAGACTTTCAAAAAGCATAAAATTAGATTATAAGGATTTTAGGAAAATTACTGTAAAAAAATTTAAATAAAATAAAACTTTATTTTCCAACTAAATATTCAATGTCACTGGTGCGCTATGTGCAGATAGAGAATCTTTGTATTTGTTTAAAATCGGTGCGACGTCTTCTTCCAAAAATTCGGTAACCTGTTCCGGTGCACGTCCAATAAACTTACTGGGATTAAGTAGGGCATCCAACTGATCAAAAATTGGAGCAAAGTATGAATCTGCTTTGATGCGATTAATCAAGTCGTTATCCTTTCCGTGTTGTTTCACCTGAGCAGCCGCTTCTTGTGACAAAACGCGAATCTTTTCGTGACAGATTTGTCTGTCGCCACCATTCTTCACCATAGCCATGATTATATTCTCGGCACACATAAATGGAAGCTCCTGAGAAATGCGTCGCTCTATAACCTTCGGATAAACGATCATTCCTTGGGTGATGTTGAGAACGGTTAGCAAAATCGAATCGGTGCCTAAAAAGGCTTCGGATAACGTGATTCTTCTGTTTGCAGAGTCGTCCAGCGTTCTTTCCATCCATTGCACGGAGTGAGTATTCGCAGCGTTAGAATATAACGACATAACAGTACGAGCGATTGCACAACAACGTTCGGCTCTCATTGGGTTCCTCTTGTAGGGCATTGCAGAACTACCAATTTGTTCCTTCTCGAAAGGTTCTTCCAGTTCCTTCATGTTGGCCAATAGTCTTATATCGGTACACATTTTGTGAATAGTTGCAGATAAGCCGCATAAGGCAGAAATAACTTCCAAATCTACTTTTCTGGAATAAGTTTGGCCTGTTACAGAGTATGCTTTACTAAATCCAGATAATTGCGAAATACGCTTATCTAACTGTTTAACTTTAGCTCCATCACCGTCAAAAAGTTCTAAAAATGACGCTTGCGTTCCAGTGGTTCCTTTGGCTCCTCTAAATTTTAGGTTATCTTTCACGCTACTTAAAGCATGCTCGTCCATCAGTAAATCAGACAGCCACAACGTTGCTCGTTTTCCAACCGTGGTTAGTTGGGCCGGTTGCAGATGAGTAAATCCTAAGGTTGGAAGGGATTTGTAGTTGTTAGCAAACGCCGCTAAATTTTGTATAACAGCGGCTAAACGCGGCAACAATAGATTCAGACCGTCTCGAATGACAATTAGGTCTGTGTTATCTCCGACAAAACAAGAGGTGGCACCGAGATGAATGATAGGAGCTGCAATTGGACATTGCTTGGCAAAAACGTGAATATGTGCCATCACGTCATGACGTGTTAGCTTTTCTTCGGCGGCAACGGCATCAAAGTCGATGTTGTGCATGCTTTGCTGCATTTGTTGAATTTGGTCTTCGGTTATTTGAAGTCCCAATTCCTGCAACAAATAAAAATATTGTTTTTTAAAAATTTGTCTTTGTAGCTCACTCTGGGGGACAGGAAAACAAGTAGAACAAAAATTTTGTAATAAATAGCAATCATAAACTCAAATATTGCAAATAATGTGTGAGCGTATTAAAATTCGTTGGGAGATATATGTACATGTAATCTAAAATAACGCGTATTAATATAGGTACCTAATGATTCATGATATTCTGATAAACATGAAATACTTGGGAAATTTTTATTCAAAATTTTGAAATAAAAAAAGTCGAGTTCTATTCTTCCATCTTCGTCTACTCAATGCGCATATATGGCAGTAGAGTTGGATAGAAGTAACCAGAAAAATAAAAACAAATAAATAAGATAGAATGATATCTTATCTTTTATCGTTCAGAGATAACCAAAATATGAAGCAAACATACAGGTGTATCACGCCCTGTAACGATCAACTTGTTGAAAAGGTTTCATATTAATTAGTGAAGTGCGAAGTGAAAATTCGTTAAAATGACGAATTGTGCAACGGTAGGAAGCATAGTAGTGAAAATATTTAAAATTGTAAGTCTTTTAAATACATAAATAGTAATTGTTCATAAAGTCCAAATTAATAATATTCATTCATAAGTGGAGCACTCGAGTTTATTTAGGAATTATCTCAGTGTCAGCATAAGATTGTTCATTTTAGCGCGGTTTAGGCAAAAATTTTAATTCGTAAATATTATTCGTAACCAATAAATCCATTGTTCAAAAAACATTTTGTAATATATTGGAAAAGATATGAAATTATTAATTAACGAACATATCACTCATCAAATAAAATGCTGATAAACGAAAGTATTGCGCCATCCATAGCATCATTATATGATTATACCAACAAAATTTACTAAAACTTGTCTATTTCTTTTAGGTTTGCAATCTTATTATCCTAATTTTGTATCGAACTGGCTATTCGGGACAATTTCTGGGAGTTGGTGGAACATGGAATTTGAATGAAGAAAAAAATCCAGATGCCGAAATTTTGGCGTCTGGAGTTTTTGTGGGATATTTCATTTACACCATAGTTTCTTTAGTAAGCTACTGCTTCGCAACTGGTGACCATAAAAAGTAAATATATTTCTCTTTATTCTGCTCTTATTAAAAGTTTTGAGGCGCTCGTGGCTTGAGTAATAATTATCTTATGAGTGAATCATAAACTTTCTTCATTGGGGTCAAATAATTTAATCGATTAAATTTCGTGACATCCGAAATTTATACAGATTAAACTTGAAAAAACATAACTTAAAGGTATTTTATAATTTTTATATTTATATTTTAGCACATTTACCGATATCGTCATGAATTTCATCGGAATTTTCATGTGGATTGCAGTAGGTGCGACAGCTTTACATTACTGGCACGGATATCAACCTGAACACAAATACATCCACATTTCTTCTGAAAGATCGGTAAATCAAAAATATAATTTTTCCAAAACTTTTTTTTATTAATTAATTTTTTTATTTTAGGTTGGTTTGGCACTGGGATCGCTATGTGTAATATTAGGAGGGGTTTACTTATTGGATACTGTTGTTTCAGCGCTCCATTTTGTTAGAAGCAAAATGTAGAAAAAATATATTTCGTTACCTACATTAAGTGTAAACTAGAATTGTCCAAGAAAGAATAATTTATATACTACCATAAATATTATTTAAGTTAAAACTTAGTTCTCTATGTTTAAAACAAGTTTGCGCACTATATCATGATGAAATGTTATCATTTATTTTTATTTGTAATTTTTTTTGTAATGTGTAAGGTACATCAATAAAAATTTTTTACATTAAATAGAAGAATCCTTTTTGGTACCTACTATTTTTTTAAGTTAAAAATATTCCAAAAACAAATAATAATCTTGGTTAGTCATGTGGTTAAACACAAAAACTGATTAGATTTGAGCCGACTTCAGAGTCAAAATCATAGCCCACAGATCGATCTTGGACTTTAGATAAGTATCCGACGCTATCAGAACTAGACCGCGGAAACTAAATAAGATAAAAAAAAGTGTGACCTCATGTTTAAATTCAAAAATATTTACCGAAAAACTGTCCAAAAATATTTATTGTTTTTCCAAACAACCGATAAATATGCTTTACTGTGCGAGTTTAGCACCGGTAATGTTATTTTACCAAACTAGTTCAGTAAGTACACTACATCAGTTAGTAGATGTACCATGTCGGTGCTAATTCACCTTTTAGCTAAGACTTTCTTAAGTCCGATGCTATTAATAACTGAATCTATTTCAGATCATGCTGATTGATGCTTGTGTTCCAAGAAAAAACAACGGGAAGAGCAATGGGACCTCCTAAAGCCATCTCCCTATAATACCAAACTACGAGCCACTGCTCTTTAAAGATATATTTCTTTATACAAAATAAGAGAACATAATATTATTGTCATGATTTTTTTAAGCCAAATCTAGGCAGTATTTTAAATTTTGTAATTTGTATTGCGGGTCAGAAAACATTGCTTCGACGTTGTTCTTCACTTTGTGTGTCGAGTAAGAAAAACAAAAGTAATCTGTAGTATAAAGTGTTTTAATGATCAAAAATAGGAAAAGTGTTCATGAATGAAAAAGTTAAAAGAATTAAAAATTTTTTAAATACACGAAGAAAACATATAAAGATAAATACAAAAAAAATAAAACTAACTAAAATAAGATTAAAATTATAAATCAATCATTAAAAAATAATAAGTAAATAAAGGTCAAGTTTAAATATTAACAAAAGAAGATAATAGAGCGCAAAATTTTATTTAAGGGTCCTTACCAGTTTGACACTTTCAAAAAATTAATTTATTTTTTTGTGCCTCTTTTGACAGTTTATACTTTCAAGAATATCCTGTAAAAATTTCAAGGCCATATCTTTAATACTCCCCGAATGGCAGCCGTGTAAAGAGCAACCGCTCGGAGGTATAAAATGCCCCATCTGCCTGAAGGCGGAGCACCGATACTTTTACAACACTAAACATTATTTTAGTAATATTAAAAATTAAAAATAATTACTAGAGCGATGCAAGGAAAGGAACACGCAGAATATCAATAAAAGTTATAACGGCTTGCTCTGGCACCTTCATAATGGATTGAAAACGATTGAGCTCTCTAATTTCCTTTCAGGCTCAATATTTAACGATGGTTTTTATGCTATTCTAAAAATGCTGTAAGTAATGAACGTTATAATCAGTCCTATTGCAAAAGAATATGCCATGGAGAGCGATAACAGCCGAATCAACCAGGAGGAGTTATGTCATGAAGCACCTCAAAAGAGGAACTAACAGCTTGGAGAAAAGCTTCAGCCTCTCAGCAGATATTATTTGATGAAGAGGAGGGTCCATTGTATGGGCCAGATATAGCTGATCAGCAGTTTTTATGGTTAATATCATTTTATCTTGCAAAAATCGATAGTTACATCTTTAAACGTGTATTTCTCGAAATGACATTTTTCAAATCTGCTGCCATTATAACTCACAGAGCAATTATCCGATTCACTTATAATTTGAACTGAGTACTCTTGAATATATTTACTCTACAATGACGTAGGATAATTTTGATTGGATAAGAAGTGACGATTTGGCATTGAAAAAACGATCATTTTATAGGCAAAAAACAAACTTTTTTTTCATAACTACGTCATTTTGTTAGATTTTGATAAATCCTACGTCATTGTACAGGAAATACCTTCCAGTTTAACAACATTTTTTCCTTTTTCGGTTTCAGCTACTCAATCTGCCGGAATCATGGCAGCAGTTGAGGAACTCTTTTTTTTTGCGCTTCCGAAGGCAGCGCATAAGTCGCTTGGAATTCAATATTTTTATATGAAAAAATTATGTCAAATAAGTCAAATATATCCAAATATATTCTTAATTTCACAGATAACAAATGTGAGTTTAAAATGCCGATAAATCAATACATTCCTTTGAAGGAATAAATAAAATTGCAGTTAAGGAAAAGATCAAAACTTGAAGAATCAAGGTATCCTATTTTGAGTTCAGAAGAATAGGCAATGTGGAAGAGCATCTCTGATATATTTACATAGACAACAAAAATGGTAAAATCAATTTTCAATTGATCTAGCTTGCATATATTTATTTACGTCAATACCTGACGTTGTAAAGTTCAAAGCAAAATGGCAAATTCTTTTCAAGATTTATCAAACAATGTTGGATTTATATTTAAAGTTGTGGAGGCGGTAAGTCAAGCATTTCATTAATATCTGAAAATTGAAAAGTAGAGAATTGTGATTGTTTATATAAACCAAAACAATAAAAATAAACCTTCTATACTTTTTGATTCAATTCAAAATGGCTTTTAATAAAATCTTTGTTTTCTTCTCATAACTAAAAGTGCAATGCGTTTCGAGGTAAGAAAACGCATGCCAACCGCGCTCAGTAAAAATAAAATACGTTTTTGAAGAATTTGAAAATTGAAATAATTCTAATAGTCAAAAATTCTGATTGAATGACTGTCGGTCAAAAGTTTTTAAAAATATTGTTTGTACCTGATGGGAGGTGAACTCAGAGTTGGGCAAATTACTTTTCAAAAGTAGCTAAGCTACAGTGCTGCAAACTACTTTTACTTATACTTCTTAATGTAAGAATATAAAAAATAAAGTAAGTGTATGTCTAACAAAATATAAAATTAAATTAAATTAAAGCTAAACTGATAAACTATTGGCCAACCTTGGGTGAACTTCTGTATTAAATATTAGTCACTTACAAAATTATATAAAATTAAATTTATTTATTATGTTTAGATACTATGTTTGGTTGGAGTTATTTTATTAGAAACTGAATATGGAGTGTATGGCAGAGAATTTACTATGCGCACCATCGCCATTCACGTTTATCTTCTAATCTGTTTAGCTTTCATCCTCGCATATATAATCGACGACACTCATGATCTTCTGGAAATATTGTTAATTACTGTTGGGTGCATTTTAAATTTAATTATTGGAGGTATGTATATCACTGATGGTTCAAGTGATAAATTTTATATTTTAAATAAGAAAACCATTTTGACTATTGGAATCATCGCTTTGATTAATGGAATTATTATGCTAATCGATGTAATAATGAAAATAAAAAACAAGCAATAAGCTACGACTTAGGTAAAAAAAATTGTTGTTAATAAATTGTTTTACAAATATTTATTTCTAATCTGCAGAATATTACATTTTTACCCAATGAGAGATCTTATAATATTATGAAAAGAAAGCAAGGTTTTTATTAAACTTAAGTTTTCATCTCAACAACATCTAATTATTTTACTTGTATTTAGATTTTATGTTTGATTGGAGCTATGATGACCCTGCGAGGCGTGATATTCCATCACCAATTGAGCGAAATGCTCTCAGTAGCAGTGAGCGGCTATTTGATGATCTCTTGCGTTTTTATCTTCGTTTATATTTTCGACCAAACACATTTTATGTTAGAAGTTTCGTTTCTGCTCGTTGGTGCTGTATTAAATATACTTTGTGCACTGGTATCAGTTTTTAATATCAGGGAATACAATTACTTTGATATGAATACGACCACCTTAGCTTTCACCACAGCCTGTTGTGGTACTGTCATGGCTGTCGATCTTTCGCGTCAATTGGCAAGCAAATCCACTACCACTACTACTAACACTACTAATACTACTACTACTACCACTACTACTCCTGCCAGACCCAACATGCATAGACCCACCATGGCCAGACAAACCATAGTCGTGCCTCGATGAGCTACCACATTATGGATAATATATGCAAAATAACCAAAACAAAATCGTATTAATAAGGGTATTAATAGGTCTTCCAAACAAATTTGTACAGAGACGGTTCTGTACTGTATAAATTCTTATAATAATGATAAAAAATAGTATTAATCTGTTAATAAATAAATATAATTAATTCCTCCAAAACGAATATTTTCTAACTTGGCGTGGAGGAAGAGGTAATGTGTTAAGTTCTTAAGTTAGTAATTAAATTAATTAAATTAAAAATCAAGTAGTATGACTTCTTAATGTGTTGTAAAATTATATTTTGGAATTATTAAAAATTCAAATAGAGATAGGTACAAATTCACAAATATGAAGAGGATCCGTTTTTATACCGGTACGGCATTTCATAAATTAAACTTAATTAAAATAGATCTACTCATAATATCTAGGAAATGCAAGTATCACTTCTAGATTGTACTTTTTAACATCAATTAAAGGTCCAATAAAACAAATGTTAATAAATGAATCACCGAGAAGTGAGCAGGCCTATAAAAAAGTAAAATTTCGTAGGAGTAAATTGTTAATTAACTAAACTAATAGGTCCAATTATTATATCAGTCACAGAAAAGTTCACGTAGTTCACATCTTCAGTTACCACTCGTGCGAGATGCGGTATTAATGTGAATTGAGTTGCTTAATTTATTTTGGATTTTAAACGGTCAAAAAATCAATCAAAGTGGCTATTCGCGAATCTTACTACGACGTGCCCAAAAAAATTATGTCGAGCGAAGTGGAAAATAATAAGGAAGAAAAAGTGGAAGAACCACCTCGAACACCGCTACGTGCCAAAATATTGAAGCAATGGCAAATTGCTCTAAAAGTGTTGGAACTGGTAAGTACAACAGCATGAGTATTTCCAAAACAAAAATTTTTTACCTTAAAGTAAAGGTAGTTAATTTGAAAATTCACTAATTTACTTTTAATGTACGAATGCCAATTTACCGACTATTTGATAAAATGAGGAAGCAGAGTGGGTCGATGATATATTGAAATCAACAAAGAAATAATAAATAGACTTCTGAGGACTGGGTCACCCACAGCTTCGTGAAATTTGAAACGGTTTCAGAACAATAAAAATAATAATTTTCAGTAATTTACATCGTCAAAGACAAATTATTGGTTTGGATATAATATGCTAGGATATACCTACTGAAAAAAAAATAAGACAAATTTCAGATATTTCACTCTGAAAGGAAACCTACGATTACACAATAAGAAATAAAAATTTTAGAAAATCCGAGGAAATCTTAGGATATTTTAGGAAATCAGAAAATGTTAAGAATATTACAGACAACCTTTGTTTTTTTGTTTTTTTTTATTTTTTTAACCTTTTTGAAAAAAGATCTTGAGACAATTCAAGAAAATCTTAGGAAATCTCGCAAATTTTAGGAAATCCAAAAAAATTTAAAGAAATTCCGAAAATTTTAGGAAATCAGAGGAAATTTAAAAAAATCTGGAGTAATCTAGGGAAATCCAAAGAAACCTCATAAAATGAAAACTGGTACACAAAACTTTGTGTTTCCTCCTCGCCGTAGGCTATAGATTTTCAGAGGAAAGCGTAAATTAATAGATTGCTAATGAACATAAAAAAATTGAATTATGAAATCATATTATTTTAATATGAATTAAATGAGAGTAATGTCAAATTAAAAATTTAATGTTACATACTAAAAACCACAAATTTACTTAAAATTTTTTATTTTTGGTTCTTTTTCTTTTTTTGAGAGTAATGTCGTTTAGACAAAAAATTAATTCGTTTAGAAAATTCAATATGCTGTCGGTTTCCTCATGGGGGGGGGGAAGGGCGGGGGTTCCTATCCTTTCCGGATAAGGGGGTGCACCCTATTATTATATTTTAATATTTTAATCTCTCAAGGCCTTTAACCCTTTCAAGACCACAATCATTTTTAACAATAAAAAAATCTTATCGCTTCATTACTTTTAAACAGTGGCATATTTAGAAAATGCTTTTGGGGGAGGGTCCATTGAAGATTTTTCAGTTGTTACTAGTCCTTATACATAAAATCCCAGCACGCCTCTACTACAACGTGTTATTTTTTGGTAAAAAAAAAACATTCTGGTTGGACGATTCATTTTACCAACCAAAAAATATATTAAACTAAGATTAGGACTAAAAATATTTGTCCAATATTACTCCAAACCGGGAAATTTGAATTTTTAAGCAAAAATTAGAGAAGTTTAACCTTCAGTTAGAAAAAATTAAAACTTGGAAAGCATATTTATTTATTATAAAAATAATAGAAAAATATAAAGTCAAAATTGTAAACCGGGGGGTCTGGGGGGTGTGGAACACCCTCCAGTACATACCGAAGGATTTCCACTCTTTTAGAATATTTGGAGAAGATAGGGAATTTATAATTTTACAAATTCCGCCAGGAATTAAAAATTAAACGTTCGGCTAAAGAAAATTAGAATTTGAGAAACTTATTTATTTTTATATTATAAAAAAACAATTTTAATTGCCCCACGGCACATCAAGTTTAACAGCAACTGTTTGTGTTACTTTGAAAATATAGAAAAACGGGAATCACTCAGTAGCGGGAAACGAAATTAAATGTTTAAATATTACACCGCTAAAAAAGCGATCCACCGTCTAGCTGCCCGTCCGCGGACGGGCATTCCAGCTAGTAAATAAATTAACAAATAAATAAAAATTATTTCAAGTTATTTAAATTTTAAAACTTCGTGGTAAACATTATTTTTATCGGGGCGGGCTTTAGGGGTAATACGCCACTGCTTCCAAATAATAACAATAAAAACTAAACTTATAAAAACTTTTAAACTTCACGATTATTAATGATTTAATTTTTAGAAAGGTATAATTCTTTTAAATTTAACAATTTTGGAATCGACTAGTTTTGACGACTTTAAATTTAAATTAATGTCAAATAATATTTCCAATATGAAATGGGAGCGAAATTGAAAAGATAACCATACCCATCAGTGACCGTATCTTTAATTCTACAATCATCTTGAATTTTCAATTTTATTACTACAAATTTTATCATATAAAGTAATTTATTATATTATTACAATTTTCTAATTAAAAATTTTATCTTTCCAATCTCCACTTTAATTGTTCAAAACCAATCTTGCAAAATATTCAATCTCATTCCAAAATTCGATTTTATTCAAATCTATCTTGAATAATTTTTAAATCAAAGCAATTTTTAAAAAATAACTCACTCAAAACGAACAAATTTTCACGGTAAACATCAAAAATGTACTTGGTTATTTGGGTTTATTTATCTAATAGACGCTTATCCTAGAGATATTTAGAGGCGAAAATTTCGTTCGATATTACTAACTCTTCTATCTATTAATTTTTCAGATTTTGGCGGCAGTTTCCGTAGGCTTCATTTTCGATCCGGTGCAAACGACAGGAATGGGTAAATCTCACCTCCATCACGTGGGAATCATGTATACGGCATATGCTGGAAGTATGGTGATCATTCTATGTCTTTTTATTTCAAAAATACTGAAAGACAGAGTCGGCTATAAAACGATGTTCGTGTTTGCGATGGTGAATGCAGCTTTATATTTAACCACAGGAATACTTTTCACAGCTGATAAATCGGACCTCACAAAAGATCACTTCTTTCATCCTTCGCGTTATTTATTAAACATGTTAACAATTTCTTTAGTTACCACATTCTTAAATGTTCTAGTTTTCATAGTTGACGCCATTGTTACTTTTAAAAGGCAGGAGGATTTTTAAATTCCTTCAAGGCACCAGTATCAGTTTTAAGCCCCTATATCATTATGTAAAAAGTTTGTAAATTACCTACTTAATGTACCTATAAAACTAATATGTATAAGAATAATTTTGTTGGTGCACCAGAAAGCAAAACTAACCATAAAATAAATGAAATAAAGGTTAAGTTTAGTCAATTATATTTTTAATATTAAGAAGATATAAAATACTGTAAGTAACACTTACATGCTTATCAAGAATGCCGTCCGATATTTAAAATTAAAATGTAATTAAATTAGTAAGATGTAATTTGTATATAATAAACTATATAACTTAAGTTTTTAATAATTTCGTTTGCTTAAAAAAATTCCAAATATTCCCTTAGTTAGAGGTACTACACCTAAAGAAGAAGTCAAATTAACTCCATACTGCTTCATAGTAAACCAGATTCAGAATTATAGAAATACTGACACATAAAAATGTCACAAATCCTGACAGTTACTTCTAATAATGGCTAAAAACTATTATTCTAACCAAGAACGTTCATTTTATAATCCCATCAGAATATTGCAATGCGTAAGATATTTTAAGAGTAATATCCGAATTAAAGTTGCTTCTTTCAGTTATTCTGTGCAATATGTATGGTGACAGCTATCGATCTGGTAATAAAAATTTCTACCGCTATTACTGTATTAAGGATCGTCCTCTTACTTGTATCCATCAGTTTCTTCTTCATAACGTTAATCGACATCGTAGTAACAAGCTTACTGAAGCCCATGCTTTGGACAGCATGGATAGCCTTTGCGTTTTTAGCGTTTTTATCCTTTTGTGTTTGTGTGGGATTCTTAATAGCCCGAGTTCATATTTATACCAGTACAGTTCTATACATATGGACTTTAATAATATTCGTGATAACGGGACTGCTTTTTTTACTGGACATCGTAAATATTTTGAAGTAAGAAGGTAACACCACCACAAATATAAATTTATTAATAATACAAACTTAGGTGGCTAAAAGATAAACAACCACAGCTTTTTGAAAATGAATCGTACAAAACTTCCGAGTGTTCAACTACAGATACTCCACCGCCAGTTCCATCAGTAATAGTTGTGCAAGAAACGTTTACCAACGATGTAAGCACTAGCCCATATTCGGAACGATCGGAACCCATTATACAAAAAGTTAATTGTGGAAGAGAAAATTGCAAAACAAGAATGTACAATAGTTCCACTGCTCCTCAAAGCCATGGAGGTACTTTTCATGTATCGAGAGACGTTGCTCCCATACTCAATTCATCAATTTGTTCAAACCACTGGTACGCGAGTCTAAGTTTAGCATTAGTTAAAATATTAATTCTTTTAATTTACGTCAGTTATCAAGTTGCTCAGAATAATAAATCGGGCATGAACAAACCAAGAACTTCGAATTATTCTATAAATCGAGATGGTGCAATAGAGGTAGCTCCTAAGAAGTCTAGGACAGTTTCAACTTCAGTACGAACGGTGTCCAAACAGCAACAAGCAGAATCAACCTTAACTAATAATGACTCCGAGGGTTGCAAAAAATTTTGTGATACTCAAGAAAGACGCAGAAGTGCTCCAATTACTCAAAACCATGAACAGAGTGTGCAACACCCCTATAATTGTTTTTGTTCTCGTTGTGGAGAAATTCACCAACACATTGCTACGGTTGCTCCCATTATTTCAACAAACAACTGTTGCGGTTGTGAAGAAATTCAAAAGTTACAAGAAGACTATAAAAAAACTTCGCTAGGTAAAACTGAGTTGCATAAGCTCAGCCAAAACCGTAAACATTGATAAAACCATTGTTTTCAAACCACATATTTTAGATTATTGCAACCCTTCCAACAAATATTGTTGCCAAAAATTACCAACGGTGGTAGAATGTGCTAGCGAAACTCCGTTGGGTAAGTTGTAACTGACAACAAATACGTCGACGAGTAATAATACGACGGTCAATATGGCGACATATTACGAATATAAGTCCTACCGTTTTTAATTTATTATAAAATATTAATTGTCAGCATATTTATTTGTCGGCATAATTACCGTCGGGATGATTACATTATAGCGGTAAAATCATTGTTTGCAAACCGTACATTTCAGAAAATTACTACGCTGCCCAAAAAGAATATAAACAAAATAAAAAGAACATCGGATCATCGCATATGAGTTTATCGCCCTGCTCGAAGAACGATAGGTCGGTTCAAGAAATATACAAAAGTAAGTATTTCGTCGTTCTCGCAAAAATCATAACATATAATTCTTGTAGATGAATATGATACGGAATCGATATCGAGTGTAAAGAAAAAGAGAAACAAAATCAACCAAACAAATCCGTTTAAGCAAGATGCGATTGAAACTTCAACTTCAATTTCGGATCACAGTTTTCCACTTTGCCCGTGCGATAAAGAAGTATTATAATCAAATTGTTTGCTTACAAATCAAAACTTAATTTAAACTTATAGATGTTGATTGATAACCCTGCCATATATTTCGAAGTTGGTGACAACAGAAGTATACAATCACGTTCTAATTGGATTTTAACACCAGAAACTCTAATGGCAAAATCGGCAGAGTTAAGAACAAATAATTATTATGACATGGATAAAAACAGCGTAATTTTGCCTGGCGCAGTCGACGATTATAAAAAGTAAATGACTTTTTATGAATCACGCAATACAATACAATTAAAACACATCTTTAAATTAGTTCAGAATGGGATTCGAGCCGACCGACTCGGCGCCCACGCAACTTGGCGCTGGCTGACGCGGCGTCACGCGACCACTTTCCATCGCATAATATAATATAAGTATTTTTCATAAGAAGTTACGTATAATTTACGTTAACAAGTTATTGGTGAACTCACTTAGCAGCTTAAAACGCCGCTAGTCTAAATGTAAAAATATATAGTGAATTTTAAATGCATAAATGCAATAAAATGCATCAAAATCTCTTTCGATAAAAATTATTTTTTAAATGTTTCGAACATCTGATTTTTCATTTAGAATTTTTTTCAGCGAATCCTGTTGTGGAATACCATCAGGATGCGGTTCAATAAATATAAATAATCCAACTTCTGTAACTTTCAAGTACGTACCACGTGAAAAATGTCGATGTGATTTTTTAAAGGAAGTTTCGACATCACCTATGACCCAACAATATGAAAAGTCATCGACGTGTCAAATTTTATAACTTTTAAGAAGTAAGAAGAAAGTATAACACGCATTTTATTGATCGTATTATAGGTTTAAAATAAAATGTTATATTTGACAATTATTTAAAATAACGCTAATTATCTGAAATAAAATTAAAAATTCAAATTTGTAATAGTTTCTCTACGCCAATGTTCCTGATTACGGTCCTGTTATAGTTATGTCATGCCGCTGAACTAACCCTACTTTATAACTTCAAAATTTCAATACTCGACCATAAATTAATAACTTTATCAATTAATTTGTAAGTTATTAATTTAATTATAGAAATAATGTTCACATCGATTTGTTCCCAAATATTGTAATATCCTAGCGTAAACTTCCGCTTTGCGGAACAGTTGCCAATAATATACTATGTAAGTGCTACCATAATATTACAAAGAAAACTCAAAGTTTTCCTTACCTTTTCAACTTTTGCTAAATTAATCCACAGTTGTCTCCAGGTAGAAAATTTCTTTTGGTCGCTAAAATTATATTGCATCTCCTTGCTAGCATAGCGAGTGCTAAACGGCGATCGATATTTTGAATAATCACTGTCTAAATTAATCAAATCGCCTGTTGCCATTATGATTTTTTCCAGAGACTTTTAAACTATGCGAAATCTTACAAAGTTAAATTACAACTGAAAGATTCTTGGAATAATAATTTGTATTATCAGCTGTAAAGTCACGTGTGAGTATTTTTCCGTGGTTCCAGTGGCGGCGAAGAGGTGTGGTATAAATAGGTATTTTCCAATTTTTACTTTTTATTTAGATTTTATTATAATACTCTGCTTTTTAATTAATAATTTAAATAAAAAATGTTTTGTCACTTACGGTCGTTGTTTGGTAGCAAGTACAAATCCTAAAATACTTAAAATATCGAAATGAAGTATCATTGATCAATTTAAAAAAATTTCTTTTTCTCCTAGATCGTAGAACTTGGAAAAACTATCTTTTCATTTTTTCTTGAATCCAAAATATTTTATACCATATTTGTCATCAAAATTCTTGTTTTGTAAAATTTGTAATTAATATTTGAAAAAATTATAGTCGATAGATTATAATTTTCCTTACATAAAAAATAGCATTTTAAAAGACTTTTTTTTAATGCACAATAGACATTAGGTACAGTCTAGAGTAAAGAAAAATGCTGATGCTGTGTTCCTACTTTAAGTTCCTACTTGATTGCCCAAGTTGTGCAGACCGCACTGACTCGTTACTCTCCCATGATTTTTCAATATTTTTAAGTTGAGTAGCTTATGGAGTAACTTTTGCTTTAAAAGTTGTCAAAAATCATTTTTGTACCGGGGGGTATGGGAGTATGGAATACCCCTCAGGTATAATTTAATTAGACTTTTTAATTGTCAAAATTTTGGAAATCTAAGAAAAAATTGGTAATTAAAAAAATTCCAGAAAATTTTAAGAAATATAGAATGAAACTTTACAAAGAGGAAGAAACTACATTTGCAGATATGGTACCGGGGGATCTGGGGGGTATGGAATACCCCCAGATATAATTTAATTCAATCTAATTAAAACCGCATAATATTAAATTAACTTTCAGATCTCCGAATAGCCTGGGTGTTCACTTCTCGAAACTTAAAGATCAGATCCCTCATGAGAAAAAATCGGGTGTGGTGTACAAAGTTGATTGTAAGGATGGCCATCTAACCTACATCGGACAAACTAACCAATGGCTGAAAAATAGAATAAGTGGATACATCTCTTCAATAAGATGTAACAAAGCCGACTCCACAGCAGCTGCCGAACATGTGCTAGAAGATGGCCATAATATGGACTTCGAAAACACCACGATACTGAAGTCTATTCCGTCCTACAAGGAACGTATGTTACATGAGATGATTGAGATAAAGAGAGATAGGAACTCAATGAACAGGAAGACGGATATCGAAGGACTGAGTAGCATTTACAGTCCATTACTTATTTAACTTGTCTGAATATTGGGGTTAAGTTTTTCACCATTGGTTTTTCTTAATCCACGACAACTTATTAGAACTATTAATACATTCGTTTTCCTTATCATTTTCTTTCATTATCGGGATCCGTATTCAATTTTAAATTATACTTGACTTCCGAAAGCTCGTAAATTTAACGGTTTATTTGTATAATTTTGTTAGCGGAGTTATAAAAACAGCAGTAACGTTTCAAGATAATAATTTAATAACTGAACAAAAAGGGCACAAATACAAATTAGAAACAACGCAATTAAAAATAACATGTAGTTAACGACCAAAACAATACAACATAATACAAACATTCAGTACGCTCTTGATTTTCATACGCAGGCGTAACTTACGCATAGGCGGGTCGCGCGGCATTGCATATGGGGTACATTATTCTTAACAAATTTAGCTTAATATGAATAATACTAATTAACTACATTTTCAAGAGCTAATATTTTAAATTAATTATAATCTAATTCGACTTTTAAATTTTCAAAATTATGGAAATCTTAGGAAAACTTAGGAATTCAAAGAAATTTAGGAAATTTTAAGAAATACAGAAAGGAAGATTACAAAGAGAAAGAAACTACATTTGTAGATGTGGTACCGGGAGGTGTGCAATACCCCCCAGGTATAAAATCTAATTAGACTTTTTAAAATTAAAATAAAAAACTAGAGCAGCTCACTCAAACACCAAATTTAATTCCGAAAAATTATTAAATAATTGAAAATAAATAAATAATTTTCCAGAATTTTATTTGATGTTTGAGTTTGAGACTTTTTAATTTTCAAAACTTTGGAAATTTTAGGAATTCAAAGAAATTGAGAAAATTTTAACAATTCGAAGAAATCTAAGAAATCCCAGGAAATCTTAGAAAACGCATGGAAAATTCAAGAAAATTAGGAAACCTTAGGAATATACTATACTTAAATATAATTTTTTTTTTAATTTTTGTTAAATGAAATCTTACAGCAATCCAGGAATAAATTTTAGGAAAACTAAAGAAATCTTAAGAAATGTACAAAAAATAAAAAAAATTGGGAATACTATCTACAAGCTTCATTTTTTTGTTTTGTCAATTTTTTCTAAAAGAAATCATAAAGTAATCTCTTAAGATTTAGCTTTTTTACAAATACATTTAATATTTTTACACTGGCGATGGCGTAACAATTAACAACAAAATATCAAATAAGAGAGAAGCAGAATTTAGGAATAGATTCCCTGCTTATGCACTGGAGGGTATTCCATACCCCCAGACCCCCCGGTTTATACCTCCCGATATATTTAAATTATATCAAGCTGTCACAAAAGCTTCGTATGATCTGTGTGTGCGGTCCCTGTCAATTCGGAATTCTAAAGCCTATGTTCTATTTGCTTACAGATTTATGTAGAAAACATTTTTTGACAATTCACTTTGCGGTTATATTATAAAAAAATTTGGACAAATGCAAATCCTGTGATTTACATAATACGATTATCAGTGTATGTCAAGTCAATCAAGAATTACAATAATAAGGAAGAGGTTCTTAGTTTTTAGACTTTAGACTACTCGGAATCAGCTCTACTTTTACTTGGACTTAATTTTTCTTTTTAGGCTTTTTTGTTTCAGGTTTTTTCTATTTAAAATGTAATAAAATATTTATTGGATTTTTGCTATTTTTTGCTTAAAATTGAAAAATTTGTAAATATTAAAAAAAATTTATTTTTGTTAATATTTTATATTTTCCCGCCGGCATAACGGTCGGGACAATTTTGCTTCTGTGAATTTTGCTTCGCGAGTTTTTCAATTTGATGAATTTGAATTTTGCGAATAAATTGGTTTTCCTGTTTTGCGTAAGTGACTTTTTAATTTATCTGGATTTTATACTGCAAGATTTATTTTAAAAATTTGATTTTTTCAACTACTACTTAATTAACATTTTTAAAGTGTTTTTTCCCGAGGAGCTGGTCTGGAAAATCCTGGACACGGGAAAATTCAGCTACAAATTCTATAAATTTAAATCTACAAATCTAGATCTAGAGAAAAAAATTAAAAATAAAAAATTTTGAAAATTTGAAAAAAAAATTTTTAATCGAATAAGAAAAATAGAAAAAAGATCTCTGGAATTAGCAGGAATTAGCAGAATTAATTGAAGTTTTTTTGAGAAAATAAAAAATAAAATAAAACAAGGTGGAACTCGCTTTTGCGACAGTTCTTAGGCTTCTATACATATATTTTTTTGATAGATTAAATTATTTGGGCTTTATTTTATTATAAGCCGTTTTATATTTTATTACTAGCCGGAAAAAATCGACCGTCAGCCGATTTTTATCGGCTAGTATATTATATAATTATCCGTCGATACGTTGGTCAGATGATACATTAACGCAAAATACGGAGGTAAGAGAGGGGGGTAAGCAAACAGTTTAAATATTGTATACCCAAAAGCTTTCCAATAAAAAGAATAATGTATGAAAAATTATATTTTTACTTTGAATTCATTACGTTATATTCGTTATTCATTACGTCGATTATTCGGTCATCTAATTAGCCGTAGACACGATCAGTCGTAGAGTATCAACGGATCAGTGGATCAGCGAATCAACGGGTATAGGTTTATAGAGTATTTGGGAGTTATAATATATTATGTCAAAGATCTAAAAACGCTAACGGTAGAAATATCCTATGCGCCGGGTGGAGTTGAAGCGTGCAGAGGAATTTAAAAGAAGAGAAGCAAGTAAGGGTAAAGCGGAAGAGGAATTGTCGTATATATTCTATATATTATAAGTAGGTACATTTTTTTGAAGAACGTGAGTTTTGATTTTCAATAGATTAAATTATTTGGGCTGTATTTTATTAGAATTTTTAATGCGTTAATCTTTTAAATCGGTAAATACCAACGGCAAATTTTTCTGTTTGCTGTTTACGAGTTCTGTTTTTTTTTTAATCATGCGGACAAACAGACACGGAGCCAGATCATAAGGCTTTTTCCTATACGTTGTATAAAAGCCTAAAATTAACAGACTTCGAGAAAATAAAAGTTTTTCTCAAAAAAGGCGAAAATTTAATCGAGTTTATCATCTTAAAATTTTTTTCTATTTTTTTTCTGAGATTTGTTTTTAAAAACAAAAATTTTCAATATAATGCGGTCCCGAAAAATCAATTTTTGAAAAAGTTATAGATACTTGAAAATAAAAAAGCCATTATTTTGAAAAATTCATAACTTTTTTTGGGTTGGATAAAAAAATTTGAAAAAATTCTGAGAACCGTTTTTCAAAGAGTAGAAAAAGATGAAAAACTTTCAGCTAATTAGAAAAGGGTCGGGGTCAAAAGTAGTCGATTTGGTATGGCATACCCAGTTTTATTATTTAATATGCACAGGAGAGCTCTGAGGACTGATGTCTGTGGCACCCCGGTAGTGTTATCAACATGTACTTGATATGCTTCTTTGTTTACATTCTAATACATACATCGTTCTTCTATTCTATTGTTGATAAAGGACTTCTCTTTCGTTAGATTTCCCATGTACCTACGTGGTTCCATATCGCGAAGATAAGATAGGTACACCTTGAAATATCTATCGAATAAAGTGGCCAATCAAACAACCGCAATTTAATCTTAATCTTAATTAATTGATTGGTTACTTGCTTAATTGATATCTAATTATATTTACTAGCGAGACTTTTTTGAGACACCCTGTATAAATATATATACAGGGTTTATACAATATACACCACTCTAAGCTGTTTTTTCTGAGCAGCCACTCAATTGTTAAAAGTAAAAATTAATGTCAAATTGACAGAATTAAAAAACTTTAAAGTTTACTCTTTTCTACAATTTGGAAAAAATATAGAAATTTTCAGAAAGAAATACTCGTCCAATATACCAAGTGGTACCCAACCATAATGTATTTGAAATTTTTCCGCCTGGTGGTGTCTAGGATTTGGGACGCAATTTGCCCAGACCTTTTTATGATCACTTCAAATCCCTTCAAAAACAGGACGCAATTTGGCGCTTGTCCAGCCTATGAAAACGCTTCAAAGTGAATATGTTTCTAGAAATATTGCCAATTTATTATCTATCAAACTGACATTAGATAATCCGATAATCATATATTACCAATCTAAATTTTTTTCTATATAAGCAAAATCAATCACCATGTTCAACAAAAATTTAAATCATCGTTCTCTAAGGATAATTTTAAAGAATTTAAAGATGATGAAAAAATCACGAAACCAAAGAAGCAAGACAAATTTATGTACGACAGTTGCCGTTCGATTTTATTTTGATTTTAATTATGGAAAATCAGAAGTTTCTTTTAAATCACACAAAGTGATTGTACATGAAGTAGAAAAACCGAAAGAAAATGTTAACCCACCCAAAAAAGTCATATTTTTTAACGATGTTGAGTATCTCACCAGTTTAAAGCCCTTAGAATGGAAAAAACAAGACCATTATAGAGTTTTAAGTATTGCAAATATGAGGTACGACGCTCCCGAAGAAGCTATTAGAGCTGGATATAGATCAATGGCACTTAAGCATCATCCAGATAAACGGCCATCTACTGGCAAAAAAATTAAGGCGGACGAAGATTACTATATGTGTATAACTATGGCTTATGAAACTTTAGGGAATCCAATCAAACGAAGAGCATATGATTCAATCGATCCAAAATTCAATAATTCGCTGCCAACAGTTAGTGAAATTAGAAAAGACTTTTATACTACTTTAAACTATTATTTTCAACTCAATAGTCGATGGTCCGAAAAGAAACCCGTACCCGAATTTGGTGATGCAGATGCTTTGCGAGCTGATGTCGATAACTTCTATAATTTTTGGTATAATTTTATGTCGTGGCGAGAATACTCATACGAAGACGAGGAAGATAAAAGTCAATGCTCTGATCGGTATGAAAGACGCGAATGCGAAAAAATTAATAAAGCCGAACGCCAACGCAAGAAAAGGGAAGAAATGGTTCGCATCCGGAATTTAGTAGATATGGCATACAACAACGATCCTCGAATTGTAAAATTTAAACACGAGGATAAAGAAAAGAAGTTTGCTGAAAAGGCAGCAAGACAAGCTGTTGCTCAAGCTAAAAAAGAAGAAGAAGAAAGGTTGCTCAGAGAAATGAAAGCAGCAAAAGAGCAATTGGAGGCAGCTGAACGTGCACAACGTGAAGCCCAGCGTAACGAACGGGAAGCTCAAAAAAAGGCGTTAAGAAAACAACGCAAAATGTTTCGAGATACGTGCAAGGCGAATAATTACTACACGCAAAACGAAAATGAAATGCTTGAGAATGTCCAGGCAGTTGAGAGGGTGTGCCAACAATTTAGTGTTCTTCAATTGAAGGACTTAAATATTAAGTTGCAAAGGAACGGGCCTGAAACATTTTTGCAAGCAGTAAAAAATTGTAAAGAATAATAATTATTATTATTGAAAAAATTAGAATGCGTGTCATAATTTTGTAACTTTTAAATTTTTAATTAAAAAATAAAATTAATTTTTGAAATATTATTTTGTGTTCAGTACTAATGTTGGAGATCAAATCAATTATTATTGCTGGTGTTTTTGAGAAACAGCAACTGCTATAAAGTCATATTTTTGTTATAATTTTAGTAAATTTCAAATTTTATTACCTACATTCTTTTAATAATCTTTCTAAAATGGAAACTCAATTTTGAATCTCAAAATTGGTGTGCACCTCGATTCATGTAGACTCAATTGATTGTCATATAATACCTACATACATATTACTTGGTAAAGAATGTTGATGTTGAATGTTGCTTTTTTAGTTTGTCACATAGCAGAAACAAAAGTAGAGATAATTTTAATTATTAAATTAATATTAGAATTTTTCTTCTTAATTTTTAAGACTTCGTCCTGTTATTACCATTAATATACCAAGTTTGCACTTGACACTGGTAATTCTGTCAGCAAACTTGTTTTTAGACTAAAAAGTGCTAACTTTCCTATAGAGTATAGCTGCAGAACCTCGGGTTATAAATTACAACAATGTAATTGAACAGCAATGTAGTAGGGGAGCTTCCTTACTGCCCAGTCAGAATCATGTTAATATTAACGTAATGTTAACGAACGGGAACTTTGGATTGGTAGATCAGCAGAAACATGGCTTTTGATTGGAATATTTGTTAACATTACGTTAACGTTAACATGATTCTGACAGGGCAGCTAGAAATAATTTTTTGAAATGGTATATAAACATGATACTGCACTGTATAATAAAAATGCTGCATATTGATGTAATTGGTTGGTCTTAAAACTCGGCATACAATTTAAAAAAAAATTTTGAATATCAAAAAAATATTGCCATAGCTAACCAATCAGATTGGTTGGACCGATGTTGTCGGTCCTTGATTGGGTTATTATAGACAGCTATCATAAATGTTAACTAAAATTTTTTATTTTTTGCTCAATGATCAATGCTATAAACTGACAAAATTAGTTCACTTTTTATAAGAACTCTACAAGCTGGATGCGTAATCTTCTGGCGAAAAGCCATTTACGTGGCAATTTTTTTATTCTTTTACATAGTACAGTACAGTTGTCTAAAATCTTATAGGTTTATCCATTCTCGCTCGAGTCAGACTTATGACATCATAATACTGCCGATTTATAATTTTGAATAATTTTTTCTGATACTTAATAACGCACTCAAACACATCTGAAAAACACCTGAAGGCTCCATTTGAACTCTACTTTCAAATAAAAAAAAATTTTTAAATTAGGAAACTTCTCCATTGAATCGCAGTATCTTGTTATTGTAGCTCATTGTTTAAGCGTCACACCATAGTTCTGGTAATTAGAATTATACATACAAAACTATCTCTCCTTCACTCCTTCTTTCTATTCTTTTTTTTAACCATGTTACCACCCTCTAGCCAAAGGTTGATAAAATATTATTATTAGGTAATCAAAAATATGACAACCAATCGAATTTTACCTCAATTCAGGTACCTATCGAGTTGTGTACTATTCGAGTTGCTAATAACATCTAGTATAATTATTATTATCGCTGCCTTCGCCCGCAATGACCTCTTTATAATTGAATACAGTGGTTGGAGCTCAATTGAAATCACGGTACATAATATAGTAAGGTAATCCGACGAGCATCGTTAAAGTAGAACAATTTCGTCCACAAGGATAGAGCACAAGGTACCTATAAGCAAGCGTTGTATAGACAGAGCGCTGACTAATTGCGACGTTTGTCGTAGTAAGACGATCTAAAATGTGCACGTATAATTACATTTAGATACCTTGTTATGCATCTCTTTCGTTGTACATTATGGTTTCATTTCTAATGCACGCAATGACCGATGTTCAGCTTGATTAGTTGGGAACTCGCTTGAGGTCCATACAACTCGAACCATATGGAACTCAACTGATCTTCAATTCGATTGATGTACAACTCAATTGGTGTACTACTCGATTGATTAGAATTCAACTGACATGCAAAGCAATTGGTCGAGAACTCGATTGAAGTGCATACAACTTGATATGGAACTCGACTAATCTGCAACTCGATTGATGTGTGATACAATTTGATTGATACTAAATTTGACTGATGTGTAACTCGATTGGTTGGGAACTCGATTGATGTGCAATTCGATTGATGTACATCTCAATTAGTTGAGAACTTGATTCAAGTACCTACAACTCGATTGGTATAGAACTCAACCGATCTGCAACTTGATTGCAATTGGAAACTTAATTGTTCTGCAAGTCGTTACAGGGAGATAAAGATACAAGGTATTTTTATATATTTTTTGGTTGGTTCAAAAAAGTCAACCAATCAGATTTTTCTTTTGGTTCGTTTGATCCATTAATCCAGCGGTCGGCTACCTTTCGGCAGGCAAGGGCCACATAGCGGCAAATTGAAATAAAGGCGGCCTGTACTTGTTCATAATTTTGATAATAGGTATTTGTGATATTAAAAATGCGAAAACATTTTATTTGAATTATATTAATATACGTAGGAACAATGACAAAAATGAGGAAAAATACTGTAAAAAATTTTAACGCTTGAATTTTGCACTCGTAATTATTTATTTATGTTCATGGGTTGCCGACCGCTGTATTAATCCATTGCGGATCGACAGAAAGACACACTTGATCTTTTATAATATTCATTATTACCAAATTTCGCATACTAACTGCATTTACTTATTAAATTCCAATATTTATATTAAATTTCGTACTAAAGCTTAGTTTTTCTATTACAATTATTATCTTTCTGTTTCTTCTTCTCCTTGTAACCACGTTCAGATTAGTTAACAATTTTTTTTTACTAACCTAAAAAATACGGCAATCAATCGAAATGCAAACTAATCAAATTGCATAATTTAAGATCAGCTAAGCTCAGCTTTAGCTTTTATGGTAAAACCGACTGGAAAGTTTTCTATTTTGCCTTAGAAAAAACTTACAGTAGAAAACTTCGTAACAAACGGAGCATCAATTCAAAATAAATTTTAAAATTCAAAACATAGTACCTACATTATACATTAAAGGAAAGAAAAGCAATATTGTTCACGAGGTGCAAGTTTGAAAGAATAATAACGTTCTCTCCCGTAGTGTATCTAGTATGTACTATTGCAACGAAACAATAATGGTTAATTATATTTTATGATTAATGTATGATGACTCATCCGTGATGATTCATTTGATGAAGCATGAATGATAATTCATATATGATAACTTGTTATCTATTAATGCTTAAATACTGCTGAATTTACAGTCATGATCGTTCTAGAAATCTATAGAAATTCCTGGAAGTTTGTTGAAGTTTCTAAAAAGATGTACTTTGATACAAATATCAGAGTGATTTGCTGTGAAGGATGATAAATATGGTGCAAAGAAATAGTGGTATAATAAATAAATACAGCGGATATTACATAAATACAGCGATTTAGTTTAAATAAATATGGACTTATGGTTAAATGATATTATATTAATTATTGTGGTGTGATTTAGAATTAGTGTTATTATTATTATTATTATTATAATTACTGTTATATTATTATTGTTGTTAACTTTATTTGTAAATATATTTTAGCTCTTTGGCGATTAAATAAACGTTTTAATTTCCAGAACACTATTTTTTACACGCTCGAAACCAAGAAATAAATTTTAAAAAAATAAAAACAATTTTGGTAAAATTAGAAATATTTTGTAATAATCCAGAGCGAGAGACTCTCAATTTTTATTTATTTTTCAATTGAAATCAAATTAAAATTTTAAATGAATTTCGATTTAGAGTTGACTACATGTTGTACTCGCATCAACCTTTAGGTTGGCTTATTATTTTCAATTGTGATTACCATAACTCCAAATCTCATCAAAAATACTCTAAATATATTCAAACCTCGAACAACTTCCAAATAAAAATATCAATAAAATTACTCACTCAATTGAAAGTTTATTGTACAAAATCAAAATAAAAAATCTCAAATCCGAGATGAAAAATTAATACTTCTTAAGGCAACTTCCCGCAAAAGCGTCCGCCTACTGCAACAGACCAGGTTGTAAGATACGACTATCTGTCCATTTCGTGCCAACTTAAAATTTGTTGGTGCCAAAAAACGTACAAATTCAAATTTTACAATACTTTTCACAACAAATTCAAAATTACTAAAACAAAATTTGCAAGCAAATTGATTCTTGCTAATTATGTTGATTGTTTGATGTAGAAGATTGTATGATGATTATAATAAAAAATAAATAATAATAATAATGATGTAATGCAGTAAGCACTTAATTAAGTTAAATCACAGATTCATATTAAATTTAATTGAGAAATGAAGAATAATGCAAATCAATCAAAAATAAATAAACCTTTCGCATTAGTTATCGAGATTGTACAGAATAAACCTACATTTTTTTTAATAAATGATTTTGCAGTGCTATACCATGTGGTATCTTATATACCTTCATGATCGTTAGCTCATCCAAATTAATTATGTAAAAACTATGAACATATCGGCCCTAGATCGGAATGACATCCTGAAAATTGACAAATTTGATTAACCAAACAAATTTGGATGGGATACTTGTTTAAATCTATAAATCCAATTCAATCTAAACATTTTGGTATTTTTTGTAGAGAATTTATCTACAAAAATTTTATTTTTGAAGAAAATTGGTTTTATATAAAAATTTGTGAACGCTACTGACTTTGTTGTGTTAAATGACAATTATTTGTAAGTTACCAAGGGGTCCTTTATCTATCTTACGATAATAAAATTTAAATTTAAATTATCGCTTACGCCATAGATAGTACATTTATTGTTAAGAAATACAGACGTCATCTTACAGTAAAAATTGGTAATAAATAATTATAATTATTGCTATTACACATTTAAATGTTTTTTGATAAAAAAATCATTTTATCAAATAACAAGAGAATGATGCTTTCAGACATGAAATTCGAGTTATATCTTGAAGTTTTTTTTACTTTCAAAACTTTTTCATTTTAATGCTAATTAAATTAAATGTACCTATTCCATTTAAATGAATTTATTGACTTACTGAACCATCTTGCGAAAGTACAACTGTTTAATTGTTTTGGCTATGGTAATTAACTTACCCACTAATTGCTTCTCATTTATAATATGTTTAAATCGGAATCAAGTGTGACTAATCCAAATGAGTGTTTAATTATAAAAGATATAGGTATTAATCTTCTGTTGTTTTCCATTAAATTCAATCCAAAGTAAAAAAAGCATTGCATTGATTGCTAAACTTCAACATAATTTCATGCGGAAAATTCGGTATAGCACCATAACTATATAATTGCCAAGTTTAAAAATCACAATGACAATAATTATTATTGTAAATAGATAAATAGAAAAATACTATATGAATGGAAGTGTTTAATAAGGAAAATCACACATACGTAGAAAGGTCATGTATTTAAATGTGACAAAATGATTTCGAAATTGTTTAAAACTTTTAAACAAACTCTCACGTTCCCTTTATTGTTTTTCTTTCTTAATTTTAATGTTTTATTACATGGCTAAAGCATGTATGAATATGAAATAAGATGATTAATAACTACAGTTCCTTCTTTATTTTGCGACAAGCACAGCCTTAAAAATATTACACAAAGTTTTTTATTTTGCAAAAATAAAATATTTAAGAAAATAAATTAAAAACCAGCACCTTGACTTATTTTTGTCGTTTAATTTTTCTGAAATGACTTAAAATGCTACAATTATTTACGCTGTTATGTCCATTCATTAGAGATAATTAGGTAAAATAATTATAACAAGATGGTCTTGAAAGAAAATTAAACTGTTTAATTAATTTTATAGGTACGACGTCAACGTAAATCGTGTCAATATTCTTGGAGAAATTCAAGTAAACAACTGGACGTACAATATTAATTTTGCTTAAAATACTGGAAGTTCTGAAATAATTCCTGAATAATTTAATAGAAGTTTTTCTTTTATTTAAAATTTAATTTACGCTGTACTGTATAGTGTATTTTTAACTATTTAAAAAAATTTAACTAAACGTAGATTATGTAACCAAAACGTGTAATTAAAATAATAAATACATTTGGATTATCCTGGTATGTTAAAGACGTTTAATAACTCAGATTTTAAATATCTTTTCACGTGTAGATACAATTTAAATTTTACACTTAAAACAACCTAATAGTTTTAAAAAAATTTATCATTTACCTTATTAATAGTAAGGTAACAATCAACAGGTGGAAGGGAAAATGTCCATGCAACTGAAGTAAGCAGTTTACTTCAGATAATATGCTAGTTTTACTTTTACTATCTGCCGTGGTGTTTCCTTCCTAATCAGTGCTATATACAAACCGGAAAACATTTTTTAATAATTTTACCGTTGATTCGATTTAACTAAACTTGTGATAATACTTTTAATTGAGGTGCTGCGATCAAATCTGCAATTAAATCAAAAAAAGTAAATCGTGGTTAGTAAATGCATTGTAACATTTGTTTATTAAAATTGATCAAGGAAATCAAGTAATTACAATCAATTGCATTTCAGTTATCAAAGCAAAACAATTTTACCGTAATTTAATAATAATAATAACTAATAAGCTCATATCTTGGCAACTTATGATGAACTAATTGACTAAAACTTGTGGTATGATTTTTTTTGAAATTAATTTTTCTGTCTCACAACAAATATTTTTTTTTATTTTTTGAGTTTCTTGAAATTTTAAGTGATTAAATTTAAATTAGCTTCCATTTCAAACCGACTTTGTTTATACGTTTTTTAATAAATTATAATATTTGCAAACCTTGAAACTGAAAACAAAAATATTGCAATATTTAATATATTCATGTGAGAACAAAATTTTGATATTATATTTTATGTAGATACCTAATTACAACAATTACGTATATAAACATCAGTTTTTCTTATCAATAGCATTAAATTTATAAGAAATTGTTCTCAAACTTTTTGTTCAAAAAAAGTTATTATAAGGATAAGATTATTCCTGAGTCTGGATGGATGATGTAAATATCAAAATATGATTCAGATTTAATTGAAGGAGCATGATTCCGGAGTCCGACATATAATTTGCATTATATAAACATTGTCAGCTCACAATAATCGTTAATCTAGCATAACAAATTTTTTTTAATTGCAAATTTATTATTCATTTAACAATTAATTAGTTCTGACCACAGCAGTGCGGTAGCTTGCTGTAACGTTCGTTGAAGGCAGAATGAAAATTTCGAGTTCGAATTTCAACTTCACAGCTCGGCCCTTTGGTGAACAGTAGTGAATATAATAGTAGCTTGTTATCAAGTTTTGTTGCAAGTAGGTTATCAAATTAAAGCAGATATACAATGCGCTTTCATACAAAGGTAACTTTTAAACTTATTAAAACTAAAAATATTTTTTTTACTTTTGTTAGAAAGTGTATTGTACATTGTTTGGTGTAATAGAAATTTATAGCATATTTACTTAAACCTAGTAAACTCGGGATGATTTTAGTTATTGAAAAATATTCCTTCTTGTTTTTAAATTTTTCTGCTAAGCTGTGAACTATTGCAATTGGCACACTTTCATTAATATAAGTTTTTTCATTTGGGTTGTTGTGATTTGTGGTTTCAATCTAAATGAAATAAAAAAAATTGAAATGACTACATACTCCACTTTTATATGAATCACGAAATAATTATAATAAATTGTTTTTTAATCATCACCATGCTATAAAGAATTTTTTAATATATGTTTTCCAAATGTAATGTCGTTTTGCGTCCTTCAAAGCTACAGACTCTTAGCTTTACTTAGAAGGTGTCCCCGTGTATATAGTGTGCAGATTTAGGTGATATGAAAAGTATTTTTCTCTAAACTTTGTGGCTAAATTCGATCTCTCAAACTGAAAAAATAATAGAATAATAATAATTCGTAAAGATAATTGAAAATTAAAATTTAAAAATAAATTAAATTGCTTCCACACTATCAATTATTTTCGATCATTCAAGTGCATGGTGTTTATCAAGTTCAAGTTTGACTTGCCTAGCAGAATATTTGTTCAAAAGGATATGTAGCCTCACCCCACTAAGTACAATTATTATTCCTTTATACTTATTTGCTCGAAAACTGCTGAACCAATTTTAACCAATTATTTATTAATAAACCAGTAAATTTTTGGTTTTATGTAAAGGTTTACATAGGCGTCCATTGGGGAGGGAGGCAAAGGGGGCAGCCGCCCTCCCGCCCTGGCTCTTGCCTCAAATTTTTTTAAACATTAAATATTATGCCGACGCGACATGGATTTTTGAAATTTTCTAAAACTTTTGGTTTTAAATAATTACAAAGTACTAATTTAAAAATATGTTTTCTTTTTTTTTTGGTTTTTTGGATTTTGCCTCTCTCTGAAAAAGATCCTATGGACGCCCATGAAAGTTTATGAAAATTACTTGAAAAATAATAATATGAACTTAAATACAACAGTTAGATTCAGCTAATGGGGATCCAAGGAAGGGGGCGATAGGGCGATCGCCCCGTTTAGAGATCAAAAACATCAGTTTTTACGCCATAGAATTTTTAATTTATTTCTGATATAACTACTACTTTATTTATATATAAAATAAATTTTTATTTTGTCTCTTTCCCTATGCTGAATTGTGCGAGTGACAATGAAGTGCTAATGATGCGCAGGAGAGGGTATTCCTTAACCCCCAAATCACCTAAACATGCACCTGCGTTTTGTGTCTTACGAGGGTTAGTTGTAGGATAACAGCTTAAACTAAATTCAGCTGAGCCCCATTTAAATTTTTATTGTAAAACCGACTAGTTTTAGTTAATTTTTAATTTTTGCTTATTTAAAGAAAAAAGCTTTGTATTAAGTTTATATTATTAGTAGGAGTAGGACTGTAAGGGTTCTGGGCAACTTTTTTTCTAAGTTGAAAATTGATTAATTGAATTATTTGATTCGCGGATTAGTTTAATTAAAATTTTAATTTGCGCTTTTTTGATTCATAATTATTATTAATAAAATTAACAGTTTGATCAAATTTTAACTCAAAAACAGATGACCATCTAAGCAGTTGAGCAAAAATAACTTTGAGTGAGATTTTGATTTGAATTTTTGTATTTTGTGAATAATTTGATTTTTGAATTGAAAATTATCAAATATAATTTTGAATAACAATTGCGAATTTTTTATGAGATTGGCATTTTTTTAGATTATATACATATTTCAAATTTAGAATTGGATAAAAGTTTGAATTTAAAGATTGGAAAATTCTAATTGATTTGGATATTAATATTTGTAATATTGAAAATTAAAAATCAAAGCAAATATTATAAATAATTTGATACGGAGGCAGATGGACTAGGTTATCTGTTGAATTCAATGTTCCAATTTACTTTTAAATATATTTAAAGTAAAATATAAATTGAAAAGAAAAAAATTAATGGAAATTATAATTTGAAAACTTGACTTTCCCAATTACCATTTATATCAATATTGAAAAAAAAATTCAGAATTTTGAAATTAGCCTAGCAAATTTTTAAATTTAAATTAAATACGGTGCTAAAATTTCTGATTTATTGCGCCTAAACTGCGTTAACAGAGGATTGAAAATGTTCATTTGAACACGTTTTTGGTTCAAAGTGAGTAAACGCGGCACCCAGCGCGCGAGCAGCTTTCTCATGGCTAAATATTGATTCATTATGTGACAAATACATTTTTTGGACATACTCTTAGCCTCTGCTATCTCCCTAACTTTAATTCCAAAGTTGTCTAGCACTATGTGGTGAACTTAAGCGATGTTATCGTCAGTGGTTGCAGTTTTTGGATGTCCCAAACGCTCATTGGCTCTTAAGCTGGTACTCCCACATTTAAATTCAGTTGCTCAACATTTCACGGTGGTAAATGATGGTACAGAGTCCCCATACACAGTGTCCAACTCGTCTTAGATTTTCGTAAGCGTATTTTTTTTCAGACCAAACTTTTCAGACCATCCTCGTACACAAACTTTCAGATTTTAAAACTGAGAAAGTAGGGTAAACTGCGTAAAGCACACACGTGCAGACTAGGGTGAAGGAAACCACAGTTCTATCCTTGGTCACAACATTTTTGAAAGATTTCTCCGAATTTCCTGCTGGATAGTCTTAAGATTTCCTTTCGAAAACAAACAAACAGCAGAAAAAGCTCATCTATAGGAGTCTGAAGATTTCCTAAGATTTTCTGCAATTTTCTTGAGTTTTCTCAGATTTTCAAAAATTTTCTTAGATTGTAAAAATATTTTTTCCACAGTCAAAACAATTTTTATTATAATTAATATAAAAATAATGATGAAAATTGTACTGTGGGACAGCTTGTAACAGCCACCATTGATGTGTACTTTTAATATTTACATGTGGTTTTCTCTTATAATTTATTATTGTTATGATTGGTATAAATCAACTTATATTATAACTGCTAATATGCGATTTAATCTAAACTTACATATGTATTTAAGGTATCCATACGCAAATGTACCCTCAAATGCGCACTCAATTTCCATAATTGCAAAACTCATAAAAAAATAGCACAATTAAAAATTTTCCTACATTTCCTATTCAACTTCATTATACAGAAAAGCTACATATTTGTAAATTGAATTATTGCCTCATTTGCTTAACGCGTATTTTCTGACATTTTGATAAACAATTTGTACTTTTAATCTCTTAAAAATATAATTTTTTTGAGTTGTGTCACTTTTTTAAGCGATATAGCACTCCAATTTGTTTTGATACTTTCTTTTGTTTTGCAATTAAATTTAATTTTCTTCTGATTTAAAAAAAAATTACTAATTCTTTCTTCCCATCATTAAAATTACCTACAAAATCATTTTAACTTAAATTATTTAATTCAAGCAGCAAAGCTAACAAAAGTGACATCTTTATCTTCTCAAAAATATACTTTTCGCATCATTTCAAGCAGTCCGGGTTTGGCTCGTATAAAAAACCAGTTAATATATAACACATTTTTCCAAGTTATTAACTTATCATTTTGCCAAAAAACAAAATTACAGGAAAAATTTTTTTTAATGATTTAATAACCGCATAGCACTAAAGACAACTTTCCCATTTGCACCAAAAATGAAATCGTATTGAAATCCTAACAAAAATTTTTGTATAAAACCTTAATAAAGAAGTTTCTGATATGGAAAACTTATTATTACTAAGATTATTAGAATATATCGGTTCCTTACACCAGCTGATGAAAATGAAAGACCAGATTCAATTTTAATTCGCGTTCTACATTTGAATAATTTATTATTCACTGTTATAAGATTTTACTTTATGTACAAAAAGTCAAACCTTGCATTTTTCTTCCGCTACTATGTTAAATCATCCAAAAATTTTGCCTTGAACGTGCCAGTGAAATTTAATCATAAAATTAAGGAAAAATTAAATTTCAATGTTATTTATATAGGTACTTATTGGTAGAATTAAAAACCTCTTAAATTATCTCATTACATTTCTATTTTCTCCAGAATTATTGTTTATTTAATTTCAGGTTGAATAATTTTATTGATTGATTAAGTTTGAGAATAAAAATGGATTAGTTCACCAAGCGTTAAGAAAAAGTAATTAGGTATCCAAAATAAATACCCAAATTGACCTTTGTGGCAATTTAATTAACTTTGTGCGAAGCGTTTAATTTTTTCTTGAGTTATTATTAGCACTAATTATAATTTTTGCTTATTGTAAGTAAAAATGACCCACCTTCCACATTATATAAATTATGAGTATGTGCGTACCAAATTACGTCAAGGTTAGGTCAATTTGTACCACAAAAATAATTGTGCATTATTCATATTTCAATGTGAAATACCTGGCAAAAAATAAGTTGAAGATTTTTTTACATTTAAGTTGGTTTTTAAAATTGCGAAAGCATGTATGCAGGTACGTAAATTTATTAGATAACATCGATAATGCATAAGAAACGTCGTGCATATAAAACGTTTGTTGTTTACGGGGAACTTTTAATAAATAATGGCAAAAGCTGTCTTTGTTTTACAAATCAACTTAACCTTGTAGAACCTATTCAATAATCCACCTTGTATCATATGTAATTTTGTATAAACACACACAATTTCAATTAAGTAATTAAAAGTTAAAACCATCATTGTTTTGTTAGGATAACAAACAATTCTTTCAGTGTTCTTGTAATTTTACTTTTAGCGTAAATAGTTGAGTACCTTATTCACTTTACTTACATAAGCATGCAAATAACAATATTTAAATAATCATGAGTTCTACTTTTCAATAGATATTCTTCACGTGGTTCTTCAGGAATACAGTAAAAGCAGTAAACGAATCAACAGTGAAAACATTAAAAAATTGTGCCTATATAATTTTAGCATAAAGCGTTAATGTGACAATTAAAAATTAGTGTTATGATAAAGCAAATGTGAAATTGATGCCTTTGCAATGGCATTTGATAAATGGACTTTACTAAAAGTGATAGAAGTGGTAAGTACTTACTGTTCATTGAAATTAAAATACCTCCAACTCATATTGTATTTATGTATCTTTATTATATTTTATTTTTGCTTTGTATTAAAAGTCACAGTTTACTTCATGCTTTGTATGATCATTGAAGTTCTGTAAGGAATCAAAACTTTTAAGAGGAAATTTCTTGGTAAGGGGGGGGGGGGGCAAAGAAGTAGATAGCTTGAGTTTTTTGGAATTTATAAAATAATAACCTAAGCGGTACATTGTACTCGTCTTTTGACTCGTGAGTAAATGTCGATCATTGCAAAAAGTTATCACTTGTGAAACTTCTTCAACTAAATTAATTTTCGAACCCAATTTGTTCTCATCGAAATTCACAATTTCTGTCTATATTTTTGAAGTCTATACTTTACGAATCAGAAGATATGTATAAATAAAATGCACATATCTGTAATTTATAAAAAACATACTGCATTGGGTAACAGATATTTATTTACCAGCAGTTAAATGTAATATTTTGCTCAACGCGTGTAGATTCGCTAAATCGAGGGAGCTTGTTAGCCCTTAAAAGGTAACTTATAATAATAGAGCCACACATTCCAAGTGAAATTAGGCTGTCTCTTGCGAGACTTACAAATCCGTTTTCTGAGGTGGATTAGTCCTCATTTCTTTTACAATATCTAACATAATTACAATTCATTTTCAACCAAATTATTAGCTTCCAAACGGAATACATCATACAGCAACTCAAAATCAAATCAAAAACAAATTCAACAAATCGAAACCAAATCAATACAAAATTCTGCTGTCCGTCTTCGCATCCATCACCATCTTTCGCCATTCTCCTCGGTTTACTACCTTTGTCTTCCAATCTTTGATTCCCATATTCCCAATGTCTTTGAGTACCTGATCATGCCATTTTAGATTGAGTCTTCCTTGTTTCCGGGTTTCCATTGATCTCCACTTGGTGATCTGTCTTATCATGGAGCCCTCATCTTTCCTCATTATATGTCCAAACCATCTCAACCTTATTGATTTTATAACCTTCACTATATCTTCATTTCCCATCAGATTCAAAATTTCGTGGTTCATCATTTGTCTACTTTCTTGATTGTCGGTTTTTACTGGTCCCAATATTTTTCTTAAAATCCTTCTCTCAAATATTCTCAGTTTTTCCTCCTCAGCATTACTTAGACACATGGTCTCCGCTGCATACGTAATCACCGGTCTTATCATAGTCTTGTAGATTTTGATCTTTGTTGTCCTCATTAACTTCTTATCGCATATCAGGTGTCTATTGGCATAATACGCTCTACTTCCTTGTTGCAAATTTGCTTCCATCTCACGTTGTCTCTTGTTCTTGTTATTTTTCTGTATTCCTAAGTAATATGAAGTCTTGTACCTCTTCATATGTTTCATTACCAATTTTCAAATCATTGTTTCCACCCGACTACTCACCTTTTTGACATTTCATATACTTCGTCTTATCTTTGTTTATTCTTAATCCCAATGTTTTCGCTGCGTTTCTTATCTTTTCAACTATTTCTATTAATGCTTCTTTCGATCTCGCAATTACGACCACATCATCCGCATATGCAAGCACTTGCGCTTCTTTGTTTACCAGCGATCCTTTAACCGCTGTTATTCTGATTATTTTTTCTAATACTAAATTGAACAAGTTTGCCGATATCGCATCGCCCTGTCTCACTCCGCTGTTTATTATGAAATCTTTTGTGTCCCCATTTGCGGTTCTAACGCAAGCTATTGTTTCTTCTAGCGTCATGCGAATCAATCTTATTATCTTACTTGGTATTACCATCTCTTGCATCACTTTTATCAGTTCATCTCTATTTACTTTATCGAATGCTTGCTTAAAGTCTATGAAAACCATATGTATGTCGATATTGTGTTCTTGGCTCTTTTCCATTACTTGTTTTAGTACGTGTATTGCGTCTACGGTTGATTTACCTTTTACAAACCCACACTGATATTCGCCTATTACTTCCTCTACATACTTCTTCAACTTATTGTTTATCAGCGTGGACAGCACTTTATAGACGACATTCAGTAAAGTGATTCCTCTATAATTTTCATATCTTTCCGCATCTCCCTTTTTCTTTATTGTAACTATCACTCCCTCTTTCCAACTTTTAGGCATTTTTTCTTCCCTCCATACTTGTTTTATAATATCATATATCTTTTCATATAACGTCTCTCCTCCATATTTTAGTAACTCCGCTTTAACACCATCTTTGCCAGGTGATTTACCATTCTTCATCCTTCCCACTATCTCTACTACTTCTTCGTATGTTGGTTCTTCTGTTTCTTGCTCAGTAGCTGCTATGGGAATATGCATGTTGTTTGTGTTACGTTCAGTAGTTTTTTGAAGTGCTCCACCCATATTTGTTTTATTTTGTCTGCATCATCTTCAATTTTCCCTTGCCTATTTCTCATTCCTCTCGTCTTTATCTTATGCCCCATCTTTTGTCTTTTTAGTTTCTCATAGAACACTCTGTTATTATTCTGTTTATTGCTCTCTTCCATTTCAGTCATCATTTCTTCTATCCATTTGTCTTACTTTTTCTTGTATGCCTTACATGCTTCTCTTCTTTTCTCTTTATAACTCTGTAAATCTTCTTCTTTCTTTGTTTCCAGCCATCTCAGTCTTGCTTCCATTTTCAATTTTCCCATTTCTTTACATTCGTCGTCAAACCATTCTTTATACTTCTTTCTCTCTCTGTATCCTATTACTGTCTTTGCTGATGTTTTTATAATCTTTGTAATTTCTTTGCACTCAAATTGCACTGCAAATTCTTCATTTTCTTTCTTAACTTTAATGTTGTGTGCCTTCTTGACTTTAATTTTTGCCACTACCATATAGTGATCGGAGTCAGCATTCGCTCCTCTGTAGGTTCTTACGTCTTTGATCATATGTAGCTTTCATCTTCTTTGAGACCAATACATGGTCTATTTGATTTCCTTCATCTCCGTTTCCTCCCGGCCACACCCATGTTATTTTATGCAATTTTTCGTGCTTGAATCTTGTACTAGATATATATATTTGTTGCTGCCCCCAGGTTACATAATATATTTCCATTGTCATTCGTTTTATCATGCACTGTATGTTTTCTAGCTACCTCGCTAATATAATCTTCTTTCCCTATCTTTGCATTGAAGTCTCCTAATAGGATTGGAATATCCTTCTTCTTTACTGCTTCACATACCTCTTCCAATTGTTGATAAAATATTTCTTTTTCTACCGTTTCGCTATCCTTTGTTGGGGCATAAGCGCAGATGATCGATACGTTCACTAGTTTTTTTTTTATTCTTATATATGACATTCTTTCATTTATCGGTTTAAACTGCATTATATTATCTTTATCCTCTTTTCTTACCATCAAGGCAGTTCCGGTTCTTCCCCGTTTGTCCTCACCCGAGTACAATATTGTGTAACCATTACTTGTTATTTCTCCCTGGCCACTTCATCTAATCTCTTGCAAAGCAGCCACATCGATTTTGTATCTTTTCAGTACATTTGCAATCTCTCCCATCTTTCCAGTCCTCAAAAGAGTTCTGACAGTCCATGTGGCTACATATCTTCATTGCATTATGTTTCCTTCTGTTTGTTATTCTTCTATTATCCGTTTGGTTTTTCCTTTTGAATTGCTTTTTTGTTTTCTTTGTCTCTGTGAGCGTAATTGGAGTTTCCGGTTGAGACGTCCCGTCCACTCCGATATTCTTTGTTAGTTTTTTTCTGGGTTTTTTGTTTCCATTTCAATATTCCGTTTATCGCCTGCTTCTGCTTTTAGCTACATACATCCTTCTTTCTTGTCCCACACGTACATTTTCTCCTGATTGTACATTCTCTGATAGCCAACCTTTACCTTTTCTCCGTTTTTCATTTTTTCTTTAGCTACGTTCCATATTTTATTTTGAATCTCTCTCTCTTGATTGGTCATATCGCTTTCTACACAAGTTTTAGATCCCTTTAGCTTGTTCTTGTTGTCCATTATCATCATTTTCTGTTTAAAATCTCTCAATTTTGCCACCACCACTCGATTCTCCTCCATTTTTCCGATCTTAAAAGCATCCACCAACTCCACCTGTATATGCATTCGCGTATTTATGAATTCCTCGACTTTGTTACATGTAACTGTTCTGGTGCTGGGAAAATTCCTAATGACGATGTTGCACAATTTCTTCTCTTTTTCGTTTCTTTTAAGTTGGGTTTCCAGTTTTTCTATTCTGTTCTTGCTAACTAGGTAACTTGCTGTAAACATATTTGTCCAAAAAGTTGGTATATCTAGAGTTATATTTGTCAAGAACGGAACCAGCAGAAGAGGAAGAATATTTAATTTTACCATAAAAAACGAAATACATTTTTTAATTTGTCGCAGTTTAGCGCATTAACCGACTTTTAAAATTTTTTAATAATCATAGGGACAATTAAGTTTATTAGCACTTTAGATTCAAAATTAAAATGAATAGTAAAAACGATGAAAAAATCATTTTGTTGGAATAATTTTTTTTGGAAGCAAATAAATTTTGTTTAAAATCAAAATAAAATTTTTAGTTTCTTTAAACAAAATTTATTTGCTTCAAAATAATTTATTCAAACAAAATAGTTTTCTTGAAGAAAAGTTTTTACTGTGTGGGCTTTATTACCCCTCCTTACTTCTTAGTTTTCATATTACGTGTTATTTAACCGAGAAAATCGACAAAATTATTTTGTATCTGCATATTAAAGAAGTAATAAATTTCAAAGCTCTAGAAAAACTCTAAGAAAATGAAAATTGTTGAACATCTAATTTAATTAAACTGATCTTTTTTACAGACCCATCTTTTCATTCAAAATTCCAAGGGTGTGTTGCTCTTTATTACCTTAAGGGTTGAACTGTCGATGTTTATGAATAGCAGTAAATGTAGCCCCCTTGAAATTAAACTCAACCTCTCCAAGCGTTTTTCACTTTTTTATTCTTAAATGTCTTGAAATATCGTATTTATTTCGCGTTTTTGCAACTTCAATTTTGTTATTGAATAATTGATAAAACTTCAAAAAAAATTATTGCACTGAATTCAGGGGAGCAAGACCTTTCAAATGAAGTGTCAGTTGCCATATCATCCCTATTTACATTTCAGGGGTTGTCATCACAACGCGAAGGGATGAAACAATACGGGAGTGATAATAAAATTGACGTGGTTTTGCATTTCTTGAAAAAAAATTGTGCTGCCCACAATCCCTTCTGTTTCATTTTCAAACGGCCACCCTGTATAATGAAATATAATGTTAAAATTTAGTAAAAAATAGAAAATTTTAGAAACAATATCAATTATTCAAATACAGTAAAACTTCATTGACGTGTTACTTAAATAATAAATAGGCATCTCGATTGGTGCGAAACTGGATTGGTTGCCATATATTTTTATGTAGGTCAAAAAGTTAACTAATCAAAAAAATTTTTAGTGCTAAATTGGCTTCAAATTTTTTTTTTAATATTCAACTTTTATTGAAAAACCATTCCTACTTATTATAATTTTATTTTCTAACAATAATTTTATAGAAAATATTTATTTGAGACTGATGTAGATGTAGTTTCTCTAAAATAATTCTTTACATAGTAGACACCTGATGACGTCTTTAATATGCAAAACAGACTTTTTATATTTTTTTGGGAAAAGAGATTTACAATTCTGTGGTCGGCACTTAAAAGGTCATAAGCATACATTGTTTCCCTATACACTTATGACCTTTTAAGTGCCGACCACAGAATTTCTTTTTATTTTTAATTTATTAATTTTATCTGAGGATGTCACAATCACTGATGATATAGAAAATTTAAATTTCGGAATTTTGGAATTTTTATAAAAAACAAACTGCAGTTTTCTAAAAATAATAGAAAAAGTTTCAAATATTTTAAAGCATTACAATAATTATTAGGTAGTATACAATTGAAATTTTTTTAAAGTTTTATAAAAATAGATGTTTCCTTGCGAAATTCCAGCGATTTTCAAAGAATTTTCATAATTTCCAAGATTTCCAAAGAATTCCAGGGAATTTCAAGGAATTCCATGAGAATTCCGAACAAGCGTACACAAAATTTTCGAGATAAATATATTTACCCCTTATCCGAAAATTTGAAATAATCATTGGTGCCATCTATCCGCAGAATTCCAGCTCCATGATTCGGTTCTTAAGTAACTCTTCACACCATCTGCCTCTAACAAATGCATTTCCTCTGCAAAATCGTCTGCAAACTCGTCTACCTCTAGCCCATCTCCACCTATTCGACTTAAATGCTTAATCGTTGTTATGTAATGTAAAACTTGTTGTCGAAAACCTTGTGATAAGTTTTTCATAAGGTTATTACGTAAAGCTTGTCATGACAAGCCAACGACAAGCAAAAAGACGCCATTTTGTATTGTGTGCCTTGTCTTGCCTTTCGGTGATTAATTTTTTCTTACTTTTGCTGACAAATAGAGAGCAGGGATATAATAAATCTTACAAATATTTTCGAAATAACATTTATTATTTATGCAGAGTTTTTTTTAGATATTTCTTAGAAAAAAATCTTACATTTTATCATTGGGGCGAGGGGGGCTACAATTTTCTTATTTTCCCTTATAGAGGAGAGAGTGAGATCTAAACTCATTGAAAGTTTACTTACTTGAACGTTTCCATATCGATATAATATTTTTATTAGAATAGGTATTGATCAAGAAAGTCCTCGATAATTTCGATATTTTATGTTCACGACATATTTTAGCTAGATGGTAGCGAAACTATACCGAGGAAATGGAATAAAAAAAATGAAGGTACACCCTGTATAAATTTCATATATAGCGAGGAAATATTCCAGGTTTACTCACTATACTACAAGTGATATAAATAGCTTTAGCATTATTATCTATCATTAAATAAATTTATGGGTTAAATATCAATTATTGAAATTTATGCTTTGGTAATTATCACGACTGTTCTCGCGTGTAATTTTTATTTTATTATTATTGCTTTATTGATTATTTTTACAATTTCTATTAAAATCTGTACTTTAATTTTAAGAAGCCCAACTGACTCTTTTTGTTAATTTTTGAGACATCCAACATGATCGTGACTTCTTGGGTGCTTTTTGCACTATTTTTCTACATTCAAATTAATTTCTTTCCCACCAAAATATGTATAAGTATGTACTGGTATATAAATAATAAATCATTATTGTTATTGTAGATAAAATTTAACACGCAATTCAAAATAATGTAATATAATTTTGATATTCGCATAAGCACAGCTCGGAAAGTTGCACTGAAATGTATAAGTCAGGTTGGCCGAGCGGTCTAAGGCGCCAGATTTAAGCTCTGGTTCACAATTGTGAGCGTGGGTTCGAACCCCACACCTGACAGTTTTTTTTTTATTTTTTATATAAAAATTTGTTAATTATTTTTAAAAAATAGAGACAATTATATTAAATTATTTATCAGTTTAGTTCAGATACTTCTTTTTACTTAGTACCTACATACAGAAATGAATCAAAATTATAAATGCTCATTTATACATACTGGAAGGTATTAGTGCTTTTATTCTTAAGTGACTAACAAAATAAAAGTAAACGTTTGTTATTTATGTGTCAATTTGTACAAATGCAGTAAACTCATCACAAACGGTTTTATACTAAACTCTATAAGATCCCATATTTTCCTATATAGTATATAATCAATGTAAATTGCATCTTACGGAAACTTTTTTCCGCCATATAAAGACCGATTTTTCAGTAATATTTCTTAGACATTTTTTGTTGTAAGTTTCATTCCCTTCATTTTTGTTTATATGCATTGTTGTATTTCGTCGGGCCGTTTCCGAGATATATTGACTTTAAAAAAACTCGGTAAAAATTTCAGAAAATTTAACATTGCCCTTATGGTAGTTTTAATAAAATTTTTACACACGTTTTAAATTCAATATATCTCGGAAACGGCCCAACGAAATACAGAAATGTATATATACAAAAATAAAGGGAATTAAATTTACAACAAAAAATATCTAAGAAATATTGCTGAAAAATCGGTCTTTATATGGAGAAAAAGTCTCCGTACGATGCAATTTACATTGATAATATAGGAAAATATGAGATCGTACGGAGACTTTCTTCGCCCACTGTACTATGTATCTACCAGCGAAAGTGACCCTGCACGTAACGGTTTGCTATCAGCAAGGTAGCAGGGCAGAAAATAATTCAGAATGAGTGACTAAATATTGGAAATTTTCTTTTCATTATGTAAGGGTACATTAGAGTACAATTGAACAGTTTCTATGTTTTTCACCTCCACCGAAGACCGATTAAATTGAGACAGCACCACAAAGTTACAAGAAAACTGTGTTCCAACATTTTTTCACAGTGTAAATTACCCCCCCCCCCACTTTTTGTAATATTAATATACTAAACTAAATATTAAGTCATTTTTTTTCTTTAATTTTCAGGGATTTGTCTTAGCTTGTTTAATATGCAAGCGAGTCACAGACGACGAGGCGTCTCGATTGTTCCTTTATTTACAAAAAATCTCACGAGAATGGAGTTTGCTGAATAACGTAACATGGGACAAACTCGGAGCGGCGGTAGCAGATGCCATATATGGCGGTTATGTCATCATAGTAATTACTTTACTTTTTGGGAAAATATTTGGGGAACTTCCAACAACCAAACGAGTAATGGAAATGATTTTTTTAGGATTAGGAGCACTGCTGTACATAATACTAGGTAAATTTATAAATTTTATTTTTCCATGTGGTAAAACTGTTTAATATTTTAGGAAGTCTAGTGTTTGCTGCTATAGATTCGGTACCACCAGACTTGGTTGATAATGCAGCTGTATTGGGAACTTTATCGTTGATCACTGCACTACTATTTCTGATCGATTTGGGTGGTCCTAAAGCAAAAAAGCCGCTGGCGAAAGCTCCAAAAACTCACGAAAATATTTCTAAACCCGTTGAAGTACCGAATGCCAACAGACAAGATGCATATATTGTTGAATCCGATCTGAAAAAAATGGAACGTAAAGAAATAGAAGCTTTAGAAGAACACAGTAAACGAGTTAAAGCGTTAGCAGAACACAATGGCTACACAAACGGTCATACCAGTAACGGTACCGGTAATAATTTTAAAAATGAACCAAAAGGAGCTCAAAATGGCTATAAGAAAATGAAAGAAAAAGAATCCCCGAAAACCTTCGGCATTTACGGAAAAGATGCAGTGGACAGAGACGTAATTGATAGCGATGCCGATGATTTATACAAAGTTGAAGAATTTTCACCTGTTTGGAGTCAGATTAGAAAAGGTTGGTATCATTTTTATTATTGTTTGTTGACCACTGTACATTAAATTAAATAATTGTTTTAGGAAATTACGGAAAATATGATGTAGTGGTGCCATCATATGTCTATTTACCTACCGACTATCCAATCGCTGCCCATGTAGATAAGAAACCAAGTACACCAGGTGATCCTGGTTATGTGCAATATACGGCTCAGAACTGGGGTCAGCCGAGTCAAAAAACCCCAAGACACAGTCCCACACAAGTTTAATCCTTTGCAGAAAAAGTGGATTTAATCAAATAGAAAACTCAGGAAATTGGTGATGTCACCATAATATCATCCTGACTGTTATTGTCTTCATTTATTAGATTATTTAAGTTGTTTTTAAAATATATATCATATTATGTTTTTTTATAATAATCCATTATTTGTATAGTAAATCAGTTACGTATTTATAATACATTTTATATTATTGGCCCAGTAGCTAAACTTATTTGTGTTTTATTTTGTTATTAATTTTATATAAATTTAAAATTATAAAATAAACCCCCTTTGTAATCATTTCTTCAAGTGGATATCGTCACGTAGTAATTAACCTTCGATGAGTAAGAAATAGCAAACCTTCAAGAAGACCTGTAATTTACTATTAATTATACACATTCAATACATAGTATGGGATATAAAAAATAATAAGACGATTATGAAATAATCTATTTTATATTATGTATTATAAATTTCATAACATACAGTCACCAACTTTACATACTTAATACATTTTGGCCAACAACATACAAAGAAAATATCGAAACCTACCTCGGTGGACATCTGTATGTGATTGGCTGCACAGAATTAGAAAAAGGGATCATTTAATAAAATTTATGCAATAAATAGACAGTTAGGGCTTATTCATAATGAACGTAAAATTATTCTTACGTTTACGTCCGTTGTGAATAAGAACTTATTTAAAATTTAAATTATAATAAATATTTAAATTTCGTTAGGTCGATTTTAAAATTTTAAACATTTTATAAAAATCAATAAATAATTAATTTGATCATTTACGAAGAGAAATTCATGTACAGGTAACTTAAAATAATTTACAATGTGAAGATTATGTAGCCAAAACCAGGGACGGATTGGCAATAACAAACACTAATGCAAAAAATTAAATTGCAATTGGAAGACACTGCCAAAGTGTCAATCCGTCCCTGGTTATTACGCGAATGTAAGTGTAAAGTTGTTCGTTAATTAAATAAAAATAAAGCTTAACCTTCTAAATAATTATTTTACAAAATTCTTACAAAAGATAGTTACTGTTGTTGTTTTTTAGAACTTTGACTTTGTTCTAAATTAATATACTGTCTTACTAATCTAGAAATTTCGTGTGCCTGTTCAGTTTGCAACCTGGTTACTCGTTGTTGTAACAGGTTACCACATTTCATATCCAAATATAACGCACCATCTTCCGACCGTACTTTTCTAGTCGAAATAACTTCAGCGAATGGCCAGTGATGTATCGTTTCGTGGGTAGTCATATCTAAGAAGTACACCCCCGAGCGGTTTAAAGCCAGAATGTAATCCATCCAATTGTCCGTTTCTCCCGAAACTCTTTTAATAGCAAAGAAGGAACTGCCGAACAAAGGCCAATTACTCAAAACTTGCAAAACTTTATATTTGGCACGCGAAACCGACAACGGGGCCGCTTGCCCCCAAGAAGTTTGCACTAAAGCCAACCATTGCGGTGGTCGTGGTTCTCTTAACCCTAACACAGGTTTGGGTAACAAAAACTTCACTTCTTTTAAACTTGGAGAATGACCCAAATCGGCCGCACGATGTAGCAGAGCGGCTATTAACGCCATGTCTTTAACACTATTTGGTGATAAGTTTGGTGTTCCTAATTTTAGTAACAAACCTTCTAAATAATCCGGAGCTACTTGATTAAACAAAACTTCTGTATACAAAGGACTAGCATCGTGCCTTAAAGGATGGTACCACACAGAACGACAAAAGATTAAATAAAATGGTTGAGCTGCTTTATGCAATTCCGTCGTAACATCCAGAATGTATTCGTCTGCCGCTAACGGCATGGTAAAAGCATCCCCTTGCACAATGCAGTATAAACTGAATTCCTGTTGCTCTGCTTCCGATGTTACACCGATAAGACCACAAAGTTCAGATATGACATCTTCTACCACTGTACTACATCTCGTATTAACGACTCTCTCCGCACCACCTGGTAGCCTATAAATTTGTCGTCTCGCACTACGCCCGGCACTAACGGCAGTAACTTCTTCGACAGATGGTACATTTTTACGACCACCGCATCTTTGAGTTTTACGTAAATTGGTCAAACATACGGCAGCGGTTCCATGACATATCCTTCTTCTATCAGACGCCGCACTCGTTAAATGTTCGGTTAGATAGGGTCGAAGAACCTCAGAACAAGAGAAGTACGCAGCGATTATGGATAGCAGTCTCCAGGCTCTTTGACAGGATTCGGGATTTTCAGATTTGTTACTTGTCGTTTGTTTCATTAACTGACAATATATTTCGTCACGTAATTGAATAAATTTGTGGCAGTGCTGTAAAAAATTACATTTTCATTCGAGGAAAAACATTTGGGATTCAAAATTCTTACCATAAGAACGGTGTACACGCACTTGACTTCAGACATTCCTGGGGTGAGAGGAAGATCGCCACTATATCTCAATATGCACTCGAAACACTCAATAGCGAGTGGTGTTAATTCAGGATTGTCCATTTTCAAAAGAGGTCCTTCCAGTGCGTTTCCCTGCCACTTCACTAAATCAGTTTGTTGTTTCCACGTCCATTCCTTCTTTTTTTCCTTGGGTTTAATGGAAGAATCCATTTTGGAAAATTCTAACCTGTAACGACACAAATATTTTTTATTAACTGCAACATTGTACTTCTTATTCAAGAGAAGAATGAATGAATACTACTAACTATAGTTTACCACGATATGAAGGTTACACAAAGGATAATTAATAGGTAAGTACGAACGTTTTCCTTTAAATTACTATCTTGACTACAATAAATAATTTTCTTAATATTTCTCGTTTCGATAAATGATTGCCAAATATTATAATTATTAGTTTTGTAATGTTGAAAACCGCTGTAGGTTTTGGAGATACATAATTTATTTATGGTTTACGTAATATTATGACAACAATAATATTATTCTCACTTTAACTTATATTTTTTTCCAATTTTTGCTTCCCACGTATAGCACTTCTTCTCCAACCACATACTTTTTGCATTTTTGCATTACTACAATTTTAATTTTACCACGGTAATACAACAAATTTACAGCAAACCACTATGAGTACTAAATTAAAAGTAACAAAAAATTTAATAAAAAAAAGAAAGGGCTCATGCTTTCTAATTTTTAACAATATAATATGTGTGTTCATCGTCTGTTGCGTCTTAGTAGTGCGTGTTATAGTAGATGCATTTGCTTAAATTATGCTAAACCAAATTGCAATAATTAAGAACAAAAATTAGCATTTTTGGTTTCGGTATATTGTTTATCACGGCTACCCACATTGGCTCATTGCTTAGAGTGAAATTATTGTAGAACTTGAAAAACTATAAACAATTAATGTTTGTAGGCCAGGGATATTAAGTAAAAATACCCAGAAGAAAATATCGCATACTTGAAAATTGACTCAAATATTCTCTAGACAATAGCAAGCAATGTATTACTAAAACTTCCTCGTTTCTGGATGCAAAAAAACTTAACGAAGAGGTTTCTTTGATTTTCAATATTAGCAGTAAAACTGATGTAAATACAAAAAATCGACAATTGGTGAAGCACTCTTCTCTTGAGCTACACAATAATGATCAGTCAAGCTTCTACAGAAGAAGAAGCTACATATCATAGCAGACTGATAGAAACTTCTTTTGGACTTCTTGAAATTTTGGCAAGTTGCATTTTATTATTTATACAAATTTTTATATATGGAGCGTCATTGGCCTAATAGTTAGCACGATCAACTGTTAACGTTCACAGATCCTTACAAACGGTGCTAGGTGTATTGGTAACTGGTAAATTACTTTAATGCCTGGTTTAAAATCAGCAACTTACAATGTAATCGATGATTGAAATAAAAATTCATTATTGTTATATTGTTGTAAATTTTTAATCATAGATTCAACAAAAATAAACCTAAACAAACCCCAAGGAGTTAATATCTTTTAAATCATTAAAATTTGTTTGAATTTCACTTGTTTGCAATTTTCTTAGAAATTCTTGGAATCTTTGGAAGTCCTTGAAAATTCCGCGAATTCATGAAAACCCATAGAATTCAAAACTGTTTTGATAAATTAATTCCGTTGCAACTAAAATCAAACTTAATTCAAGCCTAACCTAACACTAAACTAATGTTAAGCTGACCCTAACTATTTAATTAGTACCTACCTATCTTACATTTTATAAACTTTTTATTGTTTATCCACAAATTATTAATTATTAAGTTGGTAATTATTTTAATTATTCATTGAGTCACTTGTTTTGTTGGGCAATGAAAGCTATGGTATATGAATTATGATGTTAAGATTAATCAATATGTGTTAAATAACGAAAAAGTGAAGAATAAATATCGCAGTTTGGTCGAATGCCTCTTAAATAGTCAGTGGAGTGTCAGTTTTATGGAGGTTTTATGTGAAGCTCAAATATGATCAAAATTATTTAGTTTTATTTTAGATAATATAAAAATAAAGTCTCTATGTCATTCTGCGATTTGTAAATTTACGAAAAAGTGACGGATTCAAGTTGCATACCAAACTAGTTCCACACCATTTCAATACTAGAAGGTCATGGCGGCCAACGACCTCCTAATTGTTATTATAATGTTATATTCATCTGTATTGATTTGCAGATGTAAGATTCAAAATTCTGGGGATTTCCAAAACATTCCGGATATCTCAGAAGAATTTCAATGATTTCCAATGACTTCCAAGGATTTTGACAAAATTATAGTATATTCATTTTTTCAAGTAAGTGTAGTGATTTCCAAAGAATCCCTGAGGTTTTCAAGAAGTATCAATGAAATTTCAAACAAAAGTAATTTCAAGGAATTCCAAGAGTTTCTAAATATTTGTAAAAAGTTCAAGGATTTTCCAAAAAGTTCCAGAAACTTCCAATGATTACAAACAAGTGTAATTCTAGGAAAATTCAAGGATTTCCCAAGAGAATTGCTAAAAAGTGTAGACATTTTTTTTTAAATAATTCCTTTTTCGTCTACCTCAATTTCAAATTCAAAATCAAATTAAGCCAAAGCTAACCAGCGTAATAAAACCAATTTATATCAGCTTCTATTTGATTGTGAATTTTTCAAGATTTCTTCAAATTTCCCCGGATTTCTTTTCATTTTCCTTCATTTGTACACCAAATTTTCCTAACGATTCCCTTTTCGCTGAGGAATTATATAGTTGTCAATTTGGGAAGTATCTCAAACCATCATATTAATGAAAAATTCATTGTATTGATGAATTTTGTTCATCGGCGTAAAAATTATGAATTTTTCATCAATATGACGAACCATTTTTTTCAGTGATATCCTTGTTTTTCTTCAAGGTTTTAAACTGTATTTTTTATTATTGGCTAAATTTAGTCTTCAGAAAATTTCCAATTCGTCAAATTTTTGTTCTTATTTGTGAGTTTAGTTTCATTTGTCACCAGCTACTATATTAATCCCCCCCTCCAAGGATGACTCGAATTGTACCCCTAAAGCCCCCCCCGATAAAAATAATGTTTACTACGAAGTTATAAAATTTATATAATACCACCCGGTTTACACTTTTGACTGCAATTTTAACAGCTAACTTTCAAAGTAACGCAAAAGGTGCTACTAAACTCTGAGCAGTAAGGCGCTTAAATAAATGTTTTGCCAAGCTTTAACATTCTCTAGCCAAAGATTTAAATTTCCATCATTTTTGCTTAAAAATTCAAATTTCTCGGTTTTCCTGGCAAAATTTGTAAAATCGACCAACCAGAGTGCTTTTTTTTCACCACGGTGTAACAAGGTGTAGCAGGAGCCAGTACCGGATTACCCATAAGGCAGTTGCTTAGGGGCCCCGCTTGTTTTATGGGCCTCGTGAAAACGAAAAAAAAACTTTTTTAATTATAAATTTATTTATTTAATTTTTGTTTATAGTTTATCAAGAATCTGGGTTTTAAAGTGGTAGAAAATATAAAAATATTAATTAATTAATTAATTTTTTGTGTAAATGAGTAAGTTTTAGTGAATTAATTTAATAAACATTGTTTTATTTTTAAAAATTAATAGTTGGTTATTATTGAAACTGTTTATTTTAATTATTGAGTAGTAAAATTAAAGACATATGCAAGTAATAATTTTCTAGAGGGCCCCAAAAATTTAACTGCCTAGGACCCACACATGTTTAGTCCGGCACTGGGAGCAGCAGAAGCGTGCTTGGATTTTATGTATTAGAATTAGTTACAACTGTTACAACTGAAAATCTTTGATCTGCCCCTCCCAATAGCATTTTCTAAATACGCCACTAATTTTTATACTATTAAGTTCAATAAAGTTTGTCAACTCCCAGATGTAATTCGTTTTTTGTCAGTGCATTAATATCGACTTTTTTCTATTAACCCTAAACTTGGCAAGCACTAATTTTTCGGTATAAAATTCTTTCTGTCGGAGATTATATCTTTCAGAATTTTTCAATCATACCTGATAAATGGAATTTTTGAAACCATGTATCTTGTGAGATACATTGCCAATTTAAAGGTTAACTGCAATCTTTGACGATTTGAATAACTCTCAAGACTGCGTTAGATCTGGAAGCTAGCTAGCATCTACGGTTAAGTAAGTAACTGGTTGTAGTGAAACTTCAGCAGTTTAGTTACAAGATCGAATATAAAAATCCAGCATTTTATACAATTTTGTTGGTAGACTAATATTTTTATCAAAAAATATGTCAGTTAACTATAGAAAATCTTCTGTTTCGGACTGAAAGCATTTAGGCCAATTATTATGTTAGCTAATTATTGCGTTTATTTATAAATTTCCACTTAATATTGCATTGTTCGTATCAATAAATAAAAGCAAGAAAACTATAAAGTGAGAAACTCGAGTTTCCACAATGTAAATAATAAGTAGTTATCTTGTAAATTTTTAAAAACTTACTTTTTATTCAAAACAATCTAATTTAAGCATAGTATACGAAAATTAGGTTTAAATTTTATATAATTATTATAAAAACATGAAAGTTTTATTGCTCGTTCTTGATTTTACAGTCAATTACCAAGATCCGACATTCTGCACAAACAAGGTTTAAAAATCAGTGAATAGATTTATAATCATGCAAATCTTAATTACTTGTTTATTTATTACTTACTTCAAAAAGTACTCGACTAGAAATAATTGAATTTACCGTAAGGACATATGGATTAATTAGTGATTAATAATTGTAATAGATAAATTCAATCGATAACTTACTCAGCACTCGATCTAAAGTTGTTCATCGCATATTGGAGGAGCGAATATTTTCCCGAAGGAGGTGGCGGGCTGCTGGGCGGCGATTGAGGTCTTTGAATTCTCATTTGATGTTTATTTTCTTGCACATTTGCTCCATTATTTATTATTTCTAGTTTTTCGACTTTTTCGGGTTTTTGTGGAGACGGTGATTTGGGCTGCATCTGTGAACAAAATTTAAACTTAACTAATTTTATTTTACAGAACTTTTGACAGTTACTACTTATTACAACTTAACGAGTGGAAGCAGAAGATTACTACACACAAAATTTAAAAAAAACATATGGCAAACTCCAATTTGGGACGAAGGTGTTTTTATTAAAGCAGGCAATTAAGAAGCAGCTATTCTAATTTACAAGATATAGCAACTTTTATTTAATATATTTTAATGGATTCTATAACAGGATTGCAATAAATCCGTTAAATTGGGTAAAATAATTTTGTTATTGTTGTTATTTTTTATATTTTCATGTAATTACTAAGTGCACTCCATTATTATGTATGAATAATGTAAATAGGTTAATACATTTAGCAAAATTACTACTTATTATTTTACAATGAAAAAAATTTAGAGTATGAAAATTATGTAAAGTAAATCAAATTACAACAGCAATTAGGTATTACTCATTTCGGCATGGTAGGAAAAAAAATTGAGAATTTATGTAGTAGTAAAAATTTGCACCAATTCAGAAAGTGGTTATTGTTTTTAGTATGGAGAAAGTTTTTTCTTGTCTTAGTAAATAATGGTGTTCTACAAACCGCCGGTTTTATACGAAGGTGGTAACAGCTATTAAAGTTTTCAAAGGATTTTGATAAAGATCTTAAAAATTTAACCGAATTTCAAAATAATCATTAGGTGTTCTAAATAGGAAAATTCTAACATAAAACGCAAATATCTTAAATTGATTAAGCGGAAGAAAATAAGTTCGTAATGTAATGTAATATAATATTCAAATTACCTTAAGTCGTTTGTATAATTACATACTTTACTCATGATAAATTGTACGGCAAAACAGTTACTATTACACAAACTGTCTGATCATTTACAAATATTAAACCTGTTCTTTTGATTCAAATGGTGCAATTTTAATCATAAAAAAATAATCGGATTGACGCATAATGCTATAGTTTCCGTTTAAAAATTACCAAAAATAAAGTATTGGAGACCCCGCCTTAGCATTGCTGCTGAAAAGATGCTAATTTATTAACAAACTCTCATTTGCTTGTCCATGATCTCGCATAATATAGAAGACATTGATCAACATATTAATTGCAGCGTTTCACCTTATATTATTTGTTAACCAGAAAAAAATCAACAGCTGGTCATCAATAGCTTAGTATCTTGTTATACTTCCACATATTATTTATTCCGTTTCCAACATGATATTTAAACCAATACATCATCTTTGATAAAAAATGGTGAAATCTCAGATCCGCATGGCTTTGCATAAATTTGAAACTGTGAAACACGCTGTATAATTAAAGTCGAAATGATTTCTTTAAATGCAATGAATGGGATAAATTAGTTAATCTTAATAATCTTAAGAAAATCTCTCGTGTGATTAATAATTATACTTTCATACTTTCAATTAATTAGTAATTCTAACTGTATTATCACAAATCTATAATATCAAAACGCAAGGTTAATTAAGTTTTCTCTTTCTAAGATAAAATTGTTTTTGTTTGCGATTAGAAGACCACGCAATGTTAGACACAATGCAATAATTAATAAATGCAAATTTATGTTTATGATGCAGTTAAATTCTATTGTTGAATTAACGCTATTGATTTCAACCTGTTGAGTCGTTTAAATACCTATATAATCATCTTTAAAAAATAATTAGATTAGGCCGTAAAGTCTCATTTTTACTATTAAGAATAATACGGCTTATTTTCAAAATACAAAAATTGATTTGAAAAAAATTTTCTGAAAAAAAGTATTAGTAAAGCTTTCAGACTAATTTTCATCGCTATGATTCGCTCACTGTTATCTACGGCCGCTAAATTATACGACGGTACAACTTACTAAAAAACTAAAGCTTTAAGGAATTTTACCTTTAAACCGAGAGTGTGTTTACTTTGATTTAATCCAAAAATTTAAATCTGTAAAAGACATTCACGTGATTCGAACTAAACTCTCATAAGTTTCAGTGGTAGTGAAATGTGGATTTTATTTCTCAAAGACAAATTGGATGAAAAACCGGTGTTTTGATTGCTGGTTGTCCAGTTTCACCTTCCTATTTGAAGTAAGATGTTAACAGATTACCGTTGTACAATTAGATAAAAGTATAGAATTGTACAATTAATTATTACTTTGCTTGACTATTTATCTTGTTATTGGGAAAGTTAGAAGGAAATGGTTCGAAATAATCATTGTTTTGAAAGTATGGCTAATCTTTGGTACCATGCGAGTGACGTCTCGCTTCAATAAAAATGTTTGTATTTTTTTGTAAAAATAACTAAAACTGTGAATACAAAGCTGCACAACAAAACCAAATAATACAAAATTTAAAAACATAACAGCTTTTTCATAAACTCTTATCGCCTTGTGTTTAAGGGAAAGAAATAATTCCTCCATGATTAAGGTAATTTCTCATATGCAGACAGAAAATTGAAAAAAAGATTTATCAATCATTTCGCATTATAATTACCGTAAGTTAACATATCACGTAACTAATATTTTATGATCTCAGGCCATCACAGATGAAAGTGATTGATAGACTATTAAATCTTTGTCATGCAGGATGATTCTCAGTTTTTTTTATTCCAAATTTCCAAATTTCCAAAGTTTTCGTTTCAGATCTATGTATTCTGTTAGACTGCAAATTTCTGAGTCAAAATAAACTTGACCTTATGTATATGGAATGATTTATTGATCTGAATAATCCTGAATTTATAATATGCTTTCTAAACTTAAGCTAAAAATGCTTAATATTTACAAAACTTTCAACCTGCTCGTATTTGCATAGTTGTCTCGACCTTGCTGTGTCAACTTGCTCGATTTTTTGTTAATTTTCGAATTGATTGGATCTATCGATTTTCGATTTGATCAATACTAGTTTAGATTTTTTTCTCATTTTAGTGTGAATGAGTTAATCGATTTGTTTTACGTGTTTAGCAAAATTTAAACAATTTCACATTTCGTGAAAAGACATATTTTCTACAAATTGTCGTTATTAGGCAAGTAGACCAACGTTCACGTCATCTGCTTAATTTTTTTGAATTTTAAACATCAGTTTTCTTATTCTAATGCATTTTGTGAAATTACACTTTTGTTTATGCTAATATTGATAATTAATATATTATTAAATCGACATAAAATTGGTAGAAAAATAACTGCGCCACTTTATACATATTTTCAGTTGTAATAATTAAGAAAATGAGAACTTTTTTTGCCATTTTCGAAATTGCTTTCTTTTGCACCGGTAGTACTTACATACAAATAATTTCAAATACAATTTGTTTTTAATTAGTTAATTCGACACATAACAAATTATAATTAATCGCAATGGGTGGTACGACATGATAGCTTACACATAAAAACCCAACATGTGCTTACATTGATCTGGTTTATTTTTTTGGACATTTGCCCTAGGTATCATAATTTCTACTTGTAATTATATATTTAATTTATTAGGAGTAGGTACCCATTATTTTTCGGTATCAATAAACCGTTAAATACCATGTACGTACAAAAAGCCTCAAAAAAATTTACCAATGACAACAAAAATGTATGATTAAAAAAATTTAAATTAGATCACCGAAAGTTATTAACATAAAAATGTGTGCTGCACTAATCATTAATTTCTTATATTTATGAATAATCAAAATATGAAAGTAAACATGCAGAAATTGAATTTTCAAGTTTAAAATATTCTACAAATATAGTTTAATATAATGAAATTGTTACGATATTAATATTAATGAATTTATTTGATTGAAAGTTGTACTCATTCTAATAAATTGCAACAATGTGCATACTGCAATATTCCGTAATATAATCAATGGCTCTACTCTATAAAATTATAATAATATTAAATTAATTCAATTAAATTGAATTTTGGAAAGCTACAGATCAAAATTAAATACAGGATGCGTCTGAGAAACCTAACAATTAAATGCCATTGTAGCCATCACCGCATATCCTGACTCCGACTGGAGTTAGTCCCTTCTAATTTAATATAATTTGATTCTTAATGTATTCAATCTTTGATCTTTTAGTTTCCTATATGTATAAAAAAATAATATGGTATTGAAACTTACAATTGGATTATGTAATAGTCATGTTGGATGCTCATCTAAGTTATGCTCGAAGGCAATGATGCAAATATTAAACAACAATAATTTAAGCTCAGCATTGGGATTATTGCGCAATAAATTTAATGAAATATTAAAAATATAATGTTAATAAACATTATATACAGTTTAATCCTCATGGTACGGTACGGTTAGATAACAGTTTTCTAAAACAACTAGAAAATTGATATTGCCATCTGCATTTTTGCATTAAATTCTAATAATTACGTCTGAAAATAAACAATAAATTTTGCAAACGGTAATTTAATTAAGAAATGTTTCGCGCTAATCTTTTAATAATGGACCCCAATTATAATAATATCTCTTTATCTTTAGCACGTATTGTTTAAAAAGTGGCAAAGATGATGGCTTTTAAACGAATATGAAAGAATCAATTAATTATCAATAACTCAAAAAAAGATTATACGGTGTTAACTATAACCTTCAATTAAAATGACATACCTCTTTATCTTCACTACTACAATTATTCGACGAGATCGTACTACAATTATCCTTATCCTTATTTTCTTTGTCTTTTAAATTTTCGAACCTAGCCAAAATTTCCTTAACGGATATTTTAGGTTCCGGATTAATATTTTCTTCTGGAATCGTCTCCATACGCGACAAGACCGACTCCAAACGTTTATCTCCATTAGTAATTCTTTGGTCGTAATCGCTTATACTAGAATCGAATGAAAATTCGGAAGTGGTATCCTTATTACTACCCTCCGATTTAGTCCAAGAGCGAATGCTGCCGCAGGAATTTTCAGCGTACACTTCACATTTCACCGAAAAAGAGTTTTTAATTTTTTGATCAACTCCCGACGAATCGGAATCGTCACTCTCACTGGGCACCGAAGAATTGGCCAAACTGTCTAAGGACGAATGAAAATTCTTGTTTTTCATCAAACAGGAATCGAAAGAGTTTTTCGAATTGTTCGTTTGGATAACTTCCGACCACTTTGATTTACTCATATTGAATAACTCGAATTAAAATATTTGAAACTCCATCACTTAACTAACACATCTTGTTTTGGCAAAAATAAAAAAGTTAACGGAAACACACAGATCGGAACAGCAGTGCACGGTATCACAGTCACCTTGATAGTGCTACCGAAGAGGTAACAGTGTATCATGGAATTACTGTAGCCACCAAGTCACACCAAGTGGAGTTAGACTTCTAGATGAGCTCTAATAGTTCTGATGACCCAGTGCTGGTCAGCAACCTACAAAGTGGGTCACCATCGTACAGCATATGGTCATAATAGTACCCCGTATTATGTGATTAAATTGTCTTAAGGATCGCTACATTTTCATCGCCAATGATAACAATAATGGAAATTAAAACTTTTTAATTTGAGTTGCGTGTTAAGAGCCAGGTCAGTTTCTGCGTTAATAAATTGTATTATTGCGTGTTTAAGTGGAGTAAGAGAAAAAAGGCAAAAAGCAAAAGAGAAACCAAAAGTTTCAAAAAGTGGATCGAATTTCAAGAAAATTTATTTAATAATTTTTGAAAACATCCTCGAGAGACGACTTAAGAAAATTTGTCTGCCAACTCGCAGACGATTCCAAATCCAACTATGGTAAACAGCCCCTTCGGTAGAATTTCGGTGTTTTTTTTAAATTTCCATTCGAAGTAAAATATTAATTAATAATAAACCTAAATGTAACATGACTGCTTCATTAAAAATAAAAATAATGAATTCACGAGCGTTACTAGAGCGAAAAATAAATTAATGGTGATTAACTTAAGAAAAAAAATGCAGTAACTTTTAAGCATATTTTGAAAAATCTGAGCTAATAAAAATTATTACTGGTGTGGGTATCTATTAAAATAAATAAATTTTAAATTTTATGGTTTCCTAAAATAAGGCTAATTTAAACACGTTTTTTAATAACAATAATTTCCTGAACTGTTACTAATAACCTAATTTTTTGTCAAGCAATTATTACATTAGTTAATTAAAAGCGGAAATCAAAAAATGTAATTTTCTATAGCTTCAGGTAAGTAAGTAACAAGTTACTCTTACAAATTGTATAACTTTTTCCATTCGAATTGAAAGTGAAAACCAAATAGTGGATTTAATTATGTGAATCTCGAGTTCAAAGTTCTCAAGAAATGCCTCATTACGTTGAACAATTGTCGCAATTTGTCGAGTACAATTTTTTAATTTAATATTTAAATGAATAATTAATAAATCCCAAATTACATTTCTAAATAAAAGTGAAACTCATTAATAGAATATTAATGTCGCCAAGTTGCTAATAAGAAAACAAGTGGTATGTAGAAGAGAAACTAACACTGCCATTTAATGTTAACAATTTTCACTAAAATCAAATATTTTTCCTTTACGGTTTAATGAAAGTAGAATTAAAAATTAATTTCAACTGTTTTATGGATGTCTAATGTCAGGTAATTCTTCAGAACCTAATTGATCACAATTTATGGGCTAATCGTAATAAAAATTGCTTCCAAGCAAATTTTCATTACCTACGTAGGTGCGCCACTGCTTTCTTTAAAAGTCCATACAATTTTTCTGATATACGAGAAAGTTTGCTAGGCATAATAGTAGAAAGAAGTCAAAAAACACATTTTGAAAAAATTCGATAATAATAATAAAATTTGTTCCCCCCATTTGACTCCCTCTTCTTTTTTCATTTTATATAATTACTAATTACCTAATTATGCAGACTAATTACCTTAAAAAGTTTCAAACTCTGCTTCCTTCTTAATTAAAAAACCAATTTCAGCTTCACATAGCACTTGATTTCTTTAAATTGCAAAATTTTAATAACTTTATTTTAAAAAACTTTTGGACGTTTACATTACTACACGGACAAATGTGAAGTAATTAATTAAACATAAAATTTTTTATCCACCACTTAAATAAATTTCGCGTCTAATTGAAATAAAATAATAAAAAAACAGATCTTATCACCATGAGGATAAGGTCAGCCTAACAAGAGAAAACATAGCAATATATACATTTGCAGCCTAATTCCAAAAGAGCCAAAGGTATTATTTTCGGTTTTTGGATTTTAGATGTTCTCTATTATTGGTAGAAATATCAAAATCGTACCTGGTATAATCAATATTAAGTCCATAACAGGTTAACAGGATACTCAGATTAATCCTTCGGTTTCATCATCTTAGGCTTTGCAACGTCCAGTAAATACGTTACGAAGCACAGGAAACGACTAATTTATCTTAACTAATTACAAAAGTAATAAGACGAAAAATATTGTTTCGGCTCTGCACGCCACTGGTAACAGCGCAGCGGGGAATCTTTTTGTTTCGTAATTATTACATTTCGATTAATAGACAAATAAGCAGGAGTATTATAAATGAAAGAAACTTACAGATTAGATGATTAGATTAGAAGGTAATTATTAGAAGATACCGACATACATACCTTTTGCACTAATGACAACGGTCGGTGTATTACCATAGACTATGAATGACTATGAAAAATTTAACTAAGTAGGTGGAATTAGTTATTTCATAGAGCTAGTCCCAAGTCTGTGAGCATATTCATTGCTTTACATCTGAGGCAGCTTGCTGGGCTCGTCTCAGATGTGCCCGTAACCCTGGATTTTTGTTGATGAGGGCAAATCATCAACCCAGGGGGACCGCCGGTTTTACGTGCCCTCCGAAGCACGGAGACGATCATAAGAAAATCTAGACTCTTTCCGGATTTGAACCGGGTACCTTGGTGTCAGCAGTTATTCAGCTAACATACCAGGCTAATGACCGTCTCTAGTTTAAATTAGCTAAGATATTATAAAAATACACCCAAAAGACAATTAAGCAAGTTTTTCTTGTGGGGTCACCAATGTGTTGCTTACAACCAATGGATTGCTTTTAATTTAACTAAGAACTAAATTTTAATTAGTAATTTTATGTAAATCTGACAATACAAAAAAATCTGCTTCAATGTATTTGATTGATGCACTGAAAAGTTATGAAAACTGATGCTCTCTATTATATAACATGTATTCTCTTCCTTGTTCACTTTCTTAATTCCTTTGAAGTATTGATTCAACTGACCAAACTATTACGCTATTTTGTAATTTCTCTTAAATATTTAACAGTAAAAGTTAAATTACAACAAAATTAACTAAAGCAAAATATTCAGACTAACAGTTAGCGTAACTTGTCCTTCGTCATTGAATAATTTCTCTCTTAAAATGGTCAATGCCAGTAAATTATTGAACTTCGAAAACAAATTTGCATAAATTAGAAATTAAGCAAGTATCCGCATACTTCCGTTTAATTGCAGGGTGTTCCCCGGAAGTATAACGGTGAATAAATCTAAAAAGAATGTTTGAAGTTTGAACACGGGAAGATTTAGCAAGTATTTGCAAATCCTAACGTTACGTTAAATTTACAGTTAAAATTTATTTAAGTTATTTTTGTAAAAAGTCTATGAATCAAGTGTATTTCATTTCAAATGTTATACTCGACATTTTATAGGTCTACAATTTATTGTGCGAGAGCTCCAATAAAAACATTGAAAGTGCAGTGAACGAACAGTTGTCATTAAACTAAATTAAAGAGATCTGATTAGTTTCACACTATAAGTTTAATAATAAACAAACGACATTTTTGATTTGAGGTCCGCTTTACGTTGTCGATCTTAACTTTCCAGCTCTCGTTGTTCACTTTCACTACATTTCACTAGTGACCACACATTCTCCCCAGCCCCGGGGTTGAACATTAAACTTAATGTGTATTATAATAATTAATATATCTATAAGAAGAGTGTGTAAATTTTAGAAGTTAAAATTTTCGTTAATCTTTTCACGCGCGTCACTTATTAATTTTTGGTTTCTTGATAGTGCCAACTGTTTTACAAATAAAATAATTATTTTATATAGTTCTAACGATATTTTAATCGTTATGTGCTTATTGGTTGTGTATTTTAAAATTTCTTGGAAAATGAAACCGGTTAAATCTCTGGTGTTACGTTAACGATGCATTAACCTTTTTTATGTGAAAACCGTCTTCGAAAGAATTAATCTAGTTTGACCCATAACAATCACTTTCACAATTACTATGCAATTCGTTCATAGTTCATCAACGACGCATCATTATTTCCCTATTATGCAAATCTAATATTAACGTGAGAGCTAATAGCGTGTGAAATTACGAATAAAATAGTTGCTATATCCCTTTTACATTTCCGGTAGCATCGGATATTTCAAATACTACATGATTTACATAATATCTAGGTTGTGTACAATTAAGAAAACATAAACTTTATTAAAATAAACTGAATCAACCATAATTCAGTTATTGAAAATTATTCTTCGATTACCTTTTTTCAGAAAATACATTGTGTCAAAAGTTCATAACTAATTAACTATGAAGTCAGTTAGTTTTTAATTAATAAAAAATAATATACAATATAATTTGGCTTTTTAGTCAGTAAAATGATAATTATTTTTATTTTTTTTTACTATATAAATTATTCTTAATTTGTAAAATATAATAAATTGAAACTCCAATATAATAAGTTAATTAAACAGTAAGCTTAAAAATAAAATTAATTTTTATTGAAGTTTCAATTTATTATATTTTACAAGTTAACAATTTATATATTTAAAAACATAAAAATATTATAATTATAAAAGTAATAACTTGTGCATTGAATTTCGGTTAAGTAATAATTAATAACTAACAAAGTCATCTTGAAAATTGCAAAAACAATTTATTTCTCTATAGAAAAATGTATAAAAACTATGAAAAATCCTATTTAAAGTGTGAATAATTTTTCCAAATATAAAAAAAAGTTTTTACTTATTAAGGTAGAACTTAATTCGCATATCAAATAGGATCTATTATTTTTAGATTTTTTCACCCAATTCGAATTTTGTTAAATTCTTCAAGGTAAAGACAAGCCAAACCAGTTTATTCGATTGATAAATTAATATAAAAACATAATATAATGATAAGTTAATATAAAGTGCGCTGTAATATGTACAAATAAAAAAAATTTTACTTTCTGAATCTAATAAATGGCTCTCATCTGATTTTTAAAAATTCACGTCAAACGATAGTCGAGTTCAAAAGCATTTTGAATTTGAAGTTTTAACTTATAATACAAATATTAAATATTATAGTTTTAAAAAAACCAAAAACCACGCTTTTATGACGCACTAAAACTCACTAAAAATTTAAAAATAATTAAATTTAACCCTTTCGGACACCTTGTAGTCAATTGATAATTGGTGACTGAAAGGGTTAATAAACTAATTCAAAAAGCGTGGAGCGCTTTGTCTTAATTAATTAAAAGACACATAACCAAAACGAGCTCTACGCTTTTGAACCGGCTTCAAAAAAGGAGGAGGTTCTATATTCGTCTGTATGTATTTTTTTTTATGTATGGTCAAGCATTATTTTTTGTTTATGAACCGATTTTAATGATTCTTATTGGGTAAGATTCAGCATAGTTCCAAGGTGGTCCCATTTAAATTTCGTTGGTATTTGACCTTGAGCTTCGAAGATACAGCAGGCAAATGGGATAGGGACGTTTCGCCCCCACCGTTTAGCCCCCGCCGATTCGCCCCCGCCGCTGATTCGCCCCCAGCCGTTTAGGCCCCCAGTTTTGCCCCCGCCGTTTGGCCTCCGGCGATTCGCCCGCGTCCGTTTCGCCCCCGTCCGTTTTGTCCCCGTCCGTTTCGCCCCTGACCGTTTAACCCACATCCGTTTCGCCCCTGACCGTTTTGCCCCTGACCGTTTCGCCTCCGTTTCTCTTCGTATGGGGCCATCCACAAATTACATCACACTTAGGGGGTAGGGGGGTTATCTTAGATTTGTGACAAAAATGTATCAGGGGGGTCCGGGGGAGTTTCAAATGTTGTAATGTCAAATTTTTAAAAATATATTTTTTGGATCCATGGATCGGTTGTATGGTGCGGCCGAAAAGAAAATTAAATATTTATAAAAATAAATTATTATTTAAGACCTGCAAAATTGATTTAATTTAAGTTAGGGGGGGGGGGGTTTAATGAAAATTTGACTAAATGTGACAGGAGGAGCGAGGAGTCTAAAAACCTTAAAAATCGTGTGAGGTAATTTATAGACGACCCCTATGTAAACTGACCAATATTGATTGATTTAAAATAAACTTTAACTTATGATACGTGTTTTCGAAAATTGATCCGGTAAAAATAAACTTCGAAGGTAAGTTTACAATCGGTCTCTGTCAAAACAAATACAGACTGGGCTATAAAGAATTTACTATTTTAAAACATCACGATCTAACGATATGTCGGAGGGAGGTGCGAGTGGCTGGGAAATTGGTATCACGTCAAAACGCCATCCCCAAAGACGCCGTTGCAATAACACCGTGAGGTAAAGGGACGTCTTTAGGTATTTAGATAGGTATTAATAGGTATTTAGAGCTAAAGAGGTTTTCTCCTAAGTCCGATTTGTTGGTGCCTATAAATCCCTATGAATTTTACAATAAGCGAGGGTTACTAAACCGATTTTTATGAATAAACTAAATTGACAATAATTTATTTTAAACATTGATTAAGGATTAAGGAATACCAACCAAATATTGCTGCACTCGCTTTCATTCCAGTAGAATCGGTTGAGGTGCAATTTGATGCGCTCATAGAAAACGAAAATTTTCCACAAAATGCCATGCCTATTGCGGATTATTTTGAAGACATTTATATAAGACGAAAAAGCAGGACACAAAGGCGAGCACCTCAATTTTCCATTGATATATGGAATGTAATTATATCAGAGAACCTTAAATGATCGCCACAGGACAAATAATAACATTGAAGGCTGGCATCGCGGTTTTCAGAGCACCTGTGGAAACTTATTCCCGAATATATTTCAGTTTATTAACAGTTTAAAAAAACAACAGGCTCTACATAAATACGAAATATCACAATTATTGTTAGGTGTTAGACCCAAAATTAACAAAAAATACAGCGTAATTTCAAAACGAATCAAAACCATTGTGGAAAGTTATGGTAGGATAGATACTATGGATTATTTGTTTGGAATTGCCCATAATTTTGAGTTTTGAAATATTTTGTAATATATTTTAATAAATATTAATTTTAAATTATCTGACTTTCAATTTATTTCATACTATATAGATGGCCCGACAGACGTCCTGTCCAAATTTAAATAAATACACAATTGCCTCATTCTGGAGTCTATTACTTAAGTAGAGTCCATAATGGACTCCATTATTTACGTAAGGACGATTCTTCTAATTTTTTTAGCTCCCCCTCCCCTGTGTAAATAAGTAATATTTCGGCCCCCCCCCCTCATTTTACGTATGAATTAATTAAAAACGGTGGGGACTAAAAGATGGGGGTGAAACGGTCGGGGGCAAAACATCTAGGGGCGAAACGGCGGGGGCGAAACGGTGGGGCCTAAACGGCGGGGTCGAAACGTCATATAACCGGTTAATGACATCCTGGACTAAACTGGACCAGTTACGAAGGCACACAACCATCACTTAAAAGTGTAAAATAAAAAGTTTTTTAATAAAAAAGAAAATCGACTTCAAAAAAAAGTTAACTAAAAAGCAAAAAATTAATATTTTTTATTCTCAATTTAATACTTACTATTTGTTGTTTCGTTTAATGTCAATAAGAAATTATTGTTTATTAATTGCTTTCTAGTTATGAAGTCGGTGCCAAGTAAAACATAACTCGCCAGTAACTATAAGACAAATCGTCGGTTTAGAGGTAAAAGTAACTAAGTACATAGGATTCCTATGTACTTGCTACTGCTTTTACTTGGCACCGACTTCATAATTAGAAAGCAATTAATAATTATTATATAATAAACAATAATTTCTTATTTACATTAAACGGAACAACAAATAGTATTAAATTGTGAATAAAAAATATTTATTTTTTGCCTTTTAGTTAACTTTTTTTTGAAGTCGGTTTTCTTTTTTATTAAAAAACTTTTGAAATTAGTTTATTAACCCTTTCAGTCATCAATTATTATCAATTGACTACAAGGTAAAAAAGGTTAAATTTAATTATTTTTTAATTTTTAGTGCGTTTTAGTGCGTTTTAGTGCGTCATAAAAGCGTGTTTCTTGGTTTTTTCAAAACTATAATATTTTATTTTATATTTTTCAGTCTTAACATGCATTGTCATCTAAACTATATTTGTATGCAATATTTCAGCTTAATCGGAAAACGAGAAGTGGGTCAAATTAAGCTTCCAAGATTTTCTTATATAGTTAGTTAGTTAGTTACAAGTGAAGCTAATAAAAACCGTTTTAATAAAACGTGGATAAACCCACGGCAGTATCTAGCAACCCCGTAGAACCTACTAATTGTCTAGAAAAACAAATTCTAATTAATTATTATAATACTCATTAGTACTTAATTATATGAATTTTTTTAAATCCTCCGTATATTTCAAGGATAGCTAAGTTTTTCCATTTGTATTTTGCTTAAGTATAATATAGTATCCGCCCGCAGAGTAAAATGCCCTTTCAAAAGGATATATATCCTCCGACGCTACAGCACTTCGTTTATAATATTTAATTATTCGAAAAATACTAAACCTTAGGAAAACCAGTAAATTTCGTGATTTAGAAATAAAAAACAAAATTAAAAATATAAAATAATTGAATAAATAAAAAAAGTATTACCTATACTGCTAGAGCTACATATCTAGCAACTGTAGAAATATAAGCAAGCTTTGCCATCTACACAATTCATATAGAAGTTTATATCTTCTGTTATTAAGAAATTTATAACATAAAACAAGCCAAACCAGTTTTATTCGATTGCTAAATATAAAAATCTTAATAATATGCTGATAAGTTAGTCAAGTGTTCAATTTTAACGTTCATGCGTGTTTTTCTTGTGGACAATAATAATTCTTTATTACAATAATTTCGTTCTAAATCTATAAATGTCTTTCTGTTGGATTTTAAAAACTGTGTTGTTGGTGTACTCCATTTGCATTAGTTCAACATCCTCTGATGATGTAGACGGTACGTATTTATTCATAGAATATCCTGTTTGCAAATCTTTGCACAATCTCTTGTCAGGATATTACTGGAGGGACTACAAATCGATTATACCTAAAGATGCGTTCAAAGCAGCATCTACCAATGCTAACAACCCAATATACGTTGGTCAAGTACTTCATCGGGATCAACTGATTCCAGCAAGAATCGATCCCTTTGCTCAGCAAGTTTTCTTCGAATGGGGTTACACTGAATATGTTCCGAGAGACGACCAAAACGTGAAGGTATTATATTAAATTTTGTTTATAATATTGCAACTGAAACAGATATTTTGCTCACTTCATCCCGAACAACTGCAATGGATTCACACCGGAAACGGAATTATTCAAAATGTTCACGGGAAGATTGAAGCTGGCTACGAAGTAAACACTACCTTATACATAGGAAGAAAATTTTTGGATGGTGAATACACTGTAGGAAAAATTATAAGTGGGCGTACACAATCAACATTAAATACATCAAAAGATGGTAAGGTTCGACAGCATGGTGAATTCGAAGTTTTAACTTACAATCCAAATGTTGCAAAAGTAACTCAAAACACCTCAGTATCTACTGATTCTGTACAATCTAATAGTTGTCTAAAGAAACAAATTGTAATTAATTATTACACTTAAATTGCGATTAGGCATTTAATTAAATAATTTTTGTTAATGTTTTGTTTTATTTGATAAAGTCCTGCATTATATCATGAAAATTTTCCCAATTTTACTGCACGAAACGTCAACTATCAAGCAATATAACTGTAAATTCTAGTGTTTAAATTATAAGATGGGAAAACCCGTTCATCGAGTTTGAATTTCGATTAATCGCAAAACCATCGCAGTTATTTGGAATTAAAGTTTTCGAACACAAGGTCACTCACATTATGTTGGGTTCTGTTTGAAATCATTGTCAGTTTTACCAATCATAATCTGAGTTCATTTAATAATTATTCTGAGAATCAGTTGACCTACGACTATATTATAAACAATAATAATGTTTTTCGCCTACGACCGTTGAACCTATGGCGATAAACGTCTACGTCGACACTAAAACAAATTCTTTTTCTTTCATACAGTTCCATTTTGTTTTGTGAATGAAGGGCAAAGATGTTCAGCGAAAACGACAAACACTATACCAATTCCATTTCTTAGTTGCAAAATTTTTGAATAGTTCGCGTGTAACATTCGAATTAAAAAGTCACTTCAATACCTAGTTTTGCCATAAGTTCTGTCCCAATTAAGTACTGCTGGTTTTAAATCCCATGTATGGAATTTAGAGGCTCTTTATGAGTGGTTTAAATATATATTTTTAACTTAAAACCTAAGATAGAACTGTGGGCATGATTTTGGCTTCTTCCAAGAATAGTGTATAATAGTGTGATGATGAATAATATACAGAATGTATCCATATAGATATCAATACGATGATAGACAAGAAATATCTCTGTAATACATAGATTCCTCTAATTAATGTTAAAATTCGAAAATATGCTACAGGAAACAATCCTGATTGATTCTATAACTTCAACACACCATATTATTATTATTACATATTTAACCAATCTCCACTAAAGGTTAAGGTTAAGCTATATTCTTATGACAGATAAGAAGCACTACAAAACAACTATTATTATCAAAGCTAAACCAGCATTAAGATGAAATTAATATTGCTAATTTTCTTGGCATATCTAGAAAGTTCTGTTGTGTGGTCAGACGCATCAGGTAAAAATATCATGAAAAACTATAGATAACTAAATTTATTATTTAAACAGGATATTATTGGAGGGATTATTATGGAGAAATTCCCGATGACGCTTTCCCAGGAGGCAGCGATCTTAATGGTGACCCAATTTATATTGGACAATCGTTTGGAAGATTTTTAGTTCCAAGTAAAATATACAGCTCAACCAAAAAAGTATATTACGAATTGGCTGGTACAGAGTATGAAGGGAAAAATGCAATCAAGGTGATAAATTCCTTATTCTTCTTAGAAGAAAATTTAATTTTTAAATTTTGTAGATTTTGTGCACCCAACATCCAGAACAGTTGGAATGGATTCAAACCGATAACGAAAAAATTAAATTACTAACTACTGAACAATTAATTCTCGGAGGCTACGAACCTGGATGTACCTCATATATTGGAAGAGTTCGTTCGAATGGTGAAATATTGGTGGGAAAAGCGCTTGCCGATAATCTTCCCCAATTTTCTGGTTTATGGAGCACGTCAGATGGAAAAATCATTCATTCTACAACATTTGAAGTTTTGTCTTTTAATAGCAATGCGCCACCAATTATTGATGTACGATGCGGAAGTTAAGAATACATTTAGATATTAACTATTTATGTAAATTTTGAATTCTCACAAATAAATTTACTTAACTGTTAAAATCAGGATATAGCCCTGCAGTGATTTTAAAGTGTTATGGAACACATTCATTTATTCTTCAACTTTTATTTTTGTTGTATTTTTATTTTAATGTTTTTATTCTAAATATTATGCAAGTCTAAAATATAATATACCTACTTAAATATACTCAGTAATTTGCTAATTTTATCGCGAATGTTAAAAATTAAAATTTTTATTTAAAAAACTTCGTCAGACGAATAATTTTTAACTTGTTATATTGAAGTTTTTAATATTATTTATTCTCACAAGTTAGGATTTATAAATAAAATATTAGTTTTTCAAGTCAAGTGGGGTAAGCAAGACTACTTTAATAAATAATTATTTTTATAATAAGTAATTATTTTATGCCCTCACTTAAAAAAAATTACGATTAACCACAGATCCTGATAGATTTCTAAGATATTCTTAAAAGAACTTGTTTTTAAGTTGCAAGAAGAATATTTAAGTTGTTTAACAGTTTTGTTAAGGTTATAGAAGGTTACGTTATATTCTTATAACAGATAAAAAACCACAACAAAACAAGTAGATAACTTATACATATATTTAGTATTATTATTACACGGTCGGTATAATGATGAAGTTAGTATTGGTTATTTTCTTGATAGAAATATTAGCAAATTTTGTTGTGCGTTCGGAGGAATTAGGTAAGAAATTTAAGAAAATCTATTTTCTGTATAAATTTTCAAAAAATTATTCCTATTATATGCTCATTATAAAAAAATATTTGTTGACTCTGGAATCTTCCGCAAACCTTTCATCCACATCACCGACCACGCCTGACAGAAAATTAAATTATATTTGTATACAGGATATTACTGGAAGGATTACTATGGTGAAATTCCCGATGACGCTTTTCCAGGAGGCACAGATGTTAATGGTGACCCAATTTATATCGGTCAAGTTTTATATGACACATGTTTAGTTCCAAGCAAAATATATGGCTCAACCAAAAAAGTTTATTTTGAAATGAATAGTAATGAACGCGAAGCGACAAATCAAGTGAAGGTAAAACAAATAGGTCCTGATAAGAAAAAAATTCTGTTTTTATTGTTTTTAGATTTTGTGCACACAACATCCAGAACAGTTGGAATGGATTCAAACTGACAACGAAAAAATTAAAGTAATTACTGATCAACACCTGATTATCGGTGGTTACCAACGTGGTTCTACCACTTACATAGGAAGAGGGCGTTCGAATGGAGAAATATTGGTGGGAAAAGTGCTTGCTGACTATATTTTCTTATTTACTGGTTTGTGGAGCACGTCAAGTGGAAAAAGCATTCGCTTTACAACATTTGATGTTTTGTCTTTTAATAAAAATGCACCACTAATACGTGATAGGTATGGAATTTAAGAAAATGAGTTATTCGACTAATTAAATATTAAAGCGTCGGTCGTTCTCATCCAATTAACGCTACGTAAATTAATAGAAATATTTAACATTTCTTCTTTAAAACCTCATTTTAATGGATGTATTTGACTTTAAGTGAATTTTTATTTCATTATTAACTAATTTACGTCAAATACATCGATAAATTCTAAGTTTTAAATAAGAAATGTCTTTTTTTTATTAATTGACGTTTAAATTACATAACGTTAATTGGTTGAGAACGACGCTTAAGTTTTTTGACGCAGGCGACTACCGTTTTTATCTAGTGAATATTACTTTTCGCGATTGGAAATCTAGTACATATTGTATACTAATGCATATCAGTGTTAATTTCAAATTTTTGTTTTTATTATTAAAAGTAAATAAATATTTTAATATATTTATTGCGATTATTTGTTTTAGAATTCCCCAATGCTCTCTCATTTTGCAAGAAAATACCCATCTCATCGTATCGTTAATCTCTTAACCTATTCATATAATTATTGTTTTATCACAAAATAAACTGTATTTAACAGTGGCGGCTGGTACCGGGAGAGCGATGATACACCGCTCTCCCAAAATAAAATATTAAGTAATAATGACAGTGACGAGTCAAATACGACAGCTTGATTTAAGGCTGGCATTTTAATGTCGGCATTATCCAATAATATCTGGACTTATTATTATCCAATAATCATACGGATTTGAATTAGATTAAAATATAATATCATTATTATTACAAAATTGATATATCTATGATAGTTCCGAGGTTACGAGTATATTGGTTACTTTCTTGACACGTTAATTAGAAAGTTTCGTAACTAAAGTTTTTTTATTCGGAATATGATTTGGAGGATTACTGTGGAAAAATTCCTGACGACGCTTTTCCAGATATCACATTTATGCCCGGTTTCACCAACCTTCGTCAAGGTTGTCAAGGCATATGATCAACGTCAAATCTGTTTTAACCAATTATGAAACAGATTTTCACGAGTTAACAAACGTCAAACCATTTGACGTTGATCAAATGCCTTGATGAAGGTTGGTGAACCGGGCATTAGTGTTTAGTGTCATCGTAGGTATATCTTATTAACAGTCATTTTAGTAATAATTCATATGTAAAATAATGAACAAACTATATATTTTGTGACGTCATGGTGCGGCGTGTGACACGTCCTTTCGTTGCGTTTACACACAAACGTCTGATGTGCGGTTTGACCTTGGGTCAGACATCTATGTATAAAGGGACCTAATAGAAATTAATTAAAAAAAGAATTTGAAGTAAATTGTGTAGTATTTAGTTATTTAGTAAGTATCTATATATTATAAAATTAAATAAATATACGTAAATATAAAAATAAATTTCTAATTTTTTATTAAACATTCAAGAATTTATTATAAAGCACGTGGCATCCATTACTCCGATTTTATATTAGGATTTTCGTTATAAATCATAATATTTAATTTTCATTTGTTTAATATTTCCTTTTCTGTCTTTCTTAATTCTGATTCAATTTTCTTTGTGAACTTTTTAACTTTATATTTAGTTACGATTCTAATATTTTAGCATTATGTTTTTATTTTGGTTTAACTTATTTCTAGTTATCCTTAAAATATCATTAACAGCTTTATTAAAATTCAAACTAATATAATAATATTCTAAAGGTTACCACATCAACTTTGGGCTGAGTGATGTTCCATAGAAGTTAAGATTCTTCGATATTCAAAAATGAATAAATTTTTATTTGTCTCAAGTTCAGCATTTACATAATATCGTAAAATGTATACAGATTCATATCAAAACAATAATAAAAACGAATTATGTATCTCGGTAGCAAGTAGGTTCCCTAGCTCATGTTGAAATTCGAAAAAATACTACTCGAAACTATCTGGATTAATTCCATGAATTGAAATGATAAAATTGCACACTTTTCATTAGTTTTACATACTTAACCAATCACAACCAAAGGTTAAGGTTGAACTATATTCGTATGACAAATGCCAACCACTCCAAAACAAGTATTATCATCAAGTTCTGTTGTGTGATCAGACGCACCAGGTAAAAATATCATGAAAAACAACAGAAAATTAAATTTATTATTTTAAATGAGATATTATTGGAGAAATTACTATGGAGATATTTCCGATGACGCTTTCCTAGAAGGCAGCGATCGTAATGGTAACCCAATCTATATCGGACAAGCTTTATTTGAAGTACTTTTAGTTCCAAGCAAAATATACGGCTCAACCAAAAAAGTTTATTTTTAATGGAAAGGTACAGAGTTCGAAATGACAAATCAAGTGAAGGAACAACAAAATATTCCTAATAAAAAGGAAATTGATTTTTATTGTTTTCAGATTTTGTGCAGAGAATATCCAGAACAGTTGGAATGGACTGTAACGGACAACGAAAAAATTAAAGTACTAACTGATGCCCACAAATAAATAATATCCGTTAATGGAGCATTTTTAAACCAAAATTTAATATACAAGTCGGTTTAATCCCAACTGAAGTTGAAGTTTTGGGATTCATATTCACAACGTACCCATCATTAGGGTTAATCAGATTTTGATTGAAGTTTTTCTACCGAAATAACTCTACTTGTTTATGTTTTGTTTTTATTTTTGTATTTTAAAGTACACCAGTACCTCAGTACATTTCATATGAATCTATTTACGTAATCAAAAATACGAATCAGTTTGGTAAACCCCTTTAAAACGCACAAGATATACACATTCCCAGTAGTTAAAGATGATTAGAAATCCCAGTAATTAGTATACGAGTAAAGGTTAAATAATATGATTGTTAATAATTTGATAATACAAGATTTTGAAAACAAGTAATATACGGTATTAGTATTACATACTAAAATATTTGTTTTCAGTATTGTATCTTCCCCTCCACCAATTGTGATTTATTTATACATATCTAATCTTTTTTGCACTTATAACAAAAAATCTAGTAAAACTGGTTCTGATTTATATTATAAATGAAATGAAATAAATTGTTTATTATGGTGTCTTGTGTGGATGTAGATACAACTCAGATCATTATTAAAATGGATGTCTTTCGCTTTTTGAAAATTGTGTTGTTATTGTACACTATTAGCCATAGTGTAATATCTTCTGGTGATGTGGAGGGTACGTGTAGAAATTATATTTCTAAATTTCTTATTTAGATATTATGAATAATCTTCTGCCAGGATATTACTGGAGAGACTACAAAGGAGTTATTTACAGCGATGCGTTTGAAGCAGCGTATACCAATGACAACAGACCATTATACATAGGTCAAGTACTCCATGAAAATCAACTGATTCCAGCAAGAATTGACCCTTTCGTGCAGCTAGTCTTCTACGAATGGGGTCGAGTTGAAAATTTTGCAAAAGATGCCCAAAATGTGAAAGTAAGTTTTTAATCAAATATTCAGTTCATCTATTTTAATTAAAATAGATATTATGTACAAGCCATCCCGAACAAATGCAATGGATTCAGACTGGAAATGGTCTTTTACAAAATGTTCAGGGTAAAATTGAAGGTGGTTACGAAGAAAAAATTTTATTATACATAGGAAGAAAAGTTGTGGAGGGTGAATATACTGTAGGAAAAATTACATTAGGAGAAGTTGCATATGAATCCAGGCGCAATCGATCGAGACTGCATACTACGAAAAGTGGTCAAGTTCGACAGTTTGATGATTTCGAAGTTTTAACTTATAATCCCAATATTAGAAAACTGAATCAGAACACCTCAATATATAACTCGGGAGATTCTAGTAATGGTATTACAAAACAAATTGTAATTAATTATTATGTTTAATTATTTAATTAGATTTTAAGTAATTTATTTTTAACAATATTTGATTTATTAAAATAATTCAAAACATATTGGACATTTTAACTCATGTTTTGGCAAAGTGATTGACTACTTGAGATTATCACCATAATACTTTATGGCATTGTGAAGGAAGTATTCATTTCTGAAGATAAGTCATTTTGACTGAAGCCAAAAAACATTTTTTTGATTAGAATAAGTTCGTTTGTGTTAACCAATTGGCAATTCGAATCTTTTTTATAACCTTTTTCCCTATTTATTGTCGGGATAATTTTGTTACAAATAAGAATTATTAAAAACTCTTACCTTACGACTTTCTGCACAATATTTATTAACCATTTCGGATATTTGCTGTGCACGTGTGGTATGAAGAGCTATGGTACGACCATTGGGTCCTTCTAAGTTTATAGTTGTGGGTCTGGGAGCTGAGCACAGTCCTATATCATTCAAAGCAACAGATCCAATCACTAGCAAGGAATTTTGATCCCGTTTTACCAAATGAACGCCCCAATGTGACACAGCCAGAAGTTGTACATCAGATAACTGAAAAATATTGTAAAATTACTAATTATAAATAAATTTACAAATCTGCCTTACTTGTGCTGCACCAGAGACATGAAATAGACGAGCGAAATACAGAGGCCACGTTCTTGCAAGCTCTATTATATTTCTTTTAATGTGAGCGCGATGAGGAGAGTTCAAATTTTCTGGCTTAACTCCATAACCAGACAGCATATTCATACCGCTTCTGCGATCATTTTGACTCAATCTTAAGCAAGCCGTGGTTCCATACACGTCCGCAACAATCTGACAAAATATTAAGTGCAAAGCTGCGGGCGATCCTAACGCTTCGCTTGGTGAAAACACTTCTTTTCGTACTCGAAGCAGCCACGGCACTCGATTATAGGTAACACTAGCAGTTGTATTTGAAGAAAGTAACCTGGTTAAAGTTTTAGGGGCTTCCGGCTCCACATCCAAATTTGCTTCAGGTGACTTTGCACGTGGAGGTGTTTGAATGGGTCTCATAAATTCCGGCCATTCTACAAGGTAAAAAGTTAAAAAACGTACAACTTTAACAGCACAACTTACCTTCTAATTTGTCTGGTTTCTCAGTATTTATAGTTGAAACCGAATGTTTCTTTTCCCTTTCTTGAGCAATTTTATTCAGTTGATGCGTCCTGAAAGTTGGACGGTCAACTGGTTCTTTATAATTATGTGTTACGTTTCTTTCGTAAATTTTATGCTCATCGTTCCATCGGTCATTAGTATCAGCAGAAGTTTTTCGTTTAGATTGTTCACTTAACATCGTCGAATCGTTAACTTCCCAACTGTCTCTTCTAGAATGATGCAAATCTGATTTTTCCTTACCCCAGCTACTGGAATCATCCTGAGTTTCCTGCGTTAATGAACTTTGTATATCCCAATTTGCACTAAACGAATTTCTTTTAGAGTTATTTTGAATTACACGGTTTTGATGAACACCAAAAGTATCGCGATCTTGTCTCTGGGCCATAAAAGACTCTCTGACGGGTTCCACAGGTGCCGGAGGTTGTTGAGATGGTCTTATTGGAGGAGGCGGAGCGGGTATCGATGGAACCGGTGGTAATGAATTTGGTCCAATTGGTGGCGGTGGAGGTCTCCAATTTCCACTAGACCAATTTTGTTGTGTTGGTGATTTGGTTTCCATTCGTTGATTTTTCACTTGGGGTAAATTTTCCGGACTAGGCGATTTACTTGGACCACGAGAACCGTCAACAAAATCGCCATATCGTCCCGACAATTGCTGTTCTAACATCATTTTACGAGTGTCTTCAAGTTTATTAACGACTCTCGACGGTTTTTCAACTTTACTACTTGTGGACCTTACCGAATGGTTAGATGTAACTTGTTCTAATCTCTGACGCATTTCAGAACTTAATTTTAGTTTTCCGACACTGCCTGGAGAGGGCCTATTTGCACCAACTTCAAAACTTCGACGAGAATTACCTTTGCCACTTTTTTCAGTTTCTCGCAGCATCGATGGCTCAAATTCCAATTCTCCCCATTCAAACGACTGTTGGTGTGATAACCCATTACCGTTTGAGTGCCCGTTTACTACGTTAATTTGATCTCTGTTTGGTGTTATCTTACGATGGCTTTGTCGCATTTTAAAATGCATGAAGTCTTCGCCAGTTTCGGTAGTATTTCCATCTTTAGGTGGAGGCCAACGCCATTTGCCAATCCTGACGGTTTTTGCTCGTCCATATGGATCTAAAAACGGTCTCACTTCGGAGAAATCGTTTGGATCTAGTGGCGGTGGCATCGGTGGTGGAGGCGGTACGACGTTACGATTTGACAAACTTATTGCCGATTCGGAGCTTCCTTTTCTAGATTTAAAGTCTATTGAAGAGCTGACACTTGGAGAACTGCTTTTGCGATTACTGCTGCCTAATTTAAACCCACTTTTTTCCTCAGGACTCATCGAATTTCGCGTTGGTGATTTTACATGAGTTTTTTTGGTTTCGTTAGCTGTTTTTCCGTCGTTTGGTTGTTGAGTTAACAATTGTTGTAATGCTTGATTTTGTGCCAATAATTGCTGTTGTATTTGTATATTTTGAGCCATCGCAGATTGCAAAAAGGCTCTTTGTAAGTTTTGTTGATACGCAGCCATATCGGTATTTTGAGGTAAACCTTGCATGTTAAACACAGGCATAAAAGATTCCTGCGTTGCACCTAATAATGGCATCATCATGGGTTGTGGACTAACAATCGGTGCAGAGACAGGTGAAAAACTGTAACCGGAACTACCGGCTTGTTGGTGAGTCGTTCCACCTCCTTTTATGCTATCAACAAGATTATCCTTTTGAGTTAACTTTTTCAAACTGTCGTTTATAAATATTGGACGAAATAAATCGCTAATGTAATCGTCCACGTTGCCATTTCTAGATTCTCCTGCTTCGCTATTACTATCCTGCCGATTTCGTAAAGTTAAATTTTCAACTTCCTTATCTAATAGAGAATTATCTTGATTTGGCGAAAAATTCTGATCTCCTCCACCTTTAATTTGATGACCCAAGATAGTGGCATCGTTAAAAACATTATCGTCGAATGGTTCGAGTAAATCTTCCAAAAAGTCGTACATGCTAACTCCAGAACTGCCCTCTTCAGAATTACTTTTACTTTTTCCTCCTTTTATACTTGCAGATAACGATCGGGCATCACTAAGTTCGTCCAAATTTCCGTCCAGAACAGGTTTAAATAGATCGTCCAAGAATTGATCCACATCGGATGCTTGGCTTGGAACACGCACTCGTCGCACATGACTTGCCAAGCTAGGAGCTTCACTGGTATCCGACATGGCTGAGCTTCGCACACCAAATTCGTTCTTTTCAATTTGAGCTCGACTGGAATGAGAGCCTGGAGGAGCCTTCTTCCCAGCATATTGTGACTTGATGTATCTGGGTCCACCTCGTTGTGAAGTACTCACACTTGATATGTCAGGATATTCAAAATCGATTTCTTGTTTACTCATATACCCAGAATTGGAAAGAACCGGTTCTATGGGTGCCAATTGTTCCACCGAATGGTATCTATCGTTGAGGCGAGATTGGCTAAGACCAAGATTCACTAGAGCAGTAGGTTCTGGTTCGCTTAACAAATTATCCAAACTTCTAGATCTAACTTTTTCAATGTCAAAGTATCGTTCGTTCAAAGCTGAACTGCGTGATAAAGCATCGTGAGATGATTTTCGTGCAGGGGTGGTGGCTATTGTTGGCGATTCGCGATGCGATGCGTAATCTGTATTTGTATTATTGGACGATTTTCTCGATGATTGTTGGACTATTGGTGTTGAATGACTTATTGGTTCTTGATGCGGTGAAATTTTTCGAGCGTGCGCAGTAGGTGGTTCGGGAGGTGGTACCTACAAATTCACAATAAAATCAAAACATAATTTATATATTACGAATGTTATTACCTGTGGTCTGGGTAAGTTACTAATATTATGGTCAACTTCGGTGGGGGTTTGTTGACGAATTCCAAATTTAAGCAACTGCGATCGAGATGCTGGAAACGATGGACACAACTCTAATTCTGAGACTAAATCCAGTACATAGTCGAAACCATTGCAATCTGTTATTATTCCAGCATCATCGAGTACGACACTCCATCCACTTCCAGAAATTTCTGAAGTAGATAAAGCTGACGCTGCAGCTTCTTCGCACGTAGTCCAAGAATCCACGTTGATTGTGAAAACTGAGCTGTCGTACAAATTCAGCGGAAGTGCCATGTGGGACTTCTGTCGAATTCCACGCCATTCTAACAACGAAGGCGGTAACGATCTTGAATGAGGAGTTTTCTGTAATCCTCGCATTATTTTATTTTGAAGAACTTCCTTATACGTAGGAGTTGCATAATCTGTGACGTATTTCAAGAGATATCTAGAAAAAAACATTTTAACCAGTACTTAAAAGAAATTTAAGAATTACTTACTTGCTCAGTGGATTACTAGGTTGAAATGAACTTAAGCAATGTACCATCAATTGCCAAACACGGTCAGAATTTTCATTTTTCCACGCTTGACTACATAATTGGACTAATAATTCATCTCGTAAACCTCTGGAATTTAAACCTTTGTACACAATGTAATCAGCAAGCGCACGTTCCCTAGCTCCAGTAAGTTGAGCATCGTTCATCCAACGTAAAATCAATTTAAACAGCGCTACGGCATCTTGAAAATCTTGGTCTCGAGCAGCAGCTTTAGATAAGAAGGGCGCTGAAATGGGTTCCTTTTTAAAACCAAAATCAGCAGTTTTAAAATAAACTGAACTGAATTTATTGAATTCGTATTGGTTTAAATCGGACGGTAAAGGAGCCGGTGGTAAACTACCGGTAATTCCACCAACAATTTTAACTAAATTACGTTCGGTGTGAGGTGGAGTGTAACCTTCCAGTTTCGAAAATATAAATGCTAGTTCTGCTGGTATTTCGAGCTGGTGAATGTTTGGACGAATAACTCGTTGAGCTTCACGAGCAGCTTTTTCTTTCGCTCGCTCTTGAGCAATTCTTTCTGCTTCTTGACGTTTCTTCAAATCTGCTTTTCTTTTATGATATCGCCTGCGTTCTCTCCTACCTCTATAAAGAGCTTGCGCTTTAGTAATTCCTTTCTTGAGAATTTTGTACTTCCTTCTCTGTGCGTAACCACGCCAATTTCGTTGAATTAACAATGAGCTTCGTTTCAGGGTATGGAAACGTTTGCGGGCCAAATAGCCACGCATATTTTTCTGGATAACCGTTGCAGCGTCGTGCAACAAGTCCGATCGCGACATTTCCAATTGACGTTCCAAAGCTTCTCTGATGAAAACTCTGCTTGCTCCCAGTTGATAATCAGGTCCATCTGATATAAATGTTATTAGAATAAATTGGCTAAACGAATTTTGTTAGATTACCTATTCCTGTCGATGTGGTTTTTTCCAAGATTGATCTGCACAAATCTCTAAACGGTGCTCCACGTGAAAATCCTCCGGGTAGTAGGTACCTAAAATTGTACGTTTACATCGAAAAATCTATTTTTGCATACCTTTTACCTGTATCGGTCCACAAAAGCTTGAAACTTCATGCGAACCGGATATCCGGATTGCCTGATATGTATGGTATCAAGCATACCGGAATACCGTAATTGTTCCAAAACAACCGGCATGTCAAACCTCATGGGAGATTTATCACAGTTGGGTTTTATACAACGTACAAACCATGGATTACTTCGTGCCATGGATTCCAACAGTTGGTGTAAACTATCGCTAAATCTGGCAGCCACTGTCGGGGTTCTAGGTTTCATAGTAACAAATCTTCCGTTTGCACCTTTTGGTAAGGTCCGCATCTGAGCTTGATTTAGTAATGGCTTAGCGATAGCAAGAACTAGCTGCTCTTTGCTGGATGCTAGTAAGTCAATAACTTCGGGTTTTAAAGCATCTCGATTTTTGTCCAAAAATCCATCTACCGAGTACCACACTTGTCCAGCAAAGTGGCGAATCTGAAAATATAAAATTTTAAAGCTTTGATATTTCGGTTTAATATTTTCTTACCCCAAATTCTCGTCCACCGACTCGTGGTCTACTGTAATTTTCGTTTAATGCATGATTGTAATGACATTTTTCTAAAAATGAGCTATCTGAAGCTTTGGGAAAATTACTTTCGTCGTCTAGTAAGTGTAAAATTCCTACAGGTTTCTTTCCCAACAAGTGAATTACTGGAGTATTATCGATCCAGGTCATATTCGTCCATTCCAATTTTTCCTTAGCATACTCTTGTTGTTCTAATTTGAAAACGTACTTGTTAAAGTATATTTGCAGCGATTCCGAAGCGTAATTGATGCACAATTGTTCAAACGAATTTTCCGATAAATTTTCAAATCCAAAAATGTCCAATAAAGATATTCTAGCCGCATCGTGTAAACCTCCTCTTTGTACTATAGAATTGACTCGCGTCACCAACCTACAGTTAATAAATAATTAAAAACGCTTAAAGATAAATTTGAGTGCAGTGCTTACCAATTAAACAAGGCAGAATATAAAGATTTTGCAAAAGCATCCCTGGCGTCTAATGCTTGATCAATACTCAATGGGGAATGAACTCGTTCGGTTCGAGCGTCGGTTATTCTTGTGGTAAGCACTCTTTGCATGCCGGTAGATGAAATTTGCAAAAGATGAGCAGCCCACCTAATTTCAACATCCGAACCCACCTCGACGCCTTCCTGACCGTGCCTAAGTTGCCTACGATGAAAGTATACGTTTCCTAAATGTAATACAGCAGCCAGCACCTTTATTATTCCAGTAAGTTCGGCCTCCCCGACCCCTAAAACTTGCATTGCCCTTGTCAAAGCACCCCAATCGGCTCCAGAACCGGAATGGCCAGCCGAACAATCTCCACCTCCTTGATTAAGGTAAAAGTATTTATCGGCTTCTACGAGGCCGTACTTTTGTTTCTCCGTGTTACTCAATCCGCCTAACAATTCATAAAACACGTGATAATTTCTTTCTCCGGGTGCTTGGGTGACAATTCGAGATTTTTCCAGGAGATATTGGGTTACCCTAGCTCCCGCTATTGTGCCTTGCTTAAAGTATACTTCTAAATATTTTCCGAATCTGGAACTGTTATCGTTTCTAGCGGTTCTGGCGTTACCGAAAGCTTCCAACAAGGGTGCGGCTTCTAAAATTTGTTCAGTGACTAACGTTTGTCCTCGAGGTGACGAAGGGGCTACCGCCGCTAGGTACTGCATCACAAGTTTAGTCGATTCAGTTTTTCCCGACCCACTTTCGCCGCTGATTACGACAACTTGGGGTGTCGGAAGAGCCGAATATGCAGCGGCACCCAGAGCGAAAAGATGTGGTGGCAGAGCTCCTAATAAATTTCCCTTGTATCTTTGAGCGGATTCGATTCCATAACTGGAATCGAACATCCGGTACGGGTTAACGGCCACGAGAATACTTCCAGCGTACGTGTAAATCAAGTTCCGGTCGTAACGTAATTTTAAATTCCATAATAAAGCTGCTTCGTGTAAGTCGGTAAGTTTTGTCATATCTTCAACTCCGTTAGCTCCGAGATCTTGTCGACGACGAACGGAACCTTCGCCTCCGGTAAGAGCAAAAGTTTGAGGCTAAAAAATTAAAAGTCGAATAAAAAGTAAGTTGAAGCTTGAGAGTGTGTATATTGTAATTAGCGTTATGTAATGTGTAACTTCGTTATTACATTGCGAAAAGAACTTACCTAGTAAAATATGAACCAAATTAATATATGAAAATTATAGTGCAAACCTGGTGAGAACAATGCTAATGACTTTAAAACGACACACATAGCAAAAGAGCTATTACAAAATAATCTAATAAAAGGGTATTTTATTAAAAAACAAAAACGAAATGCAAGTTCGAAATTACATAACGAAAAAATATTTAGGCGCGTGCCTGATGATGGATGTGTAGGTAGGTTAATTGAAATTACTAAAGTGCGGTTTAATTTTGATTTATTATGAAAGTATTGTTTTAGTTTCTTAACCAAACGGTTTCCCACTTTGGGTAATTCGGAGCGAAAGTGAAACCAAACCGTATGTAACATATTATAGATTTTTCAAAAATAGTTCCGGTGACAAAAAAAAGTCTGAACTGAACTGATTCGTTCCAATACTTGCAGTAATATTTCAATTACGGGTAATTAAAATATAATTTAGATAGAGCAGACTTTCCAACAGTATAGATAATTAGAAAATTGGGTTGTATAATTGGTAGCAATAATTTTGTACCTAGAAGTAAGTGTTTACTAATAAAAATCCAATTAACGGCAATTGCACTGTAAAAATCTACTTTCTCATTAATTTTCTTTTTGTTTCATAGTCGTCCTTGTTAAATTTTGTTGAAACTTAATATACTTTGCAACCTTGCTGCTATTTTTTAAAAACTCTTGATTAATGTTCTCTTAAAAAATACGGTTGATGACTCATAAACTTCGGTATATGAAGAAATGCATTGAATGGATTGCAATTATTAGCTCATTAACCATATACGATGGGTCTGTGTCATTCGTGATCCTGAACATCTGCAAAATTTCATAACAAAACCTGTAGCTTCCCATTAATGAAAGCCTACGAACATGGATCTCGAAATCTCAAAGCTCAATTTGAAATTCCTGTTACTTGAGAAATGGTAGGATTAAAACAGGCACTCACAGTTGCGCAATTAAAAATAATTATTTTTAATATCCCTTTTGAACGTAGTTTAATCAAATTAACAACTTGGAAAGTGTGTAATAGTACGACCTAGTTTAAGAGAAGTCGTAATATTAAATGACGATAATGTTGTATATAATTACGACCCGCATTGTTGCTAAACAGTCATAAGCGAAGTTCAAAGTTGTAAATTTATGATCTGGTGCTGAAGATTAACGTTGAGGACAATAATAAAAGCATTGCGCAGTTAATCCTTCATGCTCGACTATGAAATGCAGTGAACTCGTTGGGAATGCAATTTTTTAAAGCAGAAACATCTTGGTGATAAAATTCCTTGTTTACCTTTCCATTGATAACAGCCTGTACGGTGAGAACATTGGCACTCCGGTGACATTCTAAAACTTCTCCAGGGAGCGAATGTCCAACTCCTGGATCAAACCATATAAGATCACCAGTGGTCCACTCCATTTTTAATTGATTGCTCTATGTCTATGATACCATTTTCTGAAAAAAAAAAATAATTATATGAATAAATTGAGAATAATTGTATCAGAAGCAAATTTGAATTAGTTTAGCAGCTGTAAATTCTGGTTTGGGATGCAAATTAATTTTTAATTTTTTTTCTCACTAATGACTTAATACCGGTAGTGTTAAAAAAATTTTCTGTTAGACATTCATATAAGATCTATTGTACTGTGGAACAGTCATTACTTTCTAATAAACTCTAAGTTACTCAAGGTTGATTTGCAATATAACCTACACTTCCTACGTTCTTTTTCTCTCATTTTCAATCGGTATTCGAAATATGTTAGAAATATTCTGCATTAGTTTTACAAAACATTAACTTGGTTGTGCATTGATAATTTTACCAGGATTATACAATGTACATATAATATGTAATTTAAAAAGTTTCAATTTTCCACACAGTAACTTTGGAAGCAAGGTTTTTTAACAAACAATTGCTCGTGTAAAATGTTAAAGTTACACAAAAACCTGTGTATGACCAAAGTTTAGAATTGCTTGAACTCCAGTTTTCTAAGAAACAAAACTTAAATGTTAAGTCGCAAAACAAGTGTTTTCATGAATTTTATAAATGTTAAATTGAAAAGTGCAAATTTTTTTCCTGCTATACTTTGCGGTTGTTGTATGTAAACAACATAAAAGTGCCACTACCGTGAAATAGTTAAAGTGTGCGATTTACACGCAAATTAAAAAATATGATTTCACTTCCAAATGCTTTAAAAATATTAAAGAAATTGGAAAAGTCCCCCCTGTCGCATGCAAGTTTTTCGTATTTTAATTTTTTTTAAATGGCTCAAAAACGCCGAAAACAACATAAAACTACAAAGTTGCATAAATAAAAAATTATCGCCTGAATAAATTTTTTTATAGATTTACAACTGCACCACATCATAAAATGTAAAAAAAATGTGTCGAAGTATTCAGCAACATAAAATGACCTTTGTTTATTAGCAAATTAATAATGCAAACTAGCTTTATATAAAAAGTAAAGTAATAAAATTATTTTATGAAGTGTTAAATGCTATGCAGAACATACCCTCTACATTTTTTATAAAATACACATCAGCAACTTTTACATGCTAATTGTAATGTTATTTCTAATTGCCAGAAGAATATACAGACTTGCTGAATGCCAAAAAAATTATTTTAAACTGCAATTAGCTCAAAAATAATAAATTGAAAGGGTCTGCTCCCTCCCCGATTCTTCCAAGTGTATTTTTCTATTAAAATTTATCCAGAAACGATTCTCCAAAAAAATTCAGTATTTAAAAATTATTGCTTAAGTAACTTCAAATAAATTTCATAAAATGAAAAATTAAAATAAAAGGATAACTATACCCATCTGTCATGGTATCAAAATTATTGATCCTTCTTGCCTTTAATTTTTAAAATTAAAAATTTTACCATTTAAACTAGCTTGGATTATGATTCCAATATTCCAATCAATTTAATTATTTTTTTTATACTCGTAAATCTAACCACTGCTTCCATTTATTAATCTTTCAAAAATAAAAATTGGGAAAATTCATGACAATATGTCTGACTGATATGGAATAATCCCAATATCCCATGGGCGCCGGCAGGATTATTTTCAGGGAGCTGCATCTACACACTATACTATATTAATTAATATATAATTTATAACTGTCACAAGACCCTACGCAGAGAAAAAACAACTCAGAAATATAATATTAAATATCATATCAATATTTCAGAAAAACCCTAAAAAATGCACTAACATTTTTTAGAACTAAAATGTTTTTAAATAATCACAAATAAAATGCACTACAAACGTCTTCGTACTATGACATCATCAGGCGATAAACTAAAAACTCTTTTTTGGTTTTTAGTTCATCACCCGATGATGCCATAGGATGGTGAAACGTTCGCGACTATTTTACGAGTTTTAGAAGAATTTTATTCGCACAACGCACCGAACCTAATAAACCAAAATATATCAGCTTTACACGACTGCAACAACAACACTGGGCTTTAGCAAATTTTCGGGCCCCTGATATTCGAGTGTAACTAATAGCACCGATGGCCCAATTTTTGGTTTATTTTATCAGAATTTATTTTTATTTTACGATTTTATGTTCTCTTTTCGGGCCCCGCTGGCTATTGGGCCCTAGGTACGTGCCTAATGCGTCTAATGGTAAAATAGGCTCTGTTGAGAAGTTGAGTAGATCATTAAGTCTAGTTTGTTGTGTTAGGCGTAGCCATTTGGGAATGAAAAAAAAGCGTGCACTGGAGGGTATTCCAAGGCCCCCCGGTTTATCCTCTTTGTTTCGTGTCTCTTAAACTTAAATTCAAAATTTAATAAGTTGTAGAGGTTAAAGGTATTTATTTATTATTATAACTTCAAATATTGATAGAGCTTCAGTGTAGTTATTGTCAAACCGGGGGGCCTGGGGGGTATGGAATACCCCCCAGTGTACGGTTTACTCTTTATTCATGAACCAATAGTATTAGTTCCCCAGTACTGAAGAGTTACTCAGTAGTCAATGCTAGAATCTTTGATTGTAATGACCCCCCCTTTTGTAAACCCTTTTTTGTAATGACTTTCAAAATATCCCTTCTTTTCTTATAAATACCTCCCCCTACCACTCTGAACAATATTTAAAGGATTCTCTCTTAATTTTCTTTCTAATTCATCGCCTGATGATGCCATAGTATGGTGAAAACGTTTGCGAATACTTACAGTGTATTTTACATGTGCTAACTTTTAAACATTTTAGTTCTGAAAAGTGTTTATTGCATTTTTTGGGTTTTCTAAAATATTGATATGGTTAATATCGAGTTACACTACCTAAACCACGTATCAATTGATTATTATTATTAGATGATAATTAGCTGAAATCACACACAAAATATTAACCCTAAGATTTACTCCCCCTTTCTTTTAAAAAATTTCAAAGTTTGAAAATTTAACAAAACGGCAATTTTCGGCACTAAATATCGCTGGTGAGGAACCAGATAAAAATCTGAAATTTTATGTCATAAAAGTACTATATAATGGCATTACGTAACCAAAAATTTGAGTCTCAGATTTGACTACAAGCCGAGATATAACAATCACAAAATGTCAAAAAATATGCATATCTGAGTGAACATAATTGCTTTTTTCGGTATTTATTTTGATATTTCGTGATTGTTATAGTGATTGAAATTGTTTAAAAAGAAATAGACTACAATATTCTTTATTACTTATCTTTACCTAAAAGGAATCCCAAAAGGTGAAATTGCAGCCTCATTTCTAATCTAGTTTTATAAGAAAATGCCATATTTAAAGAGAAGTTTAAGTACGAAGGGAGAATATCTCAAACTTAATTTTTTTTACAAAGAGACGATAAGCAGTTGAAGTAACACACCGAATATTAACCCTAAGATTTACTCCACTTTTCTTTCAAAAATTTTAAAAGTTTGCAAATTTTTTAAACGGCGATTTTTGGAACTAAATATCGCTGGTGGGAGACCAGATAAAAATCTGAAAATTCATGTCATAACAGTACTATAAAACGGCATTACGCAAAAAAATTTGAGTTTGAGATTTGACTATAAGCCGAGATATAACAATCACAAAATGTTAAAATTGAAAAAAGCAATTATGTTCACTGAAACGTGTACATTTTGTGACGTTTTTTGATTGTTATATCTCGGTTTGTAGTCAAATCTGAAACTCAAAATTTTTTTACGTAATGCCATTATATAGTACTTTTATGACATAAAATTTCAGATTTTTATCTAGCCCCCCACCAGCGATATTTAGTGCCAAAAATCGCCGTTTTGTTAAATTTTAAAACTTTGAAATTGTTTAGAAGAAAGGGGGTGTAAATCTTAGGGTTAATATTTGGTGTGTGATTTCAGCTACTTATCATTCTTTAATATCAGTCTTTGTAAAAAAAAATTAACTTTGAGATATTATCCCTTCATGCATAAACTTCCCTTAAAAATGGCATTTTCTTATCAAACTAGATACGAATTGAGGCTGCAGTTTTACCCTTTTGGATTGCTTTTAGGTAAAAATATGTAATAAGGAATATTGTAGTCGGTTTCTTTCTAAACAATTTCATTTTTTCCCCATCTTGATAGGATAAATAAGAGCTGAAATATTTCGGTTGCCGTAAACCCTTAAAATTGAGAAATATGCCGCACATTGCAAAGCAAATATGGCTCTCACACGAAAACAAAAGACAATAAAATTGAAATAATAATAATTTAGTATTACTAATATGTTAGGATGTTTATACAAAATTAATCAATTTTTTTTAGAACGGTCGAACCACGGCGTTGGACCACTTGATATGGAATGACCCTACATGTAGTGTAATATTCCATTAATAATAGTGTAATAATCACGATTTTTCTGTATTTTTTCTTTTATATGTAATTTTACCCTTCAAGTTGTAGACTTTTACAAATAAAATGTATTAATTAATACACACAAAAGCGTAAATTTAGCAGTTCTTGGCATCCCAAAAAATATACATTCTTTGTTTTTTCAGTTAAAAACGAACAATTGTTGAGCTTGAATTGTGTAGATTTTGATTAATAACTGTGAAATTCTTCACTCTCGTAAACTACCAATTTTTAGGTTAGTAACTTAAGAAGAACTAATCAGAAGTACGTTGTGGAAAGACAAATAAAACCTTTCAATTTCTTTAAATTGGTAATTTAAAATGAACCAGTCAGAGATGCGCTGTGTAAGAAAAATAAAGATAACAATAACTTATAAACTAGATCTACGTACAGGCGTTTTCTGTCCAGATGAAATCTCTCAGTTGACTTTGTTAAATAGAAATACTACAATACTCAGAGCAAATACATAATGTAGTCGTAGTGCCTTATACCGAGGCTGTGGGGATATGGAATACCTTTCGGAATATTTTTTTCGAGTATCCAGAATCTGTTTAATTTTTAGTTTATTACGTCAAAACACCGAAACAAAAACACAGGAGTAAAGGCACAGAAAACAAATACACCAAAAGTCGAAGACGTCTAAAGCAAAAACACCGAAAGTTGAAATCACCAAAAACAAAAATACCGAAAAACAAAAACACCGAAAACCAAAACACGGAAAAACACTGACCTAGTATTTGCGCGAGATTATTGATTACTTAAGTCTCAATTAAACTTGATTATTTAGTTAAGTTAATTTGATAAACCTTCATTATATGTACCTATACTAACTACTTCTTCCTTAGTAGCGACATTTGTTTGCGATGTAATATACTTAGTGCTACTATAACTACTATGTAATTCATTCAAAATGTTGTACTTTGTTCCTTTTTCAGAACATCAATAGAGGAGTTTCCACGTCATTAAAATCCTAGGCCACTTTCGGTGCTTTTGTTTTCAGTGTTTTGTCTTCGGTGTTTTGACGTGGAATCGTAAAGAACATAGCAGAAATTGATAAATCCTGTGCCTACAATTTAATAACTAGAAGAGCTATGATCTTATGCTTTTTATCAATTAAATTTCTTCCATTTCTACTTTTTTATGATTGTCTTGTACCCCCATGTATAGTTAATTTCAAGTTTAACAAAGAACTAAATTTCCAATTTTAAATTATATTTTAGAAAAACCCAAAATATGCACAAAGCACTTTGTAGAACTGAAATGTTTTTAAGTTATCACAAATAAAATACACTGTAAGTTTAAAATATCGTTTTCAGCATACTATGGCATCATCAGATTCATCCTAATATTGGTTCTAAAATGAGTTTTGGGTATTTTTTGAGTTTTTCTAAAATATTGATATGGTTAATATCGTGTTACGCTACTTAAACCACGCATCAATCAACTGATTTCAATTAAATTAAATTATTTCTGAATTATTCATACTGGATTTATATTAAGCAGATAAATCAAATTCGCGGATTTTTTACGCAGATTAGCATACAGTTTAATAATTGTGTAGTTTTTAAATTCTAAAAAATATAAAATTTATTTTGGGCGTCAACAGTACTCTACTGGAGCACTATATAATTTTAAAGTCTCAAAATGTACTGAAACTCTCTAATTATTAGTCTTAAAGAAATGTACCGGAAAAATAATACATAGTTAATAAAAAGACAGCAAAAAACTGAAAGAAAGCTTTCGTTGGAGTTTAATAATTTATCTGTACCTTGACATACATTCGCATTTTTTTGGCTAAAGCAATTTTAGTCGGTGGGTAATTAAAAAAAATTTAATAAAAGATACAAAAATCAAAAAGGATGTAATTTCAATCGATTACCTTAATCAATAATTATTAAGAAATTGCCTTGACGTTATATCTAGGTGGATATATTAAAAAATTCCCATTTGCGGATATGTGCAAAAATGTAAAAATAACTTTCGATGAACACGAAAAAAGAAAATGTAAAACAAATATCGAATGGTTTGCTAGTATCTCATCAATGGTTCATTCAATATAAAATTTTGACCCAGAATTGGCCTACTTCATTAGCCAACTTTTTCAATGCATTTATCAGACAGTAAAAATCGCATGATGTAAAAGTAGAACCAGTCACTTCTCGCATAAAAATTTGAAGTCTGCGTTGATTCACTACAATGATGAGCATCAATTTCCCTCTTTAATTATTCTATTACATCATTTTAATAAATGTTATTGCGCAAAATATTAATGACTCCCAGTTTAATCATTTGCAGGTGCGTGCAAAGCAGTGCCATTTAAAATATGTTGAATGGAATTTTAAGATATTTCACGTGTTGTGCTGTCTTGTGGGTGCGTTTGTTTATTACTTGATGCTTCTTAGTTATGTACATATAAATCATTACATCAGGATATTGTAATGTTTTAATATTCCAACAATTGACATTTTTCTCAATGATCAGGCTCGGACCAACGACACCGATCGACAACAAACAAGTTATTAGATTTTTCTGAAAAAACCTAATTGACCTTTTCAAACCTAACAAAAAACTTCAAATTGTGATAGATGAGTCGCCAAAAATTTAAAAATACACATAGCCTTCAGTATAATATATTATATTCTTAAATTTGAAAGTATGCATCTTCTTCTGTAAAGTTTAAAACACAAGAATTTTGTAATATTAAAATGATCAAGAATTTGTTGCTTGCATGCACTTTTTATAAATTCAAGCATAATTGAAGTTGAATAATCTACAAGTGCCCTGTTTTCACTACCTTTTGTGTGTGCACGAAGCTCCTGCTTTCTTTTTTCACATACATATATTGTATGAAAACTCTATTATATGCAAAGTAAGTATTTAAGTGTAACGCATCATATATTCATTACATAAAAAAATTAACATCTAAACTTAATTAGGCTTCGATGTTCAAATGGAAATATTTTCATAATATATTTAATATATCTACTATTTTTTACTATTGCTGCTAAATAAAAACAGTGCATCAGACTGTGAAAGATTAACAAAAATTTAAACATAATTTCAATTTTAAATGAATTTTCTTGGCTAGACCATAAACATTACAGCTAAGGTCATGTACAAGAAGATAGGTATCTGGTACTCCACGATCGGAAGAGTAAAATGGATGGATGGAACTACCCAAGTGCTATCTGGTCTGACATTGGCAACACCAAACCAGGTCGTAAACATGTTGGAATAATGAAAAATATGAATAAAATTCCTTCTAGACGTGACAATAAACAGTCCGGCTAATTGGCTACCAGTAAAAAAATGCAAAACAGGGAAAAAGCTGATTCCTTTTCTTGTTACAGCAAAGAATCGATTAAAATTTAAATAATCCTTAATTTATTATCCAGTCAACGTACGCATGCAAATAAGCAAGTAGGTATGTACCTTAATGCAAAAACATTATTCCATTCCTTCGTCGAGGTCACATAACACCATGCAATACGGTCACACGCCCAGTCCACGCATTTGGATTAAATACAATTGAAATATTTTAACTGTAAGTATTGGGAATTGTCGGTTAAATTTTTATTATCTGCAAGTACAATCCGGCTGGAAAAAGAAATACTCGACATCGGTAGGAGCACCTTATAGCCTTTAATGACGACAATGGTCTTTTGTATTTCTAAATCTCTTACGACCAAGCATAATTCACACCATTATAGGCATTTATTGCTATTGTTATCTTCAATAAAATTAAAGGTGCGATGTAACTCCTCTCGTTAGAGCAAAATCAGCAATTATAGCATATTTTAGCACACCCAAAGAGAAATCATTATCTGCTCACTCTTATGGCGTTTTTAAAATCTTTTAGTTCATTAGAAAACTGTTCAAAAGTTTATTTTGTTATTTTTAGTTTTAATACTTTCGTATTTCAAAGTGGGCTTTATCGGCTAGGTTTTATAGCTCCAAGTGCATTAAACTGCTAATTTGTTTGTAAAACAAGGAGTTTTAAGAGTGGAAAAATTAAACTAATAGAGATAACCCAAACCGTTTAATATGACGCAAAGGTATAACAGTAAATGAGAATCTAAATACCAAATACATATTACAAATTTGAATTACAAATTAAAAATTCAATTTGTAAGCGATCCTGAATTTCAAGTTTTGAACCAAGACATTCAAAGTATTCGAAAAATAAAAGTATTGGAAGTTTAGAAGAAAAAAATGTAGACAAATCTAATAACGACGGTGACATCAACAAGTACCGTAGTAGTTAAGTACCATCATATTTTAATTCGTATTATTTTAATAGCAGCTAGGGTAAACCAACTTCCGTAAAAGACAAGACCTAATGACATACATAACACACTTAGCAAAAATTATTTGTATTCTGCAATTTATTTATTGTAATCACATAAGGTTGTCAAATGATAAACCAACAAAGTTCCATTAGCGAATACTAAATTCTTAATTGCCATATTGGTATCTAAACCAAAATGGTACCAGGTCCATAAAAATGCAAATTCTCTCTAGGAAACTGATTGTAAATCGTGATTAATTTCATTTGAGAGAAGGAACGATAGTATCTAAGAATCTCTAAAAAAAATTTGGAATTGGAATTGTTGGCGGCACGGTTTGGTGAACAATTGAGACATCATACAACAATGGTTAAACTTAACTCATCCAAGCTGAAATAGGTAATTTTTTAAAGTACAAATTGTAGAAAAAAGTTTAAGATCTGAATAGCTTGAATAGCCAAGTACAATATTATGATTTAGTTAAATCAACAGTTCGTCGTCGGTAATATCGCAAAGCAAACAGAGGAAACTTTCGTTTAAATTTTCAAAACTCTCAAAAGTTCACTTTTTATTAATATTAAAAATGTAATTTATTCTATTCAGAATTCATGGATGTATGACAGAAATTTACATTTCTCCAAAATTTCAGTATATTTTATTTTATAATTGCGTCAATGGGCATCCACCCGACAAGATAACTTGCAAAATACGTATTTAATATTTTATCTTAAGAATCAAGTGCTTTCCAATTTTTTATTAAGCTTCGGTTGCTTATTAGTTATTATATTTTCTCACATTATTTAATAATTTTGATTTGAATGTTGTAAAGAATATTAGAGAAAATGTTTGTACCAATTGTTGAAATAAATTGTTTAAAAGCATTGAGCCATAAAATAAACACTGTTTTTACATTTTTAAACAAAATTAGCATAAAAGTTATCTCATATTAATTATTATTAGCATCAATTAAGTAAAAATTACAACATCAGAATATAGAACTTTAATGGGAATATAAAAAATACGAAATTATAAAACTTTACAGCAACCAGAAGCCGAAAGCCGAGGTATACTATCGTATTTAACGAATTTGTTCATTGTATTCAAGAATGTTTTTAAATAATTTCAGAAGTTGAAACATTTCTTTTAACATTTTAATGTTGTACGTTTGATATTTTACGTAATATGAATAGCATCGCTTAATTGCAGAGATCTCAGAGTCTAAGCTTGCACTAGACTTCCCCCCCCCCTATTGTTAGGCTACCGTACAGCAGATAAGTATTAACCAGATACAAAATTTTATATTTAATGTGAGTCTCTTATAGCTTAAGCTCAGCGAGCCAATGACGGATTTTGCAAATTTTGACAAAGTCGCTGATAAGAAAAGATGGGAGCTTGAGAGCCACTATCTCTTCTAAACTAGCTAACTATCATAAGGGCAAAAATATTATCCAAAACGTAATCAATAAGAAAATTGATCTCGGGATATTAGAATATGGAAATCGAGGTTACTCATCAGCGTAACGTCGTCTGACAAGTACCTAATCATTGTTTGAATTGAAATAATGATGAAATGTTTATATAAAACTAAAAACATAAAGTTGAATGGATCAGCAAATCAAACAAATGTACCTTGTTATGCCGAAGGGTCGGAGAATTTATACCTTCATTCTCAAGACTACAATAAAGAAGTAACAGATAAATCCCTTACTGGGGCCAAAAGATCAGTTGCTGATTTTCGTCAGCAGAAGATCTGATGTCCCAATTTATTTGGTGAGTACAATTGATTTTTTGGACTTATACTCGGTCGGCTGAAAAGTTCGTATCGTTTCTAAGAGAGGGCGCCACTACAATTTTTTTCATGTGATTTTCTGTGAGAACTAACATTCAAACGATATGGGTCAAAAATTGACAGCGATCTGTCAATTGGTTCGTGAGTTATAGCATTTTGAGTAAAGCAACTTTTGTTATTGGGAATAAAATGGATAAAAAGGAATTTCGTGTGATAATGAAACACTGTTTTTTTATAGGAAAAAATAGTGCTGAAACAAAAACTTGGCTTGATAAGTGTTATCCGGACTCTGCTCCAGCGGAAGCAACCATTCGTAAGTGGTTTGCTAAATTCCATACAGGCTATATGAGCATCGAAAATGATGAGCGCAGTGGACGTCCAAAAGAGGCCGTTACAGGTGAAAACGTCAAAAAACTCCACCAAATAATTTTGGATGACCGTAAAATGAAGTTGATCTAGATAGCTGAGACTCTAAAGATATCGAAGGAACGTGTTGGACATATCGTGCATGAATATTTAGGCATGCGAAAGCTCTGTGCAATATGGGTGCCGCGTGAGCTCAATCTCAATCAAAAGCGACAACATGGGTAATGATTCGAAGCAGTGTTTGGAGCTGTTCAACCGTAATAAAGCTGAAAATTTGGGTCGATATGTGACAATGGATGAAACATGGCTCCATCACCACATTCCAGAGTTCAATCGGCAGTCAGTTGAGTAGACTGCACGCGACGAAACCAATCCAAAGCGAGGAAAAACACAACAGGCGGCTGGCAAGGTTATGGCGTCTATATTTTGCGATGCGCATGGTATATTGTTCATCGATTATCTTAAAAAAGGGAAAACAATCAACAGCGACTATTATATAGCATTGTTGGAGCGTTTGAAGGATGAAATTGGGAAAAAACGGCCCCATTTCAAGAAAAAAATTTTTTTGTTTCACCAAGAAAATGCACCGTGTCACAAGTCGATAAAAACGATGGTCAAACTCAATGAATTAAATTATGAATTGCTTCCCCACCCAGGGTATTCTCTAGATTTGGCCCCCAGCGACTATTTCCTGTTTGGAGACCTTAAGAGAATGCTCGCTGGAAAGAAATTTAGAACAAATAAAGAAGTAATCGCCGAAATAGAGGCCTATTTTGAGGCTAAAGACAAATCATACTACAAAAATGGTATCGAAAAGTTGGAAGACCGCTATAATCGGTGTATCACCCGCGAAGGCAACTATGTTGAATAATTCAATTGAATTTTTCAAAAAAAAAAATTTTTTCTTCTAAACGATACGAACTTTTCAGCCGAACTGTTATGTTACTTCTTTATTGTAATCTTGAGAAACGTCGACATATCAATTTGCATTTGTTTGATTTACTGATCCAATCAATCTGATACCCTTTCGTTTTATATCATTATAATTGAATGAGAATTGGTTTATTTATTGAAATAATGTCTATAATGAATGTAATTCACATTTTTAAAATTGCATATTTCACAATGAAATAATTTTTATTAAAGATCCATTTCCTATGATGTTACTACCGCAATTGCAACGATAATAAGTGTTTTCTATGGAAATTGAACAAACCACTATGATTTCCGTACAACAACATTAATTTGTTATCGTGAATTTGCGGTACCAGCTGCAAACTGTTAGCCACAGCCCCATCATATAACATTTACCTTAAAGTGCCATTCTTATCCAATTAACGCTACATAATTTAAATGTCAATTAATAAAAAAATTACATTTATTCTTTAAAACCTGTTTACCATCGATATATTTGACGTAAATTAAGTAATACAAAAAATAAAAATTCTCTTTAAGTCAAATACATCGATGAATACAAAGTTTTCAAGAAAAAATGTCATTTTTGTTATTATTTTTTATTACTTTACGTAGCGTTAATTGGATGAGAACGAAACTTAATACTTATGTTTGCAATGTTTATTTACTCAAAATAAATACGGCACTAGATTTCATTTCAAGAAAATGTCGCACATTTTGATGGTGTTTATTGGAACAAAATATAAGTACATATTTTAAGAACGGTAATGCCTAAGACTTCTAAACAAAATCAAGCAAGTCGGCGGGTTTGTCTTAATTTATTGTAAATCGGTTCAAAAATTATTTCAATAAAAACTTTTCCGTCGAGCGCTTATTCAGACAATTACCATAGAGGAAACGACAAAATAAAAATTTATTTTAAAAAAATTAATTTTTTGTTTTTTAATAAATTAAAAAATTTTGAAAGTCCGATCTTTATGGAGTGGATTTTACAAAGGAATTCCTTTATGAAAAAAGATTGGTAAAAAATGCATTTTCTGTTCGAATCCAAGAAGAAACTAAATCAGTTTAATCTAATCGGAGAGGCGAATCTACATTAAAACTAATGAAGTAGAAGCTTTCCAAGCCTCCAATGTAAAAGATGTCCTACTCTAAACTTAGATCTCGGATTCCTAACTCCTACCTAAAAAAAAAAGTAATCTGTGATTTTCTGTAATTTTTTTGTGACTTACAGTGCGGATTTGCACAAAAAGCAAACAGAAAAGTATGCACTAACTTTTTACTTTACTTGATTATTGAAATAAGCAGAATTATTCGATTACTTCCGTACACTTAAACAATTGATTTCCAAATTTTTCTCTACGTCTAGCGTCTATTTCTGTAATTTCCACCTTAGAAAGCTTCGCAAGTTCTTACATTCTTCAATTTTATTGTAATTAAGAGAAATATTGAGATCGGGAGGTTTGAAGGGTATGGAAGACCCCTCAGAATAAAATTAAACATTGCACTGGGAGAGTATTCCATAACTTCCAGACCTTCCAGATTTCCACCCGAGTTTCGTGTTGATAAGGATAAAATCGTTCAAGTTAAATTCAGCTATTCCAAATTGCAAGGTGATCCAGTGAAAATGAAACCAGACCCCACAAATGATGACCACCCTAGTGTAAATTGTAAGCAGATAGGTTGCAATGGTCTAAAGTAATATACTTACGTTAACATGAACAAATGTTAAACAGTAAATTCTCTCACACGCTCATCGGCTGCATAGAAGAGAAAATGATTAGGTACATTCAGAAATCTTAAATTACAAAGAAATGCAGAATATCCTGACTTGGGTCATACACATACAATTACTTATGATGGAGTAGGAAGTCTATATTAATGTGTTAAAATCTTCTAGTATGAATAAAAATATATTTCGAGGACAATTTATGTATCCCATGTTTATTTCAATAATAATTAATTCCCATGTCAATTATTAATTTAGCCCCAAGCAAAACATTGAACAGGCGTCTTAGGAATGCTAGTACATCTACACCTCAGAAATTGTCTCTACAAGAAAAATCATAATCAACTCTAACCACATGAAAAGAAAGCATAACTCAGAAGTCTAAGATTCCCTCGTGAAATCTGGTTTTCCTAACTTCATTGTTGAAACGGCACGTAATTCATTAGTTTTTGTAAAAACTGCTTTGATGATAGCAAGAAAAGAAAATGCACTTTAAGATTGTTTTGTACACTTTTCTGAGAGAAAACTAAAGTTAACCTACTAGAAGCTATAGTAATACCAAAATTTTTTCTTTGGACACATGAAGCATTGGATACATATAATATTATTTAAAAAAAAGCTAAAATAAATTTCAATTATGAGTATCATAACTACTAACTGTTATTAATTTGCAAAAAAAATAAATGAAACTGCAACTAATCGAGTAGGAAAACATTAATTAAATTTTTAAAAGATTGATGATATAGATTTGTTTGGCTACTTAAAAATTTATGACAGATCAACCTGTGATACATCGTTCGCATATAAGAGACCAATTATAACAACAAAAAAAGCAAAAAATAATATTGCAGAAGTAATGTAACTAACGTGCATGAAGGAAACCATCACAGATTAAAAAGGAATGTAAGAGTTTAAAATTAATTAAATGACATGTTTTCTCTATGGACCAGACACATCATGCAGCGAAATGGATTAAAACTTAAAATCATCCATAATAATTTGAATTTTATTTTGTAAATTTGATATTTTCCTTGTAAAGATTTTATTTATTCTAAGTAAAATTTAAAATGTTCTGGTTTTCCCTCTAAATAGTTGACGTTGCCCCAGCTAAGAGGAATTTTAGAAATTACATTGAAAATTGGATTTGGTAGCAAGGATTCAGGAGTTTTTCGCATATTACATAGAAATATATTTATTTCCTTCATTATTGTGACCATCGAGGTAGTTCTTGTACCGCCATGTATTACTAAGAGTACCTACTCAATGTAAAACATTAAGATTTCGCTTTCAAAACCACCGTGACCTCATAACTCGTTAACATTTTAATGTAAAATGTTTTAATACTCGAAAATTCTATAAAAACCGTATAAAATGATAAAAAATTTAGGAAACTAACTGTTCAATAAGATGAGCAGTTTCTCAGTTGCTATAATTTAATAACTGTAGTGCAGAAATTATTTATAGATAACTCCTCTATTTTTTAATGTGTCACATACTAAATATCATTTTTAAGTGTCTGTTAGGTAATCAACTGCGATAAATTAATTATCAGCATTTAACACACCCTAAATGAAAATTTTGCAACAAAACTATGATTGATTATAGCCGCATATTATAATTATTATGTTATTTTAATTAATCCTCCACTGCAATGGGTAAGTAAGGTATATAATTTTCTCTTTAAGTATTGAAATGAAAATTTCAAATAATAATAATTGATACACACACACACATGCAGGTATTTAAATAGTATCATAAATCTTAAAAGAACTAAAACACAAACTAAAATTGCGAGTTACAGGTATTTTTACGGTATTCTAATAAAATAACATTTTTAATTCTAATTTCAATGCGCATAAATTAAATATTCCAGTTTAAATTATACCAACGTTGACAAAAATAAAAAAACAAGTTAATGTCTTTTTTTTTTTCAAAAAGTCTACTACATTTTTTGAAACCATTTTCGTTTAATTCAAAAATGTTTATTCTGATTTGCCAATGATGCTAATAATTTTTTGTACAAAGTACTTTTATCGGTGAAAGAATTGAAAAATGTAAATTAAAGGCGTGCCCGAATTTTGAAAACTTTCAAATGTTAAACGCTTTATCACCTTAGATGCTTTTGATACCGTTAAATACAAAAATTCCATAATGGAAAAAATTAATTCCTGTTCTTGTCAGCGGATTCGTTAATAAAATACTTACAACCAAGTCGGAATTGATTTAATCTGATTATGTAATTTCATCCATTAAAATTTGTATTGGTAACCAACCAGCTTTACTTGCTCACATTTTATGATATTACAGTAATTATTATTATACAAATTTGTGACTTTTGGTTTGATATATTTTTATTGCTTAAATAAACTTTGTTTGCTCATAAAGAGAAAATACTATTACAGACAGTGTAATAATTTAAAAAATAAAAAATGGTTTTGTATACAAAATCCGAGTTTCTTCACAACGAAAACAATAAACTTTAGTAATTGTTAGTTATTGAAGGGTAGATCCAACCATATTTTGATATCTATTACTCACGTCACTCTAATCGAGTTTTGCTCACGACCCTGCATTGAAGTCTCTGTATAATTTGCAGATTTTTGACAAACATACTGGATGATATTGAAGTAAAATAACAGTATGTTAGTACTTACGTTGCTTAAAGAAAAATATCCAATGTTTGACACTAGTTTTCACTTAACATTCCACTTGAATGAGTTTTTTGCACAGGTAATCGCGACGTAACTTCAACTTACAAGATCAGACTGAACGTCAAGAGGTGAGGTAGGTACGTCCCGTTACTTTGGTATGTGAATAGGTTGATTGTAGCTTAAAGCAAGTTAAAAACAACTACATTTCTTGCAGTGTTACAGGTAACAGGTAGAAAACCCAACAATCATGTGCAGAATCGTTGATATAGAGGCGTTCAGCGACAGCTATTGGATCACCTGTTAGGTACTGCAGGTGCTTTGTGAATCTTGGTTTATTTAATTTTCCAAAAGCAAATTATAATATTTTCAGTCTCACAATGCAATTGAGATAGATTAATTTTGAAAGCGGGAAAAACTTTGGCTCTTTAACGAAATCTTGCTTATCTCTAGTCAAAATTTTGATCAGAGTTATAACGAGTTTACCAGAAGACGTAATTGCAATCAGAAATTGCAGATTGCTAATTTCCAGTTTTGCTCAGCTGAATACAGGAAATGATACGATCACAGATTTGACGCTTAAGTACCTGACTGAATATTTCCATTCGAAAGGCAATGGCGAATGACAAACTACCGATCTGCAATCTTAATCTGTTTAATCGAAATTAAATGTATTACACTTCCCTTCAGTAGCGGAAATACAATTCCCGGGACCCTGCAATGCGCAAGGCCCAATGCATCATGAAAACTGTGAAACATTTTCAAAACTGATTATTTTGAAACGGAACCAAAAAATTGAAGTTCCGCTACTGCTTCTCTAGTTCGGACCCCAGATCCAGGTTCTGGATCAATATCCAGATATTGATAACTGATAAGTATTGGAAAGAGAAGAAAAAGAAGAACTATATTAGTACCATTACTTTATTTACTCCTATTTTTCTCTTTTGAGTCTTGCGTGGTTTTCCTTATGCACAAAATGCAATAACAAATAAAGCAAATAAGTAAGAGCAGGAAAAGTCACTATTCTCAAAGCCGTTCACACTTGCAGATTTTCATATACAAAAAGACTTAATGGGGCTGAAAAAGATTCCACCCTGCAAAATCTCTCACACATTTACTAATTTTTATTCTTGAGAGGGGTTTAAGCATCAACAACCGCTGCCTGGTTATACACTTCACAGGAAAAAAATGATCAGAAAATATTAGAAAAATTAAAATTGATCATCTAATTGTACTACAAAATTGAATATAAATTTATTAATATTCCAAAAATTTGTAAATGACTTTTCCAAAAAAGATACATTCTTTAAATTGCCCTCCTAACTTTTAATTTATTTTCAATAAAAAATATTTTAAAAATGCAAATGTTGAATATACGAGATGACTTGCCCATCTGCGCTCATATCAAATTTGATTTCGTCATTAATTTTTAATTTTGAAAATTACGAATTTTCCCTCTTAAATTTCTAATTAATTATTCCAAATCTTCATTCAAATCAAACTTATAATTATCTCCTTCTTTCAAAATTATTTAACTGCTGCTTACATTAATTAATCATTGCAAAGTGAACTAAATTTTCTCAAAAATTATGTCAAATAATTCAAATGCAAATATCCAGCTCAAATAAATTTCTCAGATCAGATAAATTATCTTTTATTCACAAACTTACTCAAAATATAAACGAGATTACGGCAGGGCCGTAGCTAGAGGGGGCATTGTGGGGCAATGCCCTACCTTAAAATTCCATTGCCCTACCACACCCTAGGGGCGGCGTTTGCAAATTATGGCATTTTTCCCTTGAAAAAAACGGCAAAAAGCTAAAAAAAAAAGCTCATTCGTTGTCGTTGCCAAACATTGATGGGCCCTTATTTACCGCTGCCCTATCAATATTTCAGAAAAACCCAAAAAAATGCACAAACATTTTTTAGAACTAAAATCACAAATAAAATACACTGTAAGTATAAAATATCGCAAAGGTTTTCATACTATGACATAATCCGGCGATAAACTAAAAACTCCTTTTTGGTTTTTAGTTCATCACCTGATGATGCCATAGGATGGTGAAAAGTTTCACGACTATTTTACGAGTTTTAGAAGAACTTGCGCATAACGTACCTAACCAAATAAACCAAAGCATATCAGCTTTACACGACCGCAACAACTCCAACATGCTACATTGTCAGCTCCTATTTTTAACTGTGTTGAACTCTAGGTTCTAGCAAAGTTACAAGCCCCTGATATTCGAGTGAAACTAATAGCATCGAAAGCCCAATTTTTGGGTTATTTTATCAGAATTTGATTTTTATTTTATGATTTTATGTTCTCTTTTCGGGCCCCTCTGGCCATTGGGTCCTAGGGACGTGCCTAATGCGTCTAATGGTAAAATAAGCCCTGTTGAAAGGTTGAGTAGATGATGTAGTCTAGTTTGTTGTGTTGAACGTAGCGATTTGATAATAAAATAAAAGAGTGCACTGGGGGGGGGGTATTCCATATTTCAAAAAACGGTTTCAAAATGTGCAATTTTCATTGTCAACATAGGAGGGCTCGAATATTTTCCTTAGTCAGTGTATGTCCCCAGTGCTTTTAAAATTCAAAACGTAGGAGTCAATCCGGGGGGGTCTGGGGGGCATGGAATGCCCTCCAGTACATTCTTTACCAAATACCTCGAATTGACGTAGATTATTCAGATGAGAAATATTTACCAATGAGGTATTTGGCATAGGGTGCACTGGAGGGCATTCCATGTCCCCCAGACTCCCCGGTTTATCCTCATTGTTTTGTGCCTCTTAAACTTAAATTCAAAATTTAATAAGTTGTAAAGGTCCCACAATATGGTTCAAGTTTTGGGCATCGAAAGAGTTAGATCCACTGCTGGGCGCATATGTAAATAATTTTATTTTTCCCCAGACTTTCCCGGACTTCCGCAGACTTCCCCGGACTTCCTCAGACTTCTGAATATACTGATGTGACTATTGTTCTATTGATCTAACTGGAAAGACAAATGAAAACCTAAAAAAAATGGTCCCTCGTTTTCCCATGTACTGGTTTTACTTCCTCATATTTCCTTATAGACTACTCCAGACTTTCCCAGACTTCCCCAGACTTCCTCGGACTTCACCGGACTTCCTAAGACTTCCCCGGACTTCCTCAAACTTCCCGGACTTCCTCGGACTTCCCCGGACTCGAAAAATTCCAAAAAATTTTTTTCACAAATTTCATGTAAAACTGCAACTTTTTTGTCTCAAACATTTTTCTGTACAATCGTATGCTTTCAAAATATAACGCTACTTACAAAATTTTGAAATTTTGAGAAACTCAAAAAAATGCCATCCAATAATTTTGAAAAAATTTACACTGCTCTTTTTCATATAATTAAATAATTTCACAAAATTTCAATTTTTTTGAGAGTGGACAACTTTTTGACCGTTCGAAACCGCATGGAATGCCTCATATATAAATAAAAGATAGATTATAGAAATGCTTATAATATTTGTCACTATGCAATAATCTCCAACCTAACTAATATCTTTGGCTTTACTTTTCTAGTTTGGGGGAGTAACTTTTAATTTAGGTGAAAATTTTTGATTTGGATAAATTATATGAACTCTTAGTATTCTTTTCCTTTGTAAGTTTTCCCGAGATTGATTGGAATATCAGTTTGAAAATATTTTTAATAAGTATAAAATAATTATTTGTGATAAATTTTCTCAATTTTAATTTCATTACTACCCTTAAATATACAATTAACACTTTTTAATTGAAAACATTAAAACCATTAATGACTGAAAAAACAGGGTATTAGAGTAATAATAATTATTCTTAAACTGAATTTAAAATTTTTAGGTTAACTGTCAACATAAACAAATTTTTACAAGTTGTATCAACGTCATATTTAACAATGCGCGCGCACAGGATTTTTGTATCGTGTAGGAGGCTAGACGTAAGTGAAAAACTTGAGACAGTCTGACAGTCATTAGCTTTGGTAGGTTAGCCGAACAACTGCTGACTAAGGTATTTGGTTTGAATTCGGTAAGAGTTTAAAACTTTCATATAACCGTAAAGCCAATAAAAGTAAAGGCATTTTTCGTTACAAAGAATTAAAGTTTTGGAGTTATTGTGGCTGAAGCACTGAATTTTTAGCAGATATATTTTTGAATTGGTAAGAGATTATGGATATTTATTTTATTATATATGGAAGTCAGAGTATTAAAATGTAAATTAAAATAATGGAATAGTCATGAGAAATATCCAAAATAAGGTACCTAAGTTATTTGTAAGTTTTTGAATTTTAACCGGTTTTAACATTTTTATTTCAGATGCTTTTGTGTGTTACGCTAATCACTTCATTAATATTGCCCGTATGTGATGGTCAAAATTTCCTGAATATGTTTCAATAGAATATAAGGTGCCAGAATTAAATTTTAAAATGTTTGAACCTCTAGATCTAGATGATCTTATACCCATGGAATGGAGCGATTCAATGGTAGAACCACCATTGGAGAAACCATGTCTGGATACGGTTTGGAAGTCACATTACAAACGTTTGGTGAAAATGTTATTGGAGAAAACAAGCGTAAATCCAGCAGATGAACTTCCTTATGAAGGAAAACTAGAGATTAAACTAAATATGGAAAATTATAGTCTTTTGACGGAATTCGCAAGCTCTGACGAAGAAGAAGACATTATTATGCTGGAAAACATAGAAGACATTTTAAACAACTCTATCGATTTCTGCTCCCCAAAGTACAGTATATATGTATTAGACACTTGACTGAGTTGTAAGAATTACATCTATGAGATATTTTGGCATACTAATACTCTTTTATGTCTAGGTGGCATTTTGATTCTTCTAGTAATCCGCAAATTCTTCCAAGCAGATTTATCGCTTGGATCCATGTTTATAAGATTACTATTTTTTGGATGAATCATAGATTTCTGTTTCTCTTGGTTTCATTTATTACAGGTAAATGATTTTTAATTTTTTTAATTTTTCGTTATTTCTTTATTTATTATTTTTTTCAGGAAGCTGAAATAAACAAAATGGTGACGTTGCAGAAATTTAGTTCCATACTAGACAATTGCGATCCAAAAAAATTATCATATTGGGATTATATTGAGGGTTTCTTCAGTAAGCAGAATTATAATTTATTAAGTAAACTGTTTATTAAGTATTTTAAATTTAATTTTAGGTTCATCCGACGATTGCAAAGAGTATTACCATGCAATCCATAACAATAATTTCTTCTCCATCTACAACTTTAGTTGTGTTTTCTCATCAAGTGAGAATAACTGCTTATACTCCAGCTAAGAAAATAGGGGAAGCATGTGGTAGTTTCGCATCGGGAATATTAGGTAAGTTTTGTCTCAAAAATTACGAAAACATTTTTTTTAATTATGCATTTTTAGGACAACTACCTTGGGGAGTAAACGTGGTTTTGTTGCCAGTGGTTCTAGTGTTCGCAGCAATGGTTATATGTATACTTTTAATATTTTTAACAAAGAAATCATTGAATATTAGCATATTGGGAATTTTAAAATTCAGTTTGGAAAATCATAATGTACAGTCTGATGTGGTAAACAGCGATGAAACCAAAGGAAATGCTCCAAGAATTCAAAAAAAAATGCAGTTGGAATTAACAATTAAAACGCTGGAAACTGAAATTCCAAATAATTTTTATGATATTCACTTTATTTGTCAGGCAATGGAAATGTTATTGTTAATAAAATTAATTAAAAAATAGTATATTACGCAGCAAGTGCCCAAAGTCGTGTTTTGCGAATCCAATTAAAATATAAACTATTGAGAGTATTTTATTATATTAACCTTTCTGGATTCTGGATTTTAGGTAGGGGGGGGGCAGGGAGGTATTTCTACGCGCACTTAGGCCACTACATTAAGCCCATTGTACTGCTTCCAATGCAGAGGCTCTCCTGTCACTCCTCAAGCCATCCTGTCTCCAGGATGAATTCGAGTATCTTGACAGGCGGAGTGTCGCTGGTTCTGGCCATTTTAGGTCAACCAGAAGTACCCTATCATGGCACCTCTAATCAGTGGCGTAACCAGGGGAGCCGCGCCGGTGCCAGCTTCTACTCGAAAATTTTTTTCTCGATCTTTGGTTCGCTACTTTGCTATCATTTTTAATTATTGTTTCTTCTTTCATTTATCAGAATTTTCTTCATTTTTTCCCTGCTTCCCATTTCCAAAATTGTTTTTCGTTTTATCCATTCTTTCTAGTCTTTTTCTAAATTCGCAAATCTCCTATTTACAGCTTCGCAGAATTCTTTTGTTTCTGTTATTTTCCATCATATCAAATTTTTTTTCTAATATTTCCTGCATCCTAAGCGTAATTTTTTTAAATCTTTTTGTATAATTTTCCATTATATGCTGCATCTTAAGCATGATTGCTCGTATATATAATGTCCCCATGACTTCTGTTAGTCGTCGAGTGATGGAATATGCAGATGAATCTATTTAACTCAACATTATATTTTCTTTCATCGTTTAACTTTTAAAATTTTTATTCTTTCCAAATTAAATTTTTCAAATCAATTCGCCCCACAATTGGATGTGAAAATCAATTTATGAAGCCCCAAATTAGATATTTTGTAGCCCCACACTTGGGCGACAGAAAAAATGTTGTTTACTATTGTCAAAATTATTTTATTTCGCCCTAAGTTTTGGGATACTAGATAATGTTATTTAGCCCCACGTTGGGAGCCAGAAAAAAAATTGAACTTTATGTTAATTCTCGTTAACTTCCTTTCGCCAGCCAACTTAACAAGTTGGAAGATCGACCTCTCAGAAAACGGGTTTAATTTAACTTTAAATTAATTTCCAGAAAGTGCAAACTGTAACAACAAATTGTTTGTATATCCAAATTTCTTGATTATGCTAGTCTGATGAGAATTTAATATAATCAAAAGTTTAGTGATTTCTTTGATATATTTCCAATTTTAAAATTAAATTTAGTTTTCTTTAAATATCAGAAGAACTATACTGGATGATAGTCGATAGTCATTCAATAAACCCTTACAACCTGTATGACTATTGCCAGTTTTTATAGATAAACAATAACTTTTGTTAACTGTTTATTTTCTGACGATATAAAAATATTGTATAACATAATAAATTTTTATTAAAAAAATTATAAGCTAATTTAATAAGTATTTTAATTTTTTACATGTAAAAGAAAAGTTATATTATCACATTTTAACAAACGTCCACCTAATTTACTAACAAGTAAATAATAATTAGTTATTTTAGAATATTATGTTACATTTAAGCGATAACAAAAAATCTTTGGAAATCAATATTTTTAAAAATTATTACCCTAAAATATTTATATTTAAAAAAAATAATTTGTACATACATAAATTGAAATATTTTATGTAGCTTCGTCACTGGATGATGGGCACAACATAATTCATAAAATCACTCTGTACATTATATTACATATTATATCTTACATTATTTTTATACATATCCAATTAGAATATTTTACCAACTCTTACATTGGCTTAGCAACTTAATGATTTCTGGTGGAATTAAAATAACGTGTTCCGTGGCATAGTCTTAGTGCATAATAAGGCACAGAAGTAACTAAACAAAATTAATTACAATTCCTTAACATATCCGTATGATTCCTTAAGACATAATTAAGTTACATGATACCAACAACATAATGAAATATTAAAAGCTAAGGGCAGTATTTAAAAATCACATTCTTATGTTCAACTGCCTCTAAATTAACAAAACAAAACAAACCGTGATGTAAAAAAAAATCTTCCTTATGTAAACCGGCAATGACAAACCCTTGGCCCGTATTTAAATATGAAAAATATTTTCTTTATGTATTTATATTATTTATTTTTATCACAACAACAATTTTAATTTGGAGGTTTTAAAAGTATGTGGATATTTTTGGAATATTATTTCAATAAATTAATGAATCCATATTTTCAAAAAATGTTGAATTTAATTTTCGAAAAGGTTAGCCATTGCTAGTGTACATCAAATATATTCTAACGGAATTGTCCAACTATCTACTGAATTATTTTAAAAATAAGTATCACATTCAGCAAACACTTTAGGACAATATTTTTTGGCAAATATGCTGTAAGGTACATCCTGTGTAACGTTAATTTTTGTAGAAATGCTATGTTTGTTCCAAACATGAATAGCATAACTGTTGTTTACCATTTTTAATAATTTATTGTTATAGGAAGGATCAAAATACATGTGCCATTTTGGCCAAGGTACAACATAAAAAGTTTCTGGTGGATAAACTTTAAATCCATTGCAATTCTTGTTGAGCATTTCCTTGGCCCTTTTAGCTTTACACATTTTTTTTGATAATCTGAAAGCAAATAAACAAAAACGTAAACAATTTAAAACAAACTAACAAGAAACGCAATAACCCGTAGGTGAAAAGTTATAAAAGCTCAATACTTTTTAATTTAAACATTGATAAATTGTTACTATGCTGATGAGTAATTTTAAATTAATTAAAATTTCTTTATGCTTACTAAGTTTTAATTTATCAAAAACCAAAGGAAGCAGTACAAATTTTATCAGCACCAAGCGTTGATAAGAAATTATACATTGTTATTGTATTTAATGAATAATTTAAAGAAAAATGTACCTTGTAATAACTCCAGGTCCATTGTTGCCCCAATCGTCACCACGAAAATTATTTTTGAGATCGTTAATGCACATTTCTGCAAATAGTCGTCCTTTACCAGTAGCACCAAAATTTATAACTCCTGCTGCTACATTGTTATCGGATTCTGAGCCTGCATAATTAGGTGGCAAAGTTTCCAGACTCTTTATGACCACAACATCTAAATCTAAATAAATTCCACCAAACCTCCACAAAGTTAAGTATCGCAAAACATCACTAGCATGAGATCGTGCATATTTTGAAGATTCCACTCTCCTATCACTGTAAAATTTTTCCAGTGGACTACCCTTAGTATAACTTTCATAATCTAAGTGACGAATTTTTAAATTTTTATATGATAACAACGAACGTAAGATTCTATCTGACTCGGTGTCCTCGTATTTTATAAGACCAGGAGATGTAAAAAGCAAGTAAACTTCATAGTTGGGATTCATTTTTGCTGCGGATTCGACAGCACACGCTTGGCGTGGCGTTATTTCGATTTTACCACTGATAAACGAATTGCATGATGTCTCGTGAAAAAATATAGATTTTCCTTTTGTTGGTGTTTCATTTAAAATGTTTGGTAGAGATTCGCCTTTTATCCTGTAACATGCAATCGAATCGGAAGGAAATAATTCCCTTGTGAAGATCGTACAAAATATGTACAACAGGACTGTTATTATACTAGCCGCAATCACAATACTACGACGAACTTGACATCGATGAAACATCATCATGAAATTCTTCTGAACCGATTAAATGTTACAAGTAATTCACATTCTGCAAAAACATAAAATATTAAATTAGCAATTAATTATATTTTTGGTGTAAAAACTAACACTTACTTAATTTTAAAATTTAAGTACACTTCGAAGTAGCCCCCATAGTACTGCTAATACAAAATTAAAATTAGCATTTTTATGGTTATGTGATAAACTGTCGTTGTGACGGTGTGTCACCGTTCTCTGTATCTCTTTTTATGAATGTCAAAATGTCAACTTGCTTATCAGCACCATACACATATTATACCGGTATGCTCAGTAAGAAATTAAAACTCGTTTGTTTTGCGCATTGACGTCATGTTGGAGATATTTATTATAATACCGATAATACGATTGAATTTTAATTATAAATCTTAAGATTATTTTATAAAAATAAAAAGTCAAACGATATCAATTTCAATTATATTATATCTCATTAACATAATAATCCTAGAAGTGGTTGAAAAACGTAAGAAATATTGCAAATTTGACATTTCCAGCTCCAAGCTGACGTCAAATAGTGCGAGAAGCATAGAGCTAACCTGCTAGTGATCATATCGGTAATAAGAAGTGTATCGTGCTTATCAGTTGTTATCATAGGCGGAACATAATGGTTATGAATTATTATAAATTTATAATTATTATTTTTTATTATTATCACTATATAAAAAAATAATAAAACAAAATTAATACAGTTTCTTTACCTCTCAAATTATTCATAACAATCGGTGAAACGATTGAATCAAAAATCAAATTGAATCAAAAAGGTAGTCCAGTCAAGATAGCACTAAAAATCGGTCCACCTTGCAGGGTTGCCAACCCTCAAAAATTTATCTCCCTAAAGCTCAGACTAAAAACTACTAAAACCCTCACAATTACTTGGAAAACCCCCTAAAAAAATATTATTATTAAAAAATAAATAAACAAATTTTATTAAATAAATAATTTATAAATGAATATTATTAAATAAATATTAAAGTAATAATACTTAATAACTAATGAATAACACTGTAATACTTTTTAACATTTTTTTTAAAACGCTTTTATTAGCTCCACTTGTAACTATGTAAGAAAATCTTGGAAGCTTAATTTGACCCACTTCCCGTTTTCCGATTGAGCTGAAATTTTGCATACACGTATAGTTTAGATGACAATACATGGTTAGCTATGCAACGATCTCCTATCGACATTACTATTCAAAGTAATTTTTAAATTGAATTCGCAACTGTCAACTTCAATTGTGACATTTATTAAAAAATTTTAGTTTAAGATAAAAAAAATATTATAGTTTTAAAAAACCAAAAGACACACTTTTATGATGTTTGATGTACCTACTAAAAATTAAAAAATAATTAAATGTCCTTTCGGACACCTTGTAGTCAATTGACAATTGGTGACTGAAAGGGTTAATAAACTAATTCAAAAAGCGTGGAGCACTTTGTCTAAATTAATTAAAAGACACATAACCAAAACTCGCTCCTCGCTTTTTGAATTAGTTTATTAACCCTTTCAGTCACCAATTGTCAATTGACTGCAAGGTGTCCGAAAGGGTTAAATTTAATTATTTTTTAATTTTTAGTTATACCAATATTTTTATACATTTATTTTTTTTAATAAACAAAAATAAATAAATATTCGAAATCAAAAAATCCCTAAGAAATAAAAATATCTCTAAAAATATAACCCCGCTAAAAAAATCCTATCACACTTTTTTATCCCCTAAATTTGGGGGGAAACCCCCTAAGTTGGCAACCCTACAACCTGGAAATAATTAGGGGGAGTGATTTTTTGATTGAATTTTTGAATAAATGAAGAATGTTTTTCTCAATTATCTAGTTTATTATATTGTTTATCGTCAAAATGGTAATGAGTAATTAGGTAGGAAATTTTATTTCCTTCGACTTTTGAAGAGAGAATATATAAAAGAGAATGAACAAAAAAATATTTTGAGAGAGAAAGGAAAATTCTTTACATATTACTTATATCCTATATTTTGCTCTTGTACGGTCCCATCTTGAGTATGGATCTTGTATATGGTCTCCATACTATCAAGTATACATAAAAAAACTTGAGAGGGTCCAACACAAGTTCTTCAAATATTCAAATTATAAACGGGGGCTCCCATTGGAGAATTTTTCAGATGAGGATTGCCTCACATTTTGTAAGACAAAGTCTCTCGAAGACAGAAGAGTCATTGCTGACCTCTGTTTTGTTCATGGGCTATTCAGTGGCAGAATAGATTGCAAAGCTTTGTTTGAACAATTCATTATTAGGAAGCCAGTAAGAGTTACTAGAACTAACCATATTTTTTAAGAGAAATATCATTCCACCAACTATGGGTTGTTCAGTCCGGTGGCTTAGGATGACTCGGTTTGCTAACCGCATCAATGAAGAAAACTCCATAGACTTGATCAATCAACCTTTGATTAAGTTTAAAAACATACTATCTCTCATGGACATTGCGTCGACGGGCGTTTTAGTCCGGGAGCCAGCGTGCACGTTTACTAAACCATAAGGTACAAAATTTTTGACCACACAGGCTGAAAGAACATTGAAAATTAGTAATAAAACCACCCGTCTGCCACTCGTCAGTGGCAGCGTTAATTTGGGAGCGGCGCGAGAAAAAGGGCATTTTTCGGTTTAACTAAACCATAAGGTACATGAAAAAACTTTATATGAAAAGATTCATGCATGTTTTAATAAATGTCTCAAACGTACATTTGTTTCGAATAATATATGCTAATATTTCTTAAAACCTCTTCTTTGCCGTATTCTAAGGTACCTTAAAATATATGTATAAAAACTCGACGTTTGTTCTTTTAAAAATTATGTATCTGGCTCGTTGGTCTAGGGGTATGATTTTCGCTTAGGGTGCGAGAGGTCCCGGGTTCAAATCCCGGACGAGCCCAATTTTTATAAAATTATATAATATGCTAAAAATTTGTAATATAATATTTGTACTTAATATGTATGTCCGTTAAATCAGACCTCTTTTTACTTCCTTGTAAAAAGGAAATATTGTGATTCCGATTTTTTTCGGTTTCCAGATTTTTTCATCTGAATTTGACATTAACATTATTTTATTTTATTTTATTTTATTTTATTTTATTTTATTTTATTTTATTTTATTTTATTTTATTTTATTTTATTTTATTTTATTTTATTTTATTTTATTTTATTTTATTTTATTTTATTTTATTTTATTTTATTTTATTTTATTTTATTTTATTTTATTTTATTTTATTTTATTTTATTTTATTTTATTTTATTTTATTTTATTTTATTTTATTCCATTAAATACCTGAAATGCCAGGATGACTCTAAATGTTTATTTTCTTTTCAATATTTACAGGATTAATCATATCTTATAAGTAAGTACAAATAAAATGTGGTATCCTGCTATCAATAAAGAAGTGTTTGACACTTACTAGTCAAGTATCAAAAATAGTTATTTACCTAAAAGTCAGGAAAATGATACATTACTGACGAGGAGCAATGTTGAAATACGAAGCACTCTGTGCTGAGTATTTTAAAGCTCCGAGTAAAGTGAGACATTTTCCTAACAAGTATGGTATTAAATTTTACCGAAAATCGTAAAAAATCGAAATTTTAAAACATTATTTAACAACATTTTTAAAATGAGCAAAAATCAAGTTTGTTAATTTGTTGACTACATAATTACCATAGATAGTTACTGTCAAACAATAATAAGTAATAACGAAAAGAACGACGTCTCTTCAATTTTGTTACAATTACTAATTATTACCGGACTAGTCATTAAAATTCAATTTCCCTGCGCGTATATAAGCAAGGAAGTGTTGTTTTGATGACGATTTTCGGTAAAAGCTATTATTTCGTTTTTCAATTTAATAGTTAAAATTCAGAATGGGAGCCCATATTAAACTATTACCCTTAGACTATAGAAAGATTTTATAGAAAGATTCTATGGTCTAAGCTATTTTACCTACCTATGTAATTTATTAAATATCAAAATTGAATTTTTTTTCCGTTTTTAAATTAAATTAATTGCAAGGAAAATTCAAAGATAAATACAACACATAACGTCTGTTTTCAAGATGATTTTAAAGCAAGAAACGCAAAAATTTTGTCAAAATTAATTTGACTGATTTTTTTTCATAAAGTCCTTTCTAATGCCCGTTTTCTTCACTTTGGGAAATCTATCGGATACCAATCCGTTTGACAAATTAATCAAGTAATCAATCAAACAACAGCAATTCAAATTCAAAGTAACAAATCAAAATTTTAATTGCGGTTACATGATTCATTTTTCAAACGGATTCGTATCCCATGGATATCTTAAAATCCGAAAAAACTGAAAACCTGTTTGAAAACTAGAAAAATAGTTTGTAAAGAAATTATCCGTTTTCTGGGATTTATATACGATTTTTCAGATCATGAGAACTAGACTTTAATTTCGTATTCGACGCTACCAGGATTTGAACCGCGGTTACCCGCTTCCCAGTCGGTTATCATAAATTATTATATTAAATGCATAATTTTCCTTTTTTTTATATTTGTACCATCCCATATAAGAAAGTTTCAAGCCGCCACTGGCTTTTATCCTTCGTTTAATTTTCAATCCATTTAACGGCAGTCGTCATTTATCAGTTTTTGTCAATGATAAAGTTTGACATTCACTGGAGAAAATAAATTCACGTCCTCGATCGTGCGCATTGGAGGTTTAAAGAAAAACCACTAACGGAAGTATGCGTAAACAAAAATGGCGGCCGTGTATTGTCATTTTGGTTTATTTCTATTAATTTTTTATTTATTCTGACCATATTATTTTGTAAATCATTATTTAAATTATGTTAAATGAAAAACAACTCTTAAATATGGGATCAACGGGTCAAAGTTTAGATTCTTATGGCGGAATGCCTGGTATGTAAATATTATAAAATATTGTACTTAGCAATGCCCCTTCTTGATATAATATTCAAATATTTTATGTAAATTAAATGCTTCGATAAGTTTGTTATCGTCCTGATAAAGAATAAACAGGGATTATTTAATTATATTTAATAATAATAATATTATCGGGTTAGTTTATGTTCGCTTGTGGATTGTCAGTTTATGTAGCACACTTGATGATATTACTTTATTTTAATAATAATGCGTAAGTTTATACCGTATTGCACCGCATTCTACGTTATATTACTATATGCCATTTGCCCTTCCTTCATTCTTGCTTTATTTTTTTAGAACTTACCCCGGAGCAACAGAAAATGCTCATTGACATTCGTAGACGAAAAACTGAAATTCTTCTAGAAATACAGGTTTGTGTTTTGATACTTTAATATTGTGACAATATCTTCTATTTTTGTTTTTGTTTTAGGTAAACTTTTAATTATTTTAATTTTATATTTGGAATGATGCACCGCCGAGTAGATTATTGTCTCTCTTCGGTTAGAATTGATAAAATGCTTACTACTATCGCTAGGTATAATTCTAGTAAAAACTGAAACAACATAGGTGATTTACAAATTTGGTCTAAACTGTTGACGAAAGATTTGAATTTCAAACTACATTTAAAAACTTGGACGTTGGCTAGAATACTGAAGAGTAACGTGGTTTATTATAAATTAGAAATATATGTTTTTGTTAATATTTCTTTAATGGTCAATGGGGAGTCCCCATTCGGGCGCTTAAAATGGATAAGAAATTATTAGGTAAAAATGGCACTCCCTTTTTGGAAGTAATCCTACAAACACTGCTAAATCATGACATAGTTTTACAAAAGAAATGTTGCTTTTGAACAGCATATTTCAAACGACAAGATTAAGCAATTTGTTTAGCTTAATGTTGCTTTTTATTGCATATAAAATTATGCATGCATAAAAATGCATTCAAGTTATTGGTGTGGGAATAATGGTTTGACCTTTTAGATTAAGCAAAAATTGGTACTAAATTGTAAGTAATAAAGAAATTATCAAGCCTTGAAAATAACAAAACTGAAAATGATTAATGAAAAACCATACAAATATTGATAATGATGATCATGATTAATATAAGTTTAAATATGGAAAAGTGCATCTGAATTCTGCTTCTCTTAAAAAGATTTAAATGCATCTTAAAGCTATTTTTAAAGGATACATAAAATATTGAGGAATAGAAAGCTTGAAAATTAATTTCTATCTTACATTGTTGCAAACATTTCAATCAACTGAAAGATTAGATATTTTTGGTACGAACATAAAAACTCAATTTTTTTGAATTTTTTATTTTGGTTTATTAAAACATTGGTAGGAAAATGCAAAAAGCAGGTCTAAGAAAAACTTTTGTAGATGTATTACTAATGTACTAGATTTAAAAAACATTTAGAATGTAGAACCACAAATTGTTGCTATGATAAGATCTTAATTTCAATACTCTGATTCGTAGATCCTACGATTTATGAATTTCAAGATTTGATCTGTAGTGTATAATTATTATTCAAATTTTGCTTTGGTTTATCTGACAAGTAGTCGAGGCAATGAAGCATTATGATAGGAAATCTTTTAGGATAGGACGTATCGGAATGCGGTTTTTTGCATTCGCTTGAAAAAATTATTTATATCATTCGTACCTACTTTGTATCTATTACAAACCGGAAGTTGCATTGCTGCAGCCAAAAATGCATCTTTTGAGACAACTTCGTAAATAAGAGTCAGAATTGGCTCAAGTCAGGTACCCGGAGGTTTTATGCAAGAGAGGAGAGAAACTGGGCACCCGGGGGTTTTTTGGGTCGCTGAATTCGAATATACCATCGGCGAACACCCCACGGACACCCGGTGGGCCCCAACCTGGACGCGGACGTCATCTTCGAGAATTTTTCTGGAAATATCGACAATAACAAACCGAAAATCGTTATGGGGGCTTTTTGTGTGCGCTGAATCCGAATTTTATGTTGAAACGACCACCCGAACACCTGGTGCGCCCTAACCTGGCCCTGAACGTCTTATCCGAGGGTTTTCCAGACACAATTGAAAAAGACCAACCAAAAATCGTTACTGGGGGTTTTTCAGGTCACCCCGTAACGATTTTCGGGTGGTTTTAAAAGATCTTTGGCCTTTTTAGTGCTTCATTGCCTCGACTAAAACAAAAATATGAAATTAAATACCTTATTACACAATTGTTTGTGTTTCAAAATACTCATTCGATTTTGTATTTTTGGTTTTGTTTAATTTTTTAAAATTTGTAATTATTTTTGAATTTTCCCGTCATCAAGTTTGTAATGTCCTAAAATCGGATTTTTGGGTGATAAATTACTATTTGCTCAGTTCATTTGAATTGGAGTTTTTGGGAATTGAAATGGATTTGGACGAATATCTGAATTTTAATATTAATTGGAATGAATGATGTAATTATTTTGAAGTTAAATTTCAAGGCGACAAAATTAAAGTTGATAATCGTCGCACCTGGGTTATTAAATTAATATTAAAAATGTATTTAAACCAAAATTTGAATTTAGATATTTACATTGAGAAAGTGGATGAAAATTGTAAATATTTTGAGATTTTGGCGTTTCCAATTACATTTAATATCTCGAGTTTGGATAGTTCAATCCCCGTTTAACTGTAAGTCCCCTATGTCTGAATGACACTATGCCACACTTACTACATACATAAGAGAGAAGGGCGCAAGCTGTTCAAAAACTCAAATTATGTAAATAAAAATTTTACAAATTACAAAAAATTGATTTTAAACTGTAAGTATGAGTATTCCTGTTAGGACTAGAAGTCTTTTTTGGAGGGGGAGGAGGATTTACAGATAATTTCGTGTATTATAGTTCATTTTTTTAACCCTTAAAAGTAAAATTCCGGATAGCTCTTCTATATTATCGAAGGATGGCTATCTGAGAAACATTTAAGATATCTTTCGATAAAACAAATAACTCCTGAGCATGTTGGCATTGCTGAGTGATTTATCTCCATCAAGTTAACTCCCATTCCAAAAGTTACCGAATTGCTCATTCTGTTAACGGTGTGTGTGTTCGACGTAAGTGGGTGCAACATTTGTTTTAGTAGGCGAAGTCGCCCACACTTCTACCCATAACACTACTAACAATATAATATTATAAATTTGTTTTAAATTAGGATTTCATGAATTATACCAGAATTTAACTTAAAAACAAAGATCCGTAATTTTCGAGTTGGGGCCGCTTCAGGAATGTTTTTAATAAGCGGAGCGGCTTAAAGAATCATTGTTGTAGTAGATTCATCATTTTTGAGTGCAATTTATGCCCAAATATACTTGTATAAGATTAAAATACACCACGTACCGGGCTAACCTTGTGGAAGCAACTAATTGAATAATCGCACAACGTTTTTGGGCCTTTTTTATCTAAATTTTTGGATGAAATCCAAAATTTAATAATTGTATAATTTGTAATGTACATCCTAATCTATTGTAAATTTATTAGAACATTTTGCTATTCCCAATTTTGATATCAGATTAGCCTCATCAGTCGATTTTTTCACTTTTTCTTAGTCTAAACGTTTGGTAATCGTTTCGTGGACGATTAAAAGTTTTGGTAATTACTGTTTGGTTGGAAGAACACAAATTCATTAAAACACGTTTTTGTTCTTATGAAGTAAAAACTAGAAGAAAAAAGTTGCCTTCCGAGGAAATAATAAAAATTTCGGATACATTTGTGAAGAAGTTTTGTGGAATCTTAAATATTTTATGGAATATGTGATATATTACGTATTTGGAATTGTTATGAAAAATGAATTTTTGTCTCCCAAATTAGCATATACAGTAGAACCTCTCTAGCTCGACCCCCTCGAGCTCGACAATTCTGAGAATTTTTCTTGTTGCTGGACAGATAATTATGAGCTTATCTTGCCACGACTCGTAAGCACGTAGGCAGACAGATTGATTACCTACGTTATAATTAGAGTACGGACTTCTAGCAAAACGTAACCCGATATTTAGTATGTGGCATATAACGTATAATATGTATAATATCTTGTGTTTATGCATAAATTGTATGCCGCATACCAAATATCGGGTTACGTTTTGCTAGAAGTCCGTACTCTAGTTATAATACTTACATGATAATATAAATAATAAATTCTTATCCTAATCAAGAATAACATGATATTGTGTTTGCAGATTTCAGTTACATGTTTTGATATTTATTACTACCGTTTCGTCGACAGGAAATGGGTCCCGTTTATGTCGAGCTTGCGAGGGTTTACTGTACATACATAATATTATATAGCTTTGTATGTACTTGTGTTACATTTGGATCAAACGGGCATTGGCACTTTTAGTATCCTTCTAGCGGTTATCTAGGAATGATTTTACAAATTTTCAATTTTTTGGAAACATTTTTAAATTACATAGTTTTTATCTGTTTCTGATGATGACATGAAGTTTGATTTTACTCCCACGGAGAGTTTGTCATAACATAAGTGACTGTTTAATTACAATGATAGAATAATATTCTGATGCTCTATTGAGATCTAAACTGCCTACGCCATCGCCAATACAATTTATATAATTCATTATCAGGTATCTATGAGAAACCAGAAACGTATGTGTTTCGTAATTAACATGTAATAATTATTTTTTTTTTTATATATATTTTGTATTCATACTTGTTTAATTTGATTAACTTTCCAGAAACGGATAAAATTAGTGTTATTTTTGTATATTTTTTGAATAGAGATGGGGGGGGGGTTGTGAAAATGAATTATAAATTAATTTTTGATTTTGAAATTTTTTATTTTGTTTTGTATACAAATTTGTAATTACCATGAAAATCTTGAGCGAGGTTATGACAGTGGATTGCTAAACTGTAGATAATAATTCAATAATGAGGTAATTTTGACAAAAAGTATTTAATTTAGAATTGAAAAGGAAGAATACAATTGAAGGTAATTTGTGATTTTGAAAAGAAAAACAAAAGAGAAACTGTCAAAACGGAATTTATAAACTGTATCTCACCACCATTTAATGATATTAGAATGTTCAATAATTTAATAACTCCATAATTTATCATTTTATTAACATCTTTAAAATATACATAACTTCTTTTGCTTAGCTGTTATTATATTTTCTTCACAACAAAAGAATATTAAAAGTCAATAGTTAATTATTATATTCACGCACAGAAAGAATCATTAAATTCGCCAAGCACAAAATAAAATTCTCATAATAAAATTTTTGTTGAAAACTGGTAATTAAACCGATATTGCTAAGAAATTGCAAAGATTTTTATGTAGCCTACTTGAATATGCAAAGAATAAACATATTTGCAATTAAAACAAAAAAAAATGTATGTACCTACTGCAGAATCTGATTCTACGAAAACAAACTTTGATTGCTTTTCCATGAGCATCTCCATTAATTATTATCAGACGTCTTGTGCAGCTAATGACTCAGCGGGACTCCTTTGGTGTTCCAATAAGTTTAATTTTGTTTTTGGAAAATTAGAGGGATCTAGTAAGATTGAAAATTCTTATAATCTATTGTTTTTAGTAAAAGATATGTGTGTATTATAAACATTTTTCGACCTTCTGGTGAAGTTCACCCCACAGGCCAAGTTAACCCCGTTTTACGGTACATTAGATATTTTAATGCCAAATCTTTATCTTGACTGCATTTGAGATAATCCTAAACTGATTCTCTCTCCAAAAACTAAGATTGCAGTTTTACCCACGCAGAGTATCCTGGGTCTTTCGTTTTATAATAGGGAGAGTACATAAAATTCCTTTCTGTTACAGTAATACTTTTTTAAATCTGCGCTTTTGTACTTTGCAACGAAATAAAAGCGCTTACTCCATTTTATAGTATCTCTAGTTAATGTATTAAATTGCTGTACAACAAATTTCCTTCTTGTATTTAATGCCTAAAACAATTCAAAGTGATTTTGAATAAGTATGTTGGTTAATACCAGTACTCTTTGTGGTTTACTTTAGACACTTACATTTTATTGTGAGCTTTAGTTCTACTGCGAGTAAAACTTTTAAAATACTAAATAATCCTTTCTTTATTGTAGAGAAATGCATTTTAAGTGCTTCGTACTCAGAAAATTAGAATTTTCTGAAAATAGAAACTTAATTATTTTGTTTTTTAAGTTTTTGTTATCCAACTACAACAGTGGATTGGTGTGAACCAAAAAAATAGAATTTTTTAACTCCCCCCCCCCCTGGACAGCGATACGCTTTGCATGAAGAAGGAAACTTGTTTGAAGTATTTTATAGGTGGTGCGTTTTAATTCCTACAGAGATATGAATAATGGAAAGAAAAATTTTTGGCCAGAAATGTAATTTGCATACCTGAACGATTTTTGTCTAAATTTAGTTACAGCGTAAATTTATTGTTTTATTAAAGTGACCTCTACGAGAATTTTAATAGATGTAATTACATAAATGTTAACTGTTGATCAGCCAATTAGACGGAGTTATGTATTTTATTGAATTTAAGTTCAACATGCACTTGCTCGTGTACAATAATTATTATTGAGCAGAAGTGGTATTTTCTATACTTGTTTACCTTACCAAAAGAAAATGAAAATTGTTTTTAGTTCCATCAAATATTTAGAGTTCTTCACGAAATATAATTCGAAAACTTCACATAAGCCGACAGTCTACTGGCGTGATTTTATCTAAAATATATTTTTATTTAGTTTTTTGATGATAAATCATCGGTAAATAAATAAACGCAATATTAAATTAATGTTTGTTATATAGAACTAATAAGTGCCCTATAGGATTAACATTCAATACTAACTTATATGAAAAAATGGTGTTTGCTAATGCTAATACGATAATTATAGTTTATTAGTTCAGTAAGAGAAATTTCTAACTGGAGAATCAAAATATCGATAAGAGTTTCTTTAATTTAAAAGATAAGTTTACTTTAGGGACATCCTACAGGTCTGCTCAAACAATATATCCATCGATTAATGTGTACAAAACATACCATCTACCTTATATAACTACGATAGCATACTATTATTATATAATATAAAATATGTCAATAATATCATAAAAACAACTGCATAATTAATAGCCCCCCATTATTTAATGAATATATTAATAGTTTAGGGTGACTATTATTGACACAGTGACCATTACCGGTACAGTCACCCTAGCTTATATTAATCTTCTATTTGTTTTGTATTTTATTGTTTATACATCTTCGTGTAAAATAATCGTTATAGACGCATAGTTTTTGAATAAAATATTACCCAACCATTGATTTTTATATAACTTCAAGTTGTGTCAATCCAATTGGATTATAGGTTTAAATAATTAAGCGATGAATGTGATTGATTTTTATAAAGTCACTATCTAATAGAGCTTATAGTTTTTTCATCTTCAGTGTTTACTCATATAATTTAGACTTCATTTTAAATATCTCGGGGGGATTACCGACCAATATTAATTTAATTACGTTAAACGTTAGCCTCACTAAATGGATAGGGGTAATTTCGCTAAAATGTTTACCCAGTAAATGTATAGTATTATACTTTTATAGATCAACAGTCAACCCTCCTATGCTGGTTGTTAAACCAAGGAAATATTGCTGCAGGTTGATAAAACCGATTAAATTAGAAGAAAAAACAAGTCGTTGGCTTTGGATTAACCACCCAAGACAACAACAATTTACCAGAAAAATATTATATTAACTGACGACATCATCATCACAAAGCTTTTATGTAAAATTAGATAGACGTAGGTAAATTATATTGATTGTAAGTGGAAACACCTTATTTTCAAGTTTATATTTAGTTATGCGAAAAGGTCATTTACCCATATTTTCATTATACGAAAATGGTTTCGTCTCCCCAAGTGCACAGTTCCTCGCTTATCTGCATTATCAATTTTTTTTTAATTTAAAATTTATTCTATATTAAGATAATGGTTGTCCACGTTGACGTCAAAACTACTTAAATGCGTCCTCGTCGTCGTCACAAGCAATTCATTGGAAGTTATTGAGTTAAATCGACCCCGAAGTTGTGGTTTATAATAGAAGGGTTGCGATTCGTCTACGTCAAGGTGTTATTTTTAGCAGAACTGTTCATTTTAATGATTTAATGTTATAAATGGATAATTGCTTGCTATTTACTCGGCAAATTGTTATACCAAGTAATAGTTTAAAGTTAAAAATTGAAACATCAGATCCGTAATGTACCCATGTCAATTTTTCTTCAAATCGTCGAACCGGTCCACACTGCAGACATTTCAGCGGAAGTTGCTTATTTTCTAACCTTCAATTACTTTATTTTTATCTAAATTTAATGATAGCTTTATACTTCAAGCAAACTTGTGCAGCAGGTCATTTTGGTCAAGTACCAATGTCAAGGCGCAAATTAGTAAATTGGTTAGTGGCTTCGACTTGAATTTGTATGCACAGTATATCGATTAATATTAAGTGTTTTTATTTTAACAATGTAGTGTAATATATTTTGATAATATTTATCGTATTGTCAGGAAGCAGATTGGGGTTTTCAGCGGAAGTGCGCTATTTTTTGTAGTTTGTTTCTTATTCATAATAAATTAATTTTTTATCGATAAATCAATGGAAGTTTTTCTTTGTTATCGGATTTTCTCTATTTTTTATGTAATTACCTGCTATTACAAAAAATATATTATAATGTAACAAAGAATAAAAAAATAAATGCAAGAATATCAACCTCTAAATTAAGTTTACACCAAATTGATACGCGTTTTCTCTGACCCAAGGCGGTCATATTGGTGTTGGTATTAGTTTGCATTAGCGATTATTTAAAATAATTATGTGGAATTGTGGAAACGAATTACTTAATGGCTTCTGAATATTGCCGTTAATATTGCAGATCAAAAAAACTTCATAATTGACTGTATTTACTTTCCGCATTTTAAGATATCAATTTTTTTTATCACGGAAGCACCTGCTGCTTCACTTATTATTTTATTCAAGTTGTGCACTTAATTCATTTTAATAATACGTATTTGAATTTAAAAATAAATTTATTCATTAACAACTGCATCTATTCGACGTTAGAATTATTTATTTTAAGTGTCTTTGTGTCATTTTTTAAATTTAAATATAATTTGTAAATTTTGAAACATTAGCAGTAGCAGTTCCCGCAATTATTCTTTTAACGTTAGCATTGTTAATTGAAGTTTGATGACCACCTTGTGCCAGGTATGCCCTGAAGATGGTTATAAAAAATCGAAACTGGTAGACTACGAAATTTTATTTAATGCAAGAAAAAAATTATTGTTGATAAACGTAATACTAAATTTTAGAAGTAGGTAGTATATAATTTGTATTATTAATAAATAATACAATTTAGACAATAAATATATTATTAATTATTATACATAATATTATGTGTATGGCATTGAACTGATCAAAACACAAATCAATAACTTTTCATTTATTCATTAATATCAATAATTTTAAAATTAATGTAAAAATTATCTCTATTTGTCGAGAAGCACAAAATAAAATATCATAAATGTCAAATATTTGATAGATTCAGAAATATAAATAATACTATAAAAATCTTACTGGCTTACAACTTATTAAATAGTTTGATATACAATCAAATACAAATAAATTTATATCCCCATGTTTATAAAGACTTCTTTGTTTGTTTTAATGAGTTCTCTCTGTGATAGAGACCACCATTGGCCTAGTAATAATTAGTGCGATCAAATACTTGATTCAAATCCAGAAAGAAACTAACTTTCTTATGGTAACGCCTTCGGCTTCCCATGGTTGATGATTTTGAATTATTAAACAGGGTTACAGGCACGTTTCCCAATCTCGTTTAAGCAGACTAGACGTGGGGTCTAGTTCTGTTCTTCGATGTGCAGAAGAGACTGAAGAGGATTATAGTTTTTTAGTGTCAGATAAGGAAACCTTATCAGACTTTTGGATCACCTGCTGCAGTTGAAGAGATTATTTTGTTGGTAGTATATAATGTACATAATAAACTTCAGATGAAATGAAATTGTTTTCATTTATTTTAAAATAATTATAATTCAGTGTAAACAATTGAAAACCGCAAAAGTTTATTGAGAAAATCCCTTGATACTTATAAATCTCTCAAAGAAATTTGGATAGATATCAAAAAATTGATTAATTTAGACTTATCAACGATCTTCAATTTCTTAAATCTTAATTAGAGCATTAGCAACACAAACATTCATAATAACAAAGAAATTAATTACTATATTGTTTCACAGCAACCTGCGTTTCCGCTGAGCAACAACTCCGGCTGGTTATAAAGTTCTTTTATTTGTTTAGCGTTTCCTCTTCTTGGACTCATTCTGTCCTGTACCAAACAAATGAATTACCCCATCCTCAAACTATATAACTCACAAATTAATTTTTATTTGCTTCTTTTATAAATGCTTCCTGTTCCAGACATTCAGCTTCAACTTTTGCACGTTCAACTACCTTCAATTGTTGCTCTTTTCCGCTTTTAATGTTATAATTGTTTTTGACTTAACCAGCAGCTGCTTTATTTTTTCTTTGAAACTTTAACTTTGTTTCTGCTGCAGTTTGAAAACCTTTTCGAAACGTTTCATAGGTTTCTTATCTATGTTAATGGATTTGTTTTCTACAGAAACTTGTAGACGTAATTAATTATTTGTGACCTTAAATTTTAAAAAAATGAGTTATCTCGAGGAATAAATTTATAAACATTTTAATATAGGTAATTAACAAACTAAATCAGCAACTCAAATAAACATATTTTTTATTTCAGTTACTAAACGGAGTTTAATTTTGTTGGGTTTATTTTTAACTTGGTAAATAATTTTTTTCGGTACGGCATTATTTGTTTTATAATGTTAATGAGTATTCATTTTTCGCCAATTAATATGGATTTTTCGCTTTCATTGTTTAACATTCATTTGACTATAGAATTGCTTTCACTTAAATTTACAAGATATTGAGCTTTGTTATAAAATTAACGAATCATCGGTAAAGATGAATTTTAGTGCCTAGTTTTGAAGTTTGAAGATTGCAACAATTTTATTTTGCATCGAATATCGAAATTAATTATATTTTTCCGTTGTAGGTTTATTAAAAAATTAATTACAATTTGCAATTACCGGTAATCGCTTTATGTCATCATTATGTCATAATATAGTCAACTCCAATATCAAATAATTAAATTACATAGATGTAAGGAATAATAATTAAAACTCTTTAATTTCCATTTATTTACTTGCTCAATATTTACTTTCACTTGTAAATTTTAATCAATCTAATTGGATGGTTTTACGTTTTACTGACATTTTTAATCCATTATACTTAAAAGGGAATTGGAGATGCCCGACTATTGGTAATAAATTGTTAATTGAAAATGTAACATCAAAGATCCATCTCGATATGGGTTATTTTTGATTAGATCTCGGGATCTAAATATTTATTCGCTAAAAGATTTTATTGTTGTATGGTAGTTACAGTTAATTAGATATTGAAAACTTGATGTTTAATTAGCACCTGTTTTGTTCGGAAAGTTGAAATAAAAGTACCCACGGTTCCGGAAATACCAATTAAAATTCGTCACGGGGCTAGGTCGGTCGTTGTCAGGCTACGACATTGCCGGGTTAAGTTAACAACCTCTCCTTGTCAAGGTAATTTGGCAAAATAAGTTAAAATTTATTGCTGGAGAATTGAACAGTCTTTACAGACAACTTGAACGGCTTATTTAAATTTGAAGTATCTAAAGGGAGAATCCATATTGGATTCTCGAGTCACGAGATATTGTCATTAGTTTGTGAATTATTGATAATAATTTTGAAATTTGAAGCGGAAGTAAAGCAGCACGAATCTCGTCACGCAACTAGAAGTTGTGGTCGAGACGATCAAAATAATTCCCGAGAGTGAAACAAAAATCGGTCCAATTCTACCCCAACTTTCTTGTCGCTTTTCTGAACTGTAAATGTGCGTAATGAACAGGAAGAACTTTCTTTCGACATAAATAATTAAAATATTTATAAGCACCTGCTTATTGTCGACATTAAAAGGCCCGTAATAAATTTTTTTATTGTATTATTATTTGCCCATAGTACACTGAAAGCACCTGCTTGACATTTTTTACAATATTTATTAACTTCAGCTTGTTTATCTGAGTGAATTATTGTCTGAAAATTATTTATTAAAGCTCAGTTATGTGCGTATTGACGCAATATATAACAATATCAGCAATGTCGCGTTTTCTTCATTGATATAAAAAATTGAAATACCGGTTACCGGTCTTTTGTTAACGTAGGTTATACCTGAAATTTTGACGAGGCTATTGATTTGGTTTTGACATGTAACGTTTCAATAACATTTATTGTTAATTGTTTCTCGATGAGTTGAATTACCTGATTGATAACGGATTTAGAGTTTCAAAAGCGTCAAAACCGATTATATTTGTTTATAAACTTTCGGTTTTATTTCAAATCTAATCTACGGATTATTTTCACTCTATAGAGCTTTATTTTGAAACCGATTCGTACGAGCTTTCAATGCGGCGTCGCAAGCATACCCCACGAGGAAACGCAGAACGCACCTTTAGCGAGCTTCACAAATTCTCAGTCATGTGGTAGCGTTTGTTGGTGTTGTGTGGTGGTAACAAATTCAAAAGATGATTCCGCGCGTAAAATCCGTGTTTCAATTATCGATATTTTTAGAATAACATTTATGGATTATGAATAGTGACAAGTGATATACTTCGACAATATCTTAATTACCCGGAGGGTTTGTTAATTAAATTAGGTAAATTTTTAATTTTGAAAATATGGTTTATGAGTGTACTTTTTTTATTTCTTGTCGAAATAATCCAAAATTCATACTGGAATGTGTCATTGTTTACCCTATAGATAAATTCACCCCAGCTTAACAATGCCGTTATATATATTTTACTTACGCTTGATTTATTTCAAAATTCAATTCAATTTTGATTTCAGGATTTTCACATTCACGTCTTGTTTTTTTCTTCTCTTTTTTTTTCTACTTAACTGCATATTATTTAAAAATGTTTATGTTTTAATTGCCCCTAAATTTTTATTCTAAAGTGAATTCCTCGCTCAAGGGGAAGGAAATGATAAACATTCTTGGAGGAAAATTCATATCAGAGTATAAAGGAAGTACATTCTCTATAAATTTATTTCATAATTTGTTCCGAATTCTACTGCCAAATAAAATTGTGTTATTAATGTTTAGTGAAGTCGTAAATAATTTTAGTAAAGAGGGTTTGTAGTTGTTACAATAATTCTGTATTGTGATTAAAAGTGCGTCATATAACCAAATTAATGAATATTTGATAGACTTCATATGATGACGTAAGCTATTATTGAGTGTATTTTAAGATATTACCATCGTTTAATTATGCAATAAATTATTGTCTATGGATCGGTACATTCCAATAAATATAATATAGGAATTCAAGTAAAAATTGCACTGCCACTTTTTTGTGTCCTTGTATAGAATTTGTGAAAAACATCACCGAGCTTTTTATCATATTTATCCATGTTAGTCATGTTTACTCGAAGGCAGGAAGGAAAATAATCACATGAATGAGTCTCTAGCACTATACTTGTGGTTTTTTGATAACTTTGGTTAATAGGAGACAAAAATTTTCGTTGCTCCATTTATTCACACTGCAGAAAGCTACTGACTTCTGTTACGCAAAAGCCAACAAAGTTCAGAGAATGCAGCAATTTGTTACGCACAGAGAGCAAACAGCTGCGCGAATCTTTTGGATGACCGGCTAAGAAATTACCAACTGATCTAGTTTGTAGTATTCGAAGCAGGTATCGTTTAAACTTCAGTTATAAACGTAATTAGCTGAACGATAATCCTCCCCCAAGTTGTAAAGTCATTGAATGAACGTCTTCACTTGAGGATTTCGTAATGGAGGAGACAGTCTACCCAGTTTTTAAAAACTAACGGTTTTGTTTTCAAATAGATCAGACTTGGAAACTACCTGGCACTACAAGATGTCATCGCCAACTTAAACCTCCTATAAAACAATAAAGTTATAACTTTATTTTTGGAAACGAGGGTTTGATTTAATAAGTTCGTTTTGGTGTAGCCAATAGTTTTTCTTTTTTTTTTTTCGGTCGACTTCTGAAAACATCCTTCCACAACAATCAATTTTAACCCAAATGATGTTCTTACAAAGAATATTTTCGTTTCGGAAAGGAAATATACGAGGCTGAAACCAAGTTTTGACGTTGATTAACCATTAAATCTATATTCGTGTTATGGTCCATTAAGGAAACTTTTGATCCTGATTCCTGAGAGTTTTGGTAATTTAGCTACCGCGTGAATTAAAACGTAACTTTTCTTATTTATTATTCTTTATCCGTCAACTTTTATAAGTTAATCCGTATATTGAAAAACAGCACTTCGGCATCAACTTTCCACTTAATTTAATGGTCACTGAAAATATTTTTCGAACACTTTCGGAATTGCAACTTGTAAGTTATAAAATATTGATGCTTTTTATCCAAGGTTGAGATTAACGTTTTGGGATTCTTGAAATATTTATACTAATGCAAAATTCAAGTTTAGCATTTTCGAATTACTTATTTTAAAAAGTGGAACATTTTTATTTACGTTTCTTCGTGTCAACATCCTAACAACAATTTTGTTATATTTAGGATATAATATCCTGTTTGCAATGTAAATAAGACGAGGCATGTAGGAGCATTTTCATTGTAAGTTTACGTAATAACGCTGTTTGATCCGAATTCCTTTAGCACTCTTTTTAACTTCGTAACGCAGAATTATAGCGCTAACGCTTTAGCAATCCTCAATCTCAATTTGTTTATTGTAAATTATTACGCGTGCTCAAAATAAATTAATTTCTTACAATTTTTACATCACGTTTACGTCAAAATATAATCACGAACTAGAAATGTTATTCTCAGCGTAAACATCATTTATCAAAAATGTAGATATAGCTATATCAACTTCCAGCAAACTGGATAAAAATGAGCAAAAAGTTTAATCTCCGGTTATTTAACTTACCGGTTTCGACCAATTCATTTATCAACCCTTTTTGATTGTTTTCCAAATTTTTGCGGTTTCGATAGCAGGTACAGTTCGACCCAGCTTAAGAAACGAAGTGGGCGTGGTTGCATTCAACATCAGATCAATTCATTTGTTGAACAAGGTTCCTAAAATCGCCAAGTCGTGAATTCAATAGCGGTTGGTATGGAAAGGGATGCACTGGTGCGCCGTCTTCCCGAAACTGAATTTTGAATCTATTGTTAGATCTGAATAATATTTTTATAAGAAGAGTTTTTCTAGTGAACACTACTGAATATCTTAAGAAAATATATGGTATAGCTTCCCCGTTACTATTTGACATTTTGAAATTTGAAAAACAATGCTTCTTTTGTTGGGCCCCAGGTGAAATAAATAAAACTCCGAAGTCGAAAAACCCGGAAGGAGTGCATTCAATATAGGAATAGTTCCAAGTAATTAAAATCAGTCGACAGTGGGTAAATCACAGTTGTAGGAATATAAATAGCAAATGATTAGTTATATAAAACTTACTCCACATAAATTACATTATTATTCGGTGCGATATGCTTGTTCATCTCGTGAATCTTCTATCTCAAACATAACCAGATGGATCGATGAAGTGTCACTGCACTTTTTGTTGATCGTAGATGGTATGTACGAATCGGCTAAACTTGACAGTTTTTGAAGCTGAGGTCGTTCGAAAATTTTAATTTAAATAAACAACAAATTTCGATAAAAAAAGATCTTTGTTTTGTTTAATTCAGAAGAAACAGTCTTTCCAAGATTTTGTAATTTTTTCCATCTTTTTGTCAACAAATTTTACGTTGCGTTGATTTGAGCCTGATTTTAAAACCCCAGAGTTTTTTTCTCGTCAAAATTTAAGAAATCTTGATTCTTATATCTTTCAATTCATTTCCGTAGAAAGGAATTTATGAAATTGGTTCACAAAGGTAATTACATAAATCAATTTGAAACGCAGTTATTCGTCATTTAATCGCAATATCAAAACAAGACCAATTTCACAATTCTTACAAAAATATTTACTGTGAGTCATTCCAACTAGTGTTTATTATTATTATTATTTTATGATTTAAACTGAAATTTTATATAAAAATAAGTTAAGGTCGTCTAAAGTTCGAATTTTAGCATTATTGTTTCCATTAGAAGCCAAGTTAATTAGCGATTTAATTACTTTTGTTAATCTAATTGTTTCGATAAATTGTTGCTAACTGTTACTCATGGTCAGCAATAACTTGAATGCTGTTAAAATTGTTGATCTCTGATCACCTGCAGAAATGCGTTAACTTTTACTGCCTAACTCCACATTAATTATTATTATTGTTTCAAACAGTCCTTTTACATTCTTAACACTTTTCATGCCACACCAAGTGTACAAACAAATAAAATGTTTTTCGCAAAGTATTTGCCTATGCTGTATGTTCGATTGCAGAATTTTGTAGTGCGAAAGTGCACATTCCTGCACTAAACTATCCCCGGCAAATATTCAAAGAATTTAAATTACAGTTTTGTATACTTACTTGAATTAATAAACGTGATGGAAGGTTTAAAAATTTCATAATAATTGTTGAGCAAATTGACTTTAATAAGAATTTTTAACGCCCCGAGCTATGGAAGCGATGGTGCATCATGAATAACAACGACGAATTTACTTCTTTTTTTTCTCTATATTTTACAATGAAAATTTAAAAATGTGCTCAATATAGCAGCTACTCGTATATAGTGGGTTCGGAAAATTGTTGTGTTCGTGATATAATTTTGGCAAATTGGAGGATTTAAAAATAGGAAAATTCGGTCTACAAGCTTCTCTTTATAAAAGCAGAAATTAAAACTAATATGATTATTACGCATTGCAGTTTGCTCTCGTGCTGAAAGTACTCTGCAAATTATTTAAATGCATGCTAAATATAGAAACGAAGGTAAATTCATGCGGGCGGAAATAATTATTAGTGTTCCCCGTCGAAAATTGCATTTTTGCAAGGGTGCCCCCGTAATCACTGGACCTTAAAGTAATCCTATTTATTTATGTTTATTCATAGTTTCCCAACTTTGCTTTGTGTTACGCTAGTTATTCTATTTTCCATTCGTGTCTAAATTTTTTATGCAATTTCAGTTGCTTTTGTGAATAGAATTTCGCACAATACTTAGTTCTTTCAATAAATCCTACTATCTTCGCACTTCCAATATGTGATGACGTTTTTCCAACAGAATTTATATAAATTTCTAATTTTTTTTTTTCATGAAACTGTAATTTATACGAATCTTATTCAATATTCTCATATAAATAATATGAATGGTATTATTCCGATAGATTTCTAAACTTATGAATCGCGGGAATTATTCAAAAATGTAGGCTACCGTTAATGATTTTTTATTAATTAGCAAAAATGATTTAAAAAGAAATACGAGCGTCAGAACATTAGAAATTTTACGGTTTCTCCTTTATTTCTTTACTTTCTTTTGCCCGTCATTATATTTGTATCTATAAAGTAAGGTGTATTGTTTCCTTTTTAATTTCTTTTGTGTGAAGTTGATGTAAATTACAATGATGAAGATGTCACGAATGCGCTCAATCGAAAGGGATTGGTGTAGTTGAATGCCACTAATGTATAGTAATTGACAAGATAGTTTTGGTTTAATGAAACATCTCACTTAACCCAATTTAATCCTGAAAGCTGTGGGATAACACACCGATTATTCATTCATTACGGTATCATAGATTAATAATGATTCATATAAATGAACTTTCCCCCAGCATTAGCTTTTTAGTGTTCTATCCAAAGGACTCTGCATGCCAATTTCGTAATGTGTACGTGTATTACATTTTAAATTAAAGATGGGAAGTCGCTAGGGTTACTCGAGGTGAAATCGAAAATTCTGCAATGCGAAGTGGTGAAAAGCCACTTACTCCGGCGGTTATAATAAATTTTACTTGGATTCATTTAGTTCTCTTTGCTAAATGTAAAACAAAAATCTCTGCACATTTGGAATGATTCCAAAACGCAAAATATACTTCTCGAGAATTGCTGGTTCTGCCGGTAACAGTTAAACAACTACTACGATATAAAAGCTCATTTGTCCAAAGCAACAACATAGTAACTCCACATACTACCTAGCAATGTAAGAAAATTGTAAATTTTAACTGTGTTTCGTAATTTAAAGAGAATAACCTAATTAGAACATGCCAACTCTCTGTGTACTTAATTTGATTAAACGAGGCCTAAAAATTATTATCTCGACTTGTTAGCGAAGAGTAAATAATAATTACAAAGAAATAATGTTAATAAGCTCGTTAATTTTCCGACATAGCGGCTAATGATAGCGTCGTAGGATGTCTGTTTATCTTGTTCCTGTAGATCACATTTTGTATTTGCAATTTTTTTTCACCATTGTTGAATCATCATCAACTTTCAAATGATGGGAATTTTACAGCCAGACAAGTGTCAGTGGCGTAACCAAAACTAATTTACATTGTTACGGTGATTGACATATTACGATCTTCATGTCATAAACTCAAATGTCGTATCTTTATTTGACATAATTGCCTTTTATTATCGTCAGTCAAAGAACAATTCAATTTTATTTCATTTCAATTACAATTTGTTATGAATTTGCAGAATGTTTACTCAACCAAGTGGAATTCGTTCATTATAAACTTCTTGGAATGGTATTGGGTTTTTTCTCATACGAATTGTACCTTGCAGAATTTCTTTGCTATTTACTTCCTGCTCAAAGAGTATTGACAAATCACGTTTGAATCGTTTGACTTGAGGTCGAATTTGCAACTGCGTTTAAGATTCTAAATTTATACTACAGTTTTATCGCGACCTTTGCTACTGTTTCAATCACGCAAATTAAATGGCTTTTTTATAAATTTTCGCTCATTTACATTTCCTTATAATGTTGAAATGCGTTTTCTAAATGTATTGACGTTTAATTAAAATCTCGCTACCAATTTCCCAAATTGGAAAGCATTCGTTTCGAATATGGTCGATTCTCGTTCGATCAGATCGAAAGTGAAAATGTTATTGTTTTGTAATAATAACTCTACAGCGATAATTTCCTTGTTTCCTTATCGTAATTTCATTTCCGTTTATAAATTAATCCATGTATGTTACATCTATCATTGAATTAGTTCGTTCGTATTTGGCCCAATTTCGTCGTCAAAGGTCAATCGTTTTTTCTTATATAGTTAATTCGGTAAGAGCATTAAACTACAGTGATCAATTTTATCAAATCATTATTGATGTGGAAATATAAATTGACTTTTCATCAAGTGAAACACTCCCATCTATTATGCCAATTGAAGGGAACAATTTGTATTATTTCAATTGAATCACAAAACACGTACGATTTCAAACAGATTGTTGGATTTTTGGATATAAATTTGTGCAAGTAAATCTTTTGTTTATTTTGCTCCTACTAAAAATAAATGGCTTTTTAAGCTTCGCCGTGACGCTAATCCTCGACGCAAACTACATTTTCATGACTTCGCTTGGCGTAAAAATTATTTTAAAAGAGTTACATAATTTGTATGTTTTTATTGTATTTTACAATCCGACTCGATATTTTTAAAGTTTGTCCCATTTTACTAATTGGCTCTAGCTTTGATAATGAAACGATCGTCCGATTTCTTTTTATGTTGTGTTCAAAAACGCTTTCAATTTGCAAACTGTTTTGTGTGACAAGAGACCCGAAGATGGGGAGGTTTTTCATTGCGTACGGAAAAACGCATTTGAAATTTGTGTTCAAAGCAATACTATGAAATGAATGTGCTTGAACTTGGTACTTTGCCAATAGCGCTGATTATTGGTTCCAAAGTTATAAGTTGACAGTAGAAATGTTTTAAAAATCTTAAACTTGATTAATATTTTTTTGTTTCTGACATCGAGTCAATCGAGTGTAGAATTTACGCTTGATCCTTTACATAAAAGATTTACAACACCTTAAGCTTGATCAATGTTCGATTTCGCTTATACTTCATTGCACTCGATTTTGGCTATGCTATATCTCGACGATTTCAAGTTTTGCTATGGAAACATGTTTCGTTTCCAGTTCTTCGGTTCCAACTTAAATCAAAATAAGGGCAAAGGGGCGAGAAAATTTTAGATGTTATAAAGAGCAGAACGACTAACTTAACCCGAAAAACTTGTTTTTTGCAAAATAGAAGAGTTTCGAGTTGCGTTATTATAGTAAATCAGAGATTTTACCAAAACTATTTGTAAACATTTTTTTGTTTGAAAGGAATATTATTATTAAAAACTTAGTTTTTAGAATCTTCTATATTGTTCTGACAAAAATGGATGCAAAATTCAAATTAATAATTATGTAGAATTCAATTTCTAATAAATTAATTCTACCAAACTTGAAGAAGTCGGTTCTAGTTTATAATCTTCAAATTGGCGTTTTAGACTTTTATTTGCTTTCTAAGCATTGATCCATCGATTAAAGAAGAATGGTCCAAGCAACCCGCATTCGGTAATTTCGGTATGAGTAATATGTAGTAGTTGAAAGTGGACAATAATAATAATTCTTCCATATTGTGACAGATTGTTTAAAGCTGAAAGGAAGCTAAGACTAGAAATATATTCAGGGTTTATAATAATAATGTATTAAAAATTTATTACTGAATCAATATCTGGTAGACTTATAAATAAGCACAAGTTATAGCCAATGCATATATTATTGCTTGACAAAAATGTATTGAATGTATTTTCTTTGTGGGATAAATTTTATTTCAATTAAAAGTTTGCTGATGCGGATCCCAAGGGGGGGTCAAATCAATTCCTGGTGAATACAGCCCCTTTTCGATTTGATTGATTGACATTTATGATTGCAAATCGAAGGCGTGGCTGTTGATTCCAATATAGAACGGAATCAGATTATGTACTTTTATGTTCTTACTTGGGGAGTACTGTTTTTGTAGTGAGATCGCATTTCTATTACAAAATGTAGTTGTCGGGGTTTCTAACCTTTACGATGTTCCTTTTGTGAATGTACACTGTCTGGAACTGTTATGTTAGATTTAGATAGACATTTAGTCTGCTACCGATTTAACTATGCTATTCAGCTTGAGCTTGAATTTTTCTAATCACTAACATTTACTACAAAAGGAGTAATATTGATATGAAGACATTACTATTATTATACGTCTGGACATATCATTATCATTTTATTATTTTGAATTCAAATCGATAGCGTAAATAAAAGAAATTTCGACCTAGGCGACATTTGTGAGAGGATTTTATTTGCTCCTTGAGTGATAATATAAGCAATAAATTAATTTTTACAATAGCTAAAAGGACCTTCGAGAGATTACATTTATGTGATCGATCGTTTTCTTCCTTGGCGCGTTATCTTCCATCAGAGACGTTTTTGTTACTTGGAAGTTGTATGTAATTTTTCAAGCTTTGTTTTCAAAACTTTGGTATATATAAGTACACACATTATAAGCATCTTGACATTGTGATTTACAAGTATAATGTGCGCTTACCGGAAAATATTTCTTTTGTTTACGTACTTTGAATGCATAATGTAGATGGATGGATATGCGGCTTGTGCATTAAGAATTTTCACATGTAAATGTGTCACGTCTCCTTAGTAGAATTTACCTTCTATCCTTCACGCCTTCATTATTTCGACCACTTTGAATAAAAATTTTAAGTGAAAAAATTAATTCCTTTGAATTTGTTCGAATTAACATTAAAAATAGATTTCACAATTATTCAAACAATGTTGTTTGTTTCCGATCGCACTTGAGGGATCATTAGCATAGTCGCGTTAACCGAAGTTGATCTTTAGTGATTATTAAAAGTTTAAACTAAACTTGATGTCAAAGTCTTATTAATTAAAAGTTTCTTTGGACAAAAGTTGCTGAATTAATTGAGAAAACCTAGAAGCTATTGTGAGATATGTTGCTAACGAAGGAAGAAGATATGCTTGTGGTTCCAAACCACCTTTGTTGAAGGCTGGTCAAGGTGGTGTGTCGGTGCCAAATATCAATCCATACCTCTCATAATGAGCATGGCGAAAACAAATACGTCATCTTCAATTTGTTCAAGCAAGTTTTTTCAACTTGTCTTAATTTATTCGCATAATTTCGTTATCTTAAAAGATATAATATTATATTGATGCACCATTGCGAAAATATACATTGGGTCAGAGGTTGTACGAGATTTAATGGAACGTCTGGTATCTGTTATTCTTGTTTGCTTTTTTCTTACGCATTTGCCAAGAAAATGTTTGTTTATTTATCAGGACAATTTTGAAATAAATCATCTGGGGTTCAGCGGTCGAAAATCCTCGAAACTCAAATTTTTAGAAAGCCGGTATTCGCATTGCCACATATTTTATAAATACACAATAAATTGCGTTCGACTGAAAACTAAACGTTATTGAAATAAATTAGAAATCTGAATTCTTAACCTAAGTTAATATTTTAAATGGAGTGGTTGGTTAAACCAGTGCAACACAAAAGTCTTGCCTGCGGTATGCAACTACTACTATGTGTGTTATTCTAAATTTAACTTTGTAAAGGTCAATATAATTTTATCTTACAAAATGTTCTATTGAACAAACGGACCGTAATGGTAGCTTATTGTACATAATGATGATGGTAACGATATTAAACTTTAATAATAACCACCACGTCTTGAAAGAAATTTAAAAATAGACTAATGCGTTTACAATGGAAATTATACTAATGGGTACTACCATAAAGACGAATGAATCAATTTATTTCTGGCAGTAGAATTTGGATTTTTTGGATTGATGTGGCTATTTACTATATTTATTTTTTTACATTTACAGTATCGGGAAAGTAAACAACACTTGTAATATCAAAATCGGCCGTTGTGTGGGTACCATTCCGAAACTATCTTATCTTTGTGGTGTTATCACCTTATCTACACGAGTAAATGTAATAATTCGCCAGTTGACGACGCACCAAAATATGTTTTTCAATATTTGGTGTAGTAATTACGGTGGATTATCGTACCGAGCCAAAGTTTCCTAACAGGAGTGCCTTAACTTAATACGAATTAGTGCTAGATAATAAAAAAGAGTATTCTCTTGTGACTTTTAAATGTTGTTAGTCGGCGTGGAAGACAAAAAATCTATAGTGCAGTGTACAGATGTCAAAATGCAATATAATACAGTTGGACGACAACGGAAAGGTTCGGTTGCGTCGGTGTCAAATGTGTCGAATTGGTTTTATTCCTTAAAAAGGGTCGGGAAGAAAAGCAAAAGCCCTCAAAAGATTGTAGCCTCGTCGAGGAGCGACTGGGATCTTTCCACATTATCGAAAACAACTAATAAATGGGTACGTAATCTATTCACTTGATGGTAATCTCTTTACATGTATATGGCTATATCAAAATATTTCGACATGGCATTGTCGTTTTTTGTATAAATACTAAATCTAGTAAGTGACTTTCGTAAACTTATTCCGATTTAGAAAGTTTTGTAGAAGAAAGTGATGTGTTTGGGGGTTATAATTATTTATTAATCACAATTTTTTCGCTAAACGTTTCTATTTTTGTGAAACCGAACAAAACGGTAATTTATTCGCTTTTTTAAGTCAATTAATCTTTATTTGAAGAGCGTATAAATCAGCCACGTTTTTATATCCAACATACTTTCTTCTTTAATAGCGTCGTTTTTTGAGCCCATCTAATGCGTGTCCTGCATGAAAATATATCCAGAAACTTTGACAACAGCTAAAAATGAAATGCTAAAAGTTGCTCGTCTCATGCGGAATAAAATAATAACATTGGGAAGTGATGCAACATTATTTGTCTGACTAATCGAAACATAGTTGTTAATTTGTCAATAATATTATGTTCGACCAAAGGAAACCGGTGTCATATAAATTGACCGAGAAAAATTATTACTGAAGTGTTGAGAAATACTAGAGGAAACGCTCTGAAAATATTAAGTAATAATTACTATTTCTAATTTTATAATTTTCGTAATCAGGGCACAACTTACTTGACAAAAATAGGAACACGCGGAAGAGTTCTAACTTGATTAACGTTTATTTTGTCTGCATTAATTAGATTCTAAAAATTGTCACGAAATTAATATATATCGTGCGTATATCGCTTTCGTGCTACCTACTAGGTTTGATATGAGCCCAAATTTGGAATGGTAAAATTTAAAGCAATAACTAGCCTGTTGGATATGGCTTCTCTTATTCTGAATAAACGTCAAGCGTCCTGATTGAATTGTATGCAAGTGCATTTCATTTGGTTCCCTCATTCAGGTCTGATTGTCAAATTATTCTACCATGAAGTTTATTTCAACTCAACACAGCAGTTCATTTCAGTACTACAGTAATTTCCATATTAACAGTTTAGATATAGTCGTTATTATACTATAAATATAAAGAAAACAATTTCGAACACCAGACTATCTCCTTGTAAGGACCTTTAGATCTTTAGAGTCTTCCTGTCATTGGCGTCTTAGTATGTGCTGTGCGCGACTAGGGATCGACAAATAAAGAAATACTTTATTTTGATATATTGCTTTCCTAGGTGAGACGGCCAAGATAAAGTTGTGAAAAATACTCAAAAACACAGGAAAAAATGTCAGCAGGACAATATAAGGCAATAAACGCTTTATTTGTTTTCATGGCGTAAGTTCAATTTTCTACCGTCATTTGTTTTTTTCACTTGACAAGAAAATCTTCCACCGAAAACAATCCCCCCCTCATTTCTCTTAAAGTTCACATCGAGGCGCTTATTTACAATTTTGTTATCTGTATCTATTGTTTATAATCTTTTTTTGTTTTGTTCTAGTATGCAATTTTTTTTACATTACATTTAATTTATTTAATTAATGCAAGTGTTAAAATTTCCTGTTCGAGTGCATTTGCCTTAAAAGCAACTGTGTGAGCAGCGACGGCGCCAGCATTTTTTAAATTGGGGGGGGGAGCACAAATTGGGCCCAATATATTTGGGGTGGGCAGGAGCACACAAAATTTATAAATAAACTTTAAAAAATACATTAGGTATTGAAATAAGCACCTGAAAAAAATTTGGGTGGGCGCCGTCACTGCATCTGTGTGCTTTACGCCACACTGCTGCTTAGTTGTATTCCATAATCAAATTACTGGGTCAACAAATTTCGAGTGCACTGGAGGGCATTTCATGCCCCCCAGACTCCCCGGTTTGAAAATCAAACAGTATGTGCGTATAATTTTTGATTAATTTGATTAAACAAGGAACTTGTTACTCTTTCAAAACCAATTGCATTTCTACCGGAGAATCTGAGTGTTTAATTTCATTGAATAAATATCTAAACATCTTTCACTCTTTCTAAAGGGTGTTTCATATTCCTTGAACTATTTGGTTCTGAAAGAGTGCGAGTTCTTAATTTAAACAAATTCATAAAAAAATATGGCCATAAACTGTTTGTTACTGAAACCGGGGAGTCTGGGGGGCATGGAATGCCCTCCAGTACATCAGTTATTTATTGACTCAATAACTTGATAATGGAATACAATTTAACCCAATTACTGACGTACCCTGAACCCCCAGGATTCAGAAACGGAAAGTTTGCTCTCATATTTTTGGATTAATTTTATCAAAAAAAAAACTTTTACTCTTTCAGAGCCAAATACCTTTTCATCCGAGAGTCTCGCGCAGTAACTTGATTATGGAATACAACTTAACACAATTAATGATGTACTGGAGGGCATTCCAGACCCCCGGTTTGAAAAACACGAAGTTTCTCAATCGCTTCTTACAATTAGTGGGATACTGGAAGGTACTTTTAATATATTTGGGGTGAGCAGGAGCACACAAAATTTATAAATAAACTCAAAAAAATACATTAGGGGGCGTCCATTAATTACGTGAGGCATTTAGGGGGGGGGGGTTAAGCCGAATCTCACAAAATCTCACGTAGGGGTGAGGGGGGTCTCGGCAAATATCACGAAAATTTTTTGTGTTCACTATTCTTAAATAAAAATAATTAAGCAAATTATGCTTTTTTAATAAATTCAACACAATCAAGTACAGATTAACGTTATTTACACTAAAAATACGCATTTTAAAAAATCTCACGTGAGATTAGCAAGGGGGGGAGGGGGTCAAGTCAAATCTCACGACATCTCACCAAGGGGAGCGGGGGGGTCTAAAAATCGTCAAAATCACCTCACGTAATTAATGGGCGCCCCCTTATTGAAATAAGCACCTAAAAAAGTTGGGTGCGCACTCCAATCAACAGGGCGGGCAAGTGCCCACCACTGGCGCCGTCACTGTGTGTGAGCTGTTTTCTACTCAAAATTGTCATTAAATCAATCATTAAGACAAATCATTAAATTAAAATATTTTTTCCAAAAGCCTGTCACAACTTTAGGAAATAGGGAGACTGGGGGTGAAGCCCGCAAATGTAACATTATCTCCTAAAAAAAATATGTTTATGAACATATTCTATTTCCGCCGATTATTATAGACACAAATTGTGCAGAAATATTGAACAATTGGGTAACTTTTAACCTCTATGTCGGGGAAGAAAGCTTTTCAAATAATAAGAATAAGAAAAAAATAAATGTTTTTTTCCAAAAAACAAAAAAATTTTATTTTATTAAATTCATACCTTTTACGTATTTATGTATTATAGATTGTAGATATTTTTAGTACCCTGATGTGACTTTGGTAAGTTCGAGAAGAAAAAATAAAATTTCAAAGCTTTCGACTTATTTCGCCGAATTATTAAAAGCAAGACTATAATGTTTTTTTACAGGTAATAAAACTTGATTGACTTTGATTTAAAATTCTGTCAGAAAACGCAAAAGTCGATCTAATTTTAAGAATTTTGCAGTAACGACACAGGCGAATGTTTTAATACCAAACTTTCGCGAAGTGCAACGGGGCCCGATTCACTAATACAGCTTTGGTAATATTTTATAGAATACGGGCTCTGCGGGGATACCACCGTTCGTTCCTTAAACATGTATAATTTACATTTCAGATGCTGAAAAGTCGATTTACTTGCAAAGAGATCAAATAAACATGGTTTTATGAATTTGAAATTGCAGATGTGTAAAATTTATGGAACCTCTGATCCCCATCTACAGATGTAGACCTAATAAAAAAATAATCAAAAAACTTTATGTAGACTCTGATTAAGAAAGATTTTGAAGCTTTTTGGGGAGCTTTCTGTAATTTACTTCCTTTTTTGCAAAATTAATGTGGGGAATCTTCCACCGCAGTATTGCTAATGAAGAAATATTGTGCAATTGTATAAAAACTTCTAGTGGTTTTCCAATTCTCATTAAATTTAGAATTTTTAATTACTTTATTTCTTTGTTGGAAAATACGTTACTATGTTAGGTATTTATCTTTTAAGTACCTATATATTGCTTTTTTTCTATTTAATTAGTTAGTATTTTCCATTTCCGAAATTTGGAATAATACATCATTAATAGCTTCAAATTCTATGTAATTTAACTATCATTAGTCACCCGACAACTACCATAACCGTTAATTTAGTTTTTATAAATTTCTAATTTTTATAATAAATTTCTTTTTTATCTTGATGAAGGTAAAATATTCAAAATCTGCAAGTGGACATTATTGTAAAATTTTGCGTAAAACGCATGTTTTTGGAGACATTAAAATATCGCAAAATCATTTTTCATATTCTCGATGGAAATGTGATGCACGATGATATTGTCAGATATGGATTGGAATAATTTTCAAGTTGATGTTTTCCATTCAAGATTTTCTACTCGAAATATTTTTGTATGTTTTTCATATCTCTGGAGGTTTAATAAAATTTCGTGGACGGTTATTTGCCTCTCGTTCCTTACTTTCTGTTATTTATGCTAACCACAACTATGTTATGCAAATTAATAATAAGATAATTATTAACGGCAAACAATAATGTAGTGGTAAAGTACTTGCTTTTTTTTAATAACACGATCAGATAAGAAGACACAAATGTTGTTTCTTGTGACGATTAAGAAGATAACGTCTTCTCAATTTACATTAAATTTTTTAACATTTGGTATTTACCGACTACTAACTACCTATTCCTTTGTGCGTGCATGTCCTGTATCCCAAATTGGGGTAGTTTTAATTTAGACATTTTCCTTAGTTTATTGGGGTATTATTACGCTCCCTTTTAGCATTCATTTACCTCTAAAATTACATTAGGCAAATTGTTTTGTTAGTCATTCATTAATTTGTCAGTAAACACGAGAAGCCTATTCAACGCTTTCCGAAAATTTAAAGCTCGTAGAACTGTGTTAGTAATTTGATAGTTGGCTAAAGTAAAATGTTAACATAGACGATTGTGTGTCCATATGTTTCCAACAGTTCAATTGGTAGTAAGTTGGACGGAATGTTGGGGTGTGCCACTTGAAAGGTTGCTACCCTAAAAAGCTTTTTTATTTCATAATTTTGACTGGTCGAGCACGAAATTTTAACTTGCAAGTTTATAAACGAGATATTTATTTTGAGTTTGTACCGCGTTCGAAAAATATAAAATTTGTAATCTTGCTTGACAAAATACCAAATCTTGTTCGGTAAATTTACCAAACCGTGGGTGGACTGGACTCGCCAGTTTGAATAATGCAAAAGGGTTTTTCTTTATTATATCACGAAACGAACGTTCAGTTTTACTAAACGGTTAATGCCTTCGACCAATACAAATGATCTTTGAATTGAAAACATAAAGCGTCAGGTGCATTGTAGAGTTCGATTCAATTTATTATCGGGATCATTATTTTAGAAAAAAATTATTCTGTTCGGGGGAATAATTCTTTTATTTCGTCTGTGTTTGCTCGTTAATTTTTAAATAAACGTTCTTTCATGTTTATTTCTCCAAGTTTTCATTTACTCTTTTAGTTGTAAAGTTTTCCAGACGCTGCATTTCGTGTTTACTGTGGATAAAAAATTGCAAATTTTTTAATTGCTTCTGTTGTAACATCTGTTTTCTGTATATTTTAATTTGCAAATATTAAAAACAGTTTGGCTTTAGTAACTGACACGATGGATGGTTGCGTTTTTATCAGCTAATATTCTCTCACATTTTAGAAACTAAGGAAATTGAAAATTTCAGGCGTTGCTTCCTAATGAAAGAAAAAGGAATCATCGCCCGTACGATAACAATTAGTAACGATTCGATGGATATCATAAACGATTTCATTGTTATTTAATAGCTTAACCCCACACTTAATACTTATCTTTTTCTTACCAATCTTTGTTATGATTGTTGTTTAACAAAAATAAAAAATCTAAAATCTATTAAAAGTTACCCCAGATGTAGATAATATTGTTCTTTTTAGTTGTCCACAGTCTGTCGAGCATAATTTTTATATTATAGTCTCGGTTTATATTTCTGGAGGCCATCCTCCGGATCTCGTTATTGTAACTGACCGCCGTAAATTATACCGCCGTGGTACAATTTTACGTTAAAGTTCTAGTTCAACTAATTTGTATTAGTTAGGGGATGTGCCAAATACTAACCCATGTTGTTAAATTAATGTAGGTACTTGAAAACGAAATTAAATTTGAGAATAGAAAAGAAACATTTGAGATTTGGATTCTAAATTTTGATTGCTCAGACTACTTTTTTACTTTTTTTGTTCGTGAAAACTTCTAATAAAACGGTGTTTTGTGTTTGGAAAAGCAGCTATCTTTCGTGGAAATTGTAAATTTCTATGTATAGATGCGACGAATAGTTTTTAGTGTCAATTTTTGTACGCATTTTTGTGAATAGTTTCAATTTAATAAAACCAATCAGATAAAACCTCCGATATTTTAAACTGAGGGAATACACCCCTCCCTCCCCAGTTAATCAATAATTATGTTCAACGTAAAAATTCATATTTTTTTAAATTCTGACTTGACAGCATAAACTAAAAGCATATTGTAGAATTTAGTAACCGATAGTAACATATGCTGTCATATTCCGAACATTCTGTTTTGCAAGGGGAGTGCCCCATCTCCCTCCCCGTATCAACCGCCACTGAAAGGTAATAAATAAATGACAAGTGTGCTAATTTATCACAAAGTTTATTACTTGAAAAAAGAGGTTTAACATATTTTTTGCGCCGATGAACAAAATTCACTGTTGCTAAACTATTTAATGATATTAACGAACAAATTAGTGGATTAATGAATTTATCAATGTTTTCAAATAATTTTGGATATCGAAATTTTCTTGTTTCTTTGATTTTTAAAATCAAAAGGACCCCACACAAAAGTATATGGAAATTGGGTTTCGGTTAAACTTTATATCGCGCATTAATTCGCGTCGATAGTAGGGAAACCCCGTATAATTGATCTAAACATTTAACAAGTTGCCAAATGAAAACGGTGCATATAAATTGTTTGTACCCATGACAACTTTTGTTCAGAATGATATGAACTACAAGATATAAAAAAATCAGCCAATTTAACCGAAACCCAATTTCCATATACTTTTGTGCGGGGTCCTTTATAAAATTAAATTTTTGTATAATTATTTGTAAGAAAATAATATATATTTTAATAAAATAACTTTCACTCTTAAAAAATGAATTAAAAAAAATTTAATCCAAAATCCAGATCTTCAAAGTATGTATATAACTGCTTTGGAGTAAAGTTGAATAACTTTCCTGGACTGACAGAAAAATTCGCGCTTTCTTTGTTAAGTTTTAACCGAATGACTTGAATACTAATTACTGTATAAGAAATCAAATCTAGTATGTCACTTAAACATTTGACGTCTGCTATAAAACAAACGGGTAATGCTCATTTGATATAAGTTTTATTCAAATATATTGGACCTCAGGGACCCACCGATCAATTAACTAATCAGATAAGTTATTTAGCGTTACAGATTAAGGGCCGGTATTTCAGTTTCAATTCTGTGTAAATCAATGAAAGTTTCATTGAATCAATGAAATTTCAATCAATGAACTAAAATTCACGATTATTATGAAAGTTTCATAGTATTAATGAAGAATATTCTTAATGTTTATGAATTTATGAATTTGTTCATTGTTTTAATGAATTTGTTCATTATATTTATGAAAGTTCAATAAATAAGTTCATTGGTTGAAAAAAATTTTTCAGTGTAAGAATTAAAATTTTCAAAATAAGCTTGATAAATTCTTAATAAAATAAGTATTGGATGAAATGAAGATGATAAAATTAATTGACAATTAACTTAATATCAAAACTTTATTTAAAACAAAATTAATTTGCGGCAGGAGAATACACAAAGTAAGTATACGACATTCGCACACAATATACTTGTAACTAAAGTTTGAAGTCTATAAGCCAGCAGAAAGTTAGAAGATTGATATAAAATGTAATTTCCGAATTTTCAGACACAAACTTTTAAAAATCGATTTACACAGAACATAAATTTATGTACATACTTAGTGCCTTTCTGATCGGCTATAAATATACCTAATACACATTAATAATTATTAATATTACATAATATATATATATTTTTGTTTATAAATCACTTTTTTTCTGTAGGAATCTTAAAAAATTAATTTCCTCTTGATTAAATTGTATGTTGGTATTAAAATAATCCAAAGCGCAATTTTTAATTGATCACTTTCTGTTTTATTAGGTATCCTTGTACGATGGACATTGGTTGATATTATTCATTTACGTAACAAGGTTATACGAAATTCCATAATTTTGTTCCAATAGGTAGAGAATATAGCGAATTTGCACGTTTTGAACCGAAATTATATTAAAACAATCGGAATAACCAAAACTCGACGTCTGCATATCAGTAATAATTTCGTTTGCGCATTTATTCAAAAAGCTACGATCCGATCCACTCTCGTACTTACTAAAAGTTGCAGAACTAAAAGGTTTCAAGGTCGATAATTTGCAATTTGTAATCCTTTCATAATATACAATTTATATTGGTTATCTAAAAGTATATTTTTATTTCATGCACACATTTTTTGGCATGTAATGGAAGAAAAATAAATAATAATTAAGATTAACTAGAAATAAGTATGCTTCAAGTGTGCGCGCACATTAAAAAATTAACTTATCGGGTTTATTTTTTTGAAAGGATGTTATTATTTTTAATTTTTGCGGAAATTTGCCAGTATTATTTGTTTATATTAACGAACGCGCGCTCTGTTCGATGAGCGCGGATTAAAGTTTCAAAAGGTGAATATACTCGGAATAATATTTTTTTTAATTAAAATGTTGGGTGTAATATTGCGTCCTGTGTATTATAATACACGAGTATTATGACAGATAGTCTGGAGGTTTTGACGCCTCGACTTTAATTAGTTAAAATTATCCTGTCGAAAATAATTTAACCCTAATACAAGTTTGATTTAAAATTACCCAAGTTATGAGACAACGCCATATTGCAAACGGAATCACATTTAAAGCTTGTGTGTGTAGTATGTGTGTTGTATATTGCGATTATTCCGCACACTTCATTTCCATATAAAATACTTTTAGTTTCGAATTTAGAATAATCGCTTTTTAGAGCAATAATTATATTTCCCTCGCTTCCAACTTTGACAATACTTAAAATTCGGTATCATCGCCTTGAAATTTATTTTTAGTGATTCCTATGTTGTAGATATTAGTAAAATTTGACGAAAGATTGATTATACACGGTTGTTAAAAAGTACATACATACATAATCGAATTTTTTGAAAGAAAAAGTAAATTTTTTATTGGGTAATCACCTGTATATCCGCTTTTTGTTGTTTTTGCATCTCGAGCGTTTCGCTGTTAGTCAGGTTTCAACTACTACACATCACTTACATTATGTAATGTTTTTTTTAAATTCGACAAATCAAATAGCGGGAACGCAAAATTTGAGTTAGTTTAAATTATGTCTTGGTAGTGTATAGTAGGGTTGTTTCGTGTGCTTCGGAAATAATGTCCTGGTATAAAATTTTTGCTCCATGTTGTGTAGTCTGCTTTGATTGTTTCTTTCAGAAAATATCCAATTGTTTGTTTGGCGTACGTGTAGGTATTCCACCGTTGAACTTGTTTAATTTCATTGTTGCGAACTGTATAGTAACGATTTTCTTTTGTTTCAGGCTTTAAAAGATGAATTATGCGAAGTCGTTTCGGAAATGGAAACTTTGGATTCGGGCGAGGAGGGCAAAAACAGCAACAAGGCCAAAATGATGTCCATAGGCCGCAAGAAATTTAACATGGATCCTAAAAAAGGAATAGAATATTTGATAGAGAAAGATCTAATACAAAATACGGCAGCAAGTGTGGCTCAATTTTTATACAAAGGCGAGGGACTCAATAAGACTGCAATAGGAGATTATTTAGGAGAGAAAAACGAATTTAACGAAAGAGTATTGCAAGCATTTGTAGATTTACACGATTTCACCGATCTTATTTTAGTACAAGCTTTAAGGTAAGTCCGTGACTTCTGCATTTTTTGAAACCTTATTCTCTTCGTTTGTCCCAACGAAAATAGTTCGAGATTTCTGTAGAGGGGAACCACCTAATCGGGATAAATCGCTCTCTTCGCAAATTAAAATTTGATTAGGTTTCCTTTGTTTCACTTTGATTAAATTTTGTGCAGATAATCCAAGGTGGGCTGAATCGCATAAAACCGTTTTGATTTATTAATAGATTTAATACTCCGGCAATTTATAATTAAAATACTATTATTTAAATGAGGCTCGATAGTAATTTATGTGACGGTTATTAAATTTTGCGTCATGTACAGGATGGGTCAAAAATTGATTGATAAATCCTATATGTTCGTGTTTACTGTTCCGGTTCTGTTTTAATAATTAAACGAATAAGTATAACAAATTGTGTCTGGCTTTTAACCGTGATCGATAATTTTGTTAGACCAACGCTAACGCATTTGCATTCGTCACTTTTATTTTTATCTTGTTAAGGATTATTTTAACCGTAGTTTTCCTCGTCCTAAGCACACCGAAAACGTGTGGAACTTATTCGACATTTATAAGGCTTTAGGAGTCGATACTGATTTATATTCTTATTGGTTGTAGTTTACAGAAGTTACGTCGATAATGCGCTTGTTATCACGTACCAAGTATTTTTTTGAATGCGACTGTAAGCTTAACGAGAACTTCGTGTATTATGTCGACCTATATTTGAATTTTTCAATTCTTTTGAAGCTCAACAATGCAAAATATTTGCATTTCTTCTTCGTTTCGTTCGCTGGGGATACGACTATACGTCTTGTTAATTTGTTTGTTTTCGACTTTTATGGATCTGTAAATAACGCGCATTAGAATTTTATAAACGTCTGGGGGGAGTTACCGCTCTTAGTTTTCAAAGAGTTTTCTAACTTTCCAATCTTCATCCTTCAGTTTGCATTACTCTTTAATTCGTATACTCGCGCTCAGCCGCCGACCCAATATATAATTTACTATTTGAAAGTTTCTAAACTTAGCTACCTTTTTTTTTGCAGACAATTTTTGTGGAGTTTTCGACTGCCAGGTGAAGCCCAAAAAATTGATCGCATGATGGAGTGCTTCGCCAAGCGATACTGTGATTGTCAGGGCGATAATAATATTTTCGAAAATTCCGATACGTGTTACGTTTTATCATTTGCCATAATTATGCTTAATACTAGTCTGCACAATCCCAGCGTAAAGGAGAAGCCCAGTATCGAACAGTTCATCAATATGAACAGGGGCATCAACATGGGAAACGATCTACCAAAGGAATTGCTTGTGGTAAGTTTTGAAATGTTCAAATTTGACCATTTGTTAATATCGCCGTTTATTTTGCAGGGTCTGTACGATAGCATAAAGGCAGAACCTTTTAAAATCCCGGAAGACGACGGCAACGACTTAATGCACACGTTCTTCAATCCCGACAAGGAAGGATGGCTTTGGAAGCAGGGTGGGCGCTACAAAAGTTGGAAACGTCGGTGGTTTATCTTAAATGACAATTGTTTATATTATTTCGAATACACGACTGATAAAGAACCGCGCGGTATTATACCATTAGAAAATATATCTGTGCGCGAGTGTACGGACAGACAGAAACAGCATTGTTTCGAATTGTACGCGAGTGGCGGTGCAGACTTCATCAAAGCGTGTAAAACTGATTCGGAAGGGAAAGTAGTGGAAGGAAAGCACACAGTGTATCGTATGTCGGCTGGTAGTGAAGAAGAGAAAACGGACTGGATGGATAGGTTGAGTAGAAGTATTAGTCACAATCCGTTTTACGATATGTTAGCCAATCGTAAACGTAAAGCACAACATAATGCTAAAAATTAAATTTGGTTGATTATTTATACTGTAATTATTTTTTGTACATAATTATTTATTAAAAATTATTTTATTTAGTACCTTTTCGGTGTGGTCTCGTCACATGTAAAATATTTTGGTCAAACTACCCAGCAGTTTGTTGTTTTAAACCACACTTGTTATAGTACAAGAAAGTTATAAATTTAGTTTTAAAATGGTCCACTTGCAATATTGCCTTTAAGTACTTTGTATAAAATCTCAAATTAGATAATTTAGAAATTCTTGTTAATAAATATTCCGATTCATTTGTTAAAATTTCCTGTTCCTTTAATGTCATTTCTGTTTTGTTCAATAAATTGCCTATCATTTAATGGAAAAAGGTTCAGAATTACTGAAAAGTATTGCGACTACATTTTTGTAGATTTAATATAAAAACTACAATGTGATTGATTTTGTAAATAAATTGAATATTATTTTCCTTTATATGTACAAGTAACATTTTTGAAATGTTTTGTAAAGTTTATTAAGTGTAAATAAATTGTACGTTTTTAATGTTTTTATTTTTATTTGTGTGCTTGCCATTTGAGAGAAGAATATAAATTGGGGTATTTTTGAAGTTGGAAAATTTTGTAACCTACAACAGCCCTGGGCAAATTACCTTGCTTGTGAGCTATAACTTATCAACGAATATCATTTTTGTGAGCAAAATATCGAAATTTCATAATATATTCTTTTAGAAGGCTCTCGATTTACAATTTCTATTCAACACAAAAATGCACTAACTTCTTCCATCAGCTCTATGTTATTTATATAATTTTCTATTTTTTTAATAATAAATTGCGTTTATTGAAAAACCGTATTTTATTGGTCAGCCTCTGTTACAATGCAGTCCTTTGGCCAGAAAATTCTCTCAAACCTAGTCTACAACTTTGATTTTTAACAGGGCACTTGAAATTCAATTTTGTAATGTAAAGGTAACCTCTATGCTCTAAACCACTTAAGGTTGAAAAACATTTTAAAAAAACTCAGTATTTTTTTCAAGTCATTGCACCAACCTTATTTAAGAATTCAACTGATATTTAAATTAAATAGATATTTCAAAGGTTAGTGCAATGATTTTTGGATTATTTAATTAGGTAAGAAAACACTTTCTTTGAGTTTATTATGTAAACTAGTTTTGACCATAAGTCTTCTTACGATATCCGATCATTAATAATAAATCATTTTTGGCCAAAAATTTGAAACATCGACCTTTGACGTGGATTTTTACTTTAAAGGAACCAAATGCAAGACTAGTAAGATGGCGATTAAGATTACAATTTTTTAATAAAAATTTGTGCTTTAGAAATTTAAAAAATGAATCTCTCATCGACACTCGACCGCTTGCGTATAGCTAAAATTTACTCGATTACATACATTTCTGTATAATAACTCGACCAGTTAAAAGTGAAAGGTAAGTATTCCAGCTTACCATAGCTGGATCAGCAGATAGGTACAGGCCCGGATTGGCCCACCAGGAAATCGGAAAGTTCCCGGTAGGCAGGCCTACGACTGATTTTTTTTTGCCTATATACGGTGGTTTTTAATATTTCATACGTGATGGGGGCCGGTGACCGTCTACGAATCCCGGTAAATAATTTGCTTCCAATCCGGCCTTGGATAGAGGTATTTAATGAATGAAGGACGACGCCACGAAACTTGTGCAGTAAATAAAAAGGTTGTTTGTTTCCTCCTTTCAGCTAAGTTTTCAGCTGGTTTGTCAAGTAAGCAGGCAATAAAAAAATTCAATAAGAGAATTAAATTGGACAAATTTATTCAGTAATATTTGTTACATTTGGAAGGCATATTTGTTCAAATTTATAAGAGCAACATTTCCAATGCAAAAGTAAATTTTATTCTTGCTTTACCTGTCAATTTTACTTAAAAAATGTATTACAAACATTTTTAATGCCAATGTTATTTTAAAAAAATTACAATTGCGATTGACAAAATCACAAATTTATTTTACCTTGGCCACTGGGTTCTCAATTTCTAACTTCTTAATTAATACAAGTGTTTAACACTGATAATGTTACTTGAAATAAAATGCACAAATAATTATGTTAAGTTTGTTTTTTGAGTCACATCTTAAGAATGTACAAAAATATGGTTCAGTAAAGTTTACATTAAATGGCTTTATGATCTATAGAGGTGGTCTCCACAATTATATAGTAAGTTTGATTGGCATAATAAATTGAAAGTCATATTGGGTGAGGAAGTGCGTGCACTTTTCTTTATTTAATCATCATTATATACGGAACGTTTGAAAATTGGTTTTAATAATTTACAAACGTCCTGTATAAAACAGTTATTATACAAAATATTTATTTATGATACAATTATATATTTAATATGGATCACCCAATTTATAGTAACGAGATTTAAATGTCGAGGCACGGACAAGACACAGAGAGTTAACTTCACCTGTATAATATATATTATAATCAATTAATTTTATTAAATATTAAAACTAACTTTTAAAAATGACTAGAGACGTAATAGATTAGCATAAATTAATCTCAAAATGACTAGATTAGAGAGACTAGAAGTAAAAACTCGTATCACGTTTTCATAAAAAAAAAATGTTATTTGTGCTACCCAAATCTTTTTGATTAAAATTTCTGAACGTTCCAAGTTCATATGATTAAAATTGTCAAATCAACTACACGTTATAAAAATTTGTCTAAAGTTAACAGGAAGACCAATTCTAACACCCTTATGATACAACAACTTGAAAAGAGCATGTAAACTTGGCTACAAATTTAAATAACGGTATAATAAAAACACCTATACAATTAACAATTATGATTACTGTAAAAGGCAACAACAGGTAAAAGGTCGAACCAAATACAACATCAGTCTAAAACGTAGTAGAATGAAAACCATATTCTACCACACACTTTTAGTTCTTAATTTACCAAAAAAAAATTCTACTTACTATACTCATAATACTCGGTTGGATGACATTGAAAAAATATTAATATATCGATATCAAACAATACTTATAGTCGGTCTCACGAGAGCTCGAGTGTAACTCTTTGATTATTGCTGTGTGAATTAAAGCATACGATTTAGTTGTCTTGATTGAACATTAATTGATGTAAGACTCTTTATCAATATATCAAATTGTCAAATATCAATCATTTATCTAGTAGATATCAATATTCAATATAAACGGTAAAACCTGTATAAGTCAATCACATTCAAGACCAAAGAAATATTCTGTGGTAGACAGATTTTTGGTTTATGCAGGTTTCACTGTATTGATATCGATATATCAAAAAAATTCTCAGGCCTAGTAATATTATCTAATAGAAAATAACAACCAACACCTATTTTAATTTTGAACGATTTGGACCGACATTAAAATTTATTGCACAGAGCAAACTGCAGAACCATCCCTTTCTTCGCTAAGCGTAGTCGCCCTTCTTTTGATTCCTTCCATGTACACTTCACGATTAAATAACCCGGCTGCAAGTGGAATTGTATCAATTCCGGGACGCAAGTGAGCCTTAAAAACGCCCCAGACAGGTTTGTGATCGGATGTAGTTATAGATGGAACAGAATCATAAATTAAGCAGTGCAAAGGCGGCGTTTCCAATTGTCCACTTAACCTACGAGTTGCTCTTTGTTTGTATAAAATGCGGTCGGTATATGCAGGCGCTCTCTGTTTGGATGAGGTATCAAAATTTTGAGTACCTGGATCATACTACACAAAAAACTTTACAAACTGAAAAGAGTTTTCATTTAGAAAATTACCTTGTAGGTTGGGGGAAATGTAATGTTTGCTTCACAAAACCCTTTAAATGCTGCACCATCGGAAAGCACTGAGCACAACTGATCGTGATGCAAATAACCGTGCGGTAAGTGCGAAGGCAGAGGAAAACTTGTTTTTGACAACCACTCCAGCACCTTAGTCCTAGGCGTTGCTAAACGAAAGTTTAAGTCCCCAGACCAAAAAACATAATCGAAATTTTGGGTGACATCTAAAAATGCAATTGAAATTTTCCTAGTTAAATTTAGTGTCTATTTTACCTTTGCTCTTATTTTTCACCGGTAAATTTCTGGGCAGATCCAAAGAATTCACGATTTTCTTGACGTCCGCTACACGTTCTTTAACTTTCTCTTGATGAGCGGTAAGATGTGCAGTCACAAACAAAAACGACGTTCCAAATAACATGAAAGCCGATGCTACTGCACCTTTAGTTCTAAATGCCGTTCCAGGTCTTACCGACAAACTCGCGTCTTCGGGAATGGAACAATACCAAATGAGATCTCTTCGCATAAAAATTGCCATGTGAATTGTGCCTGAAATTGAATGAGTTGCATAACGATGCCATATATTTTTAAATGTACAAAAGCTTTGGTGTTTACAGCAAAATCAAACAGTTAGAGAGAGATTTTGAAGGAAAATCGTACTTAAAAAATTCATGCACAAAATAAGATACATAATCACATATCAATGTGGGTAATAGGCCAAAATAGGTATTTGAAATCTAATTAATTTCAAACCGAATCATGCCTGGATCATTCTAAACTAGATATTCAAATGAAACTTAAAAAGAAGTGCAACTTAAAATATGGATAGAAAATAACTTTCGATGGAAAACAATCCTGTCACACTAGAAATATTCAACAGGTTTTCAAACATTTTTCCCAAGGGATAAATATCTCGAAAAAACTCGGAAATTCCAACGATTTATTGAGATATTCAAAGAGTTTCAGAAAATCCCGAACAAGTGTACACAAAATTTTCGAGATATTTACCCCGTGATTTTTCCCTAAAAAGAAGTAAATTGTAATTTTCTAAATATTTATTTAATTATCTAAAGTATACTTTACGCCATACTTTCTTCAAAGAATTGGTTATTTGGCTTCGAAAGTTTTGACGGTCTTACTCTTATTGGTGTTAATGCAAATCGAGACCTTTATAGAGGCTCTACATTTGTACTCCGGTTTAGTGCGTTAATGTAGAACAAAGTAGGCCATTTTGGATTTCCTCTGTTATTTGTCTACCTTTTGTAATTAAAACTAGAAAAATTGTCTCTGTTAAATTTGATTAACTTCTTATGTTTTTTGCGGCATTTTGAGTAAAAGGTCGCGGCGAATCAATTAAATTTTAATTTTCTATCAAATCAAATTATTCCAAGTGTAATTTAATGTGAAATGAGTAGGATATCGAGAATAAAAAATGTTTGAATTAGCTGCCCAAGTTGGCAAGCAAGTGATTAAAACAGAAATTTGCTACATAATTAATGGTTTTTCCCCTGTGCAAACTCAATACAATGCGATTGTTAAATGCATGCCAAAAAAAGTAACAAACAACTTTAATCACCTAGTGATGTGGAATGAAAAAGTACATGTGATGAACCCAAAGTTTCCTGCAAGCACACCTCCCACTCAAACTTTTCCGAACAAGATTCTTGTGTTCCAAAAACAAGAACGTCTGGAACATGTTTTAAACCAACTGGTAGTACAAAATCGTTTAATTCGCTGTAAAAATGTAACCACATTTGAATTAGACCGCATTTTTTAAAATTTTAGCTTACCTAGGAGGGCTTTGTCCGTTCATGTTCCATGTTCCGACAAAAATAGTGACCTCCTTACTCGGAACGGTTTTTTCCAATTCGACTGGTCCCAGTAAGGAATTGGTACCGATTCTACCCTCTAGAAAGTTTCTTTTGCGTGCTTTATGTGTAGGAATTAAGTGTAAAACTTGTGCAGCCATCAAAGCCTTTCTGGCCAAACTATCTGTACTGGACTTCGATGTCCCACTGTTTTCGCGTAGCACGGTGTCGTGGGACAAACATCTCTCTACCAGTTTGGTTTCAATAATTGCTTCTGGAATTTCTGCTAGGTTTGTCTCAGACAAACTACTCCTACGTCTCAAATTACCGTTTGCCTTAAAAAGTTATGAATGATAATTACTCAAATAAAGTTAAGAAATGACAGCTTACATGATCTTCTAGGTTTTCGATATTCAATGCTGAAATATCGATACTCAACGGTCGCTTTGAGACGACGGCAGGACTACCACTTACATCGGTAACACCACAACATAATTCTAACCTGGCATTCTGTTCCTTTTGTGCAGCAGCAGTAGCACTACGTGCGAGTACAACTCCTACTTTATTTGGAATTCGGTTGGGCAGCAAGAACTTGCTTACTGCCTTTTTGTATCGAGTTCTTGAGTTCGGACTAGAAGTATTGGTATGTTCCATAGTCATAATTTATATTTGTTCACTTTATCGTCATACTTATTATAAAAACGAATTTATTGTTATTGTAAGTTGACATTTTACAATGCTAATTATAAATTTGAAAAAATCACGTGTTGTATAGTTTTAGTTGACCGTCGAACATTTAGAACTTATAAATTAAAATAAACTTGGATCGCACACAAGTCATGCCCGACTTGCTTCGACACATGACCTTATCATTTTTGTCAATACAAACAAATCTGACAAGTGCGCTAAATAAATGCACCCTTCAATAGCCGTCACATTGGCGGAACCCATATTATTTATTGTTTATCACGTGCACCAGTGGCGTACACTTCCGAATATGAACCAAAAGAAAATTTTAAATAACTTGTAAAACTGTCAAAAAGGTATTTTCTGGAATATTAAATTCATCATTATTGATAAACTTTTACATCAACCTTATGAAAAGATTTTGATTCGATAACCAATCGAGTCAACCAATCACTCTCTAGAACAGGGGTTCCTAAACTTTACAGACAACGAACACTAACCCAATACAAAGAGTATGTATATACATACTCTTTGCCCAATACCTTTTATTTTACGGAACCCCATATCATCAATGAGCTGTTTTTTTTTTTTAGCTTTTTCGCATGTTTTCAAGAAACAATTGAAGGTGACGATTGAGGAACGGAATAATATTTGTAACCGTGGTATTATTTAATTTTAATAGCTAATATTAAATAATTTTGGCGGAACCCCGACGACTGTTTTACGGAACCTAGTTTGGGAATCACTGCTCTAGAAGACAGAGAGTAGTAAGGTGGGTCTAATAAAAGAAGATTTTGGTAAATTTGCAATTTAATGTACAATAATTTATAGAATCAACCTCAAATATGTAATTTAAAATCAACGTAAAAATAAATTAACAAAAAATTGTGTTTACAAAATAATATAAACACCAATTTTTGTTAATTTTCTAAAACAATAACGACAAATGTTTTTATAATAATTATTTACAATTCGTTATGTACAGTACTCATAAATCCGTTTTTTAAATCTGGTCGTCATATAAATTTGAAAATTTCGTTTTGGAGGCACAGTTTTAGGTGCATGCCTCGAGCACACGATTAAAAACAAATTCTACAAAGTACATACAATTAAATAAAAGGTAACTTAAGTGACTTATTTGACTTGAGCCACAGTTTCATAATCTGTAAGATGGATTCTCCGTCGAATGTGTAAGGAACTTGGTGTAAGTGTCACAATTCTGAGCGTGGATTGCTGTCCTCTGTGTCATCTTCTAAGATTGAGCTAACAAATTCCGGTATTAGTGTAAAGAAAGTTTTTGTTGTTTAAAAGAAGAAAAGAACAACACCAACACTAACTACTAACTAAAACATTAAACTAAAAAGCAAAAATTTATTTAAACGTTTTTCTTAATCTATGATTGTATAGTTATTAAAAATTGGTGTTGTTTAAAGTCCATATAAAAATATATTTTTGCTTTTATTTTATTTTATAAAACCGATTATTTTACTGACAGATGGAGATATTCGGCCACAAAAATTCTTATAATCTTGTTCATATTTTCGACAGTGGTAATATCGATTATATCGCTATTGTCGCCTTCGGTATGCCAAACTCGTGGAAATGGAGTAGGTATCATGTGAAGAATTGGTACACCTAAAACAACGAATTTTTTGTTAAAATTTATATTATGAAATCTAAATGAAAAAAAACTCACCTCTTTGAAGAAATGGTATGTGATCGTCTTCGATGTAAGATTGCGATAACAATCTCTGAAAATAATTTCTTTTGTGATTCGTTAATAGTCTCAATTGTTTTAAACGATCTTCGGCTTCGGCCAACCTGATGTACCTGGAACAAAAATTAAATCAATCAGTTTAAACATTAAGAAAATATAAATGAGGGAAATGTCGAGATCCCAATTGAAGCTGATAAAATTTCCCACAAGAATGTTTCCACTTATTCCTGTTACAAAAATGAATAATACAAGAAAAGTTTTAAGGACGTTGAAGACTTAAAGTATATAGGCAGAAATTGGTTAAGTTTAGAGGAAATGTTCGTTCTAAATGTCTTATAACTAAATACATATATATTTTTCTATATTTCGATTATTTTCCCTCCCATATTATAAATATGCCCTTGCTCGATCGTTCTCTTCTATAAGTTCGCCATTTTTCTGTTTTTGAATTTTCTAAACATACTGTTTAGCCAAGTTGGATAATCATTTTTCTTTAATAGTTCAGTAATTCTGATCTTATTTTCTATTTTTTATTTTATTTCACATATGTGGAATTATCGACATATAAATAATAGAAGGGAATGACGCAATCTAAATTCTTCGTAAGTATTTCCATAACAAGGCCGACCAATGCAGGACTAGCTGGTTTTCTTTCTTATTAATAATTCATCTGACTGTTGGAAGAATTTTCCAACATAACTAAAATAGCTGACCGACAGCGTGACAGTAATAACTTTGGCTGTGACTGTGGTAATAGCAATATTTTCCTACTGTCCAGTTTGTTTCTAAATAAATGCATGTTATCTTTTTTAATTAAAAAGTATATAAATTCAAGTTGGGCATAATTTAAAAAAATTCATTTTATTGTGTATTTAATTTGTTGATTGTTTAAAACTTAGAATTCATTTTCTCTTTTGATATTTATTTTTAATGTTATTGTTTAATTTTTTTAAGTTTACTTAGTAAACCATAGAGTTTACATTTTAATCTATGTGGGTTTAATAATCGATTATGACCCTTTACTACAATGGATTATAAACAACTATTATAAAAACATCAATTAATTTTCATACTCAATTATAAAATTTGATAATTAATCGCACTATGATTTATATCCCATATTTTTAATACTTTATAATCAATGTTTTATAAACCAGAAAAAAACAAAAAAATCAGAAAACGAAACACAAAAAAATCGAAAACAGAAATTAATGAAATTTTGGAATATTTTAGTTTAGAAGATTGTCACATATAAAAATACCTAACACAACAGATTAGTGCTGTCGAATTGCAAAAGTCAATCAAATTTATTACAGGTGCTCTAATAGCAATACTAATACATGGACATCCATCGATCATATAGGTACCTATAACACCAAGAAAACCGTTCCTTTACTTAATACAAACAAATCACTTGTTGTTTGAAATGAAATAGAAGTAGACTGATTAATATGCTATTTTCTTTCCAACAAAACAATCATTTTATCCACTTGCTCGCTTTGTTAACATTTTACTTCTTCTTTACATTCGAAAATATAGCTGCTAGACACTAGAATAGATCTCGGTAGGCCTTCGTCAAACTGTTTTCGTTATAAAGGCCAAAGTCAATATTAGCTAGTCTTTTCGAAGTTATAAAATTAAAAATGTTATTTCACAGTAGTACTGCTGTTTCTTAACTTATACGTTGCAAGTTATAAAACATCAGTTAGTTGAAAATAAAGTCGCCAGCGATGTATATGCAGCAAATTTATTTGAAGTTATAGTACCCTGCTATCCGGAAAGAACGTTCAAGTAGCATTTGCAAATGTCAAGAAGTTGTATGCAAATATTGGTAAAGAAAGTAAAAGCAATTTTAAACAAAATGAAGGATGTGGAAAAATTGCTTGTTTTGTTAGAGAAAAAATTGCATACTATTATTTGGTTAACTAACAAATTAGTCCATTTTATTTCGATTAAGTAAAGGTATAGCTTATTTAATTGTTATTAAAATATGTCGATCAATATTCTAATTGAAAGATAAGTATGTTACATTAAATGAACAAATGTGAATGATGCCATTAATCATTCAGGAACATTGCCAAAAATCAATTTTTTTTGTTTATTTATAAATAAATTATTTTTTATAGTAAATTTTATTATTAACATTTTATCTTAAAGCTTTGTTAGAATGTAATTTCTTTTTGCTTCAAATTCATTTCTGGTATTGTCGATTATACATTTTAAGCTATAATAGATTCGTGTCAAACTTAATTTTGTACCAAGTTTGAAAATATTAAACAATTTTGTTCTAAGCAATTTTATAATATTCATAATCTGAAACGTAAAATTTTATATTGTGACAGACACTTTGATAACCGTGATTGTATAATTTATTGCTTGTTTGGTTATCTCCGGTTAGGTAAATTTACCTTTTTAAATATTTGTTAAAGCTGATAAAATTTTCATTAATTTAATTTGTTTACCTTTTAGATAAATTTAGGTGAACTACCTAACCTACTTACCACCGCTTCGTCACATAAACAACAGGGGTTACAACCGGTTGAATTTACGCCAACGGTGTCGTTCCGATGTACTAATAATGCAAGTACATCTGATGTACTTCTAGTCACAACGTAAAATTACATGTGGTAAAAACCAAAAATCTTTCATTGACAAAAGTATAGATACCAAAAACCAACTTCCTATGCAGTAGCGGATCCAGGATTAGTGATTGGGAGGCTAAGGTTTAGAAAAACAAAATACCCGCATTTCATCCATGCACCATCGATAGTAAAATACATTTGATTTTGGCTAAAGAGCTTTACCTCCCCTCTAAATTATAATTACACAATCACTAGCATCAGATACTATTTTATATTTTTTTAATTTAAATTTCGAGTTTTATTATATTTTGACTCAGAAGGTGGGGGATTTTTAGTAGATTCTTATGTCAATGTTGTTTAGAAATAATCTCAAATATTCATTTAGCTATTTATTTAAGTATTTTATTTGTTAATAATCAAATTGATAGTAGTAAAAATGTTTGTTTGTTTTTTCAATTGAATTAAAATCCGATAAAATCTTGATAACGGTTTTGTTATAATAAATTATTACTCATTTAAATATTTCACTGATACCAAAACAACATTATAAGCTAAAGCGGAGAAATCAACAAGATAAAAAATAATAAAATGTGAGTGAAAATAGAAATCAGATAAATGCTGTTATGGATGTATTTGATTTACATGGTTTCCATTGTTTGAAACCAAGAACCATGTACCGGTAATTCTACATCAAGTGGCCAATCTGGTCCTCGATCATTAAAAAAAATTGATTTTTTGTGTGCAAGCTGTCTAACATATTGGTAATTCAAAATGACCATTATTTTATTTTTATTGTCTTTGTTTTTCAGGTTTCAGAAACTGAAAATTCTTATCTCCTATTTAACCCAGCAAGGTGAAATTAAAAAAAAATTATTTACAACAAACGGGCTAAGATTAATCCTTAGCCATTTTCACTTAAATGTAATTCTAAAGAGTGAAAGTCCACCCTTTTGCAATATTTTTTAATGGTAAACCAGATATATAAATTAATGGAAAAAGGTTTTCGGGTTGCTGCGTAGCAAATCAAACACGATTATAATCTGTCAGTCGACGATTCGGAAAATTTATTCTTCCATTATCAAGACTGGAGAAAAAAGCAAATTAGTTCCGAAGACCTTAGGCAACAATCTTTCAATATTCACCGAAAACAAATTTTGGTATTTAACAGTTTGACTAACAAATGGATTGTTAACATTAAAGATTGCTGCCTTATGTCTCCGAATAACTAATTTGCTTTTTCCCTTCAGTCTTGATAATAAAAGAATAAATTTTCTGAATCATCGACTGACAGATAATAATTGTGTTTGATTGAACCTGAAATCCTTTTTCCATTTAAATATTTTTAAATGTTAAATTTTCATAAAATTTAATAGCATCAAGAAACCATACAAATGGATTATCGAATTTTTACTTTGCAACACTTTTATTATTATATAGATGCAAAAAATTACACGCGTTAGCAATAATAATATAAAATTCATGTCGATATTAAACTACAAGGTGAACTTCACTGATATAGATCAATTTCATGGCAATTTTTACAACAGGAAATTTTTATGATTTGTTGGTGTTTCACTTCCTGTACCGAATATTTTTTGCAATACCTAACAAGAATGTAAATTTGTTACTTTTGAATAAAATTATCATTTAAAATTGATAACGAAAACATATGAGACATTTTAATGGTAATCCCATATTGTTTTAGAATTATTTCTTATCAATTAATTTATTTTGTTTGTATAATTAACAATGACGTATTTTCACAGAAAGTTTATGTTGTTAAATTACGATAAAAAATTTACCATTTAACGGTGTCTTGAAATAAGCAATAAAAGGTAGGATTCGCTTCCCCAATTAAATCCAAAAGTACCAAAACATTGATGCGTTTAATATCAGATGTTAATTCTGTACCAGGACCGACTCGAAGATTTTGATCCCATTTTGAAGCCAAATGCTTGGCACCATAAATGGAATCATTTGGCCCCCATTGTACGAAAGCTTCTTCGCCATCAAAAAATACCAATTTCAGCCCAATATCAGAATTCTTATCGATTTTATTCAAATCTCTGCTCATAACATGAGCCAAATTTAACATCATAGCACAGGGTACAGCCGAATCGGTAGCACCTAAAACGAAACAGAATTATTCAAAAGCACAACCAATTTCTCATATTTTTACCAATAAAATCAAATTCTGCAAAATATTTGCTATCGTAATGACATGCTAATACTAAAAATTGATGTGCCGATGGATTCAGAGTGCCCACAACATTCTTAAATGTTAAAGTTCCAAATTGTGGAACTTTTGATTCAAACTCGTCGATTTCGATATCCCAACCTAAATTATCCAATTCCGAAACCAAATAGTTAAAAACTTTTTCATGGTTACCAGTGTTTACTACCCGCGGTATTAACAATTGTTCTAATGCTGCTTCCAAATGACTCACGTTGGACAATCCTGCCAAATATCGCACTTGTTGATCGTTAAACTCAACAGGTAGATGGGCGTTCTTGAAATGTAAATTTGCAAAATATGTTAACACTTAAAAAAATTAATGCCTCACCCTGGCTTCTTGTAAAACTTCGTTTTCAAAAGAAAATGTAAGTAAGGAAGAAAGTGTAAAAATAACAACAAATAAAATTTCCATAGCTACGAATTAATAACAAATAAATTTAGCTACTAAAAGATAGAAAAACAATTTTTAGGTTCTGTCACAACTGACAGTTCAACGGCAGAAACATTACTGTTTTTTGATATACAAAAGTTTATTTGCTGTCGACTGTTTATCGACTGATTTTCAAAAGGTGGGAGTCCGTCACAAGTGGGAGCAGACAGCAAAGCGTGGTACGTTATATACTGGATGTTACAAAAAATTTCATTATATTTTTACAGATCGAAAGGCAATGACGTAAGCAGAACTTCTCTTTGGCAAGGAACAGTGGCGGCTCGTGAAGAGGTTCAGACTCTTTCTACACTGACTCAAGAAAGTGTATTCGTACACTCAGCATAGTTTAACCCCGCCAGATCTTTTTGGAATTGAAAAAAAAAAAGATTGATGCTATTTACTGGTTAACGCTGACGGTTGAGGCTTACAATTCAAATTCAACGTCAAATCCGCGGCATATACTTATGCGAAGATTTCAGTCACTGTGAGTTAATCTGTATTTGATGAGAAATCTCTTCATAGCAATCTCAAAATCATCATTAGTCCACTAAAATGTGAAGGTTATTATACCACCAACCACCTTCATGTACGTTCTAGGAAAAATAAGTATCTTTATTCTTTGAAAGATCTCACGATAGATATAATCTACGATGCACAAAAATTTATGTTGTCGTTTAAGTGAAATGTTCTTACTTAATAAAATTGATCACAGATAATCACAAACAAAAATTATAAGCTTTTAGACCGGGAGGTCTGGGGGTATGGAATACCCACAGTGCATTTTAATTTCTAGATTCTTTTGACTCACCTACAGTTTAATCTGTGTAATCGGAGTTATCTCAAAGTCATCAGTAGTACAGAAAAAAAAATTGCGGTCCATGTGGGACTACATCATTTGCATGTAGGTGCTAGGATTCTAGATAAGTATTGTGAAAGGAGTATTTATTTTTTGATAGTTCTCACAATTTTAATAATTTAATATTCCAGAATTTGAGGGGAAGTTAAGCCTCCCTTGCCTCCTCTGACGAGCCGCCGCTGCTCCTATGATAACAATGTAAATTGTACCTTTTTAACACATAAAAATCGCTTTTAAAAATTACATTCCCTTCATTTTTGTTTATATAAATTTTTCTATTTCGTTGCACCGTTTTCGAGTTACATTAACTTAAAAAAGACTCTGTAAAATACAAAAATATTATCATTTGTAGCTCAGAAATTGTACAACTAAATAGAAAATTAAGAAACATTTTTTTCTTGTAAATATCGTTCCCAACATTTTTAATTATATATATTTTGCTATTTAGTTGCACCATTTCTGAGATACAGATGAAAATACTTTTATAAGTCTCTGTAACTTGAAAACGGTGCGACGAAATTGAAAAATCTATATAAACAAAAATGATAGAAATAAAATTTTTAACAAAAAATGTCTTAAGTAAAACCAAAGAGTGTAAAACTTTGTATTTGGGTTTTCAACTGTTTATTCAAAAAATGTACAAAATTTTTCCACATGAGATTGATATTTTCTTCATATTGCAACTATATCAACCTAATTTCAAAATTTAAATGAGACAGGATTTTTAATGATAAAAATTCCATTTTACTGGACTAGAATTCTGTTTCTTTCCCAAAAGCTAATATCTTATTAATTACAAAGAATTACATTTTTTTTTTTAGATAAAATCTCCAAAAAAGAAGGAAGCAGTTTGCTTATATCTATTTGCAAACGTTTTTAAACAAGTTATTAAAAAATGCAAAAACTATTTTTATAAATTGAAAGTTTCTTGAAAAAAAAAAAAGTAATTTAAAGAAACTTCAATATATAAGAAACGCTATACTCTCCCAAGTTTTCTTTTGAACATATTTCCACATTTTTATTGCATTACTCTTTTGCGTGGGCGGAACAATTTATCAGAAATGTCAAATTTAAGACACGCTCACGCTATCAAATTTCGTTAGGTTTAGAATATCAAAGCATTTTGAACTAATATAATATAAAATATTGTTGAGAATGCAATCAATAGTCTGTAGGCGAAACAAAGCACAACCACAAAACCACTAAATGTTCCAGGGCCGCATCCAGAATTTACCAAATGAAAAATTAAAAATAAAAGAATATATTTACGAAATTGAAAATTTTTTCAAACACCATTTTATTATTTCTATATTCATAAACAATTTTATACAAATTTATTTTTTACTGCTTCCACCCCACCCCAACATTCCTTTAACAAATCCAGAGATACCACCTGCTTGTTTCTGCTTACTCTGTCCATCATCAATTTTATCTTCCAAAGAAGGAAATTCGACATAATTAAGAGCCAGATCATAAAACAGTGGCTTAGCGGGAACAGGTTCCATTGTAGGAGGCATGGTCACAATATTAGGATTTTTGGTCAAATATTGCGGATTTTCGTGAAATTCATTTAATTTCTCAATTAATGGTTTCTTATTTTTAGAGTGCTTTGTAGGCACAACTGTCGTAGTTTCCTGTTCTTGCTCCAGCACAGCTTGAGCACGCATCAACGCAAGTTCCGATGGAACATCTTCGACAACAGTATTTAGAAGAGTTCTAACTTCCCCGGAGCATTTATTTCTGATGGCATCTTTTGCATACTTCACCGATCGTTCAAAAATAGCAGACGCTTCGGCCCAACGATGCAGCGTCGCGTGAGATTTGGCCAAATAAAAACATCTCAAAGCTCGGTAAGCTAACAGCCGGTTAGCAAATGTGGTTTGAACTTTTTCTTGATTTTGAAGAGACTCCAATTGCGTTAGTTCGTTCATTTGTTGCGTAATGATGTCTAACAAACGCACAATTTCTTGTGGTTTACGAGACTGTTGGATCAGATACATGTTACGTTGAATCGTTCGTTCGATACGAATCGACAACAAATACTGCAACAACAGTTGAGCGTCCTTATTTTCAGGTCGAATTTCGTCGCGAGTTATAGCGATAGCGTCGCGCAAATCGATAAACATAGTTTCGATAATCTGAATTCGTTTGGAATTATCTTCGGCTTTGTTCAACGATTCGTCAAAATTAACTAAACTTTGCAAAAACAGTTGGACTTTTTCGATGCAGATTGGAACTTTTAGACCACACCATTCGACTTCTTGCAAAATTGTACTTGATTTTTCTTTTGATTGTAATACTAACTTGTCGAAATTTTCAAGTACTCCAAGCGTACGTAATTCGGGCAAATCGATTGTTCTTTCTTCTCCAATATTATAGGCACAATAACGCAAACTGGGTGAGAGTTCGTCAATGCGCTGCTTGTATGGCAGCTGCTTGTCTTCTGGCAGTGCGGATGCAAGTTTTTCGTACACAACTTGTGCTTTTTTTAAATTATCGGCTGCCGATTGCCACATTTGCAACTCAAAATGTAAAGTACCGTGCATCCAAGCGACGTATGCTTGCACTTCTAATTTGGTACGAGCATCACATCTCTCCAACTGAAAAAACAGGATTTTTAAAAATGTAAGTAAACCCCCTAAATGAAAGTTATTGCTTTGACTATATTTCTAAAGGTTTTAAATAAATTCTGTATTTGTGAGATTAGACTCTAGATTAAAAAAAAATTAACAAAAAAACACTTATTATTAGACCAACAAAATGTCCTATTATAAGCTCGTGCCAAGTAGAAATAAAACCGAAAATCAACATTTTTCAGCAATAACTTTCTTGATTTTGGAGATACAGCAAAACTTGTATATACAAACTTAAAGAATTTTATTAGTTCTTTAAATTTGTATATTACAATTTTTGTTGTATCTCGAAAATCAAGAAAGTTATTGCTGAAAAACGATGATTGTCGGTTCTATTTCTATTTGGCAAGAGCTCTAGTAATCGCCTGTTTTGTTCTCAACAAATTGCTTTTGAAGTTCCTACTTTGAAATAACTTAAATCTTAAATTTTTTATTTCAGATGAGATATAATTTAATAAACTGTGCTACTTGTGATTTGTAAAAAACCTATTTTTAGGCTTCCGGACGTTAATGTGTTAATGAAGGGGTCACCAAACTTTTTAGCCTAAGGACCAGACTGATAGCTCCACAAAACCACGAGGGCCAAGATCTGGATAGCTCATCAGGTTAAGATTGCTTTTTGACAACTTTTTGTTTAGTCAATAAAATTAGAAAAAATAGAAACATTAATCGGTAAAGATCTGAATTTTGGTTTAGCTGTAATCATACAATCTGACGTTGCATACGGAAGGTCATCGGATTACACCGTTGAATAGCAAAATTATTTATATTTTTGCTGTCGATCAAAAAGACCTTCTGTATGTAACGCCAGATTACAGCTAAAGTATAAAAGATACAAAAAAAAGTATATCAACTTTTTTAAGAAAATTTAATAAACTACAATTTTTATCTAAACTACTTTTTTGCATCAGCATAATTTGCCTAGATATAGGCAATAAACTGAAAAAGTGTACCTTCTTTCCAAGATAACGGCTGGAGCACAATAGATTTCGACGGTGACTTTTAGTATGTTTAACGGGAAGCCGTAATAAACATGTATACCAAAATTCATATCTTTATCAACTTTGATTATTTAGCTCACCTTTGGCTGGATAATTTTTCCATTGCGTATCGTAAAATTCCACATTACGATACATATATCGAAAATATCTATTACTGATTAATGTTTTTTTTGCCGAAAATTGATCTAAATTGACTAGACTAGTTGTGTTCTGACAATCACCATTAGTTGGTAAGTAAAATATCTGATTATTATTTTGTATGATTACTTTGTTTGATTTGATATCAAAATAAATTAAAAAGCGAGCCGAATACCAGGCACGTCAGGACTGCTGACGCGGGACGGATTGGTGGTGCTCGCGGGCAGTAGTTTGGAGAGCCCTAGTTAATGGAATAACATAGTGTTACGAAACAATAATTATGGTTGATTATTCATGTATGATGACTCATCTATGATGATTCACCTGTTGTATTTAATAAATAATAATAATAAATAATAAATAATAATGAATAACCTGTTGTTATTGTTTAAATACTACCGAGTTATTAGTCTAGATTGTTCCAAAAATCTATAGAACTTGATAGAAATTTCTGGAAGGTTGTGGAAGTTTCTAGAAATATGCATCTCAGTATAAATAGCAGAGCGACAGTTCCAGTTTTAACTTGCAAGTGTGAACATAAATAACATGAAAATAAATAGTGGTGTAAATAAATATACTGAGTGTTGCATAAATACAGTGACTTCGTTTAAATACATACAGACCCATGGTTAAGTGATAGTTGTTAACTTGTAGTGTAATTTAGAATTAGTGTTAATCTTAGCGTAGTAATTGTTCTATTGTTATTAACTTTAAGTGTTTTTAAGTAACATTATATTTTAGCCCTTTAGCAATAAAATAAACGTTAAATTTTCGTTACAATAGTATCATTATTTGAAAAACTTACCTTAGATAATTCTTCCAATTGCAATGCATAACCGCAAGCTTTGCGCAGTTTTCTGATCATATGAAATTTCTTCCTAGGTTCTGTATTCGATTCAAGACGTAACTGCATAGCGTAAGCCCAACTCCTTTCTGCAAGAATTAAGGGTAAATGTAGCAGTCGTTCGTCAGACAAAGCATTATTTATATGCGTTTCTGTAACGTTTCGTTTCTTAAAGTGTCTTCGATCCCCTTGAGGTAGTTTCAAAACCTTGCGAAGACGTCCAACTCGTCTGGAACAATATCCACGGTAACGCTGATAATCTTCGTGTCGTAATCCATGCTGCTGCTGAATGTCCTTAATCAAAGTAAGTACTAGTAAAACAGTGAAGGAAAACTTACAAACAGCTGTAACGAAAAGTTGGGTTATAAAACTAAAAAAAGGATACTCTCCAAAGTAAATGGTTTTAATGAATCAACATTCTGTTCTTTTGGAGTATCAGCTTGAATATTTGAATCAATTTCTTCTAATACCATTATAACAATCGGTAATTAATGCTGAAATGTGTTAACAATCTGACATTTGTAAAAACGATACACGTCAAAACGAATACAAGTTGAAGTTAGGTACGGAAAACAACTAGCAGTGTATTCCAGAAATACTCAAACTTTTTTAATAAAAATAAAAAGTTAAGAAGGTTCACCAGCGCAAGAGAGTTCAAAGTTGTCAATGTTATTGAATTAAAGCGCGGATACAGGATTTCGTTTAGGGAGGGAGGGGGAGACATTTCCGTGTGATTTTACCTATCCACCAGAAAATTTGTTATTCGATTTTAATTCTTCGGTCGTGAAGGGCTTCGCTATATCTGCACCTGATTGAATTGACGTGCAAATAAGACTTCCTAGAAGTATAGCTATAAAATCTAACATTATTAGGATGATATGAGCCTGCACACAGAAAATTCTGAGACTTTCATACCCGATAAACTACTTAATTATTTTTTGAAATAATATGTTTTAATATTGTGGTCAGGTTTTATCATGGGTTTTACTAAATAAAAACAAAGTTCCTTTGTTTATTGAGAACTTGTTATTTATGTTATTATGTTTATTAAAAATATAAGCATGAAATAAATAAAATAAATAAAATAAATAAAATAAATAAAATAAATAAAATAAATAAAATAAATAAAATAAATAAAATAAATAAAATAAATAAAATAAATAAAATAAATAAAATAAATAAAATAAATAAAATAAATAAAATAAATAAAATAAATAAAATAAATAAAATAAAATAAATAAAATAAATAAAATAAATAAAATAAATAAAATAAATAAAATAAATAAAATAAATAAAATAAATAAAATAAATAAAATAAAATAAATAAAATAAATAAAATAAATAAAATAAATAAAATAAATAAAATAATTTATTTTTATAATAATTATAAATAAATTTATAAATATTTATAAATAAATATATAAAAAAATATTTATAAATAAAATATAAATTTATTTATAAAATAAATAAGGTAATGTCGTGATATTTTAGAAAAACTGTTGCTAATGGGGCTTGAACGATAAATTTTTCTATTCTTAATATCAGGAGGCAATAATATTACAATTAATCTACTTTTTGTAAAAAATTAAGTAAATTGAACAAAACATAATTTTGTTATTGTTATTTTTGTTTAAACAGAAATTTAAGTTAATGTCGTGATAGGACATTTAATGTCGTGATATGGGTAAGGTAATGTCGTGATAGCAATAAAAATAGAGAAAACCATAACTAATAAATTTTAATCAATTAAAATCATTTGTAAAAATGAAAATTTATTTACACTACACTACTTATATGCATTAAATTAATATGAAATTTTAAATCACAACAAATAAAAAATTTTTTTTTTTAAATTATCGCTAAAGAATATTTTGTTCTGCGGTTTCACAAATATTACATATGTAAATTTTGAAGATTCAGAGAAACCCCAGTTTCTTTAGTTGCCCGATATAAACTAAAATTATATAAAAATATAAGTTAACATATAGTTTACTGCGTGCTATCACCTTCATTTAAAAATGGATAGGTAATGTCGTGATGAAAATAAACAATAATTTAAGCACCGAAATTTGAATTATTTTTGCATTAATTAATTAATCAGGTGTAATAAATTTTGATTAAAGGTCTTCAAACTCTCAGGATATTGCATGCCCTCCAAGATACTAAACACATCAATTCAAACGATTACGTATTCCAATACAGAAATTAATAACTGATAACCGGTTCAATGTTTCCAACCGTTTTAAAAACGTGTTTTCATTTAATTTGCTTGTGAAAAAAATACTAACGATTTTGCCATCAGATAGTTTGAATCCTATGTAAAATACGCTAATACATAATACATACTACATACCTACACACCAAAAAGCTATTTCTATTAACTGCTATAAAAAATTTTTTTTAATTATGATGGTCTGCTTTTTTGGAATTATAATTTTGATATTGTCTTGCGCTACTTACAGTGGTGCAATAAATTCGACTAGTAATGATGTCAAAGGTGAGTAAATTTTATATTTTAACGCATTTTTGCGCAAACGCATAGGTGTGACGTACTTTACCTATTAAATTGGTAATGGTTTATAGGTGTACGCTGTGTATTATAATATAGTTTAGTGCTTATTGTCAGATGTTAATTATAACAAATCGTAACCGAATTACAAACAACGCAAATTTCCATCAAAAAGACTGTAAATAATATACAGTCAGTCGATATGTATATTTAAATTTTAAAATCAGCTGTGCAGGCCATTTTGGAGTGGGGAATAATGGAACTGTTCTATTCGTTTGTTGTTACTGTCATAACTCATAAACATAGCCGTAAACGACTTATTGTGACGTAATCCGAGTTTTGTGTTTTCGCGGCAAATATTCTTATTTAAATTTATTTTTTAAATTATTCGGTCTCAAAAAATTTTTTTTTAAGCAGCTCATTTATATGCTTGATAAAGTGTCTCCTTGCATACTTTTTAAAAAATGTGAAAATACCAAAAATCTTACATTACCTTTTAATCAGGCTATTACTGGAGAGATTATTATGGAGAAATTCCCGATGATGCTTTTCCAGGTGGTAAAGACGTTCATGGTAATCCAATTTACATAGGGCAAACTTTTGACAGATTTTTAATTCCAAGCCAAATAAACTATTTAACTAAAAAAGCTTATCATGAATACGACGGTCAAGAATATGAAGGAATAATAGTAAAGGTGATCAAATCCATCTTATGAAATTAGATTTTACCATTATATAACGAAAATATTTCTTTTTAGATTTTATGTACTCAACATCCAAAACAATTGCAATGGATTCCAACAGATAACATAGCAATCAATCAACTTATAAATAATGTTCAACTAATTATTGGAGGCTATGGACCTGGATCGAGCAGTTACATAGGAAGGGTAAGATATAATGAAGAAATATTAGTGGGAAAAGTTTTTCTCGATAATACTCCCGATTTTGCTGGTTTATGGACAACATTGAATAGAAATAGTTGGCATTTTTCAAAATTTGATGTGTTGTCGTTTGATCCAAATATATTCGAAATTGATGTACGTTTTGAACGATAAGTAGTTATCACTTTTCCAAAATTCCAATATATAAATCTTTAATTAATTATATTTAATTCTTTTTTTACTATTTATGAACAAACTTTTAATACAAATTTAATAAAAAAAATATAATACCTCTCTAAGAAATTCAAAATATTAGTCAGAAACTACCTGCGCATCCCAAACTTTACACAAACTTGCAAAATAAAGAAATCGCCAAGTTTGGATTAACAGAAAGCTAATGGGTTTATCTACAGTGATATTTAAAGAAACAGTGGAGACAAGGGATGTCTGTTTTTTGATTGGCTTCTTTTATACGATGACTGTTTCGTCTTCCTGATTATATATCCGTACCTCGGTCAGGTGCTCTGTTTAGAAATTCCTGGACCGCATGTCCTAGGGTTCTTATGAAGCCATCATTTCTTCTGTCCCAACTCCCGAGTGATCCAACCATTGCCGGTTCCAAGGCTATCTTTTCTACACAATCAAGTTTAGAGCTCTTCGGTAATGAAGTGTCCGCTTGATTTATACCTGCTGAAGTTTTTATATGTTGGCCTTTATTCTTTAGCGAGGTCAACCATTCGACGTGATTATTGTTCTCTGTGCTGCTCTTGATGTGGTCATTGCTAGAGCTGTGACCGTTTTTGTTTTTATTTTATTTTTGAAATTTCTATTACCTAATTGATATATTGGTTTTTCAATAGTTACCGATATTTCGATAGTTATCGATATGTCAATAGTTATCGATATTTTGATAGTTTCGATATCTCTAATTTAGGTTTGCCTTATGTTTTCTGGACTTAAGATTGGTCAATTTTGGGTTCAACCGGTTTCTTTCTTCGAGAAAAAAAAGTTGGGGTTTATTATTTTGATAATTCGATAATTATTAGAGTATCGATATCTTCAATAATTATCGATACTCGACACTCCGATAATTATCAACAAATATCGATTAATTGAAGTTATCGATTAATCGAAATTATCAATATTCGATATCGACTTTTGAATATCGCCCAGCCTTAGTCATTACACGTCTTCTATTCCTGGATTCAATTGTCTTAGTTTAGAATAACTAGAACTTAGAAAAAGACAGTTTTTTCTAGCAAGAATTCTCAGCATTTCAATGACCATTTCAATGAATATCAAATTAAATTTGATATTTTTTTCTGGAAGCTAAGAGTTTTTTCCACAAAATATGTCATTTTCACGATGTGCATATTTTGTCGAAAAAACTCTCAGCTTTCAGAAAACCATATCAAATTTGATACACACAATTGTCATTTATACGATGTGCATATTTTGTCGAAAAAACTCTTGGCTTTCAGAAAAACATATCAGATTTGAAGTAACCGGTGCCTCACAGTGAGAAAAATTGATTTTTCCATTTTAATAGAATTTTAAACGGTCTTCTGTTGCGTATGACAAAAAATGAATATTTTTATTGAAAAGCTGAGAATTTTTGGTAGAAAAAACTATCTTTTTCTAAAAAGGTTTTTTACTTCAAAAAAATTTAAGAATGAAAGTTAAAAAAATTTTTTTTTCAAAAATTAAAAAATCGTAACTTCAAAGTGGCTGCATATTAAGAGCTAAAATGCACCAAGTTTGAACAAAATCGCCGAGGGTTGCCTAATAAAAGTGATTTTATTTGGTGGAATAACCCATATATTCGGCCTACCATCTGTATAGCTGTTGTGACCAATCAGATACCAAGAAAAGATTTTCTTGGAAATCAAAACGAAAGGTAGGTATTTAAATAAATTTTATTATAAAAACAAAGCTATTCTTACAATGGTAGAAAAAAGGTTAATAAAGAAAAAGTGCAAAAAAGTTAACAAAAAAGCTAATAATGCACTGGAAACGTGACAAATGCGTTAATAGAATAAATTAACTTCAAAAAATTAGAACAAACATTTTGTATGCAATTTGTATTTGAACAACAATAATAAATAATTTAAGATTGCAGAGATTTTTTGGCTTTACAAAAATAAATAAGATTTATATTTCCCTTCAAAATAGAAAAATACAAAACTAATGGTAACTCGACCTAAATAGAACACAACAAAATACACACAACTCTCAAGATATTTTACCACAAAGCTTGGTGTTCACTTATCGCTAACTAAAGAAGCAAACTATTAAAAAATTAAATTCCAAAACAGATCAAAACCCACTAAACCTATTTTTTTACAATGTTAGACGGATCAATATTAACAAATTAGGTATACATAATTATGATGTGCTTAATTACTACAAATACTAAATTAATTAAGGCAGTTAGGCACTAAACCTAGTGAGATTTTTGTGCTTCGTTACTTAGAAGCCAATTTGATCACAGATAAGATTATTAATTTTAAATTAATGAATCTATTGGTAGGTACGCAATAAGTACAATAAAATGTACAGTTCTTAGTTGCTACTTTATATTATTTACAAGCTTTCAAAACTACATTGACTAAGTTTTTGATTTTATGTTGCCGTGATTTTTTCATTTATTGCAATATCTCAAATTGGTTAAAAAAAACTAAAGTAAAAAAATATTTTGTAAACTCTTCTAAAATTTATCCAACAAATAATATTAAATAAATTAAGTAGGGTAGTTAAAAACATTTGTAAAATGATATAAAATTATATTTCAAAAATTAAAACCTTACGAGATTACAGTTTTAGTTTGTCTTATTTTACTCAACCTCAAAAGATGCTTTATCTAAATTTTATAATTACTACATGTGACAATTATTGCTAAATTACAACCCTGCAAGCTACTAGTATAGATATAAAAATAAATAAAACGTTTTTTGTATCGATTTTTAAAATATTTCACTGGAAAACTTAACAACAAAATGTTAAAATAATAATGATTAAATAATATAAAACAAAATTATTTGTACTTTTCCTTCTCATTTTGTATAAAATTTATGTTATGATGACTAGTTTCATTTAGTTGCTTTGTTATTAAAAATCTCACGTATGTAGGCGACCGTGAACACGAAACCTATACAAACAAGTATAATTCGGATTGCCGTGATTCGAGTGAATCCTCAATTCAATAATTTCAAGTACCATATCATGAACACTAGCTGCAAAATATTGCAATGTTTCCCCATTATCGTCGTACACATAGGTTCCCAATAAAGGTGGATCACTATCCGTTTCATTTCTTAACCCGTAAACAGAAAACTCTTTTGGTGCAGAGTCAATTTTTCCATTTGGTGCCAACATTTTGTTAATATGTTCGATAGAAAATGCTTCGACTTTAACAGGAGATGCCAACTTCACAAGTAAAAATCCTGGAAAATTTTGGAAAGCCCAACACTCGCCAGGAGTCATACCGGGTGATATAACGGTTCTTGGACTGTTGTTTGGATACCATAATGGAATACCAAAAATTGAAACAACTGCAGTACGAGAGCTATAGCTTTCTGTACAGCGAGTAGATAAAATCTGACCGCCAGCCGATTCTAAAGCATAATCCACTAATCCGGTTTTATCAGCATCATACACAGCTAAAGAATCTCGAACAATCTTTTTGATGTACTCATCTGACAAGGAGTCTACTCGTAAACTGCCTTCCATTTCTTTTTTCTCCATACTTAGTTTATTAATTCTATCATCAAACTCTGCCGCAATTTTTACTACAATCTTATCCATAATCATTTGGCCATTGCTTTCAATCATTTCGTCGTAATTTTTCTGAAGATGTTGGGTCAAATTGGACAATCTGGATTCTAGGTCCTGTTTTGCTACAAAAGCGGAGTGCAACCAATCGTAGATGTCCTTTTGAGTGGACACATAGTGTGGAGCTCCTAATATATTTTTAAGTATTTTTGTCACGTAATTTTCCATGTGGATGAAAGAATTTCGACAGCATCTATACAAAAAATAAAATTTTCAGTTTAGTTAGAAAAAGCGCCGAGACTGAAGAGCAAAACCGTGCTAATAAGAATGGGAAAATATCAAAGTAAATCAAAATTTGTGTGAATAAAGATGGAATTTGATTGAAGAGAAACAGGAAGAAAAATAAGAAGAGAAATATCACAGGTAAGATCAGAGCAAGAATTTAAATTAAAGTCACTAGAACAAGCGGGTATCTAAATATACTTGACTAACAAAAGGAACCTACAGCTGTTCACTCGTTAATTTTGGTAATTTTTAGTTTTTAGGAAGCAGCTATGCTTGATTTTGATCTCATGTTGAGTTGATCTTGGAAAGGTACCATCAACATTAGTGCAATAACTTTGTGTTTGATTGATGTGCTTTAAGTATATTTCGTGTCGTTTTCTTTTCATTTTGTTCGCGTTGATATTGTTATAAATTAAGTAATAAAATAAAATCTTACCTGTTCAATTTATGAGTAAACCTCGCATTGTATTTGGCAGTTTCTGCTCGTAAATCAACAGCTAGCTTAGCAATCTCTTCATCATAATTAACCCGTAATTTTTCAAAATCAGCTTTCATTTTGTAGATATCATCTCTTAAATTTTCTATCGCTAAATTTGAATCTTTTAACGTGTCACCATCTCCGCTATAACTTTTAAGTTTATAATTTTCCAGTTTCGTAGACAACATATTGTACCTTTCAAAAATATTCTGTATATTAGAATCTTGTAAAACTCTTTGTACAATTAAATCATCATTCGTTTGTTGTTGGAATTTACTTTGAATCAAATGAGCAATTTCTTCTAACTGTTGAGATGTAAGTTGTGATGCAATTTCGTTAGCGTTAGGTGGTTCAAGTAAAATTTTTTCCCTTATTGTGACAACTTTTTCCACACCTGCGCCTGTGGTGCCGATACTAGGAAGACTCGATTCAACTACGCTATCAGTTTTAACGGTTAATGGTAAATTTTCTACTAGTGATGTGGTAAAGTTAAGTCTACTGCCATAAATTAGAGGTATCCTTCCATAAAATAGCCACCACCCTGCAATCAACCACTTGATAAAATACTCAAAAACAAAATTTTTGAAAATTTTGTTGTTAAGTAGGTTTCCTTGCCTCACCTTACCACCTTCTTAATATCAACTTACTAAGTTATTTTAAATAAAAAGCCTCAAAGTGTTTAGTACCTAACTTTATTTGTAATAAGTTATATAAAATTACTCCAGGATATTATAAAGCAGGTTAAACAGGTTTAAAAAATTACAAAGCTTGTTACAGAAGAATTATCATTTTTGCAATTTAATTGAGAAGGCATTAAAAGGTGCGCTTAAAAATTTGTGCTTACTCAATAGTGGTTTTTAATATCGCCAAGTATTGTATGTATGAACGAATGAGTGAGGGAACATTCATTACCAAAATGCAATAATCTGCTGATTTTGTTATAAAAAAAGAAAAGAATTTTAAAATCTTACTTCTTTTAGAAAATAAATTAACATATTTTGTCCTTCATGCTTAAACCTCTTACATCAGACATTAGCATAGAATTCTTATTAAAACTGCTCAATAAATCATTCCTTAACAAAAATGCATGACGGGGAACAACAAGAATTGCTGTTATAAATAAAATACATCCCAATCATTCTAGACCCAAAATATCTTATATCTCTATAACATATACCTAATATACTTTTTGAAAATAAGTTAACGATTATAGTAAATGCAAACATTTGTATAAATAAAATAGCACACCCAACCATAAAATATGAAAAATAAAATTAGAAAAATGCAAGTCAAATGCTACTACATACTACGACTTGATTTTTAAATAGCTTAGTGTATTATAAGTGTGATTAACCAGGGCGTTATAGTAAGAAGAGGCAATGCGTCCGCAGTATGGGTGGCAGGGTGGGGCAAGGGACACGCCACTAGCCAGCAGGACGTGCAACCCTGCAAGTGGTTCACTTGTTAGTAATTAAAAATAACAACTTCAGTTATTTAGAGTGATTTTGCAATAAGAGCTTGAATAAGTTTTTGTGCAACATCCTATATATTTTCGTCTCCCTTGACTTTGTAAAGACAGTGGTAACAACGGTCTGGTTTACATAGAAAAGTTAAAGCTGTTACCTGACTCATTTTGTTCACCTAAGCCCAATTTCTTTTATAAATGTTTACACTGGTGAGTGGTATTTTGGAGGTATACCTACTAGGAACTAATAGGGTTCAATAATATTAATAGTAAGTTTTTTTAGAAATATATAAGTTAAATGAATAATAAAAATGATCTTTTTGAAAAATAAATAAATTTTTTTGATTGCAAAATCACTCACATAATGTGAATTTAAACAACTCACCTGCCAAAATCAACATAGGAATAAAACACAAAGCCAAAATCTTCTTCGTTTTGTTATTATGACTTATACTCTTCAATATCCAGGTGTCCAAAATCAGCATATTCAAAATAAGCTTGTAAATTTGCTTCGACGACCACACCAACACAATATTTTGTCCAAAAACGTAATAAAACACCGTATAAAACAGCCTAAATATGGTCAAAATGACTGTTTCGATGTAAGTGTAAGTCCTTGAAAAAAACGACTTCTGAGTCGAAAACAAATTTTTTGATTGAAAATTATTTTTGGTACGATATCTTGTGTTAACATTTTCAGAGTAAAAAGTAGGCTGTGGAGCACTAAAATCGACTACATCTCGATTTTGCTTATATTCTGTGTTGGTTCCTTTACTGGATACAGTATATTCCTCAATGCTAGAGTTGTTACTAGAATGCAAAGATCTGCGAGACATATTAGGCATAGCCACTATACCAGGTGAAATTTCCGTCCTATCCTTTGAATGAAGTGAATAAGTGTAATCTGTCTTGGGAAATTTGCTGAAATAAAATAAAACTTTAATAACAGCACCATTAACACAACAAAATGAGCATTAAAGGTTAAATATGAATTTTATCAATTTCTAGATAAATTAATTTTTATCTTGCTAGCTGTATAATGTACGCTAGCTAAAACTGGGAAAATAAAATAACATTTCTGGTGTAGTTTCAACTAATTAAAATTATCGTGCAATATTAAGTATTTTTTACAATCTTTAACAAGAAAAATCATAAAACTACCAGCATTTATTTTAATTGACAGGTTATACTAGTGGGCAATCACCTTAATGTCTTTGTTAATATGCATTTTTTTACAAATACAAAAGGAGTTATTGTGTGTCAACATTATAAATAAATAAATTGCTAAAATAATATTATTCGGCGTAGTTTCTTTCAAGAGTAAAAGAGAGCAATACTGGCGATTTCTATGCATAAAAGTAAACGCAAAAATTCTAACGATTTTTCCCATTGACTTTTTAAGAATGTTTACATTACCTTAATTATTTTAAAACAAGGTTACGCAAACGTAATATATTTAAATTTGCTAACTTGTTCTATAAATATTCAAATATTGTAAATCGACTTAGAATTTCAAAATAAACAATCTTAACTAAATTTTTTTCATTAGGAATCAATAATAGTTGTGCTATCGAATCACAAAAGCTGTAATTCTGCTTTAAAGAAAATTCTACTCCCAATTTTTTAAATTTATTTTATATATGTAAATATCAAAACAATACATGTTTTTATATTGCATTGGATATTAATTAACGAAATAATTCCAAGTAAGCCGAGCAATTTTTCTTTAAATTGTGTTTCTCATTTTTCGTTTTTCCACAATTGCTTCAAATTATAATTATCAATAATCCGAAAATAACGATAAGATCAGATATAATTAACCTGTAGTACTTTTCATTTGCAAAAAGGCTATTTTTAGGCTTCCAGACGGTAATGTGATAAATTAATATTTAAAAATTAACAGATTAAAAAGTAAACAATGAAAATCGAAATTTTTTCATCAACTTTCAGCAATGGTTTGTTGCTATCTTCAGATGTTTTAATAAACAAACAAGTCTAATTAAATATTAATTTCACCGGTTAATAATTATTCATGTTTTATATTATATCTGTAGAATATAACAGTAAAATGTGATAACATTAATTATGCTGATAAGAAATATAATCAATAAACTAGCTGAAATGGAAACAAGAAAAGTACAAATAATTATTTAAAAATTTTAATATCTGATCTGTTTATAATTCTTATTATTGTTTACTAATTATTAATTATTAAAAAAATCAGAAGACGTTGGGTACAGATAGTTTAGTGTAGCGGATAAGTAGTTGGACTAGGAATCATGCAGTCATGGGCTCGAATTCTAGTAGTATACCTAAATTCACGTTAAACTATTTATTCAACTACAATGGCCAGTCAGTATTGATATATAAGGTGTAAAAAATATATTTTTTGGAATTATCATAATACATATTAAGTACACATTTATCGAAGGGAAAATTTGTTGTACAAGTGGAAGGAAATCTAAGGTAATCTAATGAAATCTTACAAAATCTTAAGAAATTTTAAGAAACCCGGAAATATTTTAGGAAATCTGAGTCAATCTAGGGAAAGGAAACCTCATAAAAGGAATTCTGTTATACAAAAATTTGGTTTGCGGTTTCCCCCTCAACATTTTTGTTAAAAGTTGCACTTTTATTGTGTACTATTCCATAATCGACATTTTTGGTATTTCTAAAATTCTCTACACTGTGATTGATATAATTGTCAAGATCCAAGTGATGTGTGATTTCAATTCCCCATTCTTTACATTTTTAGTGTTTATCGTCCACCTTTATTTTACCGACTACAATTTTATTTGAACCTCAGGAATTGAGCAATGTAGTTTTATCGAGTCGACTAAAGTGTTTTTCTGAGAGGAGGGATTTGTATGTTTTAGTCCCATTTAGATAATTTTAATTCTATTTAATTCTCATCAAAAATGTAATCATTATTCAAATAAACAATTTTAAAATATTATTTTTAATTAACTTGAGTAAAGCTTTTAATACTGTCCACTCCTAAATAAAATAATTGCAAATGTTGCGTCACCCATTTATCCTGCTTTTGAAAACGTGATACAATGACATTATGTTAGGGCAATAAACTGTTCAAAGTTTTTTAATAGGATAATAATTGCGGAATGCAAATTAGAATGTACAAGTGCGGTTCAAAACAACACAAGGGTAATTTACCGAGGGTACATTACTGTTATATTAAAAATCTATAATTTAAGCAAAGGCAAAGTTTCTAAAAAAATTATGTTTTATTGAAACATACTTGTTTGCATTCCCAATCAATGATGAAAACCCAATTAACATCTACGTCACCGACCGACGCTTTGCCCTAGAAGCCTAAAAGTTTGAGCACCCCAGCTATAAAATAAAATGTTTGATCTTTATTGTAACATACTTTTAATCTAATCTTAAATTTTAAAAGATACTGAATATTAAAATAGGTATGACTCAAAAGTACCTAATTAAATTATTGGCACATCTATCTGGGTCATTTATCTTTTCAAATTACAAAGCAACGATTCTCACTTTCTTTTCTCATTGGTATAAATTCTTCAAATAATCAGAAAAAAGTTTAAATAAGAGCTAAAGTGTCATATGAGGAAAGGGGGGGGGGAAAGAATCCATCAGGAAAAAGAAGCCTGAAGTTCACATAATAAATCACATTGATTGAATCTTTAAATAAGCCTCCACCTACCAATAGAATAAAACTCGGTGTGAGATCTCAGTGTGAAGAAGATTTAATACCTCTTTAATTTGGGACTGGAAAGTTGATGATTAGTTAAGAATCAAGAGTATGGTAGAAATGAGAAGTATGGTAGAAGGGACGTATGTAAACTCCACCGACGGTCAATAATTAATCCGTCCTTCCAAAATGGTCAGCGTCGGTCACCTGTAAATTCCACCGCTAACTGTAATTAGGGATTATAACGTATTAGTAAGTGTACAATAGCCAGATTAATAAAATTAAAATCCCTTTGGAAGAGGTTTTTTATCGACCATGAAACTATCAAAATATTTTACCGAAAATCGTCATCAAAACAACACTTTCCTGCTTTTTTAACTAAAATTTTTTTTAACAACTAACTTAAATTAAATCAATTTTACAGGTCTGAAATAACATTTTATTTTTATTAATATTTAATTTCTTTTTGCCGCATGAAAAAACGCACGCAAGCGCTACTTATGTTGTTGCTACAACCGATCCTTGGATCAAAAAAATATATTTTTAAAAATTTTAGTTTGTGACATCACAATATTTGAACCCCCCTTTTGACATTGAAAAATGTCACATTTTTGTCACAATTCTGAGATGACCCCCCAACCCCCTAACGTAGGACGCAATTTATGGTTTTCCCCTAAGCTGGAAAGGGTTAATTTAGAAAATATAATTAAATGATTTTCGCTGTCATTCAACATTAAAAAGTTTTCATTTTTATCCGTTTCAACTAGTATGAAATCAAACGTCGAAAAAATAAAAATTTGTTAAAGAAATTTTCAAGGGGGGGCTCAGTTAATTAAATGCAAAGTCAACAAATAACTTCGACAGATAACTAACCTACTTCAAAATTGCTATATATCAATAAACCATATAAATTAATGCCTGATTTCATAAAACTTTTAACAAACCGTTAAAGTTAACGGATGATTTCTATTGGTTTGTTAGCTTTAAGGAATAATTTCCATTGGTTAGTTAAATTTAACGGCCCGTTAAAATTTTTATAAAATCAGACATATAAGTAACCTAATACAATTTTTATGCAGTGTATGAAAAAACGCGATGTAACATTTACATAATTTATTAATCAAAAATATAAATTAACTAACTTAATAACCTAGTCAAAGTCTTACCTACTTAACGACGAATTATAAACTTAACAATTAAAAGATTAAATGTCTGACCAGTCTACCTGCTTAGTACGCCGGTGGAATATACATATAGGATTATGGGATCCTTTGACCATCGGTGGAAATTACAATCGCCCGGTAGAAGAAGTATGGTCTCAAAGGTAATGGGTTATTGGACAAATAATATGTATATATATTTTTTTTTATATATTTTTGAATATGGACGTTAATAATCATGTATTAATTTAAAAGTTCTGTTTAAAAAAATCAAATAACTTTGTTGTTTTTTGACTTTTACTTAAATTAAATCAAGTAGATAAGCAGAAAACTTAGAGGAATTGACACTTTAAGTACATTTGTACATGTCAATTGTACAAAACAATAAATTCAGTAAGATTTCATATTATGTATAACACAAAAAGATGGCTTAAAACCCCCATACGGATAATCGGCGCACGGTAATCAAAGTATAACGCGCCCACGGATAATGCGCGCACGGATAATCGGGGTTCTACTGTATTTTAAAATTTTAAATAACAGTGTCACTTGACGTGAAAACAATTGCTTTTAAAATAAAAAGATAACGAGCGGCAGTAAAGTACTTCAGTGGCATTCGTTGCCGGCAGTAAAACTAATTTTATTTCTAAGCAGGAATGCTATTTGTAAATTTGATTTTGACATTGAAAACTGCTAACTTATAAGTGCAGAACTATTAATAGATATAATTTATCCGTGCTATTAAAAACAGAAGCCCATGTTTTCTAAGCAACAGAAGACAAAAATAAAATTACTTTCATAACTGTCTATAGCATTTCTTTCAGAAGGTACAAACCCAAATTTAAAAAAATCTCAATTTAAAATGTTTTTCGAAAAATTCTTAATTTTGCCAAAACTTCAATAAATTGAGGTGGGGCAACTATACCTACGTACCCAATAAATAAGTCCATTGATTTATGGATTATAACACAGATAACAACCAAGATTATGTGTCATCTGTGATTGTGGGTAACCTATCTGAAATGGCTTTTTGCAAGTTTATTCTAAAATACAAAAATGAAAATTCTGCTACCTCCATTAAAACATTTTTTTAATTGGTTTCAAATTCCAACTTATCTCGACTAATTACAACTTCCTCGAATTAACGAAACAAATTTGCTTCTAACTTTTAAAAAACAAAAACATATTTTGTTTCTTTTTTAACTTAAAATAGATTACACAGGATTTCCTTTTGTTTTTAAAAACTAAACCCTAAAAACAACAATAGAATCAACTTACTTCCAATAATCTCCAGCGGCTCTGTAATAATCTAAAGCTGACGTGTGGGAACTTTCAGATGCACGACTATGTGAACGTCGACTGTCTTCCAAAAATTGATTTGTAAAATTTTGGTCAGATACATAAGTTGAAGAAACTTGATTGTCACCTTCCTCCGATGAATAATCAGATGTTTTATAACGAGTCTTACGTAAAACCTTTTCATTTTTCGACTTTATGGGTTCGGTAGAGTAAGACTCAAAATTTATACCTTCACTTGTGTTACTATTTTTAGATGTAGTGATCTTTGATGTCCTGCAATTAAATTTCAAATCGAAGAACTCATCGTTGTACAATTTACTTCATATAATTTACCTGATTGTCGAGCTTCTTGTTTGTCTCATGACGACGTCTCCACTTGTGTAACCTTCTTGGTTATATTCCCCGAAGATTATAGGAGTCTTAGATCTTGAACGACTAGATCTCGTATCCATGGTTCACTTTTAACCTACAATGCTATTTTTAAAAATCAGCTTCCTCCCCTACTCACTCTAATAATTAAAATTAGAAAACACCACGACACAACGTCTAGGGCGGTTTTTTTTATGGTGACCGTTTTTATTTGAACATAAGCGGAATAAACCAACCACCCACGCACAAACACAGTGTAACTATTTTTGAATTTCAAATGCAGTAAATATAACAATACTTTGATAAACTAATCCAATCCAACTGAAATTTCGTTGGTTATAATCAGTTATAATAAAACTGACCGTTTCTTTAGTTTTAACGACTTTTAGGTCATGCAAATGTATTACTTAATTTATAAATAAATATAAACTGATGACGTCATGAAAAAACTTTTATAGTTCGTGTTGACGCTTCCTTATAAACTATGATTTTAAGGTTGAAAATTCCTCATTTTGCTATTTCCACATGAGAAGTACGGTACGTTTCCAATGTCAAATCGGATGTTTGATCAATTTTTACTCTCTTCCAAAAATTTAAAACCAACAGCCGCCGATAAAACAGAACACACTTAGTTAAGTCCGTTAGAGGGCGATACTTATTCCAAAATTTATTTTTGTTTTGTTTAGTGGCGTATCATAAAAGTTTTTCATGTGAGTTAATCCTACATCACGCCATTTTTTCTTTTGCAATGAAAATAATATTTTTGGGTTGAAAATATTGCCTATATAAAGGACAAAATAATTAAAAAAATCCAAATTAAAAATTTATATTTTTTTTGAAAATTTTTAAATGTAGCCGATTTGATACATGGTGCTTTATATAATAATTTTCCTAATGTACGTAATGTAAAACACAAATAAAAAAAAAATCTGCTATACGACGTTTGAATACGAAAATATTCCAAAGAGCGGCTAACGACAGCCCGTTTTTCATATGTAGCTGATCTGATACAATACGTGATGTAGGGTTAAAATGCAGTGATATTAAAGTGTCAGTTATTAAAAACAATAAAAACTTTCTTCTCTGAATCAAAATTCCATTTTTTTGAATAATTTTTTTTAAAGCTAACAAATTTTTTTTTAATTTGAATAAATTATTTTTCATCAAACAAAAATTTGATTAATTTATTCTTTAGTCTTTTTGGTCTACTGCTGAGCGTTTCACCTCTTTCTCCTAGAGAAAGATTTCAGCATTTAGATTAAGCCTGATTAGGGATGTTTTTACCTATATTGCGTGAGCTCAAATCCACTTCAATTTGAAGATCCACTTCAAAGACTTCTTTCTTCGAGTCTTGTCTCTTATGAGACTCTTAGGTTACACGTTACCTTGTGATTTTATTATTAAAATGTTTCTTGTTAATCCATTCATACGCGTCAGTAGTAAGGTCTAATCTTGCAAGTAAGCTTTTTAACATATTGTAAAAGAATGTGTATAACATAACAGATAAGTTTTAAGCAGGCTAATAGAAAATAAAATGTTTTTTGAGCTTTTAGCTATTTGAACCTTCTCTGCTGAGGAGGAAACCACAAACTAAATTTTTGTACACCAGATTTTCTTTTATGAGGTTTCTTTGGATTTCTCTAGATGAAGCGGATTTTCTAAAATTTTCGCGGATATCCTAAAATTTCTTCAGATTTATTTGGATTGTCTGAAGATTTTCTTTTGAAAAAGTTAAAAATAAAAAAAAGAAGAAAAAAACAAAGGTTGTCTGTAGTATTCCTAAGATTTTCTGATTTTCTAAAATTTCCTAAGATTTTCTTAGATTACCTTTTACTTGTACATCAAATTTTCTCATCGTCTTCTGCTTTTCTGGTTGACACCGCTCCGTATGTTATGGTAAAAACGTGAGAAAGAATATTTGCGATTTACCTTACCGTTGGTGGCGTTCGTGACGCTACCAAATATCATCAACATCGCGGCTCAATTAAGTGTACCTACTTGATGTTTTGAGTTAGATTCTGAATTATTTTTATCTTAAAACCGCGGTGAAATGATAATAATTCTCAAAATAGGACACCAAAAGAATGCAAATGATTGGTTTATAAACAAAACTTTCTATACCAACCATACGTATTAGATTAGCTGAATATTTTTTTACGTGGTGGTGCTAGCTTAATGTAAATATGTAAATCGCGATTTGGAGGTAAAATTTTCTTGCAGTTATTCGTACACTGACAGTTTTACAGAATTTGTAGTTGCATTAATTTCTATTAGATGTCGCCACAATGAGAAAATTAAAACTTTTTTATCTTTTAATTATCAATATTTTGCATTCATAATCATTAATCTAATTTAGCAATATCCAAGAACAAATTATAAATACATATTGCTACATACTATATAATTTTTTTGTTATATAATTGTATTTATTATAATATACTAGATAATATATAGCGCCGCAGTGAACTTATCAATATTAATTAAAATACATGAAAATGAGTACGGATAAAATGTTAAATATGAATGTATTATATTATTATCATTTTTTTAATTATATCATCTTTTCAAAATAATCGTGGTTTCATAACCTTGACTGATAATAAATGTGTACACACAACACACTGTACAATATGCAATCTTGACCTGTTTAACATTTATAATCACATTTTTAAATTTCATTGTAATTTAAATTTTATTGGATACTCTTCTAGGAACGCGAGAAATTTTTTTCATTTTTGATTTTTCAAAAGTCGCAAAATACTTAGAAACAAGCTTTTATTAAACGGTTTTTTGCTCTCTATCCATTCCCAAAGACAAAAATTATCGCTTTAGTTTTAACAAATTATTTGTTTATTTTTGTTTTTTTTTTATAAAATTATCTTAGCAAGTAATATATTTCGACTTCATAGGGGGGCGTCTATTAATTACGTGAGGCTTTTAGGGGCTGGGGGGAGGGGATCAAGTCGAATCTCACCCAATCTCACATGGAGGAGAGGGGGGTTTTAGCAAATATTACGTAATTCTTTCTCTTGACAAGTTTTAAATAAAAGTAATTTAGTAAATTATATTTTTTTTAAATAAATCCATCGCAATTAAGCACAGATTAACGTATTTACACTAAAAATACACATTTTAAAAATTCTCACGTGAGGTTAGACGGAAGGGGGGATGGGGTCGAGACAAATCTCACGAAATTTGACAAGGGGGTGGGGGGTCTAAAAATCGCCAAAATGACCTCACGTAATTAATGAAGTTTGCCTGTTTTCGGCCTTTGCTAGTTTTCGTCCACCATAAAATATAATAGAAAATATGCTATTGCTAAGCATTTCTTAACCGAAACCGATAGACGATCCAGATTTTAAGAATGCCAAAATAATTAAATTAGTGACCAATTATATAAATAGGTTTTTTCGAGAAATTGCAATTTTTATTTTTTAACTTACTTAATTATATGAGAATATGTCAATCACTCAAAACAATCGATATGTGCATCTAATTCTCTAATCTTATGGTGGACGAGAACCGGCAAAGACCGCCGCCAACAGGCAAACCTATTCTGTTGTTTATTCTGATAATTCCCGTTTTCCTGATTAGAATCACAAAAGCATTCGACATGCATAATGTTATAACTTCATGCTCGAGAGAAACAATAATTATTATTGTCTACAAAGAACATCGGTGACTCCATACAGTCATCTGGGAAGTTTTCTCGTGAGAGTGATCCAATTGATCAATAAGGTATGCGAGCTATTATTAAATATCGGGAAGTATTTCTTTTACATAGTTCGGATACCATCCTTGTAATTTATTTTGGTCAGCGAATACCTAACTCTTGAGAATTGTTACCAGTTTCAAATTATTATAATTATCTTATTTTATTATTTAAATTTTCAGAAACATTGATAATAATAATAATAATTGTTGTTCCACTTATAATAAATTATCCAATAATTAAACAAATATTCAGAACGCAATCAATTTAGGCGCCAATGCGATATCAATGTTTTAGATATGCATTAGAAATATAATTTGGATTAGTAGTAATTAAAAATAATTGGTCGTTAACCTTCTTAGAAACATTAAAAATATTTAAGTAGTAAATTTTTTTGTTCAAGTAAAAGAAGTGTCAAATAAACAATCTTATGACATTTAATTAAGTAGGAAACATAAAACAGAAGCTAAAATGGTTGTTGAACATGAATTATTCTGCAATTAGGTTATTCTTTATGTGAAGGATGAATGACATATCTTGAATATATCAGTTGTCAGAAATTTTTGTTTTGTCAGAAATCGAAAAAGCCAGTGACGTAGTTCAAGGGGAAACTCTAAGTGTGCCCCCCTCAGGTAAAAAATAATTTTTGTTTTAAGGTGCTAGATCAATAGGCGCTAAACTGGTGTCAAGTTCAACTCAAAAACGAATAATCGTAGAAAGTTGAAATTTTCAGTACATACGTAAAACATAATACCACATAACATAAGCTATTTTTTATTTTAAAAAAATTAATAAAAATTATTTTTCTTTGAGTTTTCAATAAAATACACTTCAGTTATAAATATAAAATAGATATATAAAGTAATATCTACCATAGTAATCAATCGAAAAGAAAAAGTAAGATTATCTTTCTTGGTTTGACTTGCAAACTTGACACAAGAATTCGAGCAATTTACGCTAAATTTTAAATTGGTGCCATGACATCAACCAATCAGAGAAAACGTGTGCAGTTCAAGCACTTTTAAAAAGATGTAAGCACTTAAATTTGAAGCAAAGACACAAACCTACCTATTATTGTATTGGTAAAATATATGGGGCAAAAAATTCGGCTTTCAAAATTCCTGCTTTGGCTAATATTAGTCAGTTTCATTTATTTTACTTTAAGTATTTTACTTTTATTTTCATCACAAAAGTGATTATTTTTCAAATTTCAAATGTCAAATATAATACAATTTTTTTTAAAAGGTATGCATCTTGAATAAAAAAAATATCATAAAGCAACTGGTGACAACTACTTGATTTTATGATTTATTCCTATTGATCTAGCACATTAAATAAAAAATTACCAGATTTATTTTTAAACTTCAAAAAACATTCGAAAAATAACAATGTAATAAATTATTTAGCTTTTATTGTTCTTGATTTATTTTATATTTTATATTATATAAATTTTTAGTCTTGGCATCCGCGCAAAATATCTCATTACTTTGATAAAAAAATGGGTAGGTGTACTTATAGTTATTGTTTCTTATCATTATTATGATGTTCCTATATTTATATTTCATCAATATTGCAAGCGTATTGATTACAGTTTATATTGTTGACATAATATAATAATAATGCATTATACTAAAGTTCTTATTCCACATTACTATTTCTCTTTTTCTCATCAATTTGAAATAGAAGAATTATTAAGGGTGAAGGGGGGCTAGCGCGAAATTTGATTTCGAGGTTTTACCAACCAAACAAATTTTAAATCTCAAAAAGTAAAATAAATGTTTTTTCTGTATTTGATTAACAATAAAATTTTCAAAATTTAGGAACCGAAAGCCTTCGTATACTTTCTCGATCGTTGACATAATTAGACCAGCTGTAAATCAAGTTGTTCTAAATAATTAATTTTTATAATTTAGAAAAATTACACATAATTATATAATTTATGTTCAATTACACCTTATACATCATTTAAAAATAATTGGGATAGGTAAATGCATAATTTTGCAGAATTACTTTTTACGTAAAAGTCACGTTCGTGTCATGCAATTTGAAAATTTTAATTATACTCCTATGTGTAAGTGTTTTGAAGAAAAAGACCGATTTAATTATTTAATAATTAAAAATTACAGTTAAGTTAGTTATGGAGATTGAAAACAATCAACTATGAGGTGGGTTAATTAATATATTTTACAATTAACGTCCAGTTTAAATTTTTTATCTGTGAGAAGCAGTTTTTTGTTAAAATTACATCATATTTCATTTTATCCCGCTATGTCTCCCATCTCATCCCGTGATTTAGTGAAGAAAAACTAACCAGCTCGTTTCTTTCACTCAGAGTTCCTAGGGCGCCTACTAGTGATTTTTGCTAAATGGTTGTGTTTAGGTATTCCACTAACTAATAGGTCGGCGATGCTATTACGTCACGTTTTGGAGGAGAGAATATAGACTCAGCTATTTTTCTTAAATTAACAGAAGTGTAAACGCCGAGACTTAAAATTAAATTAATTTTTTGAAATGTTAAGATATATTACTTGCGATGTACCTACCTATATTATGTTTTTGTTTGAATTTTATAGCAACCAATCAATTTTTCCTGACCTTACGTAAAACAATTTAACTGTGTGACGAATGATAAGTGATGACAGAACAACAGTAAAAAGAAGTTATACAAAATTGGTTTTGACTCATGACATACCAGGCTGAAATGCATAAGCTAACGTACGTGGAACACGGAAAGGATTTCTAATGTGAAAGCTTACATTTCAAGTTTTCGATTGTTATAGGTAATCAAAGTCTGTTAAGACGAATTCTGATATGCATCATCATATTATACCAAGTTACTATAGCAGCTTCGACTACGTATTGAATATAAATAAATCACAAGAATTTATGATGCAGAATGAATTCTTAGAATGAATGCTAATTTTGGATGTAAAATTCTTGGAAAGGAAAGCAATCATGAAGCTTTATAAATCTGCGCTTATTTTTATTATATACGTTTATTTCGTGTCTGTTATTACGTAGGACATTTTCGTCGTTAATGTTACCCTATCACGTCATTTACGTAATATTTTAATAAAGTATGCTTCCAATGGAATATATTTTTAACCAACCGATTTCTTACGATGACGTTTTTTCTTTTCGATAATAGGTATGCCCGATCGAAATCGGCAAAGCTTTAATAGACAAGAGTTCTTGTTGAAACAAGTTTATTGACTCCTGAAACGGTCAACTCCAAAAGCTTTAATAATTATCGTTCACCATAAAATCTACCTGTTGAAAATGCTACTCATAGTCATAATTTTTTTAGAACTCTTATCATGGTTTCGAAAATTATATTTTTTTCCTGCATCATTATGACACAATAGAGGCAAGGTAAATTGCCGAGAAAATTAGTAAATTAATTGCAGTGTTATTTTAAATTTAATTACGTAACAAAACAGAAAGCATATCTAAGTTCAATGAGAAAGAACGTCAACAATGTCTTCATTGGAAGTAAAATAAATATGAATTCTTCATGAGTTCAGGTCTTTGCGTCCTTTGCGTCCTTTGCATTCTCGGTTACTCCAATTTTTTAAAACTCAGTAATGTAACACTTGCGTTATGTGACACTTTGCGTTATGATTGAACTAAATTTACAAAGCAAAACAACCAATATAGCAATATCCCAAACAAAGATCTACAGATTAAGATATTATATCTCGCACGACTAGATATTTCAGCAAGATAACGATCCGAAGCATTCTTCAAAGCACCCGCAAAATAGATCTTTAATCGGGGAATCTCGTGATTCTCGTCAAACCCATCGACTCCGGTGTAGATAAATAAATCATTAATGCATTTAAAATGCGATCAAATTTCATCTAAATTTTCCACATCAAAAATTTAATTTATTTTTTCAAAAGAAAATCGAAGTTTTTGTTTTTATTTATTAAGTACTGCACTGCTGAGATTGCAGTTTTTCAAACTTCTTTGCGATCAATAACCTGATTTATTGTGACGATAATTTTCAGCATCATTTTCTGAACCAACCAATAGTGTAATTATAGTAGGGTTGTTAATCTTGAGGACATAAAACTGTTGCACATTGAAGAGCTAAATAATTACTCAACCGCATCCTAAGCAAACCTTTTTTATAAGCTTGTTCGTATAATACTTTTTCGTTATTTTCTAAAACAATAAATTAACTTTAAATTACTGTAGATTTACTCAGAACACATTTACAGGTAAAATTTGTGGGTCATTTAGAGAAGTGAAAGGAACCTAAATTTGTTAACAATGATCATAGTACTAGTTTTCTAAAATTATTTTGATCGATTACTGTATCTAGCAAATACTATGTTATGTTGTACTTAATAATTATTTTTTATTTATAGCTTATCTGAACTTGACCGTGATGTAAAATCATAAAATCATAGTATGCATTGCGGTGACGTCAGATGTCATATTATGTCAAGTGACAATGGGGTACGTGTCACATTGGGAAAAGAAAGCCAAAATATTGTTTGCCCGGTGCGCAATAGAGGCTAGAGCCTGCTCTGTGCACAAGTGCGTTACATTTTTTATAAATATTAATATTGAATTGGATACTTGGAATAATAAATAATTGAGTTCCTAATTAGGAAACAAATGGTACTACTAAATATGACATAGCTTTCCATTTATGAAATGGATGCATCTCTGCATGACAAAATACGATTTAAACAATTTACGAGAGTAACAATCATGCGATGGTCAAGCCGTACATTGTGTTTCTTCGTGGAAATTCTTCTTTCACACCGAACCGACAATCCTCTTCCTAACTTGTGCATTTATAACAGCGTACAATCAACAATTTCTGCGAAATATCCATAAGCAGCTGCATTACCACCATTAACTCTTGTTTAAATTGTTGCAAAATGTTAATGCAATTTCAATACTACAATTTAATCTATCAATAACCTGATTTATTACCGTCATCTTTTTTTTCTAAATTATTGTTTCGCTTAAATTTGAAAATTGAAAACTGGTTTGCAGGTTATTATATAATTTTTATTTTATTGCAAAATGTGGTTAATGCAGGTTCATTACACATTGCGCTGCGCAGCTTACTTCTAAGAATGAATATAAACCAAAGAGTAAAAAACTTATAGGAAATCGCAATTCGAATTATAATTTAAGATTGTTTCTAGAATTTTACATAACAAAAATAAATTTTAATGTGCAATAATTATTTCAATCAAAAATCAAGGTCAACAAAACTATTACTACAGTTGCTTTCAGCTAACTTGACACAAGAAAATGTCTTTTAATTTATTAAAAAACAAAAAATTAATTTATTTTTAATGTTACTATACTATTTTTTATTTTTCATATTTAATAAATTTTTGTTTTGTCCCCCCTTGTGGTAATTGCCTGGAACCTAAAATAATTGATGGATTAAATTATTAAATTCCTAAATAACAATAAATTGTTGTTATTCTTTTTGTTTTTGTCTAAACTCATCTGAAAACAGTGGCGGATCCAGGCGATAGGGGCCCCTTAGAGCTGTCCGAAAACAACTATAGGTTATTAACAATAATAATTTTAGAAATCAATTATTAATGTCAATAAAAATTTTCTTTGCTTTGTTAGCTTTATTCGCAAACGTTCAACAAATTAATAAGGTTTTACTTGGATGTACAAATAATATAGGGCCGATTGCACCAACGTTACTTAATGATATGTCTTATTAAACGATGATTTGATTCAAATTAAAATAAGCATTTAATTTATAATTTGTAGCGGATTTCTCAAGATTGCAATTAACAACTGACGACATTGATTGATTGATTGCTTTACAGTTATTTACATGGTTGCAGCGACAAAAATCTTTTTCTAAATTTCTTAGATGTAATTAAATTTGCCATTTAATTCTATAAGTTCACTTAATTTATTTGTGGGAGCGAACTTTATTATGCTTCTTAATATTTAGAAAATTTCACTAAGCATCTATTTAAATGTTCTATGTTAATTATTTAAATTTGAATTGATAATTTTTTTCCTAATTAAAACATATTTTTCTGCAAGTGTCTTAGTGGAAACGTTCGCACATACAAAATAATTATAATTATTGTCAGAACCCAGGAAGTGTTCATATCCTCTGTTCAAATTTAATAGAAGAATAAACTCGCATATTACTTTTGTGTTTAAAAAAATACTTAGAAGAAGCTTGGCAATTATCCGGATGATAATAAAATTAATTGTTTAATTCCTTTATTGCTAATAATTGCTAAATGGCAGATAATAAAATTAATTTGAATTGATAATAAAATTGGGATATTTATTTTTCGCCTAAGATGTGCCGCATCATTTTTATTAACTCGACCCTCCGGTAAACAGCAGCACTCGACACCATTATCATAGGAGCAAGGAACTCGAAAATTTATTTTAAAAAAAATTTACAATTTAAGTTCACCTTTTTTTAGCTTTTAAAGGTAATTAACTTTTACAATCAGGTCAATTGGATTGTAAATTTTTAGATACACCGGATATTTTTTTAATTTTAATATTTTTTTAATAAAATAAATAATTAACATTTCTCTAAGATTAATTTTTGAATTTTAGCTGCATGCTGCACCAAAAGAGATTTTGATTGAAACATCTTCAAGTTATGTAAAATAATATAATAGCAATGATTTCAACGTTTTTTCTTTAAAAATTTATTTTTGGATACAATATCTTTTCCGTTATCCACCTGGGATTTTTTTTTCAAATTTTCAAATTTACTACAAAATGCAAAATATATTATGGGCCAATAAAATCTATCGTAAGAATTCTATGTGTAGAAGGAACTGTTGTTGCGGTATTATACAACTGATTGTTTACATATTAATTTGCAAAGGTTATAATGTATGCTAATTAAATTCAGCTACTGTTTGATGAGCAGTAGTTGTTCTCAGAATAAAATATAAACTAAATTAGCGACGTACAATACTCCAATGTTGCACAAAATTACAAAGGGTAAATTTTTAAATTATTTTCATTAGCAAAGATTTATACAACACACTTTGTCCAGGGATGGTCATATTTCTAATTTTTAGGGGGGCGACTATTTCTCAAAAATAAGTAAAAGAGCCCCCTAGTATAAGAAAACAATTATTGAAATTTTAAATCGGAAGGGCTATGACGTCGTAGTCCTGGTTTGAGCGGAAGATGATAAACGAATAAGATTTAAGACAACTCAACCCTATTGCCGCTATTTTTGTTGGCAATGCAGAAAATTATAATATAAGTATGGCGGTCGTGTATCGTGTTCACAAACATTTGATTATTTACGCATTATTTACGTGAAAGGTGACTCTGATAACTTACCTATATCATCGATTAAGAAATGATACATAATTTTTATAACTTGCCAGTTAAAAGAGATTTTAAATCCCACGTAAATGGCTTTTCGCCTTTTAATTAATGCAGCTTGTAGAGCTCTTGAAAAAGTAAACAAATTTTATTAGTTTGTATGTACATGTACTCGATGTAATATTGTAAGTAACTCTATTGGGTTATAATGTACAAACTGAATTAATTTTGGCGTAAATGGCGAAAAGCCATTTAAATATACGTTAATAGCTTTTCGGCAGAAGATTGCAATTCAGCTTGTAGAGTTTTTAAAATAAGTGAACCAATTTTGTCAGTTTATAACATTGATCAGCATTGATGTGATGAAATAATTAATGGTATTAAATGTAAAAATAAAGAATTTTAATTAACATATCCTGCGTATGTATCCTGCGAAAATGCATTAAGTAAAATTGAATTTGAAAGCACTTTTTCTCTGACTATATTTAAGTGCTTTTGACTTCTTATAACAGAAATTATTATCTTTGCTATTTGTATAGATACGATTTAGTGCGTTTTCACAGCCTATAAAGCGTTCACCAACCAATACCACTTCATTATATTCACTTAAGTCAAAACACAAAAATTTTAACTTAGCTGTCAATACTAACCCAATTAAGAACTGACAACATCGGAAGCCATGTTTAAATCTGATTGGTTAGCTATTTTTGACATTATACAAGTATTTTTTATTTTTCATATTTAATAAATTCTTATTTTATCGTCTCTTCCTATGGTAATTGTCTGGATTTGCTACTAAATTTAGTGTAAATGTGTTCAGTACTGCGAGTGTAGAGAGATAAAGCCCCCTCCCCCCCTATCACAGATTAATAAAAAAAATTGTAAAATTTAAAATATAATAACAAAAATGTAAAAATAAAGGGTGTAACTGAATGACAGAAAAAAATTCCTGGCAGGTAGAGAGAGAAAACGGCATAAAGAATACCAACGAATGGATTACTGAGATGCAGAGCTAAAAACATGAAAGGTGATTGATGGGAAACAGAAGAAAATATGAATAGGATAGTAACAATATTTTTTTTAATTTTGAAAGTTTGACAAAAATTAAGTTATTAGAAATAACGTTTTCTTCGAATCAAAAAAACTATTTTGTTTGAATTATTTTTTTGAAGCAAATAAATTTTGTTTAATTTAAATAAAATAATTTTGTTAAACAAAAATTTATTTATTTTTTTTTTAGGAAAACTCAGAAAATCCTGGGAAATTTTATAATATTCAAGGAAATCTTAAGAAATTTTAAAATTCTTAGGAAATTCAAGTTATTTCAATTTTTTAAAAAGGTAATCTTAAGCCTAGGGGCGTACCCAAGAGGAAGAGATGGAACCCCCATTTAAATTTAAATTAAAAATTCTTTTTTAAAATTAATTTTCTAATTCTAGAACACAAAACAAGAATCTAATAAATCAAATTACCAAAAATTAAATTGGTGTCTACACATTTTCTAATTTACTATAATTCAGAGAACGTCAATTGTAATTCAGATTAGACAATTTCTTATCAAGATTATTTTAAGCCATACGCCATTTTACATAGATCGTTGAACTATGAACTTTTTTATTGAAAAAGTTGTCTATTTCCACGGTTTAGGTTCCTGTCGATTACAAAACGTTTAAATAAATGCTTGACATAAATTTTGTAAATTGAATATGTTTTGGGCAGTTTACAGTCAAGCTCATAGTTTTAAAAGGTCCAGACATTATCTTAGCAAATCACGTCAATTAGTAAGATTTTATAAACAAGCTTTGTTTATACTTTTGTGAAATGTGTTTGGGTGGTTCAATAATTTGCTTACGTTCTTATGTGTATATGTTTATGTAGATATTATAATATATTATTATAATTAAAATATTCACGTGTTATTGCTGTTATAATGATAAATTGACAAGTGCAGGATGTAATTGTAATTATTAGACCACACACGCACATATACATTAACAGTGGTAAGAACTATACAATAATCGTTACTACGAAGTAATCATGCTAACCATTCCAGTTTTTCTTACTACTTATTTCTAATAAATTATCACATTTATTTGATTAAATGTATTTCAAAATTATAATACTTCATGCTTTTAAAAAATTAAGAAAAATGTAACCGTAAAGTGTAAATTATCAAAAAGAAGAATTGTCAAGACCCCAAACTCCCATACTCAGAAGCACCGAATTCGAGTGCAATATTATAATAACGGATATGCATTTGGAGAATACTTTATGCGAAATACTGCAAAACGATAATAAACATACATAGATATAGAAACAGGAAAAAATTTAATATTAAATTTATTTATCACAGAGATGATTGCATAAATTTCTAAAGAAAAAAATAAGGAAAATGTGTTCGTTTCTTATTATTGCTATACATATTTGTATGGCAATAAATAATAATATATACCTACACAAGGGGAGCACTTTTTACTTCGACTTTCTTTTGTAGGTAGGACGGTAGGTGAAGAAGCAGTAAAAAATTTTAATTTGCTACCTACTACATAATCATTTTAAATTTAATCCAACTCAATTAAGTAATGCTATGTTATATCATTGTTCTAAAACATAAAAGAATTTTTATGATTTCCCAGAAAACCTTATTTAACTTAATTGAACAATAATAATGTAATAACGGTTAATTAGAAAACTTCTAAGTTGTGTCTATTGTATTGAAAAAATTGATGATCATCGTAATACAACATTAAGTCCTCATTACGCAAAATGTATAAAAACATTCTATATGATGTTATCTTCCAAATTATTTGAAGAAAGATTGAGAACCGCTGGTTTTAAAAATCAAAATTACCTCAAAAATTATTCGGTACTTCAACTTTTATGTATACACAACGTAAATATCCTTTTAGATTAGATATTCATACTTAAGTGCGAACCTGCTGATCATATATCTCCGAGCAAGTAGCGTAACGAGCTTTTATAGAACAGCATTGTTTCTTATTTATTCTCAAAATTCTGGAAATGGATTTCTCGGAAACTTTCTAAATAGAAAACTTCAATTAAAGATGTACATATTATATTACATTTATTAAAAGCTATAACAAAAGTATTTCATTTATTACTATTTACTACTACGTTTGTAAATATTTAAATAGCTAAGATCGTAACAAAGGTATTATTGCGACAATTTATTCGCTTCTATTTGAGCGTGCAAATTTAATTAGCTTTACGTTAATTAAATAATTAAAATCTAGGAAGTAGTCATACGATGTACTACGTCAAGATTCGCTTATTCAAAACATTGCGCAAAATTAAAATTAGCGAATGAACATCCCACCCATCCGAATACATGTATGAGCATTTCCTAAAAATCTAAAATATAATTAACCACAACCGTTCATTCAGAAAAAAAAAATTCCACCTACAGTTAGCGTTACGCGGTTTTTCTAATAGAAATGAATAATTAACCGCATTGCCGAATGCATGCCTTGAAAATTCAGCCAGCTTGACGACATTCAATATTCGTCATGCCTTTTAAAATATTTATTTATATAAATATTACCATTCATTTTTAGTTGTCACTTTTTGATCAGTATTTTACAGATGCGATGAATTAAATTTTATCTTTAGTTATTAGTTATAATTAATACCAGAAACGTGTTAAAGAAAGAACACAAAAAACGTTAACAGTGTAACTGGAATTTGATAAGAAGATTAATTTATATATTTTATTAATCAATCAATTATTATTATTTATGACCATTTTCCATGAAATAAGTTATCAAATTTTATCATTTTCGTATGTTTCGCAAAGAGCGCTGGGGGAGGGGGGGGAGCTTAAATTTTTATTTCATCAATAAAATTCTAAAATTAGAAACACAAACTTGTCAAATGTTTCCGAACGCAGGCAAGGTTTCGTTTCGCAAAAAATACTGTTATTTTTTTACTAGAACGAGTATATTATACAAAATGATTAATATCAATTTTTTTTTTGATTTGTAATTGTTTCTCTATAAAATAATTTGCATAATCTATATGATGATAATAATTAGAATAATTTTAATTTTAATTAATTTAAATCATGTTCAGCTGATATACATTAAAATCGAGGTTCAAATAAATAAGTTTTTTCTTCCATGTGGAAGTGTCCATATGGTAAAGAATTATTATAATCAAAATGAGCAGATGTACCTATGGAGCAGATGCAGAAAGAATCCCTTGGTTGGTTCTCAGAAGTAAGTTTACACGATGCGATGTATGCTACTTCTTGGAAAAATTTTTAAAATTAAAAATATAATTACTTGAACTCTACACCGATCGGTAAAAACTAAATTTCAAGGTGTATATTCTATATTCCAATATGAATGGCAACTGTTACTGATAATATGTTAAAAATTGTTTAAAAAATTGTAAGAAATAAAAATTCTCAATCATTTTTCTATACATGGGAGATATCATGGACACCATCATAGTCTACAATTCTGTAGTTGCAATTCAATTTTAATTTTTTTAATTATTTTAATTTTAATTTTATTTAAAAAGGTACAGATGTTAATCCATTCATGTGCGTCAATATTATTGAATTTGCCAGTTAAAAATGTTATTATCAAACTACAAGAAAAATACAAATTCTTAAAAATATTGCTCGGCTAACTTGAAATTTTTATTGAATTGAAAATCAAACAAAATTGATACCGGAATATGTAAGTTGTCTGCTAATCGTTTTCTGCGTCGTTTTTACAATATTTTATTAAAAAAATTTCAAATTTTACCATCCAACTATCTGTGTTTTGATTCTGATCCTCCATAAAATCTCACTATTTGCCTTATCTTCAAAATTCTAATCGCCGCCGCTTCCGTTCACTATATAAGCATTTCAAAATAAACCAATTTTATCTAAATTATTCGAATCAATTTAAGATTCAAACAAACTTTTCAAAAATCATGAAATATTAAATCAAAATTTGATCCAAATTGTGGACATCAAATTTGTCTGTCCGCTCATTCGATCATCGTTCTTGCAAAGGCCCGGGTTTTTACCGCTAAATCGATCAACTCATAGAAATTATAAAATTACAAAAATTGATGAAATCTTCAAAAATAATCACAACAAGAATCTTCCAGACAACTACAAATCTAGAGATTTTACTTGAACTGCCAAATCAGATCCGTACTTAAAAGTTGAGTGTGTGTACTTTATAATAGTGCACTTATTGTAATTCAATTTTGATAAAATCACCACTTTTTGATTGTTTTTTTTTTTTGATTTCAGGGTCTATTTTTAACTGAGTTGGACCCTAGGCTCTAGCAAATCTTCGGGGCCCTTATATTTGAGTGTAACTTATAGCATCGAAGGCCCAATTTTTGATGTGTTTGATTTTTATTTTACGATTTTATGTCTCTCTTTTCGGGCCCCTCTGGCCATTGAGCGCTAGGCACGTACCTAATGCGCCTAATAGTAAAATAGTGGCTGATCTTATTTATCAATTTATAAAAATTCACTAAATATGACTTCCTAGTGTCATAATGGTAATAATTAATGCTAAAGTAAACATCTATTGATAAATTAGTTTAAACAAACCAATGACAATCATCAGTTTTATTATTAAGTTGGCGTAAAAACATTATTAGTGCTAGGCCCTTCGCAGGGTCGTACCTAGGGGGGGGGGAGCATTATAGCGCAATGCCCTACCTTAAAAAAATACCACTGAAATTTTCCTTCTTTATATTCCAATGAAAGGCCATTTTATTATTCGCTATTTACCTTACCGTTGCTGGCGCTCGAGACGCTATCAAAGGTCAACAACATGGCGAGTTGTTTTGAGTTTGATTCTAAATGATTTTATCGTAACACAGGGCAACAGCGGTGAAATAATAATTCACAAAATAGAATACTAAAATAATGCAAACGTTTGGTTTATAAGAAAAACTTTCTATATCAACTATACGTATTAAATTAATTTAATATTTTTCTGTGTGGTGGCATTCGCTTAATGTAAATCGCGAATTATATTGAATATAATATGTTTGGAGAAATAATACGAGTAAGTATAAACCTGAATAAATGAATTTTTTGCTTTTATCTATTTATCACCCCCTCCAGTCAATTAAGTCCTAGCTCACTCACTCTCACAATTTTTACTTTTGCCCTTCTACCTATAGAAGGATATACTTAGGGCATTGATGATGAAGATAAAAAAATAGATAGACTAAATACTTATACTACTACAGATACTACAGCAGCGACGGCGCCAGCATTTTTGAAATGGGTGGTCACAAATTGGGCCCAATAGACTGGGAAAGTGTGACGTCAAAATATGGCCGATCTAACAGCTGATGGGCAAAACATTACCTGGTACATGCGTAATTTTAAACTTTTTCGTGATTTTACAATATTTTAATTCAAAATTATGCCGATGCCCATCTGGGCATTTGCCCAGGTTGCCCACATAATTCTAGACGGGAAAAGTGCAGTTTTTCCTGAAGTGCCATCAAAATGCACTTCTATAAAATGTGCCCACTATCTAAAGGAGTTTTCAGTATTTTAAAAACACTAATTTCATCAAAAAATATCACTAAAATGGTTAAAACTATCGTTACATTGAAGCTATATGGTAACAAAACGCAAAAAAAGTGAGGTTATCACCATGTTTCCACCCATCAGCTGATTGATCGGCCATATTGTGATGACAACACTTTTCCAGTTTATATATTTGGGGTGGTCAGGAGCACACAAAATTTATAAATAAACTTAAAAAATACATTATTGCAATAAGCACCTAAAAATTTTGGGTGGGCACTTGGGTGGGAACTCCAATCAACAAGGTCGGTAGGTGACTACCCTGGTCCACCCCTGGCGCCGTCACTACACCTGTGTGCTTTACGCCACACTGCTGTTTAGTTGTATTCCACTATCAAGTTATTGGGTCAACAAATTTCGAGTACACTGGAAGCCATTCCATGCCCCCCAGACCCCCCCGGTTTGAAAAACACAAAGTTTCTCAATCGCTTCTTACAATAATTAGTGGGATACAGGAAGGTATTTTATAAACCACAGACCCGCTGGGATGTACTTATATAATTATATGCTCACAAACTTTTAATTTTTACAACCAGGGGGAGGGGGATATTTGCATTAAGTTTTATTCCATAATAGTTACTGTGGGAGGGTACATTGGAAGGTATTTCATACCATCAGATCATCCGGTGTAAATGATCTGAAAGAGTAAAAGTACCCTGTTTAATAAAACTAATCCAAAACAATGCACACAAACTTTTTGTTATTCAAACCGGGGGGTCTGGGGGGCATGGAATGCCCTCCAGTGCACTTTAAATTTGTTGACCTAGTAACTTCATTATAGAATAGAACTTAACACAATTGCAGATGTACTGGAGGGTATTTCATGTCCTTTGTCTTCTTTGTGGGCAAAAATTAAGCCCAATATATTTGGGGTGAGTAGGAGCTCACAAAATTTATAAATACACTCAAAAAAGTACAATAAGGAACTAAAAAATTTGGGTGGGCACTCCAATCAACAGGGTGCACAGGTGCCCACCCCTGGCGCTGTCACTGTACTACAGATGACTGTAAGTAATAATTGTCACTTGTAATATCACAAGAGAATGAGAATAAATTGAAAATAATTTCACATATTTTCGAAAAGTTGTTGCTGGGCAATAGATACGAGAGCCCGAAGGGATCGAGTAGCTATTGCCGAACTTCGACAACTTCGAGCAAATATGTCAAATTATTATCTAATTTATCGAATTCTCGTGTGATATTCGATTGATTATTTTTTTCGTTGATTTTAATATGAATTTCATGGACTAACGATGTACTAAACCGTTTTTGATTTATTTTATTTAAAAATAATTGACAGACGTCAAACCAAATAAATATGTTGCTATTAAAACAAACACATACTTCAAATTATTCTCGATGGAGAGCCACTGCATCGGAGGTAGTGCAATGGGTCCCATTTAGTCGCCTAAGTGCGCGTAGGGATATCTTCCTGCCCTCCTACCTAAAATCTAGAAGAGTGCACTGAGGGGTATTCTATACCCCCAGACCCCCGAATTACATCAATTATTTTGCGACTTAAATAATATCGCTGGTTGCCTGGCAAAACCGTTTATCTCGATTTTTGACGAAAATTGGATTATTTCATTTTATAATGTATTTTTGCTATTTCTACAGTCTGGCAAAATCGTATATTTTTGATGCTACTAGTATATGAAATAAACGCATATCGCCAAATGGTTTATATTATAAACACCTTTTCGGTTCCTGGCATTTTCGATTAACTCAAAGATATACTATTCTGCCAGGACTAAGTTTTGGTATTCTGCTGCCAAAACGATTATCTTATATTCAAAAAGAATGTAGCTCCCGCTCCATTAGTATGATAAGAAAGCAGGTGATGTACTATTATAAAGTTACTATAAACAATAATGTGTTTAATCAGTAAATTATTCATATTTGAGTTGAAATCCTAAGGGTAAAGACGTAAAGTTTAATATTTTAAACGTAAAATCTTAAGAATTTGGGTTTTAATAAGTTATTATTGTGAGATATAATGTGCGATCGAAGCAGGAAATTAGTTGAAATGGCGTTAGAAAATTCATATAATCAGGATGGTAAGTTAGATTTGTTTATTTCTATCTTTAAAATTAAAAATTAAATCATATTTCCTTAAAGTTTATTCTCTGAATTTAAAAATTTATTTTCTAAGACTACGTTTTGTTGCCTCATAGGTGGAATTCCATCTGGGGATTCGTCACCTCCATTCTATATCATCCGAATTGGAAGAGATGTTTAGTTCAGATGATAGTGTCCTTGACATAGACTATGTACCTGTTGAAACTCATTCAAGCTCTGAAAAAGAAAATGAAAACACGGAAAATGCAAATCTTGCAGAACAAGAAAAATTTGGTGAAAGTAGTAATGCAGTTAAAAAAGTAAACCGTAAATCTTCTTTGAAACAGCGCAAAGAAAATACATCCAACAAATATAAAGGCTTGCCTTTCGTAAATAGAAAAGGTGAAACCCGGGAAGCAAAATCAATGAAGCCTGGTTGCAAAAAATGTCTATTTAAGTGTAGTGAAAAATTCACAGATGGTGATAGGCAAGAAATCTTTACGAATTACTGGAAACTTGGCGAAAAGACATTGCAACTACAGTATTTGTTAGGTTTAATTAATGTTAGGCCTGAAACTGAAAATAAAAAAAGAAAACGAAGTAATGCTTTCTTCTTAGAATTGAAAGAACAGAAAATTCGTGTATGCAAAAAGTTTTTTCTCGATACTTTGAGTATCAATCATAGCATAGTTGAGACATGTTTAAATCAAAAATCAACAACTGGAACATTAGTAGCCAAAGCGTCCCATCAGGGGCCTTCAAACAAAACGACCTCAGCAGAAATACAAATTATTCAAAACCACATAGATAGCTTTCCTCGATACGAATCCCATTACTGTCGCAAGCAGTCTTCAAGATTTTACTTACATCCAGATCTCAATCTCACCAAGATGTATAATTTGTATGTAGACAATTGTGCTATTCAAAATGTCAAATCTGGAAGTTTTCATGTATACAGAGACATTTTTAAAAGCCAAAATATGTTTTTTAAATCACCTTCAAAAGATACGTGTAAAAAGTGCGATACTTTTAAAACAAAATTAAAATGCCAGCTGACAGAAGATGATCGAAAGGAAATAACAATGGAACATGATGAGCATATTAGTAACGCCGAAGATGCTTATGAAGAAAAGAGAAAAGATAAACAGAGAGCTCTTGAAAGTGATGGAAAAATACTTGTACGTGTGTTTGATTTGCAAAAGGTTTTAGAAACACCTTCGCTGACTACAGGGGCAGCTTATTATACAAGGCAATTATGTACTTACAATCTAACAATAAAAGATTTGACATCAAAGGAAACAACATGCTATGTTTGGTCCGAATATCAGGCAAATAGAGGGTCTGATGAAATCGCATCTTGCCTTTATAAAGATGTGCTTTCTATTTCAGAAGAATGTAAAGAAATTATATATTATTCTGACAATTGTCCAGGTCAAAACCATAACTTTACTTTGCCAACTATGTTCAATATAGCTCTAACAAAAAGAAATAAGAAGTTATCTATAAAACATAAGTTTCTTGTTGTGGGTCACACGCACATGGAATGTGACACTGAGCATTCCAGAATAGAGAGAGCGAAACCTAAAGATATGTGCATTTACATTCCTAGGGATTGGATCCAATTGATAAAAATGATAGGTATCAATTCCAAAAAATCCAAACCATTTAAGGTTATAGAAATGAAGGATTTTTATAACTTTAAAATTTTTTATCAAAATAAAGATTCCCTATTCATAAATAGGGGGAAAACAGAAGACGGCTCACCTGTTCAGTGGGCAAAAATTAAACATATTACTATTCAAGAAATTGGGAAATTAAAAATTTCTCATTCTATTAAAAATGTTGATGAAAAAGTTATACACATTCAAAGAAGAGGAAAGGATAACAATATAAAAGAGATTACACCTCAATTAAAAAATAACGGTGTACTCCCAATATCCAAAGAAAAATACAACGACTTAATGTCTTTGTTACCTTTAATTCCAAAAGAATATCATCCCTTCTACAAAAATTTAAAAACTAGTAATTCAAAAAAAATTTTGATTTTGAATCAGATTCTGAATAAAAAAATTAAATTGTTAGTTTTTTTTTTCTTTTCAAATACTTTTGTTTTTGTGTGAAATGTGTCATTATTTAATAAACAATCTCAACATTGTAATATATTTTTGTGGTGTTTTGCAATAATAATACTGATCATATCTTATAATACCTAGTCGTTTATCTTAGTTCTAGTCCAACTTAATACCTGGCAAAATCGCTTATCTTATAATAACAATTTTTTTCTAAATAACGCATAATGATTTGTCAACCATATTTGGGCAATAGGACAACATAAAGGTAAAGTACTCTACAAAAAAAAAAAAAATCTAGAAACGCCATACAAGCTTAGCAATTAATGATTCAAAGTTAAAAACAGCTCTCCTGTAAAATTTACTAAAAATTAGATAAACGGTTTTGCCAGGCAAAAGTTTAAACATATTATGTTTAAACTTTTACTTCCTGATGTGCAAAAATAAAATTACTTTTAGACTTAGCTGACTTGAAGCTCTAAACTAGTCACAAAACAATTGGTGTAATCCGGGGGTCACTCACAGTGCACTCTTCTATATTCTGGATTTTAAGTAGGAGGGCAGGGAGATATCCCTACGCGCACTTAGGCTACTAAATCGGGTCCATTGCAGTGGCGGTTAGTAGCGTATTGAGAGGGAGGAAAAAGGGCAATTGCCCCACCCCCGCCAAAGATGACTCGGGTTGTATCCCTGAAGCGCTCCTTGATAAAGAGGTTTTAAAATGTTAATAACTTTTAATTATTTTTATTTATTTATTTATTCGTTCGGTTACCACTGACGCGCACGAATGGATTAACGAGATTCTGAAAAATATTTTGATCTGCCTCCTCCCCGAAAACATTTTCTAAATACGCCACTGGTGGCGGTGATATCAATAGGTGAATTGATATCACGAAAGGGCTTTTGATATCACAAAAGCGAAAGAGATTTTTAAATAATATAGGTACCTACGTAATTCAAAATTAATACATTTTTTAGGGGTCCGTTTTGTATATTTGCCTACGGGCCCTAGCTACTTCTGCACCGCCACTGCACTCTCGGTCGTATTCGTACGCTCATATGTTAACAATGTAAATTCAAGCTTTTGAAGACCTTTTTTGACACATAAAAACTACTTTTACAGCAAAACTTATTAGTTGCAAACTTTTTGTTGCAAATTTCATCTTCTTAATGTTTGTTTATATGCATTTTTTCGATTTGTCGCACCGTTTTCGTTTTGCTAGATTTAAAAAAGACTCCGGTTTCATCTGTATTTCAAAATTGGTACAACGAAATTCTTCTATTCTCTCCAATCTCCCGAGCCTCTTATTAATGATAATAAGCTGCAAATTTCCGTCTTCCAAGAACATTCGTCAACTTTTCACAGGCGCCAATCAAACGTTTGCGCCGCCAAAAACGAAATTTAAAAATGATCTAAATAGCTACGGAAGCTACGGAAAAACAAACTAATACTACTTATATTCTTATATAACTTTGAGGGGGGGGGGGGGGGGGAGATATAAAAAAGAGATTTATATTTTGCATTCGAAACGAAACAGTAAATAAAATAATAATTGCATTACACAATCGATAATATCTTATGAATGTGAAAAATTACTAATAATTGATAAAATTATGCACATTTGTTTACGTTAAAAATCTCATCCTGTTAGGAAGTCTAATGATAACGTTAGCGTTCCATAGCAATTCCAAGGTTTCTCTTACGTCGTTCATTGGTTTGATTTAAAATAATCAAATTAACATAAATAAGGAAAACTGTTACTAAGTAACAAATTAAGTAGCTAAAATATGTTAACTAATTTTTCTCGGAATATTAGTATAATTATCTTGTGTGTACCGAACGAATTATAATAAGAAAGCATTTTTATGTACATAAATTTTTTCGTTTTATTAAGAATTACACTTTTCATTGAACCAATTTACATTTTACAAATTTCCATTTCTTTGTAAGTTTGAATAAATTTTCAAATTATTGCGCGATATTCTTGAAACTTTTTTGTGAATAATAAAATAAATAGGAGTAGGTACTTAGAAAAATTAGCACGCCATACCTAGATGTCTAAAACACTTTATTGTGGGTGATACCTACCTGCAATTACATTATTAAAATTCTAGAAAAATTGCGTTTGATTTAATTTTTGTTTGTTTAGCTTTTATTATGAAAACAAAATCCAAGAATATTCGAGAATTTTTATTTTAAAAAATTTCAAATTAATAAAAATTATTTATTAAAAATCTACTACTTATAAAATTAATAAATCAAAATAATTTTATATTAATGAATATAATATAAAAAGAGGAAACTATATTATCAAATTTTCCTGAAAATAGTATTAGCTATGTACTTGCTATACATTGTATAGAAGCCTAAAACCAATAAAAAATTATTTTTTAGATTTAGAGTAAACATTAGATTTTGAAAAATTGTCAATTATTAAAAAAATTTAATACAGTTTCTCTCATTTGAGGACTTTTAGTATGTTTACCTTCTAACTACTCCATACACAGCTCTGAAGTCAAAATTTGGAATCTTGATATTTCCCTAAAAAAACCCTCTCTATACTGCCTGGACTCAAGGTACTTCTATTGTTTATCGATATTGATAAACAATGGTACTTCTATAATATTGTTTTTCTTGAAATTTCAATAAAATGTACACAAGTAATCCTACCTTTAAAAAATTGGGTGCTAAATAAATTTCAAGATTTTTTCAAGATTTTAGGTATTATGTTATAAAGAGATTAATATACTTGTTTATTTAATTTTAAGAGACGAAATACATTAAATGGCTTTTATGACTTGCATCTCGTATAATAACGATGTGGGTACTTAGAGTGAAGTTGCAAATATTAGTTTATTACTATAAAAGAAACTAGTGACGTTTTTTCAAAATATACATATTTATTGTACGATTAAACACAAAATAAGTTGGTAAATAATTATGCCTATGAATATTATTATTACAAATGCTTAAATTTTCTAAAAATTTGTAATAAAACGTAATACTTCGATGGTTGTTATTATTGCCAATAAAGTTGTTACTCCGTTCGGGATCGAACCGCTTATTTCAGTTCAGTAGTTCACGCACATAAACGCCAGACCGTTGCCGATTTCATTCTCTTCGTAAATTTCGGCAATTTATTAAGACACTTCCAATAATTAATTATGAAATCAATATAATTATTTATCCTTATCGTCAGGGGCGGATCCAGAATTTTTTTCTGGGGGGGGGGGCACAAAGGGTCGATACGGGCAAAACGTGTTCTCAGATTTGGGTTTGTCTCCATGTTTCCTTGTTAATTTTAAGCGTCTCCGCATATGCTTATCGTAATTAATTTAAAATACCTACTAATCTCTAATTTTCATATTTATATCAACCAAAAATATTAATGTTTTTAACTTTTTTTTGTTTTTCACCTCAACCAATTAAAAACGCGATAATTGTATTAAAGCAATTTTCAAAATTCAACTAATCCAGTGTTCAAAGAAGACACTTTCTTGTTTTTCGTACAATTTCCGTACTTTTTGACCATTAGTCAAGAATTGCTATAAAAGTTTGAAACATTTTTGAATGCTTTTAATTATTTTTTTAGATTTTTTTAAAGACTATTAAAGGATTAGATATTCAACTTACGTAAAAATTTAATTTCAGGCATTTTCCTTGAAAGAAATTTTTCAAAATTCATTTTAAAGGAAGGTGGGAAAACTCCCAACCGACGCATGCGCCACCAGTCGCACTTAGGTCAATAGCCTATTAAGGGATTATATTTTACAGTTGGTAATAAACTGTTACCGTATAAGAAAAACGTGACCAAGGTAAAATCAAAATTTTTTAAATTAGAACAAAATCAGAAATAAACATGGCGTATGGAAACAGATCGAACAGTTTTAATTCGCGTGGAGGTGGTGATAGTGGTGATCGTTATGGTGAAGCGCGAAGCAATAATGGAGGATACAATCAAACTCGATCAAATAATGCAGGAGGAAGCAATGGACGATTCAACAATAGATTTGAAGGTGGGAACGGCAGAGGTAATGCAAATGGTAGTAATTTACGGAAACCAAATTGGAATACGGAATCTTTACAACCCTTCCAAAAAGACTTCTACGTCCCTCATCCAGTGGTTGCAAATAGATCTTCTCGGGATGTAAAACAATATCGTAAGGATAACGAAGTATTGGTCGAAGGTGAAAATGTTCCAAATCCAATTCAATATTTTGACGAAGCAAGTTTTCCCGATTACGTAATGAGTGGAATCAAAAAACAAGGATATGCATCACCCACGGCTATTCAAGCACAAGGTTGGCCAATCGCTATGAGTGGAAATAACATGGTAGCAATTGCACATACTGGTTCTGGAAAAACGTTAGGTTACATGTTGCCTGCGATTGTTCACATCAACAACCAACCCAAACTTGCTCGTAATGATGGTCCAATTGTATTAGTTTTGGCACCAACACGTGAATTGGCTCAACAAATTCAACAAGTTGCTACCGAATTTGGTCATTCCGCTCATGTGCGTAACACGTGTCTGTTTGGAGGGGCTCCCAAAGGACCTCAAATTCGTGCTTTAAGAAGCGGAGCAGAAGTCGTAATTGCAACTCCAGGTAGGCTTATCGATTTATTAGATAGGAATATATTGAATTTAAAACGATGCACGTATTTGGTATTGGACGAAGCTGATCGTATGTTGGACATGGGTTTCGAACCGCAAATTCGTAAAATTATTGAACAAATAAGGCCTGATAGACAATTATTGATGTGGTCGGCAACTTGGCCAAAAGAAGTTAAAAAATTAGCTTCCGACTTCTTGGACGATTATGTACACCTTACCATTGGATCAACTCAGCTTTGTGCAAATCATAATATATTGCAAATAGTCGATGTTTGTCAAGAACACGAGAAAGAATCAAAATTATCTGCTTTGTTACAACAAATTGGAGATAACGCTGAAAATGGTGGAAAAACTGTGATTTTTGCACAAACCAAGAAAAAGGTAGATGAAATTACCAGAACTATTAAAGGATATGGTTGGAGAGCGGTTTGTATTCATGGTGATAAAAGTCAAGAAGACCGTGATTATTCATTAGGCCAATTTCGTACCGGTAAATGTTCCATTCTTATTGCAACTGACGTTGCTGCCAGAGGTCTTGACGTTGAAGGTATTAAATTTGTAATCAACTACGATTTTCCGGGAACATCGGAAGATTATATCCATCGTATTGGGCGAACTGGTCGCTCTAATACAACTGGTACGTCGTACGCGTTCTTTACGAATAACAACTTTAAACAAGCAGCTGAACTCGTCGGTGTATTGAACGAAGCCAATCAAGAGGTAAACCCCAAGCTAGCTGAAATGGCCAGCAGATGTGCAAGTTATGGAGGTAATAGAAATAATCGTTGGGGAAATAATAACTTTAGAAGAAGTGGAGGAGGATATGGTGGATCAAAAGGAAATCACACGAGATTTGGAGGCAATCGGCGAAATGGAAACGGTGATGGTTATTATTACTAAACTTAATTTCCGATAGAACCACTTTTATTGTACCAAAATTTGTTTTTAAAATATTTTAATTTATGTGTAAAAATTTTGACCAATTTATTGTGTTCGTGAATTGAAATTAAAAAAATAATAAGACTGTGTTTGCGTTTTACTGAAATCAAATTTTTATTTAAAAGATTTTTTCTCACAATTTCAAATGTTTTATTTAATAATTTTCAAATAGCTCACCCGGTGACCCCTTCCCCTAGTGATATGTGAGTTTTGCATTGATCCCCACTAATCTCACGTGGGATTGTTTGTTTTACTTAATTTAACCCAATTCTCTCGCAATTTTACAATTTCTTGCAAAAATGAAACATTAAGTGATATTTGCCAAGACTCCTCCTCTCTCCCAAGTGAGATTGGGTAAGAGACTGACTCACGTAATTAATAGACGTCCCCTAAGCAATTATTATGAATCCCAATCAACCTTCCAACTCCAATTCATTGAGATCGGCAGAAAAGAAATGAGATTAACATTCAATGCAAAGCTTTGTGGTAAACTACATATTTCGTTTAGATTTCTGGCGCCTAAATAAACAAAGATGAAGACTTGCGAACACGCGACATACGGTTGTCCATGCGCGAAACACGGAAACTCCAAGTTAATTCCAACGACTTGATGGTCATCGCGAACGCCAAACGCACGAATGAACCCGTTGGAATGACCGGGTCGCTCTGAATCAAAACATCCTCACCTTTGTACTTCTCCTTGATAATCGTCGTCTCGATTACATTGTGTATACAACCATCGACAATCCTCGTTCGTCGGCGGCAAAATAGCACTTTAAGGACGAAACGCTAAATTACTCAGAATTCCGTCAGACTTATTTATTTTCGAAAAAAGCAGAGATTCCAAATTAAACTGCAATCAGAGTGATCGTAAACCTAGGTTAGTTCTTAAATTTAGTTTAACTCATGATTCTACAGCTGGGCTTAAGTATATACCATCCGTCCAATAGTAATTAGCTAATTAGGTATCTTAGAAAAGCACTAGCTTTTACTCAAGAAGAAAATCGATAGTTATTCATAGAATCCTCTTTAACTGGAGCACCGTAGATTGCGAGGAAGAACTTCATTCCCTTTGAAGAGATCAAATTTTGTGAGCAACTCAAACTATACCAAAGTTGTTCATGATGTTGTACAATGAGATGACATCTATAGAACGTAAAAAACAAGTATATACCCTCAACCGACAAAACCCGATGGACCGGCTCGCCATGGAAGAATAATGAGGGGAAGAACAGATATTTAATCCAACATCTCTTTCAGAGTACGGTGGCCTTTGTAGTAGGTTTAACGTTACGACATCCACGCACATGTATTCACACTTTGAATTAATATTTTTAATTACCGATGTTTTCATTATATTTTACGTTTTAGTCTGAGAAAATAAAAAAAATGTTTATACTAGATATTTTTTCAGCGGAGTTTATCATGAAAAGTATTGCTCTGACTGAAAAATGTTATAGAACCTGATTTGTATAGAATTATTGTGTCTTTCTTTTTGAATGGAGGTATTGTGTTCGTAAACCTGATAGAAACCGAGAAAATCGAGAAAACCCATTTTAGAGTACCTTTACATTGTTGCCAGATGTTTGGCGGACCCCCCCCCTCCTCGGACTTTTGAGACGTTATTCGAAACACAATAATATAATATGAAAACATGCAAAAATCTTTATATATTATTATTCCGTATCAAGGCATATTTTTTGTCTAATTTCTGTGGGCGTTTCAATTGTTGTTGTTTCTTAAAACCAGTGGCGGCTCGTCAGAAGACGCAAGGGAGGATTAGCCTCCTCTGAATTTCTGGACTATTATACTATTAAAATTTTCGAAGAAAGAAAACAGTGGATTTTCAGTTGTGAGATCTATCATAAGATAGATACTCATTCCACAATACATATTTAAGAAGTTACATAAGACTACAGCAGAAGCAGTATCTCTAACCTAGAAAACATAAGTAATTCTGTGACTACGCATTAGCGGCGGCGGCTTTTTTATTAAAACATTATCAATTATTATAAATTATTGGGGGGGGGGGCAGAAAAATTGAAGTTCCGCCACTGATGTAGTATTGGAATATATCTAGCGCATAAGAAGAACACTTTTTTATTGTGTATCCAACGTAGCTCTTTAATGACATAGTTGAGCGTTAGCTTCATTTGCAAGAACCATATGGTTTTGGACATCTTCAAAATTATACAAGATAATAATAAGAAGTTGGGATGGGAGCGATATGGGGAGAATCGAGAAAAACTCTGGTGCACAGGTGAAGGGAAATCTTAGGAAATTCAAAGAAATCTTAGTAAATTTCAGGAAACCTTAGGAAATCCGAGGAAATATTGGAAAATTCAAGGAATTCGAAGAATTAGCTTCCTCAAATGAAAAATCCATGAGCCGCCACTGCTATAAGAAGGACGCAGTTCCTTATCGTGTGCCTAACGTAACTTTTGAGTGATGTAGCTGAGCGTCAGCCTCCTTTGTAAATCTAAAAAGCATCACCCAAGTTAATTCTTTTTAATTTAATAAAAAGTCATGAACCGCCACTGCTTCAAACTGATTGTTTCCATTTCAAAATTGTATCCTTACAGAGTCCTTTTTCGTATTACCAACTTAAATTATTACTTAGGGAGATTTCACATACAGATACAGGGTCGTTCGAATATTTTATTAGTTCTCATATCAGGTCAACTGGGTTGATGTTTCTTTCTGTTGGTCTGTTCATAGTCAGGAGTCAGGAGTGTCTTCCCTGACTACTATTGCTAACATCTACATATTTAATATGTTTGGTAGATGTCAATTGAGGAAGATGACCACGATGCCCCTCCCAGGTGCAAGACTTGCACTAACCGCCTTGTCCTGAAAAAATCACTCTTACTAAGAAGGTAGGAGCCCGGGGGGAGGGGGGATTTGCGTCAAAAGGTAATCCTCATGCGATTCAATGCGGCGCTGGAGGAAAACCATTTTATTCTCGATGAACAGTTTAATTTCTGCAGTGTAAAGGAAATCACGCCCAAAGCTATAGGTAATGAAATAAAGGTATAACGGGTTGATTGGGCAGCAATCAAACAACTAGAATTCGTGTGTCGACGTTTCGGATGCTACTATGCATCCATCTTCAGGACTATAATGGAGAAAACTTGTTGTAAATACATCGATCTGTACAAAAATCTTACAAAAAACTCACCGAAACCGAATCAGATGTTAAACTGTTTGACATTAGCTTGGAGTTAACATTAATTTCTGCCCATGCATTCTATTATTCAATAAGTGCTGAGGCTTGCGAAACACATCACGTTGCACTGGAATCAAAACCAAGCACCGGGAGCTGCGTTCTTCGATATCGTCAAGTCCATTGATCGTCGAGCCAAAAGTTCTAAGTTGACCGAACAATCAATAGAAGCAGGAGTCTCCGGAACATGGGCGGGATATACCGAACCCAGCACACACACCCACGACAACAAAGCATTATACTTCGTGAGCTTGCAAAAACCTAGATTTGTTATTCCAAAACTGCTTATTTTTTAATAAATAAGCTATTTCTGACGGCCGGACCAAGATAGTTTGTCTAGTGACCCTGGAAGAAATTACTAAGATTAAAGGCTGCCTGCGGCTTCCCCTATACCCAAACCAAATTTGCTTCGTCTCCAGGGCCGGATTATCCAATAGGCAAACTAGGCAACTGCCTAGGAGCGCCAAGTAGCAAAGGGGCGCTCATATTATTTTAGCTCATAATGAAACTGAAAAACCTACTTAAAGACTTAAGCAAATGGATTACTAAATATTTTTAGATTATTGGAAACTGGAATTTTAACTGAATTTTGGTCCCATATGTATTTTGAATAAATGTGACAAAGCTAGCAAATTTCTTCATAAAATCAAAACAGATTTATCAATAATTGGTGTTTCAATCTACAATTCATTAATAGGATACTTTCGTTCTCTAGATCAGTCTGACGTTTACGAAGAAAGGAACTGTCGAATAGGGTTAGATGGGAAAGCTGAAATGAGAATTAACACTTATCTGTATTTATAGACAAATTAAGACAAGAATTGAAAAAAAGGGTAACTGTCTATAGCAAAATTGAAAATAATTTTGGATTTTTAAATAATTTGAAAAACCTTGATGATGGCAATTTACGCAATTATTTAAAAGATCTTCAAAGCATATACTGTAAACTGTTTGAATAATTTTGTTTAAAGCAATTAAATTTTGTTTAATTTAAATAAAATATATTCGGTCCGATAAAAATGTATTTAAATCAAAAAAAAATTTAATTGAAGAAACTAAAAATTTAACTAAAATTCTTGGTTAACTACAATAAAATATTATATAATAATAAGAATATTTTTAACCACTGCAAGTGGGGAAAGGTCATTTTCAACTTTAAAGAGAACGAAAACATATTTAAGAAATTCGATTTTTCAAGAGTATTTGCAAAATTTTTTTAGGGGGGGCGCTTAAAAACTTTTGCCTAGGGGCGCAAACATTATTAATCCGGCCCTGTTCGTCTCGGTTATCCAAGACAGAGGACATATTGCAGAAACACGACTACAACTCACCTTTCTTAATTTTTTTAATTTTACTACTATACTCAGGCTAGTGTAGTACATTGAGAAGATTCCAGGCAAAGTTAATTGGGTTTGGTAGTTCACATTATTGAGTGAACTTAATTTCCTGTCGATATTTTTGTTACTACCGCCAGTTGTTTGCTTCGGTGTTGATAATTTTAGAGTCAACAATTTATCACATTTTCTTTAGGTTGAGTTACCGCAAATAGAAAAGATTAACAATTATTATAAATAAATTTAATTTTGTTTGTGTTGATAATGTTGTGCTGAATCTTCTGCTAAGGTTGATAAAGATATATTGACAAACTTTAAGAGTTTTAGTAGAGTTTCCAATTTTTTCAAAACGTCCCGTGCTCAGTTTCTTACTGTTAATTTAAGAAAGACAAAGGTGCAATTGCCTTCCCACTCCTAAAATCATATATCTGAGCCTGCAAGAAGAAGAGGAATACGATCTAGAAAGAATTTGAGAGAAGATAGCAGGTTACAAAATATTAAAATATTTATTCAACAGCTACCTCTTGAGTACTACGTAATACACAGAGATTTTTTGTTAGTTAGAATTGTAGCTGATGGAATTATTATACAGTTCGTGAGAAATATTCCAAATGCTTTATATGTTTCTACACATTAACATTAGTTTCCAGAAAGTCATCCAATAACAGCAATATGATTGAAGATTTACCGACTTTTAGATAAAATGTCAAGGTAAAGCAACCACAACTGTAAATTTCTGAAAATGTGGCATCATATCAAACAACAAATTTGAGATTTGAGAATTACAGAAATTTTGATGAAATCAGATCAGAATGGTAGCTTAGTGTGATTGCCGGTGGAGTTTAGAAGGAAAACTCAAGTAAAAGTATTTTTTCAGTAGCGCTAAAGACCAAGGTGATTGAAGATAGAGTAAAACAGAAGTTACCTTATAATAATACAAATTAGATGGAGCAGATTTGCGCTATAGCAAGAATTTATTTCTTACTTATCAAACCAATAATGAAAATGAAAATTTCCGATTGTTTCGACAATCGATTTTTTTACGCAATATTAGACAATCCAAAGAAATTATTAACTTCCTTGAAAATTAAATCATACGAATATGTTTTGAATAAATTAAAAATCACCCGATAGATACAGTAATAATTTCTAAGTAACAATGCAATTACTTTTATTATCTGAAATGTTTTCTTTAACCAGAATTATGGTTTCACAACCACAACTTCTGAATCAGTGTTTAAGAAATTAAAGGAAAATATATACAATCATACGTGACTTCGTTAATTTGTTTTCAATCAATAATCAATATACGCTTCTCTGCCAGCTTTTTTAATTTTTTTATTTAATTGAATTGCTATTTTCGAAGTCGATAATCATGGAAAATACTGTACTAATTGCAACAAAGCAATACATTTTACTATACTGATACTGTGATGCTGGATAACAGCGCATTATTGATATATCCAATTTATTAAGTTTCTCGGTGACCACAAAACTTTTGTTTTCCGTAATCCGTAATCATAATTTTCTAAATTCGGCGAAAGAACAAAAATGTAAAAAAAATTATTATAATTATCCTAAACTTTGATTCAACTTGTCTTCAATTCTTTATCCATCGGACTCGGCTTCGCCTCATTCGAAAACTTAATTTTTTGTCTTGATTTTTTTTAAATAGGCATTTTTTAATTTTTTAAATTGGGAAAACAGCCAATCGAAAACATCAAACTGACAGAAAGCGTAAGGCTAGTAGCAATTTCGAAAGAAGCTGATTTTTTATATTTTCAGTGCATTTGTTTTTTTTATCTGAGAGGTGTGTCGTACCTACTTTTTTACTCGAACCTGTTCGTTTAATTATTTTTTTGTATTCCTAGTAATCTTTATTGCGGCACTAATAATTGAAGGTTAAAATAAAATCAGCACTTGAAAAATAAAAGTTTTTTTTGGAATCAATTTAAATAACTGTCGTTTACAAGCGTAGTATAAGTATGTTTGTATCAATAGCACACAAATAAACACTTGTGCGTAATTTAGATTTATTTTTAAAATTTGCAAAAATTTTATATTTTTTCTCCCTCTTGATATTTTTTATCGTACGGATAAATAGTTGGTAAATAATAAAAAATAAAAGTATTGTCTTTTTTCAAGTACATTACATTTACTACGTAATTTGTAGATAATTTTGATAACGTGTAATTGCATTCCAAGAAAATTGAAAACGTAAGAATCGAATTGTAAGTAGTTAAGAATAATTCAATAATTAGTTGCACTGTTGTATAATGAAAAGCTATTTTATTACGCAAAAACAATTGTTTTTGCAATTTCATTCCTCCGAGAAATCTACCAATTAATTACAATAAATTATTGTAATGCTTTTTCAAATTATATGATTGAAATGTTTGTTATTTGAACATTTCAAGAACACTCTCGGAAGTTTGAAAGGACCAATTCTATTTGGGAGAATGCGAACACAGATTTATTTGATCCAATCTCATCTTACAAAGAAAGTGGAACGAATGGAACGGAACATGTGCATGATGAAAGTCAATATTTGTTCTCAATCTCTGACAATCTGGCTGTTCAAAGAAAGCGTCTCTACTTGCTGACGAAACGTGAAATTCGAACCACGGCACAAATAATCATGAAGAAAATGAATGGCTATAAATAAATAGAAAATCTTTTTTGCATAGTCCATGGTTTATAAATAAATATGAAAGTGTTAAATTTAAGAATGATTGATTCTATTGATCTTTAATAATAATCAGTATAAAAAGTTGTTCATTAAACACCTGAAGAATGACATCACATTATTTCAAGTTTTACCGTTAGCATATTTGAACCGAAATTAAATTTCGACAATGAACCAACTGTTTAACTTCAATCAAAGTGTAATGCATCAATTTAGTAGTTTATTATTATTTACATTGTATATATTTATTATTAAGTGATGTAAACAATTTATTTGATTATGCAATTACAGGCAATTGTACCCTTCGGGGTTGTTTCAACTCGGAGTCAAATACCATTACCCCCAATTAATACAAATAAATAGGCACTATTTTTTTTCGATTTTTGTTTTTTTACAGGTTCGAAAATAAAAATAACCGCATCTTTCAAGAAATTTTATTTTTAGTGAAAGCTTTACATATTGAGAACTCGTTGACATTAATCATACAAACATACAGAACTCATTAAATTTCTAAATTTAATTGAAATTCTAATTATTGTAAACGAATGCAATAGTGGAATTCCGTCTGTATATGTTTATCCTGCAAGTAATGACATTGACTGCATTAACTATTTTTCTTTCAATAACAAATATTGAAAAAAAAACAATTTTAATAATAGAATTGTTAGAAGTATTTTTGCCGATGTCAGAAGAATCATTAATTTTGATGATATTAATATTTTCTGCAGTTCGGGTACATTATGGATACTTTTTAAATTGACACATTGACTGTAACAAAAATGTTGATATTTTTAAAATAAATATGTATACAAAACCAACAATAAATAATTTAAATTTTTTCAATGACTTTTTCGCACCTCTCATTTTAATTATTATATTCCTAGTTGTATTTTTATTTTATAATTATTTGAGAATATGAAAATATGACCTACAACTTATCGTGGGATCGGAACTAAGAAAACATTAATTCGAGCATAACTGAGATTCGAGCATCTGATTAACTCTAGTCATATATTTTATAGTCATAGTATATTATTTTATACTTTGTACTAATCATAATCGATTGATACGTGGTTTAAGTAGTGTAACTCGATATTATCTATATCAATATTTTAGAAAACCCAAAAAATGCACTAAACACTTTTCAGAACTATAAATTCGCAAACGTTTTCACCATACTATACTTTTATGGTACACCATACTTTTAGAGTTAATTTTAGAATTAAAATTACTAATTCATTGCCTGATGATGCCATAGTATGGCGAAAACGTTTGCGAATTTATACTTACAGTGTATTTTACATGTGATAACTTATAAACATTTTAGTTCTAAAAAGTGTTTAGTGCATTTTTTGGGTTTTCTAAAATATTGATATGGTTTGCACTACTCAGTGTTACAGTTACAGTGTTTTCTTTCCCTTAAGATTTTTATAAAGTTTATATCGTCAGATATATTCACCATCTGGCCATAAGTTTCAAGAAGGAGTCGCCCCAGCTATCCTCACACCTGAGCTCAGAGCCAGTGGCGTAACAAGCAGGTGAGGGACCCGTGTGCGAAGTTGTTAACGGGGTCCCTGCTTTTTTTAAAAGACAAAAAAAAATTTGTATACGGGACTCGAAATTCCGACGATTCTTTGTTTGTTTACTAATAAGTAGAAAAATGATAGAGAAATTGCCATATGGAAAACTAAAGGCAAATTTGAGGAAATCTAGAATATTATAGACTATATTTTTTTTCCTTTTTCCATTTTCTGAGATTTCATTAGCTTTAAAATTTTCTAGATTTTCTAGAGTTTTCTCCATTTCTCTCCATTTCCTATTTACCAAAATTTTCTAGAATATTCTAAATTTCCCCTTTTCTAAGATTGCCTGAAAAAGGCAGATACAACAGGTTGTCAACCCCACCCATGAGCTTTAAAAAAATAACAAAATTTACTACGTTTTGTTCTGTTGAAATTTTAAAATATTAAAATATTAAAAATAAAAATATTAAAATAAAATATTTTTATTAAAATACATAATATATTTATTCCCCCATCCATGAACTTTGCCTAGATTGGCCATTGGTTTTAGATTTCAAGGCTGTATTGCAAGGACTTCATAATTTTGAGATTTTTGAAGAAAATTGTGTCCGAAATTGTCTATCTCTGGTGCGCATAAAGGGATTAACGAGATCATCACCCCAAAGAACTTTGAGGGAGAAAAGTAAAAAATTTAAAATAGAAACGTAAAATAGAAATATAAAAATTATTTTTCCTAAAAATAGTTTTTGTTCTTTTTTTTAATAATTTAATTAATAATTATTTTTTTGACCTATATTATAATTTATTAAATAAATCAGGATTTAAAAATCGCGCAAGACTTATTTAAATAACAAATAATAATTGTGTTATTTTTTAATATATTGATTAGTCATAGAGCCCGGGCCTCTTAGCCTCCCCCCCCCCACGTAAATACGTCACTGATTATTCCTTATATAACAATTACAGGTTCCCACTTCTTTGGAAAATTTTTAAAAATTTTAAAATAAATTTGTTTTATTTAAATATTAATTTTTTTTAATTAAAATTTTTTAATTCTTTGTAAAAAGGATTTAAGCCTGGGATAGAAAAGTAAAATTAAAAATTTGATTTTGACAAAAAAAATAAAAAACTGGAAGAGGATTTTAACTTCAATTTGTTTTTTCAACAAATATAATTGCTGGTGTACTGGAAGGTATTACATACCCCTCAGAACCCCCCCGTTTTGAAAGCCCAAAAGGGTGTGTATACATTTTGTGATTTATTTTTGTAATAAAAATTTTTCACTCTGTCAGAACAAAAAATACATTTATAAACAGTTTTATAAACAAAAGGCCTTAGTGCATATTCACACTTCATGTACCGTAAAAATTTGCACCGGGGGGTCTGTGGGAACATAGTAATTGTAAGACCATTGGGGAATTACAATAAATTAATGTAATTGCCATCTATACAATTATTGGACAGAATCAGCATAGTTTATCTACTTATTTGTTTTATTTTCCGTTTATCAACTTCAATTTTTTTGATAGAATAAGTTAAGATAAAAATAAGATATATTTTGAGAAATGCGAGGAAATCTTAGAAGAATAAGCTTTTTTAAGGCAATCTAGGAGGAATCCGATAAAAAATCTTTTAAATGGAAATCTGGCGTACAAAAATTTATGTTGTCATTTCTCTCCCGTAAGAAATTTAAGTTTAATTTATTATAAAATATATAGTACCAAAGGTTGGCAAACCTTATGCTAGTTTTGGAAATACTTTTTGTAATAGTAAAAATCAGTGGCATTTAAAAAATCTTACGGAAATAATTAATATTTGCGTTTTTTGTATTTCTTCTCCTTAAGCCCCTACAAAATGAAATTTTGGTTACGGCACTGTTCGATATAACTTACGATTACTTACGTTATCATTATTTAGCACCGGTTTCCAAAATTTGTGGTTTCCTTTGGTGCTTTCAAACCTTTTTTTACTTTTTTATATTGACTTTTGTCGTTCATCGACTGTAACATTAACAATAGTAAAATATATTTAAAATTTATTATAATAAACAAAATTATAATATAAAACAAAACAAAATAAATTTAAAATTTATTTTTTTTCTTTTTGGAGGAGAGACAGGAAAAGTTACATTAGTTTAGGTTTTTACTTTATCATATCAAAATTACAAGCTATCAAAGTTAAAACTTCAAAAGTAAATAACTCGTGAAGTACTGAAGGGATCTCAACCAAATTTGGTATATAGAAATATTGCCCTCCCAGGACTTGACATCATATAGAACCATTTGATAAAAATCAGGAATTCAACATGAAAAAAAAAAATTTTTCTTCGGCATTCTTCGGCATGGACGTATGTCTGGTGAGCTCTAGTGGTGAAAATAAGGTTTTGGCAGAGAAATCTTGGCCAGGGCTGCCACAATAAAATAATTAAAAAAAATGAAAATATCATCGTATCTCCAGTAATGTTTAACAGATTGAGATTAAAATTTGTGTGCGGATAGAGCTCTTAAAATACAAGTATTGATGAGGAAACAGTTGAGCCAAATGTAAAAACTATAGAAAATTACATAAAATATTAACTGAAATCTTAATTTATCTATTTTTTGTGAAAAAATATGACACGTTTAATAATTTATCTGACAGTTATCAGTAATTTAATAAATCTTTATTAAATATTCATATAAATGAATATGTCATCTTATCTCTGGATAAAATTTGGTGTGCTGATGATTGGAGGTATTGCGGCCGAAACGAAGATATTTTTTTTCATATATTAATTTTTTAAACCAAAATTTATTCACATTTTTATAAAAATTAGACATGATGTCGGGAAAATTTCACTTTTCAATTGGGAGATTTTCTTTTTTTTTACTAACGAAAAACAACAATTTTCTTCTCATTGCGAAATTGCAAACGAAATTATTAATGGAAGAAGCTTCAGGTTATATAAACTGGTTGTGATTAAATATTATGTATATAATATTGATAAATATCGTAAATAAACAATCAATTATATTAATTAGTGCAAGTCTACTTTTAATATCAGCACATGCTAGATAGTAACGTGGTATAGCAGCAAGTGAATTTCAAGTTAAACCTTATTATAATCAAGTATTACATGATATATGTTTGCAGACTTCTGTTTCATTTTTGATATGTATTTCAACCTTGCACGTATCCGACGTATGTAGTACTAGAAGACCGGTCTCGTTTAAGTCGGATAGTAGAGCGTTTACAATTAAATGGTAAATACTGCGTAAATGAATGGTAATGTTTTATTTGATTAGCTGCACTGTAATTTAAATAGTTTTTAAACTATCTGCGTGCAAAATCTGGCCTTTGCTTGTTTGCTTGTTAGAAATAGAATAGTTTTAGTTTTCAACTCTTGTAGACACAAAGCTAATAACTTGTATGCTCTCCAAGTGGGCCGGTAAAAACCAAACTCGAGCAGAAAAAATTTCCAATTCGTCCCAATTTCCTCTTTAAAGAGGAAACTGTATTATAGATATTATGTATTTTGTAAGGAAATTCGCTGTTTCACCTTCAGTTGTACACATCAAATAAATATTTTAGAATATCGTACTAATTTCCAAGAATCAATTAATATTATAATACATCGTAAACAATAGGACTATCATAACAAAGTAGTATGTCCAATTCATAATATGGATATGCTAATTTGATAGGTATAGTATTATATTATAGTAGGTAATAAAAAAATATTGTGAGAAAACGAGTCAAGTTAATATTATTTTATTACCTAATTAAAAATAAATACTAATTGGTTAAAATGTAACATTTATATTTGATAATAATTGCTGCAGTAAATTTTCTACGAAATTAGAAAAACATTTTTTTTAAATTATCGTTACGTACTTTTACGAAATTCTAAGTATATGTGATAATAAATAATATGCAATATATTTAAAAGCATGCACTTTTAACTGAAATCGTTTTACATTATTTTACCACATAATAATATAATGTACTATGTAATTGTAATGTACAATAATAATTATTCTGCATACGGGAGATTGGGGAACAAAATAGTCAGAGGAAACCAGGTATAATTAAGCTTACTAAAGGCAGTGCCGGATTGAGATTTTTAAAGGTTAGGCTACCTGACCTACCAACTAGTTGATGATATTTGCATTAGAAAATATTAGTGATTTTCCGAGATTGAAATAAACCACTCTAAGGCTTAACTTCCAAAATACTTACGAACAATAATGAAAAAATAAAATTATTAGTTTTATCAGCAAAATAAATTATAATTTTTTTGTACTGGCGTAATAATAGATATACAATATAATATGGATATGTATGATATGAGTACGTATACATCATATATCAATCAATGAATCAATGGCTATACTCGACGATATTGATCTACTACAATCCAGTTAATTGTAGATGTTAATAAATATTATATTATATTTTTATAATAAATAATAAAAATTATAGATAAATAGGCATAAAAGTAAATTCTGAGAATTTGACCCCTTAGCAAGTTCTATGAATATGACCTAGTAAACTACAAACGATCGGTTCGCAGGTTTGCGTGTTTGAATATCTTGGAGAAAGTCTATTTTGTACTATCCAAGAAATGCTTTTAAGTTTTAAGTTAATTTGGTTATGGATTACGTCGAAGTTCGTCACACCTTCCAATCTTTAAATATAGATGCCTATTTTAATACGGCATGTAATAAAAGCCAGCATTAAACTTCGACAAGACTAGCCGAAATCTTTATTTTTGATCTTCCAAAAATTATAAATATATAATAAATAACTACATTTGGACACGCGATTATTTAACACGCAAGATTTTTGTTTTGATTTCGCAGCCTAATAAATTTGTAAATGTAAAGAAGTCAAAAATTAATAACTTAATTTTTATTATCGGTGTTGGATAAATGGATATTCCAGCACACGGACTTGTGTGAAGATAACATAGTAGTTCAAATTCCAATATTAATTTTGCACAAAGCTTTGGGGTATCCCAATTCCCATTAGCGACCTACTCGCTTCTACGTTAATTATTCTTATGTTAATTAATTTATTAACTAATTAACTATCGAGGATATACAGAAACAACAGAGATGAAAACGTCTAAATTCTTAACCTACTACGTCATAAAAAAAACGTCAAGCTCTCCAGAGGGAAAATTTAGTGACATCTTAATACCAACATTACGTCATTGAAGATGTGTGGTGTGGCGTCTCTGCGTTTTGATCATAACGCACACGCACTATATAGTGTAAATATTTTAGTATTACATAAACACGGAAATCAAGATGTTAGATTATATTGGAATGTTTATACAAAATACTTTCACTTCTTTTTGTAAATTTTGAAATTCAAAATCTAAGTTCCTAACTTAAAAAATGTTTTTAATATTTCCTCTTTTTCCTGTAATAATATATTTAAATTAAAAATTTTTATAAATTTGGGATGGGATAAATTCCTGGGATAGCTGGAGCATCTATTTGGTTAGTTTTTAAGCAGTTTGATTCACCGGAGCCGATCCTCATCAATATGATCGATTAATGATTCGATTTTATAAGATATTAATTTATTGTAATTTACTGTAGTAGTTTAGTAAGTGAATTTTCATATTATATCTCTGTTTGTTTATTATTTCCATGCAAATAACATTAGTTGTTATTCTTTTGATGTTGATGAACGATGATTATCATTATACTATCATTTGCCTGACTTTTTTTAAATTGTGTTGATTAGCGATTGTATGGGTGATCAGGAGCTTATGCTTATTATTTCCATTAAACTCTTTTTACCATTTATGCTCTACGTTTTCAAAACAATACCATCAGACCATCACCATCAGAGCATAAATACATTCGAAAAGATAAATACTAGTGAACATCAATCAAATCTACTAGGAAAGACTTTTGTTACAACTTACAAGTAGATATTAAATGATTGTTGTTAATAATGATGAATAATGATAAATAATATTAGTTTTACAAATTTAAAAAAGATATTGATCTATTTTTAAATTTAATTACAAATTAAATTTGTGGTTATACTGCAAGATGATAATAAGTAAAGATAACATTAGCATCAGTTATGAATTACGATGCAAAAAAAATCTATATCTTTCCAAATTTCTTTTTGCCTCTCGGCAAGCAATAGCAAACCACTGAAGTAATCTTCCATGAAAAATCTTGAAAAAAGAAAAATAAAGTGAACCTTACATAGGGAAGTGGAAAGAGAAGGTAGGAAACTCACCTAAACTAATTTAATTGATTATTTTTATACAAAGTTAAGTTTGATTTGGTAATATCTTGTTTGGAATCTCAGTAATGCTTACATGTGAGTCAGCGATTAAGCTTAAAAAACTTTTATTGCACAGAAATTAATTGGTTATGAAGATAAAGATACGTTTCTGACGATATCTATACTCTAGAGAGGCGATTTTTGGTAGGCATCCAGTAAAAAAAATTATTGCACCAATCATTCGTCAACTATTATGATTGCAGTGTTGTTCCCTATCATTTTGGGGTTGATGTTGAATTTAAAAAAAATGAATCCAATGTTTTATTTTGTTAATAACAAAAATGTGTTTTACGTTTAAATTTGATTTTCTAATTTAAAATTTATTTGAATATCTGATTTCTTCACTTCCACAATAAATTTTAGTTTTTTTCTTTTACTACGTATTTTTGTTTTCTTACGTATTATTAGCTTTCGTTTTGTAAAATTTCATTAAAATACCATCTCCACTGAGATGAATCAGGCGAGTTAAAGCAAATTTTTTTACACCTAATTTCTTTTTTCAAAATTTTTGAAAGATTTTCTTAGATTTCCTTCTGGTTTTTCTTAAAATTTTTGTTGGAATAGTCAGAAAAGTAAAAAGAAACTGTTGTGTATTCTATAGTATTACTAAGATTTCCTAATTTCCTAATATTTCTTGCATTTGAAGAAATTTCATTCATTTGTACATCAGATGCTCCCTCGATCGTCAAGTTTCTACTACACAGTAAAAAAAACAATCCTCGCAATAATTTTGAAGTAAATATTACATCAATTATAGTAAATTTTATATCAAATTTAGTAAAATTTACTTCAAAATTGGTGTGAGGCTGATTTGAACTTCAATTATAGTAAAAATTACTTCAAAACAACAACAATTTTTCTCTGTGTACCTACCTCAATTTATTTTCCATAATAACTAAGCAATTAAGACCTGATCCTTTGTATGTCTAGTTCTGACGAGCACGATTGGATTAACAAGAGATATTATTATTAAAATATCACTAGTTAAAATGTAACATTAGCAGTATGGAGTAAATTCTACACAATCCAAATGAAAAGCAAGTAACCGAGGTTTAAATCCCTGTCCTGTCGAATATACTGCTGTGATCTAAAGTCCAAGATAAATCTGTGGGTTTTATGGGGAATGCAACAGGAAAGCATCCTATTAATTAAATTCCCTAGTACGTCATCTTGGGTTCAGTCAAGTGATCGACTACGCACTGCATAGTGTATGACACTTGAAGAAGAAGTTGACATCTAATCTAAAATCCCCACTGGACTTGAAGCGGGGAGTCTTTTAAGAGAGTTAAATAAACTTTTAAATATTTTCTGAAAACAACCGTGATACTGTCTTAATATCAAAAAAACTGTCTTGTTTTAATATTTTAGTAAATCAAAATTACGAAATATAAAAGCAATACGTCCTTGATTGGTTACTATATACAGCGTGACCCACAAGAACTCGGACAAACGTTTTTTAAAGAAAAACTTATTTAGATGCAACAAACCAAAACTTTTGAAATAGATAACGATAAACAATGACCTTATGTACAATATAATTATATATTTTCAAAGTGGCTCCTTATTTCTGCGTGGATACAAAACTATAAAGGTCGAATGAAATTATCGGCTGTTTTTCGTAACTCTTTTAGGGATACTTTGTCTTATACCTGAAGCAAGGATTCTTCTAATGATTTCAAACTTTTGTCGAGTTTTTTACAGGTCCTGCTCTCTAAAATTAACCATATAGCATCTGTATATCAAACGACTCGCCTCGTTCGAGTATTAAATAATGTTATTTTACTTTTTGATCCCAGGCCCTAAAGTTCAAAGTTCTTTGAGATGTTAATCTCGTTAATCCCTTCATAAGCACCAGTGATAGACAATTTCGCACACAGTTTTGTTCAAAAATCTCAAAATTAAAAATTCATTGTATAGTCTAATACAGCCTTGAAATCTTAAACCAAGGGCGGATCTAGGCAAAGTTCATGGTTGGGGGAATAAATATATTATTATGTATTTTGATAAGAATATAGCTATATTTTTAAAATTTTAACAAAATATAGTAAATTTTTTGATTTTTATGACTCATGGGAGGGGGGGAGTTGATATCCCGTTGTATCTGTCTTTGCTTGAAAAGGGGAAATTTAGAATATTCTAGAAAATCTTATAGGATAGTCAATAGTCAAGGAAATCTCAGATACTTGAAAAAGGAAATAAAAGAATTAATCTATGAATTTTCTCAAGATTTCCTTGGGAAGAAAATAGTATTCTAAAGTTTTACTAAGATTTTTTCATAGAATTTCCTACGATACCCTAAACTTTGCTGGTATTTCTTTTCACTTTTGTATATCACGATTTTCCCTTCGGTTTTCCAGTTAGTACAAAACTAAAGGGAAATCGCCGGAAAAGTTGTGTGTACTAGTGAAGGGAAATCTGAAGAAATTCTGGAAAATTCCAAGACATCTCATAAACAGATTCTTAGGAAATTTGTAGCAATATTGAAAATCTCAAGAAATCCACAGAAATTTTACAGAAAATTGTTAGATATTTGAAAAATTATTGGAAACATAATTATATTTACTTATAATTGATCTATTTAATTTATAATTTTTTGGTAATCCCCCCCTCCCCCCCAAGAATAAATTCTGCGCGAGGGACTGCTATATGCGTTTGTGCCACAGCATCAAAGTACCTGACGACAATAATTTTAATGCAAAAAGTTCATTGTAGATCACAGATGTAATTATTACAGCTATTTTAAAATTTAGCTTTTTAGCTGTTTAGCCTTTAAGGTTGGTTTATCCCGCACCCACTGGACCAATTAATCAAAGGTGTATTTTAACCTAAAAACAACATAGCAAATTAAAATCTGACAAGTTACTAACCAGTGACGTAACGGTTACTCAGTTAAATTAAATTAAATTATTAATTATTAGAGTACGCATTTTCCATTTCTTACTTGAAGCTGCATATTTTTGTTTGTAATTATAAGAATAACTATTCCTTTATACCAATTATATTAGAGACATAACTCTTTGTTTTGCTGCAAAAATTTATTTATTTGGTTCATAATTGATATTTTTATAGCAAATCGAACGCTAAGTACTCTTAGGCGCTCCTACCCTATAATAATCTTATAATTCAAATTCAAATCAAATAAATTAATTATTAATTCAAATAATTCGATTTAATTATTTTTCTCGTTTGTTTTATTGTAAGTTTTCTGAAAACTTAAATGTCAAATCAATTAAAATTAAAAAAAAGAGATACTCAAAGAAGTTCCCCGGTTTATAACAGAATTGTTATATTTATTGATTTTTTATTTTTTTGATTTATTCCGTGAATTATTTTATTTTGGTGTTTTACTTCTCTGTTTTATTTTACTGATTATCCTTCTTGATAGTTGCTATTTAGTGCTTTGAGAAAATAATATTTTGGTACCCCCATCGATGTCTCCGATACTTAATAAAAATACTTTTAAGACCATTTTTTGTTGTATGCGAATCCAAAAAAAAAGAAAAATTTTTCTAGTTTGCATTCGGTTCTGAAGTAATTATCTACGACACTGATTAGGTTGTTGTTACTGAACTCGGCAAACCACCGAGGTTACTGTTAGTAAAAAACAGTCACCATGCCCAATGCTAAAATAAGAGGAGAAAGAAGAAGTTAAGGGTAGTAAGTACGTAGATTATTAAAAAGAACTGATAAATTTCAATTTTCCTTCAAATAAAAAATGTGAAATAAAGTCTGGGGTTGATCACCTGAATTATAAATATGCCAACAACATAATATTCGTTCCCAAACTGCTCTATTTGATCGACATTACTGCGAGCACCGCAGAAACTTGAAATCTAATTTAGCATACAAGGAACGTCATGGAACCTATGACGTGTGAAAAACGTAAGACGAACGTCACTTTTTATTGATCGATTAACGGTGTTGTAAGTTAATGGAATTAAGCATGCATAAATAATAATTATATTCTTCCTCATTGCGACTGGCGAAATTCTGGGAAGCAAGGAAAACCGCGTCTGAAAATAAATTAACCCCAAAAATAAATATAATGTTTTATCGCACGATAGGGTTTTCTAAAGAAAAATTTATATCATAAATAAACACGTTTATATTGTGATCGTTTCGTAGTAACAATAATCGATAAATCTAAAATAGGAAAAAATAATTTATAGTTTTACGTTTTCTTGGTATCGAAACTTAAGGTAGTAATTTTACGTAATTATTTTGACTATAAAAAGCTTGAACTGAACGTTAAATATGCGTGTAGGTACCAAGAATATGAAACCAGTTTGTATAAAATTGAATATAATAGCATTCTATTTTTAATATTTTTTAGCAACATGTAAATATATGAAGGAATTCTAATTGCTTTTGAGAACTGCACTCAATTCATTACATTGCGTGTTACTGTGCGCAATCATTATTAACGCTTCCTCTAATTTTTGTACAATGTATAGACATCAAAAATGCTTTGCTCTGTTTATTTTTGTGCATCGAGATAATCTTCAGGTACTGGGAAATTTTTGCGCTTCCTGCAGACAATTTTAGCTTTCGAAGAAGCGATTAGTGCTAACTTTTGTTGCCCAATGCTGCTGGAATGCATTGCTCGAATATCTCTCAACGTTCTTATATTTTAGCCAAATGGTCAGGGGTGACGACGTTAATCCAAGATTAAATCAAAAATTATATAGACCTGTCCTCATTAGTGGTCATCACGAAGGACGTAGTATGCGAAGGTATACTTTCCATTCAAATGATGGAAAATGGAAAAAAAATTTCGTATGTTTCCGCATACAGTTATTTCCGAGAAAACGTTTAGCACCAGGTGCGTATAATAGCAGGTAAATTATAAACGTATTTTCAAACCCAAGTACCGGATATAATTATATCGTTGGTGTTCCCAGAAATCGTATATTTGGAGCAAATAGAAACAAAGTTAATGTAGATTGCAGATAAGTAGGATAGCGTGACGAAATGATGCAACAGGTGTAGGAAAAATATTATGATATAAAAAATTCAATAGAAATAATTATTCATTGACAAAAGGTTACTAAATCTAATATTAAATGTCATTCACTTTTCATCGAAACCGTTCCAAACACTTTATTTTTCGAAATGGTTTACTTGTGCATCTAGTTTCCGGATCTTTGTTCCAAACGTTTTTCAGTCGACTAAAATTTAAATTCATTTTATTTATAATTAGATTCAGGCATCATCAAATTAAAAAAAGTCTCGATAAGCAGCAACTACCATATATTGAAAAAATTTGAAAGGAGAACTTACGTCCTGAGGCAGAATGCAAACGTGATAGGAATTCACGATAAAAACGTGAAGCGAGCTAATACAATGGTAAAGAACGAAATATAAGAAACTGGAACGTGCAGAAAAAAAATTGAAATCCATAGAAACGATTGGAGATATGAAAGGTTATCGACCATTCAAATAAATTTCAATCTTGCGATTTTAATGGACTACATTCGATTTAGACCTGCGGTTAAGGTCAGTTTCGTGAAATCACCCTGTACAAATAAACGTAGTATTTTACGTAAGATTACTTTTTGCATTAGAAAGCTGCCACTCTTGTAATTACCTAACATCCCACTCTCTCGCAGTTGATTGATGAATACTCTCCATTTGAAACACATAATGCACTTCATCACAGCTAAATAATTATATAGCAGGAAGATTAGCAACATCGAGGGAAAAAATTCTATATATTGAAAAATCTCAGCTTCACGTACAGGAAGAGTCGCGAGACTCTTCCAAGTGATTTTTCTAAATTCTAACTTATCTAACTTTTTTTTTGAAACGTGGAAGGAAGTGTCCTTCCGGTGAACGTTTATTTTGAAATATGGTTACTTGTCTTCTATTATCGCTTTTCAAATGTAGTCCTTGTAATGATTTCTTTTTGAAAAAAAAAAGAAAGGTTCTATTGAATCTTTTGTAACCTTTTCAACAATGATGTTGTAGGTACAGATTTATTGCGACTTGGAGAGAAGGAACAACATAAATTTCGAAAATATTGAACCGAGATAATTGTACCTGATACTTTAAATATATTAAAAATAAAAAATGTAGGTTCAATTACGTTCAAGGAAAACTTGTGATTTATTAATAACTCAGGTTAGACAACTGTTGCATATAATGAACTGGTCTGCGTCTGTCTCTTCGAATATTTTATTTATTTTGGCATGCAGAGATTACGATTTTTTTGCTATATACAAAATGTCAATCACACTGACAGTCAACAACCCATTAACTTCTTAGTAATTCGATTAACCACAAAATATGTAGTTTTCTTATCTTATAAGTTATTATTAAAATAATGAATGCAAGTTAATTAAAACAGCATATTTTGATGCGATAACTGGAGGCTCGATTTCGTTACTGAATTAACTTTATCTTACTATTAAAGAAAAAAATTACTTCCGATTACAATTTATTCTATCGTTCAATGTCATTTTAATGCTTGCTATACTTAGAAATCGAGATTATTATAATATATTTATTGGCTTAATTAGTTGCTATAGTCAAGGCTTGCAATGTTAATACATATATTAATATATGCACGTGTACAGATAAAAGGCTTCTCTAAATTCATTACTCTCAGATAAGACATTTATTGTTTAGATAAAATTAGATCAATTTCGAAACTTTTGCTTACCTTCAGATTTTAGCGCATGTACACAAGATGAAGGTTTTTCTCAAAGGATAATCGGCAAGAATTCAGGTTACTAGACTTTTTTGTAACACATTTTTTAAGTGTTAATCATCAACATAATGGAGATTCCACCATTAAATGACAATAAATTATACCAAAAAAAGAAAGCAGGATGAATGTGTGATTAATCTTGCAACAGCACAAGAAAAATGGCCGTCCCCAATTTGTTAAAATTAAAAAATTTTTGTTTTATCATTTATAATATTTATGCTTCTTCTCGCAAGGAAGCCACTGGGGTAGCTATTTTTATAAACGGCAGTAGCGGTTGATACAAGGAGGGTGATAGTAGGAGGCCTGCCTTTCCAAAACAGAATAATAATAATTATTATTGCTTGATCTGAACTAAACGAATGTGTAGAAAATGTCGCTCTCCTAATGTTGCTGTTAAACAAAATTTCTATCGTACTGGAGAGTATTTTCTGTCTCCAGATCTCCCGGTTTCAAGGTCAAAGGTTTTTGTAATAACTTGGGATATAGGAAATGGGCCTGTACCTTACTAAAGTGCACCGTCCTGTAAAGTTTCAGGTTGCAATGACTCACGGAGTATTCCAAAGCCCTTCCCCCCCCCCCACTCCAGGATTTCCAATTACGATTTGTGTCAACAATTGATGTAAAACATTTTTAACAATGTAAATTCTAATTAAATAATCTAATTCGAAATTAAGGTAAACATAATTTTAACTACAGTAAAAGCTGGATTATCCGGCAAGCTGGTAGAGGAGAGGCAATAACACATAATACAGTATCATTTTCATGAACATAAATAAAGTCACGCAGTGCATTTAGAATAATTACTCTTTACAAATGATCTTGTTACATTCATTAGTATACTTCTACTATATAAAATTAAAATATAAAGTTTTACTACAATATTACAAACAGTAATTTACATATAATAATATATCAATGAAATCTAATGGAGGCAGCTATTTTACTTTTTAAATTATAATATGGGACACGCAAATTTTGAAAGTATTTTACATAGGGAACCTTTATAAGCTTTTCATATTTTTTAAGGATACCATTCTAGGCAAACTTTTTGTTTTATTACGTTACGTTGCGTTACGTTACGTTAGGCACGTTACGTTGCGTTACGTTACGTTACGTTGCGTTACGTTGCGTTACGTTTTTGATATTAACGTTACGTTGAATCGTTAGATTATTATTGAATATTCTTGATTGAAAATAACAATAACTTCGCATTTTATTGATGTTTTAAGTGGTATCTAGTCATTTGGCCGACACATCATTTGGCCCAACAGATTATTTGACCGAACAGTTTTTCCCTTACAGTCATTTGGCCGACAGTTATTTGGCGGCAATCATGCATTGTATTCCAATATCTGATGACCTTAGGGGCCTTTCGTGTATTATGTAAGACATCTTTCTCTACTTTTAAACTCCCCACCAATCCCCTAATATGAATTGGCATTGCTCTTAAACCTTCACTTTAAACCCAACGGATCTTAGAAATATTTTGTTGGTTTGTATTGAATATTTCGTATTAAATGTTTTTTTAGTATGATTTAAATAATACGATATAATTTATTCATTCCTAAAAAAATTTTAAATGTCGACCAAATGACTGTCGGCCAAAAACTGGTCGGCCAATAATCAGTCGACTAAATGACGTGTCGGTCAAATGATTTATCGGCCAAACACTGAGAAAACTAAGTTGTAAGTAATATAAGAAAAATGTTATAATATAACAGTTGTAGTGTTTGAATAGGGTATAACCACTACACATTATAAATAATACCACTACAAACTGATAAACCGAAAATATTATCACCAATCATGTTGTAGTGTTAGAAAATAACACTACAAAGCGGCCTATAGACAAATACTACGAAGTTGTAAATGCAATAACTGCATGGTTGTGTATATGTCAAAACTATGTTGTTGTAAATTGAACTATTTCTTATTATTTGTAATAACATTACAATTTTAGGTTAATACTACTGTACGCTTTTTTGACAAGACAATATTAAGTATTTTGTAATAATAATATGTAACGTTATTGCATATTGAATTTAGGCATTAAGCAATAAGATGTCACTATATTTATTAAATAGTGGACTGTGGTGGTAGTAATAAAACATTTTTGTTTTGTAATAATATCATATAATGTTATTTCAAAAAACAATAATATAACAAAAAAAAATTATTAATTATAAAAAAATAATAATAAATTAAATAATAATTACAAGTACAAAAAGATTATAACTAACTATATACAGTAGAATCCGCTTAATGTGATTACTTTGGGCCAAGGACATTTTTATAATACGAGTATTAACTGATAACTGATAACAATTAGCAAAATTTAGAAAAAGGAGACTTGGATTAGAACAAAATAAAAAAAAAAACGATCTAATAGTACTAAAATACCTAACACATTGTACATATCCACAAGGATATAAATTTGTATTAAAGTGGAAAATATTATAATGCAAAAAATATGCTTTTGTGTTTAAAAACGACTTATCACATATCTTACACCTCATCATAATAGAGTAAAAATAATACCTTACAATAAATTAATCAATCTAATTTAATATTATACAAAAATCGAATCCATCAAATCACTTAAAATTTCACTAAAAACTCACGATTAATGTACCTATACCTTAATGTTTTTGGTCCAACAATATGTCCGACTTCAGGGCAGTTGTCGACGAGAATGTTGGGTCATGTTTGGTTTTGATTTTATATATTTCTTGTTGAATATATACCCAACACTGTTCACTTTCGATCGGACATTTCGCATTTAGCACGAAAAAGGACTTGAAACAAATGTCCACACATTTAGTTAATGATTCTATACCATCGTATAAAACCTCATTAATTTTTAAAATGTTCTTTGGATTTGCCAAATTTCCCGTCGTGTATACACTCGGTTGCTCCTTAGCCTTATTGGCCCTCAAATTGATTTCACCTTGCTCAAGTTGACCATGAAAGTTTTCCTCTGCCTAAAATAATTAAAATTAATTAAATAAATTTCAGTTCAATATATCTATTTAAATATTACTTACTATATACCTCAATATAATTTTTGATCTTTGATCTTTTGAAACTTTGATCATTTAAAATAATTTTTTTGTTACAAAAACTGTTATTTTCTATTAAAATGGCGACAGACCATTCTATCTTAAAATTTCTTCGTACATAAGTAAAGTATTTTTAAATAAAATTTCATACTAACCTTTAAATACGGGAATTAGTTGAGCTAAACCCCAAGCTAATAGTTGGTCTTCCATAACACTCTCAAATAAACACACTAACTAACAATAATCAATTTACTTTCAACGTATAACGTATACGATGCTTATTGTACAACGTAAAGAGATGAAACTGAAATATTTTTTAAAATCAGTAAATGCTTTAATGGCTACTATTCGGACATATGGCATTTGCCAACTGTACTTCATTCTGGAGCACATCCTGAAGCAATAAAATATACCCTAAAATTGCCCTGTGCACGTAGCAAACAATTTTTACAAGATAAAGATGGTTTAAAATTCTTAAAATTAGGAAAACTTAAAGAGATACCGCGTTTCGTTTTATTGTAATTCTACAACAACAATAAAATTAAAAAGATTCATAAAATAATTTTTGCCTAAGAGAAAAATGGCAGCAGAATTCATAAAACATATGCTATGCAGATATGAATCTTTGAAAGCAAAAATTATAAGGCCGTTAAATTTTATAACGATTTGCTTAAATCTCAAAATTTGTCGGTAGGTATAATAAGTATTTTGAATAAATTATAACACTATAATATAATAATTATGTATTGCATTTTTATTAACATTTTTAAAAGTGTGTTCTATATCAAGAAACTTGTCTTGGTTTATAACATGTAAATTGACTCAAATATACACATTTGTGCAATATTAATTTTTTAATTATTATTATGTTTTCTGCAAATATAATAAATACTTTAGCATTACAACTTCGTTGTTATAAACGGTACTTTTTAAGAAGCAAGATGTTTATAATATTATAAGTTACAAGCTCGATCAACTTGTAGTGTTTATATATACCACTGTAGTCATATTTACCATCTTACTTTTTTACCAATTTGTAGTTGTAATGTATAACAAAGCCAGTTTTTGGTAGTATGGAGATAAATGTCTACGTTTACTACAGATTATATTATTACATAATGAAAAGAGCTAAATACTACGTTTTATATTAACAATTTTGCTTATTTTTCTCAGTGAATGACAGTGAATCGTTTTAAGTATTGGCGTTTTACAAAATCCATTTTTATAAATTTTTTAAGTTGTTAAAATTGAAGTTCTATAATATTCTTTTAAGGTGGAATTTAATTTTTTCTACTTCTGAATTTTTTTGTTGATATGAGTTTATGATATGATATGAGATTACTTATTTGTATTTAAATTTGCTTTGTGAATAATTTCATGTAAATAATGTAAAATTTTGAATTTGTGCGACTTTTCGCACCACCGTCGAGGTGGTCGGTGAAAGTATTAATTTTGCGTCTCAGAATTTAGATTTTTGATTCGATTTTATGCAATAAAGTTTGAATTTGAGTGAGTAATTTTGTTGATATTTCTTATTTGGAAGTTGTCGACAGAATATTTTTGGAGATTTGGATTATTTGGAAAAATAATAATTGGATTCGTTAATAAATAATAAAAGTAAGATTGGATAATTGGGTAATACAAAAATAATATAATTAGTTTTTGAATAAATGGTTGAATTGGTAATTCTGGTACTAAAATTTAAAGTTTAAATTGGAAGATTATGTAAAATTTGTGTGCACGTCGAGTAACTGGTCCGATAACTACACATTCGGCGAGCCCATTTCAAGTTAGCATTTATGGATAAAATTTATTTAAAATATTTATCATTATTCTTAAGATTTATTGAAAAAATTGATTTGGAATGATTTGGAATTGTGTGGCAAAACACAGCATCTATTAATTTGGCACCATAACGTGGGGTTCGAAAAAATAATTTTGATCACGATAACGATAAATTTGCTGTTATAGGAATCATTAGATTAGTTTTAAGGTATTTTCTTTTGTTTTCATTTTCAAATTAGGATATAAATAGAGTGATAGAGACTCTCTGTTTCTCTTAGAGACCTCTTTTCTCTCTTAGAGATAATCATGTTCACCCACATACGTAGAGAAGCGATTTATGGAAATGGAAAGTACGCCGGAATTTATTTTTCTTCCTATAAGAGTATTTACGGTTTTATTACTTTCCGATTCGAGTGCTGTTGCTAATGGAAGATAGAAAAAGAACTCAAAATAAAAAATTTTAAGTAAATTTGTGGTTTTTAGTATGTATTTATGGAAAAAGAACTCAAAATAAAAAATTTTAAGTAAATTTGTGGTTTTTAGTATGTATTTATGGTTAAATTCAAAAAATATAAGAATAATACAATACGTAGAAAATCAAAATTCAAAAAATTTAAAAAGGAGACAATTAACACATAACAGGTCTGGATTAAGAAAATTTGAAAAAATGAAAATTTCGTAATACGAAGTACAATATAACGTTATTTCATGGTTATTGCCATTCTTCAGTTGTACGCATCGATTACGATTACATTGTAAAATAAGAAGAAAAAATTTTTCAAACTAAACAAAATTATCGACTAAATTGTACAAAATTGACTTACCATAACCTCCAAAGATTATCAAAACTGAACTTGTTACACGAGGTATGAATAATTTAAAAATGATTTGAACTAAGAAATTCGTTTACCTAGCACTGCTAGTTTGAAATCCGAAGGCACTGCCCTCTTAATATGATTTCTAAAAACTTTGAAAAAATTCAAAATTCAAAAATTTTTACCACGTTTTTTAACCGTGAGGCGTAAAACTAGAAAAAGAACTCAAAATAAAAAATTTTAAGTAAATTTGTGGTTTTTAGTATGTATTTATGGTTAAATTCAAAAAATATAAGAATAATACAATACGTAGAAAATCAAAATTCAAAAAATTTAAAAAGGAGACAATTAACACATAACAGGTCTGGATTAAGAAAATTTGAAAAAATGAAAATTTCGTAATACGAAGTACAATATAACGTTATTTCATGGTTATTGCCATTCTTCAGTTGTACGCATCGATTACGATTACATTGTAAAATAAGAAGAAAAAATTTTTCAAACTAAACAAAATTATCGACTAAATTGTACAAAATTGACTTACCATAACCTCCAAAGATTATCAAAACTGAACTTGTTACACGAGGTATGAATAATTTAAAAATGATTTGAACTAAGAAATTCGTTTACCTAGCACTGCTAGTTTGAAATCCGAAGGCACTGCCCTCTTAATATGATTTCTAAAAACTTTGAAAAAATTCAAAATTCAAAAATTTTTACCACGTTTTTTAACCGTGAGGCGTAAAACTAGAAAAAGAACTCAAAATAAAAAATTTTAAGTAAATTTGTGGTTTTTAGTATGTATTTATGGTTAAATTCAAAAAATATAAGAATAATACAATACGTAGAAAATCAAAATTCAAAAAATTTAAAAAGGAGACAATTAACACATAACAGGTCTGGATTAAGAAAATTTGAAAAAATGAAAATTTCGTAATACGAAGTACAATATAACGTTATTTCATGGTTATTGCCATTCTTCAGTTGTACGCATCGATTACGATTACATTGTAAAATAAGAAGAAAAAATTTTTCAAACTAAACAAAATTATCGACTAAATTGTACAAAATTGACTTACCATAACCTCCAAAGATTATCAAAACTGAACTTGTTACACGAGGTATGAATAATTTAAAAATGATTTGAACTAAGAAATTCGTTTACCTAGCACTGCTAGTTTGAAATCCGAAGGCACTGCCCTCTTAATATGATTTCTAAAAACTTTGAAAAAATTCAAAATTCAAAAATTTTTACCACGTTTTTTAACCGTGAGGCGTAAAACTAGAAAAAGAACTCAAAATAAAAAATTTTAAGTAAATTTGTGGTTTTTAGTATGTATTTATGGTTAAATTCAAAAAATATAAGAATAATACAATACGTAGAAAATCAAAATTCAAAAAATTTAAAAAGGAGACAATTAACACATAACAGGTCTGGATTAAGAAAATTTGAAAAAATGAAAATTTCGTAATACGAAGTACAATATAACGTTATTTCATGGTTATTGCCATTCTTCAGTTGTACGCATCGATTACGATTACATTGTAAAATAAGAAGAAAAAATTTTTCAAACTAAACAAAATTATCGACTAAATTGTACAAAATTGACTTACCATAACCTCCAAAGATTATCAAAACTGAACTTGTTACACGAGGTATGAATAATTTAAAAATGATTTGAACTAAGAAATTCGTTTACCTAGCACTGCTAGTTTGAAATCCGAAGGCACTGCCCTCTTAATATGATTTCTAAAAACTTTGAAAAAATTCAAAATTCAAAAATTTTTACCACGTTTTTTAACCGTGAGGCGTAAAACTAGAAAAAGAACTCAAAATAAAAAATTTTAAGTAAATTTGTGGTTTTTAGTATGTATTTATGGTTAAATTCAAAAAATATAAGAATAATACAATACGTAGAAAATCAAAATTCAAAAAATTTAAAAAGGAGACAATTAACACATAACAGGTCTGGATTAAGAAAATTTGAAAAAATGAAAATTTCGTAATACGAAGTACAATATAACGTTATTTCATGGTTATTGCCATTCTTCAGTTGTACGCATCGATTACGATTACATTGTAAAATAAGAAGAAAAAATTTTTCAAACTAAACAAAATTATCGACTAAATTGTACAAAATTGACTTACCATAACCTCCAAAGATTATCAAAACTGAACTTGTTACACGAGGTATGAATAATTTAAAAATGATTTGAACTAAGAAATTCGTTTACCTAGCACTGCTAGTTTGAAATCCGAAGGCACTGCCCTCTTAATATGATTTCTAAAAACTTTGAAAAAATTCAAAATTCAAAAATTTTTACCACGTTTTTTAACCGTGAGGCGTAAAACTAGAAAAAGAACTCAAAATAAAAAATTTTAAGTAAATTTGTGGTTTTTAGTATGTATTTATGGTTAAATTCAAAAAATATAAGAATAATACAATACGTAGAAAATCAAAATTCAAAAAATTTAAAAAGGAGACAATTAACACATAACAGGTCTGGATTAAGAAAATTTGAAAAAATGAAAATTTCGTAATACGAAGTACAATATAACGTTATTTCATGGTTATTGCCATTCTTCAGTTGTACGCATCGATTACGATTACATTGTAAAATAAGAAGAAAAAATTTTTCAAACTAAACAAAATTATCGACTAAATTGTACAAAATTGACTTACCATAACCTCCAAAGATTATCAAAACTGAACTTGTTACACGAGGTATGAATAATTTAAAAATGATTTGAACTAAGAAATTCGTTTACCTAGCACTGCTAGTTTGAAATCCGAAGGCACTGCCCTCTTAATATGATTTCTAAAAACTTTGAAAAAATTCAAAATTCAAAAATTTTTACCACGTTTTTTAACCGTGAGGCGTAAAACTAGAAAAAGAACTCAAAATAAAAAATTTTAAGTAAATTTGTGGTTTTTAGTATGTATTTATGGTTAAATTCAAAAAATATAAGAATAATACAATACGTAGAAAATCAAAATTCAAAAAATTTAAAAAGGAGACAATTAACACATAACAGGTCTGGATTAAGAAAATTTGAAAAAATGAAAATTTCGTAATACGAAGTACAATATAACGTTATTTCATGGTTATTGCCATTCTTCAGTTGTACGCATCGATTACGATTACATTGTAAAATAAGAAGAAAAAATTTTTCAAACTAAACAAAATTATCGACTAAATTGTACAAAATTGACTTACCATAACCTCCAAAGATTATCAAAACTGAACTTGTTACACGAGGTATGAATAATTTAAAAATGATTTGAACTAAGAAATTCGTTTACCTAGCACTGCTAGTTTGAAATCCGAAGGCACTGCCCTCTTAATATGATTTCTAAAAACTTTGAAAAAATTCAAAATTCAAAAATTTTTACCACGTTTTTTAACCGTGAGGCGTAAAACTAGAAAAAGAACTCAAAATAAAAAATTTTAAGTAAATTTGTGGTTTTTAGTATGTATTTATGGTTAAATTCAAAAAATATAAGAATAATACAATACGTAGAAAATCAAAATTCAAAAAATTTAAAAAGGAGACAATTAACACATAACAGGTCTGGATTAAGAAAATTTGAAAAAATGAAAATTTCGTAATACGAAGTACAATATAACGTTATTTCATGGTTATTGCCATTCTTCAGTTGTACGCATCGATTACGATTACATTGTAAAATAAGAAGAAAAAATTTTTCAAACTAAACAAAATTATCGACTAAATTGTACAAAATTGACTTACCATAACCTCCAAAGATTATCAAAACTGAACTTGTTACACGAGGTATGAATAATTTAAAAATGATTTGAACTAAGAAATTCGTTTACCTAGCACTGCTAGTTTGAAATCCGAAGGCACTGCCCTCTTAATATGATTTCTAAAAACTTTGAAAAAATTCAAAATTCAAAAATTTTTACCACGTTTTTTAACCGTGAGGCGTAAAACTAGAAAAAGAACTCAAAATAAAAAATTTTAAGTAAATTTGTGGTTTTTAGTATGTATTTATGGTTAAATTCAAAAAATATAAGAATAATACAATACGTAGAAAATCAAAATTCAAAAAATTTAAAAAGGAGACAATTAACACATAACAGGTCTGGATTAAGAAAATTTGAAAAAATGAAAATTTCGTAATACGAAGTACAATATAACGTTATTTCATGGTTATTGCCATTCTTCAGTTGCACGCATCGATTACGATTACATTGTAAAATAAGAAGAAAAAATTTTTCAAACTAAACAAAATTATCGACTAAATTGTACAAAATTGACTTACCATAACCTCCAAAGATTATCAAAACTGAACTTGTTACACGAGGTATGAATAATTTAAAAATGATTTGAACTAAGAAATTCGTTTACCTAGCACTGCTAGTTTGAAATCCGAAGGCACTGCCCTCTTAATATGATTTCTAAAAACTTTGAAAAAATTCAAAATTCAAAAATTTACCACGTTTTTTAACCGTGAGGCGTAAAACTAGAAAAAGAACTCAAAATAAAAAATTTTAAGTAAATTTGTGGTTTTTAGTATGTATTTATGGTTAAATTCAAAAAATATAAGAATAATACAATACGTAGAAAATCAAAATTCAAAAAATTTAAAAAGGAGACAATTAACACATAACAGGTCTGGATTAAGAAAATTTGAAAAAATGAAAATTTCGTAATACGAAGTACAATATAACGTTATTTCATGGTTATTGCCATTCTTCAGTTGTACGCATCGATTACGATTACATTGTAAAATAAGAAGAAAAAATTTTTCAAACTAAACAAAATTATCGACTAAATTGTACAAAATTGACTTACCATAACCTCCAAAGATTATCAAAACTGAACTTGTTACACGAGGTATGAATAATTTAAAAATGATTTGAACTAAGAAATTCGTTTACCTAGCACTGCTAGTTTGAAATCCGAAGGCACTGCCCTCTTAATATGATTTCTAAAAATTTTCATTTTTTCAAATTTTCTTAATCCAGACCTGTTATGTGTTAATTGTCTCCTTTTTAAATTTTTTGAATTTTGATTTTCTACGTATTGTATTATTCTTATATTTTTTGAATGTATTTATGGTTAAATTCAAAAAAATATAAGAATAATACAATACGTAGAAAACCAAAATTCAAAATACCATGAATTTTGATTTTCTATTTCTATTTCTATAATTCAAAATACCATGAATTTTGATTTTCTACGTATTGTATTATTCTTATATTTTTTTGAATTTAACCATAAATACATACTAAAAACCACAAATTTACTTAAAATTTTTTATTTTGAGTTCTTTTTCTAGTTTTACGCCTCACGGTTAAAAAACGTGGTAAAATTTTGAATTTTGAATTTTTTCAAAGTTTTTAGAAATCATATTAAGAGGGTAGTGCCTTCGGATTTCACCCTAGCAGTGCTAGGTAAAAGAATTTCTTGTTCAATACATTTTTAAATTGTTAATACTTCATGTAACAAGCTCAGTTTTGATAATCTTTGAAGGTTATGGTAAGTCAATTTTGTACACGTTAATCTATATTTTTGTTTAGTTCGAAATTTTTTCTTATTTTTCAATTTAAACGATTATGTGCAACTGAAGAGTGGGAATAACCATGAAAAAACTTTATATTGTACTATCGTATTACGAATTTTTCATAATTTCAAATATTCTTAATTCAAACCTGTTATGTGTTATTTGATTTTCTACGTATTGTATTATTCTTATATTTTTTTGAATTTAATGGAAGATAGTTACCTTTTGAACTTTGTTTTTATCGGTATTCGGAAATAAACGTGATTGTTTATAAAGCATATTGATTTAACATTAACGTTTTCAAAAAACTATATTTAAATAAGTAAGTAATTTAACATAAATAGTGTAATTAATATTATTCAGGGTTGCTATAAGATCATCTGAATTTCTTAAAACTAAAACAACCCTTAATTTTTTTAAATACTAATGTTCTTAGTAATTTAAACCTCACATCCATCATACTGCAGTGACTTTTGTCAAAAAGCTGACTACGCCACTGCACTGGCTGTGTTAGGAAATAAAATCTTTCTCTTTTAATGAATCTAAAACTTGAAAGTTTTAGTGGCGGATTCGGGGGCCGATTGCCTAGTCTCTTGGTGCCCAAAACAGATAAATTTGTACACAAAAAAAGTATTAAAAACCAAAAATAAATTTATTTCTCATTTTTAATAAATTTTTATTTTGTCGACCTATGGTGATCGTCTAGATCCGCTACTGTCGTTAATTATGAATATGGCTATTGCTGCATCATTGGTGAGTCTTGATTTGTACACTGATAGAAACAAATGTTTGATTTAAGAATTTATATATCTTTGAATTTATTTATTAATTTTAAATATATAATTGTTCAATCAAAAATTATTTTCTTGTGTTTAATAGCTTCGTACTCTTGTCAGTAATAAAAGAAATTCTTATATCTCATGCTTACTTTAAGTATATACTTTTGAGGCAAGTAACTTAATTATTAAATATAATACACCTACATTTCAAAACAAGAGTTTGTATTATTTTACATTCAGATAGTAGATAGATTTGATTTAAATCTAAATAATTTGAATTAAATTGTAATTGAATTAATTCTAAAAATTACATATGTTCAAACTTAATTAACTTATTATTTTATTTAAAAGTACTCCAATATTTTAATCAAGCAGATACTCTTAATTTAAGAGTATGACTTTTCAACTGAAATATAGAAAGGCTTAATCGTATTATAAGGTGTGCTTTATGGAATGAATCATCGATGTTACATGTTGTTTGCAAAAAAAGTGCAACGTTTTAGTGAGTTGTGACTTGTGATAGGTACAAAAATTGCCAGAAGCTTATCAATTTTAAAGGTGGTGGAAATAAAAGCTTTATTAAATTTTGGAAATTCTACAATCTTTAAAATCGCCGGATTTGTTAAAAGAATTGATTCCAAAAATTGGTGTCCGGGTCAAATTTATAAACAATTTGGCCTAGTACTTAGGGGTATTATCTACTAGCACCTCGCAGGCATCACAGGTAAATCAATAAGCATTTTATTATACGATTTTCCATATGCAACATATTTAAAAATATATTTTTTAGGGTTTCCAAAGCAACTTTTATCACACCCACAACTAATAAGAAAATGGTACCTAGTTTAATTTTAAGAAAAATAAAATTTAAATGCGAAAATGTAGTTATATTTCAACAAAAATAAAATTTAAATAAAAAAATGGTAGTTTTAATTTGAGAGTACAATAGTAGCTAGAACTACTAAGTATAAGTGTATCATATACTTGACATGATTTTAATAGTCTCTTGATACAAAATTTCTATATTATTTACATGTTTAAAGCAAGAGTATAAATACGGCTTGTATAATATTATCGTCATTTTAAAAGAAATTAATAAAAATTTTTAATTCAAGAATATATAATGCTTCTAGTTAATATATCATTTTGAACGCATCATAATCTTGATTTAAGAAATGTATACTCTTGCTTATATACAAAGCTATTATTTGTTTAACTTAAACGTTATTTGTTTGAATCAAACGTATTTTTCTATCAGTGTATGATCAAACAATGATCAACGTGGCTATTGCTTTTATATAATTATGTAGATAATAAAACCTGAACTCTCGGCCCTGTGTTCTAAATAGGAAAAGTTATTTTAACTGGCAGAGCAGTTTTTGGTACAAAGTCAAAATTTAAAATTCCAATCAATGACTCTTTTTATATTCTCCTTCGAACTTCATTCATTTCATGTCAGATTCAAGTCAATTCTTATTCATAACATATCACAAAAATCACAAACATAAATCAAATGAAAAGAAAATATGTATAACTATTCCGTGTTAATTTCGTTTAGATCAATAATTTTTTACCCAAAGTGGATTGAAGATTTATTCAAAGGCTTCACATTTCTCATTTTTACATTATATAGGTATAATTTAATTATAATCAATTAAATTAAATTTGGCTTGTATTAGGGATTAGGTTTTCTAACAATACAAACAAAATAGTTTTGCTATGGATTCGAAGGTTACTGAGAAACCAAACGACATTATTAAAAAGAATTTCCGACTATTGAACCTAGTATGTTTCTCAATAAATAATAAAAAAAGTATTTTACGAAATAAGTGAAGAAAACTTTTTCATGACTGTCACCGCTTCCTTATAAAAATTAAAATGCATGACACCGAAATCAAAAAAGTGTAATAATTTTCCAAGAATTTTTGTCAGGGGGAGAGAGACTTTTATTGATTTACCATATTTAGTTATAAAGTTATATTTAGAAACGAAGGTGTAATTCTGTTTTTGATAAATTTACCTGTAAGTTGTAAAATATGCAATGAGGTAAATGGAAGATACTGAAATAGAATGATGAATATTATATGATGTATGGGCGGCATTAAATTCTGCAAAATAAACCTGATCACAATGGAAGTTAGCGCGTACTGTTATCTATTATTGTTAACTCGATAAACCTAACCAGATGAAATTTCCAGAATTTGTGTTAAAAAACCGGAATCTGAACAATTAAAATAAAATATAAATGCAATAAATTTAATATTTAAACGATGACTATTAATATAATTTACTACACAGGATGTCCAATTTTCGTTCCTCACTCGAAAAAACAATTTGAAAGATAATTTTTGATTTTCAAGATATCAAAATAAAATTAAAAATTTACGCTTCTTTATAATCCTTTTTTCTTATTCTGATAAAATTTTTAAATTATTTGTTTTTAATAAGAAGGCTTAGGAAATAAAATCAACACTTTTGTTTTAAAACAAAATTTAGACAGTTCAATTTAAAATTAAGTTTCGGCGTTTACACTTGTTTTATTCGTCCAAGAAGTGTAACCAAGTAAAGGGGAAACTCAGGTATGTATGCTCTTTTATCAGGCACTCCCCTTCGGGGTGCCGGATAAAGCAACTTTCAGTACAATTATTTGTCTAATAAGAGGGGTCCGCAGTTGACCATTTGCAAATTTTATTAATTTTTTTTTAACGAAGGCAGAGTTAAATGAAATAATGCTATAAAAGCTGTATGTATGATGTAACCCTATAGATCTGGTTTCTTTAGTTTTCATGAACGGATTGTAAATTTTACAGGTAAATTCTTATTATTGAATAGGACTTATATCAAATTTTTACCAAATAAGCCTAAAAATTAATCCTCAATTTTTCAGCTCGTAGTTAATTATGTCGGTGACAATCTGAAATGTGAGATCAAAGTGTATCGATATTAAAAAATATAATTCTAAACTGACGACAATAATAATTAATATTTTATTTAGAGTTTAATAGTATTCACTATTCGCGATTTACGTAAAGCGAACGCCACCACACGGAACAATATTAAGTTAATCTAATACGTATAGTTGGTATAGAAAGTTTTATTTATATTTAAATCAAACGTTTGCATTTTTTTGGTGTTCTATTCTGTGAATTATCAGTTTTACGATAAAATAATTCGAAATCTAACTCAAAACAGCATCAAGTGATGTTTAAAAATTGTTTATATTATTCTTAAGATTTCCTCACATTTTCTTTTACTTTTACATTAATTCGTATATTATCTGTCCTTCTCTTTAATTAGAGGATTTCTAGATTGCAGCTGGGTACATCACCTTCGCAACCTATGTATAAGGCAATCAACATTTTTTTTATTCAATAATTGACAGAATGAAACTAATTGAACCTAATTTGTGGTTAATAATAAATTAAATAAATTAGCTATTCTTGAAAGCAGCAACTAATTAATTCTAACACATTTAAATTTAAAAGTTTGTTGCGTATTATTCTATAAATTAATCAAAGTAGCAGATACCCAGATACAAACCAATAATCTAACGAACACATTTCTACGAATTTATTACTATAATTCCTTCGAGTTCAAATGAGATAAGTATGATTAGTTAACCATTACTTTTCATTAACTTCTGACTGTCATACACTAATATTAATAATGAAATAATAAACATTTCGTTCCAAGATTCTATAAAGAAGTAATAAAAATTTAAATTTGTTAAAACAAATTGTTGAACATTTTTCAAATATTTTGGCAACTAATATCAGACATAACACTTAACTTTTAGTTGCTATAAACAAATAAAAAGTTATTCTAAAATTAGTAACCTTGATATTGAGCGAAAACATTACGTACTTACTATTATTATTTTCTTCTCAAAAATTGTCTCTCGATTTTGGCATAAGAGATAATTTATGAGCTAACGCCGCTAGACAGGTATTTAATAGCCAATTTCCAAAAATATTACTGTTAAGTAGTATACTAGTTGATGTTTTCAAAGAATTGCATTTTGGTTCCATAATATTTACCTACTACTTTCTGGGATTCATTGCGAAAACCAACTGTAAAATGCGTATCTAACCGTTACATTCTTTTGACTTTTTCAAATTACAAATATAAATTTGTAGGTTTAAATATTTAAATTTTTAGAAAAAACCCAATTTGAATAGGCACCCAATGGGTATGCTGAAGAATCTATACTATAGGATCAACGGTAGTGGTTTGCTTTCATCAGTTAATTTATGCAAATAATCCCAGACCGACGACGACTTTAAAAATTAAAAAACTAATGAGCATAGAATTAAAATTAAAAGTTTCTGTTAAAGGATTGGAAAGACACATAAATTAGCTTTTTTAGTTTCATTCGCAAGACAAACAAATCCAAATAAAAGAAGAAATTCCGATAAACTTATGTCGGTCTATAAATAATGTATTAACACTCTTTTTAATTGGAATACAAATTTGGACAACGGATAGCTACTGCGTTTAATTTGAGATGATGCGATGTTGGGGATTCCTGATCTCGACCAGATCGAGATGGCCTTCAGTGACGGAAGACCACCAGGTGACTTCATTGTCTTGTTATCTTCAACACCTCAGAGCCCAAAATAATTAATTAGGTCCAAAGATCTGGAGTTTTTTTTAAATGTTCCTTAAAACTCTTAAATTGATTGAGAACCACTGACCTAAACGTAATACGGATTTTGGAAACTAAATTTAGTGGTCACAGATAACTATTACTTCTAAATATTTAATAATTTGTGCTTATATAATATCAGTAATAAATTTTGACTTTGATAACGTACAACAATTTATTCAAATTTATGATATCATTTTTAAAAATTATTTTTCAGTAGTACAAGGTTGACGACCTTTGAACTATGTGCAATATATTGATTTTTGAGGAACGGATTCCTGTTCCTTTTGTAGCTAGTGCAACATTATGTAAAGTTATGCTCATTATTTAATCCACAGCATCATTTTTCCAATTTTTACAATATTATAAATTAATACTTAATTCATTTTTCTTAATGTATGTACATTTGGGATACATATTTACATAATGTAATTTAAATATAAGATGTAAGTTCTAGTTTTTGTACCCGGTTTGGCCCGGTTTAAATGCCTTTATCTCACGCCAACTTCAAGCAATAAAGAGTTTTATTTAAAAAAACAACTTTTCAAATATAGCATATGCATTTTCAAATAACTCAAAAATACTATTGCTATTTCCAAGCGATATTTTTACCAGTTTTTTATTTTTATTTTGCAAAGTCATACAGAAAACTACTGTTGAAGTTACTTTGAAACTTGGCAGTAGTATTTGTGACATTATTTAGACAGTAACCCGAAGAGGGAATCTTTAGTTGATCTCAAAAAACTTTCATTACCCAAAAATCACTATCAACATATTTATTTTAATTTCTTTTCCCCCCCCCCCTCTCTCTACTTCTACCACGACTACTTTGTACATTTATTAATAACAGTAAAATTCAGCAAGGATGACGACGGTTAAACTCATATTATAAAGAACTTCCTTGCAATTCTTCCTTTATGAGAATTTGTTACATCTGTCCTCCCACCCCCCAAAAAAACTCTTAAATAATATAGAATGAACGTTCTCTTACTACCATTTTGTGGTAAAACCTCAAACTTTTGGTGCAGTTAGATTTTATCATAGAAAAGTAAATTACAGTTTCTTGCATTCAAAAGAGTATCGTGATGGTATAAGTGGTATGAACACCAAATCCCCCCCCCCCCCACCCTTCCAAAGGAGATAAAAATTTATTGTAGCCTTGATTATATTTCTATCGAGAGCTTCCATTTACGGACGTATGTAAATTCAGCGGTCAGTATTTTATCGCCGCTATTTGATCGGCAGCTTAAGGAAAAGTAGTAAATTGCGTCAGCGGTTGGTGAGGGTATACCCAAAGAGTGGTATATTTATTAGCAGGGCTCGGAAGTTCTAGCAAATGCATATATTTTTTGGAAAGTCTTAGAACAACATTTTCACACTTTCCTGATGTCGTATACGAAATTTTATAATGCTAATTTTTGCATATTTACGGTTTTTACTACTATTTTGCTATTTTAGAGCTTTAAGTGCTATTTACAGGCATATTTTTATATAATAAAAGAAATAAACAAACTATTATTAAAAAAAAATTTGTATCAAACTATATATTATGTTATAAAATTGTTACAACAGCGATCAGATTCAATTAAAACAGTTAAACAGTTCGAGATATTCAAAAATCATTTGAAGCTCTATGTGTCCCAAAAATGGAAAAGCTGTTGAAAAGAACTTCAATCAAATACTGGAAAAAAATCGTAGTCTCTCAGCTCTAATACAAATATCAAAAATTCTAACTGGTGAAGAAACATCCGGAAATTTAGATAGTCTTCCTGAAGATTTAAATTTTAATGACGTGTATTTTTTAAGTACGCACCAGTGACGTCCGTCAATGTTGGACAGTCATTCTCGGGGTACAAAAATCAAAAACTCTACTATCAAAAAACCGCAGATCACTCAAATTTGAAAATATTTAAAAAATGCATTTATAAAAAAATAAAAAAATTAATTGACAATTTTATTTTGCATATTTATTATTTTTTAGTGCTATTTATAGCGCTAATTTTGGTGTTTTTAAGTGCATATTAAAGAGCTAAAAGTTTACTTTTTTAGTGTTATAACTTCCGAGCCCTGTTTATTAGTACAGTGGAGTCCGCTTATTAGAATCACGGTTAATGTTATCATTCGGGTATTGTTAGTATTATAAGTAGAGTACGGATTTCTAGCAAATTTGCTATACATAAATATTTTTAGCCGAAGTGTAATTGTCATAAATGTCCATGAATTTGATAAAAATAAGGCATTAGGCGCTAAGTTTTTTATGCTTATATGCTTATTTTGATACTTTTATGCTTAGAATTATGTTTAAGCATTTTTAGTGCTTATTTTAGCACATTTTCGATAAACTTAAAAAAAATTGCAATAGATACATAAATACCTACATTTATTTTAGACCGAGACCTAATGACGATTTGAACTAACCCATTTTATATGTCACAAAATTTTGTGAGGTAAATATAGGGTGGTTCTTGACTAAGGAATTGAAATTGGCAGACGTTTACCGGTTTACCCCTAAGGATAAGAGCAATAAATAGGTTTGAAATTTAAATCACAGTAGGCATTCGTTGACTAAACTAAATTATTAAATAAAAGGAGCTTTAACTAAAACTCACTTTTATAAAAGCACGTTATAGCTAAATTAGCTCATCTATTAGGTAGCTGGACACAATAGATGTTCCTTTAACAGAAGCTATAGATGTGGTAAAGATCTTTCAAAATACAATTTCAAAAGTTCCAATTTTTTGGAAAAAAAAGTTAAGTATTGGCATAAAATATTGGTTTTAATTATGCATTAGAGCAAATAGCTAGCGTCTTAGTGAAATTTAAGAACGCCTCAATTAACAATTAATTTTTAATGAAAAATTTAGAACAAAATTTAATAATTTAATTTTTTAGAAAAAAAATGATGTTAAGAAATTATTTTATTATTTTACTTTATTACTATTTTTTTTACTTTATTACTTTTTTCTTGTGATACTTTTCAAATAAATTTTATTAAAAAAAATTTTAATGCTTATATTTAAGATAAAATCATATTTTTATGCATATAATGGCAATTTTTTGTGCTTTTTTAAGCGCTATTTTTACGATTTTTTATGCTTAAAAGTCCGTACTCTAATTATAAGTATTGTTATATAATTACACACGAAAAGCATCGCTTATAGTAATCATAAATTCGGTTTATATTATCAAATTATTCTTAAGATTTTTTTTTCACACGAGCAAAGGAGTTGGTTTTCACTTACAAGCATTTTTTTTCTATATTGTGCATAAACCACCCACATATTATATATACCACATATTCATTACGCGACTTTTAAGTCAGGTGTTAGCAAGAAAGTTTTACGTTGTGGTATGCAGATGAGGTCATCAGATTTTCAAATCATTACCAGTACGAACTTTTTATAAATAATTTACTCCTCGTACAGCGGAGGCAAAAAACTCGAGATGAGATTTTTTAATTTGATTTTTTCTTATTACTTCATTATTTATTATACTAATAAATAACCAATAACAATGCTTTTCCTTTTATGTTATCAATCGGTTATTGTTATCAAAAACCTCAAGTTCCGATGTGATCACATTAAGCGGATTCCACTGTAATTATAATATTATGTAATCGCGACAGTGGCGCAGTTTTATGAAATGAACTTATACCTAATAGCAAGGGAGTTTGTAATGGGGGGGGGGGGGGGGGAGCTGGCTTGAGACGTCGTATTTCTAAACATTTATTGAATTTTATTTTAGGTTAAAAATTCCCAAAGCTAAAGAAAGTTTGGGTGCAAATTGCAAATTTCAAAAATCAAAAGAATAAAAAATAAATCAATAGTTTGATATTATTTTATTTCTAAGTATGTACTCTCGCTGTAACCACAGTTCAAAACCAACTGAACTTTTAAAAAAAATAGTTAATTCTTTATTTGCACTAATTGCAATCCAGCATTTTGAGGCAGAATAAATGATTTAGCGCATATTTAAGTGATTATTTTGAAGTTTTTAGAGCATATTTTCCTGCATATTATCAAGTTTTTTAGTGCCTATAAATCCGGACCCTAATAGTTATGTGTTAAGAAACTCCACGTGGTAACAGACGGAGTTATCGGTTTGCACAATAACTCCGTTTGTGACTTTATGTACATTTGTACATGTATATGGAATAAGTATTTCCAGGATGGAAAATTCCCTATAATAATAAATTATAAAACCTATAAGCCCGACGCTGATTGTCAGAATGTCGCGAATGCATACCTCAGTATATAAATTTTTTTCATATTAACAATATCAGCGTATTTCTTCACCGTAAGGTTTACCGATGTCGTCAATCTTGAGTTTGCAGGAATATCTTACTGGATATTCTCTACTCTCTATTTTTTACTTTCCCCATACGTATACGTATGTATAAGGGAAAGTATTGTAATCCACTCAAAAATCAAAAATGGAAATTTTGGTATTAAATAATTGTTATAATGCCCTGATAAGTTTTTCATGAATTTTAGTTGGATGTTAGTCTGTATGTACAGTGAGTGTAGAAAGTATTCGTCACCTCCTATATTACCAATGTAAATTGAACATTTTGAAACCGTTTTTTGACATATAAAAATCGCTTTTACAGCAAAACTTTTTAGACATTTTTTGTTAAAACTTTCATTGTCTTCAATTTTATATCTATACATTTTTCTATTTTGTCGCCCCGTTTTTGACTGGCAACGACTTAAACAAGACTCTGAAAAATACAAAAAATATTATCATCTGTATCTCAGAAACGGTGTGACAAAATAGAAAAATATATATAAACAAAAATGTAGGGAATAAAATGTTCCATAAAAACTACTTATACATTTTTCCATTTTGTTGCACCGATTTTGAGATACAGGAGACGATATTTTTTGTAATTTTCAGAGTCTTGTTTAAGTCGCTGCCAGTCAAAAACGGGGCGACAAAATAGAAAAATGTATAGATACAAAATTAAAGATAATGAAATTTTTAATAAAAGATGTCTAAAAAGTTTTGCTGTAAAAGTGATTTTTATATGTCAAAAAACGGTTTCAAAATGAGCAATTTACATTGGTAATATAGGAGGTGACGAATACTTTCTACACTCACTGTACATATATGTATGTGTGTGGTTACGACATCATGAAAAGAAATAGTATCAATTGCATAGGTTAAACCAGGCAACCAAATGTCAAAAAATTTGACACAAATGTACATCATAGTTAAACTTAGAGGCCAGCTGAAAATGCTAAAAATTCGTTGAAAATTGCGGAAATGATAAAGAAAATAAAAAAAGTTCAAGTGTCAATTACTTTTGGACCACCATTTGTTATACCCAAATTATTTAATCGTGCCTTGTCGCATCCCTTTCTAAAGCATGTATATTGAGTTAGACGGAATACGAGTCGCGTCGCAACTCGATTCCAAACATTTATGGAAATTAATTCAAGTTCGACGTTTATGAAATTTTGACATGTTTTAGGGTTTTACGCTTCGTGTCCCGCGTAGCGCGATTTTTAAGCCCCGCAGATCCGACCTGTCGCTTCCTTGAGGTCTTCCACGTTGAACGGTACATTGCAAGAAGATGGCGAACAAAAATTTACTCTCCAATTATGTGTCCAAAGAAGTAAATCGGCACCTTTAATTTAACTGGTTTTCAAATTTTTCAACTTTTTGATATGAACTGTAACTTTCTCGTGGTCTTTCTCCGCGAATGGTATCCGGAAAGAAGAGGTTGAACGATAATTTTTATACCCAAAAATGGGGAAAGTTATGCATTGTTTACATAGCCAATTTTTTTAGTTTGGTTTGGAAAATTGCTTAGCTGGGACAGTGGTGGTGAAATAGTAGCTACGGCCGGTAAGCAAATATACAAAACGGGCCCTTAAAAAATGTATTAATTTTGAATTGAGTATATTATTTAAAATCTCTGTTTTGGGATTTACTACCCTTTATGGTCCCGGACCCTTAAGTATGCCCTCAGGGGACGTCCATTAATTACGTGAGGTGTTTTTGGCGATTTTTAGACCCCCCTCCACCCTTGGTGAGGTGTCGTGAGATTTGGCTTGACTCCCTCCCCCCTCCTAATCTCAAGCGAGATTTTTTTAAATGCGAATTTTTAGTGTAAATACGTTAATCTGTGCTTGATTGCGTTCGATTTATTTAAAAAAAACAAAATTTGCTTAATTATTTTTATTTAGGACGAGTTAAGACAAAATAATTAGGTGATATTTGCAGAAACCCCTCACTCCCCTACGTCAGATTGGGTGAAATTCGGCTTGACCCCACCCCTAATCGCCTCACGTAATTAATGGATGCCCCCTTATTGATATCACAGCCACTGCAATGGGCCCGATTTAGTGGCCTAAATGTGGGTAGGGATATCTCCCTGCCCTCCTACCTAAAATCCAGAATCTAGAAGAGTGCATTGAGGGGTATTCCATACCCCCCAGACCCCCTGAATTACACCAATTGTTTGTGACTTAAATAATATGTTTAGAGCTTAGGAATCGGAAAAAACTGGTTTCGCTAAAGTCTAAAAGTAATTTTATTTTTACACATCAGGGAGTAAAAGTCTAAACATATTATTTAACCCGGCATAGGTTTGGTGGGGTATAATATAGCCCAACACACTTTAAAACGTGTTAACGTCATTTAAAATAATTAATATTTACGTCAAACTTTGTCTATCTTCAAGTTGAACCTTACTAAGCACAAATACATTGAAAAGTCAGGCGTAGGTCAGCTATTCTGCATGCAGTATTTATCTAATTTAGTATAAATATGTGCTCATACCCCACCAGGCTTATAAGATTAATAACCCTCAGAGTCCACTAGACTCTTTATGTGACAGATTTTTTTATTTTAAATTTTAATAGCGTTTAGTACAAAGTAAGTCATTTCTTACATTTATTAGTTTTATATTAAATATTACAGTTTTGTATTATGTATATGAGAAACGGCAAGCATGGTTATTACAGGTTTGGAAAGAGGTGGAAGAAGAGAATATGCCTGTTCAAGACTTAAATTCGGGTTCAGAAGTTAAACAAGACTTGAAAAATTGATTTTAAATAACATTAAACACATATCCTTCTAAAATCAACACAAAATTCAAATTCATTTGTCTATTTAAATCATACCCCACCAAACCACTAATGTATAAAGTCCTCCAGCCCTACGCCGGGTTAAATCACAAAATAATTGGTGTAATCCGGGGGGTCTGGTATGAGTATTGTATTCAAATTAACTCAAGATGGAGCAATTGCAACCATTATAGATCCATTTGATCCCAGATCATTCTTTAGATCCAGTTGTACAATTTCATCGTTTCCGGAGCACAGAATCTGCAATTTATTGAAACTCTTTAAACAATGGAACAAGTTGAAATTTCGTTAATTTATTCGTGCGCGTCAAAACAATCATCAGTATAATAGTACAATTTACTGTACATGAAGTTCAGGAAAGACGAAGACCAGACAACTCACTTGAAAAGGAAGATTAAAGTCAAAAAATAATAGCTACGTTAGACAATAAATTAATTGAATGAATTAAATAAAAAAATGTGCATTTCTGATTAGAGCAATTTAAAAATTGATAAACTTAACAATGACACCAATGTAACTGGTGTGATGATGACCATAGCAATTTAGCAACGACCGGTCCCAATTTAATTTTCCCTGTTTTTCGCATAGTAAATCTGTTCCTGGCTTTCGAAAATACCGACTAAGTTCCATTGCATTTTCTTCAATGAAATTAAGATCCTATTAAAAATATAGGTATGTATTTTTAAAATGACTATACCTCATTTTTGTATTTTTTTAACAATGTTTAATAATAGAGTAGATCCCTACATTATGTAAATTTTAAAATGTAATTTACCAGAGGAAATACTCTCAAATTTTTCAATGAATTAAGCCCATTCATGAAATGCTATTTATTCATAGAACACAATTTTTAGATCTAATTGTAGGTTTTCGAGAATATTCATTGTTATGTTTTTACCAAAGTAAAATACAACAATTACCCTTGCAGGTATCGGTTAATTATTTTTATTAACATTGATAACAATGAAAGTTACTAGCAACTGTATCAATTCTTGGAACAACTTAAACAAATTTGTTTACCAACTATAAATTTTTTTAATGGTAAACATAATTTTAAAAGAACGTAATTTACTGAATTTTTATTAATTGGGTTTTGGAATCCTGCGAATACAGCAGACCTTGTAATATGTTGTAAAATTTTATATTTTCAAAATTGTGGTGTACCAACTTTTCCTTAATTTTTCTTCTTAATTTTTCGTCAATTAGTCAGATTTTGTAACAAACTAAATATTTTATTTTTTATGTAATTTAAAAATACTAAACAACTGATAATTAAAAAGTAAAAAGTTTTAAACTTGCGAAGGTTAAAATTTCTCATAATCAGAAAAATTCCACAAAAATATTTAATGAAGTATTGGATTGGAAGGTAAATAAGTTTTATTAAAAACCATTCAAGCAGAATTTTGTAATAAAAAATATGATTTCTGACTTATCACCTACTCACAAATCTCTCTTTTTAACAAAATTTGGGGGGAGGGGGGGTTCCAATATACCCCAGGTTCAAATTCACACCACTCTCTCCTAAATAAAACAGTGAAAGTGGGAAAATGTAAATTGATTAATTATTCACCTTTATCATCTATTATTTAAATTATAAACAAGAAAATCATATATAAATATTAATTAAAATTCCTCGGCAATATTATAGAATCAGAATTCACATAACGTTACTTTGATGCAAGTTTAATTTGTAACGCGTTCATGCAAATCGAATGCTAAACAAATTTTTTTATGTCGGCTTAATAATATGTACCTATTATGTAGGTAGTAAAATAAAATTTAAATTTTAAAAATCATTCCCTAAATGGATATAAAATGTATGCAAGAGTATTTAAAAAATAATTAAAAATTATAACGTATTTCGCTTTACCGTATATAATCTCGGAGCTTTTATAATGTCCAGAGTGACGCTTTCCAATTTCATAGTCTGGAGGATCTTATATGGGATTTTTGTGTATTCTTTTGTGTGGTTTTTAACAGAAGCTGAATCACCAGTTATAATATCTCGATTGCGCTGTTGATTATTCAAATAATATGAGAAATTACAATTTTTATCTCTTACATCAAAAGTCGATTTCTCGATCTAATCATCATAGGTTTTTCTAATTGATTATCACTAAAAATATTTCGACACTTCCTTTTCAATTCAGATTTAATTTACCAATATAGCATCCTACATTGAAATACGAAATAGGTACCTACGTCAGTTGATTAAATTAGAAAATTCAATTTTTTAAAACATTGAAGTACCAATTGTCAATTAAAATTCCAAAGCATTTCTTACAAAATAAATTTGTAACTGCTCGTTAACGATTTGTTTGCCATTCTAGACGCTGTGAATTCGCTATTCATTTATGTTGCAATTGATTTCGGGATGAGAATATAGCTGTTACTATGACAACCGACAATGGAACACGGTCGTATTCCATTAGCTATATACATGTCCATGAGAAATTTTTAGTTACAAATCGATTACGAAAAAAAATGAAAGAGAATTCAATTTTTCAGTTTCACGTTATCCCACGAATAAAATTGATCAATTACAATTTCTATTTTCAGCTTAAAAGCTTTTCTTCTCCGAACAGGTCGTATTGATGACAATAAGAGTGTGGTTTTTTGCATAATGTGTCAATGATTCAATTATTTTTAGAACTGTAGAAGACAGATTTCTCTGCTCTTAAGCTCCTACTCATAAAATAATTGATACTATTTGAATATTTATAATATTGAAACACAATTATCAACATCCAATATAATAATAAGTATGTAACTCGATTGATGTGCAACACGATTGGCGTGGAACTCGAGTGATATTTTATTAAGTTTATAAAAAAGTCGATCATTTAGAGTTTTCTTTAAGTCGGTAAAAAAGACCATTCTGAGATTGATTACTGTGGTTGCAGGGATATTCGCGATTTATATTAAGCGAACGCCACCACGTGGAAAAATATTAAGTTAATCTAATACGTATAGTTGGTATAGAAAGTTTTGATTATAAACCAAACTTTTGCATTATTTTGGTATTTTATTTTGTGAATTATCAGTTCACTGCGGTTTTACAATAAAAAACGGTTAAGGTAAATTACGAATAGAGAGAGCGTACAGCAATCTAAGCATTTCTATAGCACCTCCTAATGTGTGAATACAGTGAAACATAATTATAAAAACATAATTTTTATGTATTTTTCCAACTTCCAAAGTCCCAATTCCCAGAAGAGGTAGGAAAATACAAATCTTCGTCAAGTTTACCAGGCTAACTCGAAAAATTCAAATTCAAAATAAAACTGCAATATGGCAACGTCAAAATTCAAACCACTAAATTCCAATCACATTTCCTCCAAAAAATCCAAATTCAAATTAAATTTTAATTTTAAATCAAATTCCAATCCAAAAATAAATTGAACGCAAACCTGAAAGATAAATCAAGCATCTGTCGCCGTATCTAATTTAATTTGTTTTCTTCAATTTTAATTTTACGAAATTTTAACATCCAAATCAATTATTACATTTCAATTTTTTCATTTATCAAGTTAAAACTTATCTTTCAATCTCCAAATTCAAATCTAAACCTTGTCTAGGTTTTTGATAATTTAAAAAATAAAAAATTAACCCGTAAAAACAAGTTTTTCACTTTTTCAAAAGATTAAAAATTTAATTATTGACAATGAACCATAAAAATTTAATTATTTCACTTTTACCCGGAAAATGTGAAAATACGGAAAATTTTCTTTTGGCAAAGTGTATTTTCATCGGAGATGAATCCATGTGCAAAATTTCAACTTGATTGGATAGCGGGAACTGGGTCAAATATGACTTTCTAAGTTTTGCCATATTCAATCAATCAAACAGAAAGGTGAAACTAATATAAAAGATTTTAAAAAAAAGTTACTCAAATTAAATCACTTTATTTTCAAAAATAAATTGCAAACATTCACAAAAATAATACAAAAGGCAAACTTCTCATTTAACTTTTCTGGCGGCCATTTTTGACAAAAAGTCTGGTTTCCTCATCTAGTTGTTGCCATCTTAACCAATTAACAGGAAAATCAGAAAATACAAAATTTTAACAATAAATATTTAAAATAAACAATATTTACAAATTAAACACCAAAAATTGCAATAGAGGTTTTGAAAAACGACAATATGTTTCGGTTGATAAAGAAAGTTAACTAATCAGAGTGTTATTTTTAAACAAGTGAGTTTTGTACGTAATTTCAAAGTAAATATTATATAATACGAAATATTTTCCTCTAAAATTGTGAACTCACAAGCATAAAGCTGAATTTACTGTCTATGACATCTTGTTGTCAACATTCAGTTATCAGTCATTTCGCCGTTTCCACTTCGCCGTAGCCTCTTATTTGTTGTTAAAATTTTCACATCAGCATGAATATTCATAGAATTTTTTCAATAGATGGATAACGCACTTAATCTTTTTTAAATGTCATAAAATGAAAAATTTTAATATTTATATGTTAAATTAATGAATTGCATAATTTAGCTTGTTAACAATGTAAATAAACTACAATTTATGCAATTTATTAATTCATCATTTAATCATTAAAATTTCCAATTAGATATATTATCAAGTTAATAATTTAAAAATACTCCCATTACGAATATTAAAATTTTAATCTGAACAGTTTAATGAAGCTTTAAAATTCGAATTATTTTCAATATTACAACATAAAAAAAACCAGTTAAATTATGGAGAATAATAAATATAATTTGTATTTTATTCTTTAATTAATCTGTTTATTTTTAAACTGTAACAGTATTATTGGATATTAAAAAAATGTTGAATTTGCTTTACACCTCTAAAAATTTCTTTCGAATGCTTAACCTTTAATTAGGTATGCGGGGTGGCCACAACACCCCACGTGTTAATTTCTTAATTATTTAGTACTTCTAGACCTGAAAATTAGCTGATCTCGTTGTTACCTTCCTATTATTTATCAAATTATATATTAAGCTGATTTTTGCATATTTATATTCACAGAGAAAGCAGTAATAGATACTTTATTATGCTGGGGTGCTGTGAGCACCCCCCCACCTACCTACTTACGTTACGATTTCCGACTTTGTTTTGTTTGAGGTTTTATGCATATAGTCGCATATTATGTAATCATTTAATTTGTTCAGTGTTTTGAAAATGTTTCGCAAGGAACAGGAGCTTATTTAGAACACATTACAAGATATTATTTGTAATGATAATGATGACATTTCGAAATGTCCCATTTTAGTGAACTTATTTTCAGCAAATTTTAGAAGTTTTAGCAAAACTGAGAATTTATTTGTGTGCCAATGTACTCCACGGAAAAATAAGAATGAGCCCATAATTCGCGATTTATCTTACCGTTGGTGGCGCTCGTGTGTTCGTGACGCTAACAATTGTCAGCAACAATTTGATTCTGAATTATTTTATCATAAAACCAAGGTGAAATAATAGTTCACAAAATAGAACACCAAAAGAATGCAAACTTTTGATTTGAAAACAAAACTTTCTATATCAACCATTCGTATTAGATGAACTTAATATTTTTCCGTGTGGTGGCGTTCGTTTAATGTAAATCGCGAGAATACCCTACACTTAAAAATAAGTCATGAAAATTAAAGATATTTCTTTTTTGAATGATAAAAATTCTGCGCAATATTAATTTATATGTATGTATGTACAAATGATTAACCCTGCGTTTGATCTCTGGGTCTTTTAAGGAACAGTTGAAATTTTAGATGCTTGTACTTTTAAAATGGACCAATAGAAAAATTTAACAACCCTTCCTAAAAAAAGTTGTTAGGTAGCAGGGTTCTTACCCGCAAGCAATTAAAAGTTAGTTAAATATTTGCATAGTTAAGAGCGTTCAAAGTTGTTAGTGTTTCTTAAACGACCCACAATTCACACCGCGTTAGTAAAAGTTATTGTTCTTAAGTTTTTTATGTGTTGTTTTTTTAAAATTTTTATGTGTGAAATCCAGTTCCTAATAGAGACTATTAGATAATTACTTATAAACAATTTTTTCAATTAATTGTACTAAAGTGCGCGAAATATTTTGAAGCTTAATAATGTCGAGAGCTAATGCAGTTTTAAGAATTTTGGAATCTAACGAAGAACCAGATTATGATAAAATTTCAGACAATGAAACGGACGAAGAAAATTTACAAAGTGAAGTTGAAGACGAGGAATCGGCCGACGAAGATGGCGATGAAAATATTCCAGAACCAAATAAGTTTTAAAAAAAAGAGTTTTTAAATTTTTTCTTTTCAAGACCTGCTTTATATTGACAAAACTGTTACTGTTTTATGATATAAAATCTCTTTACCAACTGTAGTTTTCATTTCGTTTATTAAAAATTTACGGTCCCCGCTACCTGTTACCTGTTCTATAGAAAACCCAAATTGTGCATATAGAGTTAATACCGGAAATAATACAACTTTCAATTTTCAAAATAAGTATAGTTTTTTCAGGTAGAATTGTTAATTTATTTTTTTTTATGTAGAGTAATCCCATAATAATCTAAATATGAGAGGGTTTTATTTTTTTCCTATTCATTGCTATAATATGAATTTTTGAAAAAAAATTGAAAACAGTTACAATTTATTTTTTAATTTCGAAAAATCAAAAAAGTCATAGGCATTACAGATGTAAAACTGCTTTGAATATAACGTATAGAAGTGAAATAATAAGCACATAATTTGTATATCGCGAGTATTCGACTATTCAGCTAGAAATCGAGTGCTGTCCGTAAAAGACCCACAGTTATTGGGTTATTTTTAGGTTATTTAAGGTTATTATTATTATTGTATACAATAAATTTGATATCTGTAAAAGATCTGTAATTTCGATTGATAAAAAAGTTGTTTACATTTGTTCGATAGAATTGAATATTAAGATGTTTTACGTAATTATAGAAGGATACAAGAGAATTGCAAAACGTTTTCCAAATATTTGTTATCTTGAAATTTTGTTATGAGTAATCGATGTAAGTGCAAGATAATAAACTAATCTGCGACCAATACGAGCATGCACTCCTGTAATCAATTTTATAGGTAACTGAATCACAGTGTTATATTTATTAGTGATACCTATTGATTGCATCAGTGTAAATCATAGCGGAGTATCGAATTGAGAGTATTAATAATAAAATAGAGTAATAAATAAATATTATTCTCCTAAGATTTTTAAAAGTGTGGATAACGTCAGTGCTTGCTACATAATCGATCACAAAATTGATAATCAAAGTAGTTTTGAATGCGAATCGATAGTGTAATGAATGTGTTTTTAAGAATATTTGAATTACATGGTTCTGTTAAAACGTTGCAAGCAATTTTAAGAAGATTTATAAAATACTTTGCTGAAAATGGTGTGCTCAGAAACATATCAAGTAAGTGTTTGATGTATAATTTCCTCCGTCTTTTCCTAATGCACCTCAGGAACTGTAGCCATTATCAATTTAGTGACGCACGTAAGGAGATTAAAAAGTAAATTCTGTCTGAGCCTTTTGAACATCGGATATAAACTTGATAAAAATCATTTGAAATTATTTGGATACTTTGAACTGCTGATTTTTATCTTTTCCGATATATCCTATTTTGCAGTATCTTCACCCTCTGACGTTATATATTGAGAAAATTGGAAGTAATCACTTACAAATTAATTAATGAAAAAATGATTAAAAAACGACTTCCGACCAAAGTGCGATACATTTTCAAATTCAGAAATCGAAAATAATAGCTTTATTCTATAATTTTTGTTTTTATTTTATGGCTTTATCTATTGCGAACGGTGAAGAAACAAGTGGACCGGTTAAACCCAATGTCCAAATTTATCCAAAATTGGAATATTAGTAACTGAAACCGATTTAACAATTTTGCTTCCGTCATGTCTGGCAATGAACTACAAAATTCAGCTTTTTGTTCACATGTGAGTCAGTCTTAATTAATAGATGCTTACAATTTTTTGCGATTTCTGAAATTTATATCTGATAGGTGTGAAGTCAAATTTTTTTTCTTACCTGCGGGTTATCGAATCGTGTGAGTAATCGATTAGGTAAAAAATTATATGAACAGGTTAGATCATCGCTGGAACACGTTCACATTTGATATTGCATTGTTTATTTTTTGGAAGAATGTTAGCACTGACGCTGGCTTGCTGCGACCATCGCTAGCACATAGAGCGCAAATTTTGTATTTTTGATGTTTTTCTCTCATACGCTCAAACCAACGGAGACTTTCAATATTGCATCTATCTGGGCCGGTGCATACTCGAATTCTTTTGAAGATTCGTCATTGCACCAGCAGGTAAAATTCTCAAAATTATAAGTTCGTCGACTCAAGCTCTCTTAGTCATTTTACAATAGATTTATAAACGTTATGTCAAGCTATAACAATCGCTTTTGAGAAGAAGTGTGAAATTTTGAATAACTGTAGCAAACAAATCACAAGTAGAAAAAGAACTCAAAATAAAAATTTTAAGAAAATTTGTGGTTTTTAGTATGTATTTATGGTTAAATTCAAAAAATATAAGAATAATACAATACGTAGAAAATCAAAATTCAAAAAATTCGAAAAAGAGACAATTAACACATAACAGGTCCGAATTAAGAAAATTTGAAAAAATGAAAAATTCGTAATACGATAGTACAATATAACGTTATTTCATGGTTATTGCCATTCTTCAGTTGCACGTAATCGCTTACATTGTAAAATAAGAAACAAATTTTCAAACTAGACAAAAATATCGACTAAATTGTACAAAATTGACTTACCATAACCTCCAAAGATTATCAAAAATGAACTTGTTACATGAAGTATGATTCAATTTTTTTTTTCAAATTTTTTGAATTTTGATTTTCTTCGTATTGTATTATTCTTATATTTTTTGAATTTAAATCACAAGCATGCTTTAGCTTTATTGTTGAAAAAAATATGAAACTATATATAGAAACTTTCTACAGGGTGCTGAATGACTTAGCAGAACATAGGAAATTAACATGTAAAAACTTATTTATGCTTCCCTAAAACTGCTTCCCTAATTATATTAGCAAAAAAATGAAAGATAGAAAAATAATGCCAAAATATAAACTACGAATGATAAGATCATTAAATTTCATTTAGCTTTTACTTAAAATGTCAAAAAATGCTTATGAAATTATTAAATGTATCATTTATCAGATTGGCCACGTAAGTTTCCATGGTAATTATTTTTGAAAGTATTAAATTAAATTGAATTTATTTATGGCCAGTGAGATAAATGAAAATTTTAACAATTTCGTATGCATTTTTTGACCTTTTAAGTAAAAGTTAGATGAAATCTAATGCTCTTATCATTCGTAGTATATATTTCTACATTATTTTGGTGTCTTTCATTTTTTCTCTAAAATAATTAGGGAAGCAGGAATTTGCATAAATAAGTTTTTTCCTATGTTCGGCTAACTCATTCAGCACCCGGTATATGTTATAGACTCTATTTTACCTACTAAAATTGAAAAGTATTCTATTTTTCAGACATCACAGGAAAATTCAGTATCGATCATCATCATAGTTATTAGAAAAGTAATCAAATTATAATTTATTTCAAGGAAGAGGGGGGGCCAAAATATTTTTTCCGATGCATTGTTTAAATAATCATATCTGCCAGTTTTACAACTATTTTCCTGTTTGATTGCATTATATCGTTTTATCTTGACTATTGGATTTGAATCAAAATTATTTTTAGATATTTCATAATTTATTAGACCAAAATATATAAAATTAAATTAAAATTTTTATTTTTTTAAGTCAAATGCCATGGGGTCAACTACTCCGCGTCGCTCCCATTGTATTTACAATAAAAGTCAAAACATTAATGAGAAAAAAAATTTCCGTAAAATTTACTCAGAATATTTTTAGATAAGTTTGATACTTTTGATCTTTTACCGTTTATCATTATTGAAAGATGATATAAGAAAACTATTTTTTAATTTTTAAAATGTAAACAACAGAGCAGCATCGTAAAAATAATATTACAAGAGGGGACAGCATTTTTTCGATTTTATTTTATAACAATTCATATAGTGGAAAGTGCGCCAAAAGTGTCCGTAGTGTTAAGGGATGGGGGTACAATTCAAAATATGCATTCTGGCTTGCAATAAAATAACAAAATAGTAATAAATATTCAGAGATAAATAAATGTGATTAGAAGTTTTACCAAGTTCACATGTATCCAAAAAAAAGATAAGCTGGTTTTCCAGGTAAATTTCTTAATCCTAAAAATGCTGATGAATTTTTACAAATCATGCAACTGCTATAAAGTACTAATATAGTAAACAAATTTGTAACGTTGATTTCCCAAAACACTTCAATTAAACTTATCTAGACACAAACATTTCGATCAAATTTGTTTGTAACATCCAACGCAATATTACCAATTTGTTACGAAAATATACAAATATACAATATTTTCTTTATGAGTATTGTACAAATATAATACGAGAGAAAGAGGATAAGTACTTTAATTTGATTGGTTCTTAAAATACACTAATACAATACTTTATCTAAATAAAAAGTAGTAGTACTAACAAAAATTAATTTAAACTTTGTTTTTTAATAAATTAAAAAACTTTTATATAAGAAGGAGGCAGTCGCCCCCACCGCCCTCCCCTGGATCCGTCACTGTTTGGTTTCAAACTTGGAAATGGAAGCTTTCGGTTATTTAAACCAAAAGTATCATATTGTTTAATGGGACGCCCTTTATAAAACTATTATAATTACATATGTTAATTCAATTAACATAAAAAAATAATTAGTAAACTTTTAACACATAAATAAATTTAAAAAAAGGAATTATATCAGCTGTTTTGTGTCATTTTGTTTATAATTAAATTATTCATGTGCTTTGAGAGTGTAAATTTAAATAAATACCAAATTATATGTCTCGATATTATCTGAAATTTCGTCAGCAGCGTTCGTTTATATTAATTTCATCTCATTGAAAATTATATTGTCAATAACCTAATCAAAAATAGTGCTGGGGAACATAGGCGCAGGCGTCGACAATAAAGGGGCTGCAGAGCTTCTGCCCTCATTGAGAAAAATATTTTTTTATATTATGATACTTAATATAATTTTGCACAGGATTTTAAAAAACTGAAGCGATATTAAATAATTTCTCGTCATCATCAGACTGACAAGCACGCGGTAAAAAAATAAAAATATTGAGAACCACTGATTTATAAAATATATTACTGAATAACAATAGCTTTTCTGTAAAATTTTCCGCTTTTATAATTTTTCCATGTTAATGTTGACTGCTTCATAAATAATTTTTGCAATTTCCAAGATTCTCAATCTCAATTACAAAATGTAAATCAATCAAAACAGGTGCTTAATTCTTTGTTTAAATGTAGTAAGCAATTTAATTAACATGGAAATTTATTTTCACAGACAAAATTCCGGAAACTAACGTCGGAAAATTTTTTGTTTTACATATCATTACAAAAATATGCTGTTGACAACTAATTAATTTAAAAACTTTAAATATTACCAAGTATTCAAAATTCAACGCGATGTTCTTGTCGAATTGCAATTGAAAATGTCAAGAAAACTATTATTTGATGTCATCAATGCTTTGATACTATTAAAAATTGACGCTCGCCTTTGGCTCGTCCCGTTTTTCATTTCAATTAAGTATTCATTGTTTGCAAGGGTAGTAATTCAAATATATGAAATACATTTTTTGTATTTTGTATTTAAAATACAATTTGTATTTGAATTTTAAATATAAATTTTCAATTTTATTAAAATTGCAATTTTTGAATCAATGAGAAATAGCAAAAATTTGAAAATTCAAATTTTTTTGATTTTTATTAATTAAATTTAAAATACTGTAGTAAGTATTTTAAGTACACATTTTCATGAAATTTCCCCCCCCCCCCTTTCCGGGTTTGTCAATAATTCTTAATACACGTAGAAGTACACCTTGGTTCAACGTTATGATGTCGTTAATAAATTACGTCACGCGTAGAGGGGGTTCAGACCTCTGTATTGATTGGTGAAGATGGGAAAGAAGTTTCTAAAATTATGACGTCACGCATTATTAATTTTATAGAATTTATAGAAAGCTGCGGGCATGCAAAGATGCGTGACGTAATATTTAAAGAGAGTCTACGTTCTTGTGCCGGAGGGGAGAGGGTAAAATAATGCTTCAAATTGCATGACGTAATTTATGAACGATCTCTCTCTAGTCATCGTCTCTCTTTATACCTCAGGGCCTAGGGTGCACATTTGAAAATGATTCACTTTAATTTCTTTCTAAATATCGAAAAACTGTAAAAGAGGTTTTTATAGATATGAAAGAAAAGATCATACGTAGGGACTCACCCCCTCACCTACAGTCACCCCAACTTAAAATATTTAAATAGGACGACACTTCAAATTAAAATTTTGAAAAAATCAAGTAGATAAATTAAATTTTTTTACAGATTTTAGATATTTTGTGTAATTCTTGTGTAAGTAAAAAAAAAGTTTAGGTGGATTGTTTTTAATATACACCCTGTATATGCTGGTTGTAAGTTAATCAACTACTGTATAAGATTCATAGATTTCCGTAGCAATTGACATATTATTAAAATCATTTCCAAGAAGCTTTTGAAACGCGCCCCCCCTTTAAAATGCTTAATAAATTTGTTTAATTAATTGATACTATTATAATAATTTATTTGTAGTCGTTTTATGAGTAGCAGTGTGACTTGACTGCTGCATGAAATGCATCAATGTGGTTTTTCTTTTCAACTTAATTATTAGGGTTCTGGAGGGTATTCCATACCTCTCTGGCCCCTCGGTTTCAGAAATAGAAGTTTTGTGTAAACGTTTTATGATTGATTTTATTAATTAGAATCTTTTCACCTTCTCAGAATAGATACATTTATAAATACGTCGATACAGTACGCACTAGGGGGTCTGGGGGGTACATAAGTAAATTAGTAATAATTGAATGAAATACTTTTCGCTGGAATTCATGTGTTTCTTGTTAAAAAGTAAATTTTACCAGTGTATAATTTAATCGATAGGGTTGGGGGGGGGTCAAGAATTTATTACGTAATATCTGGAACCTGTAAAATGGTAAACAGTCACATTTCTACAGCACAAACCGTCATTGCTGTTCGATTTCCGAATTCTGCCAAATTAGTCGATTTTATTGAGTTTTTAAAAATCTACAATTTTTCATTATCGCTCGGTCTACCTGTTTTGTACCAAAACACCAAAAGCGTTGGGAGATTTCAATTTGAATTTCTATCACGATGCTTGACCTATGTATGTGATCATAATAATAGCAATGGTAACTAATTTAGGAAACGTCAATCACTAGAATTTTCACATCAGTTTGCGCTATAGGTCCTTAATAATTAATCAAAATTCTTTTTGTGATTGATTAGGAGTTCCGGAAATTTATTTAAAATAGATTAGTTTATCGGAATATCCGTTGAAAACGATTTATATAAATAAAATGGGATTATCGATATTTTTTGTTTATGTGGGATTTTTGAGATAAATTTGATTATGTATTCCTTCCTACATGTTCAGCATCCAAATTATTTTTACCACTACCGTTGCTTTGCGATTCCCACACTTGAGCGATCATTTTATCTGATTATCTTCAGAGAAAAATGGAAAAGTTCAAGTTTTTTTTAGGATAAGATCATTTAGCGATAAAATCTCTTTAAAAAACTGCAATTGTTTTACATATGAAGTGCAGAGCCGATCCGGTTTCGCAATTGTTTAAAACAAAAGATTAGTAAAAAATACATACTACTATATTTTTGTTTTGAGATTGATTTTATCGCTTGTCAGATAAAATAACAATTGGGCCAATCGATATTCTTTATTTTGGGTTATTTACCCTTTAGTAAAATACGTGGAAATTGCGAGTGGATGTTTAATTAACGAATACTGTTTTAGAAACGCTGATATTTAAGGTTGAGGGTCTAGCCCGTGGCTATATATACGTACCTTCCTCGAACTGGAGATTCCCTGAAATACACTACGGCCCCCTCCATAGTTTACTTAGCGTGAAATGAAAACACGTTACCGAGAGTTCCCAGAAATACCTTCTATATGGTACACTCTCTAACGCACGGCTGCTGGTTATATGTCTTTCTTCTTCTTTCGCGTACGAACAGTTTTCGGTTCGTCGTAACATAACCGATACATAAAACTTCATTCGTTCTAACGCTTAGCTAGAGTGTAGACGTGTAATCGATATTACAATTTATTATAACCTCAATTAAATGATTGTGAGTAGAGTAGTGTTGTACACAAGAAATTTGTGAAAAATGTGTCTGATTAGTGTATTCCAACGGATACGTGTTTAAGCGGATTTAATTTATTTTTTTAAGTGATATTCACTTCACATTCCACGATGATCAGTTACTAAGAGGATTTGACTTTACCAAAAATTATATTACTTGGGTAGGTACTCGCATTATTTATTTCTAGAGTAGGACAATTTATGTTCTCGTATGAATGAAAGAGTTCACCATTGACGACGGATTTATTAACGAAATTATGTAATAATTGAACAAAGCGCATCCTGTTTCTGTTTTATTTAGTTCTTAGAAATAGTAGGCGTTATTGCTGCTCAATTTTTTATAAATAATCGACGATCGGTGTAAAACAATTGCTTTTCTTAAAAGGCGGTGCTAGGGAATTTTGTTTGTCACATTTCAACTGTTTTTGTGGCGCTTCTTTATTTTTAAGAAAATTGAATTTTCTTGCGGTTGCGGTTGTATCGATTGCGTACCAACGTAACATTTTTTACAAAAAAATGTTCAACTTGTTATCACTTTTATTTATATTTAATATTTATGTTCGGGCGTGCGATAAATCGACATGTGGTATGTGAGCGTAATTTCGCATATTAATTTTTTCTTCTTTTTATGTAAATTAGATTTCAACATTCCATGCAAAAAGTTTACATACATTTAATAGAAAATAAAGCCATGAAGAAATAAGAAGTAAATGACCCTGACGTTCTTATAAAATCTCATTTGGAAATAATAACATTCATTATCTTCCAATTCCGGGAAACATAATTTATTAATTTGTTTTACTGGAGGACAGTGAAAATTACATAAAAAAAAAAAAGTTGTAATGCTCATTGTTCGAGTGCGCAAATCCCGCTCTGTTAGCTTTCGGGGACGTTCCGTTCCAATTTCGAATTATAACCGGAAGACAATATAATTTATTGTAAAAATATAATTTGAATGCTGTGTCTGTGTTGACGCGAGTTTCCTTCGAACTTATCAACCTTGTCGAGGCCGTCTGGTAAATCATAAATATTTTAAGAAATAATGGGCGTAAAGGCTGCTTACCGGTCTTCCAGTTTATTACCTACCCACTTCGGACATGCTGTCAAGTTTTGATTTGAAAAAATACGCGAAATAATTTTTTATTCCCCCATGCCACTTTTAAGTTTACACCCCTAATGCACAGGATGCGTCAGAAAATTTGAAGTTGACCATTAAAAAATTGATTACATTGGAATGCGAATTTAATTTATGTGGGTTAACTTAATTGTAAATTTATCGCCGTTTGTTATGCTTGCGTGGGAGAAGCAGAAAAAATCTACAAATTCGTTTTTATCCTCCGGTCACTTTTTATTATGTAATAAAACTTTAAGATTTGATAATTTTTTCGTTTATGCTTATCGTAATCATTAATATTTTTTATGTTTGTAATGTTTATTTTCACTCTTCTGACGTATATAAGGGTCAAAATAAATAAACGATTCGCTTCCGTTTGATAGATAAAATTCTGCATTTAATCAAAATATGTAATCCTAGAATTTTAATATAAAAATTCTTCGTACTGGCAGTTTTCGGGGTAGCGATAGCACAAATGCACGACAGCGGATACTACCAGGTTCAATTTCCTGCTGAAATGAAGCAAAATTCCCATTGATCAGCGTTTCTCAAATCTGTGCTACTTTTTATAAGCATCTTCACTGTTTTAATTAAAACAGCTTGATTTCACTTTTTTTTATACAAAAAATCGCCGAGGAGCTGAGAAAATTTGGGGGGGACGAATTAGATTGGAGTTTGATTGGTTCTGGTAAGCTTTTCTACCTTGCAGTACAGTACATCTTCGTCAACAGGTTTCTCTTGAATTTGCAACACCCGCAAACTATAACGCATTGACAGTAAACTTGTCTTCTGTGAGTATTCGATTCAAAAATAATATTTCCAAGTATGTTGAGGATTAATAGTGGGTGTAACCTATTTTTAAAAGTATACAAGAAAAACGTAGGTGTTAGAAAGCTTCGTCTATAGCTAAAGTATGTCGGCAATTTTTCAGAGTGAAATCATTTTAGTAATCTTCGTTTTAATGTTGGCAAGGCCTTTTTAACGTCATATTTCTCGATGCCAAATGCATAAAATGATACAAATAGAAATTAAGTTCGTGCCAATAGGAGATCACGATTGCGATTATACTTTCAAACTGACGTATTTTACTATTTAAAACGTTGTTAATGTAACTTTTTTTGTAGTGTAGTTTATAAATGGATTCATTTGTTTTAAATATAAACGCCGGCATCTGGTTTCGGCGCTTTACTAATCGTTCCGTCATTTAAAAAAATTTTTAGTGCGAAAAATTTCGCAAACAGACCTTATTTTTGTGTCTGTTCTGAAAATATGGCTTCTCGAGATGTTTTTCTTTTCTGCGGAATTTTATTTTTTGAAAAACAAATTTTTGCTCTATTTAACAACGACAGCTTGCCGCCCAAATAGAATACTTTTTGTTTTAAAATCGGAAGTGAAAGTGGGTAATTTGACTTCCCAGAAGTCATAAAGCGTACAATTTCAGACGATACGAATTTATGGATCAATGGAAAGTCTATTTCAAAAGAAATTAGTAATTCGTCTGCAATTTTTGAATTGTTTCATTGTACACGTGTAACATACGATTTCATTTTTGACCATGTCAATTTTAAGAATTAGGGTGTTTATACCCAACCCGACTTCTGAAAATTACCCGACCCTAACAAAAGACTTATCGGCCCATTCAAGCCGGCTTTGGGCTTTCTCTTACAATTGTTGACGTATTTTGAATTTATATTTGTCGATATCGTTAAATGGGCATTAAAAAGATTTATTTTTATTATTACAAAAAGTACTGATAATTTCTGGAAACAACTCAAGTATTTTTGAATTAGTGAGATAGTAAAATTGGCGGGCAGTTGAGCTCCTACCGCAGCGCATATGTGTGTATGCCGTACGTTCCGGTTTACGTGAATTTTTTGATAGAATGAAAATTAAATATTTCTTTTTACGTTTAATTTGTTGTGGTGGATATAAAAAGAAAGAAGACAAGTACGAGAAGGACTCCACGGAAACCAATTTGCCTATTGGGGATTTTTTATGCGAGGTATTTTTGCAAAATAATTTCTAGCAATTTAATTATGCTGAATTGAGTTTTCAATTGTAGTTTGTTGTTTATGTTCTTGTATTGAAAAAGTGCGTGCGTTTCCGTTAATGCTTATGTTACGCATTTTACGGAAGCATAACATGGCATAATTTTAGAAGTTTTCCTGTTGAGCACGCGAAATTATAATTTTTTGTTCTATAAAGGGCACACGGTATCTTTGAACCCGAAATGGGTCGACGAAAGGTCATCATGCTCAGTGACTATCGGGTTCAAATAAAAATTGGTTGGCGAAACTCGTGTTTCGCATTTTATCGGATCGTGCAAAGAAGTTTGTCTGCAAAATGGTTCGCCATTGAGAAACATGGTGTAAGTCCAGTCGAAGCTGCCTTTATATTGTCTTCTGCGAAAAAGCTTCGATCAGACTTCTCGGAACCGACTTGAGAATGCTTCGATTTGCCTTCTTTGTTTATTATGTGTCGATTCTTCGTGTTTAGATAGAGATGGTTGAACTTGTTGAACGCACCTGCATGGGCGCCTTTCACTACCGGGAAGTACGAAACTCAGGTATAAATGTTGATCTTCCATGTAAAGGAGAACAGAAGAAACTTATACACCATTTTATATTCACAATAACCTATTCCTGGAACCGTTCACTTTTTACAACATTTTGATGTCTACATCCAATTTATCATCTTATCTAAAAATTGACTCTTCATCGAACAAAAGGGAATCGCGCAATCATAAAAAACCAAAGTTTATCCGAGGAGTGTATTGTAAACGATATCACCTCATATTCTAGGAAACTATAATAAAGTAGTAAAGATAAGAGCAGACTTCGGGCTAACCAAAAATATGATGTGTAATCTATCAAATTTACACAACCTCGGTGTTTCCACTCGAGAACTAAGCCCTTACGATTGCTGCTCAAAAAAGGTAACACAGAAGCCATCGATAATGATGTCATCATTACTTTTATGATTGTTTTCTTAACCTGCAGTCAATAAATCCACTCGAGGTTGTTCCAATCGTTAACTTATTCGACCGCAGTTCTTTAACATTTTCGACGTCACCACCGCCACACCCTCCTTCTTACGTGTTAAGTTTAAAAAAAAGTAAATTACATCGCCACAAATGCAAAAATAAAGAAAATTGATAACCGCACTAAAATAATCGCAAGTGCGCACACTTGAAATATCCAATTCTAGGGAATTTCCTTTCTACGTCAAAAGATATTTCTATCGGTATCGAAAGTAATAAAACTAGAAACGCAAAACTATGAATTGTTTATTGTAGCAAAATCGCGCGAGAAAGTGTAGTTACGCTTCCGAAACTGGTTTACGATCAAATTTATTTTAAACAATCCAGTTGATTTCAATGCAAATGACCTGGCGTATATTGGAGCTATAGTTAACTGTAGATACTTAACTGGAATTTCACTTCCTCAATTTATTTCGCGCGTTTTTTTTTTTATCCTGTACAACTCTTTCGGCATTTGCTTTGGTTCCCCTCGAGGATGCTTGATTGTAACGAATATGATTTAATTTTATGCATTTTACTTATACGATTATTTTTGTTACAGATTGAAGGGAAGAGGTTATGGCATTTACCTGCCATGTTAGGCTGTAACTCTGTATGTCCTAAATGCCAGCACCAGTTTGTGTGCTGTCCACCAACACAATGTTGCGATGCCCGCCGTTCACTACACGCACTAACTGGTGGTGGGCTGGTTACAGGTTTATCTTCTTCCATATTTCCAACAACAGCATGCAGATCACCACAAATATCGCCAAGCGCACCTTTGTCGTTCGTGATGCCTCCATTTCCAGCATTATCGCCCGCGATAGTGACGGAATCGCAACCAGAAACAGAACTTCAGAGGCTTTCAGAAACCATGCACATGCTGCGCCAATCCGGTTGGTATTACGAAGGCATCACATATCTTCAGAGTCACGATATCTTAAAGGACAAACCAGTGGGAACATTTTTAGTTAGAGAATCGTCGGATCCTCGGTTTTTATTTTCCTTAAGTGTCCAGACCGATCGCGGACCAACTTCGGTGCGGATACACTACGTAAACGGGCACTTTCGATTAGACGCCCAACCTCACATACAAGGCGTCATGCCCCTCTATCCTAGTGTTATCGAATTAATAAAACATTACGTGAAACAGTGTCAAATGTCCAAAAACAATAATTCCCAAGTGTGGGTGGATCCCAAGGGAAAGTGGTACAGTGCCATTTATCTAGAAAAACCTTTATACAAACACACGACAACTCCAAGTTTAAAACATTTATCAAGATTAGCAATACACAAAGCATTGGAATCTTCGAATAGACCTCGATTATCCTTAATGGCTCCACATTATACTCAGCTAGAACTGCCGGATTGCCTAACAAATTATTTATCTGAATATCCCCATTCCCTTTAGCGGCACCAAAGACTGGTCAGTACCTTTACATACTGGCCCTTCAGGGAATACCGCACAAGTATTTAAATGCGTTGCTGTGTGACGCGATTAGTTAGGTAGTGCAACAAATTTTAGCAGACTGAAAAATTTCTTGTATCTAGAAATTTTCAATATAATATCCAACTCATTTTGAAAACTTACCAAAGTATGTATTAAATTTGGATAAATGTGTTCATCATTCAAAATGGGTTTCTTTCGTTCGGTCTGTTTTAATTTTTTCTGTTTGTTAAGATCAAAATTATAATTTCAAAAATTATTAAGTCTTGGTTTTTTGCGTTGTTAAAATTTTATTTTTTGTTATAAATTTGTTGACGATGGGCTTAATAATATATTTTGTTTTATTATTTTTAAGATTTTCTGTCGCCCGCTGATGATTTAGTTAATTTTTTTCAATAAAACATGATAACAGTGATTGTGATTTACAACTTTTAAATTGACTTTAATTGCCTTGGAGTTCTGTTGAGAATAAGTTTCTTTTTTTGTTCGATTAAAATCAAATAATGTTTTTTTTTCATAATAATTTGCAGCAGCTATTAAAAAACAAGTGTAGCTAATAGTTTAAGTATTTAATTTTCAATGGTTAATAGAAAGTAGCGGAGAGAGTGTATTATAATTATTGTAAAGGAATACCAATTGAAAGTTTATTTATATTGAAATTGCAATTGTTATCTATTAGTCACAATTTAATAAATATTCACTTGTTAAATTACATCATACTTTTGTTATAATGTTGTACGAACTATCTATAAAATGTAATTCCTACAATGTAGGAATCGAGATGAAGGATCGTCGTGGTTGGTAGTTTCTTTTCCTATGTTAAACATGTAGTTTGTCTGACAAATAATCGAAAAGCAAACCTAGTCTTTTTATTTTTTCTGATACAAAATAAAAAATTTTGTTTGCTCTCGAAAAATTGTATTTTGTTACCATCCATTTATAAGTTTTTAATATTAACGAAATAGTTAGCATATTATTTTGAGATTAACAAACAGAAGATATTGTAACATTCGTATAATCTGAGTGTCCTTATTTAAACTGTGTTGTAAAATATTTATATAAATTGCGAGAATGTATTTAGAACAATTTTTATAATAAGCAAAACTATATATTATGTATTTATTATAATTATTAGTTAAATTTAAAATAAATTATTTATTACCGAAAACATGGTATTATTGTATTTTTAAATAAGAATCTCAAGTTGTTTCAACTTCAAGCCGATTTGAAAACTAACGTGACTTTAATTAAATATTACAAAATTGTCCGTCTAGTGTTTACTCTAATTGATGTTGCGACTTGCAAGTTTGGAGAATCTTAAAAGATAATTGAGTGTTGAATGATTCCAAATGGATTTATAAGCATCAATTTCGGTGCAAAAACGTTTCATACCTAGGCATTCAAGGAAAAATATAATGACCAGTATTCATATAATAATACCGTCATGTTCACAAATAACGGAAACTTATTACATATTATGTTAAAGAAAAATCCCTAATTGATCTAAAAAGTTTTTTGTCAGAAATGTGTCACAAATTGTAACATAAATTTTAAAAGTGCATATAACTGGCGTTGTTTTAGTAAAAAAAAAAGAATAAATTTAATAAGTAAAGTGTGGTAAAATTCAAAAGAAGATGAGATGGCCACCATGCTCTGCTTTATATTGGCACTGGCATACAAGGCAGGGCCGTATATAAGGGGCAGGTTTGGGGGGTTTAAAACCCCCCCCTATATGGGTTTAGTAATTCTAAATAATTGCTACATTACAAAAATTAATTTAAAATACGGGCGGGCATTTGCCAAACTTTTATTAATTCCGTAAACCCCCTCCCAAGACCAATGCTTAACTACGGCCCTGATACAAGGGCATAGCCCTATTATCTTTATAACACTAATATTATTTAAATAGAACGTTTTTTTATCAGTAAGTGAGCGCCTGAAGTATAGACTACTTACGCAGCATAAATGTATAGAGTAGCATTTTTTTCCATAAAAGCTCTTTAAAAAATGTAATATCAAGGGCGCACATAAAGAGGGGCCCTTAGGGACCATGGCATCTCACTAATTTAGTATTTACGAACCTTCTTCGTTGGTTGTAAATTATCTACTGTGTGGTTAGTTGTCTTCCACTGACGCGCATGAATAAAATTACCTACTAAATAAAAAATAATATGTTAAAAGTTCTACAGGAGTCTTTCAAGTGAATGCATTACCGACTTACAGATATATGATCTAAGATTACAGAGTTCACACGCGTGGTAGCAAGAATCTCATTAAACAGGGTTTCCACTCGTCTGGGAAAGTCAGGAAATTTAATTTTAGGTCAGAAAAATACAATAATTTTACTAAACATTTAAACAAATAATTTTTTTTCTAAGAATCAGTGATGGATTTACCAACAGGCTGAGTAGGCTGAAGCCTAGAGGGGTACAAGACATTTGGGCGACGGTCAATTAGGCGACGACAATTAGGCGACGCCAAATAGGCAACGGTCAATTGGGCGCTGGTATTTTAGGCGACGGGCTTTTTAGGCGACCGGTCAATTAGGCGACGACAATTAGGCGATGGCACAAATTAGACGACGGGAAATTAGATACATTGTTTTCAATAAAAAAATTAATAAAATAATATTTAATAACAACGAAATAAATAACGTCGCCTAATTAACCGGTCGCCTAAAAAGCCCGTTGCCTAAAATGCCAGCGCCCAATTGACCGTCGCCTATTTAGCGTCGCCTAATTGACCGTCGCCTAAGTGACGGTGTCCCGCCTAGAGCAGCAGATTTTAGGGACCGTCAAATCTTACGTGTGTATATGAAAAATATATAAGTAAAAAAGTGTATTAGTAAAATATACTTTTGTGATCATGAATTTTTTAAATATTTTAATAGTTTTTCAATATTACAATTTAAATTTAGTACATTTTTCTCACTTTTTTTATTAATTTGCAAATCCGTCACTGCCCCAGCGTATGCTATGGCAACAGAAACTTTTAAAAACGCAAAGGGTAGGAATAATCCGGTGGATCAGGGGGGCATGGAATCAGAGGCGTATTAACCAAGTGTGACGCCACAAGCCTTTAATATTTTGCGCCCCTATCCTTGATTTTTTTATTTGACTTTTTTTTTAAATTAGAAAAATTTATAAAGAAAATTAAACTTATTTTTAATAATAATTAGAATGATTAATGATTAGGTAATTACAATTTACAACTCGTGAAATTAAATTTTGCGTTTCCTAAAATTTTGCGCCCCTGAAATTTTGCGCCACAAGCCCGGGCTTCATAGGTTTATGCGATAATACGCCACTGCATGGAATGCCCTCCAGTGCACTATTTGCTCTTTCTTCACGGATTATTCAGTTATTAACGTTTCAAGATATTTACCATCGAGATAATTAACAAAGAATGCACTGGAGGGCGTTTCACGCCCCCCCAGACTCCCCGGATTAACATCTTTATTTTATGGTATTACGGGGCAACCTGCAGAAACGCGCAAAATGTTCCAGTTCTTGGAATTATTAGAAAATAAGATATTCGGGAATAATCTTAGAAAATCTTAAATTGCTCTGGAGGGAATTCCATGCCCCATATTTTCAAAAAAAACAGTTTTTTACTTTAAATGCTAAAAATCTTTTAATATAGGCAGAGCAGGCTAAAGCCTAGGGCGGCAGATTTAAAGGGGCGACAAATATTACAATTTAAATTAAGTAAATTTTACTCATTTGTTTTTAGTAATCATTGCTATAATTTGAAAAACTAGAGTATCGAATTTCAGAGGTCAGTAGGGGTGGCTAAAACTGAATAGCCTACTGGCGGCAAATTTGCAAATCCGGCACTGCTATAAGAAGGCTATACCATAGTTGTTTAAAGAACTCGATTGATTTGCAATTCGAATGGTATAAAAGTGTGGAACTTGATTTGTGTGTAACACGATTGGTGTTGAATTCGATTGATTTGCATTGTCAACCACTAACTTAATAAAATAAGAATAATTTTTATACATTTTTTTTATGGCAAAATAATTGACCATTGCTTACTCTCGTTGGCCTAGCTACAGAATCTAAAATATACGAAAAAAAATTATTGCAGTCATGGGAGATTTCTTTGGGCCTCTTATATCGAAACTAATCATTAAGCTGACAGTTACCAGGTCTTTAATTATTGTTTTTTTGGCGGTTCCCGCAACTTCGTAGAGCTTAACTTTTAACAGGAATCCTCTTGCAACTTTTACAAAACTTAAACAAATCGTTTAACCCTCCGTCGGACGAACCCGATCTGAGAGGCACAGCAATTACTGCAATTAGAGGATTATACTATATAAATTATATTTAGGTGTTATAGAAGTTTTTTAGTGAATATGAAATTTTATTTTCTTCAAATACATCCCAACAAAGGTGTGGATTTTTTTGTCGCGCTAAATTGATTAGAATGGATTTTATCGACAGTTTAATAGTGAGCCTCTCAGGCACACTGCGCCCGATCTCGGTAGTTTTCGAGGCGCGCCCGACGGAGGATTAAGGCTGTTACTAAAACTTCACATTCTCCTTTTATGACGAAAGATAAAGAATGAAAGAAAATAATTATGCCTCAAACTTGGACTAGAAGCTCAATCACTTAACAGATTACTTTATTATCGGATTAAATAGTATTTTGTCTATAAAAGGTCCAACATTCTCAAAAAAGGTGTAAATCGAAAATGAATATGGAAAACGACAACGTAGTGTGTTCGATATGTTTGGAGAGCATTAAAAATAAACGAATGGGAAAACCAAATGTTTGTCTACATAAATTTTGCTATCAATGCATTAAGCGATGGGCAGAAGACAATCAAACCTGCCCTTTGGACCGAATGCCGTTTAACATGATAGAAATTTTTGAAAACGGGTGTAAGGTGGATAGCTTAATAATCAATCTAAACGGGTATAATTACGAAAATCATTCAGTATATCATTATGTCTTCCCTATACAAGTGAATTATTTAAACGAACAGGAATGTGAGCAATTAATTGCCAGTTATCTGGAGCGTGGCGACGATGTAATAATAATTTGTAATGAATTTTTAAATCCTGACGATATGCAATCCATATTTGTTGTAAGAGACGATCAAAGTACTGGCAGGTTAATTCTTTTGCACTCCTAAAGAAAATTATCCATATAAACATCTTGTCCTTCAATGGACATTTTCACATGTTCCGACGATATGTGAGTGTCTTGGAATCTTCAAACTCCTGATAAATACAAGACACAATTAAAACATTTTCTCTATTTATGGGATACTTATAGATAAAAAAAATCTGGAAATCGAAAAAAATCGGGATTACAATACTTCCTTGTTTTACAAGAAAGTAATAAAAGAATTATATTAAGCCAAATACCATTTATTTATCATAAAATATCGACATCTGGGTCAGTCTGTAGCGATCCAGACAATTTCCGAAGGGGGTCCAAAATAAAAAGTAGTAGTATACCTAATATCAAATATAAATGCATTTTTGTTTCTCAATATATTGACCTTACAGTGCATACTGATGCATATATGAATCACTCGCATTTAGGCTTATATAAATTTGTTTTGAAAACATTTTATATCGCTGTATCTAATATGAATCAGTAGCTTCCTAATGAAAACAAGAAAACACAACAATAATGAAATTACAACCAATTTATGACCATACGAACGTGTGATGTACGAATTTATGAATTCCAGCTATTTTGTAAAATGATAAAGCCTGTTACGTATGTATGTTATGTAAAAGTATGTATATTTTTTACTTCTTTTTTTTTTATTTAAAAATATTTTTTTTTTATTTTTCCCGTAATGTAATTATTATTTCTTCCTAGTTTCTCAAGTTTATTTTACAAACTAAAATGTTATGCATTGTAAGGTTAAAATATTGTTGGTGTAAAAATTGATGCTTTTGATTTTTAATGGGGGGACGGTCGCCTTTATGCAAAGGCTATTCTCTTGAATTCATCCCTGATCTGGGCGCCGACGTATGACAAAGCTGTTCCGAAAGCAATAAATAAGTATTCGGTTACAAAATAAAAGTTCAAAGCGTAGGCGGACGCTTTTGAGCAATGTTGAATTCAGACCTTTTTCCCCGAGAGGGTTAATAAAATTTTGGGGGTAAAAAAAAAAATATTTTAAAAAAAAATGTACTAGGCTAGATAAAAGTTGTAGTCCGTTAAATTTCCTATACGGAATGGGGCGTCAGATTTTATGTAAAATGCTTTGTTTAAAAAATACAGGGTTTTCAAAACAGAAGGAGCTCGAATTTTTACAATTTTTTTACTTACTTTTAATTCGTAACTCGGAAGCCGTTGATTTTAGATTTTTAGACAATAAAAGATTCAAATCAATTTGCAGATTATTTCATGCTCTTTAAAAAAAAACACTAAAACATTTTTAATGAAAAATCAATATTTTCGGCGCTATGGAATATGGAAATTTAAAAATATGCTTTAAACTCTCGAAAGTTTGAATTTATAAAATAATTTTTGTTAAATAAGATCACAGTTTGGTTATCTGCTCAGTTGTTAGCGTTGAAGATGAAATTTTTTGTACTTATGTATTAGGAATATCTTATCAACGTATAATTGACTTTTTTTTAAAATTATTTATTAAGAAATAAAATAAATAGATAATACAGTTTAAGTAATAACAAGCTGGAACTCGGATAACAGTAGTTCTAAGGCTCCTATTATACAGCTACCTTTTGTATTAAAAAAAATTCCTTGGCCCCCTCGGGGACCCCCAATCTCCGACCCCTCATACGAAATGTGCCCGTCAGTTCAGCAAAAAAAAATCCACACGATAACTGACAGCACCAAACATAAGCCAGACCGGAAAACAAACAATTCCTCTTCCCCAAATGGGGCCTCCAGAATTTTTCTGTACACGCTGGGAAACGATCAACCAGCTTTATTTTACTGTAGATACCCCAAGATGTTGATCTAGCTGATATGGTGCGGAGAACGAGAGTCATAGGTTCCGGAAAAGATATCGATAAAACAAAAAAATAATCTCTGCAAGAAGTATGCTGCCTAGCGGCAGTTGCTACCAAACGCCAAAAAGTCGCAGCTACTCGTCTCAATTATTATCCTTAGGAGAAACACAACTAAGAACGAGCAGCAACATAAATTGTCGAACCAAAATAATTAAATAAATTTAATTATAAAATTAAATATTAAACGTTGTTAAAAATATTTCAAGTTGGAAAATAATCGAACATGATCGAACGTTGAAAATTTTCTAGCTATGATATTGCTATCGCAGCAATGCTAGATAGCGGTCCCTATAAACCAAACAATACCTTTGCAAATTAAAATTAATATTCGGTAATTCGGAAGCAATAATACCAGATTTACAGTCAGCTCAAAATACAGATGGAACATCGTCAAAATTAGGTGTCTCCCCACGAAGTTTCAATACAAAAAAGTAAAAGAACTTACTTAAATTCGACGAGACGCGAAAACACATCTCACACTTACGACGGTTCACTTCAAAGTCCCGGAAATCGCACCATTGCGTTTTCAAAACGCAAACTCAACCCCACCCAAATCAGATTCTAGGCAGGGACGTACTTCGAAAATAAAACAAATTATTAAAATTTGTTACACTTTCTAGTTTAAATGTAAAGGAAATTGACTTAATGGATTAATCAGGATGAAGTGCAATTTATTTCTACCCCTTAGGTAATCGTTAGAAAATTAAAACCCAGAAAAAAGACACATTATGGAGCAATGCCCTATCTTATAATAGAATACTTTAAAAATACCATCAACTAAGCAGTGGCGGTCCGTGAGTAAGTAATTTGGGTAGACTGAGGGCTCCTGATGGGCTGCCACTGAAATTTACTTTCTTCATATTTTAATGATAGGCTCGGTATTGGTCTATTAGTTATTTATTTACACTTCTCTTCATAAAATCATGCATTAAAATTATTTTTTAACAAAAAGTTTATAATATGTTGTTTATTTCCATTCATGAAACTAATTTAAAAAGTATAATAAACTAATAACAAGGTGAAACTCGGAAAAATATAGATTAGAATATAGATACAGAAAATTTTCAAATAAAGCCTCCATTCAATTATCGGATAACCTTTTTAAGGTTGGTAATATAATTTTAGTACACCTACTTACTATATAACAAGAATTATTAACTAAAAAAAAAATAGAAAACTTCTTTGGTAATTACAACGTACTTATGATTTTTATACTGTTACCTATATTGGATTATATATTATTGTTAAACACAAAAAACACTCTAATGGTAGAAAAACCATAAGTATACATGCATGTCCGTCCGCCCTCCCACATTGTTAATAATAGTTCTTAAATTTGAAACATACAGACGGACGGACGGACATGGGACCAGAACATAAGGCTTCTTACCGTACTTCGTATAAAAGCAAGTCTTCTGCAAGTATCCTGGTGAGATAAGTGGAGTACGGTTTCGATCCATTAATCCCCGAATTATCTTTTTATTCTATTTTTTTGGCACCCAAAGTTCGGCGCCTAAATGTCCTGACGCTCAAAAATTATTTTGTAATAAATAAATAAATAAATAGTCTTTAGCTTCATATAATTCTTTAATTTTTATTCATCTAGGCATATCGTGTAAAAAATTAGAAAATTTGTTTTTTTTTACTTCTACGAGGTTTGAAGATTGGATTACTGAGACGGACCACGACTCTCGCATACCGTCGGAACATATCCATTGAAGGACAAGGAGATTATATGAACGTTTTTTTTTAGTAGTAAATATGTACCGTGTTGCCAGTATTTTGGGGGTCTCTTACAATAAACAGCACATGATTAGGAAATGAAATTTCATTAGTTATTATCGTTATTACCTCGTTCCCACGCGCCAGATAACTGGCAATTAATTGCTCACGTCCCTGTTCGTTTGAATAGCTTACAAGTACATAGAAGGCATTATGATATACTCTATGAGTTATTTGATGAATTATTAAGTTATCCACCTTACACCCGTTTTCAAAAATTTCTATCATGTTAAACGGCATTCGGTCCAAAGGGCAGGTTTGATTGTCTTCTGCCCATCGCCTAATGCATTCATAGCAAAATTTATGTAGACAAACATTTGGTTTTCCCATTCGCTTATTTTTAATGCTCTCCAAACATATCGAACACAATTCGTTGTCGTTTTCCATGGTTACTTTTTCCATATTCATTTTCGATTTACACCTTTTTTGAGAATGTTGGACCTTTATAGACAAAGTACTATTTAATCCGATAATAAAGTAATCTGTTAAGTAGTTGAGCTTTGAGTCCGAGTATTGAGTTAATAACTAATTATTTGATGATAAAGTCAAAGCGATTAAGTGAGTTCGAATGCGCTTCCGGAATGCTTCTGTTGTATATTTCACAATAAATTAAACTACAATAATAATTAGACTTGACTGTACTTACCTATCTGTCGTATCTATAATGGTACTTACGGTTGGAACTTGGAAGGTGACGACTAACCTTCGTAGGAGCATACAGAGTACCAACCCTCAGATAGTGACTGAGTCCAATCAAACATACATCACAGCTTCTACCAAGTGTTAGGGCTGAGAGACCAACTCACCCAACTCACATCGAAGACACATATTTCTGTAGGGGTTTTTAGTTTTCTTTATTAAAATATCTTCCATTAATCCATTCATGCGCGTCAGCAGTAGATAGCTAACACAGTCGTTTTTTGTATAATATACTAAAAAGTAAAAAACAAATCTTAATCCATTATAAGAGAGCGTTTATTAATTACTTAAGAATTTTTGAAGAAAATCTTAGTGGGTTTTAAAAGACAGTCTCTAGATAATCTTGTAAATTCTTACGCGCGGGAGAGAAGCCTTCTAAGAGTTCTCGAAGTAAATTCCCCCCTTCCCCCCCGGAGTGTAGATAAAAGTAAGACAAATAAGTCTGATTAAAACAAATATATAAAAATAAATCATGTAATTAAGCCCCCTTCCCGAGATTTTTTTTATCTCATTCCTGAGGTAGGAATTGCTGGGGAAATCTTGTGTTTAAGTCAAAGGTAATAGTAGGAAATTCATGGAAAGCTTAGGAAATCCGAAGAAATCTTGGGAATATTATAGAAGAGCTTTTAGGAGAAAATCCGAAGAATCTTTCAAAAATCTTGTAGAAGTCAATCTAGTGTAAGTAGAAAAATTTAGCTTGTGACTCTCCTCTTGCTTAATGCTATATTGAATGTTTGTAGTTTGTACAAATAAAATTTAGTTTTATTCTACTCTATCCGCAGTGACGTAACTAGAACTTTTGGCGCCTATGTCCAACTACGAAAAATGCGCTTTAACGGAAAGGGTGGGGCGGGGTTTATTTTCTCTGCACAAAGAGGAAATTTTTTTTTAGATTTGGTTCAAAATGGCGAATTTTCAGACATACTCTCAATTAAAATTTATTGAATTTAAGAAAACCGATTAAGGTCCGCTTTTACAATAGTCCGTTAAGTATTATTTATCGGGGGTGTAACATTATTCGGATGTTGATTGGTTTATTGTTTATTGTGTTTATCGTTCATTGGTTCGCAGCTATAGGTTAGTTATACTCATACTTAACCGACTATTGTAAAAGCGGACCTAAGTAATTTTACAAACAAGAAAATTTTAATTAGGCGCCTTACCAAGAGGGTACAATTTTCCTTACATAAAAAAGGAGAGTATCTATCAACTTAGAAAAAGTTGGAGGAAGTCAAAAATCAAAAATATTATCCCTGTATAATTAATTAATAGATGCTTATTACTATTTATTTTCTTTAAATTTAAAAATTTTAAATAAAATTAAAAAAATTTTAATTTTTAAATTAAAAAATAAAAAAATTTACATTTAAAAAGAGAATGCCTGTAACCCTATTTTTAATAGTTGATAGCAGCAATCATTAACCCAGAGGCTCCGAAGCACGGAGACGGTCATATTCAAGTTTTAGACTCTCCCCAGATTCGAACCGAGTATCTTAGAGTCAGCAGTTGTTAGGCTTAACAAAAGCTATAATGACCGTCTCTAGACCTAGGGTGGCCATAGCTACCCTTGTTTTAGTTGTCACGGCTATGACGTGATGTCTCCACCGTTGAGGCTGTTACTTAAGGTTGGTTTATGTAAAACGTCGACGCACGCAACGCACGCACCGCACGCGTCCAAATAAAGTTGAAGCATAGAATTTCAGTAGGAGGGTTTATGGTGCACACGCCGCCAAAAATCAAGAGTTTAAACTAACTGCATAAACGCTCCTACTGAAATTCTATGCTTCAACTTTATTTGGACGCGTGCGGTGCGTGCGTCGACGTTTTGCATAAATCAACCTTTAGACTTCTGAACTGTCTATTCCCCTTTTCTAGCGAAAGACCAGGAATGAAAGAAAATAATTTGTCGTTGCCTCAATTTTCGGATTCGAAGCTCAACTACTTAACAGATTACGTTATTATCGGATTAAATAATACTTTGTCTATAAAGGTCCAACATTCTCCAATTTATGGCAATAGCAAACAAGGTGTAAATCAAAGACAAATATGGAAAAGGTAACTATGGAAAACGACAACGAATCGTGTTCGATATGTTTGGAGTCCATTAATGATAAACGAATGGGAAAACCAAATGGTTGTCTACATAAATTTTGCTATGAATGTATTAAGCGATGGGCAGAAAACCATCGAACCTGCCCTTTGGGCCGAGTACCGTTTGACAAAATAGAAATTTTTGAAAACGGCTGTAAGGTGGAGGTAGAAAACTTGATAATCAATCAAAACGTGTATAATTACGAAAATCATACAGAATATCATGATGCCTTCCCTGTACGTGCAACCTATTCAAACGAACGGGAACGTGAGCAATTAATTGCCAGTTATCTGGAGCGTGGGAGCGAGGTAATAATGGTAATTAATGAAATTTCATATCCTAATCGTATGGAAAGCACGTTTATTGTAAGAGACTCCCAAAATACTGGCAGGTTATTACATTTTTACCACTAAAGAAAAACTGTTCATATAAACTCCTTGCCTTTCAATGGACAACAAAATGCTCAAAAGGATGAGCGGTATAGACACGTGTTGCTACGATTTGCAACTTCACAAAATTAATTAATTAAATTTCACTAAAATTTAGGTACATTTTTTATTAAAAATTACTACACGTTTATAAAATATTGTCAGCAATCTCCTCCTGAAAACAATCATGAAACTTTCTTGACGCCATATTTAACCTTGGCATACAGTTTCCACTTGCGCATTAAACGTTACACATACACTGCAGTGAAGCCTAACATCGGGAATATCACAGGAAAGTGCTCAATTAATTATTACATTCCCTAGTAAGTCATCTTGGCTTCAGCCGAGTTGATCGCCTACTTACTCATAGTCCACCACACTCAAAGAACAAAAATAATATTATAAAAATCGTATAATTTAATCCTGATTAATAATATATTAGAGAGAAAGAACAAATTATCATATATTCCCTTTTCAATCACATTCTTTTAAAATGTTTTATTTCTAAAATCTAATATAATTAAGTAGGTAAGTCAATCTTTGAATAAATTATTAAATAACAGTTAAATGTTTTTCTTTGACCCACTTACGTATAACTTGGGCTATTTTATCGGCCTGATTGGATGTGCTGTTCCTCAAAAGTTGCAGAACGTCTCCTAAAGTATCGACAGGAAACCGTTCTGCTATAACGCCCTACAGAAAATTTGCAATAAATTTACAGCAAAAGAATTCACAAAACTGCTTTACTTGGAATACTCCAACAATTGCGCCTCGCTTGCCTTCCCAAAATTCTGGATTGGGTTCCAACCTATCCAGCATATCGAACGCTTTAGCTGCGTACCAAAACTCTCCCATTCGATAGCAATCGTTAGCAATCAAAAGTAATAAATTGAAACTTTCAGAACTGGTTTCCATTTTGATATACAATTCCCATGCCAGTTGGGATTTCTTGTTCATTACGTAACATCTTGCCAAATTTGAAATGTAAACGTAATCACTGCATATTTTATAATCCTGAATTAAAAGAAATACGTCTTCTGCTTCCTTGTATTGTTCGCAAGCTGTTTTCGCCTGAGCAAAATTAAAATTGAAAGTGTCATCTAAAATGTATTAAAATGTTCAGATTTTTTTAATATTAAAATTATCTAACATGCCTGAATGAAAGTAACTCTTTATTGAAGTTAAGTAAACTAAAACTTCTTCAAATTGTCCGGCTAAAAATAATGCAGCAGCCATGCATTGCCGCCCAGGTATGGTATCACATTCGCTGGCCGAACTTCCAACCAACTGGAAGCATTCTTCTGCAGTTCTAACGTGTTCAGCCTAGACGAAATAAAATAAAATTAAACAAACTTTAGTATGAATTAACATAGATGAAGTGTGAAACTAACCGAATTTAATTCTTGACCAAGAGCAGCATTAACAACTCCTTTCAGAATGTATTCCTGAGGAACTGCAGGTTGAAGTTCCTTGAGTAAATCGTAAGCTTCCTTGTTGTCGTCTTGTCTCAAATGGTGAATTACCAAGTTTAATCGTGCTTCTGGAACTACATCCACCAGACTTGGAAAAATCTGCATAGCTCCTTGTCCGTTACGAAAAACAACCAAGTTGTGCTTAACAAGATCGTGGCCAAATCCAGCATTTGCACTTTGATCGATAATTCCACGAATTTCACTCTCTGCTGCAGATCCATTGTATAGACGAAAATGATTGCAAGCCTAATAAATAAAAATAATAAATGCAGTTATTGTATATTTGTATAATTATATTTATGAAAAGAATACCTTCAAGTTAGTTGCAATCACAGAATCTGAATATTGGTTCAAGTAAGTGGCTAAAACTTCTTGCGAGACATCGTAGTAATCAAGTTTGTAATAGCACAACGCCACATAAACATTTAATGCTAAATTATCTCTAAAAATGCAATTTTGCTGAAAACCAAAAATTCGAGTTAAAGCTCAACTTACCTGTTTTGCAATAATAGCCTCTTGTAAATATCGATAGCTTCTTGGTAATGAGCTCTCAGATAATGAATCGCAGCTAAACTCAATTGATCTTCCAAAACATCTTGCAACTGCTGATGATGTACCATCAAAGCTTCTTCATCTCCCAACTTATGCGAAAGGTGAAAGTTAAGCCTTGTTTTTAAATCACTTGGAACTTCGTTCTCGATAATTTCCCTTGCTTCGGCATACATTCCTACCAAAACATTTAAAAAATTTGATTTATTGCAATAAATTTTGAAAAGTTTTATTTACCCAAATAAAAATAGCAGCATGCAATGTTAGCAAGCAGATTCTTTAGATTTGGATTGCTGCCCTGCAAGTTTAAATAAATATCCAATGCTTTTTTATAATTTCCTAAATGGAAAGCACAATAAGCGATCCACTGCGAAATATTTATGTTCGACTGATCATGATGTTGTTTAAACTGAAATATTTATAAAATAAAAACGTTCTGTTAAACTAATAGTACACAAAAAAATACTTCTAACAAGGTAATCGCTCCTGTGTAGTCTCGTTTGGATAAAAATTCTTCAATTTGTGGAATATTACGTCCAGCTGAAGCGTTTCTATCTGTAACTGATGAAATACTTCCATCTTTAGATCGAAGCGCTGGTTTAGCTCTCGAGAGTATCTGCAAAAATGTTCAGTTAATTTTTAAATATAACTATAACTTACTTGAAGTTACCATTTTGTTATAAAAATATTATTCGGGCAAGTGTTGTTGACATTATACGTGAAAACACTCGTTGCCAAGGTAACGCACAGAAACCACCTGTACATTGGAATATACAGGGTGAAGATTAATTGTTTCATATTTTTAAGGCTTTTAAAATTAGTTACAAAAAGAATTCATTTAGAATTTAATAATTTATACTATCTATTAACTATTATCAGTTGTAACAGCCCTGAGAGAATACTGGTTCGAGCAAGGATTTTCCGAAGAAGTTTTTATTTCTGATTACACGAAGGTGCAGCATAAAAATATGAAGTTTGGAGAGAAATCCATGAATCGTCATTCTTTCAGTGCGGTTTACTTGAGAACAGCTTGAAAATTACTAATTTCGTTGTAACCACTCGACAAAGACCAAGTTTTCCGAAAAGTATCCGAAAAAACAATAAGTACTTAGTTCTACCTGGTTATTGTGTATGTATATTTGGCGCATCATCGAAAAGGCTGCGCGGCCTGAATGCCGCACTAAAAAAGATTGGGTACTGCAGAAATATCAAACTTTTTATATAATACTTGCGCTTTGCAAGCAGTTGGTACTGGTGCAATAACCTACTACCTTCTTTTGTAAAATTAAAAACCATTTCAGCAACTGCCCCTGGGACTTATTGGTGGTCAATACCACTAAAATATTTTAAGGAGAAAACTTGTAAGCAAATAAAGCAAGATAGTTGATGCAGTGGCGTAATAAGCAGGTAGGGACCCGTGTGCAAAGCTGTTAACGGGGGCCCCGCTTTTATAAAAGACAAATAAATGAAAATAATAAATAACTTAGTATATAACCATAATTTTAAGATAAATAAATAACAAAACTACATTAAGAGCCAATTTTACAATAATCCGATAAACTTAGTAACGTTATTCGGCTATACAATTAATCACGATTGAATGGCAGTTGCGCATACTGATGTGATTTGTTCGGATTTGTACTGTACAGGTCAAGGGGTAAATAACTCAAACCAATTTTGCATACTGAACTCGGAATTCCGACGATTTCCAAAAAATTCCAGTGATTTCCAAAGAATTTCTTCCAAACAATGACGGATATAGACTACCCACCCCCTATTTAAAATTTAATATTTGAAAATTATACTTTAATTCTTATCGAAAATATCTAGATGATTTTTTTTATTTTTCAATTTTCTGAGATTCCTTGATTTTTCTAAGATTATTTAGATTTCCTAAAATATCCTAGAATTTTCTCTAATTCCCCACATCACAAGATCCTAAGATGCTGAAATTTTTTAGATTATTCTGAGCTTTTTATTTATTATTCTAAGACTAGCTGGAAAGCCCGGCCATGGACGGGCAGCTAGACGGTGGATCTCTAGCGGTATAATATTTAAACATTTAATTTTGTCTCCCGCTACTGGAGGATTCCCCGTTTTTTTTTTAACTCTTTTTACAATAATATAAAAATAAAGTAGTATCTCAAATTCTAATTTTCTCTACCTTCACTGTTGCTCAAAAACAAAATGTTTTCCAGCTTTTTCTGACAAAATTTGAATAATTATTCTGTCTTCTGTAGGTATTCTAGAAGTGTGGGAATTTTATTATATGTACTGGAGGGACTATAATTTCGACAGTTAACTTTCAAAGTAACGCAAAAGTAGCCTCAGGTTTAAGTTTCCATCACTTTTACTTAAAAATTCAAATTTTCCGGTTTTTCCTGGCGAAATCTGTAAAATTATAAATTTTCTATCTTCTCCAAGTATTCTAAAAGAGTGGAAATCTTGCGATATGTACTGGAGGGTGTTCCACACCCCCCAGACCCCCCGGTTTACAATTTTGACTTTATATTTTTATAATTAACTTTCAAAGTAACACAGAAAGTTTCTGCTAAACTCCCTGAGCAGTATATGGTAATTAAATACATATGCTTTCCAAGTTTTAATTTTTTCTTAAATTTCTCATTTTTGCTTAAAAATTTAAATTTCCCGGTTTTGAATCAAAATCAACCAATCAGAATTTTTTTCCACCAAAAAATGACACGTTGTAGCAGGAGCAGCAGCGTGCTGGGATTTTACATATTAGGATTTCCTAGAATTTTCTATTTCCTCTAATTTTCTATATTTCCCAATTGTAGAATTATTGAGATTTTCTTGGATTTCCTAAAATCTTCTGGGATTCCTTAAAAATTTTCCGGATTTTTTCAAATTTCCCGTTCGTTGTTTACTACTTAAGTGGAAAAATGATGGAGAAATTTTAATCCCTTCAACTTTTTCTAATCTGGATTATTAATCCCTTCTTGTACCTGTAAGTGGCCTCGCCGCAGTTTGGACTTTCACTAAACCACACCTAAAGTAACCACGCCGCAGTTTGTACCATTTTAAGTAAGGTCAACTTGAACGCGCCGCAGTTCGGAAAACCCCGTACCGGGAACCGTAAATTGCGCCAGCGGTTGAGGGTTTTTCTGATCCTACCCGTAAATTGCGCCAAAAATTTTTAGGGTTGACCCTAAATTGAGTCTGAAAAAGGTTGTTATATTATAATCCTTTGCTTGTTTGTTAATAGGATTAGTATTGCCCAAAAAAGTAATTTTTATTTCTACAGGGGGGCATTTAGCCCGAATTTTCACACTGTAGAAGTTTCACCGATTTGTGAAAATCCCCCCACAAATTTGGGCATCGAATACATCAAATATGTTCCGAACAACTAACGCATGCGAGTCTTTCCACAATTATTTTGCTAAAAATTTCCATACAGCTTATCCAGATCTTGACACATTTTTGGGCGCTGTGTTGGATATGCAAATATCGGTTTATGTTAAAATCGATAGTATTAATCAACAGAAGCAAATCCGTAGTGAAACTATACAAAAGCACAAATCATTACAATTCGACATTGCATTGTAATCAATCGAAGGAAATGAGTAGCAGGCCCAACCAGAGGGGGGGGCTCGGGGATTTGTCCCCCGGGCCCGGGATCTCTCAAGGGCCCGGAAGAGCAAATTACCAAATAAATTTCACAAAAGCATCTTGAAAGTGCAAATAAAACTCTATAATATTGTATCAAATCAAAAATTAGTTGATTACTTTTTTTTTTAGTTAATTTTACATATTTTAAATGCTTTGTGCGTAGTTTTTTTTTGGATAAAAATACGAAGTTTTATATTTTACTTTTTTTTCTTTTTTAAATTATGAAATTGTTAAGAAAAGCAGTAGGCCCGCGAAGTTTTGCCACGGGGCCCGACGTGGCTCTCGACGGCCCTAATGAGTAGATTAGATTTTCTAAAACGTATATGTTATTAATTATCATTTTGCAGATATTTATTAAAAATTTTATTATCTTTGTTAATAATAAAAAAAGTTAATAAAATAACTATTACAATAAAAAACTTGAGCAGCCTACCGGAATATAAAAAAAATTAACGAGCAGGTATTGTTCACTTAAACGCCAAAAATAATTCCGGAAAATATTTTTATTAATAAATAAATTAATAAAAATAATTTTCTAAGTATATTGCTTTAGAAATGATGTCAAAAAAGTAGATCTGTACGTAGGTTATAGTTATTTAAAAAAAAAAATTAGATTATCAGAAATTATACCAAAATCAATATTGTAATTTACGACTTTATTAATTAGCACCTTCCCCCCGACCGGTGAGTTCCATCCATACGGTATTTATATACCTTCACAAAACTGCGCAACTGTGGGGATTATATAATTATACGGGATTGGACAAAATCCCGCGGCCATAATCCCGCGGCAACAATCCCGCTGCTAAAATTTCACTGTACCATAATCCCGCCGAACCGAAATCCCGCCAGACCACAATCCCGCCATTGCCTTAATATCTATCGCAGGCTTAAAATTTATTATGGCTAAGTTACTAGGTTAGTGTAAGTTTATGATTTTTTTTTTTAGCGAAATTGTCCATAAAAGGAGATATCCGCGCAAGGATATTGATCGGTTATGTAGGTTAGTGTTAGTTTATGATGTTTCTTTAGCAAAAGTACTTCTACTAATACTTCATAATTAAGCTACCCTTACCCTTACCCAAATCGGTGGAAAAGTCTGCCTTCCATTTGGAGGTATGATCAGTAGCATAACCAAAAAGTTTACTTATTGGGAGCCATTAACCCATGGCAGTATATAGGTACCGTAAGTGAAAAACTGAACGAATTTAAATTCAAATTTCACCAATGACAGTTATTTTTTAACAAAATTCAAAGTATTCTATGTGAGTATGCGATACAAACTTTTCGTTATCAATTTTGTTTGTTTCAAACATCAGTTACATAAATGGTGTTAACTAAAAAGCAACAAATCATAATTATTAAACTTTTAGAACAACAGTGCAATTTTTCTATGATACAAGAAAAGTGTAAAGATCAAAAATTTTTTGTTTCAAAACACAACAAAAATGACCCGGAGCAATTCGACTCAGCGGGATTATAGTTTGGCTGGATTATGGTCAGTAGTTAAGGTAGGCGACTTCTAGCTCACATAAACTGCGCATGTGTTAAACTATTGATCGGTTTGGGAAAATCTCGTATTCAATAAGAATTGATTATATTTTATATATGAGGGGTTAGGGTTAGTAGGGTTCACATTAAAATCAATTATCATAAAAATTTATTGACCATTACACCTTTTATCTTAACGTTTTTTTTAATTAGATAATTTACTCTGTGGGAAAAAATCTCCCCTATAACGAGGGGTGAGAACCCTCCTTACATTAAAAAACACATATCAAAAAAATTTATTGATCAATTAATTACTTTAAGTATGAGATAAATATCACTTGTTCAATAAAGTATTGATTATATTTTATCTATTACCTATTATCACCCCATTATTATATAATTTAATATTATGGTTTTAGTAATAAAATAGTTTTAGGATAATTTATTTGCACTTAAAATGGGCCCAATTTTAATTTAATTACCTTCTTTCAATTACCAAAACATTTTTATTAACCGATACATATTTTATCAATTAGGGTTAAATACAACAATACAATTTTTTAGGGATGTTTTGACACTTCTCTCCCTAAAATATAATTATTATACAGAAAGTTGTAATACCCTCCAGATTCGTAACTATATAAATATAAGGGGGCAGACATATCAAGCGAGTGTAGTATTTTTATATCTCTTGCATCAAGTACAAGTGTAAAAAAATGTCACCAATCACCGAAACCTCCAGTGAAATTGTGCGAATTATGAAAGATGTTTACATACAGTTATTGAAAAATCCTGAAGGTGTAGAAAAATGGATAAAATTATGCTACAAAAATATACGTTTACGAATAATTTAGTGCAAAATGGCAAGCAAAGTGGGCATCCAAACTTTGAAACGGACTGTAGTTCAACCAAGTAAGTTTAATTAAAACAAATTACTTTTTTCTTAAATAAACCTAATCAGTACCTATTTTTATTTTGTAATTTACCATTTGTATTAATTTTTTTACGTTATTTTATTATTATTATTATTATTATTCTTTTTTTCAGATAGCACTAAAAGAGTAAAACCTACAATGCCATCCGCAAAGATTATTTATGAAACCGAGTATACCTTAAATAAATCTGAAACAAAGTTCATAGCTATAGGAATTGATATCGAAGAGTGGAAGCCGATGCTGAGGATCATCGGATCGAATGGAATCTGCATTCTATTATGTAGTGAAGATTGGGAAACCTTAACAAATGATATCAATACTGCAAAGATTGATACATTTTTTAAAAATGGGGATATGGAACCGATTGTAATGAACAACAGTAGGCTTAAAATAACGGGTGGAGAATTTAATGAGGCAAAAATTATAACTTATAAAAACATAAAAAATTTCTATCTATCAATGGCCGAAATTTCAATAAAAAAATTATTCGAAATTTCCACCTTAATAAACTTGAGAAAAACCGACATCGAAGGGCTGGAATTAAAGGATCACTATATAGAAGTGTTATTCGCATGCATTCAATTAGGTGGTGATCCTTTTAACAATTTTAAAGAGGTCTCCAGCTCTATGGGTCATTACCGAGGCGTGAACTTATATTGCATGACCGAACTTATACATAAGTACCCAGACATAATCAAACAAAATTTGTCTGATTTAGTCAATGATAGATTGTAGTAATATATGTATGCAACATGTGTATTTATTATTAATAAATAAATATCTATTATAATGATGACTTATCGATAAAAAAAAAAAAATGTCTTTTCTTTTTTTCTCTTTTAATTAAGATATAAATCCGACTAATTCATAACCCCATCCCCCAACCCCATTACTAACTAGATATTATTTGGTATGCAAGTCAAAAAATGAATTCTACTATATACATTTTTTTACGTTAGCTCAAGTGTTTAACAACACTTTATATGCCCCAGATAAAAAACCCTTTCTGACATCACAAAACACCTCACCATTGTTCTCATCTGATTTAGCGGCCTGCGATATAGTCAAAAATCTGTAGAATTTTATAATGAAAATTCTATCAATATTGTACTGCAATATGCAAATCTTCCAAACTGTCCAGCACTTCGCCAATTGAAAAATTTTGGGAACAAATTCAATTAAAACTTAAAAAAAAAAAAAAACACAAAAATGCAGCCGATTCAATAACACTTATCATTTTTACTACTGTACAAAACCTCATGTAAGGAATTTTAAGAAAGGGTCGAAAATTGTATGACCCGTTAAAAAATTTTATTTTTAAATTTTTTACACGTAATATGATATTGTTAAATGTAAATAAAAATATTGTTTTCAAAAAAATATTAATTCGATTTCAATAAATTTAAATTATAATGTACTCCGTTTTTTATCTGAAACAATCTTTATGTATCTGCCGTAACACATCTACAGAATTTGCAGCTGCTTGCTGCACATATATACAATCAATTTTTTGAAAATTCTAACATAGTATCTAATAATGCAGTGCTGGATTGCTATAACAAAACTCGCTAAATAATAATATCAATAATAATAAATATTATATAATATATTATAGAAGAAATAAAACAGAATTATAAATTTATATTTGTTTATTTAATTTCGAATACCAAAAAAAAAAAAAGTTACAAAATTAGAATTTTTTCTATTCATACAAAGGTATCCAATCCGGAAATTGGATCGTATTCATAAACGGAGACATGTAAAACTTCTCATAAATACTATAAAATAAAAATTAAATCTAAAATTTATCATTAATTACGTTATGTAGATGTTGTCCGATTATTTCCAGAAACATTAAAAAAATAAAAAAATAAACACTTCTACCATACAACATAAAATTAACAGCTTGATAATACCTCAAGATCATGCAACTTGCTCAAAATTGTTAAAGGCGTCACCCACCCATCTGAATGCATGCGAAAAGAAATATCAGTCAAGTACTCTTTAATCCCGAGCCCCTCTATTTCGTTTATTCTCATGCTGATTAAGGTTGAAATTTCAAATATTCACTTTATCGAAACTTCTCCTATGGATATATAAAAATTGTCTTTCTTAAATTATGCAATGTAGGTCTGATTAAATCTTTGACCTGGTACTTTCAATCCGCTAGCGGTGAAGATTTATTTACGGATGAGTTTAAATTCATTTATAAACCGTTATCGATGCTAATCTTGCATCATATTCGATATTATCATTATAATTATAAAAAATTAAATACAAAATAATATAAAAAACCCTTAGAACCCCAAAAAATATAGACCAATTACCTGCTTACCAACCATTTACAAATTTTTCATTCACATTTTGACATCAAAATCGAAAACCCTTATAAGCAAATGAGATTACAAAAATTATTCAAGTATTACCTGCAATGATATCAAAATGGAATAATCTAATTATGAATGATGGAACTAGTTTATTCAATCAAAAGTTTAACGCGGAATTTTTCAAGGTAATTCATGAAGTCCATTATGGAGCTGTTTAGCAATGAATACCCTTATAGGCATTATTAAATGATTCCGAGACAGGATTAAACACAATTTTTTGAAATGACTGTATCGCAACTCATTTACTTTACATGAACGATTTGAAATTTTATTCTCGTGCTGATTAAGGTTGAAATTTCAAAATAATCTCTTTATCGAAACTTCTCCTATGGATATATAAAAAATTGTCTTTCTTAAATTGTACAATGTTGGTCTAATTAAATCTTTTACCTGTTACTTACAATCCTCCAGCGGTTAAGATTTATTTACGGATGAGTTTAAATTCATTCATAAACCGTTATCGATGCTAATTTCATATCATATTCGATATTATTGTAATTGTAAAACTTAAATAAAACATAATATAAAAAACCCTTAGAAACCCGAAAAATATATACCAATTACCTGCGTACCAACCATTTACAAATTTTTTCACTCATATTTTGACATCAAAATCGAAAACCCTTATAAGCAAATGAGATTACAAAAAATTATTCAAGTATTACCTGCAATGAGGTCAAAATGGAATACTCTAGTTATTATGAATGGTGCGTTTATTCTCATGCTGATTAAGGTTGAAATTTCAAATAATCACTTTATCGAAACTTTCAGAGTTTTATATTATGTATAAGAATATTACATTTTATCAAATAAAAGTATGCAAAATTTGGAGCTATGATATGCTCGATCTTTAAGATGATTGACCAAATTTACAGAACATCAATCATTCAAGGTAAACTTCAGTATTAAGACATATTGTGCGCTTCTTTAAAACAGTTTTTGCAAAACGTTTTATTACAAGCTTCGCAAATCCATATATACTTGGCGGTTTTTCTATTAGCCTCAGATTTACCATAAAGAGCAGCCTCCTTCTGGTAACACATGAAACAACGTCTTTTAACAGACCCCCTTATCAGATGATGCTTTTCAGCCTCTTCAACACCACCTTCACCGTTATCGCTACCGATGTCTTTGCTATCACTAGCGATGTCTTTGCTATCACTACCGGTATCTTTACTATCTTCATCATGAGAGATGCAAGTCTCACTTTCTTGTTTATTTATATATTCTTTTTCTATCTCAGGTATAATGTAAGTATGTGTTTCTAAATTTTCTTGATTATTTTCAAATATAGATGATTTCAATATTCTTTTATATATCCTTTTTACATTAGGTATGCTGTAGGTGAATGTATTTTCTTGTTTATTTTTAATCATAGGTGATTTGATTATTCTTTTATATACCTCTTTTACATTAGGGTTAATGTGGGGGTACGTATTTTTATGTTTATATTCAAATACAGAAGGTTTCTTTCTTCTTCTTCTTCTTCCATATATCTGTTCTATTGTAGAATTATCAGTGTCTTGAATATAGTATTTGGCTGTGTAAGAACTTGGAAAGTGATACTTTTGATTGTCACCTATTATAATACCCATGATAAATACAGAGGATCTTATCAGAGAATGGTATATTTAATAACATGACACTCTATATAAACTCGCACTATTATACCTTAACCGACCCTAGCATACAATTTAACAGGTATTTTTGCTTGAAACATCGGTGAACAAATATTTGACTTTGACCGAATTGCTAAAATCCAACAACGGTTTGCAGAATTGTTTATTTAAAAAACTTTTTTTTTGAATCGATAGATAGTCATCATATGCCAGCACATAATCTACTTTTGTAAAATCGTTATACCTTTTCTCATACGGACTAAGGTTTTGAGAAATATGAACAGACCTGTTCATATTTAGGGCATGTTAGGGTAACTATGAACAGGTCTGTTCATATTTAGGGTATATTAGGGTAACTATGAAGAGGTCTGTTCATATTTAGGGCATGTTAGGGTAACTATGAACAGGTCTGTTCATATTTAGGGCATGTTAGGGTAACTATGAACAGAAAGTTAGGGTCTGTTCATATAAGTTAGGGTACCCTAACTTTCTGTTCATAGTTACCCTAACAGGGTAACTATGAACAGGTCTGTTCATATTTAGGGCATATTAGGGTAACTATGAACAGGTCTGTTCATATTTAGGGCATGTTAGGGTAACTATGAACAGAAAGTTAGGGTCTGTTCATATAAGTTAGGGTACCCTAACTTTCTGTTCATAGTTACCCTAACATGCCCTAAATATGAACAGACCTGTTCATAGTTACCCTAACATGCCCTAAATATGAACAGACCTCTTCATAGTTACCCTAATATACCCTAAATATGAACAGACCTGTTCATAGTTACCCTAACATGCCCTAAATATGAACAGGTCTGTTCATATTTCTCAAAACCTTAGTCCGTATGAGAAAAGGTATAACGATTTTACAAAAGTAGATTATGTGCTGGCATATGATGACTATCTATCGATTCAAAAAAAAAGTTTTTTAAATAAACAATTCTGCAAACCGTTGTTGGATTTTAGCAATTCGGTCAAAGTCAAATATTTGTTCACCGATGTTTCAAGCAAAAATACCTGTTAAATTGTATGCTAGGGTCGGTTAAGGTATAATAGTGCGAGTTTATATAGAGTGTCATGTTATTAAATATACCATTCTCTGATAAGATCCTCTGTATTTATCATGGGTATTATAATAGGTGACAATCAAAAGTATCACTTTCCAAGTTCTTACACAGCCAAATACTATATTCAAGACACTGATAATTCTACAATAGAACAGATATATGGAAGAAGAAGAAGAAGAAAGAAACCTTCTGTATTTGAATATAAACATAAAAATACGTACCCCCACATTAACCCTAATGTAAAAGAGGTATATAAAAGAATAATCAAATCACCTATGATTAAAAATAAACAAGAAAATACATTCACCTACAGCATACCTAATGTAAAAAGGATATATAAAAGAATATTGAAATCATCTATATTTGAAAATAATCAAGAAAATTTAGAAACACATACTTACATTATACCTGAGATAGAAAAAGAATATATAAATAAACAAGAAAGTGAGACTTGCATCTCTCATGATGAAGATAGTAAAGATACCGGTAGTGATAGCAAAGACATCGCTAGTGATAGCAAAGACATCGGTAGCGATAACGGTGAAGGTGGTGTTGAAGAGGCTGAAAAGCATCATCTGATAAGGGGGTCTGTTAAAAGACGTTGTTTCATGTGTTACCAGAAGGAGGCTGCTCTTTATGGTAAATCTGAGGCTAATAGAAAAACCGCCAAGTATATATGGATTTGCGAAGCTTGTAATAAAACGTTTTGCAAAAACTGTTTTAAAGAAGCGCACAATATGTCTTAATACTGAAGTTTGCCTTGAATGATTGATGTTCTGTAAATTTGGTCAATCATCTTAAAGATCGAGCATATCATAGCTCCAAATTTTGCATACTTTTATTTGATAAAATGTAATATTCTTATACATAATATAAAACTCTGAAAGTTTCGATAAAGTGATTATTTGAAATTTCAACCTTAATCAGCATGAGAATAAACGCACCATTCATAATAACTAGAGTATTCCATTTTGACCTCATTGCAGGTAATACTTGAATAATTTTTTGTAATCTCATTTGCTTATAAGGGTTCTCGATTTTGATGTCAAAATATGAGTGAAAAAATTTGTAAATGGTTGGTACGCAGGTAATTGGTATATATTTTTCGGGTTTCTAAGGGTTTTTTATATTATGTTTTATTTAAGTTTTACAATTACAATAATATCGAATATGATATGAAATTAGCATCGATAACGGTTTATGAATGAATTTAAACTCATCCGTAAATAAATCTTAACCGCTGGAGGATTGTAAGTAACAGGTAAAAGATTTAATTAGACCAACATTGTACAATTTAAGAAAGACAATTTTTTATATATCCATAGGAGAAGTTTCGATAAAGAGATTATTTTGAAATTTCAACCTTAATCAGCACGAGAATAAAATTTCAAATCGTTCATGTAAAGTAAATGAGTTGCGATACAGTCATTTCAAAAAATTGTGTTTAATCCTGTCTCGGAATCATTTAATAATGCCTATAAGGGTATTCATTGCTAAACAGCTCCATAATGGACTTCATGAATTACCTTGAAAAATTCCGCGTTAAACTTTTGATTGAATAAACTAGTTCCATCATTCATAATTAGATTATTCCATTTTGATATCATTGCAGGTAATACTTGAATAATTTTTGTAATCTCATTTGCTTATAAGGGTTTTCGATTTTGATGTCAAAATGTGAATGAAAAATTTGTAAATGGTTGGTAAGCAGGTAATTGGTCTATATTTTTTGGGGTTCTAAGGGTTTTTTATATTATTTTGTATTTAATTTTTTATAATTATAATGATAATATCGAATATGATGCAAGATTAGCATCGATAACGGTTTATAAATGAATTTAAACTCATCCGTAAATAAATCTTCACCGCTAGCGGATTGAAAGTACCAGGTCAAAGATTTAATCAGACCTACATTGCATAATTTAAGAAAGACAATTTTTATATATCCATAGGAGAAGTTTCGATAAAGTGAATATTTGAAATTTCAACCTTAATCAGCATGAGAATAAACGAAATAGAGGGGCTCGGGATTAAAGAGTACTTGACTGATATTTCTTTTCGCATGCATTCAGATGGGTGGGTGACGCCTTTAACAATTTTGAGCAAGTTGCATGATCTTGAGGTATTATCAAGCTGTTAATTTTATGTTGTATGGTAGAAGTGTTTATTTTTTTATTTTTTTAATGTTTCTGGAAATAATCGGACAACATCTACATAACGTAATTAATGATAAATTTTAGATTTAATTTTTATTTTATAGTATTTATGAGAAGTTTTACATGTCTCCGTTTATGAATACGATCCAATTTCCGGATTGGATACCTTTGTATGAATAGAAAAAATTCTAATTTTGTAACTTTTTTTTTTTTTGGTATTCGAAATTAAATAAACAAATATAAATTTATAATTCTGTTTTATTTCTTCTATAATATATTATATAATATTTATTATTATTGATATTATTATTTAGCGAGTTTTGTTATAGCAATCCAGCACTGCATTATTAGATACTATGTTAGAATTTTCAAAAAATTGATTGTATATATGTGCAGCAAGCAGCTGCTAATTCTGTAGATGTGTTACGGCAGATACATAAAGATTGTTTCAGATAAAAAACGGAGTACATTATAATTTAAATTTATTGAAATCGAATTAATATTTTTTTGAAAACAATATTTTTATTTACATTTAACAATATCATATTACGTGTAAAAAATTTAAAAATAAAATTTTTTAACGGGTCATACAATTTTCGACCCTTTCTTAAAATTCCTTACATGAGGTTTTGTACAGTAGTAAAAATGATAAGTGTTATTGAATCGGCTGCATTTTTGTGTTTTTTTTTTTTTTTTTAAGTTTTAATTGAATTTGTTCCCAAAATTTTTCAATTGGCGAAGTGCTGGACAGTTTGGAAGATTTGCATATTGCAGTACAATATTGATAGAATTTTCATTATAAAATTCTACAGATTTTTGACTATATCGCAGGCCGCTAAATCAGATGAGAACAATGGTGAGGTGTTTTGTGATGTCAGAAAGGGTTTTTTATCTGGGGCATATAAAGTGTTGTTAAACACTTGAGCTAACGTAAAAAAATGTATATAGTAGAATTCATTTTTTGACTTGCATACCAAATAATATCTAGTTAGTAATGGGGTTGGGGGATGGGGTTATGAATTAGTCGGATTTATATCTTAATTAAAAGAGAAAAAAAGAAAAGACATTTTTTTTTTTTATCGATAAGTCATCATTATAATAGATATTTATTTATTAATAATAAATACACATGTTGCATACATATATTACTACAATCTATCATTGACTAAATCAGACAAATTTTGTTTGATTATGTCTGGGTACTTATGTATAAGTTCGGTCATGCAATATAAGTTCACGCCTCGGTAATGACCCATAGAGCTGGAGACCTCTTTAAAATTGTTAAAAGGATCACCACCTAATTGAATGCATGCGAATAACACTTCTATATAGTGATCCTTTAATTCCAGCCCTTCGATGTCGGTTTTTCTCAAGTTTATTAAGGTGGAAATTTCGAATAATTTTTTTATTGAAATTTCGGCCATTGATAGATAGAAATTTTTTATGTTTTTATAAGTTATAATTTTTGCCTCATTAAATTCTCCACCCGTTATTTTAAGCCTACTGTTGTTCATTACAATCGGTTCCATATCCCCATTTTTAAAAAATGTATCAATCTTTGCAGTATTGATATCATTTGTTAAGGTTTCCCAATCTTCACTACATAATAGAATGCAGATTCCATTCGATCCGATGATCCTCAGCATCGGCTTCCACTCTTCGATATCAATTCCTATAGCTATGAACTTTGTTTCAGATTTATTTAAGGTATACTCGGTTTCATAAATAATCTTTGCGGATGGCATTGTAGGTTTTACTCTTTTAGTGCTATCTGAAAAAAAGAATAATAATAATAATAATAATAAAATAACGTAAAAAAATTAATACAAATGGTAAATTACAAAATAAAAATAGGTACTGATTAGGTTTATTTAAGAAAAAAGTAATTTGTTTTAATTAAACTTACTTGGTTGAACTACAGTCCGTTTCAAAGTTTGGATGCCCACTTTGCTTGCCATTTTGCACTAAATTATTCGTAAACGTATATTTTTGTAGCATAATTTTATCCATTTTTCTACACCTTCAGGATTTTTCAATAACTGTATGTAAACATCTTTCATAATTCGCACAATTTCACTGGAGGTTTCGGTGATTGGTGACATTTTTTTACACTTGTACTTGATGCAAGAGATATAAAAATACTACACTCGCTTGATATGTCTGCCCCCTTATATTTATATAGTTACGAATCTGGAGGGTATTACAACTTTCTGTATAATAATTATATTTTAGGGAGAGAAGTGTCAAAACATCCCTAAAAAATTGTATTGTTGTATTTAACCCTAATTGATAAAATATGTATCGGTTAATAAAAATGTTTTGGTAATTGAAAGAAGGTAATTAAATTAAAATTGGGCCCATTTTAAGTGCAAATAAATTATCCTAAAACTATTTTATTACTAAAACCATAATATTAAATTATATAATAATGGGGTGATAATAGGTAATAGATAAAATATAATCAATACTTTATTGAACAAGTGATATTTATCTCATACTTAAAGTAATTAATTGATCAATAAATTTTTTTGATATGTGTTTTTTAATGTAAGGAGGGTTCTCACCCCTCGTTATAGGGGAGGTTTTTTCCCACAGAATAAATTATCTAATTAAAAAAAACGTTAAGATAAAAGGTGTAATGGTCAATAAATTTTTATGATAATTGATTTTAATGTGAACCCTACTAACCCTAACCCCTCATATATAAAATATAATCAATTCTTATTGAATACGAGATTTTCCCAAACCGATCAATAGTTTAACACATGCGCAGTTTATGTGAGCTAGAAGTCGCCTACCTTAACTACTATGGTCTGGCGGGATTATGGTCAGGCGGAATTATGGTTCGGCGGGGTTATGGTCCGGCTGGATTATGGTCCGGAAGGAATTTGGCGGCGGGATTATGGCCGCGGGATTTTGTCCTAGACCGATAATTAGGGCGATTGTAGACTGCACCGATGGTCAAAGGGTCTCATAATCCGACATGTAGATTGCACCGGATTCGGTTAGGGTACACATGTAGATTGCACCGGATTCGGTTAGGGTACGTATGTAGACTGCACCGATGGTCAGTAAGTATGGTACTTATTCTAAGTTAATAATTCTTTAGGATTATGTAATTTATTTGGGATTAGGTTAATGTTTGATTAATTATCAGATATTTTATATTCGCGGATATTTTACTTCGCAAAAATCTTCCGACATTCTTATGGGAGCCATCATTAACACACACATTTCACAAATTGATATTACTCGCCGTGATGCTCAAAGAATCTCTAGGGCTATATTATATGATGTAAGGCGAAATTCTCGTTTGGTTTGCAATATTTACATCCAAACGAAGTAGATGCTGCTTTCCATAGGCTCAACTAGGGGGGGCTGGGGGGGCTTGCCCCCCAAATTAAAATTAGTCCCCCAAAATAAATTGACTAAGGTAAAAAAATAGATATTTCTATTGATATAGAAAGCGTAATCGACGTAAGTTCTCGTTTTAGCCCTCCCCCCCAAATATTATACCTAGTTGCGCCAATGCTGCTTACAGTGAAATTTAGTTTCAATAATGCCAGACGATTCAAGGCTGGATACCTATTCCGATTATATATTTCGAACCTATATTGATGCGGATTCACTTTTTCCACCAAAGCTCTGGGTAGCACACACATCAAGTATGTGTCGGACTACGAATGCCTGGCAGTCGTTTCCTAGCGTATTTAGTTCACATTTTTGTCACCCTCACCAACCGATTTACACGTTTTTGGAAAAACTAAAACTTATGCAAATTCAAACATATATCAGGATAAACAGAATTGGCACCGTCAACAAGGTTAATTCCGATACAGTTAGAAAATAAGGAAAATTACCACATTTAATCGACGCGTATTCTGACAAAACAATTAGCTGGGCTCAATTTATAAAAAGTATGCGCCAGCGGTTGGTGAGGGTAGCTTAAGTTTTAATACCCAAAAAGTGGTATATTTATTAGTAATTATAATACTATGTAATCGCCACAGTGGCGCAGTTTTATGAAGGTATCAAAATAAGTTTACCGTATGGAACTTATGGTGCGTTTGTTGTGAGGAGGGGGGGTCACTATAGTCATAAATCAAAAGGAAAATGTTTTTGGTATGATTTTTAAAAAAATATATAAAAATGGTACTTACGTACAGATCTACCTTGTCGCGCAGAGCTTATCTTTTTGCCATAATTTCAAAAACAATGTAGAAAACTAACTAAACCTAAACTCTTGAAAGCAAATTATTATGTCATTTTATTATTTTTCTTTTTATTATTAATGAAGATAAGAGTATATTTAATAAATATCAGCAAAATGATGACATACATTTTGGAAAATTCGAAAATTGAATTGCAATGTTTTTTTCTTTTGTATAGTTTTTGTATAGACAGATAATTGCATATTCAACACGGCTTCTAAAAATGTGTAAAGGTCTGGATAAGCTGTAAGAAAAATTTTAGCAAAATAGTGGTGAAAAGACTCGCATGCATTAGGAGTTGTCCATAAATTACGACACACGATTTTTAAGATTTTTGATCCCTCCCTCCCCCTATGTCACATTTAATAACATTTTTATTGACCCCCCCCCCCCCCCAGTGACGTCACACTTCTACTTTATAAAATTTAAAACGCACGCAAGCGCTATTTATATTGCCCCTGTCACATTTTTGTCACAAATCTGAGATGACCCCTATACCCCTAGCGTGTGACGTAATTTATGGATGGCCCCTGAGTTGTTCAGAACATGTTTGATGTATTCGATGCCCAAATTTTTGGAGGAACAATGTTCTAATTTGTTTGCCAGGAGACAAAGTGACAAAAAAATATAAATCCAGCAACTACCAATATGGCCTATTTTATCATTAGGCGCATTAGGCACGTGCCTCGAGCCCAATGGCCAGAGAGACCCGAAAAGAGAGAATATAAAATCGTAAAATAAAAAGCAAATACTTATAATTGATAAAATAACCCAAAAATTGGGAAACAATCGAAAAAGTAATCATCGGCTATCGGCTAAGTTTCCAACTTGAAGAAGAAGTGGTGTATCCCTTCGAAACAATTGTCGTTTTGATATGTTTATTTTGTTTTAATAAATATACTTCGCATGAGATATAGCCGATATTTGCTATCAAAATCTTTTTCGATTGTTTGTAATCATGCTCGGCACAAAATGTGCTACTACTGGTTTTATTAGTTACACCAAAAATTGGGCCTTCTGTGCTATTAGTTATACTCGAATAAAAGGGGCCCGAAAATTTGCTAGCCACGTTCGCTCACAATTTCTTGCATAATTTCAAGCCCTAAAATATTTAAAAAAGTAAAAATCAATGAAACTTCTACAGTGTGGACATACAGGCTAAATGCAGCTCTGTGAAATTAAAAAATTAGTTTTTAGAGCCATACTAATCCTATTGACAAACAAGCAAAGGATTAAAAATATAACTACCTTTTTTCGACTCAATTTAAGGGCAACCTTAAAATTTTTTGGCCCTGGGTTGATAGTTGATAATACGACAGTATTATTTAATAAAATAGTAGAAGTTTTGACGTAAAGTTTAAATATAAATATTAAACTTTATAAATCATCTAAAAATTTTACTAAAAAATCTCAAAAAAATTCAAAGCGGCCAATGTATTGGCGGTTTCTTTAAGGTTAGCCCTGCCCGTGTAATGTTTTTATGTTATACAACTATTTTTGTGTATAAATTGAACTTGAAATTAGCAGATCTAGTTTTACAGTAAAACTTGAAGATGCTTCATTCATTAAAAACATTCCTGAAACTGTTCCAACCAGAAAATTACGGTTTTACGAAAAGGTTTCATTTAGGAAAAGAAAACTTCATTATCCATCGGAGAGCCTCATACTCAGGCGTCCAAATCAATGGCAGATTCAGGGAGGATTGCCCTTTCATAAGAGAAAACCGTCCCAAGGCAAGATAAACCATGGGTGCAATGGAGCCGCCGCACCAAGCGCCGAAATTCAGAAAGCGCCAAAATTGTGCAATCTTAATTTAATTTTCTATAACAAAAATTTTGAATAAAGAAATATCTGAACGGCAGGCACCATGTGAAATCAATAATTCACAAAATGCTCAACGAGAAGTCACAAATTGTGATTTAATTAATATTTTCTTTGATTTAAGTTCGTAAAGTAAAATAAGCAATAATAACACTGATCTGCAAATAAATATTTTTTTTCGAGCCCTGATACCATTAATGCTGATTCTTATGTAAACTGACCTTCTGAATCCGAATATGATCCCTGTTTTCTCCTATCACCCACCGTTTTCGAGGAATGCTCTCCTCCCATCTATTTTTATCACTTCTCGATAATTTGGAGAGATGAAAACGATTATATTAGCTTTTACATTTCTGTCGCCGACCACAGATTTCTTCTAGTAAGCTAAAAAGGTGAAAAGTTAATATTTGTAATAAGAAAGTTGATTTGGGAGATGATTTAATTAAATTGTAAATTGTAAAAAATCAATAAAAATTATCGATTTTTTCATTTCTTTGCTCAATTTTTGCACTTATTTTCTACATATTATTTCAGCTTCTATAGACTCCCTCATTCTCTAAACACATCCAAATAATAAAAATTTTGGTTTTCTTTGATTATTCTCGATTTACATTAAACGAACGCCACCACGCGGAAAAATATTAAGTTAATCTAATACGTATATAGTTGGTATAGAAAGTTTTGTTTTACAAACGTTTGCATTCTTTTGGTATTTTACTTTAAGAATTATCATCAATCAGAGCCGGGCCGGATTAAGCGGGGCTAAGGGGTCTGCAGCTTCGGGTCTCCAAATTTCTAGGGCTTCAAAATATATATTTATTTTTAATATTACTACTACTTTTTATTTTACATATTTAACAAATTTGTATTTCATCCCCCTCCCCTTGCGGTAATTATCTGGATCCCCTACTGGCCTAGATGTCGCGTATTTGGTGATAAATAAATAATCTTTAGCTTAATATAATTCTTTTATTTTTATCTAAATCACGTAAATAGAGTAGATGTTTTAACTGTTTACTTTATTTATTATTATCATATTTATTGAAGACTTCACGATTCTCGCATACCGTCGGACATCGGAGCTTATCCATTGAAGGGCAAGCAGTTTATAGGAACAGTTTTTCTTTAGTGGTAAAAATGTAATAACCTGCCAGTATTTTGGGAGTCTCTTACAATAAACGTGCTTTCCATATGATTAGGATATGAAATTTCATTAATTACCATTATTACCTCGCTCCCACGCTCCAGATAGCTGGCAATTAATTGCTCACGTTCCCGTTCGTTTGAATAGTTTGCACGTACAGGGAAGGCATCATGATATTCTGTATGATTTTCGTAATTATACACGTTTTGACTGATTATCAAGTTTTCTACCTCCACCTTACAGCCGTTTTCAAAAATTTCTATTTTGTCAAACGGTACTCGGCCTAAAGGGCAGGTTCGATGGTTTTCTGCCCATCGCTTAATACATTCATAGCAAAATTTGTGTAGACAACCATTTGGTTTTCCCATTCGTTTATCATTAATGGACTCCAAACATATCGAACACGATTCGTTGTCGTTTTCCATAGTTACCTTTTCCATATTTGTCTTTGATTTACACCTTGCTTGCTATTGCCATAGATTGGAGAATGTTGGACCTTTATAGACAAAGTACTATTTAATCCGATAATAAAGTAATCTGTTAAGTAGTTGAGCTTCAAGTCTGAGTATTGAGGCAAAAACAAATTATTTGATAACAATGTTAAAGTGATACCTAAAGTGAGTTCAAAATTCCACAATAAATTAAACTACAATAATTAGACTTGACTGTTACTTACGGTTGGAAGAGATGACGACTTACTAGATTACCTGACTATCTTACTTTGACATCCATGATCACTTAATATCTAAACTGTTAGGCTATAAACCCTTTGTACAAGTGTACCAAGTACCAACTCATTAAAATCATTCATGAAATTGTTCCAACTCGAAAATTACGGATCAACTTCACTGAAAATTACGGAACTGTAAAGACGGGATCTTTTTTTTTTTTCATTAAATTTATATTATGTTTACTGTTGCACTCCTAGAAGGCAACTGCGGCCGGCTGCACCTCTTAATTTTTTCTCGAAAAGCTCTTAATCAAGAAAAGAAACTTGATTATCCATCGAAAAACCGTCATTATTCGCAACATGTTTTGCTAATATAAATGCTAAAGTAAAAATCAAAATATTTCCAAGGTTCCTAAAGGATATTTTTTTGGATAAATTTTTTGCAGATTTGATATGCTGCGGAGTAGCGAAATAACTACAAACGCCCTTCCAGACTCTTGTTTTCAGATTCACCAACATCGATATAGTCTGTTTTTTATAATTTCAAACTGCCTAAAATACTTTCCCCAAATTCGTCACCAGCTCTCGGACTCCATGCCCTACATGCATAACGATGCAAATTTATATTGGCCAATATTTTTAATAAAAGAATATGAAAATTTAAAGGAATATTAGATATTATATAGAATATAGAATATTTTAATCGTTGCACGATTGTGCAACTTTACAGAACCTTCGGTCCTTGTTCTTCATATTCGTGCTTGTAAATCCAGAAATGGTTTTTATCTTTCATTATTTCCGCTAAAATGGCCCCTCCCCTGAACACTATATCCTTGCGTCTCGGGGAATCTTCGATTCGAATCTTAAATTCGTTCAATTTACTCGTGTCGTTCTCCAATATCCTCTCCAAGTAGAGCTGTTTGATTTCGCCCTCCAACCGCGTTGGAAAACCAGGATACATAGTGGAACCGCCAGACAAGACGATGTGTTTGTACAGTTCCGAACGCATGTCGATGTCTGCAGCTTGGATTGCATTGAAGACCAGTTCCGCTATGCCGTGGCTCTCCACGTTGATCAGGTGAGGTTGGAAGAGCACCTCGGGTGCTTCGAAGCGTTCGCACTCTACTTTGATCACTCGTCCATCTGGCAGCATATATGGTTCGACCAAGACCGTCGTTTCGAGCGCCAAGTGCTGCTCGGTTTCGATGTCGTAGCCTATGTAGCACAGTTTTTCTTTCATCATTCGCACCTAAAACAACCGGCAACAGTTTACCCTAAAAACTAAAAATATTACGCTTACTGTTTCGAAATCTGCCGAATGATTGAAGACATATCCGCGCAGATGCAGCAGCTTGATGAGGTAGCGTGTTATGTCGCGTCCGGCGATGTTCAGGCGTCGGGTCAAATTCGGAAGCACGTATTCGTCGAAGACGGGGCAAACGTGTGTCACACCATCTCCGGAATCCACGACAACACCGGACATCAGTCCCTAGAAGATATTAAATAAGCCTTGCGGGTGACCAAGGCGGGAAGGTTTACCTGAGCGTACAAAGTTAATAATGCTTGGATCGCAACATAAGCACCGGCAAAGCCGTACTTCTCAAACATGACTTCCATCATTTTTTCTCTATTTTTTGTGGGATTCATGGGAGGCTCGGTTAGAAGAATCTAAAAATGTATCCGGATCACAAAACTGCGCACGCACAACAAACTATTTTACTTTGGTGTCGGTCGGATCCAAATTCATCTTTCTTGGGCCGAAAGTGTAATCCCAAACGTGACACATATCTTCCCAATCTTGCACCACCCCATTTTCTATAGGATAATTGACTTCTAATAAAAAACTCAGTGCGGAGACCTCATCGCCCACCATCAAGTCCTCAATTAAAAAAAACAAATTGGTTGTTTTAGAGAAAAAATTTTGCCACACAAACAGTTTTGACATTCACTGTTAGTATACTTACTACTGGCAAAGTGCTTGCCACTCCCTTATGAAGCATGAAAAAATGAGAAACAAATAAAACAATAAAAAATAAGAAAACATACAAGCAACAAACAAACAAGCATTCTATTGTGTTTTTTGAATGAATGGATTAACGAAAATATTCCGGAAAATTCTTGGAATATTTTTAATTTCTGGCGCCTCTTAGAATTTGGCGCTTAGGCTTTAACCTTTTTAGCATATAGGGTAAAACGTCCCTGTTGGTAGTGACTTTTTTAAAAATTTACCTTTTCTCCTATTTTATTAACCGCTCCAATGATCGGCCGTCCCCGTCCTACCATAGACGGAAAGATGTGAGCAGGAAAATTACTACCGGCATATCCGCACTTGACAAACTCAAAAACAAAGTTAACCAAACTTCCAACAACTCTTTAATTCTTCAAAAATGCTTACCCCAGTGCCATTATCGCAGACTATAACTTTTCGGCCTTGACTATCCATTTTTGATTCGTTAAACCTACTTTTTCCTAAGATAAATCGAATGAATCATTTGATACGATAAACACCACACCTGACACTACTAAATAAAAACAAGTACTTAATAGAGTTTCTATTTTATCAAAGGATTGCGATTATCATTTTCACACTTCGAAACAAAATTCTATTCGTGTTTATCAGTTAATAATTATTGTCCCGATTGTGAAAAGTTTGCCAAGGAACATAAAGAATTAAATGACACATCCATTGTATTGTATGATCAACAGACAGACCGACACAGAATTTTTTTTAAATTTTTGTAAATCTTTACGTTTCTGAACACGGTTATCTCGAAAATGTAAAACAAACATTTGAAATTTTTTTTCAAAATATAATATTTTAGAAATTTTTATTAATCGAATCGCACATTAATTTATTGAATTGCAATAATGGAAATTTTCAATTAGCAATCAAATTGAAACCCGGGTGAGGCCAGCTAGTATTGTATATATAGTATAGCAGAAAATAATTTCAGCTGTATCTCAAAAATGGTGCTACAAAATAGAAAACTGAATAGGAATTTTTTCTTGTAAATTTTATTACCTACATTTTTTTCCTATACATTTTTTTAATTTGTTGACCCGTTTTTGAGATAATACAGCTGAAATTATTCGATGTATGGGAGATACAATCGGAGACAAAAGTAGGGTTTATTTAAATTTCACGAATATTGGTCTTATGTGTGTAGTAAAATCCTTTTTAAATATCATAAACGATAAACAAAGTTATATATTGCATGTAGAAAGGTTTTTTTCGTTTAAATCGGTTCATTTTCTGAAATTATAAATATTAAATTTGACATAACAAAATTTTTATTAGTGACTATCTCTGCAATTCAACCTACTAATAAAATAAAAATTGTAATAATTTTTATGAGTAAAAATTGATATTTGTGGTTAAAACTGATAAAAACCGAGATATACATAATATTTATAATACCAACAAGTTTTAAATATGTTTAGGGTTCTTTTAACGTCAAAATCTATATTATTTTTAGAGAATTGAACGTGCGATAACTTTATATTGGTTGTTCAATTACTAATTAATTTCTCGAAAACGGGGTAGTAAACCGTGATGAAATTTTGCTAATACCTTCGTCTATTTACAAGCTATAACTACAGAAAATTTGAAAAAATTCTTATATTTTGGTCATATATTTTAAGCTATTCGATAAAATGTTGCTTTTCATAAAATGATTTTTACATTATATAATTTTTTTAAGATTTCTTAAGATTTTCCTTTAGATTTTTATTTAAACAAGTATTTTAGTGTTTAACGCCTTGTGATGTTCCCTAACAGCAGACAAACCATCGACGTGATTTTCATGAATTTTAACAAAAAGTTAACATCAAATTAAAATTGCAAGAACTATTGAACGGTGTAGTGAATCGATTTGAAATTTTTTTTATTACATCGCAAAATCAATGATGACATGTGTACCAATTTTCATCCATATCTTATATTTTTAGTTTTATTTTTTGTTTCATATACATCTTTAAGTCGCTATCAGTTAGAAATGAAGCGACAAAATAGGAAAATGTACATATATATAAACAAAATTGAAGGCCATGAAATTTGCAACAAGAAAGGTCTGAAAAGTTTTGCTGTAAAATTGTTATGTGTCAAAAATAGAAAAGGTATAAATTACATTGCTAAGATAGGATTGTGCCAATAATTCTGTGAGCCAGTGTAGCTCACCAAGCACGAGCTTTCTTTAACTTCGTCTTTAGTAATAATTATTTTATTATTTATCACAATTCTATAATACGTTTTATTAGAACAACTTTATAATAAATAAGTTTATTTTCCTAGCCCTAAGAATATTAAGAAGAACATTTAAAAGAATATTATCACCTTATACACTAACTTACTTTCTTATCTAACTCAGTCAGTTTAATAAATTTGCAAGAGACTTTCATGTTAGACAAATAAAGACCAAATTTTGTATCAAAAATAAATTATTTATAAAATTAATCACAAATATAATATTCCAAATTAAGTTGGACATGTAAAATAATTAATTGTATTAATTATCTCAATTAGTTAATTAATTAAATGTAATTAACTTTTTATTTTTCCAAAAAGAATAGTATTTTTTAAATTAATTATTTCAGTTGACGCATCCTATACAATAAATATAATACAATCTGTCAAAGTGCCTTTTGACATACACACTTGTGTTCGAAGTTTTATTGTAGGTTAATTTTTTGTCACAATTTAATAATTCAACATGTTGGACGGTGTTAAGCATATAATTTTGGTGCTTTCTGGAAAAGGTGGTGTTGGCAAATCTACAATTAGTACACAATTGGCGTTAACATTAACAGAAAAAAATTTTAAGGTTATAATAATTTATAAAATCAATTTGACAACATGACAATCAAATTTATTTCTAGGTAGGAATACTTGATATCGATTTATGTGGTCCCAGTGTGCCCTATTTATTAAATCTCGAAGGAAAAAGTGTTCATCAATGTCCCGAAGGGTAAACATTACATTTTCATGTATTTTGTTATTTCTTATCTGAATGTTCTAGTTGGGTGCCAGTTTATACAGACGCTGACCAGAAATTAGCAGTAATGTCAATTGGATTTTTGCTTAATAACAGAAACGACGCTGTAGTTTGGAGAGGACCTAAGAAAACAAGTATGGTTCGACAATTTCTGACTGACGTAGCTTGGGGTGAATTGGACTATCTTATAATTGATACACCTCCAGGTAGGGATCTGAATTTGATCTTATTTTGGTTTTTAATTTTGTTAATCCAGGAACATCTGATGAACACATAACTGTAATGGAAAATCTTAAAGATGTAAATTGTGATGGTGCTGTAATTGTGACATCTCCTCAGCAAGTAGCAATTGAAGATGTTAGAAAAGAGATCACATTTTGTAAAAAGACTGGTATTCACATTTTAGGTATAATTGAAAATATGAGTGGGTAAGTGGATGTAAAAGTTGAATATGAAGTTACAATATTAAGAATTTTTATTTCAGTTTTGTCTGTCCACATTGCACCGAGTGTACAAATATCTTCAGTTCCGGCGGTGGATCCGAATTGGCCAGGATAAGTAATTTACCTCTATTAGGCACACTTCCAATAGATCCAAGGGTCGGTAAACTTCTAGGTAAATCATGTGTTTCAGAATTACCTGATTCACCTTCTGCTAAAGCATTTAACACTATTATCGATGTGATTACTACACATAATTAATATATGAAATATAGTTTTCTGTTTGTTAAAATAAAAATAATTTTATAGATTTTTAAATTTTAATACCAAAAGCAAAAAAAATGGTTTCTAAAACCTAAATATAAAATTCTTTAATAATTTTAAGTTCTTCAAGAACTGAAATCAAGGAACTATGTTCTCTTGCCTTCAAGCGAAATTGAAAGTACATTTATAATATTTTTAATCAACTTTTTTGCCACGTCTTTTGTAAGTACCCAATTTAAAAGATTTATTAGTAATTTGAAATTTTGTACAGTAGAACCCCGATTATTTTGTGTTATACATAATATGAAATTTCGCTGAATTTATTGTTTTGTACAAATGTACTTAAAGTGTCAATTCGTCTAAATTTTCTGCTTACCTACTTTGTTTAATTTAAGGAAAAGTCAAAAACAAACAAAATTATCTGATTTTTTCAAAAAGAACTTTTTAATTAATATGTTCCTTTCTAATAAAACTAATAAAGTTTGTTGTCTCTTTTTACTAAATATCTAAAATTATAGTCAATAAACTACATTAAAAACAATACATGTTTCGGTTTACAAAACCATCTTTCAGTATTAAAAATTAAAATGTACTAAGGAAATGTACTTTAGATATTTAGTAAAAAGAGACAACAAACTTTATTAGTTTTATTAGAATATGAACGCTTTTTACGAAATAACGGCTGTACAAACTAAGTTTAATATGTTCCTTGTTTGTAATCTACTATATAATAAGTATTATATTTTGTATTAACAAAAATCGCCAATTATTATTATCCGTGTTTTTCAATTATCCGTGCTGAGCACGGGTTCTACTGTACTTATAACAAAATTACAAATATAATTTAATTGGGACCATCATATGTGAATACTAATTGTAAGAAAACTAGAAAATATAAAGCACTGTAAGAGTTTCTTGAAAAATATTCTATTTAAATGTTTTCTTCCAAGTTTTACAATCTAAATTTTAAACTAGAACTAAACTAGTAATTATTTTAATTTTTGTAGAATTCTCTAGAAAATAGATTGTAAAACTCTTACCCTCCTTCCCCCCGTATCAACATCTGCTAAAACAACGCTCCAGACTTGAACTGGACCAGTGGGGGGGGGGGGGTAAGGACTAAAATGTCCCGGTGCAATGTTTGTTTCTTACAACAAATGAATTTCATGGCAATAATCTCAAACAACATTGGGACATGCCATTCTGTATACTAATATTTTATAATTCTGCATATTTTTGATTTTATAAACACAACTGCTGTATTATATTTACAAAATTATTTTCTAATGTGATTTAAGGAATCTAACGGAACAAAAGTCATAGAGTACGCAGTTTACACTGAATAGTCCGCCCCCCCTCCCTTGTTGTAACTGATATAGTAGAATTAATTTGAATTTTTAACCACAGTGTGCCAGTTAGTTATTGAAATTCGAACAGAACTTTTATGGTTTTCAACTTTTAATTGAGTTAGTACAAAAATGAGATTTCCCCTTCCTTCTTCCTGTACGGAGCATTTGCACGAAGACTCCGAGAGGTGGTTTTTTGTTAAAAAAAAGTCTTTGTTAAAAGGAAAAATGTTCATCCCCCCCCCCCCCCCCCTGTAACAACCGGATCTTCACTTTTTTTACGTTTTCGGAAGCGAGACTGAATCATGATTTAAAGAAGCTTCTGTTCTTATTTGCCTCCCAAGCCAAAGTTACTTACTTGTTATTTAAAATAAAGTTACGTAAGAAACACGAGAGTAGCACAATAACCGGAGCTACAAATTTAAAAAATGTTTAATGAAATTATAGTAGTTGAGAGCAAAAATTACAAACAAAATTTTGAAAATAATTAATAAAATTAGAGTAGAAAAGGGCCAAACACGCGAAAAAATCGCAAACATGCGATTATTCGATTGGCTGTTTCCATCAGGTTAGCCCCCGCTCATAGCGTATTTTTCGATATAAATTATTATACTTTATTTTATAATATATATATAATAAATTATTATATTTTATGAATTTGAACGTTACTATCGAAGGTGTTAGGTTCAAAAATATCTTAAAATTACATTTTTATTATTTTCAGTAAAAACATTCGCTCTAAACGACAGATTTACAAAATAACAGAAGTTAAGACGAATTAATCTCCGGAACCGCTTTATTGATAAAAAAAAATCCCTCAAGCCGCCCGAACTCGAAAATTAAGTATCTACACTAGTGCTGGGCGATGTTATCCGGAGCAAAGTGGGAGGGGGGGTTGATCATTTAAAAATGCGTTTATTTACTGAAGATTTAAAAGAAAATGTAAGAAGCTAAAAAGAAAAATCATCAATATTATTCCTGTAGTAGACCCCGGAATTATTCCCAAAATATTTAACATCCTGAAATAGACGTGAACTTATTTTATTTATTTATTCTTTTTGCAATTAAAATTTAAACTTTAGAAAAAATTTAAGAATATCACCATCGTTTCCTTCCCCCGGAATGTACAAATTTTCACCCGGAAAAACATCGATATCCAGATTCGATATTGACAGTGATCTTCATCTATCAAAAAATTTTAGTGTTATCTATAAAAATCTCTGGGCTCGGTTAACGGGCGTGTCCCAGGAACTCTTTGGAACCCTTCCCCACATATGGATTCGTAAGATATTAATCTTTCTAATTAATCCCATCATTCCAAAAGACGCAATACATGCTTCCTTAGTAATTTAAGAATTATACTACAATTTTTAGAATTTCTTAAACCCAATACAAGCAAATATGCATAAATGCATAATTCAGCTGGTCTTTATTAGGGTATGGGATTATTTTTTATTCATAATAATGAAATCAGTGGCAGTGAAAATTTTTCCATGAGAAGGAATTGTTACTACATTTTTTAGTTTGAACAAAAAAATTAAGAAATTTCTATTTTTACATTAAGATTAGAAATATCTGATTTTAATTTGGAATAAAGCCACTTGATGTTACCATCCACAGAAAGTCCAATTAATCTTCAAGGTCGAACATGGATTAATGTTACAACAAATTACAAAAAAAAGAAAATACTTGCTCAGATAAAATAATAACAGGGGAAGTTACTGCAATTTGCAATAAAATTTATGTTCAGCTTAATACTGGGTCGACTGGTTTAACTGCAATGTTATTTAATTGTATGGTTATTAAGTGAATAAAAAATCAAAAAGCACTAGAGTAATCAAATTCTGGATTCTTTAACTATTATAAAGTACTCGGTTTTAATTTAATTGGACTAAAATAAATAAAAAACGATTAAGAACACAATGGGTAACTTGTGAGCTGGGAACTGCAATTAATTGCAAGTTCAAGACTGATCTGTGGATTATCATGAAGGTACATATTCTATTCCCATAAAAATCACATGGATTCATCCAAGGTTGACTAGGTGGTAAATTAAATTCTTATCAAAAAAACTGTTGATGATAATAGCAACTTTGATGTTTCAATTAAACAAAAAAAGAACTAATCTTACCTGGAAAACTGGTGGCAGCTCTTTTGCTTATTCAAGAATTTGTAGTTGAAAAAATAAAAAACAAAAATTTTTGTAATATACATTTTATTATCCCATAATATTAGCCTAAAAGTAAATAATATAATAGTCTTGAAAATCTGCACATGGGAATAAATTATTACAAAATTAAGAAAGTAATAATACTTTGGCCTAGTGCAAGAGTCACGTGATGCCGAAAGGCGCCGTTCTTATATAAAACATGGCAGTTCAGAGTGCCGCATAGCGACAGCCTATCGCAGATATAATACAAACTGTGGAATGATGCACGTAGAGGAATGAAATTGCTAACAAATTTAGAAGCACTTCCTGTGAACAATGGAAGGACCAGATTCGTCGTATTCTTGTTTGGAGATCCACATCTGTTGGAAGGTGGAGAGTGAAGCTAAGATGGAACCACCGATCCATACGGAGTATTTCCTTTCTGGTGGAGCAATGATCTTGATCTTCATTGTCGATGGAGCAAGTGCGGTGATTTCCTTTTGCATTCTGTCGGCGATACCAGGGTACATGGTGGTACCTCCGGAAAGTACAGTGTTGGCGTACAAGTCCTTACGGATGTCAACATCGCACTTCATGATGGAGTTGTATGTGGTTTCGTGGATTCCACAAGCTTCCATTCCCAAGAAGGAAGGTTGGAAGAGAGCTTCGGGACAACGGAATCTTTCGTTTCCAATGGTGATGACTTGACCATCGGGTAATTCGTAACTCTTTTCTAAGGAACTGGAGCTGGCGGCGGTGGCCATTTCTTGTTCGAAGTCTAAAGCGACGTAACAGAGCTTTTCTTTGATGTCACGTACGATTTCTCTCTCGGCGGTGGTGGTGAAGGAGTAGCCACGTTCGGTTAAGATTTTCATGAGGTAGTCAGTCAAATCCCGACCAGCCAAGTCCAAACGAAGGATGGCATGAGGTAAAGCATAACCTTCGTAGATTGGTACAGTGTGAGACACACCATCTCCCGAATCCAATACGATACCAGTGGTACGACCAGAAGCGTACAAGGAAAGTACAGCTTGGATGGCGACATACATAGCTGGAGTGTTGAAAGTTTCAAACATGATTTGGGTCATCTTCTCGCGATTGGCTTTTGGATTCAATGGAGCTTCGGTCAACAAAACGGGATGTTCTTCTGGGGCTACACGCAATTCATTGTAGAAAGTGTGATGCCAGATTTTTTCCATATCGTCCCAGTTTGTAACAATGCCGTGTTCAATTGGATATTTCAAGGTGAGAATACCTCTTTTGCTTTGGGCTTCGTCTCCTACATAGGAATCTTTTTGTCCCATACCAACCATGACGCCCTGATGACGTGGGCGCCCAACAATGGATGGGAATACGGCGCGAGGAGCGTCGTCGCCGGCGAAGCCAGCCTTGCACATACCAGAACCATTGTCTACGACTAAAGCGGCAACTTCTTCGTCACACATTTTGAATTAGTACTGAAAATAAAGAAAAAAAATTATTAGTCACATTGCAAAAATATTCCGTTAAAAGTAAACCGGTATTAAATCCGAAAACATGAATAATTCAATTAAATTCTCACGGATAAGAACAATGAAGAGAAATACGAGTTTTTTGTTACGACGCTCCGGTTCTATGAATGAACGCGTAAAAATCAAACCAATTGAAACTTTCAATGAACGGGGACACGCCCATTAAACAAAAGTGCGTCTGAATAAGAAAACGGAAGCGCGGTTAAAATTTAAAAATTTACCGAAACAATTGAATTGCCTCGAGACTTCTTTAGGGCACAAAAAAAAATAAAATAATTTTAAATTAAAAAAATTGCGATTTAAAATTTTCAAACACTCGGATTATTTCGAAAAATTTTTAAAACACTTGGTAATCCAAAAGGTAAGTATCCATTCGGTGCACCTATTTATTACAACCACACCCAAACGGTTTAAAAAAATATATTTTCGAGGCACTAAAAATTCACTGATAATCCCAACGACGCGATTTGAAATTTTTTCGAAAAATTAAATGATCAACTTACTTTGTTTAAATGTAAAATCACAAAACTTGTTAAATTTATGTACAAATTGTTTTAAAGCACAAGTAAAATTTGTGCTGCACCCAATATCACAGAAGACGGGAATGTCTGAGGATCCAGAGGCGGTTAACGATATATATATTCAATGCGGGGTTATCGCCCCCACCAAAGGAAAAATGATAGAACGCGCAGCAACACCGTGCAACCGAACCAATCCCGAACAACATTGCCATATATGGTATTGCAATACAGTGGCCCCTCCTTTCCCCGCACCGCTAAACAATTTTAATCATCGCATGACACATTACAAAAAGGCCCTCCGTTCGTAGAAAAATACTGGAAATCCAAAATTTTGAATATCCCGCCCTCTTATCATTTCGTATTTGGTATAAAAATCAGCGGTGGTTGCAAATTTAATTTAGTCAAAAATTACGTCGACTTGGTCAACGAATTTGACCATAACCGGAGTGAAATGGGGATGCGAAATCTAGGACATTAGATAACGTATGCACTTTTTAAATATGTGCAACGAACAAATAAACCGGCAGTTGAAATTTTTAGTTTAAAAGCGACAGGTGATTGCAATTTGGCACGATTTTCCTAACGAGAGCTATTTTTATCTCAATGTCGAGGCCGTTTTAAATATATACCACCGTACGACCACTTGCAAACACCAACCTGTTAATATTTATACGAATCTTGCCAAAAAAAATTAGATTTTACATTGAGAAAAGTGCAACGCCCCACATGGCTCATCGGCAACCGGCGTTTTGATTTTACAATTAAATTATCGACTCGAAATCGAATTTGACGTTTGAATAATACGAATCGAGCATTTTTCTAGCAAATTAGTACAAAATCAATAAATAAAATAGGAAAAATCTTACCGTTTAAATAAGACACGTCACAAAACTACAGTAATCAAAGAGGAACGATGAGCGAATGAAAGAAGCCGGTAACAAACTGATGAAGGAAGTGGCGCTACAAAAATGGACTGGTCCGGAGGTACAACCCGCACAAATTCAAAAAATAAATCGGCCCTTTTCGAAAGATTTTCGAAGCAATTTTTAATATTTATGTAAATTTGAAACTTATTATTACGTAATTGACGTTCAAAAACGTTTACTTTTTTCAAAACAATCGATAGTAAAAGTTTTATTGGCGCGGCCTCCCCTACGATGCGACGACTTGGACTTGTCCGCCCCTCCATTGTTATATAGAAACCTTACCATATATGGGCATAAAACGAACGGTGTGTTCTGATTGGTTAGTTCAACATCGAATTTGGCCTAACCTAACTTGAAGGATCGCGGGCAAGACGACGGTTATCAAGTCACGCCGGCCGGCGATTCGATTCATCTTCTGGTTGCGTCCTCGATAATGTGACCTTGAAAAACTTGAGCACAGTATGGATACATACAATACTTGTACATTTTTTTTATCATTTTATTAATATTTCGAACCATGAACTAAATTGAATTGCTTATCGTTAAGTTTATGCGGCAGCTCTTATTTTTTTTCAAACTATTTTTAATTGGTCTTATTACTGTATTTTGCTATATTTAGGTTTTTGACCTCGCCAAACAAGTTCTTGATATAAGGTAATCTGTATGACATCTGGCAAATGGTACGAATATGGATAAAACGGTTCGAAATTCCTAATAACAGTTTCTATACTACCGATATCATTCGGAGATACTTAAAAATTAGAAATCCAATCCTGATGATTGTTTCGTTTCCACAACAGTCGAAACGACCAACCCTTTCAACCTACCCCAAATATAGGCTGGTGAGTGAGTCACAGATTAAAGCATGACGTGTCTCGTCTGCTCGAGCCCCAAGAAGACCCTCGACCAATTCTCGGGAAAATTGGTAATTCGCTAAGAAAATTGATGATTCACCTCTTCGGCACCTACCGAATCGGTTCAAGTTATTTTCAATAATTATTAATTACATAAGACGAACGAGATGCTCTCATACACCGAATATCTTTTTCTCGATAATTTTTTAATGAGTCACCAAGTGATTTGCTTACAGTTACACATTCGCCGATTAAATTTTTACTGCGATAAGAGTGACTAATGCTAATTACATATTAAATATTTATATCTCGTACCACACAAACACTGCAGTGAAACATTTTGGAAAAAAAACTTACAAAAATATTAAATAATTGTAAACTTTGCGGCGGAGACGGAAATGCTATTAGTTATAGTTACGATAATTCATTATAGTTTCCAAACTTCCTTATCAGACGGAAGTGATTTCATCAAAATTCAGATAGCACCGGGAAGAAAACTTCTTTCCATATGTCTGGAAAAACTCTTTTTTTTTTTTTTTCTCCCAGCGATAACAGCGAATAGATGGCTGTTATCTTGGCTGATGGCTGGAATAATAAAATAAGACTATCTTCTTTGACCTTGTTACTCATTGGACAGCTATTTCATTATGATCTGAAATAATTAACATTGTTGAATAAACAAATAACTTGATGCAAAACTAATCTAATTATTATTTGAACTGAGGTGCAATTTTCTCTATATGGGGTTAGCTTGATCTCGATACGGTTATAAGGCAAAAGAACGTGTCCAAGCTGTAGACTTTCTGATTTATGTGTATGTGACTATTTTAGTTATCTGTTTATTATTTTCTGAATAATCTTTGCCCTTGTTGGATTTATTCGTGCTTTTTTAATTATTATATTACTAATTACTAATTAGGCAATATTTGATTGTTAAAGAAAAACAACTAAAAAAAGTTACAGATAGCTGAAGCATTTAATGTGTACGTGGGTTGGAAGAAACAAAGATATGCAGTTGACAAAGTGGAATCTTAGAACGACCTTCGTCTAGGATCTGAATTCTGGTTTGCCGAAATAGCGCCATTCCATCACAATCGGATGGCGAATCCGGAAATTCCGGAAATTTTCTTAGTTCAGCCCTCCGGTGAACGGTGGATGAAATGTAGATTCTATAGTTGGAATTAAAGCTTGATAAATTGGAGATATTCCATAATCTACCAACAATCGAAGAACCTATTTCTTCCTCTTCCTTTGATTTCAACAATATATACATGCGATTATTGTAGTCTTTGCACTTATTGATTCTGAGAACATTAATGATTCACTCCCGTAGACTAGTAAAAATGTGGTCAGAAAGCTCAAAGATTGATATTGTGGTTTTATAGTGCAGCTAGCGGATCTGTGTTCCAAATGCGGAAATCCACATGCTCAGGGGTTACCCTTTTTTCATCAAGTAAAACGATTATAGGCAAAATCCTTCTATCATCTGTGAGCAAGAGCGCTAATTTTTAAAAATTTAAAGGCAGAATTTTTCGAATTTCTTACGTTGTCTGTTTACCTACGACGCACACGAAAAGATTAACGAGATTCTAAGACGTTAGAAATGTGGGTTATAAGTATTTTTCTGGAATTCATAAAATTTTCATTTACAGCACAGAATCGTTATTCCGGACAGATATAGTTTTGAGTTTGTTCGGATAACCGAGTTTTTCGGATTAGCGAGATATTTTTTTTTACTTATTTTATTGATACATAGTATATATTATTCAATTATTATTTTATATATTATTTTATATATATATATTTTATATTTTACATAACAAATAATAAAAAAGTAAAAATAAAACTTTCATCAAACAATCATACTATGACTTTTTTAAGAAACAATTAATTTTTTCTTTACTACTAAACTTCGAGTCATATTTTTCATTCTTCTTAATAAGAGTAGATCTTGTGATAACACAAGCCCCTAGCCACAGGGGGGGGGGGCACGTGCCCCCTCCCCCCCGAAATGTTCAAAAACAAACAAAAAATTTGAAAATTTTGAACAAAAATTTTTTTTCCCGGAAAAATTCTCGGAAGGGGAACCCTCAAAAAATTTTTTTTTCATGAGTGCTCCCCCGGAAATGAAATCCTGCCTACGGGCCTGTGATAACAGTTTTTGAAACTAGGGGGTCTGGGATGTGTTCTGAACAAAGCTGAATTTACAGTTATCGATCTTTGAATAGCAGTTAACAAATCTGAATTGCAATTAACAATTTCTAAATGTATCAGTTGATAAATCTGTATTAAAGTTGACGAAGTCTGATTGCCTATGTTGTGCGGCCTGAAGGCCGCACTGATCCAGCACTCCCCCGTAATCACTTAATATTTTTAGGCTGGTAATTTAACATTAATCAATTCTAAACAGGCCAGTGGAAAAACGCCGATACTTTTTTTATGATTTTTTTTTGTTTAATTTTGTTTTAAATTAAAAAAAAAAAATTAAAAATTAGTGCAAATGTTTAAGTAGGATTTTCACTTACAAAAGTAAAGGAATTGAGAATTACACAAATTTCGTCAGGGAAATTCGAGGAATTTTTTATTTTTAAGGAAAAGTCGTGGAAATTAAGACTTGAAAACAGGAAAAATTGTTAGGAAATTCGACAAATAAAAAATTTACAATTTTTAAAATTTGCTAAGGTTTGAAAAACGTATAATTTTGATCTAGGGCAGGGGTCGGCAACCTTTTAAAACGGAAGAGCCAAACGTTACAATTTACAAAATTTCCCAGTTTTTAAAGAGCCACTAACATTTTTATTTCAATATTATGGTATATTATCCCGTTTAAAGTTTTTTTTGCAGAATAATATTTTTATGGGTTTTGAAAATAAAATAATATAATTATTGTTTAGGTAATGTTTTCTTGTGCATGGACCTGGAGACTGCATCTTGACATCAAAAGAGCCGCAGGTTGCCGACCCCTGATCTAGGGGAAAACTTGGAAAAGTTACGGATTTTGTTTTTGAAAGTTTGAAAGAAAACATACACAAGTTTGACTTTTTGAAACCGGGGGGTCTGGGGGGTGTGGAACACCCTCCAGTACACCTAAACAAAATTGGTCCCAGAATCTAGCTTTATATAGATTTTTCCAAATGTCTTTTGTAACCTAAATCCAGTAATGCCCAGTGGAATCACAACTTTAAAACTGGAATCGAAATCTGTTTGCTATTTGTGTTTTTTAACACACTTACAGGTATACTGGAGGGTGTTCCACATCCCTAGACCCCCCGGTTGTAAAACTGAAAACTTGCATATAATGTCCATGTTTTGTATGATTGCTTTATTTTTTGCCGAAATAAGTGAAAAAATTAAACAGAAAAACGGAAAATTCGATCATCTTTAATGATTTCTTTTACAATTTCAGGGGCAGATTTTCTCCCAAATCAACTTTCTTGCTACAAATATTAACTTTTCACCTTTCTAGTTTACCAGAAAAAATGTAAAGTCTAAAATAATTGTTAAAAATAATAATAAAATAGATGGGGGGGGGGGGCATCCCTCGATAGCGGTTTACATGAGAGGAGGAGGTCAAGGAGTCTCGGTAAATATCACTTAATTAAAAAAAAACAAATCTTCTACATCTCACCAGGGAGAGAGGGAGTCGAAAATTGGCCTCACGTAATTAATGGCCGCCCCTACTTATTATTATAAATTTGAATTAAATCACAATTTGTGACTTCTCGCTTAGCATTTCTTCTTTTTATTCAAAATTTAATATTTTATAAAAAATTAAATTAAAAACGCACAATTTTAGAGCCGTCTGCACCCATGGTTTAGCCGGCCCTGAGTGATGTCATAGTTTATAAACGAGTACTGATGAATTGCATTAATTTGAAATTGCAACTAGAAATTCGTCCGGATTGCAGAGGTAAAAAATATAAAATGTCCGAAAAGCCGGAGTATCCGGATTACTGGAGTGTCCAGAATAAAGTGTGTCCGGATAAGCGAGGCTGTACTGTACTTTTGCCTCAGAAAAACTAAACGATCAAGATTAAAAATGCAATTCTAGGAATTTCTTAGGATTTTGTTTTGATTCTGTCAAAATCTGTCTGTCTATAACAGTTTAAACTTGGTACTTTCTCTAACTATTGCTTTTTATTTAAACTGCTTATTTTTCCAGGCTTTTGCCGTAAAATTTATCTCTTCAATGTATGAAAGTAAAGTCACGGAAATTGTAATTTGAATTTGAAACAAAATTGAGAATTATAATGTTACAAAAACTCAGAGTTTGATGGTACATTCGACGGTAATAAAAATATTGCGCTGTTAGCGTGACACTCATTTTATCGGAGTTGTCAACTTTGTAAGACGATCATTATGCGGGAATGACAAATAGCGCTATAATTTATTTTTGCTTCTAAACTAATTTTTTTTATAATAATTTAAAATTAAACAAGTTCCTCAAATTCTAATTTTCTTTAGCCGAACGTTTTAATTCATTCAATTATGTTTTTTCGGGCATTCGGATCTTTTCTCGATAAAACTACTGTATTTTATTTTTGTTATATTAAATATATTTTATATTATTTTTATCATGATTTTTATATTATTGAGAACGGTTGCGGTCTGATGCATCTACTACTGTGTATCTACTACTAAGCAGAGAACCATGGTTCGGACCCGAGTGAAGTAAGAACTTTATTCTAGCCGTTCTCCCTCGGAGGGTAGTGACAAACCACCGAGGTAATCTGCCTTGAAAACTCGTCATACAAATGTAGTGGTTTCTGTTTTATTACAATGTTATTTGTATTTCTGCCACGTAAAAAAATGTAGGCCAGAGTTCAGTAGTTTTACTGACTTGAGCAAAGGTTTAAATTTCAGAAAAAAAAGGACGAAAATAATAATATATAATGACCACTATGAAGATATTGTAAGTTTTTGCTCAGGAGTTCAGGTGGTTTTTGTTTTTTTTGAAATTTAGTGGAAAAAAATTATATTTTGCTGGGCCCCAAGTGAAATTAATAGAACAAAAAGAGACAGAGAAAACATTTAATTAGCAAAATTTATAAAATATTTTTTGCTAAAAATATTAGACTACAACAGTTCTCATCTGTTTAATAGCTATAAAAAGTTTGCTACATTTTTCTTAAATAAAATGAGAAGAAATTTCGCTCATTTTAGAATTAAGTAGGTAATCAAAAAAATTGTTTGACCTTGAACATTTGCGTAAAGTAAGATGTTTTTTATGAAAATGCTAATTTATATTAATTTGCATTTACAACTACATTTTCTGGTTTATAATTTCGATATAAAATAATCAAAACTTAGAATTTTGAAATCCATCAGGGAATTATACAATCCCTAAGTTTAGAAATTCCCCTGTTTTGTCCATTCTAATAATAATTTTAGAATCCTCATAGAAGTGATAAAACGTTTCCTCCAAAAGGCTAATCTAAAATAATCACCGTGTGGTTATTTGTATTTTTTTATTTTACTACTTTCTAAACAACAGTTGATAATGCCGAATTCGTTATATGGCTTTTGTATAGCCTGTGATAGTCTCAGCAGAAACATAAATAATAGGGTGGTTTCCCATTGCCTTCTCATAACAAAGCACCCCCACGAACGAATTTGTTCGCAATTCCAATCTGCACGATCTTTAAAAATGCGTTTCCATGTTTTACGATGGATTATAAAAATTTGTCAATTGAGCCCATATCAAGAAAGATAGTAGAATGGAGGAGATTTTCCCCCTTGTAATTATTTTCTACACAAATTCTCCTTTCAGTTCAATATATTATTATTGCTATCATCTCTGATTCATTCGTCCATGACTACACGTAAACAATGTTTGTTGATTGCTAAAATTAAAAAACAAACCATAAAAGTTATAAAATCATGAGTTGGTTGTAAATTCATAAACGATTACGTACCTGACTTTAAGTGCGTTTCAATTTCAAAAAAAATAATAGTATGATATAATTCACTTGGAAGGCGATAAAATCGAGGTTTAACGATAAATTAAGAAATCAAAATTAGAGGAAAAGTAAATTTTAAAGACGATCGTTTTATGTTTTGTCTTTCTAATAAAGATTAATCAAGTATAGAGAAAATTATTTAATTAGGTCGCTTGATCTAATAGCTAATAGGGATGATTTAAAAAGTAGGTTATTGCTATATTGTGCAACATTTTGCCCTTATGGGAATTAGGCAGTGAACCGTAGTCTTTTACCCCCATGCAGGTCGAGCAACAACAAAATTTTTAAAGGTCAATGAGGGTTCTATCAGAATTATTTGGCAAACCCGCAACATAAACAACATTTCTGAATAAAAAATATAAATTCTTTTCAGATAGGAAACCTAAATATTGATAAAGCTTGGTTTCTCCAGGAAACTAATAATATTGATTTAATAAAAATGTTAAATAATTTACCACAGCTTCGTGATATACTTTTAGTTTTCCAACGTAAAAGATTAAAAATGCACAACTTCCTAAAATGTGACTTTGAAGCCATTCGCAAGGGTTAAAAGATCATCTAATCAAATATTTGGTGTCGGCCTGTTCCAGTTCGTTTAAAAAAATGCGTATTTCTTTCAAATTCAATTGATGGGAATATAGGTACATGCGGAAAATTTTGAGGTGCCCGCTCCTCTACTAAGTTGGAGTGTCAATAAAGAACAAATTATAAACTATTATACACCCTGGACGAAAAATATCATAACTTTACTCTTTCAGTTCATGGTGTAAAGAGTAAAGATATCTACTACTATTCGCGATTTACCTTACCAAATGTTGACACCAAAAGAATGCAAACGTTTGGTTTATAAACAAGATTTTCTATATCAACTATATATACGTATTAGATTAGCTTAATATTTTTCCGCGTGGTGGATAGAAAAATTTTGATAGAAAATTATAGAAAAATTATAGATAGAAAAATTAAATTAAAATGTTAGTTTGCAGGTCATCGAAACTTTTCCCTCCCGAGTTAAATTAAACTGAAATTTTATAAATTTTGGTTTTATTTGGAACAAATTTTCTGGACGGATAGGTAAAATCGAACATAAATTACCCTCACCCATTAAACAAAATATGAGGTCTATTGAAAGCTTAAAATATTGGGCTTGCTCTGTGGTTGTGCGGAAAATTCAGAAGATCTAAAAAACTATAATGGTTTGAGAAGAATGAGTCATCAAGTTTATGACTCATTTCGCTTTCGTCATTTATGACATAAACCCTTTAAAAGTTCAATGCGCATAGATTAAAATAAAATTAAATAACCGAAGAGATCTTGGATAACCTAGTTTTTTAGATAACTTTTTATTTTGCTTAAATCTGTAATTAAGAAAAGTTACTTGATGATTACGAATTCGTGCATGACAGTTGGTGAAAGTTGGTAAATCCACCAAACAATTGGTAAAACCATCAATTGTCACAAATCATTTGTTTTGTTGTAAACCAATAGCATCCCTTTAAAAAAAGTGGAAAAACCAAAAAAAACTCAATTGGCAAAAAAATATAAAATAATCTATAAGTCTATTTACTCAGGTAGCCAAGCAGTTGGAGTGCTTCCTCAAATTTTTCTTCTAATTCAGATTCTTGTTTGGTCAAAAACGTGATTTGTTTAATAAACCAGCAAACGTACAGTGTCATAGTTCTAAGAAAGTCTTTGAACATTAAACTTCCTAATCTTAAATGTCTATTTTGAGTGTCTGAAAAATGTTTCAACCAATGAACTTATTTATGAAACATTCATAAACACAATAAACAAATTCATTAATACAATGAACTTTAGTTAATTGGTTGAAATTTCATTGATTAAATGATGCTTTTATTGATTTTATTATAATATAATATGACAGTTTTTGGTTCAGTGTAAATGTTTCTGGCAACAAACATCATTGCGGTACTGTCTTTAATTTGCATTCTAAACTAAAAATTTAAATAAATAAAATTTTCTCTACTCTTCATATTGCCAGTCCACCTCTACTTTTGGTTCCACCTGACAACGTTTGTAAGAAAGATTCGCTTAAAGCAAAAGTGGTTTTTAATCGATTTTCAATTATTCTTCTATATTTCAATGCTGATAAGATTCTCAATAATGTGATGCGATTAATTGCGCTTCAAAATAAACCACTTCTTCATAAGTGGATCGAAAAATTTTGCACAGTCACAGTTTTTTTTTTCAGATAAACTATAAATTTGCTTTTCAAAATTGTAATCTTTCGAATATAGTATTAATAATTATTAATACGGTAAATACGATAATTCACTTGAAAAGTTTACTTGTTGATTAAAAAACGTCCAAGTTACTTAAAATCAATAAAGGTGGGGCATGGGTTCTCATCAATCGGTAAAAAATAGCAAAATTTAAAAGCATTTTTAACAAAGACCAACAAGTAGGTGTTCGATTGTTAAATTGACTGCAAATTTTTCACATGTATTAGAAATTAGGACGAAATCTACTTTTTTTAAATTTAACATTGTATAGAAAGCGTTCCATACCTACTACGCTTAGGAGGGTCAACGTTCTCAACAGATAGAATGTCTGTATTTTATTGATTTTTCCACTTTATTCTTAATTTGAATATGTAATATTAGAAATAATCGCGGTCAATGTCACAATTATCACTAATTATGATTTTTTGTCGACTAATTTATTCGAGTTTTGAATTCCGACATCAATAGCAAAATATATTTGGAAGTTATTATTACCGGAAAAGGAAGCTTTTTGATTTTAATGTTCTAATCTTAAAGCCAAATAATGGTAAGTGTGCTTCTCCGTAAACCAGTCAGGTGAGCGACAGGAAGGAATAATAATTACATCTCATGGAAATTCAGGGATGTCATCTCGTTTGGCGACAACAATGAAAACTCGATTTCATTCAATGTAAATACACGCACTTGTAATTGAAACCATTCCCTAAAAAAGTCGAAATTGACGTGCGTCACAGTGTGTGAATAATTTGATTAGCAAGCCCATTGCATAGTTTAATTTAGTTCTCACTATTAACACTAAATAAGGCGGACTATTTAACAGATAATTATCGCGGTTCTACGCAGTGCTCTATAAAAAATGTATATGTATTCAATTTCTAATTGGATTACTATGTTCTTTATCACAAATAATAGCTATTTGTTCTTTATTTTTCTATACTTAACTTTGAGAGATCTCCGTACAATATGGGTGTGTCCTCGATGTGTATTTTGCATTTTAAATTTATTACGTTTTGTTATCACTTTTATTATTCACGAACTAATAACAAAATGTCTATTATGATCTAATGGAACTTTTATCATAAATTGAATATGATCCAATAATTTCTTAAATTGTTTACTATAATTTGATCTAATTATGTGTAATAAACATTATTTGCATTAGTGTGGAAAATTACCTATTTCATTAGCAATTTAGATATATTTTTTCTTAAAATCTATGAATCTATGACGTCTACAGCCAAACGATATCTCTCTTTCCACTATGGAACAATTTTCTAAAATAATAGCAATTGAGAGTGTAAAAAAACTATCTAAATTAGACTTTTTATTATTTTTAGTAAAAATATTCACCCTAAACAAAATAGATATAATAAAGTAACAAACTGTTTTTATCTGTTTTTAATCAATTCACTTGTAAAAAAACTTTTCTATAGTGCACCAGTTGTCTCTGGTCTTGAAGGTTAGGTGTCTTTGTTTTTAAGTAAAATTTGGCTATATTACGCTATGGTGTAAATTGTATAAATTGCAGAACCCAATTGTCGACAGAATGAAGCTATATAAAGTTTAATATCGGTTATTGCCTGAATTGATCAATATTTGAAGTCAGAAATTCAAATTTTGAATTAAATGCATAGTCCAAGTTCAAGGTCAGCAATATTGTTCTCAATTAAAATTTTCTTTATAATAATTTGAATTTTCTGTTGCAAATCTAACATATCAGATAATCAATATAATTTTCAAACATTTTTTAATGGGCGTTACATGTATCGTAAGCCATGCTTGCATTTTTTGTACATTTTCGAAAAGTGCTCTTTTAATAAAAAAAAAAAAAATTATATTTTTATTTGTATTGTAAGTTTTATGAAAAGTAAAATTTTGGTTGTGGTGCAAGTTGAACTAGCGGACAAGATGTTGCTTTTTCACGTTTTCACGAATTTTACGTTAGTATAGTTTTGAGAATAACAAGCGATTATTTTACTTGAGTGATTTATTTATTTCAGTTAAGCATTCTTCAAATAATATAAATTTGAAAATTTGAATAAAATTGATGATTTGGTTTACTTTAGATAATTAGTTTTGGATTGGAAATTTTGAGATTAAAAATATGATTTGGATAAAGAATGGAATCATAGTTTAATTCATTTGTGTGGTAAGAATTTATAAAAATTTTAAAATTAGTTAGGGAAATATCAAGTTAAATTCGATACGGTAACAGATGGGCAAGTTATCACTAACTTATATTTTGAATTTGTCATTTTATATTAAAGTTTATATTGGATTTAAATTAAAAATGAGCAAGGTAACATTTTAAGAACCACCGTATTTTTAAAAGGTGTTTTTAAAAAAACTTTAAATCTATTAAAATTCATTTCAATAATATTATTTATTTAAAATTAAATTAAATTTTTATTATTAATATTACTACATTTTTAATAATATATTATATAGGAATACTTTAGTTTAAACTAGATTATAAAAAGGCAAGTTTCAAAAAATTTTAAAGAAAATTAAGTAAGTACAAAATATATAAAAAAGTGATTGTTTAAGTTGTGCGGCCTGAAGGCCGCACTGACCTGTCACTTACTCAATGTTTTTAGAGTGATGACTTAAAATGAACCAAAAAAATATGGCATTCCCTCTGTTTTCCCTACACCAATCCTCCAATTGGTTCGTTTAAAGTTAGCAACCTAAGAAAATTGGAAGTTTGCGATCAATCGAGTTTCTCGAATGTCCTTGATTGGCATTAAGGTTACACTGACCCGTCAATTTCTCATAATCTTTCAATTTATTCAGGTTGGTAACTGAAATGTTTTTTTTTTTAAACAATTTAAAATTCACTTCTTTGCGAAAACAATTGATTTACTTTACTGCCGGCGACGAGCGGCTAAAAGTACTTTACTGACGCATTCTTAGCCGATAAGTTAAGTCTGCACTCGATGTGTACTAACTCGCATAGTATAAGAATATTATAACTATTATAACTTTTTAAAAAATCAAGAAAATAGTGACGAAAAGAAAAATCTAAGAAACCTTAGATAATTCTAAGATAAGAAAATTTTAAAAAATTTCGGGATTTTAAAAAATTCTAGAAAATCTTAGGAAATGGGAAATCTGCAAAAATGTAGAATATTTTAAAATATCTTAGGAAATCTCGGAAAATCTTCAGAAAGTCAAGGAAAATCAAAAAATTGAAAAAAGAAAAAGATTAAATTTTCTTTAACTCACAATATTAACTTAAAAGTTTAACTAGAAAATAGAAAATTTGAGGAAATCTTTTTCCATTTTCTTATTTTCCTAGACTTTCTTAAGATTTTCCGAAATTTCCTAAGATATTAACTTAAAATTCAGGGAAAAATCTGGTGTTCGAATGAAAAGAAATCTAAAGAAAATTGGAAAAATGTTAAGAAATCAAAGAAAATTCAAGAAATCCCAAGAAATAGAAAATGCAGTTAATCCTAGAAAATTCTAAGAAATGTAAGGATAAACACAAGAGCAGATTTAGGATTAAATCATAGAGGAGGTAAGTGAGGCTGGAGGATGGTAAATACATATTTTTCTATAAAAATTTAGGTATATTTTTCAAATTTTATTAAAATTTAGTAGATTTTGTTAATTTTGATGAGTCATATCTGCCTCTTGTTAAAAATTATTGGAATTCCGACTCCTGTGTACAAAAGATACTGATCCCTTACCGTTAGTATAAAACCAAAAATAAATTCCCTGACATCGACTACATCCAGTTAGAGACGGGGGGAGATATGGAATACCCTTTTAATCTCGGGTTTGTAGCAGTTGAACCTGCGTGATTCTTTTTTTAAAACTTCTTTAAATAAACTTCACATAACCTTTGACAGAACTTAGTTTTGCATTATTGCATTTACACATGCCTTTACACGCTGTGATCATTCATCTTTTACAGCACACACTATACTTTACACTACATTACACTACACATACTACATTCTAGGGTAGGTAGCCGCCTTACCTGTAAGTGCCGAGAACATTTATTATCATTTTTAGGGTTTGCTCTTAAATGCACATGTGTGGAAAAGTAAAACGCACCAGTTGCGTGAAAAAATCACTTTTCTACACTAGTGCAAAAAGACTTATTATTCTACTACTACCGTTTGAAAAAGTGCAACGCTTCGATATTAGTTTGGGTAAGGTAAAATAAGTTTTTTCTGCACACTGTAGGGAAAAGTAATTTTTTTTTGGTTTTTTACACAATGTGCATTTAAGGCAAACCCTACAAATGATTATAAATATTTTCAGAGCTTATACCTGTCGGACTATACAGGTCGGACTTCAACCGAGGAAAGCTAATAAAATTGAAACACGTGTAATAGGTTATGGCATTTTAATTTTTTTATTTTTTTTGTTTTATTACATTATATTTAATCTCAGAATTAACATTACACTGCATTTTAACGTTTCAGTTGGTTTGTAATTTACCTTACAAGATAAAAATTTTTTTGAATAATATGTAAATACATAATTATTACGTATGTTAATTATTACTAAATTTTGATAATGTATCATTTCAAAACTCACAAACCTTACAACTACCGAATGTCACGCTTTGATTGCTTTCCATTTTCTGCATGGAATATATGAACTAAGTGGCACTCGACAAATTTACAGTAATTCAAATAAATTTCAATTAAAGACGGATGTACATGAGTGATTTTAAAATCTTTTAATTGAACATGACTATTTTTACTGTGTATTCTAATAAAAGTCATTGTATCTACACTTTTCAATTATTATTAGGGGATTTGCATAATATATTTTTGAAACCATTCTATGCTGGGGTTCGATGCTCGTTATTTTTATCATGCAATTAAAAAATAACTATTTCAAATTTTGTATACAAAAATAGAAATATTATACAGATTTATTGCACACACTAGTTTTGTGTTATAAATTTCACGTTTTTAGAAAATTATTCGGTTTCAAAAACGGTAAAAAAAAAGTTGCCACACACCGAGTTTATTTATTTTTAAAATATGCAAAAAAATTTTAATTTTAACTTCTGCTTTATGGTAGTACATGGTAGTCTGTGTTTCTTTGTTATGTAGGGACAAAGATGGACAATTCTTGGAAACCTCTACATCTTGTTGTGCATGTTATCCACCTTTTGGAAGATGTAAAGTGAGATTTTGTATTTGGACCACAGTGCAAACGAATTTTTAAATAAATTTGAACAATGTAAAAATTTAAATATTATTTGGAAATTTAAAAACTTTAAATTAAACATTTTTTTTATAAGATCCGAGCTGTGGCAAAGAATGTGCAATATGTTGTTTTTAAAAAGCAAACATATTACGCAAATAAATTTATTTATAATTTATTGTTATCTGCCATTTGTTGTCGTTATTTGTTTATCTAATTAAAATATTTTCCGAACCGCTATAACGTAAGATTCTCGCAGTGTAATAATTTTTATACCTTTTTCTTTTCTAATCCTTTTTGCCTTTTTCGTTTCTTGAGATTTCATAAAGCATTCTCTTCGATATTTCTCAAACGCATAAAATTTAAAAATCAAGGAAACAAAAATCTAATCGTCATGGTCTAGCTAAATGGTCGTCTGTCCCCGAGGACAATAGGATGAAGTTTCGAATATTAAATAAATATTAAAAATACATTAAAATAGCGAAAGAAAACAATAGAATATTTTTTGAAATTAGGGTTAGGTAATTTTTGAATAGAGATTAAAGTGGGCGTAATTGATTTGTCGATAACTGTCATGAAAGCTAACATATAGAAAGATTTATCTTTGCCATCATCAAAATATGCTTTTGACACTAGCAGCTTTATGCTCACTGCATCAAATTTTAAGTGGTTTAAGACTTGACACTAAAATAAATTTTAATTGCTTTAAAATGAGTTATTTCATTTATTAATTAGTCTAAACATCAGCAATCATTTAACTTTTACTCTCGCAGACATACGCCAGACATAAACACTAGACGCATTAGGGCGTCTATATTTAGAATTTCGTGCATCGAAGACCCATATTACATTGATTAAATTTCAAGTTGAAGGTAACACATTGAAAAATCATTATAGTATGGATTAAATAACTATGAGTTTGAGTTATGAAAAACCCACTTCCTTTTCGATTGTGGTATCCACTGTCGAAATAATGTAAAAAATGAATTCCGCTTTCCTATACCTATATCTAAAATTAGATTTATTCATTAATGCGCATTTCAAATAATAATAGTCAACGAAAGTATTGATTATCAGATTTTTCAATGAATCATAGGCGTTCCCGAGAGAAAGATATACTATTAGGGACGAGGGAGTCCCTCATTCGCATGTCTCATTTCTTCCTGTTAACCGGCATTCAATGATTTATCGATTACTTTTAATTATATTTAGAAGTTACTGTAACATTAAGGTTTTGTACTCGTAACATCCTCTTTATTTTCAATTTAATTAGAAAATCTTTACATTTCTGTCGGTTTGATTATGTCTGAACTTAAAGCTGAGAGAGCACCGGGCATAATATCTCATATTAATATTACATATTATATTTTTTCTAAAAAAAAAAAATTGGATTACTGCAACTACGTAACTGTTTTGGCAGGCGTCATGCCCCTCATTACTCTCCCCGTTCCAACCGCAACTATGTACATATACTATATTGTAATGATCTACGTTTATACATTTATAAAATGTGTTATTAGAATAACCCCAATTTATGGTAAATTTTTAATTATATTTTATCTAATGCAAGAAAATTAAACCGCTATTATTTTCCACATGCGACTGCTTTAATATGCGAAATATGCTAGAACTCCATTATTACCTATTTAAATCATCCAAATAATTTTTAATTATTTATTTATGATTTTCTTCTTTATGAACAACCACACAATATTTTGTGTGATGTGTGGAAATAATTGAGAACTCATATTTAATAAAATCGACCACAGAATATGCACGCAAACTTTTTTGCCCGATCCCTGAAATCACGATAAAGCCAATGTTAGTCTCCTTCCCTCCAGATTTCCCGGTTCTTACTGCAGCGATCTATAATTATATTTTGTTTTGAAAAAGTTAAAGGTATTATTTAATAAAAGCCAATCAGAGGACATATTCACAAACTTTTTATCTTGAAAACAACCGGGAGTCTCACATAAGTGTGTTTAAGAAAAACTTGCAAAGCTTAGTGATATGTCGATCACGATAGAATCCAAAATAGATTACTGATGGATTACTAAATTGTTCCAATTGTTAAAGTGTCAACTTCCGTAAACCAATTGTTTTTAAAACAAAAAAAACGATGAGCGACAGTAAAGTATTTTAGTGCAGGCTGTGCGGCTGTCAACAAATACATGTTTTATTCGGAGCTAAAATACTTTTTGCGTTCATCTGTAATTTTAAAATTTCCTGTCAGTGGCGGATCCATTTTAACGCAAAAGTTTCAGGCTTTCCATTTAACAGGAGCTTCATCATTATAAATAATAATTATTATTCGTCAAAGTTCCGGATAGGTATTGTTTTAAAATAAATTAAATAATTGATTTCCATATTTTCCATTGATGGATTACTGGATTGTCCCGCAATAGTTCAAGTGTTGCTTTTCGTAAACGCAATTTTTTGTAAAGTAAAATAATGGTGGGCGGCAGCAAAGTACTTTAGTGCTGACCTAGTCGCTAAATTTTATATTTTAATATATCTTTTCTTTTTAAATTTTTGGAAAAAATAACATGTGTTATTCGGAACTAAAGTACTTTTTGTGGTTCAAATTTTCACAAATCACCAAGCTTAGGGGCGGCTTCAGGGATGAACAGCCGCCTCCCTTAGAAGTCCAAAAAAACATTAATTACTACCAAGGGGTAAATATCTCGAAAATGTTGTGTACACTTATTTGGAATTCCCTTGGAAATCTATGAAATTCCTTGGAAATCATAGATATTATTTAGATTGAAATTATTTAGATTAAATTAAAATTATTAAATTAAATTAATTATTAAAATTATTTAGATTGATATTTAGATTGAAATTAATTTGAAAATCAAAGGCGGATTCAGGTAAAGTTCATGTTGGTGGTAAATGAGCTGATGAGGAAAGGATAAATAAAAATATTTTGATATGAATTTAGGTATATTTTTGGAATAAAAAAAAATTTGGGGATTTTCGTGGTTTGTGTCATTAGGAGGGGAGCTAGATGCACCATTATCCTCCCTCCTTCCAACCGTCCTTGCCAGGAAAACTTAGAAAATACGAAATTCGAGGAAATTTAGAATATTCAGAATATTTTAGGAAGGCCAAGGAAATTTTAGAAAATTGGAAAGTCTCATCTAGAGTATTCTTAAAATTTCTTAAGATTTCCCTTCATTTTGGTAATCACCATTTCCCCTCGGTTTCTTAGCAACAAAGTAAGGAGAAATCATTAGAAAACTCCGGTGTACTAAGTAGTGAGGGGACATCCATTAATTACATGAGGCGATTTTGGAGATTTTTTGATCCCCCCTGCTGGTGAGATATTGTGAGATTCAGCTTGACCGCCTCCCCCCTTAAACGCTTCGCGTAATTAATGGACGTCCCCTGAAGAGAAATCTGTAGATATTCGGGGAAATTCCAGAAAACATTTCAGAGGAAAATTTAAGGAAACGTAGAAAATTCCATGATATTTTAAGAAATTTAGAAAAAACGAAAAATACAAGAAAATCTAAGAAAATACCTAGGAAATCTTTAAAAATCCAAAAACTTTCGGGATATTAAGATTCTAAAAAATTAGGAGCAGATTCAGAAATAATTCATGGGGGCAAGAGAGGCTGGCTGGGAAAGGGTCTAAATACATATTTTTTAATAAGAATTTAGGTATATTTTTCAAATTTTATCATGGTCATGGAGGGGGGGGGCAGTTATGGCGTTACCTCCCCCTTGTTGGAAATCATTGGGATTCTTTGAAAATCTTTGGAATACCATGGGAATCATTGGAATTCCGAGTCCTGTGTACAAAATTATTTTGAGATAGTTGATTAAATTAAACTTTTATAAAAAAGCTAAAAAAAAGGCCCATTTGTATGCTTCCGAATTGGCCCTCAAAGAAAGTCTCAACCATTGTACTGATGATATTTGGCTCTTTTGACTAAAAAGGTTGCTGACCACTGCTCTAGGTAGATAGGAAAAAGCAGGAGACTTGATACTGAGTACTCTGCGCTGCATTGTGATAACTCATCTCTTCATTCTCACTTTTTCCAATATAAAAAACTTTACTGGCACTATGCGCTTAGTGACACGTGACACCTCAAATTAAAAGTTATTTTAATTATTGTAAATAAGATTATTAGTAATTAATAACTTAAAGGTGACACGAGGAGGAAATCTGATGTATTTGGTCGAAGATCCAATCCACGACTGCTGCATAGTGCATAGCAGTCAACACTCTAACTGCCAGCCTACAAACGTGCTCTACTCTTTATACTTAAATATTCACTTTTTCCTTTTTTTGTTACGAAGATAAACATTAAGTTTTTTCTTCAGTTACAGACTGAAATGTGACACTTTTTTTCTTTAAAATAAGAGCCAAAGTGATTACTCTCGAAAGTGTGAAAAAAGTACACCTACATACTTGTGTTTTAGTAGATCGAAAAACCAATAGCCTGAAAGCATTATAATACAATAATGTAACTCAATATTTACTTTTGATTATAATTTGACTACTTCTCTTTTCATAAATAAATTTCTATTTATCCATCACTTTCATTTTCCAGTCTTTCAAAGCTTCAAAGTAATGTATCCATTGAAGCTCTATCATAAATTTCTCATACAGATATTTATCACAAGAAGGCTGTAATAATTACAGACATCAAAGATAATATAAAGCAGGATGTGTAAATGAAAAGTAACTTAATGAATTTCCATAATTTACTTTTAATTTATATTATGCCGTCAAAAGTAACAATGAGCACCGTTTCTTTCAATTCCGACGCAACAAAGTCGTAAAGTAGGTTTTGCAAAATTAATTTAATAAATTAATAATCGCATGTAGACAAGCAATTCGAGTTACCTTTTTATTTACAATTCAATGGTATTGTTGCAGCTATTAGTTTAAGTTGTTAGGTGTGGTCGTCAATTCAATTTACAAAACGTGGGCTTCATCAAATTATGTTGTATTTTATTTTTCATCTGAATAAAAAAGGTTCATTATTTAGGGACGGCCCAGGACTGAACTGTTGGTTTTAAGCTTCTAAGCTTTTAAAAAGCCGAACTAGAAGATATTTCTGGATTTTTCCTGCTATAGTTTATTAATAATTATTTTTATCTATCATAATTATTATATGATTAGTTACTATACTACTTGAAAAGTAAAATCGCTCGACGGTGTCGTCGTCTCGAAGTGATAAGTAGAAAACAATGGCGCTGTCAAGATTTTGAAATGTAATATGTTTGAAAATTTCTGAATCATCATCCACTTTGAGAAATTTTCTCGAAGGCCACCATTGTGCCTTAGCCTGGTTTTGAAGTAGTTTTGCCGAAGAATGATGTTTGTTGTTGGTATACTTGGCACTATAGTAAGCAGAAGGAGTACTACAATGTAGCTACTTGAATTGTGTTTACAAGTTACATTATTTTAATTTTTAAAGCACCTCGCTAGATATAAGCAAATCTCGTTAATCCAGTATAGCGCGTCTATGGTATAAAAGTATAAATACAATTATAATTATTTTATATTGATTGAATATTGCTTCAATTTTACAATTATCTACTTACTTTTTATGCAGAATGCATAACGTATACTACATCTTATAACAGATTATAAGAATCATAAAATCATCATAACTATTATGTATTTGATTGATACGTTTTAAGTATATTTTGTTTCTTTCTCTTTTTGCCTATTATAACCGCCTTTGATTTTGGGGAAAATTTAATTTGACATTTCAATGTTACAATATGTCATAAATGAACTTTTTGAATCAAAAGCTTAAACTTCATTAGCTTTCACGTTGTTCCGCCACTGGAGTTAACTAATAGGCAGAAGAATTTGAAAACAATTGAAAACCAGATAACTAGATTTCGACTGTTAACTGAAACATAAAACAATCGATTTTAAATCACTTATACTTTGAACTCGAGTGAAGGGGAACTTGGAGAGCCACATTTTGTAACAACTATTAATTTTACAGCAATCTAAGATAATAACAATCATTCAACATTTATTTTCCTTACTAGCAAGAATATAAAATTTTTATTTGAAAATTAATACTTAACAATTTATATAAAAATATCAGTTACTATTGCCATTTTTTTTATAGTTTCCACGATTGGGTTATATGTTGGGAGTGGCGGCTAATGGAGAACGTTAGAGCGCCACCCATCCACAGAATCTGAAATCATAATTAAATCATGGAAGGAAGAGGGGAAAAGGGATCAAAAGGTACATCATTCGCATTTAAACAGAAGCAGAAATAGCAATTAATTATTATAGTGCACTGCAGGAATTTCCAAGAACCAATCAAATTAAAGCATTAAAAAAAAGAGTACAGATACTTAAACCTGATTAGTTTTTGGAAGCTCTTACAATACAATACAATCTCTAGTGTAGCAGATACTTATTGCTTAATTGTATTTTAAATTTTTCGAATACTTGGAATGGAATGTAAAAAAAAACTAAAATCTCTCAACCTCGGTGTAATCCAATAAATTTTATTAACAATACATAATATAACTTACATTAATTTTAATATTTGTGTAATGGAAGAAGGAAAGAAGGATACGGAACTTTTTATCTCCAAGTTTATCAAAATGTTTTTTAGAAATTATCTACCACATTGTGGTGTAAGCAATTGATAACTGTCTCTTTTATGCTGTTCACCTTCCTTTTGCAAGGATATGGTGAACTAAAAAGAACCTTTATCTAGAAATTATTTAAAAATTTTAATTCTTAAGCCTGTAATGGTAATTTAAAACATAATTTGGATTACGTAAAATTGGATCAATGTGTTTTATATTTAATCGCTAATATCCATAATGAATTTTGATCGCCGTTTTGGGTACGCTTGAATTTAATCATTCTCATAGCTTTTATTAGAACCACTGCAACAATGCTAGAGCCATAAAATATTCCGAGATTAAGAATCGATGGTACATTGCACTTTAAGTTCTATTAAAAGAATATTCGGTACGCTGTTTAAATATTCATGTTGGTTCTTTCACCTTCACACGAAGCAGAGCACGATTTTATACGTGGTTACTTTTATATCAAGAATCTTTAATTGTGTAAAACATAAATTGCTAATTAGCCTTGCAATTTTTGAAACTGATCGGCTAAAAGCATGTCATCCATCATCACCAAGACCGTCCGTGTATTTCGGAACACCCAGTTCAATAATAAAAAGCTAATTAACACCGCTTCAAATTTTTGACTAAATTTAGTCTGGCATTTTATTAATAAGAGCGGAACTGTTTAATTAAACATTGGACCAATTAGAAAAAAAAATATCTCAAGGCCAATTTGCTTGCAAAATAAAAGATGCTAATGTTCAGAAATTTTTTTCACTCTTTGAACAACATAAAATAAGTAATTACGAGAATGCAATTTAATTGTTTTAATTTTATATTACTGATAATGTCAAGATAAGAATGTATTAATTTTTTTGGAACTCAAAAAAATTGTTATCTTATTTAAATGCGAAGCCAAGGTGAACAGTAATGAAAAAAAGGTTGTAATATAATTGATGATACATCAAGTCAGTGACAAATAGGGAAAGCATTAGCTTGGCATTGTTTAAACATGATCGATAGAAATTTTCTTATTCAATAAGTTCTTAAAAATCAAAGAATGCTTTGAATGGGTAAGAAGCTGGAGAACCGTAAATGGATGTCCAGACAGCATAACGGGTCTTTAAGTGAAATAACCATTGATGTACTAGAGATTTACAATTACATTAGTTTTATCTTTCGATAAAGTAATCATGTTATTCTATTTATTTTTATTTGTAGATTATCTTGCACTTTACTTAAATTGTATATTATGGTTGCTGCTCACACGAATAAATAAATGGTAAAAAGTAAAACCCCAAATGTCTATCAAGCTTCCAGTCAGCCTTCCAAGACCGCACCTGATCAAGAACTCGATAAGATCTCTCAAGTGTTCATTTCCACATACCAGAAAAGAATTGTATAAGAGTTAGAGAAATATGTAAGGGAAGCCTTGAATTTGCCAACAACTACATTCCGACAGAGATTTATATTTAAAGAATATGCATGGTTACAGCTCAGTAGTTATTGCACCAACCAATGTTGAGAATTGAGGTGATCAGTTTGAGATTATCTAAAGTAAGAACTTAATTCTGCCAATCTTTTCTCGAAAGGCAATGAGAATTGGCAAAGGCAAATGAAGAATATGCAGAACATTGGCTAAAAGACGAATGATAAACATGTTGACTCCATGGCATAGTTCTATAATATGTATCTTTAGTCTCGCAAGTGGACTAGAAAACGAAAATAGGTAAAAATCATCAATTTAACAACATCTCTGATGGCAATAATGTGGTGGATGGTATAAAAAGTTACAAAATGCTCCGCACCAAAAGTGTCACGATGAATTTCTTTACTGATTATAGTATAAGAACTATGATCACATCAGGTAAAATCTTCCGACTTTCTCCACTAGATATATTATAAAGTTGATCACATTCTGGATGTTATTTCAAAGAAAAGCACACACATATTTTCAAAATCATCTGACCACATTGTCCAAATGTTCAAATTGGAATAATCATACCAGATGGTAGCTAGTACGGATTTATCGTTACCAGAAAACCCAGGAACATCATGCATCTTCATTTTAAATGTTTCCCCCCACATATTTTTGGGGAAGAAGAACTGAAATTATTTATATCTGCTGTGCAAATCTGCCTAAAGCAAATTAAATATTTTAAGATTCTTAATTGCAAACGTAGGATGAAGATAATTATTTTTAAGAAAGTGTACACCATGTTGGCAGTACTAATTTGGAATAAAAACCCATTAACTTACATAATAGGAAACCTATTTAAACCAACTTGAGAAACAGAAATAAACAAAATTCATCTTCATTCTGCAGATTTTGTTTGATAAAATAAGTGCAGCTGCATTTAAATATCGGTTAATGGCGCACCAAAACATCGATGCCTACCCAAATTGTTCTTCCATTATTGAACGTTAACATTATGAATGAAAATTTTATCATAAATCTTGTTAATAGTTTATGGTAAAGAAAACGCTCGGGAGCCTTTAAAGGCAGTCGTCTGTTCGTATACTGAATGGTAAATGAACCTTGGTATTTAATAAGCCGTTTATTTACATTCGTCTCAATATGGAGCAAGCCCACATTATTGCTTGTCTAAATTTGAGAATGTTAGGGTGTATTGCGTGTGCCAAACTTCCCACCACTATAAATAAAATTTGGCAAATGTCGAAATTATTTTGTCAAATGGTACAATTAAAATTCATAAATTGTATCTAATAAATAAATTATTGCGCGATAACTAACAAAATTACTGAATATAAACTTTTTATCGGTATTTTATTAGACTAAATGATAACCAAGCTGTTTCTTAAAACTAAAACCCAAACTTTTGGTCACAAAACCACAAACTTTTATGATAAAGTCTGATAAAAATTTGGAGAACGAGAATAAAAAGTTCAGATACCTTGAAAAGCATAAATTTGTTGTTTTTCGGTTGTCCTTTCCTTGTTGAGGAAGTAACCTTCTGTAAATAATTTCTATCATTACATATTTTTGTTATCCTCGAACTTGATAATATAAATGATTGTAGGCGGTTTTTAAATGGCCTTTTAAATTGCATTCATCTGGTCAATGTCATACCGAGGTACCGAGGTAGCGAAGTGACCCCATTTTTTCAATGATGAACCAAAATGTTTTTCCTTATATAGGCTCCTAATGCAATTTTATGAAATCAAAAGTTTGCAAATACATAACAAAACACCTGACATTTATTGTCAATAAAATTATTGTTATGTGCAATTTGATTTGGGAAAGCTGCAATTTTTATTGATTAGGGATCGTTTTATATCCTGGTGACGAATAAAATAAAAAAAAAGAGTACCATAATTTTTGTTACTTTCTATTCATTATTTCAAAAAGATTTGACTCAATCGGAGCGGAGTGGAATACTCTTCAGCGCATCTTTTGCTTTCATATCAAAAACCGGACAACCATCTCAATCGCACATCAACCGCTTGGTGTAAGATTGGCGAGAATATTTTAGTGGGCTAGAATCCCACACTACTTTCCAACTGGTGTCTTTAAAGAATTTTTCTCTTTTTTTGGGAATTAGACATCTACGTTTTTAAAAGATAAATCTTTTAGTTTTTAGCGACTATTGGATGTATTGCGTTCAAGCAGTTATAGGAAAGAAAGTGTTGGGTTCCTATCGTATGCATGTCAAGTTTAATTGAAAAAAGAGTTGGAAGACCTTTCAGTGGAACAAATGCCCTCCAGTTTGATTTAAAGCCTTTGTTCTTAACAAGAGCGCTATGAGGTGATTTATTTTCAGACCGAAATTGACCTGCATGATCTGAAAAAACCTCTTCCAGCATAACTCATCATAATCTAACCTTAAGATGAAACCGAGTATTTTTGTGTGTGTTTAAACCAATATGAAAATTTTCATTTAGTTGATAAAGTGCATTATGTATTTGGGTAGCATAAATTCAAATCAAAAGTAAACAATCGTTTGTTATACACTAACGTACTTATTCAATGTCAATATTGAGTCAAGGTTGTCTTGAGTTGTTCAACAAGTAATTAATACTTTACAGTTGTACGATACACGTGAAATACATAATTAATTAATTTATTAAATTATTAGAAACTTTCATCGGAGAAATAACTGCAACAACGTGGAAAACAAGTTTAAGATTAATTATAGTGGTATCGCACAAACCAATCTGATGATTCTCAACTCGCGGAGTCTCAGAGATTTGATAACAGAAATAAATTATAATACATACTTGTTCGACCATGCAGCGGTGGATCTACCTCGAGTAAAAGATTCTCAGACCTACGTGGCACAGCGGGAACTGGATGCTAACTTCAAAACGGTTCAACAGATTGATTTAAAAATTTTGAAATTAAGTTTATTGGTTATAGCGTATAATTAAAAGCACTTGATGGAGAAATAAATACTGCAAGAAAGAAATTACAAGTTAGTGTTTCACAGGGTTCGGTGTTGGGACCTACATACGTCTTGAGATGTCAGTGATGAGATGATCAATCTGTATCTGAACAGAGTGGAAATGATCGGTTTTGATCATGATGGTGACGGATAGAAACCTGAGCCGCAAAGAGAGAAATGTGTGTTACTAATCTAAACGATTGTGCAGAAAGAGTACGCAATTGTGTAATTTTTCTGTACATTGGTTGCATAACAGACCAAGGAAGCTATGCTCGTTAGTAGAACAAAGACAAAGTTACTTTCCTACTGGGAAACAACATCATAATCCCGAAAAACAATATCAAAACAATATCAATATCAAAACAATATCATTATTTGCTGCATGAAAAAATTCAGAAAACTTTGGACAAGAAGCAAAGCGTCAACAGTGTTGCCGAATCTACGGGGGTCTTAGGAGGACAATCACAGAAGGCTTCTGAATTTTATTCTACTGGCCCCATTCTACTGGGCAGAGGAATTGAAAGTTCAGTCGTATACAGGGCTTATTTTTAACTGAGTTAGGCACTATTGAAAGCCTAATTTATGGGATATTTAATCAGAATTTGACTTTTTTGAGTTTTTTGAGAAAAGGAAGTGGAAAGGAAAAAATTGAGAAACAGAGCCTATTTTTAACTGGGTTGGGCCCTAAGTTCTAGAAAATTCGAGTATAACTAATAGCATCGAAGGCTCAATTTTGGGGTTATTTTATCAGAGTTTGATTTTTATTTTACGATTTTATGTTCTCTCTTTTCGGGCCCCTCTGGCCAATGGGCCCTAGGCACATGCCTAATGCGTCTAATGGTAAAATAGGACTCTGGTCGTATGAAGGTTGTATGGCCATCTTATAACGAATTTTGGCGATTAAAGTGTCGTCACAGCACCTTTCATTGAGCTGCTACCGTTGGAAAGACTTGAAAATAAAGAGAAAACACATAATAAATAATATCTAGTAGAAATGGAAGAATACTCGCAAAGGAAAAAACAAATTCTAGAACGTGGTGCACGTTTTAATGGCAATATATTGAACTACGAAAGTGGTCTGAAAAAAAGTAGGGAATGTGTTTGCGCATCCTTTGACAGGTACTCAACAAAATTTCAGCCATTTTTGACGCGCCGTTGTTGTTTGACAATCGCTTGAGTGACTCGATGCGCGTATATTTGTGAAAATGGAAAAAATCGAGTATCGAGATGTCATTAAATATTTGGTTTTGAAAGACAATACGCCTACGAAAATCTAAGATGAGTTGGACACTGTGTATGGGAACTCTGTACCATCATTTACCACCGTGAAATATTGAGCAACTGAATTAAAATGTGGGAGTACCAGCTTAAGAGCCAATGCGCGTCGAGACATCCAAAAACTACAACCACTAACGATAACATCGCTTAAGTTCACCAAATAGTGCTAGACAACTTTCGAATTAAAGTTAGCGAGATAGCAGAGGCTAAGAGTATGTCCAAAAAATGTATTTGTCACATAATTAATCAATATTTAGCCATGAGAAAGCTGCTCGCGCGCTGGGTGCCGAGTTCTTGCTCACATTTTCAATCCTCTGTTAACACAGTTTAGGCGCAATAAATCAGAATTTTTGCGCTGTTTAATTACTATAGATGAAACTTGGATACATCCTTATACTCCAGAAACAAAAATACAGTCAAAACAGTGGGCTCCAGAGAGGGAATCGGCTCCAAAAACCTTTGTAAACAACTATTTTGCAAAGAAACACGCCGAGTACCATTTGGACGGCTTTAAAAAAATGAAAGCTTCGCTGGGATAAGCATATAGACTTAAAAGGAGACTATGTAGATAAATAATAATAAATTTGAAAAAAAATTACTTGTTTCTATGTTAGGTCGGAAACTTTTCAGACCACCCTCGTATATATACTATTTCCAATCTCCAAATTTTTCAAAAACCAAAACTCAAAAAAATAAATCATTCTTTAGAAATTTTCCCGACTAACTTTTAATTTTCATTCAAAAATGGAAATGTTAAATGCAAAGATAAACATAACCATCTGTCACAGTATCAAATATAATTTTATATTTCTTTGAATTATTAATTTTAAAATTTTCAAACTTACAATATAAATCAATTAAATTTTTAATTTCGAATTCACCTTTTCTTTTTCGTCTACTCTATAATCAGTTCTACACTGATGAAAATTATTCATTCTATTGACAAAAAATACAAGACAACAAAATTCGTTTTATTGATGAACAAACATTAGCACAAAAGTGACGAATTTTTCATAAACCATTTTTTTCAGAGTATATACCGGGTGCTGAGTGAGTTATCTGAACATAGGAAATTAATATGTAAAAATTTATTTATAAAAATTTCTAATTATTTTAAAGAAAAAATGAAGACACAAAAATAATGCAGAAATATAAACTACGAATGATAAGAGCATTATATTTCATCGAGCTTCTACTTAAAATGTCAAAAATGATTTTGAAATTGTAAAAATATTCATTTATCAGACTGGCCATGAAATAAATTCAATTTAATTTCTATTTGCAAAAAAATAATTACCTTGGAAACTTACATGGTCAGTCTGATAAATGAAAGTTTTAACAATTTAAAAAGCATTTTTTGACTTTTTGAGTAAGAGCTAGATGAAATCTAATGTTCTTATCATTCGTAGTTTATATTTCTGCATTTTTTTGTGTCTTATTTTTTCTCTAAAATAATTAGGGAAGCAGGAATTTGCATAAATAAGTTTTTACATGTTAATTTCCTGTGCTCGGCTAACTCAGTCAGTCTTCGTTTATTAATTACTCCAAATAATCAATTTCTTAGCCAAAATCAATACTATTTAATTCCAAATTTAAATCAAACTACTTCTCATCAAATATTAGTTAGTTCATTTCTAAGTCTGCGACTTAGTATTAGCTTTAATTGATACTTACCTGTTGTCAACCCCAAGTATTTTCAACTTTATAATATTCTGGAGTAACAGAAGTATCATGGTGTTCATTTATGCAGCAGCTAGCTGAAAATAGGCAACTAGAAATGTAGGAAATAATGGAAACCCCGGGGGGGGGGGGGGCACGACATATAAATGTATCTTTATCAAAAAAAATTTGGTTATTGAAATGCAAAACATCGAGGATGTGTTAAATAAATCCTCTTCGTATAAGAATATTTTTAATAAAACCGAAGCCAAATATTGACTTTTTTTTAATGAAAGCAAATATTAATTTTTAAAAAAACACCTGAAAAGAACAGGAATTTTTTCGCAAATTGAATAATTGCACCGTAACATAATAAATTAAAAATAAACAAATGATCAAAGTAGGAATTTAAGGCGCGCCCAAATATACGAAATGATACAAGGAGCTATATTTGCCCCCCCCCCCTTTGAAAATGTACATTAAGTAAATTATTATGTTTTTATTAGTTTATTTTTTAAGGTGAAATTTATTCAATTATTTACAACAAAAATTAGGTACCCATTTGTAAATTTTGATTAATGGCAAATTAAGGACGACTGTAGATTATTGGAATTAAGGTAGGCGTAAGAATGCAATAACTTATGTCATAAAGCAAGTATGTAAATTTGATTTAATTATGAAGAATGACTTCAGACGTTATTATTTTGTTTTTTTGAAATATTTAAGTATTAAAAATGGCTGATTAAATTTTGCAGGAGAAAAACTATCACCGGCACCGTCTTGAACTTATTAGGTGCGGTCACTAAATGCAGACCAATTGGGTGCAAAATTTAACAATAAATCAATTTTTTTTTACATTAAATTTAATAAGTTAGTCATTTTGTTTTTAAATTTTAATAATTTTTCCAAATTAATCATACTTTATAATATATTTTTATTTATAAAAATTCTTTGAATAAAAATAAGGAATAAAATAATTTAATAGTGTTAAATATTGTATTTTAAAAGTAATGATTCGCTTAAAACCACATTTATAATCAACACTTGTAGCTATGTATATGTATTGTAATAAGTAGATGTAGTTACGGTAAATAATTAATTATGTACCTAATAGAACCTAATAAGCTTGGATGTTTCTTAGCATAATTTAATAATAATTTTATAGATGTATAAATAAATAAATTGTTCAGCTCAATTTAGAATTTAATTTTATTCTTCATTCGTTCTTTGCGTCAAAGTTATGAACATACATACATATTTACTATTTAGGACAATTAAAATATATGAAGTCGTAAAAGTTGAACCAAATTATAAAAAGGTGCAATTGGACATAGTTCAAATTGAGTAAATTTATTTCAAATAAAACGAACACAATGAATTATAACATAACGAAAGAGAAAAAGAACTCAAAATAAAAAATTTTAAGTAAATTTGTGGTTTTTAGTATGTATTTATGGTTAAATTCAAAAAAATATAAGAATAATACAATACGTAGATAATACATTAATACAATAATACAATAATACATTACGCCTCACGGTTAAAAAACGTGGTAAATTTTTGAATTTTGAATTTTTTCAAAGTTTTTAGAAATCATATTAAGAGGGCAGTGCCTTCGGATTTCAAACTAGCAGTGCTAGGTAAACGAATTTCTTAGTTCAAATCATTTTTAAATTATTCATACCTCATGTAACAAGTTCAGTTTTGATAATCTTTGGAGGTTATGGTAAGTCAATTTTGTACAATTTAGTCGATAATTTTGTTTAGTTTGAAAAATTTTTTTCTTCTTATTTTACAATGTAATCGTAATCGATGCGTGCAACTGAAGAATGGCAATAACCATGAAATAACGTTATATTGTACTTCGTATTACGAAATTTTCATTTTTTCAAATTTTCTTAATCCAGACCTGTTATGTGTTAATTGTCTCCTTTTTAAATTTTTTGAATTTTGATTTTCTACGTATTGTATTATTCTTATATTTTTTTGAATATAACGAAAGAGGTTTTGATAAATTACACTTGACCCTAATTTTTCCAACTACTTCTATAGGAGAAACTGGAGCTCATAGGTTCATTTTTTCAAAATCTATTAAATTTTGAAACAAAAATTAAAACCACTTATTATTCTATTTTAGATGAATTTTCACTAATTTTTGCAGGTTTCGGAAAGCAAAGAAGCATAGAAAATTTATTGTAAAAACACCTTTGACCCAGTTTCCCCTATACTGCCTACTGTAGTAAGAGTTTTATATTGACAGTGCATTCTTATTTGGTTAGAATTATTATAACATCGTCTACATGTTGTATACATAAATACATCCAAATATAGAAACACAAGTTCATATAAGAAATGAAACGCAAGTGTGCAATTTTCACTTATCTTACTGGGTATTAAAAAAAATAGAAATTCGTACAATGCACTAAGATTTCATAAATCAAATCAAAAGTTAATTATGAACTTATGAGCAAGTAGGACATACCATGCCTAGATTTTTAACAGGTAAAACAATATGGAAAACGTACAAATTAGTGAAAAGAATTAATTAATATAATATTTTTGATGAACATACTTATACTTTCTTGCGGCTATTAATTTTTTCTCAGCATCTGAAATCAATTTATTTATATACTTAGAGAGATTAGCATAAAAATAAAATATTTAAATAAAAATTAATTGCAGTCTTCATTAAAATTCATCTTCATTGAGTCGGTCAAAAGAAAGTACAAGCGTAAAATTTATTGTATTTCTGGTGATGTATGCTTAACAAGTGTAATTGACTGCTTTTAATTATAATTAATTTATTTCCTAATTATTTTTTGGTAATTTATATAGCAGATTTTGCTTAAAATTATTTTTTCTGTTACGTAAGAGAAATTGAGTTCAAAAAATTTGTATTCATTTTCTCTGATTTATTGTACGTTGGTTGAAAGATTTTGAAAAATAACCTAACAAAAAATTAGTAAAGCAAATAATGAAGAAAAATGATAGAAAATTTTGATAAAATTTATAATTAAATTAAAATAATGATCTTAATTACCATAAGCGAAGGGTTAACTCTCCTAATACAATAATGGAGAAGCTGGACTATTTTTGAACAGAACATTTTCGCATTCTATTTTGATTTCTATTAAACAATTTTGATTGAATAAATTAATAAGTGAAATAAATAATGAGATACATAATTATTATAATTTGGAATTTTTCGCAATAATAAAAGATTATATTTTTGACATGACACATTTCATACCAATATCGTATATCTTCAGGTGCTTACAGAAGATGGGCTAAAATTATAACAAAACTTCCTATAAAATTACTTAAGGTTATTTTTATATCTAATTTTAATGTGTATTAAATTACATGAATGTTTGGTGAGTTCAGGCCCGCGCCTAGCACTTTTGGCGCCCTTGTGCAAATTTAAAATAACGCCCCAAATTTATATTATGTTCATTTGGAAAATATATTATTTTCGAGAAGTAATTCGGTTCCCTCGTCTCAAAGAATAAAAAAATAAATAAAAAACAATATAATAGCTAGCAGTTCCTTACTGGTTTTTTTATCATTATAAATTTTGTTTTGACAATGTTGTTTGTTGCTTTATTATTTTTTTTTTTGAGACTTGGGCGCCTTCGGCGCCTCAGCGCCGTTGTGCACCGCACGACTTTGCCCTTATGTACGGCGCGGGCCTGGGTGAGTTTAATAGTTCACTGTTGCAAATTATTTTATTATTGCCAAGAAGTACAAATTATAATGATTATTAAAATAACTTTTCTTGACGTAACAAATTTCATTATTATTATTTTAATTATATGAAATTTTAATATTAATTATCTTTTAAAATTTTAATTTTAATAATAATATTAGAATATTTACTAGTACGGTCATGACTAGAGCTCGGATTTATATGCACCAAAATACTTGAAAATATGTGCATATATATGCACCGAATTTCGTTAAAATATGCACTAAAATTGATAAAATATGCATTGATATGCAAACCAAGAAATATCTAATCTTCGAATTTTTCAATTTTTTTCAAAAAGTCGACCAAATTCTGCATTTGCTTATGTCCGCCATTTTGAATTTTATGAAAAATGGATTTTCTTGAAGAACTCGTTTATTTTCAATTTTAACGAAAGATCGTCAAGATAAAAGTTGTAGGAAATTCAATTTCCTACAATTATGATTTCTAAATTTTTTTTATGAAATCGATATTTTTCAAATTAAACTTGAAAAAAGCGGCGAAGTAAAACTCTTTCATTATCTTATTTATTTTTAACTTCAGGGTATAAATAAATATAAACAAACTTGTAGAGAATTAAATTTTCAACAATTTTAGTCCTTACATTTTTTTCCTACAGTCAATATTTAATGGTCTACCCCATTGGCAAAAAAAAAGAGAATCATCAAAATTTTGTTATGTGTTTTTTATGATCTGCGTTTTGTTTTGAGTTTTTGTCAAACGTCAAATTTTATCATCAAATAAAATTTCCCACAAAGTTGTAGGAAATGTTTTAACAAGTTTGTCGAAAATTTTATAAGAAATTTGAGGGAAATTTTCAAACAAACTTGTGGGAAACTTTTAAAACCAATTTGTGGGAAATTGTCAAACAAATTTGTGGAAAATTTCCAAACAAATTTGTTAAAAAAATTTGACTCTTTTATTTTTCTTTACCATAGGCGCAGGATCATAAATATTGACTGTAGCAAAAAAAAGTAAAGACCAAAATTGTTCAAAATTTAATTCTCTACAAGTTTATTTATGTTCATTTGTGGCTTAAAGTTAAAAATAAATGAGATAACAATTCTAATTAAAATCGCCAGAAGAATTAAGCAGACTAGAGTTCTGAGATTTTAGCTTTTTCCTAATATTTTCTCGATAGCTCTTGGGTCTCAGACAGTCGGGCGAGTATTTCTCTTCAGTATTGCTTCATGAATAATGAATATTTCCATACCCCCCAGACCCCCCGGTCTGCCAATAACTACACTGAAGCTTAATCAATATTTAATGTTATAAAAATAAATAAATACAGTTTTTCGAGTTTTTACTCCTGGACATGCAAAAATATGATTACTTGTGCGCTCGGTAGTGGAACCAGCTTATTCATACCCCAAAGCTCTAAACACTATTAAGGAACACTTAAAAATTCTTAAATTGTGAATTTAAGGAGCTAGGCCACTCTACAGGCCGAAAAAATGGTTTTTTTTGGACATTTTTTTTCAAAAAAAACTATAAAATTATTACAAAAATGAGATTACAAAAAAAGGGTGTTTATCATACATATCAGTGACTGTATACAATAATTTTTTGAAGCGATTAATACCAAAATGGCAAAGATATGAGCCGACAAGGTAGAGCCCTGTTTTAAAAATCTTCTCTGATGGTGTACTTGATTTCTCCGCTAGGCATCATTGTCTAAAACACAAAAACAAATTTTTTTCTTATTTAGAAGAGTAATAGTTCTAGTGTGACGTAGTGAATAATTAAAAAAATTTTTTTTGCAGAAATCACAGCTGTTTGAAAAGCAACTCAAATTTGTCTTGAAATTTTGAGTTTAAAAAATTTATAATTTTTGAGCATGACACCCAATCAAAAAAAGTCTACCTCACACATTAGATAATGTTATGAAAAATAATTGTTGGAAATTTCAACCAAATCGGTTGAATAGAAAAACTCAAAAGACATAAAATTACCTTTTTTACCTTTAATTTTATTTTTAATTTAATAAAATTACCTTTAATCTACGATTCCTGGAAGAAGTATAAACGATTAAATTAGCCAAAAATAAATCAATTTTTAGAAAATTTCAAGGTGGCATAACTCCATAAGTTTAAAAAACACAAAGTAATGGAAACACACCGGGGGGTCTGGGGGGCATGGAATACCCTCCAGTGCACGCTTTCTTTTCATGAGCGTCCATTAGAGAGGGCAAAGAAGGCAGTTACCCCCTCCCTCACTCTTGGCTTATGTTTTTTTATTTGAACATTCAACATTTTTGAAACGTAAGTTTAAAACAGTTTAAAGATGTTTTTTAATAATTTTTTATAATAATTAATATTTTAAATTTCCTCCCTCCCTGTAAAACAGAATAACTTCGTAGCTAATGCGGGAAGGTATTCTAGATCTCTCAGACAAGGACGGTCATATTACTAATTTTCCTATTTAAATATCTCTCGTTAATCCATTTATGCGCATCCAAGGTCCGTATTTATCCATTACAGACCAATTTGGTTAAGAACGCTATCATTCGCCAATGGGGTCCTGCTATGACCTCCTCTTATAACCACCTTTGACACAGTTATTTAAATTTGATAAGTTTGGCCACAATAATAGTATGACATTAGCAACTACACTTCTATTCTCACATTTAATTCTGATACTAAAACTATTTTTCGCACCTGGACAATGACCTTGATATCCCTTGATAGGTTAACCTTATAAAACAGCCCCTAAAGAAACTGAATTCAATCCTACTTTATTTCTGAATTTAATTCTAACAAGTGGATTAGTTTTTTAACTTCAGTTCGAAAATCAACAAGTTTTTACCAACAGTCTGAAAGATAAAAACTCTTGAGACAAATAATAATTGAGTCAACGAATTATATTTAGAAACGGATGTAAAGCATGTTCATCTGAAAAATATTAAATCTCATCATTGATGGTGTTATTGCTTGCATGAAACTTTGAACTTGAGCCATTCACATCATGCTAAAAATATCTATGAACAATAATTTTTTTAAATATCCTCTTCTGTTTGTGTTGTTGTGACAAGAATTAATGAAAGTTGAACAATTCTCCAGATAATCACTTTTGGAATTGTTTGTAGCTAATGCTCTTGAGATGAAAAGGTTTCCAGCTAACAATTTTTTGATCCGGTATTTATTGGATTTCATTATTGGAAGACGAGGCGTATGGAATAGGCAAAGCTCACGAGCGGAGATTATGGGATGTCGTAAACGTAACTATAAAGCTGATTTTATTTCAGCATCCGAATAAAATTTTTATCTGAAATGCAATTAAACGAAAGTAAAAATAAAATAATGAAGACAACAAATTTATTTTGCATATTTATTCTTGGCACGTTAGATGCGCCCTTGAAATGGACGGTTAGTGGCGGTTAAAATTCCAAGTCATTAACATTGAGAAGTTAACAGGCAAATAAACAACCGTTCAACTGCCAAATTTTCAAATTATAATTTAAACTTCGAAAATTGTTTAAGAATAGGTAGGTATCAACTGTTAGATTTAAAATTAAGCGGTCGATGAGGTTTCCGTTTCCGTAAGATATAAAAAATTTCAAAAATCATAATTTACACGCAAAATAGTTCTATGAATAAATTTATGTTAATTAAGTCTGTTTAGCTAGGATTTACAAGAAACTTGTGGTTAATTATAATTTATTTTAATTACCAAGTATGTACATCAAGTAGTCGTCGTCTGTAATTAGGTGAAACGAGAATATTTAAATTAAACGATGGAAGATAATTTGTACCTGCTTCCTAATAATATAATAATTATTACGATTATCTTTTTCACAATTTTATTTGTTTCTGAACAGTTATTATGAGTTAATTTTCAATTAATTATCGACGACTTTCGCGCTAGACTATTATTAGAGCATGCACATAAGAAAATCTATCTTCTATAAAATTAATTACTACTTAGTTTTACATTTTCGTAAACGTTTTAATTACAAAAATTAGGTGCGATAAAGTGTAAATAAATAATTGGCGATAATATCCCTAATTGGTGTCTATGACCAAGAAATTTTAAGATAATGGAATTATAACTTAATTCTTTGATGGATTTTAAATAAAACATTGCTTAATTGTATAAGAAAATGTAAGACAAATACTGTAAATATTCTATACTGCCTCTAACCATTGACTATAATACTTAAGCAATAATAATTATGTACTTCTAGATCAGCGGTTTTCAAAGTGTAGCCTTAAGAAGTACTATAGGGATTCCAAAAATTTAGAGCCCCGTTACATCAAGTTTGTTCAAAAAACAAAGAGCTAAAGAGTTTGAAAGGCATTCTCGTGCTCTTGGAGGGTGTGAGAGACTTCTAGCGAATTGAAAATTTTTAATTGAATGTCTTAATTACTTAAAATCAATTTCTATTTAAACTTTTCAAAGTTGTTACCTTAAATTTTACCTTTTATTTTTATTAACTCAATTACTTTCCAATCTTTATTATTTTTTGAACCAAGTAAAAGCTGAAATAATTGAAAATCACAATAATATTTTCACTGTTTTCCTAATTTAAGGTTTAAATTTTTAATATTTCACACCAACAGACCTACTAGCCAGGGATCATATTCCAACGAAGAAATATACAGTAATTCAGATTTTAGGTAGTGATTCAATCCCAGGTTCAATTCCAGATTCATAGTAATAGAATAATTATTAAAAACAATTTCTATTATAATTGAAAAAAATAGCAGCTTTTTTTTCTTCAAATTGCGATAACATCAAAAATATTACATATTTTTCAGCTATTTTTCACATAGGAAATTAACATGTGAAAATTAAAAGAAAGACACAGAATGCAGAAATATAAACTACGAATGATAAGAGCATTAGAATTCACCCAGCTTCTACTTAAAAAGTCAAAAAATGATTTGAAATTCTTAAAATTGTTATTTATCGGACTGGCCATATTTTCAAAAATCATTACCTTGGAAACTTACATGACCTGTCTGATAAATGTAACTTAACAATTTCAAAAGCATTTTTTAACTTTTTCTAGTAAGAGCTAGGTGAAATCTAATGTTTTTATCATTCGTAGTTTATATTTCTGCATTACTTTTGTGTTTTAATGTTTTCTCTAAAATAATTAGGAAAGCAGGAATTTGTATAAATAAGTTTTTACATGTTGATTTCCCATGTTCGGCTAACTCATTCAGCATCATTGAGATTTATTTACCCAGATTTCTAAATTTAAAAAAATTAGTCTTTCAAAAAATTTAAAAGAGAAAAAATTTAAAAATTATATTTTCATTTATTCTTTTCGATATTCAAAAAGTTGAACTTAATATATTATATTATACCCATCTGTCGCCGGCCGTATCAAAATTATTTTATATTTGCCTTGATTTTAATTCCAAATATTATGAACCTACTATAATAAATTCAATTATAATTTTCTAAATCATCCAATTAAAACTTACCTTCTAAATCTCCAATCTAAATTAAAATTATCAATTCCATAATCCATATCAAGAATTGGTCTCAAAAACTATCCCACTTTGTCCAGAATATGAGACAATTTCAAACTCAAAAATTAATTAAATCTAAAAAATTTATTTCGACCGTTCATGCGACCATGTTTCCGGAAAAACTCGATTTTCCCACCAAGATGTTGCAACCTGAAGTAGTCAACCTGTTTTAGTCATGAACCATAGGTTTTCGTCAATATTTGACGTCAAATCGTCAATATTTTATAAAGAGTCAACATTTAAAAAGAGCAAGAAAAAAAATACTATTATAAATATGAGCATAACAAAAATATATTGAACTGTAATTTTCTTCCCAATAATAAATTGTATAGAGAAATTATTTTTAAAACTTAATTATTTTTTACACTTATCTTTTTCTTAGCTTAGTCGGTGAAATAAATACCCACAAGACTTCTATTACTTCTAAGTCTATTACAACAGAATAAAGATCAAATTTTGCATTTGCAAATAAATAATTTGAATTTCAAGTTAAACTGATATAAAGTTTATTTATTATTCACATAACCAATCCTGTTACATTCTTACAAAAACACAGTTTTCTTCTCTATCAGTTACTTTATGATAGTGTGGAAACTGTAAATGAAAACTAATACGGTTTCCAAATAATTCTTCGAAATAAACGGGCATCCACTCGTTGATACTAAAATTCTAAAATGTTCTGTTCAGCTATCAATAGTTTTATTGATATTTTTAGTTTTATTGCACAACTAAAATCATAATTTTGGCTTTGTTGAAGATGTGCGCTTGTCTACTCTTCCTATATATCAAGATAAATAATTGTAAACTTATTTAACTATGGAATTATAACGCAGTTGAAATAAATTTGAAAACACAATTTGAAAAATTTGTTTTTAAAAAATCGAAACTGTAAGTACATAACTTCACACTATTTTTGTAATTCAAACAATAAATTTTTACGTGACTGGGGACACAAAAATTATTAATAGTCCGAGCCTGCATCTTACGATAAAAACAAAATACTACTTGATTTTTGAGGACATGCTTTACGTCCAATTGCCATTGCAAGAATTTTCGAAATATTTCTCATGAGATTTTTTTCTCTATTTAATTTTAAATTTATTTTTATGCCATTATTACCATTTTTAATTCTTTTCCACTTTGTAACTTTACAAGCAGCTAGTTTATATGATAAATTGTAATTTTGAGCCAATTAATTTATTTTAAAACAATTAAAAATAATTAGAAATTTTAATTTAATTTTGGTATAATATTCCTTAGGTATACATATTTTATTAAATTATTTTCTAACGTCACTGCATTAATGAAGTTCATTATTAAATAAAAAAACTTGCAACAGGACAGTAACTTAATAAAAAAATCAGAGGGGATAGCTTTAATTTTTTTAGAATACTAAAATTGCCATTTTAACATGGAACGGTTTTGATTCAATCTATTAAAAATTCGTTGGGTTTGAAATACATCATCAAAATCAGAACATTTCTGATTTTACGTTTTACTATAATTTTGAAGAATATCATATTTTGTCATACGGCCTGATAGCAAATTATATTATCTGTTCATCATATTCAATTAATAAATTGTAGTAAATTACAGTAAACATGCAGAAATCCTTATAGTATTTTTGCTTAGACCAAAGCACGTAAGTTTGTAATTCATTATAAAAAAAGGTGGTTAATGTTAGCATGGTTAATCATGAGGAAATCTTTTCAACGCCCATTTTTTATTTTCCATTAAGATAATTGCTGGTGCAAGTCTTCTTAGGGAGGAATAATTTTGCAATATGCATTTTTTAATGCATTTTTTACATAAATAAATAATATAATTCGTAGAAAAGAAGCACCTTATGCATCCAAATTTAAATATTAAACTACTTTTCTTTCCGTTATATTTCTATTTTATTTTATCTATAGCAATTCTGCCATTTCAACTTGGAAATACAAAAAAAATTGGGTGAAAAACTTAACAAAATTTATATAAATAAGTTTTTATAACAATTTTAAAGGAAACTAAAGCCATACTAATTACTTTATAAATAGTTATTTAAGCTGCCAGTGATGTAAGGAAGCTACCGAGCTGCTATTATACTTTTATAACTTAATTTTTGTTTAATATTTTGCAGAGGTGTAAAAATAAGAAGTAATAAAAGCTAAAATCTCTTATTTATTGCTTGATACAATTTTGGATTTATAAAAAATATTCTTAATTCACTTAATTGATTTGTTATGTCCCACATTCAATAGATATTTTTATATCTTATATCTTTAAATAAATATTTTTAAACTGGAAAACCTTAGTTTCCCAAAAAGTTGACCGAAACTAGTCGATAAAATTAAAATTATTTTTAGAAAGCGGTTAAATTATTTATACTAACAAACTGATTAAGTATTATGGATTAATTTAAAAAAAATTGGAATAGATTTAATTAAATGAAATTATTGATGATGTTTGCATGAATACTTTTTTATTGAATACAATTACTGACGACTGGAGGGTGTTTTATACCCTCCAGACCCCACGGTTACGAAATTTGAATGATTGTATACATGCTAAGTGATCGATTTTGTTAAATAGGAACTTTTACTTAGGATGCTTTTTATTGCAACGTGAAATTAAATTGCTTCCATTTTTCTAATCAACTACACTAAATCTAACTAGTGGCAAAACTTCAGTTTTTTGGCTTTCCCGCAAAATAAGGAGTTAATAAATAAGTCCCGCGCATAGTAGTCCCGCCACTGAACTACTAACCTAATGACTAATGAGCTTTCAGCGACGGTTATCCTCAAATATAATTTCTATTTTATTATTTGAATTAACTTGTTATATTGAAGTTTTTAATATTATTAATTCTCACAAGTTAAAATTTATATATTTTATGGATTCTTTCAGTTCAAATTTAAGTCTATGATTGTTTATAATAATTAAGATCTTTTCTAAGTTGTGTTTTGCTAACCTACATTTTTATAATAAAACAATCAAAACCTTGTTGTGATGCTTCAAATGTAAGTTGAGTTAAAAGAAAAAATCAAAATATTCTTACTTAAAACACATCAATCAAACACAAAGTTATTCTTGTAATTTATATTTCATATTACGATTCTTTACTAAAAATTTACATTTATATTTTTGTTATAACTAAGGCTGGAAATCAAATTCGAATAATTTGAATATTCGAATAATATGAGTAATCGAATTATTATTCAAAAATTCAAAATATTCGAATATTCAGATTAAAGCTGCTAAGTAGTTTATTCGAATATTCAGATTATTCGAATATTGACAAATTATTTGAATTTTAAATTATTCGATTATTTAATTAATTTAAATATTTGAACAGGGCCGAGTTGAGTTGTTTGAGTGCTCGAGCACCACATTAAGAATTTACAAAAATTGCATTTATAGTAATTTTCCGACACACACGGTAAATAATATAAATTTTAAAAATAATAAATTAATACTTAAAGTTATTAAAAAATAAAAATAGATTTAGCAAAGCTAACGGAGAAACACGGAAAATCGAAAAGATTCCGGCTCTGTATTTGAATACAAGGTTCTTTGTTCTTTGATTAAAATATAAATAAAAAAAAGTTTTAACATTATTTTATTACTACTATTAAGTTTAATATATTAACTTCATATATTTTACGAATTATAATAAATAAATCTAAAAATCGACAATGTATGTAATAGTCGACAGGATAATATTAAATTCATTTGGAAGAAGGGATATAATAATTTGAATATTGGAATACATAATTTGAATCTTCGAATAATCGAATTATTCGAATACATAATTTGAATCTTCGAATATTCGAATTATTCGAATATTATTTTTCGAATTAATTATTCGAATATAATTCGAATTATTCGAATATTCGAATAATTTGATCAACGAATATTCGAATACAAAAATGACAACGATTCCCAGCCTTAGTTATAACAATAAACACTTTTCACTTGTAATATCACAAGAGAATGAGAATAAATTGAAAATAATTTCACATATTTTCGAAAAGTTATTGCCAGACTATAGATACGAGAGCCCGAAGGGATCGAGTAGCTATTGCCGAACGGCGACAACTTTGAGCAAATATGTCAAATTATTTTCTAATTTATCTAATTCTCGTGTGATTGATTATTTTTTTCGTTGATAACGTGTTAAAATAATCATTTTTATCCGTAAGCAGAATATTGTGTAAATTTTTACAGAGTGTTGTGTTACAAATTAACACAAACTTACAAAGCTAAATTTACACATCGAATATAGCGGTTTACACATCGAAATTTCTAGAAGTGTAGTATCTCTTCAGTATTTTTTCATGAATAAAGAGTAATCGGTGCACTGGGAGGTATTCCATACCCACGTTAATTGTTAAAAATAAGATTGCACTGGGCGGTATTCCATACCCCCAGACCCCCCCCCCCCCCGTTTACCAATAAGTATACTGAAGTTCAATCAATAATTCTTCTATAATAATTCTAAAACTTTTTAAACAAGCAAGCAAACAAGCAAACAAACAAAACAATGAGTGTAAACCGGAGGGTATGGAATACTGCCCACTGTACTCTTTCTTTTTATTCGCGAATTGCTTAGTAGCTAATGCTGGATGGTTTTTCATATCTTTCAGACAAGGGCTATCATATCACTAATTTATAGAGGGGCGATTTTTTGAAGAATAAAAAATAATCAAAATAGTGAAAAATATGGAGGTTTTTTACGGATCTCATGCGTTATCTGCTTACCACTGACGCGCTTGAATGGGCTAATGAGATTGCTTCTACTATATGATTATGGAGTTGAAGCAGCATTCGAAGACTTCCCACTTCAATTCTTGTAAAGTTTTCAGGTTACTATATTACCTAGTAATTTTTTCATAAATTTTTCTGGTGTTAATCCATATTTGACATGATAGACACTAACGTCTACGTTAACTGCGTATTTCCTACAATATTGGTTTAAAACGCTGTATAGGATGGAGTTCTTTAATTCAAATTCAAGTGAATGATCTGAAGTTTATTTTAATTTAGTTATTGTTTAAAACGATTTTTTAAATTTTTTGTACATTATCGCGGTAGAATCCCCCCTCCCCTCATAAAACTCCAGAAGAGGTTATTATTCGTGCTTGAAGAAAGCCTATGTTCAGAAATAAAACAAGATGATTTGGTTATTATAATGATTAATAATATAAAATTATATGTCGCAGTTCTATTCCTAGTAAAAGCAAATAATAAATAATTAATTAATTTGTATAATTGCAGAGATAGGGAGGACGTTGGCATTGGAGCGATCATGTTGAAGGAATGGGAGCAGTATGGAAAAAACAGAACGTTATCCTAAAATATGAAGAAGAAGTTTTGCACAATAGATTTTATGCAGCCATAAATATTTTCTGTTAAAAAAAAAGTGATCGAAGTAATTTTCTATGAACGAAAACATCTTTGTTACGCGGCAATATAAAATTTATTGTATAGCAACAAAAATCTTTGTTGAAGCTATCTAGCTACGATGAGCTTTGTTATGGCGACAAATCCTTTTTCACAGTGCACGAGCTTTACAATCTATTTCAAATCGTACAGACTTGGAGGAGCTTTATGTTCCAGAATTCGTTTTCGCTGAAATATGTTGTTGTTACAAACTAGATTTTTTGAGAAAATTGAATCTTTTTAGAAAAATTGTAATATTTTCGTTTTGTTACAAATTTTTTTGAATTTTAATATTTTTAGAAATCAATTGTAATGTTCTACGTAAGAAAAAATGAAATCTGATTAAAATCTACAAAATTACCGAAGTTGCAGTGATTTTTCATCTGTGATACACCAAATTTTTGAGAATTACATTATTAATTTGGAAATCTTAAAATGTTGCTATTGGATGTGTATTTTGTACAAACAATATCATCATAATTCAGTGAAAATGAATTATGGAACTTGAGCACCAAATCAGCCTGCATGATTTGAAATGGGTGCAGTGATTACTGATAAGGTAAGGATTTCCCAGAGGGAAAAGATAGAAAGTGATTGAGTTTGGAAAACTCCACCAGGCTTGATTTGCAAACAAATATTCCATCCTTTCTCTTTGCGTTTAATCAAAATGTCATCTGCAACTTAAGTGATAAAATAACGAACAAATACTACACCCATCCTCACAGACATGGCAAGTCCAAATGTTTGGCAGACCGGAAAAAATTTAACTGTCTATAAAGTAATTAAAGTGCGTGTAATGAAAACAATGCAATATTTCCTGCAATAGTATTTCCTTTCAAAATTTAATTACTGATGTTAGTGAACTAAAAGTTTAACTCCATATATAGACATGTAAAATTATATCGGTCAAGTATTATACGATTACGTTATGTAGAACAAACGATGTATATAAAATCAAATGTCGTAATCTCTATCGATTTCTTTATAATCGTTATGGTATTTTAAACAATTTTAATAATTAGTTTGATAACATTTTTTGAAGTCCTAACACTATTATTACAAGTTTATTTGATATGATAATGGATAAGATAACGAGTGAATTCGAGCAGTTAATTACGATATTATCGACTAATAATTAAAAAACATTTCAACAGAAATGTAGTCACACGTATTATGTTACATAAATCATTCAACTATTGATTTTTTTATATTTTAAAAATTTGCAAGCAAAATAATTTTTTAATTTTGGATCCCAACAACGTTTGGTTATTTACTCAAAACAGATACAAACAGCAGATAACAGTATATATTCTAGCAATATCGCTTATAAAAATAGATTACGATTACTCGTTAAAAACACTTCAATATAATATTATATTGATTTTCGAAAATACCAAAACGTAATAACATAATGAGATAACTCAAGTACGTACCTACGTATGCTTTATTATTTGAAACAGCTTGACCAATGACCATACAAATTAAACATTTTATTCAAAACTTATTACATAATTTAATCATTTTATGTCAAATTGAACCACTCAACCGAAAAACTTACATAATATATAGGAAATTAAAAATCTACCGTTATTACGATTTACTATTTATTTACTATAACTACAACCTTGCTTCTTTTGAATATATTTAATCAAAAACAGTATAATTAAGTTTGAAAAAGAAATTTTTTGAATTCATTTCGTCAAAATAAATTTTGTTAAGGTCAACAATCCGTTTTAACAGTTTTTGAATAATTTTTGTTTTACCGAATTTTCCTTAAATTTATTTATAAACAAGTCAGCGAATATTAAATCAAATTAAAGATAAAAAGAAAAATTGAAGAATTTTGGTAACATTTATGAGGAATTATTCTACTAAAGTATTGGCAACACTGGTTAATTGTGGTTTTTTAATAATTGATTAAGGTTTTCTAAATTGGGGTGGTTAATTTTTATTTATAATAGAATAATAGAAATATCAACAGAATGTTGAAATTTGCAGTAAGGCTAACGGAACCGGAGTTCTCGGCCAGTACTTCAGCTAATAGTAATCACACTGGTGGTTATTCTGTAACTCATAAAGGAGCTTTACAAAAAGGATTACTTTCTGAAAAAAAAAACTTATTCTGTAATTTATAAAGAATCCTTTAATAACAGACCGTCCTTTAAAGATCGATCTTTATGGACTGGATTTTACAAAGGAATGCCTTTATTGCAAAAGAATTCGTTAGATTTACATAATAAGCAAATTCTTTACATAAATGTGTCCCTTACCAATCCTTTAACATAAATGCATTCTTATGTAAAATCCAGCTAATTAAGATCAATCTTTAAAGGACGGTCTGTCATTAAAGGATTCTTTATAGTTACAGAATAAATCTTACGACTTACGATTGAAGTGTTTTATTTTGACCAATTTCAAAACTTTGAAATGGAATATTGAATTTTTTGGAAGATAATAATATGTAAAATCACACAAAAATTGCGTCCCCCCCCCCCCCCTTGGGGATGGAATCCTGTATTCGCGCCTGACAGTTGTAGGCCTCTAGATTTAAAAATTCAAGGAACTCATCTTTCGGCTTTTATATTAGAAAATATTTGGCTGGAATGGAAGGCTATATAGACAACACGTGTTACACATTTATAAATCACTATAGTATAACCAACTGAAAACTTTATTAGAATATTAGCAATATATTAGGCAACCCATGGTTCAGCTATCATAGTTTTAGGGACAAAAATTCCCTTTTCCATAAAAAATTTGCTTTTCCATAAAAATTTCTCTTCATTGCATTGCCATGCAATTCTTAAAATTCTAAGAATTTAAAAATAAATAATTTTTTTATTACCATTACAAAAGCAAGAGCGGTCGATAATCCCCTCTGTATGCCCCGTTGCCCTGCCAAATAAGTTTGGACCCCAAAAAGAAAGGTACACTGACCCCCCGATTTTTATTTTTTAAAACTTAAATTCAAAATGCAAAAGGGTTTACAGGCGTCATAATAATATGTTTACAGCTTTGAGCCTCAAAAAAGCTATTGAGCGCACAAGCAACTTCATTTTTGCACACCCAAGAGTAGTAGTCATTTCAAATTTTTTTTTACATTTTCGAGATCACCATGTTCAGTAATGTTAAGATTTGCAAAAAATAAATAAAATTTTTTGTGTCGGTCTATCTGTCGGTCGTCAATTTTTGTCTCTCGCTTTATTCCTGAACCGTCCAACCAATCACGACTAAATTTGCTACGGTAGTAGGATTTACGGTGGAAAAGTAAAAATAAGGTTTTCGTCACGATCGATCTGTCAATCCGGAGTGCCAATACAAGAAAATAACACCAAAATTTTAGAAACAATTTTGTCTTATGATAAGCTTTATACAGAAATTAACTGTCTCTCTGTCATCTGTCAAAAGTTATAAGCTGTCAAAGTTGAAACTTCAGGAGGGAATAACTCATGAAGTACTAAAGAGATCTCAACCAAATTTTGTATGTAGGAACATTGACCTACTAAGAGTTGACAGCCTATGGAACCATTTGATAAGAATCAGGAATTCAACATGAAAAAACAAAGATTACGTTTTTTGCGAAATCTTGAAAAATGTCCTTGTTTCTCGATTTTCTTCGGCAAGATAAGGTTTTAACAAAGACATCTTTGCAGAGCTACCATAATAAAATAAATAAAAAAATGAAAATGTTTAACCGATTGTGATAAAATTTTGTGTGCTAATTGAGCTTTTAAAATACTAGTATTGGTGAGAAAACAATTGAGCCAAATGTAAAAGCAAGAAAATTACATAAAATATTAACTAAAATCTTAATTTATCTATTTTTTACGAAAATTTGTGAAAATGTGTCGTACATTTTCTTTTTATTTACTCCTAATGTATTTATATATTAGGTACTATTATAATTTCAAATGTTGGTTAAGCTTCAATGTACTATTGGCAAACCGAGGGTACTTTTCACCGTTTTAGTTATATTTCAGATATAGCTGTTCTATAAATTAGCGATATGACCATCCTGTGCATATAAGCAAGAAAGCACAACAAATATGAGAGTGTGTGATATTAGCAAAACTTAGACCAAAGTAAATCTTGACATTGTATACCTAGTTGTTTCTACTTTTACTTAGAAAAGATAGGCAAGTCAAGCCTGCCACAAAGACAGGCAGCCGATGTTTGTCATTGTGAAAATAAAATACTACAAAAAATGTTATCTTTGAGTAAGAGAATTTATGACCGAAGAATCTTAACTACAGAAAAGTATCCTTGAGGTTCTCGGTTAAACGTTCGATTAGTAAAACTACAGCTGAAGATAGAAAAACACAACTTACACAGAGAGCCAGAAGAAGAAGTAATTCAATAGAAATTCAAGTCAAGTCAACGAAAATAAATCTAGATTTATTTTCGTTGACTTGACCAGCTGGAGAGAAAAATTGCAGTTAGCAAGAAAAAAGAATTCCAAGCCTGTTCCAGCTATAACTGCAGGCAGAATCCGAAAGATTCTGGATATCTTTTTCCCATGATACAAAGCAAGAAGTGCATTTCAAGCAAAAAGCTAATAATTGCAAATCAAAGGATTCAATAAGTTCTGACAGACCGATAGACAGTGTTGTTAAAGTAATTTAAATACTTCTGCCTGAACAAACTGAAATCAGAAAGAAAGAAGTACCTACGAAGACCTGACAACCACATCAGACAAGATCGGGAAATCTGGTCAAAAATGCGAATATGGAAACTTGACAAACGAGGAAATTTTGTAACAATTATTTTTACACCGCTTGGTATATATAATTTGATAGGTTCTTTATTTTCATTGGCTTTGTTGTGCGCAAGCGCGACGATTTAACAATTGCCGGAAAGACGCAGACTTCACTTTCCGTCAAACCTTGTAAAGTTAACATATTAACCTTATAGTGGAAACTTTCGTTAACTTTTTTTTTATTTCCCAGAGAACCGAACATCAGGTAAAATATATTAACACCGTTACTGATTTTGATCCTTAGTTTTATCTACTTTATTGTCTTCAGGTTCTCAGTTATAAACTCTTTTTATTTATTGATAACCGAACTATCACATTTGACTTTTGCATGGTTCGATGTTTCGATCATATTGGAGCAGGTCTTACCTTGGTGGGAGGTCACGTCAGCAATTGGTTCATCAAGCTCAATTGCTAATTGCCAATATTGAAGAATCCATTAAAGATCAACTTTGATGCAGACTCGAGAGTATCAAACAAGGTAGTATATTAAAATTTTTTTTTGTCTCAAGGAGGAAATTGGTTCCGGTACATGTAATTAAGGACTTGTCATTACCATCAACAAAGATCGGTCGCATTAGTTTCATTTCGAGTTATCCCAGAAGATATCCGTTTCAAAAAAAGCTCTGACACTATAATGCTAGATTGCATCGGATATCTATGGAACAGGGAACATTAAACAGAACATAATAAAACAAAACTATATATTATTAATTTATTAGCTCGGAGGTTAAAGCTAAAATTCATAAGTGAAAATATAAATCTTGACTTTTTTATTATTTGTTAATTTTGTTTAGATTAGTTTTATTAATATAAACTATATAAAATAAAATAATTGAATAATACATACGTATCAACGGTTTTTAATCAATAAAATAAGTAAAAAAAAAATCTCGTTAATCCGGAAAACTCGGTTATCCGAACAAACTCAAAACTATATCTGTCCGGAATAACGAGGCTGTACTGTAATTGAAAATTTGTTTGTAAAAAAAATTTGAAAATGAAAAAAATTCTGGCAAATTTAAAAATATTTTATTTGAAAATATGTTCCTGACAAAATTTTTGTTTTCCCTGACATTGGCTCTAAAAATTTCAAATTCTCTGACATTCCATGACTTTCCCTGACAAGTTTTAAATTCCCTGACTTTTCCAGGTATTCCAGGTTTTCCTGTTCTATATAAAATAATTAAAATTGGTTAAAAATCAAAATCAATAAAAAAGAAATGAGTTTCCACTTAACTTTTTCCAAAAATATATCATATTTTAAGAAATTCGATTGTTTCACTTCTTTCAAAATCTATTCTAAAATTCCAGGCGTATTCTGGATTTTTCTCTCTTGGCATTTTCTAATTGAGAATCCAAAAATTTGCTTCCAAATTTCCGTAATAGTAGATTAAGATTTAGTATAAAATGAATAGCACCAAACTAAATTTATCAAATTTTTGTGAGCATTTTGAACGATTTGGTAAATGAAAAACTATTACTTTATCATACAAAGTATGAAAAAGTATTGTTATCGTGCGGAAAAAAAAAATTGAGATTTTGATGAATTTAGGCATATTGGGATCCCAGAAGCGGAAAATCATCATTTCCAAAAAATGTCTGTATGTCTGTGTGTGTGTGTGTTTGTGTGGCATTAACTGTGGCTACCTGTGTGTGCATTAAACTCAATTATGGCGTACGCTTTAGTTGTGGCAACATACATTCGGATGCCACAGCCAAATCCGTCATAACTCGGCTATTATAGGTGTTTAATGTGTTCCGATTTGAACTTGCCGCTTCTATGAGAATAAGTCGCAAAATACCAGTTAAAAGGAGGCGTTACCGTTAAAGATATGGCGGGAATTGAATCTGTGTGTGGTACGCCACAATTGGGTCTGTATCTTGGATGCTTTTAACCAGATTGTTACTACATTTGTCACTCGGTATGGTGGCGCCCTCTGGTCACACACACTATTTAGTTTTGGAATTTGTTATGAAAAATAATAGTGTCTTGAATGCCACAGCTATGGGAAGTATTTTAATAGCTGATATGAATCATGTTATAAATATATATTTAGCTTTGTTCAACCGCTTATACAGACCCGAAATAACCGAAAAATGGGCTTAGGGTTCCACAAGCAATGTATTTGCTGTGTACAGTGTGTGTTTAAGATGTCACATATAATTCGTCGTTTTTCTCGGCAGGGAGCGCGCCATTAGAAGCGTATATAATATATTATACAACCAACGATACAACGTTTCTGAGCTCTATACACATGTACTAAATTTTACAACATCGCTTCAGTACCTTAATATCATTAAGGTTATTTATAAAATGAATTAGATAACAAGTTTTATAGAAGTATAATATCATTCTTATGCATGTTTGATTTAAAACTTTAAATTGAATTAAAATTTTAGAATCATTTAATAAGTTACATGCATTCCATCAGTCTGAAATCTATCAAATTCTTTTTTGCAACAAATTTTACTAGGAGGAGAATACCTAAAATAGTTACCTAATATTTGAATTCAAAATTTTCAATTCAAAAATAACACCCGAATAAAACTTATTGTGAATTTATTTTAGTGGTAGTTTTTTTAGTAGAAAATATTCGAGCTTTCATAATCATAATTTATAGTATGTATTCTGCCAATTTTTAAAATTAACTGAATGTTTATGAAAATTAACATTGAATAAAGCTTTTGAATTTTTCATTTAGCTCCGAGCCACATACGTTCTGAATATTTCGTCGGCATTCAAGCAAAAGTGACCAACTGCATAAATGGCGAAAATAAGATGCTTGACTAATTGAGTTGAATAACGATATAATAATAAAAAAAGAATTAAAATTTTAATATAATAAACTATATTAATTGTATTTATGACTAAAATTATTGAAATTTGGCATTAATTGTCTTATTTTATAAGCGATATTCAACCTAAAAGTTGCTCTCCTGTAAAACTTGAGTTTTGCAGTTGGTCACTTTTGCTTGTATGCCGATGATTAATTAAAAAAAAGATCTTTTAAATTTTTCTTTTAGCTCCGAGCCACATACGTTTGGTGCCGCTGTTTAAATTTGATTTTAATATTCAATTAGATCACCAGATGATAAAAAAAATTAGCGATGTGTAAAGGCATTAAAAGTTTATCTAATCGTTGAAACATGAAAACCAATGCTGTTGAAAAATTTAATTTAAACTTAAATAAAATAAAAAACAGAATCAATGTTAAGCAATTCACTTCACGCTAAAGTTTATTCATAAACTTTTATTTTTCAAAACTGACATCCAATGATTTTTTTTCACCTTTCGATTAAATCTATAATTATCTTATAAATTAAAAAAATTTTATCCTTGACTAATTATGATAAGCTTTGTGGTAACTACTATAAAATTTGAGAGAGAAATGACTCTCTCACTCGCACTCGCAGACGATTTGAAATCGTACGTACAATCGTTGTACTATCCGGTGCATTTTTCCTTTTCTATTTTTAGACATGATATTAGAAAAATTGGAAAATTGTTTTAGAAAAATAAAAATTGTAAGCTTAAAAATACTATACCTACCTACCATTTATACCTACAATTTCTATTGAAACATGAAAATAAATGCTTAAAAATTGAAACAATTGTTATAAATAAATGTGTATTTTCAAAATTGACGTCCAAGGATTTTTTTTCACCCTTCGATTAATTCTAAGTATAATTTTTATCTTATAAATTTAAAAAATTGTAACCTTGACTAATAAATTATTATAAGCTAACGTAACTCGAATTCAAAACTTTCTAGTGCATTGTATGCTTTTCTATTTTTTTATTAACCGACTACAAAATAAGGAGGAGATTTTCAATTCGTCTGAAAATTTTGATGTAGTATGTTCAGCGATAATTCGTTACCACGTTGTCCGATTTCAATGATTCTTTTTTTGTTAAAAAATGGGTAACACAGGGGTTGTCCCATATAAATTTGGTCACGATCAAAAACAAAAATTAGCAAATTTGATTAAACGCATAGGCTGCAGAATATTCATTTACATGATAATACTTTATAAATAGGTACCATTACCACGCATCTCATGCTAGATGTAATGTGAGCTGTTTTACAATAAACAAGTTTGATAATAAGTGAATACTTTAGGTCAGATAATAAAAAATTTGTTTATTTTTTATTTTATGGAACCCCATATAAATGACGAGCTTTTTTTTAAGCTTTTTTGCATGTTTTTAAGAAACAATTGAAGGTGACGACTGCGGAACTGGATAATATTTGTAACCCTAGTATTACTTAATTTTAATACATAATATTAAATAATTTTTGCGTAACCACGACGACTCACGGTGATGTAGATTTGAAAAAACTGGGATATTATCAATTTATTGAAACTTCGAATATTGCAATTTGAATATTGAGAAGCAAAAGAAGGCTCTTATGGGAGTTTTATTTAAATGTGAGGCCCCAGGTGCAGCCTGATTTGGAGCCCCCCTCCCCCTATGACCTCAACAAGAATGGGATGGTTCACTAAAATGATAATGAAAATGAAAAAATTTTTTATTTTTGGAATCAACAAAAACATAAACCCATAAAAATATAAACATAAATAAAAAAAATTCTCATGTAATCAATTCACAGTTAAATTCTGCGTTAGTGCTCGTTTAAAGTGGAACTTTTCTTGCCTGCATTCTTGCGAACTGCAATAATAATAGATTCATAATCTAAACAATTGCACTTCATTTTCTATAAACATGAGTGACAAGCTACTCAAATACGTATTGACTTAAATAATTCTTAAGCCGTTAACCATAACACCGAGGGCCGTAATACCGATTTTTTTTGTTTCCAGATTTTCACGGAAATATCCGTTTTGACTTTCCTTGAATCCATTTTGACTATTTTTTTAACTTTTAACTTATTGATGTTAGTCGTTGAACTATAGACAGGTCCGATGATGGGGGGCGAGAGTCGATGGAAATTTCATCTGGACCCGGAGTTTCTGATGGGGATCGGAAACAAATTTTTTATTATTTATAACAAAAAAAGAATCATTGAAATCGGACAGCGTGGTAACTGAAAAAAAATCCTTGGACGTCAATTTTGAAAATACACATTTATTTATAACAATTATTTCAATTTTTAAGCATTTGTTTACATGTTTCAATAGAAATTGTAGGTATAAATGGTAAGTAGGTATAGTATTTTTAAGCTTACAATTTTTATTTTTGTAAAACAATTTTCCAATTTTTCTAATATCATGTCTAAAAATAGAAAAGGAAAAATGCACCGGATAGTACAACGATTGTACGTACGATTTCAAATCGTCTGCGAGTGCGAGTGAGAGAGTCATTTCTCTCTCAAATTTTATAGTAGTTACCACAAAGCTTATCATAATTAGTCAAGGATAAAATTTTTTTAATTTATAAGATAATTATAGATTTAATCGAAAGGTGAAAAAAAATCATTGGATGTCAGTTTTGAAAAATAAAAGTTTATGAATAAACTTTAGCGTGAAGTGAATTGCTTAACATTGATTCTGTTTTTTATTTTATTTAAGTTTAAATTAAATTTTTCAACAGCATTGGTTTTCATGTTTCAACGATTAGATAAACTTTTAATGCCTTTACACATCGCTAATTTTTTTTATCATCTGGTGATCTAATTGAATATTAAAATCAAATTTAAACAGCGGCACCAAACGTATGTGGCTCGGAGCTAAAAGAAAAATTTAAAAGATCTTTTTATTCAATGTTAATTTTAATTAATCATCGGCATACAAGCAAAAGTGACCAACTGCAAAACTCAAGTTTTACAGGAGAGCAACTTTTAGGTTGAATATCGCTTATAAAATCAGACAATTAATGCCAAATTTCAATAATTTTAGTCATAATACAATTAATATAGTTTATTATATTAAAATTTTAATTATTTTTTTATTATTATATCGTTATTCAACTCAATTAGTCAAGCATCTTATTTTCGCCATTTATGCAGTTGGTCACTTTTGCTTGTATGCCGACGAAATATTCAGAACGTATGTGGCTCGGAGCTAAATGAAAATTTCAAAAGTTTGCTTTATTCAATGTTAATTTTAATAAACATTCAGTCAATTTTAAAAATTGGCAGAATACACATAAATGATTATGAAAGCTCGAATATTTTCCACTAAAAAAGACTTCCACTAAAATAAATTCACAATAAGTTTTATTCGGGTGTTATTATTTTTTGAATTGAAAATTTTAAATTCAAATATTAGGTGTCCTCACCTCCTAGTAAAATTTGTTGCAAAAAAGAATTTGATTGGTTTCAGACTGATGGAAATAGTATTGCATGTAACTTATTAAATGATTCTAAAATTTTAATTCAATTTAAAGTTTTAAATCAAAAATGCAAAAGATTGCTATTATACTTTTATTTAATAAAACATCTCAGCTAATTCCGGCTAATTCATTTTATAAATAACCTTAATGATATAAAGTTACTGAAGCGATGTTGCAAAATTTAGTACATGTGTATTGAGCTCAGAAACTTTGTATCGTTGGTTGTATATATTATATACGCTTCTAATGGCGCGCTCCCTGCTGAGAGAAACGGGAAACTAAATGTGGCATCCTAAACACACTGTACACAGCAAATACATTGCTTGTGGAACCCTATACACATTTTCAGATAAATGCATTTGATGTGGCAACGGATGCCACATGCTTGCTTATAGTCTGTATTTTTATCTTCGAAAATACGGAGAGTAAACGAGCGCCTCCTAGCGCAAATAAATTGTAATTTTATGTGCTATGCGCACAGTGACCAACAACGAAATCGCCACAATTGGGTGTATAGGTCGGGCTGCCACAAAGATGCATGGACATGTATGGGTGTGTGTGTGTGTGTGTGGTCAAATTTTGTGTGCGCTCTACCTCAAAAAGTAATAGGAATTTTTCAACAAAATTTCGTATTTAGTTCATACATATTGAGACTTAGAACTGATTAGATTTTGGTTAAAATCGGTACACGGAAACTCAAAAAAAAAAATATTTTGTAAATAAAAAAAATAATTTTTTTCCTTTTCTTTAAATTTTATTTTTTTATTAAATTCTTCTCTATAATAATATTAAAAAAGTATTAATCAATAATCGTGTAAATATCCAATTTTTGAAAATATTCGTTTTTCAAATTTAAAAAAAAAATTTTTTTTCTTATTTTTAAAATTTTATTTTTTTATTATGTTCTGTTCCGTAATAATAATAAAAAAGTATTAATCAATAATCGTGTAATATCCTATTTCTTTATATTTTTGTTATTTAAAAGTATGATAAAGTTATGGGCATGGGCACATCCGATTTTTTTTTCGATGTAGTTCTGACACTTCTGTGTAAGTTCTTTTAACTTAAATGTAATTTCACGCTTTTTTGAACTCTCTAGTGCTTTTAAAAGTTGTGCTAAAAAGTTTTAAAGGAATAAATTTTCTTACAGGAAATAAAATTATATGCCCTCGGCCATGACAACCCCTAAAGGTCGATCAATATTGATTTCGTAATAATAATACTTTTAGATGTAGTAATTCAGAAGTTGATCGAGCGATACCATCACTTTTTCAATGTCACTATTTGACATTGAAATATGCTTTTCCATTTTCTCGGTTGCAAAAAACTATAAATATCATTTACAAAATACGAAAATATAGTCAATAATTAAGTTATATTAAATAAATATTGAGATAAGCACAATATTATAATGGAATATTAATAAGTTGGGAGTTTCAATGCGAGGGCGTTAATTTAAATTATTATCGATTGTTCAGCAAAAACAGACAAAATACGCTAATTGTTAATTATATGAATTGAATCGTATAATAATTGTATAAAATGAGGGATGAAAAAGAAAAAGGGAAACATTAAATCAATAAAAATTCGGAAGTGATGTGACAAGGCACAAGGCGTCTTATCTTTAAAGGGGATCTCAAGTGCAATCGAAAAAAAGAGGAAATTAAACGACGAAATCACAAAAACATGGTCTATTTTATAAGTTTGCCCTGGGCTGTGCAAATTTAGAAAATCGTGGTCCTGTTTATATTTGTTATAGATTTGATATAGAACATCTAAAAGCAAAAATTGCTTTACATTAAAAATACACTGAGTAAAAATAAATTAAGCTCCTATTGTAGAATCAGAAAATCTCCGCTTGACATAAATTTTAGAAACAAACTTAACACGCCAGCTCCTAATCCGGTGGTATGATCAATACATCCATCGCTCAGTGTGTTGTATTCTCGTTTTTTTCTTGTCGACTCAGGATCGATTCGATTCTCATCGAAATATGGAGAAAAACAGCCTGATTTTTGTTGAATATTCAATACGTGCTTGATTCCAACAGGAGAGAGAAATTCTGCGAAACCCTCGTATCCACATAACAAAACTAAAAAATAATCAAGGATTAATTGCTTTTTTTAAATAAAATTTCAATACTTTGCTCCAAAAATAAATCATTGAGGAAAGGAATAAAATGGCACATTTCATTATTATACAGTTCCCAATAAATACATGAGCAGTACTCCATAATTTTTGCTGTTAACCAATTTTCATTCCAGTTACAACCACGAATACGACTAATTTGTAGAAATAATAGCCTAAAAATAATTTTAAAAAATTATATACTTATGTAGGAATACTGCATTATATTTTTATATTTCATACTATGGCAGTTGTAACGACCAAATTTTTTAGTAAACGCATTGTAAAAGGGATAACAGTGGACCAGACCAGACGAAATCGATCATACCGAAACGTAGATATTATTAGTAGCTTCTAGATTGTTATTCAGATAAAAGATTTTCATCGTGGTTCTGATTCCCGATTTAACTTAAAATTCCACAGTACTAAATCAAAATAGAAATTCGATTTCTTTTTTACTCAAATTGGTTTTCAGGAACGAAAGTACTACTTTTTCTCCCAAAACATAAACGCAGGAGAAAAGTTAAACTTTCAGTTTGACAATTTGTTTAATAAAAAAAAGTAAAATTTTTTTGACGTTTGGAGAAAATAGTAAAAATTGGCGGACGAATGGCCTATTTACGCGGTCCATAATTTGAGAGATTTGTCACGAATGGAAGTCCAAACTATAACAAGTTATGGGCCCGTGCCTGTTATGCGTTAAAAATTAAAAACCATAGTTTGCATATTTGCCAATGCAATAAATCACTTTTCTACGTCACTGGCTCTCCGATTAACAACTTATCTCTAAAGTAAATATAACGTTATTGCAAATGTCTACTTAAGTTAGAGATAACTTTGTCCATCAGGGGAGTACAAAACCTGAAGGGTAAACTGTCGATTTTAATTCGTTTATAACTAACGTCCATTAATTACGTGAGGCGATTTTAGCGATCCCCCCCCCCTCTTGGTGAGATTTGTCTCGATCCCCCCTCTAATCTCACGTGAGATTGTTTGTTCTACATAATTCAACGCAGAGTTCTCTCTTAATTTTACAGTTTCTTGCGGAAAAAAAATTAGATGATATTTGCCTAAACCCCCCCTTCCCCCACGTGAGATTCGGCCCCTTTCACTATTATTACCTACTTTTACAATCTCCAATTCCACCCCCCAAATCCAAAATTTCATCATTGTCATCGAAAATCATTCGTCGATACAACAAAATGGTTTAGCCTATTTGGAATAATATTATCTTGATCTATTAATTTGTATCCGTATAAACGCATAAATTAAATAAATTAAATTAAAATTTGAACCATAGTGTAAATTTTTCAATTCAAACTCATGAGAGCCCCACACCGGAAGGTCTGGGGGTACTCAACTTCATTTTGTTTCAAAAGAAATTAAATTTTTTGTATTATAATTTTTTGCAGTTTTCAGTTCTTAAATATCATCTGAGACAATTTTCTTAATATGGATTTTGGAAATTTGTAACAAAAAAAGTTTTTCAAAACTATAGCTTTACAAGAGCTGTTGTTTTTTTTAGTTGTACCTACTAATTTATTAATTTGAAGCTGTTACCAAAAGTGTAACCTCAATTTTTGTTCTAACTTGCTTAATTTTTATAAACGAAAAAACGTTGGATTTGGCTAATTTATACAAAAAAAAAAAAGAATTTTTTTTCATTAGATGTTTTTAAAAAAAAAGTCAAAAATTGTAGTTCTAGTCGTTTCTACGGTAACTGTGAGTCTTAAAACTCGTATAACCACAGGTTTCCAAAGGACCTGGTTTTTATCTCATAAATACTAATCATAATTATTAATAATCAGCTTATTTCATTCGCACGACTTACGTCGTTTTTTATTCTCATTAATGGGCGAGTTTATTAAAGTTCTACCCATACTTTTGTCCGAGAAACAGCGAACTACAACAAATACTATTCGTTCTATGTTTGTATATATCAAATACTTTTGAAATTGACGTTAGCAGTATGTAGAGTTTGATACAATTTATTTTTAATTCATATCAATCCACGGACTATTTTAGTAATAATTCAATGCTCGAAAATAATTCTTTAACAAAATTGTAGAAGCATCACATAATAAAAAAAAATTTGGTTTCGTTGGTATTCGATCACGAAAATCAATATAAACATGATAAGTTTCTCAAAAACAACCGCTTCGGAAAGTTTCGATAACCATCGGAATTAAATTATAATGGAAATTTGCGATACGAAATTTGTAAATATGTTTAAAAAAATCTTACCTATGCGTAATTTCATATCCGGAAATTTTACCAGCATTTTCTATCATAAATGTAGAGCAAAATTCATTAATTTTGCATTGTTTTGTTGCCGAAAGCGAACTATTAATTAATTGAGCTATGCAAAAATCAGAAGAACTCTCGTTAAAATATTTTGGCGACTTCATGTAATTTTCAAAAGCTTGGCAGCTTTCGAGACCGTCGACGAATTTCAAACGGCCCTCCAAGAAAATAGTTTTTCTTTTCCATAATTCAGGAGCTAATAAATATTTTGCAACTACAACATGGGAAGTTTAAACATCCACCAATAAAACATAAAATACTTGCATATTTTGTAATCAGCGTTCAAGCGTTTTTCAAAAATTCTCGATTCTGTTAATATCCGATTAGCTTTCTCGTTTATACTTTCAAATAAAAGTTGATTATCTGTGCTTTCAAGTTGAGCTGGAAAAGTTTGAATTTTATCCAAATTTTAGGATCTTAGGGTCGATAAGTCAACAAACTTCACCTTTTACAAAAACCACCCCAAATAATCCATCCAAATTAAATTTGTCTTTATTGATGTAAATGTAATCCAACGTTCTTTCGAGAGCGAATCGCACTCGAAAAAATAATTTTTCATTTTGAATTTGATGCGAGGATGTGAACCACAAGTGAAATAAAATTATTGCCACCGACGTTGTAGATCTAAACATAACTAAATAAAATTTGTGTTTGGGATTTGTTTTTATATTAAAGTCTCTACTAGCGGGTTTATTAAAAGATTACAACCAAAGTCGACTCGTTAAATTATATTTTCAAAAAACTCTCGAAATTTATTATATTGCAGATATTCTGTTTCAAAATTAAATTAGATTTTAATTAATTTAGACATTTTTTAACTGCGATGTAGACATAATATTAACGTATAGGATGTTTTCTCTAAATATCGTTGGCATCTACGCCAATGTTTCCGATGTCTTATTTTGCATTCGGTTTGGATTTCGCTAAATGAATATTAAAAAAGTGTCTTTAATTTTAATTTGCCAGTGTAAGAACGCCTCGAGTGTCATCAAATTGACTTATTTTCTCTGAATTGAAAAAAATTGGTTTTCTTGTAAAGTAAATTAAAGCTTATTTCTTGCCGTCGTCGTCGTCAGAAGATTAAATGCTATTTCTGTTATTTAATTTATTTTTTTCAAAAAACATTCAAGAAAAAAGTAAATATTATTTTCATGATTTTTAATCATTTATAAAATAATACTACTTGTAGTAAATGTAGCTCTGGTCAGGCGGCACTAAAAGTTGAGGCTTGAAAAGTACTTTAGTGCCGGTCTTCGCCGGCAGTAAAATAATACAATTGCTTTCAGAAGAAGTGAATTTTTCAGTTTGTTCCGTTTTTATTTTTCTAATTTTTTTTTGTAATGTACAATACTACAATTTTGGTAAAATTTACTATTTATTTTATGGTATAAAAAGCGTGGAAACAAAATTTCTAGAAAAACCAAAAAAAAAAAATATAAAAATTAAAATCTAAAAATTAAAAAAAATTTCTAATAAATTCAAAATTACGAAAAAGACGTTCAATCTATAAATCCCCGTTGAAACACCACTGTTTTATCAGTATTTGACCTTAAACGTTTTCTATTAACTTGAAGGTTTTATTTGTTGGAAAAAGTGAGAAAGGTAATTTAAAAAAAATTATATTATGGAAATCGTATTTACTGGTAAACGAGCTTTGGTTACGGGAGCTACCAAAGGTAATTTTAAAATAATATTTTTTCATTTAATTTATATTCTACTAACTTGTAGATAACAATCAATTACATAAACTTTTATTAATTTATGTCTTATGTACAGGGTATGCAAAAATATTTCTTTAAAAAACTGAATTGAGATAACGATTTTAGGTATTGGACGAGAAATTGCAAAGCAGTTGGCAAAATGTGGAGCAAAAGTTTTGGCCATTGGGAGATCTCAAGACCTATTGGGTAAGCGATAAAACAGATTTTTTAAAAATCATTTTTTTAAATAAATTTATAGATTCTTTGAAGGCAGAAGATTCTTCAATAGAAGTTCTAGCAGTAGATCTTTCTGATTGGGATAAAACTAGGGCCGCGCTCAAGGACGTGCACGATATTGATATTTTGGTTAATAACGCCGCAATTGCTGTTTTGGAACCATTATCGGAAATCGTAGAGAGCCACATTGATCAGTACGCAAATTTCTGTTTTAGAATTTTTTTTCGAAATTAATTTGGTTTTTTACAGATCCTTCAATATTAATGTGAAAACTATGATCAATCTTACGCAGTTTGTGTCTACCCATCTCAAACTAAAGAAGAAAGGTGGTTCCATAGTAAATATATCATCTCAAGCATCATCCGCTGGATTAGAAAACCATGCGGTTTATTGTGCAACCAAAGGAGCAATGGATGCTTTTACCAGAGCAGCTGCACTAGAATTGGGTCCCTATAATATTAGGGTAAACTGTGTTAATCCCACAGTTATAATGACTGACATGGGCCGTTTGGGATGGTCTGATCCAGCCAAAGCTGATCCAATGAAAGCAAAAATTCCGTTACGGAGGTAACACTAAAATGTGGACTAATATTATTTGAAATATACTTTTGAAATGTATTGCAGATTTGGGGAAGTACATGAAGTTGTAGACAGCGTTCTTTTCTTGCTAAGTGATAGAGCCAGTATGATTACCGGAACTTGCTTGCCCATTGATGGAGGATATTTGGCTGTATAATTTTGATAAAATAAATAAAATCTTCCATAAGAAAATTTTTATTATTATATTTATAAAGTAAAATTTAGAATTAGAATGGAAGTGTTTTAACAGATGAATTGAAAATAAATTGCTCTACAAATTTGTCAATACACTTAATTTGACTTTAAAAATTTAAAAAAAATTAAATCTTGAATAGGATTGGGTTTGAAGTAGTAAACTAAAAATAAATTGCTATAAAAATTTAGCATCATAAAAAGAGCATCCCCAAATTTTTAGAGTAATTTTCAATTCATCCACTAAAACCCACCCCTTCAAGATTTAATTTTTTTAGCGAATTTATACTTACAGTGTAAATTACATGTTTTAACTTAAAAACATTTTAGTTCTGAAAAGTATTTAGTTCATTTTTTGGGTTTTCTAAAATATTGATATGATTAATATCGAGTTACACTACTTAAACCATGTATCAATCGATTATTAATTTTTTTAAACTATTTTTCCAATATATTATCTAAAATTAAACGCATTTTAGATTTTTAGTTCAATTTATTTTCTGTTCAGCCCCTAGAATCCACCCAAAGAGATTTATTTTTTCAATTATTTTTTTCAAATTATTAAATTTGTAGTTATTTTTTTTTTAATTCACCTCCTAAAATTCTTCTTGTTCAATTTTTCACATCATCTCTTTCTAGCTTTCTCTCTTATTCAAATCTTGTGTGTAGGCCCCTTGGTAACAGCTAAGATTTCAGTCATGTTGGAAACCAAATGAACATAACGTCGGGTTAGAACAGAACTAGCCAATGTCCAAATGTTGAAATTTTCAGGAGAGCAATTTTAAAGACGTCATTAGTGATATTCTTTATGTAATCTACGATTCTTTTAATTAATTTTTTGGGGTTTCCATGAATATTAGACTTTTAATACTTCTGCACCAAGTAAAATACATCATAGTAAATCGATAACTGAACCTAACTCAAATTGGCCAAAAATGGACTTGGGCTAGTTCTGTTCTAACCCGACGATAAATTAACCAGTGGTCTCATTTCTTGCTAGGAACCCAGTCTGGGTGATCTACAATTTAATTTCAATTCAAAATTTAAACCAAATTAACTTAAAGCAAATATCTCGAAAATTTTGTGTACATTTATTTGGAATTCCCTTGGAAATCATAGAAATTCTTTAGATTGGAACTAGTTTTGAAATCAGATGCGGATCCAGGCAAAGTTCATGGAGAGGGTAAACAAGGCTAGTGAGGAGAGAGTAAATAAATTTTGATAAGAATTTAGATACATTTTTTAAATTAAAATTTTTTTTGTAGATTTTGTTGGTTTTCGATGAGTCATGAGGAGAGGGTTAGATAGCCCCATTACCCTCCCCTCCTTTCAAACATCCTTTGCAGGTAAACTTAAAATATGGGAAATTCGAGAAAATTCTATTATTTTAAGAAATCGAGAAAATCTTAGGAAAACCAAGGAAATCTCAGAAATTAAAAAAGCTAAAAAATAAAACTTATCTCAATTATTCTTAAGATTTCCTAATTTTATAAGATTTTCATTCATTTTTGTATTTCACAATTTCCCCTCGGTTTTCCAGCAACAAACTACAGAGAAATCATCAAAAAACTCTAGCGTACTAGTAGAGAAATCCGAAGATATTCGAGGAAATTCCAGAAAATCTCCGAGTTTTAGAATCTTAGCAAATTTCAAAAAATTCATGGAAATTTTAAGAATTTCAAGATAATCTCAGGACAATTTAGTAAATAGGAAATCCGAAGAAATGTAAAAAATTCAAGAAAATCTTGAAGAACAGGAATATCAAAGAAAATAAAATCATTTCTTTAAATTTCCCTTTAGATTTGTATATGACGATTTCCAGTTGGTTTTCCACTTATAGTTAAAATCGAGGGGGAAATCTGGGGTACAAGTGAAATCTATAGAAAACCGGAAAAAGGTTCAGAAATCCCAGGAAATAGAAATATCAAGAAAATCTCTGAAAATTCAAGGATATCTTAGAAACTCGGGAAAATCCAAAGAAATCTCATAAAAATTTAGAAAATTTCAGGATCTTAGGACATCTTGTGTCCTTAGAATCTTAAAATCTTTAAAATCCTTAAAATCTTAGGAAAGCCAAGGATATCTCAAAAAATTAAAAAAGCTAAAAAATAAAACTTATCTCAATTATTCTTAAGAATTTCCTTCACTTTTGTATTTCACGATTTCCGCTCGGTTTTCCAGCAACAAACTACGGAGAAATCATCAAAACACTCTGTTGTACTAGTAAAGAAAAATCTGAAGATATTCAGGGAAATTCCAGAAAATCTCAAAGAGTTTTAGAATCTTAGATAATTTCAGAAAACTTATGGAAATTTTAAGAATTACAAGATAATCTGAAGAATTTCTAGGACATTTTAGTAAATAGAAAATCCAAAGAAATGTAAAATATCTTAGGAAATTTTAAGAAATTCAAGAAAATCTTAAAGAACAGGAATATCAAAGGAAATAAAAAAATTTCTTCAAATTTCCCTCTAGGTTTGTATCTGAAGATTTCTAGTTGGTTCTTCATTTATTAGTTAAAATCGAGAGGGAAATCTGGGATACAGGAAATCCAAGAAATATCAAGAAAACCTTAGAAAATTCAAGGAAATGTAAATCCTAGAATATCTTTAGGAACTTGGGAAAATCCAAAGAAATCTCAAAAAATTCTAGGATATTTTAAAAAATCTAGAAAATCTTAAAACAGCCAAGAAAATCTCAGAAATTAAAAAAGCTCATCTATAGTATTCTTAAGATTTTTTAATTTCCTTGTATTTCCCATTTCTTAAGACTTCCTCAAATTTCCCTTCGGTTGTACACAAGAGTAGATTCAGGAGAAATTCATGGATGAAGTAAATGAGGCTGGGGAAGGTAAATACATATTTTTTTGATAAGAATTTAGGTATATTTTTCAAATTTTAACACAATTTTTGTTGGTTTTCATGGGTCATAGGGGGGAGGAGCAGTTGCCCCGTAATCTTCCCCTTATTGGAAATAATTGTAATTCTTTGAGTATCTTTGGAATTCCATGGAAATCGTTAGAATTCCGATTCCTGCGTACAAAATTATTTTGAGATATTACCCTTTGGCAAATATACTAACTAGGAGATGACCACTTAGGGGCATTTTTGTAAATTTGGCCACTTATGGTGCTGGAAGGTCAGCCTTCCAATAACAATTTCCCAAAGTTGTAGAGAGAGATGGCCAGAAGTTTTCGAGAAAATCGAGTTTTAAAATATTCACACCGAGATATAAACACTAGAAATATAAGAGTTGGCAATAAGGAGCGTGGTCTAGAGGTTAGAGAGTGAGGTCTAGTAAACTGTAGGTCGCGGTTTACGCGCTACAGTTAACTAGGTCGCTAGTTCGATACCCGACGGATGTAATTTTTTTTATCTTGAATTCATTTTAATTTTCTCCAATACATAAAATTTGATTGATTTTATGCTTCTTGACTAACAATATTAAGATAAATTAAAAACAAAAAAATAATTTTTAATTTTAAAATTATTATTAAAATTATGGTTTGCTTCTAAACTGTGAGATGACAAGGACATTTTTGAAAATTTTAACGAAGTTTGTTTTCCGATAGACATATTGAAAATAAAATGCTCCTGCAATAATGCGTCATTTGTGCAGTGTGCAAGGTGCCACGTAACATTTTGTTTCCCTTGCTTTTATGACGGATACCATTCGGGCACCTGCGAAACCCCGACTGTGGAGTGAAAAGTTGCGACACCTTGTATAATTTATTATTTAACTATAAATTATTGTATTGTTTATAAATAAAAAACACATGAATACCTTATACCCGACGTTCTTTATTTTTGTACCAAAATTTAATTTATCTTAATATTGTTAGTCAAGAAGCATACATTCGATCAATTTTTACGTATTGGATAAAATTAAAATGAATTCAAGAAAAAAAAAGTTACAGCTGTCGGGAATCGAACTAGCGACCTAGTAAACTGTAGCGCGTAAACCGCGACCTACAGTTTACTAGACTTCATTCTCTAACCTCTAGACCACGCTCCTTATTGCCAACTCTTATATTTCTAGTGTTTATATCTCGGTGTGTATATTTTAAAACTCGATTTTCTCGAAAACTTCTGGCCATCTCTCTCTACAACTTTGGGAAATTGTTATTGGAAGGCTGTCCTTTCAGCACCATAAGTGGCTAAATTTACAAAAATGCCCCTAAGTGGTCATCTCCTAGTAAAACAAACCTGATATGAGTGTTTACTGCACATTCGTTGACATTTAATTTTTGCTTCATAGCAGTGAGCTCCTGTTCTCTTCACTGCTTTACAATTTAAAGCAGTCGGTACTTTCCTTGTCATATTATAAAATATGTTAGCCTACAAATAAAGTGATTACTGCAACTGCACTCAAAGGCCAAGTATAAACAACCGATTAATGCTTTACTTGCTTACCGAATATCTACATGAAATCGTTCATCACCTTCAAAACCTGGCAATCCCCACAATAAGAACTCATATAACCTCTATTCTCTTCTGTCTGACCGAAGTCGACTTTGAACGACAACGATGCTAACCAACTCAAACTAACCAACATGGCAACAGAATGGAAACTTCCACTGCAAAGAAGAAATATTTTTAGTTAAAAAAAGAAAAAACTCACTATTAGTGCTGCGAGCAAATTAATTATTTTAAATCTGAGGGAGCTTGCTAGGGTGGACCTAGGAATGACCGCATTTCTAAGGCTTCTATACAGCTACCTTTCACGTTTAAATTTAATTAATCTAGTGTTAATTTTATAGTGGTTATAAAACTTAAGAAAATTAAACAGCAACTTAATCCGTTAAGTATTCGATAATTTTTACCAACAAAAGGTATTACTACAGTATAAAGGAAATCAGAAAAAAGTTTGTAATTAATAACAATTGCATGATTAAGGAATGAGTAATAGACTTTGTTTTTCTGGTTTATTAGTCGTCTTCGGTACTGCATACATATTGTTAACTCTTAATCGGTTATTGATCATTTCCATTCCTCAAGACAAAAGCCACCGATCAGGCGGCTTAATTTTCAAAGAATTTTGTCGAGTTTTTTTGCATATTTAGCTTTTGTAATACAAGTGAGACAATTAAATTTCACTACACTTGCAAATAATTGAATAAATTTCAAGTTATTACATTTTTGAAAGTCCCTGAAAATTACAGTTCTAGAAAGACGAGATCTTCGAGTTGCTCCACTTATTAAAAACATCCCTAAAGCGGCTCCAACTCGAAAACTACAGATCTATACAGAAAGACGGGATTTTCGAGTCGCTCCACTCATTAAAAGCATCCCAGTGATAGTCAATACCCAAAAATTATGTATCTTAAGCGGGAATTTTTGAGTAGCTCCTCCAATCATTAAATGACGAAATGACAAAGGATAAACTTGTACTTACAAAAAAATTGAAGAGAATCAAAAATCTAAGATTCTAAGATCTAAGATTGAAATGGCAAAGATTCAAATCACGGGATGAAATGAGCAGGATCAAAATGCACGGTCACTCTGCCACCCAATTATTGTAATACCTAATAGAAGTACATCCTCAAATCAGAGTTTACTGACTAGTAAGCTTGAATTAGCCTATTTTTTCTTAAAACCTATTCCATAGATAAGAAAAATTCTATTTTCTAGACCTATTCGGTACTTTAGTAAATTTTAATCAAACCAACGAATATTTTTCTTAGATTAAGTTTTAAAAAATAATTGTATCATCTCACCTCCGCATTACATTTTGGAGAAACACATCTTACTTTTCAATATAACAAATTATAAATTATATTATGTTTTGCCTGAACAAATGGGATCTACATTTTGTATAAGAAAGTTGTTGTCGTTGTTGTAAATTTGTAAACAAACATTTTTTAAAGCGAAATGCGACACCCGTGCCAACCTCTTTCATATTTAAAATAAAAATAACTAAATGAAAATATTTGAATTTGAAAGCAACTCCATCGACCAACTTATAATTTTTAATTTTGATTACGATAATCAGCAAACTAACAAAACTAGTAATTTCAACATTAAAAGTTTATCAAAAACGTGCGAGATTAAATTCTAGGTTTAGAATTAACGTACGAGATTAAATTCTAACCCTACATTTGAAGATTTGAATTAACGGTTTTTAGATGTGTCTCTTTGGTTGTGTGCATGTTGTGTGTAATTGAAATTTTTTAAAATGTCTAACAACAAATTAAACGATTTACGTAGATCTAGAAGTTCGTCTTCCATTCCTATGCCTACACGGGCTTCCAAATTGCCCACAAAGTAAAAGCAATAAATAATTCAACTTTCAAATAAACTAACTTCTATGTTTTAGAAACTCAATCGGAGGCCGACCGACTTTGAATCGTCTTGGTTTAGAAAAGAGATCTATCGATCAAAATGTGAAACGTTCGGCTAGCAATTCAAATTTGTTCGAAATTCAACGTTTAAGTCGTCAAGGTAGCAGTTCCTTGTTACGGCCAAGCGTAAGTAAAATTCTAAACTTATTTAAAGCCTTCATTGCATTTTATTAATTTAAGGGCGTAACACCTTTGTCACGTCACAATGCAATTAGGTCCGTAAAAAAGTCGCCAAGATCGTCGAACAGAAAAGATAACCGCCCGATAAGCGATAAAACATGGCAATACGAACAGCACGTCAAAGTGCGCAACTTTGTTTCAAGAAAAATTCCTGATATAGATTACAACGCCATTAAAAATGGAATTGCCTTGGATGTTTTCATTGAACTTACACACAACCTATTTCAACTTATTGACTCTCGTATTAATATCACACGTGAAAATTATATCTCAGAAGTGGCAGTTAATTTAAACAGATACCGTTATCCGACTTCCGTTAAACCATCCTTAATGAAAACAGGTACGTCTTGTAGCCACCTTACCGAATGAGTTAAAAATTAATTCTTTTATTATTCAAGTGAACACGCCACACTCCTGGCCTGCCGTACTAGCAATTCTTTCGTGGTTGGTGGATTTCATAAATGAAATAAATCAAGAAGAACAGTGGACCGACGATTTGCACGATGTAATTTTTTAGTAAAATTGCAAAGTTGGTTAGTTTGCTAAAATTTAAGTTATAGATTGTAGATAAAGCAGCATTCGATTCTTTCAAGCTCTGGAATTCAGGTTCTCAAGAGATTGGAATTGAAAAAACAGTTTCATCGGAACTTCAACTAAAACTTAGTGAGTAAATTGCCCACATCCCAAATTTTGTGTATAATATGTGCGAATTACAGACAAGATTTTTGACATCGATGAGGAAGTTATCCAAAACTTAGACAAGCAGATTCCTCACCTACAAGCAACATCAAATGAACTCGCTTCGAAAACTAATAATCTTATCGAAGAAATTGAATCCATTCAAAGCAATATTAACGTAACAAATCAGAAATGCGATAATTATGTGAAAGGAAAGGATGAACTTGAGAGGGCTTTATATAAGAATTTGGCAGAATATTCTGAAAAAGGAAAAATCATAGGTAAGTTTTTTCGTAGCCTTTAATTTGATCCCAGTAATTTGAACCCCTGGTAATTTGGTCACCAGGTTATTTTATCTTCTGGTAATTTGGTCCCCAGTAATTTTGACACCGGAAATTTCATCCCCAATTACGATTTATATTATTTCACTGCATTTTTGTAACGAATTACTTAAAATACATTTATATTTAAAATAATTTATTAAAATACATTATTTTACCAAATTGTTCCTCTTCATGTTTTGAAATGTTTTGAAATTATTTGGTATTAGTTACATTGTCTGTAAAAAAGAGATATCCGCGCGAAGATATGGATTGGTTATGTAGGTTAGTGTTAGTTTATGAGTTTTCTTTAGCGAAATTGTCCGTAAAAATGAGATATCCGCGCGAAGATGTGCATCAGTTATGGAGGTTAGTGTTAGTTTATGATTTTTACCACCGTTAAAGGAGCTTAGGTTAACTGTTAGGTGAAATCACCAAGGGCAGGGCCGGATAAACCATGGATGCAATGGAGCCGCCGTACTCAGCACCAAAGTTCAGAAGGCGCCGAAATTGTACGTTTTTAATTTAATTTTCTATAAAAAATTAAATTTTAAATAAAAGAAATATCTGAACGGCGGGGCGCCATTTCAAATCAATAACTCAAAAAACGCTAAGCGAGAAGTCACAAATTGCGATTTAATTAATAAATATTCTTTATAATATATTTAGTATTGAAGGCGTCATTTACCTAATTTACACTCGGTGCTGAAATATATAGCTTGATCCTGTACTGACCAGAAGTCACATAGCCGGGGGTGAAATTACCGGGGACCAAATCACCTAGTGCCAAGTTTTTTATATTTTCACACATTTATCATCAAAGTTTTATTTGAATTAAATAATTCAAAAACCATTAGCATCATAAAGTTGAAAAAATTTTAATTTTAGATGAGGAATTATCTGCAGCTGAAAAAACTGAAGAACGGTTGAAAAGTTTAATATCATCTCAGCCACATTCTTGTGTTGAGAAGCACCAACTATCTGAAGAGATTAAAGCGTTGCAGAACACGCAAACTCTGAAGGAAGACAAATGTAGACAGCAACGTGAGCTTTCGAACATCTGCGATTATAAGCTTATCGACTTGAAACAAGAAATTGAATCTGATTCATACAAGTATAACAGCATCATCGATGAATTGGAGCTTATAAATGCTGAACTCAGGTCCCTTCATATAAGAGATACTGGATTTGCTAGTGTCACTGTTACACAAGTAAGTTTGTAATTTTTACACCCGACGTTTTAATTAAGTATACTCCAAATTTTTAATATAGGAATTTGAGCACGTGAGTGAAATGCTTAAAAACATTATAGAAACTTTAACAGAAAAACATGTAACTTTACAAGAATCGATGAATGAAATGGCAAAGGAAAATAAACAGCTGAGCGATGAACTTGCCTTAGTTCAAGTTCAACTAGAAGAATTATCGGCTTTGGAAATGGAGTTGGTGCATACCATGAAATGCGACGAGAGAAATTATAATTTGGTAAGTTTTTTTGTTTTGATTCTATTAGCCAATTTCAAATAACAATTCGTAATTTAGGAAAAAGAAAGTTTATTAGAAAGACTTAAATCTGTTTGCGCCGAATTGCAAGAATTGAAAGATACAAAATTACAAAAGTTGACCGCATTGCAAGAAGAAGTCCAGGAGAAACAAAAGCAGTAAGTCGAATGAAATTTTAATTTCTTTTTTCTATAATCAAGTTTTAAGGTTTACTGCAAGACAGGATTTTAAAGATAAGTTGAAAAATGATGCTGTTATTTTTTTCCAAAATATGAGAACACGCACCATCAACACTTTGGATGTTTATCAGGTTTGTATATTTTGTATAGTTAAAATCGAATGATTCGTAATTTGACATTTCAGCAACAAATGAGAAGAATTACTGAAAAAGTCAAAGAAACGCAATTACAACAAGTTCAGTTTGTGACGGATTCTATAGCAATGTTAAAGAAAAAAGAAAATACATGATAATTAGAATAACAAGCAGATTGAATAAGAATTTTTTATTTTTTTAAATTGGTTAGCTCTCTTTCTTCAATGTTAAAAATTTTAAAATGTGCTTTCTTTTCTCCCATTTATAAGCCTGGCGAATATGAAAGCTATTGTTGTATTATTAGATATATATTAAAACAAATATTCAGGAATTAAAAAATAAAAGTAGGTTTCTATTTAAATATTTACCTGTATTGTAACCCAGGCATTATAGGTAAAAGTTTTCTAGCTTGAAACCTAGAAAATTATATATTGTAAATCCGAAAATTGATTGTAATACCCCCTAAAGCATTACCGTACAACATATTAGAACTTTTAGGACTGCAACTGCTGGCTTCATTGGATTTGCTCGGTGGACAGATCTGTCATTAGGTTTACTATTCTTTTAACTAATGCTAGTCCATTTTTACTATTAATATTGCAATCATAAATAAGAGAGTGATTGCAACTCGGAATTTTCACTTGTAATATCACAAGAGAATGAGAATAAATTGAAAATAATTTCACATATTTTTGAAAAGTTGTTGCCGGGCAATAGATACGAGAGCCAGAAGGGATCGAGTAGCTATTGCCGAACAGCGACAACTTTTAGCAAATATGTCAAATTATTATCTAATTTATCGAATTCTCGTGTGATATTCGATTGATTATTTTTTTCGTTGATTTTAATATTAATTTCATGGACTGACGATGTACTAAACCGTTTTTGATTGATTTTATTCATAATTAATTGACAGACGTCAAATCAAATAAGTATGTTGCTATTAAAACAAACGCATATCTCAAACGGCATATAATTTCAATTTTAACTCCGTACGGCGGGAAATTTGACGCCGCACCAGTGGTGCCATCTAATCTTTGCACGCTGTCTGCCATTGTTCCTAACCTCAATCGCTTGAATATTAGGAAACTTAATATTATTTTGCGATGGTAAGTTAATTAATTCTTCAATATTTTTTCAACATTTTATAATTCCTCGTGATCTTGTAGGGTATCGACATCGATCACAAGTACGATCGGAAAGTGCGGAGAACCGAACCCAAAAGCCAAGATGTGTATCTTCGACTTCTGGTTAAAGTAAATATTGTTTTTTTGTATCTATTGATTTCTAATTTTATTGTATTCGTAGTTGTACCGTTTCTTGGCTCGTCGTACACATTCGACTTTTAACAAAGTCGTTCTGAAACGATTATTTATGAGTAAAATCAATCGACCTCCAATTTCACTATCACGTATTGTTCGTAATATGAAGAAACCCGGTCGCGAAGGACAAATCGCGGTCATTGTTGGAACCGTAACCGATGACCAACGTATTTGGGATGTACCCAAATTGACTATCTGTGCTTTACGGGTCACCGAAAAAGCTAGAGGAAGAATTTTGCAAGCCGGTAAGGAATTATTACTACGAAGTGGTTTTGATTGCTACATTAAAGTTTTGTAGGGGGTGAAGTGATTACGTTCGATCAATTAGCCCTGCGAACCCCAACAGGTAAGAAAACTGTTTTGATGCAAGGAAGACGCAATGCCAGAGAATCGGTGAAACACTTTGGACTTGCACCTGGTGTACCACATTCGCACACTAAACCGTTTGTTCGTTCTAAGGGAAGGAAGTTTGAGCGTGCTCGAGGTCGCAGGCGTTCATGTGGTTACAAGAAATAAGTTGTAAATTGACATATTATTAAATTGGAATAAAAGCGATTTAATTATTTATATATTATTTTTTTGCACTGCAAATACTATAATTTTGAGATTATAGACTTTTGTCATATAAGATTTATCTAATTTTTTATTAAAAAATATTCAGAATTTATTTCAAACATGACGCGCGATTAACAGAGTTTTAATTGGCTGCAGACAGTTAAACGCCAGCTGTTACCTTTCCTAACCTATAATTTCGTGTGGCATTAATTTGTCAACAATGGGGTAATGTTTTTGAATTTTTTAATGTTAATGGGCTAATATGAGTGGAGACGGAAATAAAAATGACGTCTTGGATGTTTTCAAACAAATATCAAGCAAATTAAAAAAGTAAGTAGTAGAAGAATCGCTCTAAAAAACATAATCAACAATTTTTTTAGACGTTTCCTTCGTAAACCTAATGTAACTGAAGCATGCGAATCTTTTACTTCCTTGGGACAACATTGCGAGAATATTGAACTGCCCGCTTATGCTGGTATGTGCTTTATTGCAGCTGCTCGATGTGAAGGTTCAATAGGAAACATTCCCGGAGAAGTCGTGTGTTTGATTAGATCCGCTAGAAATTTTATTTCCTCCGAACTCAAAAACAAAAATTTGGGATGTCAAAGTGTAGCTAATGAAAATTTACAAGTGAGTAGATTGGTCCGAGTCATTTTATTTTATTACTTTCTCTACAAGTTATTGTTCTATTTTTGAAAATTGATCTCCTAAGGTTCGCTTTTACAATAGTCAGTTAAGTTTTATTTATCCGGGTTGTAACGTTATGGGGATGTTTATTGGTTTATTGTTTAGTGTGTTTATCGTTGATTGGTTTATAGCTATAGGTTAGTTATACTTATTACTTAACCGACTATTGTGAAAACGGAACTTACAGATATCTTTTATATGTCGAGGGATATTATATATCTCGAAAATATTTTGTACACACGAATCGGAATTACAACGACGATTTCCATAGAATTCCAGTGATTTCCATGGGAATTCCAAACAAGTGTACACAAAATTTTTGAAATATCCTCTTATTTTATGTGGTTCAAGTTTTAATCAAATTCAATAATATACAATTACTTTTCCCTTAGATTTGATACACTTTCTTATAACTGTCTCTGTTGTATATGTTTAGATCCACTAATCGATAAAAGTTATAAGGAATAATTGGGTCTATTAACGCTAATCTTTTCAGTTTGTTTTACCCGGTCCTTGTTTGGGTCTATTAAAAAATCCCACCAAAACAATGATCTAAGAAATCCATCTTAACCCTTTTGCTCATGAATTTTCGTTTTTATAGGTATAAAAATTGAAATTTGGTACACTAGCTATATATTTTTTTTTTAATTTTTTGTGTTTTTCTTTAGGACCCTATGTTAAAGAGATACAGGATGTTTTAAAATTAGGATATTATGTCCTATAGATGGAAAAATAGAAAATATAGACAAATTTTAAAATCACTGGATAACTGTTACACGTCAAAGCAATAACTTTTCTTTTTATATAATCCACACAGCCGTTTTGAAATCTACCTTACAATCAAACCACGCAACCCTTACTGTTATTCGAAAATTTTTATTTAAATCTCATTAATCTGGACCCACAAATTTTTAATACGAATTTATGAATGTCTTAAATATAGTACAGTAGAATCCGCTTAATGTGATCACTTTGGGCCAAGAACATTTTGATAACATTAACCGACTGATAACAATAAGCAAATTTCAGAAAAAATGAATTTAAGAAGAATTAGGTAAATTTAGCAAGAATAAACTAAACTTAAATTAAAATGCATAAAGCAAAGTGCATATTTATCAAAATAAAAATAGAAACACGCCATGAAACGGGAAACTTAATTCGTTTTTGTATAGAAATTAAAACGAGTGACGTGTTTTGTAAAGATATATAAAATTTCAATCACCAATCAGAAAAAGATACTTCGAAAAAGAGAATATTGTGTAGGAAATTCCTTGAAAGTGATAATAATAAGCGGCTTTTTGATCACATTATCCGGTGGTTTTTGTATGTAAAGTGATTAAAGCGGCCGGTTCCCAGTCAAAATGATCACAATAACCGACTGATAACATTATCCGTGATCACATTAAGCGGATTCTACTGTATATCAAAATCAAGTGACGAAATTACGTTCCTGCTTTCATTAAATAATATAGAAAGCCGTGTGCTAAATTTTGCATGCCAATAGCGAAAGAGTTAACTCACGAATCTGTTTATTACATTCTTTATAAAAAAAAAGACCTGGAAAAAATCAATCTAAGAAATCTACGGATCTCTGTTTTTAAGTAAAATTCTGTTGTAATTAACGAAATCCATTTAAAAATAAACATTTTCTGCATGGAGGCATAAATCAGGACTGCAAATATCGGCGGATAAATATGGCGGATCCAGACAATACCATAGAGGGGGCCACACGAAAAATTATTAAATAAGAAAAATAAAAAGTAGTAGAAATAACAAAAATAAATTAATTTTTGGTTTTTTCATAAATTAAATACAAAGTAAAGAAATTTTAAAGCAAATAGCTTCAAGTTCTATTGATTTATTCCCCTCTCCCCCACGTGAGATTCTGCTCGACCCCTCCCTTCCCTTCCCAAACGCCTCACGTAGTTAATAGACGTCTTCTTATGGAATACGTAAACAGAATTTGAAATTATTAATTTATTAAAGAATATTATATGTGCATTTGCGAAACCTTAAATTTTGCTTGAACTACACCAAATATCGAAAAACTGTAAAATAAGCTTTTGTAGATAGAAGAAGGGATACTAGACTAAGTACTCTGTGTTGCGCTAGGACTAACCCCATCAACTTTAGCTCGGTCTCCAAAGATCCTTTAAAATGCTATCTTTTAAAAAAAAACTTAGCACTAAACTAACGAAGCTTATTTTGAACGTACTTATTTCCAAATTTACGGGTGCTAGGATCTGCGGATCCTGCATAAGTTATCCACCGAACCCACATTTCAGACTACATTAGCCAAATGTAGCCAAATTTTTTTACCTTGTTTGTAACAGTTAGTAGCTAACTCAAACTTATCGAGAACTATACCTAATTCAAAATATAGAATTACAGGCATTTTCAAAATTTTGCTGTATCAATATGATTCCTTTTCTAGAATTTAATTATGAGCAATGCTTCTTCTTTTTTTTTTCTTTCAAGGCTGCTTTAGGATGTTATTCTCATGCCCAAGCAAGATTATCGGAGAATTCGTCTTTGGCTATTGGTATTAATTTGGAAATAGTTGAATCTCTAAGAAAATTAAACCTCAATCAGTATAACGAAATGTATTTAAAAGACGCAATTGAGCTGTCACATAACTCACTGGATATTCGAATACATTCCCTAGAACTTTTGGCTATGGATTATATCGATAAAGGTAATATAAAGTTTAATACTAAAATTTAGTTTTACATTTCTTAAATTGCTAGAGAAATTTTTGTCTAGTTTTGAAAGTAAATAACATAAAACCGAGTGGGGAAATCTGGTGTACAGTAAAGGGAAATCTGAGGAAATCAAAAAAAATCTTAGGAAAGAGGAAGTCCGAGGTAGTGTAGAAAATTCTTGTAAATCTTGTAAAAGGAAATCCAGTGTACAAAAATTTGTCTTGTGATTTGTCACATTAAACATCAGTTTTATTATTTATAGTAAATATTATAGATTTTATGTGTTGCAGGTGATTACACAAACGCCTTGGATGTGTTTACGGAAATAACAAACATTTTAGAAACTGTCCCTTTGAATGGCTCAAGATCTGATATTTTACTGAACTGCGAAATATTTCGTGTATTTTTATTGCTGATTATAAAACCAACGCCCCAAAGATTGGCACCGCATTTTGCAAAATTATTGGAAATATTTACGTGGGGCGATAAAAATGACGTCAGACTCAAAAGTAAATAAAAGCTGCTATTGATTTTTTATAAATAAAATGGTTTTAATTTTAGGATGTTGCATGTCTGAGGAATTATTTTTATTATTGCAATCCTTGGTAATAACTTGTCAGTCGATGGATATTAGCAGTTTAACATATTTGGAGGACAGCTTGTGGTCGCATATAACAATTGAACAAAAGGATCTCTTGCGCGGTTTGGTACTTACTTATTCTTAAGAATTACTTAATTTATTGTCCTTTGTAGTATTCTGTTATTTTTACCTGAATAAAAATTTTAATTTGTTATTTATTTGTGACCACTTCTTGAGAACCACCCTGTACGAAACACTGCAATCACTTATTGATTTTTCTAAATATATTTAGTACAGATGGTGATAGCTTAGATAATAAGAAGTAAAATTATTTCCATTTATTTGTAAACAAAACAAGTGAACTATTTTTATAAAATAAATTTTTAAAATGAGCAAATCGGTGAGCAGAACTTCGTCAATTAGTTCGATTGATTTTTTTGAGTTGTCTCCACTTCAAGAAGCTGCACATAAAGGAAATATTCAGGAAGTCAAGTAAATATATGATATATCCCATAATTTACTGTTGAAATTGGTAATTTTAGGTATTTGGTTAATTCCGGTGTCGATCTCGATCTTGGACCTAACACGGCTTTACATTTGGCATTACGAAAGAGGCACACAGATATAGCTTTGTTGCTTTTGGATGCCGGAAGTGATTTTGAATTGAGAGATTACGTAAGTTCTTGTGCCTAGCTCCCCACCTAACTTGAAAATTTTTCAAAATCAGAGTTTCAAATTTTTGCATTTAATTAAGGATTAATTAATAAAAAAATTCTATGCATGCTCATATGTGAGGTGGTTTATTTTTTTGTAATTTAGCAAGAAGATTGCCCTATTCACATCGCCTGTGCTTTTGGTTTGCTCAACGTTGTCCATACCTTGTGCGCTCTGGGCTGCCGTGTGGAAGTCTCGAACGCTAAAGGTTTGTATCCTCTTCATTTAGCTGCAAGATATGGTCACATAAATGTCGTAAGGTACTACGAACCGTGGCCATTCAAATTCTTTTTTTAAAGTAAATCAATTTTAGATGTTTATGTGTAGCCGGTTGCAATTTAGACGTCAGAAATTCCGATAATATTCGTGCAGATATTACTGCGTTAAAACATGGCCACAACGATATCGCCGAATTGTTGGATAAACTACGTGTCACCGGTCAGCGCGATTCTTTATCCAGACAATTAGTGCCAACATCAAAACCAGCTTCGAAACTTGTACTTCGAGTACTTGGTAACTGTGGAGTTGGAAAGACGGCCTTAATTAAATCACTGGGAGCTGGACTCTTCAGTTCTTTGTTTAGAAAATCCAGTTCGCTGACGAGTAACAAATGTAAGTAATTATTTAAAAACAAAAATTGTTTTTACAACTTTTTCTGTTAGCAAGACCTTCTTCGCCTATCAACACCAATATTGAAATGGATGTAACGTCCAGGCAAAACTCACTGACGTTTGAATGTACGGCAGATTATGAAAGCACCAGAGGAATTCATGTTAAGAACGTGAGTCGATTCCATTATAGCTTACGTAAGCTTTCACTGGTTTTTTTTAGTTAGACATTGCCAGTGTGGGTGAAGTAACCACCATAGAATTCTCCGGTCAAGAAAATTACTTTCCAGTTTATCATCACTTTTTAAAACCAAATCCACATTCTTTAACTTTAATTTTATTCAACTTAGAAGACAGTGCGGTAATTCAAACCAAGCAAGCCTGTTATTGGATTAATTTTTTGATGACGAGAGAAACGTCTGATCTGCCATCAGGTAGGCAAATTTTTATTTCGTAATGGGTCCATGTCACCATTCCTAATGCTTTTTTTTAGCCAAATGTGGAAAAATTTTATTAGTTGCCACACACGTGGACACCAGTAGAGCTGTGAAAACTCAAACAGGAGAATGGATTTGTTCCGATGCTCAAAAATTGATGGAAAATATAGAAAATTTGATTCCAGATGTTCCAAATTTGAATCCAACTATTGCTGTGATGGATTGTAATGTTCCTGCTTCTTACGCTTTTAAGCAAATTAAAACTGTACTCTTAAGTGCAAAACAAGACAGCTCAAAGAAAACTATTGGTACATGGACTGGACTATTAGAATCGACTCTTTCCTGGTTAACAAACTTGAGAAAAGATTTTGAGCAATTTCCTGTACTTCCCAGAGAAATGTTTTATAATTTATTACGAAATCAGGTTAATTTATTGGCTTCCAATGAAAATATTACAGAACTCTTGCAGCAACTGCATAATATGGGGGAAGTAAGTCTTTCTTTTCGTATGCTTCTGTGATTTGCATTCTTGTTTTGACTAGAATCATTAACAGGTATTTTGTATCCAAAATTGGATAATAATTTCATTTCCGTGGCTGGGTTGTAATTTAATTGGCGAACTTTTCTCAACTGAATTTTTATCCAGCGTTCGCCCAACAGGAGTTTACACTTCGGAAGATTTTCAAGCTTGCTTCAATCACTGTGATGCTTTAGGAACTTTGGATTTACTAGAAGCGTTTGGATTGTGCATTCAGGTTAGTGAAATTATGATATCAAATTTGACGTAAAAATAATTAAAATATTTTATTAGTGCGAAGTTGATGGTGAAATTGAATACGAATTTCCAATTTATAACCACACAGAAACTTTGCCCGGTTTATGGGATTCTTCCGATCCTAGATATAGAACAACAGGTGCTTGTCATGGGGGAGTTCGACTTTTTTCACCTCCACAAAGTTCTTATATGTTTAACTCGATATTTTCTCACGTTCAAGTAGGTAGCTTACATTTCTTTCATATCCAAAACTAAATGCTGGGAGTTGTAGATTGAACTGCGTCGAGCAACATTAGAAAATTTTAGTAATAATGACAACGATACTGACTTGTATCAATGGTATCATGGTTCTAAACTTTGCACAATCACCTTAGAAACACTAATCACGTTAGAACAAGACGAAAATAGCGAACAGTATATAGAAATTAAAATTAGAGGACCGAGACAATCATCTCAATATTGTTTCTATTTCTTTGAAAATATTTTAGAAACTGTGATTGACGTGAGCATTAAAAATTAGTTATTTGATGTTTTATAATACTTAATACTATTTAGGCAATCGAAGGAATATGTCCAGGACTAATGATCGAACGACATGTTTTAAGCGCTCAACAATTACGGATCCACTCGGATGTGACCCACTGTTACCCATCTGATGTGCTATTTACAGCTATGCTTGAAAGTGAATCAACTTTAGATGTCACTTTATGCAATGCAATCACCGAAAAGCAAGAAAGTTTAGTACAACTGATATTATTTGGTACGTACCCACCCGACATACCACCAAGGATTGTAATTTTTTATTCTGTTGCAGATGATGTGGAATTAGCTACTAACATTCAATGGGGTTGTGCACTTAAAGTTTATAATTTACCAATGCCAACTAAACTTAAACTTGGGCGTATGTTAGATCCTCCAGACCCTCATGGTAAAGATTGGTGTCTTTTAGCTGTCAAACTCGGAATAGATCCAGAAACAGTTGTGTCTTTAGAATCAAAATTTTCTAGTTTTACCGTACGGTTACTCACAGTAGCTGATTGTACCATAGGTGAGCTATAAACAAAAAAATGTATCAAATTATTTAAAAAACCGGCCATTTTATTTTGCAGGTGCTTTAATTTCAAGTTTGCAAGAATTAGGTAGAAGTGAAGTTGCTGAAATTGTATTACGTTCAGCTCCACTACAAAAAATTATAGAACAAGTTGATATATAAAAAAAAAATCATTTATAACCAGCTTTTGTGCCGTCCTTGATGAAATCACAAAATTAAACGTCTTTGCAGAAAATTACAACGAAATTACATGATATCTGAATATATATTCATAAATTTATGAATTTCTATTTTTATAATAAGGTAATTTGTGATTAATGTACAACATAATATACGTACAAATTATTTTCAGTATTCATATGTGATATTTTACTTTTTTATGTACTTACGAACCTCATTATACCCATGTAAAATTTTATTGCCAATTTTCAATGTAAAAAATAATAATTAAAATTTACTGTTATACAATCTCTATTATTTAAGTAGATAAGATCAAATACTTTGTAATTGTCAATACGGGAAACTTGTAATACCTTACATAGTAAAAACCGGCGACACTGTTCACAGCGCCACTTGTTGCTTGGAAATCCGCACTACCCACAGTAGTACCGCGAATACACTACCGAATGATAATAATACGTATGCCTAAATGCAGTCGTGTCTCAAAACGTCTCCGTCCAATAGAATTTGTTAATGCCGCGTAAATCGCATTTCACGCCAGTAGAGGCGCTGTAAACACCTGTTGCCAATAATTTATCAAAGTTTCGCGTATTGTCAATTGTAAAGTATTTGATAAGATTCATCTATTCACAAAATTTTCATGTCATTGCATAGACCACCCTGTACATAATTAAAATAAAACGAAAATGTTGGTATCGCTACATAATACTCACTGACATAATTAGTTAGGTTGGCAACAAACACAAAAGTGTGGTTTTTGAACACGAGTTGTAACCTAAAATATTTGACTTTTAAATGAAAATACAAATCTGAAATGGAAGAATTTAAAGGACCGTCTCTTTCAAATTTGAGAGATTTTGGGGCAATACCAAAAAAACACAATGAAGTAAGAAAGCTTTAAATTTTTTTTCAAAATTTATCATAAGTTTATTTTTCGATTTCTAGTTTTTACAAAGCTTGGGTGCTCCACACGTGCAAAGTTTTAATTACATGACGGATAAAGGTCTAGATCTAATTTGCAAGAATATAGTTCCGATCGAATTTGCAATAAGTAATGGCGATCGTTACAAAATTAGTTTTGACGAATTGAGTATCGGAGCGCCCTGTCTGCCTAGTACTGTGTTGGGTGTACGAGAAAGACGAATTTTTCCAACAGAATGTCGTGAGGGTCAGAACACATACAAAGGAAAAGTAACTGTAAACGTTAGCGTAACCATCAATGATGTCAAACACAATTTTCTAAAAGACATGGGTGAGGTACCGATTATGATTAGGGTAAGTTGAAATCATTTTCTTCTTTTAACTGATATGCTGAAGATGAACTTTATAATTTTAGTCAAACCGTTGTCACTTACATGGTCTGACACCTAAAGAGTTAGTGAAGCGTAACGAACACGAAAACGAATGGGGCGGTTATTTTATTATTTCGGGCAATCATCGATTAATCAGACTGTTGCAACAAACGCGGCGAAATTATCCAATTGCAGTTCAAAGGAAAAGTTGGAAAGCAAAAGAAAAATTGTTTTCAGAATTTGGTGTTAAAATCCGTTGCGTTACAAATGATCAAACTATTGTGGTGAGTATTTTTAAGTTAACTTTTTAATTAAAAATTTAAGTGTTAACTTTGGTCGATAGGACAACACATTACATTTTGTCACCGATGGTACAGCAAAGTTAACTATCACTATAAACAAAAGGCAATATTTGATTCCCATTATGTTAATCATCAAATCATTGGGACGATTTACCGATCACTACATCTATGAAATGCTCATACGCGGACACGAGGACAATTTACATTTTAAAGAGTAAGTTTAGTTTTGAATTATGGAGAAATATTACAAAAATTACAAATTTTGTATGGGAAGTTGTGGAATTTGTTTTAGAAAATTTTTTGGAAACCCTAGATTATCTAACAGTCTCATTTTATTAATTTCAGTTGTATGTTAACCATGTTGAGAAGAATTCACGAAGTTGGGCTACACACAAACTTACAGTGTAAAGCATTTTTGGGTGAAAAGTTTCGTTCACTTTTGCTCAATTTCCCGCCGTGGTATACGAATCTAGATATTGCTGATTATTTACTCAAACAATACATTTTGATCCATTTGGACAACAATGAAGATAAAGTTGATATGTTGGTGTTCATGATTCAAAAACTATTTGTATTTGCACAAGAAAAGTGCCTCCCGGAAGGCGTTGATGCCCTAATGATGCAAGAAATATTGTTGGGTGGTCATTTGTACATGCAGGTTTTAAAGGAATTACTCGAGAGGTGGCTCCGTATATTCAAATCGAAAATTTTAGAGAAGAAGGTAAACATACTTGATACTCAAGAACTCACAAAGGTTGCTAAATCAGCTGGAGGTGTTGAATTTCTGGAGAAATTTTTAGCACAAGGCGAACTTTTGTATGATTCTTCCGGATTGGGACTGATGCAAAAAAATGGTCTTACGATTCCTTGTGAAAATATTAACATGACTAGGTACATGGCTCATTTTCGCTCAATACACAGGGGTTCATTTTTCATGACTATGCGTACTACCGAAGCTAGGCGTCTTTTGCCTGACGCTTTCGGGTTTGTATGTCCTATTAACACCCCCGATGGAGCACCATGCGGGTTGTTGAACCATTTAACTTTAAATTGTATAATCACGGATTTCCCCGACCTTGCAAAATTGGAAAAGTTACCGCAAATTTTGGGTTCAATTGGTATGGTTTCACTTGAAACGATTCGACACCATCAAAACTACGATATTAACAATTATTATGTGGTTATGCTAGATGGAAAAATCTGGGGTTATGTTCACCATAGTAAAGCAAACAAAATGATGTTCGCTTTAAGGAAAATGAAGATGGAAGAGGATAATGTTCCCAAAACGTTGGAAATTGCTTTCGTGCCATCTAAATCTGTTCCGGGACAATTTCCTGGTTTATTTTTATTTACGGGACCAGCTCGCTTAATGAGGCCTGTTTATAACATTTATGCAAAACAAATCGAACTTATTGGTAGTTTTGAGCAAGTTTATATGGAAATCGCTGTTTCTCCTGATGAAATTTATGACAATTTGACCACCCGTTACTTGGAATTGAGCAAAACTTCTATGTTTTCTAACTTGGCACAACTTATTCCCTTGCCAGATTGTAACCAAGCTCCCAGAAACATGTACCAGTGTCAGATGTCGAAACAAACTATGGGAACACCTTTACACACCTGGAGAACACAAGCAGAAACCAAAATGTTTAGGCTCCAAACTCCATCCTCACCCCTATTTCGTCCTGCTCATTACGACCGCATTAAATTGGACGATTTTGCAGTCGGAACCAATGCTATTGTTGCAATTATTAGTTACACCGTAAGTTACAGTTTTATCACAAACTTTTCAGTACATTCGATATTTTGTAGGGTTTTGATATGGAAGATGCTCTTATTATAAATAAGGCATCGTTCGAAAGGGGTTTTGGCCACGGTTCAGTATACAAGACCAAGTGTATTGAAATGACTACTAAAAATTCCTATTTTGAGCGAAATCCTGCAGACGAGAAATTAGTTGAATTTTTAGATAGCGATGGTCTACCTTTTCCTGGAAGAATAATAAAATATGATGAACCGCTTTACTGTTACTATGAGGCAGATGAATATAAATACGTTGTCAAAAAATTCGAAGATGCAGAAGAAAGCTACATTGATAATGTTCGTTTAATCGGAAGTGCAGACAGCAAGGATAAAAAGAAAGCATGCATAGTATACAGAGTCCCGGTAAGTTGTTACTAAATTACATTCTAAAAATAAATTACATTCTAACTAAATTACAGTCAAGCATTCTTACTCCCTGTTCTGCATCCTTGTTTTCTAACAGCTTTTATCTTAATTTTTAGCGAAATCCTATGGTTGGAGACAAATTTGCTAGTAGGGCTGGTCAGAAGGGTATCTGTTCGTTTTTATATCCTACAGAAGAAATGCCATTTACAACCACCGGTATGGTTCCGGATATTATTTTCAACCCTCACAGTATACCCTCCCGTATGACAATAGCTATGATGATCGAGTTAATGGCCGGTAAATCTGCATCAATTCACGGTCACGTTTACGACGCCACGCCGTTTAAATTTAACGAAAAAAATACTGCAATAGATTATTTTGGAAGGTTGCTTGAAGTAGGTGGTTTCAATTATCATGGAACGGAAACAATGTATTCTGGAATTACCGGCGGTGAAATGAAAGTTTCCATATTTTTTGGTGTGGTATACTATCAGAGATTAAGACACATGGTATCAGATAAGTGGCAAGCACGATCGGTTGGTACAATAGACGCATTTACGAAACAGCCGATTAAAGGTAGAAAGAGAGGAGGAGGTGTTAGATTTGGAGAGATGGAGCGTGATTGTTTGATAAGTCATGGTGCAGCATTTTTACTGCAAGATAGGCTTTTTCATAATTCGGATAAAACTACAGTAAGAAATAGCAATTAAATGTGAAAATGTGAATTTTAAAATTTTTATTTTACAGATTCTAATTTGTACAAATTGCAAAACGTTAGTGGGTCCTATCAAATTAAATATTGATCACGAATTTATTATTAGTGAGAAGAAGACGTGCAGACTTTGTGATAATGGCGATAATGTGGAATTAATTGAAGTGCCCTACATTTTTAAATTGTTTGTTAATCAAATGTTGTCTGTTAATATCAACGTAAAAATTGATTGCAGCAAATTTTAATCAAGCAATTACGTTTTTGTAAATATTAACTCTTGTTATTTATTGTAAATAAATTTTAATTTTTTTACATTTGCACAACTTTGACTTATCACTGAAGTATGATTGCTACGCCACTGGAAATTCACTGTCATAGTTTTAGGTTATGTTTATCTAAAAATGCGAAAACACTTTGTTTTAGTTTTCAAATTTCAAGTCTTTTTGTGGATTGAAGTGGAAGTTTTTGTGTAAAAATGGGTTCATCTAATTCTGATTTTTTACAAAATTATAACGCCGTCTTTGAACATCACGTGGAATGTATTTTAAGGTGTCGATTAATTTTAAACGAAGATATGCAGTTAGTGAGCACATTTTGGAAGCCGTCGGTATTAAAGAATAAAGAAAATTTGAAATATTCTTTCAAATTACCTTGTTATCTAGCAATTGGATCACTTGGTTGTCTCACCTTAATCTTAACAGAGAACGTAAGATTTTTAATGGTTTCACTCCTACCCACTTTAATCCCCATCGGCGAAGCTTGCAAACATTTCTACTTGACGCGATATTATAAAACTAATTTCAAGAATCTTATAAATTACATGACCGAAATTTATACACTAAATAATGATATTATGGACTATTTTCACAAACGTGACAGTTTGATTAAAAATGCTAATATATCGAACGAATTTCTTCCGTTTTTGCTACAACCAGGAGAAAACTTCCTTCAAATTGCTTCTGTCAAGTTAACCAACTTCTTGAAACAACTTAAATCGTGCATGTTAGATATATCTAAATTAGTTCCAATATGTGACGACCCATTTAGTTATTTCACCGATTGGAACTTGGATGTCCAGCACTTTGACGATTTTGTTCTCTTAAAAAGCCATTACCAAAAACTAGCCGATTATTACCATTTAATGGTATCAAACTTTTTAAGCTGCATTGGATTAACTTTGTGTGTGCAGTTATGGAAGGATAAATCTTGTAATTTTGCCGAATTATTTAACAAAACTATTCCTGATATTTGCGACGTTTTTAAAGAGACTCTACAAGAAATTAGAAGCGAATTTAATATAGTGAAGTTTACTTTATACGATTCAGAATGCAAAGCACCCGAGAAACAGGATCCCCGTACATTTTTAGTACTTCGGAAACCCATTGATGATGTTTTGACCAATTTACAAATCACCTTTCAAATGGTTCAACAATTAAAAACTCAAAAATATCTAAGTTCGTCGGAATTACCAAAATTATCTCCAAATTTCGAAAAGATAGAGGATCAATTTCATCAATCGGGCGAATCGTTAAGTGCATTAACAAAAACGTTTTATTTCTTGACAAAACAGGAACCAAAACCAAACATTACATTGTCTCCACCATCTCCGATTAAAAACAATTTAGTTGTAAACAATATTCGTCATGATGATTTACCTGCAGAACTGGAAGATGAGGAGTATAATTTGTCTATTCACGGAAGCGACGATGATGAGTCAAATCCAATTTTGAATGAATACGTGGACCAATGTTCTACCGAACACTTGGAATTGATGTTTGTTGAATTGAAAAAGAAACTCAAGGAGCGTCGAGCTAAAAAAACCGGAGAAGTGATAGAAGAGGAAGTTGATGTTGCAGTTGTACCGGCTCCTCCTCCACCACCGGTTCCGCCTCCACGGCCATCACTTGCAAAGGATTCGGATATTCCAAATTCGTCGGTAAGCATGGCTGCAATTGATAAAAAGTTTTTTGATTCACTTAAATCGGTTGCTCAAAAATTCAATCGAGCGGAAGAGGTGTTTGGTTCTGATGATTTTGATGAAGACGATATTATGGATGTATCATAACAGAAATTTTGAGTGTAATACTCAATTTGTGTGAAGATAACATAAACTTTGGATATATCAGAAGAGGTAAGTTTCGGCATTGAATAAGAGTTATTGTAAAATTATCTTTTTTGATATTTGTATGATTTATTGAGAAATAAAGCAAAATTATTTTATTATTTTTGAAAATATTTATTTCTGTTACCTTGAGAAATTTTTTGGAATCCAAGGAAATAAGATTTTAGCCTCTGGTTGGAAATTGTATCGTCTGCAAAAAGAACAGTTACTGTACATAAAAGAAGGAAATTGATTCAGATATATAATAAAACTCTGCCCTTTCCTTCATGATTGAGTGAACGATGGCTTAGCAATAATACTGTCAGATTTAAATAAAATAAAAATGTAAACCTATCTTAACCGGCAAAATATTTTCTTTTTTGTAAGTAGACAATTTTATTCCCTCTTCACCGAAACAATCATCTAACCTGCACTTATAAACGTCAACATTTCATTAATAAAATAGAAAAACAAAACGTAAATGATTTTTGAATCGATTAACAGATGTCGTTAATCTTTCGCGCAAAATTCAACAATTTCGCGACCTGTCGCGGAAAAACTTGTTATTTATTTTAGTTGCTAGTGATATTTGCTCCATTAATTCGAATTTTAAGTTACCGGCACCATCGTTTTTAAACCGACTAAAATAACCGAATTTGCTTATCGCTTAGCAGCGTAAAATTTGTTTCCACAAAAATCTGCATTTGATTTGCTTATTTTTTTTTGTTGGTTAGTAAATGATAAACAAATCACCCAAATGAAAATCATGTTGGACTTTTTAAATTCTTTCAAGGGTTTAGTGAAGTTAGAGAAAGTTCACACAGACAATAATGTGTTCAAATTGCATTATAGGTTTACAGTTGTTATGTTAATTGTGTTTTCGATTTTGGTTACTTCGAAGCAATACTTTGGTGATCCTATAAATTGTGATGTCGAAAATGATCGTAGCAAAGTCATCAATACGTACTGTTGGATTCATGGTACCTTTACGATTCAAAGCACATTAGCCAGTAAGTTAACGTTCTATTTCTACTTTACCTTTATTACTAAACCACATTTTCTACTCAGGCGAAGAATTACCTGGATTAGGAAATCGCGATTTGGGAAACGGCGAAGAAGATGCTATTTTCAGTCAAAAATATTACCAGTGGGTATGCATCGTTTTGTGTTTCCAAGCACTCCTATTTTACATTCCCCGATATTTATGGAAAACATGGGAAAGTGGACGTTTGCGATTATTGGTAAAAGACTTCAGTAGTCCCTTGGTTTCGTCAACTTGGAGTAAAGAAAGTAAGGAACGATTGGTCAGTTACATGCTATCCGGAAAGTACAATCACAACTTGTATGCCATTCGATTTGCCGCTTGTGAAGTTCTGAATTTACTGAATGTGGTAAGTTTAACTTCCTTTGTTATTTTTAAACTTTCCAGTTACCTGTAACCCATTTTTAGATGGGTCAAATTATTTTAATGGATTGGTTTCTGGGTTACCAATTTTTTGGTTTTGGAATTGCTTTGGCTACATACGAAGACGTTAATCCTATGACTAAAATTTTTCCAAAATTGACCAAGTGCACTTACATGAAGTACGGCCCCTCGGGTTCAAAAGAACTTCGCGACGCTTTATGTGTCCTACCTTTAAATGTTTTAAACGAAAAATTATTTATTTTTTTGTGGTTTTGGTTTTATTGCTTAACTGTTTTTTCTATTGCTGCAGTCTTATTTCGAATTTGTATTTTATGTGTGTCACGTTTTCGCGTCTACTTACTGATGGCACAAGCCCGGTATATATCTAGAAAAAATGCCGAAGTTATTGTAAAACGCTTGAGTTTTGGCGATTATTTTATTTTGTATCAACTAGGTAAAAGTTTGAACCCATTGGTTTACAAAGACTTGGTTACTGCAATAGGTAACACACTTATGGATAAAACTTCTCTGCCTTATAATCCAGAAGTTGCAATTTCTATTTAAGTGTTGATCTTGAAATTTTATGTTTTGTAATATAATTATTGGAATCTCACACCAGTGAAAAGTATGTAGTTTATTTTGTTCTTTTCTGATAAACAGAAAAAATGTTAATTTTTTGATGGTTTTACGTTTGATATATTTTTGTATTACTAAATAAAGAAATAAATTCTACATTAATAAAGTTGTTAAATTTTTTATTTCGTTTATTACCTAATAAGGTTTTTTCATTTTCAATACATATCGTTTTCTTAAAACAAGATGAGTTTATTGGGTTATTTATTTATATTACAAAAAAAGAGTCACATTCAACTGTCACTTACAAAAATTAGCCCGAACATCCTCGGCATCCGCAATGAACACACTCGACTATACGACCCTGCAACAAATTATAAGCTATTAGAATTGTTAAATTAAATTTAAAAAATGAACCAACTTAATTACTGTCATCTAAAAATATTTTTCTTTTTGTTTCAAATAACCAAACCACGAAATTATTGATTTCTTTTAGTGGAAATCGAGCAGTCTTGAAAATTTTATTTTAGATTTTAGGAAAACTTTTATTTTATTTATATTTATTATTTTTCTGGAGAATCATAATTTTAAATATTTTAATTTACAAAAATTACAAAGCATTTTTTTGACGCCCAACGTGGGGCACCAAAAAAATGAGATGGAATTTTATAATTTCCAAAATCAACATTAAAAAAAAGTAAAACTTAGTTTGTACAGCCGTTATTTCGTAAAAAGCGTTCATATTCTAATAAAACTAATAAAGTTTGTTGTCTCTTTTTATTAAATATCTAAAATTATAGTCAAAAAACTACATTAAAAACAATACATGTTTCGGTTTACAAAACCATCTTTGAGTATTAAAAATTAAAATGTACTAAGGTTGTAATAAATATTTATAAGAGAACAAATTATCTATGTTTCGAGGTCGACACATGCTTCGATTAGCGGACCGCCTATCAATTCTAGCTGTTTGTTTAAAAGTGTGGTAGGGTGTTTTTTTAGGACTTTCTTAATCTCTATTGCTTCCAAACGGTTCATTCTATCTCCCTTTTCACATAAGTGTACCATTTCAACACTATCGAAATCGGCATGGTGCTCTTGTTGGATAAAGTGGTCCGAGAAGTTAGATTTTCCTTCGTTTATATGCCGCTTCTGTTATTTGTATCTATGGAGTTCTTAGTTTTAGATAGTGATTCCTGTATCGAATGTTTGGCTTTGTAAGATACCATCCTGTCATCATTTCTCATGAGCTTCCCTATTTCTTCTGATATTTTACCATAGTATACCGGCCTTGTTTCTTGTTGATGGTTAAATCAAGGAAATTTAGCTGATAATCTTTTTCTACTTCCATGGTAAAGTTGATATTGTTGTCTATGCTGTTAATGTGTCTGTGGAAGTTATCAAGCTGTCTATAGGAGCCGTTCTATAATACAATAGTATCATCGACATATCTGTGCCAATATATAATGCATTTGTGATACCATTTCTTATTCACATTATCCAGTAGATCCCTCTCAAATACATCCATAAATATATCGGCAAAAAACGAGGATGAACCATTACCCACACCTCGACCTCGAAACACGGATAATTTTATAATTTGTTCTCTTATAAATATTTGTTACAACCTTAGTACATTTTAATTTTTAATACTGAAAGATGGTTTTGTAAACCGAAACATGTATTGTTTTTAATGTAGTTTTTTGACTATAATTTTAGATATTTAGTAAAAAGAGACAACAAACTTTATTAGTTTTATTAGAATTAAAAAAAAAGAATTCTTTTTTAAATCTGATCGGTCAATTTTAAAATTGTAATATAAATTGAGAGCGTTAACTCAACTGATAACTCGCCCATCAGCACTCAGTATCAATATTTATATTATAAATTTCCTTCAATAATTTTATAATTTAATTATTTTTCTTTGCAAATAGAGGTTATTCCAAATCTTAAGCCAAACTTCACTTATCTCTATCTGAAATTCCAAATTAAATATTCACTTCATATTGAATTGTAATCGATGATAATCGAGAAAAACAGTTTTTGCGCTTGCCCCTCTATTTTTAAAAATTAGTATTATTTTTTGTATCATATTTAATTTGTATTGTTAAATATTTAAATCCTAAGTTTAAGTCAAGGGCGGATTCAGACCATGTATTTATCAAGTATTTTCGAAGTCGGGACCTGCTAGGCTTTCTCGCATCGCAATTTTAATACTTCCTGAACATAAATCAGAGCAATGCATTGTAGCTCAAGTAACACAGCCCTGTCGATCAAAGTAATCTAATCTAACCCTACGATACTTATCAGAGCTATGCAACTAGCATATAAGATTATTTAAGAGGTGGTAAATGAGGCTGAGAGGGGGGGGGGTTATTACGTATTTTTTTATGGGCCAGGGGGGGAGTAGTAACCCCCTTGCTCCTGTTGATTTTTTGGTCACAAATTTTGTCATTTTTATCTCTCTAGTGATCAGGGACGTTTTTAGGCTTTAAGGCGCCTTAGGCTAAAAATTGAGTACCTATGCTTATTTACTAAATGAGGCATGTTTAATTAATTTTTGAACATGTGGCATTTTAAATTATGGTATTTTTACACTTTTCGGGATAGCAGATTGCGGCGTCTAAAATTCCTGGAATGCTTTAAAATTTTTGGCGCCTCTTAGAATTTGGTGCCTTGGCCTTTTTAGCCTATAGGGTAAAACGTCCCTGCTAATGTTTCCAAGTTAAGCTGCTTATTAGCAGGATTGAAATTCAATTAAATTTACTATTACCTAAACTATATGAAACCTCACAAGGTTTTTGTTGAAAACTAACAGGAAATTCATAAATTTAAAAATATTATAATTTAGTTGATCGTGGTTTAACACAATACTCTGTATAGACAGTTGTGAAATAATTCGTTATAAAATAGTCACCCTTAAGAGTAAAAAAATCAACTAACCTCCTCTAATTTCCCTTTCGGAACACGACAAATGCAATTGGTTCCAAAATTCGTATCCCTGGTTTGAATGCATCTAAGGCAGCACAAATTTTCGTAACCTTGTTTTTTCCATTTCGCTATTAGATTTTTATCGGCAATATTTTCATTCAAACAATACTGGTACAACTCTCGGCTAATAGCTTTACGTCTGTAAAAGAGATCATAAATGTACCGAGATTTTTGATGATGAATTTTAAATATTGGCCATAGTGATTCTTGTTTTCTCTTCCCTTCGTGGGATTCCGTTTCGGCTAGAAAATTTAATAAATCAAAATAAATTGTTGCAATAATTTTTAGGCACAACCTTCTCGCATTTTTTGCTCCAGTTCGTCTAAAGTGGGTTCGATTAACTCCCATCCTTCTGGTGGAGGTTTCTTACTTCTTCGTACTTTAGGCATTACGTTAAATTAACTTTATTACGAAAAACTAAAAACTGGATCAAATTTTGATTTTGACTTTTATGTTTTGCGTTCATGAATGTCAAATTTTTAAGGTTAACAAAGCGGCGCTACCAATTACAATAATTTTTACAACGGAAAGAAATTTATTTGGACAAAAATTTAAAAATTAACTAACGTACCAAAGGTTACGACTTAAAATTCAGTTCACATAGCTTTAAAATATTTTGAAATTAACTATTTTTCTATTAAAATTATGTTTAAAGATTTTTTAATTTCAATTACGGTGTACTCTGTATATAATATTTTAATTGGGTTTCGATGTTGGTAACAATGATATTACTATATTAGTGATGACGGCCATCAATAAAAACTGAAATATTCAACTGTGGTTACTATTGTTTTGGTTAAGTGCGTTGTAAACCAATTTGGAGAATAGTTTTTAAAAATTCGAACGTAACAATTAGCAATATACATACTCATTGACTTTAGTACGTCCTTTTTAATTTAGAAAAATGCCACGAGGTAAACGGCACTTATTATGCAATTAAAAAGGAATCTTTAATAATAATGCAAATTTTTAGGTAAATTTACTAGTCACAAGGGTCGTAGTCGCAAATTTACGAATCCAGAAGAATTAGAACAAGAAAAGAAGAAAGAAGAACAACAGCGAAAGTGGCGACAGCAACACGGAGATAGTAGTAGCGAAGATGAAGAAGCTGCTGGTGATAAAGCAATTAGCGAAGAAGAAGGTGAAGGATCTGAAAGTGAAAGTTCAGACGAAGAAGGTAAAGCGAAAGGTGTATCTAATTTAATTGAAATAGAAAATCCAAATCGAATACAAAAGAAAAATAAAAAACTGACCACCCTAAGTGTTGAAACGCCAATAGAAAAACCCCAATTGTCGCGTAGAGAACGCGAAGAAATTGAGAAACAAAAGGCGCAAGCACATTATCAAAAATTACATGCTGAAGGTAAAACCGAACAGGCACGTGCCGATTTAGCTCGTTTAGCAATTATAAAACAACAAAGGGAAGAAGCCCAAAAAAGACGAGAACAAGAAAAGAAAGGTAAGGTTCGTTTGTGTTTTCTTTTTTCAATTTGTACTGATAATTTTTTTATGTGTAGTTAAAGAAGATGCGGTTGCTCGAAAAACTGCAGAAACACAAAGAGCATTGGGAAAGAAGTAAATTAATTATTTAACTTATCGATCGCAATAACTGTGTTTCTCTTTTATTGATAATTTTTTAAAGAAATCAGATATTTTTGTTCTGTCAGTTTAGTTTTCCTTTTGTATAATTTTTTAATATTGATTAATAATTTGTAATTATGAATAAATTGATCAATAAATAATGTAAAAACCAAATTTAATTATTTTATGTATGTTGGAAGCTTTGTCGGTGGTTCACTGGTTTGTATTTGAGTAATAATTATCAGCACCAACTTTTGGAAAACGAGCAATTTATTGTAAAAACTAACTGTTGATGAACAAAAGAACATTTTTATTTTGATTAAAATTTAAAATAATAGAGGGCACTGTCGATATTATAATATACTGGTTTTGATTTTATTGACCCTGAAACTCTTCTAAGGTTAGTCTCGCACTTCCGATTATTTTGTCGCGCGATTGTTTAGTGACAAAGATTGAACTCTAGTTCAAACAAACGGCATAAATTAACAAATAATTTATTTCTCTTATAAAAATATTTAATTTAAATTATAAATTTTTAACCTAAATCTAGACAATGAGCTATTCTCATGCAGTTTAAAAAAAAAATTTCTGAAAGTTTGTGTTAAAAGAATGAAATTGGTGTTTTTAATTTTTTTGTGCCATTAATATTAAGCCCAAAATGAATTTATAAAAACCCAGTGACGTCACTAGGAGGTTTTGCAAAGCGTTACAACCTTGTAAACAAAATTAGTAAGATTTATATCCGTATATTTTGTGGTAGGACAAAGACAAAAAAACTTAGAAACTTGAAATTTTTTTAAATTTGTTCTACTAGTAGTGTATATTTTTAAACGTCAGATTATACTTCAATATGGCCGCAAACATAATATGTTTTGTATAATTATTGCTATAATAATTTAATTTCTATATTTTTGTAGACTTAATTAATATAAGTTAAAAATAATAATAATTAAAGTCTACAAAAATAAAAAAATTAAATTATTATACAAAGCATGTTTGCGGCCATATTGAAGTATATTTTGACGTTTAAAGGTACATTTATACACTATAGAGCAAATTTCGAGTTTCTAAGTTTTTTTGTCTTTGTTTGTCTTTGTGGTAAGCCACAATATACGGATGTATATCTTACTCATTTTGTTTACAGGGTTGTCACCCAGTGACAGAGCTGGGTTTTTAAAAATTCAATTTTGGGCTTAATATTAATCGAAAACATAAATTAAAAACATCCTAATAAATTGTATTGGTAAACTTTATAGATTTATATTATTCAAAAGTATTAATTCTAACCGTTGAAAGTAGTAGTAATAACAAAAATAAATTTATATTTTGATTTTTAATAAATTAAAAATTTTTGATGTAAGGATTGATGCTTTTTTGATCTCTAAAGCAGGGGGAGACGATCCCATCCATCGCCCTCCCCTGGATCTGCCACTGAATATGTTGTTCCAGTCTGCGTATTCTACGACGGAAAGACATCGGATTAATTTCCTCGGCTACATTAAGCAAGGCGCGCACTCAAGTGGTGTGGCGGTGGTGTGTTAGTGACGTGGTGAAAAGTAGCAAGTGCAATCGGTAAAACCTATGTAAACTCGCCACTCCAACACCATACCACTTCAGTGCGCGCCTTACCTTATACAGATTTACATCTTTTGTCTTGTCTTTGTCAACTAATCTTTTTGGGTTGTAACGTTTTTGGAAATTTTTTCGAAAACACTAACCTTCATTTTTTTACGAATTTGTAAAACATCAGTTGCCATATAGAATTTTCCAATTATAACTAACTAACTAAACAATAATAACTAACTAAACAATTTTCAGTTACATTCTGACATTACAAAATATTATAAACTCGATCGTGATTTGTGAAGCCTGCAAGCCACACTGACCCGTCATAACTTTCCACGTTTTTTGAGTTAGTAATTAAAAATGGACCAATCAGACAGCTCTGTAGGACGTATAGAACTGAAGTTATAACATTTTGTATGATTGAGCGGGAGCCAAAAAAGTGTTGTTTTGGCGATTTTTATAATTAAATAACTCAAAACCTAAAAGTTAAAATTTTAAAAAAATTATATTTGAATTCAGGATGTTAAAAATTATAATTAACCAAAGTTTTAAAAAAATCTGTGATGGTCAATTTGAAAACTATTTATTTTTGGTTGATTTCATATGGAATGACCCCCATGGATAAAATAATTCAAATAAAAAAAAAATGGTAAAAAATCCAAATAAAATTGTTTTGAAATTCCCGGAAAATTAAAAATTTACTGATACTTTGTTAGTCAATAATGGCCGATTAGACCTTAACCCCATCAAAAGTATTGTCAATATTTATAGTGTTGGAACGTCAAATTACATTTTCGTCATTTTTCTAATCAACTTTTTAATTGAACCTAATGATTTCTAAGCGTAAATTGAGATGACAATATTATCTTTTAGATCAAATCCGTGATCGTCAATATAGTGTCAGACTTTCATTCATTAAAATCTCTCCGCATCTGTGGATTTCTGGATTAGTCGTTGGGTTGCATCTTCATTAAGACAGCACGGCAAAGTGGCGCCTTGATCTTGCAACAAAGATCAATAGTACTGCTACAAACGTCAATAGCGCCGCTTGCCGTGCCGGATACAGCTTTAAGCTGCATCCTTACTAAGACGGCACAGCAAGCGGCACTATTGATGTTAGTTGCGGTACTATTGATCTTTGTTGCTAGATCAAAGTGCCGCTTGTCGTGCCGTCTTAGTGAAGATGCAGCTTTAGGCATTACTTTAAACAGCCATTAAGCTTTCGCAGGACTTGTTTCGTCCAAGTGGTTTTTTCTTCATGCTTTTTCAAAACTTTTCTCTTTCTCCTGAACGTTTATTACAATAAGGTAATTATGTCACTTCCTTCATTAGTGCCTCTTCCGTTCTTTATCCCCTTTCGGGTTTTTTTATCTTCCTGTTCTTCAGCTATGTGTTCTTTTGAGTACCACAGCTTTACAGTATTTAGATGTGGGGACAGTTTGTTCACCAATGGGATGTAGGAAGGATGTAAGTATGCGCTTAGTGTGGTTTCTAGGGCGCACAACCTGAGTAATCAAGTTGTACCAATCGAGTTTCACACCATTCGAACATTAGGAGGTCAAGGCGGCCTTAAAGTAATGCTATTTTCAAACATAAATATTTAATAAACTTGTTTAACCTTTGGTATATTCATTTTGTTGTACAAATCTACAAATATGAACACATCGTAGTTATTTATAGTTACAAGTTTTGGCGAACAAAAGCAAAAGGAAGTTTTGTAAATTTCCGTCTAAACTTAACAGTATATACTGTAAAGTGTAAACTGCTCTCCGAGTTCCGAGCAAAAAGGTTGCCAATAATCTTACAAACTACCAGTGTTGCCGCTAGCACTCGCTTCAATGCCCCACACGCAAAGATAAAATTCCCCACGATCCCCACTGGCAGCAAAAAAATCCCCAAACCATTCCCCACATTTTCAAATGTGAGAGATAATTTAAATTAGATGTTATTTATTAACTGCTATTTTTACCAAAAATATTATAATATTAATTAATATATTAATTTTGAAAAAATGCTATAAATAATGCAAGATATATAGAACCGCCAATGGATCAATATGGGGCAATATGAAGATTTTTTTAATAAATAATATTAAATATTAAATAAAAATAAAAAATAGTAATTCTGTGTCGACGAGGGTAGTCTGAAAAGTTTGCGACCTAACATAGAAACAAGTAATTTTTTTTCAAATTTATTTTTATTTTTCTACATAGTTTCCTTTTAAGTCTATATGCTTATCCCAGCGAAGCTCCCAATTTTTAAAGCCGTCCAAATGGTACTCGGCGTGTTTCTCTGCAAAATAGTTGTTTGCAAAGATTTTTGGAGCCGATTCCCTCTTTGGAGCCCACTGTTTTGACTGTATTTTTGTTTCTGGAGTATAAGGATGTATCCAAGTTTCATCTATAGTAATTAAACGGCGCAAAAACTCTGATTTATTGCGCCTAAATTGCGCTAACAGAGGATTGAAAATGTTCATTTGAACACGTTTTTGGTTCAAAGTGAGCAAGAACGCGGCACCCAGCTCGCGAGCAGCTTTCTCATAGCTAAATATTGATTAATTATGTGACAAATACATTTTTTGGACATACTCTTAGCCTCTGCTATCTCTCTAACTTTAATTCGAAAGTTGTCTAGCACTATTTGGTAAACTTAAGCGGTATCCAGTCATTTGGCCGACAATCATTTGGCCGACAGTTTTTGGCCGATAAATCATTTGGCCGAACAGTTTTTGGCCGACAGATTATTTGGCCGAACAGTTTTTGGCCGACAGATTATTTGGCCGAACAGTTTTTGGCCGACAGTCATTTAGCCGAACAGTATTTGGCCGACAGTCACTTGGCCGACAGTTATTTGGTGGCAATTGCAGGATGGCCGTGTTAGCACGTATAGTCGAGGAATATGGTCCTGACTATGAGCAGACCAATAGAAAGCAACGTCACCCAAGGACGAATCTAATAAAAAAACTAATACCGTTTCTGAACGACGCGGTATTAAAATTATCCGCGTTAATCCTATCCGATTACCTTTTGTTATTTTCTATATAAACAATTATGTAATTAAGAATCAGTAAGTAGAAAGAATTAGAAGAAATTATAAGTATTAGAAGAAAAAGAAGAAATCAAAAGTAAATTAAAATTATATCAAATATGCCTTTGGAATATGTCGAAAGCAGTCGTGGAGTTAAGCAGCTTTTACATAATGGATTTCTGTTTACTCGCGATAAACAAGGTGGTGCAAAAATTTATTGGAAATGTGCCAAATACAACACTTCAAAGTGCAAAGTAAGAGCAATCACTGAAAACGATGAACTTGTTGGACTTAGTGGCACTCATATTGGTCACACGGTGGAAAGTAGTGAAGTTGCAGCAAAAACTGTGCTTGCTAATATTAAAGAAGTGGCGAAAACTTCAAAAGAAAACCCCCAACAGATTCTGGCAGATGCTACTCTAAATCTTGATACAGCAGTGGCCCCACATCTTCCTTCCACCAACTTGTTGAAACAGACCATTCGCAGAACTCGTAATAGGAATGGTCCTGCTGTTCCAACATCTCCTAACAGCCTGACTGATTTAGTGATTGAAGGAGATTACGGAAAAACTGGCAAAGGAGAGCCTTTCTTACTTTATGATAGCGGACCCAGTGAAAATCGGATTCTTATATTTAGTACCGCAGAAAATTTACAATTATTGGCTGATTGCGATCATTGGTTTGCCGATGGGACATTCAAGTCGGCCCCATCACTGTTCTTCCAACTGTACACGATCCATTCTATCAAGTATAAGGTGGTAATTCCGTCTGTGTTTGTCCTTCTTCCGAATAAGAAGGAGGACACTTATATTAGAGTTCTAGAAGCTATGCTAAACTTGAAACCCGAGTTAAAACCTGTAAGTATTATGACTGATTTTGAAATTGCTCAGAAAAAAGCGTTTCAACGTGTTTTTCCTGGCATCGCTCACCACGGATGCTTTTTTCATTTTAATCAATGTATTTGGCGTGTAATACAGGCTAACAATCCTATTCGAGTTCGGTACGAAAATCTGGCTGATCCATCGTTTCCCTTAAATATTAGAAAGTTGGCGGCTCTAGCCTTTGCTCCTCAAGAGAATGTGGAGCTTATGTTCGAGAATTTGCTGCAAACCGAATTTTTTCTGCAAAATGAAGAAATTTTAAAACCACTTCTCGATTACTTTGAGAACACTTGGATTGGCGCAATTCGAAGTAGGAGCAATCCAGTGCGAAAACCCGTGAATTTCGGGATTTCGGTTTGGAACTGTCACGATGCCTGCCTTGGAGACCTTCCTAAAACAAATAATTCCATTGAAGGGTGGAATAATAAATTCAGTAGTCTTCTCGGAGCCAATCACCCTACAATTTGGAAATTTATTGATGGACTCAAACGTGAGCAAGGTAATGTTGAATTCAGCCTTGCTCAGTATAATGCAGGCCACGTGCCCAATCCTCCCAAGAAAAAATACGTCAAACTGGCGGACAGGCTCAAACGACTTGTTGTGGATTTTCCCAACAAAACTCAAGACGACTTCCTTCGTGGCATTTCTCATAACCTTCAGTTTAAACCTAATGGATCTTAAAAATAATTCGTTGGTGTGTAACGAATATTTTGTATTGCATGTTTTTTTGTGTATTTTAATAATAATTTAATATAATTTAAATAAAACAACATAATTTTACAAAATATTTATTTATTTACCAAAAAAATAAAATTTATCGGCAAAGTGACTGTCGGCCAAAAACTGATCGGCCAAATAAACGTCGGCCAAAAACTGTTCGGCCAAACAATCTGTCGGCCAAAAACTGTTCGGCCAAATTATCTGTCGGCCAATTGATATGTCGGCCAAGTGATTTATCGGCCAAAAACAGTCGGCCAATAGAATTCGGCCAAATAAATTTCGGCCAAATGACAGTGATTCAACTTAAGCGATGTTATCATCAGTGGTTGCAGTTTTCGGATGTTCCGAACGCTCATTGGCTCTTAAGCTGGCATTAACACATTTAAATTCAGTTGCTCAATATTTCACGGTGGTAAATGATGGTACAGAGTCTCCATACACAGTGTCCAACTCGTCTGAAATTTTCGTAGGCGTATTGTCTTTCAAAACCAAATATTTAATAACATCTCGATACTTGATTTTTTCCATTTTCACAAATACACGCGCATCGAGTCACTCAAGCGATTGTCAAACAACAACGGCGCGTCCAAAATGGCTGAAATTTTGGTGAGTACCTGTCAAAGGATACGCAAACACATTTCTTAGTTTTTTTTTGACAAGTACTGCCATGTTCATGTTGAGGTCCGAAACTTTTCAGACCACCCTTGTATATTATGTGTATTTGTTCTTTAATTAGATTGTTCACTTGTTGGACGGTTCCAGTATTCGTTAGTTTGCTTGTTGATTTGTTTGTTTCTTTATATGTTTGTTCTTTTGTTAGGCTTTTTTCGTTTATATATTGATTTGTTCGTTCATTTCTTAATTTATTTAGTTGTTTGTTAGTTTGTACGTTCGCTCGTTCGTTTGTGAGTTTGTTAATTTTTTCGTTCAATAGTTTATTACTTATTTCATTTCTTTGTTAATTAGAAGTTTTATGTATATTTTGTTTAATTGTTTCTTCATTTACTTGTATTTGCACTTAAGTTTGTTTGTTTATTTGCAGTTTTGTGATTAGTTCGTTCGCTAATTAGTTAGATTGTAGATTCGTCTCTTATTTGGCGTTTATTTTACATTCATTTTTTGAAAGCTCTCATTTTTTGTTGGTTTGTTCATTCGTTCGTTCGTTTCTTTGTATGATTGTTCGTTTATTAATGTTTTTTTCTTTGATTTATTGCTTTTTTTGTTTGTACTTTCGCTCATTTGTGCGTACGATCCTTTGTTGCTTATTAAATGATTGCATTGTTTGTTTGCTAGTTTGTTTCTTTGTATGTTTATTCGGACACCGTCATTTCGGCGATTGCAGTTCGGCACCGTCATTTCGGCGATTCCAATTCGGCACCGGCATTTCGGCGATTCTCATTCGGCGGCAGAAAATTCGACTACGTCGATTCGGCGACGGAAAATTTATTTAAGTGTTAAAAATTAAAAATATTAAAAAAATTTATTTTTTATTTTTATCATAATATTTAATTTATAATATTTAATTGCTTAAAAAGTACTTATGTATAATTATGTATATAAATATAATTATTTAATTTAAAAATAAAAAATAAATTTTTTTAATATCCTTAATAAATTTTAACACTTAAATAAATTTTCCGTCGCCGAATCGACGTACTTAGTCGAATTTTCTGTCGCCGAATGATAATCGCCGAAATGCCAGTGCCGAATTGGAATCGCCGAAAGTAGCATAGCCGAATTTCGGGTCGCCGAATTGACCGTCGCCGAATATACGTTGCTGAATCGCTTTCGCAGAAACGACGTGTACCGATGTTTATTCGTCTGCTAATCTTTATTTCTTTCTTTCTTTCTTCGTTTATTTGTTTGTTTGTACGTTCCTTTGTTCGGTGGTTTGTTAATTCGTTTGTTCAATAGTTTATTAATTTGTTCTTTTCTTTGTTTATTCGATTTACAGTTTGTTTAGCTTGTTTGCTTTTTTAATGTTTTTTTTTGTTATTAATTTTCTTGTTTGTTCGTCCGTTTGTTAGTTTGTAAATAATTTTCTTTGCTCTTTTATTTATCGATAGCTGGAATCGATAGTTGAATATATTTTTCGGTTGGTTAAAAAAAATCAACCAATCATAGCGTTTTCTTCACCACAGAATGACACGCTATAGCAGGAGCGTTCTAGCTTTTTTATATATTAAGGATGGATAATATATTGCAATATAAAAATTAAACAATAAAATTCGAATCATTTACACAGAGAAAATTTTTTGGTGTTTTGAAGTAATTTTTACTATAATTGAAGTTCAAATCAGTCTCACACCAATTTTGAAGTAAATTTTACTAAATTTGATATGAAATTTACTATAATTGTTGATGTAATATTTACTTCAAAATTATTGCGAGGATTGTTTTTTTCTCTGTATATGTTGTTCAATGAAGAATTTTAATCTATTTCGAAGCTTTTTACCTAACTAGTAGGGGATAGGCTTGCAGGTTGCCACGCCATAACTTTTTTGGTTATACCTCGTCATACAACCAACGTATTGTTGATATAATAACATATACAGGAAAGGAGAAGTATAAAGCCACGATCCTGCGCAAAAAATCATTTTAATTCTCAAAAACTAAAAATTTACAGCAAATTTTCAAAAGTATCTAAAATCGACACGTTGAAATTTCGGCTTGCAGGTTGCCACCCCTTGAAAAATTGTTGAAAATGTAGAAAAACTCAAGTAAAAACATATGATTTATATTAATTACACTTAGTGGCTGTGAACAAAAAAAAATGAGAGTAAATTGACAAGAAAAAAAGTTAATTTAATTTTTTTTTTCATTTAAATCTAAAAATATATAAAAAATGTACCAATTATTAGTAAATAATTTTTTATATTAATTTTTGAAATATTTAAGAAGCGTTTACGTCAATAGGTACATAAAATATGCAATGGGGGTTAAACCTCCCCCCCTTTGCGCGAGAAACTATCCTGGGCCGATTTAGGGGCTTATGTTGCCACTGTCCCTAAACAGTCACTGTAGTCTGTAGTATACGTCACAATGTAAAATAAGAGGGAGAGGGGTGGCAACCTGCAAGCCAAAAAAGGTGGCAACCTGCATTTTTACACCACTTTAGAATATACAGGAAAAAAAACTTCCAACTCATGATATGTTTAGAATTATTTAAGAATAATAAAAATTGAATGAAAAAGCAACACAGCAAAAATATTTCCCTTAAATTTTCGTTGAAAATGTTCAATTTATGAGCACAGAAGAAAAACACAATTTTAATTTTTCATTTTTTTACAAATAAAATTTCACATTTTGTTTACCAAACACCCTGTTATTGTGTTTGAGTGCATCACAATTACATTAAAAGCGACAACTACTCGTTTGTATTCGATGTCCGTCGAAATTTAGGGGATGACAATGTTAGAATATCAAAATCCGGCAGGGGTGGCAACCTGCAAGCAGTGGCAACCTGCAAGCCTCTCCCCTACTAGTTAAAAAGCATGGTGATAAAATTTAAAATTAATTTAAAATATGATATATTAACTTTAAATTCGAGGTTTCCACTAATTTCCCTGATTTGAGAAATAAAGTTGAAACTACAATGTCGTTTTTCTCAAAACGTCAAAAATTGACTTATGACCTTTTAAGTGCTGACCACAGAAATATATACACAATTGAATTATATTTACAAAGATATACACAGCAGTTAAATTATTACAATTTATGCCATTAACAAACATTAAAAAATTTGCTGGATCGCAGGTTCCATCAATAACCTTTTTAAGTTAATCTTAAATCTATATATTTTAGATTATTATTATTATTTAAAACTAATTTAAATTAGATGCCTGGCACCTCCACCATGTCGCAAAAAGGTCTTTACTATTTTAATTTAAAGGCTTGCGTTTGGGGTAAAATGCAGATGGTATCAATTATTGGAATTGTATAATTAGAATAAAATAATTATTAATGCACAATGTCAGCGAAACGACACAACAAAATATTTTTTTTTATACCATTCTTCCATCTTAGATCTGTGATTTTCAAGTTCGTTCGTCTTTTAGGACTGTTTTTACCAAGTTGCCTGCTTTTTCTATAATTTCCAATGGATAACTATAAGAGAGAGCAACACTTTTTTTGAAAATAATATCAAAACAACATTATCTTTTTCACAAAATGGCTTCAAAAAAAAAAACAGAACACGAAACAAAAGAACCAAGCTTGTCACCTTCTTCTACTCAGAATTCAATTCTAGTTTCACGATTAATCAATTAATAAAAAAAAAATTTTCTCTGAAAGTCCAATTTAAGCAAAACTGAATGACTGCATCTTAGTTAACTCTCAATTTTTCAGGAATAATTAATAACAACTGTAAAATTTAAAATGTCAAGTATTTGAATGATATTTCATGTTTGGAAACTAATATTTGAAATACCAAACGTCGTAAGAACAGAATGCCAGATGACATTTCCTAGAGAATGCTATAATTTGTTGCTTTCGACAGTGTAGGAGTCGTGCGGAAATTGAAAGTTATAGATCATCAAAATAAATTAATTGCTGTCAGTGGTTCCAACAATCAACACCTCTCAAGGTTTGGTTCCAAACAGTTCACTCGTTCGCTTAAAAGAGAATAATAACAACAATTATTACTAGTCAACGCTTGATTAGTCTTTCAAATTTTGCCGCAACCTTCGCTTTATCAAAATAAGTTATCTAAAACTTTTAAGTTATCAATTCCACTTAGCCAGAAAATCGTTGACGGTGACAAATTTTTGCCACTTTATTTAATGTTTTAAAGTTGCCCAACAAATTCGTGACATCGTTTATATTGGATTTTGACTCCGGCAATTTTCGGAAAACAATTTATGATACAAAATCTAAACGCCAAAAGGGTAAAAGACTGAAAAAACGGTAATTTTAAATTGTGCCCAATTGGTTTCTTGTTTGCAAAAATATAATAATTGCAGGAGTCGCTCCAGTTTTCGCAACGGTTTTCTCGCGGTTGTCACGGCAACGGGTAGTGATAACCAGCGCCGCGCGTAAAGCGCCAAACAACGTTCAGTTGCCTTGTAATCAAGGTGGTGTGTGGATTGTCATCGAGTGATATTATCTTTCGTATTCGCGTTAAAAATCAAACACGTATTTATTTAAATAAACAAAAGAATTATTGGGCTAGGAACTGCTGCTTTGATTGACATCGTTTCCTAGATGAGTGTTTGACGTGTGCCTTAAGAAAGCAAATTAATTTGGTCGCAAATAATTTTTTTGCTAATTTTTCGTGCCCATTATGATTGGTAAGTGAATTGTTTTGATTAATGTAAATTCATAATTTTCTTTGTCGTTTCTTAAATTGAATTTTTATCAGCAAACTGTCAAACTTTAGGCTTCGTTTTCACAATTATTGGCGTTATCACGTTGTTTTTTCTTTTGTATTACGAAGGTAGAGAATTTCATTTAGAGCATTGCACGACACCCCTCAAATATCTGGATGGATTTGGGGAATTGATTTAAATTTTAATATTGCAATCATTAATTGAAATTACGACATAATAAATCAAACATTTTATTTTGTTCAGCGATTCCTTTGAAATTGAATTCCTCCACGTTGTTAAGAGCAGGCTTACGCTGTTTGCTTTTTATTAGACAAAAACCAAAATCTTACTTGTTTGACTCTAATTAGATCCTCAATTAAAAACTCCCAACTCGAATCTTTGCTATAGTGGACTTGGTGTTTTAAAAGGAAATAAATTAAGTGTAACAGTTGAAAATAAGACGATAAGTTCGGAAGAGATTATTTTATCTTTATTATAGACTTTAGTAAAATAAGCGAGTTAGTTTGGAAACTTCCAACTTGTTATTTTTATCGTTTCCGCCAATCAAAAACAATTTTCAAATGTAAAATTAAAATTTTTTACTTTCAATTTCCACGAGGACAAAAACACTGGACGGAGGAAGGAGCAATCACGTTTACCCGAAAATTTTTTCTTTTCAGTTTGCAAGTTAACTACTCATGATGGTCGGGAAAAATTTACAGATTGAAGGAAACGGCGGCGGAAGTATATCCCGCTAAGGTTCTTTTATTTTAATTTACCAAAACTTTTCAAGCTTGATAATATTTTAAGAGTTTCTTATGGATATCTTACGATTTTTCCTTTAAGGCAGTGTCTGTATAGCCGGTACCGGACATATAATGTTGAGAGCCGGTCGTCTATTTTTATTGGTCAATATAAATAAAGGCGAAACTACCGACAACTTAAACAGAATACAGCAATTTCTATTTATATTTTTGAATAAATGTTCAGGGACGGACTTGCGGTAAAACATTTTAACGTTTTACGCCAAAATAATTTTAGTAAATCTGGAAGATGAAAAGACAGTAGTTATTCGTTCGCAAAGATGATGTAATATAAACTTTTTTTGTATTTTGTAATTATTTCCTCATTTAGAGTGGTCAAACACCTACGACCAAGACTTCTGACTCTTAACATTATTACCGGTCCGGCTACCTAGACACTGCCAAAAAATAAACACATCAGGTCATGGACTGAGAAAGTGGTGTCGTCACGATCAATCAGCTGATGGGTGGAAACATGATTATAACCTCACTTTGTTTGCGTTTAGTTACCATATAGCTTCAAAAACTGCACTTTTCTCGTCTAGAATTATGTAAGCGACCTGGACAAATGCAATAAAGGCATAATTTTGAATTAAAACATTGTAAAATCACGAAAAAGTTTAAAATAACGCATGCACCCGGCAATGTTTCCACCCATCAGCTGTTCGATCGGGCACATTTTGACGTCACACTTTCCCGATCTATTGGTGAAACTATCGGAAATCAGGTGGTTAAGATAAATGAGGGATATTAAGATATTCCAGTTTGTTTGCGCGACTGATATGCTGACAACTTGCCAGTTTGTCGTTTAACAATATTTTGACGCGGAAAGATAAACGAACGGTATTAGCATTTTTAGAAAAAGAAGGGCTTAGTTTTTTAAATCGTAGATTAATTTAATCAGTATTATAACAAATTCAGGTGATGTGTTACAGTTGCGCATGCTCAAATGCCATTTTAGCTTGTGAATAATTTTTATCTGCGTTCACAACGGTTTGGAGTGCTGAAAACACAATATAATTAAAAATTTTATAGAAAAAGAAAATCTGACAGCGGATGGCACAAGGTAGTTAATTCGATTGTTTTTTATTTATTTGTTTCTATTTTAAACTTTAACCTTAAAATCTGAAAGATGATGGCACCAAGCGTGAAAATGTCTGATTTTGCAAAAAATATTACCAAATAAAATTCAAATCCAGGACTCCGACTCAAAAATCTTCAAACAGAAAATTGCACTTATTGCCTTGATACTTAATATACTATTATTGTTTCGTTGTTGATGCTGTACCTATATGTATCCAGTGTTCTCAGATCGAAGTACCATGATAACAAAAAATGAATTATCGTAGCGCTGAATTTCGAATGAATCGCCTGCAGTACAAAATTGTAGTGTAAAATACCTACTCTGTCAGCGTTTAAACCGAACTCGGAGTTAATCGATGTAGGATGCATTAGAAATGTAATTGATTTCAAATAAATAATTAACAATTATTTAAAATCTTCCTACACTATTAGTATTCCGAGGCGTCGGGGGAAGGGTTATCCCATAAGCCCCTTCGTTTAAACTTTAAAAATTTGCAAAAAATATTACGCAACTACTTATTATATTACTAATTATTTAAAAAAATTCAATTATAAAATATTAATATAATAAATAATAATAAAAACAATAATATAATAAAATAATAATATGAGTAGTAGCTTTAAATAATTTATTTTGTTTTATTGTCTGTATTAATTTAATAGCTAACGCAGGTTTTTATTTAAAAAACCTAGTAGCTCCACTTGTTTAAAAATTAAAATATCAGGTATACTATAATTTATTTGTGAAACTATATTTATAATACTAAAAATTGAATGCAAAAATATCATATTATTGTGGGAGATTTCTGGGGAAATCTGGTGTACAGGTGAAGGATAATCACAAGAAATTTTAGAAAATCCAAGGAACTTAGGAATACTACAGATAAGCTTTTTTTTGTCTTTTCAACTTTATTAATTAGTAGTATTTATGAACTTGAAAATAATGCAAAAAAGATATTATAGCTCCCGAAATTCTATAATAATTATTAGCTTATTAATAAATTTAAATTATTAAATTTTGAATTTCATATAATCTATTTAACATTGTAGTTGAGTTGTAGTTGAAATTTTCTTTATATAACTAGTTGTGTAATGTAATAATATATATTACGTAACTAGCTACACAAAGTGCAACGTTATTGAACGTAGAAAGTCACAACAAAGCGATATTTTGTTATCATAATTGGATGAAAATTATTGCTTGCAAATTATTAGTTTGAGATTGTGTTATATTCTGAATTATTTTTTTCATATTGGTTTATTTAGATTTATATCAGCACGGGTGTTTATTTATTTAGTTTTATTACCTGTATTTAATGACTAACGCAGGTTTTTGTTTAAAAAACATAAATTAATGATAATAAATAATAAAATAAATAAATTTCTAGTTCGCAGACGGGCTTTCCAGCTAATATTTAAATAAAATATAATATCAAAAATTATAATATGTAAAAGGTACCGTTGTAGATTCACGATTTAAAAACTCCCGAATATCTGAAACAAAAACTAAAAAAAGTTTTTTAATCCGAAAGGTTATCAAAAGCGACCGTTTTTAAAAAATATTAATTTTTGTTTTTTTTATAGTTTTTTATTTTTTTCAAAATATAGTAATTAATGTTTAACAACTAGCATAACTAAGGAAGAGCAGTATATTTTAATTATTAACATTAATTATTTCATTATAAAGAGGCATATTAGTATACAGCAGTGATTCTCAAATGGGGTGCCCCGAAATTTTCGGCAACAAAAAATTATTTTTAGGCAAAAAAATTGTATACGAGGTATTTTAATTTTATCGGACAAATTGGAAAATTGAATTTACATTATTATTATAAAAAAAATTTAACTACCTAAAAAAGTAAAAAGGGAATCATAGGGGTACCGTGAATTTTTTTTAATGACTTTAGGGTGCCGCCAGAGAAATGAATTTGAGAACCACTGGTATACAGGGTGCCCTTTTTTCGAGATCCACCATGGGAATCTCAGTTATTATACGAGATACAAGGTTGGTTAAATTAGGGCAAAGTTGCGTATTTTCATGCCGTATTTTCATTATCTGAATGAAAATTTGATGTGTCATTTTAGTTTTTGAATTATTGGAAAAAATTTAAAAAAATATATTTATCTTGCACACGGAGATAAATCAAATATTGGAAAAAAACTTAAATTTGTAATTTTCGTTTCTATTTTTTAAACGTGAACCTTCAAAATCCAAATTCAATTGAACTGTCAAAATTTAATTTGTAAAACAAAATGGTTGGCGTTTTTTCCAAAATTTTTCCCAATTTTGATCAGCATATAAAATTCGATCATATCGTGTGATACATCGTTGTAATCAGAAAAAAAAAATTTCAAAAATGCAAAAATCCAATATGGCGCCCATAAGATAAACCAAAGTTGAGTATTGTAACTCTGGCTTCAAAAACGCCTTGGAAAATACGATGACAGATTTAGATTCCCTATGAAAAAGTGCTCCAAGAACGTCATAGTTAAAAATTCCTAGTTCTTTTGGTTTTCGCTTGAAAAATTAAAAACGAAAATTACGAAACGAAAAGTAATTCAAAAACTAAAAATGACACATCAAATTTTCTTTCAGATAATTGTTCAGCATGAAAATAGGCAACTTTGCCCTAATTTAACCGATCTTGTATCTCTTATACTAACTGAGATCCCCATGGTTAATCTCAAAAAAAGGGCATTCTGTATAGGGTGCTGAATGAGTAAGCCGAACATAGGAAATTAACATGTCAAAACTTATGCAAATTCCTACTCCCTAATTATTGTAGAAAAAAAATGATGAACACAAAAATAATGCAGAAATATAAACTACTAATGATGAGAGCATTAGATTTCATCTAGCTTTTACTTAAAGTCAAAAAATGCTTTTGAAATTGTTAAAAATTTCATTTGTCAGACTGGCCATGTAAGTTTCTAAGGCAATTATTTTTGAAAATAAAAATTAAATTGAATTTATTACATGGCCAGTTCGATAATTTCAAAAGCATTTTTGGACTTTTTCGCTAGATGAAATCTAAAGAAAGATTCATATTTGTCTAACTGCCCTGTCAGAATCATGTTAACGTTAACGTAATGTTAACAAAAGCTCCAATTAAAAGCCATATTTCTGCTGATCTACCAATCCAAAGCTCCCGTTCGTTAACTTTAACATGATTCTGACTGGGCAGTAACGCAGTATAGTTCCCAATTAGATTTGTTTCAAGCCCATTTGTTTATTATTAGTAAGGTGATCACCCCCCCCCCCCCCCCGATGGCTGGTGAGGATTACAAGTTTAAAAATTATTACAATATTTATTAGTGAGAAGAATGACATTTTGTTTTCTCCTGACAATTTTTTTTAATATTCGTTTGATTTCGGACAGCTGGATTCTCATATCAGGAACTGCACCAAGTCGATTTCAATTCTTTGTTATTTGTTTTTCTTCCTGAACATAATGAGAATCCAGTCTTACACATGTATGTGCTCCCAAATGTTCATTCCAAAATACGTCAAGCCGAACCTCTTTAAATTTGCTTTCCAATTGGAAATTACACCTGATTTCAATCAGATTTTCGAAATCTACAGCAGAATCTACTGGTCGTTGGCATTCAATGAATGGATTGTGCACTCAGTTATGCATTTTTTCTCTTAAAGAAGGAAAATATTTATTGATGGACGATGTATCGATGGAATTCCGAAGATGTTCTTCAATGTCGATTCAGATTTTTGGAAAAAATATTTTTTAAGCGGCAAAATTTATTTTTACGCCATTTTGAAATTCTTGTTGGCGGAACCCTTGGATTTTTTCGCGGAACCCCATTTGGGAACCGCTGGTCTAACGTGATGTGATGTGACGCGTCAAAACGCAATTTGATTGGTCAAGCTACATCACTTAACACACTAATATGAACGCCTCCATCTAAATGTTAGGAACCGATACTGTTCTGATGCGTCTCATCACATTAGACAAATATGAATCTATCTTAATGCTCTTATCATTCGTAGTGTATATTTATGCATTATTTTTGACTTTCATTTTTTCTCTATAATAACTAGGGAAGCAGGAATTTGCATAAATAAGTTTTTGTAATTCCTGGAGTAAAGTACTCACTTTATACCCCGATTTTCAGGTGTAAAGTGGCACTTGTTTGCCCTAGGGCAATAAAGACGTGTTTTTGTTCTAGATAAATTGAGAAGTCACCAGATGAAAAGCAACTAAAGAATTTTTTAATTATTATTATCTATAACATTTACATTTATGTGAATCTGTTGTCTATTAAAACTGTTAACTTTGCTTCGACTAAAAATAAAAAGGTCAACAGTGATCCAAAATGTAAATTCCGCTCCGAGTATAATGGGCGACAGGAATCTTACAAAATTTTACGGTTTTCCTTAAAAAGTAACTTAAAGCTACTCTAACCTACAGAGCAGACATACTCTGTCTTCTCAAGGGCCTCTCTTTTATTGAACTACGGTTTTGCTGATAGGGTAAGTTAAACCTACTCTAACTTACAAATCAGAGCTATTTTTTCTCGGAGAGGGGTTGAAATATTTTGGAACGGAGTTTACATTTTGGGTTACTGTCGATCTTTTTTCTCGGAAAGGAGTTGACATATTTTGGAGCGGAGTTTACATTTTGGGTTACTGTCGACCTTTTTTCTCGGAGAGGAGTTGACATATTTTGGAGCGGAGTTTACGTTACCCCAAACGTTTAGTTGGTTTTAAGTTACCTATCTTATTATAAATATTTTACTGTTATTACAAGAATTATATAATTGTACGGACTTATTTCTTGAAATAATTATTTTTATAGAAATAAACCTTTGGTAACCAGAGATTAAAAAATATTTTTGTATCAAACTAGAAAAAAAAATCGAGATTAAGAAAACTCACCAGACAAATGTTTTTTTGTTTCTTTATTTTAAAGGTAAACGAAGCCCTATAAACCCTTACGCTATATAGAAGTTAGCTTTGACTGCTGCATGCTGAAACTTTCAAACGTCCCGTCTTCTACATTGTTTGAAATTCTTACGGTCGATTTTAGATTCTTTATGATCTCATGCTATACGGCACTTTATATTTTGATTTCCTCAAGTTCATTCGTACAAAGGACACGGGATTCCTTCGGAAGTACCCACCACTGTTCTGCAATCTAGATCTCGAGAGAATTTTCTTTTTCACATATTATATGCCCGAGCGAATTTTCACGAAAAGTTAAATAATTACCAAAAAAGTTGTCGTTCGATTCTATTTCAGTAATTAATTTTCTGCAGCATTGACTATCGCTAGAGTATCTCTTCGGGGACATTTCATGGATGATCAATTTTAACGCTACTTTTTCAATTATATTTATTTGTATCGATTACTTTTCTAGGATTACCTTCAAATTGTAAATATTTCAAAATTTATAACGTAAATTCTTGAATCTTTTAGATTTGCCCTTTTGTACCTTTCCCTAATTTTATCAGGCAGTTTTCTTGATGCCGATCCATGTCAATTTGCAATTAAAATTATATCTTACTAGTTTGAATAATCCCACACAAAATGTCATCCCTCTTTTACGCCAGCATGTTTCTTAGAATTTAAAGACTTATTTACTTAAAATGTAGAGGTACACAAGAAATTGGAAATGCAAATTTTAGATATTCAGAGATAGTAGGATAAAATCGATGCCGAGATAATATAAATTAATTGCCAAAGCTAAAAAATTAGTTATTGCGTTAAATAATTAATTTATGTTCGGATGAATGCACCCTTTCGTGTCATTTGTGGTATATAGCTACGTTCATATATATAGATATAATAAAATTAGCCTCGCATCAACTGCGATCTGACAGAAAATATCTATATGATATTTTATAAATATAGATTACGGAAGCTATATGAGTATAAATACACAGTTTATTTGAATAAATTCAAATTTGAATGTTTTATTTGATCGGTCGGGAATTGAAACTGCAGTAGCTTTTTTTACTTTAAACACAGAGTATTTTTTTAAAAAGAAAGATATCTCGTAATAAATTTTTTATTTATTTTATAGCATGAGATATTGTTGCTCTAAGCGCTGATTTTTCCAAGAAATATATGCGCAATAGATCTTGAAAATATATAAATATTAAAAAATTTTCAGCCACCCCTTAGGGAGTCCGTGGTACGAAAATGACACTCGGAAAGTTTTATATAAACGACTTGCGAGCGAAGTGCCGATTCATGATACCATAGAAAAATGTTTTCCATTTTTTTTGCACAAAATATTGTACCCACGTTACTTCATGCTTTAATAAAATGACCCGATGTTATTGACTTTTTTAAATGACAATAACTGATGATGAGTTTTCCACTTTCAGAACGCACCAAATCCATCGAATCGTTGGGCGTGAAAAAAATAACGACAGAATTTGCAGTGGAGGATTTATAAAATTTTATGTAATATCATATCGATAGTTTTCTATATTCATAAAATGGGATTTTATTGAAAGCTGGATTAGTTTACTATTTCCAAGTTTTTTCTAAGAGTGTTCGATCACACGTAATGCTTTGTCGCTTGAGTTGGGGGGATTATTGTTCGAATTTAGATGTGATTAAGGTCGAAGCGTTTGGTCGACTGAAACTTTAAAACGGTTCTTCTTTTGCAGAAATCGGATTGCAAATCTCTCTACTCTGTCGATTTTCTTTAAATTATTATTTTCTAAAGTTTCCAACGACCTTCGGGTTAGAAAATCTCATACTAACATTTGTTAAAGCTTAAGGTTAAGGGGATGCAAAATTAATATTTAAATAAAAAAAGAAATTAGGTTTCTGTTGCATTCAAGTTTTTTATCTTATGAAATAAAGCAGGAATATACTTTTCAACTAGTATCGAGTGTTTTCAAGAACGACAAGGATTACTTCAAGTATTTTCCCACTTCCGATGTGATGCCATACCACCTCGCCGTAACCCACATTTTCAATATCTGAAAACCGTTGTCATATTTTTTTATTATTTGAATGCTTTTCAAGAAACAATTCAATCGTTATAAATTTTTGATAACCAATGCAATGTAATTTCTAATAAATTATTAATTTAATATACATTTTACGTAGGTAACACATTAAGTGATTATTAAAAAAAGCTTTTTAAAAAATGGAAACCGAGGCTCAAGCTGAAGTTGGAGTTGAAAATTCATCCAACAATGAGAATGTTAATTGCGACGAAACAATAGTTAACGAAACTACTGGGGCTGATAATGTTAACATCACAAATGAATTTGTTGGCAAAGTAACTTCTGATAAAGAAAATTTGCCAAAACATCAAAAGATTACAACGGCAGAGTGTTTGCACGATGAAAACCAATTAGATAATATGGCGATAATAGACGACGACGAATTTACGCGCGTGGAAGACGCAAAAACCGCAATCCCAGCTCGAGAACAATTAATTGAGGATTGCGAAAGCAAAAAATCTGACCGTTTGTCAGATACAAAAGATAGTTTGTCACCAGATGATAAATCGAAATTGAAATCAACTGTTGTATCGACCGGTGACGTCGAAGATTTGTCACAGACCAAACAAAATTGTGATCCATCGAAGGATAATGCCGAATCTACGCAGCCTATAAGCACCACCGACACGCAACAAAATTATTCCGACAAACCTGTCGAAGAGTCTGTAAATAACGCACAATCGGATTTGATAAAAATAGAAAACGATTCTAATCAAACAAAAGACCTTCAGACCGCAACCAAAGTATCGGAAACCGATTCTTTAATATTAACTGCCGACGATGAATTGGAAACCGAAATGACGATGACCGATAAGAACGACAAACCGCAAAATGAAAAATCTGCAATGGATAACTCAACTTGCAAATCTTTGAAACTTTCCGAGCCCGTTAGTGACGACTTCAACGAAATTGATGTAAATGGGGGAAATGATAGAGAATGCAATTTGAATAACGACGAAAATTTAACGGCACTCACAAATACAAACAGAACCGATTTTTCCGATGATAATAATGACGAAAAAAATTCGAACGACAGCAAAATTATTAAAAGCGACAACAAAAGTGATTCGAAAAAAATCGGCGAGGACAGCGCCAGAAAGTCCAAAACTGTTTGGATATCGAATATTTCGAGCACCGCAAAGGCTGCGGATTTAAAGCAGTTTGTGTCAAAAATTGGTAAAGTTGTTACCGCTAAAGTGGTAACAGATGGTAAAAATTGTTATGGTTACATCGTCATGAATTCCATTGAAACTGCAACGGAGTGCGTAAAAACGTTGAACAACGATTATTTTGAAAATCATAAGATTTGTGTTTCGTTCACACAACCATGCTCAGGTACTTCCCATCACAAAAGCGTCGAAAGAGAAAAATCCAAGTTGGTAAAGAGACGCGAGAGTCACAAGTTAAGCTTAATCAAGGAAAGCGAGAGCAAGACTTCTAAACGTAAATGTTCTTCGCGTACTGTTAAGAGGCGATCGAAATCTACGAGCAACTCGTGGTCCAGCAGAATTAGGCGTCGAAGCAGTATCGATCCTTTGACAACAAAATATAAAAGTTGCCGCGATTGCCACCGTCATTCCCGACAAAAATCCAGAAGCAGAGATAGACAATTGCGTGAAGAACGAGATCGGCGCAGGTATCTGGACGAACAGCGTCGACAACGCGATGAAATACGCAGAAGAATTGAAAAAGAAGAAAAGCAAAAAGTTATGGAATACAAATTGGAACAAGAGCACAAGAAATTGCAATTGGAAATAGAGCAGTTTGAAAAAGAGCGACGCGTGGAAAGGGAGAAGATAGAAAAAGAGAGATTAGAAATTTTGCGACAAAAGATGAAACTAACCGAAGAATGTTCCAAAATTCAAGCTAGTTCTCACGCCAAAAAAGAAAGTTATGGAAATACGTCGTTTGATCGTTTTAAGAATTTTGAAAGAGATGCTCCACCGCCACCCAAATTGAGCAGCGAACTGAAACGCAGATCGTCGGTTTTTGTAGGAGCTTTTAGTGGAGAAACGGTGCCTTCGCAGCTTTACAAACCACCCAAGCGAAGGACCTCACCATTCTCGTCCACTTTTTCCGGCATCATCGACGAACCTCCAAAAATATATAAACAACGGAAGTACGTGAATAAATACAAAGGTCGAGATTGTTCGATGAGTAACAGACAACCATTTCCAGAACGAGACATTCGAGGCGAAGACAAAATTTTGAACAAAGCGCCAATGTCGAACGTACCATCGAGTTATCAGGTTAAGAAAAAAATCGATGATCTTAATTTTCAATCATATTTAAAAGATTTTGATTTGAATCACAAATCGAAACAGTCGGATAGAAAATACGATTGCGCTGAATTAAAACTCGATGGAAAATCTGAAAGAGGAGAGGCTCACAAAATTGAAGTAATAGATCGAAAATATTACGTGGATAGAAATAACGACGACGGGTCGCGTAAACATAGAAAACCTGATTTTGAAGATCGAAAACCGCCGTATACGGATAGAAAGTACGATTACAACCGAGACTTGAAGAGATACAGAAACGAACATTACTTTGATCGTGAACACAACCCAAGGTATAATATTGATAAATCGTTTACGTTGCTTTATTTCAGTTTTTCAATTCTTTACAGAACTGATGTTCCACCGAATGTTAACAACTATAACGAAACATGGAAAACTGGACTCTCCAATCCGGTGGCGACCACTTCGACTGGTCGCTTTGAAGATAATAATTTTTCGTCTTCGTACCTTCCTTCAAGAATTGTTCCCGATTTTTATCAGTCGTCTATGTCGACAGGTCTTGGAGATTATCGGTACGATCACTGTCAACAGGCGACTGGAAGAAAATATTGAGAAGAAGATATTCTCGAGAGGTTCTCGAGAGAGAGGTGATTTTTTTAAGTTTCATTTATTTTTTTGTTTGTGCAATTAAGCGTAGAATTGTGTTATTGATTATCATCGAGTTTTGAACTCTGGGTAAGTGTATTATTAAAGGGATCGTTGTTTACCTACTTACCTACCCGCTTTAGTTATGAATATTTGCTGGTTGTAGTTTAGCAATAGATTTTGTTTATATTTTTTGTATTTAAAGGAATTATGTGCATAGGTTGAATTTGGGTTTTGAAAAACGTGCAAACATACTTATATTTCGGTTAAATATTTCATTGACGAACAAAGGTTGTATTAAATAATTATTATAAATTTCCGTTTAAAATCTGGCATTTTCTCGCATGTGCAATATACTATTTTTCTTGTGTTTATGTTACTTAAGTTTGTGTTTAATAAATTTTACTGTAAATAATTTAAATAGTATTGTTCCTTTGGAACATAATACTATTATCCAAAGAATGCTTTATAAAACAATTGTTCATTACTTAATAGGTTTTGGATTTTAAATAGTTGACATATTTTGACTAAATTACTAATATAAAATGAACCAAAGAGAAGAGCAGTTGCAATTTATACTGGAAGTTAATTGTTGATGTTGATAACATTGAAACTTGATACAATAAATATTTTGTTCTTTATAGTTTTTATTTTATTTATTTAATTGTTTTTGTTTATTTACTTATTTAATTAGAAGTGCTAGCAGTGCGTCATTGGAAAAACAATCATAATTAAATTTATTTAATACCTAGCATTGAATAGTTTGGTGAGTATTTCACATTCACTTATATTTTAAATATGGAAATGTATTTTTGGCTTATTTGATAACTTGAAGTTTTATCTTAACGATAAAAACCGCATAATATTCGCACACATACTGGGCAGCCATTGGACAATTTTTATATCGAACGATAAGATTAGATAATATTGCGAATGACAAACGGAGAGGCATTTGCTCATTCATAACATTCAACTCGATAAAAAAGCTGATAAAAAAATATAAAATGAAAAGCGAAAACCCCTGATAGTGCAGAATTTAACACTTCAAAGATTAGGATTACAATTTTTAACTCGATTAAAATTTTAGAAATTCATCACAAGATTCTTTTAGGTATTATATGAATGTAACATAGAATTTCAAAAAATGCATAGAAATTTTGATTTTTTTAAGAAACTTAAACTGAAAAGCAGAGCTGGACTATTAGGCATTTTTAAGGGAGAAAAATACGTGAAGATCCTTGGAGAGTAATTAGAAACAATCCATGCCACCCCGTAGAATAGCAGGTACAACTTCGAGGTTTACTAGTATTATAGGGGCAGTTTTCACGACGACTGCTTAATTTCCTTAGCTGATTAGTATGCTGTCACAGGTCGGCCAACTGTATTAGCATTAGGGAGCCCGTGGGTGTAATAATAAATTCTCATGAGCACTAGTTCCAAAAAACATAAGCAATTCGAGTACCTACTGTCCCCTGGCTAGCCCAACAGAAGTTTCGCCTCTGGCAATAGCTATTTAAAAGCCAATGTTATAGGCAACCATTTTTACCTGCAAGTATAAATTGGTTGTAGTTTCAGGAATTCTTGAAAAATCACATTATTTCTTTTAGTTCAGAGAGAGCGCTTTGTTCTGCAACGATATCAAGAAGCAGTTACTCTCAAAAGAGGTGGGGTAGTCCTATGTTAGCAATGTAAATTGTAAATTTTGAAACCTTTTTTTATCAAATAAAAATCGATTTTACAGCAAAACTTTTTAGACATTTTTTGTTGCAAATTTCATTGTCTTCAATTTTGTTTATATACATTTTCTATTTTGTCGCACCGTTTCTGACTGACAGCAGCGGCTTAAAAAATACTCTGTAAAATGCAAAATATATTGTCATCGGTATCTTAGAAACGGTGCAACGAAATAAAAAAATAAATAGACATTTTTTCTTGTAAATTTCATTTTCTACATTTTTCTTCATATTATACATTTTTCTATTTTGTCGCACCGTTTCCGAGATATAGATGATAATATTTTTCGTATTTTACAGAGTCTTGTCGCTGTCAGTCAGAAACGGTGAAACGGAAATTTTGTCACATCCACTGAATTTTGTATCGTTTTATCTAAATGGTGAAATTTATGAATATATTTAAAAAGGTTAGGTATTCATATTAAAAATTACGAGAAGATTTATTATTACACTACCAACGAAAATAACAATGGCATACAACACTCTTAAACAATTAATATTAATAAATCATGTAATAATGATAGCATCATACATCATACATCCCGGAGTGAAGGCAAAATAAAAAATTCATCGTAAGTGCGGTGGAAAACGAACTACCTGTGTACACCTCAAGAGAAAACTTCTTGAAATTGCCGAACAGACTGGAATTAAAAATTAAAATTTTGTAATTTTAGTTTTAATATAAAAAATGGCGTTCCGTGTTTCCAGAGGTATGCGAATCGAAAATTGATCCATCAAAACTTTTTAAAAGGGTACTGAATAATTTCTTGCAATCGTAAAAGTGGAATCGAACAACATTAAAGTTTTTTCATTAATTTTCTTGCGCGATTAAGATTTATTATACTTAATGTACGTTTTGTAGCACAAAAATTATTGTATTTGCAATATAAAAAAAATTAAAATAAAATACATAATAACTTACGGATTCGATCAAGTCTGAAAAGTTTTTGCATGCAAAATTGGCCGTTTCATCTGGGAAACTTTTTAGTTACCTCAGTGTGTAAATTGCAAATAAGCGCTTTTGTGCATTCGCTTAAACATCGGAAATTATTTGTCCACAAATTTGATATCTAAGCTAACCTAGGTAAACGAAGTTAGCATTGCAAATTTTCCAATTGACTGCTTTCGTAACTATTAGTATGCTTGGCTATATTTTATAATTTGAAACCGTGGTCCTGATTTATTGCTAGAATCGCCGAAAAATTGAAGCGGTAATCCTTACATAATTTTGGCATAATACCTACAGAACCGTAATTTATCCGAAGTATTTCAATTCATGCTTAACTATTATTTCCACCTCGAAATACCTGCATTAAATTTATCGTCCAGGAAAATATCCGATAAGGCAATCACAGCTAAATCTTCACATACAAAATTTTTATTTATTTATTTATTTATTAACGGATAAACCCTTTTACAACATTTAATTATGACAAATAAATTTACAAAGCATATTTTATATGCCCAATTTCCATCCGCGATGTAATCGGCATAACGCACTCATCCATGTCATTGTTTACATAACTTGCTTATGCAGTGTTCTTACTGTTGAATTGACTTACGGTATAATTGGATAAATAGCGGTGTGGGCTGTATATCGAAAGTTCTTCTGTTCAGATGGTTGGCAATTAAGTGTGGAAACAAAAGAAAATTTTGCTCAGTACCAGATGAAATTATAATAAAACAACTAAATAAGGAAAACTTTGCTTTATTTTTTAGACCTCAGGTTATCTCGAACCAAGCAAAGGGTTAACAAGTTAAAGTAGAATCTTTATTGAAGGTTTACCTGCACAGGAAAACTGCTATTTGTATGTTCATAAATCTTATTACAGGTAACAGAGAGATTTAGAGGAGCCACTCCCGAGAGCTTAGTCGTTTTCCCGAACTATAAGAATTCTTTGATTGTTATAATATAGATAAAGGAAAGCTTGGGTTGACATATTCTTCTTTCTATATACCGGGTGACCGACCGTGCACCCGATCATAGGGAAATTAGGGAAAAGTGTTTCTCTAATATTTACAGATAAATAAAAACTTAAGTAAGTACCTTATTGATCCAAGATGACAAATTTTTAACCCAGCGATCAAGATGGCCAAACAAAAAAATGATTTTTGTATCTCGTGCACTAATTCACGTTAATTTTAATTAGGTATACAAGTGTGTCTTCTATCAGTCTATCACTAACTCAGAGATTCTCCGCGGTCCCTGTATGTACTCGGAGCTTTAAAATACTCGGCACAGAGTGCCTCGTATTTCAACATTGCTCCTCGTCAGTAATGTATCATTTTCGTGACTTTTAGGTAAATAACTATTGTATGATATTCAAAATTGATGTAGCATTATTTACGTTTAATTGTGCAAATATACTTAAATAATACATTTTTTTCAATGCCCGATGCTCGTCGGAGTGCTTTCAGCGCATTACCAAATAATATAAATTAGCTGTGCGGAGGTTTAGTTTAAATCTGGTAATTTGTAAAAGCTTGTGAATGCTGTCGAACAAAGTTGTATTATATTTGCGGCTTTACACTGTGAGGTCGTTCAAAGATTAAAACTATCGCCAAGATATGCTAATTAAGCGATTTAGCCATAAACGTATAATGTAAGAGCTCGAGTAAAATTTTCACTTTGTCGTTCAGCCCCAGTGATTTTAAAAGCACATTTTTGTCGGAAAATCATCTCACCTCTGCGTAAAACTCTCATTTTTCTTTTAAATCTATACAAAAACTCAAGAAGTTTTATATTTAAAGTTGTACGAAGTTGTAGAAGTTGCTGCATTATTTACCCACATAAGACAGTTGTGAGGTTTCCATTTGTTTTCCTGTCGACAACGAATGAACACTCATGTCTGACAATAGTGGCTTGGGAGTCATGGAAGCTTTTCACGCAGTTCACCAAAATTGCGCTTTGTATATCAGGCCTGATTAAGATAATTATATAGTACGTTCCTACCTACGTGTTTCATCAAGCAAAGCTTTGCTTACCTCTTTTGCTGATGTTGACCAAGTTGTTGTCAAAACTAAACAAACTTAACAAAGCTTAACAAGAGCAAGCTTGAATTTAGTCCCAAAATATAAAAAATTAAATAACTAACTTCTGGTGTGTTATTTTTACAAATTTTCCGACAAAGCGTGAGATGGAAAGGTAAAAAAGTAGGACGATTAATCTTGGAGTTGTAAGTAGTGTTTTCGATATTTTTTACCAATTACTTGTTCGGTATTTTCAAGTGCGAAATTGCGAAGACTTATACTAAGGGCAAAATAAGTTTTTACAATTATTGATTTTAACATATTTCCACGTCAAGAATTCGGTCTGTTCTAATTTCCACGGTTATACGTCGTTAGAAGTGTTACAATAGACTCGAACGTTTTCAATTATTTTTGTTTCCCCGAGTTGAGAAAATTAGATGATGCAGTATAAATGTTTGATATCTTGGTTTCTTAATTCATTCTGGTTTTGGTTAGAATTGTGTTAAATGTAATTTACATCACGAAGCACGAACGAGATATTACATAGTGTAATCATTTTGTTGCACAATGTATATGTATGTATACCTACATACAAAGTTTACTGTCATATTATAACGAACGATACTTTGTCTAAGCGTCCGTAACAGTTTAGCTAAATGTTTAGAAATTTATTACAGGCATCGCTTACTTTAAGTTCTTATTTTATCTTTCAAGCTGAAACAGAAATTCTATAAAAATTTTAAGTGCAGTTCAAATTTTCAGAAAAAGACCTCAAGTATTCTTATATGATTTGATGTATTTGGATGTCTTTCTCTTTTGTCGTTTTTATCCAACCTTATCCTTCACCTTTCTATTCACTTTAACATTCCTTTAGTAGTTTCGATAGAGTAGAGTTAGTTAAGAAAACCTGTCAGGTTTGCCACCTAACATTATCGATCTGTTTGGGTTGGTATTTTGTATTGGAATGTCGATATTTGCATCTTACGAAACCAAGAAGTGACGACTTAAATTTCCTTTTTGTATTGATGTTGCCTGAAGCGTAGTTGATACAATAAGAGGGTCCTTTTAACTTTTATTCATTTTATTTGAGATTTTGTGTAAAGATTATTTATTATCTTTGTTCTTTTGAGCGATATTGTTCATTTATTTTACATCATTTGATTATTAATTATTTTTAGCGTTGCTGCTTCGATTTCTATTCTCTGAAGTTATCGGAATTTTCTTATATTTTAATTTTTAGTTATTTTAAATTTATATAGCCTTTGGGGCTGAAGCAATTCTGAAGGGTAACAGACCCTCAGTCTCTAACCGATCCTTTTTTATGTATTTTGTTATCATTAACATTATCTCGAAGTTAATTCGATCTATAAGCACATCGAAACTTTTAAACCGAAAGAAAAATAATTTCTGTTTATATTAAACGAAGTCAGATTGTCTTAAAAAAAGCTGAAAATGTGAAAAGAAAAGTAATAATGGTAGGATATAATCATCACCTTAAAGTATATTACATTGTCAAGATTTTCTTTTATCTATTTGAAAAGATATAATTAAATTTTAAAAAAGATATAAATAAATTATAATTAAATAATTTTTTTATATATTTTTAAAACTAAGAAAGACCTAACTAATTTATTTTAAAAATATACTCTGTACTGCTTAATGTTTCATAAAACATGTTAATTGAAGCGACGTTTTGACTTTGAATTATTATGATACTGTGGGAATTCCCCAGATCCCAGTACGTACTGCAGTGATATCTTGTCGTGTTGCAAAATCTTGTAAATTAAATTTTTTAAATTTTATTTATTTTAAAGTTTGTTAATATTTTGAATTTTCTCGTTTTTTCGCCAACTAGTTGACTTTACAACAGCCAGGTGGGGAAATAAGGCCTTCTGCCAAAAATGGCCGCCGTCAGAAGCGGTTGAGGCGAAGTTGTGTCTATGATTTAATATTGCGATTAATTTGAGTTTTTTTTTTATAGTTTTGCGAACTTTTTTTGGACGATCAATTATTGATATTAATTGGATAATTTTTAAATTAAAAGAGAAGATATTAATTGTACTAATTGATTGGAAATGGTGAAATTTTATAATATTTAGAATTGGAATTGGAAGGTATCACGAACGAGATTTGATATCGTTGCATGTGGTCAAGTTATCAGTAGAAGTTTGCTATTCCATTTTATTTAGTTATATTTAAATAACAAATGAGCAGTGATTTGGAGTTTGGAATAGTAGAAAAAAGAAAAATATTCTTATTAAATACAATCAATCAGGTTGAATATGCACACAAAACTTTGGTCTGTCAGATCTTGGTAGTTTGAGTACCTAGAGGGTATGGACCGGAGATAATTTTTCAATTTTCCGAAGCCAAAGTTTGATTTTTTCATTTTTGGGCGGAATCCGAAGGAAGAAGATGCAATAGCAGAGTAATGAGGAATGTATATGATAATGATGATATCGATGTCTATAAAAACAAAGGCTACTCAGAAGAAGTCCTTTATGGACCAGACCTCGATTTTTGTACACAGTTGAGAAACCTTATGAAATATAAATTCACTTTGTACTTTTTTTTTTTAAACTTTTCTTGTAAGTTTTAACTTAGGATGAGAAAAGAGACCATCTAGTTCACTATTTTGCACAAACACAGATTTTATAATAAAAATTAATAAATCAACCAAAGAAAATATTATTAGCACATAACATGAATAGGGCAGTTCCATTCCCCGACTCCAAGATGGCTGCCGAACAGCAGCTTGATGGTATGGTTATATAAATTCGCCATAAGATTTGTTAAGGCTTCAAGTGTTTTCGTTATAAAATTCTATTTATTAAAGAATTCTAATGAGTTTTTTTTTCATTTTCAGCTTTTGGGACACGGTGGTGATTGTTTTATAATAAATTGGACTACTAAAATCAACTATACTTGCAAATAATTGAATAAATTGTATGTTATTAAATTTTTCAAAATTTCTAACCTGAAATAGTAAAAGTTACAATAATTTTATAATTTTAACAGTTATTTAAATGAAATACATTGCAATAAATAAATAAACAACATTTCAGCTGTTATGTTTTGTAATTATTTGCCAGCATTTTTGTGTTTCAGTAATTTGTTTGACTGTTTGATTTTTTAAAACATAATTTTTACATTTTTTAGTAAACTCCTGAACTGTGCTAGTTACGATTATTTCTTTCACCAAATCTGAATGTATTTATGCAAATTACTCAAAATCACAAAAATGCTGGAAAATAATTAATAAACAGCTGAAATGTTGTTTATTTTTATTTAAAGCAATTTATTTCAAATTATTGTACCTAACTTTTAATATTTAAGGCTAATAATTTTCAAAAATTTAATAACATACAAATTATTCAATTATTTGTAAGTATAGTGAATTTTAGTGGTCCCATTTATTATAAAACAATCACCACCGTGTCATAAAAGCTAAAAATGCTAAAAGAACTGGTTAGAATTCTATAAAAAATACATTTTTATAACGAAATCACTTGAATCCTTAATAAATCTTATGGCGAATTTAAATAACCATACCACCAAGCTGCTGTTCGGCAACCATCTTGGAGTGGGGAAATGGAACTGCCCTATTGTCATGCATTGTCTGAATACAGCCAATAGGTTACGACAGATGGACTAACATAACTTCAAATTTGATTCAGCCTAAGAACGTCTTTGTTTTTGCTAATAACAATGTTAAGATTGATACGAGTAATTGAGTTAAGAGTCGGGGTTCCACCAGAAACAAACTATATTTTATGACCCCCTCCCCCTTGTATACGCATTTACAGGTACATGTCGCTAGATCCCCCAAATCGAATTTTAAATTAAAATTGGTGTTAAACGTTTGAGCTTTGTTGGAGCTTCAATGGTCGCGAAGATATACACGAAAATTTCGGGGGGGGAGGGGCTGTAGACATGATAGAACCCCCAAGAGGAATTTGACCATACAGACCATAAAGCCTCTTTCTATACTTTGTGTAGAAGCTTAACTAGGCAAGTTTTATCACATAAAACTCTATTGTAATTGGTGGGGGGATGGTAGATAAACTTTTTGTCACCATTAGTGTGTTTTATTAACTTGAGAGAGAAAGCTAAAATTGATTTGGGAACCCACACTCTGAGATGTACATTCAAAAATTAGAGAGCTGGTTGCAAAATCTACATTAATGCCGATTCGCCTTTTCTTATTAATACGAAGAGAATTAGTAGAATAGTTTAGAAGATCTATTAATAATCAAAAATCAATAAGGAATAAGTTTTTTATTGCATTGTACTAAGTATTTCTTCTGATTCTTCGTCATTTTGAATTTGGTAATATTCCACTGATTACTTTGCATTACAAACTGTAAAGGTAGGACTAGCATATTTTCTAATGAAATTGAACTGTTGCTTACCGACTTTCTTTTTTTACTTTATGATAAATGGAAAGGCTTACTTGCTATTCTACCGAAAATTTGTGTCTTTAAATGGAAATCACATAAATGCGTAAAGAATTTATCCTAATTCCGCTATTTGAAACCACATACGTTTTCAAAACACAAATTTTAAGATAGATCCTCTGGTTGGAACGGTTTGTTAATTAGAATTTGGGATAGGGGAGTGAATCATCCAAAAAAAATATCTCGGCTGTTGCCAAGATGTTGTTACATAGGAGTAAAACCTCAATAAATATGTAGGTACCTAACAAGCCTCCGTGAAGTTGGCCTCCCATCTACAACATTTTTAGGACCTTTCGTTAGGTCACGTAAGGTCACCTGGTTTTATCGTTAGGTGATTTCTAGTTTTTCAAAAAAAAAATTCAAATTTAAAAAAATATTCTTGGTAAGTTAGCCTCTATCTCAGTTGCACGTTTTCGATGAAATAAAAATGAAAACCGATAGGAAATCGACTGAATAGGATTGGTCACGTATGCATTTCGTTAGGTCGTCTTTAATTTGTTTATAATAAATAAAGTTCAATGCGATGCCCCTATTGCGCATGCGCATAATAAAAATATTGTTATGTACACTGTACACATCAGCTGTTGAAGTTGGTATTGGGCTGCGTTCTTACTAACAATTTTGTGCGTTAAGTTCGGTCTGAAAAGCAAGCAAAGCGGTCTTAAGCTACGAATTTGAACAAACACAATTAATTTCAACACAAGCTGTTTTCTTATACATATTAGCTAAAATTGCGATTTACAAATTTACGTAAATAATTTACCCACTTAATTCTACCTTTTATTATTGCACATAATTTTGGTGGAAAATCATATACAAATGGTTTCTCACCGATGGAAAATAATTCTCGAGATCAGACGAAGCAGAATAAAAATTCTAACTTTAGTTGGTTAGCTTCTCTCTTATTTGAAGTTTGAACAATTTTTCATTCTAACCTCTCATTAACTTCAAATAAAAGAGAAGTTTTATAAATTCTGACCTTAGTTAGCTTTTCCGTTATAGAATTTTTGAAGTATAGTTTCGGTCGAAAATCGTAAGCAAATGTTTTCTCACCAAATACTTATTGGGTACAGATGGATAAGAATAAAAATTCTAACTTTAGTTAACTTCTCCCTTATTTGAAGTTATTTGGAAGCTAGAATGAAAAACAATTGAAACTTCAAAAAAGGGAGAAGCTATCTAACTAGGATTAGAATTTTTATTTTTGTTTGTCTGATCTCGAGAATTATTTTCCATCGGTGAGAAACCATTTGCATGTGATTTTCCATCGGCAAGTAACCATTTGCATATGATTTTCCACCGAAACTATATTCAATAATACTGTGGTCTCTGGGTAAAACGACTTAAATCCAAAAATGAAGTTCTGAGATATGGCCAATTTGTAGCCACATGCCCCATTAACAACTGTACTAAATTTTTTTTGCTTTCATGGATGAGATTTTCCGGTACGCAGTTATAAATTCTGTGTTTTAACGTGTTAATGACACTCAATTTTTGGTTCAACGGATGTGATGAATTGTAATTTAGAAGCCTACTTGTAGATGATGGTTTTCTGTAGATGTCGGTGGTCAATGTACCATTATTTTTCCAATGTTGGGGGGGCTCCCCCCATCCCGCCTTAGGCACGTCCCTGCACTTGGCCGACTAATTTTTGGCCGACAGTTATTTGGCGGCAATGATGTGCTTAGGGGCCGTTCATGTACATAGTATATAAGGTATTTTTCCTACCTTTAGGCTCCCCTCTATCCTTTAATATAAAAAAAAATAAGAAAATTTATTCTTCTCCTTCGCAATAATCTTACGTAAGATTAATAATTATTAACCAATGAGAAGCCAGATCGAATCGGCTTAAAAGAATTTTCGGTATCTATTAACGTTAAAAGTGAAATTAATGAAGATATTATGTTTATTTTATAATATTAAGAAAAAAGATTCTTGGATTGGTCCTAGGGGACCTCATACTCGTATTGAATATTGACAGTGCATCAATAATACAATTATATTGTTCTAAATTTAGGTCTTAATTAATTTTAATTTATGTAAAAATAAATATTTTTCTATGTACATACAATTTATTAGATCAATTTTTTAAAATTGATTTAGTAAATCAAAAGTAAATCAATTTGAAATTTATAATTTTTGAAAGACCAATTTCTCATTCAAGATACTAATTAAATAAAAAATTAAACAAACATTACTTGTCAAGTCTGATAGTCCGATCAATCCGATATTCCCTTTTTATTTATAATTTTTATTTGCTAATTTTTAAATTCGATGATGATTTAAAGTATGGTTCTATAAATACGGCAGACATAATTGCAAATAAATGCAAGTTCCTGCTTCCTTAATTATTTTAGAGAAAGAATGAAAGACGCAAAAATGATGCAGAAATAGCTTTTATTTAAAAATTTAAAAAAATGCTTTTCAAATTGTTAAAAAGTTTTTTTTATCAGACTGGTCATGTAAGTTTCCAAAGTAATTATTTTTGAAAATATAAATTAAATTGAATTTATTACATGCGGCCAGTCTGATAAATGAAAATTTTAACAATTTCGAAAGCATATCTTGACGTTTTAAGTAAAAGCTAGATGAAATCTAATACTCCTATTATTCGTAGTTTATATTTCTGCATTATTTTTGTGTGTTTCATTCTTTCTCTAAAATAATTAGGCAAGCAGGAATTTGCATAAATAAGTTTTCACATGTTAATTTCCAATGTTCGGCTATTTCCTTGGATTTCTTTATAGGTTTTCTAAAGATTTTCTTTCAAAAAAGTAGAAAAAGAAAAAAAATCAAATGTAATTCTAATATTTCATAATTTTCTGATATTTTTTTGAATTTCCTGTGAAGGAATGAAAAAATATGTTGTTGACGCATTATGTATATCACCGTCCACTTGTAGGACCAGGACGCTACGCCGTTCATGCGCAGCAGTTCACGTTGCGCAAGAATAGATGACAGCCAAGTCGACCAGTGAGTTCGATGTCGAGCGTCAAACCGCAACATGTACAACTTATTCGCATTTATTATTATTTTCAATAAACAGATATAAAAGAAGTAGTCTTTTTTTATGTCAGCAACCTCTCAACATATGTTTTAAAATTGAATAAAAAATTATTTAAGTTGGATTGTTATTGCCAGACGCGATGGCACAATGGTACGAGACGCCACCTGAAGGTTATATCATATAAATCTGCGGTATAGTATAAATTTGGGCATAACGATGTAATTTCCTTAAGATATAATCAGATTTAATTAAACTAATTTGTACTGACTAGCTATTTGTAACTATTTGGGTCACACAAGTCAAAGTAGACTGTAGTCGTTTATTATTCGCGTAAGCTGGAAACGTGTTACAAATTTTGTAAATTGGAGTAAAATTTATAACAGTAGCAATATAATCTTGGTTTCCAATAAATTATCTTCGCCAAACCTCAATCTGGATACACGACTGACACCTAATTTGATACAGGAAAGCATTGTGTTTAATTGATGGGATATTACGAAACTAATAATCAAATGATTCTACCCGAAGGCGCATCCATAATAGCTAACTAAAATTCAATAATACACCTATCCACCTACTTGGGTGTAGGTATAATATGCAAGGCACCCATTAAATTCGCAAAATTTAATTTAAAAAAGTTTGATAAAGTGTTGAACCGGCTATACATAAAAATTAAATTTTTTACCATTCTTTTTTCTTTTATGTAAAACGGCTGCGAGTTTTTTTAAATTATTAGACAAGTGGTAAAGTGCAATATTTCAGTGCACTTTAAATCCAATTGTCGAAAACTTTGCCCATAAAGTATCTTGTTTTGCGAAAAAAGAGAAAACCGAGTGCGAAATCCGCACTAATACAACAACGAACGTTTTGTTAATATGCTTTCGTCGTGTGCAATAATAATTTAAATAAAGAAGTGTGAAACTTACTCTAAATTCGTGCTAATTAGGTTTTTATTAGCCTTAAATCTTTATTTGTGGTACCCATTACGGCCCTTTAGTTTTACACGGAACTTCCCAAAGCTAGGCTAGCTCAGTAATTGATTAATTTTATTTAATTCCACTCGAAAGAGAAACAAAAGGTTAACATTAAAAAGCACTCTAAGCGAAACGTTTGCCTTATTTTTCCAAGTAGCGTACTTACTTGTAAACACATCCCCGTTAAACACAAAAGCAGATTTAAAATATTTTCTAATCTTTAGAAATATTAAAAATCCACTTGTGGAATGGGAAAAAATAGGGCACTTCTCCTGCAGTTATTACAGCATTCTTCATCGTTTTAGTGTTTGTTTTAGGGGGAGTGCAATGTACAGGATTAATTTTCTTGGCAACTTTTAATTGTCCTCATTTTTCTTTTATTCCACATTATTTCACCACTATAGTGGATTTGTTGTGTAAATTTGTTTTTGTCCTTTATTTTGTAGATTGTTTGTTTTTGCAGGCGAATGTTATTTTATTGTTCTTCGTTTTATTGCATTTTCATGTTTCAATTTAATTTAAACTTTACTCTGCTACATTTATTACATCATAATTTAAATGGCAATATTCAAAAGAAATTCTCTTTTATATTTTTACCTCATACTCGTAAAACAAAATTTTGATTGAAATTTGCATAGTTCTCTTCTTGTTACACTGACATTTATTTCGTTACAAAATTTTAACCCAAACTTTGCAATAATAATCTTTGTTATCCGTTGTAAAAATATTGCAGTTTAAAAATTTCTTATTTTAAGGTACCCGCAGCTTACAAAACTTAAAGCTTTAATTTAGTAGTTTGAAAACTATTTAAGCGAGTTTCTAAAACTTTGCGTATAAATTTTTAGGATAGATTTTAAATTGTTTCGGCTTTTTTACTATAATACTATATATATATATATAGTACGACCTACTGCTTTTTCAATTGTTTTCGTAAATTATTCAGAGCCCAGCATCGTGGACTGCCAAATATATTTATAAAGTCTATCTTTGTTATTTAGAGGCATAAAATTTCAAAATAATAAAAACTGTTTACTCCTGCAAAATCGCATCGTAAAAAATTTATATACGTATTGTGATAATAAAAAGAATTCGGTAATTAATTTGAAATTCGTCACATATATTACATCTGAAAAATAAAACAAATTAGTACTGGACTCCAACACACCAAAACCATGTTCACTAATTACGTTAATTGTATAGCAGCTGCCCGAAACCGACTAATTTCGCAAATCTGGAAAACAGTCGTTTATTCTGGACAGAAAATTTCAAAAATAATTGTCCGGATTTTAGTATTTGCCCAACGGCCAGCGATTAAAAAGTTGTATATTGATTCACAAGGAGACTGTACTCGGTACGAATGATAAAAAATAAATCGTAAAAAAGAATTATGTATATTATTTATTTAATTAGCATCGGCGACAAGGGCGGTCGTCATAAGAGGGGACCACAAGAGCTCACCACCGGCAAATTATAGCATTTTAAACTAATGTCGTTAGTAAATATGAACCTTATCCGTTATCTGGATGAATGGAGTAATAAGGGATTATATCTTAATTTAAAAAAGTATTAATCAAAAAAAGTGGGAAGTTCTTCAAGTGAACTCAAAAATTACGGATCTAGAAAGACAAGAGATCTCTGAAGCCGTCCCAACTCGAAATTCAGAGGGAATCTCATTAACCCATTCGTGTGCGTTAAGACGGATACCTAACGAATAAGATCAATTAATACCTACATACTATAACACATTTTATACTATTTTGATTATTTTTCAGAAATGGCCCTCTTATAAATTGGAACGAGGATAAGGATAATATTTGAAATGCCTTCCAGCATTGGCTACTGAATAATTCGCAAAAAATAGTGCACTGGAGGGTATTCCATACCCCCCAGACCCCCCGGTGTGCATCCATTGTTTGGTGTCTTTAAAATCTATATTCAAAATGCAAAAAAGTTTAGGAGCCTCACAATATGTTTACCGCTATTTGGTAAGGGTAAAAGAAACGCTTTGAGTTTTAAATGCAATAATTATTTACAAAACACCTTGTATAAAGTTTATATATTAAAAAATTTACAAAAATCAGAACCTCCCCCCCCCTAATATTATTATTAGGTCGGAGGAATTACATGACTAACATTTATTTCCATACGAAAGGGTAAAAAAGCTTTCCGTTATCCGATTTATCCGACACTCCTAAATTCGACCGTTTTGAGATTTTATTGTGTTAACTGACCGATGCATGTAAGCCTTATCTCGCAGCGACTCGGTGGTGAACATGTAGGTAAGTAACTACTTAGTGTTTTCTTATTATAATCAAGAATAAAATAATGTGTTTGCCAACGTAGTTTCATGGTTTTATATTTATTTCAAACTTCCAAGTATCCGACGTATTCCGTTATATGACCAAAAATGGGTTTTGTTTAGGTCGGATAATGGAGCGTTTACTGTACTTACATCTAGTTTTCACAGCTTCATCCTGGTTATGCCACTGCATAGTACTAAACACTGAAAAAAATGGTTTATCATATTGATGAAAAATTCATAATTTTTGCCTCAATGAACGAAATTCATCAAAAAAATGATTTTTTCATCAATATTATGAACTTGTCATCAATATGATGAATTTTGTTCATTGGCGCAAAAATGATGAATTTCTGATGTACATTTCTTTTCAGTGCAGTGTTACGCTGGTTTTTAACTGCGGGATGTGTATATACAATTTAATTTCAGAGAAGATAAATAGGTATATGGAAAATTACACGCAAAGTGCGCCTCAGAATTTAAGAATTCCCTAAAGAAGAAAATTCCAAAAATTCGGGTAAAATTGGCCAAATTAAATTAAAACATCCCTGGGACGCGACAAAACTCGGAAATTGCGGATCTAGAAAACTGAGATCTCTGAGTAACACAAAAAAATTAAAAGTATCGCTGGGAACGACCGAACTCAAAAATTACGTATCTAGAAAGATTGGATCAATGTTTTTAAGTTAAATTTGGCTTAATTATTACTATTATTTAATTTAATTTCATTATTACCTATTATTATTTAACTATCAAATTAATTTATTATGTATCTTTAATAGCAACACGGCTACAAGTGAACTGCGACACTGCGAGTAACTCCGCCCACTAAAACACACTATTTTCAATGATTTTCATGAAATTTCAAAGATTCTCAAAAAATTCCAATGATTTCCACCAAGGGGGAGGTAACGCGGTAACCCCTGCCCCCCCGTGACCAATCAAAACCAATAAAATTACTAAATTTTATTAAAATTTGAAAAATATGCATATTCTTATCAAAAATTATGTATTTACCCTCTCCCAGCCAGCCAACCTCACTTCCCCCATGATTTTTTTCTGAATCTGCTCTTGTGTATGTACATGTGAAAAGAAATTTGAGGAAATCCCAAGAATTTTTAAGAAATAGAAAATCTTTCAAGAATACCTTGGCTTTATTAAGATTGCCGAGATTTCTTAAGATATCTTAGAATTTTCTGCAATTTTTTGGGAATTTCTTGAATTTCGTAAAATTTCCATGGATTTCTTAAAATTTTCTAAGAATTGAGATTTTCTGGAATTTCCCCGAATACAGTGGCGTAACAAGTAGGTAAGGGACCCGTGTGCGAAGTTATAAGGAGCCCTGCAGACAAAAAAAAATTGTATACAGAACTTAAAATTCCGATGATTTTCATGCAATTCCAGTGATTTCTAAAGAATTCATTCCAAACAAGAGCGGATATAGAGACCCCCTATTCAATTTTATTAAATATTTAAAAAAATATATACTAGATGAGTTTTTTTATTTTTCAATTTTCTGAGATTGTTTAAATTTTCTAAAAATCTTACAATTTTCTGTGATTCCCCACTTCACCAGATTTTTTGGATATTTTTCTAAAATTTTCTATTTCCTCCAATTTTCTACATTTCCCAATTATTATTGTAAAATTAGTGACATTTTTATGGATTTTCTAAAATTTTCTGGAATTTTTTAAAATTTACTGTTCTTTGTTTACTAATACTGTAGAACCCCTCTATAACGAGTACCGGTTATAACGAAAAATCGGAAATAACGAGTAAATATTTGGTCCCTTGACTTTTATTTACATGCTAAACTGACTGTTTATAGCGAAAATCTGCTTATAACGAGTAAGTAGGCTGGTCCCTTGAGCTCTCGTTATAGAGGGGTTCTACTGTAATTAGAAAAAAAATGGTGAAGAAACTGTCATATGGAAAACTAAAGGGAATTTGAAGAAATCTATAATATTATAGACTATCTTTTTTTGCTTTTTCATTTTCTGAGATTTCATTGGCTTTAAAATTTTCTAGATTTTCTAGAGTTTTCTGCATTTCTCTCGATTATCTATTTACCAAAATTTTCTAGAGTTTCCTAAAATTTTCTTGAAATTTCTATTAAAATTTTAAATTTGTTTTAATAAATTAAATTTCTCTTAACTATAATTGCTAGTGCACTGGAGGGTATTCCACACCCCCCAGACCCCCCGGTTTGAAAACCAAAAGATGGCTGTGTATGTACGTTGTATGATTTACCTTCATATGAAAACAAATACATCTACATATCGTTTGTATACAAACAAAAAGTTTTAGTGCATATTTATACAGCATATATCTATGCGTCGTGAAAACCGGGGGGTGTGGAACACCCCACAGAATATAGTAAACTTCCTAGTACGGACGTCACAAGTTTAATAGCATGGCAATCATTTGAACATAATTGCTGGTGACCTGGGGGTATTCTATACCTCCCCAGACTTCAAATAGCATCTAGTTGTACACTATTTTTGAGATTTTTATTAAAATTGAAAAGGTCACAGTACAACTGGGGGCCCTTTCAGCAAAGAGCCCTCGTGCATCGCACCCACCGTACCCCGGTAGTTCCGCCCCTGTCCGAATATCTACAGATTTCTCTTCACTAGTACACAGGATTTTGTTAACGATTTCTCCCTAGTTTATTGGTAAGAAACCGAAGGTAAATCGTGATATACATACAAAAGTGGAAGAAAATGTTACAAAATTTTAAGAATACTCCAGATGAGCTTTTTTTACCTTTTTTAATTTTCTGGGAATATTCTGAATATTTTAAATTTCGCGAATTTCCCACTTTCTAAGTTTGCCTGGTAAGAGCCGCTGGAAGGACGGAGGATAATAATGTATCTGATCTCCTCGTCATGCCAAAAACCAACAAAATCTACAAAAAAATGCTTTAAATTTTAAAAATATCGTACCTAAATTCTTATAAACAAAATTTTTTTACCCTTTCCTCACCAGGCTCATTTACCCCCTACATGAACTTTGCCTGGATCCGTCCTTGATTTTCAAACTAGTTTCAATCTAAACAATTTCTGTGATTTCCAAGGAATTCCAGAGATTTCCAAGGAATTCCAGAGATTTGCAAGGGAATTTCAAATAAGTGAATACAAAATTTTCGAGATATTTACCCCTTGATTTGATCTCTTTACGTCGAGTACACATTCTGTCAACAGAATGAATTATTCACTGATAGACTTATGGTAAAATGGAAATTGAAGGAAAAATTATTTTTTCATTTTAATTTTAATGTCATCTTTCAAATTCTATCGTAACTATAAAAACCTAGAGGCATATAACCCATCAAAATATCGTGAACACCAAAGACATGGTCGAAAAAATTTGGTGTAATTGGCCGAGAATTAAAGCCACTATTGCGGTTCGATTGCGTCATAGTAATCTAATACTTCAAAAAGAAAAAGTTATAAATCCGTAATTTAATAAACATGAACCGCTTCACCTTAGGGGGGGCGTCCTGTAATTACGTGAGGTGATTTTAGCTATTTTTAGACCCCCCGCCCCCCTTGGTGAGATGTCGTGAGATTTGGCTCGACCCCCTCCTCCCCCCCGTCTAATCTCACGTGAGATTTTTTAAAATGCGTATTTTTAGTGTAAATACGTTAATCTGTGCTTGATTGCGTTAAATTTATTAAAAAAGCATAATTTTCTTAATTATTTTTATTTAAGAATAGTTAACATAAAAAAAATACGTGATATTTGCCGAGGCCCCCCCTTTCCCCCACGTGAGATTTGGTGAGATTCGGCTCGACCCCCTCCCGCCCCTAAACGCCTCACGTAATTAATGGACGCCCCCTTATTACATTATATTATGTTAAGATTTCGAGTTGAATATTTAGAACCTGTTATCTGTTTTATTTATTATTGTTTTGTATTATATTTACCGCCGAACTAAAACCAACTTTTCCGCTTTACATTCATTGAATATTTTTTTTACTGATCACGTGTTATTGTTACTTCTGATTGTTATCTCCCCCAAAACTTATTTAGTTTGAAAATTTAGTATGGTGTCGGTTTCAGCATGAGAGAGTTGACTACCCTAAATGCTATCCGCCCGTGCTCGAGTTTTTAGATTAGCGATTTAACGTTAAAGTTCCTATAGAAAAAATCAATTAATTTAAATAAAAAATTAACGTAAATCAATTCGTAAATAAGTTACTGAGCAGTTACCTACTATTTAATTAATCTATAAATTAGGATCTCTAATGTAAAGATTGAATTAAGTTGCTGGAAGCTTAATCAAGTTATCAAATTCAAAACAATACCAATTAACAACAAATTAAATTTCATTCATTATAATTTAACATACAAACTGTTATTGATTTGAAACCTTACAATTAAATAATACAGGTCAACTGCTATTCAATTCACATTGGAAATTTATAATTAAATAAATAAATAAATAATTTATTTTATTGAATTGATAGGGAATTAGAATTTTACTTTTCAGCATAACATTTCAACTGTAATCTAGAGGAAACAATAAAACTATACTTTTTCGAATTTTGACTGATAATGTGCTATTTTATTAAATTCAAAATCATTTATTAAAGTGGCACTTTACCACATAGAAAAGTCACTTTACTATATAGTAATGTCACTGTCAATAAAACACAGTTTGACAGTAATTGTTTATTTAAATATTGGAAACATTGTTATAAATATTAAAAGTACAATTATTCAAATTTGAAAACTTAACAACACCAAATTTGTTCGATTCTATTTGTTCTTCCTGAAAACTCTTTTGATTTTCCATCTGCATTCCGGAATGATCTTGAGGTGCCGCTAGTTCTTGCTGATGAAATATACTTTTGGAAATTTTCAACTTATTGGTGATGCTTTCCTCGATATACCCTTCAGCTACAGTAGTTGAACGCCATCCTCCATGCCTTTTAAGCGTTTGAATATCAGCTCCACTATCAGCGAGGAAGGTGGCAGACGTTCTCCTTAAGCAATGGCCAGTGTAACTAGATGCATCAGGAAGTTTCAAGTACTCGGCAACTTTTTGGGGAATTTTTGCAAAACTGTTGATGCCAACTGGTTGTATTGTGCACTTACCGTGATTATAGTAAATGAAAAATCTATTGTGTTTGACTTGTTTGGGTCTTAGTCGTGAATATTTATGATAAATTTCATATCCATCGCAGTCTGATCCTACGGTAAATACACGTTTCCTTTTGGTTTTGGTATCGTGTAAGGTTATAACCAAAATTTTTCCCGTGTCTTCTATATTTTCTACAGTTAAGCTGCACAATTCTGCACGCCGACATGCCCCATTTAAACCAAATATTAGTACCACTTTCATTAATAAGAACTTATCGTCTGGAGCCTCTTTAAAAAACGTAGTAACGTTTTCCATACTCAAAACTTTTGATTTCTTTGCTTCATATGTGTCATTTTGGCGTTTTAAAAAAGCAAGTAACTTTTTGTATTGTGATATATCCACATTTTCGTTTATTTGTATAGTGCTTTTCAACATGGAATATGTAGACCATAAACTAGATGCCTTAAGCGCTTTTGCCTAAAATAATGAAAGATATTGTAAGAAAAACACAAAAATATTATGTAAAAACATAAAATAGCTTACCTTCTCAAAAAAATACGCTAGCATTACACTTTCGTCAGTTCTTAGTGCGTTTTTTATCATCCTCCAATTACAAAATATTTCATATACCTTCTGGTATTTTTCCTTGGATTTAAAAGGAAGTAAGCTTGAAGACGCTTCTCGAGCGGCATTTAAAATGTCTTCAGAACAATTTTCTAAATTGTTTTCAGTAGCAACACTCATTTTTATAATAAATTAATAGTGTGTAACTTAAGCAAATTTCGAATAGAAAATAAAAATTGTTAACTGTTGTTATGTAAATAAACAAATTCGTGTCAAGTTACTAGATTACCGAAATCCTACACAAGTACCTACTATGAAATATTTTGAATTAGCAATAACTCAAAAACGGCACTAGATATTGAAAAACTGATCAAAAAATCCCCCCCCCCTCGCCTCGCACTCACCCCCCGTAAATTATCAGTAGGAAAGCATATGCAAAAATTCAGATCGATCGCGCGCAAAAAAATCTACTCTTGAACCTAGATTTCTTGGGTTAGAATTGCACAAAATCCGAAAAAATAGTATAAACAAACCTTGTAAGTAAAGCATTTTTACTAAACTCATTAGCTTTTAAGTTACTCGCTCGCTGCGCTCGCTCGTACTCAAAGGCTAAATTCGTTTAGTAAAACTTTGCTTTACTAAACTTGTTGTTTAATATACTATTACAGGAAATCTACACGGTAGATTTAACCCCTTTAACTCGAGGACTGAAGCATCCTGTGACAATCAGTTACAGCATCCTCTGGATTTTTAATTAGATGTGGAAAACAAACAAAAGTACGTTTGCACCAGTCTGCTTGCTTCCGGTTTCAGTCATTTGAAAAAAAATATAGATGCCTATTATAATATTATTTTTTTATTTGGTAATATTGTAACATATTGTAACAACAGTCAACACAACTGGATACTCGAGCAGAAACTCCAGGATAACCTTTAATTGTACATGGTTTTTCCGACCAAGATACCATACTCCCCATTGTTTTCCATTAACTGTTAATGGTCCTCTGGAATCTCTTTAAAATTCAAAATTGGTTGCATTTTTCAGATTGGAAGGAATCAGGCACTCACATTACATTGAGCTTTACCACCTTCACATGTGATATTTCTCTACTATTTACGCTGGATCCATGAGCTTTTGAGCAATCATCATCGGTGTATATCAAAATATCGACACGCAGTAAAGGCTTATATTTAAATTATGTCTACCTCCAGTTTTCTTGTGGAATTTTTTCATGTTGTTCTGGTAATGTAACAGCTAACAGCTGACGAATTTTCATGAAAAACTATATCTTTCGCCAACTAAAATAAATTCAATTGATTTTAAAACCTTTGGTTGTAATTATAATTTTTTGCTCATTAGTTTTATTTACCTTTAGAGCAGTTACATCATTTGCATTATCCTTATCTGGACTAAACTCATCTATACTAAACTTCATCTATACTCTTCAAACTAAAAAATTTTGTAACTCGAATTTTATTTAAGGTTGAGGTAATATTGGTGACTCCATATTGAACAACTGACATCGTGATCTTCTGTTAAATTATATTTTGCAATTTCATTAAAGTTTTATTATATTTAGACATAATTACATGCCATCTAAGCAATGCGCAGCAGTTAATATGTGCCTTTTATTCAAAATTGATCCATCACATGAATGGCGTCCTAGTTCTCTCAAGGAAACCTTTTCAAAAAATTAATTATGTATTTCCTCCGGAATATTAATGTAAATACTTACAATATATGGAATTTCGCCTGGTTTTTGTCATTTGTTTCATTCATTATTCTGCTGCTGTCCAAAACAGAGGATCAGCTAAAGTAGATAATAGATTAATAGATAATGAAAAAGTGTAGTCAATGTATAGAAGTAATTAGATTTAAATTAATTACCAACTGCATATAAGAAACCAAAATACAGAGAATTGCAAACTTCAGCATTGTTATAAATTAATTTATAATTGAAAATAATATAATATAATCTGCTTATATAATTTTATTGTATCTAATCAGTTTTTGTATCATATTGATTATTCAAGTTGAAGTTAACCTTTTTGCATTCATTCGGTAGCTTAATTTGTGATCCATTTAAGATAAAATTAGTAGTACGTGGGTTGTAGCAGAAGCCAGCCGTACTAATTAAGTCGAGCGACTTAAAAACAATGTTTAGAAATACACAGAGTTATTTGTGTTTTGTTTTTCTAAACTTTAATTATTTTCATTTAACTTTTTAAGATTTTAAGATGCATGACTTAATTTTTACGGCTATAGTAGCCTCGCCCGCTACAAATCATTTGTATGATAATCTATGGTAGCATTTTTTTGAAAAAATTATTTTTCCATTATAAAGCTGCATTGAACTAGTTTTAATTGTAAATCTACTATTCTAGCATTTACAGTGTAGCAAGAATTTGTATAAAAAGATAAACAAAAATAGTCTAATTATGTAAGAACAAACAACGAACTTATTGGAAATCGGTAGTTTTCCAATGTACGTATTATGTAGATATAGATGAGCTCGGTTAGTACCTACATGCTGCACCGTAACTATAATTTATTGTTATATATTGACTGAAATAATAAAGCAAACTAACTCAAGTGGAATACAATACGGTACATGCAAAACAAGTAAAGTTTGTATAGAAGAAATACAATATTCAGTTGATATAGTGTGCTACTTGCAAAAACAAAAGAATAATTACAGCGTTATGATTTAATGGTTTTGAATAAAGAACTGAAAAAATGCAATATGGAAATGGAGATGAAACAATTTATGAAAAACCAGTGGCGTACCCAATGCGGAGCTTAAGGGGGTGCACGGGAACACGTTTGATCTACTTCATACGGCATATTTATAAGTAATTTGAATAAAAAATATAAAATATAAGAGAACTAAAATTAATTTAATTAAATTTCACGATTTTTTTTAACAGCATATTATAATCGGAACGAATGCTTTCCGTATAGCTAGTTTGTAATTACTGTCAAAACTTAGAATTAATAGTGGGTGCACTTTTGAAAAACAATCAGCAGAAGCCGTTAATGGTATAATTTCTGAATAATTATTTACTAAAGTGCTATAAATATATTACTTACTTTCAACGATGTGATTCGGTCACAAATATTAAATTTAGAACTTGAAAAAGTGGCAATTTCGATAAGAAAAATTTACGAATACGTATATATCGGAACAAAATTTTTTTTCAGATACAAGGTAGTTACCCCCTTTCTATGACTTTTCAAAACCAACAAAATGTATTAAATTTAATAAAAATTGGAAACAATACAAAAATACATCAATTGTTCTAATGTTGATATTTGGCTCTTTAGGATAAAATGATTGCCGACCCATGACTTAGAAAGGCGTAAGAAGAAAAAAAGGTCATTAGATATTAATTGACTATTGTAATTGATTTAATAAAAAATATTATTCGCAAATACAAAATCTGATCTTCGTTACTGTTTTAAAAAGTTTCTCATGCTAATTATTTAACCAACTGAGGTAAGCAAAAATTCACTTTAATATATTTCACTTATAAGGACGAATATAGGAAGAACTCAAAAACCTTTGAAAAAGTATATGAAATGGTAGTCAGCCCAACCCTGGACAGCGAAATTGTGTGGTTTCAAGAGTTTGTTTATAAACTTACCTCGGCGAAATGGAATTAACAATGTTTAACCAAAACGGAGGTTAAAAGGCAATTAAAAATTTTAAAAATATCAGAATATTTGAAGAAAAATTACAACGAAACACAGTTTGAGAACGACTGTGCATTTTATATTGGTGATGAATGGCTGAAAATTATAACGAGGTGAAAAATGTAAATAAAGGGATCCGATAGAATCTTGGCAAATAATTTTATTACACAAAGCGACTATAATCCACCCAAAAAATGAGCTTCTAATACTGTAAAAATAAAATAAAATTATTTCTCTCTTTCAGCTTTTTCATGTAAAAATGAAATGATGACACTTCCATTTTTTCCAAGTTGCTTTTTAATCCAAATCCATATTTGACCACTGACGCTTTTTCTATTTTTCTACTAAAAGCTCTCATTTTGTTTCTCATGCTGATAAAAAAAAATTATGTTATTTTAAGATTAAAAGGTTTTCATGATAACTTTTCTACGGCCGGCTGAATTTATGTTGGATGAAAGAATGAAAACAAGTGCTTAAATGTAATCTTTATACGCAAGCCGCGTGTTCACAACGTCACTGTGGAATTTTTTTATCAACTAATTGAACTGGATGATGATGGAAGAAAATTCTAGACAATATATAGTATTTATTAATTTTTTGAAATACATCCACCGTTTGGCGGAAAATTCATCGCGATAATAGCGTGGTCAAATGCTGAAAGCTGTAATTATTGTTATGCAATTATAATTTCCACAGTTTCACCTACGCAATTATCTCGTCATCACCCTACAATTTTTTTTTTTGATGAATGGGGTGTTCATGCAATTATTGAATTTGTATTCCCTATCACGATTTAAAAACCTTTTAAACGTATTAAACATCAGCAAACCACCAAACATTAATTTTAAATGTTCGCTCCGCTCAGTTTAGCTTTCGGTGGTCGCTTATTCTTACGTGCACCCCTTTCCACACTGAGGTGTTTAATTAGTTGCATACTTTATTTTAATATTAAATTATGGTTGATCAATAATTTTCAATTCAAGTTCTCGGCTTTATATACGAAATTCTGATGGTGGGTAGCAGACAACAAGTTAGACATCAAAAAGGATTTTTTTTCGTACTTCTAAAAATAAGGGTAGATACCTGGAAGACTGAATTGCTGGATTAACAGCCAGTTTTATATTATAAAGAATGTTTACCAAGGATCGGATTTTTCATTGTGCTCTTGATATTTTTGATGGCCCACTTTCTTCATACAATTATTTTGTTTAACATGACAAAAGCTTCATCTTAGATTCTTAGACCTCTAGTGAAGGTCTTCCATTTTATGCAAAGTGACTCTTTTAGTAGATAGAAAAGAAAATATATAAGCTACGAAATTAAATAAAAAATTATGAAAAACAAGGGTGGACTGGCGTCGGCATTTTATTACGCTAAAGTATTAAGCAGCTCTCTGTTACGACTTTCTCTGAAAGTAACTACATGAAAAGATATAAAGATAAGACCATAATTTACGGAAAAAGTCAAAAAATGTGCTTTTACAGGACTACAAAGTCAATTTTTAAAAACGTTTGTCGTTTATCTTTCTTTCCATCTTATAATTCTGCCTGTCCATTCGATTAACAGTAAACTAGGTAAACTTAATTTTTTAATCAAATCATTTTTTTAAATTAAATTTTATATCGCATGCTTTTCCTTTACCTATTCTATAAATGACATAAAGTCAATAGCGAACTGGACCGGGAACCGGGGTGCTATTGCACCCTAGGCTTTTCAATCAATTTTGTAAAACCAGGTATATTTGAAAATAAACTTTGAACATTTTATTTTATTTAATCCGATCTTTTTTTCTAAAAATCATCTCAACAGTGCATATCCTGCATATGAAGTATAAAGCGTTGTAGGCGATTTTTGAAAATTTAAAACTAAAATTATAATTTTTTTTATTTTTCTTTATTTTATTTATAATTTTGCTTCGTTCAATAATTTTTGCTGAAAGCTTACAAAATAATTTTAATTTTATTGTATTTGTTTAGCCTTTAGCTTATTAATTTTTAAATTTAATATTAAATTAACAGGGTAATTAAGACAATGCTATAAATTATATTTAATTCATAAACTTTCGACAAAGGTTACTGTCATCTTCTGGTGTTTTATGAGTAACCAGAATTTATGAGGCAGCTTCGCGGCATAAAGCCGCTGAGTGTCATATATTTACTTCACTAATTTATATTAATATAAATTAAAAGTACAGAACAGAAGATTTAACCATTTTTTAAGCGGTGAGCGAGAGTCGTGGTCCGCTCAGGATAAGCAAAACAATGAGAAGGTGTGTCGTATTTAAGTTCCAGTTACGAAGCGAGATAACCGATAAGCATTAAACATCTAACATAAAGCAAATATAAATGGAAAACTCGAGTTGAAGACTCTTGCTCCAGCCTTACAAAATCTTTGTTATTCTCTATTGAAGGCAAAAAAGTACTAACTCTACAAAAGGAACAATACTAGTATTCTTTGAGGGAGAAACATTAGCTCAAATTCTTTGTGAGGGGCACCAAACAATTGCAAGGCTAACAAATCGAAGATGTTAAAGCAGTAGCGGATCTAAACAATTATTAAAAGGGGAGGTCACAAAATAAAAATTTATTAAATATAAAAAATAAAACCCTTGATAATATATATGAAGTATGAAGTGGTCAGACAGAACCCATCCTGGATTGTAGCGCTGCAGTTAATTAATTGAGTAATATCAAAAATATACTAAATTTTAAATTAAAAATTTTTTGGTTTAAAAATTGATGGTTTTTGAGTTCTAAGGGGGTGAATCGCTCTCACTGGATCCACCGCCGTGTTAAAGCTTTAAAGGAAATTGAAATAAATAATTTTTACCTGCAAATTCAATAGGAATTATTTAGGTTTATCGTAATAACAAAATGTACCCATAATAAAACTTTTAAATAGATTTGTGGTATGTATTTGTAAATAATTTAAGTAAAAGTTAAGAAAAATACAATACGTAAAAAATCAATTATTGAAAAAATCAAAAAAGACAAAATTATTACTTAGCAGGTCAGGATTAAAGCATTTTGAAAAATGAATAAATAATAAGTTGTAGAATAATATATTCTATTCTATTCTAAATACTAAATAGTGTGTATAAGTTTAAAATCTGCAACTGTTCAAGTTTGAACTTTATACTCGTAGCTTTAAAAATTGACCCCCCCCCCCTACTTTCACGTTATACTCACATTTTTTTAAAACATTCAGACCTACTGTATTAAATACACCCAAGTTGTGTTAGATTACTGAAGTTAATTCGGAATTATTGAAAATTTTGGTAATTAGAGATCGTTGTATGAATTTTTGTCGAGTTGGCGGCTCCTCGGCCGAAAATGCAGTTCCTTCGTATCCAATCCTTATGTAATTAATAAAAAATTATGTATTAATGTTAAACAAATTCTTAAAGAATTTTAGGGAAAATTACAAATCAGGTACGAGGCCGTCTATTAATTACGTAAGAGTTGGGTGAGGGTGGAGGTATCGAAAATCTTACGGACGATTACGTGGGGGAGGGGAGAGTCCGACGTATTCCTTACGTAAGTTTCATAAAATACTTTTTTAAATTAAATCAGTTTTTTTTGTATTAACTTTTTTTATGCAATTAATTGAAAATTAACTTTTATTTATATAAACATAAAATTTAATGTAAATTTTTGTATTTTTTGTATAATAAAAATATTATTGTTATTCATATTTTATAAATATAAGCGGAGGAAAGGGGGGGCTTAACATTATTTTTGTTTAATAATCCTTACGTAAAATGTGACGGACCCTTATGACCCTTATGTGAGGGGGGGAGGGGGTCAAAAATTACACGAATTGTCTTTACGTAATTAATGGACAGCTCCTAAATTTTCCGTTGATTTATGATTAAGAGATTTTGTATATATTGCTATGTTTTTTTTATCATATACAGATTACCCCACAGAAGAATAAAAGGTTTTCAAAAAAAATGTCCCCTTAGATTATTATCATCAGCACGAAATATAAAATTTAAATAATACCTAATACAAAAACCAACTTTTGTTTTATCTGAAAAAATTTACTTTGTGTTAATCAATGATTGTCAAAATCAGTCTAAACGGACTTTCAAAAGTTGGAATATTCTATTAAAAAAAGTAAAAAGTGAAAAAAATGTAATGTCTAATTTTTTAAAGTCTGTTCATCAATCCTACAAATTGGAGGGGAGAATCGCTGAGGACATCTAGTGTACAGGGTGGTTCAAATTGGAATGTTCTTATGGGGAATTCGGTAACCATAAGAGATATGGAAAAATGGATGGCGCATCCTCGATCTCTTTTTTTAAGAAAAGCTTAATGGTGAAAACCGGAATTCGATATCTTTTTTCGTTTTCGAGTTATGGCCAAATGTTCGCTTTTTCGACTTTTCGTTAAATGTCGATATCTCGGTTGTTTGTAAAGTTATAGAAAAAATATTTACACCTTTTTCAGACACTTTTTCAAGGAGAATAAACTGGGCTAAAGGAATTTTAAATACCTTCATGTTTTTCCGAGTTATAATATAAACTTGTGTTTTTTTAAATAGAAACCATAGTTCGCTATGACATATTTAAGTAGAGTTTTTTATGCTCTTTTCAATTATATATAACACGTGGGGTCTATTATTTCAGTTTCTACCCTTTATATCAAAAAATGTTAAATAAAAACAAAAGAAGATTGGAAAATTAAATGTTGGTTGTGTAAAAACAAAACACTATATAAAATCATTATTGACATCTAAAACATTTGTTTCCAGTTGTTTTGAGTAGTGTTTTTTAGTATCTGTTATTTCTTAAAAGTGTAAAATGGCTTATGAAAACTATGAAAAATATGATATGTTACAATGTTTCATTCAAAGTAACAATAGTGCTGTTCTTGGATCTGAAACTTATTTCAATTGTTATCCTGAAAGAAGACAACCCGATAATCGAATTTTTAATAAATTAAAAGCAAATCTTATTAATCATGGATCTTTTAACAAACCTAAAACGGAAAATTATGTTATGCAAGATGCTGAAGAAACAACCATTAACGTATTAGGAGCTGTAGCTGCTGATCCTTCAATTTCAACCCGTCAAATTGAAGCTGAATCGGGTATTTCAAGATGTAAAGTTATGCGTACTTTAAAAAAATATAAATTCAGGTTTCAGGATTCGAAAAATACACCATCTACAACCAACAGATGCTCAGAGACGATTAGAATTTTGCAATTGGTATTGTCAACAACTCCAAGAAGATCCATCGTTTTTCATGCGTGTGATTTGGACAGACGAATCTTATATTAGTAGTGCCGGAATTTTTAATAGACACAATGAACACCATTAGTCCGATGTAAATCCTCACCGTACCGTCACCGTCCAAACGCAAGGACAATTTGGTTTTAGTGTTTGGTGTGCCCTACTTGGCAATCGTATTTTATGTTATTATATGTATGAAGAAACCCTAAATGGTCAAAGATATCATGAAATACTAAATGAAAATATTGTTAACGGTTATTTAGATAATTAACCCTTGTTGGAAGGAAGACATATATTCTTCCAACAAGATGGTGCACCACCTCACAATGCAAGAATTGTTAAGGAATTGTTAAATAGCAATTTTGGAAAAAACTGGTTTGGAACTAATGGTCCAGTGAGATGGCCACCACGTTCTCCAGATTTAACGCCACTGGATTTCTTCTTTTGGGGTTATATTAAAGACAATTTATATAAAAAAAAAAGTGAGAACATGAAGGAACTTAGACAAAATTTTATAGATTGTGTTAGTTCAGTATCGAATGTTCACATACGCAATGCAACTCAGAGTGTTAGGAAGAGGTGCAATTTATGCATTGAAAACAATGGACATCAGTTTGAATACTTAGTTTAATTTGTATTATTGTTTAATATTACTACATTAAATTTTTAATCTCTTTTTATTTTTTTAACATATCACATTTTTCATAGTTTTCATAAGCCATTTCACACCGTTATGAAATAACCGGTAAATAGGTACTAAATAGAAGTAGGTCTAGGAGTAGCTACTAAAAAATAGATTTTAGATGTCAATAATGGTTTTGTATAGTGTTTTGTTTTTACACAGCCAACATTTAATTTTCCAATCTTCTTATGTTTTTATTTAACATTTTTTGATATAAAGGGTAGAAACTGAAATAATAGACCCCACATGTTATATATAATTGAAAAGAGCATAAAAAACTCTACTTAAATATGTCATAGCCAACTATGGTTTCTATTTAAAAAAACACAAGTTTATATTATAACTCGGAAAAACATGAAGGTATTTAAAATTCCTTTAGCCCAGTTTATTCTCCTTGAAAAAGTGTCTGAAAAAGGTGTAAATATTTTTTCTATAACTTTACAAACAACCGAGATATCGACATTTAACGAAAAGTCGAAAAAGCGAACATTTGGCCATAACTCGAAAACGAAAAAAGATATCGAATTCCGGTTTTCACCATTAAGCTTTTCTTAAAAAAAGAGATCGAGGATGCGCCATCTATTTTTCCATATCTCTTATGGTTACCGAATTCCCCATAAGAACATTCCAATTTGAACCACCCTGTACAATTAAACGAACATTTTTGAAAAATCATGAAATTTTAGAAAATCTTAGGAAGTATTTCAAAATTTAAAAAGCTTAGGAATGTCGTCATAAAAAAGTAGTAAAACATTCATGAAAAGAGTGAAGCATTCTCTAAACCAGTGGCTGCTCGTAGTTTTTTCATTCGAAGAGGCTAATCTCAAAGTAAAGTGTAATTTTTTACAATTTTTGCAATTTTAAATTGCAGTGTTAAATTGCTAGCGGTATATATTTATTTATGCAAAGGTTTTAGCACTGGCGTACCTAGAGCTTTTGCCGCCCGGGGCGGTCTTAAAATTTGACGCCCCCTGTGCCCCTAAAAATGTGCCGCCCGGGGCGGTCCACCTCTAACCCCCCCCCCCCCAGGTACGCTAGTGGGTTTTAGTCTATATGTTACGGTCAATGACGTAAATTGGGCATTGACGTCAATGGCCGGACAATGACGTCAATGCCCATTTACGCTGGTCATTAACGTCATTGACCGGCCTTTTACGTCAACACCCGTTAACGGTTGGCAATGATGTAAATATTTTCTTTACGTCTTTGTCATGTCAATGATGTTAATGACCAAAATGGATTGGACAATGATGATATTATAAAATATCATTTACGGTGATCCGTGATGAAACTGAAAGAGTGATAGAATGTAGAATCTGTAGAATAGTAATTCCATCATTGTCCACCTTATATTGGACATTAACGTCATTGCCCGGGCAATGATGTAAAAACCACATATACAATTTTTGAATGTCAACATTACCCGAAATGCATGGTCATTGACGTTATTGGCCGATCAATAACGTTAATGCCCAAGTAAGCTAGGCATTGACATTATTGTCCGGCCATTGACGTTAATGGCCGAATTGTCAACATTGACCGTAACAGACAATTTTTATTTTTTTTTAAATTGTAATAATTTATTAGTAGTACAGAATTTCGGGGGAGGCTAAGTCTCTCTTTTTGACGAGCCGCCGCTGCTCGAAACCGATTATTTTGAGCAAGGGCTAAAAAATTGAATTCCGCCACTGGTAGGAAACTAACTTTTTCGTATTTTTTATGGTTTTTGCAGCTTATCGGATATAAGGTCGCGGTAATCTAGCAGTTAATTGTTTTCTTCGCAGATTTTAATGTTCCTTAATTTTAATTATGCGTAATTTCAAAGCTATTGCTTTGTTAATTAAAAAAATCAAAGTCCCGAAATTAGATAGCTTGGATATTGTTTACTAATTTACTAAAAAATATTCACCTTGTAGGTTTCCTTTCCAATTTGTGTGATGATTTTTAGTAAATCGAATTAAGCATTCTAATCCTGCAGTTTACACTAATCCCATTAAAATATTTTCTTTCAATTTTCAGACACACAAAAGATGGCGTCCGGCAGCAACAATTTACCTGAAGAAACCGGACCCCCTAAAGCGAATCTGGTTTCGCAAAAGAACACAAATGTTTATGTAAATAATAAGGAACTAATGTGCAAGACAATAAAAAATAATTTATGGAGTTCTTCGAATCTAGAAAAAATATTTAAATTTAAGAATCAAGCCGAAGACGATAGCCAATCGATCAATAACAACAATAACAATAGCAAACAAATTGCAGTTTTAGAAAATTCCAATAGAGAAATTTCGTTATTTAATTATAAAATAGAAAATATGAGCGGTGAAAGTCGATGCGATATTAACAAAAACGTTAACAACAATACAAAAAATTGTCCGCTTTTTGGCGAAGAGGAAGTTACGGTTAAATTAAAAGATTTGAGATCGAAATTGTCCGCCGTTGAACCGCACGACGATGAATTGTACGATTTTAACGAAAATATTCTTTGCAACTATCAGGTGCCGAGGATTGATAAATCTTCGAAGAGCGAGCAAGTGGATGGCGGCGTAGGAGAGTCTTCGAAAAAAAGGAACTTCTTGTATCAGGATGTAAACGAAGCGTTAAATTCGTTACTGTGGCAGCCGTACGAGTACCAAAATAAAAATAATACGAACGAAGAGTATTTCTCTTTGAGTTCTTTCGATTCCTGTTGCAGTCTCTCTTCTTTCGACCTTGAGAGCGAACCAAACAATGAATTAGATAGACTCGACAACAGCGCAGACCTACATCTCGACGTCGTGATGATGGTTAATAACCCAGAGGGGAACTCGAACCGGCTTAACCTATCGAGGGAGAGTAACAAGTCACGTGAATCGCTTACAGGGAGTCCACCAAGTAGGTTGCTCTCTAATGTCAGTAGAAATGAGAGTGTCGGTGATGGTGGTAGGTGTTGTGTCGTGTCGTGTGATGAATTTAAAAATAGTGTGGCCACTACACGTACGGAAATGTCTTCTCATCCCGGATGCCTGACAACTAACAACATTGTGACGACGACCGCTGCCAACAGGAGCGCGGACGTTGCAAAAACCACCGTAAGTGTAGTTAATTTAAATCAAAGTAACTCCGATGGTACTAACCCACAACAAAGACGCTTGTACGTTACACCTTCTTCAAATCTTAACGATGTAACAAAGCGGTTATGTCATCGGAGCAATATTACATCCGACCCGTCGAATTTGAATTCAATTAACGTGGTCGGTTTGCCCAATCATGCCCGACATGCATCGATGCCATGCAATTCCAATAGAAATTCTGCATTGGCGGCGGCAGCAACAACAGGAAAAGGTTTTATGTTTCCCAATCATCCGCGCAACTCTTCGGAACCGAGCACCGCGATCCAGCAACCAGTAGTTGCAAATCATGTAAGAAACAGTTCGACACCGGCTTCGAATTCGACGGTGGGCAGTAACCACATTCGAAATGTTTTGGTACCTGCAAGTAACTTACGAAATCAGATACAATCTGTTCCATCGAACGTGACAATTAATCAAAGCAGCTCCGGTTCATCGACCAACATTAGTTGTGCCAACATCGTTTCGATTTTAAGCCATCACAGACACAGCTCCCAAGACATTCCCAATTACATGCCCAACACTTTAAGGTGCGCTTCGGTTCCCAAAACGTCATCATATAAGATCGGAGAAAGTAGTACTACAACTTTGAATATTACAAATAACCACCAACAAAGTAGAGTACCCATTAATGTCACCGCGGTGGATGTTAATTTTTATCGAGCAGTACCAGTTACTGTAGTTTCGAACGTGCCCACAATACAATGCATAAATAATGTTGCCAGCGAGAGAGGCAACAGCATTTCAAATGTCAATATCGTGCAAGCTATGCCGCAAACCTCGACAAGTCTAATACCTGTTACTGCCAGTACCCCAATCACTTCTGACATTTCTTTAAACCGCATCCAAGTTCAACAAACAAATTCGAATTCTTCGACCGATGCTGAGACGACGCCGATTCGTCAGGAAGAGGTGGCACCGCGAACATTTATTTCGACCGAAGCACAAACCGACGACACTCTGGCAGGAACAACAAATTCTGCCAGAAACAATAACGAAAAAGCTATAAACAGAGAACAAAGACGTCGAGAGCGGCGCGAACGAAGACATTTGCGACGAATAAACAATGTAAATCATCAACACGGCGGCGGCACTGCTCGCGAACGTCTTCCCGATCTATTGAGCAATCACATGCCACCCCCTTATACGACGGCCAATCATCTCAACAGTATATCAAATTCGAGTGTTTCCCCTAATGGCGGTTTATCTCCAGGAAGTGTAGTGCCCAATCTTGTAGTGCCTAATGGTGTAGTTACTAGTCGTGTGGTGCCTAATAGTGTGGTAACTAATCACGTGGTGGTTCCTTATTCGCAAGGTGTCGGACCGGGACAATTGCCCCTAGTGCAAGCGGCTCCGGTTGCAGTTTCCGTGTCCTCGCCACCTGGATGTAGATTTCCATTCAGCACCACCGGATTCAGAAGGTAAGTTTAACTACTTAATTAAAACGAAGGGGTAATGTTGTTTATTTAAATTTAAAATTAACCCGCATAAATTATTCATTTTATTAAGATTTACTTTCGATTTATCTGCCAACTAAGCCAACTTTCAAATTTATTCAAAGATAGTATGTCTAATTTTTGTCTGTACTTCCCAAGTCGTATAAATTAAGCTCGCGATGTTTTTCAATTTCGAGGAACACGGATTTACGTATTGATTGATTACGTTCGTGTGGATTGTTTGATAATATACCATGCTACGTCGTGGTTCTCATCGTGCGGATGAGAAAAATGAAATTAGCTCTTCATTGTGCGAAGGAATAATCGATTATTTTTGTAATTATGAATCGGAGGGGTCTGCGAATTGAATTAATTCCGAAGAGGCTTCCAAATTTTTTTTTGTATAGTTAATGTAAAATTTACACACAAAAGGTTGAATTTCGTCGGCCTATTCATAATATTAAAGCATCTGCAACTACCATTTTGGAAATGAAAGCCCAGATCTGATTTATGACTAGATAAATGTGAAAGCTACTCACGATTATTTGTTTAGCTGAGAGAGTAGTAGCCTGGTGACATAAACCTGAAATTTTCCGCCTTAAACATCTTTTGGGGTTCAAGATCGAATGAAAACACGAAAACATTTTCTTGTCATTTTCTCTACCGCACTTTGATATATCGACAAATATTTATTTTTAAGTGCCACAAAAAAGCATTTAAATAAAATGAAAAATGCTTCTCGCCTTTTCTTTTTTTTTTTACTCGAAATAATTATCAAAACTGGAATGTATTTTTCTCATGTCGTTTATGCTCGGTTATACCTAATTTATGTTTTTGTTTTTCAACTTGCTTTTTGAAAGGGCTCTCAGAGCTTTATACAGATCGTGTTAATCAGTTCATAAATCTGAAGACGCTTTTTTTGTATAAAAGAAACTAAAGAGTAATTTAGTAAGTGGCGATTACTGCAGTAATTCATTAATTTTCTTTATGGTTTTTTTATTGGCGAGTGCGGGCGAAAAAGGTAAATTTCTTAAGTATTATACTCGAGAAGGTTTTTTAATTCGATTCGAGGATCGATACGTTACGGAATATGCGAAAATTTGCGGTCAATTTCCACGCTTTCCATTGTCGATAGCTTTCATTTGGAAACGGACAAATTAAAAAAAAACATTTAGTGAGTTTAAAGGCCGAGCAAGCCGGTAAACATTGTTTACTTTCGTACGGTTATGGCTCAATTGGATTCTTATAGATTATGTCGCAATACCAATATTAAGAGACTAACTAAAAGAGTACTTCAATCGCTTTACCCTAAAAACGACATCCGCTCTTGTGATATTCTCTTTCGTAACTCCGAAAGAAAATTTAAGGTTTCTATCGACTTTGTAAATATTTGTGCATACCTAATGTTGTCAAAGAGATGAGCAACAGTGCGTCAATTGCAAAAATACACATTTGAAAACGAAAAAAACTCATCCATCATCTTCGGTATTTGCATTTCTTTGTAAATGTACTTTTACATTTTTTGAATTTGGGATGTTGACATATTATAATAATGTAACTCCACAATACGAGGATACGAATTTGTTAAAATATACGGAGTGTGGCAAGATAAATATAACAATACTATTGCAATGACGTCACAAAGGAGAATTTCTCCTTCTCCAAGCTGGATTTCTACGATTAGTGCCAGGCACTGTGGCAAAATGTCGCGAGCCGCACTTGCAGCCTTGGCTTACTGTTGACTGGAAAATACACATCTCTAAAATCAATTTCAATCGCGAAATTGTGGTTCGACCATAGTATAATACTAATAGAATAAGTAGGTTCACTCACTCATTCACAAATTTTAAATTAATTAAAACTAATAAAGTATCCTTGTCGACTTACCGAATTCAACACAATTATTTTCACGATTCGGCAAATACCCTTCCATGGTTAGGTTTTTCTCGAAATTCGTAGCATTACGTCTTCGCTTAAAATAACTGAAATATAGCTTATAATAGGAATAACAAAATCAATCTACATAAATCGATAACAATAAAATATTATGTTTTCCAGAAACTATTCTAAAATTGTAACGGAACTACAAAATTGATGAGCAGCTGATAAATAAAATTGCAAAATTAGCATGTTTCACTAGAATACTAGATATCCATGTTTTCAACATAATTTATAATTAAAGCTAAAGTTAAGACGAATATTTAATCATAATAAATAATAAACTTAAAATTAATTAAAATATCAAGTAAAATATTTACATAGCTTACTATTTTTTAACTTAATCGTTTACTATTTTGATTACAAATCAAATTTTATTTTAATTGTAACATTTTATTAGATAGAGAGTAGGTATCTATCTTGCGTGATAGATCCTTACTACCAAAAATCCACTTATATCTTTTTTTTTTTAATTTTCTACGCTCACCCATCTAGTTTATAATTAATTGTATTATGCTATAATGCCGCGGACGGACATTTAATTTCGTTTCCCGCTACTGGGGGATTCCCCGATTTTCTATATTTTCAAAGTAACGCAAAAAGTTGCTACTAAACTTGATGTGCCGTTGGGCAATTAAAATTTGTTTTATAATAATATAAAAATAAATAAGTTTTTCAAACTTTAATTTTCTTTACGCCCACTTTTGCTCAAAAACAAAATATTTCTTAGCTTTTTCTAACGAAATTTGTATAATTATTCTGCCTTCTGTATGTATTCTAGATAAGTGGGAATTTTATTATATGAGGGTGTTCACCCCCGGACCCCCCACTTTTGACTATAATTTCGACAGTTAACTTTCAAAGTAACGCAAAAGTTGCTGCTAAACTCCGAGCAATAAGGCACTTAAATAAATGTTTTTCCAAACTTTAATATTCTCTAGCCAAAGGTTTACATTTCCTTCACTTTTGCTTAAAAATTCAAATTTCCCGGTTTTTCCTGGCGAAATTTGTAAAATTATAAATTCTCTATCTTAAAGTATTCTAAAATAGTGGAAATTCTGCCATATGTACTGGAGGGTGTTCCACACCCCCAGACCCCCCGGTGTTCAATTTTAATTTTATATTTTTATATAATTAACTTTCAAAGTAACACAGAAAGTGTTATCAATATGCTTTCCATGTTTTAATTTTTTCTTAAATTTCTCATTTTTGCTTAAAAATTCAAATTTTCCGGTTTGGATTAAAAATCGACCAATCACAATGTTTTTTTTTCACCAAAATATGACACGCTGTAGCAGGAGCAGCAGCGCAGCACTGGGACTTTATATATTTGGATTATATTTTAAAAAGGTAAAAAGGCTGATACCTGTTACTCGATAATTGTTTTTCCTCTTTCGTTTTACAATGGAAGTTTACTTTAATTAATAGTGTATTAGATGCCAAGGGCGTAAAATGGTTTATTTCCAAGTTAGTTTAATAAGGCAGGATATGATTACAATTAAGATATTATAGATTAATTGAAACGAAATCAATAGTCATGTTTGCGTGAACACTATGTTTTTAAACGCAAATATTGATGATGTACTGTGGGGTATTCCATACCCCCCAGACCCCCCAGTTTTGAAAAGTGACAGTTTGTATGATTATTCTGTGATTAATTAAATTAAATTTAAATCTTTACTTCTATATGTTGTGGCGGTACTTACTGGGGGTATGGAATACTCTCCAGTACGTCAGCAATAACTATGTTATGGTCCCCCTATTTATTTTATTCTAACTGCATCAGTAGGTCCTCTATAAAGTAAGTTAGTACAGTTGTTACAATTGAAAGAAAGGAAAATTTCCAAGTGTTTTTCAATTGGGATATTTGCTCAAGAGTAGGGTTGTGACTTTTTTTATCGATAGTTATCGATTAATCAAAGAGCGATATTTTATTTTTTAAATATCGATTTCGATAACAGTTTTCAGTTTGTGAGAAACTGTCAGTTTTTTAAGAAAACGTATTATTTCGATACTTTGATAATTATCGATATATCGATACGTCGACAATTATCGATACTCCGATAATTATCGACAAGTATTGATTAATCGAAGTTATCGATAGTTTTTGAATTATCGAAATTCGATATCGATTTTTGAATATTGCCCAGCCCTACTCAAGAGTATACTTGCTTCGGAGTCCCTTTGATCTAAATCTGGATATATAAAAATAAAGATGAAGAAGATACAAAAATTAAGATAAAAAGTCTGCTTTATTATCACACAAAAAAAATAGACAAATGATGAGTGTGAATGTATTTAAAAGGATGACTAGAACTGAAGGTCCTGTCCTACATTGAATAAAGCAATGCAAGTAATCATTTGGAAGAAATAATCCAATAAAAAAACTAAATCAAACAATTGAAAGGTTAGACAACAAGTAAATTGAAAAATAAAGGGATTTTACAAGTTTTAACATTTCAAAGTATCTGAAGTAAACAAAAATTTGTTGGCAATTTCACTTACGAACCTAATTTACTTGATCAGGATTTTTACAATCGAATGCAAATATCTCCAATAAAATCATCTCTGATGAAATGGAAGCCCATAAAATTAACCACATTTAAAATATAGCAAAATTAACGAACTCGTTCAAATTATTGAGCAATGTGCGTTAATGCAAACTCGACGTTACAAAGTGAATTTACTTTATTAAAAAATTGATATAATATGTTCTTGTGTAAATGCAGTATCACGTGACTGCTTTAAAATCATTGCATTTTATCTTCAGTAAGCTATATTTGGCTATATTTTCAATTTGCAGCAACCCATAAATAAAACTAACATTTTCACCAAAAAGCACGTTTTAAGGATAAGACAGAACTAAAACCCAAAAAATTTGGTTTCAAATATCTGTTTGATTTATTATGATGTCCAGATGTCAACACACACTTTAGTTTATGGTTCCTGCTGCAACCGACTCTTGAAATGCTTTCAATGAGTTTTAATAAATTTTTTGTTAGGTAGGATAAGTCGCATTTTGCCAATTACCATATAGTAGTTTTTTCTTCAAATCGTGCTAATACAGATCTACCAAGGACGAAGTTTAATTTAATTCGCACCGTCTAATTAAAGCAACTACTTAATATGATGAAATGTGAAATGAGTTTCTATACAGAATGTTTTACAGAAAACTGCGACACCTTGACAGGAAGGGAAATCCAAATGTTGATTTTATAACGAAAAATTACATTTATAATAGTGGGGTCTTATCTGAACATTTTCAAGATGCACTTCAGATTTCGAGAGCATTTTTAGCTTTACTCGTCACTTCACTCTAAGTTAAATTTGTTGTGTGTTCACTTTTGCTTTCAACTAAATAAAAGCTTCCTTTAATCTTGAAAGCATCCTGATAACGTTTCATTAGCCTGTCGTCAGTTTTAATATAACGTAATGAAATTGCGCTAATCCTTTGGGTTTTTTTCTTCTAATTTTCCTGTGAGCATCTCTTCCGATCATTATTGAACCATATCCACATTTTAATTAGCAATCTTGTTATGTTGTTAATGTTAAAGTGCTTATTACGGACTAACATGCGTATGGCCATGTTATTTATGGATGAACAATTCTCTCATTATCAACGTGATGCTATTACCATTGTCGTTTTTGTGTAAATGTATGTATCCAGGAATACTTTACCTTATTTTCAGTAGTGTTTGTGACAGTCGAGTATGAAAAATTATCACCTTCCTGACATTCAAATATCGCTATTTTATACGACATACAAGTTTTAACATCGACATTTGTGACAAAATTTAAATTCTCGAATATTAGTTCCTCGAAAATAAGAAAAATTTCTACTTAACCATGGCGAAACTCGTTAGTGAAATTTGTTTTTAAATTTCTAAATTGGCTTTTAATGTCTTTTAATTTCTGAAATTGAAATTTTTTTCAACCAACTGTTGAAAAATAAATTACAGAAAGTACATTAATTTTATACCGGGTAGTAGCGTTAATCGATAGCAAAATTAAAGACAAAATAAAAGCACCACAATACCTACAGGAGTGGCCGAAATAGAGTGCTAGGAGAAAATCGATGTTCCTTAAAGTCTTTGTTTTCTTTTATGACTCGTAAAACAATTTTAGATTTCCCCGGTTAGTTTTTTTGTGCGGATAGATCATCAGAATTATAGCTAATGTTTTCGTACAATCTTGACGTGACAGAACCGATTTACTCAAATTCCGTCAGTTTTAAATGAGCAGTAACAGTAAAAAGCCCAATTAGGTATAACGAGAGGAAGGTGAATTTAATATCTTCTGAAAAAAATGTATAAAATAATAAAAATATGACCTCTGTCGCAACTAAAACGATTTTTTGCAGTGTGGTACCTTCATGGTTACCTGAAATTATCTATAATTGCGATCTTTTATTTCACTCTATAATTATTACGTTGATGACCGAACGTCATCATTTGACTAAACACTAAAATCTTGGGAGATTTTTGCATGCAAAGAAAAATTGGTCCCTTGCACACACCCGACGTGCTAAAACTTCTAAGCTAATGTCGTTAGTTTCTCGATGAAAGGGGGAACTTTGAAGCTTGAAATTATCTTATACATGGGTTCTATATTTAGAGTACACGTTAAAATGCACTTGCCAGGTGATCTGAATTCGATTCACTTCGAGATGATACGATGGCTGAAACAAAAGAATTACAGAAAAAGAACTCAAAATAAAAAATTTTAAGTAAATTTGTGGTTTTTAGTATGTATTTATGGTTAAATTCAAAAAATATAAGAATAATACAATACGTAGAAAATCAAAATTCAAAAAATTTAAAAAGGAGACAATTAACACATAACAGGTCTGGATTAAGAAAATTTGAAAAAATGAAAATTTCGTAATACGAAGTACAATATAACGTTATTTCATGGTTATTGCCATTCTTCAGTTGCACGCATCGATTACGATTACATTGTAAAATAAGAAGAAAAAATTTTTCAAACTAAACAAAATTATCGACTAAATTGTACAAAATTGACTTACCATAACCTCCAAAGATTATCAAAACTGAACTTGTTACACGAGGTATGAATAATTTAAAAATGATTTGAACTAAGAAATTCGTTTACCTAGCACTGCTAGTTTGAAATCCGAAGGCACTGCCCTCTTAATATGATTTCTAAAAACTTTGAAAAAATTCAAAATTCAAAAATTTACCACGTTTTTTAACCGTGAGGCGTAAAACTAGAAAAAGAACTCAAAATAAAAAATTTTAAGTAAATTTGTGGTTTTTAGTATGTATTTATGGTTAAATTCAAAAAATATAAGAATAATACAATACGTAGAAAATCAAAATTCAAAAAATTTAAAAAGGAGACAATTAACACATAACAGGTCTGGATTAAGAAAATTTGAAAAAATGAAAATTTCGTAATACGAAGTACAATATAACGTTATTTCATGGTTATTGCCATTCTTCAGTTGCACGCATCGATTACGATTACATTGTAAAATAAGAAGAAAAAATTTTTCAAACTAAACAAAATTATCGACTAAATTGTACAAAATTGACTTACCATAACCTCCAAAGATTATCAAAACTGAACTTGTTACACGAGGTATGAATAATTTAAAAATGATTTGAACTAAGAAATTCGTTTACCTAGCACTGCTAGTTTGAAATCCGAAGGCACTGCCCTCTTAATATGATTTCTAAAAACTTTGAAAAAATTCAAAATTCAAAAATTTACCACGTTTTTTAACCGTGAGGCGTAAAACTAGAAAAAGAACTCAAAATAAAAAATTTTAAGTAAATTTGTGGTTTTTAGTATGTATTTATGGTTAAATTCAAAAAATATAAGAATAATACAATACGTAGAAAATCAAAATTCAAAAAATTTAAAAAGGAGACAATTAAGTAGACAATTAAGTCAATTTTGTACAATTTAGTCGATAATTTTGTTTAGTTTGAAAAATTTTTTCTTCTTATTTTACAATGTAATCGTAATCGATGCGTGCAACTGAAGAATGGCAATAACCATGAAATAACGTTATATTGTACTTCGTATTACGAAATTTTCATTTTTTCAAATTTTCTTAATCCAGACCTGTTATGTGTTAATTGTCTCCTTTTTAAATTTTTTGAATTTTGATTTTCTACGTATTGTATTATTCTTATATTTTTTGAATTTAACCATAAATACATACTAAAAACCACAAATTTACTTAAAATTTTTTATTTTGAGTTCTTTTTCTAGTTTTACGCCTCACGGTTAAAAAACGTGGTAAATTTTTGAATTTTGAATTTTTTCAAAGTTTTTAGAAATCATATTAAGAGGGCAGTGCCTTCGGATTTCAAACTAGCAGTGCTAGGTAAACGAATTTCTTAGTTCAAATCATTTTTAAATTATTCATACCTCGTGTAACAAGTTCAGTTTTGATAATCTTTGGAGGTTATGGTAAGTCAATTTTGTACAATTTAGTCGATAATTTTGTTTAGTTTGAAAAATTTTTTCTTCTTATTTTACAATGTAATCGTAATCGATGCGTGCAACTGAAGAATGGCAATAACCATGAAATAACGTTATATTGTACTTCGTATTACGAAATTTTCATTTTTTCAAATTTTCTTAATCCAGACCTGTTATGTGTTAATTGTCTCCTTTTTAAATTTTTTGAATTTTGATTTTCTACGTATTGTATTATTCTTATATTTTTTGAATTTAACCATAAATACATACTAAAAACCACAAATTTACTTAAAATTTTTTATTTTGAGTTCTTTTTCTAGTTTTACGCCTCACGGTTAAAAAACGTGGTAAATTTTTGAATTTTGAATTTTTTCAAAGTTTTTAGAAATCATATTAAGAGGGCAGTGCCTTCGGATTTCAAACTAGCAGTGCTAGGTAAACGAATTTCTTAGTTCAAATCATTTTTAAATTATTCATACCTCGTGTAACAAGTTCAGTTTTGATAATCTTTGGAGGTTATGGTAAGTCAATTTTGTACAATTTAGTCGATAATTTTGTTTAGTTTGAAAAATTTTTTCTTCTTATTTTACAATGTAATCGTAATCGATGCGTGCAACTGAAGAATGGCAATAACCATGAAATAACGTTATATTGTACTTCGTATTACGAAATTTTCATTTTTTCAAATTTTCTTAATCCAGACCTGTTATGTGTTAATTGTCTCCTTTTTAAATTTTTTGAATTTTGATTTTCTACGTATTGTATTATTCTTATATTTTTTGAATTTAAAAGAATTACAGTTACCTACTTCTTTTGTGTTGGTTGTTTTGGTTCTCTTGATGTTCAAGTAGGTGTTTAGTTATTTTAAGGAAAGGCAGCCAGTTTTCGTAGTTGTAAATATCGAATGCTTAAGAAATAAGGTAGAATGTACTGCCTCAATTAAAAGTTTGCCAAGCTTCGTGGTTGAATAAACCAAATTTTTACACTTCACCGGATTATATTTTTGTAATTTAAATATTTAGCCCCACAAACGCGCAAATGAAAATTTAAGCACAGCTTCCCCTTTCATGTTTTCCCTAATTTTCGTGTTGTAAGTAAAACCCCTACTTAGGACAGTGGTTCTCAATAGGCAGCCGTTTTTAGTCCAAGTCACTACAAGTAATGCACAATAGAAGATTTAAGCAGATCTTTTCTTAATTTTCTTATCATTTAATGGCCTCTTAAATAAGAATTAAATTAGGGGTAGTGACACGCCCTGATACAAACATAAGAAAAGAAGAATGAGAGATAAGTTTTCTTTAAGATCTCCGCTTTCCATTACCTCGAATAACAATGAAAATGGCACCAATCGAACCAGATTTTTGTTTTGCATCTGAGGAATTATTTTCAAGGAAGTAAAGTAGGAAGTAGTGTGGATAATATAATGGGACGTCAAGCCAAGGATATCCATTTTGCATTCTGATATGGAAGAGTACCTATGCAACTTTTCCTGAAAAACAACCGCTTAGAAATTTAATTTTGTTAGATATTTTGATTTACAAGGTGGAGGGGCAACGGGGTAACTAATCCCTCTCTTACCCTTCAAAAACCAACAAAATTGACTATTTTTAATTAAAATTTTAGAAAAAACTTATTTTATCAACTGCATTTTAATCAATGACAACAAAATAATAATTTCTGCAATGTCGATTCAATCAATTTGGCCAAACCTAGATTTAACCGTAGGAATTCCGTGGGTTAACTCTGATAAAAGGTTGATCTTCCATTATATTAAGGGCCCATGCGGCTCTTCAGATTTTGTTTTTTTTATGTTCTGCATTATGGTTTATTGTCGAATGATTCAGTTAGGGTTACCACTCGTCAGGAAAACCTGGAAAAGTCAGGGAATTTAAGATTTCTCTAATTTTCTCAGGAAAAAGTCAGGGTTTTCAAATTTCTAATTTTTAGTGCCAAGTCAGGGAAAACAAATTAATTAAGTTTTTTTAATATCAAAATATTCTCTAATATTTGTAAATATGTAGTATTTAATACAGTTCGGAAACAAATATTAGGAATCTCGATAATCTCTTCATCCGTTTGTCGCAATTTTTAGCCTTGGATTCTTGTTACAGTGAAACATTAGGTGTGTTTGACTTATTGCACTAGTATACACTAGCCCACCATTTTTGTCATATTTATATCAACATATGATTAGCGAAACAAAACAAATTTTCAAAAAACCAAATTTCAGCTAGATATTTTCAATGCGTACTTTTCAATGCGATAATACCGCTCTTTTACATCTTTTGGGAAAACATGGTCCTCCTCCTGTTTAATCCTGTTCAACCTCCTGTCCACCTGGGAGTACAAAAGCCATCTATCGAATTGATACAGTACCTACACAAAATATTTTTCACGGTCTATTATATGTGAAGGTGAAGGAAGGAAGCTTAGAGAAAAATTTTAGAATAAATAAAATAATATTAATAAGATGAAATCTCAATTGCTAAAGTGAAAACTCATAAACCAGTTTTATACAATAAACAAAACTGAAAAGTTATTCAATTGTCAAACTTGTTTTTTTTATAAGTCCGAATTAAAGCTTGAAATTTTGATTTCAATGTAGATCCGCCGCTGACACAGGAGGCAAAGCCATTGGAACCTTACAGAAATTGATTTCCTATATTATTTTCTCATGTTTTCTCATAAGGTGTCGATGCCGTAACGCAGTTAGTTTCTATCGTTATTATCAGCCCATTATAAGTATGGAAGCTTCTGATTAATTAGAATCATCATTAGAGCTCGGATTTTATGGTTTTGCATGTTCTTTAATATTAATATGCCAACAGATTCGTTATGAAATCTGGACAAATTAGGTAAAAACGAATCCGAAAAACTGCTTGTCAAAATGCATATTTTGCATATTTTCAACAATTGGAGCATATTTGAGCAAATAATGCATATTTTTTTAAAATTTTAATAGAGAAAATAAAAAATTATTAAATTTTTTAATTAAATTAAATTATTTTATTTAATTTTTATAATTTTTTAAATAAAAAAAATAATTTTTTAAATAAAACAATTGCTTAAATTAGCAAAATTTAACAATAATTTTTTATTTTCTCTATTTAAATTCTTTAAAAAACACTACAAGTGACCCAAATATGCATTATTTATCCAAATATGCACCAAATGTTGAAAATATGCAAAATTTTGCATTTTGTACTTATTAAAATTTTTTTAAAAAATTTCAAAAAATCGAAGATTAGATATTTTTTAATTTGCATATTAACGCATAGTTTATCTATTTATATCAATTTTAGTGCATATTTTATGGAAATTTGGTGCATATATATGCTCATAATCTCAAGTATTTTGGTGCATATAAATCCGAGCTATAATTATCATCATCAGTAAAGGGAATTAAAGGTGTTCATCTTTATTCATCAAGATGTTTTTTTTAATATAGGCCAATCTCGTTAATCTATTCATGCGCGTTAGTAGTAACACATAGTGGTTAATAAGGAACTTTATTTTTTTTACTATCCAGTATTCTATGGGTGTATTTTAAAACACCTTATTTGGAAGGAGGGGCTCTCTTATTAGGAGTTTGATTAACAATTAAAGTCTTAATTGATTATCTCTCTGTTTGCAACTCACAATACGCACCTAATGATTGTTAAATGTTTTTGGTAACATCAAAATATAGTGAGGGGGAAACCGCTGGAATAATTTGGTATACAAGTGAAGGGAAATCTTAGGAAATCCGAGGTAATCTTAGATACAGGAAATTTGAGATGATGTAAAAAGTCCTAGGAAATAAGGAAATCTTAGAAATATAGGTACTACAGATAAGCTTTTTTTACATTTTCGAAAAGAAATCTGGGGAAATCTTTAAAAAATCTTGTAAAATGAAATTTAGTTTACAAAGATTCGCCTTGCGACTTCCTTCTTGAAATATAATAGTAAATAAAAATTAAAAATAAATTCTCAATATATTATTACTTATTTATATAAACAAAACTCTCTGTAACCATTCTCTGATGGGTTCACTTTCTTAGCAACCTAAAAGTGCGCCAACCTGACCGGTATCACGGTAAAGAATACCTTGGTAATATCTTTGACACTGTCACGGCGATAGGATGTCTTCATGTTACTTCTGCCGTAACTATATATAATTAATTAGATCATTAATTTATGTTTCCTGTTACGTAATTATTTAAGTAATAAATTACTAATTAAATAGATACGATGTCTTAAAATGCATTGCATCAACATTCAAATGTTATGTCACTGTTTCAAGATTTACTACTGCAGATATTATATTTTACTTTATATTTCTTACTGAAGATATAACCACATCGAATAACAAAAATTGTATTATTATGCTTTTTGCATAACGCACTAATGAAAATATATGCACAGCAGCTTCCCCTTTCATGTCTTCCCTAATTTTATTGTAAGTAAAGCTCTTGGCTTAGGATTTTCTAGGACAGGGGTTCTCAATTTTTTTTTCTTCGTCGACCTGTTAAAAATATAAAATTTCAGATTGTTCAAAATAGTACTAGAAAATTGTCGCGTCATCTTCAGGAAATGATGGAATACTTTTTTAAATTTAATTATGATCAATATTCTGTTTTGGAAGACAGGCGAAGGACAATGGGCCTTTTTGTGCTAGCCGCCACTGCTCAATAATAATGATGTCTCGCAACCTTTCCTAAATTAACGATTTACATAGCCAAATGTGAAACGAAACAGTATAATGAAATTTAATAAATTTATAGCGATCAATGCAATTAATAATCTTGATACATAAATAACAACAATTTGATAATTTTATCAATAAATTTTACGATTCATTATTTCAAACTGTCAATTGCACAAATTATTACGATTATTTTATCCTTTTAAGCAACTATAAGTCGCTTTCTTCATAATTAAATTTATTTACCCGTATTTTATTACAATTTCGGGGTGTGGGCGGACAGGAATGTAATTTTTAATCCCCCTACAGAAAAAGAAAGGAGTAAGCATTTCAAACATGTCAGGCTTGTTTATTTATATGTTCGTAGCAAAAAATCTTGAATTTTAGGAAGTAAGAATAATTTTTTTTTAATTCGTGCAAGTGAGAGTCGATTGTACATCATAACAGATTATGTCGATTAAAAGTTGTAGCAGCTATACTTGGCCGTAAGTAGAATAATTATTTTATAAAAAGAAATGATTATCCTTATTGAGGTTTATCTGTTTGCTTTTTAATACATTTCGTAACCTACTAAAAGTCGTAGTTAAAAAAATATTAAGTACCATCTCGAAAGCGATTAATTTTAAGTTTAAAGAAGCCTGATACTTCTTGAAAGATGAGTAATTAAATTTGTTGGCCAAGTAAATTTATTTATAAGTAGGTAATTTTTTTGCAAAAATATTACTCGAAGCGAAATGATTCTTCTTTTTGCGTATTTTATTTTGTGTGTTTCTTTCACGATTGATGATTCGTAATATTGACATAAAATTCGGCGCGGTGTTCATAAATTAAATAAGTAATGGATTCTTTTCTTATTAAAGAAAATTCCAAGTGCAAATATTAACTTTAACTTCCCCTAAATGTTTTTGCGTTTGACCCTATAAATCGATCCGACTATGATTCCTTCCTGTATGTAAAGTAATAAAGTGTGCGAGAGAATCAAACAAATTAACTATAACGAGGTTATTCGCGATTTCTTTCATCTGAAACGAAAAGTTAATTTTCGCAGAACTTTCGGTAATTAAAAATTTTTGCAAGAGGAAAACTTGTGCAGTAATTTTGTAATCTCTTATATTATTAGCATTTTAAAATACAAATTTAGCAAGTTTTAAAATTGTTTTAACGAGTTAAGATAAATTTTTAACTTATCAAATCCAATTTTGGTTGGTTAATTAGTTGCGTAAATTATTAAGTTTCAAGTTTCAAATTGTAATGTTGTTATACGCATCTTTAGTTACAAAATTAAGTTTCAAATTACCTAAGCATACATTTATACCTATATAATATACTCACTCATGTTCTGTCTGTGTGTATACGCAATTCCGATGTTGTATTTTGAATCGAGTTTCAATTAATATTAGATTTAATTAATCGCATGATTACAATTCAAAGTGATTCATTTCGACAATTTAAAAAACCATCGTCGAATGTTTACTTACGCACATTAGCGGTATTTTATCATTTTAAGTGCCATTAATAATTTTTTTAAATGATCTCATTAAATAGGGTGAGCTTGTCGAATTGCAGATTTTATTTCGGTACATCTCTTGAAAATTAATACTACTAAAATATTGTCCTGGTAATGGAAAACGATGAGGAACCCAATTGATTTCTTCTGTACGATGTTGTTTTAATAGATTGATTGAAATTTAATGTGCAAAAGCGGGATTAAATTTTACCGAAAGCTCTTGATAAACGATCTAAATGCTTTTGCTTATTATATCAGGTAACAATGAGGTACTTCCAGCCAAACTCGCCTAGCCCTGCTTTCCGGCACAAAAATATGCAATTTTTCTTTCAAAACCGGGAAAGTATTGATACGCCAAAGCGCGAAGCCTAAATACAGAATTTCGTTTGTCGTCTCTAATCGAATTAGGTCATAAACTCACCAGAATAAATTTAATTATTTTAATTTGCTCAAAAGTTCCGCAATAAATTTTTAATCAAAAATTAGGGAACGTTGAGAATTTTGAGTGTCGGTAGAACAAACCGCATTTAATTATCTGGTGAACCATGAACTTATTGGCTTTACGAAGAGTCAAGGATGTGTCCCAAATATCTTCTTCTGGTTTGTGGTAGCCAGCAGTACGTTGGGAGAATTTTAGAGTTATATAAAAGTTGTAATTTGTTGTATTTTATCGTAATTCCATATATTATAAATTAATTAGTGACGCCCAGGATAGCTTTAACGAGATCCACATAAATTGCTCAAAGAAGAAGCGTTTAAAAACAAAATAAAAAGGATAATATGATGTTATGCGTTCAACGCCGAACTAACCAAATATTGAATTACTATTATCAAAAATAATGCCTAATTGAATAACTCAGTTTTGCACTTAAAGTAGAAAGTTAATTAATAATATTAGTAGCGAAATAATATTCGCTGTGGATTTCAATACCAAAATCCAGCTTAAAAGATATCTCAAAGTCAATATAGTCAACATCATCGTTAAACAGCTATGCCACTAATTATCGGATGTAAATGCTCGAACGATTTTTGTCTTTTTTTTTTCTACTAAATTATACATTTTGTCGTCAATAAATATCAAAGGTTTTACTCCTGAGAAGTTCTATAATATTCTGAACTAGATAACAGGATAGTGCCGGTGCTTTTTTTTTAACCTTTTGACTTTCGGGAGTGTCTATCAATTTTATAGCGGTCTGAATGATATCTGCATTTTAATCAGTCCATACATAATATATACAAAAGAATACTACATCGCTTTAATCCGTTCATTTTGAATTTTCTTTGAATAAAAGAAAAACCATTTTGTTTGATAATTTTTTCTAAAGCAAACAAATTTTTGTTTGCCCGAAAATATTTTATTTGCTTTAAAAAAAATTATTCAACTAAAATGGTTTTCTTGATTCAAAGAAAACCGTTTTTATTTTTTTAAAGTTTATATTAAGATTTTCGACGCAATATTCGCGACTAAGTCGGCTGCTTATTAAAAGTAATTAATATTTTGTAATCGATTAACAACATTTGGCGCCCGCGCAGGGACATATTTCTTATCGCATCTCGACTACCTTACCAAAATAAATTTAACCTGCCTTGTGACCATTTTTAGACAATTTCTAACTTAATTCCGTTCTCCCCGTGATTTATCAACGTCAGAAAGTTAATATTTTTCACCCAGGACATGAAATAGAATATTTAAAGAATTTCTTATTTCTTATAAGTTACCAACCTAAAAGAAATTGAAAGGTTACCAGAAAGGGACAATCCAAAGGTGCGGCCTTTGGACCGCACATCCTTGGCAATCGATTATCATATAGTCAAGATTTGTCAGCGTTGGCCTGCAAGTAGAAATGAGAAGGGAAGACATCACATTGAATAGGATAATCATGAGGTCTATCGTGTAAGCGGCTTTAATAAATCATAGATAGATTTGTTAAAATAAAGAAATGAAAAAAATTGATAAAAAAAATGGAAGCTGCTTGTAGATCGAAGGAAACTTATAAAGTAAAGAAAATAAAATTATACAAAGACAGCAGTGATACAAATGAAAAGCAGAAAATAACAGTTATAGTCCGGCTAACTTTAAAATTCTCAAATAATTCAATATTTAATTGGGAAAACCAATTTTTCCAATTAATATTTTCAGTTATTTTTTCTTTTCAAATATTATATAAATTTTTAAATCCAACTTTTACATATATAAATTTCATAAATGGGAACTTGTATTTTACAGATAGCTATACCCATCTGTCGCTGTATCAATTTTATTTTATATTTGCTTTCATTTTTCAATTTTTAATATTATATTTATCATATAACCTAATCACAATTTTCCAATTTTTCAATTTCAATTTTATCTTTCCAATATTTGATTTAATTATTCGAAACCAATTTTGTAAAATATCCAATTTTTATTCAAATTACATTGAATGATCGATTCAAAAAGCAACTAGTGCCCGTATTCACCAACTACAAATAGCATCAAATAGTGCTATTTGTAAATACGGGCATTACTCACTCAAAATAAATCAATTTTATTTCTCAAAATATAAAATTTCAAATCAAAATCTCACTCAAAATTTCGGATATGAAATTCTGTGCAACCGCTTAGGCGGTCATCTTTCGGCAAAAGACCTGGTTTCCCCTGGTAGTTGGCGCAATGTCAACTAGTTCACGGTAAAACCAGAAATTTCAAAATTTGCAGTAAAAGTAAAATGTTGACAAACAAAATTTCAAATCTACCAAATAAAAATTTCAATTATTAAATAGAACATTTTGAAACACCACAATATAAAAAGTCAAGTTTATCTGTCCCACGGTTGCCAACTCTCAAATTTATGTCCCTAAAGCTCAAATCAAATACCCCTAAAACCTCCACAATTACTTGGAAAACCCTCTAAAAAAATATGATTTGGTATTAGGGGGAAACCCTTAAGTTGGGAACCCTGATCTGTTCATTCGTAACGCATTTCTGATTGAAAATTTTTATTGCCAACCTAAAAATTGTGAGTTTTCGAAAATTTCTGGAAAGTGACGGTTGAGCGCGCCTTTGGGACTCACAACCTGACATTCGAGTTCTACACGATTCTGTTGCAGTATATTGATATAAAAATCATAATTTTTCTACTAAAGAACAAAAGTCATTCTGTTGATAAAAATATTATAGTATTAATTAAAAAAATCATGAGATTTATGAATTTGTTCATTAATACAGTGAAATTTGTTTATCGAAGCGAAAATAAATGATATTAACAGAATTAAAATTTTAACTTTATTTTTCAACGGTTTAAATTTAAAATTTCCTTGGATGTCATTAAAATTTCTTATAAATACTTGGAGTTTTTTTTGAAATCACTGGAATTCTATTGTATATCTCTGAAATTTTTTGAAATCTTGAAATCTTTGAAAACTCCAGGAATTGTTTGGAAGTCACTGAATTATCGTTGGAGAGGATCGCTTGGAGAATCTTGTAGAGGGCTCTTGAATTCTCTGCATTTGAACAAATTAATGCATTTTTTTTTAATTTCTACTTTAAAATGGCCATAGCACAGAAAATGTTGATCTTCTAATCTAAATGCTCAAATAACTTTCAGAGAAGTTATCCAGAAACTAGATTATAAGCCTTTATTGTCAAAAATCGACGGCATTGAAGTTATGGATTAAATTAAGTAAAAACTGGGGACCTGATCTGGGGAAATCTCAAGAAAACCATGAAGTTTTTATTTTAATTTTTGTTAATTACGATCATCATCATCAATCAGCCAATCTCGTCTATTACTGTTGGACATACATCTCTCTGTAAGTGTGTAGTTTACAGTACTTCTCTGAGAGTATCTGTTCATCTTTACCTCATATCTCTAAGCCTTTACTGCGGTGTTTGTTGAGTCCACGATTCCATTCCTCACTGGAAGGAAAGAATAAGGAAGACTCGAATAAGCTTATGCAAGAAATCTTTAATCTCCTAGGATTTCCTAACGAAAAGTACAGTTGCTATCTCAAGTGAGCAAATCAAACCCATAAATTACAAAACAGGATGCAAATAATAATTTGGATTTGCTTAAACATTAGAAGACGTGGTACCGAGGAGGTGTTGAAACTAAAACAATACGAAGAGTACCTGCAAAAATTAAAATGAATGACACTAATTTATCAAAAATTTGAAACGAGGGGTCAGCGAAATGGAACTAATTGGAACACAGCTAGGAATGCAATAAATATCCAAAGCTTATGGTTGGGCATTGACCTGTTTGAAAAAGAATGCAAAAATCGTCAAGATTGGCCAATTTCCTTTACCCCAATAATAGAAAAGCATGTTAGATATTAAAATAATTCAAGTTGGTAACTGGTAAGATAAAAGTTTTGCAAGATATAAGTTTTATAACAAATGACTTGAATCTCTTTGGGTGATGGTTTCTTTCCAAATTGCTTTTCAAGAAATCGATTATTATATTATTAATAATTATTATTATATTAAAAAAAAATCATTTTCGTGTTCATGATATAGCTAGTTATAAACATTGCCGTTCCACTTTCAGTTTTCTATTTAAAATTTAAAATTAATTTCACTTATTATCTTTGCGTCTTTGGTAGTAAGTCAAGTAGTGTAACCTACTTTTCTCAAAAAAATACGAGATTGAAAATATTTCCGGAGTACGTAGGTACTTAATTTTGTGCCTTGGTGATCTTTCATTGCCAAAGCGTTCAAAAAGCGACCACATTCTGGCTATGAATAGAATAGATTACAGTTTGCAGACATTCTTAGCTATTAAAATCTGCCAATTTCTTTTCAAACTAATTTAGCTCGGCAATAAAAATAGGATCGTTAGATGCGGTTTGGTGGGTAGGTACACGTGTTTCGTTCTTATTAGAACTCTTCGAAATATCCTAGCTTTGTTGTCCGCTCGGTAACTAAAACGGCATTTCGAAATTAATTTTTCAGTGTTTGCCTAATAAATGCACAAAAACCCGTTTATAAAACATATTACACCGGCCCCTGCTCGTTGTCGTCATTCCGTGACGTCGGAAATACTAAAAGCACCTAAAATTACAAAGGGAATTTTTAACAAATCTTTCGTTTATGTATGTATACGTCTTTGAGGATATCACTATTAGGCACTGTTCGAAATTATAAGGAAATTTATTATTTTAAAATGCTAAAAGACGAAAGGAGGATGCCATCTCATCAGTTTTGATATTTTTCGAAAATTAATCAAAAAGGTCGTATTATTAAATTTAAACATAAACAGCATCTTGAAAAGTTTCGCGCTCACATCAAATTATTGAAAATTCTATCCAGAAAGTTTCCAACTTTTATACCTGCTAGTTTATTTTCATATTGTAACTTCGTCACAACAATGCGAATCTACTACCCCACATCGAGCTTTATTAAAACCAGATGTACTCTCACCATCGAAGGCAGCCTTGGAGGAGAGTTTTTCTCCAATTTAATTAGACTTTCTAGTTTCGAATATAATTTTATTTTAATGACTTTTAAAGTTCATTTACTTAAAATTGAATCGTTTAATAAGGCCGACAATCTCAATCGCGGCGTTGACGATAATAACGTAGGTATAGTAAGTTTTTCTTCGTTGATGAGCTTCCGAATTGGTTAATTCTTGGTTTATCCTCGAAAACTAAATTAAATTGATTCCTAATCTGCGGTAGTAGTTTCCTTATTAGTTTGATGGAAAATCAACATGGTCGAACCACACCCCGTATAATCGTGAGAGATATTTCGGAACGGCTACCTGATCTAATAAATAACAACCCCAAACAACTGTAAAACCAGTTTACGATGTATCATCGAAAGTTACATAAATATTTAAAGTTGTAGAATGCCGTAAAATATAGAAGACTTTCTAATGGTTTGAATGTAATTATGCAAAATTTAAAGAAAAGCACATTTTTATGCTAAATAAGAAAATGAATTTATGATTACTGTTGTTTTCGTTTCTATTTTTTTGATTGTCATTCAAAATCAGCTCGACAAGCGGAGAAGGTATGCAGGTTTACTATGTTTACATGTGACAACATTGGAAGGCCAAACGACAGCTGTTGAGGGTGGATAATACGAAACGGGCGCCCCACGAATCTCTTCGTCTCTCTTCCTCTTCGTGTCTTATTTCGCACTATTACGGTTTTAAACTAATTTGCACTAAGCTAATTATAATAACAAAGTTTTGTTATAATAACATTATTTTCACGCCAATTTTGTCTTCGTTTAGTTCATTATGAAATTTGCCGAGGAAAGGTCGACGAAAATTTGTTAAACCGAATTAGCAGCGCCGAAAAAAATGATCCAAAACAAAATCTCCGATTTAAATCGTAACGGTAAATCCGTCAGCATCAATTAAATGGCTCGCATTATTTTTTCTAAAAATCTTTTGTTCGTGTTCCACAATCTTTAAAGCTAATGATAAATTTGGTGCATTGCGACATGTTGCAAATTGAAAGAATTTCGAATCCGTCCAAAAGCATTAGTAGGTAAAAGATTTATTTAAGTCGCACAAACATCGATAAAATAAAATGTAAGTTAAATTCTGAATTACAATCGAATTGTGGCTTCTTCTTGGATCCTTTACGACGAGGTCAGTTTGTACCTACCTGAACTGGTTTGTTTCTCTTTATGTTGACAGAAAAAAAGGACCAGTAAAACCCTCCTACCGCCACCATTAGGGGCACTTTTTTTTAAATGCGAATCAATTGTAAAATAGTCTTTTAGTCTTCCAATATCGAATCGATAAAATAAATAAGTTGAACGACTTTATTTTATAAAACATAAATAAAATACAACATTGATGTAATATTAAAGTAGGTTCCATATTGATATTCTGTAAGTGACGATTGCAGTAAGTACGTGTTCAAATTTTTAAGTGAAAACTTTACCTTTTTCGGGTTAAGGTCAAACACATATTTATCTACTTACCCAATATTTCGTTTTATTTAAATTTTACGCAAAAAAGGAACCAATTTCGGATTGGTGAGGTCGGGGCTACTCGACACACTTTAGTTTTTGCTTTATACAATTTTTTTTTAAATTAGATTTTACCTGATATTATAGACGAAAAAAGGTGTTAATTTATCTCTTAGTAGCTTCAAACTTCAATTTTAATAGTTTTATTTAACGATCTTCACTTTTAATTTTTTGAATAATTTTGTTACCCGGATGGGTGACCGCTTGGTGATCAGAACACGGTCTGTCGCTGGTTCTTGCCAACGTTGAACACAGCAGTACCACCAGTTAATACTTTTATTTGCAAAAACAAGCAACAGGTATATCATACATTTTGTGAATTCCCTAAGGTAGACATTAATTCGTCTAAGCCAATCACAAAGCCGGATGTTTACTGTGTCAATAAGCAACGACAGCACTGATCTCGAATCATCAGAAACGACCGAACTAGCCCGATTTCAGCAACGTTATTGTAGAAATTTAATCTTAGATTAAATGATGTGTGATTAAGGGCCATTTGTATAGTGCGAGTTTAACAACCGATCAAAGTTAAACCAAGATTAACTATGAAATTGAGCGTTCTGATTGGTTTAAAAGTAAGTTAATCTTGGTTTAACTTTGATCGGCAGTTAAACTCTCACTATACAAGTGGCCCTAAGTGATTAAAGTGACATAGACATCCTTGAAGTGTTTTCTGGATCCTGATAAAATTTAAATAAATATCAACAAACAAATCAGTCCCATCAGGAAATTATTGATTTACCAAAAAAGTTTTAATTCTGTAATTACTCTTTCTTTATCTGATCCCGTCAAATTCGGTATGATCACTTCACCGATAAAACAATTTACAATCCTGGATGAAAGTCTAAAACAGAGATCGCACGACATATTTTGTTCTTGACAAATAAAAATAACCCGCAGTTATCTCATTAAATCTTAGAAACTCTAGGCTTCGTCCTATTACTTTTATGTAAAAATAATCTGAAACTTCGCAAATACTTCCTATAAATAAATTGGAAACCGCAAACCCTCAGCTGTTATATCAAGTTCATGACCCCCTTATTAACTAAACTTTGTCCTTGATATAGTTTGACGTATTCGGTATTTCCCTTTCTATCTTCTCACAAAGTTGTCAAGGAACAACTTTTACGAACCAATTGTCAAAAATTATAGTTCCAAACCAAGCACAACTAAAATGTTTCTTCTTAGGGGATTTTTAGTTACAATACAAATATGTATTCTGACAGTCTAAAAATCAAATAAAAACAAATACCGAACCCTGAAACTCGCCTTTGCGACGTTGCGAAAAACTTAAATTTTTGATTGGTTAGATAATAATCAGTTACCAAATTATTTGTGCTGTGGTTTGTATTCCACGTTAAACTGTAGAGTTTTGTTTATGTTTCGGCAAGTTTTAATTGCTGAATTAGAATTCAATCTTGTCGGTTTATTGTGAAATAAATTATCCTTTAATTGAATAATCATTCATTGTATAATCTTAATTTAAAATTCTATTGTATTTACGTGTATTTAGAAAGCTTTGTTATTAAGCTAATGTGGAAAGTATTAAACGTTGTTTTAAAATCGCATTCAATAAAATCAAATAGAATACTGAAATATCATATCATAAGAATAAGACTGAAAGAAATAAAGTATCAATGCAGGTCGTTCAAGATGACTGCAGAAAATAAATAAAAATAAACTACGAATGAATTTAGCGAAGGAATAAAAATGCAGCGAAAACTCCGTTTAAAGTTTTTTTTTCGTGATACCGAAATTACATTTTCATCAAGCTGTGTGTCAACTTACCCCTGTAGAACTGGTTTCGGTTTCTCTGTATTTTTTAAAGAAACCAATGTCGTTTATTTCCCCTTTATAGATTAATTAATATTTAAAGATATTCTCTACTTTTCTCGTTCTCTTACCTTACAATTTTTGTATTTTGTAGATTTTCTTCTACATGTAGCGTAGACACATTTTTCTTTTGGAAACCAATTTTTGAATTTTTTATAAATTTTTATTGCACAAGCCAACAATAAGATAAACGTATTAAGACGTTCTCCCTATTTGCTATATATCTTGCAGTAGGGTGCAGTACTTAATGGTCCTGCCGTACGGAAAATCAATAAAAATTTTATGTCTTTCGAGTCTGGGTTGGGGAAAATTGAAAACTCAAACAAAAGGAGGTATAAAGTGGCGACGTAAATTTGATTTTATTATTTTTGATATTGAGACATTTAGAACGCGGCTCACCCTTCTCAAAAGGGTGTCTACCTACTTTATTTTTAGCAAGTATATTTCCCCTCCGAACCTGCGAATTTTAGAGACACCCTATATAATGCAATTAAGAAAACGAGGAAAAGTTTGACTAAAAATTATCTCGCCAGTGGCGTACTCTTGGCGTTTACTACAAAATTGTTTACTTCGTGGCGACTAAATGTCGGGAGATTTCCATTTACTTTTGCTATAGACTACTTTCTGATAAATGGAGTCCGTGAATTCTCAACTACTGCTTTTGGTTATTTAGTGGCTGATAGCGTAAGGGTCGGTTTAAGCAATTCTGTTTCTGATTAGACACAAGAAATCGGAAAGAAAATAAGGTTTTCCCTTGTGTCATTAGGCGATCCTATCGAGACCCAAACTAAAACTTGCGTTTAAACGACCGAAAGGGGGGGGGGGGCGGAGGTGTAACAAGTCGGGAAATTCAACCTTTCTGGTGTCGAACAAGGCATTGAAGAAACTTTAAAACTTGTGGTGTTATGCATTTTTTACTCTTGGCACATTTTTTCGATGATGTCATCGAATTAGAAAAACTTTCACCAATACCTCATCTGCATCTGTTACGGAATTAGGTATTGTTACCAAATGAAGGAAATCGTGAATTAGTCGAACTCTCTTTTCTTTGACGAAAGCTACAGGTCTACAAATTCTGCCGGTTTTCCAAATAGCAGGGTGCTGAAAATTCGTATCAGGTATCAGGATTCCAATCAATATCTCGGCGTATGTGTGTTTTTATTATAATTGCATCTAAAGTAACGTGCCATCGACGTTACACGCGTAATTGTTACATGCCATTGTTGTTACAATTTTTTGGAAACAATTTCGACGGGAAAGCATCGTCATTGTCATTTTACACGGGGTTATCAAAATTCTCACAAAAATTATTCCCATAAAAAAATCTTCTGCACTTTTCAATTTTGTTGTATATCTCATTTAAATATTTGCCTCTTATTGTTCTTGTCCATATAATTAAGTGAAATTCGCAATTGCAGAGAAAAAGTTGTTATCGTGCATCAGTAAATTGGTATTTTTGTTCTACGAGAAGAGGGCAATTTTAGAAACGACGGTTATCTACAAATAAGAGGGAATACTTTGATATAGGAAAATCTTGAAGAGACAAAAACTGTCGTTTTCCTTTATCGCTGACAAAAATTAAATTATTTTTAAGTGACACAAAAAGAATTGGTGTCCGTGATACGTTTCGCCCTGTAGATTTTGCCCTGACTAAGAAAAACAATGTCTTAATGATTGTTTGTCCCTAGATGACACTATATCGTAGAAATATCGGTTTGCACCACCCGAGGATGGGAATTAGAGCGTAATGCAAAGAAAGAACTTGTATAATGCATTACCTTCTCCAACTAAATGCAGTGTTTTTCATTTTCTTATTTATACACTCGAGCATTAATTCGAAGCCTACTAATTACTTTTTCGCTAAATAACTACGATATAATTACGTTATTATTATTATTGCTATTTTACATTTTCGTATACTCGCTTTATTAATAAAATATTAACGCAGGCCTAATCGTTTTTCATTAGTACAAGAGTTAGTAAAATTGGAGGTAGAGCTAAATGGAACGCGATTATGCAGAATGGTGCATTTTAAAGTAAACTGTTAAATTTGTCAACTTTTTTGAAATTCAAATAAAATTTGCGATGTAAAAAATTATGCTGCCAGTGACGTAGCATTATCAGCAGTTTTTTTTTCATTTTTTCGCATTCACGAAATAAAGTCAATGTGTCTAGTACAACGGTTGTTACGCCGCGCCGTCAACGGCTTTTCCGAGTGAAGTACACTAGATTTTCCTGACGGGATTATCAATTAAGAGGAAAATCCCCGATGTCGATCCAAATTAGCAGATTAGGAAATTATCCAACTGGATCTTCTAGCTACAGATCCGAATGCAATAACATTCTTTCGTCCCCCCTCCCCCCCCCGAATTGTTTTGTTTCAAAACAATCGGCGTTTTTGTGGTAAAATAGTTGAAAAATATCGACGGAGAAACAGCACTTTATTTAAATACTTCAAAGCTAAACGGAATAAACAAGTGCTTTAGTGGCGTGGCGATGTGTTTATTTAAAATTGCCTAAACCAACAAAGCGGCGAGCCTACTGAAAGAAGCAAAAAATATTTTTTGATTTTGTTATGTTTATAGTAATGGGGCTATACAGATTCTCGGACAAATTTTCCATGATAATAACATGGGTTCCTCAAACCCATTTTACACTATAATTTATTGAAACTTCTATTTTATATTGTCTTTTAATGCATAAAAAATTAAAGTTTAATCAATTATACAAACTAGATTGCCTCATGCTGTGCGGCCTGAAGGCCGCACTATGGAGGGAAACTACAAATAATTGCTTGTCGTAGTTTGACATTTGCATATCTCACGCTAGGTATTTTTAACCGTAAACTCTTTTTCTTGCTATGTAGTTTTTAAACACTTATTAAACTGCAAACGATGTGAACTTAAATAGATCTTCGATAAAAATGGTAATTTGTAATCAATATGTTAATTTATTTAATCTCGGTAAACTTGAATTATATCAAGCGAAGTTGTGTTTTGTTTAACCACAAGAATCACTTTGTTAAAAGACTGTAATAAAAATATAAAAACACTTGGTTTATTGAAATTTATTCCAAGACTTTTGTGATTAATCCTGTTGAAGTTTAAAAGAAAAGTTCTACTTTGCACTTTTATTGATTAAATGCATAGGTTCTTATTATACTAGGTATTTGAAAATATAGAAACATTAATACAAAATAATTCAATTGGCAGGATTCATATTATTTTATTTTTATAAAGTAAATCAAGTCTTAAATAAATATAATTTAACAGAAATAAAAATTCAATTTTGCTAAAGAAATGGTCTGCATCCGGCCTAGCCCTTCTACTTATATATCGAATTTGTTGTTTGTAGTTCGCCTATCGTTTTTTTTTCTTTTTTTTTTCTTAAGTAAATCTGCAATTAGAATTTAATTAAAATTGATAAGTAGAAGGGCTATGCCGGATCCAGATCATTTTCAGCCAAACCTCAGAATTCAAAAGCCAAATTTTGTTAAATGAAACTTCATTTCTACAAAATCATCTTAATTTGTGCTTTAAAAACTCGCAGGATTTTAAATTTGCTTTTAAAGCAAATGCAGTCGGGTTATAAGAGTTCTCTTGCATATTCGACAGCAATAATTATGTACGTTCACATAATTAATTTTTATTAAATTCTTCCTTTTTTTACATTTAATTTTTATTTTATTACAATCAGTGACATATGTTGTGTCATTATTTCATATGAATAAATTAATTTATTGGTAGTGAAATCTTCACAAAGAATAAAAACAAACAAAAAACATAGCTTTTTATAACTGTGGCAGTTCAGAACAACGGTTCAACTCAATTTTTTTTCCTTTTGACATGTCTCAAAATGTAATAAAAATTGACTTTGATAAGTAGAGGGGCTATGCCTATCTGCTAATCATACTCAGGCACCCCCAAAATACTTTTATTTAATAGTATCAATATTATCGCATTAGTCTATATAATTGTAGTACTAGGTCTTATTCAAGTACTAGGGTACTTATTCAAGTACTTATCCTAGTACAAGTACTAGGGTCTTATTCAATAAATATTGTTGTTAAAATAAATAAACCTTGACGCGACGCCCATCTTTCTCTCAGAATTCTTCACCATACATAAGGATATGGTGACTATTTCTTTTTTTAGAAGGAAAGTATTGACATATACTTTAGTGATTTGCCATTGTCTGCCTAGGGAGAAGTCGTGACCTGTCTATGTCAGGGTTCCCACTAAATCTTCGAAAACATAATATTCTCTGACTTTTCCAGGTTTTGAAATTTTTCAATATCAAATCACAACTTTTGTGGGGGTTGGCGGGGGAGAGGGGTGTTGAATACACTGTCATAAATATAGTGAATTTTAGTTCATTGGTTGAATTTTCGTTGTAAATATGACAGTTTTGGTTCAGAGTAGCTTCATTTTGATTTGTTAAGTTTTTTCATTATTATTATGCATGCTGTGTAGAAACATTAAGACATTCTGTATCTGCTTATTAGTGAATTATTACAATTATTATAACTATAATTTTAAAATCATCGATGTGTAATCGGCATGGAAAACTTTCTCGAAACGAAAGTGTCTGACACTGTTCTCGTGGTTCGGACTCACGTTAAACTAGAGGTCCCGTATTGTGATAGTTTTAAATTACGAGAAAGAAGAAAGAATTTCGTTTATCAAAAAATTGGTTGAACTTACTCCTGTTCAAACAAACGATGAGGGCAATTAGATTTCACTACTTATTTGCAGAAGCCTCAAACTATTTTCTGTTGGAAATAGAATTAATTTTAAGATCCGCTGTCTCTTGGTTGGTATAAAATGGGAAAGATAATCATGAGAACTATAGAATTATTATGTTTTCTGTAGTTTTTGCTTGGAAAATGCTTTGTGTTTTTTGTTGTTGCTGTTTATTGTGGTATTATATTATTTTTACATTTTATAAAACGGTCTAATAGTAACTAATGCAGTAATAACAGGACAGGGATGGAATGTGGACATAACAATAGGCTTTCCGCATGAGTACCACGCTGTACTTCCTACATCTGTCTCGTTTGTTTTTCTTTTCATTTGGCTTAGCATTTTTATTGTTTTCTTGCAAATTATTCACTTTGCACGGATTTGATGTAGTATTTTTGTGGAATTTTTCGATTTTCTGCCTCCCTTCGAGCCCATCAGCATCAGTTGGTTTTTATCTCATTATATGCTGCTTATTCGTTATAAATCAGGTGACAGTTTGACAATGATTAAGGCACAGGTGGATGAGACTTTCTTAATCTATTTAAACTACCTCTACCGTATAAATTACTTAATGCAAGAAGGATATAACTTGTAGAATCGTAACCATAGTGCTGTTTGCAATCAACCCTTGAGAGACAAGTTTACTCTCACATGTTGTACATCGTCACAACATTTCAAACACACTAAACCTTTACACTTATTCGAAACTAAAACGGTTTCCGGGTAATATCAGTTATGGTAACTCTTTGGATTGGAACTAATTGGGAAAGTTGTGTAACTGAGCTTATGCAGATTATATTGGAGCACATGAAATCGCTACGACTTTAACTTATTCTGTAAGGGATCTGAAGCCTTCACGATGATATTTATAGCCATGGCCGAAAAGTATTTGTAGAAAGTAAAAAATGTTCAAATGCGCCAAAGGTAAGTGCGATGGTGTATAGGCTCTTGTAAACAAGTTAAGTTTCGTCGCTATTAATAGTAACACGAAATTGATTAATGGATAAGGAAATTATAATAGGAACTTCAATTTATGAATAGAAATTTTACTATTTTTTCTGCTTAATAAGATGATTTTCTACTTTCCATCGTTGGTTTGTCCTAGATTGTACAGTAACGATTTCAGACCGGCATCCCACATACATTTTTTTTCTCAAATCAAAATGGAATTGGTACCTACCTACTTCGTGTTTCGCTTCATTACGATAATTGTTTAACTTGGAAAATTATAAGTAATTAAATTTGTGTTATGAAGTTGAGTAGTTATTTTTTGTAGTTTCGCCGTACGATTCGTTAAATGCTAGAAGTTTGGATCGAGTCCAACAAAATTATCTAAATTTGCGTTTTGGGGCATCATGCAGATGCTTAACCAAGTCAAGCGTAAGAGACAGACAGCAAACAGAGGCCAGGACGTATTAATCCATTTATATTAATCTTCAGGGAACTGTAATATTTTACATTTTATACCCCACGTTTCACAAGATCGTCAAGAAGTCGGATCAAATTTATACGTCTCCTAATTAATTTTCCGACATTTTTAACAAAAATTAATTAGAGAGAATAATTGCTTTCCGATTTTATTTGCAAAAAAACAAACACTCCATTTTTTTTAAATAATAGTGGGATTAGCACAAAATTATTTATCATTAGTTACGGACGCACTAATACGTAAACATTAGAAAGTGAGTTGCGCTGTTTTCGAGCGCAAAATGTAATTTAATGCCGCTGGATTCATTAATGTATGCGCACTTTAGTTTTTGGGCGTTCGTATTCTATTTCACTTTTTTTGTAACCATTTTTCGACGTCCCTACTTAGTTTTCACATTTTTACTACATAGTGCCTTAATTAGAACTAGGATCGTTGAACTGTCGTCTGAAATTTGCGGTGGTTCCACGTTGCTTTCTTCCGTTTTTTTTACACTCTGCTTACCCAACCTTTTTTTTTATGGTTGTTGATTTTCTTTCTATTCAAGAAGTCGTCGTGTACATCCATCGTATATTTTACGTTACTTCATCCTGTTTATTCCGGGTCAAACTCTTTCTTATTGATTTATTCTTTTTTCTGGCGTGTAATGGATGTTGAGCGTCGTTCCTCCCATATATTTTGCTTTACTTTCTTGGCTATGGTCATTACCGCTGTTTGGCGTGTTCATCACCCTCGGGATGCATTGTTTGAACTTACCGACAATGAAGCTAAAACCGGTTGTCCAATTTTTCTATTTGTATTCTAACCTACCCGTCCAATAAAGTAGATGTGTGATGGAATCGACACTTACAAACCTATAAACTTTATTTTCTTTTGCCTTCATTTGCATTAAATGCCAATCTTCTAAAAATTTATTTTCTGTGTGAAAATTTGAAATATGCCCGTTCAGTTGCAGTATATAATTACCTTATCGTGTAATTGCTAATCAAGTTAATGTGCACGCGAACTTTAGTTTTGTAGAATAAAGAGAAAACATCCAACCAATCTCAGGAGAGGTAATTTTTGATGAAACACCGCCACCGGAGCAATTTTAAACAAACCACTTCGTATTTTAAAAATCCAAAACTTGGTCAAGGAAATGGAACTTATGGCTAACAACATTTTTGTTTCTATTGTAAATTTGTCAGTTATGCCAGCTGCTCGAGCTGATTATTCCGAAAGTAGACACACCGGGCATAAAATTTTGTTGTTTTTCTCAAGCCAATTTCGCAATGTTTGATCTAACGCCAAATTAATAACATAGTTTTAATTTAATGTGCAAAATTTTGACCCAATTTGCAGTATTTTGGGAGGAGGAGACTTTAAGATTTTAAAGCTACACTTTATCATTGATTATACATTTTTAAAAGATACCCAACTCTCAGGATATTATTGCCGAAATTGTTATTGTTTTAATGCTAAATCACTTTATAAGGTTGCGCATCTTTTTAAATATTTAAAATCAATGACTTGACCCAAAGCTCAACTTAGAAAATTCGATATAACCGCACCTTCGAATATTTTAAGTGGAAATTATTTGCTTAAATAAAAAGTTATATAAATAATTTATTGGTCAATTCCATGTTTATGGCTTTTACGTGTTACATTTTTAACCTCCAGTATTAAAGTGGGACTTATATTTACTTGGCAGGTACTTCATCTTAATTACATTTGCTTGATCTAGTAACGTACAGTAATTTAATAATACAGACTACACCTAACATTTTGAGTTAATCCATATAATTGGCAGTTAAAAATAATTTTTATACATTACAATAATTTGTAAACTAGTAATGCTGTGAAAAAAGGTTAAGACATATTATTAGTTGTCTCATCGTTTCCTTGACGACGATTTGTGAAAGAAATCGCATAATATTAATTAATCCTGAAAGCGAGAAAAAGTGTTCAAGTTTCGTATTGAGAGGCCGGACCTACTAAATCTCTGAGTTTTTTTAGGTTGGTAACTTAAAACGAACCAATCAGACGAAGACAAACGAAATATTATGACTTTTTAATTATAGTAAAATAATAAAGTAATAATAATACGGTCATTAGCTTAGTAAGTTAGCCGAATAACTGCTGATACGCCAAGGTACCTGGTGCGAATCCGTGGAAAGTTAAAACTTCCATGTGACCGTTTCTGTGCTTCGGAGGGCACGAATGTTTTCCAACCGAGATGGACTAGAATTTTTGCTGGTATATTTATTGCGTACTTATCAAACAACTGCAAAGCTTTACTTTACTAAATATCATTGTTTTTATTTATTTATACGTCATAAGTCTGTTCTTGCATCTTTCAGTTCATCGTTTAAAGTGAACGGTTGTTAAACACGGATTCCGGATGCTAAAAACCCTAAAAGTTGTATTTTCTACACCTCCTAGAATCGAGTTCTACGAGTTTGTGAAGATTAAACGAATTATAGGAGTAGTACCTACATTTTTATTTATTCCACGATAGGAGTTTCGGAGACCGAAGGTTTGTTGTGCAAATAATGTATTATATAAAAAGCCATGTCTTCTTGTCTGTCACGCCTTCCTTAACGTTCTTTCGATTTCTTTATTTTAAGTTATCATCAATTTAAAGAAATTAGGAGGAATAGTGGCAAGTCAGTGCGGCCTTCAGGCCGCACAACCTATGCCACTAATGAACAACCTTTTTTCTATAAAGGGCATTATTTTGACCACAAGGCACAAATCATACATATACCGGGTACTGACTAAGTTAGCCGAACATAGGAAATTAACATGTAAAAACTAATTTATGCAAATTCCTGCTTACTTAATTATTTTAGAGAAAAAATCGAAGACACAAAAATAATGCAGAAATATAAATTACGAATGATAAGAGCATTAGATTTGATCTAGCTTTTACTTAAAAAGTCAAAAAATGCTTTTGAAATTGTTAAAAGTTTCATTTATCAAACTGGCCATGTAAGTTTCCAAGGTAATTATTTTTGAAAATAATAGAAATTAAATTCAATTTTTTGCATGGTTAGTCCGATAAATGAAAATTTTAACAATTTCAAAAGCATTTTTTTGACTTTAAGTAAAAGCTCTTATCATTCGTAGTTTATATTTCTGCATTTTTTTAGTATCTTTCATTTTTTCTCTAAAATAATTAGGGAAACAGGAATTTTCATAAATAAGTTTTTACATCTTAATTACCTATGTTCGCCTAACTTATTCAGCACCCTGTATTTGTATTTTCACATCTGATGAAACAATATAGTCGTTTGACAACCTTTCTTGAAAGCCTGTTATTTTTTCTTCCCATTTTCGTTTTTTAATGCTTGTGTAATTCTTTCGATTTTTTTTTCTTAGAGCTAAAATTCTTACCAATCAAGCCAAAAAATTAATTTTTCTATTGAAATTAGGTGCACACGGCTGGGAATCCGGCAGGCAGTTCTATCCCACTGACAGAAGGTTGTGCATCTAGGCTAGGCAATTGAGTTCCCCACCATTCAAGTACCAGAAGGTCATGGCGGCTGACGGGCTATTTGACTTCTTTAATATAGATATAGAAACTAATGAAAGTTTCATTAAATCTGTAGAATTTCAATCAAAAAACCAAAATTCATTACATTTATGAAAATTTTATAGTGTTAATGAAAATAATAAATTCATAGTATTTATGAATTTGTTCATTGTATTTACGCAAGTTTTATAAATAAGTTCATTGGTTTAAAATTTTTTTCCAGTGTACCTATTAGAAGAACCATGCCATGTCATGCCATCTTCTTATGATTTGCCGTTTCGGTACTTTGCTTTTTTTTGCTATTAATCTGTTTAAAATTTCGTGCGTAACATTGCTTCCTTCCTCCTTAGCCTTGCTTTTCTGCAATCCCGCATAAAGCTACTTTTGTCTATCTTTCTGCTTGGTTCTCTTCTTTACAGCACTTCCAGCATTTTTAGGAAAGTTAGCTTAGCGATCTGAATCTAAAGTATCTGCAGTATCTACGCACTCAATAAGTGTTCATCAATATTGGTGTTCAGATTATACCAAATTCAGGTATATTCGCGATTTACATTAAGCCTACGCTACCACGCGGAAACATATTAAGTTAATCTAATTGGTACAGTCGGTATAGAAAGTGTTGTTTATAAAACAAACGTTTGAGTTATTTTAGTGTTCTATTTGGTGAATTACTATTTCACCGCGGTTTTACAATCAAATAATTCAAAATCAAACTCAAAACAACATCAAGTGTACGTGATAGAGCCGCCATATTGTTGTCATTTGGTAGCGTTACGAGCGCCATCAACGATAAGGTAAATCGCGAATAGGTTGTTTACTTTAAACAACTTTTAGTATACCTCATCTAACCTCTTCTTCCGAGTTCCGAGAAGTTCCTTCTTCTCCGAGAAATTCCTAAAAAAAAGACTTACATTGTTTAGGTTGGTAACTTAAAATGAACCAATCAGAAAGGAGTTACTGAAAGAATATCAGAAAGACATGAATTTACAATGCTATAAATATGCTGTTATTTCTTAAATCAAGGGGGGATACGGGGGGGGGGGCGAGGTAACTCCCTCCCCCATGACTCATCAAAAATTACTAAATTTTGTTAAAATTTGCAAAATATACCTAAATTCATATCAAAATACAAATAATTTACCGCCCCTCCCTCCAGCCTCATTACTCTTCCATTAACATTGCCTAGATCCGCCCTTGTTTTAAATGTAATCTACTTTGTGAACAACAATAATAAGATGTTTCACTTTTGTTGCGTTAATTTTAAGGTTATAAAAGCAAGATTTGAGCGTCCGATTGTAATTAATTAAACTATAGCTTGAATCTAATTCACCGGCGGCGCGGCAGGGAATTCAACTAGAAATTTTGTTGACTTCAGATATTATATTAATTTCATTTAAATAATTATCTTGCGTCGTGTAATCTTCGCATCAAAAGGCTTCGAATTGAATTTAACTCGCTAGTAATTCACTCAATCTAATTTTGCTATTGTTTAGCTATATTTTCGATTTTTCTTTAATTGCTAGACGATTTTTTACTTTGGTGAATTGTTTTAAGATACTAACGAAGAGTAACTTCTAAAAAGATTAAAAGCGATTTATTTGGTCTACTATGGAAATGAAATTATGGGGTGGTTTGTTGGCACCCTCCTTATATAGCCCTACAGATCGATCGCTGTAACAGAATTATAGAATGCTAGAGAATCGAACCATAGCATATAGGTAGGCTACGCATTTAACCAGACTGCTGCATCGTAATTAAATCTCTTGATCGTGAAAGTGGACTTGCGTGACTGAAATGTAAGGCAAAATCACCCGTGGCAGTTTTTTATATACACTAGAAGCAGTTTTTTTACAGTCCTTCTGGCAAGAAATCATTTGTGGCTGGCTACTGTATTTTATAGTCTATTATCTGCTATTTGGTCGGAGAGCGATCTGTTGTTTGATCTCAGACTATCTCCTTGATCACCCGACAACCCCTTAAACTGAACTAAGAATATAAGAATTTTATATGCTGTGAACCAAGTTGGCTGTAATTTATTTGATAATTTTATCATTTGTTTGATAATTTTACTGGTGGCAAACGTCGTTTTTATTATTTACTCTTACTCTGAAACGTAGAGCATTTTGCTTACCATTAGCACTCGAATGCTGCCATTGGAACTTTGCCAAGGGCGCGAATGCAAATTTCATACAAAAATTGTAGTTTATTGTAATTGTTTGGAATTTTATTATTCCTAATCATAGTTTAAAGGTTCTAACTATCAGTATATGAAATATTGTAATTATTTACCCGGGAGGCTCTTCACAACCAACGATTTTTCTACTCTATCTACTTAACCGTTCACCGACAGTTGTATGGTTTTCAAGATCCAACAAGTTTAAACTTGATTCGCCGATTACGACTTACCCGAGAATGATACTCATTAATTCAGGCCTCACATATTATAAAAATAGCTGAAGATAATTTTATAATTCGAAAATAAACATTTAGACCATTTGGAAAAGTGGTTCGTTTCTATTCTATTGCTTTAGGTGAAACTATAATTCCGAGTCGGAATTGCATGTTTGTGTCTCAATGAAAGTCTCCCAGCTTGTTATACTTTTCATTTTCTCGTGATTTTTCTTAGAAGAACTTTATCTTGGGAAAGCCTGATTTTCTTGTTATAACTACGCACTTACTATAATTAAACAAAAATAACAAGCTTGTTTTAACAATATAACTCTGGTTAATTGGAAAACGATATGTTGAAATGTGGTCACACAGACACACAACAAACAATTATTAACAGGCAAACGTGTTATTATAAAATATAGTGTGAGAATCGTGACTACAACTTATGTTCGTCCATTGACTGACAATTTCTGATCCAAGTTCATAAAGGCCGCCACTTCCCCTTGGAACAATAAAATAACGATTTGGTTTTGTTTTTCTACCCTTGTTTCCGTTTGGTTATAATTATCAATTTTTACCGACACCCTATTTTTTGGCGATGGGGGGTCGCCAACCCGATCGTGAAAAACTATTTCGATAAAATATTTGTGGAGCATTGGCTGGGTAATAAACGATGCGGACGACTACTTTGCAGGAAAAGGTATCTAAATTTTACCCCGATATCGTAAAATATGAAGAAGAGCTTTTAGGGGGAGAAGGTCACCCACGATTCTGAAATTTAGTGCATCTGGTCACTTTACGCTTGACACCCGAGTTATATTCCACATCCGGCAGGCAACAAAATAAGAGAGCATCGATTATTTATCCTGCAGGACCAGAAAATGATAGCAAAACAACCACACCTGCCGCAATCGACGAAAAAAGCGATGGTATACTTAAAAATATAGACACGTTTTCTCCTCCACACGTGAATTTTCTCACATATGCTAACAAATTAAACGCTTCGCCCTCGATAATCCCTTTTAATATAATATTTATTATGGCAAATTGCTCGTAAATAATTTTAAGGTATTTTTAGGAGAGATATCCCTAAAATTCTGGTGCGTCGGTATTTCCCAATTACCTAAATTAAAAGATTGGAAAATGTTTTTTAAATCGAGTTAGCTTGGAAAAATTTCCAATCTGACATCATAATTGATTTTGCTAAATTAAATTTTTCAAGGGTATTTAAACCGAACAAGGTTCAGCAAATATAATATGTATGTAGCCGAAGTTGGGTCGATGTTGGGCCGATTAAATGCGCTATTTCTAAGGAAAAAAAAGTTTGCAGTCGGCTTAATGAATTTTAATAATTTTAAATAAATTAACCTGTGGATATTGAAGTGTAATTTAAATACTTAAAAGTAAGATTTGCGTGAAATTGTATTTAAGTGGAATAGATAACACTTTCTCTCGAGCTCCACACCGCGAAGAAGTTTTAATATGCATGGATGAATAATTATTTATCTACTTTTACACTTAATAACTTGCAAATTACGCATGATTGGTTAAGGAAGTAATTTAGTTTTACCATTGAATTAAACCTTCGATCTTTTAATGGAAGTAGAAAAACTTTTTTTGTTTTTCCGATATCCGTTATTTTTTCCACTTTGCTTTAGACTTTTCAATTTGCTATGCGATTGACTTATTAACTGTAAATTTTTCTTAGCATTTTAATGGCCTTCTTTAGTTTATTTTAAATTTCTGCATCGGGATCCGGAAATGTAGCGAAAGAAATTGCATAAACTTATTGAGAACCAAGTAAACGCTGCCTTTATAAAACTTTTATCTACTTCATTGTAAGTTAAGCTTCTCGAGTGTATCAAAAAAGCTTCGAATAGATAATTATTTTCTAGAAGTTTTAAATGCGAAAAGATATCTTAGAAAGAAAAGGAATAAAATATGTTTTAGTTTCTCAAGACCGGAAAAACTGACGCCATCGCTTATTATCTCTTTCCAACTCTTAGTTCTCGTCGAACAAGTGCAAATCTTCGTGCGATGAATTTGCCCTAATTAGCAAAATAGTATATTGTGTTATTAGGATCTAATGTTCTACTTTTGGCGACGAGTTTATACATTTCAATTCTTTTCTTACCTGACAATAAATTTTATTTTAACATAAAAGTTTTCTTTTTTTTTTTAATTACCAAGTACAATAGCTTTTGGGGCTCGTAAGAATAATTGAAGGACCGGTTTCGTCATATTCTTGCTTTGAAATCCAATTTTGTTGATTAGTGGCGAGCGTAGTTAAGATGGAACCACCTTCGAACGGAGAAATATATTCGTTAGAACCAATGATGTTAATTGTTGTTGCCGGAGGAGCAAGTGCAGATACTTCTCTCTGCATTCTTGCGGTAATACCACCGTACAACATATTTCCTCCAGATAGTAAAATATTAGCGTATAAATCATTCCGGATTTCGGTATCACACAATGTGATAGAATCATTAATAATTTTGTGAATTCCACTACTTTCTCTATGTAGGAGGGACGGTTGAAAGAGAGCTTCGGGACAACGGAATCTTTCGTTTCCAATATTGATGATTTGACCGTCAGGTAATTCGTAACTTTCTTCAGCGGCATTCGAGGCTATTTCTTGTTGAAAATCCAATACAACACGACAAAGTCTTTTTTTTATATCACGTACGATTTCTTTCTCCGCAGAGGTAAGGAAAGAGTAGCCACGTTCGAATAACATCCTCATGAAGTAATTGGTTAGATCGGAACCAGCTACGTCTAATTGAAGGACGGCATGTTTTACAACATGACCTTTGTGGATTGGAACGGCGTGAGAAACTCCATCTCCGGATTCTAAAACAATTCCAGTGATTTTTCCAGCAGAATATAATGAAAGTACCGCTCCCACGGCAATGTTCATTGCGGGAGTGTTAAACTTTTCAAACATAATTTCAGCCATTTTTTCCCTATTTGCCCTTTGGTTCATAGGGGATTCGGTTAGTAAAACTTGATGTTGAGATGATTCCGTACGCAACACGTCATTAAAAACGTGATGCCAAATTTTTTCCATATCGTCCCAGTTTGTGATGATACCACGTTCGATGGGGTAGTTAAAACTAAGCAATGCTCTTCTACGTTGACCTTCGTTTCCTACATACGAATCGTTTAGAAGCATAGCAGACATGCCACCTGGGTTACGTGGACGCCCCACGATAGATGGAAATACAGAACGAGGCATATCATCGCCACCAAAGCCGACTTTGCACGTATCAGAACCATTGTCGATTATCACTGGAGCAACTTCTTCATCAGACATCTTTTGGCATTAATGCTAAAATATAAAGGAATTAGTACCAGAAAATTTTTTGGGACTAGGGTTAACGTGAAATCTGACCCAAGTTTCCAAATTGGAAACATATTAATATCAAATAGAGGGTCAGTTTGGATTGCCGGTTGATATAAATAGTAAATATATAAACCCGATCGTATTAATTTATTGTTATATTTACTTACAATTTGAATAGCACTAATTTGTAATCCTAACGAAAAACTATTTCGAAATTTGTAAAAACACACACAGTTCAGTTCCTTGATGCATTAAAACTATCTCAATAGAACAACAAACTTATACAATATTATCAATGAGCAAATACAATAAGTGTCATTTATCAACATTTTTATCTGAGAATACACCGAATTAAATTATTAATCATATGTTTGGTAATTCCCATTTCCGGGGAATTACTTTTGATAATTATTGTAATATTACAAACCCAATGGTTTATTTGTTATTATTACATATTTTATGTTTTCCTCAATTCTTGACATCTTTCCGTTTAATGTGCAGTCCAATTTTTGAGATGCAAGAAAGGTTCCGTTTTACTTTATTATAGAAGGAAAACTGAATATATATATTGAGGTTGCTTTAATTCAATGAAAATCAGTTTAACGCTCATTAGAAACATATTTACTACAATTTACTGAACCATAGTTTTATGAAATCATTTATAGTTACGATTAAATTCGTTACTGGAGAGCAATAATAATCAGTTTTTTACTGTATGTGTGTGTAATATTTTAGGCTACCACGACAACCACGTCAAGGTATAATAAGCATCTTCTAACAAAGTTTGCTGTTCGAACCCGGAATTTCCGCTGCTGACAGTCGGTCTAGCGTTACAGGAAGCCTCTTATGTGGTTGGACTAAACATTATATTAGCAAAAACTTGAATTCAAACCGATGTTTGAATTTTTGGAAGCTAAAAATGAAAATTTTCAAGGAAAATGAGTTCAAGCGAGAGCTGGAATGCGATGACGCGTCGACTCAATTCATATGAAATTGCTTTCGTATCTTGGCGAATATGCATGCTGCTCGAGATGGCGTAATTTGACTTGAGTTTTCCGGAAGACTTCAGATACCTCGAGACATGGTTTTCTTAAAAAAATAATCAAACGGGATTGTTTAAATTTAAGCCACTAGCTTTTTATTGAATAAGCGTTATTCTTGATTCAATTAGAATAGAATTAGATAATTGTTTATTAAGTCGCAGCGTAGCAAAGACATTTTATGTACGGGTCACACTAAACAAATCTATTGTTATTCACAAGTTTTCTTACTTATGTTTGCCAAAACGACTTAATAAGCCGGTAAAACAGCTGATAGTTAATTGTAATTAATTGGTCATTTAAATTAATTTAAAATTATTTTTCTACTTGCTGAGTTTTTAAGCTTTTCTCTAATTTTTTTTCCAAAGAGTTTCGGAGGTACGAAATACCCCCAGCATTGGCTACTAGTAACTCCTCACAGGGTTTGCATTCACCTGGAAAACCTGGAATATCTAGAAAATTCAGGGAATTTAAGATTTTTCTAATTTTATTTATATTTATATTTAATTTATGAAAATTAAATTTTCAGTCAGGAAAAACAATTTAATTTAATAGTTTGTTTTTAAATTTTAAAGTAAAATTTTTTTACTTTTTTATCTTCCGATTTATCGAAATGTCAGGGAAAATTTTTATTCTTTTTCAGGGAAACCCGGAAAAGCCAGGAAATTTGATTTAGAAAATTCAATGGGAGCCCTGCCTCAGTTTTGGTACGGGATTCAGGACATATGAGATGTCTTCCTGCTAAATAAAAAGAAAAGGTGCACTGGAGGGTATTCCATACCCCCCAGATCCCCCGGTTTGTCAATAGCTTCGTGGAAGTTCAACCAATATTTATTGAACATTAGACGTAAAAAAAAAGAACAGAGTTTGTGGAGCATAAAGCTAAATATAAACTAACCATAATGCAGCTAGCTGCTTTTATTACGAATACCGCGATCGATTAACGGACTTTTACTCCCGGGCGTGTAAAAATAAAATTACTTGGGCGCTCAGCAGCTTTTTCGGCGCCAAAAACTGCGTAAACTTATAGCGTGAGGCATCTAAACCTTACTGCATATTGAATTTAAGTTTTAAAGATCCAAAACAATGGATTTAAACCGGGGGTCTGGGGGGTATGGAATACCCCCCAGTGCAACTTTTCTTTTTTTTGCTGAAATGCATCTCGTATCTCCTTAATCCCATTTCAATTTGTAAGAGATCATTTTTAAAAAATAAATTTTACTAAAAGTGGCTTTGTTACTCCCACGCAATAAATAACAGTAAAATGTCAATTTCAATCGAAATGTTTCCTAATAATTTGAAAATAAAATTTTGAAATTTGCTTTGCAGAATTTGAAAAGAGTAAAATTCAAAAATCGATAAATATCAACGTAATATAATATAAACCAGATCTTTAAGGCGATGAAGTTTTACTTCTCTAGAGAGTGTGCGAACCGTTTCACTTGAGGGTATTGTAGAGTACTTAGAAAATTAGAAATAGTAAGCTAGCATTCGACAGTAATTCAAATTAATTTTCTCATTTAACTACTGCTTCTTTTGAGGCTATCGTTTTGTAAGTTTGAGGTAAAACTAAATTATCATGAGTTCCATATTGAAGTAGGAGCTGGATTATCAAGTTCGTCTAGACGAGCTTACTCTGATTTTGTGTTTGGTGAGATATGTATTGTGGAAGTCGCCCAACTTGTACTTGTCATTTAGGGGAGCGAGAACAGCTTTCTTACAACTTTATTATGTCTTTTTATCCACGTGGATGAAACTGTTTTGAAACAAAGTATTAATTTGTTGGAAGAATCTGAATTGAAGTTCTTCGTCCGACATCTACCGAGATATCTTCAAAAAAAAGTGAAAATAATTGATTGAATTGAGAACTGCAGAGAACTAAAGGAAATATAAATTTTTTATACAGTAAAAATAAATTAAAACGGAATAATATGATTTGTTGTCACTGATTGTATTTGGGAATTGTGTATTACAAACTTGAAAAACGACCCCAGTTGATAATAATTGTGACCCCATACCATTCCGATACAAATTGGACGAACTGAAATGTATCTGCTATCTACATAATTAATAACAATACATCAAAATATTTTTGGATTTTTCCGAAAGTTCGTATGTCGAGATACACTTATAAAGGTCATTAACTTGAAAATGTCACGTTGAAAGGGTGTTTTATATTACTTCCTCAGACAAACTTCCTATCATTTTTTTTATCCTAATAATTCATTAGCCAAGACTTCCTGTTTTTGAGTTACGGACTGCAAACTCTTTCGTCATTAGAGTCATGTACCTGCTTAATGGTCTTGTTTTTATTTATTGTTTGCTTCTTTTCCAAGAATGTACATAATATATACATATATATTTTGAAAAACCACTAATGTTTGCGCCGAGGATTGTAGGTTCATTTTCATCGTAACTTTTAGCGAAATGTTAGGAGCAAACCCTAGGGAAGTAATATTGAAGCGTTGTTATTGTCCTTGTGGTTTGTATTAATAAATTTGCGTGTGTTCTGCTACAAACTTTTAATTAAAAAATTGCGTTAATGGAATGCTAAATGAGTTATCGATTTTTAATTCTTCATTGTATGAGCATTTACGTAAATGTTGTTAAAAGTGAATAATAATCGGCGTGTAATTTATTTTATTCTGGTATAAACGAATGAAACATACTCGAATACTTTCAAGTGATGTGGCAGATGGGAATTCACACCTGTGTTCATTTTTTATACTAATTAGTTAGCATCTACTATAAACTAAAAATTATTTATTTTCTATCATATTCGCCGATGCGTAGACATCCACACCGAATCAATTTTTCAAAGGAACGGCTTTGTTTTCGCATAAAAGTTTGCAGACTTCCGAAACTATTATTGGCTGTTTTTGATAATAATAATAATTTTATAATCGACCCTTGTATCCTGATAACCCTGGAGATTAATAGTCTCACACCTTAAAAAATCGTTTTCATATTCAAATGAAACATGATAGTTGCTTTTGCTAATGGAAATTCTTCCTATTTTTCTTATTGTAATCCGCTGACAATTTAAAAATTGAGTTTTTTTCATCATCTTCGAGTAATGGCAAATTGTAAATTTTAATTTTTCCGACTTGTGAAAGTTGTCGACGCCTTACTTCCCTTTAATTCGTTAAAAAATAATAAAGCGTGTCGCATTTTTCTTTTTTAATTATTTCTGTTGATGGACAAATAACATTTTGCTTGTAGCACCCCTTAACGACGGAGATGACGTACTCAAAAGTTTAAAAATAAATTAGAAGACGGTTTGGGGTTCTCGAATTATAATTAAGAGTGCCGGAGTGCGTTGTTGATTTTTAATCAAATCTTTTTATTATTTTTCAGATCTCGATATTCTGAAGAGCATCCAAAGAGTTGTTGTGGATTTCTGGCGTGGAAACCCGGTTCGTTGAGATGGTTTATCGCATTGATAGCGGTAGTTGCTGTTTGCTGCGTCTTGGTGGGCACCGCTTTAGGAGCCATGCGACCGGCAGGACGAGATCATCTTACCGTTTCTCTGCTAATGATCGGTAAGTGGTGGATGCACTTTATTAATATTTACAGTAAATTAATTATCTTTACACAAAGACATTCGCAGAACTAATTTCATCAACGGTAAAGGTAATGAAACTTAACAGGTCATTCCGTTTTAGTTTTATAGAGTAGTATTTGTTTACATTTTATTGACCAATCTTCATCGTAAGATTGTGAATGCAAAAAAAGCTTCGGTTGAAAACGGATCCATACTTCGGTCTTATTACAAGCAGATTTTTCACAAATCTCCTAGGAGGTTTTTATTAAAAACCATAATTCTTGATAAATTGGCACGAATTTTATTTTAAAGCTTTTCTAACAAATAATGGCGCTAATATTGCTTCCGAAGGCTTCCCAAAACTTAAGCAAATTGGATGATTCCAAAACTGTTCGCCAATTTACGTATTGGGAAACGGAAAAGAAAACTAACAATGTGGAGGACGATATGGTTGACGAAACACCCGAGCATACCACCGATACACACCAATAATTTTTAAATGCTTTGCTTTTACCACACACACGTGAAACAAAATTATGCAATAACGCAAATTAAGCCATATGTATTTCCATAACTTCCAACTTTCACCATACAATACAATGCAGTTGTAAGGTGTGATTCAACCTGATGCAATTATTCTTTGAGGACAAACTTTTATCGGAAATAATTGGTTTTAAATTAGGAATAAAAATTTATTTTTGACGACGAGAGCCATGGGCAGATTGATATCAAAAGTTTTAACAATGGAAAATAATTTGATGTACTTATAGAAAAAAATATTATTGGAAATCACTTAGACATTATTTCAAACGCGAATCGTTTTACCAAATGAGAGACAATAAAATATTGAAATTTATAATGTAACTGCCACTAGTTTTTTACCTTAGTCAGATTTTAATTTTACACACACAAATTTAATACATCGCTTTTTAAGTTTTAAAGAACTTCTGATGGGGTGACTAACTTAGATTTATATTTTCATTAATAATTTTTGTTTTATTGCAATGTCCGTCCTGTCACTGACTAGTAATCTTGTCGGATTTTAATTTGACATATTGCTTTCTTTTTTTTATAACAAATTTCCCAGGGGTAACTATTTTTGAAAATTTTTGTACACCAAAAATACCAAATTAATGATTTCCAAGGAAAGGAAAATTCTTTTAAGGAATTTTAATAATGCCTCGAGAATTCTAAGATTGTCGACAATGTCATATAACCATGTCTATCCGTTCTCGCGATATTATTTACACCTAAACCTTTTTTAAAGACATCCTCGAGAGATTTCATCGGTTTTCCTTCGGAATTACCTTAAGATTTTTCTTTGCAAAAGTGGAAAGAGCAGAAAAAGCTCATCTAGTATTTATCTAGATCAGGGGTCTCCAAACTACGGCTCCCGACCCAAATCCGGCACGCAACTTAAATTTATTTTAATAAATCAAATCAAACAAAATAATCATACAAAATAATAATCAGATATTTTATTTACGGCTAAAATAGTCTAATCTGATCAAATAGGGCCTTATATCGCATTATGAACTTTTAACTTTTAATTTTTCACATACATATATATTTTTTACATCATATTATTTTTATTCATATTTTTAATCCTGACCAGTCAAGTGATAATTATTTATTTTTTGATTTTTTGAGTAATAGATTTTCTACGTACTCTATTTTTTCTTAATTTTACGCTTAAAATTCTTTTGTTTTAAGGTTTTCGTTGAGTTCTATTAAAGGTTACTTAATCTGATGAGCTAGCTAGATCTTAGCCGTCGAAGCTTTGTGGAGCAATCGGTCTGGCTCTTAGGCTAAAACGTTTGGAAACCCCTGATTTAGATCTCTAGAGCTTCATCTGGTATCTAGATTAGTAAGGTTTCTTGTAATTCTTAAATTTTTCTAAAATTTTCTCGGATTTTCTCAGGTTTCTCCTCGCTCTATGCCACATTTCTCGTCGTCCAATTGCTGTTGTAGCAAATTGCGAGCCACTGCTGTTGGCGAAAAGGCGTTTCAAACTAGAACTTTTGAAAGTTATTCTAACCTGACTTGGTTTATTTCTACACACATCTATTTTTCAATCTTCTTCTTTTTTTTTACATTGGTCAAACATTGACCAATTGACATATTGATAAAAGCTGTGATAAATCAATTAAAAACTTTCCACAATATTTTATTTTATCAGTGAATAAATTCATTGTGCTAAGGAAATGTCAGTTGAACATTACCGTTTATTAATATAATGTACAATAATTTTTTGAGTGTAACATGTCTACATGTCCAGTTCAACTCCATTTCTGTTTTGCTACTTTTTGTGATATCTGTTTATTTCCACGTCTTGCTTGTAAAACAAAAATTATGAAACAATTTTGATCTTATCGTCTTAACTGAACTTGACTGGGGTACATCCAACAGATTGTAAGTATGAAAGCAAAATTCATACTAGTGAAAAACCATTTTAATACTTGATATACAGATACATAATAAGCAGTATACAGCATGGAGTCGGAAAATTGTGCATCTAGTTCGTGAAGCTGCAGATCTATAGATACGCTGAAATTTTTTTTTCAAGCAGTGAACTTATTATAAAACTTTCATAAATACAATAAATAAATAAATTCATTAATACAATGAACAAATTTATAAATACAACGAAGAATTCACGAATAGGTAGTAGGAGTTTTTCCATGATTTAGATCCAGTTAAAATTCCTATTTCACAAAGGAATTTGGCGGAATTTGTAATTTAATTTTCTTACGTAGTGAAATTTTCTTTATGTTTTTAAAATTGAGAAAATTGGTTTCTGGGGAATCACTGGATTTTGTTAGTTTAAAATTAGGTTAGAAATAACAAAAGTTAAAACTTAGATTAGAGATGAGGTAAGGTAGGAAATGGGTTGATTCTGGTTTTTTTCTTTTTTTTCAAAATTCAAGAACTTCAAACTCGCCAATGACAATCAACGGTTTTATTTTAGTTCCCCATAGAGAATAAAAATTGAGATTTTCATTACTTCATTTAATTAAAATTAAATTTTAAGGCATTTAAGTTTGAAAAGGACATGTTTAAGTGTACTTTTATATTAAATTTTTTTATAATAGATTTAAAAAAATTAATATAAAAAAATCCAATTACAAAGCAAGTTATTATTTGACAATATTTGTTTTATAATAAATCAATCAATAAAGTGCTTCTTTATGTTTACTCTTGCGGTGTCACTTATTTTACTATTTTGAGTTGAAAAAACTGCACTTTAACATCTGCTGGTTTCACTCCTGGAAACTCCAGTTTTGCCACTTTGGGAACAAAAAGCCACTTTGAAAGTGGCGGCAAGATATTTTGGTATTCTTGCACATACCTATGAAACAGGAACAGTCTTTGACGTAGCAGCATATACGACATCCCAAAAACTAAGGTTTATTTCCAACTATGGTTAGAGGCTTGGGTTAGAAATTAAATTTATTAGAAGTAAATTAAAAGTAAAAATTGAGAGAAGAAAATAACTTAATATTATATTAAAAGAAAGAAGAAAATAAGAATATAAGATATTGTAAGGGTTGCTTTAGGATTACCAACACAGTGGGATAATACAGAAGTTTCTAGTTAACAAAATTCTATGAAACTGTAAAGCATCGCTACTAAAGTAATACTGATTAGGGCACTAGGGAATTGCTTGTAGGAAGGGATGAAAAATTCATATTGCTGCAAAAAGTTTAAACAACTGGGGTTTGATTTTGACTAAAATATTTTCTATGAAACATATAAGAATACAATAAAAATAGTAAAAAAAAAATATATAAAGTTCGTTTAACAAAAGTTGAGATTTATATCTGAAAATTTTATTTCGAATAAACAATTTATAATATAAATTCACAGTTTTTGAGTTACAATTTGCATAATTAAATCTAAACAATATCAAATTAAATTTACATGTTACAGTCAAATTAACCCTTCATTTCTACATAAAAATTAATATAATTTATTTTGAAAATGTTTTGAATTAGTAAAACATAAACGTAATTTCTATTATTTGGAAAAACAATAAAACTTCAAGTGAATTACAAACAAATTATTTTTTTCTTTCGAGGCCGCCAATTAAATTACTTAGTTTTCAAATCTCTAATTTGCTCTAAATGTAATTTAAATAAAGTTAAATAGGTATAAAAACAAATTATTATTTTTCTTCTGGAGTTGACAATGACGACATTTAACTTTTAGTTTTTTCAAAGGATAATGCAAGGTTTCAAAAATATTTTTTAAACTTCTAATTAGCTCTGAAAAAAATTACTTTTTGATGTGCAAGATAAGAGAGGACATCGAATTAAAGCTACGATGAGGCAACCAACCCCTAATCTAGCAAAGTAAATGATGTTATAAAGAGAATCGGGATCCGTAAGACCATAGCGTTTTCAAATAATTGAACTCGATTCAATCATTGCGTCACCGATGGCCATTCTATGTCGAGATGTAAGAACTAATTCCATCTTCATCACTGAAAAACAAAACCCACAGAAGCAAGTAATTCCAAGTCTTTGTTGTTCATTGTTTGCTAACCTCCATTAGATTCAAGAACCTAGTAGTTATTTGATTGTTACAGTCGTTAGGTAGATACAATAAAACGATCGGTATGAGTACAACTCGTTGTTAAATTACAAGATAATTTATCAACCGTCTTAATCCATTTTGATAAATCATCCACTCAATTATAAATTGTTTAACCGCTCTTCAACGTTTGACTGACATTTTGTTTTCAAAACTCAACCCTCGGCCAGCAATTTATTTCGATACTTTGAAAAATCAAAACTATTTCTGGAAAATTTGAACGCAAATAGAACCCCTCGAAGTTTCCGGAACCGTAACTAAGTGCATTCTATTTTTTTTGTAATCCTAGCCATGGTAACGATCTGACAACTGAGAATTTAAAATTACCTTCAGCAAGCATGTTAATACAAAATTTAAATGTTTCCCCCTTAATAAACCAACAGTGTTCCGTTTTAGACGACAATAATCGGGAACAACTGTGAAAAGTTGAAAACTTTCTCCTTGGGATTTTTTTCCTATTATTTGTTGTGCTATATCCGTTTCGGCATCAGCACATACAATTTTATCACGGATTTCTTACACTTGATGTGACTCCCCTTCTAAAAACTGAATTTCGCTCTGATGTTCTCAGACTAACGTACATTAAATTTGTAAAGACTCAACATGGAAGTACCTATTCAATCTCTAATTGCAAAACTTTCATTTAATTTAAACTTACAGACGGATCGAGGTTTATTAAAAATTTTTCATTAAAAGTATGGTTACAATAACAGGCGTTGTTATTAGCATTAAAATAAATCCCCAGGCAAAGGCTTTGGGTGATGTTTGCTTAATCAAATACCAAATTTGTATTTGTCACCATGGATACGCAAGCAATCTACCAGCTTAATAATACAATAATTAAGTCTGTCCCCTTGAGGACAAAGTTACTCCCCCTTGGAGATACTCTATATTTGTGCCGTTTGCTTCAAATACAATTTAATTGTCACTTTGATTAAATATAAATTTGGAATCATATTTTAATATTCGACGCTTGGCCGGACGGGAAGGACGACCTTGCCATTTTGGGGAATAATTGGCACCAAACACGCAGCAGGGTTTTTAAAAAATCAACTTTTTTTGCGTCTCCACGTGTGCACGGTTGCGTAATTATGTGGCGAAGCTGATGTCACATATTTGTTTAAAAAATTTTAATAATACGAAATGTAAATTAACATTAAAGTGCTCATTTATCTTGTCCTTCGCTTAAAGTTAGCGTCAGGTGGAGAGACTTTGTTGATTCAAGTCATCGAGTTCGTAATGGGCCATTATACAAAATATACCTCAAAGGGAATTTTTAAGTTAATTGTGTACGTAAAACGATACGCAACGAAACACCGAAATTAGGTAAAAAGAAGACTAACTTTTCCAATAAATTGTAATAAATTTTTCAATATAGCTAAGTATCGATTTCACGCAAAGCACTCTCGTCTATCATCCATCTGTACCTACGATGTTTCATTTTCTTAGAATTTATCGTTCTGTTGTGACCGACTTTAAGAACAAAAACACAAATTCGTCAATCAAATCAATTTCCGCACAAAAAATTGAATGTCTCGTCGAAAATTTTATTTTTAATAAAAACACAAAAATCGAGGTGATGGCTGTAATGAAATTAGCTGATTAAAAAACGTAGTAATAAAATTTATTCGAAAGCTTCCATAATATTCAATTTCCCATTTGATGATGGATTAAGGATCGTAAAATTGGTTAGCGTCGCGTCGATGCGATAAAGATCGAAGTACAAATAAATGTTCTCTTTTTTGGCAATAAAATTTTTCATTATCGTTAAATTGTCCAGAAGAACAAGAAGTAACTACCTACAGCAATTACACACTTTCTCGTTCGAGTTGATCTAAATTTACCATGTTTTAATAAAACGTGACGATGGTGATCGCATAAGCCATGAATTAATCTGTAAATCTGATAGAATAAACGAGATTCAACAAACGTGCGATACAATAATTTCTGATAATATGATGATAATATCGAATATTTCAGTTTTGTTGGCTTAGAAAATTTACTTCGGTGTTTATGAACTAAAAGAGAAAAATATTCCGAAAAGAGAACATTAAGCTACGTTGATAAATGGAAACTTTTCACAAACGTTTTAAACTTCTTTGAGTATGCATACTTGATGAAGTCAATAAAGAATAAGAAAATGCGTTAACTGATGAGAATCTTATAATGGAAAAATCGAAGCAAAATTTTTTCAACTTGAATTTATATCCCTATAAGATGAAAAATGTAATGTGAAAAATAATGGAAACAAAGAAAAAATTAATGTGTTCGACGGAATTACATAATATTTGGAAAATAAATTTTTATTTTAGCAACATCAGAAACACCTGAATAATAATAACATGTATTGTACGTTTTGGTATAAAACACCAACAAAGCTCAGCCAAGCTTTTCTTAGTAAGTTAAGTAAATGAAGGAGTCACAAACCCCTGTTTATTTCCCACACCCCTGGATAAGAAACATCGTCTCGCATAGTATTATAAACTTCATGGGCTTTAAGCTTTAACCCAAACAAATTTGGATACAGAAAAACAGTTATAAGGACTTCTTCACCAAATCAAACGAATGCTGAGTATATTTTTAACAAATTGTAATTATAAGTTACTAATTGAATTACATTAATTAATTAATTAAACTAAAAGATACCAAAATAATGAGCGCTTCAATCTTTACTCCAGACCTCCCGGTTAGGATTCCTGTGATTTAATACTAATCTGTATTGAGTCCATCGGAGGCTCAAAAAAATTTTCAAATTTATAACGAAATCGTTGTGTTTTTGGTGTACAATCCTTAGGAATGAATAGGAAAATAACAGGAATTACTCGGGGAATTAGAGGAATTACTCGGGGAATTAGAGGAATTACTCGAGGAATTAGAGGAATTGCTCGGAAGATTTAGGGAATTATAAGAAAATGATGGAATTAGTGGGAAATTAGAAGAAACTGAAAACGAATTAGTAGATCACGCAACGTCGCGTTGCATAAAACAGCTAACCCGTGATCGCCGTCTTTGATTTTGGTTCGCCAAACGCATGGTGTATACATAGTATGAATGGGTGAGAGTTAAAGAGAACTAAATCCATAAAAGTAAATTTTCGAAATTTAATATATTCTTATATTTTATATTATAACATCTGATTGTTTTGGTAATAAAATTGTTTTCACATCTTTCACAGTACATTAGAGATCCTTACCAATCAAAATTAATGAGTGAAAAATGGAACTAAACGCCGGAATTAGTTCGCTTCTGTAATTCCAAAACATTTTATTTTTATGGATTTAGTTCTCTTTAACTCTTCACCCATTCAGTTATTTTGCTGTTTTATAGGTTTCTTATTTCAATATCTAATGTAAACCTCTATATAGATATGCTTGATTTTTTTACACCATTTTGTCGCCTAGTTTATGTAATAGATTTGATAAATTAGTAGAGAATTAGTGAGGAATTAGTAGGGAATTAGAGGAATTAGTAATAATCCTGTGAATTAGTGTACACATTTTTTACAGCGATTTAGCCCTCATTTAATATTCTTAATGAACAAAATCATTGGTATTATGAATTTGTTCATAGTTGCAAAAATATCAGTTTTTTGCGTATTCTTACGGAAGATTAACAATGTAGTTGAGATTCCAAATACAAATTAAAGATAAAACATTTGAATAGTAATTAGAGTCGACACCAAAATGGTGAATTTTATATTGTACAGGGTGTTCTCGTGACCGATGTACATCTCTCGACTGGCGATAAAAAATCAACTGCTCTTGAGACGTGGATTAAATTATAAGGATGTGTGATCCTAGAATGCAATTTTGAACAGAAAAAATGAACAATGGTGAAAACCCCACATTAAGAGATTTTCTATTACTGTAGTGAAGCGAAAAATTCTATTGCATACTTCTCGATTTCTTGTTTTCCAAGATTTTCCCGAATTTCCCTAAGATTTTTTTTGCTTGTACATCGAATTTTTTCAGAAAATAAATCTAGCATCATTTGTTTTAAGGGCCTGTATTTGAATGTTATTTTTAACCAGCGATTAAGCTAAACAAAAGGTTAAAATACTGTGTTATTTTTGGATTTACACTGAGACTAAAACATTGGCCCTAAGGGTTTTCCTTTAACACATCAAATGCTGATGTCTGGAGAGTATTTCATACTATACGTCTCTGTTTCAGAGACAGAAGGTTTACCTGCATAATAAATTATTCTCTGATTGGGTACAATTAAATAAGAACGAAGTACAAAACCCAGTGATTTTATGAACTTGATTATGGATTAAAATTACAGTTTTTAAATACATTTCGCCAATAATCACAAAAATGTCGATGTGACGTCACTACTAGGTTTGCCAACCTTTCTACTCTCAGTAAGAAACCCTGACATTAAAAGTCCTCTGTTCTATTTGAACATCAAATGGAACACCAATTTGTCCTACTTGATGAGAAATTGAAATTTTCTGCAAATTTAAAATATAGTTTCATTTCAAAATTAATTTTTTGTATTTTTATGGGAATTAGTTGGCTTTTGTCCACCACTGACGCGAAGGAATGGATTAGCGAGATTCCAAAATATTATTAAAAATTGATTATATTAAAAATACAACAATCCATTTAAGTTAAATTTCGATTTATTAAGAATCTTTAATGTTAAAAAATTACCTACATAAAAAAGAAAACTTACCTACATTTTTAAATTTTTAAATATCATGGAATCTTGTTAATTCATGCATGCGCATCAAAACGCAGACAGATAGTTGAAGAAATATTTTATTTTGAGATATTCAAAAGGTCATAACTCAAGAGATCACCAAAGAAATATAAAAATTTGTTCAATTTATTGAATTTTTGGGTTACATTCTGTTTAAATAAAAATATAAAAAAACAATTGGTTGAATTATAGTCATTTGATAGACTTAATACAGAATAAAACAAACCATGACTTTCCTGACCGGTGGCAAGCAGAGTGATTTGATAATATTGGAAAATTGAACCTAAATTGAAGAAAAATGTAAAAAAATCATTATCTTTATTATAGTATGTTTTCAGAGTGAACGTGACTTCAAAATAGAATCAGATAAATTGAAGTATAATTTGACCTAAAAAACAGGTTCAGTCAAATAGTAGTATTGTCGAAGGAAAATATGGAAGTATAAAAGTAAAAACATCCCGATTATGCAACCGATATTTTTTTAAAAGCCTGAATCGAGAAATGCAGGAATATCTGTTTTTAAGTAAAACTCCGAAGCTATTTTAATTTAAAAACCACTCTGTGGACCAAATCAATAGAAAAGCAGAAAACTCTGTTTTTAAATAAAAGTTAAACACGCAATTCAATTTAACCCATTAAGACCGAAGTTTTTTTTAATTTTTAAATGTCTTCAGGAAAAGGAGTAGAGATAGAAAATATAAAAACTAGCTATTTTTGAAACTATTAACCATATGGGTGCGCCAGGACATAATGGATTAAAAAAAACTTTCCTATATGGATAGATATCTCAAAGGACTGTTTTGTTTCTGCTTTTAAGTAAAATTCGGTTATAATTAACGAAATTCTATTTAAAATTGAAATTATTTTATAGGTGGTTCACTGTTATAATTCTTGAAATTATAAATTATCGTGCGTAGGTTTAAAATGTAAAAAATTATGATGTGAATTTCTAAATAAACACAATCAAATTATTAAATTGAGCAAATATTACTTACTAATTGATTATCATTATTATTGTTGGATGACTTAAGCTTAAGCTTAACGTAATGGGTCAAGTATGAATTGGTCTTGAAATTTATTGTTAATTAAAAATATGAATACATTGTACTGGTCGTGTTGGGTGTACGTTGTTTGTTCATCCTTGTAGATAAACGTGCGTCCTTGTCATGGAGAGGATTGGTTCATCTAAGCCACAGTTAATCCATCTGAGCTAAATCAATTAACTAGGTAATGAAATTAAATGGTTGGCTCTTGATATCCGGTGTGATGCAGATATTTAATCTTTTGAACCTATTGTATAATTTTCAAAGAATTGTTATTAAATTTGACTTTTCAGCTCAGAAAGCGTCAATTGTAATTCAGACATACTGAAGTGAATATTTTAGATTTGCCGATACGAATGATTTGCTTCGGTGAGTGCTTAATTACAATTGACGCTTTCTGAATTATCACTGTAAAAGTTATAATATAGTAAGAGAGAAGGCGGCAGTATTAATTTTTTATTTTATATTTGATAAGCAAAAAGCACAAAAAAATTTAATATCGTGTTATAGAAAGAGTCAAGTAATTTAATTAATATTAATTATAATAATTTAATAAAACACAAAGAACAAGCTTAACATGAATAAAATTTAATTTTATAGCGTTTACTTTATTCATGTTTTTTAATTAAATTAATATCAAGCACCAAATAATTTATTTATAAGAAATAAGATAATATGACAAATAGGTAATAGAGGAAATTAATAAAATATAATAAAAGTAATAAAAGATTGAGTGGAGGAGCTGCAATGCTTCCTTGTGCGCTGGCTTTTAACCTGATACTTCATATATTAAAGGGTTCAACTCCCGTAGCGTACTGATTTTAGTAGGATTTTTGACTCGGCAGTAGCTTTTATAAAAAAATGGTCAAAACCGACTGTGCAAAAATAGTTTATTCCTGTGATTCGGAATCCACCTTAAGCAATTTATTGCGGAACGTGACATTCTCAACTCCATCGAAGCTGGTTCAGAATAACCCGCATGAGATTACCTTTATATCGCACAACAAATAAAATTGAGTATGCCATCTGGCTTTAGCATTAGGCGCAATGGCGTAAGATTTATGAAAATTTTATTTTCTGCAAAAAAACAATTGACATATTTGCCCGGTTGCGACTGAACTCGAAGTTTAGACAGATAGGAAATTCTGGGCCAACTAAAGAAATTTATAGTTGTTACGATGTCTCCCAAATTTGTTATTCAAATGAAACTGCACTTGAATACTTGAAACATGTCTTAATAATAAATCGGCAACAAATTTGTGAAATGAACTTTAAAAACATTTACATGTACTTTTATTGTCCAAGATCCTAATAAGTTGAAAGTACCGGTTTTCGTTGCAAACCGTGGAATCAAATTGATTTCTTTAATTTTTGCGCCGTCACCACTGGTGATCCATGGAAGCGGCTCGAATTTGAATGTTTTTTTTTTTAAATAAATGATTTATAAAAGAAATAAAAGTTACATCAAGTTATTGACAAGTTTAGCAATGCCGAACGAATTTGCTAGGATGGAACGGATGAAACGACATGTTATTTGGCGATTCAAGATTAAAATTCAAATTCGTGAATAAAAGTTGTTTATGGAAAATAGAACTCGCGGGAGGAAACAAATGTGTGGGACGCGAAAAAGTTTGAGAAGCACTGCCGTAACGCAATTATGTAGTTGAAAAAAACTTTTAAACAGTTATAAAGATATAAATTTGTTTCAGGAGTTGGAATCGTATTGGTAACCGTGAGTGGCGTGGCCTGGAGATTAACATCTCACGATACGTCCACCTGTAGAGCGATGCTAGGTTTAGGTTCCACGGAATCCGTGGACGTATGCCCTCGACGTTTTGTACCTCGTTTACCTCCGACGTACGGCAGGCCTCATCATCCTTACGCCGCAATGATTTATCCGGAATTTCAATACAGGCCACCTCCGCCCACATATCAAGCTTCGATGCAGGAATATCGCTTGAGGTTGTTGTTATTAGATAGAGCCAATACTCCTCAAATACAAAACGGTATTCAAAATGGACCTTCACCGCCGCCGACGTATAGAAGTTACGCCGGAAGCTTATTAAGGTAAGTGCTTGCTTTTAACTTTGGTACATAAGTGGATAATAATTTTGTGATTTAGGGGCCCTTTATCAAATAGAAGAGATGCTACTCAATCCGAGTACAGTTTTCCGCCTTCGTATCGATCTCAAACGGGTTCAACAAGACCTACTACAGATTTACAAACTAACGCAATAATTCATAGTCGCGAACATTCTCTTAGCCTCTCCGAATCGAATCATGGGGATTCCGCCATCAACTGTAGCGGTTATATTAATAATGGCAACGAAAACATAAATCTCGACAACCTAACTATAGATTCGCTTAAGTTGACACCTCCAAACGACATAAATCATGTTAGTGTTTTGTCTAAAGGCAGTTGTAGTGATTTAAATAATGGCCACGATACCAATTTAGTGACTATAGTGCAAACGAACGATCAAAATCCTGTTATCGTTACTGTTAGTGGTTGTTCGCAAAATGATATCAGAAATAGTGTACAAATAACCGAAGTACCTTCAGAAATGGAAATATTAGCACATTTATAGTAATTTTCAATCGACTCGCATTTTTAATTTTGTTTTTTTCCTTTCCTGTACTTAAAAGAGTCGAATTGTTTTCGCTTTTAAATTGAACGTTTTTGAAAATGTAATTTGGTATATTTGAATATGGCTCATTCCATTATGTTGTGGCAATTTCCTTTGTTACTCTTTTCTATTATTGTTCAAAATTATTTTTATCGAGTCAACTTTTGCAAAATGTTTTCATGCAAATACTTTTTAATCTAAAGGGACGTGGTCGTTGCTGATAAATTAACCGAAAAGGTAGGTTTACACAGTGTAATACTGCAACTAACTTTTAAATTTGCCGCCTAAAATTTAAATTCAAAACAACTAACAAGGTAAGGTAATTTAAATATCAGAAACATTTTGTGAGGAATTTCTTTTCACTGCGAAGATAATTACAATTATTACGAAATTTGAACACTCGATTCTGTCAATAAGCAACAATTGAAGCACTGGTATGCCATCTGGCATGACTTCCGAGAATCTGAACCCCATTGAATCCACCATTTTTAACTACCATAATTTGAAATTGTTACGGCATATGGAAGAAGCTTAATTATTGTGGTACTGATAAAAGCTTTAATATTTGTTTTGTTGCCATTTTTAATAGTATTAAAAAATTATTGATTAGCGAGTCTAATGATGTATATTATTATTATTATTATTGTTAATATTTATTTTGTATTATTACATATTGCGATATTATGTGCCTATATTGTAGATAATAAATTAAATTGTAAAAATTGCATAATTGTATATTTGAATTGTAGTTATAATTATTTTAAGTATTGCATAATGATGATTTTGTGTGATTTTAATCCACGAGTTTGTGGACTACCCTATGCAGTACTGATTGATTATTAAAATAAGTACGATGTAAATTTGTAAATTTTATTTTAAATCAATTGAGATTATTGATTACATAAATAACTGCAAAAAATGTGTTTATTTTATTTCCTAATTCGGAGACGAGGAAGGTGGGGTCATAGTTAAACAAATAAAGATCAGGTTGCTGTTAAATTTTAATAGATCGCAAAAATTAATCGGGAGAAACGGTTAAAAATAAACCTACTATTTTAAGATGATTTTCTGCCAATTTAACAACGATAATTGGAAAATCTACATTTAAACCGTGAAAACAGAAATCAAGGCCAAGTTTTGTTTTATGGAAAAGTAATCTCGGAGTTGCATTTGTAAAGTCATGGTCACAGAAAATTTCAGCAAATTAAGATGTCAAGCGATTAAAAATAAGTAGGTATCTCATTTTTAATTTTAATTTAAAAAAAAACAATAACAGGAAATAACTTCTTATTCAAAAAAATCGCCATTGGACACGTCGTGATTCTACACAGGCTGTAGGTGTGCAAATTGTAATTACGGATTTATGTAACCTTTTAAGAGATTAAATGAGCGCACCTCATATTAAAGTGACTCTGCTATTCTTCACGAGCCGAGGCGTTTCTACACTCTCCACATGACCCTCAGGTAAGAAATACTAAGTTTACATCTCCGAAGCCTATTCAATTCCTAACATCAAATGAAAAGTTTTTAAATAACCGCCTTTACTTTGATGTGGGGTTCTAAATCCATAGTTGGGAAGTTAAAAGCGTGTGGTAGGCATGTGGTTTCTCGTATTTTTGTAATCCTTGAATAAATTCGATTTTCAATTGAAATGTATTACTTTTACGTTGCATCGTTTCATTACAGCAAACAATTGAAAACCATCTTGAAATACCGCTCTGATTAGCTATTATGATTGATTGGCCTATCTATTACTAACGCTAATCGATTCGTCCAGTTTTCAGTTTTCAGATCGGTCAAATTCAATGAACTACCCTGGAAACTCTCTTGTCCTTTCTCTTTATCCTTATTTTATATCAGACCTTATAACAACACAAATTTATCATATTATGTTATTCGCACAGTATCTGTTTTGGCAAAACAACCTTCGGTGCAGAATAAAGAAACGTTTGGATCACTGGCGGCTAAATCGATTTTGGGAACGAATGTTCTCGTGCTGATCCAGTTATTAAATTTTTAGTCTGGACTAGTAACCACCTGTTGGGCTCAATTGCATAATATTTTCTTAAATTTTTAATCAGCAGTATGGAGAATTAAAAAGCGGAATATGTCTGGTCTAACGTTTAAATTATATTTTTTAAGAAAAATTTTAATTGCAGTGCAGTGTTTGATTTTATATATTTTTTTCGGTACCCTATCTAGTGAACTCGCGGTCCCTCGCTCACCGCGACGTGTTAGTTGTGTATAATGGTACTTACTTTCTGGACTACTTGTATGTTGTGAATACGAGGTAAAATTGTGATAAATAACTATTTCCAGCCAACACCAACGTTGACAAAAACAAGGCATACGTGTGCTGGACCAGGGACCACCAGAATTTATTTTATAATTTATATGTATTTTATTGTGAAATCACCGTCTCATTAAGCTAAATAGAACTTGTAGTTTTATATAACCTAAATTAATTTTATGTAATATGTTTTAATTTACAATTAAATGAGCTGTCAGGTAGCCCTCATTTGCAATGCCGCTAATTAACTTAGGTTAATTACATCAGTCATACAAGGTGAAAGGTTAGATCCGCACGAATCTTTGTCAAACACCTTACAAAATTTTCTTCTTCTTGCCATATACACTATGGAGTACGTAAGCGATCATTGAAGCCAATATGACTTACTAGGGAATTTTAATTAATTGGGGATTTTCCATTGCCTTCAGATCTATCTTGGGACGATTTTTCTATTCTAATCTATTTTTCTATTCAAATTTTGTATTCTGTGTCTTGGGCTTTAGATTACAGCAGTGTATATACGACGCGACCAGAATTTGAAACCCGGTTACCCGTTACCCAAGCGGACAGTATAGGCTTTACGCCATTCTGCTGGTATTTTTATTACAGTTAATTTTTGTTTTTTTGATACTTGATCGGAAGACAAAAATGCTGACTTATTTTACTTTATTATATTTTGTATTTCTTTGTAAAATTAACATCACATTCGGTTTAGTGTTTTACATGATGATTGGTAAACTGTGCCTATCACGACAACCCTATATGGATCCTAGCTTAGAAGAGCCAGGACCTATTTTTAACTGAGTTGGGCCCTAGGCTCTAGCAAATTTTCGGGCCCCTTATAAAGCTAAGACCTATGTACATGCAAACGATGTAGTGATTACATGGACCGCAAAGTTTTATTGTATCTACTACTGATTATTTCGAGATAACTCCGATTACACAGAGTAAACCATAGATGAAAACGCTTTATTAAGAGATTAAGTAACCCTGGGTGGTATTCCATACCCCCCGATTTTAAAAACTAACAATTTTTGTTCATGATCTATAATAATCACTTGAAAGACTACATAAATTTCTTTACGCTGAATTTTCATTATCTCTTGTGATATTTTCTCTGGTTTTCCTTCACTTGAAACCGAGAAGAGAATTTCTGCGAAGAGCAACCTAAGAAATTTCGCAAAATTCAACGTAATAGAAAATTCGAGAAAATGTAGAAAATTTTAGGTAATTCAAGTAAATGTAGAAAACAGGTGTTCAATTGCCACACCTAATATATATGGAAAGCCGCCAGTGGGATGGATTACATTTTTGCACTATACCAAACGGGCAGAAGATCATTGAATTTTTGATTTTTGTTGATCAATGACTGAGAGCACCGATCACATTTACATTCTTATGAAATTAACAACTTCTTTGGAAATCTTTACTTTGCAGGATAATATAATCTATGTGAGATCTGCTTGTTATAGCAGACCACGCTGGGCTTAGTTATGGATAAAAATTACGTCGAGGAGATTCTCTGGAAATAGAAAAGAATCCTCTTTTCGTTCCCGTGCTCACTTAAATGGTCATCGACCATTTTACCGACTCGATTTAGAACCGTTCGAGTGAGACTTAGATGTGAAGAAAGTGTTGGCTTTTGGCAACCGGATCTCTAGGATGCTAATCTATATGGTTGTGTCAATATGTGGGTCTATGAAGAGTAAGTATAAGTAAGTATAAACCCATGTAGCACACTATGTTGGCACAATATTGGGCCAATATTGAATGTTGATGCAATATTACAAGATTTAGCCAATATCGGTCCAATATTGTTTTTCAATATTGCGGCGATATAGTAAATCAATATTGGACCAATATTGGCTGTAGTTTGGTGCAATATTGAGCCAATATTGATAATCAATATTGCTTGCTGATTTGCAGCCAATATCGGTCCAGTATTGTTTTTCAATATTGCACTTATATAGGAAATCAATATTGGACCGATACTGACTATTAGCTTAGTACAATATATTAAACCAATATTGATAACCAATATTGTCTGCCAATATTGCACCGATATAGAAAATCGATGCTGCACCAATATTGATTGTAGATTGGTGCAATATCAGTCCAATATTGATAACCAATATTGGCTTCCGATCTTCAGCCAAAATTGGTTAAATATTAGGTAATATTTATGTATTAATATTAATATAAATATTTAAAATATATATATATTAATAGAACATATGTTTTGCAATATTGTTTTGACCATTACGATTATTAAAAAATAATTTCGAAAAATTTTGTCTAAATTTTAGAAATTCGTTCAAGGTTTAAGGAATTTTTTTTTTTAATTATAAAAAAATAACAATTTCGGCGATATACAGGCTATCAATATTGCACCAATATTGGCTGTAGTTTGATGCAATATTGGGCCAATATTTATAACCAATATTGCCTACCGATGTGCAGCCAATATCAGTCCAATATTGTTTTTCAATATTGCGCCGATATAGGAAATCAATATTGAAACAATATTGGATGTAGCTCGGCGCAATATTGATAACCCATATTGCCTGCCGATCTGCAGCCAATATCGGTCCAATAGTATTTTTCAATATTACGCTCATATAAGAAATGAATATTAGCCCAATATTGGCTATAGCTTAGTACGATATTGGACCAATATTGATAACCAATATTGTCTGACAATCTTCAGCCAATATCGGTCCAATATTGTTTTTCAATATTGCACCAATATTGGAAAATGTTGATTTTCAATATTGGTCCAATATTGCGCCAACATTTGCGCTACATGGGAAAGAGTAAGTATTTTGCGCTTTTCTTTGAGACTTGTCCACTAAGTACAATTGGATATTGTCACTCTCTTTTAGAAAAAATCCTGTTTTTAACGTTTGAAGACATGGACTTTTCGTTCAAACCTCTTTTAGTATTCAACCAGTTTGAAAAAGATATGAATATTCAATACCGATACAAGCAAATGGGAGCGGGAATACCTTGCTGAGATCCACGTTGAATTTTGAGGTTTTAGCACCGATCGGACAGTTTCAGCTGAATTAATTCCCTAAACTGACCCGGAACATGTATAGTTGGTTTATCGTAGTAGTTTAGAGTCTTACCAAGACCTTGAGAGCAGCTGAATTCTCTAGAACCCAAGCCTCTTTAGGACTTACGTACTTCCAGTTTTTGGAATTTTATACGCCAATGACCACAGCCAATATAAGAAAAAACTAACATAACACTTTGCCGTCGTCGTCGACCCATTTCGCGGTCGAAAATTTAGTATTTAATTTTTTAATGTTGCTTGCTTCTTGCAAATAATATATCACAATTTAAAAATTAGCTAATTAATTAGGTAACAAAAAATTCTAATTATTTTTATTGTTGCACTCAGAATAAGTGCACTAATGTTGTACAATCGAGAATTAAATTAAATTAAAACCTTTTACCTGCTTTACTAATTTATTGTTTTATTTTATATTTATACCCCCAAACTAGAACCAACATTTATTTCTCATATTAAATATTTTTACAATCAAAATTTCGTAATTGTGGATTAATAATTGAATTTTAATTTTCAATTTGCAAATCAAACATTTACCAGTTTTAGATAATTTTTGATATGAAAAGTTGTAAAAGTTTAAACATCCTGCTGTTATTTTTAAGCTTTACTTTAACAGATACATAGTATTACACTTGATGTTAAACCGAAATAAGCAATATTGATACTTAAAAATTTTGTATTATTACACCTGGGTGTTCTGGAATAAGATTTCTTCCGGCTTCTTGACCCTTCACTCCTGTTTGTCACAGTTGGTTAAAATCTTTGGTCCCCCCTCTATTAAGAACGTCCCATCATCGTTTTTTGATGATTTTTTACAGTTGTCAGAGACCTCTCTTATTGCTTTAAAATTGAATTAAAAATAGGTCTAACATGGGACTTTTATGCAGACTTTACAAAAATGCAAAAATGTTAGTTCTAATTTGGCGATAAATCTAATGCAAAACAACAATAAATAAAGCATGTAAAAGGTCTTAAAATACAGTTCAGCTACATAAATGAACTTCTTTTGAGTGCAGCAATAAAAATAATTTGAATTTTATTTCATACGACCCCCGAAATATTTTTCGCAACCAGTTTTTGTTATTTTTTTTGTGTTTTTGCGTCAATGAACAAAATTAGTTAAATTAATGAAAAATTCGTAGTATTCATGAAAAAAATCATTGTATTTATGAATTTATTCATTAATATAACAAATTTTATTCATCAACAAAAAGGATGAACCATTTTTTAAGTGGAAATAAAAAAGCAGTGATTATTTTTTTTTTAGCTTATTTGTATTAAAAAAGAGCGGCTTTCAGTTGTAAAGGCTCTCTCTTAAGCCTTACCTTTAGTAAGGTAAATTCTTAACGTCAAGTTTCGATTTGTAGAGCGAAAATTTTGTAACAAATATTACAGTTGTGGAAAGATAATTAGCACACCCCCGGCTGTCATTTTTTCTATAAAAAATAAACAATTTTTTATTGAAGAAGGTTCATGAATTGCTTGTAGAAGTCACTCTCTCACCTCAGTCGTCATTCCTTCACTCTTAGGTTTTTATAATATTCTCCTAATTCGCTTAAAACAAGTTTACTCTGGGGACCACTATATCATTAAAATCTAGTAACATAAGTAGGTACTACGAAATTCACAGAAAAAAAATTCAAATTATAACAAAATTTTTTTGAAATTTATCTTGATTGAATTTCGGGATTTCATGAGAACTACCCTGATATATTCTGAATAAGGCTTAAGTCGTGCCTTTAGCAAACTATTTTGAAACATCAGATTCTTGCGCATTGTGCTACTCTCGCACCAGACTCGATGTGTGCTTGGGATCATTGTCGAGTTGGAACTTCTGTGATCTTCAAGCCAATAACGGTAGATATTCTGAAGTAATTGTTAGATGATGTGCCAATATGTTTTTAAACATTTCGGCATTCATCTTGCTTTTAATGCTGACTTTTGAACTAAATAATAAAATGAAAAACAACTCCAGACCATGACACTGCCTTCGCCGTGTTTCACTGCCTTTTTGGTGAATCTAGGATGTAATTATTTGCATTGCAAACGTCAAACATAAGTTCTACCATCATTTGAAAATAAGTTAAATTTGGATTCAAAACTCCAAATGATAAAACTCTAGAACAATTGGTAATCATTAATGTTCTCTTTGACAAACTTCATTCGTTTTGTTCGATTTTGTTTTCCCACTTAAAGGCTTCTTTTGGTTAATGCAACCAAATAGTCCCCTTCAATTTGGTCGTAGTCTAATAGTTCTTGCCATTCATTGGCACCATAATTTCTCTCCATTTTAGCTCTTATATCGGTGAAAGTGGCGAACTGGTTATTCCGGGAAAAACGAACAGTTACCTTGTCATCTCGTTTATTGTTTTCCTGTATACTCTATTTTGCTGTTTTTTCTACATATTCCTTGTATTCTTACGTGCTCTAATGCATTAAGCACTTTATTTACAAGAACGCCCCAAAATATTAGCTACTTTTGTACACTAATGACAATTTTTATATTCGAAGATAATTATCCTACTTTCTTCAAGAGTGGTACTCTTGTTTTTACCCATTTTCAACTTAAATCGTTGAAATACACATAATACTGTAAAAATGACTCAAAATCCCAGAAACAAAACTATAATTATTATTATACTTACAAAATTGCTAAATTGCTATCACTAAGGAACGGATTTATATGTATTTTTGCATTTCTCGTTGTTGGTAATTTCGCAATCTGTCGCCTTCTAAAGTGCAGTTTACGTTATGCGATTTTGCTTATGATTTTGCTCACGATTTTGCTTCCAAGTTGCCGTAAGCAAATTTTTCGAAGTTCACGTTATACAATTCGACCCGAAGATGAACTCGCAAACGAAGTCGTGAACAGAAAAACACCAAAACCAGTCATACAAGAGAAATCGTATGTAAAATCGTAAACAAAATCGCATAACGTAAATTGCACTTAAGCTTTCCATAGCATATTTCGTAAAAATTACAACATCATGTACAAAATAAAAAAATATGGAGTCCCTAAAAGGCACATGTATTGAATTACCTTTATCAAAATATACAAAAATACATATAAATCCGTTCCTTACTTATCACTAAATATTTTTCGAATAGCACATGAAACTTATATAACTATTATGAAAGTAGGAAAGGGTATGTAAGATAAAAAGAATTTAAGGAATAATATTCCTGATTTAGCATTAAGATAGATAAAAAAATTATATTTTGTATATTGATCTAGTAGTGTGCTAATTATCTTTCCACAACTGGTACATTTTATAACAAATATGTAGAGCGAAGTCCTGAGAATTGCAGAAAATTTTGTAACAAATAATATTATATAGAGTGAAGCCTGACCAATTTGTAGGAATTGTATTAAATACATAGTCAAGTTCTACAAATAAATTTATATGAAATATTGCAACAAATATATAGTGCGAGGCTCGACAAATTTGTAATAAATATTGTAGTACTTCCAAAACATTTTGATTGATTTTTTTGTAAATTTGATAATTTGTTTAGAAAGTTTTTATTTGATTGTAAACTTTAACAGCCTTATGCGTAGTCAACTTGTAATAAAAAATTCTTTCTTCCCTTTTACGGGGAAACAGAATTTTCTGGTTTCCAAGTTGTTATGACTAGCTGCAAATGTGTCGGAAGCGAGGATGTGGCTTCAGTGAAAAGAAAAAATTAACTGCAAGATGTTTGCTGCCAACAAATCGACAGCCACAACTGAGATGAAAAAAAAATCGTAGCTGCTTGTCTCGATATTATCACAAATTGAGAAACATAGAAAGACAAGTAGGCTACACCAACAGTAAAAATAATTACTTGTTTTAAATTCAACGTTGCTGGAATTTCCCCAAAAATAGCCGGAAAAAGCAAAACTTACCAAACTTTTTGACGAGATTCACTACACCACACTCTACGTCCAAAAGTCCTTCTTTCCGCGTTCAAAACCGCAAACTCTTCCCCAAATCAGATTCTCGCTTGTGCACAACTCCTCTAGGCAGGGGCGTACTCAGAAAAATAAAACAAATTACTAAAATTTGTTATAAACTAAGTAGCTATACTAACGCTCTACTATTATTTCAGGTAGTAGCCAAACATGAAACCTGTAGACATAGTCGAAATAATCTAAATTTTTAATTTCCTAATTTTTGCTATTAATTAGTTGAGATTGCACCAACAGAGCGGATGAGACAAAAGTTGTCTCCTGAGAAATTTTGAGTATAAATTACTGGTTGTATTTTCAGTAAGTGGTTTGATTTATTTTGAATTTGAAATTGTCTCATATTTGGACAAAAATTGGGTTTATTTTAAACGCGATTGAGTTTGTTTGAATAATTAATGGATTGGAAAAATAAAATTTTTCAAAATCAATAAATTGTAAAATCAAAGCAATTATTATAAAATTAAATTTGATTCGGTTATAGATGGGTTTATCTTTGAAATTTCAAGTTCCTATTTTACATTGGAAATTTTATTTGACATTAATTTAAATTTAGATTTGGAAATAACAAGATCTAAATGGAACTATAATATTTTAAATCAGAATTATTTTTTTAAATTTAGAATCTAAGAAATCACATTTCAATATTATTAGAATCTAGTTTTACAAATTTTTAGAAAATTTTGTAATAAAAATGTTCAGTAAGAGTTTCTCAACAAATTTGTAGAAAATTTCAATAAAATTACTACAACTTTGCATAAAGCATATTTACAAAAATTTGAGCATAATTTATTATTATTATAAAAATATAATAGAAATTTTACTACAAATTGTAGAACATCTTTTAAACTTCTTTTTGTAATAAATATTGCAAATTGCATGAATTAATTGTTAAAAATAGAAAACTTCCAACAAATTGTGTAAATATTAAATAACTTCTTTAAAATATTAACTACTGCAGTAAATATTTTGAAGAACTTTTTTTTCAGTGCAGTTCGGGGATATATTCAATTTGGGTAAACAGTCATCAAAAAAATTGAATCGTAAAAAAAGGGGAGAATATTAAGAGCTGAACTGGAAATAAATTGCTTTGAAAACTAAAATTTATTTTTCTATATTGAAAATGTGAATGTCATAATTTGTATATTTAAAGAATTTCGTGATAAAAAGTTGTAGCTATTTAATATTATATTTTCAATATAGCAAATATTTTCTCTTGGAAACTTGGAAAGTAAATATTATTTTAATGAAAAATTTTTATTAAAACTTTAAAAGTATGGACCACAATGTTAAGTCGTAACACTTTATTGCCTTTTTAGAACTAATACAACATAATGACCATCTAAAAAATTAAGATTAGCATCAAATGACCAAAAAATATTTTTATCCTCATAATTAAGTTGATCACACTATCACAACTGCAATCACATTCGCTTTAAATTTTTTTTAGTTATATATTTTCCAAAAATAAACAAACAAAAAAATTAAAAGTTATAAAAAATAGGGCTTAAAAAAATATTTTATGGGTGCATGACATAATCAACAATTAATTAAATATACTAATTACAATAATAACAACATAAGAATTAAACATATTATATTAATAATTACAATTTTAACAATTTTTCATAAATTATTGATTGGATGGTGTCCTATTTGGAATACGTTCCTTTTGACGTTTTAAAGCAATACGTAGACTTCTTCTCAACGTCTGAGGCTTTTTATTCTCTCCATAAAATACAGAATCATCTTGTTCGGTATCTTCCAAATCCATTAATTCTTTACTTGTATAAGACCACCTACCGACTACTCCATCCCACTGTACAAAATTATTATTGCAGCATAAAATAATTTTTAAAAATCACATTACTTACCGATGAACTCATAATTTCGTTCTTGTACGGATGCCAAGCTACGTCACGAACACAAGCGGTGTGCCCGTTGAGCTCACGCTTGATTTTCCCCGTAAGAGTATCATAAACTGTAATTAGATTGTGGTTCAATTCAACGGTTTAATTTAAAAACAAAATCACTTACTGACAACACGACCCACCCCACAACCAGTATAAATATATCGTTGCCCAGTAGTTTCCATAGGTGAAAATCTACTCCTCACTAAAGTTTTAATAACTACGTGACCCTTATAAGTCATAATTGACGTATCTCCGTCCAATTTATGCTTCGAACTATACACTATAAATTCATTAAGTTATTTAAATTATTAAAATTAAATTATATTAATCTTACATTTTCTAGGTACTTCTTGCCATCGATAATCCCAAGTTTGATCATGTACTGCTCTCAGAGTATTTTCTGCCGCATTATTTGACGAAAAGACCCGAACATCCCACAATTTGATGCTTTGATCTTTGCTGTTTGATATTAAATGTCGACCATCACCTCTCGAGTCGATGAAAGTGATGCCATCTAAGTGACCGGCCAAAACCCCAACCGGCTTAGGATTAGATTCGTTCAAGGTTCTTCTATCCCAAACCTTTATTAATCCATCGTCGCCACCACTATAGATAATGTTGGAAGATTCGTCAGCAAAGGCGATAGTATTTACATCATACTCATGACATCTTATCTGGAATTTCAAAAAATTACTTCTAAATACCTAGATCAAGGAGAAACTTACCCTAAATGGCAGTTCAATTCGTTGTCTGTCGTACACATAGATACACCCATCATTGGCACCACCTAAAATTAATCTACCATCCGATGAAAATATAACAGAAAAAATACAAAAACGACGTCCGGTATTTACAAGGCACAGAGGTTCTTGTTTATCAGTGTCACCGTTCACTGCACACATGTGCACTAAAACATGTAAATTAGAAATTAAATTGTGAAGAAATAACCACTTACATGAAGAAGACCAAGTAGAGTAGACAAAATGCTGCTGGTCGGGACTAAACGCAACATCTATAATGCTCCAGCCGACATCACGAGCGTGTATCGAATTTATTAGCTTGTAGCCATTATCGTTGGACTTATATAACCTAATTTGTCTGTCTAAAAAAACATTACAATAATAGTCGGTTTGATCACAACTTTGTACATTACCTTGCGAGGTGGTAATAAAATAGTCGCCGTCTTTAGAATAAATACCACAAAACGCTTTACCATTGTAGTTGTCCAAAACAGACATTTCGTTTGGTAGAAACCTATTAGCTATTTTACATCTGCTTGCATGAGAGAAACCATCAAATGCACACGATCCATTCTAAAACGAAAATTATTAAATTTCGATGCAATAAAGTAAACAATAACGCAATGTTTCACCCTTATCTGACTTATCAAGACAGAAAGCAAATACTCACTTCTCTATTGAATAACATGGAAGGCAAATTGATACTTTTAATACGCCGCTTTGAAGGTCCCGAACCTGAAGCCTGTTTGGTGGTCAAAGCAAATTCACTAGCCTGAAACATTTATATATTTTATTAAAAGTGAAAACAAGATAGAGGCGAGTTTAAAAATATTCAAAAAAAAATTCAAACCTCGAGCATTTGAGTGTTGGGTTTATGTTTAATTTTTGGTAATGATGGGCCGTAGTACTGCTCGTCGTCATCATAATGGGGCGTAATAATGTGAACGGATCCACTGTGAAATATAAGTTCAAAACAACCAATGTCGAAATCAAGAACCGAAGTTCGTACTTGGTGTACCTGTTTATTAAGCTCTGCAAAATAGCTGCATAATCGATTTCTTGATCTGAATCGTCATCTGATGGTGAATGTGACCTGGATCTGGACTCGTCGTCAACCATCCCGGGATTGGAACTATTTGATCCCATAAGGATCACACGCACAAGTTGCAAAAAAAACTTTTTTCGTATCTATCAATCGCACATTCTTGATAACAAGTTTTCTTTCCTTGACATTTTGTTTATACCAAGCAAACTTTGATTAAAACGCAATAAATTACCAAAATATTTACGTTTTTCTCTAACTTTTTGTTATTCAAATTCCAGAACCTAAATGCACAAGTACAAAATGACAGTCGCATCGAGGACAAGACATGCGCGGTTGCTCTGCGCTACAGGTGAAAAGTAATGGAATGGCGAGCGGAAATTTCAAAAAATTTTGATGTCGTTAAAATTCAAGCGTCTACGCTGCTACTGTTAATGCGGGCATAACAGCAACCAACACGCAGTTCTCAAGTCCGCTAAACAAACAAGAAACCATAACCGAAGACTTCTTCAATACATTTTTTTCATGTGCATTTTTATGACCGGACATGAGGTTATAATATAAAATAGAAGACTCCGCACTCCGGGCAAAAATCCAAAGTTTGGCAAGTTTCGGAATTTTTAATTTTTATTCGTATACAAGGTAGTACTTTCGGTTTCGAAATATTAAGAAAAACAAATATTGCTGATGCGCAACACGGATTAACGAGATTCTTGTTTTTTAAGAATGTGAACCATCTTATAGAATGAATATTAAAGATTTAAAAAATTCAGTAACGTAACCAAAACTCCACTAGGAGAGAATTCTCAATTTTAATTTTTTTTTCCGTAAACGCCACTATCCACTTTACGTTTTTGTTTTTTCTTACAAAATTATATTTTTTTGCAGAGCGGTTAAGTCTCACCTATTTACCATCTAAAAATTCAAAAAGTCAAGTTACCAGAAAAATAATCAGAAGTCACAATACATATTTGTGTACACCAAATTTCCTTCTACAAAATTTCCTCAAATTTCTTCCTAGATTACCTGCAGGATTCCCACTCATTTGAAAAATTTGAAAAAGTCAGGGAATTTAAGAGTTCCCTAAATTAGGAAATTCTTATACTTTTAATTTAAGAAGACCCTAATTTTGTCAGGGAAAAGTTAGGAAATTTTTCATCTTTAGTGCCAAGTCAGGGAAATTAAATTTTCAGTCAAACAAAATAATTAAAAAAATTTTTTTTAATTTTAAAATAAATTTGTTTTTAAATTTTAAAATAAAATGTTTTTTTTAATTTTAAATTAAAAATTAAATTTTTTCTAATATTTTTATCTTTTGATTTATTGAAATGCTAAAATTTTTATTCTTTGTCGGGGAAAACCTGGAAAACTCAGAAAATTTTATTCAGGAAACCCTGACCTGGGATTATTTTATAATTTCTTTTCAAAAGATTTGGAAAAACACACAAAAATTCAGCTTATGAGCTTAATTAATATGATATTCCTAGGATTTTTCTTAGAATTCTTACAATTTTTCATGACTTTCTAAAATTTTCTAGAATTTCCTAAGATTACCTAATATTTCTTGGATTCTAAGCTGGAGTGACATTATCAAACTTTGGTTAAATTTGGATAAGATAGAATTTAGGATTCAAAACTTTGAAGAAAATGTTTAAGAAGAAAGTTTAACGAAAATTTAACCAAAGTTTGATAATGTCACTCAAGCTTGACGATTATCTACATTATTTCTTCTGATTTTCCATTTTCCAAATTAAGAAAATTTAAAGAAATCTTAGGAAATAAGACATTGGAGAAATAATAACTCATCTGTTGATTCATATGCCTCATGCCTCATAGAAGATGACTTATACATGATGACTCATTGTGATTATCTTGAAACTTGCAGATTACATCATTCTATGAGTTTATAGAAGTGTGAGCTATAAACAGTTTTAGTTCTGATTTGTAAGTGTTTGCCGTTAATAAATAATTAAACAAACGTTTAATTTTTGTTAGTTTAGACCCTTCGCAGACTGTAGACTTTCTATCGGCCGATAGTTTGGTCGGTTTCTTAATCAGTATGAAGATGTATGCAACTGCGCAAATTATAACGATTCAATATCGGCCGATAAAAAGTTTTATGGGCTATATGATTGGTCGAGAAGAAGCCGACCAAACTATCGGCCGATAGAGTCTGCAGTCTGCGAAGGCTCTTATAGGTATCAATCAGTGCCGTGCCAGGTTTTTTTCGGTTTTTGTTTAGCGGCTGTGAATTCAAAATAATTTCCCTCTTTTACTGCGGAGGGGGGGCAGGGCGAGAAAAGTTACCTAATAAAATGGATTTTTCAATTCTGAACAGCCCCGAATTGGTAATAATTTAGCTAACTATGTAAATGTACAGTCTTCAAGAAAAGTTTTACAAAAATTAGGCAAGTACAAAATATAAAAACAAATAAGTACTTATAATAATTATCTTTATTGGATCTTAGGTATCCATTAACTGTCTACCACTGACGCGTAGGAATGGATTAACGACAGATGTTTTAATAAACAAACTCACATGTAACCAAAGAGACCTACAGGACTTGATAAGGTGAAGTCATCGAAGTGAGTAGGTATCAGGTAATAGATTCTTGAAAAATTTGCTTTTGAAAACATGTATGGTGTGGAGTCGTCCTTTTAATCACGTGAGGTTCGAACAGTGGGGGACGGGTTTAGAATAACATCACGATTGATCACCGTAAAGCTGAGAACACACACAGCTACTTTTGCTGCGGAGTTTTTGCATAAGCTGAATGTCAGTTTGACAGTAACCAAGTTTTCATCTGTAGCCGCTTCAAAAGTTCACCCAAGTTAATAGTTTTATCCAACACCTCTGTCTTATGAAGGAATAATAATGCCGATTTTACATATCTTATGGGGTTTATAAAACACTAGTGACTTATGTCAATTATGAGTACACCTACTTTATACTAATTTTCATAATTTACATCTGACATTTTAAAACGTCAAAACTTTTAATTACATTTTAAACTATTATTACGAGATATTGGATAAAGCTTTGTATTACACACGTGTCTTAACAGCAAATAAGTTACTCAAGAAAAATTAGCCACTCGAGCAAGCTCTCGTGGCTAAACATTTCTTTCGTAACTTATTTGCCTTATAAGACACTTGTATAATAAATAGCTATTTACTGCGCTCGCAACTCACAAATGTGTCGATTCACATTAAGCTACTTTGAAACGATTTGCGCGTTAAAAATGTTGCAGGTAGCACTACTGCACGCGCTGCTTTTTAGGTTGCAGCAGTGTTCAGACGACAAACAGCTAAAGTTGCGCAGCTTTTTAATTGGCAGCGCAGCAAAAGTAGCTCTGTGTGATATCACCTTAAGGGGGAGGATGTTGTGACAATCACGTGTATATTGTCGTGCGAACACATGAAATTTCGAGCGAGCGAATTTGTGTCTAAAAAGCAACATAATTCACTGTCATTTATTGACCGAAAATTATTTGGCCGAATTCTATTGGCCGACAGTTCTTGGCGGATAAATAATTTAGCCGATACATCATTTTTGGCCGACTTTATTTATTTTTTGGAAAATAACTAAATATTTAAATTATATTGTTTTATTTAAATCATACTAAATAAATCTGATGTGGACAACACATAACTTCCTTCTCATTTTTAAAAGGATTGTACAAGAATCTTGTTAATCTATTTGTGCGCGTCATGAATGAATGCTCTTTTGGCACGGATAATCGTAACCAAAAATAAGAGGTGCAAAACTAGATGCTATAAGAGTCTCAAATACAAAATTTTAACTTTCTACGACCTACTGTATTCGAGTTATGATGTGACATACAGTCAAAATGTCATAAAATGACATACAATCAAAAAACTAGACAAAATGGATTCGGGGAAGGTCAAAATCTGAAAACCGAAAAAAATCGGGATTACAATACTTTCTTTTTTGCAAAGAAGTAAAAATATGCATTACGAAATATACAATACAAATCAACGAAATATTTCTATAAGATCCGTTGGATTTAAACTGAAGGTTATGAATGAGGACCTGGTCCTCGTCTCAGAGTCTTTCGTTTAAATATTATAAAATATACATAATCTTTCTTTAATTTCACTTTCAACTCTAATAGATACGGAAATTTTTTTTGACCCGATTTCATCTGGTTTTTCATTAGATAATTATTAATCTTATGTGTAAGATTATTGGGGGAGGGCAATAAATTTTCTTATTAGGGTTGGGGAGTCTAATAGTAAGAAAACATGTCTTACGTAACACATGAACGGCCCCTAAGCACATCAGATATTGATTGTCGCCAAATAAGTGTCGGTCAAATGGCTGTCGGCCAAAAACTGTCGACCAAATAAAAAAATACACGTGATGTTGGGAGAGGAGGTGGGGTACCCTAAAAAAAGGAAAGAAGTTAAAAAAAGGATGACCCCTTCGAAACCATGAAAATCAGATAAATGCTGTTATGCGTGTATCTCATTTCTATATTTTCTATAGTGTTTTAAATAAACACGCAAATTTTCAAAAGAAAAACATAAATTTTCAAGATTCAAAAACATTTTTGAAGCAAGACCGAACTTGAAAATCACGGATCTGAAAAGATAGTGGATCTCTGATCTCACGCATTTAGTAAAAACATTATTGGAAACCGTATCTACTCAAAAATCTTGAATTATCTCATTAATCTATTCATGTGCGTCAGTGGTACACACAAAACGGATAAGATTCGCAGAATACGGATTTATTTTGATTGATGATTAAGACTTTATTTTAAATGTTGGATCAATCAGAAGTAATTCACGTAAACAAACCAGCTATCCGCTGTTGTGATAGTGAAAATTTTTTGCCACTAATAAACTTTTATATTTATGAAACTTTCATAAATAATAATGCTATGAATTTTTTTTATTAATATTTTAACAAAAATTAAAACGGTTATTTAATTATTGTGGGTTAAAATATAGTAGTACATAATATACATACACACAGACATTTTTTGGAAATGATGATTTTTCGCTTCTAGGACCCCAAAATGTCTAATTATTTATGTCTAATTCATCAAAATTTAAATTTTTTTTTCTGATCAATTACAATACTTTTTCATACTTCGTATGATTATTTTAAATTAATTTCATACAGGATTACGGATTTAACAGATTTATCCAGAAAAATTTTGGCAAACTTGGAACGTGTATGGCCCCGTTGTTTACACCAATCGATTGTGGCGAATTCGTCGGTGACTTTTTGTTCGTCAGGTTGGTGTTTTTTATTGATTTGTGTAAATTTGTGTAACAAAGTTGCGTCGAGGGTTTCGTTGAAGCCTCAAACGTTTATTTGTTTGTATAAAATTGTACGCACATATCAACAAATTTTGAGTTCCTGCGTTATAAAACTGACGTTTCGAAGAAGCGAAACAAGATGACTGCTCACGATCAAATGCGTGCTATGCTAGACCAGTTAATGGGTACAGGACGTAATGGTTAGTATTTTTGTTACGTCACTAGCGTTATTGAATTTTGATTACAACTAAAATTTTGTCTTGGTCCGTAGGTGAGAGTAATAAATTTCAAGTAAGATTTAACGATCCGAAAGTATGCAAATCGTTCTTATTAAGTTGCTGCCCCCACGAAATCCTTTCATCTACGGTGAGTTACAATTTTTTAAAAATAAGTTTGGTCTTAATTTATCATTTTAATACATCATTCATTTGAATTATTGATCGGTGCGTTGTTACTTTATTTAAAATGTTCATATTAGCAAGATGTCTTGTGAAAGATTGACGTTTGGATAAATGTAAATTCAAAAACACCAAAAAAACCGACAGAAGTTAATCATTCGTTCGACTAATTATCCAACTGTATTTTCAGAAACGTCAGTTTACTATTGTAACCTGAAGATAAGTGTTAGATTTTGTAAGTACAATGACGTACGTATTCAACAGCATTATATCACATTTAATAACTCTTAGGTTTAAATAACGTAAAATAATATATCATTTAGCAATTTGTCTTTTAATTGTTTTGCGTGGACATACAGTGATCGCAAACATTTTTTCAGTATATACAAAGTTCTATTCGTCAACACAATGTCTTCTTTTTTTGTAATTGGTTAGTAATAATTATGCTTTTTGTGAATATTGTGTCGGATTTTTCTTTGTTCATTACTGTAATGTTTGTATTTTCACTGCATCGAGGGAAGGTATAGTAAACAATAAAAGTAGAATTTTATAAAATGTAAATTAAAACATACTAAGGTGCGGTTTTTTTGGTAAGTAAGTGGAGAAATGTTTAAGTTTTGCAGAATTTCTTTATATTTTATTGGGTTCATTTATCATTATTTGGTGAATTTTTTTTTGTTGTATCTTCTACGTTTCTTGTTCTCTATTTTCAAGAAAAATTTTTTCAGTCCACATCAGTAATTGATTCAGCTTTTTAGCTTCTCATTGCAATTTTATTTCCAACACCTTATGCATCTTATATTTCGCAGATCCTACAAGGATAACAAACTTGCATGTTTATTGGACCAGGGTTTCCGCACTGATGTAAGTTCAAAGCGTGTTACCTTTAATAATACATATTTTAATCATTTTAAAAACGTGGCTTTAAAAAACCTGCTTGCAGACTTGGCAGTTTAGCATCAAATCAGTTAAGTTGATTTTAATAAGGCTTTGTCGAGGTTTATAGTCCAGCAATTAGGTACCTTTATAGAGTAAAAATAACATATTCAGTAATATGTGTTTTATGCCGTTTATTTTCACATTGTTACAAAATTTTGCGGAGAAAACGTTCTGATTTACCTACTCATAGGAATAGAGCTCTGTAAATTTTATTAAATTATCTATAGTTTTTTTTAACCGACGAAAACAAAAAAAGGAGGAGGTTATCAATTCGACACATATATATTTTTTTTTAATGGATGACCACGCATAACTTTTTCCAGAATAGTCCGATTTAGATGATTATTTTTTTATTAGATGAAGTATACCTCTAAGGTGGTTCCATTTAAATTTCAAAGAAAAATTCCAACCCTAAGGGTAGAAAAATTGGAGATGATTGAATATTATCCACTGAATTTTCACCTGTGAGCCGATTTTTTGTAGAAATTTGGCATGTATGACAACTTTAGACTGTTCTACTTGATTATGACTGCCATTGAGCGTCTAAAGCTCGCGACTCACGTTCCAACGCCGCAGTAAGATTCTGCTGGATGTGACGAAATCAAACAATTACAATTTGTGTATTTGTGTAATTATTAATGATGGACACAAAAAATGGAAAAATAAAAACCTTTTAACAAAAAACCGACGAAAAACAAAACTGAAAAGCAAAAAATAAAAATTTAAAACAAAAACTAAAAGGTAAAAATTAATTAAAAAAAAATTAAAAACACTGAAAAGCAAAAAAAAAATGGCTTTCATAATTTTGAAGTCGGTGCCAAGTTGTATTTTTTCTTATATATATTTTTGTACAACTTGGCACCGACTTCAAAATTATGTAAGCCATTTTTTTTTATTTTTTGCTTTTCAGTGTTTTTAATTTTTTTTTTTTATTAATTTTTAACTTTTTAGTTTTTCTTTTAAATTTTTTTTTTTTAATGCATAGTTCGCACACTACTGCTTACTGCTTTAGTTAATCAATACAATCAAGATAAATAATACGCAACAAATTAGGGTACAACAAGGAAACTAAACTAAAATTAATGAACGTGAAAACCGTGCAGTCTCATGTTAAGTTAAAGAAGCACATAGTTTTATGGAACGAATACCTTTTGCCCTATTGGGGCTTTATAAAATTTGCAGTTTAATTGATTTTCTTTAAATTTGTATCTCTAAAGCTACAAGTTCTTCAAATTTTAATAATTTGTGTATGCTAATAAAATATAAAGAAATACTTCACAAAGTAAACAATTCCCGTAATATTTTCTACAGTTTTCTATTTCGATGAGAGTAACATTTGATCGTCATTTGATGATCACATTTTCCATTTTTGTCTTTCTTTGCGTTCTTTCTCTCTTAAGCCTTTCGAGCATTATTTTTATTTTTCATGTGCCCACGGTTTTCAAATGTTATTCAAAATTGAACCAGATACACTGTAAACAGTTAAGAAATCGTGTCACGGTTTTTTAATCGCAAAATGCATGCACAATCGATCGTATTATCATAAATACATTATAAGCTAAGGATTTTTGTGAGTATTAAGTAAACGTAAAAATGTAATTTAATTAAGTAAACTGAAAAACGTACGTACGCACTTGACATCTTGACCTCTGTTCAAAAGCAAAGCCGCCTTTGTGAGTATGTATATTGTAAAATTAAAAAAAAAAACAAAAACAAAAAACACACTGGAAGCCAAATCAAGACATGCATCAGAATTGGTGCGTTTAGAAACTTTTTTTTAATTTATTTTGTTAATCATTGTGACTTTATGTAACCTGTGAAAACACTTTTTCGTCACTTAGAGGACATTTATCTCTTCATTATTGGCGGCGTTCAGAATCAGATTGCATTTTTGAGGAATTGTGCTATACCTGATTGTAAGTTTATTGTTTATATTTTACATACCTAATTCTTGTTTAATTAAAAAAAATTTATTGAAAGGTTGTGCGTTAACAAACTGGACTGTTGTAATTTAGTCTTTTCGTAAATTGGAGGGATTTGAGTAGAAAAAAAAACAGTCTTTGTTACTTTTGTTATCGTTATCGTAGGCAAAGCATTGAATCGTCGTCAATTAGATGCGCAATGTATTTGTTTTATGTTGGACACTTTATTTTATTAAACAAAAATAAATTGTCAAATATAGAACAACACACGAAACGTTCTTCATTTGTTTAAATTGGCAGTTTGTGTTATGTTGACAGCGTATGGACCTCGGAGAATGTCCCAAGATACACGATTTGGCATTAAGAGCTGATTTCGAAAAGGCACAGGCAGCTAAAGATTATTTTTACGATTTAGATGTAAGTACCACCGAGAATCCATTTAGATAGGTCATTACATTAATTGTATAAATTAATTATTTATGTAATATCCTATCTGAATGGAGCTTAATATTTTTGCTGGAAGGTCGTATAATTTATTTACAAAATACAATTAGGCAATGGAACATCTACAAGCTTTCATTGGCGATTGCGATCGCCGTACGGAAGCAGCAAAGCAAAGATTAGCTGAAACGCAAGAAGAACTGACTGCTGAAGTTGCAGTGAAAGCTAATAATGTTCACGAATTGGCCGAACAGATTGGTCAAAAATTAGCTAAAGCAGAACAGCTTGGCGAAGAAGGTTTTGTCGACGAGAGCATGAAACTTATGGAAGAAGTGGACGAACTAAGAAAGAAGAAATTGGAAGCCGAACAAGAGTATCGCAATTCTATGCCGGCCAGCAGTTATCAACAGCAAAAATTGCGCGTGTGTGAAGTTTGTTCGGCTTACCTTGGCATTCACGATAATGATCGCAGACTTGCAGATCACTTTGGTGGAAAACTTCACCTTGGTTTTATTAAGATCAGGGAAAAGCTTTCCGAGTTGGAAGTAAGGTTCAAATTCGGTTTGTATCGTTTTTATTAAATTTTTCTTGTAGGTGACATCTGAAAAAAGAAAAGAAGATAAACGTAGGTCTTTGAGGGACCGAGATCGCGATTACGAAAGAGAAGAGCGTTATAGAGAAAGACATCGTGAACAATATGTTGGTGGGCGAGAATTGGATAGGCGTTCTAAACGTCATCGATCAAAGTCACGTGAGCGTCATCGTGGCGAACGTGAGAGGGGCGAGGGAAGGGGAGAACGTGACACCAAGTAAATTTGTTTTACTATGAATTAGTCGATGTATATTAATTTGAATATTATTTTACAGGAGTCGATCTCATCGTTCTCGTTCGAGGAGTCGGGAACGTAGTCGTCGTTCCCATTCACATCATTCAAGTTCAAGTGATAAGAAACGCGAAAGAGATTAGTTTGTGTGTATTTAGTCTTTTACTTTAGGTTATAATTTAATTGTGTATTTGGGAAATTTATTTTTGTGTGTCAATTACACTAAAAATACGCTATAGATTTTTGAGTGATTTGAGTTGCCGGCGTTATATTTGAATTCGTTGTCTGACGAATGAAATTATAGCGAGTTTTTAACTTAACTTGACATCAGTAAATTTGTTACTTTGAGTAAAAAATAATTTTTGTTAACTTGGAATTAGGCATTGTATAAATATATAATATTGTTCAATAAAATAAAAGCACCTGAAGTATGAATTTTTGTTATTTACATCAATTGGCGTTTCGAATCATGTGAAATTTCATCATGTGAATAAATTAAAATAACTTAAAGTACTTATAGCTGAATCTACTGATTCAGTGGTCTCGACCCATCGATAGCGAACTACAGGTAGCTCACAACATATTTTTAAAATACAAAGGTATAAAAATAAATAATTAGTAAAATAAATGTTTGTTGAATATATCTGTGCATTATCATTATTTGATTTATGTGACCACTGCAGTACTGGACCTACTAATTCCTGTCATCTTTTCTAGGTAAGTATTATACGACCTTTGGTATCTACAGAAGGGTTTCAAGAAAAATCTAAAAGTTTTTAGAAAAAACGTTTATTTCAGATTTTAATTTACACTGTTTTCCTGTTCATTTAAGGAGTTGCTGAGTGAAACTAGCCTCAATTTTTGTGAAAAAAAAGATAACTTTTAAAGCAATGGGGTAAATATATTGAAAAACTTTTATTTTATATAAAACTTTTATACATAGACGCATGAAATTTGTGGGCGTATTTTCCTAACTCCTAAACAAAAGGTGCGATTTTGTTGAAATTTGGTGAATACCATATTATATGAGTCCAGATAAAAAATTTATAAAAAAAAATTTTTATTTCGACTACAAAAGTTAGGGCTGAAAAGGTTAAGAACCAAAAATTCTCAGACAAAATTTAAATAATTTTTGAATTCTCCGACTATTCCAGGTATTCAAGACCAGTGGGAACCCTGGCAAAGAATTTCAATAATTTCCCAGGAATTCCAGAGAGAAATAAAAAGGTCATCGGTTTGAGAAGATTTTTTTCAATCGATCAAAGAATTTTCAATCGATTATTTTTCATAATCAATTATGAAATTTGATAATTGTGCACCCCATAAGGTATAGAAGTTTAGATGTTAAAGATGGGTCAACTAGTAATCATTTGTTTAATAAAAATATTTAGAATATCTACATATCAACTTGTGGTGCTCTTCTATTCTCCTTGGTGATGGATCTTTCTCGTTTAATAATCAAACGCTCAGCTATAGCTGTCTCATACCTACAATAATTTGAAAATAAATTAGAATATTTTCACTTTAAATGCAAACACTAACCTTCTACGAATTCTTTCGGCAGTTTCGGGTTTTTGTACTGGTTCAGCAATTTCGCTAGTTCTGATAGCAGTACGCAATTTATTTAAACAATCAGCTAGATTCAATTGCTGAGATCGTGTAACATCTGATCTAAATACCAGAAATCCTTCCTTTGTAATCCTCGTTTTGCACTAAAAAAATACTATAATAAAAAATGGATTCATAGATGATAAGAACAAATAAAACCTCTTCGGCCAATTTCTTCCTGACATTTTCGTTAAGCCAATTAGCAGATTGTAAATGAAACCTAACGTCCGCTTTTGTATTTACTTTATTAACATTTTGTCCACCTGGTCCTGTGCTTTTACTGAAGGTTATTTCAAGTTGATGGATTGGTATGCAACCCGAAAATTTGTCGCCTATTTGAGGAGGCTGAAATGGAAAAACGTCAGTGGTTGCATTACAGCTTATTTTTGTTTACCTGTGGTGTGGTCAATTTTGTGTTACAACCGGGATATAAGGTTTCTAACGAAATTGAACTTTTGTAGGTCATATGTCTACAAATATTTTGTAGTCTACCGCTATCAATTTTTAATAAGCCGTGTACGCTTTTCACAACCGAATTCATTTTGTTAAATTTCCTAAGATATTTTAATCTTCAAAAATCAACAAGAAAAGTTTGGTTATATTGCAATATCAGTGGCGTAACCACTGATTATCTCTCTCTTATCTATGGGAATAACACAATAAAACGTATTGTTCAAGTAAGGGAGAAAAAATTTTGTTAATATTTTAAACTAATAATGGAGAAAAGGTAATTTGTACTTTTTGCCTATTTTTATTATTCAATCAAAGGTGCGATTTAACCTCAAGAAGTAAAGTAAATTTTAATAAAAAAAATTAATTTTAATTCAGTTGGCAAGACTACCGTTGTTTGTCAGTGTTTTGAAAATGTAATCGTTGTTCATGTAGTTTTACTTTGTTAGAAATATTTTTAAAATTTTATTATTACAGTTTGCAGTAAAAGTATGTAATTAAATTGTATAATCAGAAGATTTACATTTGTGTTGATAGTATTACATTCCAGTGCAATTATTTAGCTTTGGTTTATTTCACGTTAGTCCAATCTACAGTACACCCTATATATTTTCTAGAAACTTTAACTGCTTTTGCTTTATTCAGTTGGCAAGACTACCATTGTTTGTCAGTGTTTTGAAAATGTAATCGTTGTTTATGTAGTTTTTCTTTGTTATAAATATTTTTAAAATTTTATTATTGCGGTTTGCACTAAAAGTACGTAATTAAGCTGTATAATGTAAATATTTACATTTGTGTAACTTCCCTAGTTTATAGTATCACATACCAGTGCAATTTTTTAGCTTCGGTTTATTTGAGGGTTATAATTTATTGTGTTGACTATTTTTGTAAAAATGAGCCAATTTGAAGAATTAAACGAGTCTCCGGACGAATTGCACGAGTCCTCAGACGAATTACCTATGAAGAATTGTACAAGTTTTAAAAATCGAATTATAGATTTATCACCAGAATCGCATTCAAGCGAACAAGAGTCACCTACTTCGTTGTCTTCGCATAATTCTTACGTTGTTGATTCAGGTGTTCAAGATAGTAGTTATATAAAACATAAATGTTGTGATGTAGTTATGCCAATTGGCATTTTTTGGGACATAGAAAACTGCCAAGTTCCTAAGACGAAATGTGCTTCGTTGGTAGTGCAGCGAATTAGGGAACTATTCTATAGCGATTTTAGGGAAGCAGAATTTTTAATTGTTTGTGATGTTAAAAAAGAAAGTGCAAATGTTATACAGGAATTAAACGATTCACAGGTATGCTTATTTTAAACTCAAATTTTTGAGTTTTTTTGCTAAGTAGAGTACGCAGACACTCGAAAAATAAACTGTTTATTATTTGCAGGTTAATTTAATACACATATCAGCAACTAGTAAAAATGCAGCAGATGACAAACTTAGACAACAACTACGAAGGTTCTCTGAAATTCACGAAGCACCTTCCGCCGTAGCGTTAATAACAAGTGACATAAATTTTGCTGCAGACTTGTATGATCTCAGATATAGAAAAAAAATACAAGTAATTTTAATACATAATTCGAATGTAGCAGATGCGCTTATGTTGTGTGCTAATGTAACATATAATTTTAAAAGTATTACCGAAGGTATACCATTTGTGACAAAAAATAGGGTCAGTATAGGAAATAAGAAGACCATGTGATGCTATTATTAATTTTTGTAAAATTATAGTTAAGTAGAGAAGAACAAGAAGCAGATTTAATAGTTTTTAACTTACCCGTACGTAATGAGATGGATAAAAGGCATATAAAGATGAAATTAACTATGCTTACGAATAATTGCGGTGGAAAAGTTATGAGTGTCAATAAAGATTCTGGAACTGCTGTCATACGATTTTGTACTCATGATTTTGCATTAAGGTAAATAAATTTTATTTGAAATATTTCTACTTCTGTAAAAACAACAATATAAGTGGAACACTCAAAATAAAAGTTTCTCTGACATTCTAACTTGATTTTTTCAACGTCCGGATTCTGATTTTTCTTGAAATCCTGCTTACAAAAATACGTAGTTGTATGATATTCATTTGTCTATAGTTTAGTTAGCGGAATTATTGGTATTTATATAAAAACCTGAATTATATAAAAAGAAGGAAAATAGAATCAAGCTAGCTTTGGAAATTTCAACTATTTAAAAAAAATGACTTAATTACGTCAAGGTTCTTACTGGTCTGGAATACCTGAAAAAGTCGGGGAATTTAAATTTGAACAAATTTTGTCTAAGAATTTTTTATTCTTGAGCGAAAGTTGGGGAAATTAAGATTTTGGGCCAGGAAATACTTTTTGAAAATTTGAAAAACAATATAAATTATGAAATTAATAATAATTTCTAGGTCATATTCAAATACATATATTGCCATTTTCAGAAAAACTATTTTTCAGGTTTTGAGTGCCAGTTTCAAACCTTTTTTTTTGAGTGAATGGTATTCTTGTTATTCTGCCTTCCTATTCTCAAGATGATTTGTCTTAATTAAATTTAATGTGCCTTTTAGCGGACATTTTTCGGAATGAAGTACGGAAAAAAATCATGAACATTACCGTACTAAAATTTTTCAATTTTTACTTATTATTACTCATTAATAGATTCAAAAACTTGATGCAGTGATGTTAGACGTACCAACTTCTAGGTATGCGTACCAGTTTTTAGGGTCTTGTACCAGGTACCAACTAAAAGTTGTGTTGGTACGCCAAAATACCAACTTTTAACATCGATCAATCATTAAAATTTTTATTCTTCTATTTAAAATTTCTGTTCGCGCCATCTACTTATAGCTTGGATTTCAAAAGTTTTTTTTTATCAGAAGACGGTCTTGCTCTGACAATTTAGAATTTAAATTAATTTAAATTTTAACAACAACAATTTAATAAAAGCTCCTTGCATGTTTTTCGGAAAATTTCACGCATACCATCTTTTTTTGTTGAAATACCAACTTTTAGCGACATCTGTACCAGCTTTACTGGATTGCTGTCTAACATCACTGACTTTATGAACCATAAGCTTTTAGGTTTTCCTTAGAAGGATGTCTTCCATAGAAATCGATGTAATGAACGTTACATTTTTAGTTAGTACAAGAGTAAAACTTGCGAAATATCTGCTCTTACCTTAAATTATTCATAGTCTAGGGAAATTGGACTTTTCCTAGGAAATAAGTGGCGGAAAGTTGAATTTTTGCAGAAACGTTGTTCTTGTGGTTCTAAATAAGAACTGAAAGTTCCCCATCGATCCGAGTGCCGCTAACATTTCTACGTGGGGTCGAAGGTTGTAAAAATAGGTATTCTGCAAATATCTTTTTAGCCGTTACTTTTACGGAAAAAGTACAAGAGATCAAATTTGTAGCTCTTAAAATAGCCTACAAAAAATACTTAGATCTTTTTTCTGTGCAATTAACTATTTCGACAATAATTCAATTTGTAAAGTCAAAATTTCTCAAAAATTTTCTCTTGAAATATATACTTCTGTCGTCACCACCTTCGAGGTTCAAGGCACGTTTTTTTAAATGTAATTTTCCCGATAGACCTAATCCACATTGTTTTAAATCAAAAACCATCCATGGTGTGTATACATTATCAACAACATATTGAACTGCACCACCTTCTTGAGATATTTTCAAGATTTTAAACAATCAGAATGATACAGAATGATGGAATGATAATAATTTGCTGTATAACTGCCTTTGCAATTTCATCTGAACGGTTTTCTACTGCTTTTTGAAAGCATTATGACAATCATTTACTATGTTTTTCATTTTCTCATACGTTTTTTTACCACGTTTAAAAACAACATTTAAAAACCCAGCCTAACTGAAAAATTTCAGCTCAATTGACCTTCGGGAAGTGGTCGAAAAATCAATTGCAAGATTTGACAAACAGAAGGACAAACAAGATTGTGAGTTAAGTAAAACGTGGTAAAAAAACGCGCCTTGTACTCTACCTCGAAGGTGATGACAACAGGAGTATACATTTCAAGAGAAAATTTTTGAAAACTTTTAACTACGAATTGAATTATTGTCGAAACAGTTAATTGCACAGAAAAAAGATCTAAATATTTTTTGTAGGCAATTTTGAGAGCTACAAATTTGATCTCTTGTACTTTTACTATAAATGTAACGGTTAAAAAGATATTCAGAGAAAACCTATTTTTACAACCCTTGACCCCGCGAGGAATTGTTAGCGGCACTCGGATCGATGGGGAACTTTCAGTTCTTATTTAGAACCACAAGAACAACGTTTCTGCAAAAATTCAGCTTTCCGCCACTTATTTCCTAGAAACGCCTTTTTTTGATCTAATTTCTCTGGGCTATCAAAGAATTCCCACATTTGTTTCAAGAGGCTGCATATATTACACTCATTAACTTATACTGGCCATGCTAAGCTAAGCATGGGAGACAAAAATCACTTATTAGGACATCGTAAATTCATTACTCCATCATGATCGTTACTTCAGCGATTGTAACGTTTGTGATGAATCACTTTAGTAATTGTAACGTTCATCATGGGTGACGATCATGATGAACTATTAGAAAAATTAGCATATCGAGGGCAAAAGAAACTCTACAAATTGTTACTCTACACCAATTTATTCGGAGTAGTTCCGAGTATGGCAAACAAGCAAACCTTTTGTTTATATGTATACAGTTTTCTGTTTTGTCGCACTGTTCCTTAGATACAGATGGCAATTTTTTATGTATCGTATCATACAAAGATTTTTTGAAGTCGCTATAGATCAGAAACGTTGCAAGCAAATAAAAAAATTTATATAACCAAAAATGAAGAGAATGAAACTTTCTATAAAAAATGTGTAAAAGGCATTGTCGTAAAATCGTTTTTTATATGACAGAAAATTCTTCAGATGGTACAATTTACAGTGCTAATGTGATGAATACTTTCTTGAGTCACCGTAAGTGGCTTTGTGATTCAATTATTGTAATGTTTATTATTCATAGCACTTTCACAATTTTTCAATTGTGAAACTTAAAAGTACTACCTTCACTATTAAATTTTTTGAATTATATTTTTGTTTAGTTTATCGCGTAATTTAATAACAAAAAATTAAAATTAAAATCTGCTATTGCAGTCTATCCATATTCAAAAAGTTGTATTTGAAATTTAAAAAAATTTGCCCAAATTTTGAAAAAAAATTTATTTCCAGTTGGTTTAATAAAATTAAAATTTGATAATCAAGTTTCAAGTATGTGTGACCTTGCTTGCACAAGATAATGTGATAGAAATGCTTGCAAATGTGTGTGGTTATTGAATTTTTAAAAATTGATTCTCTTGAGGAAAATCCTTAAATTAAATTTAATTAGAATAATTGGCGTTTAAAAATTCCTCTTCACTTAAGGAAATGCCACCTTATAAACCATATACCAAAAAAAGGTAAACAGTTTGTTTCTTCAACGTCTAGGTAAATTTTATCTAAAAACGTGATTATTAATTTTGTATTTTTTAGAGCTCAAAAACGTCTCGATGGCGAAAAATTGCACGGAAATAAAATTTCGGTATCAAATCCAGTAAATGCCAGGGAATCACCTTTTAGAAATTATGCAGGTATGACACTTTTTATATATTTTTTTTATATTGCATAATTGTTTTAAAATTTAGGTCGTCGAACACGCAATCCAGAAGCATCCTTTCAAACAAATGTATTGCAAAATGTCTCTGGAACTTCCACAACATATAATGCAAATAATTCAACTAGCAGAAATCCATGGTTTACCGAAACAGACCAAGTAAATATTAAACAAAATTTTTAAATTATAAGGTGCATAACTTTCTGATGATAAACATAAGCCGAGTCTGAGTTGGTTTAGGTCGAGGTTGTTAAGCATCTTTTTGCTTGTATAATCTCCCTTTTCAAACTGTGATCACTTGGGAAAGCGAAACTGATTGGACAAACACTTACAAAAATAATTTTATAGTTTTAAATCACCACTAAAAGCTTTTCTTATCAAAATTTTAGCAGATGTATCCTGCACCGAACTTATTAAATTCTCAGTCAATGTTTCGACCAATTCGAGGTAGCGGCTTTTCAAACACTTCATACAATGGCTCGATGATGTCAAACAGCTGTTCGGGATCGCACCAATTCCAGTCTTTTAATCAAATGAACGGAGATGTTTGTGACTCAAAAGTAAACTCTTTGTGTTTCAATTTTTTTGGCGATTCAATAAAAATTTTTTACTAGGTACATCAAACGCCAAGTAAAAGTTCTTCGCCGATTGAATTGATAATTTCTAATTTGGATGGGTCGGTTGATGTAAAAGAATTACGGAGCGTTTTACTGAATATGTTGAAGCAATATGCGATGGTTTTGAATATGACTATAAGCACACAAACCGATGGTTCACCGATTGCCACGGTTAAAGTTGGTAGTCAACAAGAAGCACAATTTGTAATTTCACAGTTACACCACCAGTGGTTAGGGAACAAACGTGTAACCATATCTTATTCGCAAACTAATTCTGATCCTGATCAATTACGTTTTATGATTGTGGCTTTATTACAGGTAAGCTTTTTTCAAAATTGTGAATTTTTAGTTGCTTAACATGATGAAAGACTTAGGCCGATCTGAGAACATTTAGTAGAGCTTCTTGTAACGAGTCGAGCTCCTGAGTGGATCGCTGATCTGTATACTAAGTAAGCGAACACTGATAACAAAATTAAAGTTAAAATTGAAATTTTCACAGAGTGTACTTGTTTAGTAACTTTTGGTTTTTTAATTTCAGAAAGTGCCAGGAAATCGCATGCCGCTATTTAAATTTTTTGAATTGGTTGAGTCACGGTACCATTGCACCATCTCATTGTCGGAGGTCAATAAACTGAAAGATGTGTGTAAAATAACTGACGGTCAAGGAGGGCGTATGATTACACTAACATCTGAAGCTTTAACTGCATCTCCGTTACAAATTAATAATGTAAGCATACATAAATTTTTTTTATACCGAATAATTTAGTTTATTTTCCAAATGCATGTTAAGGGGTTGTTCTTTAATCACGTGAGGTTCTAATAGAAGTGAGGGGGTTAGAATAACATCAAGATGAGGTGGGGGATGTGACAATCACGTGTATATTTTCGTGCGACCACCTGAAATTCCGAGCGAGCAAATTTGTGCCTAAACAGCAACATAATAATATTTAGCTCTGAGTTGGCTTCGGGCACTGGAACTTGTGATGCTGGCCGCTTGTTTAGGGCAACCTAAAAATTCACTACATATCACCAAAGGGGAGAGGAGGTAAATAGTGGCCTAAAAAACCTTACGTGACTAAAGGACAATTCCTAAGTTGCTGAAAGCATACTTGGAGGCAAGTTAATCAATATTTTGAAAAACAATTTAATTTTTAAAAATGTTGTAAATTTGTAATTGCTCGAAAAAGGTTTTTCATGTAAAAATACAATCCAATTTTTAAAATACAATGAGTAGCTGCGCGGAAAAACCATATTACTGTAACAGGATTAATAAAGGGTGCCTCAAAAATTTCAAACTGGGGTCCACCGGAACTTGAGAATTATTAAAAACATCCCTGAAGCTGACCGAACTCAAAAATCTTTGGTCTAGAATGGCTGAAATTCATTTTATTGTATTTAACCTGTATTGACCCTGTCTTTTTACTTGCTTGTAAAACAAGGAAGTATTGTGATCCCGATTTTTTTCGGTTTCCAGATTTTGACGGAAATATCCGTTTTGACCTTCTCTGAATCCATTTTGACTATTTTCGTTGTGACGTCTGTACGTACATACGTACGTCTGTATGTCGCATAACTCAAATATGGTAGGTCATAGAAAGTTGAAATTTTGGATTTGAGACACTTATAGCATCTAGTTGTGCACCTCTTATTACGACTCAAAAGTCGTAATTCATGACGCGCATGAATAGATTAGCGAGATTCTTATACAATTATTATAAAAATTACAAGGAAGTTATGTGGTGTCCACATCAGATTTTTTTATTTTTACGTAATTAATTTATATGAATTAATATCAAATAGAATCATTTGTGAATACGTTCCTTACATTATAAAAAAACATTTTCTGAAAATTTTTAACCCTTAATATGCAGCCATTTTGAATTAAAAAAAAAAAAATTTACTTTTTCATGACATATTTTGTTGGAAAAACTCTTAGGTTTTAGAAAAAAAATATCAAATTTGAAGTAACACAATTGCACAGCGAGAAAAATTATTTTTTCCACTTAAGGGGGTATTATCGTCTAGATTCTAGAAGTTTGTTTTTTAAGTAATTTTTAGGAATTAATTTTGGGAAAACTATCAAACCTACAGTGCCGGGGGTTTTCACACATAATAAGACATGTTTCAACTAACAACACAAGTTTTTATGAAATACTTGATCGAAATGTATGTAAGTTATGCGCTGTTATGCCAGGTCGTAGCGTGAAATTCTCGTGCAAGTCCGAAACGGAAGAACAACATTTTTAACTTAAAAATTTTAATAAATTTTAAGAAACGTCAAGGACCAAAAGGAATATCTTCTACTTATAATTTAGAGCAATAAGTAAAAAGCTTATAATCTGGGCTCATTATAATATAAATAAATAAATGCTGAATCACTAAATAATTGAATACAGTTATACCACTGTCCTGCCATGTTGTCATAGGGTTTAAAAGGTTTATGACCCTTTGCAAAATATAGACACTTTCCAAATTCACACGAAATAGTCTTCAAGATCCAAGGAATTTGCCTGAATATTTTCTTAGTTTTTCTCTGGATTTGTTTTGAAAATAATTGGAATTTATCGGGGTTGGAACGAGTATTATATTAATCAATTTTGATTTTTTGAAGAATGTTACAGACAGATTACAGTGTTACAAACATTCATTATACAAACACCTGCAGGTCAGAGCATCAACCAGCCATTGATAACAATACATAGTAACTCAATTTGAAATCCGGACAACAGCAATAAACGTAGAAATGCAATTTTTTCTCAACTTTGAAATTACTTTTTAAAATTTTTATTACAAATGTATTTTGCTTAACTTTAACTAATAGTAATAACCAATAAGCTAAAAAGATTTGGATTAAAGACTATTCCAATTTAAAATCCGGACCAATTATAAAATTGATTTGAAATAAATTAGTAAAATCATAAGAATTTAATGGGTTTCTTTTACTTTGTTTAATTTGACCATACAATCTGTCCAAATAGTATTTTATTTTGTTAATAACATTTCTTATATTTATTGGCGTTTGTTACAATACAATATTTTCTAACTTTTTTAATCTTTTTTTTTTAAATTAAATTAAAACAATGTTTTCAGCCTTTCATTTTATATTGTACAACTCATTGTCCGAATGGCTTAGAAAACGGAGGTTGGGGTGAAGCCGAATGTATCACCTTACCAAACGTAAGAATTTCACTAAAAATTTTTTCAAATAAAATTGGACAAATGTTGTTAAGTCATATGGGTCGAATTCCATTACTGAGGTACCTAAGTTATTATTTAGCGTGACGAATTGTTTTTTTGATTTACACTCACCTTGTTATAGTTTTCCCATATGTTATTCAAGTGAATTTGGTCAGCCTTTGCCAATTGATGATGCTGGTGTCCCATTAGAGCACTTGGTTACTTGTATTGGAGCTATCGAGTTGACCTGTAGTACATTAAATAAAAATTTAAAATATCTTAAATTTAAAGGTGTAAAAGAGAATGGAATGGAGTTTGAAGGTAAAATTTTTTTCTGGGAGCTCTTCCCAGTGCTATATTCAATAATTCGTGTTTTATGTTTTCAAAATAAATGTCGTAAAACATGAGTTACTGAGTATAGCACCTGACAATGCTCTTAAAAAAATTTTGTAATCAATTTTTATTTTTATCAGATTCTATCAGCAAATCAGTGTCGCCTTCTTTAATGACTAATATTACCATGCTGTGTCGCGAAGTGGTTGATCTGTTGAAGACCACCGATCGCTGTCAATTACTCATGAGTCGTTTCATACCGGCTTACCATCATCACTTTGGACGGCAGTGTCGAGTTGCCGATTACGGTTTCACACGCTTAGCCGACTTGTTTGAAGCAATTTCACATGTTGTTCAAGTAATTATATTATTTTTGATATTTCAATTTTTAAATTTCTTGTATAGATTTTAGGTACCGGAACTGCACGCACAATAACGCTAACTCATTCCGCACAAATGAGACGTTTCACTTCTGATCTTTTAAGAGTATTAAAAATATCGAAACAAGTATCCCTCTGTGAATTTCCTGTTGCCTATAAAAAAGTCATGCACAAAACTTTTAATCCTGTCGAATATGGATTATGCGTTTTAGAAGATTTGTTAGAAGAGATACCCGAAAATACTATAGTTATAAGCGAACGTAATAACTTGGTGACCATTGCTATACCAAAGAGAGAACAAACAATAGAAGAGATGCAAAAAACCCAACAGTTTGCAGCTGAGGTTATTTTACTCTTACAACTTTGTTTGTGTGATCTTAAATTGTGGTATTTTTAGGTTTTTCAATTGTTGAAACACGCTCCGAATTGTTCCATTCTTTTTAACAAATTTGTTCCTGCATATCATCATCATTTTGGTCGTCAGTGCAAAGTATCTGATTATGGATTTGCTAAACTTGCAGAATTATTTGAATCAATTCCAGAAACAGTCGAGGTAAATTTTCAAATAATTTATTGCTTTTTCGAGTGGTTGAGAGTGAGCATAATAAAAAGTTATATAAACAGAGATAGTATGTTTTGATTGAATTAAATTTTATAGAATGTAATCTAAAATTTATGAATTGCTAAATAAGTAAAAGAGATTTCTATATTATCAAATATTAAAAATTCACAAACGTGTGAAACATTTTAATTTAAATGATTACGGGGTTCATCATCAAGTTTTTGCAAATTAACCCTACAATGCATGAATTTTTATTTTGTAAAATAAAATTTAGAAACTAGGGAAAAACAATGATTAGATAACAGGAAAAATAAAATAAAAAATATTCTTTTAAATTTTCATATCCTTTTATTAAAAATATTGGATGATGCATATTTGCATTGCTCTATGCATGTAGGACATGCATTAATAGTTGTGTTTAAATTTGATGAAAATTTTTAAAACAGTTCTTATTTTTTTATTAAAACATAATGCAGTGTTACATTTCTCGCACGGAAGTTTGTCCTTTGCAAGATGGAAATTTGCACCTTAAACGTGTTTCTCCCCAAATTGGCACATGGCTTTGATTATCTTGTCGTACATCAGCTGTAGGTAAAGTTGCTGCATTAGGTTTCTTTTTTTTGATCTCAATTTCTTGTTGTAAATCGGAAGGCCTTCCTCTCTTAATTGGTGTGAACGTCGTCCCAATCGTACAAAATGTAAGAGCCAGATCCAGCCTAAAATCGACTAATTTCATTGATTTTTTACTATTATTGGATTTTCGCATTAAAAGCCAAGCATTTATTATTGTTATATCTAACAAGGGGTAAAACAACCCCATGTACCACTTTCTAGATAGTATTTTAATTTTGTAGCACCCAATAATGCGATCAAGCAAATCTACACCTCCCATGTGTCTGTTGTATTGCTTAACAACGGCAGGACAAGGAACTCTAATTTTTTTTTAAATTTTTGATCATATCTATCCACCATATGAATAGGGTCTATATCCACAAAAGAAGATAAAAATACCACCATTTTATTATCTTTCCAATAAACATTACTTATTTGCACTCCTTCAAAGTTGGTCAAATACTCTTCTGATTTTCCTCTTACAACTTTTTTACACTCGGAATCATTTGGAATTTTACAAGATGGAATTCGATTCCGCCTCAGGGTTCCAAGAGAGTGAATCCCATGTTTTGCTAAATGATTTATTATTGACATTGACGTATAATAATTATCAAAACATAATTTGTAATTACAGTTTCTCGTTATCTCTCTTGACAATTGTACAACGACGTTCCTACTTGCTCCAAGATCGATTTCATCTGCAAGCTGCTTTGATGGATCATTTTCCGTTCCAGTATAAATTTCGAATTTGTAACAGAAACCAGACACTCCGGAAAGTACAAAAAGTTTATAATCCCATTTATGGGGCTTTAGGGGTAAATATTGCTTTATATGATACCTGGCCTTGGTGGCACATACTTGTTCATCAATAGATAGCATTTCCTCCATTGGAACAGATAAAAATTTCGTAGAAAGGGAGTCTATAACTGGCCGTAACTTATCAGTTGTATTTATCAAATTGTCGTTGAAATGTAAATTTGCACGAATTTTTTCAAACGCATTTACAGTAAGTGTATTCCTGAGAATTCCATGCAAACAAATAGTTTGACCAATTAAAATTCAAGTAGCGGAAATGGTACCAGGCACAATTTTCACCTTCCAAGTTTTTCATTGGTTCAAAATGAAAATTATTTTTGGTACAATTTTCGCTGTTTTAATTTTTTACTTAACTAATTTCATTAGTTTTGTGTTTTTATGTTTTCATTAGGTGGCTACTGATTAATATTAGCTACAGCAAGCATTTCCGATATAAAATGTTTTCAAAACAAATTTATATTAGCAAAAATGTACAATGATTCATATATGCATCACCATGCACTGTAGGGTTAAATAAGCAAACAAACAAAACAATAACAACAATTTTCTTTCAAAAAGTGCTGGGAACATCTTTGAGGTATTAAATCTTAAATTACAGTTTCTCTATAGCTGGAAGTATAGTATACACCTTTTTTTGATTTGACGCTCGTATTAAACTGTAGATTTTTGTGCCTGCAGCAATTATGATTTTTTTGAGGCCAATACAAGGACCCGAGAGCAGCTGGATCTCTTGCTCTCTCAAACAATACTTATTAACTAACCAAACTAAAAAATAATAAAAAAACATTGGTTATTTCATCACTTGAAAGCCTCCCCATTCCTATGATTCCTTAATACTTCGAAATTAACTTTTAACCTTCAAGGAGGTGCGTGGTCATCATCAAATGTTAATATAGAATTCTATTAACATCTATGTTTAGAACAGCAGCGGTCGCGCGTAACCTTAAAGACCTATCGTAAATTTTAGGGATTCAATGCACCAAATGATTAAACAAACATTTATTTTTTATAATTATATCAATTATCTTTCGGTTAAGAAACGAATTTAGATATAAAAAACATTACTTAAATCTAATTAATTACAATATTAAAATGATAATTTAAAAACCACGTTTTCTTTGGATTAGGTCGCAACTTGACAACACAAATCTTGCTTATATTTTAAGTTAAAATTAAAATTATAAAAATTAAAAAGCTGACACTAATAAAATCAAAATATGATAGTATTTAGTAACCAAAGTTTAGTTTTATTCCAAGGCAAGAAAAATTTTGTTCACAAACGGCGTCTCGGGTAACCATTTAGACAACAGGTGCGCGTAACCTTTTCCACGTCTACGGCCCGATCATAACAAATGCAATTTGTGCAACATGCTAATCGTGAAGTATGGCGACATATAGTTTTTTTTTTCTAATTAACCTAGAAGAGGCTACTTGAGATGAGAAATACTTGTGACGGAAAAAATCAGAATTATAAACAAAAATGTATCAGGTGCGGTCGATTCGCCGCCGCGCGCCTTCTTGAAGGTTAATAGAGTTTTACCAACTTTCCTATATTAAAAATTTATTTTTGCAAAAGAATAGTCTTGGTTACTTAAAAGTAGTGGAAGGCGTAGAACTACTCTCTGAAAGTTATGTACTAAATTATGTTCTTTAAGTTTTTTTTTACATGAATTTTTTGTAGATAATCAAATTTTTTTTATAGTTGGAAGGCACTTTCGATGTAGATCGAAAAGTAAAGTTAAAATCACCGTTGGCTCTGAGAGTCTTGGGCGCACAAATTCAAATGCTATTAAAAGAGACTCGCTTGTCAGTTTTGCGTTTGAATGCATTGGCAACTGTTTACAAGCACACTTTCGGCTACACATTGAATCCACAATCATATTCGTCTAATAATCTAGACGAACTTATTACAAAGTTAATCGAATTTGTGGAGGTACTATATTGAAATGATTGTTTCAAGTTTATTCTAACTATTTATTTTTCTAGATTGTTTATAGTGGTATCGGTCCTTTACTTATTTCAACTAAAGTTGACACTGCAATGTTGGAGATACGAGTTTGGTCGCTACTTTTATTTCCTCCACATTCTTTAAATATTCCGACGTTTGTGAAAGAATTTAATGCGAAATTTCATGGCACAATTTTGATGAATCAAATTGAAGAGTTAAAAAATGTCGTGCAGCTATCGAACGAGGGTATGATTTCCCTCACAAATTTTTATATTATGGCAGCTCATATTTATCATATTTTATACGCAAATTCTGGTTTTATGAAATTTCAAAGTATTGGGAGTATATATTTGCGTAAATATGGCAAACCTTTATGTCCATCCGAATTTAATGCAAATTCTCTGGAGGAACTTTTTAAACATTTAAACTTTATGGTGATTTTAAAAATTGAAAGTGGCAATGATATAACGGTTTATTTAAATAACGAATTGGCGGCCTACGGAATAAACCTTCCTTTAGCTGTTTTTAATGAAACAATCGAGAAAAAGAAAGACTGCAACGGATGGCCGTTACCGTCCACGGACTATTTTGGTAGAAATTGTAGACGTTCGACTCCTCCAAAACCAGACACGCCGCCGAGTGAAGTTAGAATTTAAAAATTGTGTTAAAAGATCTTGGCTAAACAATTTTATGTTTTAGAATTGTTGGGGTTCCAATTTGTGGTCTACGCCAACGAGTTACGATTTCAGTTTGGTAGGTATATTGAATTTTTTTTTATTTAGAAGTAAACTTTTTATTTTATTGTTGCAGAATTTGTCCATTCCAATTTTACCGGTCGATGCCAATCAAGTCCTTATGGCTACGGAAGATTTGGTTTCGCCTACTCGTAGTGTATTAACGTCGTACATAAAACCTCCCAGAATATCTGCTCCACATCCAACTGTTGTACCTCTGCCGGATAAGTTAATAGCCAAAGGTGAGAGAGTTTTTCTTGGCTAAAATTTTTATAATTAAATTTTGTTTTGGATATAGATGATTCTAGTGATTCAGGAGTCAATACAACCAGGGTGGAAGGTAATTTATCTGAAACCGAGTTGAATTTTTCGGAATTTGCACATTTGACTGGTAAGTTATGAGTTTTATTTGAGATTTTTAATTTAACTTGAAATTTCAGCTACATCGTCAAAAGGAGCAAATTTCAATAAAACGTTTTCAACGTTTGATATGTGATGAGAAAGTACAAAATAAAACAAAAAAAGTTGTCTTCAATTTAATTTTATACTTTTATAAAAGTCTCTTGTATTTGTACTTTTACATTTTAGAAACGTGCATGTCGATTTTATACGAATTTATTATAGTAGTTCCAAATATACGCAATTTTGTGATTTGATTGTTTAAAATACTACGTTTTGTTATTATTGTTCATGTTGAAGATTTTATTTTTATTATAATTTATGTGGTCGGTAATATTTATTGTTCCTATTTAGCTTTACGTAAGTGCACAATTAACGTTGCTCAACATAAATTTGTACATAAACATTTTTTTGTGAATACTTTTTTGTCAAAATCATTCCAAAAAAATTATGTTGACTTCGTTTTTTTGCTCTTTTATTGTCAGTATTGTGCAATTAATAATTATTGTTCCGATTTTTTGTAAATTATGTTTGTAAAATGAACCATGTAGGAATACTTAACTAAATTAGATACGATTTTCTATTTTAAACTTGGCCAATATTGCGATTTTTAAAATTTAACGCAGGCGGGCATACAACTTTTAAAATGGAAAGTTAAAAAATATCTATTTAATGCAAAATTAAATCTCCAAAAACATAGTTTAAAATGAGGTATCACATTTTCCTAATTATTTTTTACTCAATATTCCTAATGTGTTTCATGTGAAAACTATCTAGAATGTTCAATTTTTTTTATAAATTGTTGATGAAATATTTGTATTTAAAACTTTTAAACAGCATTTGACGTAATTTTAAGTATCAACATTTAGATTTAATCTTCATGTTAATTTTTTTAAGATATTCTGAAACACTGTTGTGTGCTCAATTTTTTGTATAAATACATTGTCTTATTTTGATCAAAAGTTTGTTTTCAATTATTTATTCTTATTTCACTTCTTGCAAGTCACTGTGGATCGAGAGGGAAATCCTTGGAAATTGTAGCAAAGAGAAAATGTGGAAAATTCTAGGAAATCTGAGAAAATTAAGAAATGGTAGAAATACTTAGATGAGCTGTTTTTTTTTGCTTTTTCAACTTTTTCGAAAGAAAATCCTAAGACAGTTTACGAGGAAATTCTGGGAAATCTTATACAAGGAAATGTGGTGTACAAAAATTTGCCTTGTAATTTGCCCCTTGCTGTGCATTGAAGCATCGTATGTATGATTGACTGCCGATATGGAAGTACCAGGTTCGAAAGTAAAGTGGTTACTTCTCTCTGCTTTTCCGATAAATATATCAAATTGTTATGATTACAGAAAAATTACAGAACAGGGGTTGTGATTTGCGCTTGAATGCAAAACAATCTGGTGACGTACATTTGGTAAAATTATAAACATAATAATAAAAATTGCGATAGGTAATCTTCACTTGATATATTATTTTCCAAAATCCTTCTTTCAAATTGGCTTCTAGATTAGAATTATTGAAATTTTTTACTTTCAAAAGATTAAGTATTAAATAAATAAACTAAAATATTTTAAATCAGGAATTAGTGGGGGGGGGGGGGGCAATCACTAACGAATTTAGTAACTTGGGGATTTACCCCAAAATTGAAAGTATTTTTTGGATTGAACAAATTTTGAAAGTATCAATTTTTGTTAACTACAAAATAATGCTAACAGATGGCGTTACAGTTGTCAAATTTAGGTAAAGTTTTTGCATTGGGTGCAGATAAGCGCTTGTTTAGCCAAGAAAAAGCATACTTACCTGGCGTAGGGGTTTACCGTGATCAACAAGGCGGTTCCCCCAGGGTGAGGCCTTCTCATTGCACTACGATTGGGCTGACCCCTGCGATTATCCCTAATGTGGATAACTCGGGCGCGTTATTTTTGGTAGTCGGGACTGCGTACGCGCTGTCCCGGTTTAAAATAATTAAATAGAAAAACAGTTATAATAAAAAAACAACATCTGTGCATAACGTTAACTTGGGTTCATAAAAATCAGAAAAGGCTCAAATTTATTATGGACGTTCCCAAAAAATCACAAAATTGCGTTACCTTTTTACATTCTATTCCCAAAAAAGTTAGATCACAAAATTGTAAATAAAATTCTGCAGAAAGTAGGTATAAAAAATTATTGTTATAGTTTCTGAACTGTAGCCGCTTCATAGAAACCCGATGTTTGAGCAAAAAGCCGTTGTTTTCAGTTCAGCTTCTTTTCTCTTCATCTAAATACTGTAGACCATAGGTGGCCAACAGGATCGATTGGTGGATCTTTAGTCGATCATAGCCGTTGACGCTATTGATTCAAGCCGAGGGGGAAATTTGATGTACAAGTGAATGGAAATCTGAGGATATCCAAGAAAATGTCATAAAAGATCTAGTGTACAAAAAATTAGAAAAAGAACTCAAAATAAAAATTTTAAGTAAATTTGTGGTTTTTAGTATGTATTTATTGTTAAATTCAAAAAATATAAGAATAATACAATACGTAGAAAATCAAAATTCAAAAAATTTGAAAATGAGACAATTAACACAACAGGTCCGAATTAAGAAAATTTAAAAAATGAAAAATTCGTAATACGATAGTACAATATAACGTTATTTCATGGTTATTGCCATTCTTCAGTTGCACGTAATCGCTTACATTGTAAAATATATTTTACGTAATTAATATATTACGAATTTTTCATTTTTTCAAATTTTCTTAATTCGGACCTGTTATGTGTTAATTGTCTCTTTTTCAAATTTTTTGAATTTTGATTTTCTACGTATTGTATTATTCTTATATTTTTTGAATTTACAAAAAATTAGTCTGTGCTCCTTGTTATAAACTAAGAAAATAATGTTTTTCTCCAACCGTATTAAAAGCAGTACATTTTTAATAGCATTACCTCAAATGAAAGTTGACGTTTTTGTTACTAATATAAAAATGCGTACATTACTAAGCAACACTTTTTTTTACGTGCATTAAAAGAACTTTTTTTGTGCTAGACCTAAAAGTGACCTAAAAACTATGACAACTTAATATAAAAAAACAAAAATTCAAGTTACTGGATTTTCACTACACGAATATTCAAACAAAATGTTTGATGTAATTTAAATTTTTGGTTGGAGAAAAAGTAATATGTCTCATTTGGATTAAAAGTGTCTTTGTTTGACGTGCAATTATTGCATTCGCTCGGCTCCGCTGGCGCTCCGCCTCGCAAATACAAAAATTGCTTGTCTAACAAAGTTTCACTTTTAATCCGAATAAGACAATGTACTATTCTTTGCCTACTTGTACCTTAATAAATACTATACGAGTATTATTTATATGTCAATAAAATATTAATACCATATTACATAGTCGATCATAATAATAATGAAATTGGCTCACTATAGACTACTAATAAGTCTATAGTATTTGCTTCACCTGGCGTAAAAATGGTCTACTGATAAGTGAAAGGTGAAACTAGACTCGATAATTTCTGGTATTGGGAGGTATGGAATAATGAATAGGTATTTGGTAAGGACAATGGCTTAAAACACTATAATATGTTGGTTTTGAGGGGCCCATGGCACCCCCTTATGACTGCCATTGTTATTTGTAAATCTATGTATAAATAATTTTGTAGCTATCATAAATAGGACCGTAGCTGTAAGCTGCCAAACGTGATCCTTTTTTGCCATTTACCACATTTTTGCACGTAGCTCAATTTCAGTGCATATCGGACTGTACATTATCTAAAAAGTAGAAAATGAAATTTCATGTCTGAAAAATAAAGAAACAGAGTCGTAAGTTTTCGAGATATGGCTTCCTAAAATACCCTAGTTTTTGAAAAAATTATAAACTTATTTTTTTTGAAAATCGTTTTTATGTTATAAGTTTTGTTTTCTACACTTTAGGCAATGTTAAAATTGAGATGCACTGCAAGTGAGCTGTTTGCAAAAATTTAAAAACATCTACTTTAATTTTGATATTATATTATTTTGTGATATTTGGGCCCTTTCTTGGCAAATTCGCTTGTTTTTGAGAACTTACGGTCTTTTTTCTGATACTAAAGGATTTAAGTAAAAAAATTTCATTTTCATGCAAGAGTACTTAATGACTCGACTAAATCTGTATTAAACTTCTGTTTAGGGAAGAAAAGCCTACACAATAAACTGTAAATGCATAAACCAAATGATTTACAGAAGTAAACTTTAGGAAAGTTTATTGTGGTAAATATATTTACATAACTTATGCAATCCCAAGTATGCATAAATACAAGATAAAATCAACTAACATCTGTCTAACACGCTTATCCATAATTATGAAGTCTGTTTTTCTGCAGACTGCTTCATACCGCAACCTACTGGACCATGTTGACGTTCCCAAATCATACGATGTTTCTGTTTCATATAAGCCGATTGTACATTATGATAATAACCTAAATCGCCATCTGAAATAAACACATTTTTAAAAATATATAATTATATTAGTTAATTATTTACATTTAATAAACCATTCAGTCGATGCATCTTCGTATGCATCCAAAAGAGGTTTACACTTTTCTTTATGATCTGGTGTTTCATACATGACACAGTCTTCAAAACGTCCTCGTAAAATACTTAAAATTTCAGAGTCTACTTGCCGATCTCTTTGATATTGACACTCAGCCTCGAAAACACATACAGGATCGTCTGTGTTGCATTGGTCAATTGTAGGAACCCGGCGAAATTTTTGGTGATACCAAGGATAATTTTGCTGATTAGGAACGACCACTTTTTCTATAATTGAGAGGCACTTGCCTAGTATGAAGTTACAATAATATATTTACAACAATACCTCTTAACCATACTGCAGGCGATTCAAATGCAGCGAATATGCTTTGAAAAGTTCTGTCTATAATATTTCGTGGTTCCGAACTCATTTTCACCTCGGATAAATAAAAATTGTTATTAAAATGATCAAATTATAACATCGGAAATTTGACAAACCGAAATGTCAGAATTTACATAACGTTGGAAGTGGCTAAGCTGATGCCTGTGAGGGAAAATTCAGATCAAAAAATTGACCTACTCTTTAACAAAAATTAATTAATAACAAACTCTCCCTTCGTTATATATTATTGTCCAAATTGTATGTCTTTCGAGTTAAATCGCAGCACTTGATGAGAATTTATCAACTGTGTGAGACTACTGCTCGGAAATTTGGCGTAGGATCAGATGAAAACAAGTTATTACACAAAACTCAAAAATAAAAGAAAAGTTCCCAATCTCGGAGGTTGGGAGTTGATAATAAACAAGCTTCCAGAGTATTGCGCGATTTTTCTCTTATCTACAATCGAGTAAATGTTGCACGTAAACGTTCCTTTACAATTTAAAAATTACCGCCGTGCCGTTGTTTTATAAACTTCATCAACTTACAAACTTAACCTCAAAGTGACTTTAAAAATTGATATTATTTGATTTCAAATGTAAAAACCTTTTTGCTATTCAATGATATGTTTAAAAAGTTCTTTTATTTACAAGTTTTCTCGAGGTGTTTTGCAACAAATACCAAACCTGTCATGAAATATTTAAATGTTGCCGAAAAAAATGATGCAGCCAAAAATATCGCTGCTCTATTATCGAGAGGAAATTCAATTAGAGTGAGTGACCTTTTGAAAAAGTTATAAGTATTTCAAGTTTGGTTATTTTTCCTAGCGCGAAGGATTGTCCCCTTACAATAAAATATACGAGTTTGGTGTGCAAGTTATGGGACAACAGGCACGTATGGTTATGACAAGCGTTTCTGGCCATCTTCTTAATTTTGAATTTGTGCAAGGCTATAGGAGTTGGCAGTCGTGCAATCCAGTAAGCCTGTTCGACGCTCCGATAGTGAAAGGCTGCTCCGAAGATTATTTAAAAATTAAGGTACTGCAAACGACTAAACCACTCTTACGATAAACTCATTCTGTTATTTTTTTAGAAAACTTTAGAAAGAGAAATTCGTTCTTGTGAAGGTTTAATAATCTGGACCGATTGTGATAGGGAGGGAGAAAATATCGGTTTTGAAATTATCCAAGTGTGTAAAGATGTTAAACCAAACTTAGCCATTTACAGAGCAAAATTTTCTGAAATTACCAGTGCTTCCGTATTCAGAGCCTTAAATAATTTAGGTCAACCAAATAAAAATGTCAGTGATGCTGTTGATGTACGACAAGAGTTGGATCTCAGAACTGGTAATTTTTAAAAATAATTTTAGTTTTGTTTACATGACGGGAATCCCTGAAAAAGGGGATTGCTATAATTTTAGCATCAGAGTAAGAGCACTGGAATAAGAGTAAATTTGTTAAGTACTTTTTCATCACATTTTGTTTAAACAAAACTAAACAAACTTCTGCATGAAATTAAATTTAAAAATTGTTCTAGTCCTAGTATCTTTGGAGAAACCTCTCACATAATAATTAATAATAATCATTAGCCTATTTGTGGAAAGGGGGATATTGGGTATGAACGGACAGCAATAAAACACCAAAATTGTTATTTCGTCGACGTTTCGAAGAATATTATTTCTTCATCCTCAGGACTAAAATGGAAAACAGTTACAAACGTCGGAAAATATATAACAGCAAAAACGTAATCATACCTCCATAACAAGATGAAATACGGCAATTTTCTGCTAGGAATGACAACTCTATATAAACCCGGCAAGTGTTCACAACTTTTAACAAAGTCAATAAAAATGAATGTAAATATAATGTAAATATAAGTCTTTTACCATTTTATATTTACATTCATTTTTATTGACTTTGTTAAAAGTTGTGAACACTTGCCGGGTTTATATAGAGTTGTCATTCCTAGCAGAAAATTGCCGTATTTCATCTTGTTATGGAGGTATGATTACGTTTTTGCTGTTATATATTTTCCGACGTTTGTAACTGTTTTTCATTTTAGTCCTGAGGATGAAGAAATAATATTCTTCGAAACGTCGACGAAATAACAATTTTGGTGTTTTATTGCTGTCCGTTCATACCCAATATCCCCCTTTCCATATCTATTCATCGGACGAGAATTTAGTTTTATTAGCCTATTTGTATTGAAGAGAAACTTGAAATCTTTTTGTAGGAGCTGCTTTCACCAGGTTGCAAACATTGCGTTTCCAAAAAGTTTTTCCAGGACCACTGGCAGATAAATTAATAAGTTATGGTTCCTGTCAGTTTCCTACTCTTGGATTTGTGGTCGAGAGGTTTCAAGCAATGGAGGATTTCATACCAGAACCGTTTTGGAAAATTCGAAGTACCTATAATATGTTCAAAATTGTGGAATTCCATTAACAAAATTTTTTGTTTTGCAGTGAACCACAGAATTAAGGATTTGGTGGTAGATTATAGTTGGAAAAGGGAGAGGTTGTTTAATAAAAATGCGGTGGAGGGTATTTTGGATATTTGTAAAGAAAATCCACTAGCAACAGTTGAACTTGTTGAAAGTAAACCAAAAAGTAAGTGGAGACCTCTGCCTTTGGATACGGTGGAATTAGAAAAAACAGTGTCGAGAAAATTAAGAATTAATGCAAAAGATACTATGAAAATAGCAGAGAAATTGTATACTCAAGGGTTTATTAGTTATCCTCGTACCGAAACCAATATATTCCCTAAGGAATTGAATCTCGTTCCGTTGATTGAACAACAACTTCATGACCATCGGTGGGGAACTTTTGCTCAAGGAATACTCACAGATGGAGGACCTAATCCACGTCAAGGAAAAAAATCGGATCAGGTAAAAATGTTATGATTTTATTTTACATTTTTCTTCAAAAATATATTTTTTTAAAGGCCCATCCACCTATACATCCAATAAAATACGTAAATAATTTAGCGGGAAATGATCAAAAAATTTACGAATATATCGTCAGACACTTTTTGGCCTGTGTCAGTAAAGATGCACTGGGTCACGAAACGGTGGTTCATGTGGACATATCGAATGAAAAGTTTGTTGCAAAAGGGTTGCTGGTTTTAGAGAAAAATTACTTGGAGGTATACACATACGAGAAGTGGAATGCGAAAGAAATACATCAATATCAAAATGGCGATACTTTTATTCCCACCACACTTAATTTAGTAAGTTTCTCAAATCGGTGAATTTACTCCAAAAGCATTATTACAACCTTTACTTAAGGTGGCTTAACATCACTAACTAATGCCCATACCTATAGTCGATGCTTGGCTACAGTAAAACTTGAGCACGACTTAAGTACGAAATTGTTTATTATGATTTGTCGATTTCGTACTTAAGTCTGACTCAAGTCTGAGATCGGACGAAGTATCGACTATAGGTACGGGCATTAATTAGAAATAGTCAGATTTTGGGGAAAGTGGGAAAAAATGTTCAAAGGAACTCTTCTTATGTATATTCAAACTTTTATAATTTTACTTCTTCAAGTGCCATATACCATGCAGTTCTCTAGAATCAGGACAAGCTTTGCAGGTTGAAAGAATACCTGATTTTTTAAAGGCTGTGAGTAACCGCTTCTGAGAAAATAGCTAGCTCAGTTAGAAGACCTTTGGATTTTTATTGCATAAACTAGCTGAAGTATTGCATTCAAACTAAATTCAATATTAATTCTCTTTCAACCTATCAAAGCTTATACCGAGCCTGGAGTAACTAGTGATATGACCGACCTTGCGCTTAGAAGCCCACCTCTTGCAGCTAAGCTGGGGGGTGTGCATAAATTGGACGTTCCAATTAAAAAAAGACCAATCACATGCACTAATAGTAGAATTTGATTGGTTTGGTCAGGCGCGTGCGCGCTACGATGAATGTATCTGGAAATTCAAAATTTCTTCGTGGACCGGAGGCAGTCTGTTACATAATTAATCTTAGTAAATAAATCTCAACTTATGCTTAAATTTAAATATTTCTGTTTCAAAATACTTCTTCCGATTTTGTGTTAAACAGTTTCCAGCTTAAACACTTACTTTTACATACTATTTTTAGGGAACTAATTCCTGATCACGGAAAATTTCCATAGTGAACAAGATTTTGGCTTTTGGAATCTTCGGCTTATACAGTTTTCACTACCTCTTATAACTTTTGTAGAATAACTACTTTCAATTTCACGAAAATCTGACTAATTTGCTATTTTGCCGCGCTTACCACAAAATTAATAACAAAAGACTTAAGGATAAGAATGTATTCAAAACTTTAACTTGAATAGTTTTTTGCATAACGCAATTTGATCAATCAGAAAACAATTTTGAAGTTTATACTTGGTAGTCATGGTGGGGTACTAACCTTGCTATATACGCAGTCCATAGATAAATTTATATCCTTGCTTCTCTTTGTTTTATATTTTTTATGCAGGATAAAGTTATAGCTTTTGCTTTGATTTAGAGTGAAAGTCTAACAACGAGACCAAAGTTGCTCACCGAAGCAGATTTGATTGCACTGATGGATAAAAATGGAATCGGCACCGATGCAACACATGCAGATCATATTGAAACGATAAAATCACGAGAATATGTTCAAATGCAAGAAAATATATATTTTGTACCTGGAACTTTAGGAATGGGTCTGGTTGAAGGATATAACAACATTGGTTTGGAAGTGTCTTTGGCTAAACCAAGTTTACGTTCACAATTTGAAAAAGATTTGCAGCTCATATGTGACGGACGTAAGAGTGCGGATGTAGTGAGACTCGAGCAAATTGAAAAATATAGGGCTGTGTTTATAACTGTTATGGAAAAAATTACCGAGATAGATAAGACTTTAGGTACTCGACTGCAGGTGCAACCTACACCTGCAGACATGGCTCAAGTGATAAACCAACAGGATCACAAGCCCGTTTTAAAGTGTCCTAAGTGCGGTAACGATATGTTAATTCGCGAACGTAAGAACGGCGAAGGAAAATATTTAACATGTTTGGGTTATCCCGCATGCAGAAACGCTGTTTGGTTTTCCGCTAATATAGACACTATTGAAGTGTTGAATAACAGTTGTAGAAACGTAAGTTTAAGATCAAAGGGTAAATCACGAGAGAGATTTTATGTACACAAAGATAATTTCTAATATATTTAAAATAATCTTAATAATAATTACATTACAGTGTTGGGTCACTTGCACACTATTAAATATAATTTTTCAATTTATGGATTCACAATGTTGGAATCTAGTTAAACACTCATACGCGTCACTAAATCTTGCTTCTTTGAGCCATTACATGGCTGGTTAAAAAGCTTCTCTTATTCTTTAATTTGATTCTATGGCAGATGTTGGTGAGAAGGAATACATATGTACATATTATGGTGTACGCATTTTTCATGATTGGTGATTTACCCTTTGTATAATTTAAAGTATTTCTTAGCTATGCAAAATAAAAATTGGTTTTTAGTGTGGACCAAATAATAAGCAACTAAAAATTAAATTTCGGCAAAATCCATTTCCTGGTGAGTCGAATCCGAACACTTTGTGTATAGGTGGCTGTGATTTAACTGTGTTAGAAACTTTGAACATCAACATTGATTCTGTTTGTAAATGTAAGGTTACAAAAATGTCGTTTTCTTTCTTTATATTATGTTTTATATTTTAGTAAATCGTGCGAATCCGCCACCTGCGAGACCGAGTACGGTTACAAACGCATCCACCACTGCCGTCATACCTAGTCAACGTACTTTAAATAATTGGCTTGGTGGTGGCGATGAAAGAATTAGTAGCCAAACACGGAGAACCACTACAAATGCAGCACTCAACGGCACGAGTTCCAGCACTCAAACTTCCTCTAACGGCGGTGGCGGCGGAAATTCAAATGATAGCAGTAGAGGACTTGGGGGACGTAGCTTTCTTAACTCGAATATGGCGGTAACAAATATGACTACTGGTACTGCAGTACCAATGCGTAATAATAACACCAACAGAGGTCCTACTGCCGACGACAAAATTTTTTGTCACTGTAACAACGAAGCTGTGCTACTTACCGTACGAAAAGTTGGCCCCAATACTGGTAATATAATATGAATTATTAACTTGCGATCTGGATAAAATTAAATTGAAAGTTATCATTTTGTTTAATTAAATTAAACTGGATGTTGGAAATAGTGGGTTTTTTGGGTCCTACTCAAATAAAATACGGATCTGTGCTGTGTCGAGGCTTGATGTCCTTGCTCGTAGATATGAACCGCTTGAGATTGCACTTGTTTTGTATGTCATTTCTGATTTTAATTTTAATTTTTACTATTTGACTAATGAATGTTTTTATATGTTTTACATACACATTTGTGTTATGTTAATGGATGTAATACTCGATGTTGAGATTTATTGACTCTGATGAGGACCAATATAAGGGTTGAAACCGGTTAGTAAATATATCAATAGAGTAGTTTTATTTGAGTAGGACCCAAAAAACCCACTATTTCCAACATACAGTTTAATTAAGACTACAGGATCGAGAAAAGTTCTTTAATTTTGTTTAATTAGGAAAACAATTTTATAAGTGCCAAGCGGGAACCGCAAACAGTGGATGTGATTTTTTCATGTGGGCTTCCCCTGATGGACCAAGTAGCTCAACGCAACGGCCCAATAATAACACTGCAAGAGTGCCTTCCAATGTAATAAACTGTAATTGTCCTCTACCTGCCATAGTGAGAAAGGTCAACAAACCAGGACCAAATACAGGTCGAGAATTTTATTGCTGTTCAAAACCAATGGCCGAAGGATGTAAATTTTTTAAATGGGTCGACGAAGTATGTTTTACAAAGACACAAGCTTTCAGGTTGAGAAAAATAATTTTAATGTATTTTCAGGATAATCCTTCAGGTTTTCATGGTGGCGGAGGCGATGATGATGATGATAATGGCGGTGATGATAACGACGATAATGACGGACATAACCAAAGTTGGGGTAATACTTCTACAGGATGGAAAAGAGGTAACAACTCGAGATGGAAGGGTAAGAAAAAAAGTCAATGGAAGGCAAAGGCAAAACGAAAACCAAGAAGTAAGCCGTCCTTTAAAAATTCGAAACCAAGTACAAGTGGTACTAAAAAATGTAGCATTTGCAGTGTGCCGGGTCATACAAAAAATAAATGTCCAAAAAAATTTTAAAATGTAAATACATTTTGTATTATGTAAATTAATTGTTATTTTAAATTAACGTTTGAGTGTCTTTCTGTACGTGAAGCAATTTGTATAGTATTTAAGTTTATTAAACTAGAAGATTATATTATTAATTTGTATCTATTTTACGTAAGTTATCTATTTCTCTCTGTTGTAGGTGATTTTCTGCTGTGGTTTCCGTTAACTAAAATTAGAACAAGCATAATTAGATCAGCCCTGGGTTACCAGAAAAATCAAGGAGTAAATATCTTGAAAATTGTGTGTATACTCGGGATGGACCGTTTCGGCGCAAACCGGTATGCACTGAACCGTCTTTGCGCTGAACTGTTTTCAAACCAAACCGGTTTTGAACCGAATCGGCCTCGCACCGAACTGTCCCTGCGCCGAAAAATTCCTTGGGAATCAATGGAATTTGGAATTCTGTGTACAAAATTTTTTTAAGATATTTACCCCTAATAAAAAATAGTATATTATACATCTAGGAACTAAAGTGCAATTTTGATCGTCTTAGCCAAAAATCCAATATACCCAAGAGGGAAAACTAATATTCTACATTTTGGTACTAAAATGACTTATAATCCCTTATGCGGTTTTGCCCTCCGTCACGAGACATAAAATGGCATTTGATTAATCGTTAGCTTTGGTGTATAATATACTATTACTTCAAATTGACTAACAATGCCATGTTGCAATGCACTTGTTTATTCTTACCATATTCAGTAAAATTTCCATTTTTAATTTTAACAAATTATTTTCTTCTTCAACGTGCAGTAACTTCTGTTTTAATTTTTGATTTGATTTGTATGTACTGGACGAATCGCCTGTAACTAAAACCTACATGTAAAAAAATAAAGATCTTAGGAAGGCTGCAATTTACGTGGTTTCCAATCACCATTTTCGAAGTTAAACTTTTGCAGTCCTAATTGCAATTTTACGATTCCATTTTCGCTAATTAAATCTTCGAGCGGTACATCGGAATTGAAATTTACGGCAGTTTTACGAGGCGGAGGTTTTTTTGGAGAAAATTTATTGGAAAACAGTGGCATTTTATGTTGCGTGTTTTTGAATACAAACAAATAAATCGAAACAGGCTGCTCAACATTTTTCAGATGTCAATTTAAATTTTATGTTGGTAACGGAAGGCAGACACGAATTTTGTGCTATTATAATCCGGCTTTTTAAAGACATTACGATTAAAATAAAATTTCCAAATCATGGGCATTTTGGAAAAGATATCAGAAATCGAAAAGGAAATTTCTAGAACACAAAAAAATAAAGGTACTCTCAACCTAACCTCAAATGTAGAAAAATTGTATCTACATCTTTTCTGTTTTCAGCCACCGAGTATCATTTAGGTTTGTTGAAAGCCAAATTAGCTAAATACAGGTCGCAGTTGTTAGAACCTTCTAAAAAATCTGAAAAGGGTGAAGGGTTTGATGTTTTAAAGAGCGGTGATGCTAGGGTTGCCTTAATTGGTTTTCCATCAGTTGGAAAAGTAAGTAAGTTATCTTTCAGTATTCTGTTCTAAATAAGTTGGTTTTAGTCTACTTTACTTTCTACTTTGACCAACACCGAAAGTGAAACTGCCGCATATGAGTTCACAACTTTAACGTGTATACCGGGAGTCATCAATTACAATGGCGCAAATATTCAGTTGTTGGATTTACCTGGTATCATCGAAGGTGCTGCACAAGGAAAAGGGCGAGGTAGGCAAGTTATTGCTGTTGCCAGAACTGCCGACTTGGTTGTTATGATGTTAGATGCAACCAAACAAGATGTTCAAAGAGAGTTGCTAGAGAGGGAACTTGAAAGTGTAGGAATTCGATTAAATAAGCAAAAACCTAATATTTACTTTAAGGTACATTTTTATAAATAGTTTTTAGTATTTAATTTTAAACTAAAATATTTGTTTAGCTGAAGAAAGGCGGTGGTTTATCGTTTAACTCTACGTGCAATTTAACAAAAATAGACGAAAAACTTGTTCAGATGATTCTGCACGAATATAAAATGTTTAATGCCGAAGTACTGTTTCGAGAAGACTGTACTGCGGATGAACTTATCGATGTGATTTGTGGTAATCGCGTGTATTTGCCTTGTTTGTATGTTTATAACAAAATTGATCAAATTTCCATCGAAGAAGTAGATAGAATTGCCAGGCAGCCTCACAGCGTTGTAGTCAGGTGAGATTTCGTTTCTTTTGTTTGTTCAATTTTAACTCCAAGTTTGCAGTTGTAACATGAAGCTTAATCTGGATTATCTCTTAGAAACATTATGGGAGTATTTGGCTTTGATTCGTGTTTACACAAAAAAGCCAGGTCAACCTCCCGATTTTAATGACTGCTTAATTTTAAGAAGAAATTCTACAGTAGAGCATGTTTGTCACGTAATACATAGGAGCCTAGCAGAAGCTTTTAAGTACGGTTTGGTGTGGGGCACCAGCACTAAATATTCACCCCAACGTGTTGGCATAGCACACACGATGAGCGACGAAGATGTTATACAAGTTGTTAAAAAATAAAATTTTGTTTACCTTGACTGGAGATACTTGCAGTTGTAATGATAAGAAATAAAATATTTCAAACTTTTTAATAATGGTTTTTAATAAATTTTCAACTTATGCACACTAAACAATAAATTAGAGAAAAAAAAAAACACAATCTACAACAATTTTTATGTTAAATTAACACTGTAAAAGACTAAAAAGCATGTGGTAAAAATTTTTCAATATGTACACAAGTTTTTGGCATGTTTGGTAATGTTTTGAATGACGAGGTAAAAATTCATACAAGCAAAAATTACATTAAGTAAACTTACGCCTAAGTCAAATTTTATAAAATATGACATAAATAAGGAAAATTAGAAGCCGAAGCCAAAAAAATTCTGATTTATTTAGACACATCATGTAAAAAGAAATTTTTGGTTTGGGAAAATTCCCAATTGGAATGTTTTTATAGATTTTTGAAATGAAATAAACAACTATAGAATGCTATAGTAAAAACCACGAAAGCTTTAATATGATTGGGCCAGTTTTTCTCATATAACTTGAAAACAGGGAAAGATATAAAAAATCATTGTATTCTAATTATTAGAAAAGTTGGGTCAAGCCATAGTTAAGCTCTCATGGTTATGACTTCATGCATGCACAAATGACTAAAAAAAAAAAAATTTAAATTAATTATTAAGAATGTCAATTAATAATGATGAATTTTGTTGAAGTTCCAAGTGTTCTTAAAGTTTTTATGATGACCGGAGAGGCGAGACATTCGTTTTTATGGATATACAACTGAGGGGCTCAGAAGCCAAGGGGTCCAAGTACTAAAACAAAACTGGAGATATTTTAATTCAAAGTAATTTTATGTGTACAGTTTTAATGGAGTAGTACAACTTCTCGCTGACAAATCTCAGCATTAGCACTTATTTTATGCTTGGATCTCTTTGGCACTGAGTAAATGTACATGTCTAGTTTTAATTTTTACACTTAACTCGATTTTGAAAAAAAGTCTACTTGAACCCCTTTGCTTCTAGCCCCTCAACTACCCTCGAATTTGCTTGCATGTTTTTTTTCTAATGAATAAAAAATTGTTTTTAAATTGACTACAGTTTGGATGTATTGATCATATTGCCACAAGCAAATACATTATTAGGGTCCAATTCGCGTTTGGTGGCCTTGTAAAGTTCTACCCCAATATTTGAAACCGTACTTGGATACCATTTTTTTCTTAATTTTCCAACACCGTGATGATGAGAAATGCTACCACCATTTGAAATAATTTCGTCTCTTGCCTTCTCTTCTATGCTTTCATACACACGAACAGGATCCTGAATGTTTCTGTAGTTGAATGCAAAATAAAAGTAAATGACACAACCAGCATCGTAGGTTTGAGTCACGCGACAGCAAATCATGTAATGTTTGATTCCGTACGAAAGACACTGTGTATCAATGCAATGCTTAACATTCCTGCAAAGAGCCGAGGCTCTATCCCAGGGTACGGATGTTTCAAAAGATTCTGAGACAACGTAATATTCCAATCCCAAGTCCTGAAAAATAAATACGATTAATTTTTTCAAAGACAACTTGGAAAAAACTTACTCTGATGTAGGCAATTACAAAGGTTAAAGTGTAACCACGTTCACCATTTGTTTCTCCTGCTGGAATTCCACCATATTTGGCAGCAATCTCATAAATTTGTTTCTCTTGAGCTTCGACGGACTTCGTATCCCCTTCAAATAATAATGTCATCACGCACATGGTTGTAACATCGAAACGCTTAATTTTCGTAATGTACAATTTTTTAAGTCCATCCAAGAGAAGACCAAAGTAGCCAGGTTTAGGCCTCAAAGCTTGACCAAACACGAATTGTTCATTGTCCATCAAACGTATCGACGCCGGCTGACATCTTTGTTTGGCAACTTCGCGCATACATTTGACTCCAGCTTCAAAGTCAGGAAAAACTACCGAACCGTACTTCTTACAATTTGGCAGTGGTCTGATTTTTAAAATCACTTCGGTAACTACTCCTAAACTGCCTTCCGATCCCAACACAAGGTGGTTAAAATCAGGTCCGGCACTCAAACGCGGAACCTGACAATTCTTTTCCAAAATACCCTTTGTGGTAACCATTTTTACGTGAACCAATAAATCTTCAATGTTACCATATGTATTTTTTTTCATTCCAGACGCTCTTGTCGCAACCCATCCGCCTAAACTCGAAAATTCGTAACTGTCAGGTTCGTGACCGGTGGTATATCCCATTTTATGCAATTCTCTTTCCAAATCTTGCCCAATTATTCCACTCTCGAAACAACCAACCAAATTTTCCCGATCTATCCACAAAATTTTGTTCATTTGAGACGTATCAAGGCACACAATCGTTCTCAGTTCATTTTTAGGACATTCGACGGCGCCAGAAACGGACGTTCCACCGCCGAATGGTATAATCACCAGATCTCGTTCGTTGGCAACTTGGACGATTTTAATGACATCGGCTTGGCATTTTGGCCACAAAACGATGTCGGGAATTCTATCAAAAAACGATTCCCTTAAAGTAAAAATGTCGTGCAACGTGTGACCGTGAGCTCTAACCAAACGATCTAATCCCCGTAAAGAGAATTCAATCCCAAGGCCGGTAATGATTTTTAAGTTTTCTTCGCTGATGTTAAATTGTGGATATCTATTTTCTGAAGGCATATCTTGTGGTTTGTGGAATTTAGTTAAATCCACGTTTAAGACGTCTTGAACCCATTGTGTGAAGTATGGCAAAGCAACTTCTCCAATAGGGTATCTGAAACAATATCATCACACAGTCAATTATTTTTTAAAATTATTTTTGAGTAGATACTGTTAATATTTTTATACTATTGGAGTATTTTATGTATTTTATTTTATAATAATACACTTAAAATACTCCCAAGTACTTAAGTGTTAGTTACTTAAGTGTTAACACTATTTGAGTGTTTTATTTTATCTTAGCAGGTAACCGCCGCGGTTACCGCCGGCTTTCAATTGTGCATATTTGTCCAACGATTTAAAAAATTTCCTAAAAACCTTCGCACGCGGGATAAAAAATAGCACCTTAGTCCCATGATGTATATAATATACTATTTATTATCCTCCCTTAAAACACTTGCAGTGCGTTGTTAGTTGTAATTTATATTTTACTGAATTAGGTAGCTATATTTTCGTAAAACTTCATATAATATTGCTGTTGTTGTGAATATCATCTTATGCTGTTACATTTGTAATTTTTATTGATTAAAATTAACTTGGCCAAAGCCAAGCTGACTTACTAGGGAATTTAATTAACGAGGTGGTTTCCCAATGCCTTTCCCATAAGGTACAGGTCGATTTTGGGCTTTAAATCTCAATGGCGTATCAAAGGCGATTAGGATTTGTACAGATCATTCAAAAATAATCACAAAGAAACCAAACACTGGGTGCGTGTATTCGATTGACTTTTTAGTAAGGGTTATCCCACTCATGGGGCCGTTTTAGTGGGCGGGGCCACCACAGTTGACTTCTAGCCGTGCTACTGCTAACAAGTAATGAGTCTATTACACGTAACGAGTACAGTGGCGAGACAGCAAAATGTCACTAGTCCGAGAGAGTAGTGTGGGTGAGTGAGTGTTTATACGTATTCGACTTTTGTGGCGGGCGAGTCAGTTTATTTTTGCTAGTTATTATTAGACATTTTTATAACAATGATAACACCAATACTATACTCTATTCGTTTAGCACAGAGATATCCAAACTTTTTAGCCTAAGGGCGGGGCCGGATTATCCAATAGGCAAACTAGGCAACTGCCTAGGGGCGCCAAGTAGCAAAGGGGCGCTCATATTATTTTAGCTCATAATGAAACTGAAAAACCTACTTAAAGACTTAAGCAAATGGATTACTAAATATTTTTGGATTATTGGAAACTGGAATTTTAACTGAATTTTGGTCCCATATTTTGAATAAATGTGACAAAGCTAGCAAATTTCTTCATAAAATCGAAACAGATTTATCAATAATTGCTGTTTCAATTTACAATTCGTTAATAGGATACTTTCGTTTTCTTGATCAGTCTGACGTTTACGAAGAACGTAGAAAAGAATTGTCGAATAGGGTTTGATGGGAAAGCTGAAATGAGAATTAACACTTATCTGCAATTATAGACAAATTAAAAGAAGAATTGAAAAAAAGGGTAACTGTCTATAGCACAATTAAAAATAATTTTGGATTTTTAAATAATTTGAAAAACCTTAATGATGGCAATTTACGCAATCATTCAAAAAATCTTCAAACCATATACTATAAACACAGTAAAAACGTTTTCTTTCGTTTTTACTGTGAAGACTTGAACTTAGAATTTTGTGAACAGTGTATTCAATTCAAATACTTGATTGAAAATATTAACGATGTTAGCAATAAATTAGAAGGAAATTTTAACATTTATTCAAGAGAAAAAATTGAATTTAATGTTTCCCAGTTTAGAAATTACAACAAGAATATTTTTAACCACTGCAAGTGGGAAAAGGTCATTTTCAACTTTAAAGAGAACGAAAACATATTTAAGAAATTCAATTTTTCACGAGTATTTGCAAAATTTGCAAACACGAGATCTCGAAAAAGAATTTCATTTTTGTAATATGTATTTTGTCATAATAATTGTAATGTTTTTTATTAGCTATGAGTAGCAGATATCCTAAACATCTAACTAAAATGAAATCAATAGGTAAATAGTTTTACAAAAAATTTGTGCCTCCGCGAGATCTGATTTTAATATAAACATAATTGTATTTGTAAGATAAGAATTTAAATTTCGAAAATTTAGAAACATTGAGTCCGAGCTCAAAATTTTCTAGAAACATTTTTAGAGGAGCTTAAAAACTTTTGCCTAGGGGCGCAAACATTATTAATCCGGCCCTGCCTAAGGGCCAAATTGATTTGCTCTACAAACCTCCGAGGGCCAAGATCTAGCTACAGTGGCTAACGAAAATATTTGATCCCTCCTATGTTAACAATGTAAATTGCACATTTTGAAACCGTTTTTTGACATATAAAAATCGCTTTTAGAGCAAAACTTTTTAAACACTTTTTTGTTAAAAATTTTATTTTTTCAATTTTGTTACCCCGTTTTTAACTGGCAGCGACTTAAACAAGACCCTGTAAAACACAAAAAATATCGTAATCTATATCTCGGAAACAGTGAAGCAAAATAGAAAAATGTTTAATGCTTATGCTTATAAAAAATACCAATTCATTTTTTCATTTCCTCGCACCGTTTCCGAGATATGACAATATTTTTTATGTTTTACAGAGTATTGCTTAAGTCACTGTTAGTCAAAAACTGAGCGACAAAACTGAAAAAAAAGGTATAGATACAAAATTGAAAACAATGAAATTTTTAACAAAAAATTTCTAAAAAGTTTTGCCATAAATGCGATTTTTATATGTCAAAAAACGGTTTTAAAACGTGCAATTTACATTGCTAACATAGGATAGTTCGAATATTTACGTTAGTCACTGTAGCTCATCAGATGAATTGCTTTTTGACAACTTTTTGTTGTGTTTTGACAACTAGTTTTAATCTGTAAATAAAATACCTGACTATTATTTTGTTTGATTTGATGTATCAAAATAAATTAAAGGGCGGGCCGGATACCAGACATAATATCAGGCCCGCTCTCGCGGGCCGGATGTGTGGTGCATGTTAGCAATGTAGATTATACCTTTTGTAGATTTTTTTGTTATACCAAAATCGCTTTACAGCAATAGTTACTTAACCGATAATTTCTGTTGAAAATTTTATTCCATTCAGTTTTGTTTATACTTTCTTATACAATTTTCTACTTTGTCGCACCGTTTCTGAGATACAGCGACTTAAATTAAAATAGCCTTCTGTACCTCAGAAATGGTGCGACAAAATAAAAAAATTTATATAAACAAAAATAAAGGAAACGAAATTTGCAACAAAAAAAGGTATAATTTACCTTGTTAACATAGGAGTGTAGAAATACTTTCTTGGGCCACTGTATTTCTTGCAGACCTATGAAAATATGCCTGGGTTACATTTACATTTTGATATAATTGATAAGTTATTTATTGGAGTAGAAATTTTTATTTGAAACATAATATTTGCATTAAACTAAAAAATAACATGATTAAAAATAACAACTATAATTTTAAAACAATAATAAACTGGTTTAAATCAAGTTCGCACAAAAAAAAATCTAAATCTGGAGGATCAACTATTTTATAATTTAGAATATTAACCAAGGTTAAGGTTTTTACTATTACTACTTGATAATTTAATATTATTAAAAAATATAGATATTAATAGATTTGAACCTGAAATAAGATCAATATAGTATTTCTACATTTCTAGTTACGAGATAAAACTTCAAATAATAATTTACAATATTTGAAAAGGAATTTGGTAAAATAACAATATAAATTATTGATGGTAAAAGCCGAATAAATAACAATATAAATTATTGATGGTAAAAGTCGAATAAATAACAATAAATAATTAGTATATCAGATACGGTCAAAGTCATACACACAAAAAAATTGTAAACACTAGTTTTAAACATGATGTTAATTTTTAATTTAGAATGAAAGAGAAATTTATGACCAAGAAATAATTATTGTTATTTAAAACAATGCAAGTGATCATAAATTAAAATCTCATTTAAAAGTAAGAAAACGTCAGGGCAGTTAAAGTAATAATTATAGATATAAATATTTAATATCATTGAACTGGTGACCAGTATGTGAAATTAAAAGTTCCTTTTTAATATTCTATTTAATAAATATGCTTAGGTAGTAAAATTGCTATAACTTTTTTTTATAAAACTATTGACCAAAGGCACATTTTAAAGGTCAAGTCTTATCTATGCTGACTATAACACCAATAACGAGATAATTATTCAATTAAACAGCGTCACAAGTATGAAAAATTATCATTAAATACAAAATTGCAGAAATTACTGATATGAACTTTAGGAGGTCAACAACGGCTGACTAGTCAATTTTTTTTAGAACTTTTAATATTATTTAAAAAATGTAATAGCTGTATCGCAGATAAACGATTGATTGTTTCTACCCTATTATAAAATATTTTGTAGATCGATTACTAATCGAGATGCTATCTGAACTTTAGGTACAAACTACCAAATTTATTGAAGAGCAAATATGTACTTAAAAAGATAACAAAAAATATTAGCTGGATACTTACCGAGTACCGGTAAAATGTAGAGTTCCATCTTTGACAATAAATTGAGAATCTTTGTAGCCCCAACCGTTCCACTTGAGCACTTCTTCTCTGAAAGCAATTTTGGTTACAATTAATTCCGACTCACATACTAAAAACTTACTTATTTTTGGGAATCGCGCTGTTTACAGCAATAGAGTATAACCCTGAAGCACCTGTCTTTGGGCTGGATTGCGAAAAACCTCTCTTTGATGTCCCATCATCTGTTGTATTGCCGGCGTTGGTCATTTTTACCGTGTGTAATTAACTACGCGACACGAACGTTTACAAATTATACAACCAAATTAATTGCATGAAGGTTTTTCTATTGTATTTGTAGAAAATCTTGAGTTGCGGTTAAGATTTGAGGTAGGGAGTAACCATCGTTACGCATTTTGATAGCTGTCAAACAAATTTTATTGTTTGTAGTGTCTGTTGCACCTAACGTAAAACAAGCACTTGTGTCTACCATCTCACATTTTTATATTTTCAGATTTTTAAACAGTGTTCAGTATTAAGGTAGTAGTAACTTGCACGTTTTTTTACGCTTTTATTGGAAATTTTTTTTTCGATGGGAAAATAAAATTGAATGGTTTTGGTTTTTTGGTATGTTATTATTGACATCTAAAAGATACAAAAAAAAATTTTTTTTCAATTAATTTTACAACGTTTTATTATTATTATTATTATTATTGGTCAAAGTAGGCGTCTCAAAAAAAGGTACGTAACTGGCCCGGGTGATTTCGGCTCTTGAGAACATCGGAAACAAAAAAATTAAAAAGATTATTAATTTATAGACTTATCGTTATCGCTAGAACTAGAATTATTACAATTTATTAGAAAATAAAAAAATGACCGACTTCTAAAATAAAATTGATTCTTTTCAGACACAAATCGGGCTGTAAAATGGAAAGTTAGGGATAAAAAAAAGAAGATCCTAGTTCCAGCGATAACGACAAGTCTATAGATTAATCCTTTTTTTGATTTTTTTATTTCTGATGTCCTCAAGAGCCGAAATCACCCGGGCGAGTTATGTACCTTCTTTTTACTTGGACCAATAATAATAATAAGAAAACATTGTAAAATGAAGTAAAAAAATTTTTTTTGTATCTTTTAGATGTCAATAATAACATACTAAAAAACCAAAACCATTGAATTTTATTTTCCCATAGAAAATAAAAAAATTCCCAATAAAGACGTAGAAAAATGTGCAAGTTACCAGACTACTACCTTAAAAAATTATTAGAAATAAATTTAATTAATAGAAATACAGAGTTTGAATTAAATTAAAAAAATTATAGAAAAAGGAAGACAAATTCTGGAGTTCTTAAATGATTTTATAAATCGCTGCGGCTCCGTAGATAGTTTAAGTCAGGGGTCTCCAAACTTTTTAGCCTAAGAGCCAGACAGATTGTTCCACAAAGCCCCGAGGGCCAATATCTAGCTACAGTGACTAACAAAAATATTCGAACTCCCCCTATGTTAACAATGTAAATTGCACATTTTGAAACCGTTTTTTTGACATATAAAAATCGCATTTACAACAAAGCTTCTTTTTAAACATGTTTTTTGTTATAAATTTCATTGTCTTCAATTTTGTACCTATACATTTTTCAATTTTGTTTGCCCCGTTTTTGACTGGCAGCGACTTAAGCAGAACTCTGCAAAACACAAAAAATATCGTCATTTATATTTCGGAATCGGTGCAACAAAATAGAAAAATGCTTATGAACATAAATGTAGAGAATCACGTTTTCAAGAAAAAAATGCCTATTAAGTTTTTCATTTCGTGGCACCGTTTCCGATTTATAAATGACAATATTTTTTTTGTTTTCCAGAATTTTGTTTAAGTTGCTGTCAGTCAAAAACAGGGCTGTAAAATTGAAAAATGTATGCACTGAAAAAATGGATCATCATATTGATGAAAAGCTCATCATTTTTCAGCCAATGAACAGAATTCATCATATTGATGAACAAATTTTATCAATATAATGATTTTTTCATCGATGAACAAATTTTATCAATATAATGATTTTTTCATCAATAATATGAATATTTCATCAATATGATGAATTTTGTTCATTGGTTGAAAAATGATGAATTTTTTAAGTACCTTTTCTTTTCAGTGTAGATACAAAATTGAAAAAAATGAAATTGTTAACTAAAAATCTCGAAAAAGTTTTGCTGTAAATGTGATTTTTATATGTCAAAAAACGGTTTCAAAATGTACAATTTACGTTGTGAACATAGGAGGGTTCGAATATTTTCGTTAGTCTCTACAGCTATACCTTATTAGATTAAGATTGCTTTTTGACAACTTTTGTTGTGTTTTGACAACTATTTTTAGTCGGCAAATAAAATATCTGACTATTATTTTGTATGATTACTTTATTTGATTTGATTTATCAAAATAAATTAAAGGGGGGGCCGGATACCAGCCACATCAGGCCTGCTGTCGCGGGCCGGATTGGTGGTGCTGGCGGGCCGGACCCCTGGTTTAAGCAAATCTCATTTGAGCTTTAGAAACTTAAGTTAGATTTGGATAAAACATTTACTACTTAGGTATAATATTTAAAAAAATTGTTACTGTCAGATTTTCACTACCGCAAAAAAATCGACAATGTTAAGTTAGACTTGGGTAAAAAATTTCAATCTTTTCCTAGCCATCAGAAAAAATGTTACAGATAGTACCTGAAATCTGAAACACTGAGGTAACTCTGAGTAATTAATATTTCCACTTAAATTAAAAAAAAAAATGACTCATTTTTAGTTCTATGTAGATATCTCGATTATTATTGTATTTCTTAACATTAACCTTAACATTAATAACATACAGTGAGTGTAGAAAGTATTCGTCACATCCTATATTACCAATGTAAATTGAACATTTTGAAACCGTTTTTTGACAAATAAAAATCGCCTTTACAGCAAAACTTTTTAGACATTTTTTGTTAAAACTTTCATTGTCTTCAATTTTATATCTATACATTTTTCTATTTTGTCGCCCCGTTTTTGACTGGCAACGACTTAACCAAGACTCTGAAAAATACAAAAAATATTATCATTTGTATCTCAGAAACGGTGTGACAAAATAGAAAAATGTATATAAACAAAAATGTAGGGAATAAAATTTTCCATAAAAACTACTTATACATTTTTCCATTTTGTTGCACCAATTTTGTGATACAGGAGACTATATTTTTTGTAATTTTCAGAGTCTTGTTTAAGTCGTTGCCAGTCAAAAACGGGGCGACAAAATAGAAAAATGTATAGATATAAAATTGAAGACAATGAAAGTTTTAACAAAAAATGTCTAAAAGTTTTGCTGTAAAAGCGATTTTTATATGTCAAAAAACGGTTTCAAAATGTTCAATTTACATTGGTAATATAGGAGGTGACGAATACTTTCTACACTCACTGTACATTAGTTTATGGTTGGCAATAAAAGAAGGAATACCAACATAAAAATAAATTAAAAGTAGTATTAATAGCCACAATGAATTTTAACATCACACATAATATAGTAGTAAAAATTAAAATACTATTATTATAATAAGAATGCGTAAACATAGAACTTATACTTTAGAAGAAAAATTGAAAGCTATTGAACGTTCCGAAAATGGAGAAACGAATACGTACATAGCGCGTTCGATGGGAACAGCCGAATCTACGGTTAGGGGTTGGATAAAAGAAAAAAAGAAAATAAAAAATTATCAAAATTGCGTTGAAGAAAGAAAACAACAGGAGGTGAACAATAATGATGCTGGTGAATGTACTACAGCAAATGAACCATCTGAAGTCAGCGAAAATTTATCAAATGCAGATGTTTCAGTGATTAAGCAATTGGAAGATCTTCAAAAAAAGCTAAATTTACATTTTCAGTGTGGTGTATATTTTAATATTGCTACAAAATATTACCTAAGCAACAGTATCATGTATACTGAAAAATATAACCAGTGTTTAAAAAGGATTCAAGAGAACGGCGGAGAAAGTTCTGAATGGCAACCGCTCGATTTATCTTTAGCCAGTAGTACAAGTAAATCGGAAGATTCGAATACATCTGATAAAGATAATGTAAAAAAGGTCAGCGAAAAATGGAACCAAAGTACGAGTTAATATTATTGTAATAATAATAATAAAAATTAAAATTAAAATTGAAACAAAAAACTGGAAATTTTAGTTTTGTATGAAATGAAAATTTAAAGGGAATAATTAACTAAATTTAGTATTTGGTAACTCAAACTGAAACTTTTTATAAATAACTTTGTATGTATCTTTGTGTATTTGTGTATAATTTGTTTAAAATAATATTTATTTATAACTTCAAGCTGGTATTTTTGATTATTAATCTTCAATATTTTAGTAAACAAATTTTAGATGAGCTCAGACCAAGGTCAGGAGTGACCACTGTATTTGTTTTAAAAGAGTTTTCCTTGCAGATATTTTGATGATACCTGCCCGGGATCAAACCGGAGATATCTAATTTCCTAAATGGGGAAAATTTTAGAAAGCTCATTGAAAAATCTCAGGAAACCTTAGCAATATTATAAACACCTCGTTTTCTTTTTTTTTCTGGGAAAATCTTTAAAATCTCATAAACGAAAATTTAATGTACAAAATTTTGCTTTGTGAATCGCCTATCACCTTTAGAGAGACTTTTTTCGGTCCATGACTATTTGCAGTAGCCATTTTGCTGTTGCCGGTTCCATTTTGCAGTCGCTGCATTGTCGTCGACCGTTCCACCGTTCACTATCGACCTATTTCGTCATCGGAAATTTAATATAACTAAAAGTAGTAACTTCTTCGCCATTTCTGTTATCTTTCCTGGACTTAATAGTGTCTCACATTAATAATATTTTTCGTTAACTTGCTCTTCCTTAGTAATTAGTATATAAGTTCCATGTATTTGGTTTTCCTTTTTTATATCATTCGGAATTCATCCGACCTTGTAAGCTTCATCCACCGCTATCTTGCAAGTTCTACAAGTTATTCTGTATGGATTCTTTAACTATTTTCCTGTTACATTGTCGTTTGTATGTAAACCTTATTATTTCTGATTATTGTATTGTATTCTGATGTTCAAAACTATATGTATACTCTCAATTGTTTATTTACATAGTATTTTACATGGTAATATTTACCTAAAATATTAGATAAAATAAGCACGAAAAGCAGTTCATATTACCTATTCCATAATTTTTTTTATTTATTGCAATATTGTAAATAAAAAAATTCTCCCTTTCTTTGCGGGAGATAGAATTTTCTTGCACGTGCTGGTTAAAAAAATAGCTTTAAATCTGTGTAGAAAACCCACGATGTGTACATTAGCTGCTACGGTGCGGAAGTGATGGTGTGGCTTCCATGAAAACAAAATCACTGTAAGTACTTTGCTGTCACTAAACCATAACAACTATCAGCTCAGATGGTGAAGCAGTCAGGAAAACGTGTAGTAGCTACTAGTCTTATAACCTCTAACTTATCTTAATATTATCGCAAATGGGTGAGCATAAAAAGACAAGTAGGCTAAACAAAATGAAAAAAAATGCATCAAAATGCACCTGCATCAATTGAATATTATTGACGATTTAAAAATTATTAAAATAATGTGGAAACAGAATCAAGGCAAATTTAAAAAATTAAATTAAATTAAAATCAACTTAGGTTTCTGATGGCTGCGACGATTTTCAAAACCTCGATCTCGCATGTGGTAATGAAGAAAATGACCAAGCACAATTTTGGCGAGCTTCCATAATTTCTTGGTAAACATTATTCTTCTCCAAAAATTATCGCAAGAGTTAACAAAAATTTCACTATCCTAAATTAAGATAAATTAACATAGGCAGTGGTGCACTCAGAACAATAAAACAAATTGTAAATAATAAATAAAAAATAAATAAAATATATTTTAAACAAAAAATCTGTTTTCTGAAATCAAAATAGTATTTAATATCTTCTATAACATATTGTTCTTTTTGATTTTTGATGAAGTATTGAAAATTAAAATTAATGGATATCAAGAATAAAGTTGATATCATTTGAGTATGGTCAATTTATGACAACGATATCGTTTCCTATTTGTATTGGAATTTTCTTTTGAATAAATTATTAAATTTGAATTTATTATTTTTTAGATTGAAGGAGTTTTGTGCTCGATTGTGCAGGTGATTTACTTATAGAAGTATAAGTTTTATTCCAAATCTTTCAAACAGGAACATTATATTGCAATAATAATATGCATATGAATATCAAATTCCTAAAGAAATAAATAACATTTGATTTGATTTGATCGTCTTTACGAAAGTGAAGCGAGCACACCTTCATTCCAGAATTGACTTCTTTAATTTTTAAAATCTTCATCCAAGCTTCTAATTGATCTTTTCGCTCTGTTTGTCCAAATAAATTTTTGGAGCGCACAAAACGATTCGTTTTCATCGGAAAGTAGTGGAAACGTATATTTACGTCTTTATTAGAAGAGCTATCACAACCTTCTACCACACAAACTAACTTTTTTTTGGATTTTGCACGCGGAGAAAACGTTGCAGACTCCATTATCAATATTGCAAGTATGCAAAATAGTATATTATAGGCCAAGGTTGTGAAGACAGCCATTATAGCCCTAGCGCCAAGATTATATTCCGAGGTGCGAAGCGCCGAGGAATATAAGGCGCGTAGGCTATAATGGTCTTCACAACCGTGGTTTATATACGATTTTTTCCACTACTAGATTTATTGCCATTTTTATTAAATTCTTATTAATATAAAAAATTTCAAATTTAAAATATTTATTTCCAATGACAGTTTTGTTTTGTCGATTTGACAGTTGTTGACAAATTTAGTTTTCCAAAGTCGTTCACCGAATTTTTACTGTTTTAAATAATGGATGGAAATCTCCGAAGTTATTCAAAGGCATTGTTTTGCATTTATTCGTCTTAAAATACTGAAATTATTCAATAAACTTGTAATTTTGTGGTTTCTCAAATTAATAAGAGGTGGCGCTAGCGCTCCTGTCATAATTAATTCGACTTTTTTTAGAAATGTTTAAAATGAAATTAATCAATTAAAAAACCGTTTTGAATAGTTTAAGTGTAATTAAATAGTACTCTCGGTTATACAAAATCGTTTTTTAACAAAATTTGCCTTATAAATAGTCGCTAAACTGTAGAAAAATATCAATATGTTCATTATTTACCAGTGGTCAATAATGAAAAAATTATTTACCACTTGTCTAAAATGCGTCACTTCACGTGCGACTTGACTAAGTTATAATGATTGCCTATATGACTAGTAGTGGAAAAAATTGTTTTAGATTCTGTAATTTGTAGGAACTTAACGACTCACAATAATTATTCACAAACAACTCACTATTCTGTATGTGTTAATTTTTCCTTAACCTAGTAACATTTTTTACCACCAGATGTCATATGTTCATTTGACGGATCCCAATATCAAATTGCCAACTAGAACTTTTAACTAATGGGCGGCACATTCTAGGAACATTCCAAAGATGCATGAACACTAAAAAAATTATAAAAAATGTGCCCGGAAGGTGTTGAAAAAAATGGCAAAGTCCATCCTTGTTTCATTATTGCAAAAATTCGTGATTATACATAGGTACTTTAACTTTGCTGAAATCGGAAATCCATTGATTTTTTTCAAGTTTTCAAGTTGAAATGTTGTTTCTGTATCTCTTTACTAACACACAAGTGCGAAAACAGAACAAAGAATAACATTTTAACGGTTTGTAGGACCTAATTTGTAAAAAAACTCAATGTTTTTCTTAATGTTGACGTCTCTTAAACTTTTAGTTATATAATGACGCATATGACTCAACGAAATTTTTTTTGTGGTATTGTGGATATCTCTAGTACTTGTCCTCCAAATTTCAGCTGCAGATACTTGCAGATGCGACCACACGAGCGTTTTTACTGAGACTTGTCCTATGGATTATCGGATTATCGAAAAAAAATGTTTTGAAATTATATAAGCAAAATGGTTGATACAGAAAGATATTATAAACAATTGAAAACTATTTTAAAATGGCGAACTTTAGCATTTCGAATTATGACTTATGCAATATTCTGTGGGAAAAGAGAACTTCTTCCAAATCAAACCTACGGATAATTATTACGCAAATTGCAAAAAGCAATCCTAATTTTACTGAACAGCAGCTGGATCAAATTAAACAAAACATTAGTATTAAATTTTTAACTCGGTACTCTAAAATGTGGAAAAAAGCTCACAGACTAAAGACTGCATTTATGAAGAATAATGCTCATTGGTTTGCAGAATTTTACAGTATTTCTATATAAAATAGCAGCAATGGTTCCGATTGGACAGCTTTCCGAAAAAGCTCAAGAAGCAGGAAATAAAGATTTTAAAAGAATTAGACAATTTAATACACGGAAAACATCAAGAATTGCAAATTGTATAGATATCTTGACCCATCTATTTATGTCTTCCGATCCAGAAATAACAAAATTAAGAATATTGCGACCCAAAAAAGATTCGTCACTATCACCCGAAGCCGTAGAATTGTTGGAAGACCAGAATTTGGATCCAGAGGAAGAGGAATAATATTGGGATACAATATTTTGAAGAATTTCGCGCCATCTGCTGACTGCATTTTAATCTCTTAAAACACGATTTTTTAATAAAAATTTTTTTTTCGAATTCTGGCATTAGCTTTTAATTAGTTTTTTATTCTATTCTATTAAGGATATAGTAAGACATCTTCCAGATTTTTTTCAGATTTTTTGCTTTAAAATTGAAGGCTCAGCAACCGTTTGTCCACAAAAACCTCATTTTTCCACACTGTGCGGCAGGTGCTCGCCTATGAAGTTTCTTAATACATAATGTATTTAGCTTTAACTATGAAGTCGATGTATTACAGGTTATTAACCCAATTCTGCGCAAACTATCAATTTAAATATCTTTTCGAATTAACATAACATGCCATTATTAAATAAAATAAGCAAAATAAGTCGATACTATCGTCTTGTTTTATAAAAATTCGTAACTATCTAACTTTGCATATCTCTCATTATATAAACTGCATAAGTACGAAATTCATTTTATTACTTTTAGTGTTAACAAACCAAATAAAAAAACTTTGTAATAACAATAAGTTGCTGTTCTTTCAGGCAAGTGCGGAAATACGCGTGGTAGCTAGCCTTCAGCGGATATGTACTGTAAGAGATGTATCTATCTACCATCAATTTTTGTTGAACCCGATTATAATTCTATATGTAAATGGAAAATTATTGGAAAATTTATTAAAAAATCAATTTAATTAAGTTAAAAAACAGCAGCAACAAATTATAATCTAGGATATTAAATTCTTACATTTGATTTGATAAATATTTAAGGTTTAATTTATTTACTGCTTTTAGATGAAATTTTATAAAATTATTATGGCCAAACTGGTTATAATTGTATTATCTTTGTTGGCCAGTACGAATGGATTATTCTATTTTAATCTTCTTTATCCAAAAAATATTAATTCGGAATTAAAAACTGGCGACAAGTTTGATTTTATTATCGTTGGATCCGGATCAGCAGGATCAGTCCTTGCAAACAGACTATCAAAAATTTCAAAATGGAAAGTGCTAGTGTTGGAAGCTGGTGGTTATCCATCATCATTAACAGAAGTAAATATAATGCAAAAGGCGAATAACTGCAACTAACCTATTCCTTAATCTTAGACACCAGGCTTATTCCTAGGAATGCAAGGCTCAGCAGAAGATTGGAAGTATCTAATGGAACCTTCCAAAAAGCACGGTCTCAGTTTAAAAGATCAAGCTAGTCAATGTCCTCGCGGAAAAGTTTTAGGTGGTACAAGTAACTTAAACGCAATGCTTTACGTCCGAGGCAACAAGAAAGATTTTGATGATTGGGAAGCAGCTGGAAACCCGGGGTGGAATCATGAATCGGTAATCGATCACTTCCGGAGAAATGAAAATGTACAAGGCGAAAAAATTCCTGGATTTGGGGACAGCGGATATTTAGAATTAAGTCGATACAAATACAGCGAACCCGTACGTCAAGCGCTGGAGAACGCTTACAAAGAGTTGGGATACAAACAGTACCTTTATGAACATCCCATAGGTTATGGGGATAGTTTGGCGACAATATCAAACGGAACACGATCAAGCACCGAAAAAGCTTTCATCCTTCCAATCAGATGTCGGAAAAATCTTTACTTAGCATTATATTCCCAAGTTTCGAAGTTAATAATTAAAAATAATAAAGTTGTAGGTGTAGAAGTTAAAATTAACGATAACATTTTAAAATTGTATGTTAAAAAGGAAGTGATTCTGTCAGCAGGTTCTATAAATTCACCACAAATATTAATGAATTCTGGCATAGGTCCTGAAAAGCACTTAAAAGATTTAGGAATCAAAGTTGTTAAAAATTTATGTGTTGGTGAAAATCTCCAAGATCACTTAACATACATCCTGTTTGTAAAATTAGCAACACCAACTGTAGTACAAAGGCGTCCACTATTTGAAGAACTTTATAATTACCTTGAAACCAGAGAAGGGAATATTGGAAGACTTGGACTAACAAATTTTCTAACTTTTGTGAATACAAAAAATGATTCAAATTATCCAAATGTACAATATATGTATCTCTTCTTCGCCCAAGGCGATAATTATTTGTTACCCGAAATTGTAAGAACATTTGGATATTCAGATGAGGTAGCTAATATTGAAATTGAACATTCAAAATACTCTGATCATATTGGTATAATACATATACTTCTTAAACCTAAATCTGCCGGCAGAGTACTACTTAGAAGTGCAAATCCCTTTGATAAACCCTTAATAATACCAAATTATCTTCACAAAGAAGAAGATATGGAGATACTAATCAAAGGTATCAGATTATCACAAAAAATGCTTAAAGCAAAGGCGTTTAGTGATTATAATGCAGAAGTGGTAGATTTAAAAATCAAAAACTGCCAAGAAATTACTTTTGGAACCAATGATTACTGGAGGTGTTATATAAAAAACCTCGCTACTAATATATATCACCAAGTTGGAACCTGTAAAATGGGTCCCAAATATAACTCCGATTCTGTAGTTGATGCAAGACTTAAAGTTCACGGATTGTATGGGATTAGAGTTATAGATGGATCTATAATGCCGTCAATCACTAGTGGTAATACAAATTCGCCCATAATTATGATAGGAGAAAAGGGATCAAAAATGGTTATAGAAGATTGGCTATAGAGGCATTACGAATTTGTAAATTTTAGTGTAATAAGGAATATATTGTAAAAAATACAATGTTTTAAAAAATGAAGTTTAAAAACTAAAATTAAAAATATAAAATCAATGTGAGTTATGAGAAAAGGCAAAGGATAACCAGCTATTAATTAAATTCCCCAGCAATTTATCTTGAAAATACTAGGAGATTAAATCAATGTGGCAGTATGGTGCATACTGAGCAGCTATATGGGTACTATCAGCAGTAAATAGGAATATTGGAAGGATTAGGCAGTATAAGTAGTACGAACCGATAGAAAAAGAAATACTGATATAAGAAACGAGCTAAGCATATACAGTTTAAATGAGAGAATGAAGGAGTACAGAATAGCATGGAGGGAGCATCTGGATAGAATGGATAACTCCAGAATACCAAAGAAACTGTACCAATATAAACCCAGAGGAAGAAGATCCGTAGGTCGCCCCAGAAAGAGATGGCGAGATCAATTTTGAGTGACGTAACGGACCGCGGTCTTATACGTGTGGTTGATGATGATGATGATGAAGTAGTATGTAGCAGTATTAAACAGTAAAACACAATGGGCAGTAGTAGACGACAATAGTTGTCAGTAAATGCCAGTATCGGATTTAATATACGGTGCTTTGAAGTATCCATAGAAACGCCCATATAGTCAACCAGTTCAGTAGTCGCGAATATGAGTTCAAAAGATGTTTAAAATTCATTTCGTCAATTGTTTTTAAAAAGATAACACATAATGAAGTGTTTATTTGATCACTGGCGTAGTAAAATAAATTTATTTTAGTTATTTTAAAATTTCAATTTAGTCTTTCCGCGTATTTACAAGACTTGCTTGTTTAAATAACAAACTAACAAACAATAACAAACAACAAATGTGAATAATTGAAGTTTTAATTATAAAACAGTTTTGACGACTTGTAGTTTTGAAAGAAAATGCTAAACTAAAATAATTCGTAACATTTGCAAGAAATTCACGGCGCGCTACTGAATGTCTTAGTCTTTTTTAAGTGGTTGGAAATATCTTAGAGGTATGGTCTATGATGATTGACTGTTCTATTTCTATTTGGCACGAACTCTATGCAGCAGTATGGCGTAAAGCCTACATCGGCCTACTGGGAAGTGGGTAACCGCGGTTCAAATGCTGCTCGAGTCGAATATACTGCTGTGATCTAAAAAACCCAAGATAGATCTGTGGGCTTTCCTCGGAAGGCAATGGCAAACCACCGAGATAAAAAAAAACAATAAGAAAATAGAAGAAATCAATAAGAAAGTGGACGAGAGGGCAAAGGTGACAAAGCAAGAGATGAGTTTATTAGTCAGGAAAGAAGTTGAAGATAAAGTGGTAAACGTAGGAATAGAAAAAATCTGTACGATTGAGAAGTTCATGAACTTGTTGAAAAGGTTTGATGAATCAGTAGAGTTTACCTATCAATATGAGAACAGAATAAATAAAATAAGGGCTATTACAATAGGGAAGAATTTGGGGAAGAAATATGTAACTGGGAGAATTACAATGGTAAATAGAGAACGAGAGGAAAATAATACAGGATGTAAGACAAATGGGAGGGTATAATCAAATAGGAATAATTATAGAAATGTTGACAGCCAAAATTATATCAATTGGGACAATAACCAAAGAGGAACAAATTATCGGGGAAATTTCCAAAACAATTTTGTAAAAAGAGGATTTCACCTCGATAGAGAAAGAGGAAGATTTGGAAATGGTGAAGGGGAAAATACAGCGATAAGGGAGGTTCACAACGTAATGGTACAAGGGGAAAATGAAAGGATACAAGAAGAAAAAGGAGGAGATTAAAGGGAAAATAATAATTATTATATTCGATAAGATAGTTAAATATCATCGAAATTGAAATGTTAAATTTTAAGTAAAATATTTGTTTACGTGTTTCGTGAAACACAAAACAAATATTTTAAGGGAAATGTGCAATATGATAAGTCTGTCAAATAATATTGTAAATGTGATTATTAAAAAGTTGAATATAATATTATTGTAAATTTCAGAATCACTGTAGAGTGAACGTTACTTACCTCCAGAGGAGGTTAGTAGGTATTTATTTGTGATGACTAGTAAATAATAAGTAAATTGTGGAGAATTAAACAGTGGAAAGTGAAGACAAGTTATCGTGAAAGTGATTCTGAAGCACAAAGGTATTGGTCCAGAAGAGAAGACTTAATTAAATAAGTAAGCTAATTGAATTTATAAATTGAATTTGAAAAACAAAAAGGATTTCTTCTGGTTTTGGTGCTTCGATGTTCACATTTTCTTCTTCATAATGACTTTCATCTTCTCTGAGTATATTTTGTTGGCTGTTGAGTAACTCTTCAAAATACTCCGCTCATCTATTCATAGTTTCCTTCTCTCCTCCTATTAGATTTCCCTCTTTGTCTTTGCAAATCATAGTATTTTTTTGGTATCCCTTTTTTACCTTTTTAATGTTCTGATAGAAGTTTCTTATCTCTTTGTTTTTATATCTTTCTTCTATTTCATCTAGTAGTCCCTTTCTGTGTTTTCTCTTCTTATTTCTGTAGATTGATTTGCATTTCTTTCTTTGTTCTTCATATTTTCGCCTATCTTCCATTAGTTGTGTTTGTAGCATTCGTTGTCTGAATCTCTCTCTTTCTTCCTTTCATCATCACACTCTTCACCATACCAGTCTTTATTACTTCTTCCTCGTTGCGACGGTTTTAATTTTGTCACTACATTAATTATTGCATTTCCTATATTTTTCGCTTTTCATCGATATCTTGTATTTGGTCAATTTTTTCTAGTTCTTTAGTTATTTCTGCTTCATATTCGTTCGCGACTTTTCATATTGTAAATTAATTCTGGGTTTACTTTTTTGTTTTCCTTCTCCTCTTGTTCTATTTATTGGTATCATCTGGTTTCACCTTTATACCCACGAGAAAATGGTCCGAACTTACATCTGCACCTCTGTAGCTTCTCACATCTTTTATAATATTTCCATCTCTTTCTTCTATTAATGCGTGGTCAATTTGGTTTATTGCGTTACTACTTGGAGTATTCCAGGTGCCTTTATGAATCTTCTTGTGATCGTAGTAGGTACTCTTAATTATCATTCTTCTTCCATCGCAAAATCTATCAGCAGCCTTCCATTCTCACTTGATTCGGTATGCAAACTGTGTTTCCCTATTGTTGGTCGAAAATCCAACTTTCGACCTACCTTAGCATTAAAGTCTCCTATTACTATTTTTACATCATATCTTGGTACTTTATCGTATTCTCTTTCAAGCGTTTCGTAGAATTGTTTTTTTAATTCCAGTTGTTTATTCTCGGTGGGAGCATGCACATTAAATATAGTAATTTTTCCGTATTGACCTCTCAATTTTATTTTACAAAATCTACCAGATATCGGTGAAAAACCGACAACGGATTTCCTCAGTCTTTTGCTAACCGCAAAACCAATACCCAGTCTTCTGTCTTGTTCGTTGCTCATGAAAAAAGTATAATCATCAAAATCAAATACTTCATTACCTTTTTGTTTTGTTTCCTGTAATGCTATTATATCTATTCCATATCTCTTCAGTTCTCTTGTCAATTGTTTCATTACTCCCTCTCCATAAAGACTTCTCACATTCCATGTTGCCACAACTATAATTCCTTTTATACCATTCCATTACATGTGCTCCTCACATTGCCATTCAATTCTCCTTTTTCTCGCCGGCCCGTCTTATATTTAACTTGGTAGGTATGCCTAGTTAGTTTTTTGATACTTCTTGCAAGCAACCTTCTTCTCTTTTCCATCTCAGAAGCTTGCCTTCACATAACAATTTTTGGTAGCCCACTTTTACTCTTTTTCCAGACTTCTTCAGCTCTTCCGCTTGTTCTCTTATTTTTGACTGTATTCTTCTTTCCATATACGTCATGTCACTATCTATATATATCTTTGTTCCAGGTAAACGGTTTAGCTTTGATTTATTTTTCAATATATCCAGTTTATTCTCCCATTTTTCCACCTCAATCACGGTTTTTTCGGTTCCTATCTGGTACGCCGTTGATATTTTCATTTCAACCCCAAGGTTTTGTTTTATAAAACTTCCAATTTTTGTGTTTTGAGTACATGTTTGTGTCTGTTTTTAAACCTGTTACTACCAATCTATTCTTTCATTTTTGTCTCTCCTGCAGCTCCAGTTTATATTCAATTGCTTCTAGCTTATTTTCCAATTCTTCTATTTTCTTTTCGCTTGATTCATGATCCCGTTTCCAACTGGCCTTAGTTTCTATTAAATCTTCCTTCAGCATTCTCATCTCTTCAGCCTGAATTTCTATTTGTTCCTGAATTTTTTTGGTGTTCTCCCTTATCTCTTGTTTTACTTCAGTATTCTCTATTCTCATTTGCTTTAAGTCAGCACTGATGGTTTGCAAAAATTTTTTAATTTCGTCCATCTCCTCGGTTTCAGTTTCAGTATTTGTCTCAATATGTTCGTCGTATTTAGTTGGTGTTCTAATAATTTTTTTGCTTCTTTTGAAAAACTTGGAGCTATCTTCAGCCTCTTGTGATCTTTTTCTTTTGATGAAATCCTCTAGTCTAGACTACCTATACTGTTTGACTTTTGACGGAATCGAATACTTAATTGATTTTTTAGACTTGCCTCGTTACTCATTTAAACTAACGGTCTTCAAATTTCTTAATGATGCGTTAATTGGGTTGCCTACATTTCTGTGTGGTATAACGCGTTAGACGGTCGTTCGGCTCGACGCCTCGGAAACTTCCGCCTTCTAACCCTAATGTTTACTGACGAAAAAATTTTCCTAAAAAATCCACTCAATCCTTAACTTAGCAAGTATTATTATCGCTCACCGTCTGTTACGACTTCTGCAGAAGGAATTTATACACTCACTATCAAATTACACTTTGGTATTCACCTTTAATTCACCTGTGTAACGGGTTTGTTTACGAACAAATACCGCGTTGCCACTTCGGTTCAGACCGAACGATATATAAAGAAAGAATGAAAGAAGCAACCAAGATGTATAAGAAGAAGAAAGACAAGTGGCTAAATGACATCATGAACGAGATATACGACGAGTGTAAGAATAACAACATTAAGAAAGTTTATCTTGGAATGAAACAATAAACCAGAAAACGAAAATAAAACACTAGAACAATGAAAGATGAGAACGGACGAAACGGTGACAATGAAGAAGAAGTAAAGGAAATATATAGGAGACACTTTCAGACACTGCTAAACCAATTAGACGACGAAAATGTTACGGTAGAAACTGAAGAACAACCAGAAGGAACAATAGTACCAGATCCATCATACTAAGAAATAAAAACAATAATGAACAAGATAAAAAATGGAAAGGCACTGGGAAGAGACGAAATATGCGGTGAGCTGATAAAAAATGTAGGTGAAGGAATACAACAAAGAATCTACGATCTGATACTTGAGATTTGGAGAAAGGAAGAAATGCCGAAGGAGTGGAAATCAGGAAGAATAATACCAATCCACAAAAAGGGAGATATAGAATTGCAGGTATTGAAATTAAAAACAAAGTCGGTGAATATCAACATGGTTTCAGAGAAGATCGATCAACTATAGATGCTTTACACGTAATGAAACAAATAGGTAACCGAAAAAGCGTACGAACATAATATAGGGCTGTATCGGATATTTGTCGACTTTCAAAAGGCGTTTGATTCGGTTAAATGTGAAAAACTATTTGAAGTGATGGTAGAGTTAGGCATATCAAAGGAATTGCGACAACTGATACAGATGACGACGAAGGAATCGAGAGCAACAGTAAAGATCGGGCTAAGCAAATCTGATGAATTTTCAATCAATAGCGGAGTGAAGCAAGGCGACGCGCTGTCGGCAGCTCTGTTTAACTTGGTGATTGAGAGCATTGTTAGAAAATTAGAGAACAAAGCAACGATTGCAACAAAGGAATGGCAAATCATAGCATGATTTTGTATTGTATTATGTTTTTGTAATGATATTGTAATTATCGCCAGATCAAGACGGAAAATGGTCAAAATATTCAATGAATTGGAAGAAAACAAGACCAAGTTTATGAACTTCAATAGAAACGAAGATACACGACAAAATGAATTAAAAATCGGAAAATATACGTTTTAAGAGAGAAATTTAAGTATCTAGGAATGCAGATAAACAAAAACAACAACAGAACAACAGAGATACACGAGAAGATACAAGCAGGTTGGAGAGCCTATCATGTAAACAAGAAAATATTAAAAAGCAAAAACATATCGATACATACGAGCTAAGATAAGAATATACAAGACCTTTGTCAGAACGGTAGTCACATATGCCGCAGAGATAATAAATCTCACTAAACGACAGGAAGAAAGACTGAAAGCATTCGAGAGAAGGTTGGTGAGAACGATTATGGGCCTTGAGACGGTCATTAGCCTGGTATCTTAACTGAAGAACTGCTGACACTAAGGTACCCGGTTCGAATCCGGAAACAGTCTAAAATTTCTTATGATCGTCTCCGTGCTTCGGAGGGCACGTAAAGCCGGCGGTCTCCCTGGGTTGATGATTTGCCCTCATCAACAAAAATCCAGGGTTACGGGCACATCTGAGACGAGCCCAGCCAGCTGCCTCAGATGTAAAGCAATGAATATGCTCACAAACTTGGGACTTCGGCTCTGTCTTTACGGCCCGAGGTCAAAGCAAACAGGATTTATCGTAGCCTAAAAGTGGAAGAAGAAGATTATCGGACTAAACAAAATTGAAGAAAATGAGTATAGACAAAGAACGAACACTGAAGTAATGCAAATGTTGGGTGACGGAGACAGATAAACGACCTTAATGCTATGGGAGTGACGAGTTGGGGAAAGAAATGCGAAGACAGAGTGGAATGGAGAAAAATAGTGAACGAGACAAAACACACGCGAGACTTTAGAACAACAAAGAGGAGAACATTGGAAGTAATTCACCTCAAAAAATGAATTGTAAAGACTTTTGTGAAGTAGGAATATTCCTAAGATTAAATAAAATAAAAATAAATCATACAGTATAGGCTTGTGGCATCTTCGCCATATTAACACCAAATAACCAAGCTGGTTGTTGCCATATCAACCTACTTGCGGGTTTTTTTATCTACAAAATTAATTTTATTAATTTAATACAAAATTAATTTTACAATTTTACAAAAATAATAAAAATAAAATTTATGTTATTATAAAAGTTCGACGACAAAGTAATCTTCCATCGTTATTCACAAATCCCCCTTCCTTAGAAATTAGAAATATGACCGTCACCGCATGCCGATGATGTGATAAGTGTTGTTACGGCAATAAATTATAGTTTACCCATAATTTACTATAAACTTGATCAATGGACACAGTATACATTACTGACCATTTTAGTGATTAAAAAAAAGTTAGTTTCAATGTGTTATTATTTACTTAGAAATAATAAAACATAGGTTTAGGTATTAATTAAAATGTCAAATTTCAATTAGATTTTTAATTATTATTCAAAGTCCATATTTGAAATACGTATTGTTTTTCTGCTCTTCTTTATAACAGATGTTCGTGAAAGCTGTCACAGATTTTCATTATTATTTTCAAGCGCTCTTAGTCAAATACTTAAATTAAATTGGAAGTTTAAAAGAGACACCACTTATAAAAAATCACAATCCGATGCAAATGAATTTATAATTTATATTTGCTATTTTTAATATTTATAATATTTATCACACATAATGCCTCGTACACACACAGTGGATTTTGGCCAGTAATTACTTACTACTAACTACTTACTACAATGATATTGTAGTTTAGTATTTAGTACAGTTTGAAATGGATAAGTATAAACGTCAGATGTCAATTAATAGTGCTTTTGGCAAAAGAAATTTCTGAAACAAAGAGACTATATGTGATGACATTATTGCACCTATCAATAAAATGTGGAAGAATGGAGATCGGAGAAATATGCACAATAGTTTTTTGCAATTTTTTACTTCAATGTCAATTTTTGAATTGTCATGTTTAATTTAAAAACTGAGCTCTTTATTATAATATAAGCTAACAATTTATTATATTATTCTCGAGGTGGTCCAATATAAAGTACAGATTTGAAACTTTAATAAAAAAATTAATTATTCAATCAAAATTTTTTTATTGTGCAACGTTGTACAGTTTGAAACAAATACTTGATTTTAAGTATTATATATAAAAATTATTATAAGTATTATAATATAATCAGGGACGTCGAGAGCCCCGTCGGGCCCCGTGGCAAGACTTCGCTGGCCCCCTGCTCTTCTAAACAATTTCGTAAACAAAAAAATAAATAAAAGATAAATATAAAACTTCGTAATTTTATTAAGAAAAATTACGCACAAATTATCTAAAATACCTATCAAAAACTAACTAAAACAAAGAATTATTTAGTAACTAATTCGTCCGTGCCCCCGAGGGATCCCGGACCCCGGGGACAAATCCCCGAGCGCTCCCCCTCTGGTTGGGCCTAAATATAATAATAATAGAGTATATTATTATATTATGATATATATTGCTATGACTCCAGCGGTTCAATTTAGAAAATTAATCTACCACGGAAAAACACCTCGCTGGAGTACATACTACTTTAAAAACACTCACACAATAAAATTCAAAAACAAAATCATTTCATATTAATTCATAATAAAACAGTCAATAATAAAATAAAATTTAAAAAAATGAAAATTAAAAAAAAAAGATTTTGGAACACGACAATATTTATGTACCTACTATTATTATGATTATTTATCAAATACTGATAAAATAACCCAAAAATTAGGCCTTTGATGCTATTTGTTACACTCAAATTAAAGGAACCCGAAAATTTCCTAGAGCCTAGAGCCCAACTCAGTTAAAAATAAGCCCTGTTTCTTATCATTCAAACACTAGGTCAGCGCGGCAGATAGGCCGCTTGACCTGATAGTATTTAATATTAGAATAATATAATTAGACATTCAATAATTAATTACTTGATAAGTATAGTTTAGTACAAATTATGAAAAAAATTCAGATAGTTGATGAGATCACAGGGATCGTATTTTTACAAATTTTGCACATATTTTGTTTGTACAAGTACCCCATTTTATTCAAGTACCCCTAAATTGTTTCTGACAGTTCTTGAAGTGTGAAATGTTTTGTAGGTGGAAGAATACTCAGTATCATAATAAAATTACATCAATATTTTGTTTTTTTATTGGAAACTATATTTTTATGATATACAAGAAAATTTAATTTCAAATCTGGGTAGGTACATATGCATTATAATTTTTCCCGAGAACAGCAAAATATTTATCTCATGTATTTATACACCGATTTTGATAAGCGAACGCTACTCGCCAAAAAATAGAACATTTTCTATTCGCTCGGCTAAATGGTTTTACTAATGTGTTTTACTAATTACTAGACTACTCGCCTAAATTTTATTGTTCACACAACGGGTAAGTTTACTACTTACCACGATCACTTGTCGTGTCTACTACGTACTAATTCATTTTACTAAACTACTATACTTAACTGCTTACCTACTCGACTAATTTTTTACTGTTCACACATGGGTAAGTAGGTCAATCGACTAAATTACTTACTACTTACTACTAATTACTCGCCAAAATCCACTATGTGTGTACGAGCCTTAAGTGATTGTGGTTATTATGGTGTTTTTAGGCTTCTAGACGCAATATAATGAGAATTAGTATTAAATTATTATTATAAATTATTATTCTTCTAATTAGCAGCGTAATTTTTACTTTTATATGAATTGTGCAACATAACATATTTTTGTTATACTATTTGGTGTAAATGCCATTATTAACGCCATATTAACGAAGCATTATGATTGTTCCAATCAATTAAAGCATCTCCTTCATCCTGAGCCGATAGTAGTTAGTTTACAAATTATTACAAATCATTCATTATCCAAGTCCCATCTTGTTTCTTTTATTTTAGGTATAGTACTTGTTTTATACTAATAATCACTTTGGGGTACCTTAGCGTTAGCAGTTGATCGTGCTAACTCTTGGGTCAATAACCGCTTCTAAGGTGGCAGAAAAAACTAAATATATTAATTCAATTTTGCATATTTTATGCATTTAACCCTGCGGCAGTCGCGCCATTTATTTTCCTTCGAGCGGTCGCGCTGCGGTCCTTAGGTCCGCACAATGAGATATCAGTTATTTTGTGAGATTATGTTGCATGTCACACAAAAACTATTAAAAGAAAACAAATGTTATTCTAAATTAAAAGTTTACTAAATAAACTATTGATCCAACAATTTAGTAAATAAAAACGAAATTCTTTTTTAGTGTTTATAATTATTGTTGTTAGTGCATGTGATAGCGAACGAGTAATAGTAAATAGTTTTGACTCCTAGTTTTGGAAGCAAAGTGTATGATCTGTTGAGAGAGAAGAACGACGAATCTTACGTTAAATTGCGGAGAAAAGTCGTAGGCTACGGAATAGCAAAGAATCGGAGTAAAAGAGTGTAAATTAACAGGTAAAAATAGGTAATGAGGAGATCAACATAAAAGTGAGGTTAAATAGGAAATTTGTACGAAGCGAAGAACCGAACCAAAGCAACAGTGTGAAGGTTTGTTAGGGGCAGGTCATCGAGGTAAAATTATCAATAAAAAAAAAACGCTATTATTGGTAAATTTTTATTGGCGCCCAACTTCAGGGCCAATATGCCATTGTTATAGGCAATAATTTTAGGGCACAGTATTTTATATAACTCCTCAACTATTTATAACAACAACGACTAATTGGAAACTAATTTTTCATTTCGTTCTTCACATCTTTCTTTTCTTTTAATCTTTCTTTCTTCATTAAGTGATTTTAAAGTTAACAAACTTTAGTCCAATATATTGCTATGCCCCCAACGGTATAAATTCGCAAAAACCACCCGCTACTGAAAAACGCCTCGCTGGAGCGCACACACCTTTGAACATGAGACTCTTGTAAAATCTTAATGAATAAAACAATAATATGTTGATAAATTTTAAATTTAATGACTCAAATTAGTTATGAAATTTTCTAAATAATTACCAATTTAACCCTTAACATTTACTTGAGTTAAAATAAAATGTTACAATGTTTTTATATCTTTGTCTAACATAAGAACGATTAATAATTAACCAGAAGCCGCATAGCTAAATTTTCAATTTATTTAAATCGTAATTGTTGCAACGTAGCTAAGTGAAAATTTAACGTAATAACTCAAATTATGAATAATAATAAGATTTTATAACATCACGACGTAGTTTTTAAATTGTTTAAAAAAATGTTTAACTTTTATTTCACAATAATGCGCTCACCCTGTATTTAAGTTGGAAGCGGCCTCTCTCGGTGATCATTTTGCTGTTGTTTCCTACATTTAAAACGGCTACTGTTGGTTCAAAAGTTTTGTTTGTGCTAATTTTTCGTGCACTTAATTGATAATTCCACTTATTAATTTCTTGTTTACTAACTAATTCACTGTTCATTGAAGGTAAGTAATATTAACTTTGTTTTGTTGATTGCGACATTTGTAAATTTAAACTAATTTTTCATGATTGCAGGTTAAAATTTTATATTTTATGGAGACACAATTTAATCAGCTTACACGTTTGGTGGTCTCAGTCGCAATGTCCTTTTTGTATTCTGCGCATTTTGTTCTTACCATTTTCAAAATTACCAATTTACAAACATAAAACAATGGCGCGAAATTCAATCGGTGAGGAATTTAACTTTCGTTGTTACACTTTCTCATTTTAATTTTTTTAAACACTTTTATTTTAAGTTTTAGGCCCTAAATGCATTATCATTTACAGTCCTGATCATCATTAATCATCATCCTCTCATTCGAAGGTTTTGTGATCTAAAAACATCTTTATTCTTAAACAAAACTATGAAATGATCTCAAATAATTCATCGGTAAGTATTTATTTTAGAAACCTATAACTAAAGCTTTCCTCTTTTTAGGATTATACTACAAATCAACATATTATTTTATTTTATTTTAAGACTTAATTTCTTCTCATCGGGTGATGAAATTTCAACAATAAAATTACCGTAAAGGCTCACAATTAACTTAATTTAATAAAAAAAACATGACAATATATATATAAAAACTTTTAAAAATGAGGTACATTAATCGTCTATCTCTTGAAGACCTTTCATGGGAATTAGAGATAAGAGGCAAAGACGTAATTGGAGCAAGTATAGAAGTGAAACGCTCTATGTTGCGAGCTGCACTGAGGGAAGTTGATGCAAATCCTTCTATTATTAAGGAATACCCGACAATCCAAATATCAGTCTCAAATCAAGTCGTTTTTTGTATCGAAAAGTATAAGATAGTTGAAAAACAGTTGGCAGAATATTCTAAGTTTCCCACTACTAAAATAGGCGAAGGTATAATTGCAAAATTAGAACATATTAAGCCTAAGCGTATACGGAGACGCAGGCCGCGTAGCACAGCACAGGGCAGGGCAGTCCAGATTAAACTGTCTGACACAGCAAATGTTAGAACTGCGTATACGAATCTGGTATAATCAGCAGACGTGTTTCGTAGATGACAGACAAAGCAACATGAGTTCTTCTTCTGAATCAGATTTTGAAATGAAAGGTATACTCTTATTGTACAGTGTAAGCAAAACTAGAAGATCTGTCAAAAGAAAATATATTTACTATCTTTGTAGTTTAATTCTGCTGATATTTTTTGCCATAAAGAGTCCTTTAAAGATTTCTTCATATAGCCCGGGTGGCTTGTATTATATAATACTGGCTGTTCCCGTACTTTTTCAATGAGTTCTTCCATTTAAGTCAATTTATTAACACAAAATACAAATACACGTGTTGGCTGCGCACAGAAAACAGTGCGTTGATTACAACGCGACGCAGGTCTGCGCAGGTACGTGCCTGTGCCGCACGCGGCTATGTTGCCGTATACGCTTTTATATGATAATGCATTAATTACAAAAAACTGCGCTGTGCTGAACTGTGTTGCCTGCGCGGCCTGCGTCTCCGTATACGCTTAGGCTAATAGTCGTTTATACTATTGCACTAGAAAAGCATCTCCTACTGAGACAGAATTAAAAAGTATTCAAAAATTGCAGTCAAAAGTTTCAAGTATTATAGATTCTGTTGAACAAACGTTAGATACAAACGATACAAATAAAAACGATTTGACAATAGCAATGTCAAATTTGACACAAGAAGAACTTGCCGATGTAATATCCCCTAATATTTTAGCTGCAGCTAGCAATATTTCCCAAATTGCACAGAATAATAGTGCGATATCAGATCATGAGGTTGCAGATAATATCTTTCTAGATAACCCAAATATACCTAAACCAACAAAACCAAGTCAAATGTATGAGCCCTTAAATCCTTCGACTTCGGTCAATATACAACAACCGCTAAATTATCAATTCCCTCCAAACACTCAATACCAACATAATTTTTGTAAACCGGACACCATTGCGAAATGGAATATCAAATTTAACGGTGATTTATCAACAGTTGGGTTAAACGCGTTTTTGGAAAGGGTTGAAGAATTGAAAAATTCTAGAGGAATTTCTTCACAAAATTTATTTAATAGTGCTACTGATCTTTTTGAAGATAGTGCTCTTGTATGGTTTAGGGCTAATAAACAATTTGTAAACTCGTGGGACGAATTAGTAAAGCTATTAAAATTCACATATTTGCCTGAGAATTATGACGAGTCTTTATGGGACGAAATTAGGAATCGCAAGCAGGGTATTGACGAACCACCTCATTTATACATTGCATATATGCAAAATTTAATGTTACGTTTAAATGAGAAACCGAGTAAGAATAAAGAACTTCATGTTATAAAAGAAAATTTACAACCGCGATATCGTGAAAATTGCTTTTTCATCCTATCCAAAACATTGTTAAATTAATACAATTACAAATACAAAACGTAAAAACGAACTTTTTAAACAACACGTTCCAACTAAAAATCCTTTGGAACCTGATTTAGCTACTCCAATCCGAAAACATGAAGTATGTTCTATGCTATTTAATGTACCGGTACATAGCAATATTCAAAATTTCAAAACGCGAACTTTCGGCAAAAGAATTCCAGCAAATGCAAAATGCTATAATTGCGGTCAATCAAGTCATTTATATCATACCTGTACTGCGGAAAGAAAGATTTTTTGTTACATTTGCGGAACTCCGAACGTCACATATCCAACTTGTAAACGTTGCTGCGAAAAAAACGCAGAAAGACAGGGTTAAGTCGCAGCCTATTAACTCCTAGTCCTTTTTATATGAAGGCTGATAATCCAATATGGCAAGACTGGTTATCACATGTAAAATCTTTTTGTAAGCCACCTACTATTATAAACGCATTATTTACGCATAGGCCATTTGACAATCGGGCTTATATTTTTGTGAATGTATTAAGTGAGCGTATATTAGGTCTAATGGACCCCGGTGCTAACCAATCGGTTCTTGGCCGTAACGGATTATATATCATAAACAAACTAAATTTGACAATTAATAAAGATCAACACATACCTCTGCAATCTGCAGACGAGACTTGCAAAACTTGCAAAAAGTTTATGGGACTGTTAAATTACCTATGACTGTTGAAGGCGTCACTAAAGATATTTCAGTAATAGTTACCGACACAATTGAATATCCGTTAACTTTAGGTTATGAGTTTTGTCGTTTTTTTAAACTCAAAACGGATTTTAAAACGGAAACTTACACCGTCCCAAATATCAATTCTTTAAACACTTCTAAAATAGTTCACAGTAGGGCTGACCTAGATTTCGATCAAATTCAGGAATTGGATAGAATTATTTCTCAATTTAAGACTATAGCTCCAGATAAGTTAGGAAGAACACCATTGGTCAAGCACATTATCGACACAGGCGATGCATTACCAATTAAACAACGTTATTACCCTCTTTCTCCAGCAATGTTAGAAAAGGTCAATGCAGCGGTTGACGAAATGTTAGCTTTAGGCGTGATCAGACCATCAAATTCACCCTGGAATAGTCCTATTGTTATGGTTAAAAAGAAAGATACGGGGGAGCTCCGCTTTTGCTTTGACGGGAGAAAATTAAATAGCGTAACAAAGTCTGACGCCTATCCAATTCCGTACATAAGCTAGATTTTAGATCGTTTACAAGACGCTAGGTTTATTTCTTCCATAGATCTCAAAAAGGCTTTTTGGCAAATACCCTTGTCCGAAGAGTCGTGTGAGAAAGCAGCGTTCACTGTCCCAGGTCGCGGACTTTTTGAATTTGTTGTATTACCTTTTGGCTTACATAACAGCGCTCAGTCATTACAACGACTTATGGAGAGAATTTTCGGTCCTGAATTTGAGGGTGTAGATATTTATGTAGACGATATGATAGTGATTTCTCGGACTTTTAAAGAACACATGATTCTTTTGGATAAAGTTTTTGAACGTCTAAAATCAGCCGGGCTTACTATTAATCTTGAAAAGTGTCAATTTTGTCGAGGCTCGCTGAAATATCTCGGTTTTGTAGTAGACGAGAAAGGACTTAGAACAGATCCAAGTAAGGTGGAGGCAATAACTAATTACCCTATTCCCAAAATAAGCACAGAAATTAAGCGTTTCTTGGGCATGGCGGGATGGTATCGTCGTTTCATACCAAACTTTTCAAGCTTGGCTTCACCAGTTTTACAACTATTGAAAGGTAAAGCTACAGGCCAACGTATAGGATGGGGGGAAGAAGCAAATATTGCCTTCAATAAATTAAAAAATTGTTTAATAACAGCTCCAATCTTAAGCAGTCCAAATTTTAATGAACCATTTTTTATTCAGACGGAAGCATCAGACGCAGGTCTGGGTGCTATCTTAACTCAGGGCGAAGGAACGGACAAACGAGTCATTGCCTACGCGAGTCGAACTCTTACATCTAACGAATTAAGTTACCACGCTATGGAAAAGGAGTGTTGTGCGATCTTATTCGGCGTCGAAAAATATAGGCCTTACATTGAGGGTACCAAATTTACAGTTATCACCGACAACCAACCATTGAAATGGCTGGGGACGATGAAAAGTCCTACAGGCCGTCTCGCGAGGTGGAGTGTAAAGCTTAGCCAATACGACTTTAACATTGTTCATCGTAAAGGTAATTCACTCTATTTCATTAACAACCGAAGACAAAGACAAATGGTACCAAAAAGTTTTAAATAAAATCAATGATAACCCCATTCGATATCCAAATTTTAAAATTGAGGATGGATATATTTATAAATTTGTACCAAATAAACATAATTTAATATCAAATTTAATTGAATGGAAACTTATGGTACCAAAGTCGCGTCGTCGCGAAATATTACACGATTGTCATGATAACCCTTTAAGTGGTCATCTGGGTATATTTAAAACGTTTAAACGTTTAAAAAACGTTTAAGCGAGGTAAAGGAGATAATTGGAAATGAAGATTTAGTGAGATGTGTAAAATCGCAAAGAATTGCCTGGCTCGGTCATCTAATGAGGAAGAAGCCTGAAAGTGTACTCAGATTAATTACGGAATGGAAACCAAGCGAAACAAGAAATAGAGGAAGAATCAGAGCGAGATGGATTGATGAAGTGATGGAAGATCTCGAAGTTATGGGAGTTAAAGAATGGAGAAAGAAGTGCAGAAACAGGAACTTATGGAGAAAAATAGTGAAAGATGCCAAAACATGCACGAAACTATAAGTTGAAGAAAGAACAGACAATCAGGAGTAATCCACCTGAAGAAATGGATTGTAAAGACTTCCAACGGAAGTGAGCATATTCCTTAGGAATGAACGCCTTTATTATTATTATTATTATTATTAATTATTGTTAAACTTCGGTTTCGAGGGAGGTAGAACAGGTAACTTTTCTGGTAACAAATTTCTCACAAGAACCGTAAATAATTGGTGTTTCTCTGCTCTTGTGAGAACCACACTTTTAGCAGGAATAAAGCATACCTACACACATCCATTCGATATAATGATTAATATGTAAACAATTTCAAAATTTATTAGCAGTGCGGACCTATTTGGCCCCCGAAGCGACTGCCGGAGGGTTAATTAACATTTATGCTTACGCCAATGCTAATAAATGAGTGTTATGATACTTGAAATCTATGAATATTAAATCAATTTTCAAAATTTTGATGGCAACGCCTATTGGCTTTTAAATAATTGTTGGAATAATTTACTTGGTTTTACTACGAAGTGATTGGGTTATTAACCCAATCCTGTACACATTTTTAATTGAAATATCTTTTCGAATTTACATAAAATGTAATGTGGTAGATAAAATGCGCAAAATAAGTTTATAACCCCTTTTGTTTTTAAAAATTTGTACTATAATTGTGATTTTGCATACTTAAACTGCTCTTTGTACTGCACCAGTTTTTATTTTATTAGTTTCAGTTTTAAAATCAAATAAAAAAATTCCACACTATCATACGATTATACAATTAATAATTAAAATTTAAAATAAATAACGCTTTCTTCGAGAAGTAATATATTTTTATGTAAAATATTTAAACTAATTTTTCTACTTTTAAACAAATAATAAGCTAACGAAAACGACTTTCAAAACTAGTTCACATAAAAATATATAATTATCGAGAAAAGTTTTTTTTATTTTATATTTATATATATCTTGAGGTTATAACCTCAAGAGAGTTAACAGCAACATAAATATTTCAAGTCCAAACATTCTTAATTTTCAGATGAAATGTTATAAAATTATTACGACCAAACTGGCTATAATTGGATTTTGTTTGTCAGCAACTACGAATGGTTTATTCTATTCTAATATTCTTTATCTAAAAGATATTAATTCGAAATTAAAAAATGGCGACGAGTTTGATTTTATCATCGTTGGATCTGGATCAGCAGGTTCTATCGTCGCAAACAGATTATCGGCGATTACAAAATGGAAAGTGTTAGTGTTGGAAGCTGGTGGTTAGCCATCATCTTTAACAGATGTAAGTATAATGCAAAGGGCAGATAACTGCAACTAATCTATTTTTAATCTTATAGACACCAGGTTTATTCTTAGGAATGCAAGGCTCAGCAGAAGATTGGAACTATCTAATGGAACCTTCAACAGAGCATAGTCTTGGTTTTAAAAATCAATCTGGTCGATGTCCTCGAGGTAAGGTTCTAGGTGGTTCAAGTAATCTAAATGCAATGCTTTACGTACGAGGCAACAAGGGAGATTATGATGATCGGGAAGCGGCTGGAAATCCAGGGTGGTATCATGAATCGGTAATCGAAGACTTTCGAAGAAATGAAAATGTACAAGACGAAAAAATTCCCGGATTTGGGGACAGCGGATATTTAGAATTAAGTCGGTATAAAAATAGCGAACCCATTAGTCAAGCGCTGGAGAACGCCTACAAAGAGTTGGGATACAAACAGTACCTTTATGAAGATCCTATAGGATATGGAGATAGTTTGACGGCAATATCAAACGGAACACGATCAAGTACCGAAAAAGCTTTCATTCTGCTAATCAAATGTCGAAAAAATCTTTATTTAGCACCATATTCCCAAGTCTCGAAGTTAACAATAATAAAAAGTAATAAAGTTGTAGGTGTAGAAGTTAAAATTAACGACATCATTTTAAAATTAAAGTTATTAAAATTAAAGTTATTATTAAAGTTATTAAAAATTTAAGTGTTGGTGAAAATCTACAAGATCACTTAGCATACATCTTGTTTGTAAAATTAGCAGCACCAACTGTAGTACAAAGGCGTCCACTATTTGAAGAACTCTATGATTACTTAAAAACTAGAGAAGGGAATATTGGAAGAATTGGACTAACGAATTTTCTAACATTTGTTAATACAAAAAATGATTCAAATTATCCAAATGTACAGTACATGTATCACTTCTATGTTCAAGGCGACGATTATTTGTTATCAGAAGTTGTAAGAACATTTGGATATTCAGATAAGGTAGCTAATACTCAAATCGAACATTCAAAATATTCTGATCACATCGGCATAATAGTGACAAATCTTAAACCTAAATCTACAGGAAAAGTTTTGCTTAGAAGTGCAAATCCTTTTGATAAACCTTTAATAATTCCAAATTATCTTCACAGAGAAGAAGACATGGAGATATTAATCGCAGGTATTAGATTTTCACAAATAATGCTTAAAACAAAGGCACTTAGTGATTATAATGCAGAAGTAGTAGATTTAAAAATTAAAAACTGTCAAGGAATTACTTTTGAAACCAATGATTACTGGAGGTGTTATATAAAAAATCTTGCTGCTAGTATGTATCATCCGGTTGGAATCTGTAAAATGGGTCCCAAATATAACTCCGATTCTGTAGTCGACGCAAGACTTAAAGTTCACGGAGTTTATGGAATTAGAGTTATAGATGGATCGATTATGCCCTCAATCACTAGTGGTAATACAAATTCGCCCATAATTATGATAGGGGAAAAGGGATCAAAAATGGTTATAGAAGATTGGCTTGATAGTAAAGATCATTTCGAAGTGTAAATTTTATTGTGATAAAGAAATAACACAAAAAATAAAAATTAATTTAATTAAAAAATAATTTTATTTTCATTATAATATATAATTGAATTATTTTAATACAGTAAAAAAAATTTGTAGAAAAGATAATTCCCTAATACTAATTTCTTCCAGGTTATTCCTTTTTCTTCCGGGATTCTTCGTATGTTGTCGGTCCATGTCTTCATGGGTTTGTCTCATGTTCTATTTCCACTTTCAATCCTACCTTTACGTTGCCTACACGCCCATTGAAATCTCCTACAACAAAGATAATTCCCGCTGCTTTTTCTATGGTTAGTTGTAGTTCCTCCTAGAATTTATCTTTTTCCACAACTAATGCGTCTTCATTTAGGCCATAACCACTATTATTGTTGTTAGTTGGTTCATCTGTAGAATCACGATCAACAATCTTTCCGAAACACATATCCAACTTTTGATACATTTTTTTTTATTTGCCATTTATAATATGTACATCCCTCTCCTGCAGCTGCTCTTTCCTTCTCTGGTACACCACTATAAATTAGTATCAACCCATATCCAATCTCCTTTATACGTTCCCCTTTTTTTCTTGTTTCTGTTATTGCCAATATTTCCAATTTACATTTAATAAATTCTTCCGCCAGCTCCAGTTCTTTGCCATTTATACTTCTTACATTCTATGTCGCAAAAAATCCACAATCATTTATCTGTTTTCTTGCATTTAACTTCATACTTTTGTTGTTCCTATTTTTGCCACCCGGGGGTCCTCAGTGTACTTAACAATTTTCTCCGAGTATTGTTCCCATTCTCAACGCTGGCCTTTGATAAATATTTTTCTGTATCCCACTTTTGCAGCATTTCCTTTTTCCCGTTCTTCCTTCGCCATTTTCCTTAAGTTAGCCTGTATCTTCATGTTTATTTTTGTTTTTCAAAACTTCCATTTTGTCTTGCCAATTGTTCATTTGCACTACGACAAATGTTTGTACAGATCTTGTCTTTATAAATTCAGCTGACTTGAGGTTGACAGCGACTCCTATTTCTTCATTTAGAAATTTTTCAGCTTGTTGGTTTTTCTGCCTTTAGCCTCTAATTGAATTATTTTTGTTTCCAACGCACAAATGCTCATCTTTAGGTTTTTATTTTCATCTCTTAGCTTATTAATTTCCTGTTCATACATCTGCTGGCCACTTTTAATGTCTTTTACCTCCTTCATTAGCTCTCTCATCATATTGGTTTTTTTTTTCGTTTTCTGTCACCCTCTTCGGTGTTCGATTCTTCACTGTCGTATAGCTGTCTGTTGCTCATCTCGTTAGGGACTACTACCCGGATCAACCCCTCGGAAGTTGCAGTGATTCCTTAAATTTTTTGCCAATTTAACTCACAAAAATATTTTAAATTTGCGCCTTGCTTTAGGCATACCACCTTACACCTCGTACGTTATCTTTATTTATCAGAATTCTAATTCTTCAAAAATTTGTTCTTATTTTTTCAAATTTTGTTCCCTGGTATTACTTCGGGTCGTTCCACCGGTTCAGACATACCACCTTTATATCACTCACTAATTTACCAACAAAAAACAGCTTAAATTCACCCAAAATACACTCGTTTTATTTACGGTGTGACCCAGCCGTAATATCGGTACTGATGTTGCCACTCGAATGATTTGACAAAAAACACGATTTTTAGCTAGATACCTGAAATCTAGCTAAAAACACGCTTTTTAGCTAGATAGCTAAAATCTAAATCTACACTATTTTGCTAGCAAAAAAACACGCAAAAAATCGCACTTTCCACTAGCTAGCTAAAATCTAGCTAAATAGACGCTATTTGATTAGCTAAAATCGCGCTATTAGCAGTCTGGCAGCAAGCAAATTGCTTTTAAACAGCTACCTTTTTGCTTAGAAATACTGGGCCATTTTAGCAATATTGCTGCAATATGGATACAATTTAAACGCTATTTTGTTGGTTTCATTTATTTAAAATAAAATAAAATTATTAAAAAAAATAATTATATTATCGAATCACTCGTTTTCATCGCTACCGTCTCGTTTCCTTTTTCCTTCTGCTTTAGCTCTAAAAAATTAAAAATTAATAAATTGAATTTAAACAAAAATTAATTATTATAATTAATGGTTTCCACAGTTTCTAAACAGTTTTTTTTAAACTCGACCACATCACTATTGGAAATCTTGGTATTCGCCAAGCAAAGCACTGAATGAAAACTCTTAATTATGTTAGTGTAAACATTAAAACCAATTTTTTTAAATTCTTATCGTGTGTGGTTTCCGGACCAGTTGCAGGTTGTTGCAAATCTTTTGTCAAATATTTGATCAAAAATTATGTAATTTTTGTCCTGTTGTTGCAAATCTTTTGTCAAATATTATGATCAAAAATTATGTAACAAATTTTAGTTCCTCCAATTTTACGGCCACTCTTGCCACAAAACTTGGCTAAATATTCCGAAAAAACATTATTGAAATAATGTTTAATGTTTGTGGCCATTTTATTTATATATGAATTAACGGTCAACTGTTTATCAACAGTTAGCAACATTCAAAAAACAGAGTTGCAAAAAACTCTTTTACAGGATACAGGGTTGTCACCATTTTAAATTTTTTATGAAACTTGCGATGCGGGAGAGTTGGGGTATACCCTAACTCAATTATTAATAATTAAATATTTATATTAATTTTTCAAATGTATAAAAAGCGTTTACGTCAATAGGTACATAAAATACGCAATGGGTGGTTACCCCCCCCCTCCTTTGCGCGGGAATCTCTCCTGAGCCTACAGTCACTGTAGTGTCGTGTACCACTTTATTTAGCAAACACCCTGTTATTGTGTCCGTGTGCACCATCATTAAAAGCGACAACTACTCGTTTGACATCGATGTCCGTCGAAATTTAAGAGATGTCAATTTTCAATAGCTATTTAGCGTCTTATTTGCTCATCATTGCAGCTTGCTGCCAGCAAGCAATTTTAAACAGCTATTTAGCGGCTTATTAGCGCATCGTTGCAGCTTATTGCCAACAAGCAATTTTTCAGCAGCTATTTAGCGGCTTATTAGCGCATCATTGCAGCTTGCTGCCTGCAAGTTATTTTGAAGAGCTAATAAACAGCTAATTTGCAGCTATTTTTCTAAATTGATTACCGTTGGCTAATTAGCTTTAAATTTGCTTGCTGGCAGCAAAAAATCAGCTATTGAAATTGGCAGCTGTTTTTTAGCATCAAAATGCTACTTGGGAGATGACTCAAGTCGGTAGTTTCAGTGACATTTAATATTTTTGTAGATTCACAGGAAATTGTGACGTCATGACGCAGCGTGTGGCACGTCCTTTAGTTGCGTTTACACACAAACGTTTGATATGCGGGTTGACCTTTGAGTCAGCTAGAGTGTCAGACGTCTGTGTGTAAAGGCACCTAGTAGCTAAGACAAACTTTCATTTTATATCGTTTGGATAATTTTTAAGGTTGATTCACACTCGAGCTCTATACCCGACCGTGATTTTTTCTGATATTAGTGGGTTAATCATTGCTGATACTGCAGTATTGTAGATATGCAGGTAATTTGTTTTCACTATTTAAGTAGTGTCAAATAACTTGACATAACCGAATTTACTTGAAGCTAAGTAAAGTCTTATGAAGTGTTATAAAGTCATTGGAAAGCAAAATTCAAATTGATTTCTGCTTTGGAGTTTACCCATAATATTATAATATTATTGTTGAGGCTACCATATTATGTAGCTGTTATAAATTTGATTTATTGGTGCTTGAGTCTGAATTCTGCCGCTAGTGAATCAAGACTTATTTTATATAAAAGCGCCATTTGGCTTTACATTCAGAGATTACTTTTAAATATGTACTTCTTTGCGGTTATTTGCATTCAGAAGTATCTCGGGCAAATTATTGTTTGACATCAAAACCAATCAACGTTAATGATTAATGCATGTAATATTTTTAAAAGTAGGTATGATTTTTTTACTTTAATTAATTTCCGAAAATCGAGAAAAACTCAATATACGTGCTTTATAAAGAGATGCCACACGGAACTATTAAATAATTAGGGTATAACAAATGGTGGTCCAAAAGTAATTGACACTTTTTTTTTTATTTTCTTTATCATTTCCGCAATTTTCAACGAATTTTCACAATTTTCAGCTGGCCTCTAAGTTTAACTATGATGTACATTTATGCCAAATTTTTTGACATTTGGTTGCGTGGTTTAACCTGTGCAATTGATACTATTTCTTTTCAAGATGTCGTAACTACATACAGACATAAATACAGACGAACATCTAACTAAAATTCATCAAAAACTTATCAGGACATGATAAGAAACATTTTAATACCACAATTTCGGTTTTTGATTTTTGAGTGGATTACAATACTTTCCCTTATACATACGTATACGTATGGGGAAAGCAAAAAAAGAGTTTTTAATGCTTATATTTAAGATGAAATCTTATTTTTATGCATATAATGGCAATTTGTTGTGCAATTTTAATCGTTATTTTCACGATTTTTTCACGATTTGGCAATAGAAATAGATTTCTTTGAATTTATTTTTTATATTGTAGAAAATTTCGTTAGAAATTCAATTTCATAAACATCATTTTTATCAAGAATATTTTTTTTACTATTATATAATTTCTTTTATATTATTATGTTTTCACTCTTATTACTATTGTTGTCAATACATAATAAAATTTTTTTTAAAGTAATAAATCTATTTAAAGCACATTTATCTAACTAAACAAGGTGGAACTCGCTTTTGCGACAGTTCTTAGGCTTCTATACATCTACTTTTTTGATAGATTAAATTATTTGGGCTTTATTTTATTATAACCCGTTTTATATTTTATTATAATATAATATATTATATAATTATCCATCGATACGTTGATCAGATGATACATTGACGCAAAATACGGGAGTAAGAGAGGGGGGTAAGCAAACAGTTTAAATATTATATACCCAAAAGCTTTCCAATAAAAAGAATAATGTATGGAAAATTATTTTTTCACTTTGAATTCATTACGTTATATTCGTTATTCATTGCGTCGATTATTCGGTCATCTAATTAGCCGTAGACACGATTAGCCATAGCGTATCAACGGATCAACGGATCAGCGGATATAAGTTTATATAGTATATAGGAGTTATATATGTCTAAAATAAAAGATAAATTAAATTATTTGGGCTTTATTTTATTAGAATTTTTAATGCGTTAATCTTTTTTTTTTAATCATGCGTTAATTTTTTTTTGAATCATGCGGACAGACAGAGAGACAAACACGGAGCCAGATCATAAGGATTCTTCCTGTACGTTGTATAGAAGCCTAAAAGTGTAGTAGTTTGTCCCATTCTGTTCACGGTACATGCACCTACTACGTGTTATATACATTCGTGACAAATATGTAACGGTTCAGAATTGGTGGATCAATTAATGGGGCAAATGTGACGCGGGGGTGCGTTATCGCAGCTCCCGAGTCCGTTGCTTTGTTATTGGTTCACCAGAATTTTGCCTTCTTGAAATACAACAATAAGATTTCCTTGTTTTGATTTGGTTGGTGGATTTTTAGAAATATAAAAATTAGGTTGGAGGTCCTGTTTTCCTGATATCTTTATCAAAACACATTTTTCGTGTTGAAAATTTTCAAGTGACAAATTTTTAATTTGGTCTTTTAAGAAGAGATTTTTGAATTAGCAAAGTGCTACGAAAGTGGGTTTATGTTTTTTTGTATTAGCCCTTCCGATTTATTGGGATTTATTCGCTGCACTTAGCATTGAAGATTTTTATCGATTTGAAGATATTTAATCTTATCTCCTTTGGAGGATTTAGTATTCGGATTTCTTTTGTAAGTACAAATTGTTAATTTTGAAATACAAACTATGTTTGTAATTTTTATTTTAGTCATCCTTACAACTTTTTGAAAACACGAAAATCACTATAAGAAAATTGACCCTCAACAACATCTGCGAGGTAATTTTGGGAACCTTCTAATGTTTTATTTTTTTCTTTACGCCAATAATTATTTTAGGGTCTTTGTTTTACGTCCTACATATGTGAAGGTCTTTCTTTACATCTTACCTTCCCGACAGTAAATTGCTGTCCAAGTTGAACCAAACATCATACCGTTATCATTTTGAACATCAATTCACCCTTAACTTAAATATTGGTCCACAAGCGAGAACGTCTACCATCTTAATTCAAGTTTAACAAAATAATTACCATCTGTCAAGAAGTCACCGTACCAGCTGTTGAGATAAGTGTTCTGTGCCGTCTATGTTATTTGTTATTAATTATTATTATTGATTATTTTTGTTGCGCCGTAATTTTGCTTAGTCTATATTACCACAAGTCATTCGATTGTTTTTGCCTCCTATTGGAGTGTATATTTTGTATAACTACTGTTATAACCACATATAGCTATATCGGGTTGGTTACGCTTTTCGCAAGAAAAGCTATTCGCGACTTTGTTACTATTTGTTTGATTGGATCAAAACGAAATTTGGCGCTATTACATTTTATTCAATAAAATCACTCACATTCAATTCAAGTGTATATTCTTGTACCACTTTCATTTTTCCTTTTTTTTTTGAGTTTTAGTACGCTACCGTTCGTGGTTCAGGTAGTAGCACGCTTTGGGAGGTTGATTTTTAACCACGTGGCGCCTAGGGCAAAACATTCAACCCTCCCAATTATTATTGTTATCATTTATTTTAAAACTCATCTACCACCTTTATTTTGTTTTATTTAAGTAGCTAGCCAGGGCATTGCCAATTTTACCCTGAGATTGGGATTATCACTAACAATCCTTTTGCTCAATTATGAGCGTGGCAAATATTAGGTTTGATTAGTTAGTTGACAAATAATTTATCGCGAGGTTTAACTGGAGATAAAAAGATCTGCACTATAAGGCAGTAAATAATCTTTATCTATAAATATGAGTTAATTTTTGATAGTTATTAATATAATAAAGTTATTGTGATTTGATGACCCTTATATTTTTCAAGTTCAAACTTAGTTTACTTTCAGATGCAATTTTATCAAGTTATCAAAGTGAAACTGTTTGTATCAATCGTATTTTCTTTGTTGGCATGGACGGAAGATTTATTCTATTCCAATGCTCTTTATCCTGAAAACATTAATTCAAAATTAAATAATGGCGACGAGTTTGATTTTATCATCGTTGGATCTGGATCAGTAGGCTCGGTCATCGCAAACAGACTAACCGAAACTTCGGAATGGAAAGTCTTATGGGTCTATTACACGCAACGAGTACAGTGGCGAGACAGCAAAATGTCACTAGGCCGAGAGAGTATGTAGTGTGGGCGAGTGAGTGTTTATACGTATTCGACTTTTGTGGCGAGCGAGTCAGTACTTTTTGCCATGGGCTTCCATTGGGGGGAAGGGGGGGCAAAGGGGGCAGCTGCCCCCCCTGGCTCTCGCCTCAAACTTTTTTTAAACATTAAATATTATGTCGACGCGACATAGATTTTTAAAATTTTCTAAAAATTTGGTTTTAAATAATTACAAAGTACAAATTTAAGAATTTGTTTTCCTTTTTTTTTGTTTTTTGAATTTTGCCCCTCCCTAATGATAACACCAACACTATACTCTATTCGTTTAGCACGTGCACACCTAATGTAAACAATGATCACTGCGTGATAATGCACGTGCTTGCATTATATTCAATTGCGATTAAATTTTCACCTGGCGTTTGTTATACAACTCATGTATTTGTTATTGTCCGCTGCATGTGGTAAATGAATTAAATGAAAGTCAAGTGGATGCGGTGTGCGGGCATGCTGACAAGTGGCGAGTACGCACCGAATGTGTGTTTAAACATGCCGAGCGGACTAACGAGCAGGGCCGATAGGATGAAAGGGCACTTGGTCTAGTAAGTAGAAAAGGGTCCGAGTGACTGTCTCGCCATTCTACTAGGCCGAATGCTCGCCCGAGCGCTCGGTAATATGTTTATACCAATCGAGCCCTCGGCCGAGAACACTGTCTCGCCACTGTACTCGTTACGTGTAATCAAAACAAAAGGGTCCGAGTGACTGTCTCGCCATTCTACTAGGCCGATTACTCGAACCATTAGTGTTGGAAGCTGGTGGTTACCCATCATCTCTAACAGAGGTAAGTTTATGGTAAAAAGCAACTACTTCAAGGTAACCATCTTTTTAATCTTAGACGCCAGGTTTATATTTGGGATTACAAAACTCAGCAGAGGATTGGCAGTATTCGATGGAACCTTCCAAAGAGCACGGTCTCGGACTGAAACATCTAGTCAGTCGATGTTCTCGTGGTAAAGTTTTAGGTGGTTTCAGTAGCATCAACGCAATGATTTATATCCGAGGCAACAAGAGAGATTTTGATGATTGGGAAAAGGCAGGAAACCTGGGCTGGAATGAGGAATCGGTAATAGATCACTTCCGGAAAAATGAAAATGTACAAAATGAAAAGGTTTCTGGATTTGGGGACAGTGGATATTTAGAATTAAGCCGATACAAAAGTAGCGAACCCATCCGTCATAGAAAGGGTTAAAGTGTTTATGAATAATCAAATTTAGGATCAAAATTCAAGGTAAAACAGAATTAGTTTTTAATTACAAGATTAAAACAAATGTTGAAAATTATTTCGAACGATAAACTAAAGAATACATTAAACAGCACAAAATCTACAAAGATTTGAATCTCTTCAGCCCCGAACATAGTTACTAAACGCTAGAGAAGTGCTAACCGAGATTAGAAACGACAGAAGTTGAAAAATTTATTGGTGCCGACTGTAACGACTTGGTGAGTAAAATTTAGAGTTGTTTCACAGAAGAAGTAACTTTGACCCAATTTAAGTATTCCAAATAAATGTTTGTAGCTTTTGGGTTAGTCCTATTTTGTTTAGTCCTATTTTTCGAACTAAAACATTTTATTCTCCCGAGAGTTAACAAAAATAGAGTTAAGGTTCTTACGAGAGCTTATTTGAAATTAATATTTTATCATTCTCCAATACATTGTTTCGTAATTTCGATAATAACCGTTTAACTGCATAAAATTTTAAATATCCCCATTCAATTATTAACTCTAACAATTCCACTACTGTGGAATCCCATGAGCTGCCACTGATTTTTAGGCAATAGTGGTTGATGCACAAATACTCGTAGACATATCAATCGAGAAGACAATCGAATAATCTAATTATTGAATAATATAAAAAATATTTTTTTAAATAATAATAATAATATGATAATTTATTCAAGAAATAACTTAAAATGTTCTTCTTGATCGCAGAAAAGTTTGGTTTTGGAGTAGGAGAAAATCTTGAAAATCTAACTTTCGACATTGCAGGAATTCGCTTGTAATTATAATAATTTAAGTAAAGCTCAGAAATTTAATACACGAGAATTTGATATTTAAGATTTTAAATTTTCTATAGAACGACAGCGATTAAAATAAAAAAAATTTCGAAATACGTAAACTGCAAAATAATTTTCGTTTTGTTTTCTTTTATTCCTAGTTTTTTGTTTCTTTGACGTTTAATAGTTCTTTGAAAGTAAAACAAATAGATTAAAAGAGAGCATCTGTCGCTGATATCAATTAGATATTAGGAATCTTTTTATTTTATTTAAAATTAAATTTAATAAAAACACATTTTTCGAGCGCAAACGCAAGCAGTTGTAATATTATATCTGTTGGAAACTTTTCGAGTTGTTTTCAGTGACGTCGCGACGCTCTAAGCAAGAGGACGCCGAAAATGTTTCACTGTACATCGAAAAAGTAATTTCCGAATAAAATTTTCTGCAATTAGTTTCCGAAAAAGGTAAGTAAAATTTTAAAAAATTGAATATATTTTGTAAAATAATATTTAATCGATATAGAGCCCAATTAATTTGTCCCTCACCTAATCATTAAATTGCGAATAATATGCGGGTTTAATTACACTAAAACTACTATAAACTAGATTATAATTTTATAATACACGAATGCAATTTTCATTAACTTCATTTTAAAATTATTTGGAGCGCAGCAAGTTTTCACGAATATATAAAATTTTCGAAAGAAGACAAATTTAATTATACTTTCATTTTGTCTCTTTTTCTTGAAAGTTAAGGCTTAATCTTATTTGGAAACACGAAAATTGCCGGTATAATATTTCTTTCATCATTAGACTGGAGAGGACTGAAGAGAGGATGTAATCGGCACTTTGAACATTTTTGCCATCAATTTTGATTAAGTCAACCTATGAGTATAATTTACAGTAAAGAAATTTAATCAAAATAAAACGGGATTGGGGTTGGCGTCCGTTTCGGATTCCTTTCACAAATCATCGACTAGTTTTTTTTGAATTTAAATTGCATCTATCGTTTAAAGTTCATAACCCAAAGAGTTTTTTATGCTGGTAGAAAAATTTAAGTTTAAAAATTTTAAAACAAATTAGGTATGTTATAAAGTATGTAACCTATTTGGGCAGGGGAAAAATTTCAAGCGAAAAATTAATTTTATGATAAAAAACTGCCGCACAATAAAAGAATTAAAAGAGTAAAATATGCAAAGCTCGTTAATTTGAAAATATGAAGCTTGAAAACACTGCATCTTCGTTGTAATAAAGAAAAATTGAAAAATTTCATGTTGATGAACGAAAGTATAACGTAGGAAATCCAATATCCGTTAATTTTTTATTTAAGGATGCGATGAGACAGGGGGTACCAACAGTACCTAATGAGTTTGGGTGATATAGAAAGTAAAAGTTGAGAAGAAATATGCTTAGTTGCATCAAGTTCAGGTTTATGAGGGAAATTGTCGAGAATGCAAATTGCTTAAGATTTTCGTGCATTTAAAATTCAAAGTAATCCACGGTAAACAATTTTATCCCGAAACTGATAGGACAAATAATTCAAGCGGGTACTTAAGAACTTGAAAAATGTACGAAAGTTTCTGTTGCATTATTTTTCATTTAGAAATTTTGTAAAATAAAAATTAACGAATGTTAAAACTTAAACATTTAAACGTAACAAATTTTTGCTATCAAATTATGCATTTCTTAATGACAGTACTGTATATCCGCAATTTCTTAATTATTAATCCTGAAAAATACCTATTCACCAAGGTTGAAATTTAAGCTAAAACACAATCCTAATTACGTACGTCAGACTATTTACATAATATTATTAATTAATATCAAATTTTTCATTTTATGTACATAGGTCCTAACTTTAATCCAATATCGTCGTATTATTTACAAATTAATGTTAACCAATATCAAATAGTCAAACTCAACCAATTAATTACACAATCTCTATTATGATATACTCTCATAAAACCTCATTTCATAATTTTACAATTTACCAATAATTATTTCAATATTTCCAATCTCTTGGATCTTCGATCTCGGTCTTGAGCTCAGGAATTGCTTGTGGGGTATTCACATAAACCTGAGATTTCACAAAACCTCTAAGAAAAATTCGCAAGGCGTTAAATCGCCGATCTTGGTGGCCAGTTGACATCAGAATTTCGGGAAATGATTCGGTTTGGAAATCGTTGTTTCAATAAATTGATTGTTTAATGTGCAGAGTGGCAGGTGGCACCGTTCTGTTGAAACCACATGTCGTTCAGATCCATACCATCCGGTTGAGGCCATAAGAACTCCGTTATCATGTTTCCATCCACAGTTAAACCCAGTTAAGCACACTTAAGCTTATTTTTAACTCTCGTTTACAGCAGCAATGCTTTTGAGAGACCGGCCGGTATACCGACCCACAGAAGACTTATTGACTACAATCGACCCAATTTCCTCAAATTTATTGATCACTCTTTGAGTTGTTGACTCATTTATTGCACTTTTATGGTCGAAAATTCAGTGAAGTTTGGAGTACTTTCAGCGTAATGGATTTTCCTTGGTGTAGCACTCCATTTTTAATAATCGGAACAAACATAGATGACAGATGTCAAATTTCAGAGCTGAAACTTTCAAAATAAAAAAATGGCGCAACATTTAAATTGTGCACACTTATTGAAACACCCTTTATAAACGATTTCTATAAGTACTAATAAAAATCAAAAACGAAAATCAGTAGTACCACCCGCTAATGAATACCAAATGAATAAAAATGAATAAAATAACAGATTGATGTTGAAAGGCGGTGCTTTACCGACATCCCTGTGATACGAATTAATCAAAAACAAAATAATGCAATTAGTTTACTAAAAAAATAGTTTAAAATAAAAAATCACAAAAAAATGTTATTTTGGTTTTATGATTACTATTTTCATTATTTTTATTATGGCTATTCTGCGATTGTCAAGGCATTACACGAATGCGTCAGATATAAAGTGACATTATCCATAAAGTTTTGATTACAGAAAAGTTGAATACACATAAGGTTAGCAGTTCGATTACTGACAAAGTCTACCAGATTACTTTCTGACCGTATTTCTATCACAAGAGACAAATTGGATAAGCAGTATTTGAGTTGTATCTTCTAATGAACCCGAAATATATTTTCGTTATTTAATTAATTATTTAGGGTGCTGAATGACTTAGCCGAACATAGGAAATTAACATATAAAAACTTAATTATGCAAATTCCTGCTTCCCTAATTATTTTAGAGCAAAATTGAAAGACATAAAAATAATTCAGAAATATAAACTACGAATGATAAGAACACTAGATTTCATTTTTAGTTAAAAAGTCAAAAAATGCTATGGAAATTGTAAAAAGTTTCATTATCAGACTGGTCATGTAAGTTTTCATGATAATTATTTTTGAAAATATAAATTAAATTGAATTTATTACATGAAAATTTTAACAATTTCGATAGCATTTTTGGTGAAGTTCAATATTGGTGAAGTTCCAGGTACCAATACCTAAACAAATGTAATTGCTGCCGCAGTGAATAATCCTTGTATCAGTACAAGAGAAATTGGTGCGGAGATAAATATTCATCACATTGTGGCCAATTTGAGTAGAAATTTTATTCAAAATATTTGCTTTACCGATGAGACAACATTAAAGTATTAATGGGAAACCAAATGTTCAAAATTATCGATTTGGTCCACCGAAAATCCTCATATAATGATAAACAATCGTTCACTGTATCGCCAAATTGCAAATGTTTGGGCAGGAATATTAAGAACAAACATTATTGGACCATTTTTTCGATGGAAATTTGAATGGACCAAAATATCTGGAAATGCTACAAAACGAAATTGGACCGGCAATTGATATTGTGGCAGGAGAAAATAGCATAATTTACTATCAGATGGCCGGCACATTATACCAGAGATGTAACTAATTACTTATTCAAATGAATGTTATCCCAATTCTTGGATAGGACGCAATGGACCAATAAACTGGCCAGCTCGGTCACCAGACTTGGCTCCAAATGACTTTTTTTTGTGGGGTAATTTGAAATCTAAAATTTATGGTAAACGATATCAAAATATTGATTCATTAAAAAATAAAATTGTGGAGGAGTGTGGTAATATTACCGAAAGACAACTTGCAAATGTACGGCGTAAACCTTTATGCTTTATTATCGACTTGGTTTTTGTTTAGCTGAATATGGAAACCTCTTTGAACATTTGCTGTAATGTTATTTAATTTTTTATTAATTGTTTGTAATTGTTCATTGTTCAGATTAGCATTAGAAAATAGACATTAAATTGAATTAATTACACTGTTAAAAATTTATGTAAAATTGATTTTTATTGTAAAATTTACGTTGAAAAACTATGTAAATAAACAATTACGGTAATGTTCGTGTAAAATTAAAATATTTGGGTAAAAATTTAGATTTAGATAATGTAAAATTAATTTCGGTTCTGTAAATTTACAAAAGTTTTGTGAAATGCGAGAGTTTCATTAGAAATCATTTTTAGAAATAATATATAAACATAAAACTATAATAAAAATGCTGCATGTTGATGTAATTGGTTGGTCTTAAAACTCAGCGTACAATTAAAAAAAAATTTTTGTATTTCAAAAAAATATTTAATCTGTCCACCACAGCTAACCAATCAGATTTAAACATGGCCGTCCGAAGTATATATTTTTGAATCACGTAGTGTTATATTTTATGTAGTTAGGTTAGGTTTTCATTGTTGTTTATAACCCCCAACACTTTGACAGTGCCATTTACATTGTTTCAAATTGGCAACACGTTTTTTATTGGTTTCTGTAATCCCTCTATTTTTTAAAAAAACAGGCCCATGACGTCACCGGCCTCTCTTTTAATAATTTTTTTCTTACCTTAGACGTACTCAAAAAAATTTGAAAAAAATTCTGAATGCTCATTTTGACTTCTACTTTCATATAAAAAAATTAAAAAAAATAGTGAAAGACGTCCATTACAATGATATAACTAGTATTTTTACAGTTCCCATATGAGTAGGGGAAAGGCTTGCAGGTTGCCACCCCATAGCTATTTTGGTCATAAGTCGTCATACAATCAACGTATTGTTGATATAATAACATATACAGGAAAGGGGAAGTATGAAGCCACGATCCTGAGCAAAAAATCATTTTAATTGTCAAAAACTACAAATTTGCAGCAAATTTTCAAAAGTATCTAAAATCGATACCTTGAAATTTCGGCTTGCAGGTTGCCACCCCTTGAAAAATTGTTGAAAAGGTAGAAAAACTCAAGTAAAAACATATCATTTATATTAATTACACTTAGTGGTTGTGAACAAAAAATAATTAGAGTAAATTGACAAGAAAAAAAAAAGTTAAAATTGAAAAAAAAAATTAATTTTTTTTTCATTTAAATCTAAAAATATATAAAAAATTCATCAATTATTAGTAAATAACTATTTATATTAATTTTTGAAATATTTAAGAAGCGTTTACGTCAATAGATACATAAAATATGCAATGGGGGGAGGGGGGTTAATCCTCCCCCCCTTTGCGCCGGCCTGTATTGGGCCGATTTAGGGGCTTATGTTGCCACGGTCCCTAAACAGTCACTGTAGTATACGTCACAATGTAAAATAAGAGGGGTGGCAACCTGCAAGCCAAAAAAGGTGGCAACCTGCATTTTTACACCACTTTAGAATATACAGGAAAAAAAACTTCCAACTCATGATATGTTTAGAATTATTTAAGAATAATAAAAATTGAATGAAAAAGCAATACAGCAAAAATATTTCCCTTAAATTTTCGTTGAAAATGTTCAATTTATGGGCACAGAAGAAAAACATAATTTTAATTTTTCATTTTTTTAGAAATAAAATTTCACATTTTGTTTACCAAACACCCTGTTATTGTGTTTGAGTGCATCACAATTACATTAAAAGCGACAACTACTCGTTTGTATTCGATGTTCGTCGAAATTTAGGGGATGACAATGTTAGAATGTCAAAATCCGGCAGGGGTGGCAACCTGCAAGCAGTGGCAACCTGCAAGCCTCTCCCCTACATATTACTTGGGTATGTAAAATTACATCCTTATGTATATTTACATAGATTATCATAGGTCACCAAGTTGCCAATGATTTTCTATGTAAATTTACATAAAAATTTTTTACAGTGTACATTTTTTTAACCCTTTAAGTAAAAGATAGATTAAATGCTCTTATCACTTGTATAAATAGTTTATATTTCTGCATTACTTTTGTGCCTTTTATTTTTTCTAATAATTAAAATCTTATTTATACAAATTCCTGCTTCTTCCCTAATTATTTTAAAGAAAAAATGAAGGACACAAAGGTAATAAAGGAGAGCATTAACAAATCCATTAATCCAATTAACCAATCGGTAAAATTCAATAAATTTAAATTGCATGCAAAACTGTAAGGTATGCAACATACAATTGTTATTTATTACTTAAATAATTGCATTGGAAACTTATATGGTTAGTCTGATTAATGAAAAGTTTAACAATTTCAAAATACATTTTTTGACCCTTCAAGTAAAAGTTAGACGAAATCTAATGCACTTATCATTCGTAGTTTATATTTGAAACGTCTAGTATCACAGACGGCAATCTCCACTTCGGATAGTTTCGAGTAATTGATGAAAAACTGTTTTGTGTTCCCACTTAGTTGCTAACTAAAGATAACTTTCAAGACTCAAAACAAATGGGTAATTATCAAAATTTTTTCGTGTAACTTATACCATAGATAGAGTGTATTAAATACCAGGCCCGTAGCCAGGATTTTATTTCGGAGGGGGCACTCATAAAAAAATTTTTTTTTTGGGGTTTCCCTTTGGAGAATTTTTCCGGGAAAAAAAAAATTTTTGTTCCCACTTGAAAAATATATCTATTTACCTGTTTTATTTTCAAAATTTTTTTTTGCTTTTGAACATTTCAGGGGGGGGGCACGTGCCCCCAGGTGCCCCCCCTGGCTACGGGCCTGTTAAATACTACAATGTGGCATAGATTAAAACCATTTTTGCTAAAAATGGAGATTGCCGTCTTTGATACTAGACGTTTCATTTCTGCATTAGTTTTGTATCTTTCATTTTTTCACTAAAATAATACAATTAGGGAAGCAGGAATTAGCATAAATAAGTTTTTGCATGTTAATTTCCTATGTTCGGCTAGGTCATTCAGCACCCGGTATAATAATTTACAATAAATAAAAATCAAGGGGTAAATATCTTGCAAATTTTGTGTATACTTATTTGAAATTCCCTTGGAAATCATTGAAATTCTTTAGATTGGAACTAGCTTGGAAATCAAAGGCGGATCCGAGCAAAGTTCATGGAGAGGGTAAACCAGGCTAGTGAGGAAGGCGTAAAGAAATATATTTTGATAAGAATTTAGATATTTATTTAGATAAATATTCTTGACAGGCAAACTTAGAATATGGGAAATTCAAGAAAATTTAGAAAATTCTATTATTTTAAGAAATCGAGAAAGTCAAGAAAATTGAAAAAGCTAAAAAATAAAACTTATTTCAATCATTTTTAAAATTTCATAATTTCATAAGAATGTCCTTTACTTTTGTATTTCACGATTTCCCCACGGTTGTCCAGCAACAAACTATGGAGAAATCATTATTATTTGAAAATAATCTTAGAAAATTCTAGGACATTTTAGTAAATAGGAAATCCGAAAAAAATTTAAAAAATCTTAGAAAGTTTTAAGATATTTAAGAAAATCTCAAAGAAGAGGAATATCAAAAGAAATAAAAAAATTTTTTCAAATTTTTCTTTAGTTTTGTATATAACGATTTCCAGTTGCTTTTCCACTTAGTTAAAATCAGGGGGAATCTGGGGTCCAAGTGAAAGGAAATCTACAGAAAACCGGAAAAATGTTAAGAAATCATAGGAAATTCAAGAAATAGAAATATCAAGAAAATCTTTGAAAATTCAAGGAAATGTAGAAAATCCTAGGATACGAGGGTTGTATGATAAGTACCTGGCCTTGACAAAAAAAAAACATTTTTGTGTGTAAAATTTGGTTTTAGTTTTCAACGTAAACACCTTTTAGCTCGATACACTTAGTCCAACGCGGATCTATCTTTTGTATCCCCTCTAAAAAATAAGATTGCTGAAACCCTTCAAAATACGTGTTTGTTTCAGCAATAACCTCATAGATTTGTCTATCGTCACCTCATTCTGACGAATATGGTGATTGCGGAAGCAATTCGTATCTTAACTCATGGAATTTTGCCATGGCGAAGACGCAAGTATATACGCGTTATTTTTCTTAATCGAAGAGAATCTTTTTCTTCGCCAAATGCGGATGTTTTTCTTTTACAGCATGGTTGAAGCTGTTCAATAAATTGGCGGCAATTAATTGTTTTGGCTTTTTTTCGGCCGTTTTATCCAATCGACGTGAAGTGGTAACCTCACGTGGACGACCTGCACCATCTTTTCCGAAAATGCTTGTACGACCACGTTGTAATTCAGATTTCCAAAATTTAATTAGTGATAACGAAGGTCCAGCAGAGTCCCCATAAACTTCGCTGAGCTCCATTTTAATCTTTTAATTTTTTTTCAAACAGTAAAAAAAAAGAAAACTTTTTTTTTTATTATTGTAAAATTATAAAAGTTGTCCTATTTAAATGGATTATTCACAAACTAAACTACCCAGTAACGTAACCGTTTGACAGTATTTCTGAAAAAGGTTATATTGACGAAAAATATTATTTTTAAAATTTTAGCATTTTTTGAAAATTTCTTGCCTAGGCCAGGTACTTATTATACAACCCGCGTATTTTAGGAAGTCGGGAAAATCCAATGAAATATAAAAAAATTGAAAAAATAAAAAAAGTTCATCTATAGTAATCTTAAGGTTTTCTAATGTTAAATATCTTAAGATCATTAAATTTCCCTTCAGTTGTACACAAGAGCAAATCCAGGAGAAATTCATGGATGAGGTAAATGAGGCTGGGGAGGGTATATATGTATTTTTTTGATAAGAATTTAGATATATTTTTTAAATTTTAACAAAATTTAGTAATTTTATTGGTTTTGATGAATCATGGGGAGGGGGTTACCCCGTTACCTGCTTCTTGTTGGAAATTATTGGAATTCTTTGAGAATCTTTGGAATTACATGGAAATCATTGGAATTCCTAGTTTTGTCTACAAAATTATTTTGAGATATTTGCCCCTTGGTAAAAATAATAAAAAAAAGTATGGCTAAATTTTCACTTATTTCTACATTTATGTTTCTTCACTTTCAGTTTTCGAATGATTTAATAAAAAACACCATCACACTAAAATATTTGATAATTCAGTACGGCCATTGGTTGGTATTTTCAAAGGTGCACATTTTTTGTTGGAATGGAATGTTTTTTCAACACAGTTTATTTGAAATTACTGTTTTTTTTTTATTACGAATTTAATTGATATAATATAATCATTATTTTTGAAATTTTTTATTTTTAAATTTTGAAATTTTTAAAGCCATTGCTCAATGATTTATAATTTTTTAATATTTCTTCTGTTCATTAAATTCAGTTGATAAAAAATTACATACTTTTGTATAAATATGTAGGTACTTGCTTCCAAGAAGCAAGCATTAATATTAATTTTTTTTTTTAGTTTTATTTAGTTTATTTAGTTTTTGTATTTGATAACTTTTAAATAACTCAAAACATTGAATGCTTTTGTTTGCTTCTGCATTTACTTAATCTATAAAACTTTTCCCTACGTGCTTTTCCCGTAGAAGTTAAACAGAAGTTGTTTGATGAAGAAATAACTTATAGATGTCAGTTAAAACAGTGTCAGTTAAAAGTTAAAAACAGAAAATTAAAGTAAAATACTTTAATGTTTTTACCAAACCAAAATAAAAAATTTAGGTAAACCACCTCTTCTGCAACCATTTCGTCGCAAAAACAGTAGCAGTTTTACTATTTAACCAAATAGCTTTGTTTTTTTACTTCCTAAATTAGTACATCAAAGCTTAAAGGATTTAAAGAATGACACTAAAGTGTGATTATGTTAATTTTTGTACTTAATATTCTGAAATAAAATTTATGAAACCTGTGTAGTACTTAATATTACTATATCATTCAAATGAACCCTTAAATTTTGAGCAACGTCGGGTGCGTGCAAACGTTTTTAACTTTTACTGCCAATAAGAAAGAAACTAATCGTTTAATGAAAAATTTGTTTTGTTTTTGGCTGCTATCCACCTACAAAGCTTGGACAAAGATAATATTATTAAATAAAAATTTATACTTTTTATGAATTTAATTAAAAAAAAAAATTGTTAGAGTTACAAATTTTAAAAATTATAATTTTTGTGTTGTTTTATTACTCTCGGTTTACCTTATCGTTGGTAGCGTTCGTGACGCTACCAAATATCAACAATATGGCGGCTTTATTACGTATACTTGATGTTGTTTTAAGTTTAATTCTAAATTATTTAATCGTAAAACCGCGGTGAAATGATAATTCACAAAATAGAACAACAAAGGAATTCAAACGTTTGGTTTATAAATAAAACTTTCTATATCAACTATTAGATTAACTTAATACTTTTCCGCGTGGTGGCGTTTCTTTAATGTAAATCGCGAATTAACAAATTAAATTAAATTTTACAATTTATTATTCTAGTGGTTTTTAGATCTCAAAATATTTTTATAATTGAATTTACTAAAACATCAACTAGAAAATTTGAAAAAGTATTATTATAGGCTGCAACCTTTTTTTTTGATTTCAAATGTTTTGGGATGATAAACCCATTTTAAAGTCGTTTTTTGTTTTAAAAATTTTTTTTTTTTAATTACACGAATTGGGAACGATCTGAAAAGTTATTAAAATTTTTGTTTTTAATATGTTTTTACAGAAAATATTCCACTGGTGGACTAATAAGTAAACAAAATAAAATACTGTAAATCAACTAAAACTTATTGTGTTACTTGTTGCCTGAAGATTGGTTTTTATTTTCATTGCATTAACTTATAATAATTTATTATTATAATTTTATTATTTTGCAAAAGCTTAAAATAGAAAAATAATCAGCTTTAGTTAATAAATAAGTTTACTTTTATTTTTCTTGTTAACCCTTGTCAGGTTTTGAAGATCACTTTTCAAGAAGTTTCATATTTTTCTGAAAATGTATTTCATACTTGAGCGCTTTCTTTTTCTTTTATTGTGTTCGATGTAGTATCGTAGATACGTTTACGGAACAACTACGAAATTATTAGTTTTCTCAGTGGATCTCGATGAAAATGTATACGGAGTTCTTGTCAAACTCTAAAAGTATTGAGATGGACATTTCCTTTTGCTTCTGTTCTCAGCTCTAGACAAACAAATAACTTTGTGTAAACATCAAGCAAAGTTAATTTTTATTTTATTTGTACGGTTGTTGGCACTTCAAGATACGAAGAATCAACATGCAAAATTCAGATTAGCATATGAAACTGTATTCATTAATTAATCAGTACTGACTACTAATAAGTAGCTTAAGTGTTTTGAAAAACGTTTTTCTAATAATTACAGAGTTGTATCTACTGTATAATATCTACTTCAAAGTGAATTAACAAATAGCAGCCGAAAGTTTACAAGAGGAAAACTCGAATTTAGAATTTATTGATGTCATCTAAACTAACGTTGGCCATAAAGCACTGTTAGAGAATTTAACTTATTAACTTCATTTACCCTTTTTTGTATGTAGGCGATTAGTGTAGGACGACCGTCGAAGTCACAAACAACCTATGGCTGAGCAAGCTATATTACAGATCTATTCTAATTTGGCTTCGAAGTTAATCGTCCAATAAAGCTACCGAGTTTATGTGAAAATAACTCAAGAGAATTAAATTTATCAAATAATATCAAATCTCTCGGGTAAAAATGTTTTGTAATGCAGTATACGTAGATATGCTCATAATATACTTCTTACTGTTTTACAATCATTACTAATGGATTTGAATAAAATTGTTTTTAATTTTATTAAAATATTATTGTATGTAATATTAATAATTAGTAAATAAGTATTGGCGATGCTAAGTCTACCATAGTATGTCTTCTTGCCTGGGCGAATTCAAAAGAAGTATACTTTTAAAATAGGTAGTCTTAAAGTTTACTATTATAAAGTACTTAATTCAATAAATTAGTTAATCCCACATACAAGTCAAATTTAAAAATGGACATAGATGAAAATCTTCAAAGTAATTTTTATTTTGTAGCTGACTGTTTTTCATTGAGTATTTTCCTTTTAATTTATTTTTTTTGTATACAAATTATTTAATTTTATATTGGATAGGTTAATTAAATTTCTTACTTTGTTATTTTGTAAATACGATCTGATAAATTGTATACAAATAGCAACATTGTTGTTGTTAAATAAATAATAATTACAATCCAGGAAAGGACGTGATTTGATCTCAACTAATTATGAAAAGCTTAGAATTTCCCAGAGACAAAATTAGTAAAAATAAGAATATTCGTAGAACAGCCAAAAGCCAAAAACTCTGTGTTTAGTGTGGGTTCCTTTAATTGGAGTTTTTCAATATCTAATTCTATTTTTTATATAAACGTTTTTGGCAAATATAAATACCCACACCCTGCTCTGGTTTAATCAAAAGTTCAGTCACGTTTATTCGGATTAATCGAGTTAATGTTTTTCCTTGTATTCTCTTTCTTTTAGGAGGTGATTAATAAACACTAAATGAAAAAAAAACGATTACTTTAATTGTGTTTATTTAATTTTTAGTATGTGAACGTCAGGATTCCTCATCATGCTGAGCTGCATGCGGGGATTAATCGAAAGTTTTCCGTTAAACCTTAAGGGATTTTCCGTGTTTATTTGTTGGTTGTTCACTTTTTGCCATTCTTATAAAATGATATGGAATAAAATTTTCAAAAATCAGTTTTCCGTAACAAATCAAAGTTAACGATTTAATTTTCACATGCAAATTTCAACTGCTGACGTTCCAGTTAAAACTAACATATTATGTTGGCAAATTTTAATGAATAATTTTGTATTTCATTAAAATAGGCATTGTTGTGATATACAAACATTGAAGCTGTAGAAAACCGCAAAAATAATTATTGTGCATTTGAAATTGCGGCGGAGGCGCTTCAATTATATTTCTAGATGTTACACAATTAACGTTTCATTAATTTATGTTTTCGTTTTTCCACTTTTACCTTTGTAATCTCAGTTTTTTTTATATATTATTTTAACTTGACCGGGTAATAAAATTAATAAAGGTTAATTACGGTCGTTATAATATGGTGCTAGTTTGCATGTTACACTTTTTAATTAAACCCTTTTAAGTAATTTGAGTATCAAAACGAAGCAAATTAATGAAATTATTTATTTAGCTAATGATAAAGGAGTGTGGCGTATTAACGGTATATGTGATAAATATGTAAATTTATAACGCTTATCTAGTTATTCAGGATTACCTTTCAACCAAAGCAAAAAGAATTTTTTCTATTTTGCGTTTAAAACAAAGTCATTTTGAAACCCAATCGCGTATCGAAATTTTTTATTTTAAGAAGTTGGTAACTAAACGTCAGTGAAAATTGAAAGCAAAATTGTAGAACGTAAAAAGCGCAAAATAGAGAAAATGGTTTAAAAACTTCGTTTCAGAAGAATACTCTCGCTACGCAGGTAGTTTCCTAAAAGGTTTGTATTTGATAAAAACGACACTTATGAAACTAGTTTCTTAATATACTATTTATATTATGATTGTTTAGTTTTATTATATTTCTCAACCTACGCACTTTACTCAACCCCCAATCTAACTTATAATAAATTGTGATGTGCGGGAGTATTAGTAAACAATTTTTTTCAAAGCAAAAGTGAAACCCAACGATAACACAGAAAACAAAATTAATAAAAAAAATTGATCAAAAAAGAAAATTATTAATAATAATGTAGTAAGCTAATATACTATTTGCGTAAAATAAAAAAAGGCAATTAGAGAGCTTCTTTTAAAAATTCTTTTATTTTTCTGCTATGTTGAAAAGAAATATAACTCAGTTAAAATAAATAATTCATCACGCATATACATAGTATATTATCATTAAGTCCTCATCTCCTTTATTCAGAATACAAAGTTTAAAATACATAAATTATCATAAGTAGATATATTTAAAAAACGAGCACTCGATTCGTGTGAAATTTACTTGAATCGACTGATGTGCAATTCAATTCGTGTCGGACTTTATTAATTGCCATTGCCAACCACATTTTAAAATATTAACAATTTACATACCTACATTTTTTGATTGGTGAAAAATTTGACCAATTATGATATTTTTATTAGTAAATGTTTAGATTGATATAAAAACTTAAAAACTTAGATCTTCCGAATTGATTGAAATGAGAAATAAATCTAAACAATCAGAATATTAATGTGAATATGGCAGCTTCAGTCGCGTATTTAGAAAATGCTTTGGAGGGGGGGGGCAGATTAAAGATTTGGCAGAATCTTGTTAATCCATTCATGCGCGTCAGTTGTAACTAATCCCGTTACACAAAATCAGCACGCTCCTGCTGCTCCTGCTACAACGTGTCATATTTTGATTGAAAAAAAAAACACTTTGGTTGGTCGATTTTGTTTACCAATCAAAAACTACATTAAACTAAGATTAGGACTAAAAATATTTGTCCAATATTAATTCAAACCGGGAAATTTGAATTTTTAATCAAAAATGAAGAAAGTTCAACCTTCGGCTAGAAAAAATTAAAACTTGAAAAGCATATTTATTTAATTACCTTGTTGCTCACCGAGTTTCGCAGCAACTTTCTGTGTTACTTTGAAAGTTAATTATAAAAATAATATAAAGGCAAAATTGTAAACCGGGGGGTCTGAGGGGTGTGGTACTTGGGAAGAAAGGGGATTTATAATTTTATAACTTTTTGCCAGAAAAAACTGAGAAATTTGAATTTTTAAACAAAAATGAGGGAAATTTAAACCTTTGGTTTAGAGCAGCGGTCGGCAACCCGCGAACCGCCGGCCACATGCGGCCCGCAGCCCTTCACTTTCCGGCCTGCGGCCTATTTTATAAATCGATGTAAAAAAAATCAAGCGGTTTCATTTTCTACTAGTTGTTACAAATTGCACAAATTATGGCGTTTCGTTAAAAAAAAACGCGAAAAAGCTAAAAAATAAAAAAAAAGCTCATTCGTCCCTGAGTGCGGCCCGCCTTTATTTCAATTTGCTATTATGTGGCCCTTGCTTACCGAAAGGTTGCCGACCGCTGGCTTATAGAATATTAAAGCTTGGAAAAACATTATATTTAAGTACCTTACTGCTCAGAGTTTAGTAGCAACTTTTACGTTACTTTGAAAGTTAAACTGTCAAAAGCATGGTCAAAAGTGTAAATTGGGTGGTCTGGGGGTGAACACCCTCCAGTACATATAATAAAATTCCCACTCTTCTAGAATACCTACAGAAGACAGAATAATCATACAAATTTCGTGGGGAAAAACCTAGGAAATTTTTTGTTTTTAAACAAAAGAAATTAAATTATTTTTTTTTTTTTTTTTAAATTAAATTATAAGTAATAATTATAAATTTATAAATTTTAAGGAAATTAAAACGTATATTATACGTAATTATGTAATTTACGTATATTATATACGTAGACGTAATTAAAAATTAAAAAAAGAAATCCACAATTTAGCTGTGCCCGTCCGTGGATGGGCTTTCCAGCTAGTAAATAAATAAACAAATAAATAAAAATAATTTATAGTTATTTAAATTTTAAAACTTCGCGGTAAATATCATTTTTATTGAGGGGGGCTTTAGGGGTACAATCCGATTCATCCTTGGGGGGGCGGGGGGCAATTGCCTCTTTGCCCCCTCTAAATACGCCACTGGGCAGCTTTGCGTATGGACGAACCCTTAGAAGAAAACAGACAGATTGCTTAGATTGTGCGACTCGAAACCAAACTGATCTGCTACTTTCCCGTAATTTTCAAAAACTCGCAAAGTTTTTAGATTGGCAAGAAAAATTAATTGGTCAGATGTACATTGCCCCAGAAATTAGAAAGAAAGGTTTAGTTTCAGTATTCAAATGAATTTTCCTAAGGTCCAAAATTACAAAATTTGTTCCTCTCGAAAAGTAAAAATCTTTAAAATGTTGTCCAGCTAACTTAAAAAATCCAAATTCCTAAATAAAACCTTTAAATTCCAAATATAGAAGGGAATTTGGAAAGTCAATTTTTCAAATTTCTATTTTTTCTTCTTAATTCCAAATCCAAATTAAATTAATTTCCAAAATAAATTCAATGCAAAATGGGAAAGTAAACATACCCAGGTGCGACGATAACAATTTAATTTAAAATTTTACCGTTGGTGGCGTTCGTGACGTTACCAAAAATATCAACAACATGGAGGATCTATTACGTACACTTGATGTTCTTTTGTTTTTTGTTTTATAAACAAAACTTTCCATATCAACTATACGTATTAGATTAACTTAATATTTTTCGCATGTAATGCAGATTGAGAATTTTTAATTTCAAAATTATAAGTTTATCATTTAATTTAATTTTATTTTTCCAAATTTAATTTAAACTTATAGTTGCTGGGTAGTATTGAGACATTTATTACCTCAAAGATCTTGCCAGCATGTTGTGAGAGAAATCCGGTTGAAATAGCCACGACTGCGATATATAGCCTTCCAGCATTCTAACGCTATAGTCTACGACCGCGCTAATCTCTAATTATAATTATTAATAATACAATAACCACTCTCGTAAAATTTTTCCAAAATTGGGAAAATTCAAATTCTAAGTAATGAAAATAACTTTCTCAAAAAAAATCATTACTTTATTTTCAAAATATTAACCCAAGCCAAAATTTCAATCAAAATTCAAGAGACAACTTTTGCCTCAACCGCCCTGGTGGCTCTCTCTGAACGACAGAAGCCTGGCTTCCCCACCTAGTTGTTACTATCTTAACCAATTGGTGAGAAAATCATAAAATTAAAAAAATTACAAAGTAAAAAAATCAATGCTTTGCAATATTTTCAAACATGATATTTCTGTTAAGATTTAATTTTAGTCTACCTTGGTAAAATATTTAAATTATTATTTCTTTAAATTTTTGCGTCTTTAATACCAACTAAATGGTTGGAAAAATGGTATCCGAATTTACTAGATATTGGCTCACCGTGACGACTAGCTCGTCGTGAACATTTCTTACGTCTATTTCTGGTCTGTTTTTATTTTATAAACTAAAGCACTGCTTTAGTATTTATTAAGGCAATTTCTAATCCCTCACCGCTGATCTAGTTGGTAATTTTTACGATTGTAAGAAATTCAATCACATTTGGGGTGTTAACTTTTTAAATGTATCTACATAGGAATTTCTAATCTAAATCGTAAATTACTAATTATTGAAATCAAAGAAAATTTGCTTTGACAAGGGAATATAGCAAGCATAGTTACGTTTGTTATGCAAAATTTTAAATATGCGTGGGTAGTTTCTAATTACTACCTACGTGAACTTAAATAAACTGGTGTAATTATAATCCCAATAATACTTAAAATTTTAAAATTTCATCAGGGTACGATCAAAGGATCTGTATATCTATACTGGTAAAAGGTTGAGCTAAAAAAATAAATATTTCAAATCATTTTATTGATCTTTTATACATAAATTTTTGAACGAGTATCATCATCAGAATGTTTTGAATCACATAAAAGCTGTTATGAGCTTGGATTTTCACAAGTATGAAAAGATAAGCTTAAGAATTCAATCGATTTTGGGATGTTTGCATTTTATTAAGTTTACTAAAACTGTTTAGCATAAAGAAACAATACAATTTACGGTGTAAGTTTTAAAAGTTAGAGTTAATCGAGTTTACGGTGTCATTGAGGGCACAAAAGCATTTTCAATTAAGCTACTTAAGACATTCATAAGCTGTTTGAGTTTTTGTTTTGAAAAAGTGATTTTGTTTCATTTTTGAATAACATTTTAGCATTCTGCATTGTTAAGTTTAAAACTTAAAGTTGTAAATTTTTAGTCTTTGTTTTCAACTCATAGTGCTGAAACTTGCAGCTTAAAACAGAATTTCATTTTTGCTTTCCGAGAAAGTGTGAAAATTACGACAATATTTTTGTCTGGTCAATTTCATTACTCGTATAAATTCATAAAAGCATCCGTGACAATAAAATAAACTGGAGAAAATAAAATGTCGCGAAGATGACATGACGATGAAGAAAAAAACTAATAAACTTGTAGACGAACCGTATTAGTAAATAATTATTTTTTTTACTGATATTGACATAATTAAACCGTAATTTGGGATTTTAAGTTCTCTCACAGGTATTAAATTATTATTAACTGTACGAACTAATTAAAAAATATATACAGACCTACGTGCTCTTTATTTTCACACGTACCTACAGATTTATAAATTTGTTATCCTGAAATGCGAAAAAAAGCAACATTGTAGTGTATTGATCTTGATTAGTACGTACGTATACAGTTCATCGAATGTCTCGTACCACTTGAGATGCTTGAAATGATGTTAAGTGTTTTTACGTTTTATAGGACACAAAGTATATAAAGTAATGCAGCTAACAATTAAATGACCAATGAAAATCAACACTTTTATTTTAGCCCCGCCTGTTTAAAGAGTTTAAAGATATCCAAATTTAAAAGTGAAGAGACCAGAGTCGCCACACAAATTAAAACACGTCAATATATGTATTATGTAAAATATAAGAGCAATTTACAAATTGAATACACTTTAATTAATTTTCATTTTGATCAATTTTTTTATTAATAAGTGTATGAAATGAGTATTTAACATTTTAAATTGATCGTAAATATTACATAAATCAGTGAAACGATCAATAAGATAAGTGTTCCTTTGTCCCTAACTTACACCATAAATTGTATCATACAGACAGTTGGGGATGGAGTGTTTAACTTGACCATTTATAGAACAGGATCTGATATATCATACGAGTATAACATTTATAAGTAAATCACAAACAAAATTATTATTATAAAAGATAATACATCAATGAATTATTTTACTAATATCAATAATCCCGAGCACAGGGATTTTCGGTTACGATCTTTTTCTGAAAAAAGAGATCTTGGAACTGTTAATTGGTATAAAATTGTAATTTTGAAATATTTTTCTATTTATTTTTTTAAATTTTTATTCTAAGATATGCATATTACCTATGAATATTGCACTCAGCAGTGCCTTTGTTTATACTATTCTTGATGATTCATATTTAAGTAATGGATGCTTTTTGTTTGCGTAAACATTTTCGATAAGATAGGCAAACTTTTCCGGAAGTGATTAAATCTTGACGTTTGAATTATCGTTCAAATTCATAGTTAGGGACCAAAATGAAACTTTGTTGTAGGTTATTATAAAGGAAATAAGGAAAGCTTACTTTCATCATGAAATGCATTTCAAGCTGAGCGTCTGATAAAATATGTAGAGATTGCACTATAGGAGTAAATTTTAGTACTTTAAATATCAAGAGAGCTGTCAGAAACACTTTAGTTTACATTATGTGGCATTTTCGTAACAACAAAACCTCCAATAATATTTCTTTATATTGAAATATTTCGAAAACCGGTGAGTTTTACCTAAGATATGCAACCTTATTGACAGACGCGTATAGAGGTTGCATTATTTGTTTACGTCAGAGATTTTCCATTTTGCATTAATTATAAGTAGGCATTTTTTCTTTTCTGGGATTTTTAAACAGTAAAAATACTAAGTTAATATTAGCTTTCTAGAAATTTTGATTTATCTCGCCAACCTGTTGAATTAATTACCACGTTGGTTTTCCAAAGTCTTCCGTTTGGTGTTCTCCGATACTTTACGTGAATGCGGATTTATCTCTGTTTTTAAAAATATACCCAGGCAGGCATTCGGATAATATCCATTGGGACGTTTGAACAACCTAGATTTATAAAAGCGAGTAATTTATTGCTTAACTAGCTTGTGTGGACGGCGTTATTTTGAAAAATGATGCACATAAGTAAGCATCAAAACTCTGCCACTCTAAGGTTATCTAAATCTAACTTAAACTTTTGCTCTGCAATATTTCTTAATTAGCGTTGGTCTTTAAACCACCATCATCAATTGAATTTAAGCTTTTTAACTCTGGAAGTGGAAAATTCTGTGATGAGCGAGTGAATTTACGTACTTGTGTATTAGCATACCAAAGAAAGGCAGCAATCCTTTCTTTTATGAGAGACAAGATTTTATAATGAATCAATCAATCAGCTTTAATTGTTTTAGTAAAAAGATAAAATTTCCATATTCAAAACAGAAGTTCTTATTATTCAGAACCCCTGATATTCCATATAAAAGATCAAAAGTCGATCAATCAAATCGGACTATTTTCTATTTTCTTCTATAGAGAGAACAAATATAATTAAGATTTAATTAATACTATACTTTTTGTCTTCATTTATGTATTGTATTATTATTATTTTCAATTGTATAATAACCTTTTGTTAATTTATTTTTCTCTCACTGAAAAATCTAATTCTTGCGAGTTTTTTGTTATCCTATATATGTATTTTATTTCTATCAATATCGAATGTGTAAACAATGAATGTTAATTGTTACAAAATTTTAATCAGTGATTAAATTTTATCTCATCTTTGTGAAACTGGGAAAACTATATCATACCCTATATTGACTGTGTAGAGGAATATCTGGCAACCAAAGATTACAAAACTCCGGTGTCGTATGAGAGAATTAGAAATATTTTATGTGAAGGGGAAGAACGCTAGGGTTCGCGTAGAAAACCCGGAATAAATCATCAAGAAAGATATTTTATTAATATACTTATATATTTTTTTTAAATAATAGAAATACATAATATATTACATATAAATTATATTACAAGGCATTTCTTTAAAACAATTTAACAAATTAAGTTAGTTATCATTTTTAACTTTTAATTTAAAATACCTAATATTTAATATAAAATTTTATTTTTCCAAAAAACATTTCACTTTTCAATTTCCTATATAATTATGCCGTTCACCTTAAAAACTTTTTTATAAACTACATACAGCTTTTTCTTTAAAATGTTTTAGTTTATTTTGTTTGTTCTTCCAATAAAATCCACTCGTATCTGTTTTCTTTTTAGCTTTCGTTTAAACTTTCATCTTTTGGCAATAAATTATTATAATAACTAAACAAATATTGTTCTTACACATCACAACAATATGTTTATGCCCAAACAATATATTATACTAACATAGGTATATCCCTTGTAATAATATATCTAGAACTCCATAAAACATATTATGAATATTTATGAAATTACTAAAATTAATGAACCCAATAATTTTGATTCTACTTACTTTATTTATTGTTGTTTTATGTTAAATTTACCGTCGAACTAAAACCAACATTTAGTCTTCATATTAGGGATCTTTCCAATAAAAAACTAGTAATTTTAATTTTACAGATTAATCAACCGATTTCACAAATTATCTAGGCAGAGTAAAATTAATAAAAGTATAAAAATCCCCTGCTATATTTTTATAATTAATCATTATTAATTTTGGAACTTTCAAATTAATATTTTCTTAAAAGTTGTAGATTATAATAAAGTAAAATAAACACTATCAATACCAAATTAATATAATTAAATTCAAAAATGAATAAGTGCAAAAGTTTTAAAGCTACTTATTCATTTATTACTGTTTTGTGTTATATTTACTGTTGAACCAAAACAAAACTTTATTCCTTACATTGGATATTTTATCAAATCAAAATTAGTAATTTTAATTTATTAATTAAATTTTAATATGGATTTCGTGGATTAAAAAGTACTTATTTTACATGAAATAACTATACAGTCTCTTAAAATTAATTAAACTTTACACATTCTGCTTTACTTTCAGCCTTAACATTTCATCTGCTGTATCTCTAAGAGCTAGAAGAAAGAGTAATAAAAAGTAATACAAAATTTTGATTGAAAAAATATTCAATATAAGAAATAAATATTGGTTTTGGTTCAACGGTGAATATAACACAAATCAACAATAAATGAAATAGATTAAACGGTTTTAAAAGCAAAAATATTTTGAATCCCTGATTGTACAGGATAAACGTACTACTGAGTTAAGAAATAGTATATTATACATCATGGGACTAAGGTGCTGCTTTTCATCCCGCGTGCGAAGGTTTTTGCACAAGGTGTTAGCCGAGTGCAAAAATCGCACACGGGATGAAAAGAACCTTAGTCCCCAGGTGTATATAGTATTTTTCACAATATCGCTGAAAATGCTGAATTACATGGGTTAATAACTAATTTTGAAATTGTAATAACTCTAAAACGGCGCTAGATATCGAAAAACTGAACAAAAAATTTACCCCCGTTACAGTAATCCTCCAGCGATTTGTCGTACGAAGCCATATGCAAAGTTTCAGATTAATAGCGCGCAATAATGGCGCGGGAAAAAAAGTATTACTTTAGTCCCGCAAAGGCGGGAGTAAAGTGAGCACTTTACTCTTGGAATTGTGAAAAATATTTTTTGTCAACTTTTTTTGAGTTTTGAGTTTGCTTCTTGCAAGCAAGCTCATGTTGACATTACAAAATTAAGTATTATCAGAACCACCAAAGACAAGCCCTTGTTATTATTTTATGAACTTAGAAATAACAAGATGATTTAATGACGTAAGTATATTTATATGTTTTGAATTTAATGGTAATTAATTAATTAGTATTTATTTTAAATACTTGTGTTTTTATTGTGCTATTTGTTTGTTGTAACACCAATAAGTAAATTGAAAAGATTTCGTTTTTACTTTAATAAATATTTACCTAAAAATTATATTCTTTGACTTTGACAGGTAGAACGCAGAAAATTGTGAGATGGGGTTTAAGTATAATATGATAAGTATATGAAAACTTCTTACTCTCATAATTGATGACGCAGGGCTTTTCTTTGGCTGTTCAGATAATATCAACTACATTTCCTACAGCAAAATAGCAATGGCAAAGTACCGACGCGACGGCAAGGATCCTATTTTGTTCTATTAATAATAATTGCAGTAATTTCAGTTATTAAAATAACGAGTTTAAAGCAAAAATTTGCGTATTTCTTGTTTATACATATCGCAACACAAACTTTTGTACATTAGATCGTCAAGAAATTTTCTCTTGAATTGCCTTAAGACTTTTAATTCCGTGAGGTACTATTCATGTCGTTTGAGCATGAACAGTCGTGGAGTTATTCGCGAAGCTTTTGGTGGAAAGTATCTATGAACATGTTTTTCTACATATTTCTTGTTTTATTTAAAATTAGAAAATAGAGCTTCGATCGATTTGCCTAGAGGGACAAACATCCGACTTTTATTATTGTCAAATAATAAGAGTATTATAGTTTATTGGACAATAAAAATATTATTTTTTGCAAAAAATACCGAAAATAACTTCTAAACAATAGAATTTCTTTTATAAAAATAACATTATTTGTTACGATTAAATTTAACAAAGATGCAACAAAAGCTTCATTAAATAGCATCAAAATCATGTTTTAATGAAGCATGTAGGATGAGTAAAACCGGAGATACGATTTATTTAAGTTAAACATATTATTTTTGATTTTCGGATTATTTATCATACTTCAGCTTCTTGTAACTTCCAAACGAGAAATGTTGCAGAATTTTTTTTGTATGTAGCTAGTTTATTTGTTACATGGAAGTATTAAAAAAATACAGCATCCAATTTTTTAAAATTCTGTCTTGCTTGACGTGGACTGACTCATCTCGTAAAAGAGCGAAATTGTATCCCTCATGAGCATCTAAATTCACTTTTACGAATATAAATAATTCAAAAATAATTTGCAATTCCATTAATTTTATTTTTAATTGCTTAGTTATTAATTACCTATCTCTGTTTATAAAATGTTCATAAAAACGAGTTTTTACGTAGATTAAAAACTTTCTTTGTAAATGATTGGCCCGAAGTTCTGTTCAAATTACAAAAAAATTCTTAATTTACCAAAATGTTGTGATTATTAGAAATACGTCAGACCCTCGGAAGCCAGCCGTAAAAATTAAGTCGATCTAATTAAAAGCAATGTTCAGAATATTTGCATAATAGCATTAAAAATAATTAAATAGCAAGATTGGTCACTTTTTTAAGTAAAAAAAGTTTGCTGAAAATCGTTTGATATTTCTAATAATGACTAAATATTTTGATTTACACGAGAGGTACTTTTACTTAATCCACGTATCAACGGAAAGCGTATAAATTTTGTGGAAGTTGATGTAGCTGCTTAGTGTCTATGCTTGACACCATTCTGTAATATATAAAATCAGAGAGCATTACCGTGTAAAAAGGTCTTCTCATTCACGGTTTGAAAAGAAAATTTTAAAGGTCCATTTACGCGGTGCTGCGCACAATAAACTATCATAATTATCTTAAAGCTGTATAGGTTATTAAAGCCGTAATGTCTGTAGCGGTTACATTACCGGGAGACCTTGTAATGCATAAAATATCCCTTTTGACAAAAACTTTTAGCTCGAGCGTAGTAAGCTTGGATGTTATAATTGCATGAATTACCACAAAGTTGAAGGCTGAAATCTTTATTAAAGGGATGCGCCATGTTAATTAGGATAAATGGCCGTCTAACCTTGGCAAAAATTTTATATTGTTTTGCGGTAAAATTAAACTCTTTTGCACCGAGAACATATATTTAACAATAAAGTGCAGCTTGAATGAATAATTTATTATTTAAGTTATTTTGCATTATACTAATTTTTTTTTATAGGAGTAGTTTCCCCTACTATGAGTATTTAGTACTGGAAATTGTAAATTTAATGCCTTAATAAGCAGCGTAATAAGACAACGTTCTTCCAAAGAGCGCACTATGCTCACATTATTTTAGGATATAGAAACCGCAACAGAAATTAATTTTACAACTTAATTAATAGCAATCTGCTTCCATTTGCACGTCCAAAGACAAGCTAAGTATAAGCCACTAAACGACTCGGTTCTTATTTTTATTATTTTTTTATAAGCTGCACATAAACATAGGAAATGCGCTCGTAAAATTTTTCACCTCGAGTCTAGTGAACTTATAACAAAAAATCTTCTTCGGCAGTAAACTTTCATAATATTTTCACTTATCTAAATAAAGTGCGTATATCGATATCGATTTTGAGCCTACGTTTGATTTTGAAGCACGTTGAGAATTTTCCAAAAAGAAAAATATTTCTGGATATGCGCAATTGATTTGTATTTTGTAACTTTGCGGTCAGAAAGTTAACAGGAAATTTTCAATAGTTATAGTTGTTGTTATTGCCTTTTGTTGCGTCTCACTTGGAATATTATACACAAATATATTACGCCTAAGGTTTTGTCTGACTTCAGCTATACAATATTCAAACACATAGAGCGAAGCCATATTTTAAAATATAATCATGCTTTACGGTCTCGTAAAAGCCGTTTTACTAAAATTGTAACTGGAAGTTAAGATAAAAGGTATAATTAATTATACACAATAATAGTAAAATAAAGATAGGTATTATACAAAATGTTCAACAATTTAAGATATTTGACCCGCATTATACAAAGTTTAAATATCCTTACAATTAATTTCGTAGTCAATAAAACTTTATGTTAAATTATTATAAATGAACGAAATTCATATTAAATAGTCTACTTTCGAGTTTTGAGTTTGACAAGATTATAAAGTTTAAGCTGTTCCTAATTAAAACATACTATCTTATTGCAAAATATTTAATTTAATAATTACTTTAAGATAAGTGTATTAGCATTTAATCACTAAACCAAAACTTAAGCAAGGACTGGCAGTGCTTAGGGTAGTTAACTTTTCCATATTAAATTATTTTTTGGCCTAACATTTTTTCTTATTCTCTTATACGTAAACGAGTTACAATTTTGATTATCTGCATGTGCAGCACTTGAACAGTTTATAAAGTTCGTTTCCTAGAAGAAAATATTCTCTGGTTTAAATTCAATTTATTATTTTTAAAGTTCAAAGATTCATAAGTTAAACAATTTTATAATTATACGTATTCGTAAACAGTTAAAAGTCAAGTTAATAATTTCTACTTCTTTTTTATTTCTACTTTTTTGTAAATTAGGACTTCGTCTTTCATTATCATTATTGTAACAAGTCTAAGCTTAGCACTCATGGTTCTATGAGCACTTAAATATATTCTAGTAACCCAAGTACCGCAAGTATTGGCGCAATATTAGTATAATATTGAAAATAAACATTGGGTCAATATTTAAATATAAACATTATTCAATATTAGTGCAATATTGGAACAATATTTATTTGAAATATTGGTGCAATATTAAAAATCAATATCTAAATATTAGTGCAAGATTGATGTCCAATATTGGTGCAATATTGATTCGCAATATTGATGCAATATTCAAAATCAATATTTTATCAAAGATTTTTTTTTACTTTTCCATAGTTTTTAATTGCTTTTTCTGTGAATATATTATGTATTTTAGTTTATGTTTTATTATTTATTATGTAAATTATTGTGGTTCCTATATTTTTCTATATTGGTACCTATTGGTGTATTATATAATTATTTCTTTATAAGATGTACAGTATCTGTTGTAAGTTATAAAGCCCCTTAGTTAAGTTTTACTTAAAAATCATTTTAATTAAACTTTTTATCACCATGTAAAGCTAAAAATCAAATTTTAACATTTTTTTTTACTTACCTCATATCACAAGATTCGAACCCCTTGACCGTTTGACGAAACTGGCCCATTACACTTTTTACCTCGAGTTTTTCATTAAACTTAATTTGAAATATATTGCGACGTTTTACAATCGAGCTGTGTCGTTGGGTGCCATTTAACTATGCGACGTTTTACTATCGAGCTGGCCGGTGAAATTTAATAAATTGAATTTGAAGCTTGCTTGAGTTTCAAGATGTGAACGCTCCTTTATTCTTTTTAGTGAAGTTTACTTTATATTGAAAATATGACGCCACATGCAGACAAATACTTATTCTACGCAGATAAATTTTGTGAAAGTTATTTATTTTGCAGTATTTAAAACCTAAATAAATCCTATAATCTAGTGTAGAGGTGTCGAGTGTGAATAATCGGTTTAACATTTATAATTTTACAACAGGTGAGTACGGACATAAATTATAATTTGAAATCGAGTTTCAATCAAATGGTTTTCTTTTTATAAAATAAATTAATTTCTACCTTTATCGTTGCTTCACAGATTGAATCATAACAGTAAGAACATCCAATTGATTTTTACTTAAAGTTATTGTCACGCCCTTTTTCATTAAATACAATATTTCTTTAATTAAACCATAATCATTTCCATTTTCCAAATATTAATCTTTTCTTACACCAGTCTTCCATAAATTAGTAATAAATATTTATAACATAAACATTTATAAACTTTGAGGTTATAACCGCATCAACATTTAATTAATTTCACTGTTCCTAATATAACGAACTGCACGCAGCGAATTTTGGAACAATACTGACTAAATGAGCCATTTTGCGTCTTCTTTTTATATGTTTTGGCGAAACCTGCCAACTAGATTTCAATTTTTCTTTTCGTAACCATGACAATTCATTTTATATTTTATATTTTTGAGATTTGGATTTCACTCTAACACCAATCTTCTTGAAATTTTCAGGAAACCTCCCTCTTACTTCGGATAACATCCCATAATTTTCTTGTTCGAATTAATTCAACAATAAGCTAGTCGGAAGCAAAACCATTTCTCGTCGCTTCAGCAACTGTCATAACTTCGGATGAAGATTACGCATTAGCCCGGGCTTTATTTCGATTTTTATCGAACGAGACGTATTCTCCAGGTCATTTTACTACTAAAAGCATAAGTCTTTTCTACCAAAAATTGTTATTCACAAAACCACGGTCATCTAGCGTTTATGTAGGTAAAATGTCCAAACTGTTCAAATAAGTTTTCATTTACGCTTTGCACGATCACAATTTTTTGTCTTTATCACCTATTTATCCTGACACAACTTATGTACTACTTAAAATTAGCAACTTTTCATTTTTAGGTAAAGAGAAACCAAATATCTTCCACAAAGCCTCTCTCGTCTAACAGATTTGTCATTTAGGGCTTCTAGGAGTCTCTTTGAATAACACCGATGCCTTGTTCTACTTAGTTGGATGAACTAAATCAAGTATTTGACCACCAACAATCAATCAAATTGAATTTTGAAAATCCCAACCAAAGTGTGAGATGACTTTTTGATTTAAATAATCAATTGATACGTGGTTTAGGTAGTGTAACTCGATATTAACCATATCAATATTTTAGAAAACCCAAAAAATGCACTAAACACTTATCAGAACTAAAATGTTTAAAAGTTAGCACATGTAAAATACACTGTAAGTATTCGCAAACGTTTTCACCATACTATGGCATCATCAGGCTATAAATAATGCTAAATCAAAGTCAGATATTTTAACTAAATCAGGAGTTTATGAGCTCACTTGCGAATGCTCTCAAAAATATATCGTTCATACAGGTAGATCTTTCCAAACACGATTTAAAGAACACTCGCGATCCCACAGACTTGCGGATGGAAAATCTACTTTCGCGAAACATTTATTGGATACCAACCATAAACAAGGAGGTTATGAAATTTTACATGTAGAACCAAAAAGTAAAAAAAATTAGAATTTTTAGAAGCTTTAGAAATAAATAAATTAAAATATTCACCTTTGTTGTTAAATAGTCAATCGGATTTAAATAATTCACCTTTATTAAACATTTTCAATAAGTAATAAACCCCCCCCCCCTTTTTTGTAATAATTTTCAAAATATCCCTTCTTTTCTTATAAAAACCTCCCCCTACCACTCGGAACAATATTTAAAGGATTCTCTCTTAATTTTCTTTCTAATTCATCGCCTGATGATGCCATAGTATGGTGAAAACGTTTGCGAATACTTACAGTGTATTTTACATGTGCTTACTTTTAAACATTTTAGTTCTGAAAAGTGTTTAGTGCATTTTTTGGGTTTTCTAAAATATTGATATGGTTTTTGATTTAAATAAGAATATGACTGAAAACTTATATTTTATGGAACCTTCACAAGCAAGGTAAAGTTTTTATGTTGTACGTAACTGTACAATTCTAAATTTTAACTAATTGACCTCAACTTTTTAGATTTTGTCAAGTACAAACCACCTCCGATAGTCAAACGTTGCCTTTACTAACTGTCGTAGGAATGGAAGGTATTAATAAGTAATTTAGGTGTCTAAGCATAACCAACATGGCAATATATTATTTGTTGTATTAACATAGCAATGTAAAATCAATCTATTTCTATTACAGGGTGCGAACATCAGCACCACCACATCACGCCACCGGTAGTTCTAAATTTTCCATTGTATTTTTGTAGTAAACTGTTATTTTTTTATTAAAAAATTTTTTTAATTTAAAAATGTAAATAAACAAAATTAAAGACCACGTAATTTGCAACAAAAATTCTCTAAAAAGTTTTGCTGTAAAATCGATTTTTATACAAAAAAAAGCTGTTTTAAAATGTTCAATTTACACTGGTAACATAGGACAACTTGAAAAGTTGCCACTTTTTTTGCACAATTTGTCCACCGCGTACGCTGTCGTCGGTTTTAATACCCCCACTATGCACTTTGCACCCTGCCAATACTCGTATTCGTGGTTTCACTTATAAAACTAAACGTAGGAATCCAGAGCCGGATTAAGGATATATGAGGCCCGGGGCTAACTCTTTTTGGAGGCTCTTTGATCTTGCATGTTTTAATAAAATGCACCCCAGGCGAAAATTTTTGATTTTTAAAGGTCAACCGCGCTTAGATCAAATGTAAAATTTTGTGTAAATGTAAAGTTTGGTGATTTAAATTTTGTTGCTTTAATTTTGTGAGACCCCTAGAAAATTGGACGCCCGGCGCTACAGCCCCTTTAGCCCCCCCTTAATCCGGCTCTGTAAGAATCAACAATCCAATTGGACAATAGATTATGGACAGCAGGATTATTAAGTTATACCTACGTTACATAAACTTGTTTAAAATTTGGAACTGCGTTCACATTGTTTTGAACGAACAAATATAAACAAAACAGTTTTTACACTTACGAGTAAACTACGAGTATAAAAAATTTAACTTATTTCCGACCTCCCAACTACATACGTTGAAAAAATGATGGATGAAACAATGATCATTTTTGCTCCAATGAACAAAACTCATTTAATCGAAAACTCAGTTTTGAAAAAAAATTTCAAAAATGAGCAAAAATGAAAATTTTTTTGATCTTCAGTCGCAAATAATTTTATTTTATTACTTGAAAATGATACAGTTATAACAAATAAATACAATTTAATAATAATAATTTTCATCAGTATGCATCTTTATGCGGATTCGAACGAATAGCAGCATTACAGGCAATATTGGCGCAATGTTTTACCAAGCTACAACTAATATTGGTGCAATATTGATTTCGTATATCGGCGCAATATTGAAAAACAATATTGCACCAGTATATCAATCAATCAATATTGCGCGAACAATCTATATTGCTCCAATATTGCGTCAACATTGTGTGTACATACCAACTTTGCTGGATGCATTGATGCATACCGTATAAATCGAACTTACATTTTACATTTACACTTACAATTATATATAAATTACGTTTTACTTTAGAATTCATCAAGGAAGAAGATTTCTTTTATGGACTACGTTTGAAGCACCCACATGTCGTTTAATATCAGTTCTGGGGTTCTAAAAAAAGCCTTTTCATGTGGGTGCAAATCTTAAGCTAAGAGGCCCACGGTTAAAAAGAAGCTCGAGGGTTCCAAGAAAAACAATCATTTTTAATGTCGGATATAATTCTTAGGTCAACAAACACAAATTGAACAGCAACTTCGCGGCTCCAAGGATTTATTAATATTTTTCTTAAAAGGAAAGATTCTAGTACATCAATTTAGCTATAAATTAGCAACCGATTTTCATTAAAGAATTCTACTTAAGTAAAAAATTAGATCTGTAAATAGGTTATAAATAAGTTAAGAATCGCGTTTCTAAATTAAAATATTTAGAAAATTTACCAAAATAAAAATTTCAAGTAGATTTGTGGTATGTAGTATTTGTGAATAATTTTCAATTAAAATTAAGAAAAAACACAATACGTAGAAAAACAATTATATATACAATCAAAAAAGACATAATTATTACTTGAAAGGTTACGATTAAAAATATTAAAAAATAAATATGAATACTTAAATAATATACTGTAAAAATACATGATGTGTGAAAAACTAAAAGTCAAAAATTGATACTGGGATATAAGGCCTTATTTCACGGTTTTTTCCGATCATCATATCAGTTGCATATAATGAAAAAATGAAAATATATAAAAAATAAAAACAATATTCAAACTAAACAAATAAGATTCTATAAATAATTTGATTAACATATTAAAAATTGACGAAAATGACTTAATAACCCCATAAAAATATCAAATCTGAGCGAAATCACGTGTAGTAATGATCATTTAACAATAATTTGAATGGAGATTTTTTATGTACTGTAGTTTTTCTTAACTTTAACTTACTTTAGAAATAATTGGATTTAGTATGCCGGACAGGAGTAAAATAAACTTTCAAACTACATTTGTTGTTAAATTTGTTAACGAGAGTAAAACATGAACTTTTTTATTTAATTTTAAAATTTTTGTGTTCAAAACTTTCATGCCATGCAGCTTACACGTTATACATTTTATTCTTTCTTCAGAAGTTAAACAACTTTTTCAATTTAAAAATTAATTATTTATCAATACAAATTTATGATTTGCATATTAAGAAAGTGTAACTAACAAAACCTAGAAAAAGCTGAATTCTAAAACTTCAAGATTATCAGAATCAAACGTCGCCATTGTAAAAGTAATCTACATTATTTTTTTGCCTTCTACCTTTTTGTTGTCAGCAAAAAATAAAAGTTTATTAACAAATTTTAAAACTAATTCCAAAATCGACTACACTCACTAGCGTCGGCGTCGCGTAAGTGAACTCTCTATTCAAACTATCTATACTTTACCTACCATATTTAATCACCAATCATCTTCGTAGAGAACTCGATAGCAAAAACAAATATGTAATGTTGGAAAATTCGAATTTGAAACTCTATAACTATCTAAATTTGTTCATAAAACTAGTTTTACATCATACGATACTTTCAGCATTGACAGTAACATCATCGAATTCATGCTAGGTGCAGCAAAATGAAGAATTTACATAACACCGAAGAGTTGAAAGATTGAAAATTTTACTACGTGCTCAGTAACATTTTTATTATTAAATTTTGAAATTGAGAAATATCTCCTATGCTACAAAGATGGAATGCTGCAATGCTATATTTGTTATTTTGGGAATAAAACAATTTATCACTTCCTTCATTTCCTTCTCAGTTACACGGCAACAGGTGTTTAGAGTAAGTAAACAATAAAAATAATTTATTGCTTTTCCTAGATTGCACCAACAACGCCTTGAAAACAAAAATTTGTTAGGTAAATAATCTGAATTTTCATCAATAATAAAAAGTCTGATTTGCATTAAATTAAAGTGAATTGGTGTTTTTCTGTAATTGCAAATATATTTCTCTGAGATTTTTATAATAAAGCAATGCAGGCATTTCGGAAAAATGTTTTAAGAATTATTTTCTATCATCTAAGTTTCTTGCGGTCTGAGTCTGGACTAAAAGGCTTGCCGGAGATTTAGGGGAAGTTTGCTTACGTGTTCACCAGCCTAATTATTATTTATTGTTGTTTATAATGGTTCACGTACGGGGATGTATTCCTTACGTCCTAATTATGATCTTCTGTAATTAATAGGATACGAACCAATAGTTTGTAATAATTGAAAAATTACATATAGGTAATAAATTGTACACAAATTTATTTCTCTCTAAGGAATGATCAACATTAGACTTATTAACATCGAAATGAATTAATTTGAAATTTATACCAATTGGGAGTTAAAAATTTTAATAAAAGGTAGAATACCACTAGAATTCAATAAACTCACCGGTAACCGGTATTATGTTCAGCATTTTGTTTATGATACTTTTTGTTTCCACTTCGGTGGAAATTTAGAAAATGAAAAGTTCTACAATATATTTGCTCAATAAAAAACAAGTTTTGTACTGGAGTAAAATTGTTGCTAACTGGAAAAAATTGTAACTTTTTTATATGTATATGGTTGGATTTGGCTATAAAATTGCTATAACTTTTAGTAACACCCAATCGGATTCATATTCGTAATATTTTTTTGAAATGATTATAAAGTAAGTTTAAAATTGAAAGAAAGCTGATAAGTTAGACTATAGAAAGCTATAATTCCCCTCCACCCCTCTTATAAATATCATGGTAATATCAATATGCACTGCCAGCTCAATTTTGAAATAGTTTCAATAACAAAGTTACAAATGAAATTAGTCGAATTATATTGTATTCAAGATATCTACTGCAACGGAAGTATTTTGTCTAAGGTATGTTTATTTGTAATGTACCAATAGAATTAAGCATTTTCAGATATTAGTTTTATCAATTCTATTTTTATATGTTTCCCATTTCACTATTATTATTGACTTTAATTCCATTTAACCAAAAGCAAACAATGATAAAAAATATCTAATTAAAATAAAAATATATTATTTTTTTCTTTTTAAATTTTGTATATTTAATACTCGTATTATGTTATAATTCGCATTAATTTTTATCTGTTCAAATATTTTTAGTTCAACTTGGTCAACAGTGGTAAATTAATGCTTTTTGTGATCTATTTAGTTTTTGTCGAAATTACATTTTGCAATGTATACTGAATACCAAACTTTTATTAAATAATCTATTTTAAGTTTATTTCTATACAGATTTACACAACATTGTTTGAAAAGTTATGAAGCAGCTAATTTTGTTGTTATAGAACTCAAAAATAATATTAATAATTTCCGAATGAATTACTATTTTACATATTGGTTTATTTTAACTTATTTCTACTGAAAGTACTGAAGTAAGGTGGAAAATAGTTTTACAATGTAATAGTTTTACAACTTGCTTTTTGTAATTTTAGTTATTCTGTCAAAAAATCTGAAAATATTATAAATTATTTTAGTATCTATATTACCTAAAATAATAACTAGATTTAAATCTTACAAGTAGACCCTAGGGTGGATCACAAGTCGATCCTGGTAAACCTTTCCTTAATAAGACTATAACAGAGTATAACAGTTTTCAACGTATAAATGTATTTTAATAAAATACAAGTAAATAGAAGTCAAATAAAATTTTATTGTAACACTTACGATGTTAAAATTCTACTTGTCGTTGAAGCTAACGATCTTAGTTCAAGTTTTTTGTATTTTCGTGTATAAACAGACTAAAACTTTTTGCAGTCATTTTCAGTACTAGACGTTGGTAATATAAATGTTAATGTCGTGAATCTATCCAGAAAAATTTGTATTTTTAAGTCTTGCAGTTCAGACAAGAACACATAATAAGAACTATTTTTTAGAAGCAATTTTTCACAACCCCGTTTAACATTTTTCAAATAAAACTTACAATATAGAGTGTTGAAGAATATCATATTGGTTTACGTATGTAAGAAGTTTCTCTGCATTTTAATAGCATCCTTTCAGAACATTTTTAAATTTTGCTTCATCTCTGTCCGCTGATAATAAATGCTGTCAAGACTTTCCTTGGTCACAAAAACTGTGAAAAAGCTGTATTTTACGAGTACAGAATAAAATGATAAACTTAACGGCAACCGCCGAGAACTAATATATTTTAAAATACCTATTTAAAAAAGTGTTTTTAAGTATTTTTTTAACGTTTCCTTGAATTAAACTTATTATTATTTCAATTTATTATTAACTAATTATTAATATATTAAATATAATTTATATTATTATCACGACGACGGTTACGGTTGCTTAAAGTGAGTCGATTATACTAAGAAGAGAACCTTGGTTCGAGCCCGAGTAGAGTAAGAACTGTAGTGGCAAACCACCGAGGCAATCTTTAAACATTACATGCTATACGTATGTACGTGAGAAAACCTAAAATAAGAAATAAATATATTAATAGTATAATATAATATAAAATAAAAATATAATAAATATAAAAATATGATATAAAAATAGTATAATTAATTAAAATTATTAGCTATAGCTAATAGCTACAGGACACAAATAAAACACATTTTTTAAACGAGCTTTCGAAAAATGAATTTTTCTTTATCAAGTTTAATATGAATTGAAAAACAAAAACAATGACAATTACAAAGCAACCATAAATTAATTTAGAATATTGACATTTATCCGATAACTTGATCAGAATGATAATACGAAATTCCGGTAATGAAAGAAAAAATAAAGAAGACGCATGTATTAATAATTCTAATAAGTTGTCGTGGATTAAGAAAAACCAATGGTGAAAAACTTAACCCCAATATTCGCAAAGAAGTTAAATAAGTAGTGGACTGTAAATGCTACTCAGTCCCTCGATATCAGTCTTCCTGTTCATTGATTTACTATCTTTCTTTATATCAAAAAAATCAATTTAAGATACGTTCTTCGTAGGACGGAATTGCCTTAAGTATATTGTTGTTTACAAAGTCCATGTTATGGCCATCTTCTAGTACATGTTTTGCAGCTGCAGTGGAGTCGGCTTTGTTACATCTTATTGAAGAGATGTGTCCACTCATTCTTTTTTTCAGCCATTGGTTAGTTTGCCCGATGTATATGTTAGATGGCAATCCTTACAATCAACTTTGTACACCACACTCGATTTTTTCTCATGAGGGATCTGATCTTTGAGTTTCGACAAGTGAACATCCAGGTTATTCGCAGGATCTGAAAGTTAATTTAATGTTATGAGGTTTCAAAATAAGTTTAATTTTTTCGCTGAGTCCTTTGACATAAGGCAGTACAGCGAAACCTGTATTGGATTCCTTAATGGTGGTGTTCCCATTGTAAAAAAGGATGTTAACTCGGTCCTTAATAATCCTGTTGATCAGCTTTTTAGGGTAGTTGTTTTTCAAGAGTGTTCTTCTTACAATATCAAGCGTTTCTTTACGATGGTCCCCATGAGTAAGACGGATGGATCGATCTATTAATCCGATGGCAGTAGCGATTTGCTGACTTTTGTGGTGGTGTGAATGAAAATTAAGGTACCTACCGGACCATGTAGATTTTTGTGTTCATCTGTATTTAAGGGAGTTGTTGTGTCGTATGATTTCGATGTCAAGAAACGAGATTCTGTTATTGACTTCTTTTTCGATGGTAAACTGAAGCCTAGGGTGGAACTTGTTGAAATGTTCTATGATAAAGTCTCCTTTATCTTTGGGAATGGCCGTGAAGACGTCATCGACATATCTTTTGAAAAAAGGAATGTCAGAAGGAAGTGAAGCAATGCGGTCATTTTCCAGAGTTTCCATAACAAGATTCGAAATGGTTGCAGAAATTGGGCTACCCGTGGCCGTTCCGAAAGTTTGCTGGTATAGCTGTCCATTGTATTTAAAATATGTTGTGTCTAGGCAGAAATTAAAAAAAAAAGTATATAATTGTTAGGAATTGTGAAGGTTTTGACTTCATCAAAGTGTGGTATTTACTTTTGCCTAAAACGTTAGTAATGATGTGAGATAGGAATTTTGAAAGTTTGTAAGTAGGAGAATTGATGCTAGCAACTATAGGTCTTAAAGGTGTTTCCGGTTTATGTATTTTAGGAAGACCGTATATTCTAGGAGGAACTGCGTTACTTATTTTTAAGGAACTAGGAAATGTGTCCTCTATGTAACTGTGTTTAATCAAGTTTGTGATAATTTGGTTAATTTAAGAAAGTATATATATTAAGAAAGTAGTTTCATAAGCGTCGTTTTTATCGCACGTAATCCATTTGAAAAGCAACTCGCGTATTAGAGAGTTTTTGCACTTTTGACGTCTTAAAATTTAAAAAATGTGCACTATAGTAAATAAAAAATATTTTTCATAACTTCATATTGTAAACTCGGCTGACGCCTCGTGCAAAAACCTTCACACTCAGGATGAAAAGTAGCACCTTAGACCCATGATGTATAATATACTATTTATAATTTTGTGTTAGTTTGCTATGAAATTTTACTGACCTTCCGATAGGAGTGTTGAATAATGACAATATTAACATTGGCCGAAAATACATATTTCAAATTTCGCGCTTTAATATAGGTAGCAGATTTTGAAAATAACTTAGCAATTTAGAAAAAATTCATAAAAGGTAGTTTACAAATTTAGTCTCTGTACTCGTAGGTACAACAAAATAATTAAAAAAAATTTTTAAATATAATTCGAATTGTGTCATTTTACCAAATTGAGTTGTGTAAAATGACATAATAATTAATTCCTTCTTTTTTATTAGTTGTTTTATAACTGTTTACTGTAGGCTTCCCCCACTATATTATTTCTATATACTTATTCCTATCCTGCGCTTCGCCAGTAGCGTAACAAGCACGTGAGGGATTCTTGTGCAAAGTTGTTAAGGGGGGAAGGCCCTGCTTTTATCAGAGACAGAAATAAAAGAAAATTATAAATAATTTATATAACCATAATTTTGGAATTCCGGCGATTTTCATGAAATTCCAGTGATTTCCAAAAAATTCCTTCCACACAAAGCCGGTTATAGAGACCTATCTCCGTATTTAATTTTATTAAAATTTAAAAATTATACCTTAATTCTTATCAAAAATATACAGATGAGTTTTTTAATTTTCAATTTTCTGAGATTTCCTTGATTTTTTTAAGATTGTCCAGATTTCCTAAAATATCCTAGAATTTTCTGTGATTCCCCACCTTTAAAGATTTCCTAAGATCCTGAAATTTTTAAGATTTTGGATTTTTTTCTAGAATATTCTATTTTCTTCTACATTTCCTAAGATTGTAAAATTAATGAGATTTTCTTAGATTTCCTAAAATTTTTCAGGATTTCTTCAAATTTACCGCTCGCTTTTTTACCAATAAGTGGAAAAATGATGGAGAAATTGTCATATACAAGACCAAAAGGAAATCAAGGGAAATTTGAGGAAATCTAGATTATTATATATCTAGAAAAAGAATTCAAAATAAAAAATTTTAAGTAAATTTGTGGTTTTTAGTATGTATTTATGGTTAAATTCAGAAAAATATAAGAATAATACAATAATACAAATACTAATATAATACAAATAATAATACAAATCAAAATTCAAAAAATTAAAAAAGAGACAAATATCACATAACAGGTTTGAATTAAGAATATTTGAAATTATGAAAAATTCGTAATACGATAGTACAATATAACGTCATTGCATGGTTCTTTCCAATCTTCAGTTGTACATAATCGATTAAATTGAAAAATAAGAAAAAATTTCGAACGTACACGTTAATCTATATTTTTGTTTAGTTCGAAATGTTTCCTTATTTTTAAATTTAATCGATTATGTACAACTGAAGATTGGAAATAACCATGAAATAACGTTATATTGTACTATCGTATTACGAATTTTTCATAATTTCAAATATTCTTAATTCAAACCCGTTATGTGATATTTGTCTCTTTTTTAATTGTTTGAATTTTGATTTTCTACGTATTGTATTATTCTTATATTTTTTTGAATTTATTATATATCTTTTTTTGCTTTTTTCATTTTTGGGATTTCAATGGCTTTAAAATTTTCTGAATTTTTCGAGATATCTTACGATACCTTAGAATTTTCCATTTCCTAGAGTTTTCTGCATTTTTCTCGATATCTTATTTACTAAAATTTTTTCGAGTTTTCTGAGATTTTCTTGAAATTTCTATGGATTTCTTAAGACTTTCTATATTTCTACTTTTCTAAGAATCGGTTAGTTGAGATGTCTTGAAATTTTCCAGAATTTCTTCAAATTTTCTTTCACTAGTACACACAATTTTTCCGCCAATTTCCTTTTAGTTTTGTACTAACTGGAAAATCGATGGGAAAATCGTGATATACAAAAGTGAAAAAAGCAAATTATAGGGTATCTTTTTTTTTATTCTATAAATTCTATAAAATCTTAGTAAAACTTAAGAATGCTATTTTCTTCCCAAGGAATTCTTAGGAAATTTAGGATATCTTTAATTAATCCATAGATTAATATTATTCTTTTATTCCCTTTTTTAATTATCTGAGATTTCCTTGGCTATCCTAAGATTTTCTAGAATATTCTAAATTTCCTTTTTTCTACAACAAAAATTACTTCTTTGGAAAATTTGGAAAAATCATGGAAACATTAGGATTTCCCTAATTTTGTCAGGGATATAATTTCTCATTTTTAGTGCCCAGTCAACGAAATTAAATTTTCAGTCTAGGAAAACAACTTAATTTAATTTTTTTAAATTTTAAATTAAATTTGTTTTTAAATTTTTAAATTTTATTTATTTTAATAATTAAATTTTTAATTTAAAATTTCTTTACTTTTTAATTGCTTTAATTTTGAAATAAAATTACTGATTTTAATTTAATTTTAAAATTAAGATTTTTGTTGCCTTTTTATTTTCTGATTTATCGAAATACAAGATTATCTCCTTATATTTTTAATGGTTTTAAATTTTTTTAAAAAGATTGAAAAGGTCGCAGTACAGCTAGAGACCCTTTTAGCCGGAGGCCCGCGTGCGTCGCACCCGCCGCACCCCGGTAGTTCCGCCCCCGGTTTTCGCCTTATTTAGATGTTGGTATTTTGGTTCTTCAGTGTTATATCCAATATATTTCCTTCTTTCAGATTCACTCCTAGTTTCTTCAGAATAAAGTTTCTGTTTTAAACATCTTATTTTTCTAACAGCTTATTGTTGAATTTAATATTTCTTCATATTGAAACCCGTTAAACCCCCTTTCATTATTTGAATAATAAAAAAAAATTGTTTACAAGTGTGGTTTGAATTCTTCACAGTTCTTCTTCAACTTATCCATGTACCTTTGTGATATTGTAAGACTTCTACATTTTATATAATAAAATACCTTATTTCTTGTAAATTTTTTTGTTCAATACATCTATCATAGGTCTTCTCTAGTAATTGATAAGTGTATCGGTCCTGATGTGTTTGCAACCAACTCAATAATTTTTTGAAAGTCGAGCACAGACCTTGGATTATTAAATGATGATTTGCTTTCCTTCTAAAAAAATCATGTTTATCAAAATCAATTTTAGGTCGGCAGTTAAATGATAAAACGAAAACTTTAGCGTCAACATGTTACAAAGAAACAAAAATATGTTTCCCACTTGAATAATAAAAAGCCAGACTTATATTTAAGTTCACAAATTTAAACCTTATACAGTATTTATTATAAATGTTCGATTATGTCTATACTTTATTGATATTCGGAAGGATTGTATGATAATTGGAAAAAAAAGCGTTTTGTTTTTTTTGCACATAATATTCTAAATCTTGAGATAAGAAAGAGTTTGTAATACAGTAATGTGAAATATACCATATAAAGTGGTTTTAGTTCTGAAGAAGTTGTGAGAGACAACTCCACATGCATTAATTGCACTTTTATGAATGTAGTTCTACCTATTTTCATATTATATTCAATAAAAGTAGAAAATAGCAACTCATTAGCTACGGTTTATTCGTTTCAACAACGGCGAGGATCTGACGTTATCCATAATAATAGAACCGTGCGTAAATCAATCAAGTTGCAATATTCTCAGGGTTTTCAAAGATTTATTCAATGTACCTACATGCACTTAAGACATTTTAATTTGAATAGATTGTTATTGCGTGGCTCGTGAGATTGATGGCTTCTAAATTGAATTACATGCATAGAATTGGCATGAAACTAAATCCTTTGCATTTGCAATATACCAACATAATATACGTAATTAAAATATATCATCTCATTTCAGCTATTAGCACTTATTTTAAGTTTTTATCAAGAAACAAATTACTTTCATTACATTTAGTTTAACGCCCAGAACGATAAAACGCAGAATGAATATATATATGTGATGAGATCAATTTTTTTTCTTTGGAGATATCTCAATTATTAGTATATTGATTGTTTCATTTCAGACCACATGCACATAATAAATTACCCAGTATTATGAAATTTCATTTTCTTATCTAATCCAATTAAAGCTATATTTTGTCTATCCATGTGTGCAATATTAACCAATCACAATAAAATTACACCTAAAGCGATTCTGGAATAGTAGAATTTAATAATCATATTTTTAAAATGTCATTTTTATCTTAAAATACATAATTGATACCTATCCCTCGAGAATTGATCAACACCACAGAGTTTCCGCCAATACTTGACACAAATCTGTTTTCATATGCATATGTTAAATTTGCAACTATGTATTCATAAAAAACTTTGTTCTGAAACTCCGGTTGTAGTTCAAATATTGAATAGAACTTTTGAATATACAATTTTAGGAAATATTTACAACGACGTCGTCTTAATGTACTCCACCACTTTATGTGACCTTAGGGATGACAACGAACCACAACACGCTTCTTTATGAAAGATATTTTTTACTTATGAATTCTCATCTGGCTATCCACCAACGCACGTTTTAAAAGCTTTGAAACTTCAAAATCTATACATTGGTATATAAAAATAGAATTGTTATTGTCGAGTTTTCTAAAGTAATTTTTAATAAACTCAATTTACGCCTTAGTAGGTACTTATTTGCATGGAATATAAATTTTCTTGACTTTTTATGAGTTTAATTTCTTTGCATTATATTGGCTTTAGATTTAAAATCCCACAAAAAATAAAAAAGATTTATTTATTTGCCATCTGAGGTTTGAATTTTTTTTAAAAATTATTATATTCGTGATTTATCTTACCAAATGGCGGCTCTATTACGTACAGTTGGTATTGTTTTGAGTTTGATTCTGAATTATTTTAGTGTAAAATCGCGATGGAATGATAATTCACAAAATAGAACACCAAAGGAATGCAAACGTTAGGTGTATAAACAAAACTTTCTATACCAACTACATGATTAACTTAATATTTTTCTGTGTGAATCGTAGAAAAAATATTATATTATATAATAAATTATGGAATAATTAGGTTTTTTTAATACTGGTTCAATATATAACTATTTTTTGCGTTTCATAATACTCCACTTTGGTGATATTCTGTAGATATTCATTCCATTTTAAAAAAGTGCAAATGAAAAATATGACCTCATAAAAAAGTTGTAATGTAATATACCTACTATATAAGTTACATTTTGCAAAATATATACCTGCTCATAAATCTAACTCTAATGCATTCGTAATAATTAAAGTTACGGTTCCTGGTTTGGTTTGTTTTGATTTATAAGAAAAATAATAAGGCAATTTATGTATTTATGAAAGAAAATTTTATTCTGAATACATAAACCCCTGTTAAGAACTTTATTATTTTGATCATGGTTTTCGTTATCATAGCATGCGTGAACAGGGGAATATAGGAGGAAGATACGTGATGTGATATAATTGAATTCGAAAGTGATGATACCACGCATTTGCAAAGGAAGTTTTCTACGCGCTTTCTTAAAAGCTCATTTCTAAAAAAGAATTTATTTTAAAGCTCTTGTAACTTGATGACGTTGAACATTATGGAGTATTACAAAAGGTGACAAAAGCGAAAAATATTTAAAATATGAGTCTCTTCAAAGGGTATACAAGCAGTTACTTACACGAATATTCGGAAAAACATTTAATTTAAACTTTACTCTTACATTCGTATTACTTTGTTCATCACAGTTCTAAATTTAAAAGTCAACACACGTTCTTTCTAAACTTAAATTTTGCTAATCGTAAGATGTAACAGTTTCTTGAATGTATCAGTATACGCACCATCTGTCCATAAAACAAGAGTTTTTTCATAAGAAATTTTAAATTAAGACGGACGTCTACTTCGTGATTTTAGGTAATAACTATGCAGGCCACATATTTTTATAAAAATTATTTAGAATACATTTTTTACATTTTGCTTTATTTCTGAAAACCAGATGTTTTCAGACAGAAAAAAGTTTCCAAAACTTGCCGAAGAAGAAATTCCAACTCAAATGCTTTGTGCTTTTAAATGGTTTGCAACAACGAACAGTTCAACACTGTTCTCGATGTCTTCAGGTTCAAACCGGGTAATTTTTCCTTTTTTTAAAATTCCAATTATTGCAATTATTGCGACAATTCAAATTCAAGTAAATTCTTTACTTTTATTTATCCTATAAAGTAGTAATTATTATTGTCAACAAAACAAAGCAGACTACTGGATGATTTATTTTTTGTTCTTTTTTTAAACATCCTTAAGGAATTGAAGAGTATTAAAATGATAATCAAGTATCTCCTTGTCATCCAATTTTATTAAATATGGAAGAACAGACAGGAAAAATGTGTTGCTCTTATGTACTTTTTAAAACAGTCAAATTGGAACAAAATTTTTTAAAACTTCAGCTCACAGCTCCTAATTACACAATAAGTATAGTATTTTGTCAAATTTTCTTTTGACTTTGTCATGTAGCTGTTATTAAGCTTTAACATTTATTTTCTTGTAAAAGCTATTGTTTTACTTTGCTGCCGGCGACGAGTGTCACTGAGTGTTCACATTCTAAGTATTTTCATCGTGAAAACATTGAGCGAATTCAGGGAAGCTCAGATGCTCAGCACTTAAAATTTTGATTTAAATAATATACCTATTATATTCGAAATACAGCATAACGTCGCGTCGGTCAAACTGTAAACCACGTAACCCGACTTTAAGTGATAATCGGTTTCTTACATCAAAATTCGTAGAAAATTCACAAGCATCGTTCTAGAGAGCATATACACAACTATTAAAAATTAAATAAATATAATTTATTTTTAATTTTAGTTCAATATTTTGGCACAACAGGGTAGGCATTACATTTTTCATACATACGTACGTTCTATTAGCTCTCTTGAAATGTTCCATATATTTTGTTGCGTGGTATCGCAATTTAACCGATGATAAATAAGGCAGTCCTTAGCTATCCTTATCGTAAATTATACTTAGCATAAACTTTGAACGACAATATATTGGTTAGGTTGCATATCTAAAGTTAAAGTTTTAAATTACTTTGCCGTTTTGTGTTGCCACATTTGACAACGAGAGAATTGCACATAGTTTTCTGCACGCAATTACAGAAGCCTGCAGGACGCTTCTCGAGAGAATAATTTCTCGCTTGCATTCCGAGAGACCGGAAGTTTTTATCTCTTTGAAACAATCTGGAAACCATCGGTAGTATACAGTAAAACTTTGCAGTTCATGTGATAGAACAGTTTAGAGTTTAGACCACCTGCATATGTGTTCTAGACTAAAAGTGTTACTTCTGCGGAAGCCTCACATTGCTCTTGAGACATGTATTGCAGGAGAAGTATTTATCTTTTCTTAGGACTAAAGTCAGTTAAGGTCGCTCATTTGAACGGCAAACTACGAGCCGCCACTGCTCAAGTCACATGAATAATCAAATATTTCATCAAATTCTAAACACAAAATATTGCTTAAAAATGGTTTCTTGCCTTTCAGCATCTGTCATTTCTTCCCACGTGTCATCGTGTAAGTATATATTATTATTCACCTACAATAAGCCAACTGTCGCTGTATTATTTGCGTTTTCTTTCTCAGATAGTTGGGTTTTCTTTTACGCATTGAATGAATTTATCAACATCAAACATGTTTATCACCGCAAAGTAAGCACTCCATTATAAATGTGTACATTTTGTTTCTATGCGGTTCTCCCGGTTTCATCCCGCCGGGAGCAGAATTCGGTTACTTTAGGTACTCTACCTGGAGTGGAACCCAACATGATTGAAAGAAAAATGTTGTCTTTCCGCTACACTGCTTTATGTTTGCGTGAACCCTCACAAAGACAAACTCGAAGTTGTCACAATCAGAAACGGATTGTGCGGTATTATAATTTTTTCCGAATATTGATAAGAAGCTTCCGAAGCTGTTATTAAATAAAACAAATTTGTACTTTTATTTATTATTAAATTAATTTGAAATTAAGTGTTTTATTATGACTGAAAATCAAACATTTCTTAGCAAACAATTTGAGATAATCTGAGTCGAAGCCGAGCGAGTGGAAACAAGACATTTTGCATTTACGAAGTTGCAAACATACGAGTTTTTTTCGATCAAAATCGAAAATATAATTTCAGAATAATCGGAAAATTATTAAATTTTTTTTTAAGTGTGTTATCGCAAGAAGTTAGAAAATTTTACGACTTTTAGTTACGTTATTCCGTTGATGTTGATATTGTGTCAATTTGAGAGTTGAGTACAAAAATAACATACAAATACAAAAATATACAAAGGAATCTTAAATTTAAAATTTTATAACATCCTCATCCTGTCGTTCACACGGACAGCCACCCACATGTGCAATGTAAGGAACCAAATACTGAAGCCATTTATGCAATCACGACATCGATCATCAGATGTACAAAAATCATATGCGTTATATATCAAGTTTACAGCTGGCATTGCAGACTGTGAATATTCAAAAGAAACACACATGATGTCGATAAACGAAAAGATGTCACCCAACACCATCACATGTACGAAGTCGAGACAAAAAAGCGAAAATAGCAAATGGAATAAAAATCTTACCAGGCTATTAGATATTTACCGAAATAAATACCACCCGATACAATAAAACTTTAAATTTACCTATAGCCGCCTCAAAATCACAAAATTCTGCTCGGTATTGCCAATGTCACTTGGGGGACGTTGTGTACAGTGTGATACACGCAAACCGTATCTTAACAAAATTTAACAATATTTTGTTCCAATATAATAATTTACAAACTTTCTATTTACAAAGGTTAACATTGTTGTTATTATATGGGGTATTCACGATACCTACAACGACGACGACCGTCCAGTACAATCTGATTGCCTTCCGATAACTAACTTGGACCCGAATAAATATTTAATTTAAATTTTCTATAAAGGTTCGTTCAAGAGGTCGTGTAAATGTCTTACGTTATTACAATGCTCTATTAAATAATTCAAATTCTCAACTTTTAGTTTAGTAGAAAACAAGAATTCTGTTTATTATTTCCACTTATGAGCAGCTATTTTGAAGTTATATAACTGAAAATTGCGCTTAAGTTCTAGAGATAATGTTACACTTGAGATGGCATCGTCTTACGCTAAGGATTCAACTTAAAACTGTATAGAAGACAACAAATAAAACTAAAAAACTCGGAGATCGATAAAAATTAGTACACATGTCCACATGGACTTGTGATGCGTAGTAAAATTTTTTTTAAATCGGTTTCCTACACCGTTAATTTGACAGTTACTTTTTGTGCTATTAAAATATTTTACTCAATAAAAATTTAAAGCAAAATCTTATAATGTAGAAACAACATTTTATCGAATATATTAGCTTAAAAAATATGGAAAAAAGTTTGAGTTTTTTAAATTTTTGGCAGTTATACATATTTAGCTTGTAAGTAGAAAAAAGTTTCAGCAAAATTTTATTATTGTTTTCTACCCCGTTCTCGATAAATTCATTATAAGCTACAACCGATACAGCGTTGTCACGTTCAAATCTCCAAAAATAACCTTAAGAATATTTAGCACTTATTGGTATTCAGTACCAATGTTGAATTACAAATATAAATTTTCACTAGTAAATAATTTATATTATTAATAAAAACTACTTAAAATTTTCTATTTTGTAAGGTTGGATTGCAGGGATAGTCACTAGCAAAATTTTTGTTAAAATAAATTCAATATCTGTACTTTTCCTTAAATATACTGACTTACTGAGAAAAAGCGATTTCTACATGCATTTTTGTAAATTAGTTTATCGTTTATGATATTTAAAAGGTATCTATCTTAATTTAAATGACCAATATTCATGAAATTCAAATTAGACATACTTTTGTCTTTGATTGTACCTCTTATACATCTTTAAAATTAGGGGACTCAAAATTTAAAATAACAAATATTTCTAATTTTTACAAATAATGGTATTATTAAATATTCATTTAGTTTTCATTAGTCAAATTAGAAAACTTAGTAAAACTTGAGATTATTGCAGTTCGATTAATTTTTTAAAATAAAAAATAAAAAAGCAAACAAAATTTTCAAAAAAATATTAAGTTGGTATAGAAAGTTTTGTTTATAAAGCAAAAGTTTGCATTCTGTTGGTGTTATTCTATTTTGTGAATTATCATTTCATCGCGGGTTTACAATAAAATAATTCAGAATCAAACTAAAAACAATATCAAGTGTACGTAATAAAGCCGCCATGTTGTTGACATTTAGTAGCGTTACGAGCGCCACCACGGTAAGGTAAATCGCGAATCCTTTTCCGATAAAGTTGAAACTAGTGTCAGCGGCGTGCGGCAAACGGAAAACAATTTAAAAAGAACTTTTAAAAATTAGCTAAACTATAATTTTCATTTGCTGCTAAATTCAGTTATTTAATTGTAACTAAATTAACAAATATTTTATAAACATCCGAAAATAAAAAATAAATAAATTTATGAAACATCTGAAGATTTCACACCATTGCTTAAATCTCCCAAGGGGGTGAATCCCTACCCCCTCGAGTCGTTTATTTAGAGTTTCTATAAATATTCAGTGACTAAAGTATGAAAACCGGAGAAAAAATTAACTCGTTTTCTCTTAAAAACAATATAAATCAATGTCATATAATGCAAAAATATCGTTAACTCTTTAAGTAGGTAAGGTATAGAATAAAAAATTTATCAGAACACAAAGTTTGAATTTGTTGAATAGTAATGTTTACTGTTAAGGGGAAACTTATATGCAGAATGTAGAAATATTTAAGACGTTTTATATTAGAAGTTTAGCTCATCAGTTATATTTGGAAGTGAATTTTACAGAAGCTTAGAAAATTTAAGGACGCTCCTTGAATATTTTCATTTACTAAAATTTGCATATTATTTTTCACTCTATTTTAGGAGTAAGAGTCGAGTACTTAGTTTACACATAAAATAAAATTTAAATTTGGATAAAGAATCCAGTTTAATATTTTCTTGCAGAAACTTAATTTTTTAAACTTTAAAAAGCAATTTGTGTTGGGTAAATCAATTTGGGATGAAACTCAATTTGTTATTCAACTTAACGTTTTTTTTCGCTTTATTTTTTTTTAAAGTTTATTATGACTTGATTAATGAGCACTGAATTAAGTTTATAAAAAATCTTGAGTTTAAAAAAAAAAATATTTAATTAATTTTAATATTGTAAAGTCTGAAAGATAATTTAAATTTGAATAATATATTTTCAAGAAAATGGAAAGTCAAAGCAAGGAAAAGTTGTAGAGCGCATGCACCTTTAGTAAAATTAAGTTAAAACTTATTTTGTAAAGGTAAATTATAAACAGACCTTTCAACTTTTTTAAATTAAAAGTAAGTTTTTGTTCTTATTTAATTTATCAAAAATAAATTTTATGCTGAAAAGTTTAACCATGATAAACAACATTTTTATTGTATCAGATATGGTTTCACTGCAGAGCCAGATAAAGCTATAAAAATTCTATAAAAAACATCTATAAATCTTTAAATCCATACGAGTAAATCTATAAATTTTTGCAATAATTATTACTTTTCTTCAAAAATGTCTTTCACAACAATAACCTGCCACTTAAAATTAATGCGGAAATGGAAAATCTTCGATGCAAACAAATAATGAAATCTGGTTACATATCTAGAAATTAATTGTTGTTAGATGTCCTATGGAACTCCTGGAACCACAATTTATGTATTTGTAAGAGTGAATGTAATCTTGACATTGAAAAGAACTGAAATATAATATAATTTTTTTGTTTCAGAAAATCTTCACGATGGATAAATCAAATTTAACAACGGCATCAAGTGAAAATTCCGAAGCTGCTCCAGACAACACTGCAACTTTTTTAATAGGATTCGGAATTTTATTAATTTTCGTGTTATTGGGAGTTCTCGCCAGCGTCTTTTTATGCCTGACATTAAAAAAGGATGCATATTTGTGGGATGTCGACCAGGAAAGACAATTACAACAAAAGCAGGAAATGAATTCAAAAGAAGTAGAACAATTGCAAGTTAATGAGAAATTTTTGGATAATACTCAACTATAAATATATCAGATTTTTTTATAATTACCTGTTATATTATAAGTTAGCATGTAACATTTTGATAAGTTTATATTAAGTAAGTACTTCACGATGTAATTAAGAAATTTAAGATTTAAGTAAAAATAACTCACAGGTTTTAAAATCTAAATGGGATGATAAATTTCTTTGAATTTATTGGAAAGTAGCGTTGATATGTCGAACGTCTGTCGTCGATTCGAGATTCAATGAACTTTAATTAATTTTAATAAGCTGTTGAAACTTAAAGATGAGCAGTAATTTCTCACAAGAAATTGGATCTTAAGGGTACTTCAGATTTATCGGAAGTCAGCCGTAAGAATTAAGTTGTATTCATTGGAATTTTACAATTTTTATACACAAATAAAATAATTTGTTAACTAATATGCAGTAAAATATAGAGTCGAGTTGATTTCTGCTAAATGGAGTTTGATAGTTTTTCAATTTGCTTCTTCAAAACATATTACAGATTTGAAGTGGAAATACAACAACCGGATTTACAATTAAGATTTTTTAATTTTCGAGGAACTTGGTACTATGCATTTTCAACCTTTTAATTAACAATATTTTGTGATTAAAATAATTTAATTTTGTTTTAAATGTACAAATCTACAAACGAACAACGTTAACAGTCATTTCAATTATATTAGGAAAATAACATGTTTGTATGTTCTTGAATGCGATGCAAATTGAAATACAGTTCAATTAACTTTTATAATTTTATTTTGTTGTTAGCTTTGAAAGTCTGCTTTCCACTAAGTTCAAAAGTTTATCAGCATTTGTTTGTAATATAATTAATTTGTACAATTAAAATATCTCTGCAGACATTTTTGTTTTGAATGTTTTTTTCAGACTAATTAAAAATACAATAATTTAAATTGTCGATATCAAGTAATGTGCGTTAATGCAAACTTGACGTTATGCTCGCCATAATTAAATTAGAATAAAGTGAAGTTTATCTTTTTTTCGATAAGAAAACTTGAATAAAAGTTTCAAATAACAGCTGAATATCAAAATCAAAGAAAGAAAGAAAGAAGTAGATTGAAAGAATCATAAACAGAATAGGAATAGCATCAGAGAATTCCATAAAAAATTCTTGTGTGCTTTTTGTATGCTTCACTGTTTTTTATTAATATTTACCAATTTACTCTTACCGTATCATACCGTTAATTATGTTGGTATTTCCAACTGCATTGGCAATTTACATTAATAGAACGCCACCACACGGAAAAATATTAAGTTAATCTAATACGTACAGTTGATATAGAAAGTTTTGTTTAAAAATCAAATGCATTTCTTTCGGTGTTTTATTTTGTGAATTATCATTTCACCGCTGATTTACTACGATAAAATAATTCAAAATCAAACTCAAAACAACTTCAAGTGTACGCAATAGAGCCGCCATGTTGTTGACACTTCGTAGTTTCACGAGCGCCACCAACAGTAAGATAAATCGCAAATATTTAAATTGCTTGTTCAAAATAGTTTGAATTTATTAAATTTTTATTTAATTTCATTTATTCCTGGTTTGTTACTCTTTAAGCCTTCAGCTTATCTCCTATTTCTTTTCATTTTGTCAAAATTGGAGTTATAAAAGTTCGTATTAGAGAGGTTCTATTATTTACAGAGACATTTAGCGAAAGCTGTTTGAAGTTTAGGGATTATCTACGATTTCATTCGAAAGTACCACGGAAGAAATTAGTATGAAAGCATTTAATAACCGAGAAACATTTATGTTATGAATTCCGTTGTCAAGGGCGGATACGGTAGAGTAATATAAGGTAATAAACTGCTGCTCGTTCAATAATCTATAAAGTGTATTTCTGGAGAGGAAATTCTAAATTTGTTCAAACCTAATAATACACTTTTTTTGACTTTTTCAGCATTATTTTGCAATATAGTGACATTTCATTGAGATGATGATGAAAGACCTACTACAGATGAAGTCAAGGGTGCAATATCAAAAGAGTTATCAACATTTCTACAACAAGTATTTGAACTTAATTGGAACAAAGCTGAAGAATAATTTAAAAATAGTTAGCAGATTTCATCAATTCGCACATACAAATCCAATTAACTACGTAGAAATACCTTAAGACAATGTTGAATTTACTTTGTTTCAAATACAATTTATCTTCCTATTCTGTTTAATAATGGTTTTGTTGGCATTGTAGAAATCTTGTTAATTAAACAGCTCAACTGAGATTAGGTAGCCCGAGTACTACACTAAGAAGCAAATTTGAAACTAATTGAAACTTATTTAGAAAATAATTGCTAAATTAACTTAAGATCTATGATATAATATGAATTAGGTAAACCCTTTCTGTAACAAAGCGTTAAAATAATATTTTATTCATTGTCAAGTTTTCAAAATTTACATAGTACATAGTTGTTAATTTGAATTGTAATTCAAAATGAATAAATTGTGCATATTGCATTAAACGTTACTGTAAATGCTGGCTTTTACGGAAGAGATTTGAGGTCCACCATTGTGAGATCATTCCATTTCAGAAATGTTAATTATAGCAGTTCCATTTAATTAATTTTACAAAAGATTATATGCCCAACTTTGTTTCTTCTTCAATAATTGTTTTAATTTCATTTTGCTTATCTTTTAAATATCAGCCTATGTCTGAATTTATATACAAAATACTTTTAAAACACAATTATTATGTCATAAGATATGAAAACTAATGAGGAAATAGGAAAGTGGTGTTAATATCACAAAATAAAGTAAGAGTCAGGTATATTGTTACTTTAAAATTATATTTGATGACTCATATATGATGACTCATATATATCTCGGTAGTGCTTGTTGTTTCAAATCTATTGACTTGATCTTTTTAGAAGTTTCTAGAAAGATGTATTAAAATTAATAATTATTTTTTAATTCCGTTTTATCCGTTTTAATTTTCGTTACAGTTTGATCTGTTTTTTTCTATAAAAAAAACAATTTTTTTTTCTAAATAAAATTTGACTTATTTAACCTTTGCTGCTGATGTAGCAACAAAAATTAAATATAATTTAAAAAAATGAAAATCTAAAAAATTATTATCAGTTTAACGAATAATAATTTGAAACATGCGGAAGGACGAACGAGCGGATGGATGAACACGGGGCCAGAACATAAGACTTGTTACTATACTTCTATAGAAGCTTAATATAGAAATTAAAGATTAAATAATGATATAAGACATTAATATATTATGTATAAAATTAAATATAAAAATATAAAAAAAAATATGAAGCGGAAGCCGTTTAACGGAAGAGGTTTAAGTTTCACCAGATATTAAATTATTTTAAAATCATATCCTGAAATTTTCACACTATCTACATAGATATATCTCTACAAATTAATATAATTTGATACCAAAGCGGTTGTATTTTGCAACTTACGCAACTTTTTATTTTTCCCTCAAATAAAATGTAGAAACACCAGCAGCACACAAAAAAGCCGAATTGTTAAGCACGTTAATCATTAGGTTCTGAAATATTTAAATTATTTACATATTTAATTTTTTGATAATGCTTTCTGCAATGAGGAATTTTCAACAGTTGGAATTAGTACGTTTGAATAATATCAATCTATAAAGTTTACTAAATTTATTGTGTTTTAATTTTTTTTTTCGATTAATATTAACCCCAAATTGAATTTTTAAAAACCTATATACGTCAATAGGAGGTGTTGCGGGAAATGTGACAACCCTGTACAACAAAATGAGTAAGATATAATATCCGTATATCGTGGTAAGACAAAGACAAAAAAACTTAGAAACTTGACATTTAAAAAAATGTATTCTAGTGTACGTATAATATACTTCTAAGCATTAGGTTATACTTCAATATGACTTCAAACTAATAATATATAATGAAATACTATGCAAAGTCAATGATGTAACTTCTAATATACAATGCATTATTAGTTACAACTTGTGATTTTTACTTTCTCTGTTTTGGAAGTTTAAGAACATTATAGAATATATTGTCGTGTTCTAAAATCTTTTTTTTTGAAATTTTGAAATTTTAATTTTAATTTTGTTATATAAACCATTTTAGTATTTTGAATTTCAGTTTTGTGTTTCTATGTTTTTATTAGGTGACTACTGATTGATATTAAATACGTCATGCATTTGCGATATAAAATGTTTTCAAAACAAATTTATATAAGCATAAATGCACAATGATTCATATATGCATCAGCATGCAATGTAAGGTTAAATATTATCATTAAACCGTTGATTGAAGATTGTTGAAGATAGGCAACCTTATGGATAAAAATGTGCTGAAAAAATGTGTCGACATATAGCTGGCGCTGTAGTAGTTTTGGGTCGAGAATCTGCAGTTGCATTTGGATTGCTTTCGTGTATACTACTTGTGCAGCTATAATGTCAACGGTGAATCACACTTGCATGTACAGTCACTCCCGGTCGTATTTGTACGCTCCTATGTTAACAATGTAAATTCAAACTTTTGAAGACCTTTTTTGACACATAAAAATTACTTTTACAGCAAAACTTATTAGACACTTTTTTTTGCAAATCTTATCCTCTTAATTTTTGTTTTCGTTTTGCAGCGATTTAAAAAAGACTGTAAAATTTAAAACATATTTTTATCTGTATTCCAAAATTGGTACAACGAAATAAAAAAATTATTAAACATTTATTATTGTAAATTTCATTTTCTATAATTTTGTGTATATACATTTTCCCATTTTGTAGCACCGTTTCTAAGATACAGATAAAAATATATTTTGTATTTTACCGAGTCTTCTTTAAGTCACTACAAAACGGTAACGGTGCGAAAAATCGAAAAAATATATATAAATAGAAATTAAGGGGATGAAATTTCCAACAAAAAGTGTCTAATAAGTTTTGCTGTAAAAGTAATTTTTATGTGTCAAAAATGGTCTTCAATAGCTTGAATTTACATTGTTAACATAGGAGCGTCCGAATACGACCGGGAGTGACTGTACATAAATTGTAAAAATACGTTGAAGAACAGGCGTGATTTAACGTATTTTAAATTTCCCATGGAAAAAAAATTGTGGCAATATTAAATTCTAGCAATGAAAGGAAAATAGAAAAGTTAGAATATTAACTAATTAATTAAAAATATTGCATTAATTTCCTTGTAATTCGATTATTTAAAAAGAATACAGCGATGTCAACTTACCATTTGATAAATGAATTATTTTTCCAGTCAGAAGGTTACCAAAAGCACAAAGAATTTGTTTTTTAAATTAACCGACATAAAGGGTTTCTACCCAAAAATTTTATAATTTTTTCTGAAATTTACAAAACTGAAGTTACGAATGTATCTTTTCCCAGTTATTTTTCGACTATTATTTCTAGTATTAACTTGTTTAAACGTTAGAATTTCTTGTTGTTAATTTAAAAAATATTTTCTTGGTATTTTGTGATCTGGAGAAGTACTTTATCAAATAATATAAGTTAACACCTCTGTTTTCCGTTTAAATAATTTAATTACAAGAAAATTAATTCTATTTTATTACTTGTTCGAGTTATTATTCAAGTCCAGGGCCGTCGAGAGCCACGTCGGGTTCCGTGGCAAAACTTTTCGCGGGCCCTCTGCTTTTAAAAATGTTTTAAATAAAAAAGAAAAATATGAAACTTTGTATTTTTATACAAAAACTAAAAATTCACTTTATTTTCGGCAATATGTTTTCACAATATTATTATGCAATTTTTTTTAATAGGAAAGAACAATACATAAAACCTAATATCTAATTTTTTTTCATTCTAATTTTAAAAATTCGCTTTTCATGTCTTTTGTTGCATTCATTTTTATTTATGGAATGTAGTTATTTTTTCGGGTCCTTGAGGAAACAAATCCCTGAGCGCCCCCCTCTGGTTGAGGCTGTTCGAGTCACTATATCAGGTATATGTATTTTGAAAATGACTCTGAAAAAATAAGCTCTTTTAGAGATTTTTTTCCAGAAAAACTACAAAATAAAGTGAGATTACAAAAACGGGTGTTTATCGTACATATCAGTGGCTGTATACAATAATTTTTTTGAAGCGATTAATTTTCAAAATGGCGGAAATACTAGCCGACAAGTAGAGACCTGTTTTAAAAATCCTCGCTGGTGGTGTACTTGATTTCTTTACTAGGCATTGTCTAAAACAGTGATTCTCAACCTGGGGGGGGGGGGGTTGCCTTGAAATTTTGAGTTTAAACTATTTATAACTTTTGAACATGATACCCAATCAAAATATTCTACGATTCAAGTTAGATAATATTATAAAAAATATCTGTTGTAAATTTCAACCAAATCTGTTGAGTAGATCGGGAGATATCGTGTACACCGTTCAGAAGAAGCAGTTTTGAGAAAATCGCAAAAGAAGAAAAGTTCGACGTCAGCGACTTAAAATCTAATGTTTACTTTTAATTACCTTTAATCTGCGATTTCTGGAAAAAGTATAAATGATTTAATCAGCAAAAAAAATCAATGTTTTCAAAATTTCAAGGTGGCGTAACCCCTTAAACGCAAAATAGAAAAAATGTTTTTTAAATTTATAGATATCCAATATTTATACCGGGTGACTGGTCGACCATCTGAACATAGGCATTTAACATAGGAAATTAATTTTTCTTTAATTCCTGCTTCCTATTACAACGGATAAGAATGAAAAAAGTATCAATTTAAAGAGATATTTATTCCGCTTCTAAAGATACCTAACACCTAAAATATCAATTTTGTTTTTCAATTACCGGTAAGAACTCATTAATAAAATGCAAAAAAGGGATTTAAAAAATAATTTTAGTTGCCTTGATTTAATTTTATTGCAATTGTTTTTGTTTAAAAACCAACAGTTTCCAACAATTTACTTTGACAGATTACAATAAATTTGGTTAACAATGATTGCAAAACTTATTCTGTGGAAGAAAAAGTTTTTATGGTAAAATTATGTTACAGTGGTATTTGTATTACAAAAACAATTGCAATAAAATTCAATCACGGCAACTAAAATTATTTTTAAAATCTCTTTTTTGCATTTTATTAGTAAGTTTTTACCAGTAATTAAAAAACAAAATCTCAAGTGTTAGGTATCTTTAGAAGCGGAATAAAAATCTCTTTAAATTGATATCATTTTCATTCTTATCCGTTGTGATGGGAAGCAGGAATTAAAGAAAAATCAATTTCTTATGTTAATTTCCTATGTTCAGATGGTCGACCGGACACCCTGTACACAGTGAGTCACAAAAATATCCGGACATTCCTATGTTAACAATGTAAATTGGACATTTTGAAGCCGCTTTTATTTATATAAAAATCAATTTTACAGCAAAACCTTTAAGACATTATTTTTTGTTGCAAATTTCATTGCCTTCAATTTTGTTTACATGAATTTCTTTATTTTCTCGCGCCATTTTTGACTGACAGCGACTTAAACAAGACTCTGTAAAACACAAAAACTATTGTCATCTATATCTCGGAAACGGTGCTATAAAATAGAAAAATGTTTAAGGAACAAAAATGCAGAGAATAAAACTTACAAGAAAAAATGCTTATTCATATTTTAATTATTTTGCACGGTTTCTGAGAGATATAGATGACAATAGAGTCAGAGTCTTGTTTAAGTTGCTGTCAGTCAAAACTAAAGGCAATGAAATTTGCAACAAAAAATGTCTAAAAAGTTACATTGTTAACATAGAAGTGTCCGGATATTTTCGTTACTCACTGTACGTAGAATTTTGGTTATTTGTATAATAATACAATTGTCGTGTTCCAAAATCCTTTTGTTTTTGAATTTTGAGTTTTTAAATTTGAATTTTATTATTAATTCTATTTTTGACTTTAAACTTATGAAAATATGTTGTTTTTAAATTTTGTAACATGACCATTTTGAAAGTTTGATTTTGTTTTTAAATTTGTTTCTGAAATTTGATTTTGTAAATAATTTTTGAAATTTTAATTTTAAAATTTTTAATTTTCATAAAACAGTTTTTTTTTATTGAAATAAAAATGTTTTGTATTTACTGATTTTTTACTTTCTAATTATTATTACAAGAAACTTTAAAGGAAAGGTTCGCACATTGAAATACGATACCTAAGATTAAAATACTATACTTGCATTATAATAAACCATAATATTGTATCCGTTTATCACATATTATTTTTATATCAACGAGATAATTATGGTACATTCATAATACTGTTGGGGGCAGCACATTTGCTTCCCAGTGAGTTTGTAGGATAAGGGGCAGTGGGGTCTGGTGGGAGGAAAAGTAACTATTTCTTATTGCTTTGCATATCTTTACTATTCTTCAATCAACGATTAAACATTAATTTTTAATTTTATTTTATATATTGTAAACTTGTTTAGTAAATAATTTGTGTAAATATTGTATCGAATTCGTTAAAACTTGGCGGCAACAAATTTTAAGTTGGTACGAAAATGCACAATAATTTGCTTTTTGCCAGGTCCGCGAAAGTAAACTGACACTTTTGCGGGAGGTCCCGTAAAAAGTGTTAATTTTGATTTGTGAAATCAAGTTTTTAAGTTCACATAAGTGATTTTATTTGAAATTTAGAATTTTTGAAATTACAATGAAATGAATGAGTTTGGATTGTTGATAGAAATAATAATTAATTTGGATACTAAAGTGGATAACAAAAATTAATATAATTTATTTATTTTAATTGATGAATGTAAAAATTAAAAAAATTTAAAAAAAAGTTTGCTGCACGTCGAACAAGAGAATCTCTTCCCCTACAAAAATCGATTGCTGAAAGTGGATTAATTTTATAATTTTTACTCCCCAGTACATTGCAATATACCTATAATATATAAATAGTATATAAGTATAATACTTTAATTTATATATATTATTATTTTATCTATTTATAAATTATTAATTTGTAGTAACCACACTCGATTAAGTATACATCCAAACCACACTAGTGCGATTTGGGGATTTAAGTGGGTACTATAACTCTCGTACATAGTATATATAGTCGAAAGTGTTCGATAACCAACGCTGCTTGACGTTTTAGGTGGTGAGAATTTGCACTGGTGTGGTTACTAGGGGTTAATAAATTATATTGAAATTATTTGTTTTGTTCGTTTAAAATAAATTAATTTAAAAATATCTTAAATTCATTATTATTATTTATATTCATAATTTGCCAATTAAACAACTATGAATTATTAAAAAAAAATTATTTGAATATGTTAGAGACTAGTAGATTATATCGATAAGTTTATAAATAATTTTAGCAATGTAATCTGGTGGGTAAAGAACTCTTTTGTTTCTCAACCTCCGAACTACTGCATGTGTTGAGCATGAAACTTCTCTTAAATTCAATTAAACATCAAACAAATCCAAATTCCAAGTATATCAAATAAATTCAAATGAAATTTTAACTTCAAATAAACTTTACATTCTTAAAAATGAACTGCAAATCGAATAGCTTAATTAACTACTAAATTTTCAACTTCGAATATAAAATTTTATCAAGCAAATCAATTATTTTCAAATTAATATTAAAATTCAAATCTTCATCCAAACGAAAAACAATTCAATTTATATCCAAAAATAATCAAAATCAAATTTATTGATGAACAAAATTTTCCAAAAACAAAATCTCAAACAATTTCATAAGACTTAACCGTGTACGGTGGCCATTGTCGACAAAAAGCCTCACTTTCCCACTCCGCTGGCTATTTATAAAATTTAAAATAAAATAATAAAAAAATATAAAATTTACAAAATTAAAATACGATACGATAAGCATACAATAAGTATATTTTAAAAATGTAGGTACCTTAATTATAATTTTTTGCAAATTATTAAATTCCATCTGTCATCCCTCAATACTTACTACTGCCTCGATCTTTTTTCTATTTTTACCTCGATTTTTTATATTTTTTTCCATTACAATTATATCATACGAGTATGTTTATTATTATTATACTATTATTATTATTATGTTTATTTCTTAGTCGGAAAATGTGAACATATTTGTTTGGTTTGTAAGTTATGATCATGGTGACATGGAGCCGTTTGATGGTCCTGGACAATTATTAGGTCATGCATTTGATTATGTAAGTTTGAATAAAGAATTTTACAATTATTGTAATAAGAATTATTTTCAGGATAGCGAGTATCGAAGACAAATACATTTAGATGATAGTGAATCTTGGTCGGTCAATTCTTCTGATGGTATAAGTTTATATCAAACCGTTCCTTATGAAATTGGACACGTTTTGGGCATTGACCAGTCAATGTTTAAAAACGCAATTATGACACCTTATTAAATACAACGAAGATTTTCGAAGGGATCTTAATTCAGATGACACTCAAGCTATTCAAGCTATTTATGGACCAAAACGCGAAATCGGTTATAAACCTGAAGAAAAAGATATAAACCGAGGGCAGATTATGCAGAGCATATATATACATCGTACTTCAATCGATTTTCGCCAGAGCTATCGTATATAGTCCAGGCGTTTTAGACTTTTGCTGCCAAATTGGTGCTCTACGAAAATTTTTTTTTATTGTATTTATTTGGGGGTCTTGAATAACACTTGGTAGTTACGCCACGATACACCTGGAGGAATTCGAGAAAATCGCGTCGGAAGGTCGCAGAAAGGACAGATTCGGGATTAACTCAGTATTTATGGCCCAAATGGAAACAATACCTATTGTAAAAGTGGTACGTCTGTAAATTCTATACCTTAATGGTTCTATAAATTTTTTTGTACGCCTAACGGTGTTGAAGGTACTACGCGGACTAAGTGAAAAATGTATTTAGTTCCGCCAAACCGCTTTGGTCACATATAGTATCTCGCAATTAACTTGCTTTCAATGTTTCATAATAAAAATTAAGTATTGCTGTTATAAAACTCGGTGATCTTTATTCTACACCAGAATGTCTTATACATTTTATTTACATTATTTTCTTTCCATAAGTCAAAAAATGTATTCATTTCCGCACCTTCCTAGGAGGTAGAACGCTTCGTCGCGTTGTTTTTAACATGGTGTGGACATGGATTTTAAATTAGTCAATATTTTCAACTCCTTCGGTATCTGAAACGTTGTCGTCTAATGACAAATCATTGTTATTACTTTCATTCTGATAAGTCTGACCTACGTCGTTCATTTTGTCAGCAATTATAGGATAGGTGCGGCATTCAAGCAGAAGTGACCGTGGCAAGGGCCATAAGTTATCGAACAATTCAGTCCTACTTTCTAATAGCTACATTTTCCTGCCCAACCCTTCGTACAGTTCCAAAAAATTGAATTTAACAATATGTCTGGTGCTGGTGATAAATGCGTTGGTAATGGCTGCAAAATATCATTCTTCTTAGTCCAGCCCCACTGCTCAGCATCAATGTCTTTTCCCAACCATGTTAACTTGATAATACACTCTACACAAATGCTATTGACATGTTGGAGGAAGTGATGATAATTTTGCAGTCGTTGAAAGTTTTGTAGATTTTGCAAATGTTAAATATCAGTAATTGTCTATGGAAGTTTCCGTTTTGGGAGTACCGAATATTTGCAAGAATAATCTTCGTTCCATTACAGATCAATTCGTCCAAAAGGCAATCTTCTTGCATGAACAAATGTGCCGCAGAGTGTAAATCCGAACGTTTCCCAAACATTTTGAACACTTGAGTTAGACATAAATGCATTTTTAACTTAGTCCGCGTCGTATCTCCAAAACCGTTAGACGTAAGAAAAAAATGTACAGGATCATTAAGGTAGAGAATTTACAGACGAACAACTTTTATAATAGGCCCATTTGGGCCATAAATACTGAGTTAATCCCGAATCTGTCGTTTCCGCGACCTTCCGACGCGATTTTCTCGAATTCCTCCAGGTGTATCGTGGCGTAACTATCAAGTGTTATTCAAGACCTCCAAATAAACAGAATATAAAATTTTTTTTTCGTAGAGCACGAATTTAGCACAGAGGTCAATTTTATAGCTAAAACGCTTGGATTAATAATAGATTTTGTAATAAATATTTTTATTTTTAGATGATGAAATAAAATAACATTTAATTTAATAATTAATATTTACATTCGATAATTAATCGCAATGTTGATGAGATACCTTTTCTTTTTTTTTAGAATTAGGCTTCTCTCTAAATCAGTTGCATTATGAAGATTTTGCTTCATTTGATAATTTTCTTCAGATACTTTTGTTCTTCTGATATTTCTGTTTTGAGGCGGTTATTGGCTTAGTAGGTTAGCCGAACAACTGCTGACTCTAAGGTACTCGGTTCGTATCCGGGAAACTTTTATATGACCGTCTCCGTGCTTCGGAGAGCACGCAAAGCCGGTGGCCCTCCTGGGTTGATGATTTCCGCAATTAACTATTAAAAACAGGGTTACAGTCATTCCGTAATCGAGATTAATCAAAGATGGGATCTACATGCTAAAATCTTTCTCTCTGAGAAAGAAGCCGATTGTTCTAGTGGACAGAAGAGGCTGAAGAGACTTCTGTTCTTACATTTTACCTTTTAGCGATTAACATAAGATCTCAATATTGAAGTTTTCTCATAATTTTTCTTGTAACTCGTAATTCATCGTTGGTCTAAATTTTTACCTTTAAGCAGATCTTTGTTTGTAATTCTGAATTTTTCACTCACATTGATGAACGGTTCACTACCTATCTTTTTCAACATAAACCGCGATATGATTGGTTACTATTTTTTGAAAACGAAAAGTACTGTCTAAAAGTTAACCGTTTTCTAACCTTTGGTTTACGAATAATATTAAAAGAAAATTTTGTAGAGAAGAAGTTTTCTCTACTAAACAAAGTAAATTTGGAGCTGGACATTCCACAACAAAAGATATTTTGAGAGAGGGGAATCAGTTTTTGTATCCTGGACTTAGAAGAAATGAGTTTTCCAATCTACGCTTGCTTTTGGATCATATAATTATTCAGTTTATATTTTGTAATTTGAGTTTAAGACTGTTAATTTTTGGATTATGTAGTTACCCAAGACTTACTCTAATTTTGGTTTATATTATTTTATAGTGCAAATGTTGTAATTTCGATAGAAATGTAAATGTAATAAAACGACATAAAATTACAGGAGATATAAGAAACTGTAAAAGTTTTCATTTATGTGCGATGATATTATATATTACATAATGTACTTACATGTGAAAGCATTTTAACGGAAGCGGTTTTAGATTCACCAGAAAGTAAATTATTTTAAAATCATTTCCTCAAGTTTTTGATACTATTTTTAGCAATTAAGAAAATTTGATAAAAACTTGCTTAAATTTTTATAAAGTAAAGAATTCTTATCTCTACGGATTTCGACAATAATAGGTAATAAACAAAAACTATCAACAATGAGACTCTGTTATAGTTTAGCAGTTAAATGCATAAACTGTTAATGTTGGTTTAGAAATGATTTCTGATTCTGATTCTGGCTCAAAAGATAAAAAAATGAAAAACTAGTTCGGGAATCAACCGTGTTTTGCAAAAACTATGTTGCTAAAATCTCCAAAAAACGTTAGAAAGTTAATAAAAATTTTTAAGAAGTAATTATTTAAATCCGCTATGATATAGGTGGTATTTTACGATAATGTTACGTGAAATCTGACGTTACAAAACTTATGCCACCAAAGCAAAGAAACTTTTGTATTCCACTGATTGCAAGATGCATATGATCAATATTTATTGTTTAATTATATTTTATAAATCAATGTGTTAAATACATCTTATCACGTTTATTTGTTGCAGGGTGTAAAATAGTTATCTACTATATCAATAACTACTACAAACCTGTGACCGAAATTTCCTTAAACTTCTAAAATGTTAAGGCAAGATTTTTTTTAAATAATAAAGTCACTTTCGACCCTATTCGCCCCATTTATGATATTCACCTCATTTTACGGTAACGATTTGTCTTATATGTTTATTGTGATGTCTACTGTAAGTTTTCTTTTCAATTGCTTTTTCTGATTCTGACGTACGATGTGTACGATGTACTTTCGGAGGTGGAAAATAAAATAAAAATTCTTAACCCGAAATCAAAATAGTTCCCCATGATTCCGAGTGCCGCTAACAATTCCACGCGGAGCCAAAGGTCACAAAAATTAGTTAAAATTAAATAAATAAATTATATTAAATTAAACAAATAAAAATAAATAAATAAATAAAACTAATATTGTTAAAGAAGGATGACTGGATTTTTTTCTCGGTGTATATTGTGGTCGATATCGATAAACTTTTTATGTTAATCTTAATTACATCCCGATTTTTGTATAAATTGCAAAATAGTTATGTTAAAAAATTTGTTAAGACCTCATCGTCGTCAAGATTACAACGTTGTGATAATTAATGTCTTCGTAGTCTTCTGTACAAATATGAAAATTATATATATATTTATAGCGTTCGGTACAATTGGTTTTGTCAAGACTTCATCCATAAAAGACGAACAGTATGTTGAGGTAAGTCAACTTTAATTTTTGCTAAAATACTAATGTTATCAATTTAATTATCAAATTAATTTTAAATTTCAGAATTTTTTATCGCATTACGGATATTTAGAAAAAGGATTACTTGGTTCAGATAGGAACAGAAATAAGATATACATAAAGGATGCAATATCAGATTTTCAACGCTTTTTAGGACTCAATGTCACCGGTAAGAATTTTTGAGTATGCATATTAAATCTTTTTTGAATATTGATCTTTATAATTTATTAGGCATCGTGGATGATCAAACCAAGAGGCTCATGAAGATGCCACGATGTGGAGTTAAAGACAAAATAACCTCTCGAGAAGTTAACCAATATGTATTAGGAAGTTGGTTGACACATTTTATTTAAACTTGCATATAAAGTAATATTATTTTAGGGGGAAAATGGAAATTATCAACACTGACTTATGCAATCATTAATTATCCGAGATGGTTAAATGTAAACGAAGTAGTTGATGAAATCAATAGTGCATTTAATATTTGGGTAAAATATACAAACCTAGTTTTTGTACGAAGGAGTCCGTCGAGAAATGTGAACATATCAGTTTCGTTTGAAAGTTATGATCATGGTGATGATGCACCGTTTGATGGTTCTGGATCAATATTAGGTCATGCATTTTTTCCTGTAAGTGTAAACGAAAAATCCTACAATTTAAAAAAAAATTACTTTTAGGATACCTCTAGACGAGGCCAGCTACATTTAGATCTTAGCGAAAGTTGGACAACCAATTCTGCTTCTGGTTACAGTGTTTATCAAGTCGTTGCTCATGAAATTGGACATATTTTGGGCATTGATCATTCAATGTATAAATCATCAATTATGACACCTTATCATGATTATAATCCAGCCTTTCGATGGAATTTAAATAGCGATGACATTCGAGCTATTCAAGCTTTATATGGCGCAAAACGCAGAAACGGTTAAGTTAGAAACATAATTAGTTTAATTGATTTCACTAAGGTAAAAAGATTTTAAACTTAATATTTTTGAGTGAATAGTACGTAGGTAATGCTAATTTTATAATAGTATGAAATATTATATCAGAAAATATAAAAAATGTTGTTATAATTACATTGAACTATTGCAAATTTTAAATAAATATTATGAAATTAATTGTATATTACTCATTGGTATAAGATAACCTTTCCTTCGTTAGACTCACTATTCTGAAGAATATCTAAAACATAAATTTGTATATTGAGATGTGAATTTATTTTTATTTGTTTCGTACTGCATTGGTTTATATTTTAAAATAAAACATTGCGATACTTACCTACGTATTACTTTAAAATTTAATTACAAAATATTATTAATAAATATAAACATGTTTACTTTTCGGGATCTTGCACCAGGATAAATACAACAATTTATACTTAAATTGTCGAAATTTTAATCCGGAGGAAGCCCACAACAAAGCTAGGCAAAACGTCGACAACTTAAATATACATTGCTTTATTTATCTTGGTTCAAGATCCCGAAAAGTGAACATACATATAATGGTTAATTCTCATATAACGTGTTCCGATGCTTTACCTACCTATTTTCTGAAAAGTTATTCCCACGCAAGTTTTGTTTTTCGTATGATGATACAGTACATTGCAGAGTAGTGGAAACTTCAATTATGAAAACCAAAATCTATCAATTTTTTGATGGAGAATGTCACATAAGTTACCGGTCACTTAAACGGTAACTTATGTGATATTAAAGTGACATAAAACCTGCATTTTAGAAAAAAATTCATAGATTTAGGTTTTCACAATTGAAGTTCCCAATGCTACAATACCCTCCAATGCTAATCTGCCGAAATACTGCTATATACATACACACTTTCCCGATAATTAATTAACTTTTAAAAATATAAGAAACTAAAAAATTTTCAACAAGAATAAAAGTTAAATTCAAAAAATATAAGAATAATACAATACGTAGAAAATCAAAATTCGAAAAATTTAAAAAAGAGACAATTAATTAACACATAACAGGTCTGAATTAAGAAAATTTGAAAAAATGAAAAATTCGTAATACGATAGTACAATATAACGTTATTTCATGGTTATTTACAATCTTCAGTTGTACATAATCGATTAAATTTAAAAATAAGGAAACATTTCGAACTAAACATTTCGAACTGTAAACCTGCACAAAACTTAATTCAATAAATTGACTTTATAAAGGCAGAAATCACTGTGTTTTTGGTTAATATGTCACTTTTAGAAACCGACCAAACATTTACTTATTGTTGTAAGACAGATTGTAAATATTCTGGGTAAATAAAAAAAAAAAAAAAAAATTCATGGTTATTTCCATTCTTCAGTTACACATAATCGTTTACATTGTGAAATAAGAAAAAAAATTTCAAACTAAACAAAAATATAGACTAAATTGTACAAAATTGACTTACCATAACCTCCAAAGATTATCAAAACTGAACTTGTTACATGAAGTATGAATAATTTAAAAATGATTTGAACTAAGAAATTCGTTTACCTAGCACTGCTAGTTTGAAATCCGAAGGCACTGCCCTCTTAATATGATTTCTAAAAACTTTGAAAATATTCAAAATTCAAAAGTTTATGGTAAGTTAATTTTGTACAATTTAGTTTATATTTTTGTTTAGTTTGAAATTTTTTTTCTTATTTCACAATGTAAACGATTATGTGCAACTGAAGAATGGAAATAACCATGAAATAACGTTATATTGTACTATCGTATTACGAATTTTTCATTTTTTCAAATTTTCTTAATTCAGACCTGTTACGTGTTAATTGTCTCTTTTTTAAATTTTTTGAATTTTGATTTTCTACGTATTGTATTCTTGTATTCTTATATTTTTTTGAATTTAACCATAAATACATACTAAAAACCACAAATTTACTTAAAATTTTTTATTTTGAGTTCTTTTTCTGGTTGTGAATAAGACCAAAACGGCATGGGCCATTAAATCCTTTAGCCCCTTCAAATCGCCCGGACCTGACAGGGTAATCCCAGCCCTACTTCAGTGGAGTCTGGATCACCTACTCAGTCATCTGGTGCGAGTGTTCAAGGCGTGCATTGCACACGGATACACACCGAAGGAATGGCGTAAGGTTAAAGTTATCTTTATATCCAAACCAGGCAAGGGCGACTACTCCCTGCTAATATCTTATAGACCAATCAGTTTGACTTCGTTTTTCTTGAAAACGTTAGAAAAACTGTGCGACAGAGAGATACGTAATACGGTTCTGGAACACAGACCATTACATGTAAACCAGCATGCGTATATCCCTGGGAGATCTACTGAGACCGCTCTATACAAGGTGGTGGAGCGCGTCGAAAGATCACTGGGCCAAAAAGAGTCCACCCAAGGAGCGTTTATTGACATCGAAGGGGCTTTTGATAAAACCAGCTTTGAAAGTATAAATGCAGCGCTAGGCCAATAAGGTGTTCCCACAACCATTTCCAACTGGATCAGTTTTATACCTAAGTGGCGAGTCGTGGAGGTATGTGTCGGCGACATAAAGATCAAAGGCGTTGTAACCAGAGGCAGACCTCAGGGAGGGGTACTCTCCCCACTGCTGTGGATTATGGTAGTGGACAGCCTCATACGACGCCTTAACGAAAAAGGTTTTTATACCATAGGATACGCAGATGATACGACCGCAGACAGGTTTCAAAATACTGGAGGAATGGTGCATTGAGCATTCTCTGTCGGTCAACCCGACAAAGACGGAGCTGGTTCTGTTTACCAATAAAAGAAAGTTACCTGGCATGACAATGCCTAACTTAACGGGGACTCCTCTAAAACTGGCAGACGAAGTCAAGTATCTGGGAATAATACTTGACAAGAAGCTAAACTGGGGAAAACATTTGAAAACCAAAGTTAGCAAAGCAAGAATGGCTTTCTGGCAGTGCCGAAGGGCGAAGGGATGGTCATGGGGCCTTTCCCCTAAGATCACCATCTGGCTCTACACTGCGGTGGTCAGACCTATGCTTTGTTATGATGCACTTGTCTGGTGGCCCAGAACCAAACAGGTAACAGCAGCATCCTCTCTACACCAGATTCAGAGACTAATTTGTCTGGCTGTACCGGGAGTGATGCGCACTGCACCCACTACGGCATTGGAGGCCCTCCTCTGCCTCCTTCCACTTGATTTTCATGTGCAGGAGATGGCGGTTAAGGCTGCTCTTAGGCTGTGTAGCTGGTGACTATGGAACCATAGGCGAGGAGCTGTGGGTCATATGCGGATTTTAGAGGACTACTCAATTAGAGTACCTCAGCTGCACCTTGAACCTGACAGAATCTCCCCTAAATATATATTTGACAGGAAATACAATATCCTGTTGAATCCAACAGAAACCTACGACTATGACATATGTCTATTCTGGGACGGTTCCAAAAACAATGTTGGCTCAAGAGCAGGCATTTTCTCTGCTGAACTTGACCTAAACATAAGCATACCGCTGGGCAGGCACACATCAGTTTTCCAAACGGAACTTATGGGTGTATTGTACTGCGCAAAAATAGTCCAAGATAAACTTATCTGCGACAAAAACATTCAGATATCTACAGATAGTAGAGCGGCACTTGTGGCACTGAGGAGTCACAAGGTCACATCTGGTCTGCTGCTAGAATGCATTCAGACTCTAAATGAGATATCTAACTCAAATGTCATTTCAGTTTCGTGGGTGAAAGGGTATCAAGGTAGCGAGGGTAACGTAAAAGCGGACAAGCTGGCAAGAAACGGCTCCAACAGCCTTCCCTGCGGTCCGGAGCCGATGATTGTACCAGCTGTCAAAACTATCGATACCCTCCTAAAACAACACATTCTAAAACTGCACTCTTGCAGATGGGCAAAAGAAACTGAATGTAACCAAGCAAGGGCAGCGATCAAAGCACCCTCTAGTAGGCTTTCAAAATATTATTTGAAGCTGTCCAGAGTCAATCTACGGACAATTGCAGGGATTTTAACTGGACACTGCAAACTGAACAAACATCTCAACACAATGGGACTTATAGATAACCCAAGATGTCGGTGATGTAATACAGCAGACGAAACCGCGAAACAAATGCTCTGTCACTGTCCGTCGCTAGCGTCAATTAGAGGTGCCATGATGGGGGATTTCTGGTCTAACATGGCCAGAATCAGCGATACTCCGCCTGCCAAGATACTCGAATTTATCCTGGCGACAGGGTGGCTTGAGGACTGATAGGACGGAGGGCCGCTGCATTCGGAGGCAGTACAATGGGCCCGATTTAGTGGCCTAAGTGCGTGTGGGGATACCTCCCTACCCTCCTAGCTAAAATCCAGAATCCAGCTACTGTATCATCACACAAAAAGCAAAACTTGAGCTGGAATAAGTTTTCAGAAAAATAATTGGGAGACAGCATCGGAACAAGTTATATGAGAATTGACCATATATATTGTAGTACTATTTTCCATATTATCGTGGATGGAATAATTAATGCAGTTTTTCGTCGAATTTGTCTTCAACCAAAACAACGATTTGTGTTTCTTGCTTTCGATTATTGGTGCTTTAACAAAGATTAATTAAAATGTTACACTACTTGACACAAGCTAAAAAGAAAAATGAACATTATGTGTGGAAGTGTTAGTTATAACAGATAATTGTGTATTACCCTGTTTAAAGTTAGGAAGAAAATTTAAACAACGTTTTAAAGACGCACGTGATAAGAAGAAAGACGAGGGGATCATGCGTGGAAAATCAACGAGAACGGCTTTTTGAATAATGGTGGTCGAGCGTAGTTTGAAAGATTTGGTTTTTGATGAAAATTTCCTCCATCTTGAAGATTCTTGAATATTTTTTGGTGAATTTGGATACAGAAGAGCCTGAAATGGGTGATTATTATAATATTTAATCAATTGAGTTAAATGGAAATTGGATGTTCAAAGATTTTATAATTCGCATGCAACCACTTGTTTTCAAGAAATTAGTTTACGTACCTGTTGATGGAAATTTATGAAAATACGATAATTTGAGCTGTTTGGAACGTTGACCACAAATTATTTGTCACTGGTATGATTTTATCTTTCTCCTACTTATTTATAGACCAGGCACTTGTTGAAAATCACGTGATGTACACTCGATTGGAATTTCTACTTTGTGAAGAAAGGAGCGGAACTGAAGCTAGTTACCAACTGTATGCTACCGTCTACTTGATAACCATTCTCAACCAATTGCGAGCGTCCCTAGAGATTCATTGGCGTACCGTGCAGCGTGGGAACAGGGTAAACAATAAACAATTGTTAGTGAAAAACTTTTATTTTGTTAATTTAATAATTTTGGAAACACCTTTAAACACAATAACACATAGTAAACTTAATAATCGAATCCAGTTGAACCAAATTTGTTCCGATAATAAATGTGGTTCAATTATTGAATTTTGCTACACAATTTTCCATAATATTTATGATCTTGAGAGAGTTATATTGTTCTCATATTATAAAGCACCAATAAGAGAATTAAAATTCAATTTGTTTGCTCGACGAAATTGTTGTGTTGTTATTCCTTCCCTTACCTTTGAAATTGCTCAAACTAAAAAGTTGAAACCCACCCTGAGAAGTCTTCGTATCTCTGACTTGGAAGCCGTAGTAGATAGTGAATATTTTGTATCGATCTCCCGATTGATCAAAAATATCATTACAATATATAAAAGATGGACGAAAGTAATTTTTCAAGTTATACACACAATGTATGTGTGTAACTATTTTGTTGTTCATTTCTTCATCGACATACTCGCGGTGGAAATGAAACTTTTTTAGTTGTAAATGTTATTTGTTATATTTAATTATTCTTAAAACAATGGATCCCCGGTGTCCCTCACTGATTTGAATAATTTTTAGATAGGGGAAAGCCCCTAATTTTTTTTAGCTGTCGAGACTCTGGTTTAGGGGGTATAATCGCCTTTCAAAAATAGGATAAAATATAGAAATTTTGAATTTTTATGTAAAAGGAGTTTTTTGATTTGAATGAAATCTATAGAAAAATACTTCATTTTATAACTAATAATATACCTATTATATAGATAATTTTTTCGAAGCGATCACTCAATATTTTGGTGTACCGTCAATTCGTCGCAGATAATTCGTCGCGCGACAATTCGTCGCAGACAATTCGTCGCGGCAAATTCGTCGCACGCGACAATTCGTCGCACGCGACAATTCGTCGCATACGACAATTCGGCGCAAGCGACAATTCGGCGCAAGCGACAATTAGTCGCACGCGACAATTCGTCGCAATGACAATTTGTCGCAGTAGAGAATTCGTCGTATGAAACGATTTGATCGCGATTAAATTCGCCAAATGTAACTGAGAGTTGCCAAAATGTCACTTCAATTTGTTATCTTCTGTTTTCGGTTATACAGGGTACCCGTTTTTCTAACTTCACCACGTGGGGTGAATTAAAAAAAATATATTAAGTTGGTATAAAATATACCAACTTAATATTTTATCTAGTATATAATAAACTAAAAAAGTTTATTTATTTCAAGTTAAAAAACCGATCAAAAAAGAAAAAAAAAATTAACAGTTCACTTCCACAATGGTGCTTGCATATATGGAAAGTGGGAAAGGCCGCCAGTTATTATTATTTAAAGGCTATATTCATGGACGAGAAAGAAGCATAGAATCGAGTGGAAAAGTGATTTGGAAATGTGTCGAATACCACAAGTCGCGTTGCTCGGGGCGTGTTCACACCATTGGTGAAGAAGTTGTAAAAGACACTACCCACAATCATGTTGCTGATGCAGTAGATATAGAAGTTCGGAATGCACTAACAAGAGCAAAGAATATTGCAACAGAAACAGGACGAACTACTCAAAATATCATTGCAACAATTTCAGAAGAAGTATCGGTTGCTGCCTCAGGCCAATTACCACCGCTTTCTGCAATAAAAAGAACCGTTCAAAGTGCACGCGTGGAAAAAGAAGCCGTGTCTGCAAATCCTATGTCATTGCAGGAATTAGTCTTTCCACAAGAATTAACCATCACGTCTTCTGGAGAACCGTTTTTATTACATGATAGTGGACTCGTTGAAGACACAATTTTAGTTTTTTCTACTGAGGCGAACCTAGAATTTATGTTGAATTCCGGCCATTGGTTCGCGGATGGAACGTTCACCACTGTACTACAATTGTTTACTCAAATGTATACAATTCATGGCGTGCAATACAGCAATGTAATTCCAACCATATATGCCTTGCTGCCGAATAAGTCTCAAGATACTTATAGTCGTTTATTTCGAATTATAAAAATGTTGAAGGCTGCGGTTCAACCCTTAACCATTCTCTTCGACTTCGAAATGGCTGCAATGAATGCATGTCGCAATGAATTCGAAAATATTGCGATACGAGGATGCTTTTTCCACTTTACTCAAAGCATATGGAGACATATATAGCAAGGGGGACTGCAAGTTCGTTATACTTGCGTTGAATATGAGACTACTTGCAGTTTTGGCGTTTGTGCCGGAGAACGACGTCGTTGAATCGTTTCAAGTATTATTAGACAGCGCATTTTACATACAAAATGAAGACATTTTGACGCCTTTAATAAATTATTTTGAAGATACTTGGATAGGTCGATCAGACAGAAGAGGAAGAAGGCGTCCTCCATTATTTTCAATAAATATATGGAATTGTTACGAAGCGGTCGCACAAAATATTCCGCGTACCAACAACGCAGTTGAAGGATGGCACAACAGCTTTTCTTCAATAATCAACGCCGCCCATCCTAGCATATGGAAATTTGTAAAGGGGCTTCAAAAAGAAGAAAGTTTGAATAAGTTGAAAATAGAACAGCTGGAATTGAAGTACACAAAAAAAAAGTACAAAGACACTGCCGTACGAATAGCAGTTGTGGTTGAAGATTATCAAAACAGACCAATTTTGGATTATCTTCGAGGAATTGCGCATAATTTTAAATTACAAATATAATTTATATTTGTTATTTTATTGTTTATTATTTTGTTATTTTTGTTATTTTGTTATTTATTGTTTTGTTATTATTATATTGTTAATTATTTTTTTCGTTGTTGTTTATTGTTTATTAATAAAGTTTTTTACTTTTGAGAACAAAAGAGAAGAGAAAAGTACAATTAATTGCGACGAATTGTCTCATGTGACGAATTGTCCGCGACGAATTGTCCGCGAAGAATTGTCCGAGACGAATTGTCGCGCGACGAATTGCCCGCGACGAATTGACGTGGATCCCAATATTTTCAGAAGTGGATCATCCCCCACAATTTTAAAACCCTAACAAAGCATCTTTAACGTTATCAAATTGCAAAGGAGAAAAAATTGTAAATGACTTGTTTTTTAATTCTTCTCTAAAACGATATTTAAGGGAGTAATTACAAAGTAACAACTATGTTCTATCTAAGAGGGGGGGGTCATGGTAAAAGCGGACCCGGACAACTGGGCGACGTATAACTGGGCGCCGTGTAACTGGGCGACGGACAACTGGGCGACGGGTGAACTGTGGGCGATTGGGAAACTGGGCGATGGTCAACTGGGCGACGGACAACTGGGCGATGGGTAAACTGGGCGCCGAGTAAACTGGGCGACAGTCAACCGGGCGACGGACAACTGGGCGACGAGTAAACTGGGCGACGAGTAAACTGGGCGACAGACAACTGGGCGACGGTTAAAGTGGGCGACGTATAAGTGGGCGACGGACAAACCGAGAAAATCGATTTGAATTATTTTTTTGTGGATATTAAAAAACTCCGCTTACATATTAATTTAATACTGATAACTTCCTATAAAACCAATAACAATATCAATTTTGAAAATTATAGAACTCATTGATACAACACTGAATAAATTAAAAAAATTTAATTTAATTGATAAATTTATTCAGTGCCGAATCTAAGAATTCTAATTGGTAATCAACAAACTTATACGAATACAAATTACCTGATAAAATACTGCTGCTACTAACTACAATTTATTAGCTACCATTTACTAACACAATCTAGAATTTTTGTAGAACGCATCTAGTAATGATATATTTCAGTCATGGTCGTCAATAAAAAATCGGGACCCGGGGGTAGTAACACAAATTTTTCATCAGATGCATGTAACATGATTATAACTTTTCCCGAATTTCAAGATTTCGATTAAAATCCGGGGTCAGGGAGAATCCCCCTCTCGTCTGAGACAATGTAAACGCCAGCAAATATCAGGACACAAGCTATTACAGATATTCCTGTTACAGTGCATGGAAATCTGCTAAGCGCAGATCACATGCGAAGAAACGTTTAAAGATCGAGAAACAAAGCTATAAATGCGCCTTCCAACCCCGAATTTCGAGAAGATATAATAATTCCACAAGAATATTCCCGGTGTGAGTATAGTCCAACTAATTTTGAGAGTTTTCTTTTAGCAGATTCGGGCGAAATTCAAAACGATCGACAGCGAATTTTAATATTTGGTCGAGAATACCACTCAACATGGACGTTCCAAATGAAAGAATTGTTCATGGACGGAACATTCTTACTATCGCCTCCTCTATTTTCACAAATTTTTGTAGTGTTATCCAGAAACGATGGAGGTGGAGTATATCCGGTATTATTTTGTTTGCTGCCCGACAAAACTGCAGAGACGTATACGAAATTATTGATGATGATACACAACCTTTGGCTTCAACATAGATGTAGATTTCGAACTTGCCATCCATCAAGCTATTCGAATGGTATTTCCAGAAGCAGTTATCCACGGTTGTTTATTTCATTTAGTGAAAAATCTGCGGAAACACTTGGCAGCTGTGCAACTTCTAGCAAGATATAATAGTGATGCGACTTTTCAATTACATGCAAAAATGATAACATCTTTAGCATTTGTTCCACAAGACGATGTTATACACGGTATAACACATTTAGAAAATTATTTGCCGGAAGAGCTAGAACCCATTTTGAAATGGTTCACCAACGCATATATAGGACGTCTTCGAAACAATGGAACCCGTGCTATCGCAACATTTCCATCTGATATTTGGTCCGTATATCAAAGAATTTTAAATGGAACCGATAGGACCAATAATTTTGCAGAAGCGTGCCATCGAAAAATACAATTAGGTTTTGTTAGTGGAATTTCTCACCCTAGTTTGTGGAACTTTATTAACAAATTAAAATCAATTCAAAAGGGTTACGATGTTGAATATGAGAGACACCTTGCTGGTCACCAAGTAACAACAAAAAGGCGACGTTACCTGCAAGCTGATATAATAATCTTAAATAAGGTTACCAATTACGATCGTAATAATGTAATCGAATACCTTCGTGGCATATCCCATAATTATAATATGAATTAATTTTTTTGATAAATTTAGTATTTTATAATAAATAAATAATAATAATAAATTATTTTTTAAATTGTTAATTGATTTTATAGAAAATTACCAGTATTACATAAATAAATTATAAGAATTTTCTTTTTTGAATGTCCGGAATTTACAGTAGTGCTGCCCGATTTACCCGTCGCCCTGTTTCCCCGTCGCCCAGTTTACTCATCGCCCAGTTGTCCGTCGCCCGGTTGACCGTGGCCCAGTTTACCAATCGCCCAGTTCACCCGTCGCCCAGTTGTCCGTCGCCTGGTTGACCGTCGCCCAGTTTACCCATCGCCCAGTTACACGTCGCCCAGTGGGACTCACCCAGTTGTCGCGTACCGTGGTAAAAGCTACGTTAGGCTCATGAAGAGGCCAAAATGGAACCACGTGGTTCATGGATGACTCTTTACAGTGCATTTACAGTAATAGTTATTTCTTTAACTACAGTTAAATTATTATTATTAGGGGAAAGGCTTGCAGGTTGCCACCCCATAGCTTTTTTGGTCATAACTCGTCATACAATCAACGTAATTGTTGATATAATAACATATACAGGAAAGGTGAAGTATAAAGCCACGATCCTGCGCAAAAAATCATTTTAATACTCAAAAACTAAAAATTTACAGCAAATTTTCAAAAGTATCTAAAATCGACACCTTGAAATTTCGGCTTGCAGGTTGCCACCTCTTGAAAAATTGTTGAAAATGTAGAAAAACTCAAGTAAAAACATATGATTTATATTAATTACACTTAGTGGCTGTGAACAAAAAAAAATGAGAGTAAATTCACAAGAAAAAAAAAGTTAAAATTGAAAAAAAAATTAATTTTTTTTTCATTTAAATCTAAAAATATATAAAAAATGAATAAAAAAAAAAAAAAAATCAAAATCAATTATTTACTAATGTAAATAATTATTTATATTAATTTTTGAAATATTTAAGAAGCGTTTACGTCAATAGGTACATAAAATATGCAATGGGGGGGTTAAACCTCCCCCCCTTTGCGCGTGAACCTGTCCTGGGCCGATTTAGGGGCTTATGTTGCCACTGTCCATAAACAGTCACTGTAGTATACGTCACAATGTAAAATAACAGGGGTGGCAACCTGCAAAACCAAAAAAGGTGGCAACCTGCATTTTTACACCACTAGAATATACAGGAAACAAAACTACCAACTCATGATATGTTTGGAATTATTTAAGAATAATAAAAATTGAATGAAAAAGCAACACAGAAAAAATATTTCCCTTAAATTTTCGTTGAAAATGTTCAATTTATGGGCACAGAAGAAAAACACAATTTTAATTTTTCATTTTTTTACAAATAAAATTTCACATTTTGTTTACCAAACACCCTGTTATTGTGTTTGAGTTCATCATAATTACATTAAAAGCGACAACTACTCGTTTGTATTCGATGTCCGTCGAAATTTAGGGGATGACAATGTTAGAATGTCAAAATCCGGCAGGAGTGGCAACCTGCAAGCAGTGGCAACCTGCAAGCCTCTCCCCTACTATTTGTTTCATTGTCTTTAATATTCCAGTTTAATCAAAATTATTTACTAGCTGTATATAAATCAATAAAATTTTAAATCTGTAATATTTCTTATCATTAGCATTAAGATATCATGCAATGCAAGCTCTTGAATCATTGTGCAGTTTACAGTAGTTCACTAAGCACTTAATATATTTTGGTTGGTGGTTTAATGGTTGTTAAAATTATTATTATTGTGCTTTACCTAAAATAAATTTATTACTAAACTAACTTATTAAAAACATTCAAATTTATGGAACAGTTATTAAGTTAATAATTTTCTAAATTAATTTTCTATGTAATCCGGTGGGTAAAAACTTTTTTTTTCTCAACCTCCGAACTACTGCATGTGTGATTATGAAACTCGTCTTAAATCCAATTAAAAAGTCAAACAAACGACCCACGGAAAAAGGAAGAACTTAAGGGAAAAAATGTCGTGTGAAAATAAAAAGCAACTTAATTTTGCTATTAAAACGGTATTGTTCATTTAAATACACAGTCCGCTGGAATAGGTCACGCTCCCCCTGTATAGATTTTTCAGAAAATCCTCAATATTTCCTAAAGTAATGTAAATATTTGTGGTTCCTCTGCTGTTTATTATTAACCAAGTAGATATATATTCCTTAAATAAGATTTGTGCAATATATAAGCAAAAAAGTGGCCTAGACACTTTCTTAGATGAGTTAGCCCAGTTTACAGAGAAACGCCAAATTAAGTTTTGTTTTCATTCCGCCATGTACGCATCCAATCATCCAATTGAGCCACCTGTGTTAGTACAGAGTGACACAAAATGCTTTCTCATTTTTGGCAAACCAGCACCGTTATTTCTTTAAAAAAATAAAAATGAGGCAATAAATCATAGTTATTTTTAATACTTTAAAATACTTTAAATTAAAAATTAATGAATTCCCCCCCCCCCCCAATGGATGCCCATGTTACCTAGCGATTTTATTATTACAATATTTCTCGTTAATCCATTAATTCGCGACAGTGGTAAACAAATATTACTCACCCTGTATATTTATGATAAAAAGCAATAATTATTTGGCGAGTCCCTGCAAGGCACTTTTGTTAAACCGATTAATGTCATTAATAGATGTACCATTCACTGGCGAAGTTACCAGATGTTGGACTCCGAAGACTCCGTGTTGCGAGAGGGCCCCACAATTAAACTTTTTTTGAAAGACTACAGAGTGTCCCATGTTTTCACTCTCCAAATTTTGGGGAGGTGATTTCTTGATATTGAATTTGCATTAATTCATTGCTTGTAAGGTCTACTCATCTCATTAATTGAAATCAGCTAACAGAAAACTTAGAAAACTACTGATTTTCAAATTTTTAGTTATGACCCCAAGTTTTCGTCTGTTCTTAATTTTTTCTTGTAAGTTCTCGCAACAGGGGTATGGATTATCCCTTTCATTGGTAACAATTTGTTAAATTTATCAGTGGAGAACAAGATTAATAGGAATTAATTCCAGGCTTCTGTCTTGCATTAAACTAAATTTTCCATTTTTCATATTTTCAAAAGTGCATTACCAACATTCCTTGAAATGATTTGTGAGTATATATATATAAATAAATAAATATAAAAATTAATAAATTTAATATAAATCAAGGTTTAACAATAAAGAGAAGAAACGCCCAAAGAAAATATAATTCAAAATGAATTCTAACAATAACGAGGTAATTAATTAATACACATATTGTTCTTTTGGCCCAAAAGAAATTGCAGAGTTCCTAACGTGTTTAATGATTAATAGATTTTAATTTTTTGTTCGTTTTGGATACATACTGCTTCATAGTAGAAAAAAAATATATCCAACAATTTAAACAAAAAAAATTTAAATTAATAAAGAAATTAAGGAAATAAGCAAAACTAATGTATGCTTATATCCGATCCCCAATGTAGATTTCCAAGTCTGCAAATTAACAGGTAATTAAAAGTAATTCTTAAAGATTACCCAATATAATACAGCTATTATCTTAGGTCCAGATGATAATATACAATTAGCTTTATCTCTAATTACAAACCAAATTCTCCAGATGAATCTCCAAAGTGTAATTTTTGCACGTTCACCAGTGGTAAGTTCAAAATACAAGAAAAATTTTAAAAATTCCTAAATATATAATTTTGTTTTGTTTTAGAATACATTTGAAATCAATCAAGAAACACTTATACGAAGCACTTCTTTTTTGAACCCAGCTCGTTTTTATGTTAAATTGGCATCATACAGAAATTATACTGAACTTGTTAGCATGAATCAAAACTTAAACGCAACGTATAACCAGCAAGGGTATATTTTGACCGGGACAGAACTAAAAGGTAACAATTAGGATTCCTGGATCATTCAAATGGACCATAAACATTTAATTAAGGAAATAAGTAAATAAGTAAAGTATATCCGATCCCCAATGTAGATTTCCAAATCTGCAAATTAACAGGTAATTAAAAGTAATTCTTAAAGATTACCCAATATAATATGCATAGCTATTATTTTAGGTCCAGATGATAACATACAATTAGCTTTATCTGTAATTACAAACCAAATTCCCCAGATGAATCTCAAAAGTGTAATATTTACACCTTCACCAGTGGTAAGTTCAAAATACAAGAAAAATTTTAAAAATTCTTAAATATATAATATTTTGTCTTAGAATGCATTTGCAATCAAGCAAGAAACACTTATACGAATCATATCTCTTTTGAACCCAGCTCATTTTCATGTTCAATTGGCATCATACAGAAATTATACTGAGCTAGTTAGCATGAATCAAAACTTAAAAGCAACGTATAACCAGCAAGGGTATTTTTTGACCGGGACAGAACTAAAAGGTAACAATTAGGATTACTGGATCATTCAAATGGACCATAAACATTTTATTTAATTTCAGTTCAAAATCCCTGTGTGGTATTGCACGAAGGCAATAATTAGGGCGACTATAGTAGCTATTGGAACAGACATCGTGGTCCGTTTGTTGGATTATGGGAATGTCATAACCACAACTATACGGAACTTAAAACAATTTATTGTTACCTGCATTTCATGAGCTGAGCTTCTAGGTTATAGAATGAAAATTAGATAATTTGCAGTCTTTCCAAGGTAAGCAACAATCAATTTTGATTTGAACATAATATTTCTAGTTTTGTTTCTTGCAGGCGAATGGTCAGAAGAAGCACGGGATTTAATGGAGAACATTGCCAAGAAACCTAATAAAATAAAATTAAAGAATTTTAATGTCGATGGGACACTAATGGTAGAGCTATTTGCGTCTCATATGCATTCCAACTGGGCCTCAATTAATGTAACCTTAATCAATAAAAAGTATGCCAGTTTTGTCATACATCCCCTTGAAAGTGCAGGCGATTATGAATATTATAAATAAGAGGGAGGAGATTCACATATCCATTGGTAGCGAATTTTTGAGCGAACAAATTTGTAAAAATTAAAATGTTAATAAAAATATTTAAAGTAACTTATATTTGACGATTAGTAAAAAGACCTTAAGTCACAAAAGTCGAATGTTGAGGAGAATGAAAAAACGTTTACTCTTATTTTGTGCTGAAGTTTCTTATATTACAGAATTGTGCTTTTACCAGTATTTAAGTGTTTATGAGACATAACTAATTCCTTAATTTTAATCTTCTAGGTGTATTCCTTATTAGTTTTTGATGTGACTTAAGGCTTTAGGATTTCTTATAGTAAAAAATTTATAATCTTAAAACCTTAAGTCAACTTAAGGCTTTAGTACAATTGAAAAGCGCCAATATTTTTTTAATACTATAACCTTATAACTGCAGTTTTAAGTTAAAAACATTACAATCGTGCTTTGAAAATTTGAAAATACATAATTTTTATATTTTAGAAATTTAGATATTATTAACAGATAGGTAAAAGATAGGATAAAAGATTATAATTTGAAATTAAATATTTTTATATTTTAGAAATTTACATAGCTAATGCTTATTAATTATCACTATATTCAATTAAATCTGGATCTTCTTCGGTTAAATCATCTGTGGTCACCAAACTGTTATAAAATGGATGGAATACGGGTGGTATTAGATGAAGAAGATCGACAAGATCTTTTTTTTTCTCTACTGAAATTGGCACCGATGTTAAATAGCGCTTTTCAATATGTATATCCAAACGATCTCTTCTACGTAAAAAATTAACACGTTCAAAATCGGCTTCTTTATGCAAAACATTTTTGTAGTTAATTATGCCAACTTCATCACATCTGTACTGCAGCCAAGTCACGTCATGCAGTTTAAATTGTTTTTTGTTGGTATTTTTTTTTCTATACACTAGAGTGTTGGTTAGAAGACGGGAAAAATTATAAAAGTTGTTTATATTCATTTCTACCACCTCGAATTTATTTTTTTTGCCAGTTCTTCTAACTAACTGAAACCAGTCATGTGGATGGTATATGGAAGTTGCGGTACTCTTTTTTTGCTTCTCTATCATGGAGTGATCCACATCGCACTCCATGTGAGTATGACCGGGTTCCAAAAATTTATGATTAATAATCTTTAAATTTGTGGACTCGGTCATAAAAATACTTAAAAACATGGCACTCACATGACTATTTTTATTTTGGCCTTGGCAAGTGTCGGAATAGAAAGTTACTTCCTCAATGTTGGGATCCAAATTTTTCAAATGAAGATATAAACAGGAAGCAACTTCATTGGCACCTCTTCCTGCGATAGCTTCATGCCACATGTAGTTTGTAGAATTGCCATTTGCATTGTCATGGATTGTTAAATTGAATGTCCATAACTGGCGTTTATAAAATGCCACTGACGACGTTAGAAGAGGAGTTGGTAAACATTGTTGCAAGTCAAACGAAAAGCATTTCTTTTTAAGATTTGCTTGTGATTCCACTTTGTCTTGCTTTTTTGATGAATATGCAAAATCTGCCTTTTCTTGATGTGCTGTTAGTTCGTTTGTGGTGCTAAGTTTTTCCTCTTCATTTGAACTTACTGTAATTTTTATATGTAACGTGTCACATTTGTGACACGTATCAACTGAAGGTTTTTTGAATTTTAATTTGCATTTATGAAACTCGCGCTCGTAGATCATTCTTGAAACGGGTTTATCACACTTTTCTTTGTACAAAGCGTACATTTTACTTAAGTTTAAATGAGATGGTAAATATTTTTTGTCATTGGTTCGACGAGTATAATGGCTTTCGTAAGCTGGAAACGAATTAATATGCTCAAGAACTGCTGCGATTTCTTCGTTACTTTTTTTATTTACGGTTGACTTTTTTCCACGATTGTCTTCTAAAATAATACCCGATGCACTGTCAACCTTTTTTGAAACCGAATTTCGAATAAAAGTTTCATTTTCATCAATAGTTGCACAAAAACAACTTTTGCACACACTAACATGTTTTCCATATAAATGGAAAGAATATTCGTATGTAACATTTCGTCTTCTCGCATTTTCTGCAACTGATCGTGGACGTTTTATTTCATTTTTTGATACTGAATTAGCAACATAGTTTGCTCGTTTATCGTGACTTCCGAGCTGCCAATATTCTTCAAAAATTTGCTGTCTAACTTCATCTGTTAGTTGTATAGAACATTTTTTTCTGCACTCCTTTAGAGGCTTGAGCTTTCTAGCTGGAATTTGTTTTCCACTGACGGTTTCATATGATTTTCCGGTATTCATTAAAGCAGTTCTCTGTTTGCGAACCTTTGTGGACCACTTTTTTGGTGTTGTAGAAGTTTGGCAATTGGAAGAAGATGCCAAAGTTTCCTTTGTATTAGAAGGAAATTCTTTGTCATCTTCCGAAATGCTTTCCTGATTTGTTGGCGGTACATAATCTTGATCGAAAATACTGTCATCGGAGCTGAATGCTTTTTCTACATCTGAGCTCAATGAAGGAGGTGATGATTCCCGAGAAAACGATGGTGGAATTTCAGCTACTTCAAACGTAGAAGACCTCGGAGGATGAGATAAATCTTTCGAACATGATGCTTCATCTAAAATAATACCAACTATTATCTTGGGGTTGAAAACTACATAAGTTATCGTTACAATTTTGTTAAAATTTGCTGTACTTACTAACCTTTCTCATTCAATTTTTCAGTCATCGCAAGAATCTTTCTTGATCTGTTCATTATTATAACAATTTTAACTAATCACACACTATCACTATTGAAGTTTAGATATTTGCAGTTTACACACGAGAATACAAAATACAACTGAGCTCTGTTGGATATAATAACTTAACATTGATAACATATTATTTTGTTTATATTATATTCACCTGCCTTTTATCACTTTTGTTAGTTGCTAGTTGTTAGTTATTATCTATACCGCCAAAAAGCAATCACTTCTGTTTATATTATTTGCAATTTCTTGTAAACAGAAGTGATTCGGTTGTTGCATAGATAATGTTAGCAGCTAAGAAAAGTGATAAAAGGCAGGTGAATATAAACAATAATTATTTGTAATTTGTTTGTTATTCTTTTTGATTGTAATGTTAATAGATATGATTTAATTGGAATTTAAGAAAATTATTTACGTATTTTAAGTATATAAACATATTTAAATTAATATTTAAAGCAGCAGAACTAATTTATACGTAAGACAATAAATACAACATAATCCAATCATATTTAGGATAATTTAAAATTATTTATAAAATAATCAATACGGAAAAAATTTTTGAACTAACGACCATTAGGAAAATTAGACATATATTAATAATATATCCAATATTAAATTTGTTTTACACGCTTTTTTTTACACAACCTTGAAGTTATACTAATCAAAAATAATTTTCTTTTTCTGTAAAATTACCAATAACACCTCGTAAATGTTTCGTATAACAACCTTAACTGGACTTAAGGTTTTAAGATTGCCATTCATAACTCCTGGGAGTTTGATATAAGAACCTTAAGTTGACTTAAGGTCTTTGGATGACCAAAAGTTGCAATATTGTTTTAAGTTTATTGTATTTTATCTTTATTCCACTCATCATAAATAATTAGACTTAAGGTCTTAATACGAATCGTAAAGTAGAAAATTAGCTATCAGATGGTGTATTTAACTCAAAAATGGCAATTTGTGACTTAAGGTCTTTTTACTAATCGTCAAAGTATAGTAAATTTCCTGTTTTTGGAAAAATTAAATTAATTCAACTTAGAGCCAATATATTCACCTCTTGGTAAAGTGCCTGTTAACTATGTGTTCAGTAAATTTATAAACCTCCAATTAGAATTGAAAGCTTGTTACTTCTAATTGGACGTTTATAAATTAATTATAAATTAATTAAAAATAATGCTTGTATGATATTAATTAAACTGCATTCATTGATTAAAGTTATTGAATTTATAAAGTTTTTTATAATTATAATGAAACGATCCATTAAAATCTATGACGCCTTTTATAATGAAATTCTACTTGAATACAAAATTACCACAATACCTGGAATAGATTTTCTCCAGTATTAATTCAGTGGCAGACCCGAGATGTATCATTAGCTCTTTTTATAAACAGAGACCAGAGCGCCGGTTCAAAAAAATTAAAGAAATTTTTTCCTCTCTCGCTCCTTACAGGAATATCGGATGCAACGATGAAAGAGAACTCGCAGCCACTTTCCTTTATATTATCACTATAGAGAAACATAAAAAGGACAAGTCGACAACCAGAAGTCGTAGCCACTTGCCTTAGTATTATCACTAAAGGATAAACATAAAAAGACAAGTAGGCCACCAAAAGCAAGAAAACACTTGCTTCAAAACAGCGGTAGGTGTAAAATTCATGCGAGCAATGGTAACACAGTTATCGATAGAATGGCTCGCCAAATGCGGACAAATTTTTACGATCGCAGAATAAACTGGAAGTCTCCAATGTGAAATTATTAGATGATTAATTTCACAACCAAATCAACGCAGAAAACGACAGATTCAATTCGCTTTGCAATCCAAATGACCACGACGCTGCGTCGAATAACAAAAACTTCGATCTCAATAAATCCGGGGTAACACGATGTTGAGCAAATATAATGAAATGAAACGAGAAAACTTACCCAAAATATCGGTAAGACGAAATTCACTTCACCACACAAAATCGAAGCTTCCACTTGGCTCAAGATTCCAACCCAAACTGACATTCGTGGATCACCGCTGGCGCGAGCATGCCATGCGCAACAAGATCAAGGCGCATGAAGACTAGGGCGTCGCTAGAAACAATTCATTGCCGGGCAAATACATTGCTACACCATTATAAATTCAATGAAATGAGAACCGAACATCAGGAAATATATTAGGTTTGTTCCAACAACGAGTTATCTTCAGTAATATTACTACAACGCAAGCGCATTAATGAAATGTCGTTCCAACAGACACAAGTTACCATCAGTTCGGAATCCTAGATTACTAACAAACCGCTGTTCCAACAAATATGTTGAACGGTTCAACTTAGTTCATTTGCGGTTCAAACGATAACGTCAAACGGGGTGGGTTCGGACAGTGAGGTGAGTCGGGACAAACGTGTTTGGATTTAAATTTAGCGCTCTTATGCTAATAAATGACGGTAAATTTTAATTTATAGTTTCAAAACCGACTCACCGATGTCGCCTACAGTGAATAATTGTATTCCATCCGTGCTTGTCACACATGTTCGTCAATAATTCATATTGATTATTTTTTAAAAAATTACCTGTTTTTTATTAATAAGATAGTTCCTGTTAGACCAAAAGGAGTACTTTTTTTTTAAAGTATGCATATTTTTTTTCTTACTCAGTAATATTTGTACTTTGAGGTTATGGTTCTGTTCATCCAATGTAACGTACTGCTTTTTTGTATGAGCCCATTTTATTTTTCCAGTACATTTTCGGGGTGAGTTCGTACAATGCCTAGAATCTACAAGACCCCACTGGGAGTTAAGAAAAGAAGCAATTATAGTAAAAATATATTTATAGAAGCATTGCAACATGTGCGAAATAAACGAATGACCTTGAGAGAAGCCCATGCAAGATGTCTACGGAATCCCAAAATCTACTTTGCAAAATAATGTTAAAAAAAATTTAAGAACTTCAGGGGGGCAATGTGTCCTTTCTGCACTAGAAGAACAAATGTTTGTCGATATTATTATTGTTGCATCTGAATGGGGCTACCCCTTTGAAAAAATCAATATAAGACTTCTAGTAAAAGGTTATCTAGACAGCCTTGGCCGCAGAGAACCACGGTTTAAAAATAACTTTTCTGGTGAAGACTGGTGCCTTAGGTTTATAAAATACCACAGGGCTTAGTTAACTGTTCGCCTGAGTAAAAACATCAAACGTTCTAGAGCTACTGTCTCCAGGGACATATTAAATCAATATTTTGATAATTTGACCTCGGTTCTGACAAATGTGCCATTGGCTAACATAGTCAATTACGACGAAACGAATTTTGTTGATGATCCTGGTCGTAAAAAAAATAGTGGTAAAAAGGAAAATTAAGCATGCAGAAAGAATTATTGATTCTACAAAGAGTGCAACCTCGGTAATGTTTGCAGTTAGTGCTTCTGGCGAAATGTTACCGCCAATGACAGTCTACAAAAGTGAACACCTTTATGAAAACTGAATGCGAAATGTACCACCGAATGCCAGATATGCCAGAAGTAAGAGTGGTTGGTTCGACCAAAAACTCTTTGAAGAATGGTTTTTATCGATTGCTTTGCCATATTTTCGAAGATTAGAGGGCGACAAAGTTCTTATATGAGATAATTTGTCAAGTCACCTTTCTTTCAAAGTTATCCAAGAATGTCAAAAAAATCATATTAAATTTGTATTCTTGCCTCCAAATATCACGCACCTAACGCAGCCGCTTGATGTCGCTGTTTTCGGACCAATGAAACGAGCATGGAGAAGGGTTCTCGATGGATGGAAAAAAAGAAACAGAGGGTCTTTGCCAAAGGATACCTTTCCAAATATGTTGCAAAGTGCCCTATTAGAAGTTGGAGCTAACAATAGTAGAAATATTAAAGCTGGATTTTCTGCTACTGGCATATTACTTCGTGATAGACAAGAAGTCCTGAAACGATTGCAAACAGAAGAAACTGCAGACCAAAGAAATAATGCTTCAGTGGCGTCTTTTACAGAAATATTTAAAGAAACAAGGGAAGCACGAAATCCTGCAAAAACAAAAAGGAAGAAAATCAATGTTCCTTCAGGAAGCAGTGTTAGTCTGGAGGACATTAATAATGTTGATGAACTTCAACAAGGTACTAGTGGACTTAATAATTCTGTAGAAAACGATAAAGAGAACGAAGATATTATTGCAGAGGATGAAAATATTATTGAAGAGGATGTAGATATTGTTGAAGATGTATAATATACTATTTGTTGTTTGTTCCAATTCCAGTTAGTTTTTGTTTGTTTGGTACTTAAGCTTCTGTAATTTTATTCTTTGCAATGTAAAAAAAGGTCACATTTATTATATTTATTTTTAATTTTATTTAAATATTTAAATATAATGGGGTTAAATATAATGGAGAGGGGGGGGGGGTGCAATTGCATCTGGGTTCTAGCGTTCAAACGTCCCCGCGTTCAAACGTTCTCGCGTTTCAACGTCCCTGCGTTCAAACGTCCCTGCGTTCAAACGGCCGCGTTCAAACGGCCGCGTTCAACAGGCCGCGTTCAAATGTCCTAGACCGATATATTCCGAACCCTTTACTTTTGACATTTTGCTTGGGTTCGAAGTTTCAATGAATTACCAGCATATTGGAGCAGGTCTTACCTTGATGGAAATTCACGTCCGCAATTGGTCATCCGGCACAGTTGCTGATTGCCAATATTAAAGAATCTTACACTTAAAACTAAATTAAGTCAATTGAGGCAGAAGAAATAATCGATTCAAAGAAATAAAAAAAAGATCAGAAACTTAATAATTAAAGAAAAAAAAATAATAATTAGAACAACGAGGGGTCCGTTAATTTGCCCCCCCCCCGTTAAAATTTTTGACTAGAAAGCTAGCTGCCGAATCTATGGAGCTAGCACCGGCTACAATAGAAAATAGAATACCTGTGCAATATACTGCATAATCAAGTTCCGCAAGATAGAAGTAACAAATCCCAACAATTTTTTAATCTTTTGCAAGAATCATGGAATAGCATACCAATTGAGACACTCTAACGCTTAGTTGAAAGTATTTCACGGCGACTCCAAGCGGTAATAAACGCTAAAGGTGGGAACACAAAAGACAACAAAAAAATCACGTTATTTAATTACAACAATCAGGTCTATTATGTATCACAAACATTATTATAAAGGTGACCGTTATGAGATAACTTAAAGGTTTTCGGCAAATTGGTATTAGGTATCGTTTTTATAAACCGTTATTTTAACATGATTTTTATAATAAAGGGTTTCTTACCCTACTTTATAGTGCAAAATATAACAAGTGCTTCGACAGGTTCCGTTAAGATAAATGGAATAAAGCACTACAAACTATAAAACTATAAAATTTTAAAAATAAAACTATAAAGGCTGAAACAAATGGGATACTAAAATTGTTCGGATTATTGAAAATTACAATTTTAACTGAATTTTGAATAAATGTTAGCAAATCGATTCAAAAAAATCAAAACAGTAATTTATCAATTGCTATTGTGGAATGTGGAAAGGAATTTTTAAATACTAACCTGTTTAACTCGACATAAACGGAACCCATTTTTTGTCCAACACTGAATTTGTGGAATAAAAATTTGAAATAAATATATCTTTATATGACGTGTGTAAACTTTTTATAAAAATAATTTTTTAAAGTTGTTTCAGGTTGTTCTAAGTTTGTTCTATATTGTTTCAGAAAATCATTTTCATTTATGCAAAAATAAAGTCGTGAGAGAGTGAACAAAATTTTTAGACAGCCCAGCGCATTTAAAAAAATTGATTTTTGAAAGTCGTTCTAGGTTTGTTCTACATTGTTCCAAAATATTTCTCCAATAACTGAAATATTAACACGAAAAACCGCTACCTATTCAAATTAGCAAAATCGTCACGACGAAACTAAGTTAAAATGGATTCAGGGAAGGTAAAAACGGATATTTCCGTCAAAATCTGAAAACCGAATGAAATCGGGATTACAATACTTCCCTTTTTATAAGGAAGTAAAAATGATATCAACATTAAAATAGAATATATTGCTGCGATGCAATTTGACAATTTTAAAATTTTATTTTTATTTATTTAAAAGGTTCTACTATTTAATGTAAACCATTACAATTGTGTCAAAGAAGGCTTATCTGGTGATTTTTGTGTTGGATGGTTAACTGAAAAATTTTAGAAGTGTCTGGAAGAAAATTGCGCAGAGATGACTCAACTATGTAGAAAATATGCAAGAAAATTTTTAAGAGTTTTCTAAAATTTTTTTAGGAAATTAATAATTTTATTCCTTTTTTTGAATAAATCAAGTGGCGATAATTAGCTTGTGCCAATATTATGTACAAGGGTTACGAATAGATTTATTGATGGTTTAATGAAAATTTTAAGAAATATCAAGAATACTAACATTTAACAGAAGATAAGAAGAAATTGGATGTTTTTATTGAAAGTTTGATCGAATAACTAATACTATTTGCATTGGAAAGGACGAGCAACTGCCACAACCAGGAATCTACATAGAGAAGCAACCAGCTCAAGGTTTGTGAAAAAAGTGCGCATTAAAAATTATATTTAAAACTTAAAATTTTGATTATTTGTAATTTTGGAATTTGTTTTACACTTTAACACTTAATTTGTCTCTGAAATTGACAATTTAGATGGAACAATTTAAAATGTATTTAAATGTGATTCCAATTTTTGCGATGAACACAAATCACATAAAATTTTTCTTAATTATTGTTTTCATTGCGAGTTATTTAATTGAAATTTAAGAAAGAAAAGTTGTTTGTACTAGAAAGGACCGACTCTTGAGGTTTCTCATTGCTCTACGATTTTTTTTTTGAATTTGGATTTATAAAATCCAATAATCCACGACAATATTATTTATTTTTGAAATATGTTATGTAAATTTATATTTCTACATAGACACATAAGAGTGCAAGACGCAACAGTGGACATTAATTTGTTGTCGTTATTTGGGGAAAGCACAGGTTTTGGTAACAATTCGATAGAATTACTTTGCAAAAATTTCATTAGACAAATAAATTTTAAAATAATTTTATATTTTACAAATAAATTTTATAAATTAAATATCAAAATTTTGGCTATTTTTTGCTATTCTGAATGCAAACATTTTATTTATAAAAATGCAAATAATTAAATAAGTAATTAACCAAAAAATTAAACATCCCACAGTTCTTCTTCATAAACCGTGACTTGATCACAATTCTGCCTCATGTCACGATCACCGAAAAAAAACCCATTATTTTCAGCATCATCTTTGCCATCCAGCAAGAATTCCGGAACTTTTTGACCGGCTTGTTCCAATATGCCTGCCAAACGAACGGCAATGCCCGAATCGCGATTTTTATCGTAAAAGCTGGTAGTTTTTCCCAAATTTCCTATTCTACCTGTACGACCAATGGGTGAACGTAGTCATCAATGTTTTTAGGCAAATTATAATTGATGACATGCTTAACGCTCCGAATATCTAAACCTCTAAGCTGCCACGGAAGTAGCTACCTTGACTCTTCCCGCTTCTAAAATGTCGTAATGCTTCTTCACGACTCCTCTGGAGCCTATCACCATAAATGCTGGTGGTTCTAATATTTTTTTGGTTTAAAAACGCCGCAATAAAGTCTGCACTCATTCTTGTTTCGACGAAAACCAACGTTTTTTCATTTTCGCTTTCTTTTAATATTTCAATCAACTTCTTTCGTTTGTTAACTTTCTCGACCTCGTAAACCACCTGTTGAACGTCCGTCGACGCACCCCCAACATTACCAACCGTCACAAAAATATAATTTTGCAAGAAATTTCCAGCTAACTTTAGAATGTTCTCTGGAAAGGTAGCCGAAAACATCAACGTTCTTCTCTCTCCAGTAGTAACCATGGTGGGGTGTTTCAAAATCTTGGTTCGTCTTCTTGGTTGGTCTGGTGTATCCAGATTTTCTGATGTTATCCCTAAGGATAGCATCCAAAAATTTAATTGTTGAAATGAGTTTACCTCTGTAGAAATATTTTCGTCACTCAGTGCTACTTGAAGCTGATCAATTTTTTCGAAATTTATTCCCAGGGGAATTCCGGTGCCAAAAATTTCCTGTTCATCGTTGGAGGGTTGGACTGGAATATAAATTTCACGTTGACGTTCAACGTTGTTACCGTTAGTTGCGTCATTTTTGTTTTCATTCCATGTGTTTTGAAAATTTTCTAACTCGTCGTAGTTGAATTTTTTAAAATTTTTTATTTTTTTTAAGATATGGAAATGTCGTTTATTAAAAATTAGAAATTATGTTACACTCTTAACTCGTAAATTTGGATACAAGCAACTGTTAGAGTGATCATCTGTGGTAAAATATTACTGACATCTAAATCCTGCATTTCGTACCACTTACCTGTCAACTTTTGCAAAATATGAACCTTGTAAGTTCCTTTATTAGGTTCCCCATCATGTACGATATTAGCAATTAAATCGTATGTCGTACTTTTATGTTTTGCTTTTACTTCCGGTGTCAACAATTCGGCAAAGTCAACATTCTTGACAGGAAAATTCACAATCGTTGGATTTTTTTCCAGAAAGAAAGTATTTTTTGTAAACCTCTTGATGTGCAAAATTAAATATGGGGGTAGCCTGGTAATTTCAAATCTCTTAATTAAATTTTCTTTGTAGTTCCTGTATTCCCATTCCGTTTTACCATTAAATTTAGTCAAAAGCTGGTACAAATTCACTTGAGGAATAATTTTTTCGCTCAATTCGTCCATGAAAAGAGGTTGCGGTGGCAAATCACATGTCAGAAATAAAAACGGCGATTCTGTCAAGACTTCCTGATACTCGGGTGTGGTAAGTAAGTGGCGTTTTTGTTTATCATCCAACTCGGTTGGAGGAATTTTACGAGTGTAGATGTTCATAGAGCCCAAAAATGACTTGTGAATAATAGAGCTGTTAGGTTTCTTTGTCCCGTTCAAAGTTCTATGGAGAGCGTTTAAAAACCACGACAGAAAATCGATTGGATCACCTTGTTGAGTAAATTGAAATTGTTTTCTGCTCCACAATACTACGGCTTGTAACATTTCGTGGGGAGATACATGTACTTTAAAATTTCGAGGATTCCACAACTTTCTCATCAGTTCACCAAATCTTTGCACCAAGGTATATGCAGAATCACCTGGAGGTCTCTTTACTTCGCTGTAATTTTCTTCCCTCAGAAAATAATCACGTAATGATGCAACATGTGATAATGCTTGCAGAATAACATTGCAATAGTCATTAGCTTTAATATTATTAAGACCGACAATACCAGGCATATAAAGAGATCCATCAATAGCTCTCGACATTTTAGTGCTGGCATCCAAACTTTGAATATGACTCTCAGTGAAGGTTGGATTTAAAACATACTTGATATCGTCCAGAGAAGAATCGATAATTTCATAATTATCCGGTAAGCAATAAAACTTCAAAGTGTTCAAGTTAAGGTAAACATGGTGACTTTCGGCTACCGAGTGGGTGTAAGCATGGGTATTGGTACCTCGACCCTGAAAATATTTTCCACACACCAAACATGCATAAACGTTGATCCGCGTTAACGACACCGAACATAACTTTTCAAAATCGAAATCCAAATACTGTCGATTAATTGTGTCCAAGTAGGGGCAGAGACGGTTATTTTGTCTTGAGTGTGAAGTCTTCGTCGTTGGTTCAATTTCGCCTAAACTGGAAGACACTTCAATTTTTGGTTTTTTATTTGGTGGCTCCCCATTTTTATTCATTTCTGTAACCTCGCGTACGTCAAACGTTTGATACTTTTAATTTTTTACATATTTCAGGAAATCCCAGTTCTTATATATAGTAAAATGGTATATTTAATTATGGGTTGGTATAAAAAGTTGAGATAACTTATAATTTGGTCAAAATACAGAGTTTCTCACAAAAGGAGACTTTAGGGGTTCAAGCTATCTCCAGTAATATTTGGTGATACATTTTAATCTGTACTTCCCTTAGAATATATTATTGTGAATTAACGGATTTAGATAATACGTTACCGAAAACTTCCGATAATAAAAAAAAAAACTATTCAATTACCTACCTCACACAAATTATGGAAAAAATAAATAATATTCTGTAAATACAGGGCGATTAGAAAGCAATGGTTCGATTTTCTGAAATTCAAGTTTCTAAAATGGCGAAGGTTAGATCGCTGCCACTACCTAACAACCTTATACATCGATGAAAGATACTTTTACTCTATTTTCTATTACAGATAGGCTAAACTAAAGGGTTTTTAGAAACTCATGATTATGTTCAAGATATTATCAACAGGTGGCAGTACCAAATTGAAAGCCGTAATAAATACGTAATAAAAAATAAAATCTCAATTTAGTTTGCGAGGACAATAATAAAATACTTTCTACACGTCCAGGAGTAGAAGGTAGTTCCAGGGCCGGATTGAAAGCAAATTATTTACCAGGATTCGCTTCCGGCCACCGGCCCCCATATCACGTATGAAGTATTAAAATGCGACAGTTTTCTATCTTTGAATTTTAATTACCTAACAATTGTAATACAAAATTTTAAGGAATCAGTCACAGGCCCCCTTTAGTCCTACGGGCTACCGGGAACTTCCCGATTTCCCGGTTGGCCAATCCGGGCCTAGGTAGTTCTTCTGTCGCAGACTTCTTCTGTTGGAGTCATTTAGAAAGTTTTTATTATTTGACCTTTGTGTGATGGTTCATTTAAATTTAACCAATGTATCTCACACGAAACCATGATATCCTACAACTATAGGATGAAAATAAAATAAAACTTCTTTGCTCTCTTTCTCTCATCTTTTTTGGAAGGGATATCTTAAAACAATGCTGGAGAAAATTTGAGGAAAAATATTCACTCAAGATTAATTTAAAAATTTTTTAATTATTTAAAATCATACTTTCGAACTACTTTTTGACTTCTGACACATTCTGAATTAATTAAAAATATTTTGAAATAAAAATTATGCAGTTTAACAAAATACAGAATCTGTATATCCCCTGATACCGCACCGTGGTCGGTTGTTAATTATTTTGGAAATAAATTCAAAGTTAATCCAAAATCAATGTTTCAACTTGGGTCGACAGCGCTTGGAGGTTCTTCGGCGTTCTTCGAAGAACTTCGAATTAAATTCCAGTTAACTGGCTAGCGATGGTTTTCTGGTTAACCGTGGGATATTATATGCAGGCGCGGACTGGCAGTATTTTTTCAAGGTTGCTAATATTCGAGCTGTTTTGAACTTCTGTCGAATTGATCTATTACGACTTCAACCAAAGGTGTGAAATCCGATTCGTTTTTCCATTACTTATCAATGATCGTAATCGGCTTTTAATTATTTTTAATTTGTTGGGATTGGGAGGAATTTTTAATGTTGTTGGTAGCTAACTTGAATTTCGTGGTCACCAAGTGTCTCTTTGGAATAAATGCAGGCGAACGGCTAACCGTTAGCTTAAAAGCAATTTGATTGATCTTAAACTTTCACTTTATTCAAAAATTTGCGGCCTATTTGTATAAATTAATAAAGTAGTGATCTTTTGTTTTAATTCATCTTGCAAGAGAATTTTGGAAATTCTCTGTATGATTATTCGGGGGTTTTAAATAAATTCAATTAATTTAAAATTGCAATAAACAATTCGGACAGCGTTTCACCCTTGGACCATAAAAATGACAGTCCTTCCGGACTCAAAATAGCAGTCCTCTTGGACTATAAAAAATGACAGTCGTCCTTCCAAAATTGAGTTTTCCTTTTTATGGAACTCATCTCCCTACTTAAGACTTGGAAACGCGGAAAGATCCGCGACAAATTTAGACAAAGATGTTACATTTTTACGAAAAAGAAACTTCCCTTACACGTGCAGTCGGATTTGACTTTCGGTTGCCCTTCTTTTTGATTCCCGCACGAAATCTGTCTTACTTTTGTGGGAAGTGCAAAGCTTTTGATTTCCTTATGAATGAAAACCCTGTGCCACCTGTCTACATTAGATTATAAAAATTTATAATTAGTTTTTATCTTCCAAAAGCTAAAATGTAATACCACTAATTTGTATTTTTCATCAATAAATAAAATCGATAACCTACTTTGAACCATTTCAAAAGATGGGCTATTTTACGCTAAATCTAACGAACCCAAAGTCGAAATAATTTTTGATTATTCGACATTTCTCACGCTTAGCTTATTTAAAATGTTTATCTACAGAGTGTTCTTTTATGAGTGCCAACTTATAATTAACAATTTTACATTTATTTTCAAATATAACTCACTGGAAATTTAACTTAAATTTCCGGGGTGTTACACGAGCAACCTGCTATTATGTGTTCTATGGTTTCGTTGAGGACGTTACATGAGGACGTTACGGCAGTGATCTGCAACCTCCAGATTCATTATGTGTTTCTTGTAGTTATTTGTTGCTATAACTCCGTCCTGAAAATAATATTTTATTATTATTATTTTATGTGTCACATTTTTATTTCTAGATATATTCTGCATCAAAATGTTGCACAGTTCTTCCTCTTTATTATGAATCTAAAATGATATTGGTAATCTTATCAAAGTTACTTTCTCAGTTGTCCAACAAAAATATATGGGATACAAGAAGAAAACAATACACAAAATATACAATAAGTACAGTGGGAAACAAAATAACAGAATTGATTGTAAATGTAATATTTTATTTTTTATAATTTTGTAAATAGGGAATGTATAAAAAATTGAAGGAAACGTTTTTTGGGAAACACCTTTTTTCTCTCTCCCTGTTAACTTTGAATTTTATTAATTGTTTTACTTAACATCTTGTTTATTACATTTAATTTATAACTTTATTAATCGTGTTTTCAAACTCGAGGAAGTTTGTCATTTTTGGATAATTGAAGATTAGAAGAAATAATGCATTGGAAATATTAATTAAATTAAATGAATGGTATTTGTTAAATTGTTGATTGTTTTTCTAATATGGTAAGTTGACAATGGTTGGAAAGGTTTTTGCGTATAAGGGGTCTGAGTTGAATTTAATATAATATCTAAATAACAGAAAACCATAATATTAAATAATATTAGCATCCCCAATATAAAAATGGTACCTAGTAAAATAGCTTAACAAACTTTTTATATAAAAAATTGAAATTTTTGATTTACATATTATTTTATCAGTATCCATTCATTTGATTGCATATCACATTGCGGTCAGTTTAGATAAATTTTTTATATTATCATTCCAACTTTAGTAAAAATTGCAAATTAGTAATGTTAAGGAAATTGTAAAAAGTTAAGCGTTCCCGAAATTTCAACATTTTAATTATTTATGAATCGTCTTGGTACCTTTCATGGAAGTAGCTATGAAAGTTATTTATGCATTTATAGCGTTCTCTACCTTCGGTTTTGTCGTAAATAAACCCATATACGATGAACAGTACATTGAGGTGAGTCAAATTTCATTTTTACCTAAAAATGTAAGGATTTGCTTATCTTTAAATTAATTTAAAATTTCAGGATTTTTTATCGCATTATGGATATTTAGAAAAGGGATTACTTGGTCCAATTAAAAACAGAAATAAAATTTACATAAAAGATGCTATATCAGATTTTCAACATTTTAATAAAATAAATGTTACCGGTAAGAATTTTTGAGTATGCACATTAAATTTTCTTCATTTTATCAAAAATATATCAAAATCCCAACTCAAGAAAACTAATATTGAACTTTATAACTTATTAGGCATCGTGGATGAAGAGACAATGAAGATAATGCAAAGGCCACGATGTGGAGTCAAAGACAAAGTAGCCTCTCGAGAAGTTAACCAATTTGTACTAATAGCAGGTTGGTTGCCCCATTTGTTAATAACCATTCGTATAAAGTAATATTATTTAAGGGGGAAGGTGGGAATCATCAAGACTGACTTTTGCAATCCTTAATTATCCGGATAACTTAAACGAAAACGAAGTAGTTGAGGAAATCACTAGAGCATTTAATATTTGGACAAAATATACAAATTTAGATTTTGTACGAAAAAATCCGTCGAAAGATGTGAACATATTGGTTGGGTTTGCAAGTTACGATCACGGAGATGCAGAACCGTTTGATGGTCCTGGAGAAGTAGTAGGTCATGCATTTGATTATGTAAGTAGATTTAAAAAAATGTTGTAATGATTATAAAATAGAGTTATTTTTAGGATACCAGTAGACGAGGACAAATACATTTAGATGGTAGTGAATCTTGGACAGTCAATTCTCATATCGGTGTAAGTATATTTCAAGTCGTTACTCATGAAATTGGACATGTTTTGGGCATTGACCACTCAATGTTTGATGAAGCAATTATGACACCTTATTTCGAATATAACGAAGACTTTCGAAATGATCTAAATTCAGATGACATTCAAGCTATTCAAGCTATTTATGGACCAAAAAGCGAAATCGGTAAAAAACCAGAGAAGAGAGTTAAAAACCGAAAACAGATATGCAATGCATTTCAGTTTCATCGATTTTCACCAAAGCTAAAGAAATATTGTAGAATGTTGAAACTTAAATCCAGAAGAAATAAATAATATAAATTATAATATAAATAATATAAATAATATAAATTTTATGATAAATACTACAATATCAAAATATTTAAGTTGTATTAAATTGAAACATTAAAATTAAAAAAAAATCTTATTAAATTAATGACAACATTTATGGAATAACTATTCCTTCCTTGGGATCTTCTCAAAGTCAGTTATATTAGTTCTTGCTGAAGGATATCTAGATTTATGTTCGATTTATGTTTATATTTTTTGTCGGGTTACTAAAATTTTCAATTAAATAAATTATTTTTGTAAATTTGATATTTTATAGTACCTATAGACAATATTATTATTTTTATTTTATTGTAATTTTTGTAAATTTTTAAAAATTTTGGTTTTGTCACAAATTGGTTGATGTTGCGTCAACTATCGGTAGAAACCAGGTTTTTTATCACCAAGATGACCGCTTAGCTGTTGGACAGTTTTTTAATTAAATTCATGTAATTTGAGAATAAAAGTGATATTATTTTGAGCGAATAATTGTTTATTTGAATTAAAATTTATCTAATACAATTTCTAAAATTTAATTTGAAAATTTGGAATGATAATTAAATTTGGATAGTAATATTTGCAATATTTGAAATTAAAATTAAAGGAAAAAAATTTAAAAACAAATTTATTTTAAAATTAAAAAGCAATTTTAAATTAAATTATTTACCTCGACTGAAAATTTAATATCCGTGATTTGGCACTAAAAGTGAGAAATTCCCTGACAAATTTAGGGAAATCTTAAATTTTCCATGACTTTTCTAGATTTTCCAAAGAAGTGGGAATCCTGTAATTCTTATATCGAGAATAACCAGTAGCGTATTCACGGGAGGGGGAGGCTAGGAGGTCCGGGCTCCCTTAATATATTAATCAATATATTAAAACACAATGATTTGTAATTTAAATATTTAAAAGTCTTGAGCGATTTATAAATCCTGATTGATTTAATAAATTATAATTTGGATCAGAAAATTAATTATTAATTAAATCAATAAAAAAAAGAACAAAACTATTTTTAGGAAAACTTATTTTTGTATTTCTTATTTTACATTTTTTCCACTTTAAATGTTGTTATTTTACTTTTTGATCCTAGGCTTTGGGATGATAATCTTGTTAAAAACTCAAAATCTCAAAAATGAAGTCTTTGTAGTTTATTAGAGCTTTGAAATCTAAAACAAAGATCGGATCTAGGCAAAGTTCATGGATGGGGGAATAGAATTTTCTAAGATACCTACCCTAAAATTTGCTTGAATTTCTTTTCACTTGTGTATATCTAGATTTTCTCTTCGGTTTTCCAATTAGCACAAAACTAAGAGGAAATCGCCGGAAAACTTTTGTGTACTAGTGAAGGGAAATCTGAAGAAATTCTTGAAAATTCTAAGACATGTCAAGAAATAGATTTTTACAAAATTTGTAGAAATATAGAAAAATAATGAAAGAACTTTCAGGAAACTCGAGAAAATTTTAGTAAATAGGAAATCGAGAGAAATGCAGAAAACTCAAGAAAATCTTAGGAAATTCTAGGAAATCTCGAAAAATCCAAAAAAAATGTAAAGCCAATGAAATCTCAGAAAATGAAAAAAACAAAAAAAAGATAGTCCATAATATTCTAGATTTCCGCAAATTTCCCTGATTTCTTTTTAGTTTTGCATATGACAATTTTTCCATCATTTTTCTACTTAGTAAAAAACGAGGGGAAAATTTGAAGAAATCCAAGAAAATCTCATTAATTTTACAATTACAAAATGTAGAAAATTAGAGGAAATAGAAAATTCAAAAAAAACAACTAAAAAATTTTGTGGGGAATCACAGAAAAAAATAAAGGGTAGAGGTAGTTACTCGTCTCCATATCTGCCCTTGTTTGAAAGGAATTCGTTGAAAATCACTGGAATTGCATGGAAATTCCCGGAATTCCGAGTCCTGTATCGAAAATTGTTTTTTGTCTTTTATAAAAGCAGGGCTTCCGTTAACAACTTTGCACACGGGTTTCTCATCTGCTTGTTACGTCATTTCGCTAGATAGGGAGTTTTTGTTCAATAATAAGTTTGAATTCACAGTTAGACATTCTACAACAAAGCTGTGATTGTTTTGAGAGAAGGGAAACTAATTGTTGTACCTTCGTATAATTGGTTTATATTTTGAATTTCTTATCCTTTCGGTTGTAAATGTCTAAAGGCAACTAAATATTTGGTCAGTATTTTTATAATTAAATGGTCAGTATTAGTTGTTATTTTGGTCAACATAAATACTCAAGTTGCGTTAACATTTTGTTTGCTTAGATAATTTTACTTGTCAGTAACCATTTTTGATATAAAACAAATAACTCCAAATAATTATTATATAAATTTTAGTTAATTAATTTATAAAAATTAAAATACAGTAAAATTTTCTGTATAAATTTTATAATTATAACATATAGTACAAATAAAATATAATTAATCCACTAGAAGAGCTCGAGTAGCTAATTTTGGCTTTCCCATTGAACGCTTTTCACCTAGTATTTAGCTATAGGAGGAGGTTTGACATATTTTAAAAGCCTGTTATACATATGTACATATGTTTGCATATATATTTAAAAAAAAATATCCAAACTTTTTATAATTCTGTTATTTTATTAGGAAGCTTAGGGTACCAAATATTTAAAATTTAACAATAACAGTGGTCTTAAACTTACAGTGGCATCCGAGATGATTTTAATGAAATTAATTAGATTTTATTATGCTGATTTCAAATCTGTTTTTGAGTAAAAACAAGAAAGCAAAACATTGCCGTTTAATTTAAAAAAATTAATTTTATGTCAACCTTATATTTTAAAATCAAAGATAATTTCAAAAGTCGAAAATAATGGCAAAAAATCACAAAAAAAGCAAAAAAAGCATGAAAACCTACACTTTAAAATGCATCTTTTAATGTAATTCGTCCAGATCTCAAATTTCAAAGAGCTGCTTTTAAAATTGACAATAAGCAAAATTGTTTAAAATCCGATCTCTACTGATATGTTTAAAATACTGACCATTTATTTAAAGTACTGATCTGATTATTTAAATCACTGACCATTTATTTAAAATACTGACCAAATAAATACAAGCCATGTCAAAATGTTTCAATTAAAATTGTAAATGTAATGAAATGGCAAAAGTATAAAAATTACAGAAGATATAAAGAACTGTAATGATTTTTATTTATTTGCGATAATACGTAATACATGAAGTGGAAGCGGTTTAACGGAAGCGGTTTTAGCTTTGCCAGAAAGTAAATTATTTCCGTAAAATTTTGTTATAAAAAAATGTTATCTTCAAGGATTTTAACAATAATCTTAACAAAAACGAATACAAATAAGAGCTGGCCGTAGCTTAGCAGTTAAATGTATTGACTGTTAATGTTGATGTATTTAGAAATGCTTTTCTATATTCAGGTTCTGCTCATAAGACAAGAAAATAAAAATCAATTGAAAAAACTGACTCGTTAGAATTTCAAAAAACTTCAGAAATTTTACAAGAAAGTTACAATCACAAAAAATCAGTGAAAGAACTTTGAAAAACAATAAGCTTAAAACTATTCAAGTAGACCATAGAGAGTTGTTCAATGTTTACATTTGCCGCGATAAAGTGCATTATATAAATTTTCATTTTGTCCGCAAATAAAATCTGTCCTAATTGCCAAATCTTCTTATGTAACATTTTTGAAAAATTGAGGGTTTTCGGGAGATTAAAAAATTGAATTAGCAAATAATTTTGAGGTTGTTTACAAAGAGACAAAGAGAGTAGCTCTTTTCTGACTCTTGGCTTAAGTTGTTTTTATTTTGACATAAATAATAATTTTTAATATAATAATAATTAATTTCATTTAGTATTTTTCTTATAATAAATAATTTTTTTAATTTTACCCTCCCCCCCTTTAAAAAGATTTTATGGAAGCTTATCTGTAATTATTCCATATCTTAAGTTTACTTTTTATCTAAATAAATTGAAGTTTCTTTTGTAAGGATGATAGCTGCATTTTTTCTTGGTGTAATTGCGGTCGATATTGATAATAAAGTTTTTATGTTAATTTTTTCCAATCCAACTTTTGTATAAATTGCAAAATTGTTATAATGAAAAATTTATTGAAACTTCGGTGTCGTCAAAAACAAGTATGAGAATTAGCTATATATTTATAGTATTCTGTACATTTGGTTTTGTTGAAAATGAACCCATAAACGATGAACAGTATATTGTGGTAAATATAAACTTTCATTTTCAGATAATTTCTTTATCATCAAATTAATTTTAAATTTCAGGATTTTTTATCGCATTATCATTATTTGGAGAAAGGATTACTTGATCCAGATGGGAACAGAAATGAGATATACATAAAAGATGCAATATCAGATTTTCAACACTATTTAGGAATCAATGTCACCGGTAAGAATTCGTATTAAAATATTTTTAAATATTGACTTTTATAACTTATTAGGCATCATGGATGATGAGACCAAGAGGCTGATGAAGATGCCACGATGTGGAGTGGAAGACAAAATATCCTCTCGAGACGTTAACCAATACGTATTAGGAAGTTGGTTGGCACATTTTGTTAATAATCTTTCATGTAAAGTAATATTATTTTAGGGGGACAGTGGGAAACAACAAAACTGACTTATGCAGTCCTTAATTATCCGAGCTGGTTAAATGTAAACGAAGTACTTGATGAAATTGCTAGTGCATTTAAAATTTGGTCAAAATATACAAATTTAAAGTTCAAACGAAAAAGTCTGTCGAAAAAAGTGAACATATTTGTTTCGTTTGCAAGTTATGAACATGGTGATAAGGTACCGTTTGATGGCCCTGGAAAAACACTAGGTCATGCATTTTTTCCTGTAAGTGTAAACGAAAAATCCTACAATTTAAAAAGAAATTACTTTTAGGATTCCCCTAGACGAGGCCAGCTACATTTAGATCTTAGTGAAAAGTGGACAGCCAATTCTCCTGCTGGTTTTAGTGTTTATCAAATCGTTGCTCATGAAATTGGACACATTTTGGGTATTGAACATTCAATGTATAAATCATCAATTATGACACCCTATCATGATTACAACCCAGCTTTTCGAAGGAATTTAAGTAAAGATGACATTCGAGTTATTCAAAAATTATATGGCCCAAAACGCAAAACCGGTTAAGTTAGATACTGAAATTACTTTAAATGATTTTCACCAAAATAAAATTATGTCAAAATTAATATTGTCTAAATGTAAATAAATAAATGTAAGTTTTATGATAATACCAAAATATTTTGTCAAAAAGTATAAAATATGTTGTATAAATTAAAAAATAAATAAATAAATGTTAAATAAATATTAAATTAATTGTAAGTAGATTGAGCATCTATTTCCATGCAATCTATTTCCTCCATTAGAGCCGTTTTACATTATAATAAAATTTGTAGCAAATCTATGACAAAAACTTGCATTCAATTTTACAAGAGTGTCATACATGAAAATTACTTCACAAATTTATTGCATCTTAAATTTGATACCAAATATTTATGACCTGTTCTATTCTTGTTAAGTGCAGTTTACGTTATGCGATATTGCTTTCGATTTTGCTTACGATTTTGCTTCCAAGTTACCGTAAACAAATTTTTCGAAGTTCACGTTATACAGTTCTACCCGAAGATGAACTCTCAAACGAAGTAGAACAAATATAGAACAATATTTGTGTCATATTTCTGTCAAATATGACAGAATTTGCTATAATGTAAAACGGCTCTAAAGGTTGGTTTATGTAAAACGTCGACGCACGCAACGCACGCTCCGCACGCGTCCAAATAAAGTTGAAGCATAGAATTTCAGTAGGAGGGTTTATGGTGCACACGCCGCCAAAAATCAAGAGTGTAAACTAACTGCATAAACGCTCCTACTGAAATTCTATGCTTCAACTTTATTTGGACGCGTGCGGTGCGTGCGTTGCGTGCGTCGACGTTTTGCATAAACCAACCTTTAAACTCTTGAATGTATTGGATAATTTTGTATTGTTAATTAATTTAATTTTATATCAAAGTAAGTAATTTAAATATATTTCATTTATTTTGAAAGAATTTTGTATATTTTGTAATTTTGGACAGAAATTTAAAATTCAAAATTACTCCGAACTTCTTTATCCAAAAATCTAAATTCAAATTTAAAAAGTTGTTTAAATAAATTTTTCAACATTAAAATGAGAACGATAACTTATTAGCATGCGGACGATATCGAATTTACAAGATACCTCTAATTTTAACTTTAAATTTTTCAAGTTTTATCATCAAAATCAGTAATAATAATTTACAATTCCAATTAGGCAACTTTAAATCCACATTATATTAAAATATTTTACACTTTCCTCAATTTTTATTTTCTTTTTTAAGGACTAGTTTCGACTATTGTCTTTATCAACTTATTCCTAAAATTAATTATAAAGTTAAATTATAATCATATTTAAAAATTATACCCCACATTTTACCGTCATTTAACAAATTATTGACATTTATAAAATTATTTACAATTTTAAAAACAAATAAAACAGAAATAGCGATCTTCAAAAAATTTCAAAAATTGGTGTAAAACTTAAATGTTCATGATCGTTTAAGCTCATGGAGTTTTGTTCTTGTTGAATTTTCCGAATTTCTAAAAATTCAAGTAAATCCATTTTCTTTCCTTTTCTTTCGTTGTGTAAAATTTTTATGTTATTTTCGTTTATATGATGTCCTGTTTCGAAAAAGTGTTGTGATACAACTGAAAATTTATTTTTATTTTGGTGTACTTTCAATCTGGTTTTTAGATTTCGTCCAGTTTGGCCAATATATTTTGCATTACAATCTCCGCAATTAATTATGTATATGCCGTTTTTGTCCATTGTATTAATTTTATCTTTATTATTAAAGATTAATTCTTTAATTGTATTTGTACTTTTAGTTGTTGTTGCAATATCATATTTATATAAGATTCTTCTAATTTTGTCTGTTATTGGGCCTAAATATGAAAGTTTATTTGGTTTGTTGTCAATTTCTTTATTGTTGTCTTCTTTTTTCGATTTTTTAATTAGTTTGTCGACTATATTGTCATCGTAAAGCTGGCCACAGACCGGCGTACATGTGTGTCACACATGTACGTCACACCGGGTTCGACGTTGATGTTCGCTGGTGTGTGGCAAAGAGTGACATACATGTGCGACGCACAAGTTTTCTATTTTACTTAAATTCAAGGTATGTCATACATTAACGGCCACAGACCGGCGTACAAGGGTGTCATACATGCACGTCACACCGGTTTGACGTTGATGTTCGCTGGTGTGTGGACAAACAGTGACATACATGCGCGACGCACAAGTTTTCAACTTAATTTGAATTCATGTGTGTCACACATCAACGTTCATGCATGCATGCCGGTCTGTGGACTCTTGCTGTTAAAATTATTAATTATTAATTAAAATGTCAGATTTACAAAGTTTGACGAAAGAATTTATGATTGAGTTCATTGAACTTTATAAAAATTACCCTTGTCTTTGGAAAACTAAATTCAAAGATTATATGAATAGAGCTAAGAAAGATGCAGCTTATGAAGTATTATTAAAAAAAACTTCCAACTAGTGAACCAAATTCAACGAAGATAAACCTTAAAGCTAAACTAAATAGTATTCGTGGGAGTTTCCGAAGAGAAACAAAAAAAAAATGAAGAATCGAAACGATGGGGCGCAGGAAGGGATGAAATTTACGTGACCCATTTGTGGTATTATGATTTACTACTATTTTGTAAAGATCAAGAAGTGCCTCGAACATCTGTAAGCAATATTGAAGATCAGAAAAGAGAGCAGAAGAGCGACCAAGAAAATAAGGATGAGAGGGAGGTAAGCAAAATTCAATTATATTGTTCGATTTATTACTTCTAAAAATATATTTGAATATAATAACTTATAATCAATGCACCATTCTTTGTTGCCACTATATGGCGCCTTCATTATTAAAGTAATCGTAAGCAATTCTCTGACTTTTTTCGCTTCATTGGTTGTCCTTCGGTTATGACCTTGTTGCAAATCAATCATATCAGTTACTTGTAAGCTCAATTCGATAGTGCCATCAACTGTATTTTCTCTGTACAAATTATTTTCTGGCATATATACGGTCGCGTATCTTCATCTTAAAAAATTATGTAAAACTATTATACTTAACTATTTATATATCTACTATAACTATTTTGTCAATTGCTTCTAAATTAACAGAAATTTGTGTGTGAAATATTTTAAATCGATTAGACAGAATTCCAAAGGCATTTTCTACCTTACATCTTGCCCGCGATAGTCGATAATTGAAATTTTTTTTTTCGTTGTTTAGTTCTTGTCGACTGAATGGTTTCAAAAAATCTGAGCGAAGTGCAAAAGCTTCATCCGCAACAAAAGCAAAAGGTAACAATGTGTTACTATTTCGGGGTTTTATTAGTGGCGGTAAAGACAATTGTCCATTCTTAAGTTTTTTGTAGAAACTACTGTATTCAATAACTCCCCCATCAGATATGCGACCGTTTACTCCAAAATCACACATAATAAACTCTAAATTGGCATTGACTACTGCCATTAATACTAAGCTATGAGTCCCCTTATAATTATAAAAATATGAACCACTTCCAGCAGGCGGAATAATATTGACGTGTTTTCCATCGACAGCTCCTAGGCAGTTAACAAAATTACATTTTTTTTCAAAGTCATTTGCAATTTGTCTCCACTCATCCTCCGTCGACGGAAACTGAAAAGAATAACAACACTTATTATAGTTGTAGGAAACTCAAGATGTAGACGAAGACGAAGATACTCCAAGACTAACTTAATTTTCGTCTACAACAACCGATTGCACAACAATAGATGGGGACCCTACACCAATGTCGTCAACTGCCAGTCAATGCTCAAGTAAGTAGTAGAAAATGTAAAAATAAAATTGACCAGCAAGCGGACGACATATTAACTATAGTTGGAGATAGGCTACGTAGTAGTGCATCTAATGACGAAGATCCATGCAATATTTTTGGAAAAAATATTGGGGCAAAATTAAGAACATTGCCAAAACAAAGTAAGCTATATACTGAAAAACTGATCAATGATTTGTTGTTTGAAGCTGAAATGGGGAATATTAATCAAAATACTGGAATTGTTACGTCTCCGAATGACAATACTGGTGTTAATCAGCCCAATCAATGTACGTACTATATGCAACTTAATGGATACCAATTACCACATCCAGTAACTTATCCATGTGAACCTCCACCTGAGTCCCAGTCAGAAAATGGCAGTCCATCATTTTTTGGAAATTATCAACCCAATTATGAAAATTAATCAAAATCAAATCTAAACATAGTAAATTGTACATTTTGAAACCATTTTTGACATATAAAAATCGGTTTTATAGCAAAACTTTTTGGAGATTTTTGGTTGAAAAATTCATTCTCTTCAATTTTGTACCTATACATTTTTCTATTTTGTCGCCCCGTTTTTGAGTGACAGCGACTTGAACAAGACGCTGCGCTGTAAAATACAAAAAAATTATCATCTGTATCTCAGAAACGGTGAGACAAAATTGAAAAATGTTTAGGTATAAAATTGAAGACAATGAAATTTTCAACAAAAAATATCAAACAGGTTTTGCTGTACAAGTGATTTTTATGTGTCAAAAACGGTTTCAAAATGTGTAATTTACATTGTTTTGTAAAGTTCTTTATTTATATTTGTTTATTACCACAAGTAATCCTTTAAGTTTGAGATTCTAGTTTTTTTTTCAAAGAATATTCTATTTTATTTTATTTTATTTTATTTTTGTAACATAATAAATTAATTTTCTTACCTTCATATAATCGTTTTTTAATACTTGAAATATAACTCTGCAGGTTTCCGGAATAATTTTGCCCAACGACTGAAGAGAAATTAGTGTAGAAAACTTCAAATCTTCGTAATTCCTCCCAGTCGCTAAATAACGGAGCGTGGCTGTCAATCGTCCATAAGGGGATATAGCAGGCCTCAATATTGTGTCCTGCTTCTCAATTAGCGGAGTTACTAATTTAAGCAGCATAACATAACTATCTTCATCCATCCTTAGAGAATTTGTCCAATCATCAGGTTGTAAGCGTAATTCTTCTAGTAAATTTATATGTGTAAAATCTTGTCGCTTTAAAAACCATTCCTTCACCCACTTGCTACGTGTCTGATGCTGTTTTCTATTTTTATTTTTCCTTTTTTTTTATCATACATGCATACGTTACTGATAAAAATATGAACTCGTTTTCATTATTCATCGTCGCCGTTCAAACTACGTGTGACACTCAAGTGCTAAATACGACGTACATGTATGACACTCCTGCATGACACACATGTACGCCGGTCTGTGGGCAACAGCGTACCGTCATACATGTACGACGCACATGTATGACACTCTTGCATGACACACATGTACGCCGGTATTAATTTCATTTGATCGATCTTGAACGTTCATCGGAGTAGTTTCCATTCTGTTTATATACGTTTTGAAAGCTGCCATTTTGAGTTTTTCTGTGTGGTTTGATGTTTTGTGAATTACTAAACCGGTATTGGTAGGTTTCCTATAGATGCTAAATTCTAATTTTTCGTTTTTTTTTAATTGGAAAATCAAGAAAGTTAGGGTTACCATTTTTGTCTTCGATTTCAGTAGTAAAGTGTATATTTGGTGTTCTGCTGTTTAGGTATTTTAAAAATTCGTCAATTTTATTTCTGGGACCTTCCATAAACAGAAAATGTCATCTACGTATCTTTTCCAAATTATAATTTTATTTGTAAATTTGTTTGTTTCATTAAGCATATCTGTTTCATATCGGTTCATATATATCACAAGGCTAAGTTTTTTACACTACATTTTATTTTGAGAGATTTTTAAAAGATTGCTTTGGATTTCATTGTAGATGGCCTCAAGATTATCTTTCGAAAAAGTTGAAAAAGCAAAAATAAACTTGTATTCTTAAGATTTCTTAATTTTCCTAGACTTCCTTGCATTTCCTAAGATTTTCTCGGATTTCCTATGATTTTCTTAGATTTCCAAAGATTTTTTTTGATTATAGCAAAATTTCTTATGTTTTTCTTCGCAGCAATGTTCTGTTCGGTTTCAAGTGACGAAAAACTTGAGAAAATTTGACAAGAGATAATGAAAATGAGGTGTACAAATTACAAAAAGGAAAAAAATGTTTTTTATTTAATTTATACTTAACTCAATTTAATTGTTTTAACATTTTATTAGCTTATATAATTTTAACTTCCTATTTTACCAATTCTAAAATTGAATGAGTTTTCAAATTTTGCCTTCTTATAAAATTCGTACGACATTTACGACATGAATTGTTAAATGCCAAAAAATTTCTACAAATTCTTAATAAATTCTCTTAATTTCCTTCCAAAAGCACAACAAACTCATCAGGCGAGATAATAAGTTTCTCCGGTGGCCACTCTCTCGGTAAAATCTTTTAATTGCAACTTTCGCACTATCTAAAATTTTGTACCCCAACTAAATAACTAAATAACTAGTTGTAACTAAATAATTGTTTAGCTTTTCAGGTGGGTCAATACTAGGGCTGGGCGATATTCAAAAATCGATATCGAATTTCGATAATTCAAAAACTATCGATAGTTTCGATTAATCGATATTTATTAAAAGTATCATTTAAGTTATCAATACTTATCGATAGGTACTTTGATAGTTAATCAAATTAATTAATTAATCGAAATAATATGCGTTTTCTTAGAAAATTACCAGTTTCTCAGAAACTGAAAACTGAATTACTAAAAAGTGCGTCTTATAATTTAAAGCTATTGAAGTCGAATTAATTTCGATTATAAATAAATAAATAATAAAAATAATAATTTTATACAGCAATAATTATTAAAATTACAAAAAGTTAGCAAAGCTATAAAAATTATTTTTTTAAATATTGTCTGCAACTCAGAATATGTTGCAAACATAAGACAAGATCCTAAATTAAAAATATCGAAATACCGATATATCGATTAATCGATATTTCAAAAATAAAATATCGGTCTTCGATTAATCGATAAATAGTCCCAGCCCTCGATACCTTGCAAAAGTGTAAAATAATTTGTTTGATATTCGTAGATTGATTATAATTCCATATTTCTTCTTTAAAAGTTATTTTAATATTATTTCGCTTATCATTTAGTGGGTCAAAATGTCGGAATTTAGGTGGAATTTGGGATGCAAAGAAGAATTCTCGTCCCGAATATTAACTTTATAATATTTTAAACTTTGATTTATTTTGATAAGTGAAAAAGTGGAATGTCAATGTTTTCCCAACTTGATTAACAATGAATAATAATCTGTGGCAAGACTCTGTTTAACTCCGCCTATTTCCAGGTTTGCAAAAATACTGAAATATAAAGTTTTATACTATAAAGTTTTATACTTGTGTTATAATTTATTTACATAATATAACAAAATTTATTCATCAATGTAAGAAATTTTAGTGTAAAAAAGAGTATCTGTAGGCAATTTACATGGAAATTACATTGTACATTTTAGTAGTTCTGTGCACATTAAACTCAATTGCAAATACATTTTATGTAAATAATAAACACTTTGGGGTAAGTTAATTTTCACTCTCAATTGATTATAATAAATGTCCGTATTTAAATAATTTTTAGATATTAAAAACTAACAGGAAAAAAACATCTTCAATCCCCAGATGTGGAGTTCAAGACATGATCACCTCTCAAGATGTAAATCAGTATCGACTGAAAGGTAAATTTTGGTAATTGCACCCATAAATAATTAAAATATCTATTTTAAGGCGGAAAATGGAAAATGCATAGATTAACTTTTGCTATAGAAAACTATCCCGATGGTTTAGCCAAAAACGACGTGATAAATGAAATCACTCGCGCATTTAACATTTGGTCTAAATATACAAACCTGGTATTTGAATTAAAAAATTCTTCGAAGCAAGCAAATTTTAAAATTAAATTTGTGTCTGGTAGTCACGGAGACGGAATTCCCTTTGATGGTCCCGGAAACGTTCTAGGCCATTCGTTTTCTCCTGTAGGTTATCGCAAAACATAAATATAAACTTGGTTAAATATATGGATATTTTTAGAATAGGGGAAATGATAGCGGACAAATACATTTTGATGCTTCCGAGCAGTGGACAATCAAATCGGATAATGGCATTAATTTATACCAAAATGCTGCTCACGAAATTGGCCATGCTTTAGGGCTTGATCACTCAACTGTTTATAATTCACTTATGACGGTTTATTATCGGGGATATAACAAAACGTTCGAAACTCAACTAAGCCAAGATGACATCGAAGCAATTCAATCTCTTTATGGTAAGAAAGAAGAAACGAAAAATGTAAAAAGTAAAAAATCGGTATTGAATTATACCAAATATTTAAAACGAAAAGATTTTCGGAAACAGAAAAATGGAAAAAAAGTGAAAACTCAGAAAGAAATAGACAATTGCTAGTAACAATTTTATTTATATTTAGTACTATTATTATACTTAATAAAGTAATCTGATTTTGGAAACCACTGTATTTAACGGAAGTGGTTTTAATCTCATCAAAAGGTAAAATCATTTCCTAAAATTAACTAATAAAAAAATTAATACAAATACGCTTTGATTTTTTATAAAATAAAATATACATAAGATGCTAGCTTGAATTTGGTTTTAGTGCCAAGTGGTTTATGACCATCCTGTTTATTACGCAGCCCCGAAAATTTATCTTTAAATGCCAATTTTTCCAGGCGCCTTAGGGTATCCCGGATTATATCCAAGGATATCCTTGAAAAAGTATCCCATAAAAATATTATAAATCTACTGTAATTTACAGAATAATAATATACAATAAAAAATAACTTCAATCTACTTTAATCATAACTTTGGCCTCGCTCAATTTATACAAGTAAACAGTACATTTTTGAGCCGCTTCTGCCATTAAAAATATCCCCGAAGCGGCTCCAACTCACAAATTTGTTTGTCTAGAAAAACGGCAAAAACGATCATTTGCTGTGGGAATCATTTGCACCGGATTCATAGAATATTTTTTTGCTAAGAAAATTTTTGACTAAGATATTGTTGCATTGAAATTTCTAACTGGATAGTTTTTGTACAGACAGGGCCGGATAAACCATGGGTTCAGTGGAGTCGGAGAACCCAGCGTCAAAATTCAGAAGGCTCCAAAATTCTGCGTTTTTAATTTAATTTTCTATAAATATTAAATTTTGAATAAAAAGAATATCTGAACGGTTTATCTATGTTACGGTCAATGATATTGACGTTTGACGCATTGACGTTATTGTCCGGCCATTAACGTTAATGGCCGGACAATAACGTCAATGCCCAGCTTAGTTGGGCATTGACGTCATTGGCCGGCCATTGACGTCAATGACCATGCATTTTGGGCGATGTTGACATTCAAAATTTCATGTGTAGTTTTCACATCATTGTCCGGGCAATGACGTTAATGCCCAATACAGGGTGGCAATGATGAAACTATAATTTTATAAATTCCATATGAAGGTAATATAATAAATGTGTCTTTGCAAATACATAATACTACTTAGTTATTAAGGGACACTGAAAAGTTAATTTTGGTAAAAAAATATTAGTAATACGACCAAAGAAATTGAGATTACTCTTAGACAGCAGCAGCTCAAAATAGTGTTTTATTAGTCCAGGGTTACAAGCGTTGTCATTGCAAGGGTGGATGTAAAAATAATAAATGTGCGTATCACGCCACCAAACAAATTTGCAATTTTCAATTGGCATGAGTCACTCTCGTGCCAGAATAAAAATGATTAATTTAAAAATTTTCATTTCATTATTTTTTAATTTTTATTATTTTTGTTAATTTTGCTGTTCTTTGTAGTAGTTATTCCATAATAACATCATTGCCCAATCCATTTTGGCCATTAACGTCATTGACCGGCCAAAGACGTAAATATTACAATCAGATGAAAATATTTACATCATTGCCTACCGTTAACGGGCGTTGACTTCAATGACCGGTCAATGACGTTAATGGCCAGCGTAAATGGGCCTTGACGTCATTGCCCGGCTATTGACGTCAATGCCCTATTTACGTCATTGACCGTAACATCTATATAGATAAACAATTGTTTAACCCACTCTCCCCCTTTTCTAATCTCTCGTGAAATTGTTTATTTTACTTAATTTAACCCAATTCTCTCGCAATTTTACAGTTTCATGCGAAAAAAAATTACGTGATATTTACCGAGACTCCCCAACGTGAAATTGGGTGGGATTCAGCTCGACCCCCTCCACCACTAAACGCCCAGGTAATAAATGGACGTCCCCTTAAGATAACACAGGTCTGTAAATCAAAGTTTTTTTTCGAGCCCTGATACCATTCCTCCTGATTCTTATGTAAATTAACTTCCTGAATCCGAATATGACCTCCGTTTTCCCCCATTATCCACCGCTTTCGGAGGATACCACCCGAAAAGTTAATGCTGGATATGCTACTATATACTAACTTTAATTTTGTATTGACCTTGTGAAAGTGAGGTCATGTGATCAAACAGCGGATGAAAAGTGCTTGTGTGAATTCGAAAAGACTTTGTATTAAAATATAAGCTGGTTTATTTGTGTAACACCCGTCACCGTCGTATATCCAATGGAAATTATGCAAGAGCTTATAATTGTGTCTTCATCTGTTTTCAATCCCGTAAATTTTTTAAATAAATTATCTTCTTTAAGTGCCATACACTATGCAATGCGTAGGCGATCACTTGGCTGAAGGTAAGATGACGTACTAGGGAAATTTAATTAATGGGGTGCTTTTTCGTTGCTTTCCTCATAGCCAACAGATTTATCTTGGGCTTTAGATCACAGCAGTGTATGCAACGTAACTAGAATTTGAACCGCGATTATCCGCTTCCTAGTCGGCCGGTTTTGGCTTTACGCCATACTACTGGTCATAAATAAATTATAGTATTTCTTTAATTATTTGCAGGCTAGCAATACGGAATTTTGAATAATTACTCAAATATATTGATTATGGTAATATGAAATATTGAACTTCCAATAAATGAGATTTTGAGGTACTTTGAATTTCATGCAAATTGTCCATTGTGCTTTCTCATAGCACAGCATTTTTTTTGTTTTAAAGCATTTGTAAAATGGCTTTAGTACTTGCTTCCTTTGCTATCAAACTTTATTTTGCTGTATGGATGCGGCTGCAATAAAAGGAAAAGTTGTGAAAAATTAAAAAGACAGAGCTTAAAGAGACAAGAAAAGAAGATAGAGTAATTAAAGAATAAAAGAAAATTAGAAATAAGCAGACTTGCAATCAGGACACGGGTAAAAAGACACAGAAAAAAAAATAGGACTAAAAATGCGGTTCTCGAAGGTTGTATAGGTATAATGTCTTCTTTGAATTTATACAAGTGTAAGCAAACGCTTAGAAAGGCTGTTTGCAAAATAAAGACTCAAAAATATACTTAAGTTTTTGTTTCATTTGCACTAGTAACACCCGTCACAAACTTTTCTTGTAAAAAAATAAGATGAAAAATAATATATCCAAAAAATACTGAGATATCAGGTAGAAAGATTACTTTAACTGTTCACTTAGCAATTTATTTTATGACAAAAATTTGTAATTTAGCGGAACTTTGATTATTGGTTAACAAGGTAGCTTATTCTGCAGAAGCACTCGTAACACCCGTCACAGAGATTAAATCCGTTATTGCATCTAAGTATATGCATTAATAATTTATTTCTAATTTGTTTTTGTTTAAAATTAAATATAAACTTGTAACGAATTAATAAATTACATAAAATATAGACATTTTTGTTCTTATTTAGAAATTATAGCAGTTTGAATGCGTACAAATGTAACACCCGTCACCGCGGAATGGCCTATATGCAAGTTTTCAGTTTTTACAACCGGAGGGTCTGGGGGTATGGAACAAATTATTGCTACAACATATAAATGTATTGGTTCTGACAGAGAGAAAGGCTGCTATGTAATAAAATTAATCACAAAGCATACACACAAATCTTGGATTTATAAAATCGGGGAGTAATTGTTAATGAATATTGTATAGGAGAGCAAAGCCCCTTAGAAATTACATATTGGTATCGCGACGAATAATCCCCTAACAAATAATTCTTACAGCAAATAATCAGAAAAGTGAATAATAATTATTTTTAAATTAATTTTGAAATACATTAGAATCCGCTTAATGTGATCACTTTGGGTCAAGAACATTTTGATAACATTAACCGACTGATAACAATAAGCAAATTTTAGAAAAAAAAAGAATTTTAGAAGAATTAGATAAATTTAGCAAGAATAAATTAAACTTAAATTAAAATACATAAAGCAAAGTACACATTTATCAAAATAAAAATAGGAAGACGCCATGAAACCAGGGCCGTAGCTAGAGTTGAATTTAAGGTAGGGCAGCGGTGGTCACAAGTAGGGCAACTAAAATAATTCTACTATAAATTTTTTTTAAATTACAGGATTTGTGCCAGGATCAGTTGGTATGAATTTAACCGACCATTAGTTGCCATTTACCTAATCTGCACGCGGCGCTGAAATAGCTTAATCCGGCACCCACGTCAAGCTAGCACCCCCACCTCTTCAAAATTCAAAAATATTTATACTATAATTATGCGCTAATTTCAGGCAGTAATCGCGAATTTTGGACTCCAACGGTTTCGCGATAAAACATAAATTGTGGGTGATGAGATGAAATCAAAATCCCACTAAGTTTGATTGAAATCGGCCGAAGGATTTAGGAGTGTATAACGAATAAATATCTAAACAAACTCTTTAATATATTATATATTATGTTAAATCGTTATTATTTTATTTCAAAAGTATTCAAAAATGTTTTGTTTCAAATGATAGTATCTTTTCAATTATTCCTATTTTACGATTTCTTCTCAACCTTCTTCATAACTTTATTCTAATAATTATTGTCGGCAATCTTATTTTAATTATTGTTGTTAATGTTCTTCTTATATTTTCTTCTTTATAGTGCCTTTCGCATTACTAACTTATTATTATGTTATCGTATTAACAACCTTTATGCCTTACTTATTCTAACATATGTCACCATGGTTTATGTCACCATATCTTCCGAACGATTACAGCTAGCGACGTACTTTTTTGACAGCATGTTTGTAAAGATGAGGAGAGTGTTCCTGGCTGGTCAAAAACAAATTTTGCCGGCGAGAAGAAATTCTGTCCTCCCCCCCGTTCTCTATATTGATTAGAATTAAATTAAAACCAGTTGTATTGGAGGTGTAGTGGATTTTTTTATTTCAAGTTAAAGAGCATTCCTTACCAAATTTCTCCTCAATGAAACTCTTTCAACCGGCTCCCCTCCATACCCCCCCCCCCCCAGCAGAACTTATCAACACTACTGAAGCTCCTGAAGAACTCAACAAAAAAAACTGTCTCACTCTCCCAATTAAAACTAAGACAGGAGTTTCCTTCATTCCACCCCTCAACCCTCCCACATGACCCAGAAAAGCCCTCCATCTACAAGCCCGACTCAACAACCTAGCAGAAAGTCAAACTACGGCGAATACCTACATTTTTGTTGACAATTTTCAATATTCTAAAATATTTTAAAGTTGCTTTATAATTGTAATTGTTTTTGTTTTTCATTTTATATTCAACTTGAAAAAGAAAAAGTCATTTTTCGAAAGCTCGTTTATAAATGCGTTTTATTTGTCTTTTAGCTCACTATTGATAATCTTAATTAATTGTATTTTCAAGAGCTAATAATTTTAACTAATAATATTATAGCGTTAGTATTTAAATTGTTGTTAAATATTTAAAAAAAACTCGCTCCACCCAAAAATATATATTTTAAAACGAAACCGTTGATGTCCAAAATTCGATGATGAAAATTCGAACAACTTAAGATGTTAATGCTGTTATTAATGGGAGTGTATGGAGATGCCTGTTGAACGAGTTTGATTAAAGACACTAGCGTACCTAGGGGGGGGGGCACATTTTTAGGGGCGGCGGGGTAGGGGGCGTCAAATTTTAAGGCCGCCTCGAGCGACAAAAGCTCTAGGTACACCAGTGATTAAGGTGATATTTGGTATGGAATGCTCTTTAACTTGAAATAAAAAAATCGACTAAACCTCCAATACAACTGGTTTTAATTTAATTCCAATGAATATAGAGAACGGGGGGAAGGTAGAGATGGTTTTCTGCCATATAATTTCTTCTCGCCGGCGAAATTTGTTTTTGACCAGCCAGGAACACTCTCCTGATCTTTACAAACATGCTGTCAAAAAAGTACGTCGCTACCTGTAACCGTTCGGAAGATGTGGTGATATAAATAATGACATAAATAATATAGTGAATAATAATTCATCAAAACGTTCAATCTATAGGAAATAATGTCGATTTATTAGATACATTTATGGAAGAACAACCTGAGTGCATTCGTCTAGCAATATCTGAGCATTGGAAGACAGAATCTGAGCTTAAAATGTATGCACTTAAGAACTACAAGTTGATATCAAGTTTTTGTAGGCAGGAAAACGAACATGGCGGTGTATTGCCGCAAGTCAGTGAATGGTAAGCCTATCAAAAAAGTAAATAATTTATCAATTAGTGGACATTTTGAATGTGCAGGTGCAGAAGTAACCATAAATAGTGAAATAATTGTAATAATTAGTATATATAGACCTCCGAACGGAAATATGTAAATGCTTTATACACGGATTAAACAGATGTTAACGCTAATTTTTGATAAAAACAAATTAACTTTTATTTTGGGTGATTTAAATTATGAACTAAAAGATAATGAAAAAATTTTTAATGAATTGTCCTTACTTTTAGATTCCTTTTCTTTCTCCATAAAAGTTAGAGAGTACACCAGAGTCACAGGTGCTGGTTCAGGAAGCTGCATTGACAATATACTAACCAATTATGATGGCGAATCTCAGATTGAAATATGTCAGTCGAATATCTTTGACCATACTGCCCAAAAAATAAGCTTCTTCCTGAGCAGGGAAACTCTGAAGGAAGTAAAGTATCAGCGGTTTTTTATAGAACATGGTAAGAAAAACTTTGTAAGTTTTGTATAATCTGTATGACATTGAGGGAGCTTTGGTAGACGACCAATGGACATTTTTTTTGGATTTAATTTTGATGGTTTTCACAAGCAGTTTCCCTTTGAAGGAATCGGTGTCGAAACCAAAGAAAAAAAAATTACGGCAATGAAATAATAGAATGTAAAAACAGATTTGGTTGTGTTATTGGTGGTTTCTACAAATAATACAAACTACAGGAAACTTTATAAAAAAACGAAGAGAGAATACAATAACTTATTGGTAAAATAAAGAACAAAAACATATGAAAAACGTATTTTAACATCAGATAACAAGACTAAATGTTTGTGGTCAATCCACAATGAAATTGTGGGTAAATCCAAGAAAAGCCATGAAATTGGACTCAAAGATGATCCTCAAAAATTGCTAATGAGTATAATAATTTTTTATTAGACGCAGTTCCAAAACTACACGATGATATGAAATGTAAAATACTGGAAAATGACAGGATCTATGTACTGCAAACCAACAAATGCAGATGAAATCCGAAGATTATCAAAGAGGCTGAAGGACAAGTACAGTAGTGGAGAAAACGGAATACCAACCAGTGTCGTGAAGCTTGCGGTAGAGTACATATCTGAACTTTTGTGCTTTGTTATCAATAATTCCTTTAAATCTGGTATTGTTCCGAACCACCTTAAGATAGCAATCATTAAACCTATATATAAAGGAGGAAACCCTGAAGAAATGCAAAATTATAGACCTATAAATTTACTTCCTTCTTTTTCCAAAATTTTCGAAATGGTAATGTGTGATCGAATTATAAATTATGTTAAAGAGAACTCCATTATCAGTGAGACGCAACATGGTGGTGTGAAAGGAAGATCAGTTTAAACTGCAGTTTTTCAATTTACACAAAATATTTTGAATGCTTTCGAGAGAGGTATATGATTGCATAAATCATGATTTACTACTGCAAAAAGCTGAAAAATACTGAATAAGAGGAAACGCATTGAAGTGGATGAAATCGTATGTTGATAATCATATACAAAGGTGAAGATAATCAAAGAAAAATCAAAGTGCTTTTGTTTTTGTTTTTTTTTTCAGAAGAGGATAATAATGTATCCGAATCATAGGTTAACTGTGACTGAAAAGAACCCGCACTACATGTATATTAAATTATTCAATAAACTGCCAGATAGAATAAAAAAGGTAACAAAATTAATCAAGTTTAAAGAAGAATTACTTGAATTTCTAATGATAATTGAACCGTACACTGTGCAAGAATTTATGATGTGGAAAGAAGACTAGCTTTCTTTTTCTTAAATGTTTTTTTTTGTAAATTTTGTCTTTTGTTATGGTATTTTTGAATTTGTCAGGTGATGGAAAATTTTTGACATTGTTTCAACCAATTATGTACAAATCTATGTATGGTAGTTTCTTGAAATAAAATTACTGTTACTGTTACTGTTAAACCATGGTGACATATGTTAGAATAAGTAAGACATAGAGGTTGTTAATACGATAACATAATAATAAGTTAGTGTTGCGAAAGGAACTATAAAGAAGAAAATATAAGAAGAAAATCATCAACAACAATAATTAAAATAAGATTTCCGACAATAATTGGAATAAAGTTATGAAGAAGGTTGAGAACAAATCGTAAAACACAGAAATAATTGAAAAGATACTATTATTTGAATCGAAACATTTTTGAATACTTTGCACACTTAGTGGGATTTTGATTTCAACTCAGCACCCACAATTTATGTTTTATCGCGAAACCGTCTTCTTCTTCTGCACGTTTTAGGTTAAATTTTACCCGTTACGTCACCCTTGATCAATCCACTATGTGGACTATGTGGCACTATGTGTACAGGTTCAGTAGTCGTCTCACCGCATTTAGAGGGGCTTTGATTGGGACCAAATTCGGAAATTTGTTTCTACAATAACGCAAGATTCTGTACCTTCTCAGATATCTTTCTTTGTACCTACTTAAATACAATACGAATAGAATATTATTATTATTATTTATTGGAATTTCTTGGTGCTTGAATTGTATAAAACTGTTACTGTCAGTATCTGAAAAAGCAAATAAAAGTATTTAAATAGATAAGTACTAATAATATTTTTTAAATATAGAAAAAAAGTAAAATATAATAATTAAAATAGTAATGAGAAGCTGCGACCGTTTATTTATTTACGTTATGCATTACATAAAGCGGAAGCATTTTAACGGAAGCGGTTTTAATTTAACCAAAAGGTAAATTCTTTTAAAATTATTTGCTATCTATATCTCTACTAAAAAAAAAAAATTGATATTTTTGCGGATTTTAACAAATAATATTAACACAGAACAGCAGAATTAACAATAACAAACGAGCTTTATAACTTGATTGCTAATACTGAGAGGTAAATGTTTATCCTTGTTAAGATCCTGCGTAAATGACTAAAATTAGTGGAACAGCCCAATTCACAGTAATTATTATTGCTATAAGACGACCACTGAAATTACAAGACAATGCACAAGACAGTGCATTTTAAGATTTTCAATGATAAAACTGAAGACTTGTAAAAATCTCTGATATGACTATGTGGAATCTGACGTCACAAAACTTTTGCCACCAAAACAAACGAAATTTAAAAATAATTAAGTTTAATGATAAGTAAAAATTGTTAATTTTTGGCAGAGCAGTATTTTACTTCCATTTCGTTGGCTATCACATTGCGGTCGGTATCGGCGATAAAAAACTTTCTATATTAGTCTTTCCTTATTCCAAATTTTATATAAATATGTAATATAGTAATATTGAGAAATTGGTAAAGACTTTGGGATTGATGTAGTACCAATTTGGTACTTTTTGCAAATATAAATGAAAATTGTTCACGTATTTATAGCCATCTGTACATTTGGTTTTGTTGTAAATGAATCCATAAACGATGAACAGTATATTGTGGTAAATAAACTTTTATTTTCAGATAATCAAATTAATTTTAAATTTCAGGATTTTTTATACCATTATGGATATTTAGAAAAAGGATTACTTGGTCCTAATCGAAACAGAAATGAGATATACATAAAAGATGCCATATCAGATTTTCAACACTTTTCTGGAATCAAGGTCACCGGTAAGTATTTTTTACTTTCCGAACTCCTTAGTAAGGAAAGTATTGTAATCTGAAATTGAAAAAAAAAATTGACCCCCAATTTTTTCATAAAATTTTTATGTTTTGAGGTTCCCTTAAACCATTCTACAATTTTTGAAAAATGTCTGTATGTGTGTATGTGTGTGTGTGTGTGTGTGTGTGTGTGTGTGTGTATGTATGTCTGTGAACACGATAGCAACCAAACGAAATAACAAAATCAATCCAAATTTTAAATTTAAGTTTTTATCTGTTGTGGCACGAAGCCTATTGAAAATGGATAAAATCGTATGGGGGGAACGGGGGGTTTACTTGAAGCGATAAAACATAATCCATTATAACTCCGAAACGCAATGAAATAGGTAAAAGTTTATTAAGACAAAAATTATCCATATCAAATTACCTACAACTTTTGTGTTATAAAATTTTTTCTAAAAATTTTTTTTAATTTTTTTTTTTATTTATTTTTATTTTTTTTTATTTTTTTTTATTTTTTATTTATTTTTTCTATTCTATATATAAATAATATTCGGAAAGTTATGTGATGGCCACATCCGATTTTTATTACTATGATTAAAATTTTTTAATTATTATACGTTGCAAATTTATTAGGCATCATCGATGATGAGACGATGAGGATGATGCAAATGCCACGATGCGGAGTTCAAGATAAAGTAATCTCTCGAGATGTTAACCAATATACATTTAAAGGTTAGTTGGGACATTTCTTAATAGTCTTTTATCGAAAAAATATTATTTAAGGTGGAAGGTGGGAACAACCAGTTCTGAGTTTTGCAATTCTTAATTATACGGATAGCTTAAGCAAAAACGAAATAATTGATGAAATCACCAGTGCATTTAATATTTGGGCAAAATATGCAAACATAACGTTTATACGAAGAAAGCCGTCGAGTTCAAGATTGCACATAAGGATTATGTTTGCAAATTATTCTCATGGCGATGACAATGATTTTGATGGTCCGGGAAATATAGCAGGTCATGCATATCCGCAGGCAAGTATAAATTCAAAATTTTACGATGGTAAAAATTAGTTACTTTCAGAATGACCCAAGACGAGGACAAATACATTTAGATGTCACAGAAAACTGGACAGCCAATTCTTCTTACGGCATAAGTTTATATCAAGTCGTTGCTCATGAAATTGGACACGTTTTGGGGATTGACCACTCTATGTTTAATACTTCAATTATGGCACGTTATTTTCATTACAACGAAACTTTTCGAACGGAACTTAGTCTAGATGACATTCAAGCTATTCAAGCCCTATATGGTGTAAAACGTCAAAAGGGTAAAATACCTGACAAAACATCTAATAAATCTAAGCAGGAAGTTATATGTACAGAATCTCCATCACAGTTTTATCATTTTTCACCAAAAGAAAACAAATTTGTGTGGAGGACTAAAAGTGAATTTCAGAAAGAACTACATAAATTTGAAACAGGAAAAAATAAGAAAAAAAGCTCCGAATTTATTTATAAACAAGTAGAAATCGTAGCCTGTAAGAAAATTAATATTTCTATTAAACGTAACTAGTATGTTTATCAAAATGTTACATCTAAGAATATAAAAAATTAAAAATAATTAAAACTAAATTTGTAATTTTTTTTATAAAAGAGAGGTAGAGGAAGTAACCTTTTCAATCGGTGATTTCTCAAATGTTTATTAAAAATTAATTATCTTCAATTGACGATATCGCAAAAAAGTGTTTCAAATTGCCGAAAACTTAATTCTAAATTTAATAATCAGTACAATTCTAAAACTGATAAGATATAATGTAATTATATAAGCGGATTAGAATAGGTACTTTCACTTAAGTTAATTTTTAACCATGTTGAAGTTAGCAATTTTGTTTGTTTTGGTTTCTTATGCCACCGGTAATTAAAAATTATTATTTACCTATATAAATTAACTATACTTTCCATTACTTCAGCTCATCCTCTTTTGGATAGCAATAGAATTGTGAACGGAACCAATGCCAAACCAGGCGAAATTCCATATATTGTAAGTGTAAATTTTTTGTTAAGACCAAAAATAAATTTTATTATTAGGTTTCATTACGAAGTTATGGAAGCCATTCGTGTGGTGGATCAATTTTAGATAAGAGACACATATTGACTGCTGCACATTGTATAGATAACAGGTAAATATGATTTAAAAAAATAATAAAATTATGAAACATTTTTAAAATTAAACTTATCAGTAATCCCGGATCGTTAACCATTCAATATGGGGTCCTCAATATTAATTCAAACTTAAATGTAATTCAAGTATCACAAATTTATAAGCACGAAGGGTTCAGTCCATCTACTACTGCTAATGATGTCGCTGTGTTAAAGGTAAATAAAACTTCCGATTGAATCCTTGATTTCTGCATTGAATTTATTTTAGTTGGCAGAAGATATCATTTTTGACGATGATACGTCAGTAGTTCAATTACCAGAGCAAGATGAAAAAGTTCCAGGAGGAAACTGGGCCGTATTAGCTGGATGGGGTCTTAACAAGGTTAATATTTCTTCAGATCTACAAGTTAGTATACTCTCTATTACAAGAACTAAATTTTTTTAGAGTGGTGGTAGTGTGCAAAGAGATTTACAACGTGTTGATATTTTGATATACACCGATGATGATTGCTCCAAAGCTCATGGATCAAGAGTAGATAGTAAATACCACGTATGTTCCGGAATTCCAGAAGGTGGTAAAGGTCAATGTAGTGTAAGCACTTGTCATTTTCAATCTAAAACAAAAATAATAACTTTGTTATTGCAGGGAGATTCCGGTGGACCATTGGTCGCTGATGGAAAACAGTGGGGAGTTGTTTCTTGGTCTGTAAAACCATGCGCAGTTAAAGGTTATCCTGGAGTTTTTGCACGAATATCCAGTTATGTTGATTGGATAAAATCGAAACAACAATTGTAAATAATAATCGATTAGATAAAGAAATTAAACTAATATTTTGTATTGCATCTTGAAATTGATTTTGTACACTGAAGTAGTCAAGTTTGTTGCCAAGGGAGCCAGCCTTATGCTCTTATGCTCAAATTCACAGTCTCTCATAATTACTAAAATCACTAGACTTGATATTCACCGTATCAAGGAAAATTCCAACTGGTAATTGTGGAAAATTCCAAAAACTGCCCTTAGTATTTCAATGAAGAAGTAGATCAAATTTAAAGATTAGCAGTCGAAAATTTCTATAAGAATATGATTTTCCTCTTCATTTTTAAATAAGCCTTGTTTATCTCTGCCGGTGATAGCTAATCTTCGTTTTGTACTTCTCTACTTTATTCAATTTAAACAATATTAAATTAATTGTTGGTATGAATTCAAAACTTTGCCATTTCAACTGTTTTCAGTATTGTATTGACCTCTACCAGTTTAGTTTTCATAAAATGATCTATACATACTTCAACTGATCTTTGTTATGATAAATTTGAATAACAATACTAAATACTTTTAAAATTTATATCAGCTATAAATTTGCTTAGAGGCAGATCGCTTGACTGCAGGTTGAGGAGCCCCATGTTCAAATCCAGGTGCCCCTTCTATTTTTAAATTACAATTTGTCTGTTCTTGTGGTTTCATGAATAATATCAGCATTTTATCAGCAATTAGACCAAAAATAAATTTTTTTTTAACGAAACTTAACAATGAAAACTGATTTTTAAGAAGATAATTTTGGATCTGGATATTTTGAAAGGTAATTTTGAATATTCCTTTTGGATCTTGACGTTTCTGAAAAATTGCAGTGCTTTAACCTAATGTTGATAGTGTTTTTGTTTTGCTTTTGCTTAAAACACTCGTTAGGGCTTATTTGAGCTTTTTTTAAATGTTTTTTTGAAACTTTAAATAATTTCATTTTGGAAAGGAAAGCCTTTAAAAAAATTTCCAGTTATACACCTATTCCTCCCGAACCTGTGCTTACAATGTGTAGAACATGGCTCAATGCTAACCTACAGTTACTCCAGAAATTATTAATGCACCCCTATGCTAACAGTGTAAATCGTACCTTTCCAAGACTTTTTTTGAAATTGAAAATTTCATTCTCCTCATTTTTGTTTCTATACATCTTTCTAATTTGTCCAACCGTTTCTGAGTAACAGCGATTTTAAAATTACTGTAAAAAATTTAATAAAACTCCCATAAAGAGCAATGTTGATTTTATTTAATTTTTTACCGAATGCAACAAAATCTAAAAATATTATAAGAACAAAAATGAAGGAAATGAAATTTGCCACAAAATATGTATGTCTGAAACATTTTGCTATAAAATCGATTTTTATATGAGAAAAAAGTCTTGAAAAGGTACGATTTACAGTGTTAACATGAATTGTATTAATAATTTCTGAAGCCACTGTATATTTTGCGACAAATTTTGAATCTTTACCTTTAGTGGAATCGGTAAAAATTATTTATTAAAATTTTTTTTTTATTTATAAGCAAGCGTTAACGACAGACGACAATCTTTCAAAATGAAAAATTTGGAAAAATATATGTTAATTAATTTTTTTATAATAATTACGAAGCGAATGTTTATAATAATATTTAATAAAAATTACATTTTGATGTTTGATTTTTAATGCTTTTTTTAAATTTTATATGACTTTTATTTCTGTTTTTAGAAACTTTTTAAAACGCTTATTTTGAAATTATAAGTGGTTATAAATCAGGGCTCTAGCCATAACAGTTTATATAAACTGTTTCACATTCTGTTTTAACAGATCTTGGTTACCATCTGAAGAAAACTACGTAACACTTTAAAAATATATAGGGGGTATAGCTCAGAGGCAGAGCGCTCGATTGCAGATCGAGAGGCCCCCTGTTCGAATCCGGGTGCCCCCTCACTTTTTAAATTGCTCTTTTTCTGTTTTTATTGTTTCACGAGTCTTATCAGAATTTGAACTATGTAATTATTGGATTTTAATAGATAGCCGACGATAATTATTTTTGTTTTCAAATCAATCAAATTTTTATCCGTTTCACCAAAAAATTGCAGTCCTATAGAACTACATCCTATCTCTCGCTTCTCACTTTGTTCAACATTGTTAAACATGGTCGAAAATTGCGTGTTGTAGATGTAGAAATGTAGATTAGAAAATAATGCAATATATGAAGTAAAACTAAGATCTTGAGAGTCAGTGCTGCAATAAAAGCTTAAGGAAAGAGATCCATTTAGTAAGTAGAAATACTTGAAATGAAATTTATTGTATAAATCACTGGTACAACGTTTCAAAAATGTTCCTGAATTTTTGAACAAATGATGAGTTGATGATTAGATGATCAAATCTGATGAGTTACTTATTTGTTAATGTTGGAGAGTATTTCATACCACCCAAGCTTCCAGATTTTAATATTATGATTGGTATTAAGTAATTCAGAAATTTATTATAAGTACTGTCTAATTAATTATACAGGGTGCTGAATGAGTTAGCCGAACATAGAAAATTAACATGTAAAAACTTATTTATGCAAATACCTGCTTCCCTAATTATTTTAGAGAAAAAATTGAAGATACAAAAATAATGCAGAAATATAAACTACGAATGATAAGAGCATTGGATTTCATCTAGCTCTTACTTAAAAATTAATAAAATGTTTTTGAAATTTTTAAAAGTTTCATTTAACCGACTGGCCATGTAAGTTTCCAAGGTAATTATTTTTGAAAATAGAAATTAAATTGAATTTATTTCATGGCCTGTCTGATAAATAAAATTTTTTACAATTTCAAAAGCATTTTTTGACTTTTTAAGGTTGTTAAGAAGGAAAATGAAAATAATGAGAAGTTCTTGAAATTTTTACAATACATTATTTGCGTAATAAAAAAATTTCTGGCAAAGTTTGAACTTAATCTTGTTCTTAGTTATCGAGATAAAAAATGTCAAAGTTACATTACGGTCGCAATAATTTAAAGGTCATTATTTCAACAATCAGTAATGTCAGCATTACCAAAAATTGCCAAAATATTTGTGAAAGTCTTATAAAGTTGACTTGAAAGTCAAATTATGTCAGCTTGAATGAAAAAAATTTTAACAAAAAGATCATCACACAGTAACTGAAAATAAAAAAATTATTATTTGATTTATAATGCTATAATAATTAATAATGGCAAGTAAATGTTTACACTGTGTAAATGAAATAAAAAGAAATGATAGAAGTGTCACCTGTTGTTTTCTATGTGATGGTAAAACTCACAATAAATGTGCAAAGATAGATGAGGTGTTTCTCAAAGTTTTAAGTGAAAATAAGCAAATCAAATTTACATGTGTTTCATGCAGTGAAAACAATATATATCAAGAAATTCTTAAATTAAAAGTAGATGTAGCAAAATGTATTGAATTTATTGCAAAACAAAATAAATTAATTGAATAGCACAAAACTAATAGTGAGGAATTAAAAGAGAAAAACCAGAAGAATAATAATACAATACACATTTATTAAGAAAAAAAAAAGTACAATTTCTTAATTGGATGATTTCTAATCCAATTAAGAAATTGTACTTTTTTTTTTCTTAATAAATGTGTATTGTATTATTATTCTTCTGGTTACGATAAAAGAATACGATAAAAACATACAGTGATGTAACAAAAAAAAAGAGCAAAGAAGTTTTAATGATTAAACCTGTAAAGGAAAGTCAAAAATGTAGTAAAACTCAAAAAGAAATCAAAGAAAAAATAGTATATCCTTGCGAATTAGAAATTGGTATAGATCAAATTAAAAATATAAAAAACGGAGGTATAATAATAAATTGTGGTGATGAGAATACTAAAAACAAAATATAAAATAAAGTACAAGAAGAATTGGGTAAGAAATATACAACCGAAGACGCTAAATTTAAAAAACCAAAAGTTATTCTAATTGGAGCTGAAGAATCTATGATAGAACAAGAAGATAAAAAAATAATAGAGTACATAATACAGCAAAACAAAATGGAAATGGACAAGATTCAAAAAATTAAAGTGGTTAAAAAATATGTCAATAAAAAAAGAATGAATCAAGCTAATATTGTATTGGAAGTTGATGCAGATATGTATAACGAATTAATGAAATATGAAAGGGTATACCTAGGATGGCGAGACTGTAAAATTGAAGAATATCATAACATAATTAGATGTTTTAAATGTGCTCGCTATAATCACATGGCTAAAGAATGTACAAATGAATTGACATGTCAGATTTGTAGTGATAAGCATGAAACCAGAACATGCAACCAAGAAGTAAAAAAATGCATTAATTGTGAAAAAGCTACCAAAAAATATAATGTGACCATAAACACAAATCACTCATCATTAGATAAAAATTGCCCTTGCTATATCAGAATGTTGGAAATAGAGAGTAATAAAACTAAATATCAATAGCAATTAATCACACCAAAAGAAAATTTTACTAATGAAAATAACATAACAATCATGAATCTATTTGATAGAATGAGCGATATTAATGGACGCTTGAATGGAACGATTTCGGCCTTTTCTCGAAAGTTTGCTAGCAATGTTAATTTAGGTCTTTTCAACGCACGTAGCTTACCAGCTCATATTAATGAAGTACGTTCACTTCTGCATAACTCCTTTTTTTCGATTATTGGAGTTGCGGAAACGTGGATGAAATCTGGTTCGACTTTGAAATCGGTGAGTGTTCCGGGGTTCAAATTTGTGCATAACCTTAGACCAAAAGGAAGAGGTGGTGGTGTTGGTTTTTATGTTAGAAACAATCTAAAGCTCAAAATTTTGGAAAAATCACCAAACTTGATGACTTTTTCACTAGAATATCTATTCATCGAAATATCTATAAACCTAAAAAAATATTTGGCTGGAATTGTCTATCGAGTGAAGGAACTTTGTGTGAATGATATGATAAGTGAACTTTCGGATATTTTAATGCGATGGTCATCAAACTATACAAGCGTTTTTCTGATGGGTGATTTCAACATAAATTCATTAATTAACAATTCTAATTTTAACCTCTTGAAAAATTTAACTGATTCATTTTCTTTATCACATTTGCAATTTGGTCCAACTCGCATCGATTTTCATCATAATTCTGAATCTGCTATTGATCATATTTTCATTTCTGAAGATTGTGAAGTGGTTGCTTCAAAAACAGGCGTGATACAGGAAGTTTCCGATCATGATTTTCTTTTTGTTGCTCTGAAGATCTGCAAACCTACGATTATTCCAAGTTCCTACACGTTCTTCGATTATTCTGCCATTGAGCAAGAAAATCTTTTCAGAGCTACAGCTGCAGTAAACTGGTATCCTATTTTGATGTCAGCAGATTTAGATGAAAAGGTTGAAATTTTAACAAATAACTTGATTAAGCTTCGAGATTGGCACGTTCCAGTTAAAACAGTTTCTAAACCTGATCGCTCTACGCCCTGGTTAACTTGGAAGATTAAAAACGAAATGAACAAACGTGATGTTGCTTACGGTGTCTGGCGCAAAAGAAAATCCAGAAGTAAAAAAGATGAATTATGGGAAGCATATCGTAAACTTCGAAATAGAGCGAACGGATTAAAATTTTGGCTCAAAAGAAGTTTTGTGCACGAAAATTTGACCTAAATCTTCTATCCAAAATTTTATATCAAAATCTGCGGAAGGAAGGAGTGTATGGCGATGAATTAGATCCTGAAATGAATGTCAATTTAGATGATTTGAATGAATATTTTACGAATGCCAACTCAGTAACAAATACAAATGATAGTTTTTTTTATAACATCTGCTCATTACGAAACTTTTAAATTTGAATGTGTCACTAAGGAACTAATTTTTAATGTACTATATTCAATTAAATCAAATTCGGCTGGATGCGATGGTTTAAGTCCAAAATTTATAAAAATCATACTTCCTCTGATTATCCCGATTATCAAAGATATTTATAATTTTGCAATTTTAAATTCCTCATATCCTTATCTTTGGAAGCAAGCTAAAGTTGTTCCATTTCCCAAACTTATAAATCCATCAAAATTGTCTGATTATCGGCCAATTAGTGTTCTTTCGTTCTTGTCAAAGGGTTTAGAAAAGGTTTTATTTTTTCAATTTCAAGAACATAATGAGCAAAATCGTTTGCTTTCAAATTTTCAATCTGGTTTTAGACCAAAATTTAGCGCAACTACTGCTTTAATAAAGGTTACGGAGGATATTTGTCGTGGTAGTGGAGGTTCAATGTGTACTGTCATGGTTTTATTAGATTTTTCAAAAGCATTCGATAGCATTCCACACAAACAACTACTTGATAAACTTGCTCATTTCTTTCATTTTAGTCCATCTGCAATTAACCTGCTAAGCAATTTTCTATCAGATAGAACTCAAATAGTTGTTTTTAATGGCTCAAAATCGAAAGTTTGTAAAATAAAGAAAGGGGTCCCGCAAGGTTCCATAAAAAGTCCAACTATGTTTACGAGTTATATTAATGACTTGGGTTCATTATTAAGATGCTCATATCATTTATATGCTGATGATTTACAAATATATAAATCTGGACCGATTGCAAAGATTAATGAGATTATAACAGACATAAATAGTATTATTCAAGAAATTGTTAAATGGTGTGATGCTAATTCTTTATCTTTAAATGCATCGAAGTCGCAGGCAATTATTTTTCATTCATCGTCTTTACCAGTAATTCTTTCAAAAATCTCAATTAGTGGAGAAGAACTTCCATTTCTAAACAAAGTAAAAAATCTTGGACTACTTATGAATCAAAATTTATCATGGAATGACCAGGTGAACTCGATAACTCGGAAAACTTTTGGTACTTTAAAATCCATGAAGCCTTACTCAAAATTTCTTTCGTTAGAAATGCGCAAACGTTTAGTCCTTACGATTATTGTTCCATATTTTACTTATTGCGATATTGTTTTTTATCCCTCACTTTTATCAAGTGAATTTGACCGTCTACGAGTCGCTTTTAATGCATGCGTTTGGTTTGTTTTTAATTTGAGTCCAAGAGATCATGTAAATAACCGAGTTCCAGAAATATTGGGTTTAAATTTTTCAAATTTCTTTAAACTACATTTACTCCAATTCATTTTTAAAATTATACACTTTTCAATGCCACAATATATCTTAGAGATTTCTTAGTAAAGAGCCAGTCTCATCGAACTAATAATTTAATAGTTCCATATGTACCTAATTCCTGGATTGACAAAAGTTGTTTTAAAGCTTTAATTCTATTATGGAATGGTCTCGACTCTTCGGATCGGTGTTTTCAAACCTTCAAGAAATTTAAAATGAATATGATGGAGCATCTAGTAACGTAGGCTTAGAAGTATAACAAAAATTCTTTCAATTTGCATATAAAATTTAGCTGTATAAAATCATTATTTCTATAGTTAGCCTTCTGCATTATTATATTATTCTATTTTAGTTATAAGTTCGTTTTATTATGTTTAGTATCTAAGTTAGTCCTAACTATTTTATAGTTATAAGTTATGTACTTTTAGGACTTATTTATAATTTACAATAAACAATAAACAATAAACAATAAATAAGTATACCAAATTTCAAAAAAGTCATGTTTTCAGTGTCGGAGAAAATTAAATTATTATTCCAAAAAGGGTACAAAAGCTATTCAGATTTAGTAAATCATGGCAATATCTGATTTCGTAACCCATTCATTTTCCCACCTATATTTTTGTTTTTAATGTATATTTATCGAAAATCTTGATAACTTTTGAACTACTTTTTAGAATAATAATTTAATTTTCTCAGAAACTAAAAACATGACTTTTTTGAAATTTGGTATACTTATTCATAAAACTTTTATAAATATTTTGGCAAATTTTGAAAATGTTGGCATTTCTGATTATCGATTTAATGACCTTTAAATTAATGTGAACTTTAACATTTTTTATCTCGATAACTAAGAACAAGATTAAGTTCAAACTTTGCCAGAATTTTTTTTATTACGCAAATAATGTACTGTAAAAATTTCAAAAACTTCTCATTATTTTCATTTTCCTTCTTAACAACCTTAAGTAGAAGCTAGATTAAATCTAATGCTCTTATCATTCATAGTTTATATTTCTGCATTATTTTTGTCTTTCATTTTCTCTCTAAAATAATTAGGGAAGCAAGAATTTACATAAATAAGTTTTTACATGTTAATTTCCTATGTTCTACTAACTCATTCAGCACCCGGTATATTATAAGTACTGCCAAATATTTATTTGGAAACAAATATTTAAAAAAAAATATTTTTTCGCATTTCTTACTTATCGTTTTAGACACCATTGGTAGCTACTATTTTTTACAGTTTCATCTCCCAAATTTTAAAGGTAAAAGGAGAGGAATGATGTTTACAAGAAATATTTTAGTAAGATATTACTAAAAAAATCGATAGAATAACATTTAGTATTTTTAGTTAGTAGTAGAATCATTCAGTATAAAACGGACTAAATGATGAGTCAAACTTGTGAAAGATAGGGGGTATAGCTCAGTGGTAGAGCATTCGACTGCAGATCGAGAGGTCCCCGGTTCAAACCCGGGTGCCCCCTCTTTTTTTTTAACTATGAAAAAAAAATTTGTAATTATTTGTGTCTATTTTACCAATCACTTCCTTTGCTAGAACTACAGAATTTGGTTTTGAAGGTTTTGATTTTTCTTTCAATTTTTCTGTCAAATTTTAATAATTCTTAAAATGCTAAATTAAAAAACATTAAATTAAAAAGAATATTTAGTTGTTTCAAAAAGGCATTTCCAAAATGTTAAAAAAATTTCAAAAAACATTTAAACAGTAATCTTTATTAAAATTTATTGTGATATTAAAGCAGATATTCTATTATATTATATACTATTATTAAACAAGTAATAGGGAATAAAAGGGGAACAACAAAAATCGTTTTGTAATATTTTTTCTAATTCTTATTCTCCATTTATAGGAGCAGTTTTGCTTTTATCCAGTTAATATACGTTGGAACACGAGCGAAAACAGCTGCACCGCTAAATGCGCAGGGTCTTCTACTCCAAGAGGCCACTGTTTTTCGTTAGAAATTAATGGACCACCAGAATCACCCTAAAATTAAAAAATTTGTTATCCAACTGGTAAATTGTCCGATGGTTGAGGTTAATGCTAACATTGCATACTCCTTTACCACCTTCCGGTACTCCAGTACAGACGTGGTATCTAAGATCTACTTGTGACCCATGATCAGCTTTACAATCTTCATCGGTGTATAAAATGACGTCTACTGTTCGCAAATAATTTTGAATGGATCCACCACTCTGCAATTATTGCAAAATATAGTGTTTGCATTTATTGATAAGAAAAGTTTAATAAATTACTGCATTTAGACCCCATCCTGAAAGTACTGCGGCATTACCACCTGGAGGTGTTTCATCTTGCAGTGGTAATCTCACTGGTTGTATATATTTAGTGTATACGAGATCTTCAGCAAGCTTAAAAATATAGTTTAAATAAAATTCTTATTATTTACCTATCTATAAATATAAACATGTTACTTTCAAAACTGCAATGTCGTTGATGTAATTTTTTCCTGGTGAGTACTCCTCATGAGATAGGCGTTTGCAACTCGGATTATATTATCCAGTGACCAGATGTTTAACTTTCCATATTGAACTCTTAATGTATTTGGATCACTATAAAAAATGTTATAAATATTATTTCATTTCATTATATTTTCTATTTTCACCTACACTCCAATAATGCAATGGGCAGCCGTAAGAACGTGCCTCTGATCTAAAATTGTTCCTCCACAATTATGCTGACGATTTATGCGAACGGATACCTAAAATGATATTTTATATTTACAGATTTGTAAGATCTAATTATTATTATCTATAGTTGAATAATTTACTATGTAAGGAATTTCTCCAAGTTTTGCTTCAATTCCATTTACAATCCTAGAGCTCTCCAAAACTGGATGGGCTAAAATAATAACAATTATTGATTATTTAAAAACTAAACAATAATTAAAATAAATTGTATATAAATTGAAGCAAACCTGAAACGTATCCTAACAAAGCACATAAAACTGCAAATTTCAACATAATGCATTTATTAATTAATAATTGTGTTTTGAGTATCGACATTTTATAATTTATCTTATCTTACAATACTGCGGAAACTATCAATTATAAATTGATTATAAAATTTAATTTTTAAGTTTTAATTTTACCGCCTTTCTTTTGGATATATTGCTAAACTTTTTGGTTCGGTTGATCCACTCGGTTCATCTCTGATGTATAATAACTTTTTCTCGCTGGCGAGACTACCTTGGGTTTTACTTGTGGTTAACTCCATTGTAACAAACAAGGGGAAAAGTACTTTTTGTCGTTATCTTTTACACTGAGAGAAAAAAACTTCTTGATCAAACGATAAACGATTCAATCAACAAAGTTTTTGGATTACGGGTGGCGAATGCAAAATGTGCATTAAACTATAGCAAATAAAATATGTTAACTTTTTTGTGTTTTTGTTAAATTTTAACAAGAAAACAAGAAACATGATGAGATAAGATATAACAAGAAATCTATCGAGCAGTCTTATTTTTTCAAATAAGAGGCGGATGTAAGAGTTGTAAGATTCAATTTTATAGTTGAATGATTTACTATGTATGGAATTTCTCCGAGTTTTGCATCTGTTCCATTTACAATTCTGGATCCATCCAAACTCGGACGGGCAAAAATAATATTAAGTAATTATATTTAGAAACCAAAAATATATATTATATACAAAAAGGTATTTTGTATGTTATACATTTTAAATATAAAAGCAATATTTTATTCTAATTCATATCAGTAATGTAAGCTACCAAAACAGATAAAATTGCAAATTTCAACATGGTACCAACTGGTAGGTATTAAACAAATTTAGACGAATGCTTCTTATATATTATTATACTGCTTGTAATTTATCTTATCATTGCATTCGATTGAATTTCCTTGAGAGAATTTCGTAATGAATAACTTTTATTTAAAATTTTTTTGATACGAAATCTATAGTTTTTCTAATGTTATTTACGAGAATTCTTCAAGAATACTTTGTATTGCAATATTATTTTCCTGTCAGGACATTCTTTATTGTTTATTGATTAATGATTATACTACAGTAGGCGAAATTCGAGTAGAACCACCGTGATGATAAAGGAATAATTCCACATATTATGTGTAATATAAGAAGTAGATATGAAAATGATTATACATAGGTAAACACATAATGGTATGATTGCATTTACAGAAAAAAATTCCTGGTTTGAAATTATTTTTAGTTTTAAATGATACGTTGTTACGCGAACATCAGTAAGTTGTGTTATTTCTGTGCGAAATTCTATTAGAGCCAGGTACATTATTTTTGATGAAGATAAAATATTATTTAAATTTATTTTTAAGTAAGGTTTGAGCTGCTTATTGTCTTCGTATAAATCCAATAACATCAAATTTTTAATTAAAAGTAGCAAGATGGGACGCGGAAAAGGTTTATCAAATGAAGAAATTGCTAAAATAAAAGTATTGAGGGAAAGAAATGTATTTATTAGAAGCATGGCGAAACAAATAAAAAGATCACATCATTTAGTAGCAAATTATTGCAAATTAGGTGAAAATTATGGTAAAAACAGAAAATTTGACCAAAATAGAAAACTGTCACATCGAGATAAACGCAGAATTCTTCAAGAAATAAGAGGTTCTTCGAAAACTGCATCAGATATCAAATCAAAATTACAATTACCAGTAACAGTGAGACGAATTCAACAAGTGTTACAAGCGGATAAAAATTTAATTTACACAAAATCAGTAAAAAAGCCACCATTAACACCCCAACATAGAGAAGCTCGTCTTCAGTTTCCTCGAAATCACATGCATTGGAATAATGAATGCAAAAAAGTTATATTTAGTGATGAAAAGAAATTTAATTTGGACGGACCCGATGGTTTTTCCTATTATTGGCATGATATTCGCAACAAAAAACATATTAAAATGAGTCGTAATTTTGGAGGAGGCTCTTGTATGATATGGGCAGCGATTTCGTCTTATGGAAAATCTAAAATTGCGTGGATAAATTATCGTATGAATGCGGAAAATTATATTGAAGTCTTAGAAGATGGTTTAGTGCCTATGATGGAAGAAATTATGCCCGATGACTGCATTTTCCAACATGATCATGCGGCCATACACACTGCTTGACGTGTGAAAGATTGGTTTTCATCTAGAGAAATACCATTGTTGACTTGGCCAGCAAGAAGTCCTGATCTAAACCCAATAGAAAACATATGGGGACTTCTTGCTCGACAAGTTTACAGAGGTGGGAGGCAGTACAATAGCTTAGAAGAACTAAAGAATGCCATACGTGAAGCATGGAAGAAAATTTCAATAGAGGTATTACAAAATTTTATAAACTCAATGTCAAATAGGATTTTTGAAGTAATACTTCATAAAGGAGGGGGCACCAAGTATTAGACTTAGAATTTTTCAATATTTTTTAAAAATTAAACGGCTAAATGTAGTGGCACTATTAGAATTTCGCTTAAAAATTTTCAAAATTTTTTGATTTAAAATGTTTTGTAATTGTTTTTAATAAATCATGTAATTTTTTACAGTTGTCAACTATTATGTAACCTTTACTAACGCATTGTTTTTTACAAATTCATTTTAAACAAAATCTACCCCATAAAACATGGGTGGCACTAATTTAATTTCGCTTACTGTATCTATATCTTATCATTAAGGCAATTATTATATTCTTATTAAAACTATTAAAACTATGGTAGTTTTATGTATTAGGTAAAATAATGAAGTTTTATTCTGATCAACTGATTGATATATTGATTTGATTATCAATTGAGAAAACACGCAGAAATCATGTGTTACAGAGCACCTTATCAATCATGGACATCATATTATCTGGATTCTTGATTTTAGGTAGGAGGGTAGGGGGGTATCGCCACACGCACTTAGGCCACTAAATCGGGCCCATTGTACTTCCTCCGAATGCAGTGGCCCTCCGTCCTGTCAGTCCTCAAGCCACCCTGTTGCCAGGATAAATTCGAGTATCTTGGCAGGCGGAGTGTCGCTGATTCTGGCCATGTTAGGCCAGAAGTCCTCTAATTGACGCTAGCGACGGACAGTGACAGAGCACATGTTCCGCGGTTTCGTCTGCTGTATTACATTCCCAACATCTTGGGTTATCTACAAGTCCCATTGTGTTAAGATGTTTGTTCAGTTTGCAGTGTCCAGTTAAAATCCCTGCAATTGTCTGTAGATTGACTCTGGACAGCTTCAAATAATATTTTAAATGCCTACTAGAGGGTGCTTTGATCGCTGCCCTTGCTTGTCTGCATTCAGTTTCTTTTGCCCATCTGCAAGAGTGCAGTTTTAGGGTGTGTTGTTTTAGGAGGGTATCTATAGTTTTGACAGCTGGTACAATCATCGGCTCCGGACCGCAAGGAAGGCTGTTGGAGCCGTTTCTTGCCAGCTCGTCATCTTTTATGTTACCCTCGTTACCTTGATGCCCTCTCACCCACGAAAGTGAAATGACATTTGAGTTAGATATCTCATTTAGAGTCTGAATGCATTCTAGCAACAGACCAGATGTGACCTTGTGACTCCTCAGTGCCACAAGTGCCGCTCTACTATCTGTAGATATCTGAATGTTTTTGTCGCAGATAAGTTTATCTTGAACTATTTTTGCGCAGTGCAGTATACCCATAAGTTCCGTTTGGAAAACTGATGTGTGCCTGCCCAGCGGTATGCTTATGTTTAGGTCAAGTTCAGCAGAGAAAATGCCTGTTCCTGAGCCAACATTGTTCTGTTGAATTCAACAAGAAATGGTATTTCATGTCAAATATATATTTAGGGGAGATTCTGTCAGGTTCAAGGTGCAGCAGAGGTACTCTAATTGAGTAGTCCTCTAAAATCAGCATATGACACACAGCTCCTCGCCTATGGTTCCATAGCCCCCAGCTACGCAGCCTAAGAGCAGCCTTAACCGCCATCTCCTACACATGAAGATCAAGTGGTGGGAGGCAGAGAAGGGCCTCCAATGTCGTAGTGGGTGCAGTGCGCATCACTCCCGCTACGGCCAGACAGATTAGTCTCTGAATCCGGTGTAGGGAAGACGCTGCTGTTGTTTGTTTGGTTCTGGGCCACCAGACAAGTGCACCTTAACAAAGCATAGGTCTGACAACCGCAGTGTAGAGCCAGAGGGTGATCTTAGGGGAAAGCCCCCATGACCGCTCCATCGCTCTTCGACACTGCCAGAAAGCCATTCCTGCTTTGCTAATTTTGGTTTTCAAGTTTTCCCCAGTTTAGGTTCTTGTCAAGTATTATTCCCAGGTACTTGACTTCGTTCGCCAGTTTTAGAGGAGTCCCCATTAAGTTAGGCATTGTTATGCCAGGTAACTTTCTTTTATTGGTGAACAGAACAAGCTCCGTCTTTGTCGGGTTGATCGAGAGAAAGTGCTCAAAGCACCATTCCTCCTATATTTTGAAAGCTGTCTGCATCAGCATGCATCAGAGCATATTTTCAAATTTACCAGTAAGCAGTATGGTCATATCATCTGCGTATCCTATGGTATAGAAACCTTGTGCGTTAAGGCGTCGTATAAGGCTGTCCGCTATCGTAATCCACAGTAGCGGGGATATAGATATTATCATATACAACCGGACACCGATCCAAAAAATTAATTTTGCTTGTTTGTTTCACCTCGATATCTACGAAGCCGTAGAGATTAGAAAGAATAAATACAAACTTCTGATGAACTCGAACTCGGAAAATATCTCAACAGTCGTACTTGTAGCATTCCCGTTATTTTATTTCCAGTTTAAAGAAAAAGAAGCAGAAGCAGAAAAAGAATCGTATAATGTGCAGAGCTAGTTACTAGCTACTAGCTAGCTAGTTGGCAACTTCAGGACTGTTCCCCCTTCCCCCATCAAAATAAGTGTCTGTTTGGCACCTTTCTGTCTACTTAATTTGTTTGCCACCTTGGTTTGTCCTTCCAGACTTTACAAAAGTTCTGATGTTTCATTTGGCTATTTTAATTGTTTTTCTTCTTTGTTTTATTTCTTTTGTTAGTTACATTCGCGTGTCTTATCTCATCTATTTCCATTTCTGTTCCTTCCTTCTTCCATTTTCAATCCAGTTTCTTCATCTGGAACATCCATCTTCCGTCTGGGAAGATCCAGATACTTCTGCTTATCTTTTGTTAAGTTGTTTGATGTTCGATCCATGTTACTTCTCAACTTTAGATCGCTATCGATCTTGTTTATGCAACCTTTGGTATCCAACTTTAACTTTTCTTCTGCTCTTAATTGCGTCTTTCGTAATTGCTGATATTGTAACACCCCGGAAATTTAAGTTAAATTTCCAGTGAGTTATATTTGAAAATAAATGTAAAATTGTTAATTATAAGTTGGCACTCATGAAAGAACACTCTGTAGATAAACGTTTTAAATAAGCTAAGCGTGAGAAATGTCGAATAATCAAAAATTATTTCGATTTTGGATTTAGCGTAAAATAGCCCATCTTTTGAAATGGTTCAAAGTAGGTTATCGATTTTATTTATTGATGAAAAATCGTGTTCGTTTGTTTTAATAAGATTTTAAAACGAAAATTTTAAGAGAAGGTAACAAGGGAAGCCAGAAAAGTGAATCAAAACATTATTGCTAAATTGGATTTTTGAACAGTCCAAGTAATAATTAATGATTTTAAGAAACTTAAATCAGTAATACGGTTATACGGTTAAAACCAATTAAGTTCATTGTAAGGATAATTTTATTTTGAAAAGTAAGAGTTTTAAATGTTATGAAGTTAGTTTGAATTGGAATTATATTGTATTTTTGGGTACAGTTACCAATTTTGGGTGATTTTATAGTAGAGTATTCTATTATGTGATTGTATTAGTTTTTCTTTATGAGAAAATTTCATTAGGGTTTTTCCTCATCTAAAGGGTTTGATTTTGGTGCATTTTAATTTGTGTTGATTTGCTACAAGCAAATAAAATAAGAGAGAGGATAAAATTGTTAGTGATCATTTGAATTTGTAAAACAAATTCTTTATCTTAGAGCAAGTTAATTAACGAGATTTATTAAATTAAATCATATTTTGTGTGTTGATTAGAGTATAGTTGTAATTTGCTTAATTTAGTTTTATTGAATATTTCTGTTTAGTGAAAAATCTCTGTAATGGATTTTTCTGTATGTAATTGTAATTGAATTATTTTTAAATTTATATATATTTTTTTTGGTGTTTAATAAACTACTTTATTAATTTATACAAATTGGTCTCAAATTATTGAATAAAGTGAAAGTTTAAGATCAATCAATTAACTAAAAGATTAAGGAACGCAAAATTGCTTCTAAGCTAACGGTTAGCCGTTCGCCTGCGTTTATTCCAAAGAGACACTTGGTGACCACGAAATTCCAGTTAGCTACTAACAACATTAAAAATTACAAGTATCGACTAAGAAGCAGACCAATTAAGCTGAAGTTCGGGGGTGGTGGCAGCTAAAACGGAAATAAATATTCTCCCTTTCTGCATAGGTGCAACTTTGGCGTCGATATTTGATTCAAATCTCGAACCATCTCAAAACTTCGAATTTGGACAACTTAAAAAACATAAAAAGTAAAAACCTAGAAGCCCGGCTTTTACAATATCTTTTTATAAATTTTTCTTTTTTGAATCTGTTTCTATATATACATTTTTGGTTCCATTCAGCTTGTTTTTGTTTTCCATTACTATTGTTATCATCAGTTTAAAAGGATCTGTAATGTTTACTTGTGTTTGCTTCTGTTGGTTCAAAAATTCCTTAACTTTTTCGTATGTGATATATTTCACTATTGGTATATTCTTGATGATGATGTTATCAGCTCTTTTATACCTTCCGTACAGTGCCGGATCAAGCTATTTCAGCGCCGGGTGCAGATTAGGTAAATGGCGCCTAATGGTCGGTTAAATTCATACCAAATAAATATTTGTTATTGGGTATTCGTCGCGAATCCAATATGTGATTTCTAAGGGGTTTGCTCCCCTATACAATATTCATTAACAATTATTACTCCCCGATTTTATAAATCCAAGATTTGTGTGCATGATTTGTGATTCATTTTATTATGTAGCAGCCTTTTTCTCTTTCAGAACCTTCTTCTTCTTTAAGTGCCTTCTCCTATCAGGAGGTTGGCGATCATCATGGCTAAAGCCAAGATGACGTACTAGGGAATTATTACTACTATTACCGTAGTAATTCGTACTACTATTATTATTACCTTAGTAAGGATTAGTGTAGTATTACTATTACTACCGTAGTAATATTAACGAAGAACGTAGTTATTATTATGAATATATTCGTCAATATAACTACTACTAGTAGTAATATTACTAGTAATATTAACGAAGAACGTAGTAAATATTACGAAAATATTTGTTACTGTTACTATTACTACCGTAATAATATTAACGAAATGTTTGTGGTAATAATTACGAAAAGTTTCATAGGATCAAAATGTAGTACTATTAACAACGAATTTCGTTAAATACACAGCACTTTTTTTTTCTGTGCAACATTACATGAACAATACGTAGAGGCCCGACTGGCCCTTGCACAGTACAGAAAAGCTATGAACACAAGGTATTGGCAAATTGCAGCTGCAAAGGATGGCAATGGCGAATCAGATGATTGGTTGCCTTGATCACACTGGACGCCAACAATGTCTTCGACTCAGCGAGATGGGAGCTAGTGATATCCGAGCTAAACAGAAGAGAAATACCAACGTTACCTCCTCAACATCGTGACACTATGTTCAACAAAAACAGCTGCTGGTGGAAGACAATCTATGGGAACATACGTTACTTGTAACTAGCGGAGTCCCACAAGGCTCCTTGCGTGGTTCTCACCTGTTTCTCTCTCTACTAGGGCTCCCCACTCCGTCTCGGGTGAGCATAATCAGCTTCGCAGACGATATAGCAATAGTGATCGAGGCCTTCAAGAAGTAGAACATAACCATATTCGCGAACTTAACTATAGCAGATATCAACAAATGGAAAAAAAGAAGGCGATGGTGATATCGAGAAAAAAAGGATCGCGATGGAGGACCAAGTCAGGGTGCAGGGTGTAGATATCGACAAAGACCTGTCTTTCAAGCCCCACATAATGAGAGTAGTCAAGAAGGCGACAACGCTGACAGAGGCGCTTCAGAGGATTATGTCAAACTTACGATGTCCAACCAAAGCTAAAAAGAGACTCTTCTCCGTTACAGACTCCATTGTGTTGCCATACTGCCAGATACTTCAAGCAGTACAGAGAAATACTAGTCTGAGGATCTTCCGACCGGTCCTGGTAATTGCGTCCTAACTGCTAATCCATCTAAAAGCCGAGATGAGGGATGCAGAATACTGATCTGGGAATTACATGTTATAAAATAACCAGTGTATTGAAATCCAAGAAAGGTGGCTGGCGTCATGGTGGACGTTTAACAACGGCAGATAGACATATTGGCAGATAGACAGAAAATACAGCAAGCTCAAGTACAAAACCTCTTAGACTTTGAGCAGACACGGATGTTTCCGCAACTACCTACATCGCTTCAGACGAGCAGATACCTCCAACCGCCACTGCTGTGGGGAGGTGGACGATTTAGAACACACCATCTTTCACTGCATCAAATGGACAGACTTCAGACGCAAAGGCAAACGCAGTTGGAGGACTTTACTCCAACTCCAACCAACATCGTGGAGCAGCTGCTGGGTAGCAAAGAACACTGGTTTATGATAGAGAGGACGTTGGTGGAAATTATGTCCACCAAAGCCAAAACCCAAGATGAAATGGACCAAAAAGGACCTGAAAGGGCTGAAACACGATAAGAAGGCAGGAATGTGTATATAAAAAATGAAACTAGCGATTCCCGACACTTCCAAGGAGCGGTGTTTTAGTCGGTAAAAATCGGACACTACCACTCAATCCATCTGGGTGGTATCTTTTGAAGATTTCCCCACTCCCAACCCTCACAAGAAACGGTTCTCAGAGTATTACCAAAATGTTAAAATTTGTACTTAAACAGTACTTACACTTTATTAAAATTTATTATAACATTGAAGCCAATATTCTAAGCTTTTATAGAAAAATAGTCCTAAATGGAGAATTTTTAAAAACAGGAAAAAAAAGTCTAGGACTTCAATTGTTTATAAAAGTAGTTTTGCTTTTATCCAGTTAATATAGGTTGGCACACGAGCAAAAACAGCTGAACCTTCATTAGCGCATGGTCTTCTACTCCAAGAAGTAATACCCCATTGTTTTTCGTTAGAAATTAATGGACCACCAGAATCGCCCTAAAATTAAAAGATTTTTGAACTGGTACAAAAATTGCCTGGTAGGTAAAGTATACTAACATTACATACTCCTTTACCACCTTCTGGCACTCCAGTACAGATATGGTATCTAAGATCTACTTGTGCTCCATGATCAGCTAAACAATCTTCATCGGTATATAAAATAACGTCTACTCTTTGTAAAACATTTTGAACGGATCCACCGGTCTGCAATATATCTTAAATATAGAGTTTGCATTTACTGGCAAAAAACACTTAATAAATTACTGCATTTACACCCCATCCTGAAAGCACAGCCTTATTACCACCAGGAGGCGATTCATCTTGCAATGGTAATGTCACTGGTCGTACATATTTACTATATACGAGATCTTCAGCGAGCTTAAATATGGTTTAAATAAAATACCTATTATTTATCTACGAATATAAATATTATGTTACTTTCAAAACTGCAATGTCGTTGACGTAACTATTTTCTGGTAAGTACTCCTCATGTAAATCGAATTTTACAACTTTGATTACATTATCTAGTGACTCGATGTTTAACTCGCCATATTGAACTTCTAATCTATTTGGATCGCTATAGAGAATTTTATAAATATTTTTATGGTATAGTTTACATTTTTACATACAATCCTATAAGGCAATGAGCAGCCGTAAGAATGTGCCTGTTATCTAAAATTGTTCCTCCACAATTATGTTTACGATCAACGCGAACGGACACCTAAAACGCATATTTTATATTTTCAGATTTATTAGAACTCTAGTTGAATATTTCTGTAAGAGTTTCTTTAGTGATATATAGTGGTATTTCATAACTACTTATTACTTTTTTTAAATATAATCTATCCACTTTTTATATAAATAATTATTATTAATTATATCACAAATATAGGTTGAAAATTATTGACATTATTGAAATAATTTTATATTTATAAACTTGTAAACCTAAATTTGTGATCATGATGAGAAAGGCACCAAAACTATAGTTAATAAAATATTTATATAAAAAATGGATAGATTATATTATTCAAAAAAAGTAATAAGTAATCTAGTTGAATAATTTACTATGTATGGAATTTCTCCAAGTTTTGCATCAGTTCCATTTACAATCCTAGAGCCCACCAAAGCTGGATGAGCTAAAATAATAATAATTGATTAATTTTCAATAACTAAACATAAATTAAAATAATATTTAAATACATTGAAACAAACCTGAAATATAGCCTAACAAAGCACATAAAACTGCAAGTTTCAACATCGTACTTTTATTAATTAATTAATCGAATAAATGCTAAAGCTCTCCTAGATACCTAATTTGTGCTTTTGAGTACCGACTTTTTAAATTTTATCTTATCTTATATTTTTGCCAAAATAATCAATTAAAAACAGATTATAAAATTTAATTTTAATAAGAAATAAATATAGGTATAATATGTTGTTAGCAGTAGCACGGTTGGAAGTCAACTGCGGTCGGCTCCGTCTACTAAGACACAATACTGTACCTACACTGAAAGAAAACTTGTGTAAAATCTTTTACAATTGTATAAAGTTTTACTACAAATTATAGTACGAATAGAACTAGGTACAATCTGTATTAAAGAATTCAAAATTATTGTAGTAAAAGGTTAGGCGATTCTACATAACAATTTATAGTAATGTTTGCAGCACTAGAATGTTGTGATAATTTAAGCTTTTTTTAGGAATATTTAAAACAATAACATAGAACTAGCTTACATTATTTGTAAAGCAATATAGTATTGCATGTAAATAGTAGTAAGGCATATTATAAAGTAAAATATTTCAATATAGAAGAGTGAAATATTCAAAGTAATCTATTAATATTAATTATAAAGTTGCCAATAATTACTAATTACAAGTTTAATTTGTTCTCAATTATGTAGTAATTTCTTCTTGATGTTTTGCCTCTGCAAGCATACACCATAAATGTACCAAAGAACACTGACAGGAAAACAACACCGGTGTAGGTAATACTGTAACCTTCGTTTGAAATTTTTAGTTTTGTTAATTCAATTTTTATTTAATTTAAATTCAATTTTGTCACTTTTAATTTGGTAAAAGAACATTCTTATGCCCTTTATCGGTTAATAGTATAATTAAGCCCATTTTTAAGTAATTACAGATTCATTATTAAACGCAGTTACCTGCAAAACCCCCTTCCCCCTTTAGACGATTAACTGCGGATCGACCGCAGCGAGCAGTCCTTTAAGATCAGCGGACTCCGAAGGTTGTGTGTTGGGAAATGGTTTCCTTTTTGTTGAAAAACTTGGAAAATTTTAATGTTGCCGTTTAAGTTTTGGGGTTCTTTATGGTCTAGGCAGATCAAGAACCATTCTGCACTTGTTGCAAATTTAATTCACAAATTCCAAGATATTATCCAACAGTGTGCAATCCCAGGTCGATTGCGTTTCACTTGAAAATTTGAAAGAAAACCATTCAAACAGAAGTCACAGAAAAATCAATATCAACCTTTGTCGACTACTCGAAATAACATCCAGAAACCTTGTTGGTTACCACCATTAGCAACCCAGTGAGGCGATGATTACAGATTTCATCATTCAACCACGTTGTTCAGCGTCCATCTTGTTTAGTTTTCAACGTTAATCCGCTCTTACTCTACACAACTGTAAGTGACTACGATCCTTTTAATTAACATTCCTCGAAATTTGATTTTACCAACAATTAACGGTCCACCTTGTATTGAATTTCTCAAAAAATTCCGTTGTGACGTCATCCAGTGACCTTGCTGGTTTGAACCATCCCCAGCAACTGTGATTACCGGTTTTTGCATTTTTTTAACCGACCTAAGTAACTTTCAAAATTTTAAGAAATCAACTTCTAACTTTCATGTTATTTAGTTTTATTATTAAGTTCTAGTGGAATTTTAATTCTCATTCACTTGACAATAATTTTGATTTCACTACCGAAATAAATTGAAGTGCTCCATGCAAACTTATTTTTAGTTAATCTTAATTGCTTTTGACTAACACTGCAAAACTTTGACTTGATTCGTTGGAGGTCATCGTTGCAATTATTTTGTGTTCAGACTCTTTACGACACCTCTACGAATCGGGGATACAAAGTATTATTTTGTACGCTTGCTATTTTAATTATTTGATTATCTTCAAGATATTATTTCAAAAACTCTATTCATGTTAATTGGGTTGCCTATCTCTAAGACAACATTTTATTGTATTAAATTTTCAATGTTACGACAACATATTATGTGAAAAATTATATTATTTACAGGTATTGAAAATTAATGTTAAACTTCATCTCATCATTCATTTAATTTTAAGTATTATAACTTGTCCGGAAACCAAAATTATTATCAACTTTTAAGATTTCTTTTGTGTACTTTTGCAAATTATTCACCAACTATATTTTTATAATTTGTTTTTGTCATTAATTAACCTTTCATTAAAATTGTATTAATTTTTCATTGACATCTTTCTATTGAATCTAGCTGCCCAAAATTATATTTAGTTGAAGATTCCATCTCGAGCCGAACTCAACTCAAGGTAAGATTTAGTGACATTTGCTCGAGTGGCGCCCTCTCGATTTTGACAATGTTTATATGTTAATAAACATCGTTTACTTGGACCAGGATTTCCTTGTTTTTCAGCGACCCACGACCTCGCCGACTCGAGCCAGCGGCAATCCTGTGTGTCTGAGCGGATAGCCATTCCCCGCTATCAATTTTGAGACTTATGACAGTTTGAGCCCGTCACAATACGCATGCAACAATTAACTGAATGTTTTTGCTAAATGTGATGAATGTGATGTGTAAGGTAACTTGTGGGAAGATTGCAAACGCAACTATTGTTTCACGAGTTGATTTGTAACAAATAGAACGTTTTTTTCTCCTCTTCGATTTCGAAAATTATAAAAGCATCCTCCAACCTGTCTACCCATCTCGTCCATTGCAAATTGACCTCGTAAGGCTCGATGTTGAACACTGTTTGTATTATCGTATTTGTGACAGTACCTTCCGCCATTGTAAAAATTAAAATTGTAAACTTCTTTGAAAAATAATGTAAATTCTTCCACTTGTAAATTAACTGAAAACTATTGAATTGAATTGAATTTACATGTACTTGTAACCTCACTTATATTTCTTCTGTTTAAATCCCAACCATCCTCGTCGCCACTGTTGTATGGGTTCACGTAATGAAGAATGCATTCAAACTGCACAGTTTTTATATATTATTTATTATAGTTTTAAGGTTTTAATGTATACTTGAACTTATTAACGTAATTATTAGATGCGTACATTTGCACCTCTCGCCATTGTATGCATAAGGGTACGTTTATGTTGGAGCTGCAAGCAGTGATGGTTGCAGTGATTCTAGCAAAGCAGTGATTTGTAATGCATTGATTCTTATGGGACCGTTTATGTTGAAGCAGCACGCAAGTCAATGTTAATTCGTAGAACAGCGATTAGAGCTAAACAATTTCTTCGCTTTATCAGTTATCACAGCTCCAACATAAACGTGCCCTTACTCGTGCGCATGCACATGAACATTACACTTCTTACGAACTATCTACCAATTTTTACAACCTCTTCAAAATTTTATATAAAAATGTGCCATAATAAAATGTTAATTATTTTTAAGCTCCAGTTGATATGCATTATATTAAAAATTTATACAAAATGTATAAATTTTGACACAAACGATTTACTACAAAATTTTAGTAGTCATTCTTAGATTATACTATTTCTCTTAGCTACAATTATAGTAATACATATTATACAAAAATTTTACTACAAGCATTATGTTAAAAAATAACAAAGTAGTTCTTTCAGTGTAGTTACCGCGTTAACAGAATGAACAGATCACCGACATTTATGTAAAAATAGGAACAGTTTAAAATTAATTATTCCCGAAATTATAGAAAAAATTTAATTATATTCATATCCCTTAATTTTAATGTTCATATCTATAACAACCTGTGGTCAAGTTACCGTACTACACCAGAAGAAAAGCTAGTTAGTTAGTCCACGTTATTTGATCCTCCAAATTGGTTGGAGACTGAGAGAAAAGCTTTTGCTGGTGTTCGAAGGCTAAATGTCATTCCACCTTAAAGCGGATTACTGTTTAATTCTGACTTAGTTTAAATATTAAGTTGACTTAGAATAGTTTAAATGTAAAGTATTGGTACCTCAGAGACGGTAGTTCTATGTGGAGTAGTTGTTGTAATTCCGTATTTGAAGTTAGATTCGTGGCGGCTTTGGCAACCGTTGCGTTGGACAAAAGGTTTACGTTACCTATGTTATGAATTTATTTCGACGTATCGGACTCAAACTTTTGCAGTGTAAGCTGCAGCATAAAACAGTATTTACATATGGTATTGTATTTGAATGGTAGAATATGTAAGAACTAAAAAGCACTGACTCAGGTAGAAGGGTTCAGATAGACTTAATCTCTTGCTTCTTAAGGTGTAAGAACTGGGGGAAGGGGCTGTGGAAAAATTTATAAAGTTTTAACTTTTACAATGCACCGAGCAAGAATTCTTACAAGGCGTCGAAGGGCGGTGCTTGTACTTGTCTCTTTACCGAAAGTTCAACTACTCGTTGACTATTGTTAACCATCGTTACACCAACTTTTAAGTTTATGTGAATGGTGTAAAAACCTGTGTAACAATCTGGTGAAAGAATTCTAGCATCCACATCCAAATCTACATACAATACCCTATGCGAATGCAGCTTAAATCATACAGCATAACCGGTAGATAAAAAAAAAATGATGCAGCTTTTATTCAAAAAAGGTGAAACTTGCTGACTAAGTTGTAATAAATTTTTGTTAACAACTTACTATTAAATTGAATTTTTGTATATTTCTTACAAATATTAGCGCGTAGAATTATTTGAATGGCATAATATATTTTGCTTCTACTTATTTAAGCTGATTGCACAGATCTTATCTCTATGGTCACATGCTAGAATTGTAAAATAGCTAACTTTACAGGAGAAGCAAAAAACGTTTTTTTAATTTTAACTTTAAAAGTTACTAGCTTATAACCACAAACTTTTACTTTGAAAATTTAATTGCTATCTCACAAATGTATCACAAATTCCCTTATAGCAGAAGTAAAAAAAAATAAAATAAAAAATTACTGATTTTTTGATTGATTTTAAATTTCCAATTATTTATTGACATAGACTTTTCTCCTTATACTCGTACTAGAAGTTGACACCTATTATTATTAATCTAATTCTACAAAAAAATTGATTTTCCCATATATTCCCTTACAGCCACAGATCTAATAAAAAGTAAAATTAGTACCTACTATAACTATACCGATCATAGCACAATAAATTAACATTATTATGCTTGCGCGTTTGGACACTGAAAAAACAGGAACTATTATCAACTTAGTACTGTTATCGGGTACAAATCTTATAACTTCCGCATTTATCATGTTTAAACCAGAAGACTATTCAGAGCCAGTCTAAAGAAAGGCTGGTAATATGTCTGGTTTACTAGTAAGTGTAAATTGGTGTTTTACAGTTCGATCGCCAGGTTTCAAGAAAATTCCAACATTTTTATATCAGCTTTAGATCTCTGAATTTCTTTAAAAAACTGATATAGCATTTGAGTTAATTAGCTTTCTTTGGACCTGTTATTTTCATTTTTGTATTAATTTGTTATTTATTTTTAAATTATAAATATTACAAAAAATAAAAAAGCTCTTAAAAAAGGAAAAAATAATTCAATTAACTAATTGGTTTTCCGTATTCTAAACCTCAACGACTCAATATCTAAAGTAATACTAAAGAATTACAATTTTTTAAATAATCTGCGTCAAATTTAAAACTCCATTCTTTTAATTTGTGGGTTAAAAAACTGTTTTGATTCTATCCAGTCAACGTAACTTGGTACACGAGCAAAAACTCCCGGATATCCTCTGATGGTGCATGGTTTTATAGACCAAGAGACAATGCCCCATTGCTTTCCGTTGGAGTTAAATGGACCACCAGAGTCACCCTAAAATGAAAATTTTACGATTACTAGCAGCTAAATATTTCAATGTCAATAAAACTTACACTGCATTGTCCTTTACCACCCTCTGGAACTCCACTACAGATATGATATCTTACATCTATTTTTGATCCATGAGCAGTTTTGCAGTTTTCATCTGTATATAATATATTATCGACTCTTTGTAAATCGTATTGGAGGCTACCGCCAGTCTATAAAACAAAAACAAATAAGCATAGTTAATAATTTATTAATAATTAGAAATTTTAGAATATTACTTCGTTTACTCCCCATCCTGCAAGGACTCCTTTATTACCACCTGGTGGTTTTTCATCATGTGTGGGTAATTGCACTGGTTGTGCATTTTGTCCATACACAATGTCTCTGGAAAGCTATTTACATTTTTGTAAAATTATTTAATAACTAAACGATACAGATGCATTAACGTCACCTTCAAAACTGCAATATCGTTAGCATAATTATTCACTGGTGAGTACCTCTCATGCTGGTAGATTGTTTCAACCGGGATGATGTTTTCACTCGATTTGATGTTCAATATGCCGTATTGAATGGATAAACTACTTGGAGAACTGAGAAAAAGTGCATTTGATAAAAATTATTTACCGAAACCATATACAAATAATAATAATAATTATAGTATTGTCCAAATTTAGCAAATTTATAATTAGTCAGCCTTCCCCGTCTGACTACAACTGCAACTGGAATACTGTTCAATAGATAATTTGGATGAGATTCAAATACATCTCAATGTTACTTTTATTGATAATTCAATATACTCGCATCTAGAAAAATTATATTTCTGTAATTATACACAACCTTAACTAAATAAATATTTTATCAGTTATTTTAGAAATCACGTGATTGAAACTGGACTATGACGTCAAACGCCTCTACACGTGATAGATCAATAATAATATAATTCTCACTAGATCTAATGTCTATAAATATATGAATATTTTAGTTTCTATAACTCGTGATATCTTTTCCTATTATATAGTGTATATTACTTGAGATTAAAAGTTCATTAAATTCATATTTTGGCAGTATATGTGGGTTTTTTTAAATTAATTTTTGAGCTAAACTTTGTAAATATAGAACCAATTCTTAAATCCACAACCAGGGATAACACCAATCCACTGCTGTGGTTATGGTGATAGTCAAATATTGATAATTTTGGAAATAAATAAAGAGAAATTCTTTTTTATCAAAACTAGCCGACTACTTATTTCTCTGCAGTTTGATATACAAAGTCAGAATTTTTTCTTTTTAGAAAAAGTCAGAAACTTCTTTTCATTCGCGAGATATAGAGATATAAAGATATAGAAATACATACAGAAAGTATAGGAAACTTATTATTTAAATTGCGTTTTACACAAAACTATGTTTTCAACTTAACTTCATTATATGTACAAAACTGCAGAGATTTATATGTTTGTATTATACCTTTCAAAAATGCAATGTGCAGCCGTGAGGATGTGCCTTTTATCTAAAATTGATCCTCCACATGAATGACGATTGTATCTCCGTAGTGAAACCTAAAAACTTTTTTTTTACATAATAATTGTGGAATATTACTAAGTAATAATAATTGATATAAAAATATTATGATATGTTATGTTGTCTGAGTAGGTTATTATTAAATTATAAAAGTTGACAATTTTCAAGTTAGAAATGATGTACTTACAATGTATGGAATTTCTCCGGGTTTTGCGGGAACTCCGTTTACAATCGAAGCTGAAATGTAAATTTATGATATTTTAAATATATTAAATAAAAATTATTAAATTTTAAGACTAACCAACAGCGTACGCTACCAAAACACATAAAACAACCAGCTGTAACATCATATTACTATCTAATTTTGTCAATAAAATGTGTTTAAACTTTTAGCGCTTATCGGGCTTATCAGACATTCTATCACAATATCAAAATTATCCGTTTAAATTTAGTAATGTTTCACATTTTTGCACTTTTTCTTACATTATATTTTTTATTTAAAATTATGTCTTAATTGGGTCTCGTTGAGATTGGCAACTTTTTTTCATGTCTGTGTTGACCACAAATATAATTATTATTATACACTTGTGGCGGTAGATACCACATCACTAAATTTTACTTTTAAGTTCATTTTATTGTTTCAATTTTTAATAATCAAGTTGTATATAAGTTAAGTTTTAATTGTAAATAATTTAAAAATATTAATCAAGTTATAAAAAATAACAACAAAAAATAAGATTGTCAAAAATATTGTTTTCGATAATAACGTATATAGAATTAATAAAAGATGTTATTTAAACAACTGTGGATTTAATTAAATTGGCAAACCACAACGAAGAAAACACATCCATAATCCACAATTGGTGACCCACGACAAAGAACAAAGAATATAATTAAATTTATTTTAGATAAAAAATTTAAAAATTATGTATAACAATATCTATAATGTCGAAGCATCAACAACAAATACAGAAGATAAAGAACCGCAGATTAATGCAGTGCAAGTACGAGTACAACCTTTTTGGCGTGAAAACTCAGCACTATGGTTCAAACAGTTACAAGCACAATTTGAGTTAAGTTGTATTACTGCCGATAGAACAAAATACAATACTCTGGTAGCTAATATTGAAAGTAGTGTTCTTAATCAGGTTAGTGACATAATTGCAAATCCACCTTTAATCGACATGTATGAAACGTTAAAAGCGCGTTTATTGGAATGTTATTCGGACTCGGAACAAAGTCGTTTAAACAAACTTTTAAATAATTTATCAATCGGGAATCGCAAACCATCACATCTGCTGAGAGAAATGCGAGAACTGGCAGGTAATGATTTTGGCAACTCCGTCATCAAATCGCTGTGGTTACAACGACTTCCACCACAAATGCAAGCTATACTTTCGATCAGTGATGATAATCTCGAAAAATTAGCCAGCCTGGCAGACAAGATATCCGACGTGTCAACTAATGATATATTTTCGGTGACATCAACATCTAATAATACTAAAAATAATGATTTCTTTGTAAAACAATCACAAGATATTATAATTGAGCAAATAGCAGCTCTAACTAAACGTGTGGACAATTTGTGTCACTTGAGATCGCGTTCACGTTCACAAAACAACAGTAAATACAGGTCCAGATCAAAATCAAATCAAAATGATAAAGATATGTGTTGGTATCATGCAAATTATAAAGATAAAGCTAAGAAATGTATTCTACCATGCACATTTAAAAGCAATTCGGAAAACTAGTTGGCCACTTGGTTTCGGCGGCTACTGATGTGAGCCAACATACCCGCCGTCTTTTTGTTACTGACAAAAATACAAATGTTTCATTTTTAGTTGATTCAGGAGCTGACGTTTCTGTCATACCTAAATCAATTAGCGGAATAGACTTATTTAATACACCTTTTAAATTATATGCCGCAAACGGCACAACAATTTCTACTTACGGAAAAAAACTTTTAAATTTAAATTTAGGCTTACGAAGAAAATTTAGTTATCCTTTTATTATAGCAGACGTAAATAGAGCCATATTAGGGGCAGATTTTCTTCATGAATTTAACTTAGGGGTAGACCTTCGTCGAAAACGTTTAATTGATAACAGCACTACGTTAAGTGTTTCTGGAAAGATAAGCCACGATTATTTTCCTAAGCTTTCAACAATTTCATATAATGACAATTCTGTATTCCAAGAATTGCTGAAAGAATTTAAAAATTTAACGAAAACAACCGATGAACATACATCAGTCCCTCATAACATTGAACATACTATTATTACAAACGGTCCACCAGTTTTTGCTAAAGCTAGACGACTAGCGCCAGAAAAACTTAAAGTAGCTAAAGCTGAATTCGAATACATGTTATCGAAAGGTATATGTCGGCCATCGAAAAGTTCATATGCAAACCCACTACATCAGGTTCAAAAAAAGAATGGAGATTGGAGACCTTGCGGGGATTACCGGAGACTAAATGCGATTACGGTACCCGATAGGTACCCCATTCCTCACATACAAGATTTTACACAAAACATTCACGGATCAAAATTTTTTACCACATTAGATTTAGTCAGAGCTTATCATCACATTCCAGTATCGTCTTTAGACATAGAAAAAACAGCAATTATAACACCATTTGGCCTATTTGAATTTCCACGTATGAGTTTTGGTTTAAGAAACGCCGCTCAAAGTTTTCAAAGATTTATGCATCGCGTTTTGCAAGGATTAGATTTTTGTTACGTTTATATAGACGATTTATTAATAACTTCAAAATCATTAGAACAACATTTAGAACATCTCAGAATAATTTTCGAACGCTTGTCCGAATATGGCATTAACATTAATGTTGATAAATGCGTATTTGGTCAAAGCAGGGTTAATTTTTTGGGACACAGCTTATCTGAAAATGGTATCGAACCACTACAACATAAAATTGACGCAATAATAAATTACCCAAAACCGGACACGATTAAAAGTCTCCGAAGATTTTTAGGCATTATAAATTTTTACCGTCGTTTCTTACCCAAAGCAGCAACTACACAAGCTAAATTAAATGCTTTAATAGGTAAAGGTAAAAAGAATAACAAAACAAAAATTATTTGGACAGAAGAATTAGATGAAGCTTTTCAAAATTCAAAAAATCTTCTTACCAGCACTTCTCTTCTAGCACACCCTGACTCAACAGCAGAATGGTCTATCATGACCGATGCATCTGATATTGCAGTCGGTGCAGTGTTGCAAAAAATGTCCGAAAAAGGTTGGAAACCACTCGCTTACTTTTCAAAAAAATTTAATCCAGCACAACAAAAGTACAGTGTGTACGATCGAGAATTACTAGCGATTTATTCCGCGATTAAGTATTTTAGACAAATGATAGAAGGACGAAACTTTGTCATATACACCGATCACAAACCACTAACAACAGCATTTCTTCAGAATCCAGAAAAAGCATCACCTCGACAACTTCGACACCTTGACTTAATTGGTCAATTTTCTACAAACATCAAGTACATTTCGGGTGTTGACAACACTGTTGCCGATGCATTATCAAGAGTAGAAGCTATTTCATTTCCTAACGTTTTTGATTTTAACAAAATGTCTGAAGAACAAGAATCCGACAAAGACTTTCAACGCTTTAAAGATTCTAAATCAATGCAAATTGAAAAATGTCAGATTCTTGGCTCTACAAACACAATTTTTTGTGACAAATCAACAGGTGTCAGCAGACCATTTGTACCTTCATCTTTCAGAAACCAAATTTTTAAGCACTTTCACAACATTTCTCATCCAGGTATCAAGGCCACAACAAAACTCATCCGCACACGATTTATTTGGCCAGCAATAAACAAAGACTGTCGACATTGGGCACAAACTTGTTTAAGTTGTCAACGGTCGAAAATTACAAAACACACAACTAGTCCAATAGGATCATTTTTAATGCCTAACGAAAGATTTTCACATGTACACATTGATTTGATAGGTCCAATGCCAAATAGTAACGGTTATTCTTACTGCCTAACATGTATTGACAGATACACTAGGTGGATGGAGGTGATACCATTAACAAATATTACGGCTGAAACGGTAGCATTTGAATTTTACTCAAATTGGATTGCTCGTTTTGGAGTTCCAACACAAATTGTAACGGATCAAGGCAGACAGTTTGAATCTTTTCTATTTCAAGATTTTACCAAAATTCTCGGAATAAAAAAGCTAAGAACATCACCATATCATCCCGAATCAAACGGTATTAGGTTAGCATTTTACCAACAATTTTATTAGGAATGCGAACAACAGTAAAAGAAGATTTGGGCGCATCAGTAGCTGAACTAGTGTATGGATGCACATTAAAGTTGCCAGGTGAATTTTTGCAAGAACAAAATTCGAAATATTTAAACAACCAAAGCGAATTTATTCAAAATTTAAAAAACCATTTTCAAAACATTCAACCTGTATCTACAAAATGTTACACTCAAAAAAAAATATTTATCTTTAAAGAGTTAACCGATTGTTCACATGTTTTAGTTAGAGTTGATTCTGTAAAACAACCACTACAGCAACCGTATATTGGTCCATACCGCGTATTAAAACGTTTGGAAAAAACTTTCTTACTCGATGTTGGTGGAACCAAAAAAATCAAATCCATCGATCGGTTAAAACCATGTTTTATTGAAGCAGAGAAAACAACAATTCCACTCAAAACAACCAATAATTGTAACAATGTTAATAAGCCTAAGCGTATACGGAGACGCAGGCCGCGCAGGCAACACAGTTCAGCACAGCGCAGTTTTTTGTAATTAATGCATTATCATATAAAAGCGTATACGGCAACATAGCCGCGTGCGGCACAGGCACGTACCTGCGCAGACCTGCGTCGCGTTGTAATCGACGCACAGTTTTCTGTGCGCAGCCTACACGTGTATTTGTATTTTGTGTTGATAAATTGACTTAAATGGAAGAACTCATTGAAAAAGTACGGGAACATTCATTATTATATAATACAAGCCACCCGGGCTATATGAAGAACTCTTTAAAGGACTCTTTATGGCAAAAAATATCAGCATAATTAAACTACAAAGATGGTAAATATATTTTCTTTTGACAGATCTTCTAGTTTTGCTTACACTGTACAATAAGAATATACTTTCCATTTCAAAATCTGATTCAGAAGAAGAACTCATGTTGCTTTGTCTGTCATCTACGAAACACGCCTGCTGATTATACCAGATTCGTATACGCAGTTCTAACATTTGCTGGGTCAGACAGTTTAATCTGGACTGCCCTGTCCTGTGCTGTGCTACGCGGCCTGCGTCTCCGTATACGCTTAGGCTTACAGTTTGCTTCAAGATAACACTTCAAACATTATCACTACACGTTCCGGAAGAAAAATTACCTTTGCAAACAATGCCGTGCAAGGCATTTATCGGTAACGTTGTCACTGGTGATGGGGTACTGTGGCGGTAGATACCACATCACTAAATTTTACTTTTTAGTTTTAAGTTCATTTTATTGTTTCAATTTTTAATAATCAAGTTGTATATAAGTTAAGTTTTAATTGTAAATAATTTAAAAATATTAATCAAGTTATAAAAAATAACAACAAAAAATAAGATTGTCAAAAATATTGTTTTCGATAATAACGTATATAGAATTAATAAAAGATGTTATTTAAACAACTGTGGATTTAATTAAATCGGCAAACCACAACGAAGAAAACACATCCATAATCCACACACTTATGGTGGATTTCATAAACGGTATTTAAAATTTAAGTTACGATTAAATTTATAACCACAATTATAACAATTAAAAAACATTGTTGTTAGATTGCTTAGTAATTATATTCGTGATTTGAATTTTAATAGTTATTTATGTATTAAGGGCGCAATCAATAGATTATAGCTCGGAAGGTAATTTTAAGCCCGGTACGCGACAACTGGGCGAGTCCCACTGGGCGACGTATAACTGGGCGACGTGTAACTGGGCGATGGGTAAACTGGGCGACGGTCAACCGGGCGACGGACAACTGGGCGACGGGTGAACTGGGCGATTGGTAAACTGGGCGACGGTCAACCGGGCGACGGACAACTGGGCGACGGGTGAACTAGGCGATTGGTAAACCGGGCGACGGTCAACCGGGCGACGGACAACTGGGCGATGAGTAAACTGGGCGACGGGGAAACAGGGCGACGGGTAAATCGGGCAGCACTACTGTAAATTCCGGACATTCAAAAAGGAAATTCTTATAATATATTTATGTAATACTGGTAATTTTCTATAAAATCTATTAAAAATTTAAAAAATAATTTATTATTATTTATTTATTATAAAAAAATTAATTTTATCAAAAAAATTAATTCATATTATAATTATGGGATCTGCCACGAAGGTATTGAATTACATTATTACGATCGTAATTGGTAACCTTATTTATATCAGCTTGCGGGTAACGTCTCCTTTTTGTTATTACTTGGTGACCAGCAAGGTGTCTCTCATATTCAACATCGTAACCCTTTTGAATTGATTTTAATTTGTTAATAAAGTTCCACAAACTAGGGTGAGAAATTCCACTACCAAAACCTAATTGTATTTTTCGATGGCACGCTTCTGCAAAATTATTGGTCCTATCGGTTCCATTTAAAGTTCTTTGATATACGGACAAATATCAGATGGAAATGTTGCGATAGCACGGGTTCCATTGTTTCGAAGACGTCCTATATATGCGTTGATGAACCATTCCAAAATGGGTTCTAGCTCTTCCGGCAAATAATTTTCTAAATGTGTTATAGAGTGTATAACATCGTCTTGTGAAACAAATGCTGAAGATGTTATCATTTTTGCATGTAATTGATTTTCTCGGTTTATCCGTCGCCCACTTATACGTCGCCCACTTTAACCGTCGCCCAGTTGTCCGTCGCCCAGTTTACTCGTCACCCAGTTGTACGTCGCCCAGTGGGAGTCGCCCAGTTGTCCGTCGCCCAGTTACACGGCGCCCAGTTGTACGTCGCCCAGTTGTCCGGGTCCGTTTTAAGCCCGACGCGTTAGCGGAGGGCTTTAAATTGCCTGAGAGCTATAATCTGATTGCGCACGTGGTACATACAACATTTTATTTCATTTTGGTGCTTGGGCCTTGAATAGTAAAAATTCAAGAATTAAGTATTTTGGTAAAAAATGACATTTTGTTTGAAAAACTATGAATTTTTGGAGTGCCATGGTTCCTATGTAGATTGTTGATATTGCTAGAATGCTCTATTGTTTTATTGGAAACAAATTAATTTTATATTTGCAAATGGATAAAATCAAAGTTATTCAAAAGAAATATTGGATAAATTTGATGTTGCCCAGAGTAGATTGATTCCAATAAAATCACAAGATTTGTACGAGAATGAATATAAGAAGTTTTGTGAGTGGCGATGTGCAAAAAATGTCAACAAATGTCAAATGGTAAGAAAATGTTCAATCGCTTAATAATAATTGTATTTATTAACAATTTTCGTTTTTCTTAGTCAAAGCTTTATAAACAAAAAAGATCATTTTGACCTATCCCCATTAGAATTCAGAGATGCGTTATCAATACGTTACCATAGAATTCCAAACTCCATGCCACAATCATGTGACGGTTGCGGCAACAACCAGTTCAACATCGATCATGCTCTCTGCTGTAAAACCGGTGGCTTAATCACAAGACGACATAATGAGATTAGAGATCTCTTCTGTGAACTTTGCCAACATGCCTGGGGCAACGTAAAAAAAGAACCAATCATTTCCGAAAATGACAGCGGAATACGTGCAGACTTATCTTGCCGTGGCGTATGGGATGCTCAGAGGGAGGCGTTATTTGATATCCGTGTTGTCGACACCGACGCTCCTTCTTACGTCCAGTAATATCTGTCCTACGATCAGCCGAAGCAGAAAAACAGAGAAAGTACTCAAATGCCTGTGAAATGCAGCATACAACTTTCACACCAATTGTAACATCGGAAGATGGCGTGTTTGCAGCCCAAATGTCCTCATTCATCAAACACATGGGTGAAACGTTATCTGAAAGTTGGAATCGCTCCTTTAGCACTATACTAGGCTGGCTCAGAGCTAGAATTAATGTGGCTATTATACGTGCCACAAGTATGTGCATTCGCGGCACACGGCACCGCTTTAAACCCGCTGCTAGATGGCTTGGCTTTGACGACGGCACTGCCCTCCCGCACATTGATTAGATAATAAGTAATAGTTTATATACCTACATTTTGTACCCACATTTTTAGATTTTTGTAATACGTTAAAATAAAGTAAAATTATACTTTGAAAAAAAAAAAAAAGCTTTGTAAACCGTCTTCTCTTTGGTGCATCTACTCAAAGCTTTTGAAAATGGTGAAGGTTAAGGAAAGCGTTAAAGTTAAAGTATGACAATTCTGTATCTAAAACTATCTGCATATTGGCTAAGAGCGGTGGTGACACAAGAACGTTGAATCAGTTGGGTGGATGGCATTTAATAAATAATTTGTATCTTTGAAATTTAAATAATAAATAAAAAGATTTCCACTATTTTGTTTGGATAGGTATTAAAATTGTTGTCATTGCTTAGCAACTTTATCCGCCCTCGGGCTAAAAAAGCCATATTACGCCCGCATTTGAGTGCTAATAAACAAGGTTATGATTCCAAAATGAAATAAATTAATTAAATATTTTATTTAAACAAACTGTGGATTTAATTTAATTGACAAAACCACAACGAAGAAAATACATCCTAATCCACAATACTATGAGTTTAATAGGCACATGGATTGAATTTAAAACTGCTTCTCCAAGATTTAAAAATTTCTACATGAGATCTATAGGATTAATTATTTCGTGTTCGGATATCACCATGGCAAAACATTTATTGTGGTGTATTTTTTCGGTGGCTGTTAACGAAAGTGAAGGATTGAATATAAGTGGTCAAGCTACATCTAGTGAAATTGCAAAAAAAGTTTTAAAGGAAAAAATTCGCATACATACAGATTTCGACGATAGCGATTTTGAGAATTTTAAACAGAATTACAAGGACTGATATAATGGACGAAGACATAACTATCGAAGAAGAAGAAGAAGAAGAAGATCTAACACCGCCAACAAATGTTTATGAAGAAATACAAAAGTGTTATAACACTTGTGTACAGGAAACCAAGAATGATATATCTCATGGAGACCGGGATAACTTACAATATTCAACGGGTATTGCTAAAAAGCTGTTGGCGTTTACTAAACTTTTACCACTATGGTCTTCTGTGATGGTGCCGATATTTGGTTATGGGAATATTACCCAGGCATTGGCTTCTTCTGAAAGCATGTTTAACGATCTAAAACACAGAGTCTTTTTACACAATCCACTGCCAATAAGAATCGATAAATTCATAGAAGTTCATGTGGAAAGTATTACAGGATCCATGAATATCGTAGGTTCAAACTTTCAAAATGAAATAGAAGCAGATAAAAATGGCAAGTCAGATCTTACAAAAAATAAAGAAACATGTGAAGAACATGAAAAAAATTATGAAAATAAAAAGGAGAAAGTGAATGATCTAATAACAGAAACTTTTGAAGAAGGATGTGTTGGAGAATCTGAATATGGAGAAGCGAAATAGATGATCCAATAACTGGAATTTTGGAGGAAGGACATGTTGAAAAATCTGAACATGAAGAAGATAAAAATAATGACGCTATAATAGAAATTTCTGAAGAAAATTGGGGCGGAGAAGTGGTAAAACATAAAGAAAAAAGAAGGAAACCAAATTATTTAGACGCTGATCCCACAATTTCATTGTATAATGACAGCAGTCGAAGTAAGTGTTCCGTCATAGGGTTATTAAAAAATGGTACTTCATTAGAACTTAAAGGTGTCAACATCAAAAACAAAAGTTATACCTTAACAAACACTTGTACTTTTGATACCATTACACAAATTTTGTTTGTAAGTTATGCAGAGAGTGTTCATTATACCAATTTTATAGGTAACAATTCAAACAAAACATTTATTTTGAATTAATTCATAATGCCATACGAGATGGAAATACCGTTCAATGTTATCGAAACAGAGCAGAAATTCTCTTATCAATATTTGAAAATGAACGAGCTCGGATACTTGGAGAATGTATAACAATAGATACAAGTTGCACTGCCCATTATCTTCTTAAAGAATTGTTAGGAAGATATCCCTCCTTGAACGAATCAAGAAAATGTACTTCCTGTGATTGGGAAATGTCAAGATATTGGATTATTGCAAAAAGTGATGGATGGCTTTTTTGAAGAACAAGTTGTAACCTTTGTTTGAAATTGTTAGCTTTGTCAATCCCGTTTTATTTAATTTAAATTCAATTTTGTCACTTTTAATCTGCTAAAGAACATTCTTATGCCCTCTATCGGTTAATAGTATAATTAAGCCCATTTTTAAGTAATTACCGATTCATTATTAAACGCAGTTACCTGCAAAACCCCCTTCCCCCTTTTGACGATTAACTGCGCATCGGCTGCAGCGAGCAGTCCTTTAAGATCAGCGGACTCCTAAGGTTGTGTGTTGGGAAATGGTTTCCTTTTTGTTGAAAAACTTGGAAAATTTTAGTGTTACCGTTTAAGTTTTGGGGTTCTTTATTGATCTAGGCAGATCAAGAACCATTCTCCACTTGTTGCAAATTTAATTCACGAATTCCAAGGCATGATCCAACATTGCGCAATCCCAGGTCGATTGCGTTTCACTTGAAAATTTTAAGGAAAACCATTTGAACATCACCATTGCAGACAACTTAATATCAACCTTTGTGGACCACCTGAATTATCATCCAGAACCGCTGTTGGTCACCATCATTTGTACCCCAGGGAGCCGATGTTTGCAGATTTCATCAGACGACCACGTTGTCCAGCGTCCATCTTGTTTAGTTTTTCAACGTAATCCGCTTACTCTACACAACTGTAAGTGACTACGATTCTTTTAATTAACATCCCTCGAAATTTGATTTTACCAACAATTAACGGTCCACCTTGTATGGAATTTCTCAAAAATTTCCGTTGTGACGTCATCCAGTAACCTTGCCGGTTTGAACCATCCCCAGCCATTGTGATTACCGGTCCTTGCATTTTTTTTAACCGACATAAATAACTTTCAAACTTTAAGAAATTAACTTTTAACTTTCATGATAATTAGTTTAGTGCCACCGATACCTTACAATTTAAGTCACGTTTAATTGAGAATAATTTTGATTCCACTACCGAAAAAAATTGAAGTGCTCCATGCTACACGTATTTTTAGTTAATCTTAATTGCTTTTGACTAACACTGCAAAACTTTGACTTGACTCGTTGGAGGTCATCTTTGCAATTATTTTGGGTTCAAACTAATTTTTTTATTACGCCTCTACGAGTCGGGGATACAAAGTATTATCTTGTATGCTTGCAATTTTAATTATTTGATTATCTTCAAAATATTATTTCAAAAACTCTATTGTGTTAATTGGGTTGCCTATTCCTAAGGCAACATTCGATTGTATTAAATTTTTAATGTTACATCTTATGTGAAAAATTATATTATTTACAGGTATTGAAAATTAATGTTAAACTTCATCTCATCATTCATTTAATTTTAAGCATTATAACTGTCCGGAAACCAAAATTATTATCAACTTTTAAGATCTCGTTTGTGGTACTTTTGCAAATTATTCACCCACTATATTTTTATAATTTGTTTTTTTGTCATTAATTAACCTTTCATTAAAATTTATTAACTTTCCATGGACCTATCTTTCTATTGAATCTACCTGCCCAAAATCATATTTAGTTGAAGATTCCATCTCGAGCCGAACTCAACTCAAGGTAAGATTTAGTGACATTTGCTCGAGGGGCGCCCTCTCGATTTTGACGACTTTTGAAGATTCTTTGAGCAACATCGTGTACTTGGACCCAGGATTTCCTTGTTTTTCAGCGACCCACGACCTCGCCGACTCGAGCCAGCGGCAATCCTGTGTGTCTGAGCGGATAGCCATTCCCCGCTATCAATTCTGAGACTTAGGGCAGTTTGAGCCCGTTACAAAGTTAACTGTGGTTCTTGTGGTGCATTAGGTATTAGTCGAAGTTTTACCACGGGTTCTCATTTATTTATTGAAACAGTGACAAGCTCGATATCGTTTGAGACCCAATTTTCAGCAGCCCTATCAAATATCCCAATGATTTTAAAAATCCTAGAAAAACAATTTCATTTAAAAGGTGTTATTAGTTTTCTTGCACCTAAAAGTAGGAACCACATGGCCGTAGGACATACATAGCTTACTGTTGGAGAAATCATGTAAATAGGTTGGAAAAATATGACGACCTTAATACACTATAATCATTTATTTACATATTAATATTGTTCTATCAGGTTTCATTATATAAAAATTAAATTAATAAAAATGTTAAATAGTTTTAAGGAAGTGATTTTATTTTGCTTTTCATTTTTTATTAAAAAATGACTTTTTTTATACAGAGTGTTACGCATATTCGCCCCCCTCCGTAATTTCGATTAAAGTTATTTCGCGAACGAAGCGTACACAAACAAAACTTATTAATGCACACACCTACACAAACGATACACAAACGATTGATACCAAAATCGATATATTTTAACAATATTTTATCTAAAATCCAAAAATGGGTGCGCTGGAGAAATGAACCCGAAATCTTTGATTTGGAAAATTTCGGGAATGGTGCTAACCCAAACGAAAATAATAAATACACAAACGTACACTAACGATACACAAACGATTGATACAAAAATTGTATTTCGCAATTTCCCCAGCGCCCCAACTAAAAATGTACGATATTTCGCGAACGGTGCTAACACAAACAAAAATAATTAATACACAAACGTACACTAACGATACACCATCGATTAAAATTAATTTGGACCGGAAATTCAAAATGGACCTGGATTGCAGTGTGATCGCAAGTTATAGAGCGGAAATTCTGAGTTTTTACGTAATTATAATTATTTACATATTAGAATAAGAAAATTTTAAACTACATTTAAAAATTTATTTTCAAAGCAAGATAACTACAATTTTATTTTCATGCAATCAAAAGCTACAACTTACAAAAGTTGTTTTGATTTTATTCAGTTGACATAACTTGAAACGCGAGCAAAAACTCCTGGATAGCCTTTAACGGTGCATGGTTTTGCAGGCTTAAGGGGGATATATATCTATTATAGTTACCATATGTACTTTATTTTAGGAGGACAGTACTGTTTTTTGAGGGCGATATCTTTGTACTTTCTGACAGGGTAAAGTACGCCCAAATGTACTGGTTTTTTATAAAAAAAGTTACAATTTCCTTATTCAGAAGACGGTCTTGTTCTAATAATTTAAAAGTTTTAATAAAATTTTTTATTTATTTATATTTATTTTTTTTTAAATATTTAGGTAATAAAACAATAAATTTTAATTTAAAATAATTTTTATATAAAAACAAATAATCTTTTACGTGAAAACTTATGGACACCATTCACAATCATAGAGTGGAGGTGGGGGAATAAATTTGTTTAAATAAACCTCGTTTGCGCATGAGCGTCAGTATTTTCGTATTTGTACTTATTGTTCCGAAAATAATTATGGTAAGATGGTAATAACGCTATAAGTATAGCGTATAGCCCATAAATCAGGTTTTTCTACCACCTATCTTCCAAATACAAAATAAGCATTTGAGCCACTTATAAAGCTACCTTAGCAGAAGATAAGAATTTAGTGAGTGAAGAATAGTACATCACAAAAATAATAGGGGAGAGGCTTGCAGGTTGCCACCCCTGCCGGATTTTGACATTCTAACATTGTCATCCTCTAAATTTCGACGGACATCGAATACAAACGAGTAGTTGTCGCTTTTAATGTAATTGTGATGCACTCAAACACAATAACAGGGTGTTTGGTAAACAAAATGTGAAATTTTATTTGTAAAAAAATGAAAAATTAAAATTGTGTTTTTCTTCTGTGCCTATAAATTGAACATTTTCAACGAAAATTTAAGGGAAATATTTTTGCTGTGTTGCCTTTTCATTCAATTTTTATTATTCTTAAATAATTCTAAACATATCATGAGTTGGAAGTTTTTTTTCCTGTATATTCTAAAGTGGTGTAAAAATGCAGGTTGCCACCTTTTTTGGCTTGCAGGTTGCCACCCCTCTTATTTTACATTGTGACGTAAACTACAGTGACTGTTTAGGGACAATGGCAACATAAGCCCCTAAATCGGCCCAGGACAGGTTCCCGCGCAAGTGTAATTAAGCCACTAAGTGTAATTAATATAAATCATATGTTTTTACTTGAGTTTTTCTACATTTTCAACAATTTTTCAAGGGGTGGCAACCTGCAAGCCGAAATTTCAAGGTGTCGATTTTAGACACTTTTGAAAATTTGCTGTAAATTTTTAGTTTTTGAGAATTAAAATGATTTTTTGCGCAGGACCGTGGCTTTATACTTCCCCTTTCCTGCATATGTTATTATATCAACAATATGTTGATTGTATGACGAGTTATGACCAAAAAAGCTATGGGGTGGCAACCTGCAAGCCTTTCCCCTACTCATGATCATGAAAAGATACCACAATGCACAAAATGCCAGGTCTATGGACACACACAAAAATTCTGCTACCGCAGTCCTCGATGTGTTGAGTGTGCAGAAGACCACCTCACTTCCGCTTGCAGTAGAAAAGAAAGATCAGATCTACCAGCGCAATCACCAATACTAAACATCCCAGAACAACAACAACAACAAATAAATAATCAACAAACAAACGATATGCAGGAATTGAAGAATATGAAGGAATATGAAGAATATGAGGACTCATGGAACAAATGGAAACTATGTTAAACCTTCTCACAACCCTGGTCTCCAAAATCACACAGATGTGAAAACGAAGAAATAACTCGCTTGGAGTGTAATTAGTAGAAGGATGCGGGGTGTTCCTATAACGAAATAAATAATTTTGTAGATTTTCTTGTAGATTCTTGGTACTATATTGAAACAATATTTCCTTTATAGCATTCTTGAAACTTTGCACACTTCTCTCCGTTTGATCATTTGAACTTGGATGGTATGCAGGAGTCATCCTATGTTTTATACCAAAACACTTGCAGAAACGTTTAAACTCTTCTGATTTAAAAGCACTTCCAACATCAGTTACTATTTCTTTGCACAAGCCGAATCGTACAAAAAGTTACTTAAAAACCAGAATGGTAGTAGAAGATGTAATACTACGCACTTCGACAATTTCAGGTCATTAAAAATGCGCACAAATAATTAGCAAAAACATTTTTCCCATAAATGATCCCGCAAAATCAGCATGGACTCGACTCCATGGTTCTTCATGGGTAGGTCACGATCCTAAAGAAACCTTCGCTGGATCGCGTGAAATTTCACTACATGCAGAACATTCCTTTCCTACTTTCTCGATATCGTCATCAAGGCCAGCACCAAAAATAATTTCTAACAACGCTTTGATGTGTTGCATGTAGTTACTGTAGAATATAAGATCTCAGTTTTTGTGGAATAATAGTTCGTACGCCCCAAATAATACATCCTAAATGAACCGATAAATCACTCCTTTTTCGGAGATAAATCAATAATTCTGGACTGCTTTTACAATTATCCCAACCACACAAAATATACTGCTTCACTCTTGTTAGCAACGTATCTTTCTTTGTTTCCTCTGCAATAGCATTTGCGTCGACAGGAAGCTCGGTTTGTATTTCAGATTGAATCTCTGATATAATCTTTGTAGAAGGTTTATCATCGGTGTCGAACTTAATATCTTCTCCTGCAGGTAAACGTGAAAATCCATCGACTTTGCCAAACTTGTCCGTAGGAACGTATTCTATTTTGTAGAAATATGACATCAAAATCAATGCCCAACGCTGAAAACAATTTGCAGTTGTAGATGTAATACCTTTCTTTGATCGAAATATAGTAAGAAGTGGTTAATGATCGGTTTGAAGAATGAATTTTCTTCCAAAAATATATTTGTGAAATTTCCGAAAAAACCAAAAATTATACTTAAACCTTCTCTTTCAATTTGAGCGTAACGGATTTCTTCAGGTTTTAAAGTTTTACTCGCATAAGCAATAGGTTGATCACCACCATATGTATATCTATAAATTCCATTGTGCTTCTTTCTTGTGAAGTTGATTTAATGGATGGCTCAGATCTGCTAAAGAAGGTATGTATTTGCAATAATAAGTAATCATTCCCAAAAGTGATTGTAGAGATTTTAAATCTGTTGGTGTGGGCATTTTTACAATTGCATTGACTTTGGATTGACTTTTATGAATTGTAAAATAAATAAAAAACTTTAAACCTTTAAAAAAATTAAATGCAATCTAATGTTTCCAAATAGTTGCAGTGCTATTAAAAGTAAATAAGTTTTAGAACAAACTAATACTGTCTTTGAAGCATTGCCCGCATACCGGTGCCAATGTTGTATTATTTTCAAGAATTGCATAAAAGTAGCTTATAATCTTCCCGAGTGGCCCTTAGTCAAGTCTATGCATCATCTATGATTTAAAATATCCTTTAAAAAATGATGCCATCGATAGGATTATATACTATACTCTTAAAGTACCGAATTACGATATTTTCAAGTTATTCTTGTCGACAGGGCACGTTCCTACTCATTGGAAAAAAAGTTATTGATTTTGACGTTGTGAAGGAAAATTTTGATTAAATTAAATTATTGGACCACAATTGATATTTTGAATTAAATTGGAAATTGGAAAGATTATAGTTGATGTGGAAGATTTTGAAAAGCATAATTGAATTATTAATTTAATTAGTGAAATAATAAAACTGGAAGATATTGAAGTAGTATGTACGTTAAGTTCGAGGCGAGTGCATTTGGCTACAGTTATCTTTCAATTTTGTCGTTCAATTTCGTATTTAAAAATTAAATTTTGATTGAAGAGTCTCATCGCTCAATAGTGCGGTAATTTGGTTGGGGTTCCAGTACATTTTTTGGATATTTACACACCTCCCCAGATTACATGGCAATATATACATAGTTCTATAACTATCTAATCAATTTGAAAACTATCAAAATTATCAATTGTATTGAATTTTGATAAGTGTTTTTTATGTATTATAATTTTATTGTAAATATCTTTGTATAGGTACTTCATCTTCATGACTAAACCAAAAACTTATGTAATATATTTTTGTAGTTTTTGCGTTTAATATTTCAATTTATACGCGCTCTCCAGGCAGGTTTAAGTGGAAAGTATAGCCTATATTATAGTTACCATACGTATTTATTTTCGGAGAACAGTACTGTTTTTTGGGGCGATGTCCTTTGTACTTTCTGACAGGGTAAAGTACGCCCAAACGTTCTGATTTCTTATAATTATAAAATAATTTACAATTTCGTTATTCAGAAGACGGTCCTGTTCTAATAATTTAAAATTTTTACTTATTTATATTTATTTTTTTTTAAATAGTCAGATAATGAAACAATAAATTTTAATTTAAAATAATTTTTATATAAAAATAAATAATCTTTTACTTGAAAACTTATGGATACCATTGACAATCATAGAGTGGAGGGAGGGGGGAATAAATGTTTTAAATAATCTTCGTTTTCGCATGCGCGTCAGTACTTTCGCATTTGTACTTATTGTTCCAAAAATAATTATGGTAAGATGGTAATAACCCTATAAGTATAGCCCATAAATCAGGTTTTTCTACCACCTATCTTCCAAATAAAAAATAAGCATTTGAGCCACTTATTATTCTACCTCAGCAGAAGATAAGAATTTAGTGAGTGAAGAATAGTACCTCACAAAAATAATAATCATGATCATTGGCATAAGAAACTAGCATTGACCTTGACCATTCATTCGCCAAAAATTAAACCAAACAATATTTATCTTCTTTTGTTGTATAGTGAATTTAAAACTCCTATAAATTTATTTAATTGAATAATTTGAATTGAAATTTGTTCTTCTCTTTTAAATAAATTTTGCCCTAAAAATGGAACGGTGATTGTGAGCGCAGCTTAATTTATTTATTATTAAAAATTAAGTAGTAGATCCAAATTTAATTTGAGAATCCGAATCCAACTTCCCATCGAAAATATTCATATTAGTCCAACTTTCGGACGACTTCCAAAAAAAGAAATTTTAAATGTTTACTCCCCTATATCGCAACTTTTATTCATAAAATCTAATCCAAAAATTCTCAAACTAGGGACGCAAAATCGCAAAATTTTGAAAAACAAAATACGTCCGTCCACCCTTACGGACAGGCCTGGAAGAGGCCAATCACTCGTCTCTTGGTGCCAACATTAAAATTTGTTAGCACCAAAAGCTCAAAAATTCAGAAATTTAATCATTAATAAACTACAAGCCCATGGAAAATTTTAGGGGGTCAAATGACCCATCGTGAATCATGTTTAGAACGATGCTACTACATGAAAAGATAACTTTAAGCACTATGCCGTCAGTTTTGGGCGGTACAGGTGAATACACGGGAAGATTGAATTTTCAATCTTAAGATGGGAAACTATTCATGTACGGCTTTCTTCAAGAGGGATAGATTGTAAAAAAATAATGACTAAAAACCTACCTAATGCCGTACAAAAATAATTGTACCCGGGAGGAAGGAAATTTTTTGATTTTCCGAAAATTGCAACCCATACGCTAAACCAGTATGGTGCAAAATCATTGCAAAATGTACGGCATCTATTTCAAAACTTTCTTTACCACATAAAATAAAATTTAATAATTGTGCCGTCTAAAAATTATGGTTAATATAAATATAAATAAACAATTATCTGAATTGGCTACAAGATCATAAATTCATGTAGGTACGACAACTAATTTTATAAATTCAAAAAAATATAAGAATAATACAATACGTAGAAAATCAAAAGTCAAAAAATTAAAAAAGAGACAATTATCACATAACAAGTTTGAATTAAGAATTTTTGAAATTATGAAAAATTCGTAATACGATAGTATGTTATTTCATGGTTATTTCCAATCTTCAGTTGTACATAATCGATTAAATTGAAAAATAAGAAAAAATTTAGAACTAAACAAAAATATAGATTAACGTGTACAAAATTGACTTACTATAACCTCCAAAAATTATCAAAAGTGAGCTTGTCACATGGAGTATGAACAATTTAAAAATAATTTGAACTAAGAAATTCTTTTACCTAGCACTGCTAGGGTGAAATCCGAAGGCACTGCCCTCTTAATATGATTTTTTTAAACTTTGACAAAAATTCAAAATTCAAAAATTTACCAAGTTTTTAACGTTTTAAACTCTTAGTTCAAATTATTTTTAAATTGTTCATACTCCATGTGACAAGCTCAGTTTTGATAATTTTTGGAGGTTATGGTAAGTCAATTTTGTACACGTTAATCTATATTTTTGTTTAGTTCGAAATTTGTTCTTATTTTTCAATTTAATCGATTATTATAAGTTTAGCTTGGATCCAGCTTACTGAAAATCATAATACAAAATCCACAAATACAAACATCTTACTTATTAATACAAAATTTCTATCAATTTTTGAAGTACAACAATCCAAATTACTAGAAATTTAACTTTCTCGCACTTGACCATTGCCAAATTGTCCATTGTCCAAAAGCGGACAATTACCGCGACACTAAACCACCATTCACTTCCTAATTGATCCAAGCCATCTTTCCGGAGGTCGGTCGTTCCAAAATAAAATTAAAGTACAAAGTTTACTTTACAATGTTGGACTTCGAGCCACCGTTCGATATCTTAAGCAGTGGCCAAATATCATACTGATTTCCAAACTTAATGCATTGACCCAAATTGTGACTTAGGACTGGAAGTTACAATTGTGCGCTTTCCAAATACTAATGCTGAACGTCCGTAAGTTTGTTCCGCAAGAGCTGTACGGTTAAGTGTGTTTACTGTAAACACTATAAAGTTACTAGTATAATAACAGCAGTTCAGTAACAGTAGTTCGTACTATAATAATGAAGGTTACTTAACACTTACAGCAAGTGCAAGCACACGACCCCATCCATAAATAAAATAAAACAAATATAAAATTGAACAAATATTAATAAATAAAAATATATAAATCGTGGCAAATCAATTTTAGTAAAATTGTTATCAACTTTGTCTTTGGATCGATTGACTGGTTCGAAGCAATTTGCTCGATTCAATTTTCACTATACTTAAACTTTGTGTAGACTATGTAGTTGTCTTAAGCTATTAATTACAATTTAATTTACTGCACAAATCAATTAACATTAACTTTCCATTTGGTTTCAAAATTTATATAGTTAAAGTAACAAATTGTTAGTTTTTGGATTTAGATCTTTTAATTAGCTGATCAAAACGTAAACAAATTTTTTTTGCGAAACCGCTGTTTCGAATTCAGGGGCAGAAAAGAAACATTGCATGTTATAAAAACGAATACATAAAATACACAATCAAAATGCAAAGTTTCATGATAACTAGAACAAAAATAACCGAAAGTGAATTCTGTCTACATCGATTTTTAGAAAGCATTCGACAGAATTGATTTAGAATTTTTATTACATAAACTCACAAAAGTGGTTGTACCTGTTCAACAGAACATACTTCGTAGACGACAAGGTTCAGGTTCAACATGTTTACACCTACTTCGGGAGTTCCCTCAAGATTTCAACTTAAGACTATTTTTTGCTATTTTTAATTTAAATACTAAGCTGTATCAGTAACTAAAATAATCGAAAAACAAGCCACATTGAGATGACATGAGATCAATAGATCAATAGAGCAATAGCTCGGTCTAAACCTTTTAAATAGGGGCGGACGTCATTTCGTTCGTATTATTAATAATTAAAAATTTCTAAATTTATTGCAATTTTATCTGTATATAATAATAGTCGGTCTATGAAATAAATATTAAATGTTACATTTCTATTAAAATCTTCGAATCATAACTATTAAGTCTATTGAGTCATTTACAACACAGAAATGCTGATTAAACTGTCTACAAAAGCTGTTTTTCTTTTATCCAATTAATAAAGCTTGGAACACGAGCGAAAACACCAGGGCCCCCACGAGTGCAAGGTTTTACAGACCAAGAGACAACACCCCATTCTTTTCCGTTGGCGGTTAATGGACCACCGGAATCGCCCTAAAACACAGAAATTTATTTTTAGAACTGGCATACAACTTATCTGTTGGGTGAAATAATTATACTAACATTGCATTCTCCTTTACCACCTTCTACCACTCCAGCACAGACATGATGGCTTAAATCTACTCGTGAACCATGATAAGCTTTACAATCTTCATCAGTATATAGAGTAATGTCAACTCTTTTCAAAGAATTTTGAATAGATCCGCCACTCTGCAATAAGGTAAGATATTATGTGTATATTTATCAAAGAAAAGTTGCATAATTACTTTTTGTAAACCCCATCCTGATACCACTGCAAGATCACCACCTGGAGGTTTTTCATCTTGTTCTGGTAATGTCACTGGTTGTACATTTTCACTATACACAATATCTTCGGCGAGCTTAAATTTTATTAAATAAAATACCCATTACCTAGCTGTGAATCTTACCAAGTTACTTTTAAAACTGCAATATCGTTGGCGTAATTTTTCGATTGTGAGTATTGTTCATGTGGATAGACTCCTGTAACTGCGACCAAGTTATTCTCAGACGAAAGGTATAATTCACCATATTGAACTGTCAACTCTCTTGGTTCGCTAAAAACAAAGTTATAAATATTTTATTACTTGAAATATTAATTTTTATTTACTATCCAATAACACAATGAGCAGCTGTCAGTATATGCCGCTTATCTAAAATTGTTCCTCCACAATTATGGGATTCATATAGGCGAAGGGAAACCTAAAATTATATTTTATACTTATCGATAACTTATAAGATTTACTTTTCTAGTTAAGCTATTTACAATGTATGGAATTTCTCCGAGTTTTGCATCCGTTCCATTTACAATCCTGGATTCATCCAACCTTGGACGGGCTATAATAATATTAACCAAAATAAATTATACAAAATAAAAGTAATACAGCAATAATGTTTACCTGATTTACCTGAAATGCAAGCTACTAAAACAAATAAAATTGCAATTTTTAACATCTTACAAGGTGAATTAAGTAGATTTGGAAAAATGCTCCTTATATTATTATACTACTTATAATTTATCTTATCATTACATCTAATCGAATTAATTACCAATAAAGGTCGAAATTATAATCCAAAGTTTTGCAAATATAGGAATAAATACTGGAGTTAAAATATTGGGGATAATTAATCAAGAAATAGTCAATTGTGGATCAATGATTGGTTGTTATTAATATTCCTAAAAATATTTCTTGGCGAGATCTTAATGAATAATTTTTATTTGAAGTTTTTTTTATACCCAATAAACAGAAAGCCGTTTACTAGTCGCGAATTTGACGATAGATTTTTGACCATACGAAATTATAGTTTCTCTAACATTATGTATAAGAACCTTTGGTGTTGCCCTGAAGTTATTATTTTGTTACTGCTACACATCTTATCAATAAAGCAATAAGTAGTTATTAAATTTCCATTAAAAAAATTAAACATTACGTATATTATGATAATTAATATAAATATATTAAAAAAATACTTTCTAAGAACAGAAGACTGCAGACTTCATAAAAAGATTTGGTACAAAAATTGTTGTGCCTCTTGAGTTTGTGTTCAATCGTTCATTACAATCTGGAATATTTCTTTCACAGTGGAAATTTTCCAGTATCACACCTCTACCCAAACATGGTAAAAGAGATGAAGTTTCTAATTATCGCGGAATTTATTTTTAATGGTTGTATCAAAAAATTTTGAAAGTATTGTTGTGAAAGGGTTGCGGTTTTGTATACAATCCATTGTGTCTGATGCACAAAATGGCTTTGTATCTGGTAAATCTACCATAACCAATTTGTTGTGTTTTTCAAATTTTCAACTAATTTTTAGCTGGAGAATGCATGCTTTTCGGCTGAGTCTCATAAATGTGCTTTCCGGGTTGCCGCAAGGAAGTCACCTTGGTCCTTTTCTTTTCTTGGGGTTTTTGGAAGACATAATATTTATTATCAAGTACTGCTCGTTCCTCCTACTTGTTAGCTGAATTTGTGTTTATCTTACTAACAGAACCTAGCATGTTAAATTTGATGGAGTTCATTTGAGTCTCATAAATGTGCTTTCCGGGTTGCCGCAAGGAAGTCACCTTGGTTCCTTTCGTTTCTTGGAGTTTTTGGAAGACATAATATTTATTATCAAGTAATGCTCGTTCCTCCTACTTGCTGATGATCTAAAAGTTTTCAGAAACGTTGATAGCCTTTCTGATGTTAGACTGGCTCAGATGGATATAGATTCGGTGAATCGTTGGTGTCAGCGAAATAAATGTTTTTGAATCAAAATAAATGTAGGTGACTTTTCATTGATGGTTGTAAGGTTGACAGATTGTTTGAATATTTTGATCCAGGAGTTAGATTTGTTTCGTCCCTAGATTTTAATCGCCATATTGAACTTTAAGGTGATATCACACACAGATACTTTTGCTGCGCTGCCAGTTAAAAAACTGCGCAACTTTAGCTGTTTGTCGTGTGAACACTGCTGCAACCTAAAAAGCAGCGCGTGCAGTAGTGCTACCTGCAACACTTTTAAGGCTGGGATTTTGCGTTGCGCTCAAGGTTTTTTATATTGTTTTCAAAAACGGCTGAATGGATTTGTTTGAAAGTTTGGAATTATACTTGTGATATCACTATAAAAAGAATCTCCTATTTTTTATGGCTCAAATTTTTTATTTATAACTTTAATTGTTTAAATATCCTATTCGTAAATTTTTTAGCGAAAATCAAACTAGTAAAAATAATTAATAATAAAAAATTATTAAATAAAAATTTTAAAAATTTTAAAAAAAGTAAAAAATAAAAAATTTGAAAAAGTTATTCATAGTTAAATGAAAAACTGATGGACGTATAAATTTGAAATTTTGACACGATATTTGTGATATTATAAGAAATTGTACCTCCTATTATTAAACATCTAATTTTTATTTATAACGGTGCAATTAAATTTAAAATTGTTGATAATTATTAATTATTAAAGTTTCGTTTACTTAAATAATAAATGCACATAAAAGAATGCATGTGCAAAATTTTGTGAATTTATTTCATCTAAAACATAATTAAACTTTAATTACAAAAAATACAAAAATTTTGACATCCCTTGTATATTTTTATAATGTTTAGTTCAGTCGTTGTAACGCAGATGGATCTACAATCGTAAAAGAAGTTTTCTACTTTTTCTGTTGGTTTTAGAAGAATTAGCGGAAGGTAAATCTGGATGACCCAGGTATCAACACTGCCGCCTTGGAGCCGATCCTTAACGCGCAAATCGTTTCAATGTGAGTTGGGTGAACTTTTGAAGCCGCTGCAGGTGAAAACTTGATTACTGTCAACCTGACATTCAGCTTATGCAAAAACTGAGCAGCAAAAGTAGCTGTGTGTGTTCTCAGCTTAATGGTTACAAAAGCAAATAAGTTCTTGGGATTTATAATGCTCTATAACTCCTCTATAATGTAGGGCATGAATTAGAGTATTGAACCCCTCAAGTTAAGACGGGAAAGGGCTCGAATTTTATTAACAAAAAATTTTTTTATCACAACATTTTTAACAAAAAATATATTTTTTACCATATCATTGCTAAAAGACGGTGTATATAAATTGGAATGCAGAATGTAAATTTGTATCTTTTTATATTAATTTAGTCCTGGGGTATTATGTAGTTATGTAATAAAATAATTCTTTGAAGATTTTTTATTGTTGAAATTGAACGACTAGCTGAAATTATTGTCTTATTGTCAATTGTGGTTTACCAAGTTTGTTGCTTGAATTTGTGGCAGGTGGACTGGGTAACGGCTTAAATCGAATATGGTCCTATTAAATGGGAAAAATCTATCATATGATAAGTTAAATAAATATTAGTTTTGAAAATGGTGTACCTATTCATTTTTTTTTTTGGTTTTTTAAATATTGCTATGGTTAATATTGAGTTATACTAGGCACTTCAACCAGATATCCATTATACACAAAAAAAAATTGTAGAAATAAAAGCATTTAGAAAACTTTCCTAAAAAAGTACTCCATATGTGATCAAAATTTTGAAAGGAAATTCATACTTACTATATTTACTTATGATAGGTACTTGATAATAATATATTAATAGATTCAATGAGTGCTTTATTCAGTTCAGTAATATCCTGTGTAAATATTTGCCAGAAAACCAAGTTAAGAAGTTACGGGAAGTTCCTTATTCAATATTAGTACTACATAAAATTAGAGGTATATTTAAATGTGGGGGTCATTCTATGTCGAGTGGGATGGAATTGTTTTAAATGTATCCGATTTTGCTATAATTATATAATACGTATTAATATACTATAATAATATTATTTTATTATATATATCTATAATAATCGTTTTACTCTAAAAATCCAAATATCTACATCAGATCGATTGAAATTTCCTTCAAAAGCCAAATCGTGGCATTCACACATGAGCTTCGTTTAGGCTTTTTCTCTTTTTTTTAATTTAAAGGAAAACATATTCAGGAATGACATAAAAAGTAGTAGAAATAACAAATATAAATTAAAAATTAATAAAATAAAATTTTCCAATTAAAAAAATAGGGTAAATAGGGTATTGCCTCTGGACTTGGTCTAGGTCAGAAAGCCATACTCAAATGACCTAGGATAAGAGTAACCAAGTAGATTATAGAAAAAGAACTCAAAATAAAAAATTTTAAGTAAATTTGTGGTTTTTAGTATGTATTTATGGTTAAATTCAAAAAAATATAAGAATAATACAATACGTAGAAAATCAAAATTCAAAAAATTTAAAAAAGAGACAATTAACACATAACAGATCTGAATTAAGAAAATTTGAAAAAATGAAAAATTCGTAATACGATAGTACAATATAACGTTATTTCATGGTTATTGCCATTCTTCAGTTGCACGCAATCGCTTACATTGTGAAATAAGAAAAAAAAATTTCAAACACATACAAATGTATTTTAATACAATTTTTCAAATGTATTTTGTATTTGTATTTCAAATACAAAAAAAATGTATTTTGCCCAGCCCTGGTTTACAGGAGATGTTTTTCTTTTATCCAATTAATAAAGCTTGGAACACGAGCGAAAACACCAGGGCCTTCACGTGTGCAAGGTTTTACAGACCAAGAGACAACACCCCATTCTTTTCCGTTGACAGTTAATGGAACACCTGAATCACCCTAAAACACAGAAATTAATTTTCCAACTGGTTTTAAACATATCTGTGGAGTGAAATAATTATACTAACATTGCATTCTCCTTTACCACCTTCAGGCACTCCAGCACAGACATGATGTCTAAAATCTACTCGTGAACCATGATCAGCTTTACAATCTTCATCGGTATATAGAGTGATATCCACTCTCTTCAAAGTATTTTGAATGGATCCACCAGTCTGGTAAGAAATAACGTTTGCATTTATCAAAGAAAAGTTTTATAATTACTTTTGGATAACCCCATCCGGATACCACTGCAAGCTCACCACCTGGAGGTTTTTCATCTTGTTCTGGTAATGTTACTGGTTGTACATTTTCACTATATACGATGTCTTCCGCAAGCTTAAATATTATTAAATAAAATACCTATTATCTAACTGTGAATCTTACCAAATTACTTTTAAGACTGCGATATCATTGGCCCAATAATCTAATGGTGAGTATTCTTCATATGGATAAACTCCTATAACTGCGACCAAGTTCTTCTCAGACGAGAGGCTTAATTCACCATATTGAACAGTCATTATACTTGGTTCGCTAAAAACAATGTTATAAAAAAATATTGTATTAGTTAAAATATTAATTTTTATCTACCGTTCATTAACACAATGAGCAGCTGTCAGAATATGCCGGTTATCTAAAATTGATCCTCCACAATAATGTGAATTGTATAGACGAAGGAAAACCTAAAATTATATTTTATACTTATATATTATAACTTGTAAAATTTAATTTTTTAGTTAAATTATTTACAATGTATGGAATTTCTCCGAGTTTTGCATAAATTCCATTTACAATTCTGGGTCCATCCAAAGTTGAACGGGCTATAACAATGTTAACCAAATTAAATTATACAAAATAAAAATAATACAAGAATAGTTTTTTTTTAATATATTTTATATAGTACATAATGTATGCAAAATGCATAATGCAAAATTAAATCTAGATTTACCTGAAATGTAAGCAACCAAAACAAATAAAATTGTAAGTTTTAACATTTAACGTTCAAAGTGAATTAAATAAATTTAGCCAAATGCTTCTTATATAGGTATACTATACTACTTGTAATTTATCTTATAATTCCAGGTAATCGAATTAATTACCAATAAAGAAAGGTTGAAATTATAGTTCAAAGTTTTGCAAATTAATATATGAATTAATGTATGTATATTTTGAAGTAATGTATATTTTGTGGTTTTGAAGCAACTATATAAGTAAATTTAAAATTTTGTTGGTGTAGTATGATATTTATTAAGATAGATATTTTAATGGCGCCGTCGAGACCTATCAAAATCGAAAGATGAAGTAATTTCGAAAAGAAAAGTTCGTATGGTAAAAACCATTTTAGCGGTGGGTATTGCGTGTACTGTTTTTCAAAAATGTTAAAAAAACAGTTACTTGGGCATTTTCGAGCGCGTCAGATATTCATACCAAGTATGCCCCAAGTGCCTCTGATAACAACGATATACTAATCTGCCGGTTGGCGTGGTGGGGGTAGGCATATAAAGTAGTCAAAAATCCGAAAAAAAAAATTTACTCGACGCGTCAGATTTTTGGAAGGGATGTTAAGTAGGCCTCAAGGAAGCTCCTTTTAAAAAAACTGATGATTTCGGCGTGACGATAAGTTACGACAAATTTTTGAAAATGCAAAAAAAAAGTTCTTTTGAAATACTCGAGCGCGTCAGATTTTCATAGCGGAGGTTTATCTAGGTGTCCTGAAAGGATATTATCTTAATCTGACAAAAATGTTGGTGGGTTCTCTTAATCTGACCGAAAAAGGTTTTTTTTTCTTTTTTTCCGGGTTCACAAAAATTTTCGAGAAGCTTTAGGAAAGAAAAAATTTTGAGATATATAAAAGTTACATAATTTAATCATCGTTGTTTCATATGAATTTTTTTTAACGCCCTCCGTTTTCGAGATATACTCAAAAAACCGGGAGTTTGAGTTTTCATGATGCTTTAAGTCCAAAAGTTTTAACTCTAGACAAAAATATAATGAGACCTTTTTTGTGTAAAATAAAATTACCTTTTTTTTTATTTAAACTTTTTGTTTGTAAAATGTATCGTTCGCGACTTATATGCCGCAACGCGTTTTTCGGAAGACGAAATGGCTCCTCCACACTTCCGGTCATGCGGAAACCGGCAGATTTTGTATTTTTCGTAAGTTTTAGATTATATTCTTCAAAATAAAAAAAAAATTGATCGCACTCGAGGATGCCGGATTAACGTTTTTTTTACAAGTTCGCTACCCTATAACTCTGCGGCGTCAAGGACTTATCGTCAGATTAGTTAATTTTAATCTTAAAACACTAAAATCAACCCCCAATATCTTAATCTGGCACGCTCGAGTATTTCAGACTATCGATTTTTTTTTACTAATCTGATCGTCTATCCTAGGCGCGCGTCAATACATATAGAGCTAATACTTTCCAAAGTTGTTCTATTAGGTCTAAGGTATCTCTCATATCTTAAACTGCGGCGCTCGAGTATGCCCGAAAAATCTCCTCTTCGCCACCCTAACTATTACTATTCCTTTCATTTACTGACTGTATTATTAGCATCTGGTTTTGACGTCATGTTTCGTACGAAGTCAGCAAGCGACGTTCTCAAAGTGTTTGTTTCCTTATCTATTCTTCAGATGGGACTTTTGGAATCACCTGTGGCAAAGGGACAGGAGTATAGTGTTTGCTCGTGTTTGATGTTGTTGATATTGTGCTTAGATAAATATGGCTTCCGTATTGGGTTTTCCGACATCGCACATGGATGGGTGGTTGTACGCGTGAACGAGTTGATAAGGGATAGAATTTCTCCGTGGAGTTCACTAGTCATTGTCGGCATATCGTTCCATGCAAGGAGACCTACTAGCGTTGTAGCGTTTGTTATCAGATATGTTACTGAATGGTACGTAATGTTTCGTGGTACTTGAAGGAGTTTCGATCGGCGAGATCTTTCGTTTGGGTTGGTGATCATCTGGTGCGATTGTAAATGTATCATTTGAGGAAATTTATTTGTATCAATTATTGCAATGTTATTAAAATGGATAGTATTGGTTAATCGATGTAATCTGGGATGTTACAGATAGATGATACCATTAGTGGATAATAAACTTTGTTTGATTATTACGTATTGTTTGCTTTGTTACTAAAGTAGTCCTATTCAGTCCCTGTCATTAAACAGGAGGATAGGAAAACAACATTCGATTCGTGTGAAGTGGTCTATTGAATATTGTAATGAAAAGGTGCAAAGAATAAGTTTTAGTTAAATATCATCGTGGAGCATTATATTTTTGAACGAAGAGATTTTCTTTTATAGTTCTTGTTTTGCTGTTAGTTGGAGTAACGTTGAAGTGTCCGCTATACATTAGAACATTTTGCAAAACTAGTTGACTCTATGCCATTAAGGTGCAGTTCGCAGTTCGGCGAAAGCGATTCGGCAACGTATAATCGGCGACGGTCAATTAGCCGACCCGACATTCGACTATGCTACTTCTGGCGCTTCAAATTCGGCACCGGCATTTCGGCGACAGAAAATTTGACTACGTCAATTCGGCGACGGAAAATTTATTTGTGTTAAAACTTAGTAAAATTTATTTTTTATTTTTAAATTAAATATTTATTTACATATACATCACAGATATCATAATTAATATACATACAAATTTAAGTGTTATTTTATTTAAGTGTTAAAATTTATTAAATTTATTAAAAATTTTAAACCAACTGAATTGTATTGAAATGGGGAAAACCAAGAAAAGATTAATACAATAAGTATTATTGAAATTTTTTTAAATTTTGTTTAGAATAGTCGAACGACAAGGCTGAGCCATTTGATATGGCTCATGATATAAAAAATTTTTTTTTATTGTTATAAAATTGGTTTTTGACGTTTTAGATAATGTTAAAATTACGCTTGAAATGCACTTAAATTGAGCTTACAACTTTTCGGGATTCTATCAAGAGCCATAGATCGGAAACTATTAGATAATATAATACAAGATAACTGAAACAATAATTTTGATATGCTTCAATCAGAATTTGATCTCGTTTAAATTTTATATAATCTATTTTGAGTATAGTGTGTACAGGAAAAAGCCAATTTATTATTTTTGGAATCTTTCGTGATAAATTTGTCTTTGTTCCGGTTTGTTTCAGAAATAAAAACATTTCCACGCAAAAGTACATTATGACTGGACTATACCCCCAAAATAAATTAACTTATCATTTTTATGATGTTATTATTTATTAATAGGTACGATTTCGCGCGACAGATAAATTTTTTTTTCTGGCTTTATTTGTGTACCAAATTTAAAAAAATTAAGGCACATTACATAATATGTTGTTATGTAGAATTGTTAGATGGTAAAATTAAAAATCATGCAAATCGTCCAATATAACGTCTTGACTATTTGCCATTGTTGTTCATCGCCAACACATCATGATTTCGGCAGTATTTGTACTATACCACTAAAATTCTTGTAGTTTTCGTAAAAAATTGGGTTAAAATCAATGAAAAAAATCGGATGTGGCCATCACATAACTTTCCGAATATTAAAAATAACTCCTAATTTACCTCGGATAGAAAAAACTAAATTACTAAATCTTATCAGAGCATCAGCAATAATCGTCAAAAACATTCAGGAAATCGAAATAATAAGCAAATTATACATATGTCCACCAATATTTGGAGATTTTTTTTTATAATAGTCTTTAAAAAAAGAAGATTAAAAAGTGTTGCAACTTACCCTGGTCTCCCCTACTTATTATACTGTATAGTTAACTTACAAAAATTCAAAATCAATTTGTTTGGCAAAATTCAAATACAAAATTTGCAAATCAAAATCTTAGAGACGAAAAAATCAATCTCGGATCTCAAATGTTGGACACTGAAGACCTCGTTTTCTCTGTTAGTCAAATCAAAAAAAATTGAAAAATTTTTACAAGTTCGAAATAATATAAAAATATTTACAAAATTTGGGTAAATTTTCTTCAATTGTTGTTTCTTCTAAATTAAATTTTGAGTATCTGTGGGATTATCATCTTCTTCCTCTTCGATAATGTTGTTCTCAACATATTCTTTTTTGTGCTTTCTTAGCATTTTCTTATGAAATATCCGTTTTGACCTTCCCTGAATCCATTTTGACTATTTTCGTTGTGACGTCTGTACGTTCGTACGTATGTACATATGTACGGACGTCTGTATGTCGCATAACTAAAAATGAGGTAGGTCGTAGAAAGTTGAAATTTTGGATTTGAGAGACTTATAGCACCTAGTTGTGCACCTCCTATTTTTGGTTGCGAAAAAGGCATTCATTCATGACGCGCACAAATAAATTAACGAGATTCTTGTACAATTATTCTAAAAATGACAAGGAAGTCATGTGATGTCTATATCAGAATTTTTCATTTTTACTTTCATCACTTTTCATTCTTTACCGATGGTTTCCGTTCATTTTTTCTTTTTCTCTTTCCTGATTTCAATTTCTAGTTTTGATCAAATGCCTCACGCATTTTGCAAAACTCGCAAAACTGATGTGCAATCATCATTCAATTGAAATATATTTTTCATGGCACTAAAAATTCTAAAATCCAATTCACCAAAAAAATACAAATTTTTCAAAATTTTCTCGACCAACTTTAAATTTTTAATTTCGAATAAACTAATTTTAAATTGAAAAAATTAAATAGGGGGATACTCCTGTAACAGATGAGTGAGCATGCGTGTGCATGCATGACTGTGCCACCATACTCCCAATCAGGTAATTTCTTATTATCAACTTGACTTCGTCGTTCCTTTCAATTTCAACTTTAAATCATAAATTTTACCATTTTAATTATTCCAAAATATTTAATCTAATCTTCATTAAAATTTACTATTTCTTTATTCTCTTTAAAATTTTCCAAGTACCGCTTCCTTTAACTATTTAAAATAACCAAACTCTTCTCAAAATTATAAAATTTAATTAAGAAATAAACGAAATAAACTTTTCACATAAAATAATTACTTTTAATTTCTAAAATAATTTAAAATCAATAAAAAATTACAGATTAATAAAAATCACCTGCTCGACCAACTTTAAATTTTTAATTTCCAATAAACTAATTTTAAATTAAAAAAATTAAATAGGGGGATACTCCTGTAACAGATGACCTGCAAATCCAATAAAATTAATAATTTTCACGTTACGTTACGTTGCGTTGCGTTACGTTACGTTGCGTTTCGTTACGTTACGTTACGTAACGTTACGTTACGTTGCGTTAGAAAATCTAATTTTATTAGAAATCATCCAATTAAGAAACTACTTTTTCTTAATAAATGTGTATTATTATTATTATTATTATTACGTTACGATACGTTACGTTACGATGCGTTGCGTTGCGTTACGTTACGGTAAGTTAAAAAAAAAAAAAATTTTAAATTTTATTATTTATTTTATTTTATTTAAAGTAGCAATAACATTTAAAGTAACTGGGTAAAATTTAGTTAGTATCATTTCTAAAAAAATATTAAAAACAAACTCGAACCTAGCGACCGATCTGCATCTTTTCTACCATTTTGTGCAGATTTATTGGTTTTTAGTTTTTTAGTTCAATAATTTATGTTTATAGTAGATACACAATTTTGGTAAAAAATTTTAGAATAATAAAATTTTTATCTTTGGGTTGACTCTTGCTTAATACAAAACATAAAATTTGTAAATTAATTTATTTAAAGAAAACAAAACCTTCGAATCGTTCACTCATTAAAAACATCCCTGAAACGGCTCCAATTCAAAAACTACAGATTTAGAAAAGTGGGTTCTTCGAGTCGCTTCTCTTATTAAAAGCATCCCCGTGATAGCCAGAATTCAAAAATTCTCAGACAATTTCTTTTGTTTTTGGTCCAATTTACCATTTCCAAAATGTTAGTGAAATTTGCCTTTAGCCCAGTTTACCACCACTTTCGGTTATTTTTTTGATCCAGTTTACCTTACCCAGGCGTGGCTGTTGAACTCTGTTGGCAAGATTTGTTAGGAAATATTTGTACCACAAGATCGAAAAAGTCCTGGTAATTGGTTTTTTATAGTTTCATTAATAAAAGAGAATCAGATATGTCAGCCACCAATGATTTGCTAATGTAAACAGAAAAAACTGTTAAAAAACTGCACTGTTAAACAAAAAGAATTATCCCAAATGGTTTATCAGGCAAAGTTGAAAGTTATACAATAAAAATTTTTTATTTTTTAACTAGTAATGAAATGAGATTTTTGTTAAACATCTCTATGAATTTGCTATAGGACGAAGAATCCTTTTAGCTCCCCAGTTGTTGCAAACATACAAGGTTATTTATTTTTTTTCATTTTTGATAACATCGTATTTCGGGACAATTTTAACTTAAAAAAATATTAAATAATAAATAACAAAATAATTAAATTTATTGAATGTCTCGATACTTTGTAGTTTGCTGTGTTAATTTGTAAGTTCTACAGACTCACCCCAAAAAAGGCTAATGTTGTTTCTTAAGGCTGGGATTTTGCGTTGCGATCAAGGTTTTTCATATTGTTTTCAAAAACGGCTGAATGGATTTCTTTGAAATTTTGGAATTATACTTGTGATACCACTATAAAAAGAATCTCCTATTTTTTATGGCTCAAATTTTTTATTTATAACTTTAATTGTTTAAATATCCCATTCGTAAATTTTTTAGCGAAAATCAAACTAGTAAAAATAATTAATAATAAAAAATTATTAAATAAAAATTTTAAAAATTTTAAAAAAAGTAAAAAATAAAAAATCTGAAAAAGTTATTCATATTCTAAAAAAAATGTCTACCTTTGACCCAGTTTACCATTGGCCCAGTTTACCGTTTATTTTAAATAAATAAAAATAAATAAAATAAAATAAATAATAAAAAAAAATAATAAAAGAAATAAATAAAAAAAATTAATAATATCCACTATAACTTATTAGAATTATTAATACATTCGTCTTATTTATTTTTTCATTACCGAAATTTCCTATTATCATTCTGATGAAGTTGTCGGACAAAGTTGTTATTGACCGACTTCGGGTTGGCCATACTATGCTCACCCACAGCTACTTATTTAAAAAAGAACAACCTCCAAACTGTCTTTGTGGCAACCTCCTAACCGTCAGCCACATATTAAGACACTGTCCAAAATATCAGGCAGCAAGACATTTTGCCGAACTGCCTGATAGCCTAGAAGATATCCTATCAGACACAAGAAGCAACGTACGAAAGTTACTGAAGTTTCTACAGTCATCGGGTTTATTAAGCAAAATTTAAAATTTAATCTTTTTATTATCTCATTGTTAATTCAGTTCAAATATGTTATTTAGTTTTTTATAGTTATTTAATTAATTGTGTTAATAATTATGTTACTATAATATTAAGTAGTGCTAATAACCTATGTTGATGCACATTTTTGTTTATTCCACTTTTACTTTGTATCTGATAATAAAAAAAAAAATTGAAAAAGAAAGTCATTTTTCGAAAGCTTGTTTAAACTTGTTTTATTTTGTGTCTTGTAGCTCAATATTGATAATTTAATTAATAAAATAATAATAAAAATAATTTTATTAATTTTCACGTAACGTAACGTAACGTAACGTAACGTATCGTAAGGTAACGTAACGTATCGTAAGGTAACGTAACGTAACGTAACGTAACGTAACGTATCGTAAGGTAACGTAACGTCACGTAACGTCACGTAACGTCACGTAACGTCACGTTAAATAATAAAATAAAAAAATAAAACAAAAATAATCAAATAAATAAAAAATAATAAAAGAAATAAATAAATTAAAATAATAATAAAAATAATTTTATTAATTTTCACGTAAGGTAACGTGATGTAACGTAACGTAACGTAACGTAACGTAACGTAACGTAACGTAACGTAACGTAACGTGAAAATTAATAATTTTATTGGACAGGTAGGCGTAGCAGGTAATTTTTATAAATCTTTAATTTTTTATTGTATACTAATTTTATTTTATTATATACTAATCTTGAAAGATATGGAACCATGAACCATAAGCAGTTCTTTTCGTCGATTATGATTATATCAATAGAAATATCCTTTTTTTTATCGTAGTCAATTTAGTTCGGGGGGGGGGGGGCTAAGCCCACCCAGCCCCCCTAGTTGCGCCTATGTTTGCGAATAATCTTCTATAACGAAAAAATATTTGAATTTAAAGTACATTAAATGTCTAATCCAATAAAATAAAAAGATAAACAATAATAATTTGGCATTAAAATGCCAAAAAAAATTTAACAAATTTTTATTTTGACATTTAACAAATCGTTTTTCAGTTAATAATAATTATTATTATTACCTTCAAAAATTATAAAATACACCTTCACAAAAATTCGTTTACCTTTGAAATTCGGCGCTATAGCATTTTAATCAATTATGCGCAATAATTATTCGATGTATGAATAATTTATACAATAAACGTTTAAAATACATAGAGGTCCGCACAACAATGCGAAAGCAAACACAGTTCCTCTATACACTCTACTCTTACACAGTACTTGTGTTAGATTAGTACAACTAGTCGCCGTAAAGGGCAGCACTAACATACCCTCAATCAAGTCCACATAATTATAGGAAAAATTTGTGATGTTCACACACCAGAATCATAGCGAGGTTGTGGGGACTTTCATTTTTTTTTTCAATTTTCAAGAAATTTCAATTTTTCTGTAGTAAGGAGACCCTAGAAAACGGTTTAAACATGAAAATAAATTGTGGGGACCGGTGTATGTCCCCAAAAATGGTGAAGTCCACACAAAGTGGGTTTCACTCCATAGGAAGTCCACATAATTATAGCAAGACCTACGCATACACACATACATCCTGGTTCGAGCCCGAGTAGAGCAAGAACTTTATTCAGACCGTCTTCCCTCGGAGGGCAATGGCAAACCACCGAGGTAATCTGCCTTGAAAACCCTTCATAAAATGAAGTGGTGAGCCAAAACCCACTCTGGGTTGTAGCGCTACTGTATATATATATATATAATAGATATAGTTTAAGGGAACCTCAAAACATAAAAATTTTATAAAAAAATGGGGGGGTCAACTTTTTTTTTCAATTTCAGATTACAATACTTTCCTCACTAAGGAGTTCGGAAAGTAAAAATAAGTGCCGAATTAATTTTCCTGATTTTATCAGTTCCGCCTAATATCTCCCGGACTCAACAGAAACAAAGTTTAGAATTGGACGTAGTTATGCAAAAAGGAACCAAGCGACAAAATCAGAAAATTTAGTTTATTTGCTATAAGTGACCGAAATGGGCATATATACGTTGTGGAAAAAAGATCCATCTGAAAATTTATTTTAACTCGTGTTTTAATGCTATAAGAAATATCGGTATGAATAAAATCGTCTAAAGTAAATTTGCAAAAAAGAACCAAGCGACATGGTTCTTTTTTGTAAAATGTAATATTATACTTTTTGTAGTAATATAATAACGAACGGATATTATTTATATAAAATGGACGTAGTTATGCAAAAAGGAACCATCCGCCAAACGTGAGTTTTGAGGTATTGAAGCTTAAAGTTTAAGGGTTATAATTATTTAATTCGGTTGATCGGTTGATAAAATTATGAATATTTTAATTTTGTTTAAACAAAACATTTTAATTTTTAAAAAATTTCTTTTTAATTTTTAAAAAATTTAAAAAAATTTGTTTTAAATTAAAATCTATTTTATAGATTTAAAAAAAGTTTATTTAAATACGATAACTTGAGTTGTGTTGGAACGTTGACCACAAATAATTTGTCACTGGTATGATTTTATCTTTTTCCTACTTATTTATAGGCACTTGTTGTAAATCCCTTATTGTACACTCGACTGGAATTTTTCCTTTGTGAAGACGAGAGCGGAACCGAAGCAAGTTACCAACTGTATGCCACCGTTTATTTGATAACCATTCACAACCAATTGGGAGCGTCCAAAGAATTTCATTGGCGTGTCGTGCAGCGTGGAAACAGGGTAAATAACAAACGATTATTAGTGAAAAACTTTTATATTGTTAACTTTATAATTTTGGAAACACCCTTAAACACAATAACACATAGTAAACTTAATAATCGAATTCAGTTGAACCAAATTTGTTCCGTTAATAAATGTGGTTCGATTATTAAACTTTGCTACACAATTTTCCACAATATTTGTGATATTGAGAGAGTTATATTGTTCTCACATTTTAAAGCACCAATAAGAGAATTAAAATTCAGTTTGTTTATTCTACGAGATTATTGTGTTGTTATTCTTTCCCTGACCTCAGAAATTGTTCAAACTAAAAAGTTGAAATCCAACCTGAGAAGTCTTCGTATCTCCGACTTGGAAGCCGTAGTGGATAGTGAATATTTTTTATTGATTTCACGATTGATTAAAAATATCATTACAATATATATATGTATGTTTTTCTGCGCGCTCTTGTGGCGGAATTAGGCGCTTTAGAAAAAACGTAAAAGACTTAACCAACTGAAAATTTTCGGCTCTGCAACTTTGCTATCTTGTTATTTTTCACTGTAATCCATAGTTTTCATTTAAAATGCGAAAAACCCTTAAAAAAGGCAAACATTGATAAATATATATATGTACAAATTACGTCATATCCCCACCCTCCCCAACACTGCGGGTTGTGACAGATAGTTTTCAAATGTCATAACCTACAAGTTTTCATAGGTCACTATGCTGTACTAAAAATTTGCCTCAAAGACACTTTTTTCGTCTAATTCCAGTGGACTATATCGTCAGTTCATGAAATTAATATTAAAATTAACAAAAAAAATAATCAATCGAATATTACACAAGAATTCGACAACTTAATAATATGATTAAGATAAAAATAAAAAAAAATAAAAAAAAAATAAAAATGATAAAAATAATTTGACATATTTTCTCAAAGTTGTCGCCGTTCTGCAATAGCTACTCGATCCCTTCCGGCTTTCGTATCTATTGCCTGGCAACAACTTTTCGAAAATATGTGAAATTCGTATCTATTGCCTTAATTATTCGTATCATGCCTGCGATTCCTTTTTTATTGAAAAAGGTAAAATTAAACTCACATTTGACAGCGCGTGGAAAAATATTTCTATAGGTATATGTAGGTAGAAAAAGTAATATCTGTATCTAATTAAACGCGCACTTTCTTTGCGTTTCAATAATTTGCATCGCGGGGTAGATGACATAAATGATTTTATGATGAAGATGAATTTGGTTTTGTTTGAAGGAGACTGCGTTTTTTGGTCCCAGGGCGTTACGCTGTCCAAGTTCCACAAGGGGGTCGATTTAATTTTGATTTTTCTTAACTTGGCAGAAGAATAGAAATTCTTTGCTAATATTAACAGTTGTATTCAGAGAAAATTTGGACAATACTACAATAACGTTTGCATCATTTGCAAACAAGCACATCATTTTTAGCAGCAAGTTCCGGTTGGCAAGTATGGCTTTGGCGAAATCAAACAATATTTTACTACCTGATTAGAGTAGCATTTTTTCTTGCCGATTTTACAGCACTTGTCGCAAAAAGTGTATATTATGATGGTTGAATGAAAATCTGTTTTAGTCTCGGTCGATCTTGCTTGAGCCATTCGTTTCTTAGCGTTTGCGTGTTCGACATTGCGTTACTTTTCAAGAAATTCTTCAGCTCGAGCCGGAAATCAAAATTTTACGTATAAGTTATATATGTTTCTGAGGTAGGTACCTCAGAAACATAACACTGTATAATGGAAAATCATGATTACTGAACAAACACAGTTGTCTTAGAAAATCAGTATATACAATTATCATTTATCATTCTTCTGAGATTTAGTAAAAAAAACCTGTTGCTAGCAGTTACAATTCTGTGGTCGGCACTTAAAAGGTCATAAGTATACATTGAATCCCCCCCAACCCTATGTACTTATGACCTTTTAAGTGCCGACCACAGAATTATTGTGCTTGTTCTGTAAAATCATAATTTTTCACATAGTGTTATGCTTCTGATGTACTGAAATATGAAAGTATTTTATTTTATGTTTATTTTTATTTTATGGTTATTCAAAATAAAAACTACAAATAAATACTGTGGAATAAGATCTCTTTTGCAATATAAGTAATTCATTAATTGAAAATTACAAAAGCTGTTTTTCTTTTATCCAGTCAACGTAACTTGGAATTCGAGTGTAAACTCCTGGATAGCCTTTACTTGAGCATGGTACTAAGACCCACATCCAAGAAAGAACACCCCATTGCTTTCCGTTGGAGTTCAATGGACCACCAGAGTCAAGCTAAATTAATAATAATTTACATTTAGCATATAAGTAAAAACAAAATTGAAATCAAACTAAAATTCTTACACTGCAGTCTCCTTTACCACCTTCTGGAACTCCAGCACATAGCTTGTATTCAACATCTACTCTTGATCCATGAGCAGCTTTGCAGTCTTCATCGGTATATAAAATAATATCGACTTTTCGTAAATGGTTTGGGAACAGACCAATCTATAAAACACAAACAAATTAGAAACAAATATTTATTAATATTAATAAATAACTTTAAAATAGTACTTTGTTTACTCCCCAACCTGCAAAAACTGCGCTACTACCACCTGGAGGTATTTCATCTTGTTCGGGTAATTGCACAGGTTGTGCATTTTCCCCATATTCGATATCTCTTGAAAGCTAAAAATTATTTAGATAAAGAATTAACTAAACAATTCAAGCCTACCGACTTTACCTTTAAAACTGCAATATCGTTAGCGTACTGGTCAGTTGGTGAGTATCCCTCATGTCGGTAGATAGCTTCAACTGGGATGATATTTTCATCTGACTTGATGTTTACTAAACCGTATTGAACAGACCATCTACTTGGGGAGCTAAAGAAATAAACATTTATTTAAATACCTAGTTTACTTATGCCCTATCTTTAAACGTTAAAATGGCGATTAAAAGAAAACTTAACGTTTAAGGGTTGCTTAAGTATAACTGGTCCTCTCACGCGTAGTACGTTAGCGATTTTCTCATTTGTGGGTTACAATAAATTATAACTTTTCAATATTTTAAAAATTAAATTTAACGTTAACTTAATTTATTTTTTTAAAATAAGAAAAGTAATAAGACCGATCCTAAATCGATAAGTAAGTAATTTTATATTTACCTTCCAGAAATGCAATGTGCAGCCGTAAGAATATGCCTTTTATCTAAAATTGATCCTCCACAGGAATGGCCGCCATAGCTACGAAGGGATACCTAAAAGTACAGGATAAAGTTATTAAATTAAAAATTACCATTTCTTGGTTACAAATTTGTATATCATACCATATATGGAATCTCGCCGGGCTTCACCTTTATTCCATTTATAATTCTGGATTCATCCAATGTAGTATAAGCTAAAATATTAATTTATGGGTTAAAATCAAAATTATTACATGTCTTTTTAAACTCACCTGCAATTAAACCTACCAAAGCATATAAAAGTACAACTTTCAACATTGTATCAAATTTTGTCATTGAAATTTGGTTCAACTTTTTCAAAAATATATACTCAGCTTTTATCTTATCATGTACTAACCACCTAGCATACATTATCAAAATTATCTGTTAAAACATATTATGCTCTACAAGTAATTTTTCTATAATAATTATTATTTTTTGTTATGTTGTTTTTTTTTGTTTTGATTTTTTGTTATCGTGCGGAAAAAAGAATTGAGATTTTGATGAATTAAGGCATATTGGGGTCCCAGAAGCCGAAAATCATCATTTCCAAAAAATGTCTGTATGGGTGAGTGTGGGTGCGTAGATCTTGCTATAATTATGTGGACTTCCTACGGAGTCCCACAAAGTGGGGACTTTGTGTGGACTTCACCATTTGTGGGGACATACACCGGTCCCCACAATTTATTTTCATGTTTAAACCGTTTTCTAGGGTCTCCTTACTACAGAAAAATTGAAATTTCTGTAAGTCCCCACAACTGGTGTGTTACATAACATAACAAATTTTTCCTATAATTATGTGGACTTGATTGAGGGTATGTTAGTGCTGCCCTTTACGGCGACTAGTTGTACTAATCTAACACAAGTACTGTGTAAGAGTAGAGTGTATAGAGGAACTGTGTTTGCTTTCGCATTGTTGTGCGGACCTCTATGTATTTTAAACGTTTATTGTATAAATTATTCATACATCGAATAATTATTGCGCATAATTGATTAAAATGCTATAGCGCCGAATTTCAAAGGTAAACGAATTTTTGTGAAGGTGTATTTTATAATTTTTGAAGTTAATAATAATAATTATTATTAACTGAAAAACGATTTGTTAAATGTCAAAATAAAAATTTGTTAAATTTTTTTTGGCATTTTAATGCCAAATTATTATTGTTTATCTTTTTATTTTATTGGATTAGACATTTAATGTACTTTAAATTCAAATATTTTTTCGTTATAGAAGATTATTCGCAAACATAGGCGCAACTAGGGGTAGCACGTCAAAACGCCGAAACAAAAACGTCGAAAACAAAAACGTCGATGTCAAAACGTCGAAAACAAAAACGTCGAAAGTCAAAAACGACGAAAACAATAACGTCGAAAAGCAATAACGTCGAAAAACAAAAACATCGAAGTCAAAAACGTCGAAGTGAAAAGATCAAAAATAAAAAAGTTTTTTTTACTTTTCATTTTAATTTTATTACATTTTTTAAATAAATTATATCACAAAAAAAGTCAAGAGGTTTTTTTTAAACACGATTTCGTCAACTGTCTTGGAATTCAAAGTTATAGGCGATACCAGTCAGATAGTCATCCAGGTTACGTTCACCATACGACAAAACTATCGCCTTAATTCTGGCAGCAACGTCGCGAAAAAATTTCGAGAACATGCAATATTTTGTAGTGATGAATTTCTTTATGTAAATGTATCCTACTGAATTTTCATCTTCCATAGGCCTAGCATCATCTATATCTTCGAACTCTTTGAAAAAATCATGTTTAATTCATAAATTGATTTTAACGTTTAGGTACATTTTATAATCAGGAGTGGGATAAAAAAATATAAAATACATTTTTGGGACGGCTCGGCTTATTAAAATACACGTATTTTAAAAATTCGGCTCAAAAATGTTCTTTTTTTGCTCACCCTTGTATACAGGGTGACCCAGACCACCCGTGTCAGTACTTTTTTTCAAAAACGGTAAGTCGTAGAGAGTTGGGCTAAAAAAATTTATTACAAAAGCCTTAATGACGAATCTAATGGTGATATTATTATTTCCGGGAAAAGTCGGCATCCAGTGTAATTTGCTCCAGAAAGTCCAGAAATCAAGAATTTTAAATAGCACTATATGTCGAAAGTGGTATCGTTGGAAAGTTCTTTAAAAAATAAGCAAGTTTTGTAGGAAAATTTTTTTTATTACTAACACCCCTTTTAAGTTATATTCACTTGAAATTATTAAATTTCAATTTCTTATAAAGCACTTAACTTTAAAAGTCAGCACTTGAAATCCAGCTACCGCGTTAGAGCAATGTCACAAGTGTTCAAAATGTCTTTCATTTACTTCTAAACACTGTTGAGCTCTTCTGGTTTATTGTCTAAGTATTGTCTAGCCCGATAGTTAGATTTTGAATGCCAATTTTTAAAATAAAGTCAAAATAATCAAAATAATAACTTAATAACTTAAGTCGAATATAACCTAAAAAAGGGGTGAAAGTAATAAAAAAAATTTTCCTACAAAACTTGCTTATTTTTTAAGGAGCTTTCCAACGATACCACTTTCGACATATGGTGCCATTTAAAATTCTGGATTTCTGGACTTTCTGGAGCAAACTACTCTGGATGCCGACTTTTCCCGGAAATAATAATATCACCATTAGATTCGTCATTAGGGCTTTTGTAATAAATTTTTTTAGCCCAGCTCTCTACGACTTACCGTTTTTGAAAAAAAGTACTGATACGGGTGGTCTGGGTCACCCTGTATAATTTAATTTAAAAAAATTTAGTAAAACTTTTTATTCAATTACGAATAATAGATAGCACTAAATATATTAGCCAATCTAATACTTAAAAAACTTGATATATTAAAAACTTCGAAGTTTTCATTTTCGACGTTTTTGTTTTCGACCTTTTTGATTTCGACGTTTTTGTTTTTTGACGTTATTGCTTTTCGAAGTTATTGTTTTCGTCGTTTTTGACTTTCGACGTTTTTGCTTTCGACGTTTTTGTTTTCGACATTTTGACATAGAATCCAACTAGGGGAGCTGGGTGAGCTTAGCCCCCCCCCCCAAATAAATTGACTACGATAAAATCGACGCAAAGAACTGCATATGGTTCATGGTTCCATATCATTCAAGATTAGAATATTATTAATATTATTATATTGCGTAACGTAACGTAACGTTTTTTTTATTAAAAAATACGTTACGTTACGTTACGTTACGTTACGTCACGTTACGTTACGTTACGTTACGTTACGTAACGTTACGTTACGTTACGTTGCGTTACGTTACGTTGCGTTACGTTAAATTTAAAGATTGAATTTTTAATTTCCAAACTAATTTTAAATTTAGAAAATTCAGATGACCTGCAAATCCAATAAAATTATTAATTTTCACGTTACGTTACGTTGCGGTGTGTTACGTTACGTACGTTACGTACGTCATAACGTAACGTAACGTGACGTAACGTACTTCACGTAACGTAACGTAACATATTAACGTAACGTAACATATTACGTTACGTTACGTTACGTTACGTTACGTTACGTGAAGTCATGTTACGTTACGTTACGTTACGTTACGTTACGTTATGTTACGTTACGTTACGGTACGTTACATTACGTTACGTAATTTTTTTTTTTAATTTTTTTTTATTTAAGTCGCAGGTAAACGGTAAACTTGGCCAATGGTAAACTGGGTATTTAGTATCATTTCTAGAAAAAATATTAAAAACAAACTCGAACCTAGCGACCGATCTGCATCTTTTCTACCATTTTGTGCAGATTTATTTTTAGTTTTTTAGTTCAATTTATGTTTATAGTAGATGCACAATTTTGGTAAAAAATTTGGGAATAATAAAATTTTTATCTTTGGGTTGACTCTTGCGTAATACAAAACATAAAATTTGTAAATTAATTTATTTAAATAAAACGAAACCTTCGAGTCATTCACTCATTAAAATTATCCCTGAAGCGGCTCCAATTCAAAAATTACAGATTTAGAAAAGTGGATTCTTCGAGTCGCTTCCCTTATTAAAAGCATCCCCGTGATAGCCAGAATTCAAAAATTATCAGACAATTTCTTTTGTTTTTGGTCCAATTTACCATTTCCAAAATGTTAGTGAAATTTGCCTAAAGGCTAAAGCCCAGTTTACCACTACTTTCGGTTATTTTTTGATCCAGTTTACCTTACCCAGGCGTGGCTGTTGAACTCTGTTAGCAAGATTTGTTAGGAAGTATTGGTACCACAAGATCGAAAAAGTCCTGGTAATTGGTTTTTTATAGTTTCATTAATAAAAGAGAATCAGATATGTCAGCCACCAATGATTTGCTAATGTAAACAGAAAAAACTGTTAAAAAACTGCACTGTTAAAGAAAAAGAATTATCCCAAATGGTTTATCAGGCAAAGTTGAAAGTTATACAATAAAAATTTTTTATTTTTAACTAGTAATGTAAAAAAAGAAAAAGAACTCAAAATAAAAATTTTAAGTAAATTTGTGGTTTTTAGTATGTATTTATGGTTAAATTCAAAAAAATATAAGAATAATACAATACGTAGTAAATCAAAATTCAAAAAATTTAAAAAAAGAGACATTTAAGACATTTAAGAGGAAGTAAGACGTGTTTTAGTTTCGTTGGCTGAAGATTATTCAGATAGGGACGAATATTTGTAAAGAGTAAGCCTGAGAAGAAATCGTTCGGTGTAGTTTAGATTTACGAAACCGTAAAACCTCGTAATTTAGTTAACATCGGAAACCTTAATTGTGGGATTTGTACCGTGGCGCTGATAATTCAAACTGCCTCCAATCTGCAAGCAACATTGAATGTTCGATTTTGAAAACGGTGTGTGGCCGTATGGTGCATCTTTCTGATTTTTACTTACCATCGACGACTACTGGAAGGAGTCAGTTTCTGTGCTACGATCAAGTGTTTGGTAGTGAAATTCTTGTTTGTGCGACGCAACGAATTCTGCAAGCAGCTTCGCAATCGAGCCGAGTTTTTTCATCAGCGTAGCCAGGGAAGTCATCGAGTCAAGAGCTTGTATGGGTTGCGGTTGCAGTACACTACTGGTAAACAAGCTTCTGTCGAATTACCACCTTGTAAACGAACCAGGCCTTGGTAAGTGTTTTTTGATTTACCGAGTTTTTTACTGCAATTGCGGAAACGTGTAGTTTTGCATCGGCTGGCGACGTGGATGTTTCCCTATTTGTGGCGAACGATTTATTTTGTTATCGAATTGGAAATTGTTGTATCATATTTAATCCTCATTATACGGTTAATTGTTGAAGGAGTTTTATTGTATTCGAAGGAAGCAAATTCTTATTTTTCAGAACCGACGATCTCGCCTCCGCATTTAAGAGTTGGTTTTCTATCTGGGCTTCACCACAATTATTTAATACTGGACGAGATCTATCCCAGGTGTGGTGAGCAAGGTGTTTTTTATAAAAATACGAATTTGCTTCCGCTTTTGAATGCAACAATTTCTAATTGTTTGTTCGGGTTTGTTTTGTGGCAATTGCGAGCTGTACTGGGAGAAGATCGTTGCTGTTAGTACAAGCAAGAATATATTGTTTCTTAAAATGCAATATAAGATCTAATTGTCTAATTTACAAAATCGGTAAGTAACTAGGTACGAAATCGGAATTAAAATTTTAGGTTTATTCAGATTACGTTATGCGTACTTTGCAGATATTTCTTAAAAGTTTTCTACATGTTCTCTTCGCCAATTATTGTAAAAAAGAAATTCTAAATAAAGTTTTCTTTCAAATAAAACTAATCGTAATTGGCAAGTTTATGATCTAAATTAGTAGCAAATTAAAAAAAATTACTTAGTGGTGTGAGTTTTTTCAACGGTTTAGTTTAGGTATTTATGTGCAGCTCCTTCGTTGTTCCTTCATGTTTTTAATGAGTGGACGACTCGAAGGTTTCGTTTTCTTTAAATAAATTAATTTACAAATTTTATGTTTTGTATTACGCAAGAGTCAACGCGAAGATAAAAATTTTATTATTCGCAAATTTTTTACCAAAATTGTGTATCTACTATAAACATAAATTGAACTTGAAACTGAAATTGAAATTGAAATTGGAACTAAAAACCAATAAATTTGCACAAAATGGTAGAAAGTTTTCTAGTTTGTTTTTAATATTTTTTTAGAAGTGATACTAAAAAAAATGTCTACCTTTGACCCAGTTTACCATTTTCTAAATTTTACCCAGTTTACCAAAATGTTATTTTTCGAAAGCTCGTTTAAACTTGTGTTCTATTTTGTGTCTTGTAGCTCAATATTGATAATTATATTTATATTATTTTCAAGAGATAATAATTTAATTAATAAAATAATAATAAAAATAATTTTTAAAGTAAAGTAACGTAACGTAACGTAACGTAACGTAACGCAACGTAACGTAACTTAACGTAACGTAACGTAACGTAACGTAACTTAACGTAACGTAACGTAACGTAATGTAATGTAACGTACCGTAACGTAACGTAACGTAACGTAACGTCACGTCACGTAAAGTAATCATCTGAATTTTTTCAATTTAAGTTTGGAAATTAAAAATTTAAACTAGTGCGATAAATGAAAATTTTAACAATTTCGAAAGCATTTTTTAACCTTTTAACGTATTAGTTAGATAAAATATAATAGTCTCATCATTTGCAGTTTATTTTTCTGCATTATTTTTGTGTCTTTCATTTTTCCCCAAAAATAATTAGGGAAGCAGGAATTTGCATAAATAAGTTTTTACATGTTAATTTCCTATGTTCGGCTAACTCATTCAGCACCCGGTATAAAAAAATTATAGCAAAGTCGCAACGCTTATTGTCATTGTGTCATTCTGAGTACCTACTTACATCTAAACTGTCTAAAGCGCGGGTCACATTAGGCTTCTTACCAGCGCTGGTAAGACGCGGGTGGTAAGAAGCTGCTGGTAAGAAGCCTAATGTGATCACACAATTCGCCACTGGCGTTTAGAAGCCGGCGAGTATTTATCAGCGCTGACGAAGTTCGGCATGTTCAACTTGGGTAGCTAGAAGCGGCGACTAAAGATCACGTGACCGCTGGCACCAGCCGGCAGCGCAATCTGACCACTATCACTTTTAATCAGCAGCGAGTAATTCTAATAATTACATTCTACAGGTAGTTTTTTGTAAAAAGGTTATTAAAATTTTTTTTAAATTAGTATTAATGTCCGAGGTAAAGTGGACTGCGAAGGAAATTATTTCTTTTTTTAGACATTTTTCAAAATGATCCGTGTTTGTGGGACGTTAGTTCTAAAGATTACTTAAACCGAAATTTAAAAGATGTATCAATTAACAAATTATTACGACAGTTAAAAATTTCAGAAATACCCAGTTCCTTTAATTCAATAAAAAAAAATAAAAATTTACGGGATACCTACCGCAAAGAACTACAAAAGGTACAAAAAAACAAACTGGCTAGTGGCGAATAACAGCATAGCCAGCGGCCACGTGATCTTTAGACGCCGCTTCTAGCTACCAAAGTTGAACATGTCCAACTTCGCCGGCTTCTAAACGCCAGCGGCGAATTGTTTGATCACATTGAGCTGATCGACGGCTTCTTACCAGCCGCGTCTTACCAGCGCTGCTAAGAAGCCTAATGTGACCCGCGCTTAAATGCTACTAGTATTCTAAGTAGAACGAAGAATGCATATATTGCATAATGAAAACTAATACAGATCAAAGTATTTAACAAAGCAGGGACTTAGCAACATGTGGTGCTAATGATGACGCGCACCAGGGCCCGGACTCGGAAAAGGCCCCTCTGCCATTTCACCACAATTTCAATTTTATTCAATCTATAGAAATCGGCCTGCTTGCAACAGGTTCCGGCTTTGCCTTGCCTGTAACAAAGTGATAACTAATAAGACAAGAGTAACCAAGTGAATTATGTCGACCTCGATTTTTAGAAAGAATTTGACAGAATTGATTAGAGACAAGTGTATCCAGCGGATTGGTAGAAATGTTCAAGTCTTACGTTCAATACATTTACACCTACTTTCAGAATTCCTCGAGGTTCCAACTTAAGACCCTTGCTATTCCCAATTTTTATAAAAATTAATAATTGAAAAATGTACCTACTGTTTTTTTGCAATAAAAAATATGCATTTATACAATACTAAAATTTTATTTATGTATTATCTAATAAAATATAAAATTATTTATATAAAATAAATTTATAAAAATTAGGGCCGATGTTTTCAGCCGATCCTGAGAAAAATCCTTTTTTTTTTTTTGTTAAAAAAAACGTTAATTTACTACCAATAATTCCAAAGATAATCAGTGGAAAAGAGTTGTATCTCTTCTGTATGCATGTATGTACTTTTCAAAACTTTAAAATAAATTAAAAGGTAAGAATAACTTACGGTTTTCTTCCTTGAGGATGTTGGTTATGAGCTAGCGTCGTAGCCGACTTTTAACGGTAATTTGGGTTAAAATGCACCAGTACATCATCTAATGCCATAACTTCTTTTGCTTTTTCAAAAGCTTTCAGGCATTGCATATTCCATCGAACTTCTTTTTTTTAACAATCTTTTATCAATTCATATAGCGGAGACACGACAAATCATTTGTTTGATTTTCCATTCAGCTTGATATCCTTTCGAGTTAGATATTTTGAAGTTGGTACAAAATACCTATACTTATGAAATTCTCGACTTAGGCCCGCTTTTACAATAGTCGGTTAAGTAATCCGGACAAACTTGTTGTATTCATTCCGTGAAAATCACTGAATTTTACCGAAAAATATTCTAATATTCCGATTCTAAGAATAATAGAGATCATAAAAATAAAAAATAAAAAAAATCTAAATATAAATTTACGAGTTACAAGACATCAAAAAGTCACACCGCAATTTTAACGTTATTTGAAACTGGAAATGAGCAATGTGAAATTGTTCAAATGCTGCGCATTCTTCAACAGGCCGTTTCTGATGCCATCAAACGTTACAAAGAACTTGGTAATGATGAAGACCGACCCGGGAAAGAAAAAAAAGTTCTGTTAACACTCACCGAAATGGTAACATCATCAAACTTCGGATTCAACAAAATCTGAGACTCTCAATGCAAAAAGTGGCTCGTGGAACTGTAATCTTGCGAAAGTCGGTTCGACCAATAGTGAAAAATGAGCTTAAGAAGAAGCTTTATAAGATGTAAAAATCTCAAATGCTATCGGATGAAAACAAGCAAGTATGACTTCAATGATGCCATGCTTTTCATCATCGCACGGCTACTCAAAATTGAAAAAATTTCGTTTTCATTAATGAAAAATTTTTTACAATCGAACTATTTCATAACCGTCAAATTGATAGGTATTGGTCAGAAGAAGCACTCGGACCTTCTGCCATCGAGTTCCAGCGCCAACATCCCAAGTTTGCCATGGTTTGAGGGGGTATTTGTGCTACCAGTAAAATATTTTTAGGTTTCGCTGAAGAAGGAGTTAAAATCAATAAAGATACCTACCGCCGGAAAATTTTAGAGGCCGTAGTAACTTCGTGGGCCCAACAGTACATTTTTGACCAATATTGGACCTTTCGACAAGACTTTGCATCTTTTCATAAAGCAAACATTACGCAAATATGTTGCCGAATCAATTTTCCTGATTTTATTAGTTCCACTGGATGGTCCTCGTCCTCATCAAATCTCAACCGAATGGATTCTGCTATATGGTCAATTTTAGAGACCAGGACTTGTGCAAAACTCGACAAAAGTTTGAAATCATTAAAACAATCCTTGCTTCGGGTATAAGACAAAGTATTCCTAAAACAGTTACGAAAAACAGCCGATAATTTCATTCGACTTTTATAGTTTTGTATCCACGCAGAAGGGAGTCACTTTGAAAATATATCATTTATATTGTACATAAGGTCATTGTTTATCTTTATCTATTTCAAAATTTTTGGTTTGTTGCATCTAAACAAGTTTTTCTTTAAAAAACGTATGTCCGAGTTCTTGGGGGTCACGCTGTATAAGTATAACTAACCTATAGCAACGAACCAATAAACAATAAATACAATAAACAATTAACCAATCAACATCCATATAACGTTACACCCCGGATAAATTATACTTAACCGACTATTGTAAAGCGGACCTTAAAGGTTTATCTTTGGTTTTAATTTTGAATTGGTAATATTCAATTTTAATCGTATACACAGATACTGATGCCTGTATTAAATAATTTCAAACTCTGTAATAGGAATTTAGGCGATAATTTATTATTAAATCTAAAGAACTAGTAAATATTAACTTAATAATATTTATTATAAGTAAAAATTTTGTAAATGAACACCTTTAGCGTATTTCTGGTCTTCCTCGTGGAAGCAACGGATACAAATGTTGCTGTCCTCGTTAAACATCCAAGACAAGTTTATTTATGATAGGCCTGTGGTAACTAAAATAGGTGAAATATGCCATACAGAATACGTTGATATTGCAAGTATTGAGGATGGCCTCTGAAATCGTACCAGTCTACAAATTGTTACACTACATAAACATTCACAAGCTGGTAATATTATAACTGGCGATCATGTCGGCAATAGTCTATTTATCCTCCGGTTTAAATTGGATATTAGCGATACATCTACAAGCAGATTATCATTTGTACTACATAGACGACAATTTCCGATAGTATTGGCATTCGCTATAACTATAAATAAATTTCAATGGCAGAGCTTTGACAAAGTTAGTATATATATCGATAGGTCTTTATTTAGTCATGGACAGTTATATGTAGCATTATCAAAATGTCGAGCAAGGAATGAAGTAAAAGTTCAAAGTAAAAGCGACATAACAAATATGTTGTATGAAAAGAAGTTTTGTGACTTGAAGGACTTTTCATTTATATGAATTTACGAGTAGGAGAAACCCCTTGTAGTTTTTATATATTATCTGCTTGTCTAAATGTTTCAAAAACATAATTTTCTTAAAATAATTAAAATATTATAGTAATCACTAATCAGCAATGCATTGTAATCTATTTTTTCATAAGTTCAATATAACCACATAAGTATTATGTTATTTACACACTTAAAATTTTTATATTTTATATTTTTTATTTTTTCATAGAACTGACTATTGAGATAGTTTTTGTCAATGATACGAGTATATTGGTTAGGTAATCTAAAATCTAAATGTTTGCCAGAAAACCAAGCCTAGAAGTTTTTGGAAGTTCCTATATTTAAAATTATAAATATATTGTAGTGCTCTTTCTCAACTCTCTTATTAGAATGGTCGTTGGTTCTCGAAAATGGTTACATGAAGACAATAAAAAACTGACGAATTATAGAACAATTTATTTTTAACCTGAACACAAAGAAACAATTTATAAACCACCACGACTTGCCTCTCGGGCTCTCAATTTAAGACTGACGGTTCTTCCTTTTATTTATATTCTTTATTTCCTTGGTTTTATTCTCGTGTTCTTATTTCATTGGTCCTTATATTTTTCTTTTTTTTTTTAAATAAAATCAAGATTATAATTTTTATTTTTGTCCTGCTGCTTGCTTGTTCGCGTACCGCTCAGCTGCATTCGTGTGAGTCGCTAAACAACAAAAAATTAAAAATACAAACATTAAAATTTAAACAACAATGAACTAAATTACTGGAACAACAAACTTAAACTAAACAATACAACTTAACTAACGAACAAACTTAACACTAATAAAAACAATTTGAAAAACGAACTCAGAGTCCTGCTTTTATTGTTCCTCAGATTGCAAAGTCACTTCTTTATTTCTAAATTACGCAACTCACTTTTCATTTCTTCATCAGAACACAACAATATATTGGTCATATATAGTCTTTATTATACCTAAAGATTTTGCGCTTAAGACATCAACGCCTAATGCAATAATGCCTAAAATAAAAATTATTATTGTATATTTCTGTTTATTTAAAAAGATTTTAAAAGAAGATGATTATGTGAAATAATTATAATGTAGATGCAGGTGCTAATAATCCAGCTGTTGATGCACGCTTTTTATTGGGAATCAAAAAAAAAAAGATTAAAACATATTTACAACAAAAATTATTGTTCCTTTCCATAAAGATACAAAATTTCTCACACGAGTGGATTATCGAGCACACCCATGGTGGATTTCTCTGAGCAGTTACCATTTAATTATTAAATTTATCAAAAATTAAACAAATCTTAAAACAAAGATTAAATCAATTATTCAAGTGTTCAATATTCGATATTAAGAGGTCAGTTGGTAAATTAGGCGAGTTCAAATTAATAGAAGGTCATTGCACTTGGTATATTTCACGGCTAAAACAATATTTTAAGGCAAAGCCGGAAGACAAATCTTCTGGACAATTGGTGACAATAATGACAAAACATTTGTAACCCAAACCATCAGAAATTGCAGAAAGGTATAAATTTCGATAAAGGAAACAAGAAGAAACACAATCAATTTCAGCATATGTAACAAATCTGAAAAAACTGGCAAAATCTTGCAACTTTGGAAATGTGTTAAAGAATGAAGAAATGATGAAGTAAGACAAAGACTTTTTGCAAAAAAAAGGTTAACCTATTACAAGGCTTATGAAATACCTAGTCGGGACATAAATTCTGTTACCTGTAAAGAACCGTTAGATTTTACAGCTTAAGATTACAGAAGGTGGAAAACAATTATATATTTAGAAAGCCCTTTCTTTTGGCAACTTGTACAGACTATAGTTAAAATATTTGAGTTCAACCAACAACATGGATTGGGGTGTGAAAGAAAATCGGATAGCAGTTATTGCGTTACATAAATGTGGTGTATCAAATAGTGAAATTTTAAAATTGCTAAAGCCGTTAAAAATTTCAAAAATGTTTGTAAGTCGTGCTATAAAACGGTTTACCGATACAAATGCAATAGCTGACAGAAAAAGAAGTGGACGTCCTCGTACCATAAGAACTCCACGAGTGATTAAAGCAGTGCGTGAAAGAATACGACGAAATCCTCTGCGAAAACAAAAAATTATTGCTATGGAGATGCAAATTTCAAAAAAAAGCGTGTCTCGCGTATTGAGGCAGGACCTAAAACTTGGGGCTTTTCGTAGAGCAACAGGGCAAAGGTTAACAACAGCTTTAAAAAAAATTAGGCACGAGAGATCGAAAACCCTATTAAGGAGGCACGGTAATAATAATTTTAAAAATATTTTGTTTACCGATGAAAAAATTTTTACCGTCGAAGAAAAATTTAATAAGCAAAACGATCGTGTTTATGCTCACAGCTCTAAAGAAGCGGAAGAAAAAATTCCGAGGGTTCAAAGAGGCCATTATCCAGCATCTGTGATGGTTTGGTGGGGTGTATCCTACGAAGGGGTTACTCAACTTCACTTTTGTGAAAAAGGCGTTAAAACATCGGCACCAATTTACCAAGAAATGTTAGAAGACGTGGTAAAGCCTCTTAACGACTCTCTCTTTCAAGGAAACCATTGGGTTTTCCAACAGGACTCTGCACCAGCACACAAAGCTAAGACAACCCAAAGGTGGCTAGCAGAAAATTTACCTGCGTTTATTGCAGCAGAACAATGGCCTTCTGGAAGTCCTGATCTAAATCCTTTGGATTATAAATTGTGGTCAGTTCTTGAAAACATGGCTTGTAGTAAGCCTCATAAACATATCGAGCTTCTGAAGCGGGATTTGGTGAAAGCAGCAGCATCGATACCGTTACAAGTCGTCCGTGCCGCAATTGATGATTGGCCACAGCGTTTAAAGGCTTGTGTAAAGGCTAAAGGAGGACATTTTGAGTAAATATATTAAAAATGTATTCTTTATATATTAAGTAATAAAGCAGTATATATCATAATTGAATTTATTATTTTGAAACATTAAAAATTTAATTAATACTGTGTAACAGAACTTATGTCCCGACTAGGTATATATCAAGATTGAAGCGGCAGAGAATGATACAAGTTTCATGCATACAAGTACATCTGTAAACAAGATTAGTTCTGATCTACAAAAAGTTGGAACGAAACCAATTAGAAGAAACGATATAGAATGCAGTCACTGTGTAAGAGAAAATCTTGTTTTGGCAGATCATTTTTTTAGGAAAATTGTCCACAAATGTGGACAATCAAATATGATAAAAACGAAAATTGTTGGTTCAAGGAAACGCCATTGCAAGATAACGAAGATATAAGGCGCCACGTGAGTAGAAGAATACCAAAATTCAGTAAAACTAAATTTAATAAATTTTTGTCAAAAAGCCATAATGTAAGTAAGGATGATTATAATGTCGATATTCAATTTACGGAACATGTTTCAATGTCACAAATAGATTTGATAATAATCAACCATTTACAATTAAGGCTAAAATAAATGAAGTTCCTTTCATAATGGAAATCGATCTTCAATCTCGGCTATTTCCGAAAAGGTTTATTATCAATATTTTTCTAGATTAGAATTGGGTAATTCAAAATTAATATTCAAATCTCACGTTGGAACCAATATTTTGATTTTAGGTGTCATACAAGTAAATGTTTGCATCGACAGTTTTGTTGTGGGGGAGAAATTGAATCTCTACGTCATTTAATAAGTAATCAAGTAGGTAACAGAAAAAAAAATGTTGCCAAATTCTTAACTAATAAATTTTCTCAAGTATTTGACGGTACAATTGAAACTTTTACAGAGGGTAAAATATCGTTAACTTTGAAAAAAAGTAGTAAACCTATTTTTTGCAAGGCTAGCTAAAATCTAGCTAAAAACATGCTATTTAGCTAGCTTAAATTTAGCTAAAACGCGCTAGTTGGTTAGCTAAAAATACGCTACTTTTAATAGCTATTTAGCGCATTATTATTAGCACCTCACAGCAGCTTGCTGCCAGCAAGCTACTTTTAAGAGCTAAAATATAGCTAATTTGCAGCTATTTTTCTAAATTGATCACCGCTGGCAAAATAGCATTAATTTGCTTGCTGCTAGCAAGCAAAAAAACAACTATTTAAATTTGCAGCTGTATTTTAGCATCAAAATGCTACTTGAGTTGAAGATTTATCAAAACAAGTTTGATCAATTACATTTAGGAAAAGGATTAATTTTATGGGGACATCGGATGGTTTTTCCTAAATCATTGCGTTTAGATATGTTAACCCATTCGCGCACCGCGTCCATAATTATGGACATTACTTTTGTCCACAAATATGGACATACTATAAATGTACCCGAGAGGTGCTGGCATGTTGCGATCAACTAGAGAAGATTTTATACGATTTCGAAATATGTTAGTCGTCAACACGTTGCTAACTTTCAAATCTGCTCATTTCAGCTTTGTTTTGTTTACTCTGTGAATACTTTAAAAATTATGATGTCGGTTTTTCTGAAAGAATTCTGAAAGTTCTAAAGTGTGAACTCACTTTTTACGTAATAAAACTCTAATTTTTTAGGTTAGCATAGGAGATATGGCACCTCCATAATTATTTTGGACGTGCTATATTTCCTGTGATATAGGTCGGATCACAACTTTTTCTTTTTAAAAATTTTCAGAACAATTAGCATTAAAAGAAATCATCATGAAAAAATTTTTGTTGATCTAATCTAAAAATGCGTGCGTGAACGGGTTAAAATAAAATTCATTTAAGTCATTTAGGAATAAATAAATGCAAATCTTTAGCAAAAGGGTATGTTTATTGGCCAAACATTGATAAATATATTGAAACAATGTGTTTTAATTGTATGATCTGCAAATCGATCAGTAGTAATCCAACAAAAAGCAGTTTGGCCTCAAACAAATAAACCTTGGTCCAGGTTACACATCGATTTTTCAGGTCCCATTTTCAATAAAAGGTTTTTAGTAGTAACTGATTCTCTATAAAATGGTTGGAGGTGTGTGAGATGAACTCTACAACCGCTCAGAGAACATTCAATAGATTAAGAATACTAATTACGCATTTCGGGTTACCGAACACCATACATAGTTTCTGATAATGATCCGCCATTCACTTCTATGGAATTTAAAAATTATTTGCGTGTAAACGGTATAGTACGCCAATTGTTCTCCCCACCTTATCACCCATCGAGTAACGGTGCAGCAGAAAATTCAGTAAAAACCTTCAAAGTAGCATTTAAAAATGAAAAGCTCGAGTTGAATGTTGCAATACAACAATTTCTTTACGATTACAGAAACATCTATCATTCAGCGACAGATGTGAGTCCTGCTGATTTAATGTTCGGAGGTAAATTGAAAACAAGATTGGATTTGATTTTTCCAAACCACAGTAGAACGGTCGATGTAAGAGTTGAAGGTCAAATGAGTAATTTTGGTGGAAAACCAAAAAGCATTGATATTGGCGAAAAAGTGGTTTTCAAGGATTTTTCTGGAATAAACAATCCAGTCTGATTCAAAGGGACAGTTGTCAACAAAAGAGGCTCGGTAACGTATGATGTCAAATCAGAAGAGGGTAAAGTTGTAACGAGACACTCGAATCAAGTGAAAATTGGTAGTAAATCAGATTTTCTTTCGATCCCCTTCCTGATTTGCTTGAAAATACAATCAAAAGTGTTATTGAAAATGTTAATGATAGGAATGATGAAAATAAGATTACAGAAGTTACTAATGGCGATGTTAACGACTGCACTCACAGGTACAATTATTTGCGTTCTAGGAACAAAAGCAAAGAGTGAGTACTGTATAAAATGTAAATATTGTAAAGGATGTATATTGGCACACAGCCAATTTTATATAATATTAAATATTTGTAAATATTTTTACAATATTTACAATACCGCACTAGTATTGTAAGTATTCTAAGTATTTTATTCCGATCATTACTTGTACATTTTTCGAAGAATACGCGCAATTTAAGTTCACAGTGTTTTGATTCTACCTATCTAGTATCTACCACTGGTTACCACAATAGTTATAATTAGAGTACGAATTTCTAGAAAATTTGCTATACCTAAATATTGATAACAGAACTGTAATTGTTATAAATGTCCATGAATTTCATAAAAATAAGACATTTGGCGCTATTATTTTTATGCTTATATGGTTATTTTGATGCTTCTATGCTTAAATTTATTTTTAAGCTTCTTTAGTGCTTATTTTTAACACATTTCGATTAATTAAAAGAAAAATTCAGTAGATACCAGAATACCTACATCTATATATTAGTTCGGGAGCTAGTGACGATTTGACCAACTTATTTTAGAAGTTACAAAATTCTGTGAGACCAATATTGAGTGCTTCTTGACTATGGAGAATCGAAATCGCCAGACAGAATTTGCCAGCCGGGGCTTTCGAATTTTGAATTCAAAATAGTCTAAATGGTTTCTAATTGTTATTACCGTACCTTCCATATTTTCATTTGTACTCATTTATTTGTTTTTAATAATATTTTTCAAAATTTCTAATAATGGTATTTGAACTTTTTGAATTTTGAAGTTTTTTAAACATTAAAGCAAATAACTAGTTAAAATACTGACCTTATTATTATTGTTATGTGTTAATGATTATCGCAATAAATTTTTATTGGAAAATTTAAAAAAACATTCAATATACAGTATAGTTATACAGTAATTTTTTTATTGTGGTGTTTTTCCAATCAATTTTATTTCAGAAAAGGTTTTTTAATGCTTAGCATGCATATTTCTATACAGACAAGGCAATTTTTTGTCCTATTTTAAGCTCTATTTTGATGATTTTTTATGTTTAAAATCCGTACTCTAGTTATACTATATTAAACTACATACTACAATACATAGTTATAAAAGTTATAATAATATATAATGATATTATATAGTATGTTACGGTCAATGACGTAAATTGGGCATTGCCGTCAATGGCCGGACAAAAACGTCAATGCCCATTTACGCTGGCCATTAACGTCATTGACCGGCCATTGACGTCAACGCCCGTTAACAGTGGGCAATGATGTAAATATTTTCATTTAATTGTAACATTTACGTCTTTGGCTGGTAAATGACGTTAATGGTCAAAATGGATTGGACAATGATGATATTATAGAATAAATACTATAAGCAACAGCAAAATGGCGATGCACTCAACCCGGGACAATTATTTGTCGTACGCGCGTTTTTCCTTGTAAATGACAGCAACTCGGCCCTTTTCAAGGCCTCATAAGTGTACAAAAAATTTCATATAATTTAGGCAAACGCAAACTCGTTTTAGGGTGTATCCGTGATTCGTCGTGTTTGTGTCAGCCAAACCAGCCCGGAGGAAAAATTAATTTAATTTAATTCAATTCATTCATTTTACGGTGGATCCGTGATTTGTCGTGGTTGCGGCAGCCTAAACTGAAAGAGTGATAGAAAGTAATTTCATCATTGTCCACCTTGTATTGGACATTAACGTCATTGCCCGGGCAATGATGTAAAAACCACATATATAATTTTAAAAGTCAACATTGCCCAAAATGCATGGTCATTGACGTCATTGGCCGATCAATGACGTTAATGCCCAACTAAGCTGGGAATTGACGTTATTGTCCGGCCATTGACGTTAATGGCCGAATTATCAACATTGACCGTAACATATATAATAATTATAATAAAAAGTATAGATCTACTTTATATTGTGAAATGCTCCATTTTGCTTTATGTGGAAGATACTAAGACGTATCATTAATGAAAATTTGCCACATCGATGAGATGAAATATAAGTTGAGATCTATTAAGTATTATTGCTCTGTCTCACCCTTTGAAATTATTAAAAAGTAATTAAAATTATTAGCTCTTGAAAATACAATAAATATGATTATCAATAACGAGCTACAAGATACAAATAAATCTTATTGTATGGATTTCGATATCCTATACATTTAAAATTGTAAAAAAAATTATTTATGATTGAAAGTGCTTACTGTTCATTGATACGAAAAAATATGCAAATTATGTGAAATAGTCTGCGACAAATGGGCCCTAGTTGTTTCGAATTTCTGATTCTCATCAGGCAAACCTAGAAAATATAATTAACGCGTACAGTATTTAATTCAATATGATAGAAAAAATATAAAAATTCAAAATTATTTGACATTACAAAAATAAAAGCAAAATTCTACCTAACTTGATTCCAAAATAAATTAAAATTAAAAATTTCTTGAAAAAGTATCTAACCAAGCAAAAAGAAAAATATATATTAATGAATGCAAACCTAATTGTAATTAAGTTATCCCAAAATGGGATATGAGTACCCTATAGTATAGGATTGCGAAATCCATACAATAAGATTTATTTGTATCTTGTAGCTCGTTATTGATAATCATATTTATTAAAATTATTAAAGCGGACGTCTTTTCGTTCGTATTATTAATAATTAGGATTTTCTAAATTAATTGATGGTAATTATTTTATTAGTGTATTAATAGTGGTATAAAATAATTATTAAGTATTACATTTCTATCCTGGAATAATAACTATTAAATATATTGAGTCACTTTGAACACTTTTTTTGATGCCCGAAAAGAAGTTTTTTGTCACAAAATTGGAGATATACACTGATTAAATTCTTTACAAAAGCTGTTTTTCTTTTATCCAATTAATAAAGCTTGGAACACGAGCAAAAACACCAGGGCCTCCACGAGTGCATGGTTTTATAGACCAAGAAACAACACCCCATTCTTTTCCGTTGGCAGTTAATGGACCACCGGAATCGCCCTAAAACACAGAAATTTATTTTCCAACTGATATAAAAATTATCTGTTGAGTGAAATAATTATACTAACATTGCATTCTCCTTTACCGCCTTCTACCACTCCAGCACAGATATGATGGCTTAAATCTACTAGTGAACCATGATAAGCTTTACAATCTTCATCGGTATATAGAGTAATGTCAACTCTTTTCAAAGTATTTTGAATGGATCCGCCACTCTGCAATATGGTTAGAAAAAAGTTTGAATTTATTAAATAAAAATTTTATAATTACTCTCTGTAAACCCCATCCTGATACCACTGCAAGATCACCACCTGGAAGTTTTTCATCTTGTTCTGGCAATGTCACTGGTTGTACATTTTCGCTATATACGATGTCTTCGGCGAGCTTGAATAATGTTAAATAAAATATATATTATCTAGCTGTGAATTTTATCAAATTACTTTTAAGACTGCGATATCATTTGCCCAATTATCTCCTGGTGAGTATCTTTCATGTGGATAAACTCCTGTAACTGCGACCAAGTTATTGTCAGACGAGAGGCTTAATTCACCATATTGAACAGTCATTATACTTGGATCGCTAAAAACAATGTTATAAATATTTTATTATAGTTGAAATATTAGTTTGTATTTACCGTTCACTAACACAATGAGCAGCTGTCAGAATATGCCGCTTATCTAAAATTGATCCTCCACAACTATGTGAATTATATTGGCGAAGGGAAACCTAAAATTATTATATATGTTATACTTATATAACTCAATTTTCTAGTTCAATTACTTACAATGTATGGAATTTCTCCGAGTTTTGCATCCGTTCCATTTACAATTCTGGATCCATCCAAGCTTGGACGGGCTATAATAATATTAACCAAAATAAATTATACAAAATTAAAATAACATACAGAAATAATTTTTTATTTACCTGAAATGTAAGCTACCAAAACAAATAAAATTGCAAGTTTTAACATCGTACAAATTTAGCCAAACGATCCTTACATTATATACTTGTAATAAATTTATCTTATCATTGCAACCAATCGAATTTATTATCAGTAATAGTTGAAATTATAGTTCATAGAGTTTTTCAAAAATGGTAATAACTGGAGTTAAAAAATTGGCAAGAATTAAGAGATGATCGATTAAATATTCTTGAAAATATTTCTTTAGGAGATCTTAGTGATAGGTAATTTTATATTTGAAATTTTTGTTCATACCAAAAAACGGAAAGCTGTTTTCTAGCCCGAATTGGGCGGTGGATTAGGTACAAAACTTTTTTGTTTTGCACTGATTTTGCTGTCGGAACGTTTTTTTGTCGAGCATTGATCATTCTATATCTTATCAATGTTATCATTTAAAGCAATGGGTATCTACTTATTAATTTATTATTAAATTTTAATTTTAAATAAATATTTTGGATTAGGTACAACAATGAAAGTTTATTCTAATCGATTGATTAATATCAATTCTATTTTCCCTTTTCTTAGATATAACACGGTTTCTATTTATTATTTCTCAGAATATTGGAACGACTAACTTCAACTTTTACTTTTAAGTTACAAATTTTAAAATTTTGTTGCTACTATTCAAAATAGTTTGCAACCATCACTTTTAGCGAAAGTAAAAATTAATTAATAATTCACTATAGTAAAGTTAAATAAAACTATACAAATCTTATAAAATAAAAGATTTTACTCCAGAATGTCGAGATCTTCAGAATTTCAAATTAGGCGGAAATCGAAAGTAGGAATTATTGAAAATATTTTTTAAAACTAGGCAAGTTATATAACATATCAATCAACGATATTACTATATTGAAATTGGTGGGGTGGGGGAGCGGATCGTAGAAAAATCTCTTCAAGTCTTGGCAACTCAAGCAATGAGAATAATAGCTCAATGAACCTCAAACAAAGCTTAATCGATTGATCTCGATTTCCGAAATATATTTCAATATTTGAAAAGAAAAGTAGTACAAAATCTACATCCCATTTCATACTCCCCCCTCCTTCAAAAATGTTGGTTATTCTTTGCGGCAGTTGAGGCTCACACGACGATAAATAATTAAACGTAATTCATGCTTAAACATAAATTTATCAATTTCAGCTAAAAATTCGACCTTGCACAAACGATTTTACCAAGCCCAATTTCAATATTTTGAGGTGGAGGTGCCGCACAGTGGGCTGAAAGAAACTGGTAATGGACTTAGGAGATTGAAAAAACAACAATTTTTTTTTAAATATAAAAATATTGTGTTGGACTCTTCTAGTAAATGTAAGAAATTATTGTTATGATTGTCTTTCAAATAACTCCGTATTTTCCGAGTTATTAATTTTTAAAATATTTTTTATATGAAGAAAGACATAAAAAAATTAAAAACTCGGAATTCTCAAATTTTCTCAACGAACTAACTTTATATATGTATACAACATATTTTTATTCTATTTTTACACCTATGCTCGTGCCTCGATATTTCTCGATTTAGTCACAATTTCAACTTAAGTTCTTTATTCCACACCACCCTAGAGGTTAAGAACTCCACTGAAAAAAATGATTTATCATATTGAAAAATGAAAAACTAAAATGAAAAAAAAAAATTTATCATTTTTACACTGATGCACAAAATTCATCATATTGATGAAGAAATTCATAAATACATTGATTTTGTTCATGAATACTATGAATTTTTTATCAATGTGATGAATTTTCTTCATCGGTATAAAAATGATGAATTTTTCATCAATATGATAAACCATTTTTTTCAGTCTAGGCGCGTTTTTGTTTTATAGTGGTGTCCCCTTATAGGCCTAATCCACGTTATAACCCAGATCAATTAAAATTGTTCGGTTTCAAAAGTATCCACGCTTATAAATTCTAAATTTTCTCTTTCGTCCTCATCAAATGCCTGTTCAATAATTAATAAGTTTTGTGCTTCTTCTGACAATGGTTTATGTTTTCTGCGGAGTTTGTGGCGTGTTGCTGAAATGTATGGGTCAGAACTTGTCAACATATTGTTCAAAATGTCTTCGTTTGTGGCTTTCCTGCTGCATTTCCTCGAATGATGTTGGCGGTACCTGCGGATGTCTTTATTTCTGGCTTCAGCTGCTTCTTCAGATAACTGTCCAATTGGTATAAGGCCAAAATTTTTAATAATAGCTGCACCATGCACAAGAACTTTATGGACACTTGAAGGTATATAATACCAGCTATATAAGTCCAAATACAAATTCATGGTGGTTTCAGCATATTCTTAAAATTTAACTACATCAATGCGGTTACCTGACGAAATCGATTCTAAAATGACGGAAAATCGCTTTATCAGGTGCTCACTCACACCAGTTATCTCAGCAGTCATGTTTGGGTCGGCAAAAAATCTTCTGGCGGTATTTCCATCATTGGTTGAACCGTGACCTTGTTTGACAACATCAATTAAAAGTCCGATTTTATTTTTGAATTTGTATTGAATTTCTTTCTTTCTAGTTTCCATAATGCCCTTAGTTTCGCCCTTTACAGACCAAGTCTTTATTGTCAATCTGTAAGCAATATGCAGTATGCATTCCATCATTCGTATCCACATGTGCAGTGATGATATTCCGTAGTTACTAAGATCTGGGTCAGCTGTTTTTGACATAATCAGGTGCAGATTATTCATTTCTGTTGGAGTTGCTTTACATATATCACACCTTTGGAATGATGTGTCACATAAAATTGATGTTGCTTTGCCGTCTATCATTGTCATTATTAAACAGTGTGAAACCTTTATTTCTCCGTTTTCTGTTTTTGTCAAATTACCAATCTCTGCCTCAATTGAATCTTTTTCTCTTAATATGGTAATTTTGTTTTCTTTAATAAATCCGAAAAAGATTGGGCGACACCAGTACGACGAATTAGGTGAATCATTTTGCAAGATCACTTGTTCCCCGCAAACTAATTTAATTGGTACTAAGCTTCCCATGAATATACTTGAATCGTCGAATTGACTTTCTAAAGTTTCATCATCTGTTTGGAATTTTTGTTTTAATTGGCTTGATTAGAAGCACCATCGAATCCCCATTTACTGATCAATGTTAGTTCTTTACAATTACTATCGATAGTAAGTGGCATCATTATTCTTTTTGTTGTTATATCCAGAAGAGACTGTAACTTTATTTTAGCCGAAATATCTGTCACTGTGATAGCCTCTTTTGGTGGATAGCAGATCTGTTTAGCGTTCTGTACTTGATAGTAAGATGGAAATATATTGCTGTCCTTTTCTTTAACACTTGTCCTCAAAGTATTATATTGCCATTTGGTCAGTTTCAGAGACAAAATTAAACCCAAAGCCTCATCTGGAGAAAATGCTAGCTTTTTATCTTTAACTAAAATGCAATCTTTTACCTTTTTAACATCTTGTGGATTTTCGAGTAGGTGTTCTAATATTTTAGCAATATCTTGATTCTGACTTTCTTTTAACTGCTTATAATATGCGTATTTTATTTCATCCGCAGATAAATGAAAGTTTTCAGCTCTCCTTTTTTTCTGCTTAGGTGTTAACTCACAAAAAGGCTTTCTAGGGCTTTGCTCAGTGGAAACACCGATATTGACATACGCTTTTGCTGGTGGCACAAACTGTGCAGAAGTACTGGGCCCTGGTTGATCTACATTACTCTGTATTAAAGGTGTAATAAAGTCTGGCCAGATGATGTTTGTTTGTAACCATTCACAATTTTTGGTTTGGAATACATCTTCTTTGCTATGAGCATTTTGCCACCTTCTATTTAGATTATAACAATATTTTGCGCAAAAAGATTTTAGGGCCTTTTCGTTTTCATTGCTTAACTCAACCGAAAGTCGAGATCTCATCTCATTGTATAAGCAATCGTTGTTTTTAATACTGCCACTCTTCTTTAAAACAACGACTAGATCAAGGTTCGTCACTAAATCTTGAAACATATTCACAAACGTGGTTTTCTTATTATCTATTATGCCTATTATGGAGTGTAATAGCGAACTGCAGTGGATTTGAATGCAACTGTGTAAGTTTTGTAGGTAGGTACACATTTTATTTGCCCATCACGTTGCGACATGTGTTACCTGTTGCGCGCTAATCCATTGTTTCCCAGAAATAAGTAACAAACAAATGACGTCATAGGGTGGTATGAAATATTTAACTTCTACAAATACGTGGTATTTTTAATATACCGGGAACTGAATGAGTTAGCCGAACATAGGAAATTAACATGCAAAACTTATTTATACAAATTCCTGCTTCCCTAATTATTTTAAAGAAAAAATGTAAGACACAAAAATAATGCAGAAATATAAACTACCAATGATAAGAGAATTAGATTTCATCTAACTTTTACTTAAAGAACCAAAAAATGCTTTTGAAATTGTTAAAAGTTTCATTTATCGGACTGGCCATGTAAGTTTCTCTGGTAATTATTTCGGAAAATATAAATTAAATTAAATTTATTACATGGCCAGTGCGATAAATGAAAGTTTTAATAATTTCTCCATACAAAATTAAAATAGCTATATCTCAGAAAGTATAAGTTTAAAAAAAAACTTAAAGAACAAAAAAAGTGTCAAATAATCCCTAGATACCAAAAATATACATTATAGCTTTTAAGTACCAACCTTGTGATTCCAGCCCACTGTGTGCCGGGGAGATGGAGCTTCTTCTTTTTAGAAAGATTTGCACAACTTCAAATCCGTGGTCAAACTATGTTGCTGCTTTTCAACAACTCGTAACTCATTTTGGGATGGTTGTGCATCTGGAAGATGGCGCATTGCTTTGTTGAAAAATTTTTAAACCACCGCACCGATCGAAAATTTGATCACACATAAGAACAACAAAATTGGTAAAACTTAAGATTATTTACAAAAGCCCTTAAAATTATTGGTAAAATTTGTGGAAGCTTGTCGTTGGTTTCCAGGACCCTCTGCACAAATTTTGCAGAGCTATGGAAGTCCCGCACACGTTAAAATGTTTCCAACTTGATTGTCCGCCTTTTATTGAAATATATTATAAAATATACTGTCTAAGAAAAATATTAAATTGCAGAAGTTGATTAGTTTTTAGTTAGAAAAATTACTTACAATGTATGAAATTTCTTCAAGTTTTGCGGATATTCCGGCTATAATCGAAGCTGAAATATAAATTTATGATTTTCTAAATATTAAATGATAATTTTAATATTATTTCAAGATTATTCTGCAACGAAAAGTAGCAAATCACATAAAACCACAAGCTGCAACATCACATTATTGGGTGCTGGACAATAAAACTGTTACTATCTAACTCGGTCACATTTTATTCCTTTCCTTTAAACCTGAAATAACGCATATTTTGTGATTTTAAAGCGGCTATAAGTAAATTTAAAGTTTTGTTAGGGTAGTATGGTTTAGGAATTATATCGGTACCTACACCGAGTAGGTAGATCCTGCACAGACTGTTTTCTGCATTAATCAAATAATTGAAAATGGAATGGCTACTAATATTTCAACTCAGCTTATGTAACTTGCATAAAGCCTATGAAAATGTTCCTATTGTTATGAAAGTTATGAAAGGTCCTCCAGAACACAAATATATTAATCATACATCAATAAAAACTATTCAAAATGTATAGAAAGATTGACAAGCTTCAATAAAAATTGGAAATACCATCTTCGAGCCAAATTACGTTAACAAAGGCTTCAAACAAGGTTGCTGCATTTTACCTACATTATTTAAAATATATATCCATCATGATCTAAAATAATGGAAAACAAATAAAAGTGTAGAGGAATGGGCATCGAAATAAACGAAGAACTCGAAAAATCCAAGCAAGGAGAATGATTATAATCCTTAATGGAATACTTTTGAGCAAGGAAATAAGAAAGTAGCTAAAAATACAGATATACGAAGTTATAATCTATAAGTGGTCTGCTATATGGATCTAAGATGTGGAGGACGACTGAGGCAACTAAAAAAACATTAGAAGCAACAGAAATGGATGCATTGTGACAAGCTGCAAGAATATCAAGAAGATGGGTATTGAGAGCACAATAATTGAAGATATAGAACAAAAATAACTTACATATTTGGTATAGGCATATAAAACAAATGAACAACAAGCGACTGCCAAAGAAGATCATGGACTGGTCTACAAGAAGGAAATGGAAAGAGGATGACCGAGGAAATCATACAGTGAAGGAATAAGAAAGACGATGACCGACGAGGTTGGACGTTTTAAACCGACTATACATAATACAAAAGCGACATTCGATTCGTGTGAAGTGGATCATTGAATCTTGTAATGAAAAGGAGCAAAGGATAAGTTTCATTTTAATATCTTTGTGGGAGATTATATTTTTGAATGAAGAGATTTGTTTTTATAGTTGTTATCTTGCTTTTGTTTATTTTACTTATTTTTAGTTAATTTTTTAATACAATGAAAGATATCTTATAGAAAGTCTCGAGCATTTATTAATCGCAAAATTTTATTAATTTCTAAAAAATCATTTCAATTGCAATTTGGTTAAAAAATCAGACGTTGATTACACAATCAAAATTGTCGAAGTTTACTTGTTTGAAATACGAAAAAGACTTTCTCTAATATAAACTTAAGGGTCAACATTGTGGGTAATAGTAACAAAAGCGTATATAATAATTAAACAAATATAACTTTATTGCTCATTTAAATTAAAATTTATAATTTACAAAAGTTGTTTTGCTTTTATCCAGTCAACGTAGCTTGAAACACGTGCGAAAACTCCTGGATAACCTCTAATGGTGCAGGGTTTTACAGACCAAGAGACAACACCCCATTGCTTTCCATTGGAGTTTAATGGACCACCAGAATCACCCTAAAATGTAAAAAATATTTATAAAATTGCAAGTCGAAAGTTATAAAAATCTACTAACACTGCATTGTCCTTTACCGCCTTCTGGAATTCCGGCACAAACATGATATCTAGCATCTACGCTTGATCCATGAGCAGCCCTGCAGTTTTCATCGGTGTATAAAGTAATGTCAACCCTTTTTAAATCAGATTGAACGTCGCCACCAGTCTAAAGTAGAGAAAAATTGCTGTTTATATTTATTATCAGCACACAAGCATAAAGTCTTACCTTGTCGTATCCCCATCCAGCTAAGACGGCACCATTACCACCTGGAGGTTTCTCATCTTGAGCGGGCAATTGAACAGGTTGTGCTTGTTCGCCAAATGTAATATCTCCTGCAAGCTAATTTTTTTAAATTATTTTTAACGTAACGGTACAAATTCAATCATGTTACCTTCAAAACTGCAACATCGTTTGCGTAATTGTTCCATGGTGCATATCCTTCGTGTTGGTAGATTTCCGCAACATCGAGAATATTGTCACTTGTCCTGATGTTTAGTACACCAAATTGGACAGATAAGGTGCTGGCAGAACTGAAAAAAAATTTGTTAAAATAATTGATTGAGTCAGTATAATTTTATATTTACAAACCTTCCATCGATACAATGGGCAGCAGTAAGGACGTGATTTTTATCTAAAATTGATCCTCCACAAGAATGGCTATTGTAGTTACGAAGTGAAATCTGAAATTCAGAAATAATATTAAATTATAAAATTATTATTAAATTTATTATAGTATATTATATATACCCTGTGACCAACCGTTCATCCAAACATTAGGGACATATCATGTAATTTTGATTTTTTTAAATTCTTACTTTTCGTTATAACGAATAACCTTTCTCCTTCTTATCCGTTATAATAGCAAAAAGGAATTTTAAAAGAATCAATTCCCTACTTCAGATGAACGGTCGGCCACCCGATATACTTATGTCCATATTTTTTTAATTACTTACAATGTATGGGATTTCTCCTAGTTTTGCGTTAGTTCCATTCACAATTCTGGGGTCATCCAATGGATAAGCTGAAATAATAATTTATAAATTTTTCAAAATTAAACTAAATTTTATTAGATTTACCCGCCGCAGAAGCCACCAGAACGCACAATACTGCAAGATTCAACATTGCAATGGATTAATGAATTACAGGTTCAACTTCTATATTATATACTCGCAATTATCTTATCAATAATAATCATTTATCAATTAACTAAATATTTTAATTTGTAACTTAATTGTAGTAAGTGTTTTGTGGATGAAGTACTTGATTTATATAGATAAACAACAAGTTCATATAGTAGTAGGATTACGACTGTAAGGGCCGGTTTTTCAAGTTTCCAAGTTTAAAATCAGTTCAGGTATAATCAGGTATACAGATTATTAATCATAATCAGGTATTCAAATGTTTCGTTCAAAGTCATTATCAAAAACTAAATCAAAGGATTTAAGTGGCTTTAATATCATTCTGCACAAGATACAAAAGTTTCCCCAATAAGTTCCCATAAAACATGAATCTAGATATTACTAGGGATTAGTATTAGAGCTGCTGCTCAACAAAGCTTGGCCCTCTTACCAGAATTTGGCCAATCAAATCTCAGTCATACAGGGAAGAAACCTCCCCGAAGCTACCGTCCCCACGGTACCAATTTTTATTAAAGCCACACTGGTTACGCCTAATATAAATTCTAACAATATGGACTACTTAAAGACAAGAAACAGATCAGAGCCAAACCAAGAGTGTTCTGTAATTTCCAACTCTCTCTTAAGAGGTAGCAAGCATAGCGGCATAATTAGACCATGAATCCGACCTATCGCGGTAGGGAGACTGCAACAAGATAACTGAGGAGATTTCCATGAAATTAACAGTTTTAATATCTATATAAATATCAAAATCTTTCTTATAGATTCACTTAACGTTACTTTCAATCCATTACGACTAATTGAGCAAAAAATTGTTTTAAAACCATCCACAGAAACGAATTGCTTAGTCGAAGCTAAATATAAAGTTAAACTGTTCTAATCTTATTAAAATGTATTTATGCATAGAAATGTTAGTTCATTTAACTTTGTTTATTATGCAAAATCGGCGCTACAAGCTTTCATTATTTAAACTTTACTGTTATACTTAGGGGGCGTCCATTAATTACCTGAGGTGATTTTGGCGATTTTTAGACCCCCTCGCCCCCCCTTTTTTTTTTTTTTTTTTTGAGCGTTGGGAGTGGGGAAATCTTCAAAAGACACCACCCTGATGATTAGGGTGGTAGTGTCGGATTTTTACCGACTAAAACCCCACTCCTTGGAGGTGCCGGGAATCGCTAGGCATTTCTTCCGTACACTCTCCTGCCTCTGGTTTTTCGCCCTTTCGGGACTTTGCTCTTCATGTTGGTGACTCATCTTGTAGTTTGGCCTTGGCGGAGATGATGTCGACCAGCATCCTCTCGATCACCATCCAGAGCTCTTCGCTAGCCAGCATCAGCTTCACGATGTTGGTGGGGGTCAGGGTCTGCCCCAGCTGCGTTTGGGCGGCTAATCTGCGGTCCGTCCATTTATTACAGAAGAAGATAGTATGTTCTGCATCATCGATCTCTCCACAGAAGAGGCAGCTGGGGGTATCGGACCTCTTGAAGCGATGCAGGTAGCTCCTGAAGCATCCATGCCCGCTAAGGGCTTGTGTGGTTTCGTAGGTGAGTTCACCGTGTCTCCTGTTTATCCAAGGCTCTAATTCAGGAATTAGACGGTGAGTCCACCGACCCTTATCTGAAGCTGTCCATGACAACTGCCACTGCTTTTGGATATCCATACACCTGCCTTTGAAGAGGGTCTTGTTTTCGGATCTGTATTTGGCGTCTCGCATCTCCGCCTTGAGGTGGATTGGCAGAAGGGACGCCAAGACAAGAACCGCCTCTGTGGATACGGTTCTATACGCTCTGCATATCCTCAGGGCGCTCTTCCTCTGGGTTGTCTCGAGCAGGTGCCTGTACGTTACCCTTCTAAGGGCCGAGGCTCATATCGGAGCAGCGTACAGCATGACGGACTCCGCCACGGCGCACAGCAGTCTTCGCTTTTCTTGGCTTGGGCCGCTCAAATTCGGCATTATCTTGCTAAGTGCTTCTGTTGTTTTTGCTGCTCTTGTTGCAACCCTTGTGATGTGGGGCTTGAACGAAAGGCACCGGTCGATGTCCACGCCCAGCACTCTAACCTGGTCGCACGGTGTTATGGTGTGACCTCCCAAGGAAAACCGGACCGGCCTGATCCGCCTCTTTCCAATAACCAAGACCGCTTCCGTCTTCTCCGGGACCAGTTGCAACCCCCTAGCAGCCATCCATTCAGCGATGTCGGCGATGGTAGCGTTGATTAATCGCTCCATCTCGTCTTCCGTGTCTGCCTCTACCACGATCGTGATGTCGTCCGCAAAGCAGATGATGCTCACCCCGGGTGGCGTGGGGAGCCTGAGGACGCCGTCATACATCACGTTCCATAGCAGAGGGCCAAGTACCGAACCTTGTGGGACTCCACTGGACACCGGGAGCGTCTGTTGCCAGAGTTTCTCGTCCACTACCAGAGTCCTGTCGTGGAAGTAACTTGACAGGATGTTGAGGAGGTATGGTGACACCTCCCTCTTCTCGAGTTCTTCCATGATCGTCTGCCATCTCGCCGAATTGAAAGCGTTTTTGACGTCTAGCGTCACCAGAACGGCGTAACGCTTCTTCTTCTTCTTGCCCAATGTCGTTTTGATTCTCTGGACCACGCTGTCGATCGCATCGGTGGTGGATCTACCTCTTCGGAAGCCATATTGTCTATCCGAGAGGCCCTCGGTCTTTTCGATCTCTAGCTGTAGCCTGTGCAGGATCAGTCTTTCGAACAGTTTGCCAGCGTGATCCAGTAAGCAGATTGGTCTGTACGAGTTAGGGAGCTCGAGCGGCTTGTCTCCCTTCCTCAGCAGTCGTAATTTAGCTTTCTTCCAGTTTTTCGGGTATATCCCTTCTTTCAGGTACCCGTTATAAACATCCAGTAGCACCTCTGGTCGGGTCTCTGCCAGCTCTTTGATGATGACCGACGGGACTCCATCCGGCCCCGGCGCCTTGTTGTTGGGCATCTTCTTCGCGGCTGCCTTCAGTTCAGCTTCGTCAAAATAAGAGACGTTTCCGTCCACTTTTTTGGTCTGAAATGTTATTTCAGGATGTTCTGGGAAGAGGGTAGGGATAATCTCTCTGAGTCTGTCTTCAGTCAAGCCAGGGATAGATGGGCTACCCAGCTTCTTGGTGACTATCCGGTAGGCCCTTCCCCAGACATCCTCATTCACTTCGTTTATGAGTTTCCTCCAGTTTTCCTTCTTGCTCGCTCTGATTTTCATGGTTAGGATATCTCTGAGTCTTTTCAGTTCTTGTTTGGCCTCTTCGCACTGGGTTGAGAGTGTTTCTCCGCGTCGTCGGACAGTCAGCGTCCTCAGACGTAGGTATGCCCTCCTGGCGCCTAGGCAGCGCCTCCTAGCCAAGGCGATCTCCTCTGTCCACCAGTAAGCTCCCCTCCTCACATTAGGGCCCCTTCTGGGCATCACTTCATCGCACAACTTCCTGAGGAACTCCTCAAGACCGATGCTCTTGACGAAGTGTTGTAGGTCTGGTTTCTGTAGGTGAGCTTGTAGGTCGGGTTTCTTGATCTTTCTCCAGTTCCATCCTGAAGGAGGAGGTCTATCTATGCTGGAGTTTCGACAAATCTCAAACGAAATATACTTGTGGTCACTTGCCGTTTCCTCTTCCATCACCTTCCAGTTTAGAACCCTATTAGCCAACTGTGACGAGACAGCCGTGACATCCAGGAATGACTCGCACTCGTATCTCTCGTAGGTTGGGGAACTGCCGATATTGCATACTGTGCAGCCCAGCTCCACCAGAACCTCGGCCAGGATGGCTCCTCTGGCATCCGTTTTCGGAGACCCCCATTCCGTCGCCTTGGCGTTGAAGTCACCACCGACGACAATGGGCTTGGACTGTGCTCTCATATTGTCTTTGAGGTTCCAGGTTTGGTTGATGAATTCTTCCATGGTGGAATTTGGCGATAGGTAGCAGGAATATGCTACCAGCGCAGGCGTCTCCACCCATGCAAAGCACTGGCCTCTACCAGAGTTCAGGACCGCCACTCGATCGTGTGTGAGAACAGCTGCCTTCCCATCGATGGACTCGGTCCAACAGTTGTCCATTGGTCTATATGGTTCGCTGATAAGCACAACGTCCACATCTTTTGCTGCGGTGGTGTGCAGAAGCAGGTCTTGGGCGGCCCTGGCGTGATTTAGATTAGCCTGCATGAACGACGTCGATCTTCCGGCGTCGACCTCTTGTTGTGGGGCACGAGTAGCTGGTGGTCCTGTGCCCTTCTTGCTTGCATGTGAGGCAAAAGGGTTTTGCCTCCGTGCAGTTGTGTGCAAAATGGCCTGGTTTTCCACATTTCAGGCACATTCCTGACCTGTCTTCTGCCTTGCAGTTTTCGGTCGCGTGACCAGACTGCCAGCACCTGTTGCATCTCTTGATTTGTCGCTCTTCTCGTATTCGGCAAGAATTGACTATTCCGATTCTTTGGGTTCTTTTGTTTTCCATGACCTTGATCGCGTCGCCCCTGACCTCGACTCTCGCGATTTGTGTGCCTTGGTAGTATGGTCGTAGGTCCCTGAGTATCAGGTTTTCTTCCGGTGCCACTCTGCGGAGGTCCTCTTTTACTTCCTCTGCAGTAGCTAGTTCTTCTATGTCTCTAATCGTGTATGTCGTTTTCAAGCCTATGAGGTCTCTTTTGATTTCGACTTTGTCTTTTAGGACATTTTTAAGTTTGTGCATTTGATTGCTCTCTTCGAGCTCCACTATAATGTCCCCCTTCCTTGTTTGTCTAATGAAAAACTAAAACTTTTTGTCTAAAACTCCCCTGAGTGCCATCCTGACTTCTCCCATTTTGCTTTTGAGATCATCGGGGGTAGCCTTGATAATTAAGGCATCCCTTCTGTTCGACTCCTTCTTGTTTTTTGGTTTTAGTTTTTCTGTCCTGGTGGTCTGTTTTTTTCGGTGGGTTACCGTTTGGAACCCTTCGTCGTGTTTTGAGCTTCCGTCGTCCATATATCGCCCCATGATTTCTTTTTGAGCCTTATCTTGCTTTTCCAGGTTAGATTCCCTTTGGGAATTGGTGATTGCATCTTATAATGTCTCTGGTTCCACCGCTTTGCTCTTGGTCTTCACTACCTGACCTAGTGTAGGTTTGGACATCTCGGGAGTTTTTGTTTCGTGTGTGGTTTTGTCTATTTGTTGGAACGTAGCTTTTATTTTTTCCAATTTGTTTAGGGTGTTTTTGGCAGCCTCTTTGCTTAAGGTTGCCTCCGCTCTTGTCAACTTAATCTCTTCCATTAGTTTAACATTTTGGCTTTGGAGACTTTTTATGGTGTCTCCTTGAGCCTTGATGGTTTCAATTGCTTTCTCGAGTTTTTCGTGTTGTCTTGACATTTTTGCATGGATCTCCTCTATGTCTGCTGGGGATATGGATGTAGATGCCGTATCCTTTTCTCCTGAAGAGTCCAGGCGATTAGGCAGGTCCAAGACTTGTTTGACTTGCTCGTCGGACCTTGAAGCTGCTGCTACTCTAGTGTCGTGATCTTTTTTGTACGCCTTCTTGATTAACTGCAGTTGTTTAGTTAATAAGTTCTTGTACGGTAGGTAAATCGACCTGGTCTGAGGGGTGTTGAGCCCTTCAGTGATCAGCCTTATGGACTCGTCTATCTGGGCTCCGACTGGGTCTTCAGATAGAGAGTTACTCCTCGAGCTTTTCTTGGTGGGATCAGTTACGGAGTTTCTCCTTGATCCTCCTTTTTTGTCTTCGCCAGTCAATTGTTGTTGCGCCCCGGCCTGGTCGGCCACCGAGGGCGCAGAGCAGTCACTGGATGACGGTCGCGAGGCGCCTGCTCCGGCACAGCCTTCTGCGACCGGTACTGGGGTATCCCCCCCCTGCACCGTAAACGTTTTTTCCTTATCTTGTTCCATTTCCATAGCTTGTTCAGAGATTTTTGGGCAGGGCCTCTTACCCTGTTACCTCTCGCGTTTGCCTTGCAGGTTCGTCTCTTCCACCGGGGTTGGGTACCCGATCTCAGAGACTCCCCCACAAGTTACCAGGGACCACCACGTGGAGGTGCGAGTAGGATTTTGGTCCCCTCCCTCGCCCCCCTTGGTGAAATATCGTGAGATTTGGCTCCCCCCCCCCTCCCTCCCCCCCTTCAAATCTCACGTAAGTTTTTTAAAATGCGTGTCTTTAGTGTAAATACTTTAATCTGTGCTTGATTGCGTTAGATTTATTTAAAAAGCATAATTTGCTTAATTACTTTTATTTAAGAATAGTTAACTCAAAAAAATTACGTGATATTTGCCGAGACCCCCCCTCTCCCCCACGTGAGATTTGGTGAGATTCGGCTTGACCCCCCCCCCCCCTAAACGCCTCACGTAATTAATGGACGCCCCCTTACTAACTCTAATTTTTCTGAATGGGAACACTTTTTATCATTTTCTAATTCTCCACAGCACAAAGTGTCCTACCTATTGACAACATTTTGAAAAATTGCATAATATATTTTGTCGCTTGCAATTTGATCTTACATTTTGGTATTAGTAGCCACAACCAATAATTTATTGTTATACTAAACATTCTAATTATTGTAAACTTTAATCAAATTCCCATGGTAGAAGCTCTTTATACAAGGAATCCTTCTACAACTTTCGAGTGAACATACAATCTAAATGAATAGCCACCAGCAAAGGATGGTTTTACAGCCATTCTGCCGTTATCGCCGCTAGTAATAAAGGAAAGTATATTATGTTAAATCAAATAATTATATTAATTCATAACAATCAATTTATCAATTATAGAAATAATTGATTATAAAAAATAATTGATTAATTTCGATTAATAGATTATTTGTAAAACCAAGTCATTGTTCGTAATCGATTAGGTTTTAAAATAGATTATTTTACATAATGAATAAAATATTCAGGCTCATCGCCTCAGACAGATAACCTTTTTTAGCTTCTTCACTTGTAAATTCAAAAAATATAAGAATAATACAATACGTAGAAAATCAAAATTCAAAAAATTTAAAAAGGAGACAATTAACACATAACAGGTCTGGATTAAGAAAATTTGAAAAAATGAAAATTTCGTAATACGAAGTACAATATAACGTTATTTCATGGTTATTGCCATTCATCAGTTGTACGCATCGATTACGATTACATTGTAAAATAAGAAGAAAAAATTTTTCAAACTAAACAAAATTATCGACTAAATTGTACAAAATTGACTTACCATAACCTCCAAAGATTATCAAAACTGAACTTGTTACACGAGGTATGAATAATTTAAAAATGATTTGAACTAAGAAATTCGTTTACCTAGCACTGCTAGTTTGAAATCCGAAGGCACTGCCCTCTTAATATGATTTCTAAAAACTTTGAAAAAATTCAAAATTCAAAAATTTACCACGTTTTTTAACCGTGAGGCGTAAAACTAGAAAAAGAACTCAAAATAAAAAATTTTAAGTAAATTTGTGGTTTTTAGTATGTATTTATGGTTAAATTCAAAAAATATAAGAATAATACAATACGTAGAAAATCAAAATTCAAAAAATTTAAAAAGGAGACAATTAACACATAACAGGTCTGGATTAAGAAAATTTGAAAAAATGAAAATTTCGTAATACGAAGTACAATATAACGTTATTTCATGGTTATTGCCATTCATCAGTTGTACGCATCGATTACGATTACATTGTAAAATAAGAAGAAAAAATTTTTCAAACTAAACAAAATTATCGACTAAATTGTACAAAATTGACTTACCATAACCTCCAAAGATTATCAAAACTGAACTTGTTACACGAGGTATGAATAATTTAAAAATGATTTGAACTAAGAAATTCGTTTACCTAGCACTGCTAGTTTGAAATCCGAAGGCACTGCCCTCTTAATATGATTTCTAAAAACTTTGAAAAAATTCAAAATTCAAAAATTTACCACGTTTTTTAACCGTGAGGCGTAAAACTAGAAAAAGAACTCAAAATAAAAAATTTTAAGTAAATTTGTGGTTTTTAGTATGTATTTATGGTTAAATTCAAAAAATATAAGAATAATACAATACGTAGAAAATCAAAATTCAAAAAATTTAAAAAGGAGACAATTAACACATAACAGGTCTGGATTAAGAAAATTTGAAAAAATGAAAATTTCGTAATACGAAGTACAATATAACGTTATTTCATGGTTATTGCCATTCATCAGTTGTACGCATCGATTACGATTACATTGTAAAATAAGAAGAAAAAATTTTTCAAACTAAACAAAATTATCGACTAAATTGTACAAAATTGACTTACCATAACCTCCAAAGATTATCAAAACTGAACTTGTTACACGAGGTATGAATAATTTAAAAATGATTTGAACTAAGAAATTCGTTTACCTAGCACTGCTAGTTTGAAATCCGAAGGCACTGCCCTCTTAATATGATTTCTAAAAACTTTGAAAAAATTCAAAATTCAAAAATTTACCACGTTTTTTAACCGTGAGGCGTAAAACTAGAAAAAGAACTCAAAATAAAAAATTTTAAGTAAATTTGTGGTTTTTAGTATGTATTTATGGTTAAATTCAAAAAATATAAGAATAATACAATACGTAGAAAATCAAAATTCAAAAAATTTAAAAAGGAGACAATTAACACATAACAGGTCTGGATTAAGAAAATTTGAAAAAATGAAAATTTCGTAATACGAAGTACAATATAACGTTATTTCAAATTTTCTTAATCCAGACCTGTTATGTGTTAATTGTCTCCTTTTTAAATTTTTTGAATTTTGATTTTCTACGTATTGTATTATTCTTATATTTTTTGAATTTAACCATAAATACATACTAAAAACCACAAATTTACTTAAAATTTTTTATTTTGAGTTCTTTTTCTTCTTCACTTGTGTTTTTATTTTTTTGCAATAATATAGGTGAACCCTCTGAACGACAAAATTAGAAGAGTGTTTTAAAAGTATCAACTTCTACCAACTAGCAGAGTAATATCTCACACAACACTCAATATCTACTGGATGTCCAGTACCAGTCCAGAGAATGTATATACTATATATCCAAAACCTTATCTGGATATCTATTAGATAAACGTTGCACAACATCTAGTGAATATATATAAAGTCGACATTTAGTAGATATCTATTTTATGAACGTCACTATCCATTGGATATTCACTGGATATCGATACAATACATCCACTGAATAATCAAGTTTGTGACACCTGGATATCCACTAGATATCCAGTGCATTTAGCAGTCTAACATTGATATCCTCTGGATATCAAATGATCTATCAAGACATCTAGTGGATATCCAGAACTAAATCCTTTGAATTTTGAAAATTTTCAGTTACAATTTTGATTATTACTTAAGTACAGGAAAAAATAATATTTAACCTCGTTAAAATTTATCATTAATTCTATAATCGACTCGACTATTTTCATAATCTTCTATTATTTGCAAAATCAATTATTTTTATAATCAATTATTTCTATAATCGATTAATCGATTGTTATGACTTAACAAAATTCATTATAATATGCGCACGGAAAAATAGAATTTCTTAATTGAAGAATAAATATTTTCTTGAAATTATTTATTTCATTTAAAAATATAATTTCTTCGCGCAATAAAATATGCTTGTATTAAAAATATCAGATTTCTTCCAGAAAGAATATTTTTTTAGTTGAAACATTTTTTTCTTACAAAAAGAAAAAATTTTCGTGCTGCTATTGAAAACAGAAAATTTCTTAATTCAAATGGTACTTATTTGAACCAAGTAATTTTTTTTTCGTGTATTCCTTCTTACTTTTTCTTCTTTCTTTGTCTTCGTCTTCCTTTTTTAATTAATGTGCTACGACTACATCAACAGAATGGGAACAGAAAAATGGTCAAAGAAAATATTAAATTGTATGCCCTTAAAATAAGGTAAAATATTTATTCTATTTTAAATTTACATTGTGCATCAGAAACATTACAAGATATTTAATCTCAAATACAAATCACTCAAGTTGATCTATTTTATTTAATTTTGTATCCGACGAATAATATCTATTCTCAATGGGAGTTTTCCTGTTTAGAAAAGTGATTACAGTTTAGATATTTCAATTTTAAAATGGAAAATCAAACTTGTACTTTAAAAATCTAAAAAACAATATTATTACTTAATTATATTTCATCGAAAGAGGTACTTCAAAAACATAATCTCTTTATAAATAATTAAAATATAACTGTAATCAGCAATTGTAATCTACATTTTGTTAATTCTATATACACGGAAAAAAAATTACTTGGTTCAAATAAGTACCATTTGAATCAAGAAATTCTCTGTTTTCAATAGCCGCGCAAAAATATTTTCTTTTTGTAAGAGAAAAATATTCTTAATTAAGTTTTCTTGGATCATACAAGTATATTCTTAAATCAAGTAGTTAAAAATTTATTTGATTTAAAAAAAATCTTTTTGAATTAGGAATTTCTATTCTCTTCACTAATTACTCCGGAATATATTGGTTTTTGTGTATGTTGTAACAGAAGAGCGAGTGTCCAACTATTATGGCGTTATCTGTTAAGGATTTGCAGGACTTATGATTGGCGGGATATTATATTGTATTTTATTTTATTAAATATAAAACTTCGTCCGGTGTGGGGTTCGAACTTAGGTTTTCCAGCTGCGAAATCGTGGGAAGAGTACAATTACCATTTGGTTATAATAGTCGACCTGTGAAGTGTGTAAAAGTTCGTAATATAAGTTTGACATAATATATACATTTTTTTTTAAAGAAATTAAGTTACTTAGATTATGAATATTATTAATATTTATGTATCTAGAAAATAGTGTTCTTCGTTAAAATGAAATTTTCTTGAATCTAAATAATATTTCAAGTAAAAAATATTCTTTCTGGAAGAAATCTAATATTTTTAATACAAGAATATTTTATTGCGCGAAGAAATTATATTTTTAAATGAAATAAATAATTTCAAGAAAATATTTATTCTTCATTTAAGAAATCCTTTTTTTCCGTGTATAACCAAATAAGTAGGTATTATTTTATTTACACATAAAAAAATTTTATATTTTTTCAACAACTATATAGTAAGTGTTTTAATTACTCACAGAACCAAGCCAAGAAGTTCTGAGTAGAAATAATTAAAATTTTAAGTATACCTATATTTAAATATTAAACGTAATTATAAAGACTTTTGTCTGGAACTCTCTTGCGTTTTCAATAATTTGTCTCACATTTAGGCTAGGCATATTAAGATTCTCAGAGGATAGTTTTGTTATAGTTTTGATTTTTGCACTCTTTCTTTTCTCAGTTTTAGGCCTATATCTCAAAAAGGAAGCATTTTTTCCTTTTTTTTGTAAAACTAACCATTCGGTCGCTAGAACGCGCCAAAAAGACATATTCCCGGACCCTTACATGAATAATGAATATAGGAAAAGTAATTGAAAAAATGGAGACAAATGAATGAATTGCAGTTATTACTAAAGTAGTTAAGTAAATAGAATTATCAATTTTGAGCTACAGGACTATTTGATAATGAATTGATAATTCTATTTATATTATTTTCAAGAGCTAATAATTTTAATTAATAAAGTAGTTATGTATACAGTGTATTATAATCAGTAGTATACTATTATATTTGTCCTTTGTCCTCCTTGATTACACTTTCTTTGATGGTCTCAACAACCGGGGAGAACGTGAAGTCCAGTTCGTCCTGTACTTCGACGTCGAATGGTCCGTCCTCAAGGGTATTTGTGAGATCTGTCTCAATTGTCACGTTGTTGCACTCCCCTCGCAGTTGATGCACAGAATGGTGCAATCGAGGTCTGCTTTTTTGCAGCTACATTTTTTTCCCGCAAGTTTTGATGTATCGCAGCAGTTTGGAGGAAACAGGCCCTGCTTCAAAATATTTAATGTAAACAAATTATTGCAGATTGACTTTTGTAAAATTCACTTCAAAATAGTTCAAATATTCATTGAAGTACCTACATATGTATAAACACTAACGATATTAACTTAAATTTACTTACATTATTAGATGTTTCAACCTGAAGACGGACCTGTTCGATAATTCTCTCACAATGAATCAAGAAATGCGTAACTTGAATGAGCAAGAAATTGTTGTAAATATTATGTAAGATGAAAATTGTAAATCCTCGAAACGAGTTGGATGATTTCAACATACACATCCGGCACAACTTGGTGGTTTCAATTTCGCGTATCTTCTTAATTAAAATCCCCAAAAATTGGGTCAAGTGATCGCACATGCGATATCGAAATGTTACGTTAACACCAAAAATAAATGGAAGATACGGTTTCCATCAATTGTAAAATTTTACCAACTTACATGAATTACGATAAATTGCACCATTTATTTTATTAGCATTATTCAATCAGCATCATAACTTTTATTTTAACTGTGATTACGGTAAAGACAGTTAAAACCAAAATGGTTAAACTTGCATAACTTTATTATTGTAATTCCGCACAAGGCGACGGTTTTGATTGAGTACTTGAACAATACTGACTTCTTTTGGCGATCCTTGGGCAAAAACTTGCTATTTGTAGTTTTCAGAGTTGAGTGTATAAGATTTTTTCAGAAAATTTTGAATAACAACGCGTCATTTTTCAAGAAATTTAAATGTGCCAAAAATTGTTTATGAGTTTTTGAAGAAATTTACAATGACCTAATGTAGAAGTATTTTAATAAATTTTATAATGCTATCAAACTAAATTTTTTGTATGTTGATTTTTTTTTATTTTTCATTTTTTTTCTCCACTTCCATATTTACCAATTGTGGTTTAAATATTAACACTCTCTTTCCGGATGCGAACCGGATACCTTAGTGTCAACATTTGTTATTAGGCTAACAAACTATGCTAAAGACCGTAATTGAAAGCACCTTTGTGATCTAAGTAGAATCATAATCACGGAATTTTTGGAAACTTGATAACGTGAATTACCAATTAAAAATATACATATGATATCAATGCTAACAATGCACAATTATTTTACACATGTTGAAAAGTGTAAAATAAATTAATTGTTCAAAAAGATGTCAATAAAACCACTTCATTAGAGTACTGATATAATATTCAATTTCTCTCAAGTAGCTCTGTCAATATTTTCTCAACTTGTGAACGATTACACGACGATTGAAAACCTTCAAGTCAATAGCTCCAATGTCAAGTATAGTATTTTATTAATTTTCACATAAGTCGTCTGCTACCATTATATTCGAATTATGTGCTAATAATATACCTAATAATACCTCAATTATGTTATCTCAAAGATGTTGCTAGCAGGTCAAAAATATTCGATAAACTTGATTGAGAATCGAACCCACAACTGCAATAGTTTTGTATTCTCAAAACTATTAACTTAACTTTAAAAATTACAGAATATAATTTGTAGAGAATGTAATACCTAATTAAATAATTACATCGGCTGCAGAGATCGGCTTGCTTGGCTGTAACGAGAGTCATGCAAACGCCACCTACAAACGCCACAGTACACATTTGAATTTACCGGGTTATTAAATATTCATAGCACGACACTGTATTTTGAGAGCACCATCTGTGGGAGAGTAACAGAAATGAAATTGAAGAAAGAAAGGGATGGTAAGAAGTGAAGCGGCTTGAAAACGGCCCTTATGCTCGTGACTTCAAAAGTGAACCGACGTATATTCGAAGTGTAAAAAGAATATCTGTAATTTAATATTTAAATTAATATAAATTCATACCGAATTTAAAACTACAAATCAGGTATTTGTATTAAATTGAAATTCTCAAGTAAGTGTATTTATAATAAATTATAATTATTAACCAAAGTTGATTTAACCACGAGGTAAATTGTGACGCGCACATTAAAAATGGTAGCTTGGTTTAATGCATTTGAATTCTTATTTATTTAAGTAATCAGGGATGAAGGGTTTTGCTTATTGGTAATTGCAAATTGGTTTTGCATTTTAATGCTTCGTGGATTTTATATTTTTGGTGGTTGGTTTTCTGTATTTTATTTAAAGGTGTGATGATGGGTGTTATTATTATTGTGTGATAATAATGTGTTAAATTAATTAATATGGGTAGCTTATTTGGTTAAACGTCGATTATTGTGGGCAATGTTGGTGATATTATAGATTTGGTTAGGGGTGGTTATTGTTTGGTAAAATGGCGGGAGGTTTGCTTTTACAAAATGGAGAAGGTGACGCTTATATACAATGATGTAACTTATTTAATAATGCAACTATTTCGAACCAGTAATTTGTATGCGACTTAGAAATAACAATAATATGAGGTTTGCACGAAAGAGTAAGACGTAACCGAGTCCTCACCATTGGTGTAGCTGTCTTCATGAGGAAATGAGGCAATCATATTACTTAGGGCATTGAGTACTTGAATCGATGGTTTTATTCCCCCCCCCCCATTTTATGTTAATCTTGGTGTGTGGTTTCTCAAATTGCTGCATAATTTGAATGAGTTTGTTTCTTTGTTTGGCAAGCAACAGTTGGTTTTAAGTTATTACTATTTATTTTATATGTTATGTTTGTATTTTAGATTCTAATACAAAAACATCGCTGACTAAAAGCGTCAAAACAAAATGATATAAATTTTCTCAAAGAGAACAAGAATCTCATACAAATATAATCGATTATTATAAATATAAAGTTAATTCTGACTACATGTTACTGTGTAATGTACATGTTAATGATAAATGAAGAGTTTAAAGTTAAAAATTATATATAGAAAATAATAACAATTATTTCAATTTAGGGACAAAAAAGTGGAGTTCAGAAAATGAATCTATAATATCAATGAAATAATACAAAAAACTACCAATATGTAATCTAAATATATAGCATTGTATTTAATTGTTAATGATATTAATGAATAATGACTAGAGTTGCCGATTTTGCTGTTGTTCAAATTTTCCGTGCAATTTTTCTTTTTTTTTTATTTACTAATGAATACCAAAATATACCTCAGTCTGTGTTTTAATATCGTCGGTAAAATGCCAAAACCGCGAATGTGCTTTTTCTTCATTCAGAGATATTCATCATTTTATATAATGCACATTCGTGATTTTTGCACAATATCTATAGGATTTATTTCGTTTTGTGATTTAACGCTTACGGTTTGTAATGGTTTAAGATGCAGTTAGAAGATTCGCGTTTTTGGCAAAGAAAGATAATAATATTCTCTGTCCATTGGCGTTTTAAACCCAAAAAACATTTTTTTGCACATTCGCGGTTTTGGCATTTTACCGACGATATGTCTATTGAGTTAAAAGGGGATATTAATTTATTTAAATACATTAAGTTGGAATGTTCTGCTCTTGATTGAATCAAGTTTTAAGATTGAATTGTTACTAACCTTACATCAAATAGCACTGAGTACGTCACTAGTTCAAACAAACAAGGAAACTGTAAGTTAGGTTTGCATCTTGTTTATGACAACAACTAAATATTTAGCAAAAGTGATGTTGATCTCACAAACTGCTTGTTCGTTCTTTAAAAGAATCTCAAGGTTGGGTTACTACAAACTAGAGATTATTAACGACGTATTGGTGTTGGATTTGACGATCACGAATATACGGCTAGGTATTTAGTGCTGAGGATTTGAGGTTTGAAAACATGGGGGCGCGAGATTCAAACTCAAGATCTGTCACTACAACCTTCTTTTGCTGCATTTAGTATATGAAAAAAAAACAAGTGATGAAGGATACTCTTATATTATTATCCATAAGTAAGGGGTCAGTGAACATTCGTAGATACTGAAACATTGTTCAAAATGCTGCTTTGTTTAGGTCTAAATGCTGACAGGATTCTTTGCTGAACACAAAAACTGATTTATTTGGCATATGTCTGTGCACGGATTTACAACTGGATACAAACCTCTGTTATTCAAACGGAACTCATGGGTATACGACACTGCTTACGAATAGTCCAGAAAAATGAAATACTTACAGACAGCAGAGCTGCTCTTAAGGCATTTATAGTTATCATGTCATCTTAAACTTAGACACTGAAAATGTGCTAACTCTCAGTTGGGCAATAAGGGTAATAACGTGAGGGCCGCTAAGCTAGCGGAACTGGGTTTGGAAATCCACTTTGGGATCCCGAACCTTTCATTACACCAACTCTTAAGACTTTAGATGCCATTATAACTAAAGAACCTTGGATACTGTCTGCAGTTAGATAGGTAAATGCGATTGATTATCGACAAGTAAAGATGAAAATGCGTTCGACCTCGAAGAGACTTCAAAATACTATCTGCAGCTAGCCGGTGAAACCTAAAAGTTAAAAAAAAAGATGAATATTATTAAATCAATTACTTACACGAAATCCAGACAGGGAAGATGCTTAAAGATATAACTTTGTTAAAAAAAATTAATAGAAGTACAGCCCATGTTAATGTTAGCAGCATTTTATTACCAAAATAAAATAATCTGGAATTTTAAAGACACTCAGCTTATTTCTCCCTAAAGAAACGGTTACATGTATTAATCTTCAAGGCTTATTAATTGATTAAGGTTATTGTCTAAAGACAATCATTATCTCCGGATTCTAATTGAACACCTTGACATTAGTAGTTAAACAAACCACTAAAATTAAATTCTTACTACCAAACCTCTTACTACACCAAATAAACTAAATGTACCTAACCTTAATTTACATTACACCAAGGAAGAAATCGAAAAAACTCTTAGTAAAATATATTTCCATCAAGCAATTGGATGAATTATCTTTATTTCTTATTCGGGTATATCACAGAACAAAGATTTTTATTTTTTTAAATAATTTATTGTTATGTTATTTTTATGTTATTAAATTAATGACGTATACATTTCGGTCATTCACGTCAAACCTGGGTAGAATAAACCAAAATTTTACCTCTTTCTTGATTTAAACTTAAAGCGTCGTTCTCAGCCAATTAACCACAACATAGCATAGCATAACTTAACATAGCACAACAAAACAAAATGGTATCGATTTCTTTGACATAATTAAATTAACTAATTATATAATAATAAATTCGTGATAATTGTACTAATTATAGTACAATACAAATTATTATTACTTTCTGACGTTTACTTTCAATTTCTACCAGCGCTTTCCTATTAATTTGTTCGTATAATAGATAAATTCATAATAGACCTAAAATCGTTAATGCTTTGTTATGTTATGTTATGCCAAATTCGTCATTTGTCAATTTGAACACACACATAAGTTTCAATGTATTTTAACTTCTGTGCCAAACTATGCTATGCTATGCTGTGTCACGTTAATTGTCTGAGAACGCTACTTTAAAGTTGATTACATATCTAGTAAAATGTGACAGCTAAACATCATTATTTTATACTGAATTTGTGACCGGGAGATACTGACACAAAATTCGAAGTCATTTGTTACAGTATGGCGACCGTTCAGTGGTCAAATTAGGTAAGTAATAAATGACAAAATAATGGTCATAGCGTTGGTCGTCGGGGCGTAATCGCAGGGTAATTAATGAAACTTGTCGGAAAAATTACGGGTTTCAAACGATTCGTTACACAAATAATTTTGCATTTTCCGGTTGTCGATAAATAATAAACCCTGCTTTAGCGAATGCCATACTTTTATGGTGGGGCTTAAGGCCCGCCATACCAATTAGAACACGTCAATTTTTTAATTTTTTTTAAGTCATTTGTTACAGACTAATTTTTTTTTAACTAATTATTTTTAAGTAAACACTCACGAAAATCGCTATGCCATACCGTTTTGACGGTTCCAAATAATCGACATACTCCCCCAAAGAAGTACTATAACTTTTAAGTCATTTAGAAAAGAAAAGATTTTCTAAAAACGTAAAAGTAATACCTAAACATAGATATTGCAAAATTATACCTCCTAAAGTTTACAACATTTTGAAAGAATAAAATAGCAGCCAACAGTCTAAATTAGCGTTTCTTAATGTTTTTTATTCGTGGAACCTTATTTAACGTCCTCTTTTATCGTGGAACCCCTACTTTGAAAAAATATTTTCAGAATTAACCAAAAGTTCTTAAAACAACAGACAAACAAAACTTTTTGATTTTAATTTTAATAGTCGATTGATTAAAAAATTTATTAATAACGCCAAATCAAAGTAAGATATTTTAACCAAATCAGGGGTTTATGAGCCCACTTGCAAATGCTTTCAAAAATATATTGGTCATACAGGTAGATCTTTCCAAACATGATTGAAAGAACACTCGCGATCTCACAGATTTGCAGATGGAAAATCTACATTCGTGAAACATTTATTAGACACCAACCATAAACAAGGAGGCTATGAAATTTTACAGGTAGAGCCCAAAATTAAAAATTTTGAATTTTTAGAAGCTTTAGAAATAAATAAATTAAAACATTCGCCTTTGTTATTAAATAGTCAATCGGATTTTAAAAAATTTACCTTTATTAATCATTTTTAATAAATAATTACCCCCCTTTATTTGAACTTATTATAGAGCGCTTATTTTTGCAATATTTTCAAAATATCCCTTCCTTTTCAAAGTACCACCCTGTACAATATTTAATTGATTCTCTCTTAATTTTCTTTCTAGTTCATCGCCTGATGATGCCATAGTATAGTGAAAAAAAATAAAACAATCAAATGAATTCTAATATTTTTAAAGATTTTTATCTTGAATATAACATTAAGAAGATCTTCTATTGTCTTCTTTACGACTTTTTATCACATTTTATTTCTTTTATTTCACTAAATTTCGATTATTACAAATATGATAACCTAAATATAATAATTTAATATTATTTAGTACAATAATTATACATTATATTTTGATATTGCCAATCTATAAATTTTTTGTTTAACCTTGATATACATACAAATTTATCGTCTTTCGTCCTAATAAGTAAAAATATTAATTCAATGCTTAAATCATGTTTAGCGACAAAACACGTTTTCTAATTTTAATAATTAGTTTTTGCAGTTTGGCAAAGGTAAGTACTACGTCCTTTAACTCTATACCTTGCAAAAAATTATTAAATATTGCTATGTGCTCCTTGCGAGTTTTTAAAGACGTGATTTTTTTTATTGAAAATAATCTAAAACACTTAAATTACTTTTACCGAAAATCTTCATCAAAACAACACTTCGCTGCTTATTTACGCGCAGGGAAATTGAATTTTAATGACTAGTCCGGTAATAATTAGTAATTGTAACAAAATTAAAGAGACGTCGTTCTTTTCGTTATTACTTATTATTTTTTGACAGTAACTATCTATGGTAACTATGTAGTCAACAAATGGACAAACTTGATTTTTGCTCATTTTAAAAATGTTGTTCAATAATGTTTTAAAATTTCGATTTTTTACGATTTTCGGTAAAATTTAATACCATACTTGTCAGGAAAATGTCTCACTTTACTCGGAGCTTTAAAATACTCGGCACAGAGTGCCTCGTATTTCAACATTGCTCCCCGTCGGTAATGTATCATTTTCCTGACTTTTAGGTAAATAATTATTAATAAAACATTCAGATAATGTCGTATGATGTACTTAAAAAACCTATTACCAAACTATTTTTATAATATTATAAATATCAATATACTCAGAAATGAGTAGGATATGCACCTCTACTTATAAAGATAAACATATTATTACAAGTGTACATATCATAAAGCTTAACAGCTAAAAATAAATGGTTATCACTACCAGTGTCATTGTACACGTACTTATACCTACGTACAGATATGTATCTGCAAACAATAAATTAATTGACTATATTAAATAGTTATTTGATAAGTAATTCATGAATTGCAAAAAATCATAAACTTCTAAAAGTAACAAATCACAATAGCTTTGTTTATTTTTTATTTCAACTGAAAAGAAGATAAAATTTATTGTTATTTCTTTTTATTTGCAGGCAAGACTATCACAAGAAGAACGTCTCGCGGCCGAAAAGCAATGCGTTGAAGAAGTCAATATAAATTATAATATTATATTAGAATCGTCACGAACGCTAAAGCTATCAGATGATCCAAAATATAAACAATTTCTCCACTGCTTTTACAAGAAACAAGGTTTTCAATCAGAAGATGGAGAAATACAATTTAATGAATTATCCCAACTTTTGCAAGATGACGACAGCAAAACGGACATCGATAAACTATTAAATCCATGTCGTTTAATTCGGGCTCCTGCAGAAGATATGCCTTTCTTGGTGTTAAAATGTATAATATCAAATATACTATCTGACAATAATTAATCGAATACTAATTAAAATAAATTCCAATTTAAATATATTTTATTTAATTTTTTTACTATTATTATTATTTTTTTAAATAGTTTGTTGGCAGATATAGTGGTATTTCTTGTTAATTCGTTTTTTAATGGTAAATAATAATCTATCCACTTCTTTATTCATTCATATAATTATTTTATTATTCACTTAGAAGTGGATAGATAATTATTTAACATTAAAATGCTAATTACGATTATTATTTTAGTTTTGCTTCTTCGGGAATTGATGAAAAAGATAATGTTTTTTTCTCTGTTCAAGTTTTATAAATTATCAAGCAATCAATAATAAATTATATGTAATGTTTCAAATTAAGTCAATATTGCGATAATTTATTATTAATGATCTTATAAATTAACATTTCGTTTGCAATAAAATTAACATATTTTATTATTTTTTCATGCATTTTTTTATCGTACATTATTATTGGTGATAATAAATTCGAAATTCTTGCTTCGTTTTTCTTTAAACCTATGTTATATTTAATTGTTTTATACAAAACTGTATCCTGGTAACGATAAACTAAAGTCTGATGACTGATATCAAATCAGATTGTTAAATTTCAGTTAAACTTTTTTATGATAAAACCGCCTATAGATTATACCAGCCCACTATGTACATATTTATGTATAATAAGAAATAATCAGCTCAATATATTATTATAATTTTTTTATCTGTTTGGAAAAGTGAACGCAGTAGAAGAAAGATCAGAATAAAAAGTTTAAATTTTAAAAGAGACATGTTTCTCTCTATTAAAGTGAGAGCGGTTGGTATTTTCCTGAAATGGAAATAATAATTAAAGGTTCATAAAAGATTAACTAACTTACTAAAGTTGTATCACTATAAACTTCTTGTTAATTTGAGACATTGGTTGAACTTTGCTTGAACGTATATAAAAAGAACTGTAATAATTGTTTGTTTATGATTTGTAAACTGAAATGCATAATATCACAGATCGAAGTAATAAATTAATTAAAGCGAACTATTAAGAAAATGTAAACCTACTTTAGGGTCATTTAATTTGAAGTTGCAGCTAAAGTGGTTTGTGAATTTATTGCAAACTTATTCAAAATTTTAGATTTTTAAAGTTGCTTTAAAGTCTTACCCAACTTTTTGTTATAAAAAAAAATAACTCGACTAATGCTATATAGAATTTTTCTTCATAAAGGAGACTGATGCTCGACTACCTCATTAAAAAAGTACATTGGATACACAATAAGAAAGTTCGTTGTTTCTATGCGATAGTATATTGAACAGTGTTAAATCGGTAGCGATGAAAAGTTACTACGAGTTCATCTGTAGCTGATGATGAGAAATTTCTTCAGAGTAATCTCAAAATAATCAGTATGTTTACAGCTGATAGTGCTGCTTTTGCGATAGCCTCACGTAACTTTTTGAATATGTATTGTGAAAGAAGTTTCTGTATTTTCTTTGATTTTACAATTAAAAATTCAAGTTTTTACTATTTTGAAAATTTTAATAGTTAATAATTTTAGAGGAGGCTGTATTTGAAAAAAGTAATATACACATTTCTCCTTTTCTATTATTATTGAAATTTTTTCATTATTATTTGTACTAAATAATTTGATGAGCAAAGAGAAATAAGAAAATTGACTTTCGCAAAGTAGGGGTGCCAAATTCAGAGACAGCCATGCTGTTGCATAGTCCTTTTTTTTAAACATGACTAAATCTAGTATAGATGGTGTATATTGGCTCAAGTAGAATAGCGCAATTCAGCTAATATGTATTAATTTGTGGTATACTTTAATAAATATAATATAGATGGTGTATGTGGATTTAAGTAAACCAATTGACTTAGGGCCCGATTGTATAAACTTAAAGGCTAGATCTGACAGCAGCGAATTGAGGATTTTTTCGCGTATAACTTCCGATTGATCAAATATTTGAAATGTAACTTTCTTTAGCTGAACTTAAGTTCAACGAATTTTTAATTTTCTTGAAACATATAATTTATCAGTAATGGTAATGATATTAGTTTTAGGAGTATATTATTAGTAGGGATTGCCTTTAATCTTTTACCTTTTAACTTTTTAACTTTAATCTTAATTGTTATTTAATTTTTTTTTGATTTAACATTTAAAACAAGTAATTGTTTTTGCGGTTAGTGTAGCCTACTTGTTTTTCATGTTTCTCCATTTGTGATAATATTTAGACAAGTAGCTACGATTTCTTCGTTGCTGTATTCCATCTGAGTTGATAGCTGTCGGTCTATTGACTTGCAGTTATTTTTTTCTTTTCACGCAAGTCACACCATCGCTTCCGACACATTTACAGCTGGTCGTAACATCTCTAGGGCATCTATACAAATTTAAAGATGGGTTTTCTTTTCCAGCTTGTTGAGAAAATTCTGTTTCCTGACAAGGAAAGAAAAAATTTTATATTACAAGTTATCTCAATAATTGTAATCTTCACGGATTAAACTTAGTCTTAAGCTAAGCTATATGAGTAATCTCGGCCGAGGTTACGTCACAATATTGATGAACCAAGAATATAATTTCCAAAGCATCTGTTAGTGGTTATTTCAATTAATTAACCGGGAGCTGTCAGTCAATTCTTACCAAGATTAGATGACTAGATTTTAGGGTGGATCCGAGATTTGCCGTGGTTGCGTTTGTCATTAAAAATAATCCCCTAGACTTCTCTGCTACTCGGCAGAGTGTGCTACTAGGAAAGAAGTGGATTTCTTTCGATGTTATAATTCCTAAACGAAAAAAAGCCACATTTACAAATGGAAACGTAATAAAAAAATTAAAATCGAGTTATGTGTGTTGCCTAATTTAAAATGTTTACTAGTTTATGTCATAATTTTACAAAACGTGATTTCATAAATTCATTTCAATTTTAATGCGATTTTGATAAAATAAATAACAAGAAACTCTTATAAATTGGATTTATTTTCCTGAAAAATACAAAATCGAATTTACCGTGCTCTCAAGTAAAGTAACACTTGATCTTGTAGTAATATTAAAGATTTACCACAAAATAATACAAAAAATTAAATGTTATCTGTCATCGACCTGTAAATTTTGCTAATGTGAAACCGCTTAATTTCAAACCAATTTCATTGGTTAATATTTCGATGTCATCGGTTTAGTACAAAGGACCCCGCACCATTCTTATGGAAAAATGTCTGTCTGTAGATTTGGCTGATTTTTGGATATATTGTAATTCTTATCATCCTGAACAAATGTCTCAATGGGTGCAACTTGATGTGATGGACAGATTCCGAGCTACAAGCACTAAAAAGTTCAGATTTAACATGAAAAATTTTAATTATTTATTTATTTTCTATATTATTTATATTACCAACAAATTAACAGGTAAGCGTTGGTAGAAATTGCACGTAAACGTTAGAATTTAATAATTATTTGTAATTATACCGAATTTTTAATTTTATTATTACTGTAAAAGGTTCCATGTTTTTACCTGCTTGTTCATATCAAATAAATCGATACTGTTTTGCATTGCCCTACAGTGCACCCTATGCCAAATACCTCATTGGTAAATATTTTTAATCTGAATCTACGTAAATTCGAAGTATTTTGTAAAGAATGTACTGGAGGGCATTCCATGCCCCCAGACCCCCTGGATTGACACCTCCATTTTGAATTTAAAAAGCTCTGAGGACATATACAAAGGCTAACAAAAATATTCGAACCCTTCTATGTTAACAATGTAAATTGCACATTTTAAAACCGTTTTTTGACATAAAAAAATCGTTCTTACAACAAATATTTTTAGACATTTTTTGTTAAAAATTTCATTGTCTTCAATGCATACCTATACATTTTTTAATTTTGTCACCCCGTTTTTGACTGGGAGCGACCTTAAGCAAGACTCTGTAAAACACGAAAAAATATCGTCATCTATATCTCGGAAACAGTGCGACAAAATAGAAATTCGTTTTTTCATTTCGTCGCATCGCTTCCTAGAGAGTAGATGACAATATTGTTTGTGTTTTACGCAGTCTTGTTTAAGTCGCTGCCAGTCAAAAACAAAGCAAAAAAATTGAAAAATGTATAGGTACAAATTGAAGACAATGAAATTTTTAACAAAAAATTCCTAAAAAGATTTGCTTTAAAATCGATTTTTATATGTCAAAAAGCGGTTTCAAAATGTGCAATTTACATTGTTAACATAGGAGGGTTCGAATATTTTCGTTAGCCTTTGTATATGTCCCCAGAGCTTTTTAAATTCAAAATGTTGGTGTCAATCCAGGGGGTCTGGGGGGCATGGAATGCCCTCCAGTACATTCTTTACCAAATACCTCGAATTTACGTAGATTCAGATTAGAAATATTTACCAATGAGGTATTTGGCATAGGGTGCACTGTAGGGCATTCCTTGCCCCCCAAACCCCCGGATGGACACCTACGTTTTGTAAATTTAAGGGGCAATTAAGTACATAGTAATTATACATACATAGTACATAGTTCTATTTCGTTGCACCGATTTTGAGATACTCACTGTATGTATTATTCTTTTTTGTGCTGTAATCAAAAAGAGGGCGGCAAAATTAAAAAAAGTATAAATACAAAATTTAAAAAAATGAAAATTTTAACAAAAAATGTCTAATAGGTTTTGCTGTTAAAGCGATTTTTATATGTCAAAAAACGGTTTCGAAATATGCAATTTATATTGTTAACATAGGAGGGTTCAAATATTTTCGTTAGTCACTGTACATCCTCACCCATGTTCGACTGGCGATCACATATTATATCGAGTCGAAATTGATTTTTCTAGTTAAATCTAGACTTTTAGAACTTACAATTTGGAAACTGCTCATTACGTCAAGTTGTGCCCATTGAGACATTTGTTCAGAATGATGAGAAGTACAGCATATCCAAAAATCAGCCAAATCTACAGAAAGACATTTTCCTATAAGAATGGTGCGGGGTCCTTTTTACTTGGTTCCTAAAAAGAATGAACTATAGTGCCCAATAATTTAGGCCGCCCCTATCGACCGATTTTACCTATATGAAGATTAAGGCAGAAAATTTCTAGCAGACTGCGTTTGCCTGTGAGATTAGTCATGTTCTGTTCTGTAGAAGGTGCAACATCATCACAATGCGGACGAAGACTCGAGTAGTTTTTTTTCACTTATGGTTATGTTGTTTTTGAAGCAAGCAAGACGAGATCTGTAAGCCCACGCACTCATTAAAAAATTCCAACACAAAAAAGAATAATACATAGGTATTTTTCACGTCGAAACGTTCTGGCGTCGAAAAGTATCGGTGTCGAAACGACTGCTTCCGGTTTTAGTATATTCTTCATTTAAAAACATTTTCAGATTTATAAATTTTTACATTTTCCATAAAATTTCCGACCTATTAGTTTATACAAATTATTATTTATTAATAATTAATTATTTAATTATAATTATTACTTATTATTTAATAATTAAGTTCTGCGACTTAGCCATCTAAGATGTCACTAAACTTAGCAGATTCGATTCTCCCAGAAGAAAATTTTTAATATCATATTTTTCAACTCACAAAGGTGAGAGACAATTCAATAAGTTTTTTTAACATAACCGATAAACTAATCGATTAAATTTATATAATTATAAGAATATCTTTAAAATGATAAACATTTTTTGAATTTAGTGAAAAATTGGGCAAAATCGGGTACGAATGCTATTAAAATAATCGTCATTAGTCATTAGCATTCTATATTTGGTTTAGAATTTTCTTATTTCAGTTTGACTATCTTTTCCTTATATTACTCAAGATTACTAAATTCACTCTTTTGGAAATTTCGTTTCAGTTATTTTCGCCCCGTTTTCCTCTTCCTTTAACATGACTCACGTTTCTTTTCCGTGTAATAACACTGGGGTAACCATTTATTTATGTATTTATTTATTTTCTGTAATAATAATATTGGATTATACTTACTGGTGAAACACTTCCTCGTTACGCAAATTTAAATTAAACTGCAATATCAAGAAGTTGTGACATAAATATTATGATATTTTACAATATCCGTCAGGTGTGGGTGGGTGGTTGTAGACGTCAATGAAGTTTGAAATGGTGCATAAAAGAGATTTTTGAGCTATACTAGTATTAAATAATAATTTAATCTAGACGAAATAGATTTTCATCCAAATTAACTAATACGAAAAGTTAGCTAGAAAAATATTATTCTCAAAATTTTGAAAAATAGTAAACTGGGCCTTAGGAATAATATTACACTACAAAATTAGAACAATAAAGAGTAACAAATTATAATTATGTGGCACAAAATGTAAAAAAAAAACTTTCACCTCCTTAATAGGTATTGATTTACCTTTTAGGCAAAACTTGGGTTAATTTTGGAACAAATTAAGTAAATATCGAAACCAGTGTGTCAACTAAGATTCTTTAAACATCTTCCTACACTTGTATTAATGACTTCATTCCTAGAAACAGCATTATGAAGAAATTTGTACTTGGGTGCACTGCAATTAATTTTAATATCCATAATTGGGACACATAACAGTGCCCGTAGCTATTGGTATTGCATTCGATGCAACTAGAGTCAACTTCGCCCACTTTATACAATTAAATTTTATAATCTTAATTGTTTTTTTGTAATGCAGCGTTTAAATTCTGATTTATATACCGGTTACAGCGTGCTAAAATAATGTTTTTTGTTAGTAAATATTGTCAGTTGAAGGTGAACCATCAAACGAATTACTACAAACGCTACCGAACGTAAAATTAATTTATTATCCTTTTTGTTCGTTTTCCTACAGTGCTATGATGTCCAGAATCGTGCGTGTCATTTTTTTAATAGGATTTGCAATTTTGGTAAGTCAAATTTTTGAAAATTGTTTTGTTTTGTGAAAAAATTTAATATTATCATTCCAATGATTCGGTTACAATATTCGTATATTTTTAACATAAACGGCACCTAATTACTTAAACCTTGATTAAATACGGACATTAAGAACTAGACTTTATTATAAATATTGATGTCACGTGAAAACTATTTTATGTGTTATTTGCATTTCTGTAAGACAAAAAATTTACTTGATTACCATTTTTTAATTATTTGCTTAATGAATTGGGAATGACATAATAATATATTAGGAATACCGATGGTCCAAAGTACGATTTTTAATCCCAAGTGTGACAAACTAATTGTGAGTTTGGTTTTTTCCCGGGCATATAAGTTTATACAGTAAAATTTTAAAATTATAATTCAAAAATAGCACGATGTAAATATATATATAATAATATATTACCTAGATAATTAAAGTAAAAGTGACAATTACTTTTATTTTGGCCTGAATGAAATTAAAAGTAATACTTTAAACTTTGAAAATTTAGAGTGAAGTAGTGTTTTTTTTCCCAGGAATGCAAAATTTATTTAAATTAAAAATGTTGCATATACAACAAGGATCAAAGGATATAAAGAGATCTGATATAGACATATTTTTGAAACATAAAATTTAAACCTTACATAAACCTTGACATTATGAATGTCAATGAAACATAAGGAAGTGTTTTACTCTCAATTAACATAGTAACGATTTTTTTAAATTATTAAAAAAATTTTTAATTCCATTATCTCTCGGTTTACAGATTTAATTTCTTCGAATCAATAATATCTTAGAAGGCAATATAAAGCTAAAAGGTAATTTACCATATTTTCAGTTTGCACAAAATTGAATTTTATTTTAACGAAAGTTTCACAGTTAAACTAATTAAAACATCTAAATAAATTGATGAATCAATGTGGTTGTTTTATTGTTTACAAATAATTTCTCGCTATTATATTTGTAGGTATAGTTTGTTTCAATTTAAATGAAATTTTTAAAATAATTAAACAAAGTCTTATCAAATTACTTTAATATAAGAACGTATGAACTTTTCCGTAAAAACATAATAATGCTACTGCCAAAATGGCTAGCGTGCGATTAAAAACATCACCTTATCTCTATATTATGATTTTCCGGAAACGTTTTTACGTTCTTATATCAAAGTAATTTAATATATTCCTTTTTTCAATTCCATTTAGCTTGAAACAAACTATACCTTACCTAAGTAATTGTATGTTAATAATTTTCTATACTACTTACTTCATAATATATTGGAAACAAAAATAAAATATTATTATAAATATAATAAAATAAATATAAATATAATAAATATAAATAAATATAATAAATAAATACAGTACAGCCTTGTTATTCTGGACAAATATAGTTTTGAGTTTGTTCGGATAACCGAGTTTTCCTGATTAACGAGATTTTTTTTTTACTTATTTTATTGATTAAAAACCGTTGATACGTATGTATTATTCAATTATTTTATTTTATATAGTTTACATTAATAAAACTAAACTAAACAAAATTAACAAATAATAAAAATGTCAAAATAAAACTTACAAAAATAATTTTTATACAATCAATAATAATTTTATACAATCAGTTCGATACTGGGGTACTCGGTACTAATCACTACGTATAGCCTAAACCTACAAATGCACACATACTCTCAAAAAGTTTTCAGTTTTTGAAACCGGGAGGGTCTGGGGGGTGTTTTGAACAAAGCTGAATTTACAGTTGTCGATCTTTGAATAGCAGTTTACAAATTTGAATTGCAGTTGACAATTTCTAAATATATCAGTTGACAAATCTATATTAAAGTTGACGATGTCTGATTGCCTAGGTTGTGCGGCCTGAAGGCCGCACTAATCCATCACTCCACCGTAATCACTTATTACATATTTTTAGGCTGGTAACTTAAAATTTACCAATTCTAAACAGGCCCGTGGAAAAACGCCGATACTTATTATTATGATTTTTTTTTGTTTAATTTATTTCATAAAATTCCTATTTGACCTGTGTATCGGATCAAATTAAGGTCTTCGGAAGTATCTAACTTCCTTCCTAAATCATGAAAGGTTTAACGTAATTCCCATTAATGTTTTTTTTGGTATCATTTTATAATAATTGAAGAACTGGCTTAACCTCGGATTGTAAACAAATTGACAATATTGTCAGTGTCAACTAGGCAAATTGACAATGTATCGTAAGCATGAATTGCCAATTTTATTTATTGTTACTGATAATTGAAAAACAAATTTATCACAATTATTGCATGGTTTCGAAGTACAAGATAAGAATATGAAAGATATTAAATAAACTGCCAGATATCAATCGCGAGCTTAGGCGGATTTATGGGAGGGGGCCTCCCTCAGACGTTTAAAAATAGACAAGGGAACAATCCCAAATCTGAAAACACTTTTTGCTCGTCTGATCTTTTTCCTCCTTCCAGAAAAAATTCTGGAACCGCCCCTGATCGCAATATAGATTAAGCAGTGACTTGTAGTTTGTCGTATTAAGGGGCCAGTGGGGGGCGAAAAATTAAAAATTAGGGCAAATGTTTAAGCAGGATTTTCACTTGCTAAAATAAAGGAATTGAGACTTACACAAATTTGGTCAGAAAAAGTCGAGGAATTTTTTATTTTTAAGGAAAAGTCGTGGAATTAATTAGGAAAAATTCTTGGAAAATTCGACAAATAAAAAATTTACAATTTTTAAAATTTGAAAAATTTTTAATTTTGATCTAGGGTAGGGGTCGGCAACCTATTGAAACGGAAGAGAGCCAAAACTTACAATTTACAAAATTTCCCAGGTTTTAAAGAGCCACTAACATTTTTATTTCAATATTATGGTATTTTATCCTGTTTTTATCCTGTGTTTTTACCCTGTTTAAAGTTTTTTTTGCAGAATAATACTTTTTATGAGTTTTGAAAATAAAATAATAAAATTATTAGGTAATATTTGTGCGTGGACCTGGAGAGCTGCATCTCGACATCAAAAACTAGGGGAAGTCTTGGAAAAGTTAGGGATTTTGTTTTTGAAAGTTTGACAGAAAACATACACCAGTTTTCAGTTTTTGAAACCGGGGGGTCTGGGGGGTGTGGAACACCCTCCAGTACACCTAAACAAAATTGGTCCCAGAATCTAGCTTTATATAGATTTTTCCAAATGGTTTTTGTAACCTAGATTCAGTAATGCCCAGTGGAATCACAACTTTAAAACTGGAATCGAAATCTGTTTGCTATTTGTGTTTTTTAACACACTTACAGGTATACTGGAGGGTGTTCCACACCCCCCAGACCCCCCGGTTGCAAAAACTGAAAACTTGCATATATGTACATGTTCTGTGTGATTGCTTTATTTTTACTGAAATAAACAGCAAAAATAAGTGAAAAAATTAAGCAGAAAAACGGAAAATTCGATCGTCTTTAATGATTTTTTTTACAATTTTGGGGGACAGATCTACTCCCAAATCAACTTTCTTGCTATAAATATTAACTTTTCACCTTTCTAGTTTATCAGAAAAAATGTAAAGGCTAAAATAATTGTTAAAAAACATAATAAAATATAGCGGGGAAACATCCCCCGATAGCGGTGGATGATGGAGGAAAACGAAGGTCATATTCGAATTCAGGAGGTTAATTTTCATAAGAATCAGGAGGAATGGTATCAGGACTCGAAAAAAAAAATTTATTTGCAGACTTGTGTTATCAGGGGACGTTCGTTACTTACGTGGGCGTTTAAGGGAGGAGGAGATCAAGGAGTCTCGGTAAATATCATGTAATTAAAAAAAAACAAATCTTACGACATCTCACCAGGGGAAGAGGGGGTCGAAAAATCGCCTCACGTAATTAATGGCCGCCCCCTACTTATTTAACTTTACCAATTAAATCAAAGAAAATATGAATTAAATCACAATTGGTGACTTCTCGTTTAGCGTTTTCTTCTTTTTATTCAAAATTTAATATTTTATAGAAAATTAAATTAAAAACGCTAAATTTTAGAGCCTTCTGAATTTTGGCTCTGGGTGCGGCCCTGAGTGATGTCTTAGTTTAGTCTTATAAACGAGTACTGATGAATTGCATTAATTTGAAATTGCAACTAGAAATTCGTCCGGATTGCAGAGATAAAAAATATAAAATGTCCGAAGAGCCGGAATGTCCGGATTACTGGAGTGTCCAGAATAAAGTGTATCCGGATAAGCGAGGCTGTACTGTATATAAATATAAATATAATAAAATAAAATATTATTATAAATAAAATACTATTATAAATAAAATATTATCAATATATTAATATAATTTTAGATAAATTTTGAGTTTATAAGAAATAATATAGTTTAGCTTTGCCATCAAAGACATAACCGAATACGTAAAGCGATTTTTATTTTTTAGATATTTAATATGAACTTTAAATAATTTTCACCTAATAACATCAATTAAAAATTATAAAATGTAAAAAATAATTTATAGAAACAATACATTATTTCATTAGGTAATATTTAATTACTTGTTTGAATATTTTAAAATTTAATTTAATGCATCAAAATTTCAAAATTTATCTACAATAATTATTTATAGCAATTCTATGTTACTAACCAGAACAACTATTACACAGGTCTACAAAAAAATCTTTTTTTTTGTTGCCCGGATTTTTTCATTGAATTTTGAAGATTAAGAACGTAAAAGTTATGAATATAACGAAAATTAGCTCTAGTTTTTATGTTATTGTAATATACCAGGTATGTTCAAAATATATTGGACATTTTTGCATTTCGCACGGTGTAAGTTACCAAATAAGATAAAAAAAAATTTTTTAATTTTTTTCTAAGTTGAGACAACTATGAGTAATGCACACGTCAATTTTTAGCCAAATTCGTTGTACAGTTTGTGTTTAGCAAATTATTGTTTATTGCATAATTTTAAAAATCCGAAATTTTCAGAATTTTTCAGAAATTACAAAAACAAATCGAATTTTTCATTGAAATAATGCATTTTTGAGTCAAATATAAAAATATCAAAAAAATAAATAACTAGAGCCAATTTGGAAAAAATATTGCTACCCTGTGTTTTTTACATAAAATCTTTCAAAAATGAATCAAAAATCCAGGGCAACACAACCACTGTCGACCAGTGTTATCAATAAACAGTTTTATAATTTTCCAAAATCTATTTTCCAGAAAAATCCATTAGGTACTCAATTTTTTCAGTTTTTACCAGGTTAACTTTCAAATAATCTTTTTCCAAAACAAACTTATACTACGATATAAAGGGATTTTAAGAGAGCCAAAATATTTTCGTCCTAAAATCCAAATTTAAACTTCACTTTAAATAAAATTTTCAATAAAATGAAAACTTAAATATAAAGATAATTCGCCCATATGCATTAAATCAAATTTTAACTTGCGAAACCTTTAATTTTTAACTTGAATTATTAACATCCAAATCAGTTGGAATTTGTATTCCAATTTTTTATTCAAACTTTATCTTCTCTAATCTCAAAGTCTATAGTAGTTGATACGGAACTTCAAGTCTCGTCATAAGCTGAATGTGCTGAAATGATTGTAGCTCAGACAATTGTTGTATATTTGCATTAACAAATACAAACGATATGTGTAACAATGATAGAAATAAAATATCATGTCATCTCCACGCAATTTGAATTATGACGAGGCCTCAAGTTCCCTGACAACTACTATAAATTAAATTAAATCAAATGATTTCAAAATCATTTAATTAACCAATTTCATCCAAAAATGCCGATTTTATTCAATTTGTATTTGAATAATTATCAATTTAAATTAAAAAAAATTACTCACTCACATAAATCACCTTTATTCACAAAATATTCAACTCACATCAAAATTTCGATCAAAATTACAATTGTGGCTTGGTAAAAGTCTAGTTTCTCCACATACTTAGTTGGCGTAAAGTCAACTAGTTAACGGAAAAAATAAAATGTATACATTTACCGGTAAATGTGTACAGGTTTCACAAGAGTTGGTAAGAATGCTTTGAATAATTTAAAAGACTGCGTTATCCTTACAGTTAGCAATAAATGTACATGTTACGGTCAATAATGTAAATTGGACATTCCCTTCAATTACCGAATAATGACGTCAATGCCCATTTACGCTGCCCATTAACGTCATTGACCGGCCATTGACGTCAATGTCCGTTAACGTTGGGCAATGATATAAATATTTGCATCTGACGGCCAGGAGGAAAAATTAATCTAATTTAATTCATTCAAGTTGCGCCTGCTTAAACGGCCCGAAACGCAGCGATGTTTCCTCGATAACAACATCCCTGCAATCAATTCACCTCGACTGGGAAGCCCGACCTCTATGAGAAAGCCCGAACTCGGCGAAGTACGTACTCGCTGATAGCAACTTAACAGAGCTTGGTGAATACGGCTGTAAGAGTGATAGAATATGGAATCCGTACTATAGTAGTTTCATCATTTGTCAGCCTGTATTGGGCATTAACGTCATTGCCCGGACAATGATGTAAAAACCACACATGAGGTTTTAAATGTCAACATCGCCATCGCCCAAAATGCATGATCATTGACGTCAATAGCCGGTCAATGACGTCTACGCCCGACTAAGCTAGACATTGACGTTATTGTGCGGTAATTGACCGTAACATACATTTGAATATCAGCGGCGGTTCGTCAGAGGAAATTCTGAAATTCTGAAATATTAAAATTTTCAAAAGAGTAAAATGGGGATTATCAATCAGGAGAACTATCAGTTTAAGAATCACATGGGTCGCAAGGTTTTCAATCAAGCACAGATTAACCCGCAGTGCTCGTGTATCGACTGAAACGTTAAGTGTCAGATAATTATATTAATTTAAAAAAAGTTGTGGTGGGGTTAAATTATATTGATTAGTCGAAGGGGTAAATATTTCGAAAATTTGTGTACACTTGTTTGAAATTGTCTTGGAAATTTTTGGAAATCTCTGGAATTCCATACAGTGACGGTGCCAGCACTTTTGAAATGGGCACAAATTGGGTCTAATATATTTGGAGTAGGCAGGGGCACACAATATTTATAAATAAACTCTCATAGCGCGGTCACTGATTCCATAGAAATTCCTGGAATTCATTGAAAATTTTGAAACCTTTAGAATTTCTTGAAAATCACTATAATTCTATGGAAATTCTTCGCATCCTTGAAAATCCTTGTAATTCAGTGGAAATCTCCGGAATTCCGATTCCGAGTCTTGGATTAACCTCGTACCTTGGTAAAGCTGAAAAGTGAGTGGACGAAAGCAGTTTATTATTAACATAACCTGTAAATAAAGTGTCAACTAACTCTCAATAATTATAATATTTTTAAATAAAAAAATTAATAAAATATAAATGTTACAGTAGAAATACATCATACTGCAATAAAGATTATTTAAATTATTATGCTGTACAAATTTACAATTTAAATATTAATTTTAATTTTAATTTTAATGATAATTTAAATTACCGTAATTTTGCTTGATATGATGATTTGTAATATTAGGGGAGGGTAGTTTCTAAAATTGTGAAACATTTTTATAACTTTAAATTTTTTTTTAAATCAAATATTTTGAAATAATTGTTTATACTTAGTATATGTATATTTTTTTGTAATTGTTATTTTCTTGTTTTATGTATATTTCGTATTTTATTTAACTTATTTCTAATAAGTTAATCTAATACTTATAGTTGGTATAAAAAGTTTTGTTTATAAACCAAACGTTTACATTCTTTTGGTGTTTTATTTTGTGAATTATCATTTCACCGCTGTTTTACGATAAAATAATTCAGAATCAAACTCAAAACAACATCAAGTATACATAATAAAGTCACCATGTTGTTAACATTTTGTAGCGATACGAGCGCCATCAACCGTAAGGTAAATTACGGATGCTTCGTGAATGTGCAGATATTCTTAATTATTCTATTAGAAAAAGTACATTGCATGTACATTTAACATTAGTGCCAACATTAGCAGTGGCGCATTTAGAAAATGCTTTTGAGGTTGGTGGCAGATTAAAGACTTTTTTTAGAATCTTGTTAATCCATTCATGCGCGTCAGTTGTAACTAATCCTATTACATAAAATCCCAGCACGCTTCTGCTGCTCCTGCTACAACGCTTCTTTCTTTGGTGGAAAAAAACACTCTGATTGGTCGATTTTTTTTACCAATCTAAAATTACATTAAACAAAGATTAGAACTAAAAATATTTATTCAATATTAATCCTGAGCGGGAAATTTGAATTTTTAATCAAAAATGAGGGAAGTTTAACCTTCGGCTAGAAAAAATTAAAACTTGGAAAGCACATTTATTTAATTACCTTATTGCTCACGAAGTTTAGAAGCAACTTTCTGTGTTACTTTAAAAGTTAATTATAAAAATAATATAGGTACACTGAAAAAAATCCACTATGAAAATTTCTTACAAAATTGTAGTAGATGTTTTGTAAAACTTATTTAGACAATTTGTTGGAAGTTTTAGAAGACCTTGTAGTAAAATTCTATAAAAATTTGTAAGAATTAAATGTAGTATTTATTACTACAATATTTAAAATTAGTATTACAATAATATAGTAAATACACTGAAAAAAATGTGTAGCAATTTTTTTCTACAATAAATTGTAGTACACATTACTACAATTTCTAAATAGAATAGTGATATATACAAATTGTAGTAATATTCTTCACAAGATTGTTGAAGATTTACTAATAAATATGTAGAGTGATGGTTCACAAATTTGTAGAAAATTTTCTAAAAAATTTCTAAGAAAATTTTTGTAAATATACGTTTTGGCAAAGTTATAGAAAGTTTTGTTTTGTCAACTTGCACTACATAATCAGTGCTGTTCACGACAATCTTGGTAATTGTCAATTTTTGACTATTATCAGTCGTTGTCAATTTTTTGTTGTCAATGTTTGTCAATATTTATAAATTTTCTTATTCACGAACTAACCTTGACAACACTGTGTAGCTATTTTTCTTAATTCGCAATATTAATAATATTGAATCAATTTTTGTTGTATAATTTATTGAGTTATTATTGTTTATTTACAGATTGAACTAAGTAAAGCTTTTCATGTTTTTTAACCAATCAGAATACTTCATTTTCACGTGCTGCTAGATGGCGATCATATTTCATATCCATCATAAACCGGGGGGTCTGGGGGGTGTGGAACACCCTCCAGTACATATCGCAGGATTTCCACTCCTTTAGAATAGCTGGAGAAGATAGGTGATTTATAATTTTACAAGTTTCGTCAGAAAAAACCGAAATTTAACCTTCTTTGGCTTAGAGAAAATTAAAGCTTGGAAAAACAATGATTTAAGTACGTACCTCACTGCTCAGAGTTTAGTAGCAACTTTTACGTTATTACTTTGAAAGTTAACTATCAAAATTATAGTCGAAAATGTAAACAGGATGGTCTGGGGGTGAACACTCTCCAGTACATATAATAAAATTTTCACTCTTTTAGAATACCTACAGAAGACAGAATAATTATACAAATTTCGTCGGAAAAAGCTGGGAAAAAATTTAATTGCCCCACGGCACATCAAGTTCAACAGCAACTTTTTCCGTTACTTTGAAAATATAGAAAAACGGGAATCACTCAGTAGCGGGAAACGAAATTAAATGTTTAAATATTATACCGCTAAAAAATAGATCCACCGTTTAGCTGCCCGTCCGTGGACGGGCTTTCCATCCCGTAAATGAATAAATAATCAAGTAAATAAAAATAATTTAAAGTTATTTAAATTTTAAAACTTCGTGGCAAACATCATTTTTATCAGGGGGGCTTTAAAGGTACAATCCGAGTCACTCTAAATACGCCACTGAACATAAGTGTTCATTTACCGAAAAATATTCACTTTGACCGGTATATATATTATGTAACGATAATTAAGACATATATTTAATTGTTTTATTGTAATTTTATGTAATGTATAGAAAGACCGGCTTCAAATTGTTAGATACTACTTAATTCTTACGGCTGACGTTTTCTGAATCTTATACCTACTCCACTTTATTTAAAATTGTTAGGTGTTAATTAAATATTTATAACATTTGTTACTATTAATTAGCTCCATTTAAAAGTTTTTATGAATATCTAATCTAAAAAAGATAATGAAATATTCCTGTTTCTTAGCATTTGATTATCGCTTTATTGGTATAGAAAGTAAAATGCTTTATAATTTTATCTAGGAAATTTAACTTTTCCTGTTTTTTATTTTACATAGTATTACTACTTATAAATAGACTATTTTTTCCTTTAGTTTCGACATTCAAATACAATATTCCACAAAACTTAACGCTTTACTATTTCGGAAATACCAAAATTGACTCATCTATTTTGGTGTGTTCTTATTGTAGGTGTAGTAATGGTTTAACGCCCAAACGAAACAATAGGATCATTTTTTAAGTTGAATTATAAATGGAATAATTTAATGTAAATTATTAACGCATATTTACATTTCTTTAAATTTCTTTCTATTCTACGAATAGAATAATACTTAGTTGAATAAAAATAATTTTAAATAAAATATTTTATATTATTTATGTTGCTAATTTGATGCTTCTTCAAAATTGAAATATTAAACAATAATACGTATAAGTATTATTTACACAACCTTATGGCTTGGTAATAAAAACCGTCGTGAATAATAATAATTTGTAAAAATCCCCATTTACTAACTACATATTGACATAGGTCAGGATTGTATCGTGATTTGCAGCAACAAGTAAAGCAATTTTATACAAAAATTTAAATTTATATTTATAACTTTTTGTTTGTAAACCATTATGTAACGAATGGTAATTTACCTTATCCAAGGCTAAAATGTAGATTACTTTATTTTAAACTCAAATTTTTTTAAAAATTCATCCTAATGACGTAAATCTCAAAAATCAGGTAGATTTTAGCCATAAAGGTTTTATTTTTTATTTAAAGACGGTGGTTAAATAAAAAACCAAATTTGTTGAAAAATGTAAAAATACACGAATTTTTAATGAATGTAAAATTATGTACATCAAAACTAGATAAATTACTAATTTTTTAAATGTTTTATCTTTCTATTTAAAGCGTTCACGTTTGCTGCTTTCCCCCATAATTGTAGCAATAAATATTTTTCTCTTTCGAGAACTTCGTCATACGCATACAAATAAGTATTTACGATGGCGCCCTTGATAGTTCTCACAACAGTGTAGTGATGACGTATTCGTGGTAACAGCCACTCCATAGTTTGCTTCATAAAATCTTCAGCTGGGACAACAGTTTCGGCTAATCCGTATTCGACGCACCCCTTTGCATTCAAAATTTTGGAAGTAAGCAATAAATCCAACGCTTTCTTTTGCCCAACTTTTTGTACCAATCTAAAATAGTACGTAAGTATTAAGTTTGTAATTAGAAGATTATTGTATTTTTTTCTACCTTGCACCGCCACCCCATCCAGGTGCCAAACCCATGATGCCATGTACGAAGCCGAATTTAATATTGTCAACTGCTATGATGTAATCACAACTAACATATATTTCTGCACCACCTCCTAATGTCGGACCTTGAACCACACAAACACTGACCATAGGTAATTTTTGCAATCTATTTAAAGCATCGCTCATCCATGTTATTAAATTTAAACCTCCTTGTGGACTTATATTAGTTTTTTCACAATCCAAATCACCTCCAGAACAAAAATTATTTCCTGCGCCATACAGAATTACAGCTTTGCCTTCTTTCCACTGCTCCAATTCTTCGATACAGTCACGTAAGTTGATTGCCATGATACCTTAAATAATTGAATTTAAAACAAATGGAAGTTTGAATTGTGCACAGGTATTTACCACTAACGGCATTTTTCTTCTCTGGATGAGAGAAACACAACGTCGCAATGCCAGTTTCCAAATTTTTATCCAATATAATTTGTCCCCCAGGGTGTAACTTTAATTGTTGCCTTATTTCTGCAAAACTGTCAGGAACTACGGAATTTTCCATTTTCCAAAAGTTATTGTTTATTGTTTTTCTCTATAATAAAAATTTAATGTTTAGGTAGTCGTTTCAGAAGTCCGATCAGATCACGTTGCGAACACGATCGCAATCATTTAAAATTAACATCAATAAAACATTAACAAACTTGTTGCCAATTTAATTGTTAATTTGAACTCGCATCTCGGTTTGGTCAATTATTAAGTTACAATCAAACCCATGATTATAATCACTAAAAAGTTAATAATAATTTTTGTAATTATTTACTGATGATACTTTTTAGGATCAATAACAAAAAAAAAGATGACAACAATAATGGTATTCACGCGGTTATTCTAAATTATCTTAAATTTTTACATTATGTCGCCGACAAATAAGTTTATAGAAGTAAAAGTATTACTTACATAGATAACAGAAAGTAATTCAATTGCCTCGATGGTTATTAAGTTGACCTTCTTAGTAGTATTAGTAAAAAACTACAGCTGCTGTGAATTTATATAATATGGACCTTCTACAATCTCCACTAAATATTATTATTTTTATGAAACCAAATTTGGATTAGATAGACAACTTCGGCCTTTCCACTACAATTTTACCTCACATCGACCGTCTATAGGGTTTATTATAATTATAACCTTCTTGACCCATTGATTAACTAATTATTAATATCACTTATAATTTTAGTCTTATCTGCAAAGGTTAACAACCTGAACAGGAAAAGGATTGTCTAAACTTTTTTGTTATTCCGATCATTTCTTTTTCAAATTATTTTTTTAAATTGTCAGATACTAGCTCACATTAGAGTTTGAAAGTTAAAATGGCATTTACGCTCGCCCCTGATGGACAGTTTAAAAATGGTTTGGATTGCCGAAGAAACAAGACTATGCAATAGTGACGATTCTCCCCTGTGATGTAAAATAATACAATTATAAATTAATAAAATTCAATTTTATTACTTAATTCAAGAAAACCAATGTGCTAGAAAAATTAACAAATAATATTATCGAACAAAATTACTACAATTTAGAAGAAATTTGGAACTTCGATAATACTTTCGACGATGATAGGTCATTAAATTATATTCTAAAAATCATGTCATATTATTTGGGTTATAAAGATAATTTTGAAAAAAATTGTTTATCCTTAAATAGAAAATTTAATCTAAAACGAAAATTATTAAGATATATACCTATTCTAAAAAAAATAAAAAAATTTATTATAATAATAATAATTATAATTTTAACTTCATTTTAATTAGTTAAAAATACTGATAAAATTAATATAAATTTACTCAAAATGAAATATTAATTACAATTCTTTATTGCATGACTAAATAATAAATTAGGTTGATATAAAAACTATAAATTACAGTATTTATAGACAATAAAATTTACAAATGCTGAAAAAGTGGATCTGTACGCCGGAGAAAAAATGAAGTTGATAAATTTTAATTTTTTTTGCAATTCGACCTTTAATTTGAGGTGTTTCAAAAGGTACGGTGCCATATAAAGTTGGGGTAGCTCAGGGTGAGAGGGTGAGCTTAATTCTTATTTTATTCTTACATTGACCTTGTCTTGAGGTACCACGTCGAATAATCTGATGTTCAGATTTGAAGTCTTTAAGCACTGCCGGCTTTCCATGTGTGGTAGGTGTGATAATTGCACACCTGTTGAAATGCAAGTGTGGAGATTTTATTACAAGACTGAAAATTATCCAAAAAAATATGAGAAAAAATATACTAGTCGTGACATAAGTTCTGTCCCACAACTAGTGAATTGTTTAAGGTACTAAAACATAAAAAAAACATTTTTATTAAGTCCATTTTATTGCTAAAATTCTAAGGTTTCGTTTTATATATGATTTATTTCAAATGAGCCCCTTGGGCCTTCACATATGTCTTTAAACGCCGCAGCCACTCATCTATGACAGCACGCAGCATTTTCATCGGCATTGAGGCTGCTATCTTCATTAAATCGCGTTTTAGCAGCTCGAAATTTTTATGGTGCTTACTTCAGACCATATTTTTGAGTATAGACCACAATTGGTAATCCAGCTTGATTATTCGCTAGCAAATTTTCTTCGATCCACTTTATGTGTCGGTTTTGTCTTGTGGCGAATTTTGTTGGAAAATTCAAGACTTGTTTCTGAATTTAGTGTTATTAAGAGGTTTTACTACTTTATCTAGCAATGGTTGGTAGACTGTAGAGATGTTTTAACACCTTTTTTATGAAACCGTAACTGTACTACCCCTTCGTAAAGGGTAGTACCACGAAATCATTATACAAACGAGGCAAATATTCAAGGCGAAATATTTAAAAAGTTGAATCACAGGGTATATATTTACAGCCCTTAAAAGGATTTGAAGCAATTATAAGGGTAAAGTGCAAATTTAAAATTATAATTATTGCTTCATTAAAATCATTAAAATTAATTAAATTAATCATTAAAATCTGAATTTTTTTAACGCCCCATTTTATATGTATTGCTTGCACTTGAAACATCAACTAAATACACGTTAGCTACCCACAAGTGTACCCTTTCAAACCACCCATAAACAACCCCTAAATTCCATATTTGGAATTTAAAACCAGCGGTATTTTATTGAGACAGAACTTATGGCACTTATGGCTTTCCACAATAATAATAATTATAACAACAGCGTCAACAAAGTAATACTGATGATGATGATGATGATGATAATGATATATCAATGATTTAGATTTTCAAATTATCTCAAAACGTAGCCTTTGGCATTCCAAATTCTGCTATTTTAAGTCTGGCGATTAAAAAGACCATCCAACTACCCTACCAAGAGCATTTGAAAAACAGCCAACCAAACTTGATAATTCTTTCACCCAAATTGACAGTTTCCATAATACAATAATCCTGACTTCCATAACATAATAAAATTTTGAAAATATTTAATGATAGTCAGCACTAAATAGAAATACGAGAACTACATTTGCAGCTCATATTCCTCAATAGAGGGCATTTAACGATGTCGATGTGCTGATTTCTAATCAGATCTGTTCTATGTTCTTACAGATCTTGTAGCGCTTCTACACATATTTATGTATAATATCATATGAATCTATATTTTGCTAAGGAAGTAGTGTTTTATGGGGAATTCTCGGGCATTTTTTTAAATTTATTTTTTGAAAGTTTGTGTTAAAAGACTAGGAGGTTTTGCAAAACGTGACACCCCTGAAAACAAAATGAGTAAGATATTATTTATCTTTATTATTATTATTAACTTATATTAACTTATATAATAATTATAGTTTACAAAAATAAAGAAAAATAAATTATTATTATTTTAACGTTTAAAAGTATGTTATACATTAGAACAAGTTTTAAAAAATTTCAAGTTTCTACATTTTTTTTATCGTTGTCTTACACGACATACGGATGTTATATCTTACTCATTTTGTTGGATAGGGTTGTCATACGTTTTGCAAAACCTCCTAGTGACGTAGCTGGGTTTTTAAAAATTCAATTTTGGGCTTAAAATTAATCGAAAATAAAAATTAAAAACATTTATTGTAATAGATTATATTAGTAAATTTTATAGATTGATATTATTCAAAAGTAGATACTAATTCCAACTGTTGCAAATTCCTCATTATACAAGAAATTATCTTGATTATTTATTAATGATTTGTAAACTAAAATGCACAATATGCAAAGTCAAAGTAAAAATTTAATTTAAACAAAATGTAAAATTATAAAAGTTATTTTATTCAATTACAGAAAGAAAGAAAGAAATTAAAACATATAGTTTACGTCCTTGTTTTGGCAAGTAGAATGATTCAAGAGACCAATTTTGATTCTCGACAAGAAGGTAGGATGAAAATTTATAAAATTACCTGAAAGTTATTAAGCAGTGTCTAGAGTGTCTAATTGAGTGAATTTGATATTGATGAAGTTTGGATGGATCATTAGCCCATTAGGTCCCAAGGGTACTATTTTTTATAATTGTTGTCCATATCATGTAACAACAATGGTATACCTAATTGATTAAGTAAAAACAATGCGTAGTTTTGAGATTCAAGTACATGCGGTTTGGAAAATTTGCAATCATCTGTATACAGGGTGACCCAGACCACCCGTATCAGTACTTTTTTTCAAAAACGGTAAGTCGTAGAGAGTTGGGCTAAAAATATTTATTACAAAAGCCCTAATGACGAATCTAATGGTGATATTATTATTTCCGGGAAAGGTTGGCATCCAGAGTAGTTTGCTCCAGAAAGTCCAGAAATCCAGAATTTTAAATGGCACCATATGTCGAAAGTGGTATTGTTGGAAAGCTCCTTAAAAATAAGCAAGTTTTGTAGGAAAATTTTTTTTATTACACCCACCCCTTTTAAGTTATATACGACTTAAGTTATTAAGTTATTATTTTGATTATTTTGACTTTATTTTAAAAATTGGCATTCAAAATCTAGCTATCGGGTTAGACAATAATTAGACAATAAACCAGAAGAGCTCAACAGTGTTTAGAAGTAAATGGAAGACATTTTGAACACTTGTGACATTGCTCTAACGCAGTAGCTGGAATTCAAGTGCTGACTTTTAAAGTTAAGTTCGTTATAAGAAATTGAAATTTAATAATTTCAAGTGAATATAACTTAAAAGGGGTGGAAGTAATAAAAAAAATTTTCCTACAAAACTTGCTTATTTTTTAAAACGCTTTCCAACGATACCAGTTTCGACATATGGTGCCATTTAAAATTCTGGATTTCTGGACTTTCTGGAGCAAACTACTCTGGATGCCGACATTTCCCGGAAATAATAATATCATCATTAGATTCGTCATTAGGGCTTTTGTAATAAATTTTTTTAGCCTAACTCTCTACGACTTACCGTTTTTGAAAAAAAGTACTGATACGGGTGGTCTGGGTCACCCTGTATATATAAATGTGAAATGCATTTTTTTGTCACGGGTTATATTCGAAAGTACTGAACGGATTAACTTGATTTTTTTTTTTTAATGATAGAGTACATCGAGGAGCAAGTTTTAAACCTAATTTCGCGTTTGTAAGTTAATAAAAAATCGAGTAATCACATTTTTTCTAAACTGGATTTTAATCCCATATTAATCCATTAATCCTATAATTCCAACTTACAAAATTTACTATATAAGAAAAATTATCTTCTATACATAATAAAAAATTTTAAATGGCGAAGAGAAACTCAAATATAAAAACCAAAAGGTAAAGTGGCTTCAGTCGAATGATTCATCTTTTTAAGATGAATACTTTCTCCTTCATATACCCAGCCAAAGCATTTTTGGGCACCACCCTGCAGTGGAGAGAGTATGAAGGATATTGCATGAAGGAGAAAGTATTATCTTAAAAAGATGAATCAATCATTTATCAAACACGGTCGATTTTGATATATTAAAATTTGAATTTATTCAAAATTTTAATATTTATTTGTAGAAAATCAAATTTTGGTCGTTATTCTACGGTTGCTAAAAGACAACGTCTTTATAGAGAAAACGCAAGTACCGATAACAGAAATGTTCTTAATACTTGGTGATGGTGATGATCATTTGCGTAGTATAGAAGTCAAAAATGAAATCGTTCATTTGGTTCCATGGACAAGCAGGGAAATGTCTGAATTTAATTATGATGTCTTCATTATTCAGCTAATTCTCACGTTTCTATTGGAACCATGACTTTCAGCTGCAACTACTGTCATGCATTAAAATGGAAGAAAGAAGCACTGGCCTATGTTGTTGTAGTGGAAAAATTTTACTAGATGATGTTCTTGAACCACCAGAACCCTTAAAGAGTTTATTACTTGGTACTCACTATAATTCGCAATGTTTTCTTAAAAATATGCGAAAGTACAACTCAGTTTTTCAAATGACATCCCCACGTTTAAAATTCAAGGCCAAGTGTACCATGCAGTGGGTTTCCTATTTCCAACAAAGCAGGAAGAACCGAAGTTTTTACAAATCTATTATATAAAAATGAAAGTTTGTTTTGGCACCCATGTATGGTGAACAACTGCAAGAAAAATTTTGTGCAGTAGTCAAAAGTACCATCTGCTTTAAATTTGTAAAACAGCTAAAAATTAATATATTAGAATCTTCGCTGTTAACTAAAAGAAATTCTTCCTCACGACTGGTCAAAAATTGCTTCTCTGGTTTAAGCGAACTGTGAACTTCAATTTTAGTTTTGGGAAGTACTGGTTGTAATTTTCTTCTAGCATTATACATATTCTTTCTTATATAGGACAGATCCGTTGTTGTAATACTTGTTGCATCTTCTGTCGCAATAAGAGAACGCAAAATTTTACTTGGTTCTCTACCGATATCCTCCACAGCTAAACGTTTTGCTTCACTTGTAATTACTTGTCTTTGAATGTCGCGAATGGCACATACCGAATGGTTATGATTTAAATTCGATTTCGATATTGTGTTTAAATAAGGTTGTGGAAGTAAAAATAACCTTCTCAATTCGAATAAAAAAGTTAAAAAACGAGTTTTAATATTTGGGTTTTCAAACCGGGCGAAGCGAATCGAAAATAGCTGATCGCGCAAAAAAAAGTATTTCGGGCTTCACAAACAAACCGGCAACGGAAAGCAAGACTGGAAACATTAGAGTACACACACTAAGGCAAAGTATTTTTTAATGAGACCCCGGGCGAAGCCGGGTATCCAGCTAGTAATTTATAAAACAGAAAATTTGGATGCAGTAAATTTTAATTTATTCAAATATTCGTATTTACTTAAGACGGTCACGGCCTGGCGCTTGTGTGCGTCGACTGCTAAGCCGAAATCACCGGTTCGATCCCGGGCGGAATAAAAACTTTATTTCCCTCAGCAGCAATGGTAAACCACCGAGATATCTACCTCTTCTAAAGAAAGAGAAGTGATCACTGTGCTCTTACGTAGAGCGAAAGAATCGGAGGGAGATTTACTTATCTTACGGGAATCGTAAGAAACCATGTAAAACGTCAGTACAAAATTAAAAGCACCAACAGTGATTTGAAACTTATAAATATTATATCAGTGGTTATAAAAATTTTAACAAATAGTTTAAATTATTACATTTCAATATAAAAATTTTGGGGATTATTTGATTTAATTAGACCTAATTGGTTTATATGAGTAATGATAATTTAGAAAAATCTGAACTAATTGATTAAACATAAATAAAATCTTTTTCACAATTCCGGGAGTAAAGTGCTCACTTTACTCCCGCTTTAGCGGGACTAAAGTAATACTTTTTTTTTCGCGCCATTATTGCGCGCTATTGATCTGAAATTTTGCATATGGCTTCTTACGACAAATCGCTGTGGGGTTGTTGCTACGGGGGTAAATTTTTTGCTCAGTTTTTCGATATCTAGCGCCGTTTTCGAGTTATTGCAATTTCAAAATCTCAAATTTAGTTATTAACCAATGTAATTCAGAATTTTCAGCGAAATTGTGAAAAATAGTATATACAGCTTGGGACTAAGGTTCTTTTCATTCCGTGTGGGATTTTTGCACTCGGCTAATACCTCGTGCAAAAACCTTCGCACGCGGGATGAAAAGTAGCACCTTAGTCCCATGATGTATAATATACTATATTATTCATAACATAGAATTTGTCTTTTTAGCCCTGCAATTAAACATTTGCTGAACAATTTATAAATTTATGTGACTACAAATTATAAAGATAAAAATTTGGTAAGTGTAAGTATTTGAAAGGGGTCGTCCTAAGATATTAGGCGCTCGTGGGCTACTAATTGATTTAAATTAAACCAAAGATAATAAAACTTAAAGATGTCAAACGCTATACAAATTTATGTGTATCCCAATCGACTCCCAAAAGTAGATGGCGACACTAATTATATTTTTTTAGGTTATATTTTAATTTGGTTTTTTTTAGTTTGTCATGTTTTTTGTTGGTTGTAATCATGGACTTCCATAGACTCCATGGTTACTTCCATAGACTTCCATGGTTACAACCTACAAAAAACATGACAAACTAAAAAAAAACAAATTAAAATATAACCTAAAAAAATATAATTAGTGTCGCCATCTACTTTTGGGAGTCGATTGGGATACACATAAATTTGTATAGCGTTGGACATCTTATTAAACTAATTTAAGTGCAAACAAAATTAGCCCTTTTATAGTCCTGTGATTATGGTAAATTATTGTCTAAGCCATTTTAATATTTTGGTTTAAATAAATTGTGTGCATTTTGAATTTTGTAACTAAGGTAAAATTTTAAAATTAAGGACGGGTTAAGTTTTATGTCAATATTATAAACATAGTTCTTCTATGATTTGCAATCATGATTTTAATATAGCGTCAATATTGTAATGTAGACATCTGGCACTATTGTTGCAATGTTAACCCTTCGTTTCATGGTGTGCCAGATTTGGCACATACCAAAGTTTCCATTATATTTCTTACGATTGAAGTTAATGCCCAATTTTAACTATTGTAGCATATTTGTATAATACTTAAGAATAAATAAAATTGAAAATAATTTTGCTAGGGCACAACAGTATTGATTAGGCATAAGAATAATGAGAATTTTTTATAGTTGGTTAATCTTTAGTTCGACGTGTATTTGTTTAAAAGTTTTATACTGAAATTTTTCAAAGGAAAATTATGAAATTGGTATGATAAAATAGTAAAGGCATATAGTATAGTGTAAAACAATAGTTTTAATTTTTTAAGTATTATTGACCAAACAGCGTAGTTACAACGGTATGTGCCATATTTGGAACATCATGAACATAATGATCACTATTTTATTGTATTAAAATTTATTGTATTATAAAAAGGTGTAACAACTTCCAGGTAAGAAACTTGTCTGTTGTAATGTTTTGAACAAAATATGAAGAGTATTAGGTCTTTTACTAAATTTTGATTATTTTTGACCCTTTATATGCTATGATAACGCAATTTAAAAATAAATTTCAACAAAATCATTTGTTTTTAAATCAGTCCTGTATTGTTTTTATGAAGTTTACAGACTAATTTAGCGTATAGAGAAGCCGAAATTTTTATTACTTTTTTAATTTAGTGTAGTTGTTACGGTCAATGACGTAAATTGGGCATTGACGTCAATGGCCATTAACGGTGGGCAATGATGTAAATATTTTCATTTGATTGCAATATTTACGTCTTTGGCCGGTCAATGACGTTAATGGCCAAAATGATTTGGACAATGATGATATTTTAGAGTAACTACTATAAAGAACAGAAAAATGGCAATTCAAATTTGACAGCCAACTGGCAAGTGATCTTTATGTACATTATGTTGTATTCTTTGTATTATAATAGTATAATTTAATCATTTCTTAACAAAAATTATAAAAATTAAAAAATAATGAAATAAAAATTAAAAAATAATAAAATAAAAATTAAAAAATAACGAAATAAAAATTTTTAAATTAATCATATTCATTCTGGCACGGGAGTGACCCATGGCACTTAGAATTGCAAATTTATTTGCTGGCACGACACGCACATTTGTTATTTTTGCATCCAACCTTGCAACGACAACGCTTGTAACTGTGGATTCCTAAAACACTGCTTTCAGCTGCTGCTCATCATTACTCATCATTACTCTTAGAGTAATCTCATTTTCTTTGGTCGTATCACTAATATTTTCTAAGAAAATTAACTTTTCGGTATCCCTTAATAACTAGTATTAATCGCAAAGGCACATTTAATCTATTACTTTCGATGGAATCTATAGAATAATAATTTCATCATTGCCAACCCTGTATTGGGCATTGACGTCATTGCCCGGACAATGATGTAAAAACCGGATTCTAGGACGTTTGGTCCCCGGACGATTGATCCCCGGACGATTGGTCCCGGACGTTTGATCCTCGGACGATTGATCCAGCGGACGATTGATCCAGCGGACGATTGATCCCCGGACGATTGATCCCCGGACGATTCGTCCAGCGGACGATTTTTTATAAACGATTGTTTATATAAATAAAAGTTAATAAAGATTAATTAATTACATAAAAAAGTTAATACAATAAATTTCTAATTCTTTAACCCTTTCGGTCCGGGAGACGGATCCGTCCGAAAATTATTGTAGTGACCGAGATACGGGAGACGAATTAAAACGCAAGGACGTATCCTAAAGACCCGGCGAACCCCGGCTGTACAACAAATTTCGTAAAACAAACGTCGGACTGAGAGGGTTAATATTCAGGTAAAAATAACTGATTTAATTTAAAAAAAGTATTTTACGAAACTTATGTAAGGAATATGTCGGACCCTCCCCTCCCGCACGTAAGGGTCCGTAAGATTTCCAATACCTTTCCCCCTCCCCCCAAACCGTTACGTAATTAATGGACAGCCCCTATTAGCTCTTTGTAATACTCTTTGGTATTAGGTATTAAGCAGTAACCCTAACCTCCCTCAGGAGAGGGGGCAAATTAAATAATTTACAAATTTTGTCTCCGTCTCCGCTGGTTTAATAAAGTAATATTAAACGAAAAATATAATTTACAACGAATCTTTTATATCTTAAATATTGTTACTTGATAAATTTAAGAGTGGAAATCGTTACAAATTTTATTTTAAATCGAAGAATAATAATAATAAAAACATTCATAATTTGATTATTTATTATTACCCATCCCCCCAGGACATATTTCTGGAATTGCCCGGAGATCAATCGTCCGCTGGATGAAATGTCCGGGAATAAATCGTCCGGGGATCAATCGTCCGCTGGATCAATCGTCCGCTGGACCAATCGTCCGGGGACCAATCGCCCGGGGACCAATCGTCCGGGACCAATCGTCCGGGGACCAAACGTCCGGATACCAAAAACCGCACATGGAATTTTAAATGTCAACGTCGCCCAAAATGCATGGTCATTGACGTCAATGCCCAACTAATCTGGGCATTGACGTTATTGTCCGGCCATTAATGTTAATGACCGAATTGTCATCATTGACCGTAACATAGTCACTATATTTTGGTACTTATATAGTTTTAGTTTTAAAATACTGTATTTGCAATTATTAAATTTAAAAATTTTTAAGTTATCTTCATCGGTTTTTTAACTGCCTACCTATATAAGTTGATAAGTTTAAAAAGAACTTAATTTATTAGCAAATTTTATGGTATGCGTATATCCGGATCTGTTCATGGTATGGTTTAACATCTTGTTTCTAATCACCCTTCCGTTTCAGGAATAATTTTAGGTAACTTCGTACATTCTAAAAGTAAATTTTATTAGTTGCTCAAGAAGTTTCTTCAGTAAACGGACTGTGGTTTAAACAATTTATTAAAAATACGTTAATATTCGAACAATAAGAGTGTTATTTTGAAAAGTTTACAGCTTATACCCAAGTTATATTGAAAAATTAATATAAGTATTTGTGCTATCTTTAACTATTTTTTTTATGTAGGAGATAAAATAATTTATTTTAAAAGTTTTTAATATAACTAATAAAACCAATTTGAGTAACAATTTTTCTGCTGAGAATGTTAGATTGGATGAAACTGCCCATTGGCCAATTTATGATAAATTACGACAACGATGTAAATACCCAGATTGTGAAGGAAAAAGCCAGTTCAATTGTGTAAAGTGTAAAGTACATGTGTGCCTCTCAAAAGACAGAAATTGTTTTAGTTTATTCCATAACTAACTAATTTGTGATTTTTCAATAAACATCATTATTAACATGATGTGCCATATTTGGCACACACCCATTTTTTTTAAATATTACAACGTATTACAATAAATTTTGAAATTGGAATTTTTTCTTTATTTTTCTTATTAACTACAGCATAATAAGTAACCAAAAAAAATTTGGTTTTGAAAAAACACACACATTTTGTTACAATATTGGTAACTATTTCATAGTTAAATTAATTAATAAAATTCGAAACTAGAGCAGCTTTCCGAAATGAAAACTAAAAGACAGGTAACCACAAAAACACCAAGATTAGATTCTGGAAAAAATTTATTTATGTCATTTGCAAGCTTTATTTGCGTGTTTTGCTTTAAATTAGTTATTTTAAAAAATGTAATTTTTTTTTTTTATTTATGATCAAGAATTTTATACTTTTAATTAAGTACATAGAAGATAAATAATATTATTTAAAACTTAGAACATTTCATATAGTACATATTTATTTTATGTATAATAATTATAACCGCAATTGTCAAGTAGTTCTAAGGTCAAATAAATGTTTAAAGAAATTTAATTTTCCAAAATTAAAAAAAAAGAATAATTTACTTATTGGTTTTAACTTCCGAGATTCTAATTCAGATTCAGATTTGAAAATATACAATAAAATCTCTGACCTCTGACAAATACTAATTTTATAGTTACGTATAATAATAATTATAATAATTAATAAAAATTAAATCGTGCATTGATTATGCATCATCAATATTACATTAATATTAGGATTACGTCATAGAATAAAATAATAATTAATATTGTGACTACATTGTATCAGTATTAGAATTAAATATAATGGCAATATACCACCCCAACATTGAGACTACATAATAATATTCTTTTGCATAATTAAGGATGAACGAAAGACATTGTGTTTCTGCTTTATTAGTCTTCCTCAGTACCGCATACTTATAGATAAAAAAAACGTAATTATTCAATATTTAAAGTTAATATTTTAGCTCTATCGAAAAATCAACACGATAATGGAGATGAGTCAGATACCGTGTCAGAAGTTTTCGAAATTAAATATATTCGCATTAATAAAAATACCAAAACTTTGAAGATATTATGGTAATCTTGTCGACTTCTCAATAGGGCAAAAAAACAAAAATTGCAATATTGCAATATTGCATTGACCCAATATTTAGCGTCAAAATTAAGTGCTATTATGATGACAGATATACCAGAAATTGAATCTAATACTTTTTTACTTACTAATTATATGCCAAGTTTACTAACTGTATTAGGAGTAGATATTTAGATTGCAATCTATGTTTCTTTGTACAGAATAATAATTATTAATGTATTACAACGACCTTGTATGGAATTCATCTATTGAACTTGAAACTGCTTCCGTTTGACATTTAATATTTCAGTTATAAAATTAAAATTTATTTTATATATTATTACTAAATATTTTTAGTTTTAAAATAAGCTATGGATCCACTTAAATTTTGTAAAGCAACTTTTTTAAAAATCTCATTTTTCAATTATTTTATACCCCCAGTGATCTATGTATTATTAATTCTAACTCATTTTTTGGGTAGGTAATATTGCAATAGATATAGACTATTAATCTCTACAAAAATTTATATCATAATATTCAAAATGAACTTTTTATTATTATTAGGAATTTAAATTCTGACCACAAATAATACAATATTGTTTCTAATCGATTCATTAGGTGTTGGTGCACTGAACTTATCTTCTATGGTGCTTATAGTTGCTGTCATTCATAAATAATAAGTGTACCTGCTGATAAATATTTATAAAGCATAAAAAAAATTTTAAAATTGCTTTTAATTGATACATATTAACAGTACAAAAAATATATTAACGTATTGATATATCATGCGGGGTCACATTGAATTCTACTACGTATAAATATTGCATTCTATAAAATAATTATTATAATTGATCGTTTTTGTGGCCAATATTTATATTATGATTAAGCCTTTCAAATTGTGTAATTAATTATAGACTGTTATTTGAAATACCTATAATTTTCTTGTTTTGAATATTATGTTTTATCGATTGATTACTTTGTTCAAGGAACCTGCGAATACTTCACCATATTTTAGACAGATCAACGTTACGGAAACCATCTCGCACACAGTTGAAAGTTCAACGTCAACACAAATTTCGTCTCGAATTATAACTTCTCCCAACGATAGCGACTTAAGTAAGAATTTTGATTTTTTTGTTCTAATGAATCTTTGCCATAGTGTAAATATATTATATAACCCATATAGCAGTTAATGTTTTAGAACAACTACTTGATATATTTCCAAAAGAAAGGAGAGAAACACATACAGTACCTTCGGATCGGGTTATAGTATTTCCGAGCGAGTTGGATCAGTACGAGACAGCTCCAAAATTTGTTCCTCTAAGACCACCGAAATGTTCAGAACATGAGACCATTTGCGAAAATATCGATACGTATCCGTACGATACCTTAAATAAAACTTTGTCTGATGTATTTAGAAGTAATATGCAATTTTTTGGTGTGGATGAACATCCACTGGAAATATCTAATCGTGTCGGAGATCAAGACGACGATCCCATTTTGTGCGGATCTACTACGAGGACAATATTTCCTCAAGTAGGTTTAAATAAAAATAATAAATGGAGGTATATTATTAATCAAGGATCGAATAACGATTTCTCCCAAGGAATTCTCACCGAAACGTGTATCAGGTATGCATAGACAGCGGATCAACACCACTCTCTTTGGATAACGCTAACTCTTTGTTTAGGGCAAATTCTGCTTGTAATATCATACAAGATATACCGATTGGATATATTTCCCACTGCAAACAAAAGTACATTTACAGACGATTGCTTGCTGTTGATGAAAATAACAAACCAGTTGCCGATACATTTCAAATTCCTACCGCGTGCTGCTGTGAATTCAAGAGAGATTACACAATTTTATCGAATATTAAGAAATCTCTTACGCCCACTCCATCCAGCGACTAACAATTCGGAAGAGTAATTTATTTACTTTAACATCAGCAGAACTTGCTGGTATATTATACCTTCTTGGTATGTTATACGTACCATTTAATTTTTATTTCTTTTACTTCCACTATAAAAATTTAAATAATTAAATTATTTAAGTATTTAATTTATAATTGGCTGTGCCTTCTTCTGTAATGTATGATATTGATGATAAATATGTGCTTTAAGTAAGATATTTTTAGAGGTAAGTGACAAATTATTCTTCTACAACTAAATATATAGTTATTGTTGTAATAAAAAAAAAAACTTTGCTGTAACTGTGACCGTAAGTTTCTGTAAAATATAATGCAGTGCAAACAATATAATTTATTTATTACCTACTAATCTTGTAAAAACAACAAATAATAATTAAATATCAAATCAAAAAAACCTGCAAACTATGCAAAGGAGAGTCTGTGAAGTTGTGATGATATCATTCGTACACATCAGCCAATTTTTGTAAATTCTTTGTTAAATAGCAATAATTTAATAATACAGTCCTCTATCTAGTAAATTAATGTTTTATATTTTTCTGTAAAGCATCTCGATTTAGTTTTCCTCCCCAAAATGGAGCAAAAATGTGCATTTCTCGCTTGAGCAAAACATCTTCATTTTCGTCATGCGAATTTAAAATCATCGCCTTTAATGCCCGACCAATTGAGGAGTGATGTTGTATTCGTGGAAGTAACCATTCCATAGTTAGTTCCATAACATTCTCCGATGATACGACCTTCTGTGCTATACCAACGTCTAAACACTCTTGTGCGTTTAAAATTTTTGATGTGAGTAAGAGATCTAAAGCCTTCGTTCGACCAACTTTTTGAGTTAATCTGCAAAATTGTCAATTTTTTTTTAAATACATTACAATAATAAGACATTTTACCTGTATGCACCACCCCAAGCTGGTACAATTCCCATTCTTCCGTGTACAAATCCGTATTTAACGTCGTCCGCTGCAACAATGAAATCACAACTGACGGATAATTCCGCTCCACCTCCAAGTGTAGGTCCCCGAACGATACAAACACTAATTAAAGGTAACTTGTTCAGTCTTTTCAGCACGTCCTGCATCCAAACGCTCATATCTAATCCATTTTGAGGCGTATTGGTAGCTCTTACAAAATTTAAATCGCCGCCAGAACAAAAATTAGTACCTTTTCCACACAAAATTACGGCTTTACCTTCTTTCCACGTTTCTAAACACAACACACATTCTCTAAGTTGAACCATCATTGATCCTAAAAATTAAGAATTACATAAGTCCTAAACTAAGTTTTCAACTAACCGCTCATAGCATTTCGTTTCTCTTGATGATCCAAAGATATGACCGCAACACCATTTTCTTCGTTTTTTTCCAAGTGAACACTTCCACCTCCATATTTTTGCAGTTCCGTCCCGATTACTTCCAAGTCATTTTCTATTAATTTTGGAGTAAGTTCCATGTTTTTTAAACTGAAAAAATAAAATATTTCAATATATTATGTAAGCGCACATACTACCTACATGATACTAGAAACCACTTTGGTTTTTAAGAAAAAACTTGGAATGACAAATCACTGTAATAACAAAATTATTCGTAAACCCATTAGTGAAACTATTTTAATGTTTTTATACTAAAAAATTATTTTCGTAAATTATCCAAGCACTTAAATTTTGTTTGCAGGTTTTTCATAAAAATATTTATTATTTAACAATTAAGTAATTACTTAAAAACTATCATTTTTCGTTTACGTAAAAAACTAAATAAAGCAATTATTGTTCATTTCCGCATGAAAATTTGTTGGAAACAAATTAATCGGCATGTATAAAAATAGTATGTTGCGTGTTAAGGACAGAAAGTTACAATATGTGCTTGTGCCTGTGATCTAGAGATGTTGTGGTGCTTTTCATCTACTCATTGTTTAGTTATAGTACTTAGCATATCGAACAAACAAAAAACCGAAAATTTATGAACATGAATCCAAAAATGTAAGGAAGTTGGTTCACTTCATTTATAATTATTGCACTACGGCTCCGCTTGTCAGTGACGGATCCAGGGGTGGGCGATGGGAGCGATCGCCACCCCTCTTTGAGAGCTGAAAAACATCAATTCTTACACCAAAACTTTTTAATTTATTAAAACACAAAATATAAATTTATTTTTGTTACTACTATTACTTTTTATTTTTTGTACATTTAATAATTTTTTGTTTTGTCGCCCTCCTCCCCCCTAAGGTAATTTTCCGGATCCGCTACTGCCGCTTGTCCGTCAATCCTACAAACATTTGCTTCGAATAAAATAATAATAAGCCTTTTTTGTCTGAAAAATTATTAAAAATCTTGTTGAGCAAAACATGCCGATCGGCACTAAAATACCAATAACAATCGCCATCTTTTCGTTTTAAAACAATTATTACATTAAGAAAAAGTGACAAGTAAAATTTTGTTTCAAAAAATCGAACTGTAGCTTTTAGTTGAAAAGTGAAAATATGTGACATTATAATGATATAATAATAATAATTATACTTATTGGTCTTGTAGGAAATTACGACATGACATTTATGACAGAAGGCAACTGTTTTTAATCAAGATGGCGGGCAGCAGTAAATTACTTTAGTGCCGCTTGCAATGTTCTTGCTCAAATTAATTAATTAAATATAACTAGATGTTTACGTTTTCAGAAAAAAAAACCAAGTATCAAATATGTACCTACTTACAATTTTTGGAAAAAACTTTTTGAAAATCTCATTATTTATATTATTATTGTCATTTAGTTACTACGTATGTATATTACGTATGCATATTACGTATGTAATAGGTATGAGGTAGGGGAATCATCAGATATGGACGAATTATAGCTAGCTATGTATAATATGTCGAACATACGACACAATTCCGTTAACCTCTAAAAACTTCATAATATGTACAATGCTTTTTTACACCTTCAAAATTTAAAAACTTACATTATATAAAAAAAAATTTAATTATAACCACAGAAGTATAAGATTAGGTAAATACTATATAACTTGATTTTTGGGTGTTGTTGGTGCACTGAACCTATTGTACCTAGTAATATCTATAACATGTCATTCATAACCAATATTAATTTTGTGTACTTACTGATAAATATTTATATGCAAACCATAATGCACAATTCAAAATAAAAATAATAGGAATTAGTTTTAATTGAAACCTATCGAATATAAACTATATTATAAAAAAATATATCACAAACTGCGGGGTCACATTGAATGTTACCATAGGTAATATAAAATTATCATGTAGGTCATCATATACATTTATTACGATTAAATGCTAGAATAAAATCTTTAATGTCTTAATAAGTGCTATTCACGACCATGTTGTTAATTATCAATTTTTGACTATTATCAATCGTTGTCAATTTTTCCTTGTCAATCTTTGTCGATATTTTTAAGTTTCCTTATTCACGAACTAACCTTGACAACACTGTCAAGCTATTTTTCTTGAATGATAATAGTCAATATTAGTAACATGACAACATCGCATTTTGTGCAACAAAGATGATAACGTGATGATAACCTGTCAAATAAGTGGGTGGAACATCAACAAATTTTACGTTTCTCGTATTATCAATTTACTTGGATTTTTTAAAAAAATTTGTAGTAAAATCACTAATATAAGTAACGTAGGTTATTTTTTAATTTTTATTTTTCTAAACTTAAAATACATAAGGAACCAAAAATTCACATTTTAATAATTTTAGGCTTCAGGTGGAATCCATTTGTGTGCGAATGATTGCCTTTTAGAAGACTTTTATTTGCCTTATCAAGCCTCCACTTCAAAAGGATAAAAATCCAACTATAACTGACCTTTAGTTTCAATGTAAGAAAACTATTCGTTTCAATTTCAATTTTTTCGAAGTAAAGCAACATCATTTAAAATTATTAGAGCATTCCAGGAAAGCTTATTTTCTAAGTTTTTTATAATAGTCTTGTAAACTTGCATATTTTTAGAGCATATATTTTAAGAAAATTTAGAAGAAGAAATTCAACGTAATAGGTATCGAGTTAATTTTTTTAACCTTTATGTGACTGAGAAATAAAACACCTTCTAATGACGGCATAGGTACCCGGGTACCTTCGCATATTACATGCCCTCATGCGCTCTAAGCAGAGTTATATCCACGATAGGGGTAAAACGATATTATTTATTGTGCTGTATGTATGGCAAAGATATCCTTTCTGATTTTTGTAGCAAAAAATTACAACTGTTTTCAGTTATTATAAAAATTAAATTTATAATTTTAACCAGGATGTCTCAGTTGACAAATTACTAAACACTGCAAATTCTTCTCTAGGTCAGGAATTATGTTTGTGCTTTCAGTGTTATCTCAGCAATATTAATTATTATATAAAAAGGTATACATTATGTAAATAAATCGAGTATCAATCGAACTTTGTTTGAATGACTGCCTCCGTTGGAGTAACTGGAGTTAAAATTGATTATGAAATTCATTTTTGTTTTAAGTCGCCTTTTAAATTTAAAAGCCCTGTTAAATTTTATTATGAAATTGGCCCTAAAAAGCTTTGTTCCAAAATCAATTTTTATAACAAAAAACATTTCAAAATGTTCAATTTATGTTGGGTAACATGGGAATATCTGAATTGTTTTGCTAGTTACTGGTATGTAACAAACGAGCAGATTAAAATTTATTTATTCCAGTAAAATTTTTATTTTTTGTCTACTTTGACTATATTTCTAAATAAAATAATGTAAAGAACAATTTAATTTTCATTGTATTACTACAATTCTTATCTATTTTCATATAAAACCTACAGAGGTACCCGGGTACCTACACCGTCATTAAAGGGTGAAATTAATTTGGACCCCATTTTTTCATTATAAAAGTATTAATAATAAACGAAATTATATAATGAAGTATAGTATAGCACAAGCGCAGAGATGTTACGAAATTTCCAAACTCAACGACTTTGAACACAAAAGATATGAATGCTTCAAACTGCAAAGGGTACCCGGGTACCTGTCCAGTCACATAAAGGTTAAATGCATTTAAATTGCCAAAGCTTTGAATATTATCAGAAAGCTTTAGGTGACTTTTCAGAAATTGTTAGCAATATCATTTGATATTTTTTTTTTTTTATTATAAAAAAATTTGCATTATACATCGGAAGAATTTAAAAAGCACCGCACAACAATACGAAATGTTCTTAGAATACGAAGAAGAAAAATTATATTAAATAATGTGACAATTACGGAAGAAATAAAATTAAAATTCTGAAGAATCTAGTCTTCTTATTATTTAAGTAGTAATCGTAATTAAAATGATTATAATTTAAAAATGATTTTGAATAACTGCATTTCTAGCCCTGCGACCATTAGTATTATCTGCAATTCCTATTAGCTTGTCATGGTCATTCATTTTTTTCCACTATAACATTCATAAATCTAAAAATCAAATTATTTTTATTTGTACTGACTTCGTGTTTTGCATTTACCACGGTTATTCTTGAATTTTTTCTTTCGCTATGAAATTCATCTCTTCAATATCTATATGACTTGAATTTTTTTAAATTTAAAATTTTAATACTTAAAGTAGGTACTCTTATCCTTTATCCTTTATCCTACCTATCACCAATTTCTCAATGCTTAACCTAAATTTACTTCTGTTGTCAAGTGCTATCAATCTTCAGCAAGTACTATACCCTACTTGCTTGATGTCAATTAATAACTGTCAAGTTTTTCTTAAAAAATGTTGTCCTGAATAAGAATTTCTGTCAAGCTTGACAATTTTCAAGGTTACTTGACAATTTATCAAGTTTAGTCAACTTGTCAAGACATCCTTGATAAGGATGTCAAATGTCATTTATACGTCAAATTGTCAATGTTGATAATTATCAAGCCCGTCGAGAATAGCACTGAATATGTACTCATATGGGAACTGTAAAAATACTAGTTATATCATTGTGATTTCACAAAATTTTTGTAAATTTACAGAAAAGAAATTAATTTTACATTATCTAAATCAGTAACTTTACATTGTGCTATTAGTTTTACACACATTTTTTAATTTTACACGAACGTTACCGTAATTAATTATTTACATAGATTTTTAATGTAAATTTTACAACAAAAATCATTGTAATTTTCCATAAATTTTTAACAGTGTAGCTAATGCCTATAGCGCCAGCCCTGAGTTCAATAGTGACTTCAAAACTCCACCAAGGTTGATGTTGATAAGGAAGAAGAGAAAAATGTTTCGTTCTATTCTTTGCCTCTTTTTGATATTTTCCTCATCATCTTTAATGTTTCCAAGTAAATCTGAACATTCTTCATGAATGTGGATAGTAAAGCTATCTTTAGCTAAATCTTCTATGCAGTGGCGTAACTATACCGGGGGTTTGGTGCTCCACGGGTCTTGATAGGTTTTATAATGAGTTTATTTGAATGAATACATGTGCGGGGTGAAATATTCTGCCTTTTGTCCCTTTTTGATAATTAGGTCATCCGGGTTCGTAGTTGCATTGAAACGCTTTAGGTTTGGAATAGTTCAGTTTATTTTAACTGGTTCGATTTACATAGTGCATTATTACAAGTGGCAATCTTTATGTGGTATTAACCATTTGCCAATAAAACTAAGACTAAACTAAAAACTAGACAAATAATATTATACTTGCTATTTATTGACCCCGGCCAATATACTGTGATCAGCAGCAAATGGTCATTGTCACTAAACAGGTCGTCTGCAATGGAATATGTGACGCGACGCTTATCAAGCAAATTACATTACATTGACTCCGGATATCAATAATAAAATGCAACATACTTAAGGCACGTTTTACACCACATATAGCATTTTTAAGTTATATCACAGGGGCATCGAAAAAGGGATCAATTTAAGAACTTTTACGTGCAAAAACATGAAGTTTCATTTGAACGGCAAGCATTTTTTTAAAATCACAATTTGTTACTGCCCTTTCATAAATATTATAATTAAGGAACGGATTAATATGTAATTAAAAAAACAAAATATGTACATATATATGTATTTATTTTAGACAAATATTTATTTAAAATTGTAGAATATGTAAAATAAAAAAAATCCATTATTTGTTTAATCTTTGAAATTGTTTGCAACAACATGCATTTTTAAATTCTCAAATAAAAAATAACGCCGATTTGGCCTTAAAATCGATTTGTATCGGCTGAAAGAACGTTCCACATCGACCGATGTGACTGGAGCATTTTTGAATGCCGTGATTTTTTTTACTTTAATTCGATTTCCACATTTTCGGAAACTTTTTTCCCATTGTGTATGTCTATACACTCATGGAATCATTAAAAAATTAAAAAACCATTCAAAAGGAATGGTCTCGAAGATGAATGGAAGCACAACTTTCCAATAATTGAAAATAATAAATAATAATGTAAACATAGTACGAATACACTGAAAAAAATGGTTTATCATATTGATAAAAAATTCATCATTTTTACACCGATGAACAAAATTCATCATATTGATGAAGAAATTCATAAATACATTGATTTTGTTCATGCATACTATGAATTTGTCATCAATATGATGAATTTTGTTCTTCGATGTAATCGGTCATCGGTCTTATCATCAATATGATAAACAAATTTTTTCAGTGTATCTTACTATTTTTACGAAATATGTAACAAAATATGTGAAAACATGTAAATATGTAAATATATGTAATTTTACAGAAATATGTAAAAATATGTAAATTAAAATTGGCTTAAATCAATTCAAAATGTCTCAAAATGAAAGTCTAATACTGGTTAATATATGGTGTTATCTAGCTTAGGAAAAAATATGTATTTACATATAAATCCGTTTCTTAATTATAATTAAATAATATATTGTTAATTAATTATTTTATTTATAAGCTTGGAGACATACAACTGCATAAATAAAAATGTTACCTACTATTTGAAGCTACCTACATTTTATTTACTGACTACCAGTGCCGGCGCTAGAATATGTGACGACCTAGGCAAAAATCTATCAGTTTACCCCCCCCCCCTTTTATTTAAAAAAAAATACCTTTCAAAAAAGAAAAATAAAACTAAAATAATAATTAAATTTTAACTTTTTTGGCCTTTTTTGCGACAAAAGTTGTTCCAAGTTCATTTGGTTTGCGCCCTAGGCGGTTGCCTAGTTTACCTAGTGCTTAGCGCCGGCCCTGCTGACTACTAAGGGTCAGATCAAAGTTGAACCAGGGTTAACTTTGACTTTGAGTTGAACTTGGTTTAACTTTTACGTGAACATTAATTATGCAATTGAGCTCGTTGATTGATTAATTATTGGTGAACGAATTAAAAAATCGTTTTATTTGTCGTACTTCGTTTCAAAGTTAGTACGTTTTGTATTGGTAATTGCTTTCGAAATAAGTAACGATATATAAAAGAAATATTGTATTTTGTTTTACATAGTTAAATGTTAAATAGGTATTAACAATGACAAAAAAAGTTATAAACGGTGATTCGTTAAAATGGCAAAGAAAGATATCATCTAGTAATAATGAAAACGAATATGAGGGTTTGAAAAAACGAAAATCTGAAAAGCTTCAAGAATTATTTGGCGACGCAACATTACCAGATTCAAAAATTGATATAACTGATAGAAAGAAGTCCTCAATCACCGAATCACCCCAAATCACCCAAAACACTGAAAAAGATATAAGTTCCAACTCCGGTATTGCATTTGCAGATGCATTGAATATGGTAGCATCTGGAAGTAATAAAAAAAGAAAAATTGATAAACATGATAAACTAATAAACGAAAAGAAGCAAACGAAATTTAACGATGGTAACGAAAAACAGCATACAAAATCGTACAAAACTGATAAACAAAAAATTAGAGCCGACGATAATCATAATAGCGTTTGTTTCCCAAAAAACGATAACAAGTCCATAACTACTAAAACAACCACGGTCGATCTTGAAAAGCATAAAACCAAAAATGAAAACAAATCAGCTCTTGACAAAAACCAAAGTAAACACACCAAAAAATATCAAGATAAAAAAGAAACTAAAATTATAGAACAAAGCATAAATAAAAACAATAAAAATAAAAGCGATAAAGAAGAAAATATCATAATTACAAAGAAACATCATAAACACAACAAAAACGATGAAAAAAATAATGAAAATAAAAAACATACAACGAAAATAGTCGATAAACAGAAAAATAAATGTGATGATAAAAAAAAGAGTTCAAGTGAAAATAAATTAAAGCGCAACTTAGTAATTACCACCGCAAAAGAAATAAGTTCTTCATCTGGGATTGGTTTCGCAGAAGCACTGGAAATTACGACGATCAACAAAAGTAAATCCAAGCAAAAAAAGAAAAATTAACTGACATACCTATCAAGTCAAAATGTATAAAAATAAACAATTTGGCGCCGACACTGATTAATGTAAATTATTTTTAAATTAAAAAATATATAAATTCTATTTTATTATTCAATTTACTATTTTAATCACCAATTAATTATTTTTTTATTATATTATATTTTTTAAATTATATATAATTTTGGTACCCAGTTTCGTGGTTTTATTTTATAAACTGGCCCTGAGGTGTGCAAGTTATTAAAGATGTTTTATTTATAAAAGAAGGAAATAATTTGCTTTGCTTCTTCCCATAATATAGAATAACTTTGTGGATTGAACTGCAATATAACATCAGATTGAAAGGAATATACGTATTGGATATTCCCTTCGAGTTGCCCCTTGTAACTCCGCCTCTGTAGCATAGAATACTTACCAACTTCTTCTTTATTATACTTTTGTTTTACTCTGTCGAATATACAAATGTGTAATTCAATGCTGAATAACTTACTTTATTTTAGGAAAATAGTACAATAACTAGTATTTACTCAATAATGCATCCACTGGACGGTCAGCTTTAAGTTTTACTAATGTTGACTTTGAATTCCCCCTCGATTTTCTAGGCTTTTGTTTTACTACTATATACCTCACACTTGTCCATCGATACAGTATGTAATATGAATATTACTATTAATATGTCCGTTTGTTTAATAAAAGCGTTTGTTGGTTAACTAACAAACTTAATGAAATGAATTGGCTCCAAGATTGGTAGCTCCAAAAAGTTGCAACTTGATCACCAAGAGGCGCTGACGCTGAAAATTCGCCGATTAAAGGTAAAACTGAGTATCAAACTTTTAAATAATTAAAATCTTGATTATCTAATTAAATGAAAGCAACTGAGAACTAGGTAGTGCTAGGCACAAATCAGAAATAAAGGATGTCAAAATAACACAGTATTTATTTAACTCTTTTTACACAAAATATATTCAAAAAACAAAAGACAGCCTTAAGGATTCAATCATGCTATGCTAGTAATATTTTTACAAATCAAAGTTTATTTTATAAAATTATAAACCATTAATACTGTAAAATATAACATTATAAAATTAAGACAACAAAATAATATATAACCAATGCAAAAACAATGCACGAAACTATTTAATTGTAAATAAAAATTAAGAACCAAAAAATACTTAAGATGGACATCAACTTAGTTTCCACATTTTTATCGACATGCTATTAAAAATAAATTAGTTACACAGTAAATCATCACTTAGATTATAGGACTAGAAAAAATATTGTACCCATATCACCATCTAATCAAAAGCCACAAAAATACAATAAAAGCAAATTACTTAAAAAATAAATCCATAAATTACTCTGGTAACTTTTGGGACATCACAGATATTAAAATATCTTCCATATTTGGTATTACCAAAACTTTCTAAGATAAAACAAAAATGTAAGGAAACAAAGCAATTTTCAGTAAAGAAAACAAACCTGAAACTCCGTCGACAACTTCTTTTCGATCCAAGTTGTTAGTTGACGTAAAAAGCCGAAATTACGATCACCAACGATAGGTTGCGCACTTAAATGTAATTTCGGGGTAGGTCGAAAGCCTAACCAAATTCTATCACTAGGAGGCGGTGGAATATTTAACACCAAAGTGCCTATCAGACCTTTGACCTCAACTTTCAAACCTAATTCGGTATTTGACACGCCTAAGAAGCAGAAAATACAAAATAATGCAAATTTACAAAATGGCGTCTTTACCTTCCATGGCCTTTTTAATGTAACGGTTTTCTGTGGCAGCTTGGAAGAATTTCGATTCGGCAATTTTGTCTACCATTTTAATAATTTTTTTGCTCGCATTACTCGAACCCCCTAACCCTGTAACCGGATTTCCTACGTCGTCCAAAACTTTTTTCGGCGTAAAAATTTGTACTTCGTCGTCTGTGCTACTCTCGGCCGTGTCATCCACGTCCGAATTTAACCACTTTGCCGAAGAATTTCCCGGCTCTAAAACGGTTTCTGAAATATAAACAATTTTTGTACTAATAGTAATAATTAGACCTGGAATATTATTTTTTTTTTTTAATTTAGAAATAAAAAAAGAATTTTAAATTAAATATACAATTTGATATATTAATATTATTAATAAATTTTTAATACTGCCCAGCCCTAACATATAAATGCCATCAGAACAAGAAGTACTCCCCGTCACCATTGGAGTTACTATATTATATTGCCTTGTCGACTATCTGATACTTCGATATAATATACCAAATAATATAATATGGTATCTTTTTCGACATACTATATTAATATTTTTCAATATCACCTAACCTACTAATAACTACCATAATAAAAAATTACTCACCATTCGTAGTAGAGGGCTGCTTCAATTTCATAAGGTTTAATTTGGTTTGTAAATTTAAAACTATCGTGCCATCATAGGTTATATCTAAATCAATCCAAAGGCCTCTTTGGTCTAACACAGGTTTGCTTGCTTTATGAATTATTGGCGGACTGCTACCTAAAGTAAACAAATTAAAAATTGAACAAAACAAATTGCAAGTTACCTAAAGATAATTCTGTAACAAGAAGTTGCTCTATAAAATAAGGTAGCTTAATGGAACTCAATTTTCTTTGAATACGGTCTTTTACTAGTAACTTGGTAGTATTGTCGTCGCGCGTACAATCGTACAAAATACGCCCCAACAATGCGTTAATCCATAGAACGTTAGAATCACATCTGACTTTTGTTTTTGTCTGAAAATTGAAAATAATGAAACTCTCTAAATAGAAACATCAAATTGTTGTGGATAAAAGGAAAATAGGTTAACGCACAACGAAAATTGGTAGTGGGATTCGTTTGGAATTTGTACTCAATATCACCTTATGTAATTGAGCCATATATTTTAGGTAATCGCTTTCGTTTTTCTCCGCATTAAGTAACGTATTAGAAATTGATTCTTTGACATCCATATCGTTATTACTTGGATCTTCTAAATTGTAAGCTCCTCTATGTGTCGCAGTCGTAAAACGCCTAAACCAGTCTTCTTTCTCTCTATCAGTTCGTCCAAACAAATATAAACGAGTTTGGTAACCATTTTCCTAACAAAGAATATAAATCTAACATAAACAGTTCTGTATTACAAAAAAAGATTGAACTGACTTCGGGAACGTAAGTGGTCCAATCCGCCAAGCTCACTATCTCATCCATAACGTCATCCTCCAAATCATCCCTTAAGATTTCATTAACTTCTATCTCTTCCTCTTCAATTTGCTTTTCCTCCTAGAATAAAAATTTTCAAATTTGAAAGCGAAAGATGTAAAACATACCGAAAGATCAGGAGAATGATCGTCTCTTGGCGATGGACTACTAGGTCTTGAACTTCCAGATTCCATTTCAAATTCCTCATCCTCTTCGGTTAACTTACTAAAAATTTGAGGCTGAAAAAAAGAAAAAATTGCAATCATCACAGAAAAAAAAACGTTCAATCATAAGAATTTTCTTAATAACTAACGACAATGCAAAACATAACTTTATTATAAAGTTTATAAATTAATACAATAGAATATTTTTATTGATCCAAACCCCACATGTTTGGCAATTCCATAGCCATTAAATATTTTTTATGAAGTTCCTCCAACATTAATGTTCTTTCGCGCCTGTCTTGAGCGATTTTCTCCACCTTTCTAAACAAGTCTACGTTGTTGACAAAACAAGTTTTAAAATTTTTTCTATCCAACCTATAAACTTCGCATATTTCTATAGCAATTACGTTTGCGATTCGCTTTTGATCTTTCATGATAAGAGCAATTTCGCCAAAATATGCGCCATCGTAAAGATGGCAAACCTAAAATTAATGGTCAGATAAATGGAGTTTTTGAAATTGTTTCAAGCAGCTACATAATCTACCACCAAAAACTGACTATAACTCCTAAAAGAACAAAGAAGTGGTAAATATCTCAAATATTTTGTGTACCCTTGTTTGGAATTCCCTGGGAATGGAGGAGTTTGCTAATTTTTTTAAATTTTTTTATTTTAAAGTAAAGATTAAACGAAGCCCTCAGTTTTTTTTCAGATTTTTTTGAGTGCGCTAAGTATCAGAAAAAAATTATTGAAATTTTAGATCAACAGTATTGTGACGTCATAATCCTGACTTGAGCGGGGAATGGATAAACCTATAAGATTTTAGACAACTGTACTATGTTGCCGCAGTTTAATCTGTTGTGCTTCGACGAGATGTCACCGAAAGACAATGTTTCATCATTTATTTGCAAACAAGATAATTCTTTGTATATTTTACATAAATATATATTTTATAAATAAGTTAAAACTTCAATAATACCCTTTTTACAATAGCTTTCCATCCACAGTAAAAAAGATTTTAAATGCCACGTAAATGGCTTTTCGCCTTCTGGCGATTTTTATCAAAATTAATCCAGCTTGTAGAGTTCTTGAAAAATAGAACAGATTTTGTTAGTTTATTGGGCTTAACATGAATACTTAGGTTATTCTGTTGGGTTATAAAGTTATAATTTGTTGATCTGTTGTGCTTCGACAATATTATATGTCATTGAAAGACAATGTTTTATTAATTTACAAACAAGATAATTATTTCTATATTTTACAAATATGAACAACTTAAAACATCAATAATACATTTATAAAAGCTTTGCATCTACAGTTTAAGAGATTTTAAATGCCACGTAAATGGCTTTTCGCTAGAAGATTGCCATCCAGCTCGTAGAGTTCTTAAAAATAGTGTACAGTGTACCAATTTTGTCAGTTTATAGCATTGATGTGACGAAATAATCAACAGCATTAAATGAAAACATAAAGAATTTTAGTTAACATAATGATAGCTGTCAATAATAGCCAAATTAAGAACTGACAATATCGGATGGTCATGCTTAAATCTTATTGATTAGCTATGGGGGGCAGATTAAATTTTTTTTTTTTAATTAAAAATTCATTTTAGAATTGTGCGCCGAGTTTTAAGACCAGCAGCATTTTAATTACTGTTTCATGTTTATAAATTATTTCAAAAAATTATTTCTAAGGCAACTCCCCCATTCCTTGGAAATCATTGGAATTCCGAGTCCTATGAACAAAATTTTACCCCTTGAGAACGAAACCCCATAGTTGAAGATCAAGTAGTGCTTAATTGAAAGGCAGTGAATATCATAATTTAAAATGAGCAAAGGAATGGAAGCCTTATGGATGTGATAATATTCAAGGGTTACCTCAAGACAGTCTGACAAAAAATTAGAAAAACATCAATCAAGTGGTCACCTGAGAGTAGTCAAAATTCATAAAAAAAGATTTGACAAATTTTTCTACAAGTAAAAGAAAGAAATAAATTTATTCAAGTGAAAAATAGTATATTATGTCTCTTGACTTAAAGGCAGCATTAACAAGAAGACGGAACAGTTGGCATTCTAATTAAATAAATAATAAATCCAACTAAAAATACCTCTCTTCCCGTAGGCGTAACAACACAAACAGTTCCACTAGCCAAAAAATACATGCACTCCCCTATGGTGCCGGCTTTCACAATAATATCATTGGGCAAAAAAATTTCCGGTTTTAGGCTATTGACAATATCGACAATGATATGCTGAGGCATGTCTTTAAATATGGACACGCTATCCACTAACCGCCGATAGCAAAATACATTAATTTCACGTCTCAGTCGCTCTACAATAGAAATCACAACAAAATTCCATTAAACGTCTTAAAATTTATAAAACCTGATAAGGTTGCGGTAATGGCACCTTCGCGAAAGTAAGATTTTTGAAATTTGTACTCATAAAAAGCAATAAGTCGGCGCTGCATATTTATAGGTAACTGTTTATAGCCCATGTACTCTTGAACTTGATTCATAATCTCTTGGTATTTCGTCTCGGCGGACACAACCGACGACACTATTTGCAATATCAGCACTAAAATTAGTTTTATACAAATTTCTAAAATTTGTTTTGTCAATTAAATTACCCAACAGCAGCGCAGCTAAAATTGCACCAACCAAAAGCGATAGTACAGCAGTCAAAATATCTTCCACGGTAAGAAGATCATAGGGTCCGTGAGTTATATCTACAAGGTTTGGGGAAAATAAAATGGCAAGTTAGCTTTTATGGTGGAAAAATATATTTACTCAGCAGAAAGCAGCAAGCACGAAAGAGGCAACGTAAATAGCGATCGTAATGAGACTGATAATTATTTATTCCAGATTTTATAATCCACGAATCGAGGGACAAACTGCCATTTAGAAGTGCTAGAGCAGTAGGAATAGCATACTGCAGACATGTCGCCCAATGTATAACAAGAAGTAATATTACAGTGTATCTGAATGCTAGGAAATGCAATAAACTTATTTGCCACATCTACAAAAATAACAGTTAAATATTTCAAAATTTAATTAAAAAATTTAAATGCTTACATCGGCTGCACGGCTCATGTAAACAATTAGAGTATGAAAACGAAATATTTTCAATAGTGAAAGTACTCCTATTAATTCCCAACGAGGATCCGACATGTCAGCTATATTTCCAATTACCAACTTCAGCAAATCTATAGGAAAAGAAGATAAAAGATCCAAGAAAAAATAGGAGCAAAGATATCTTCTGTAAGAAACGTTTCTGTTTACTAGATTTAAAACAAACAAAAAAATTGAATACCCAGCAATTCTTCCTGGATCCAAAATAACTTCTTTCGTGCTATTTATTCCAAATCCGGTAAGAAAAGTAAGAATAATATCAAATAGACACAAAATGTCTATTACGGTTATTTGAACTTGAATACCGCTTGTCGTTGAATGAAAAGCAACATACAAGGGATTGCAAATTAAGGAAGCCAAAAATACAAGCGACATCCAAAGTTCCCAATAAGTTCTGAAATGTTGTTGATACGATAGTAAAATAAACTCATTTATAAACTTTTTAAGTCAATATCCACTTACCTGAATGTACTAAACGGATGAATAATGTGCAATAAATTAGTTTCCACGTGCCTTCGTCTTTCGAAAGTAATGGCGGCATTACTTTTGAAATAAATTTTACATATCGGATTAGAAGGCGACACCAAAGTGGTTTTTCGGAAAACGCGATGAAAACGCTCCCAGCACGTGGGATTTTCAGGTAGCGGAGGAAGGCAACTTTGAGAACCATAGATGACGGTACACACATGTTTCATAAACATTTTGAAAGCACTCAAAAATGTAAATTTAATTTTTTTGCTAGGTTACAAGTAAACAAATTAGGTTGATTTTGTTGAAAATCAAATTTTAATTAAAATTTTGTGTCAAAACGCGAAAATAAAGAATTTTAAATATATTAAGAAGGAATTGTACTCACCGAAACTGGAACCTTCTTTTTTCTTGAAAAGAAGCTCTTCTTCGATGTTATAGAACTCGAATCCGATATTGAACTTTTAGTTGATTTCTTTTCATCTTCATTCTCGATATTTGATTCCGTAAAACTCAATTCAGTCTGATCCTTGTTTAACACAATGCAAATTGGATATTTCTTACTCCAATGTCTAAAACACAAACATAAGTTTCCAAAAACACAAAATTAAAATCACAACCTTTTTTTATTCAAACCATCTGGAAGCAACATAACTTTGGCATCCAATAAATTATAAATGCGATGATGTAAAAAAACTAACTTATGCTTTGCTTCATTCCACACGGCACGTTTGGGAATTTTACCCCGCACGTGACTAAGCCTCAACAAGTTGCCCTGAAGTTTAACATATACAGATTGAGTTTGGGAAATGTGATACGTTTGTGGATCGTAAATCTCTGGATATTCGTTCATCCAACCCTGCAAACATTAAGAAAAACCGTCAAACAAAACTAAATCTGTTGATAAACTAAACCTTACCTCAAATTTTGCAACTGGCTGATATTCTTTAACCGCTGGTATTTCTAGAATTGTTTGTGAATTACAAACTGGCATTGAAAATGTTAAATCTGTAATGGAAGATTGCGAGCTAAATAATTTGTTGTACATAGTAACCAAGGAAAGGGTGAATAAAACTCCAGCAACAAAACCGCTAATATACACAGGAATCGAAAACATAAAATAAAATAACATTAACAGACTTAATCCCAATACTTGTCGGTACCTGAAATATACAAAAATTAGATAGATTGAAAAAATAAATTATTTAAAAGATTTACTTGTGCAATATTTGATACCAAGTAATTTCGGCATCGGTTTTTCTTAAATCTACAAAACCTTCGGGTGCAAAAAAAGTGTGAGGTTTTTCATCACATATAACAGCATGCTGAATGTCAATTCCAGACACTTTTCTAATATTTATGCAATTATCCTCATCCACCTCAAAATTTTCTATTTGTTGGGCTAAACTAGTAAGGAGATCCTCACCAGAATAAGTTCTGGGTGGAGACTTAACATCAGAGGCGGTAGATGTTGAATCTGCGTCAAAGTGAATTTCGGTGACCACTGTTGGATCCACCACTTCATCTTCAAACGCTTCCACACCACTTTCTACTTCACTTACGTCTTCACTATGTTTTCCATTGGCCACGTTCAGTTTTAACCCAGTATTCAATTCATAAAGATGCGCTAAAGACTTAACACTAATGGAAGTTTCTCGATCGGGTTCGCTCGATGTACTTAGCCTATATCGCCTCCTCAAACATACATCAGATACGGACTTTTCTTTTTTGCTTCCCAGTAAAGATTCTTCAGATTTCTTTCCTGTTTCTTCCAATTTTTTATCTTTTTCCAATGATGGTGATTCGTCGTCAGTTGACATCTCGACACCTAGTGGAGCAAAAATATTAAATGGCGAGTAAAAAACCTAGTAAAAATATTACCTTCAGTTGTCGACACAATACCACATGTTTTCGATAAACTACTTTCTGACAAATCTTCGGAATCGGATAAACTAGAATTATCTTTAATATCTTTACTATCTTTTGTATCCTTAGTATCTTTACTATCTTTTGTATCCTTAGTATCTTTGCTATCTTTTGTATCTTTTGTTTCTTTAGTATCTTTTGTTTCTTTGACCGGAGTTTTTCCTTCTTGATTTCTATGTTTTATTTCTGTAAATGTGTCTTCTACGCTTTTAGTTATTTTGCCCTAGAGTAAATACGGTAAGAATGGAAAATCATTTATGTTATAATTCTTACTTTAATGTCTGAAAGAAATTTCCAAGGATCAGATGGAGGCGAAGAATCTTGTGCAGTTAAGGAATTGTCTATGCTAGTAGAACGTTTCCCTAAGCGTAAATAGGAACGCAATGGACTGCTTTCGGGATCCGATGCACCTAAAGAAATAATAAATTTTTTTTCATCCAGATCACAATTTAGTTTACTTTTGGTACCTGTACTCTTTGATTTTTCACTAGCTGATTTGTCTACCAATTCTTCTTCACTTTGGTATAATTCTTCTATCGCTTCTGCGTTAGCGTTAAAACGTATAGCTATCGAAGGTACAGATGTATTGATAGGTTTACCTAGTTGACATTAAAAAATTAAATTAAAAATACATTTCATATTATGTAATTAATTCTAAACTGCTGGAACAAATTACGACAAAGTAAAGAAAGCAAATAAGTAAGCGCAACATGCACACCAATTTTTATCATTCCAACAGCTCGTTTTATAAAACACCAGAAATTACTGTAGTAAGTATTACTAGAAAATTCTTACCTATGTATTAATCTTTGTTTCGTATAATTTTTACTACCACATGTTTACTTTCACTATTATTCTTAGCCTATTTCTCATCAACTGCCGCGTTCCATTTGAACGCACAGCATTAAAATCGTGTCGTTTCGTTTGTAAACTCAGCACTGACGCTGAAAGGTAATAAAAGAATTTGTGAATTATTGAGAAAAGGAAATATTCGGTATAATACCCGTGGCATCGTATGTTGCATAATGCAACGAAGCATTAAGTAATACCCACTGTAGCATATCTCCCTAATCTCATGGCATAAAACTAAAACAAAAGGAAAGTATAGAGACTTGGCAAGCTACAAACGCTTGGATGTCTAGGTGTAAGGAGAAAAAATTTCGCACGCCTATCGCTGTTTGGAAGGCTTCTAACCACTACTCTTGATGGTGGAATCCAGAGCACTATTAGCAGCATGCAGGCAGAAAATTAACCCAAGTGTTTGATATTAAACTCCATCGAGAGTAACTACATGTCGGGCATGCAGTTGGATAGAATCAGTTGATTTAAGAAAGCCTTTCGAGGTAGCATGCAAGACCTCGACATCCAGTATACGAATAGAATCCAAAAGGAGCCGAATAATGGAGCAAAAGCAAGAGGCTAGCGACCAGGAGATGAATAAATTAATAACTTGACTACCGAGAAAAATTAGAGAATCCCAAACCAACTTGTGATCTACGAAGTCAACTTCATCTCACATAGCACCTCTATTTATTTAGAACTGGCCTATGAATGATAAAGATCAAAAATCCTACAGTTCGAGTAGATAGGACATTGAGAATTTAACAAACCACTGAAGTCTCCGAAAGCACCTCACTACCATTTGAGTAGCATAATACTGTAGAATTTGGAAATCTAAAGTCAAGTTTTGACACCTGCTTGAAAGAACAAGACAGTTTTTCTTTGTTATAAAATATATTAGAATGTTATCCTATTTTGTTGTGTATAATTTTATAACATCTAAACCGTTCTTGTGTTTAATAATGCGTATGTTTGCTTTTGCTTTCTTTGGACTAATCAGCTATGTTCAGGTTGATGTAGGGTTCTGGTATTAGACGATTCGGTATTTTGAGATTAATGGCATATCATGTTTTGTGCTTAGGTCAGAGTTTTAAAAATTTAATTTAAAAATCCATTTAAAAAAACTATAAAAAATGATGGTCCAAAAGTAATTGGCACTCGAACATTTTTTATTCTTGCTCTTACAAGATCCAATTGTAGGAAATCACGCTATTTCTTCATAAGAACAATTATACCGGGTGCTGAATGAGTTAGCCGAACATAGGAAATTAACATGTAAAAACTTATTTATGCAAATTCCTGCTTCCCAAATTATTTTAGAGAAAAAATGAAAGACATAAAAATAATGCAGAAATATAAACTACAAATGATAAGACCATTAGATTTCATCTAACTTTTACTTAAAAGGTCAAAAAATGCTTTCGAAATTGTTAAAATTTCCATTTATCGCACTGGCCATGTAATAAATTCAATTTAATTTATATTTTCCAAAATAATTACCATGGAAACTTTCATGGCAAGTACGATAAATGAAACTTTTAACAATTTTAAAAGCATTTTTTGGCTTTTTAAGTAAAAATTAGATGAAATCTAATGCTCTTATCATTCGTAGTTTATATTTCTGCATTAGTTTTGTATCTTTCATTTTTTCTCTAAAATAATTAGGGAAGCAGGAATTTGCATAAATAAGTTTTTACATGTTAATTTCCTATGTTCGGCTAACTCATTCAGCACCCGGTATGTCCTTCACTGTATAGGAGCAAGGACCCAGTGCCGTGCAATTAATAGGAGGTACATTACAGAGTACATTATCTAAACTCTAAAGTTTTTACAGTTTGTCAAGCTATAAGAATAATAATGTAAAAATCAGGATTTCAGGTGCAGTGGAAAAATCAAACAACAGGGATCTGTCGTGTCGACGTTTCGAAGAATTTATTTCTTCATCCTCAGGACACCAATAATAATGGTGCATAAAATTAATGATACCTTTTTTTTGATAAATTATAAAATGACACATTAGTGTTATTCATGCAATAACATCGATCACCTTGGTTGTCTTTGATAAAATGTGGTGCAGTGGATGTGGCAAATTTGAGTAGTACATTGATTACAATATACTATTCGCCTGTTCAACACAAAGTTGCAGTATTGGTCAATCGACAAGTAAAATCATTAGTATAATTTTTAAACTGTTCTGTAATTGAGACTTGATTATTCTATTTACTTCCTGTAACGCGAATTGGCCTATTATATTGGCCATAAAGCGTGAAATAGTAACTTTAAGAGATAATAGTCTATAATACAAAATAAACAAAGTTGGAGACCTACACCGAAGAATGTCTGGCTTAGAATTCCGCATGTCGCTATTATAATTATTGCTAATATAAATCGCTAATATAATTATTAATTATTATAATTATGCTGAGAGCAATCTAAAAAAAAATACAAACTCTTACGCAAGCCCTGCCCTTAAAAGTTATTTTTCGTAATATTGTTGCAACTATGAGATACATAATTTAAAACAACAAATTTACACATAGTAGAGCGTGAAATTTTGATATTTTTTTTTGGCGGTTCATAAAACAACAGTTTGATTTAAAACCGATTTCTTATACAGACTTGAAAAGGAGTCTAATTAATTTTCAAAAAAAATGGATGATCTAAAGAATGCATCCAAAATTTATAAAAATATTAAAATTATTTACAAAACAAAAGCTTTTTAGGTATTCGAAAAATAATTCGTTAGGTAATCTTTTATGCCACTGTAAACAAGGAGAATTTTTAAGTTCAATTTTATAGTTAACATACATTTCAATTTAAGGTAATCGTGACTACAAAAATTTCATTGTCAAGTGAACGACTATGGAATGTTATATAATATTTTAATTTGTCATCGTCCATACAAACACAAAAACATTTATAATAAAAATCAATCGACAGAAAATGTATGTGATGTAATTATTGTTTTCAACATAATATTAATATAAGTACAATCCACTGAGATAAAATTATTTATAATGGCGAAAAAGAGATAGAGGGCACGTAAAGCTGGCGTCCCTCGGGGTTAATAATTGTCGTAAACTATTAAAAACAGGGTTACAAATTAAGCAGCCATGGGGTCTAAATGCTTTAGCCTTTCCCGTAAAAGAAAAAGGTATACTAAATGTTCAAAGTTAGACGACAAACAGCTAAAAAAGAAGAAGAATGGAAACTGTGAGATATAAGCTGAGCCATATAAACTGAACATTTACCTTGGAAAACTCGTGAAAAAATTCCAATTTTCCAAGATTTCTAATTATATGGGTTCCCAGAAAAACAATAAAATTCAAATTATTTCAGAAGCTTTCGGTAAGAGATTATTGCCTTCTCATCCGTGAGAAGGATGGATCCATTACTTAGTAGTTAGTATAATAGATTACTCTTCAATCTAACAGATTGAAATGAAACTTTTTCTACTACTGTTAGAAAAAGTTCAACTTTTCGATATTCGTTTGAGCGAAGTAAAATACTTTTTTTCGCACAGCGTGCGGAAAATTACTTTTTCGCGCACTACTGTTACTTTTCTAAACACATGCACATTCAAGCGCAAACCAAAGAAATAGTTACAAATATTCTCGGCGTCTACCTGTAGAACGGCTACCTACCCTAGTATAAGTATAACCATTTATAGCAAATAAAAATAATTTGCAAAACAATACTCTGTTTACTAATAAATTCTTTTATTTCTTATTCAAACACTAGTAGAAAAAAATACTGTGTGAAACGCATATTATGAAAAGCTTATTTTTTCGTTCACATCGGGTTTTTATCTCGGTTAAAGCCTCGATAAAAAATCTTACGCCTTGTATGGAAAAATGTTGCTTTTCATTACTTGTCGCACAAATAGTTATTTCATATTTTCACGATGCATAAATATAACAGGTATCGAAGAGAAATCGATAGTGTAGAAGAAAAGGGAAATCTTATAAAATCCGAGGAAATCTTAGAAAATTTCAGAAAATTCAAAAAATCTTCTTTTAACTCAAATAAATAATTCGATAAATAAATAAAAATGATTTATTTATTTTTCAAATTTTGATGATTCAATTTTTGTTTTTTTTTTCGTCTTGGTATCAACAGAAGTAAATATTATAAGCGGGTTAATGTACCTTTCGGTTTTTGTTCCAAGTGCTACCCAAATACAAAAAAATTAATCGTCTATCTAAATAATTGAATTGGTGAACCAAAAAAAAAAACTAGTGAACTGTTGACATTTTCAATTTAGAAAACATTTGGTAAATTAAATCATATTACTTAGCAGATTTCCTGAAATTATAGAGTATGCTAATGTGGAGCAGGTTTTGACCTAGGGCAGGTTCGTACATAGAAAACCTTCGGACGAATCGAATTTTCGAAAATCGAAATTCTTTGGTAAGATTAAAAAAAGTGTAAGAAACTTACACCAATCTCGGTGAGCCTTCGCAGCTTGGTAACAATTTTAAAATTAGAGTTATTCGTTATAATATTAAATAATATTGACAGAGAATAATTTTGTAAGAAAACACGAGATATTACCAAGTACCAATAATATCAAGGATGTTTTTCGTTTTTAAGTTTAATGTAAATTTCTTTGATTAAAATGTGCAATAATTCTTTATATAAATAGAATTATCAATTTTGAGCTACAGGACACAAAATAAAACACATGTTTAAACGAGCTTTCGAAAGCTCGAATATTAAACTTGAAAAAGAAAAAGACATTTTTCGAAAGCTCGTTTAAACATGTGTTTTATTTTGTGTCCTGTAGCTCAAAATTGATAATTCTATTTATATTATTTTCAAGAGCTAATAATTTTAATTAATAATAATTCTTTATAGTAGTCGTACCACTAGAATACCAAGGTGGCTGTTACTAAAGATACTAAGGAAATATAATTTATTAAGTATAGTTTTTATTATAAATCTTATTCCAATATAAGCCATGAACTAACACCGTGTGATTACAACGGTGCAACATACTGAAATGTTATCAGAACATGCAATTCAGTATGCATATGCATTTAAATTATTTTGAAATCTAATTTTTATGTGATATATAAAAACTATAGTAATCCCCCAGAATTGCTTTCCCAATAGCCAATACGGCTGCTCCAAGCAGAAACACAGTAAGTGCTGAAATGTAAAAGTGTAGAAAACAGCAATTTACTTTGAAAAGTTAGCTGTGCGTAAATGCAGATACTGGGTTTGTGCATGGGTACAGAAAAGTTTGTGGGTGAGATAGAGCCGCAATCAGTGGCGTAGCCAGGAATTTAGTTCGGGGGGGGGGGGGCACTACCCCAAACTATTTAAAAAAAAAATTTAAGCCGAGGGGGGGGGACCCTGGCTACGCCACTGGCCGCAATTGTCAGCTTATAAGGTGCGTAATAACACGTTATATGCATACATCTATAAAGGTCATTTTTGAAAAAAAATGTTGGTTACTGTATTTCTGCTTGGAGCAGCCGCATAGCTCTGACTTGATATCACAGCAGTGTAGCCGGTGCGATCAAGAATGGAATCGCGATGGCGAAACCAAACTGTTACTAGCAGTTACTTTACTTTGAAAATTACATTCTAAAAAATCCAATACATCCAAAATAGAGCAAATGCATTACTATTAGATTTTGTCTAGAAACCGAAGGGAAAGTTCGGGTTGAGAATATTGAATGCCCATGTTCTTCCTATCCATATACATCGAACCGAATTACACATACAGACAAGCATATTCGAAAAAGATAAAATAAAAATAAAGCAACTTACAGATAAAAAAATGTTCCCAAATAATGAAATTAAAAAAGTACTAGTTAATTTATATACCTAAACATTTTTTTGTACAATTCCACATAATGCAACACTTTTATAACACGGAAGCCAATAAACTACAGATAAAAGTTCGACCCTATTCAATATTAACTTCAGTATTTACGATTTCGTTTCATTTATACTTAAACTTTTCATTAAGTGACGAAAAAATCGATAAAAATTGTTATTACTTTTAGGTACATAACACAAAAAATAATGATGATATAATATTATTACAATTTAATTTTTATGTTAATATTATTTATAAATAACTATGTAAACAAATAACTTAGAAAGCTTAAAAAAGAATACCGAGAAATATGGAGTCTTTATCTATCCTATATAAAATACCAAAGAAGTTATATTTCCAGTAGATTTGTGGTATAAATAGTAGGTATTTGTAAAATTAATATTTAATAGAACTAATAGTCCAGGCGTTTTAGACTGTTGCTGCCAAATTCGTGCTCTACGAAAAAATTTTTTTTATTGTGTTTATTTGGAGGTCTTGAATACTACACTTGGTAGTTACGCCACGATACACCTGGCGGAATTTGAGAAAATCGCGTCGGAAAGTCGCAGAAATGACAGATTCGGGATGAACTCAGTATTTATGGCCCAAATGGAAACAACACCTATTATAAAAGTTGTACGTCTGTAAATTCTCTACCTTAATGGTCCTATATATTTTTTTTGTACGCCTAACGGTTTTGAAGATACGACGCAGACTAAGTGAAAAATGTATTTAGTTCCGCCAAACCGCTTTGGCACCATATATTTCGCAATTAACTTGCTTTCAATGTCTCATAATAAAAATTAAGTATTGCTGTTATAAAACTCGGTGATCTTTATTCTATACCAGAATGTCTTATACATTTTATATACGTTATTTGCATTGCATAAGTCAAAACATGCATTCATTTCCGCACCTCCTAGAAGGTAGAACGATTCGTCGCGTTCTTTTTTACATGGTTTGGACATGGATTTTAAATTAGTCAATATTTTCAACTCCTTCGGTATCTGAAACGTTGTCGTCTAATGACAAATCATTGTTATTACTTTCATTCTGATACGTCTGGCCTACGTCGTCCATTTTGTCAGCAATTATAGGATAGGTACGGCATTCAAAGAGAAGTGACAGTGGCAATTTTTTTTAGAGCACGATTTTAGCACAGAGGTCAATTTTATAGCTAAAACGCCTGGATTATAAACAAAACGTTAAAATAATAAATTTTTAACAATAAAGTGTAGAAATACAATACGCAGAAAATTATCTTTTAAAAAAATCAAAAAAAGACATTTAATTATCACTTGACAGGTTAGGATTAAACATATTTAAAGACTATGTAATTAATATTACATTACAAAAAATATTTTTGAACAAATTTTAATATTAAAAATTATAATACGATATAACGCCCTATTAAACGGTAATTTCCGATCTTTAGTCGCATATAACGAAAAAATGAAAATATATTGGAACTAAACAATCGCAATACGAATTTTTAATTATTAAAATTTTTTTAAATATTTTTTGTAACGTACCTAATATTAATTATTTTTTTAAATGATAATTTTCTGCGTACTGTATTTCTACACTTTACTGTTAAAAATTTATTATTTTATCGTTTTTAGTTCTGTTAAATATTAATTCAAAGAAGTTGTTCTGTAAAAATTGTAGAAATGATAGATAATGTGAGATATTATGTATTTAATGTTTTGTGTATTTATTCCATGTTTTGATATTTAAATATTTCATTTTTCTGTTCCTTCTGTGTGATAAAAGCACCTTTTTATTTTTATCATATTTTATTATATACCCCTGGCGCCCAATCAATATATCTACATATTGTTTTTCACCTAAAGTTCACTAACTAGCTATTCAAAGATTAACAGCTGTTTAACTCAAAGGGCCTATGCGGCAAGTGCACTTCGAGAGAAAAGTTATCATTGCATAATATATCTTTCCTTTTCATAAAAAAGCTAAGATCAGTGGCGGCGCTGCGATAAATACTTGCCTCCTCCCACAAAATAATGTCAGATGCTTAAGTGCGGCGACTACTAAGCAGAGAACCCTGGTTCGAGCCCGAATGGAGCAAGAACTCTATTCTAATCATCTGCAATGGCAAACCACCGAGGTAATCTGCCTTGACAACCCTTCATAAAATGAAATGGTTAGTCAAAACACATCCTGGGTTGTAGAGGTACTTATCGATATATACCTACTACTTGGTCCTGTAAAATTGATGAAATTAAACAAATTTAAATTAAAACTATAACAGAAAAAGATTGATAACATTCTCAATACCTAGATAAAAAATGCTTTTACAATACCGCTATAAAGTTATCAGGATAAATAATACGTCACTTATCACGAACTTTCGGTAGGAGTAAAACAAGATTACATCACTATCACGAGTGAATAAAATTATATTACGTAATATGGTTTCCGTTGTATTCCCCACAGTCTACAGATCAATGTTGAGGCTTTCCTGCTTTAGATCACCGCTTCAATATATTCAAAATAAAGCGAAGTAATACACTTTTTTTAAACAAATTTTTAATTTCCCATCAATTCCACTTCCGAGGCGTCAGTACTTCGAAGTACGAATCAAGTATTCCAAGTTTTTATAAAAGCTTCTAAAGAAACCCGTTATTATAATCCCTTAGGTGGGAAGCACCACAGAGACATAAGTTTCATGAAACTTATTTCCCTGATGTATCTCTCACCTTATTCTCTTATCCACGAAAACCAAAATCATGAAGATCTGAAGAGTTTTCACCTCTCCAGAAGTTCCTATCTATAATAGAATCCAACCCCATTTGAAGCCTGACGGTGTTCACTTACATGGTAAACTATATGTAATTTATTCTACACGTGGACTGGAGGGTTAAGGAATAAAGCTCACTAGGAAAAATAAGCTTGATGGACCTACAATGAAGAATGTGGATACAAAATTTCAAAACTACTCTACTGTCGTGTTATGTGAAATGGTCTTTATTTTTTAATTTTGTAAAATTTTGAATGCGCGAGCAGTTCCCCACTATTTGTAATTTTGAAAAAGTTCACAGTTTGTGGTTCAAGAAAAAAGTAATTCATTTTTTAATTGGACTTATTAAATGCTAGAAGAGAATAGAATATCACAGCTCCATACACAATTTGGTTTAAATTGGCTTTTGGTAGCTAATTTATTATAACTACAATACCTCAACTTTAAACTTAATTGCTGGGGAAATCTGGTGTACAAGTGAAGGAAAATCTGAGGAAATCTAGGAAATGTTAATAAATCTTAGCAAATCCAAGGAAACTCTTTGTGATTAACGGAAGAAAACTTAAGAAAACAACATTAAATCCCCATTGGAAGAGAATGTTTCGTTTGCCGGAAAGGTGGAAACTTTTTTTCCTGACCCTATTGAAAATTCATATAGTACCAAAATATGAACTTAATATAAATTATTTCTGCTATTCACCTTTTTTTTGTTTAATTATAATAATATAATTAATAATATAATAATATAATAATATATATAATAATATAATTTAATAATAATAATAATTAAAATACTATAATTTGAGAAATATCCGTCTTTTTTTTCATATACAAGAGTTAATTTAGTAAACTAAGGTTATTTTTAAATTAAGCTCAATAAAATCGTTCCAATTCATTTTTGTGAATCAGTGTTAATTAATACTATTATGATCACACAATTTTTCAAGATCACTTTTTATACCTACCAAATTAGCATCAATCAATATATTTTTGAAATTATAAGTACCTATCTATAGTTTTAGGTAGGTATGAAAAATGTACATTGCAAAAAAAATATGGAAGACAGTTTCTGAGGTTCGTGTTCAATTTTGGTGAATACTTAAAATTCAAAATAAATGTAGCCCAACTTCAATGCTATGCAATAGATTAGATTTTACAAGGGAAGGTCAGGTGTACACATTTTTATTTTTATTACTACTTACAGGTTATCACTACTTAAAGTAGTACCTACATCAAAATTACATCAAAGATATTAATTTGGCAAATCAGTAACGCACCATATTCAGCCTATTTTATTGCTTAAATAGATTGCTATATGTCAAGTTCAAGCAATCGAACATTGTGTTAGAATCGTTTGACAATAAGACAAGCAAAGGTGATGAAAATGTGTAATAGATTCAAACGAGGAACTCGAAAATTGTTTTTAAATTCATTTGAATATAATAAAATTTATCGAATATATTCCAATTAACATAGTATTATTTAACCTTTAATGAACTAGGCAGGTAGAATAAAATATACACACAATTCACACAATAATTAAATATCTCTTAATTAGCATAGATTCAATAATTTCTAGATATAAAAAAAAATATATTAAATAAAATTAAAAAATTATTTTCACAAAAATTGAATCTTTAAGTTTGACAAGAGAATGATACTCAGGAGAAAAATGAATTTTTTGTATAAACTGAGTGCCGGATATAACAATAAAGTTCAACATGAGTTCAGTTGAACTTAAGTTCAACGAATTTTTAAGTTTTAATAAAGAATTGACTCTTATCACGACACATAAATGGGTATTAAATATTTATATTATAAAAGTGTACTAATTCCTTCTAAAAATTTCAATTCGTCGTTTCAAGTTCTAAAATTCAAAATCAACTCAAGTTCAAGTTGACCGACCATGATAATGTCAACTTTGCATTTTAAAAAATCCCCCTGTTTTTTCTGACTATTTAGTGCCACGCAGCTGACCTTTCCAAATAATAGAACCCAGGATAGATTCAAGGTTCAAAACCCCCACCTAAAATGTATTTAAAACAATTTCTATGAACTTCGATATAGCAATCACTATATAATAAGTCATAACTCATATTTGCTTTTTTATAGAAAAAAAAACAAACTGATAAGTATGTAAATTTTTAACGTGTGCGTCAATTTATCAAATTAGAAACGTGGTCAAAAATAATTAGTTGTACTTAAAAGAATTATGATCCCACATAATTCTATAATTTCAAAAAAATTAATAGCATGTGATTAAACTTGCATAAATTTATTATTACTCTGATTAGAGTTGCGCAACACAAATTAAAATATTATTGAAACAATCCTTTTCAATTAATAAAGAATTTATATTATTTACAACAGGCATACATTGATAACTCGGTGGGCAGAGAGTAATTTAATAAAATTAGCCTATCCTACAGGTAGGCCTTAACAATCAATATGATTTTATTAATTTATATTGCCTAATAGTTCATAAAGAAATTAAGCAGAAAATTATATTGACTGAGTGATCCTCAAAATTATTTTCAGGATATTTCCTCAAAAATTTCAAATCAGAAATCGAACAATGTAATTTATTAAAGATTATATAACCAAGGCAATTTGTAAAAAACGTTAGCATGATATCATAAATCCCAGTAGATACCAATAATTATTACTAGCTTTGTTTACAAAGAAAACCTAATAGGAATGAAAATATTGGAAATCTATGTGATTTCCCATCAACGATAGAGTAAATTATCATATTTGTAAGTAAATTAAGCAATATTTTCTACAATGTTTTATAAAAACTAAGCATGTCTAAATAAGTACCAGATTATTGTTAATTAATTAGACCTACCCTATGAAATACCATGCTCGTGCAGCCAAGATCACAATTAAAGCATATTTAAAATACGAAAAGTTAATTAATGCAATTTATAAGTACATACAAAAATAAAGAACAACACACGAGACAGGTACCTTTTACCTTTTATCATCCCTAGCGTAATTTTACTATTCTTTCTTTTATTCATGTTAGTGTGAAAAAATGATGTTAACTAGCCAATTAATTAATATTATGTTATGATACAATTTTTTTAATCTGAAAATGAAAGGAAAATTCAAGCAAAATTGCGCACAAATTCAATTAAATTTACCTTTTTCGTGATGCATTATTAAGCGTTGACACTTAAATTTTTTCTTGCAAAAAACTTAGCAATATTTAACTTATTAATTTTTTTTTAAATAATTTACTTGTGATTACTTCATTCGAAAATTTTGTATTTAATTAATACTGTCAATAAAACCCATGACTTGAATTATTCTTACGAAGTAAACATTTCACTGTCAACATGCAATACTACCAACTTTAAATAGTACACCAACGGAAGTGCATCTTGTTCCGTGATTTTGTACACCAGTAGCTCCTTCTTTTTCTTTTCGCTAAATATTTAATATTTATCTCCCCTTGTGAACTTTGCTTGAATCCGCTCTTGTTGAACCGTCTAAAATAGTGGATACCACACACCTCTTGAATAAAAATTTTAATATTTTTTTATTATTATTTTATTTATTAAGAAGTTCGTGGTGGATACACTCCACTGGTTTTCGCCGGTAGCAGATTGTCAATTGTCATAATTTTGTCAACTGTCAAAAATTAAACTGTATTTTCATGTTTGATGACTGGTCGTTTTTGCGGGTTTAAAGCACAATAACCAAAAGTACAAATAAATTTTGTATTATATTTCTTCTGTTGTTAACATTAATCAACAATAGTAAGTAAAGTTTGTTTTCTTGTATAATTTTAGTACTAAATTGTTGTTCTACAGAAAATGGACGCATTAGCAAGCGATTCGGGCAAGATTTTGAAAATGGAAGTCGATTACAGTTCGACTTGCGACGAAAAAATTCCAGAATGCAAGAAAATGGCTCTTGCTGGTAAACTTCACGACGCACTGGATGCTCTTTTGGCGTTAGAGAAGCAAACTCGCACTGGTGCCGATATGTTATCCACCGGTCGAGTGTTGGTTGCAATCGTGCAAATTTGCAGGGAAGCCAACAACTGGACAGCTCTTAACGAACATGTTGTACTTTTAGCCAAGCGTCGATCACAATTAAAACAGGCCGTTGTAAAAATGGTTCAAGAATGTTGTCTTTATGTCGATCAAACTCCAGATAAAGAAACCAAAATAAAGTTGATAGATACTCTGAGGTAAATTTAACATTAAACTTGAATGGTTTCTGAGAATTAACTCCTTTTTTTTTTTAGACAAGTCACCGAAGGTAAAATTTATGTCGAAGTCGAACGTGCAAGATTGACACACAAGTTGGCCCAGATTCGTGAAACTGAAGGCGATGTTATGGAAGCTGCTAATGTCATCCAAGAGTTACAAGTAGAAACTTATGGCTCCATGGAGAAAAGAGAAAAAGTTGAATTGATTTTAGAGCAGATGCGTTTGTGTCTCGCCAAGCAGGATTATATACGTACCCAAATTATTTCTAAAAAAATTAACACTAAATTCTTTGAGGATGAAGGCACACAAGTAAGTTGTTAACTTGCACATAAATTTTAACTCAATTTTACGATACAAATAATTTTAGGATTTAAAATTGAAATATTATCGTTTGATGATGGAATTGGATCAACACGAAGGATCTTATCTTGCTACATGTAAACATTACAGGGCTGTACTTAATACGTCTTCGATACAAGACGTACCAACTGATCGCCAACTAGCTGCTCAAGCCGTAGTATTATATTTAATCCTAGCACCTCACAACAACGAACAGGTAATTTCTATCAATTTTACTCTTCACCTAATTCATAAATTTCATTTGTATAGTCCGATCTGACATATCGTGTATTAGAAGATAAATGCTTGGAAGAAATTCCACTATTCAAACAATTGTTGAAACTATTCACCACACCTGAATTAATCAAATGGTCTGGATTTTGTGAAGTCTATGAAGCTGCGCTGAAAGGTACTCCCGTATTTAGTGGTAACGAACAAGCCCAGCAAAGGTGGAAAGATTTGAGGTAATTTTAAATATAAAATATTAGATTATAATGTTTTTAAAACATAAATTCAATTTTAGAAGCCGTGTAGTTGAACACAACATTCGAGTTATGGCAAAATATTACACACGCATCCAGTTGGCACGTATGTCTGAACTGCTAGATTTAAGCGTTTCGGAAACTGAAGAGTTTTTGTCCCAAATGGTTGTGAATAAAACGGTGGAAGCTAAAACCGATCGTCCATCTGAAGTTGTACACTTTCAACAAACGAAAGATCCCAGCGTTGTTCTTAATGATTGGGCTCACGATTTGTCATCTCTCATGCAATTAGTTAATAAAACCACACATTTGATTAACAAAGAAGAATGTGTTCATAAGCATCTGACCGCTACTGCTTAATTATTTAGTTTGTTTTGACTGTGCTAATAATAATTTTGTAATCATTAGAAATATATTTGATTTTGAATTAAAATTTTCAAATAAAATATTCAAAATCAGTATTTGAGATTTATAACTAACTTCCTCTTATAGCGCACTAATTTTAATATCCTGTGACAATAAGCCCACCTATATGAAGAAGGTAAATATTTACCTAATGTAAATATCCGTGGTGTTTGGGAGAAACATGATAAGTGCAAATATGAAAATTTTCTGTTTAAGTTCAATTTCGTGGATAATTTGTGCTAGATTTTCACTTGCTCGTTATATGATAACTCTAGCACTATGAACGTAATAATTTGGTAGAACAATAATAAGTCGCATTACTATTATTTTTATTTGATAAAAAACGTGATAAAATAAATAAAATTTACATTTGCACTTATCATGTTTCTCTCAAACACCACGGATATTAAATAAAAAATTTTAAAAGTTCTATTTTTTAGGTTTTTCCATCAATGAAGGAAAAAACTTCCAGAAACGTCTCACTTTTAAAACTAGTAGAGGTGTCCTCATGACCAATGTAACCTCTTAGGTGAGAACATATTTAAAAAAAATTTTTTTTTCTAAATTCTAACACTTGGGGACTTCACAGCAATGTTTTTTCTTTAATTTCTGCTAGTGTAACATTTGCTTTTTGTTTTGAAACTACTACATTCAAGGGAAATAAATAGCATTCATTATAGCTTCTTCGTTTTTGTGTTAGAAAATTTAATAACCATGAAAAAATTAAGAAAGTTCCACCATTGGTATATGCAGGAACCTACACGAAAAATTAATATTTTAATTTTTTATTAATGAACTTTTATCAGAATCAAAATTTTAAACTTGACCTGTTACCTGGAAATTTTCCACTTTCGTAAATAAATACATTTTTGTTAGTACTTTGCAGCTTAATTTACTTCATGTTTTCAGATTTAATGTCTTATGCATATTTATTGTAGCAGCTTAAAATTAAGTGTAGGTCTTTTGATTTTGTCTGAGGATTTTTGCAAAGGTTTATTGTCAATAGCATCAAACAATAATAAATATAGTTCTTCTTAATCAGCACTTTCAAATACTACCAAGTTTTCATAATGGTATAATAATTATTGAACTGGATTTGAAGTTCCGATAAAACTTGATCGTAATTTTTATAATTTTTTATAACAATATACTGAAGAACAAATCTTAATATTCAATAATTGGCTAATATTGGGGTACCACAATTTATGTTCCCTACATTGCAATAATAAATAAATAAACATAAATGCTTATCGCTGATTATGGTCCCAATGCCAATGCCAATTCCTGGCTGTAAATTTCCCAAACTGTCGACTAAGGATTTCTGCTATTTTATTATTTGGATTTAAAATGGTAGAATTCGCTTTTCACTACTGAAATTTTAATTCAGTACCTACTCTAAAATATTATTTTTATTTGTTGGTATCTTGTAGATGAAGGATTCGGTAAAGGTTGCCAACTGGTACCATCTTCGATATACAAATTTGAAGAATAGTTTTTAAGAAAAAATCAGTTTCAAATAATGTTCTTTTTATAAGAAAATTTAAATTGAAATAATTTACAAGAAGTCCCCACATAGAATTTGTGGTGGTATCATGTAAAATTATTATTTAAGAAAATTCAAAAATAGGCATCCGAATGGCAAACACTCCACCCTTTTGGTGTAGGTACATGGTACACCATTGTTGGCATGGTTTTTTTTTAAATTGCGTTTACAACAAGTAGCTACCTTGTTTAATGCTCGATTTCTTCACCTTGAGATATCTATCGGATAAGTATAATTGAAGGGCACGCGCTGGGAATTGGACTTTTCGCCGATTCGTTATCGCAGCCGACTCATTTCACCGTGGGAAATTTAATATTTAATTTTTTCAAGACAAAATACACATCAATGTAGAGTACTTTTTTCACCTTTTTTCAATATTCGAAAATTACCGATTTAGAATGACAGAATTTCTGGAGCACACGTATTTTTTAAAAACATCCACGAAGTCGTCTGAACTCGAAAATTACTGTTAAATTCGGCTATAACTAAGATAAATAATTAAAAATCCAATCGAAAATAATTTTATGATTTGATGTTAATAATTAGAAGACAACTGCGATTTACTTCACGCTTCACTGACTAAAACACATTTTTTGCTGCACCTACTTTCATCGAGCACACATACCGTCAACCGAGTGGGCAAACACCGGTTTTTCTCATTTCTAATAAGTAAGATAAGAAAGTAAAATTTCCGAATGTATAACATTTTAACCGAAGTAAACAAAACAATTTTAACAGTAAAGTTAAGAATACAATACATAGAAATAATAACACAGGCCTACACATATTTACTTTTATGAAAAAGTGTTTCAAGTTTAATAGGTGTCCTATAGTAAATGGGGTGTGCTGATCACGAATCTGTGCTCAGTTTTTTTTCCAACACGTCAGGTTTTCTTGAAATTTTAACTTAACCCTTTAACGCTCTCTGGTAAAGAGGTTTACCAGTTCGGAATAACGGAGAAATCTTACTTTTTTGAGGTATAAAATTATTTTTTTAAACTTTTTGGATGTGCAATAGGGATGGTAGATATTGTCTTTTACCACTCGTGATAAAGAGATCAAATTTCAATCGTTTACCTAGAATCTGGAAGACCGATATTTCTTAGTGGTATAACAGGTATACCAGAGCGCATTCACGCCTAAATATATTTCATACTATTGCACTTCGTAAACGTGTTTAGTTTGAAATTCTGTTTTTTGTGAAAACTCAAATATATTTAAAAGTAAGTAAGTTAGGCTAATAAAATATGTCGAGTGTCCATTAAAAATTAAATATTAAAAAAAAAAATATTTGATTTCAGAATTTTACGAAACTTTCATAAAATCTTATTTATGACTTATATATTGGATTCCACAGTATTTCCAATCAAATTTCTTAGCGGATAATTTTGCGCGTTAAAGGGTTAAATGGTAAAAATTGGCTATTTTAACCATTTTTATGATTTTTTTAGGGAACCTCATTTTTTTGTTTTAATTTTTCACAATTGCATTGCATAGTACTACTACTTAGCTTTCAAATCCATTTTTCTAAATCATTCTACGATATTTTAAAGTGAAGATATACCATTTTTAAGTCAAGAGGTTTAGTCGCGTGCAAAGTCACCCGTTTTACCGCGCCGAATTTACTTTTAGACAACCTCTCGACTTCAAAATTGCATATCTTCACTTAAAAAAATCGTAGAATGATTTAGAAAAATGGATTTTAAAGCTAAGTAGTGGTACTATGCGATGAAATTGTGGAAAATTGAAACAAACGAATGAGGTTCCCTTAAAAAAAATTATAAAAATGGTTAAAATCCATTTTTTAATTATTTAAGCTGAAATGTGACAAATTGGTGGGTGATACGACTATTTTCTATTTTTTTTTTTCGGAATCAGTACACCAAATTACATAGGAATTAGTTAAAATTATTGAAAAAGCTTTTTCATTGTTGGCCTGTGTAATTATTCAAACAATCAAAAAAGACATAAAAATATCACTTGACACGTTAGGATTAAAAATAATTAAAAAAGATGAATTAATAATAAGGTACCTGCGCATAATAAGGCCTAGCTAAGAGAAATTTGCAATAAAATGAAAAATGTCCAATTTAATCAACATGTTTTAATAATAATCATATTTTTGGTACCTACATTTTTTACAAAATATAAACGAAAAATGGTAACTTGTACCATAGACAAACACAAAATTAAACATTTTTAAAAATCTTGCCAGTAGGCTTTATTTTAATATGGTACCATAATAAGGCCTATGGCTTTAACATACTTAAATAATAAAATTATACGTAATATTATTTGGTATTTGAAATCAATAAACACATAAATGCAACAACTAAACATCCTTTAAAAAAAGGATTAATTACAACGCCTTGGACCACTCAAAATCATCGATTTCTGACCACGTGGCTCATTTAGGAGGCATCGGCTCGAATCACTAAAATAACGCTCAATGATTTAGTAATAAATATGTGTAACCTATGGTGCCCTTTCTTTCGGCAAAGGACGGACACCGATAGGTATTAAATGAGATTGTCCCTCAAAGGCGTTCCTTGGTGCAGTTTAAAATCTAAAAGCTGGAAAAGAAACCTATTCCTACCACTCAACTTCCAAAAATAAAATCCGATTCAGCTAAATATATTTATTAAAAATAAAAAAAATTTAGAATAACAAAATTTGATAACTGCATGCGGTAAAGCCTTATACTATACTTACCTTGCTTTGATGATTTGCTTGGTAAAATTCCTAAGCAGAAAAGTTACGCCTATTAATTATTTACATTCGTAATATTTGAAAAGTATTGTAAAATACATTATAAAGCAAATAAACTTTGATACACGAAGTCAGACTATGGTTAAGTTTAGTAGGCCTAATAAGCGCAGACCACTGTATGTAAGAAAAACATAATAAAAAATATTTGGACCGGGATACGATATTAAAATTTTTAAGATCATCGAGCGGCTGCACGGTCTCACTTTATGATAAATGGTGTAACACTGGGAGCTACAAATGGGATAGTCAGCTCCCGTAAAATTTTAGCAACTTCTACATGCAATAGGTGTCTGTAACTGTGGAATTGAGCGAGGGAGGTTATTTTAAGTACGATTTTTGTTGCTTAGACCTTATTAGGTGCGGGTACCTTATAATATTATTTTACTAAATACATTAATTTGTGTGTAAATTTAGTAAAATATTTTCACATGTTAATAACTATACCATGATATTATATAAAAAAGTTAAAAATTCGTAATGCGATAAATGTTAAATATTACATTTTGCACAACCACGAATCTACTTGAAATTTTTTATTTTTGGTATATTTTCTAAAATTTCCGGAGCTAAAATGTATCAACGGCAAAACGTCTTAGATCAGCACCTGCTAGTCCCCTGTTTAGATTTTGGAAAAAATTCTTAATTTAGGACTTCGTCCTATTTTTACAATATTATTGTAGGTACCAAGTTTACACTTACTATTCATGGTTTTGTGAGCACTTGAATAACATATTCTACTTGTGTGCTAATCTAGCTAGATTAGGGTTGCCATCCGTCCCGGTACATGTCTCTTTTTTGGAACTCCTGTCTCGGTTGATCTACAAAATGTCCCGGTATTGAAGTATTTGTTAGTTTTTAAATGTTTTTTAAAGAAATTAGCAAAGAGACCAATTCAAGTTACCCCTGTATTTAGGATTGGCCCCGAATGCTCCTCTGCACTTACAATACTACAAGTTCAGTAAGATTTAGTTAATTTAGATAACCCGCACATCGAACTTGGGTCTTCGATCACAGCAAAATACTATAATCCATAAGACCAAGTGTTGAACCGCTGTATCTTCGCTTTGTAGCCCGATGTAAGCTATAGGTACACTAAAATTCTCAATTTTAACTTAATACGAGAATAAAGATAGCAATGATTAAAATAATTCATAATGATTTATGGTGCTCGGAAATTAAAAAATTTATCTACCTATCAGCTATTTAAAAATAGAAATTAATTAATTATCGTTGGATATCAGCCTCCTTCTCTATCGCATACTCTTCCTCAGCGCTAAGGTTTGATATGGAAAACCTACAGTTTAACGTCAGTTTCAAACAATCTTTAGAGAGGATATTCGTGATTTACCCAACCGTTGGTGGCACTCGTGATGCTACCAAATGATGTTATTATACACTTGATGTTATTTTGAGTTTGATTCTGAGTTATTTTGTCGTAAAACTACGGTGAAATGATAATTCACATAATAGAACACCAAAGGAATGCAAACGTTTGATTTATATACAAAACTGTCTATACCAACTATACGTACCTATTATATTAACTTAATATTTTTCCACGTGGTGGCGTTTGCTTAATTTAAATCGCGAATTTATCAGACACTGCAACAATAAAAATTATTCGACTTTTACGTGGCTGAAGACAGAATCAGAATCAGACTCCGAATCACAAATTATACAGTGGACCAGACAAATAATGAAAAATATTTTTTAACGACTTTTATTATGAAAATAACTATTATTAATAATATTATGTTAATGATATTAACACTCCAGTGTATAAAATATGTTATCGAACTGCAATAAATCAGTATCTGAAAAGTACATTCGACCGCCACCTCCATTATAATACAAAATTCGTATTTTCTATAAAACAATTTGATACATCTTGCAATTAGTGTCAAATGATTGCTATGCACATACCACTTAACAAATCTTGCGGAATCACAAAAATTCGGAGGCTGAGGGGTAACACTGCCCCTTCCAAATTTTAAAAAATTTGTAACTTCCAACAAACATTTTGTCACACTTTTAAATTGTTGTCAAATATTAGCTATGCACATACCGCTTAACATATATTTTGGAATTAATTTAAAGAGTTTTGGCACCGAACAATACCCGAGTTGGAACACGTCGATATATGCAAACTTAATCATTCAATTTCAATAAATCATATACTTCCGCGAATGTTACCATGTCGCATGTTCCATCTTCTTCTAAACCATAGTATTTATATATAAGTTTTTCATTCAATATGCCCAGTAGCACAAAACAAACGAATTCAAAATCTGTTATATTTGTATGTTTCACTATATAGCGACATATAGTAACAGATTTATCTTTATCTATAAATTCCACAGAATAATCCCACCTCATATGTGTATATCGATTTGATACTTCACGATATCGCCTACATTCCATATTGAAGGCTTTATTTGCATAAATGGATTTTAAAAAGTTGGAGTAATGTATAACAAAAAATTCCACACTTATATTGTCGAGGCAAATGAATTTGCTATGTTTCGTAAAATGGAATGGATCGGTATTGTATAGATTACAAGTGTGACATTTGAAGATAAAATTTGGATCGGCCACATTTAAGTTCGTAGTTTCAGAAAAAGTACACTTGTTTTTCTGATGTACCCATCTGTAGCACATAGAACATTCAATGTACTTTTCATCTGTATGTTTTCCACAGGTTAAACATTTATCAAACATATTACCTGACGAGAGTAACAGAATCTCCTGTATAGTACATCTGAAATTCTCCAGATCAAAAGATTCTTTTAAAGACAATGGTGAGAATTCTGCCATGCTTTCTATATTCGATAAGATAAACATGTAGTATAGTACATATACACCACAATTTTCTGTATCATCCGGACTTTGATATGGATACTTTAAAATTTTTCCGATCTTCCATTTTCGAACATTAAGTTTAGCTGTTTTATGAAATCCATCTCTAATTTCAAAGTACCTTTTCTTCATATTTGAAAATAAATCATCTTGTAAATTGAAATGCTGATAAGGATTTAAAATAAAAATAAGGGATTGTCTAATATCAAGAATTATTAAAATCCAGTGATTTCCATTGACCAAATGTGGCATCACAACAAATTTAATATTTTCTAAAGAATGTGTGTACGGTTTAAACTTTTCGTTCAAACCAGTTACTGAGTTAAACATTATTTCCACGGATACAGTGTCGATATAATAAAGCCAAGAAATATTTTTGAATATAGCAAAAGCTGTAGCGTCTAATAAATAATCTGTCAGCCATTTCTGATTTCCAGAAAGAGTTTTTTCGACTTTGTTATACTTTGAAAAAATGCTCGAGTAGTCCACGGTTGTTAGTTCAATTGTTTGAGAGTCATATGTATAGGTACCAACTTTAAAATATCCTCGTGTAGCCGATTCCATATAAAAATTATTATTAAACATCAAACCGTTCGATAAAGATTTTGTATTAGGTTTCTCTTCTGTCTTACTCAACTTTTGCTGATTAAGGGTTTCATTTGATTGATCATCAACATCATCTTCATTTATGACTTCTTGCTTCTTCTTATCTGCTATCTTATCGATCTTCAGTGTTTTAATAGTGTGTTGGTCAAAATAACATTTTCTTTTTTTTGTTTTCTTCCAAACTTCTTCACATCTTGGATTATCAATTTCGTTCCGGATTGCGTTTTTATTTCGGGTTATTTTTATTTTTTTTGGTACCAGCCCAATTTCTAAATTAATGCTTTTCAGCTTATTTGTAATTCTATCTTGTGTTTTTTCCACGAATCTACCAACTTTTAAATTTCTTTGATTAAGTAAAACTTCTGTTTTTAATATTTTAAACCAAGATTCTACATTTGCATTACTAAAACGCCCCACATCTAAAATATCAGTCCATAGAGGAACAAACGGCATGAGACGCTTCAATAAATACGAGCAAAATACTTCAGATCTGAATGGATTACATACCTCTTTGGATGGACAAGTATTGTCTTTAAAAATCTGACTTGATGCATTGTCATAAATTTTATAAAAAACTGAGAATCTATATACTGCCCTCTTACAGTTACATCGTCGTTTTCTTCTTCGGAGTAATCGGGGAATTCAGGTTTTAATTGCAAAAAGTGTTCTGATTTTTCATATGAATTAGATGATAATTCATTTAGTGCACTTTTTACACTAGAGTCATATGCCGAAGTAAGCAAAACTACTACAATGTTTTCAAATTGAAAAGCAAGTTCCTCCAACTTTGTGCACTGAAGAAGAACAGCGACACAATCAACTATTACGTTTTTTACATGCACAGTTTTGATTGTACGGGATAATTTTGTACAGATCATTTTAATAAAATGAGCACAGCAAGACTTCATGATGGAAGACTCAAATCTGGAATCCTTAGCAACGTCTGTGACGAATTTATAACAAACTTTTAAATATACAAAAAGAGACATGTCATTAAATCCATGACATAGAGATGTCATCAATGCAAAACTCCAGTTTGTTACGATAACATTAAAAATTGGCCAGGTCTTGTTGCAATTTCTGCGTATAAAATGTTTAAAATTGATTAGAAAACTGGTGATAGTTGCGGAGTCATGTTTAGAACTAATCAGTTCTGCTATTGGAACAATTCTTCCTCCTTTATTAATTACTAAAGCATAGTAAAGAAGCCTATGCCCTCGTTCATATTGTGTCGGTCTTACGACAGACCCCGTTGCATCAAAATAAGCATTGATCTTTTCCCCTTTGCCTATCAAAGTTTGAACCTGAGAGACAGAAAATAAATATACTAACGTTCTTTCAGCTGGAAACTGAATGTATCTTTCATTTTCAGGCTGCTTAGCAGATCTCAAGAATAAGTCGATAATGGCATCTTTGTGTTGATCTCCTTCTGATAAAGCTTCTGATCGTACTTTTTGGTATACCGGTAAGGATCTAAGACTCTGCCAGTTTCCATCAAGTGCGAGTTCCTCTTCAATTTTACCAATATCTTCAAATCTAATAACGTTGGGTAACGAATTTGTTAATTTCTTTTTTACTTCTAGTCTTTCGCTTCCTTTTAACTGATATGCAAACTGTTCCAAATGGAGAACTTCCTTGGGACCTTTGTAATGTAAAGCAACTGCTAATTCATCACTATTAATTTGGCAAATAAATTTATATTTCCTACATTTCAATTGCTTACATATTGCATACTCAACCATTGTGGGACTTTTTTGGAATTTTGAATTGGTTCTATGTCTTTTGAAGACAAAGACGCAACTTATGTTTTTTGATTGTAAGGTATTTTTAAATAGAGTATGTCTTTCTTCTGAGTTCAGTATAATATCAACATGTTTTTCAAAACGCCTTACATTAAATTGAATAAGCAACATAAATTTCCCTTCATAAACATTAGTATTTTCGGCCTCCTGATTTTCAATGTCTTCATTACTAGTATTTTTGTATACATTTCCAACCTCATTTTCACAGTAATCTTCACCATTATCTTCATATTCATCGTTGTCTTCATCTTTAGCGTTATATTGACAGTAATCTTTATCGTCGCAAATCTCTATTATCATATTGATTGTTATCTTTAAACGTCTTGTCACAAACTGTAGCGCAATTTTCAAGCTCTTTGTTTTCAATTTCTACATCGCCACTATTTTTGTCTTCGTTTCCATCGCCATGTTCATACTGATCTTCATCGTCATATTCATCGTCATTTTCACCTTCAGTGTTATATTCACAGTTGTTTTTATCGTCGCCATGTTCTTCTTCATCTTCTTTGTCGTCAACTTCATCTTTATGATAACCTTTATCTTCGAAATTATTAGTAAATATAATTAAATTATATTCTTTTCCAGTTTTTTCATTTTTATCCTTCAAATTTTCTAACTCAGAATTTACTTCTTTATTAACCGTTTTGCAGGAAATGTTCTTATCTTCTAAGCTATTCTTTTCAATACAAGTTTGAATTTCTTTTGAATGTCGTTTGATAGTTTTATACAAAAACAAACGTTTAGTGAATGAATCGTTAACTTTTATAAAGCGACAAATATCAGACAAAAGTGATAATTTTGTCCTTGGTGAAATTGCAATTAAATTTATAAAGCCACAATTCGACTTGCAGACAAAACTGCTTATTTGTTCAACAATAAGTTCTCTTTTTTGCGATCTACCCATATTTCTAAATATATTTATTCTGAATTAAACGATTGCTGTACTTCTTAACTTGTTGGGATTACTATTAATCAGTGGCGGCTCGTTGCCTTTTTTTGAGGAGGCTAATATATTATAATATACAGTATGACTCCACTACCTCTAACAAATGTTCCTTTTTTCAAATTACTTAAAGTATCTAAAATTAAAAGGCTAAATAAAATAAAAATATCGAAATAAAAAAATTATTAATTAAAAAAACATCATCCAAATGAGCTTATAAATAAGTTGCTGGACCATAATCACAAAGTTAAACGATTAAAGAGCTATAAAATCACAGATTTTAATTTATTCTAATTTTTGTTCTTCATTTTCTTGTTTACTGTCATACGATTTACTTAATGTTCTTTTTTTAAACAGATTGTAAATTTATTTTAAAAAAAATTTTTTTTAAATTTATTAATCGAGCAATTAATTTTTTATAATTTCCACGATTACATGCATGATTTTGTTGTTTCGTCATGACCACAAAGAGCTAAATCTTGTGACACCAAAAATATTGTCACGTCAATTAATCTTTTTAAATTATCTCGAGTTTCACTTATCTACCTGATTATTATGGGCTAGTATAGAATTTCTTCGCGCGTTGTCTACAGTCAGCAGCTGTAATAATTTGTTTCAAATAATCAAACAAGCATCCAGTCTCATTATAGTACCTCTCTTTATTAAAACAACCATGTTTTTTCCAGTGAATTTCAATGTGGTTAAATTTGGATGAGGTTTTTTTTAGTTTTCGCAATATAAACTTTGCAGTCATAATTTAATGTTGAGAAAAGATTACTTACCAAAAAGTCAACAAAATCACCAACCTATTGAATTTCTTCTAATCGATTTAAAACTTTATATTAATTTATCTTTTATATTTATATTTATATTATTATAACTTTATAACTATCTTAAGTAAATTAGTCTTACAAAACTGAAAAAAAATACGTTACAAGCACCTGAACCATAAACTCAAATGATGTACTGTGGTAATAATAATTACAATTACTATGCAAAAAAATGCATCTAGTTTACAACTGTGGGACTATGAGGTTCCGCTGAGTCAGTATCCACTTACATAAATTGGATACACAATAAGCAGAAGGGGGACGTCCATTAATTACATGATGACATTTTGGCAAATTTTCGAACTCCCTCACCCTGGTATGATGTGGCGCAATTTGGTTCTATCCCCCCCTCTAATCTCACGTAAGATTGTTTGTTTTACTTAAGGTGGCCGAGAAATTCGCGTAGGAAAGTAAATCCGCTAGTGTCGCTACTTGTAGCAAAATGCATTTTTATTTGTATGGACTGAGAAAGTGGTGTCGTCACGATCAATCAGCTGATGGGTGGAAACTCAGACTAAATATACCTAGACAGAACATATACAAACACAACTTGAAGCAAATTTTTCTATTTGTTTACATATCTGGTGTTTACCGAGTCCCGAGTTGTAATTGGTCAACAAAACGCGTCACTTGTTGTGGTTAAAATACGAAATATTTTTATAGACATTGCGAATTAATTATTATAGTTGTTGAGTCGTGTGTGGAATTTATAATTTAAAAAATCGACATGCAATGTATTGTGTGTGGTTGAGTGTATCAAAAATCTGTAAAACATAAGTTAGTAAATCTTAACCTATAAACATTCATAGGCGTAACCACTGAACTTTGTTTAATAACAAGTAATGTTTACCAACAGTGCTGCTTAAAATTTGCTTCAAAACAAACCTGTGTGTTAGCATAGCTATGCTCTGTCTAGTAAATAGTTAGTCTGAGGGTGGAAACATGATGATAACCTCACTTTGTTTGCGTTTAGTTACCATATAGCTTCAAAAACTGCACTTTTCTCGTCTAGAATTATGTAGGCGACCTGGGCAAATGCAATAAAGGCATAATTTTGAATTAAAACATTGTAAAATCACGAAAAAGTTTAAAATAACACATGCACCCGGCAATGTTTCCACCCATCAGCTGTTCGATCGGCCACATTTTGACGTCACACTTTCCCGATCTATTAAGATGGTATGTGTGCTTATCACCGGTATAGATTACATAGTAGTTGTTATCGTCTTGCCGGCACCGGCTATTCACTGCTGATGCGTATAACATTTATTTACTATAAAATTTGACATAAATTTTCATCAAATTTATCATCGCAAATTTTTTGAAAATTTAGACTTGTATATTTTGTAAATTTTGTCAAACACAAGACACTAAATAAAAATAGTATTATTTTATTAATTTTCAGCTTCTACCTACCAAAACAAATAATATTACATAGGTATAGTGAAGTGGGGTAAATCCGAACAGTGGGGAATTCCGAACACCGTCATTATCTCGAGTTGTGTTGACACGAACGTGACAAACCAAATTTTTGTCAGTTGTTGTTTACAATACTAGCTCATTTTTCAATAGTCACTGGTGCGTTCAAACGTGCGTATATTAGCTGTGTGAAACGAGTGACAATTTTTGTATTCCCAAAGTTTTATTCGGCTCTCAAAATATTGTGTTTCTGACAAACTAATCGTCACAATTATGGGGTAAATATAATATATACCAAAGGTTTAATGATGCTCTTTCAGGAACCGAAGAGATTTTGTATTTTCTACCATATTGTCGTAAAATACAAAACATGTGCGTAAAGTGGTGTCAGTGGAGGAATTCCGAACATAACATATTATCTATCCCAGGGGTCTCCAAACTACGGCCCGCGGGCCAAATCCGGCCCGCCAGCACCACCAATCCGACCCGCGAGAGCGGGCCTGATGTGGCTGGTATCCGGCCCGCCCTTTAATTTATTTTGATAAATCAAATCAAATAAAGTAATCATACAAAATAATAGTCAGATATTTTATTTACCGACTAAAAATAGTTGTCAAAAAGCAATCTTAATCTAATAAGGTATAGCTGTAGAGACCAACGAAAATATTCGAACCCTCCTATGTTAACAAAGTAAATTGTACATTTTGAAACCGTTTTTTGACATATAAAAATCGCATTTACAGCAAAACTTTTTCGACAATTTTAGTAAACAATGTCATTCTTTTTAATTTTGTATCTATATATACTTTCAATTTTGTAGCCCCGTGTTTGACTGACAGCAACTTAAACAAAACTCCGGAAAACACAAAAAATATTGTCATTTATAAATCGGAAACGGTGCGACGAAATGAAAAACTGAATAGGCATTTTTTTCTTGAAAGCGTGATTCTGTACATTTATGTTTATAAGCATTTTTCTATTTTGTTGCACCGATACCGAAATATAGATGACGATATTTTTTGTGTATTACAGAGTCCTGTTTAAGTCGCTGCCAGTCAAAAACGGGGCAACAAAATTGAAAAATGTATAGGTGCAAAATTGAAGACAATGAAATTTATCACAAAAAAAATGTTTAAAAAGAAGCTTTGCTGTAAATGCGATTTCTATATGTCAAAAAAACGGTTTCAAAATGTGCAATTTACATTGTTAACATAGGGGGGGTTCGAATACTTTTGTTAGTCACTGTAGCTAGATATTGGCCCTCGGGGCTTTGTGGAGCAATCAGTCTGGCCCTTAGGCTAAAAAGTTTGGAGACCCCTGATCTATGGTAAAGACTATCCTAGAAAATTCCGACCACTTTATATTACGTATTAAATCAAAATGAATTAATTTTATTTGGAATAATATATTTATTGCTTATTTATATCATACTTTTACATAAAAAAAAAAAAAAATTTTTAAAATTTTTTTATAACATATTTCACAAATAAACATTAATTAAATTTGATGATTTTTATTCAATAGATTTGTGGTCACCTTTTAAACCGATTTATGTGAATCTTTATGCTTCTTGTAGGCAGTTTTCTTGGGTGTTCGAAATTACCCCACCATTTTGCAAAAATTCAAAAAGCAACTTTTTTTCAGAGGGAAATATTTGTATGAAAAAATGTAAATGCAGCGAGTTAGGACTTGAGTTCCTCTTGCATTTCCAGCCAAAAAATGTTTACAAAATTTTTAGATATTTGTTATGTGTAAAATTATAGCATTATACAGGATGTTTAACTCAGACAATGCAAGTTGAAAACAGAAATACGTCACATGATGTACTAAGGGCCGGCAACAGTTGTATTGCTTGAGTGCTCGAGCACCACACCAGGGATTTTGAGCACCACACGGAAAATTACAAAACAGTATATAATTTGGAAAAGAAAACACTAAACACTTGAAAATATTGCATTTCACATCACATAACATTATGTGAGCACCACACGGCAAATCTAAAAGATGCCGGCCCTCATAGGCGGATTCAGACGCTTAAAATTAACAAGGAAACATGAAGACAAACCCAAATCTGAGAACACTTTTTGCCCGTCTCGACCACGGTCTCGGCCCTTTGTGCCCCCCCCCCCGGAAAAAAATTCTGGATCCGCCCCTGCCGGCCCTGATGTACTTATTGTACTCGTTACAATAATTATTAGAGTTGATATAATTACAAAATTCTATCGCAAATTATGTCCAAATATTTTATATAATATAAAAAAAGTAATAACCAAAAACCAACTTATAATCAAACACCTACACCACGGGATTTTTACACTTTGCGAAAAACGCAAACGGTGCAAAGATAATATTTACGCTAAACAGCTTTGATTCAAGGACTATAGTAATATTGTTGGTTGCCTACATATATGCATTATTAGTAAATGCGAAAGCCATTTTCCATTCGACACAAATTTCAAAAAATATGTAATTTTAAGATATTTACTTAATGAAAAAACGTTCTTTCAGGTACACGCTACATCTAGAATCCAAATTTAGGCTTTAAAAATGTAAGGGTGAAATAATATTTTGAAAACAATTCCAACAGAAAATAATTTTTGGCAAATTTTTTTACTAAAATCAACTATTTTGTAATTTCAGGCATAAGCTATTTGATGGTGTTTTCAGAATTTCTCCAAATCTATTAGCTTTTAAGATTTGCGTCAAATAAAAAAAGCGAATTTCTCGGCCACCTTAATATAACCCAGTGCTCTTGTAATTTTACAGTTTCTTGCGGATAAAAAAAGTTACGTGATAATTTGCCGAGACCCCCTCTCCCCCACGTAAGATTGGGTGATATTCTGGTTAATCCCCCCCCCCCTAAACACCTCCTGTAATTAATGGGTGTCCCAAAGCGTTCCTTTTATTTACCAAATACATTATCAGTATATGGTGAGCCGGGATATCCTCACTAGCTTTTATATTGCATGGCTGGCGCATTATGGTATTTGGGTTGCTAAATTCATTTTAACTTTTATATGTACACTCTGAAAAATATATTAGTCCCTTCGTTGGGACTCAACAAAGTTTTTATTGTTGCTATAACAAAGTTTTTCTTTACATCAACTAATTTAGTTATTAGATTTAACATCATTTTGTTATTTGAGATTTTTTTTTAGTGTAGATTTTTCATATTATAATCTACAGTGGCGGTCATATGAAAAGCGCATGGTTAATTTCCAACAAATTTCCGATCTATTAGGTCTTGTTATTAGGAGTAAAAATTTTTTTCAGAAGTAGATGAAAGCTATAGGTAATTTAGTGTTAATTTCGTGTAGACAAGTGATGGCTTTCAGTTTTAAATATGAAAAAAATCAAAAAATTTTATTAAGAAAAGAAATTCGCGATTTTTGAATAATGATTATAGCTCAATGATAATTAAAATTTATACATAATTAAGCAGTAAAAATGTTATTAAAATAAAAATTAATGTACATTATGTGTTTTTAAAGTATTTTTATTTTTAATATTTGGTATAACCACCATTGGCCTTTATGACTGCCTGTAACCGGCGTGGCATCGAGTCTGTTAAGCTCTTCAGGTATTGCTCACTTAAATTGTTGTCCCATACAAATTGTAAAGCTTGTTTAAGCTCTGGGATACTTTTAGGTGATGTTGCGACCACGTGCCTCTTCATAATTGCCCATAAATTTTCAATGGGGTTAAGGTCAGGGCTGTTTCCCGGCCAATCAATAATATAAATCCCATTATTCAAAAAATATTCTGTTACCTGAAACACAAAATAGAGGCGAATTATTTTATATTTCTCATTAATTTATTTTAAAAATGTATAAGGAATGTGATATGATTAATGATTTTCAAAAAAAAAAATTATTTATAAAAATATTGCATACCTTCTTGGCCGTGTGACATGGTGCATTATCTTGCTGAAAATACCAATCCTCATTTTCAGCAAATAATTCTGATACCGATGGCATTAAACTTTCTTCTAATATTTCGATATAGGCATTAGCATTCACGGTACCTGTTATGATGTTCAGGTAACCTAATCCACGTTGGGAGAAACAACCCCACACCATTAATCCCATTTTATTGTTGGTTGTTTTTATCGTGCATTGTTGTGACAATCTTTCATTCTTAAATCGCCGCACGTATCGCTTTCCATCCGAACCGTATAACAAAAATTTAGATTCATCGGAGAAAATCACTCGACTCCAATCTTCTTCGGACCAATTGGCATACTTTTTTGCGAATTTCAACCGCTTTTTCATCATGACTTTCGTCAACATCGGCTTCTTAACGGCCTCATATGCATTTAATCCGAATTCACAGAGCCTCCTACCAATGGTCTCGACACTTATTTGAATTCCCGTTTCTTTCTTTAATTCAGCCTTTAACTGTTGACGAGATTTGAAACGGTCTTTGAGCGCCATTCGACGAAGAACTCGATCAACGGCCTTTGTCGTCTTTCTTGGCGGTCTTCCCTTTGGTAGCGGCCTGCTACTGCCACTTTCGTCAAATTTTTTTAAAAACCGACTTACCGTTCGTCTGTGGCAACCCACCTTTTTGCTAATGTAATTCTGGGATTTGTTTTCGTCACGTAGAACTAAAATGGTGTGCTTGTCCAATTCTGTTAAATTTCCTGTTCTTGGCATTTTGGCACGATTATGGTTACTTTTAAATAAATTGCACACTCTAAGGGCACTAGGTAACAACTGAAGTACTTAAAATTTACAACTGATTTTGAAAAAAATCCCTACCCCTAAAATTTATACCTGTACGGCACGATATTCTTTGGAAATTCACCATGCGCTTTTCATGTGACCGCCACTGTATAATGCGTGCTTCGGAGGGCACGTGAGCACGTAAAGCCGGCGGTCCCCTGGGTTGATGATTTACCCTCATCAACAAAATATCCAGGATTACGGGCACATCTGACATCTGAGACAAGCCCAGCAAGCTGCATCAGATGTAAAGCAATTTATATACTCAAAGACTGGTGACTACGGTTCGGTCTTCTATAGAAGACAGCCCAATGTCAAGGCAAACAGGAGTTATCCTAGCCTAAAAGTGGAAGAAGAAGAAGATAATCTATAATAATTAGGGATCGTCCATTTGGAAGCGGCAGTGTTACCTCTCAGCCTCCGAATTTTTGTGATTCCAAAATATATGTTAAGCGGTATGTGCACAGCTAATATTTGACACTAATTGCAAGATGTATCAAATTGTTTTATAGAAAATACGAATATTGTATTATAATGGAGGTGGCGGTCGAATTTACTTTTCAGATACTGATTTATTGCAGTTCGATAACATATTTTATACACTGGAGTGTTAATATCTTTAACATAATATTATTAATAATAGTTATTTTCATAATAAAAGTCGTTAAAAAATATTTTTCATTATTTGTCTGGTCCACTGTATAATTTGTGATTCTAATTCTGTCTTCAGCCACGTCGACTTTTATTGTTTATTTTTTAAGTTACCTATAATATATTATATTGTACTGATGTAATATGTTTTAAAAAAATGGAACTTGTTTTCCAAAAACTTCGAATAAAAAACTAAAAACTAAGTTTCCGACGGCAAAACGGCGACAGCAAAATTACCTAGGGCGACAGCGAAACGGCCGACGATAAAGTAGCGACGGCAAAATGTGCCATCCCCTGAGTGTGCCGAAGTAGCATTTCAGCTAAATACAATCTGTAAATTTCAATTGCTGTCTATGTATGGATATCTATATTAGGTAAGATAACTTCGTATTATCACTTTTAAAATTGTTTTTTTTTGTCGCATTTTTTATTTAATTATGTTTTCAGAAATTATTTTTATCCTAACTCTTAATTTCACTACCATTGCAATGACGTAATTGCAAGATATTTTAATATCTATCATACTCCATATCAATGTAACTTCTTATCACCAAAAATTTTCGTCGTTTTCGTAAACTTTTGAATTTCATAACAAATTATTAATCTTCTATTGTTGAACTTTTAAATTCGGGATTAATTAATTTCAACTAAAAACAAACAATTTAGAACCCCTCTATAACGAATACCGGTTATAACGAAAAATCGGCTATAACGAGTAAAAGTTTGGTCTCTTGACTTTTGTTTACATGCTAAACTGACTGTTTATAGTAAAAATCTGCTTATAATGATTAAGTATAGGCTGGTCCCTTGAGCTCTCGTTATAGAGACGTTCTACCGTAATATATTTTATTTAAATATTTTTAAACAACAAATATTTATAAAACATCTTTCAAAATTTAGTCAATTGGTAGGACACTTTGTGTTGTGGCTGAACCAGGAATGAAAAGAGTTTCCTTTAAGCAAAATTCAAGTTGTTAATATTGAGTAAAAATATTTCCAAGTACAAGGAAGAACTTCGTTCAAATGATATCTACCTACTTCAAATTAAAGTATACAATCTATTAAAATATTACTACTGCCTGGACGTACCTAACAGCTACAAAAAATTTAAAATAAAATTTTAGATTTTATAGACAATACATAAATAATATAATAATGAGAATGACTGTCAATCTCACGTTTCCAATACTATTGAAAGATAATCTTATCAGGCTTTTGTGCTGACAGATAAAATCAAATTAATTTGTTTTCGTCAAGTGCATCAAGGACCAATTTTTTTTCAATTACTTCGCATACTTTCTATATCGCAGTTATGTCGTCCGAAATTGATAAAAGATTTATTTTGCCAAAACGTTTTGCCAACTCTAAAAAAAGTTCTTGGTAAGAATTTCCTTGTTTTTGTATACCATTTTTAAATAAATTATGTGTTTAGGGTGGAATATGATGGAGATAATAAACCTCTTGACTTGAGTAAAATTTTTCCGGATTTTGCTGCACCGGAAACATTGACGAAAGCTCTTGCTGAAACGGCCGAAAGTGATAACATATTGCTTCATCAATACACGAACGGATATGTAATATTATATACCTACTTTCTTACATACATCGGTAAAAATTTGTTGTTAATATACTTTTAGGGCCATCCCAGACTGGTGTCAGCTTTGGCAAAACTCTATGGAGGGTTACTTTCGCGAGAAATAAAACCTAAAACTGAAATTTTAGTGACTGTAGGTACGCACGAAGCACTTTTTACTGTCATAGATGGTCATATAGATAACGGCGATCGAGTTGTTTTAATTGAACCTTGTGTAGATGTCTACCGAGCAATGGTAGAAAATGCGGGCGGTGTAATAGATGCTGTTCCACTAGAATTGGTTAATAGCTTTACTATATACTCTCGGGAACTTCATTACTAGTTTTATCAAATTTTAGAAAAAACCAGTTGACTCTTCCACTTCCTCCAGTGATTATGTACTAAATCCAGAAAAACTATCAAAGGCATTTAGCGAAAAAACCAAGGCAATAATACTAAACAATCCTAGCAATCCACTAGGAAAAGTGTACACTAATTCAGAATTGGAATTAATCGCGGATTTGTGTAAAAAGTGGGACGTCATTTGCATTTCCGATGAATCGCACGAATGGCTAGTGTACAAACCTTATCAACATCAAAGAATTGGTAAATTTTTCAAAAGTCTTAAAACAGTTTATTTACCATTGTTTAATAGCCACTTTGCCTGGAATGTGGGAAAGAACCGTAACAGTTGGTTCGGCCGACGCTACGTTTAATACTACTGGATGGAAAGCTGCATGGGTTTTATGTCCAGAAAATTTGATCCTAAATTTGCAGATGGTTCATCAAACTTGCGGCTACGTTTCACCAACGCCTATTCAAGTACGCGATAGACTCGTAATTGAAAATTTTAACTCTAACATGCAAACTTTTACAGGAAGCTGTTGCGATTGGTTTTGAAAAGGAATTGTCTCGGCTAAATTTGGCGGATTGTCACTTTCCTTCTTTTAAATCCAAATTGGAAGCCAAACGAGACTTTATGTTTAAAGTTTTAACTGAAATTGGCGCGAAGCCAATTCTTCCAGAAGGTGGATGTTTTATGATCGCCAATTGGTCAAATTTGGGTAAAAAATTTGTTTTTATTTAATTTTAATTTTATTTTTATTGTTAATTTTAGAACATCTTGCTGGGTCAGAAGGAAAATGCACCAGAACAAAAGATTGTAAATTAACGTATTGGATGGCAAAACATATAGGAATTCAAGGCATTCCAATGAGTGAATTTTATGGAGATCCAAACCAAACTCCTTGTGAGAACTGCATTGTGTTCTGCTTTGTTAAGGTAGTTTAAAAAAAATTTTTAAACATCCAAACTAAGTTGTTATATTTTTTTTAGAGCGAAAGCAGTTTAGAGAAAGTTGCGACATTATTGAGGAAGTGGAAAAGTGGCACCAATTAATAAAACAAGGCTGTAATTAATAAATTTTGTTTGCCTGTACTATTGTTTTAATATTATCACCTTCACCACCGACTACTTCTGAGTCTACAGAGCTCAGGAAGTCAACACATTTAGCCACGAGAGTGCAACCAAGTCGTCAAAGTTTTTAGTAATCTTATTTACATCAAGTTTGATAATAAAATTATTTGATTTGTTTATTGTATTTATGAATTTGTTTATTCTATTAATGAATTTTTGCATTTTATTTTAAAAGTTTGCTTTCTTTTCTGTACTAGCATGTCTCTTCTTATTAGAAACTTCCATTATTCGGTAGTAAATGGCAGGGATGTAGCAAGTCAAAGCCGGGCCCTGGTGCAAGTGGGTAACAGCGAGCCCCCCTTCATTGTTTTAAAATGATAGTTTTAAAATTTAAAATAGCAATTTTATTGGAAAAAAATATATAAGCTACGAATGATAAGAGCATTAGATTTCATCTGGAGTTGTTACTTTTGAAATTCGTTAAAATTTTCATTTATCAGACTGACCATGTTATAAATTCAATAATAATTACATTGGAAACTTATCTGGCCAGTCTGATAAATGAAAATTTTATCCATTTCAAAAGTATATTTTGACCTTTTAAGTAAAAGCATTGGTTAGCTATATCGATATAGATAAACAATGGTAAAAGCTAGATTAAATCCAATGCTCTTATCATTTGTAGTTTATATTTCTGCATTATTTTTGTGTCTTTCATTTTTTTTCCCAAACATAAATTTTTTTCCTTTCAATTTTTGTTTTCTTTTATTTTTATTTTTTTAATTTCAACTCTATAAATAACAAACTTTAAATGGTGTTGAAAGAGCAACCGGGCCCCCTTTTGGATCTCGGGCCCTGGTGCGCGGCACCACTAGCACCACCTGTTGCTACGTGCCTGGTAAATGGTCATTTATTGTTACTTCTTAAGATCTAAATTTGAACGCAAAAATTACATAACTATCCTAAGCGATTAGAATTTGGTTTTGTTAAAAACAACCGAATATTCGTTAAAAGTAAGCTGTTTAGTCATGATTTTCGCGATGGCGGATGTTAATCACTGCTTGGAAGATTGAAAATATTCAGCAACATTTTATCAGGGCAGGATAAACTATGGATGCAATGGAGCCTCCGCACCCAGCGCAAAAATTCAGAAGGCTCCAAAATTGTGCGTTTTTAATTTAATTTTCTATATAATATTAAATTTTGAATAAAAAAAAATATCTGAACGGTGGGCGCGGGCGGCCTGCATATCAAATGAACGATAACACTGGTTTGCAAATAAATTGATTTTTCCGAACCCTGATACCATTCCTGCTGATTCTTATGTAAATTAACCTCCTGAATCCGAATATGCTCCTCCGTTTTCTCCCATTATTAGCAATTATGTTAGCCTTTATATTTTTGCTGGTAAGCTAGAGAGGCGAAAAGTTAATATTTGTAGCAAGACAGTTGATTTAGAAGAAAATTTGCCCCTGAAATTGTAAAAAAATCATTAAAAATGATGGAATTTTCCGCTTTTGTTTTGCTCAATTTTTTCACTAATTTTCTACATATTTCAGCTTCTTACAAACACCTCCAAATAATTGGTTTTCTTTGATTATTCGCGATGTACATTTACACATACATAGTTGGTATAGAAAGTTTTGTTTAAAACCAAGCGTTTGCCTTGTTTTGGTATTTTATTTTGTGAATTATCATTTCACCGCGGTTTTACGATAATAATTCAGAATTAAACTCAAAATAACCTCAATTGTACGTAATAAAGCCGCCATGTTCTTGTATGTAACAGGTTAGCCGGACTGCTCTGTTTCCGATCGAATACAGAGTGCTTTAGGTATATAATCGGAGTCATCTGAAAATATCAGTAATACAGTAAATTCTTGCGGTCCTTGTGATGACTACATCATTTCCATGTCGGTGCTAGGCCGAGGATTCTGCTTTTTCGGTAGCATCGCGTTACATCTTTGATAAGTTATGTTAAAATTTACGGTTTTACTTTTTTGAAGATTCTATTAGGTTAATTAATAGTTCAGAATTTCAGGGGAGGCTATGCTTCTAATCTGTACCCGACGCTGAAATAGCTTAATCCGGCACTGCATTTTATAGTCGAAGTTCTGTGAAATCGTTTTTCAACTTGATTTTAACTATTTACAAATTTATTGGAATCCAATTTATTTATTTGTCTTTAAGTTGATATCGAAGTTGCGTCATCCTAATTCCAACAACATTCAGTAAATTCCATTCTGTATTCCAACGAAACGTCAGTTGAATTCAACATGGCGGCTTGTTAGCAGCTGTTTGTTTAATTGAAGCACAATGTATTTTTAGCGTTGTATTTTGTCAAAATGTTATGATATTTAAACAAATATTGTATTTTAATTGTGGTAATAATGTAATTCACAATATAAATGACATATAAGAGCCATTATATATTTTTGTGAATCGAACAGTATTACATATGGGAATCATGGCAATCATGTAAAATTTATTTAAAGTTAGGGTATATCAGTCACTCTTCCTCTATTGATTTTTAAATTGCTTTCTGTTTTTTATTGTTTTATGCATTCTGCTGGCACTCAATTTACATTCAAATTTTTCAAAGATAATTGAACGACAATGCTCGAGTTATTCAGAAACACATAAATATCTTTGCAATCTAAGCGTTTGATATAGGAATTTTACATTAACCAAACGCCACCATACGGCAGCATTTGTATCTACTCTATCAAGTATACCTAAGTGTCTTTAAAGTGTTTCAACAGTGTTCTAGTTAGTTTTCCTGTGATTTTTTAATTCAGTGCAGTGTTTCAATTAAAAAATAACCAGTCTTTTAGCCTTTTTTAAGTCAACATTCTACCGAGGTATATTCGCTATAGCAGACATATTGATGGTGACGCTAGCGCCACCATCGGTACTGTAAAATCCCTATAGTAGGTATATAAAAACTAGCTGCCAAAAGATCTAAATGGCATAAAGAGTAAATTTTATGGTGTTCAAGCGGCAATTACCGACAAAAAAAGTTTTAAAAATTTGAAATATGATATTTATAAACTAAATATCTTTTTTGTAACATTTTTAAGTAAATATTTTAATCGGAAACTCAAACTAAGCTTCATAATTAGTCACAAAACTCCATTACAATAATTCTTTTTTTAATTTATCTTATCATAATAATAGCATAATAAATATCTCTCTTATTATACTTTGTTATATCCAGATTCATGATATATTTTTATGTTAATTAATGAGAATAATGGTGATAATTCAATCGCAATTAGTTAATTTATTACTATGTTTTAATTTATTACAATTTTTCTTTGACATCATTATTTTTATACGAGTATTTAAATAAAACCAACGAAATCTAAAGATACACTTATGTACATTATTGCATTATATTTTGTTCATTGTATGAGTGAGTTATCTAAAATTTAAAAACAGTTTTATTATTCAAAACCTCTCAAAATTTATTATCGCTCATTGTAGGTAAATTCGTAATTTTATATTAGTACCTCAACTTGAAAAAATAATTAAGCAGATAAATCGCAATTACGACGGTTATTCCAGATAAAAGAAAAGATAAGAAATTCAATTATCATTTTCATTAGTTTGCAAAAATGGCTTCAAAAAATAGGTTTGATCTGCCAGAACGCTATAAAGGAGAAGAAGAAAATGTTTGGTAAATTTTATAATAATGCAATTTTTCTTTTAACGGCCACATTCCAATTATTACAGGGAAATTTATCTTAAGCTTTCGCACGACCACAAGCCGTTGGATTTAGGACAAGGATGTCCTGATTATGCAGCTCCACCACACCTCACTAAAGCTTTGGCACAAGTAGCCAACAGTGATGATATATCTTTGCATCAGGCAACCAGAACAAAAGTAAAAAATTAATGACATTAAAGAAAAAATTCAAAAAATTTTATTTTAGGGGCATCCCCGTCTGGTGAAGGTCCTATCAAAATTATATTCCCGATTGCTGAACAGGGAAATAGATCCTTTCGCCAATATTTTAGTTACATCTGGAGCGTACGGATCTCTTTATACCTCAATTTCAGGTCACGTTGAAGTTGGTGACGAAGTTATAATAATAGAACCATACTTTGATTGTTACGAATCCATGGTTAAAACCGCCGGTGGCATTCCGAAATACGTACCTTTACGATTGGTAAGTTATTAATTTAGAAATTTTAGTTTTTTAATATGGAAAATGAATTTAGAATGCAACCGTTAAGGAACCCAGAGCTAGCGATTGGGTTTTAGATGCGGATGAACTGAAAAATGCTTTTAATTCAAAAACCAAAGCAATTATAATAAACACACCTCACAACCCCATTGGTAAAGTGTTTAACGTGGAAGAGTTGACCGAAATTGCAGATTTGTGCAAAAAGTGGAATGTGTTATGTATTTCCGACGAAGTGTACGAATGGCAAGTTTTCCAACCCAACAAACACATAAGAATTGGTAAATGTTGTCAAACCTTTCGACTACGATGAATTCTTCATTTATTGTTTTAGCTTCCTTGCCGGGCATGTGGGAAAGAACTATAACGATTGGTTCGGCTGGTAAAACTTTTAGCATCACCGGTTGGAAAACGGGTTGGGCTTATGGACCAGAAAACTTGCTAAGGAATTTAGAAATTGTACACAGACATACAATTTTCGATTGTAGTACTCCCATACAGGTAATTATTTGTATTTGTTTGGTAAAAAAAATTGTAATTACAACTTAGGAAGCCATCGCCATTGGATTTGAAGATGTTCTAGAACGTTTAGGCCAAGAAGATTGTTATTTTATTGGAATGGCCCATGAAATAGAAAACAAGAGAAATTTTATGGCTAAATTTCTAACTGACGTTGGTATGAAACCCATGTTGCCCGAAGGTGGATATTTTATGCTTGCAGATTGGTCACCATTGGGTAATTTTTTCAACTTAAGTTGTATCTAAAAAGTTTTAGTTATAATTTATTCTATTTTTTAGAGTCACGTATTGATTTGAGCGCAGAAAATGACAATCAAAAAGACTATCGGTTTACTAAATGGTTAACCAAGACGATTGGAGTGCAAGGAATTCCTCCAACTGCATTTTATAGTGCGGAACACAAAAAGTTGGCTGAAAATTTCGTACGATTCTGTTTTATTAAGGTCTGATATGATGTTTTAATTGAATAGTTTACTGATCAAATTTTTAATTTCAGAAACAAGAGAAATTGAATAATGCTGGCGAAATTTTGAAAAAATTAAAATCACATAACAAATAAATGCGAATGTAAATGCGATGAAATTATTAAATAAAGTCTTCTCCTTCATATTTGTTATTGTTTCATTGGCACGAAAGTGGTATATAATTGCACTTACAACTGTAGCCCAACTACAAAAAAAAACTGATAAGATAAAGATACAAAGAAAATGGCAATGCTGCATTTACTTGAAACCTGAAGTCTGCGATTGAGCTGGTTGTCCGGTATTATCAGATTATCAAATCCAGTGTTGTTCAATTTTAAAAATAAAATTTTCCTCATATTCATATTTAACTGTACCAGAATTTGTCGTATTGTCTAGTTTCCTACCTTGTGCATAATATAATCTTCCCAATAAAATTGCAATCTCAAGTCCGAAGTTATCTTTATTATATAACTGTGACCCTGGAAATGAGCGTATTAGTCGTTATAATAAATTAGAAGTAAAATTGTTAAACTAAAAAAATAAAAATCATTTTTATTATTTAGTAAAATGTGTTTGTGGTGGAAGAAAAATTATTTAGAGTAATTAAGAAAAAGTAAAAAGAACAAAGAAGACAGATAAAATAAAATAACATAATAAGTAAACAAACAAAATTATGAATTGGAAAATGGTTTATTAATAAAAATCAAGAAATAATATAATCATAAGAAAGTTTTTAAATACCTATTAAAAGAAATCGCAGCACACAGCAAAACATCCGCCATACACATACACAAAATCATTAGTAATATAAATCATCTTGGACTCATAAGTTTTTTGAATTTTTGTAGAACTCACCATTTACTTACACAAATTAAGCTGATGACGGAATGTCGTCGTCGTATCGCCGAAAACATTATTTATTTAGAATAATAATTATGATTTGCATAATTATATATATATAATTATATCGTAAAACGAAATTACTTTATTAGTCAGAAGATACGAGGACACTTAGTCTATGGGTCTTATTTAGTCTAGACTCTAGAGCATTGAGTTTTCGGTGTAATGAAATATAAAGTTTAGAGTAATCTACGGTGAACTTGGATTTTTATTTAGTTGAATGTGTTAATAAGGTAAGTTTTACATTTTCTTTCTGCTCTGATACTTTCATTCATACAACTAAAACTAAATTACTAATAAAAGTAATGCTTTACTTATTGTTGCTTTGTATTATATTTACCGCCGAACTAAAGCTTAGATTTATTTATTAACAGTCGCTTTTTTGGCATAAGAATCTGAATGGGGTGATTATCCAATTAATTCATTAATTAAGTTGGAATTTATTTCAAAATATTCTGGAAAAAAGATGTGGCGTCACAGCTCTGCTTGACACAGCACGTCGCTTACAAAACTGTAGAAGAAATATTAAATCAAATCAACCATGAAAACTAAGATGAATATAATTTATTTTATAAAAAATATTTGAATTGAATATAATTTAATTTTTTTATTAGTTCAAAGTTATTCAAATTAATTGGTTTAGTTTGCTACACTTGATATCATGTGTTTCGAATTCCGGATCATCATCAGGCAAACTTCAAATAGTAAAAAAGTAAGTTAAATTCAATTAAATAATTTAATTTATAATGGAAAAAATTTCAACTTTTTACAAGTATTATCATATGTTAATAACAAAAAACAACGATAGGAGTAATAATAAGAATAACAAATACAAAAGTATTTGAGTGTAATTTGCTCTCCAGCGTCAAAAATTACAATTCTATGGAGATCTCCAGACGAAAACAGTAACTGAAGAAATAAAATCGAACAGCAAAATATTATATCAAAAAAAATTAAAGCTACGTACATCTACTCCTGGACCTAATGATTAGGGCAGGGGCATAACACATTATTATTTTGTAAACCAAATTTAATTATCTTTAAAAGCGATAAATACAAAGTTGCTGTTGTTATTCTTGGTAACCGCCACTGCATGGATTACGTACACAAGACAAAGTTCAATTTAAGTGTTTAGGTATATAATTATTGAACATTTTTATTTGGTGTTTCGGTTTGTGGTTAGTCAACTTTTGCTTTTATTTTGAGCTATAGAATAGGTATAATATTACGATAGCTTAGCTATGTAAAAGTTGAAACCAAAGTATGCAGAACGGAATTGCCTATTGTATTTTCAGTTTATTAATTTCATGTTTCTGATTAACATCAATTAATAAAACGTGGTTTTGTATGTGAATCTATTAATTAATGCGATGTAAGTAATTTTTTATATTAACTAATTAAAGCTAAACATTTTTAACATTTTTAAATTTTATGCATTTTTATATATACTGTATATACTTTTTTATATACAAAAACATTATATAAATATCATACCTTGATTAGCGAGCGGGGCTGCGCTTGTGTTAAAATCTTAAAATTGGGTAATTTAAAAAAAAAAAAAATCAAGAGTTGTAAGTTCAAAATAACACTAGCAACCAACTAATCTAAAAAAAATTTAATATAATATGACCTATGTGCAAAAATAATAAAATAGCAATAATAAAATAGCAATAAAAAAATAAAAAAACAGAAAAATTGTAATTTTTTTTCGCTGTTTTTGCAAAAAAAATGATTAAAATTAAAATTTTGAGATAATTTTAGTTCAGGCGGTTGCTAGTTTTATATGGAACCTAAAACTTCTGATTAGCTTCAATTCAAGATTTTAACATCAGCGCTGCTAATCGAGGCATAACATTTAAATAATGTTTTTTATTTTTTTAAGCATTTTTTAAGCATTTCAAGAGTATATTTATTGAGCCTTACAAACCTTATTTCAATATCTTTATTAGTAATCTCATAAAAAATTCACAAAAATTACTTTGTTTCAAAGTATAGAATCCTGCCTTAATTATTTTTATATCATCCAATTCTATCCTAATTCTTTCCTAAGTTCATTATCAACTATCATAATATTAATTTACAACATCATATAATCATGACCTGGAATAGAAGTTCATTTATCCATTATTTTGAACTAACTAGCTGATATATGAGATTAATTTATGGTTTATAGATTTTAAAATTTTAATATAACATACATACAAAAATATTCCTACTCCAGCAGGAAAAAATGTATATAAACAAGTAAAAAACATTTTAAAAATATTAATAATCAACTGCCAGTGCTCCTTTGAAATCACAACAAGAAAAAGTAAGTGAAATTTGAAATATTTTTTATAAATAAAAATAATTAGTACATTGTCTTATTCGGATTAAAAGTGAAACTTTGTTTGACAAGCAATTTTTGCATTTGCGAGGCGGAGCGCTAGCGGATCTAATGGATACCGATAACACAGTGTTACAAAATTGAACTTCTGCCAGCTTCTTGAATGAGTGAAGGTGATTATAATAGATTTTTTTGTGCTGAAAACGAATCTGACTTTGAAATTGCTCCATCACGACAGGTTTTTCTGAAATTGTAGCTTAAATAGTCAAAAAATGGCTATTTTAACCATTTTCATGATTTTTTCAGGGAACCTCAATTTTTTTTTCAATTTTCCACAAGTGCATCGTGTAGTACTACTATTTAGCTTTAAAATCCTTTTTTCAAAATCGGTCTACGATTTTTTAAAGTGAAGATATTAAGATATACCATTTTTAAGTCAAGTGATTTAGTCATTCAAAGTCATGCCTAAATTTCATGCAAAGTCACCCGTTTTACCGCGCTGAACTTACTTTATGACAAGTTCTTTAGTATTAATTATTTAGCGACCTCAAGAACACCGGTGTACTGTGTAGGCAGAATACTAAAGAACTTGTTATAAAGTAAGTTGAGGTTCCCTTAATAAAATCATAAAAATGGTTAAAATAGCCATTTTTTTGACTATTTAAGCTACAATTTCAGAAAAACCTGACGTGATGGAGCATTTTCAAAGTCAGATTAGTTTTCAGCACAAAAAAATCTATTAGAATCATCTTCACTCATTCAAGAAGCTGGCAGAAGTTCAATTTTGAAACACTGTGTAATTAGAATCCTTTATTAAAAATAGGTAGAGAAAAGATAATATATGAAATAAGTTTACATGAAGAGGAATGGCTCACTTTGATTGATTATAAAGAAGCAAAGATAAAAAAATTTGAGGGGATTCAACTGAATCCCATTGCAATTTCAAAAAATGTAACCATGAATAGTGAGAAACTTAGTGACACTCTGCTGGTATTAAAAATAAGTAATTCTACAAATTACTTATACGAAAGAAAAAAACGGCTAAAAAAGAGATCCACCGTCTAGTTGCCCGTCCGTGAGGCATGATATTAATATTTTGAGATGTAACTGAGAACAGTAAAACATTTATTATTATTTTTATTTATAAAAATAAATAAAAAGAATTTCACTTACCTTTTCTTGTTGTGATTTCAAAGGAGCACTGGCAGTTGCTTACTAATATTTTTTAAATGTGTTTTACCTGTTTATATTATAACTTCGCTATATGCACGATACACATATACCGGTATGCTCAGTAAGAAATTAAAACTCGTTTGTTCTGCGCATTGACGTAACATTGGAGATATTTATTATAATACGATTGAATTTTAATTATAAATCTTAAGATTATTTTATAAAAATAAAATGTCAAACAATATCAATTTCAATTATATTATACCCCATTAACATAATAATCCTAGAAGCGGAGAAAAACGTAAGAAATATTGCAAATTTGACATTTCCAGCTCCAAACTGACGTCAAATAATGCGAGAAGGATAGAGCTAACCTGCTAGTGAGCATACCGGTAATAAGTGTATCGTGGCTATATGTAAATAATTTTAATAATACATTGTTATTAATAATAATAATAATAATAATAGAATAACAATTTTAGTTGTTAGAAATATTTATACTAAAAAAATCTCACGTTTGGAGGGAGGGGAGACTCGGCAAATATCGCGTATTTTTTTGTCTTAACTAGTCCTAAATAAAAATTATTAAGCAAATTATGTTTTTTTAAATAAATCCAACACAAATTAACGTATTTTACACTACAAATATGCATTTTAACAAATCGCACGTGAGATTAGGAGGGGGGGAGGGGGTCAAGCCAAATTTCACTAAGGGAGGAGGGGGGTCTAAAATCTCCAAAATCACCTAACGTAATTAATGGACGCTCTCTTTCTAGAGAAAACTTTTTTTTTTAATTTGCTTGATGAAACTTATAGCTTTCTGAGAAAATATTTGTATATCGCGATTGTAGATTTTTTAACTATTTATTAAAGCGCTTGACCTTGAAAAATTGAAAAAAAAAATTCCTGCGGCGCTATAGCCTGGAGGTGCTCTCCAGACCCCCCATTGAATTTCAATTAAGTCCCCCCATAGATACATCCTAGATCCGCGCTTGCCTGATCCAATATTTTGAATTTTGTTGTTAGGAATATTTATTTATATCTTCGATAGATCACACGTCCAAATTTACTTGACTACTTTTTTCTTCAGTTTTATTTATTTAAATTTAATTGAAACTCCGTAAGGAAGTAATATGCACTCCTGTTTGGCGCGACTTTAAGTATGCCGATTAAGTTATAAAATTTTAATATAATGAATAAAATATAATTATTTTCTGAGTAGCCTCTTCAATTTTATAAGTGCTCATTGTTAAATTAATCAATCTGCTGTAAAAATTGGGTAGTAACAAAAGCAAAGGTATAGTAATCAACACATTTGAAAATTTACATTTAACTTTGAATTGTACCTAGTGTAAATGTGGACATCGCTAACCACTTTTTGTAGTTTAAAATTTTAAGATCTTTTCTACACTAAACAGTGTAAGTTAATAAATCGGTAAGTTGTTTAATAAATCGTTCGTTGTACCTAGTCGGAGTAAATCATAACAAATTTAGCAGGTAAGTTGAGTGCGCACTCAGTGCACATTGATTGCACTTTAGAGTCTGTCCCACGAGAGCTCGAGTGTGACTAATACCTAAAAACTATCCGAACGATAGAAAATATTTATATTTAGTTTTAGTTTTAAAAAGTAGTTTATAAAATATGAATATTTTATATCATTCGGGTAGTTTTTAGATGTGACTCACGAGAGCTCGAGTGTGACAAATACCTAAAAACTATCCGAACGATAAAAAATATTTATATTTAGTAATTTTTTATTACTAATAAGTTAGTAATTACTAAAACTACTAGTAAATAAATACTAAAAGCGTTTTAAAAAGTAGTTTATAAAATATGAATATTTTATATCGTTCGGGAAGTTTTTAGATGTGAGTAACACTCGAGCTCTCGTGGGGCAGACAATTCTAATTGGTGAAATGTGAACTTAATGCACACCGAGTGCTCAACGCTCAATTTATTAGTTTTCTCAATAGCACTATAAACCTCTGGTGAAGGTTAACTGAGAGTTAACTTAGTTTTTAGCTGCTCTAATTAGATTAACAAGTGAGTTAACTCTACCTTACATACAGAATAGTATAATTTATGAAAGTGGTTCTAAAAGTATAATATCAAATTTATTCCCTGCATCTGCAAAATAATTTAAATAATTCAAATCATCTTGAAAATAATGTGAAAACAACAAAAATCAAATAAGCTAGCAATGCAAAAGTAACTAAAAAAAATTAGAATGATGGAACAGGTGGAAAACAGGTCAGTTCTGTGATTACACAAAAATAGAATTGTGAAACAATTTACTATCTTTTAATTTGAAAATAATTAAAAAGGCAGCTACAAAACAAAAAAATTAAATTCACAAAAAATATTTAAAAAAAAAAAGCTCGAATTTTTCAACAAATTTTGACCTTCATAACTCAAAAGCCGTTGATTTTAGACAATAAATGTTTTAATTTACTTTGTAGATTATTTCACGCTCTTTAAAAAAGCGCTCAACCATTTTTACTGACAAATTACTTTTTTTGGGAGCTATGGCCATGCGAAGATGAAAATTTAAAAAGTTGCTTTAAAGTGGCTTAACTCTCGAGGGTTTGAGTGTAGAAAAAACAAATATTTTTCTTAGAAAAGCGTTCTCTATCATCACCTAATATCATAATAATGATAATAATCCATAAATTATTGTACTATATGGTGCAATACACTCTGTAAATAGATCCAAATTATTTTTGTTATTGTTATTCTATTCGAATATTTACGTAATTGCTTATTTCTTTATACTAACTTTATCTATGTTAAATTATTTTCAAAATTGTTAAAAATTATACGACCGACGTCACTGCTTCCCCAATTTCAAACAGTAGCAGTAGTTTATCCTTTTCGGGTTTATTGATAACATGTGATATCGCACGTGGTTCAAAGATTTTGAATTAATATGTACTACCTACTACTTAAAAATTACAAATGTGTTAAATTTCAGGGTCATAAAGGTAAGATGAGGTACAAACAAATAAAACCTATTTGCAATTAACTGTTATTTACAAACATACTTATTATTGCATTGATGTCTGTGGTTCATACACAATTTAAACAAGATTTTAAATTTTTCACCAAATTTTTTTATGATTAAAATTCCTGTTAATAATATTACTTGATATTGAAAATTAATTGTTATTATCTATTATGAAAAATAAACCTTCAAATCGTATCGATAAATAAGTAGGTATCGATTGTATAATGAATATTTTATAACGAAAAATTAGGTTACATCACTTCACATTCACAGCTGTTAGAAAGGAAACTTATAGTATATACAGTGGCGTAGCGTAATATAGTAAAATGAATATCTAATAAATTATATTAATATTTTTTATTATAAATTAAGGAAGAGAGTAGATAAGCATTATCTTACATTATTGTAATAAATTTTACTTTGCCAGAAACATCGTAACTATTGCAATTTGGAAAACAATCCTATATTGTATTGTATATTCTACAGTATAGTATTTGAGGCACGTCGTATTGTGTATACAATTTATCTTATCCTAATATGACATTGAATGTTCACCGTTCTACTTGAACATCAATTAATTTGACCTTACTTAAAAAAAATTCAATTTTCTACAAATTTTAAAATTAATTTAATTTTTTTGTATTTTATCTGTCTACCACTGACGCATATATTATGAAAATTATCGAGGTTTGAAAATATTTAAATTGTGAAATAAAACTAGACCTAGTAACAACCACTATATTGAAAATCATGAAGTAATTAAATTAAACAATTATTTATAATATTATTATTTATTGATGAAACAAACCTATTTGAGTTCGATCTGATTCCAAGTTACCAAAAATTCTAACATCTAAGCTATCTAAACTAAACTAAATTTTTTTTAAATTAATATTGTGGAGTCTTGCTAATTCAGTCACAATATGTTGTCGAGGTTTATTTTTAACCGCAGTTCAAATCCTAGTCGCCTCGAATATACACTGCTGTGAACTAAAACTCAAAATAGATCTACGGGGGCTGTAGGGAAGGCAACGGGAAACCACCCTATTCGTTAAATTTCCTAGTACACCATCTTGACAGTGCCTATATGACACTTGAAGACTTGAAGAAGTTTCCTGGTTTTTCTCCGATTGTTATGTTTTCGTTCAAGAGGGAAACCGCTGGGGAAATTTGGTTGTACAAGTAAAAGGAAATCCAATGAAATTTTAAGAAATCAGGAAATCTTAAGAATACTACAGACAAGCTTTGCTTTTTGTTACTTTTTAAACTTTTTCAAAAGAAACTCTTGAGACAATCCAAGGAAATCCGGAGCAATCGAGGGAAATTCAAGGAAAGCTGGTGTACAAAAATTTGGTTTTGCAGTTTCCCCCTCGTTCTAGTTTATTGTATACAGTAAAACCTCTATAATTCGACATAAACGGGACCCATTTCCTGTCCAAACATAGAATTTGTCGAATACAGAGTTGAAATAAATATCTTTATATGATATAAACATATCATGTTATTCTTGATGACGATACGAATTTATTTACACTTTGCCTTACCCAGCAAACTTGATGATGTAATTTAAATATACAAATTTTGTAAAAAGAATTATTTTTCAAAAATTTTATTACATAATATAAACTTTAAAATAATTTTATATTTTTTTATATTTTATATAAATTAAATGACAAAATTGTGAAATTGAAAATGCTGTTATTTTGCTATTATCATGTAAGCATTATAACGTAGGTAATCAATTACGTAGGTAATTTTTTAAAAATCAATCTGTCTGCCTACGTGTTGAAATCCAGTCGTGACGAAATAAGATCACAAGTTGTGCGTCATAAGCTAATAATTATCTGTCCATTAGTATGAGAAATTCTCAGAATTGTCCAATATGGGAGTGTCAAATTATGGAGGTTCTACTGTATTGTATATGAAGCAGGGGCGGCTTGTCGGAGTAGGTAGGAAATGCAGTGCCTCATCAAGCTAAGAAACCCCGTTTCACAAGAATATAATTCATATTTTTTAAAAACCTGAAACACCACTTTAATTCCTCACAATCCGCCACTAATATGAAGCTATTCGAAAACACGCCTTTTAACATTTTTAGGTTGATATGAAAGATAATAAATTTCATGCCTAAAATCGGTGCTGACAACCCTCACTTTTACTCAATTTAGAAAAAAGTAGTATTTTTAGATGCCTGAGAATAAAAGTCGGAATATCTCATTATTCTCTAATATACAATATATTTCTATACGACTAATACAGAATACAAACATTCTGGCTCAATTTTCAATTCAGAAAATACACATTCTTCGCACCTGTTACAGAATATTTCATTCTGTAGCATCCGTTACAGAATGACTATATTCTCACATCTAAGAAATATTAAAACCTGGTAGGGAAATCTATCAACAAGTTGTTATTTTTTATTTTTTTCTTTGACGAAAATAAAATTTATGATTTTTATAAAAAAAAAAATCAACAAGTTGTTTTACTGGTTTTATAACGCCAACTGTCAAATTGGTGTTGGCGTATTACAAGAAATACACTAGCACTGTGCGTCCGTCGTATAGAAAGTATAGTCTGGAACTCGTTTGGAATGGCTATTCCTAACTCGTTACAGAATATACTATTCTATTCATTATTTTTCATTTTAGGTAAATTATAAACCTTTGAAATAGGTGGATGTTAAATCGCCATTGGACAAGATGATAGACAGAACTCCAATCTAATATTTTCTGATCCAAATAGCTAAAAATGAATTAACTTTAACTGGAGCTTTATGCTATTAAAAGTTAAATAAGTTACTGTATAGTTTACTATCTACTACAGTTCTGAAAAATGCACTTTCAACATATAATTTCATACAAAATGGCCTACTGGCCTACTCAATACTTGAAAAACATTTGAAAATGATATAGGTACCTACTACTGATTTTGAAAGTAATTTACTAGTGCCGAAAAAGGTGTCGTATTTAGAATGCGGACAAGAAGTATAATTCTCCCCCCCCCCTTCACGAATAATTTTGATTGTATCCCTGAATTCCTGATAAAAATAATACACTTATACTGTTTGTTCAGCCATGATGTTGTAAAAATTATTCATATTCGGGTCACACACCTCTTCTGGGATTTTTTATTCTGCTTATCCATCTATTCTGTAATCTTCCTTTAATTAGAGCATGGGTTTCTCCAAAGGTGTTTCAGCTTTTTCTTGTCTTGGTATATAAATTTGTGATGTAAAGGTAAAAGTACTATATTTAGATGACAAAAGCGAAGAATATGCTATTATCTACCTTATATAATTTATAATTTATTTCTAATTACTATTTATTATTTTTGCACTACGATTTGTATTAACATTTATTGCACTTTTGTCAGCAGATGGGTTTTCGAGAATGTCTAATTCGAGTAGAAGAATTCGTATCGTTAATAACAGTCGAACCAACTCTAGTTCTTTACATGCTGGCGTTTATGACGACTTCTATTGTTGAGCAAGCATTTTTCGTTGATAAAGCATGTCGAGTCAATCATAAATTTAATGATAGCATATGCAGTAACATTGCCAAAAATGAATCCATTGAATATAATCGGAAAGTTCAGGTATGGGAAAATAATTTATTTATAATATAATTTTAAAATACTTCCTCTTTCCAGTTAACTGTATCAGAGTTTCACCAATGGAATGACATAGCGGGTCATGGAGGTCAAATAATATTGGCGCTCTTCATGGGTGCATGGTCTGACAAGCGTGGAAGAAAACTTCCTTTGCTTATGGGTTTATTTGGAAAATTTTATTATTCTACTATGATCGTTGTTAATTCTCTACAAGACACTTGGCCAGTTGAATATATAATTTATACGGCTACCCTGCCGATGACAATTACTGGAGCCGACGTAGCAATATTTGCCGCAGCATACTCTTACTTATCTGATATTACAAAACCAGAAAGTAGAACTCTTCGAGTGACCTTAATGGAAGTCGCTTATCTTGCCACCATGCCAACTGGAATTGCATTAGGTTCCTATTTATTTGGTGTCACCAACAAATCTTTCGCCATTATGTTTATCATAAACGCTAGTCTTTTGGCACTAGCAATTATTTACACATTGTTGCGACTAGAATGGAGAACAAATGAAAAGCAGAAACCATTAAGCGAGGCCAAAAACGTACTAACGGATTTCTTTGACTACAAATATGTTGTTGAAACGTCAAAAACCATCTTCAAGAAAAGGCGGTTCAACCACCGCGCTTATTTGCTTTTACTTATCTTGGCAATGGCGTGTTATACGTTCCAAAGAGATGAACGCTCAATGTCCTACCTTTATTTCCAATATGTATTACATTGGGAAGTAACTGATATTAGTACTTTTCGCACATACCAATCGGCAATACAGGATGTCGTTTTATTATGTGCCGTTCCCATCATGAGCAAGCTAATAGGTTTAAAGGACACTATTATAGCCATTTTTGGAGCTGTTTTTCATTGTATTGCTAGAATATTTTATGCAACTACCACTACAACTTGGTTGATATATTTTGGTGGCGCATTTGCTTCATTGGGGCCCGTTGTTGCTCCAATAATTCGTTCCGTTGTTTCAAAAATGGTGCCAGCCGTCGAAAGAGGTAAGCCGAGAAAAAATGTTCGGTAAGCATTTTATGGAAAATTTGTTTCAGGAAAAGTGTTTTCTATATTATCGGCGGCGGATAATGCAGTTCCAATTTTCTCCGGAACCATATACAATCAGGTTTATAAAAGAACTCTCGACACACATCCACCTGCAATTTTTTACGTAACAATAGCGTCGCAAATAATAGTATTATTAATCTTCATGTAAGCTACAAATTGAATATTTCACGTAAGATTCAAAGGAATAAGGTACAATAAAATATATTTTTCAGATTCATCCATATCAAATCTAGAAATTCTACATTAGAATACCAAGAAGATGAAACGACCCAGGAATGTTTACAAGAGGAGCAGCAAAAACCATCGTATTCTGAAGAATGAATATTCAAAATATGTAGTTCGTGTGGGCAAGTCAATAACTTAAATTAAGTTTAAATAGAAGAATTTCTAAATTAGAATAATTTATGGGCTAAGTTTTATAAACAGTTGTATTTGAAGTTTTTTGTTTTATGTACAGGGTGGCTCAATTTCGATGCTTCTTATGGGGAAATCGGTAACTATAAGAGATATCGAAAAATGGATGGCGCATCCTCGATCTCTTTTTTTGAGAAAAGTTTAATGGTTTAAATTCGAATTGGATATCTTTTTTCGTTTTCGAGTTATGGCTAAAAGTTGACTTTTTCGACTTTTCGTTAAACGTCGATATCTCGGTTATTTGTAAAGTTATGGAAAAAATATTTACACTTTCTTCAGACACTTTTTTAAGAGCAATAAAATGGGCTAAAGAGATTTTAAATATCTAACTTAGTTTGCGAGTTATAATATAAAGTTATGTTTTTTTAAATAGAAACCATAGTTGGCTATGAAATATTTAAATAGAGTTTTTTATCCTCTTTTCAATTATATAACATATAATATGTGGGGTCTATTATTTCAGTTTCGTAACATTATATTAATGTTAAATAAAAACAAACTAAGATCGGAAAATTAAATGTTGGATTTATCAAAACAATCCATTATACATTTATATTATAATATTTCATAGTTTTCATAAGCCATTTGACACTCTTGTGAAATAATAGGTAATAGGTACTAAATAAAAATAAAAATAGGTATCGAAGTATTAGGTACTAAAAACACTCTTTAAAAACAACTGGAGACAATTCTTTTAGATGTCAATAATGATTTTGTATAGTGTTTTGTTTTGAAAAAGTCAACCTTTAATTTTCCGATATTCTTTTGTTTTTATTTAACATTTTGTAATATAACGGGATGAAAGTGAAAGAATAGACCCCACATGTTACATATAATTGAAAAGAGGATAAAAAACTCTATTTAAATATTTCATAGCCAACTATGGTTTCTATTTAAAAAAACAGAACTTTATATTATAACTCGAAAACTAGGTAAGATATTTAAAATCTCTTTAGCCCATTTTATTGCCCTTAACAAAGTGTCTGGAGAAAGTGTAAATATTTTTTCTATAACTTTACAAACAACCGAGATATCGACATTTAACGAAAAGTCGAAAAAGTGAACTTTTGGCCAGAACTCGAAAACGAAAAAAGATATCGAATTCGGGTTTACACCATTAAACTTTTCTCAAAAAAAGAGATCGAGGATGCGCCATCCATTTTTCGATATCTCCTATAGTTACCGATTTCCCCATAAGAAGGATCGAATTTGAACCACCCTGTACTTTATAGACGATCGAAATAAAATTTTATTTTTAATATGCCTTGTTCCCTTCTCGGAAGCGGTATGTGCACCCCAAAAAAAAACATAAACGAACTTATTCCGGATCTAATAATAAAAAGATAAAATCTTATAAAATACTCTCATATTAAATAGGTAAGCTAAACGGGCGACGGGAAATGGCCGACGGCGAAATGTCCCATTCCGATAGTCAGAAAACCAAGCTCAGAGAAAGCTGAAACGCCATTACAACCGATAACATCGACAGAATGATTCTTTTAAAAAAGCTAAAAGAAGTTAACAGTTATGTTACAGTCAGTTTTGCTGAAAATTCTTTAAACAAATGAATACATTTTGACAAATACATTATTATAACAAAATTTTGGTGTCAGTGTAAAATTCAAAATTTTTTTTAAATTGTTGTGAAATGGGAATTTAGATAACCTAAAATGTCGTATAAGTTTCCCGAAGAATTAAGAAACGATCAAATTCGTTACAAGTATTTTGATTTTCATAAACTAAATCCACAATATGGAATGATGCAAAAATCAAGCACCAAATTTAAATCTGTCAGAAATACATCGCACAAAAAAATTGAGGTTCCGGAACCAATAGATTTGAGTGATACGATTTACGCAAATAGTAAATTTATGTAAGTACTTTTCACTAAAAAAGATTGCTCCAATTTTTATAGATAATTATAGGACCGAAGAAATGCCAAAATATGTAGATGGGACCAATTCAAAACAATATTTGCGAAACTTGGTTTATAACTTTGATTATACTTCGTCAGAGACCGATCAAGAAACTTCCACCAAAGTTAATAAAAAACAGACGGAAAAATTTTCAAAAAAATTACCGAACCCCGAACAAAGCAAAATTAAAAGTTCCAAAGTAAAATCTAAAAATAATCGGGACGCAATTAAAAATCCCACCAAGTCACAGTTGACAAAAAATATTAAAAAGAAAGAAAGTTGTGCAAAACCGTTAAAGGAAGATATAGCGAAGGGTCAAAAAAATATCACCAACCGGCAGTCATTATTCTCGTATTACGATGATAAGGATATAAAAGTTATTAAACAACCTAATTCTACCATTCAATTGGTAGATCCAAAAGGAAAACCCAAAACAATTTCATCTATGGAAAAACAAATTAATGGATACATAGAAAAGTTAATACGAAAATTCGAAAACTCTCCTAACGATGAAGTTTCGCCATATTCCTTACCGAAAAAAGGCAGTACGCAAAAAAATTATAAAAGTAAAACAACCATCCTTACATCGACAGGTACAAACGAATCGTTTGGTAAAATTAACCTAGACAAGAAAAATTCACAACAGAATGAAACTCCGATTGAAGCTAAAGTCAAATCGTTTTGGCACAACCCTAAACAGTCTTCTAAATATAACGTTGCTCGTGTTAACTCAAACTCTGTATCAAAAACAGAACAGAGTGAAATTTATCGAGACGATTACCTACGATGTGCATCTCCAATTTTAACTAACTTCAGAAACATTTCGGAAAGCAAGGAAGATCGTCTTAGATCAAAAGCAGAACAGAAAAAAGTAGTTCGAGATCAGTTTTTGCCGTATACGTCCCCGCCTTTAACAAAATCAAAAAACATTTTAAAACCCAAGGAAGTTCGTATTCAATCAAAAACGACAACGAAAACAGAACAGAATGACGTAAGTGGAGATAACATTTTACCATATACGTCTCCGCCAGTAATAAAATCCAAAGGAGTTTCAAAAGATCGTATTTCATTAAAACCAGAACGGATTGAAATAGTTCGGGACGGTTTCTCTCCATCTTTAACGAGTAACAAGAGTACCAAACAAAATTCGGCAGGAAAAACTTTATCATTTTCGTCCCTTTCGGAAGAGAAAATGAGTTTACAAGAAATAAAAAAATACGAAAAGAAAACATCTAAACGTAAAATTATTGCAAACGAAGCAATTTCTCCTGCAGTGGAAAAAAAGTCGTCAGATACGAAGTATTCACTACCGCAAAGGAAACTGTCCAAGATCAAAGAATTAATTCAAGATATTACAAATGAAGAAAGTTCTCAAGTAATCGAAAATAAATCATCAGATTGCAAAAACTCCGCAATGAACTTTAAAACGCAGCTTAGCCAAATCAAAGAAATAATTCAAACTATTGTAAAGGAAGCAAGTCCGCAAAACATCGAAAAAAAATCTTCCAGTACGAAGTGGTTACTGGCACCCGAAAACAAACAGTCCAATAAAGAAATCAAAATGTTACCTAAAGCTGTTGAAAGTAAAGGAAGTTTGCAACGAATTGAGAAATTCACTGCACGTACTTCACCGGCGTCATCCAAACCGAAACGCTCACTTTATATGAAGCGAAACCCAAATAGTGCGTACTCTCGACCAATGAAAAGCACTTCGTGGACATCTTTAGCTGCTGCGCATAGCATACTTGACATCACGAAACTGAATCACAGAATGCCCAAATCCTACATTTGTTCGAAAAGAAGAACCACACAAAAATATGCCACCCTAAAAAATTTCAAGCAAAAACTAAAATGTATTCAAACGAAAAAATCCAATTTAACCTTTACGTTATCGTACAAAGATACACTACTTCATATTTCCAGTTCAGTTTTCCATACTTCCATTTCGGTGCCATCGATAAAAAAAGTTAACACTCCCGCACATAAAAACGATTTTATCGTAAAATCAAATTCTCAGGACTTCGTAGAAATATTTAAATTGGGCACCAACTTAAACCAAACCAAGGAACATGTAGACGCAGGTAAACCACCACAAGTCGATTTCAAATCGGTTATTCAACTGTTTGTTCCTGATAAAAAATCGAATAAGGGAACGGTTGATAAAAAGAGAAAAACTTCTGAGAAATTAAAGAAACACGAGAATAAAATTTCTAAAAAACAATGTTGCGGTCATAAAACAGTCGTATTGTGTCAACGACGACCCGAATTTTGGTGGACCCGTGCACACACGAGAAACTGTTCCAAAAATGCCAAAAAATGTAATTGCGATTATTGCAAAACCATGGCAAAATATCTACCCCAAATTGAGAACTCTGCGGCCAGTATAATCACGTTATCAGATAACAGTGCCAACGAATCTAGCGAAACAGTATCGCTGGATATAGACACTTTTTCTTTGGTAACTTCGTCGTACGAAAACCTAGTAAAAATAGATCCTTTGTATACGAAACTTATGGCAGATACCAAACAAAATAAATTGATGCAATTACTGAAATACGAACCCCATTCGTACTGTTATTCGTCCAATTGCGAGAAATGTAGAAACACTTTACAGAACATAGCTTACTGCAAAACGAACCGAAGCGAAACCGACTTAAACTTGATTTCAAAACTCAAAGACCACAGACACGAAATCAACTGCACTCAAGATTTTAATATCGTACATAGTTCTGTTTCGAGTAAAAATATATTTCGTAAAATAAAACTTTCTACTACGCGGATTATAACCACGACTACGCGGGTCGAATCGTTAAAAGAACTAGCTCCCAAAGAGGTTAAAAGAGCTCTAACAGTTGTGAAGGAAATCAGCGAAAAACAAGAACCGCAAGTCTCAACGAAAATGTCTTTCCAACATAGTATTCCCAAAAAACCAGCACTTAAAGGAGGCAATATAAAGTCAATAGATTCTAAAAAAATAACATCAAAAGTAATAATGAAAAAGAACAACCAACTAGCCCCCACGACCACTTTCTCCAAATTAAAAAATGTGTTTACTATGTTTGTGTCTTTTCATATTAAAATTTTGGATTTTATTACATTCGGAAAATTAAATTTACTTAGTAAATAAAAAACGTTTCTAGTTCTTTTATTGTTACTCTATGTTAATTATTGTCCTTTGTTCAAAACTGTAAAATTATTTCGCAAAATAAATTAATTTTGTTATATTTGTATATTTTCCCAAAATTGAGATGCAGGAAGACGGGCAATTAAAATTAAGAAACTGGAAAAACAACAAATTTTATTATATTCTAGGGTTAACAAGAATACAGTAGGTGGCCTACGAATTAACATCTAAAACTAAATACATTTTAGATCATAAAGTCTTATTTAACGTCTGATAGAGCTGCAACTCCGGGCAGGACTTTGCCTAAAGAATCGTAATATTAATAACGGCGTAAAACATAAATAAATAAATTACCTTCAAGTAATTCTAAACTGGCACCTCCTCCAGTGGAAACGTGGGACACTTTATCTTCGGTATTCCATTTGGCACAACATGTTGCCGTATCGCCACCGCCGATAATAGAGACACAACCTTTGCCGGTTGCGTCCACAACTGCGTCCATCAATCCTTTGGTTCCTTTTGCAAAGTTGTCAAATTCGAACACACCAGCGGGCCTTTAAAAATCAAAATTTTATAGTAACTTTTTCTGAATACTAAAGCTCCGTTCCTACCCATTCCAAACGATAACCTTAGCGCGAGCGATTGGTTCTTTAAATAACTCTAATGATTTTGGTCCGATATCCAATCCCATTAAACCATCTGATATGCCTGTGGTGGAATCCGCCACACCTACTTCTGCATTTTCTGCAAATTTATCCGCAGTAATGAAATCAACAGGTAAGTGAATTTGTACATTATTAGCCTTAGCTTTGTCCATAAGTTTTTGAACGATCTTCGCACCTTCTGCGTCATATAATGAATTACCAATCTGAAAGAAATATGAAGCATTAGGTGTGTAGATACTTGAGATAATTGGGTAGTGATAAGGAATTAAACTAGGAAGGTACGAATAATAATTAATTAAATAAGTTTTCTGCTCAAATTAAACTGTATAGTCTACACCCATCTTTAGCGTCCACTTGACGGCATGAACTAAAAGAGTCAAGTGGTAACTTATGCCGTCTGGAGCGTACAAAACAGATACATAATAACTTTTCAGTTGTATTTTGATTATCGGACCTAAATGGGTACAAGGAGAATTGTTTCCATTAAACTGCATGTCTGAGCACAAAATCATAATAAAAAATTTCAACTCTTCCAAGTTAAAACTAAAAAGCTGTAGTAATCGACAAAGAATTCGTTTCGTTGATTTGCCATGAAGTTTGCCATGAACGAACATAAAATAAAAGCCAATGGAGAAACATAAAGATTTTTTTATTTATTTAAATTGACATCAAACTTCAGAATCTCTTCTAAATTTTAAAATTTATTTTATAGTTGAGGATTTCCCTACTTTCAAACATGACAATTAGATAATGGGCTTGGTAAACACAAAAAAGTGGTGCCAAAATGTACTAAATCACAACGCAGTAGAAATAAATGAGTAAGTTTATTACATAATGTCAAAAATATCGTGTTAATTTGTCATTTTTTTAAATTAACAAAAATATTAACTTTTTATTTTAGTCTGTATTTATGAAAACAATTTGAATTTTCAGAAACGATTTGGATACTTCGAACAAATTAATCAGTCGTAAACCGTCAGTCAAATCGACCGTATGCAGCAAAAATTACAAAACGATAATTAAAAATTATTTAAAATTGTCGTCAGAAGTGGAAGATTATATTAAAAATAAACCAATCAGTCGTTTCGGCTTATGCAGGCGCTTAGATAAAATGATGCTCGCCAAGCAGTTTATAAACTTACAAACATCGAAAGACCCTGCCAGCTATTTGGCAAATTACAAACATAATTTAAACCAGAAGACGGGCAAAAATGACGCGGTACATGTATTTGAAGATCAACCCAAAAAGTCAAAAAACGGTTCAAGAAATACAACCGACACCGAAATAAAAAAATTCGCTCTTGTTAAGTCGCCTTTTAAGAAGACCAAACAGGAAGACGATCGTGTCAAAATAAAGTCCCCGAGTGTGAGAGACGCGTTGAAGAAAGGTAATCTGCGATTAAAGCGGAATCCCCAAAAAGCCATAAGATGTGCTCATCGAAATTTTCAAAGAGCAATTATCAATATCAACGCGCTATCTAAAAGGCTAGCCCAAAAACCTCCAACGCCTCCAAAAAGTGAAAATGAAGCAATATATTACGAATGTTCCGATTCCATTAGTTTGGAAACACCAACAGAAAACCTTACTATGGAATGCCATCAAAATGATAGTATTAATCTGAATATAGAAGAAATAAAAAATATAGAAAATGATGTCGACGTAAAGAAAAATATCAAAACCAATGAGATCTCCGTGGAGAAAAAAATAAAAAATGATGATGTTGGCGAAACGGTTAACTTGGCAAAGTTGCAAATTCCAGAAAAAAGTTCGGCAATAGGCGATAAGGTGAAATGTCCGGTTACAGATAAAATTGCTCCCGAATTAAAACTTACGTACTCAAACTCAAATATGAGTATCACGAGTTCTTGTACAACACCCAGCGAAACGGCAAAAGCGTGCGTGAAATATCGCAAAACAGCTCAACAAGCTCTATCGCAATTGAACGATCAAGTTAGTTCCGTATTGCGGAACAGTTTGTGCAGCATAGATGATATTCGACAACGGGTGCACAGCACGGTGACCGAAATAAACGAAAACGAGTTGAAATATCAATATCTAAAAGCTCATCCCAATACATGCACGGTGCGTAATTCGGAACCAAATCAAAATGTAAACGAATTAGATGTTCAGCCACCGGTTCCAAAAACTAAAAGTGAAAATCCATTAATAAATCACTCTCGTGAAGTCGAAGTAAAAGTTTCCTTTGAAGAATTGTACGATGATGAATCGAAAGCTTCGGTGGCCATTCCCGCTAATAAATGCCAAGCCATGTCGACGCTGCCCAAAATTGTCTCCTTGGGTGAACTACTCAATTTGACTCCTTCAAAATCAGAACAGAAAGCGGATAGCTCACCAGAAAATATCACAAAAATCGATACGGTCAAAAATGTAAAGGAAAAAGAGAAAGTGGACGATGACGATAACGTTACCAAAACGTGTTTGTTACGAATCGAAGCGCATCCCGATTTGCACACAATTTTGGTGCAAGAATTGGAAGAAGCAGAAAAGGAAAACTGTTTGGAACCTCAGAAAACTAAAACCAAGCAGTCCGTAAAAAGGAAAAGCAACGTTTCTGTTCATATTACGGCTGAAGAATTATACGTGCCCGAAAAACAAATAAATAAAATTCCAGCAAACTCCGAAGTTTTAGCAGAAAACACAATTTCGTTAAGCAGTCCTCAGCCTTGTCAACTTTCGAAAGAGAATAACAAAAATAACAAATTGGTAGCCTTAAGTACAAAGTCCAAATCACTGCTAAATAATAACAACGAAAACCCGGATAAAACTTTAAAAAAATATTCCGACAGTTTATGGTTCTCGAACAAAACCAAAAAGAAAATTAAGATGACCAAAGAAGTGGTACTATCGAAAGATGGCTCCGAAACGGTTATGAAACTTGCGGCTAGTAAAAGTAGCGTGGTTATAGAAAATACGATTGTCCAAACCGATGACACCATCAAACCGCCCAAAAGGTGTAACATTTTATCGGTTAATTATAAAAATCGGCTTAACTGCTTCGATATTTTAGACGAAATTACTTTAAACGATCTTAAACCAATAGAACCCGAGTATCCACGCAAAGACCATATCGGTACGAATCAATGTAGCATAAAAGTTGAAAAAACGTTTCTCTACAAGTTGGTTTATGCATGTTCCAATCAATATTTCATGGAAATGATAAATGTACAAGTTCCATTACCTCACTGTACCTTTCCAAATTGTTTATTGTGCAGATCGGCCTACCAATCTTTAAGAAATGGTAATAAATACTGTCAAACAGAGCAAGCAGGTAGAAGTACTGCAGTTGTGAAAAGAGACATCAATATGCCCAATTCGTCAAAAGTGGTTAGAGCAAATCAAGTTAAACCTAAAAGCAGGTCTGCATCGCCCGTTCCGACTAAGAAAAGGCAACGTCCAGAAAACGAGTCTAAAAAATTAAAAACAAAGAAAGAAGATCCAAAGGAAGACGTTCCGGAAACAAAAACGGGAAAGAAAACTAAGGAAAAGGCTAAATTACCCACAAAGAGCCCAAAGATAAAACGGAAAAGAAGAAATACAATCGCAGAAACCGAAGTAATTACGGAAAAACTAAGACCGTATATGTTAGATCCTTCTATTCGTTACAATAAAAGTGTTGTCGTGGGACAGGCTACTTTAGAAAACAATAAAAAATTCAATTCTGCAAATACTGCGAGGAGAGAAGTTATAGCTAAACTACGCCCGTACATATTTGATTTGGAGGATCGTCATTTTAAAACGTATACCATAATGCCCGTTTTTGTCAATTACAACAAGGACTACCCGGTTGAAAAGAGTTTCAAATCTAAACCAACGCCATTGGAAGTGAGAGATAAATTGCGTCCATACCTAATGGATCCAAATGAAAATCATTTCTCCGCGATAAGCACAATGCCAGTCAAGATTTCCAATTCTCAAGTGTTAAAATCTAAACCTAGCAATAACACAAATAATCAAAATCCAAGTAAACATTTGATTAGAACTTCTTCGTCAGATTTAGAAACACGCTGTAGTAAACGGCGCTACTCAAAAACGTCGAAAACATCAAGCCGACTCTCGTTCGCGTCATCATCGTCGTCTGATGTAGGAAAATTGCAATCTTACATGTGCGACAATTCTCTAAAATATCCAAACATAGTTACGGCCATGCCAGCAACCGTGAAGACATTAGAAAATCTCACTTTTGATAAATCATCGACTTCGTCCAAAATACAAAAATGCAACAGCGGTGATTATCCCTTGCAGAATCCATACAAATTAACTTCAAAAACATCGCCCAAACCGCCCTTTTCCAAAGCCCAATTTAAATCCAGTGCGTCACTTCAAAAAAATGAAAACCTTCCAAAAGCACGAACTAATGCAGCATCAAATCTGATGTCATTCTTGGCCAAACAAAATTTAATTGAACCTCAACATAGTTTTGGCGACAATCTCAGAGATTACCTACACCAAAAACCAACTCAAATCGTTGGACTTGCATTAACTTCAACAAAAAATCCCAAGAAAAGTGTCAGTTCAAAATTGGATCAAGTGGTTCATCCGCCTACCCCTAATTTAATGACAAAATCGCAAAACCTCTCAAAATCTTCGAACGAAACAGTCAGACCAGCGACGCCTAAAACGCAAACGAGAGCTCGTAGAAAACCGATACTTCCCCGAACCACGTCAGTTCAAAAGCCACAAAAAGAACTTGAAAAATTAGGCAGCAATAAGAACGTCCTAGAAAATAACATACAAAATGTAATCGAAATGATCGAAACTAAAATAATCGACATCATCTCCAGTCCCGACAAAACCCATAGTGAAACATTCAACAATGTCGAACAAGAAATAATTCAAATTCTTGACACGATTCGCCAAGTCGAACCGAAACCGCTCAACACAATTGAAGAATGTGCAGACGCAAAAGGTTCGCAAGCAGAAGTCAACATTTTGCATAACAAAGGAAAGAACTACCACTTTTTAACGCCCAGCGATTCTTCGACACTGCGAACCAAATCCGAGTTATCTAAAAAAGAAGCGAAATTTTTTCAATTTGAACCAAAAAAGCAGTTCAAAGATTTTCAGACGACCTCCGCAAATTCGACAAATAATGATAGCCACTTTTTTACCGACGTAAACAGTTCTGTTGAAAAATTGGAAAGAACCGTCGACTACTTGGAAGCCGATCAACAACAATATCAAGCGCCAACCAAATCGGAAACGCTAAAGAATTTGGCTACAAAATCGCATAAAAAATCGAGCAAAACGAGAATTTCAAAATCAGACAAAATCAAACAAATTGACGAAGTTCAAAAAATTATCGAAAAACGTGTAGAATCCATTAACGAAATTATAAACGAATTAAATAAGCAAGAACTGGATCACGATCAAGACATTGAAAATAAATTAAAAACAATTAAAAAAATATCTACAATTAGCTTGATCGAAACAAATGCTTCAGTTAGCACACTGGAAGAGAATGAAGAGAAGAAAGAAAAGGAAGAGAAGAAAGAGAAAGAAGAGAAGAAAGAGAAAGACGAGAAGGACGAGAAAGAAAATACAGAAACAGATTTAATTTCGGATATTCCAATACCCGACGACACGTCGAAACCAAAGGCAGATGATATTGAAAAAGTCGTGGAAAAATTATACGTCAATGATGGAAAAATTCAAGATATGTGCGACAAAGAAGTATCTACAACTACCTTAGACTACGAATTAGCCAAAAATGAAACGGGTAATGATAATAAAATAGAAAAATGTAATTCCTCATATTACCTCACACCCTTTATGAAAGCTCTCATCAAGTACAGAAGTGAAGATACTACAAAATCAAATAGCATCTTGGATTTTTTAGATACTCTCAATACAATTTCAAATGATGATTCTGTAGTCCAGAAATTGGTAAAGCTGAATTTTAGACAAAAACTTACAATCTCAGAAATACTGCAAACTAAGAAAATTTACTACCCTGCCGAAATTTATCATCCCATTTCGATGTACTCCAATGATACAGAAAAAAGTAAATATGTCGCAAAAATTGAAATTTCCTCTATAACAAAAAATCTTTTAATTGCAGCTGAAGAACGATGGTTGTTGTCTTTATACAGGAACTTACGTAAATGTTTGGGACGTAAACCAATTGAATCGAATGAAAATGATGACACACCTGAAATGTGTTCCATAGAAAGTAAAGTGTGTTTGATCGAACCGCCTGAAAATGTTAGTATGAACCTGATGGAGATTGAAGACATCGTGTATGATGATAAACAGCACGGATCGTTCCTAAATTCCCTCTACAGTGCACTATTTGCTGCAGTATTTTTTAGTTTTACTTTGAACTATTCGTGTCACTAGGTTTTTTAAATCTTCCAAAAAAAATTGTCAAATTCTTGTACGGTTTTCAAGCAAACATGGAAAATCATCTATAATATATCTGTATAATATTGAAATAAAACCTGACAAAAATATTGTTCTTATTAGCTTTGTTTCATCGCCACTCCAAACCGTTTTGAAACTGTCAGATGCAAGGGCAGTTTAAAATTCGAAATTTTGAGAGTGTCAAAGCTATTTGGAAGGTCGTCATCAAATTAATTTGTTTTTTAAACATCTACTTGTTATCTATGTAATAATAATGTATAATTATGATCTAATAGCTCCTAGGTTCGTTTACTAATTGTGCAAATTATTTGAAAATTCAGCATAAAATTTAATTCAAAGAAACATTAGGATATTCGTAAAAATTACAATAAATAACAATTAAGGATTAAAAATTAAGTAGGTAGACTATATTTAATAAAATAAATGTTACACAAAATTTTGTAAAAATATTCAAAAAATCCTACCTTCATATCTTGTAGTTCCTTTAAGAATGTATAACTCATCCCGCCTCCAATTATCATTTCGTTTACTTTATCGAGTAAATTTTCAATCAACAATATTTTATCGGCAACTTTTGCGCCACCCAAAATTGCCAAAAATGGACGTTCGGGATTGTCTAAAGCTTTAGCAAAATATTGTAATTCCTTTTTAAGCAAAAATCCAGACGCACGTTCGGCAAAGCCTTCGCCCATCATGGAACTATGAGCACGATGTGCTGTACCAAAAGCGTCGTTGACGTAAACGTCCCCTAACTTGCGTAGAGATTCACGAAAGACTTGAACTTTTGCTGGATCTGCTTTAACCTAACAAAATAAATTGGTTATAGTATAAAAATAACACTTCGGTTTTTAAATTACCTTTGACCCAGAAGCGTCCAATCCCTTGCCTTCTTCTTCAACATGGAATCTTAAATTTTCGAGTAAGAAAATCGAACCTGGTTTTGGATCAGCACAAGCAGCTTCCACTTCAGCGCCAACACAGTCGGGTAAAAATGTAACATCCCTAGCAGGTGAATAACTGTATTCATAAAAGTTCATTTAAATTTTTAAACATAAAACAAAAACCCAAAGTAGAACCCTGTAAGTAGTGTGAGTGATGGATAAACAGAATTAATATTAGTAATAGCAAAAAAATTTGTAATTTTAATGCAAATAAAGATGTACGATATTCTAAAGCAACTAAATAGAGAAAATTGAAATGTATTATGTATATGCAGCTATCAGTGTGGTACGTTTATGACGAATTCTTTCATACTACTTTTAAAAGTAAAATTAGTAAAAAAAAAAGAAAATATAAAAGTAGCTCAACAAAAGTTAAAAAAAGTTTACTAAAACTTCTGCGGTTCGAGCGTCGCGCTAAAGTGTAGGTCTCCTGTATGTATGTGAAGCACTTGAGAACACATACACATAGAAGACGAGATGATTACAGAGAGGTACCTGATTTCTCCACAGGTCTACGCCACTTATGTCAAACAGTATTTTTTTATTTTTTTTTAGTTCTATGAAGGACAATATCTCGGAAACTTAGACTGTAGATAAACTAGAACAACAATAATTTTTTATATTTTTACTCAGAATTTTATCTACTTTAATTTTGCTAAAACCTGCTTTGAGTTCAGAAACCTTTTCTTCGAAAAGCTTCTTTTAGAAGCTATCTTGACAAGTTTGAATCTGTTGTAAAACATTTAAGGTCTGTTTTTATACTAAAGTAAAGGGTTACCATTATCCAAATCTCAATATTTACCCCTCCAATACAACTACAAGTAATGATTGCTGTAATCATTTTTAAATTAAATGATATAGCATTTTTAGTAGTTTTTTTTTTATGTACTTTATTTTGTGAAATTGATAAAAAATCAAGTCTATTGACCATAAGATCTGTAAATTTATAAAAAACGTTGATGATCAAGTAGAAATCTTAAAAAATCCTAAAAAGTGTTAAACAATTTTAGGAAATAAAAAAATTTGTAGAAATGCAGAAAATCTAAAGAAATCTAAGGAAATCTTGTTTTGAAAAGAAATATTAAAGCGATCTAGAAAAAAATTTTCAAAAATCTCATAAAAATCTGGTGTATAAAAATTTGCTTTGTGACTCACCCCTCGGTTGATGATAATTACAATAAAAAATATATCGTAGCTGTAAAATCAAATCGGCATATCTGCAAAAATTGAGTTTTTGAGTTGTTGGTGTCAAAAAATTTCTTTTTTTCCCGTCTATTTTTATGTCGAACCGGCATATTCGTATTCGTCTAAATTCATTCATTATTAAGGTGGTTTTGAGGTAAACCTAACAGACATTTAAAGCGCTCTAGCAAAAAATATGAATTTTGCAGTTATGCCGGTTTGATTTTACAGCGACGATATGTGTAGGGTACTTCATTTAAAATAATAAAATCAAGAAAGCTACTCAAAAGAATCCGTCATATCAGAGCCATCCTGTACATAATATTACAGTAAATAAATGTTAAAATATTATGAAAATTGTTCGATACAAAACATGAATAAATATGCCACAAAAATTACACCTTTCTGTAAGCTTTACATAAACAGTCGTTCATGTAAATTAACAATTCTTTCGGTCTTAACGAATTTTTATGTTTGATGATAAAAAGAGAAAGCAAAAGCGACACAGCACCTAGTGTACCTGTTTAGAAGTTTAGTTAGCTCATCGGCTACTGGTTTAAGGGTATATTTAAGATTCGGTAAGCCATCTGGTCGTCCCAAGTGCGACATCAACACCACACTCTTAGCACTCTTCTCGATCGCATACTTAATTGTATCGATGGCTGCTACAATACGTTGATTATTAGTTATAACTCCTTCCTTTAAGGGAACATTAAAATCCACCCTAAAATTCAACATTTAGATAGATAAATCAACTTTAAAATTATTTACCTCATAAGAACGCGTTTATTAGCCAAATTAAGAGCATCAATACTAAGTTTATTTAATGCCATCTTAAATCTTCAGACGTTATATCAACTTTGTAATTCAAATTCGGCTTTTCTTGCTTAAGTTAACTTCAAAGTCCTTCAAATGTCACTTTAAGGTCAAAAATTGAATGTGAGCCACCGGTAGGTTTCTACTACACCGATCGTCTGTGATTTGGTAGGAGACCTCAAAGATAAATAAAAGAACAAAAACTATTGCAATATTTTGTTTTTGTATAAACAAAAACAACATACTTAAAAAAATTTGCGTCACTTGGAATGTTACCAGAGAAAGTCATTTTATGGAAGGCGGAAAACAGGAAATGTACGCTTTTTTAAATTAAAGACGTACTATTGTTTAAATTGGGTTGATAAACAAAACACAAGTTGTTATCTTCTTTTGTTTGATTATATTTTTTACTGCATTAATACGTCGTGTATTTTGTGCTACCCTGTACACAACAAAACAAAGCCAATAGAAAACGTCAGGCGTTTAGGAACGCAACCAGTGGTGGTATTCTTGGAATTTTTATTTTTTATTTATAAAAACTGTGTTCATTATTTTCTCAAATTTTGATCTCTGATTTAATTATTTTAAGTCGTTTAACAATAATAGTGAACAAATCAACTTATTTATTAATATTTTCGGGACGTGGCTGGATTATTTATTTTATGAGGTTTAAATTGATCGTTTAAAAATAATAGTTATGGCAAAAGAGGAAGAAGAAGACAAATTGCCAGATAAAGATGCAGCGAAAGAGTTTTATGCGAAGTACGAACCCAAAGAAATTCTTGGAAAGTAAGGTAAAATGTAGACCAGTTTAGTGGTGACTCTAATTATTGTTGTTCTTGCATAATAGGGGCATAAGTTCGACGGTACGAAGATGTATAGAAAAAGAGACGGGACACGAATTTGCTGCCAAAATTATAGACTTAAGTGCCGATGGTGAAGGATCGTCGTCTTACGAAGCCGTCAAACAAGAGATTTCGATTCTTCGGCAAGTGGCCGGACATCCTTATATAAGTAAATAATTTGTTTTAATTATCACTAGATTTCTTACCTTTGACTTCATAATAACCGATGAATTATTAACTTGGATGAAACTTTCGCAGTGGCTGCAGGTGCAGTTTATATAAAACTTAAAGAAAATAATTCTTACAATTTTTGTTGTTCCAAACGACCACACAACACTTAACGAATAATTGCTACGAAGTACGTTGACGGTTGCAGCTGTTGCAAAAGTAGCTGTGTCTGACATGGGATCGGGATTTTAGTTCTCGTAATTTGTTAATGGTATAATACACAATGATCAAGTTTTTTAGAACTGCAGATGGGTGACCAGGGGGTTTAGTTGGCATCTTAGGTCCTTTTCGCATTTGTTATGTCCCTTTGTTTGTATTTCAGGAATACGAACGAATCACCAGATGTCATTTCAGTGTCTTCCCCAGTTTGTATACACAAATATATACTAAATACAGTGCACAATAAATAGCGGAATTATCGCGACATTCTACAGTTATATTTTTTCAATTTTAAATTGAAATCTTTAATACAGTGGACTCCGCTTAATGTGATCACATCGGGACTTGGGGTTTTGATAACAAAAACCGATTGATAACAAAAAAAGAAAAACATTTTTATTAGTTATTTATTAGTACCTACTATAATTATTAATGAATAAGAAAAAAACCAAATTAAAAATCTCATTTAGAGTTGTTTGCCTCTGCTGTACAAGGAGTAAATTGTTTATAAAAAGTTCATACTGGTAATTAATTTGAAAATCTGACTACCCCATCTGTACACTACACTGCAAAACTTCAAGCGCTCAAATCAAATCACGACTTTTTTTGAGTCATTCATTCCAAGTTCTCAAGTAGAACTGAATTACCTCACACATTAACAATAAACTAGACAGATTTTCTTGATAACACCTGACTTAAAATTCGCGTAATGAATATGTGGTAGGAATAATATGTGGGTGTCTTATGCACAATATAGAAAACAAAATGCTTGTAACTGAAAACCAACTCCTTTGCTCGTGGGAGAAAATAATCTTAAGAATAATTTGATAATATAAACCGAATTTATGATTACTATAAGCGATGTTTTTTGTGTGTAATCATATACGTCCGGCCCGTTCCTCGCAAAAGTGATAACAATAGCCGAATGATAAGATTAACCGTGATTCCAATAAGCGGACTCCACTGTATAACGCCACCTTGTAAGTGGAAGCGTGAAGAAGTTTTAAAGCTAATCGAAATGGTGGAGGACCGAAATTGTCTTTGGAATGTCGCGAGCCCAGATTACCACAATCAAATAAATCGGCGGAATTGTTTCGCAGAAATAGCATCTGCATTGAATATTCCAGCCAAGGAAATTTAAAATTCACACTCTTCGAGCTCAACATTCCAAAGAACGTTTGAAAATGAAGAAATCTGTGAGTGTTAGTGACGAAATATATTAAACAAAATGGGAGTTCTTTTAGTGCTTTGCAGTTTATGTTTCGGCATACTGATGATGCAAGAACAACAAATTCTATGGTAAGCGAAATAATATAATTGTAGTTCATAAGATCATAAGGTATAACATATTTTTAGTAGTAAATACATTTTATCCTCTTAAATAAAATTATATTGCCAAGAAACTTCTCCTTCTCGGCAAAAGTATTCTTTAAATTTCTTTCTAACGTAGCGCCAACGTGGTTGCATTTCTGGACATGGTTCCAAAGCAATAGGTACAGCCACTGCACCAAGTACCAAAATTAATTGTGCCATCTTTATTTTCCATGTCAAAGTACCGCTTGAAGCATACACTGCTGTGGAAACTGCTTGCTTCCACCATTGATGGTGCTTTGACGCTTACATGTTTGCCATCTATTACGCCTAAGCAGTTAGGAAAATTCCACTTAACTGCAAACTCATTAGAAATTTTTTCCATGCTTCTTTTGTATATGGAAACTGAAAATTACATTTGAAAAACATCCGTAACATTTATTTCGTAACGTCATGAACGTTACTGTACAAAAATTCAATTTTTACTTATTATCACTCATTAATATATTCAGAAACTTGATGAACCACAAGCTTTTAGGTCTTCCTTCAAATAACTGTTCTTCTTGCGTTGATTTAAAGCATAAAAATCGACATTTTCATTACATTAATGTCATGAACGTTACATTTTATCTGGACACAGAAAGTGGCAATGTATTTGAATATGACCCATACATGAACCTCACAGTCTAATAGATGCCTATATCTAAAAACTTTTTTTACAGAATATTGAAGTTGACCTTGATGTACATAAGGTGGAGAACCATTCAAACAATGGACAATTGGCAAATCAACAGCAACCGAACAAGTCAAGCACTTGATAAATCATCAACTCGGTCAACTGAACAACTATCCATTACATCAACTAACTTGCCACTGATTAAATCACTTTCTGAAATAAGAAACGCCCCTGACGGCAGTATTGAATTGCAGGAACAAGCTGCAATGAATCATTGTGTGGCGTTTTTTCATCAGCTACACGAACGGATGAATTTTCAATTTTTGGCGATTATGTGTGCGATGAATTGCGGTTGCTTAGTGCTGTTCCAGAAATTCAGTTCAATCTCAAATATGACATACAGCAATGAATTATAAATGCCAGTTTGGAAAATGCCGTAAAACGATTTGGAGCATCATCATCATCATCCTTGAGCCACAATTCTGACAGCTTGCTGACATAGCCACCGTTTTCTTCACAGCCATGAACACCAAACTCGGAGAAGGTAGAATCTCAATGAAAGGATCAACGCCATTTACCACAATCAAATATTGATAATTACCTAGATATTTTAAAAGCAATGTCTCTGTAAGATGTAAGAAGTAACTATACACGTTTGTATTTAGTGTAATTTTATGTATACGCTATGAGAAAAACAGTATTTAATTACATCCACTTTTTATGTCTTCTTACCTTCAAATATTCATCTTTCAAAGCATCATAAATTGTTTGACAGACTTCTGGTATTATTGTTGAAATTGTGTTAGCAGGTATTTGAAATAGATACATAAGGAATTTGTAGCTGTGACCTGGTAATAAATGCAAATTATTATTTCTGTGGTCACATGCTAGAAGGGTGTAAGTACAAATTGCTAACTTTACAGGAGAAGTCTTTAAAAAAATATTACAGAAATACTAATAATAATACTTGAATTAAAACATATAGATGTAAACAGATTACTAAAAAAAAAATTGGTGTTCTCTTTTGGGGGCTTCGTCGGTCATTATCAAGGACAGATATAAAACATAATCGGTATCACATCAACCGGGGTCAATACCTGTGATTTTTCGATATTTTCAAATTTTGTGGTTCTTGTAAAAGTTTACCTTTAATAGTAAATATTTTATTCTTTTAATTATATCTAACATTTTCTTATAGAAAACATCAAAACCACAACTAACAATTTATTATATCTATTTAATTTAAAGCTGTCTGGCTCTCTAACCTAAGTTCAACCTTTTATCAAAAATCAAACTCGTCAAACCTATGCACATTTAACAAAATTTATTTTACAATTTTTTCTTCACTTACTCCTATGTAAACTGAAAACATAGCAATATATACTTAGGTATACTAAAATTCTATAACTAACTAGGAACTAACAAATAATAATAAAATTGATTCTTATACTTCGATTTTAGTTGAACTTCAAGATGTTTTTGAGTCGAACACATTTATATTTTTGGTTTTTGAGCTATGCCGTCGTGGGGAATTGTTCGACTATTTAACGTCGGTAGTGACTTTGTCAGAAAAAAAAACACGATACATTATGCGTCAAATATTGGAAGGACTGCAACATATACACAGTCATGGAATAGTTCATCGTGACTTAAAACCCGAAAATATTTTACTGGATGACAATCTGAACGTGAAAATCACGGATTTTGGATTTGCAAAAAAATGTGCTCCTAATGAGTTATTAACTGGTAAATAAAACACCAAAAACGAAGGGTACAGAGAAATATAAAATTTAAATTTTTAGATTTGTGTGGTACACCAGGCTATTTAGCACCCGAAACTTTACGTTGCAACATGTTAGAAAATGCAGAAGGTTACTCTCATGAAGTGGACATGTAAGTTCAATATTGAATGCCATTTTAGTTTTTATTGCATGCATCACAACTTTCGTAATTGTACATTTTAAATTAAGAACAAATTTATATCTATTAAGATTATACAGAACACATTTCCTTTTTTAAATTAGAATGTCAATTGGTATTAAATTATTGGTTTGAATTAAAATAAAAATGATGATTGATTACATGATTACCTACTTTATAATTTTGGCACTAAAAACATTATTTGAATTTTTATTTCCTAAGATGACGTAAAGTAATATTTATTCTATTATTCTGTTTAGCAAATTTGCATTCTATTTCCTACAGAATTTATTTGCTATCAATTAAAAGAGAATATAATGTAGTCCAATCATTAGATAGGTACTTGTGCATTAAAATAACTCAAAAATAAATTTTTTTTGCTTAAATCTTTTACTTTAGGACCAGAAAAGGCTTTAAGTTTTCTACAACAGATTCAATGCAGAACAGGGGCAAATTTGTCAAGAACCAATTACAAAATCTCAAATTGACAATTCTTGCATTACATCTTATATTCAAAAAAATAGGTCTTATCAAAATTTCAGTAGATAGAAGTTTATGTAGAATTATAATAAAATTAATTATTCTAGTCAATCCGACGATCTAAGAAAAACGTAGTTTTCAGCTTCGATGCAGTTTTTTTTCTGTTTAGCTGAAGCAAAAATGATCTACAGATAAGTGAAACTAGACTCGATTATCTGAGCAACTTTGTAGCTCTAATCTAACAAATATTTGATTGAATATTTACTTAGTTTTTTATAATTTTAGTTTGAAAACTGAACTTGGTAATGGGGCAGCTTGTATTTCAAAATTGTTTAAATTAATTTTTCTGTTACAGCTGGGCATGCGGTGTGATCATGTATACTTTGTAAGTGTAAAATTTTTGTTGCTGTTGTCTTTAATAACCGTCTAATTTTTAAGGCTGGTGGGGTGTCCCCCTTTTTGGCATCGGAAGCAAATGGTCATGCTACGTAATATAATGGAAGGCAAATATTCATTTTCATCACGTGAATGGACTGATATCTCAGGTGAGTTTTTCCAATCTTTCCAATTTACGATTTCAAACCTTCTCTCACATTTTTAGAGCCACCGAAAGATTTGATAAGGAAGTTACTAGTTGTTGATAGAAAACAAAGAATTTCGATTAAGGATGCCTTACAACATCATTTCTTTTTAACGATGGTAAGTTTCCATTTAACATTTATGCACAAATACTTTTGTTTCTTGAATTTTAACTTATGCTTGTAGTGTTAGTAGTAGACGTAGTCAATTAGTAGTTTTGTGTTTCAGCAACTATGGGATCAAAATATAGCACCATTAAAACATTCGTTACGTTCTAATAGCCGTCGGTTCAGTCGTATCTCTCAATTGGCATTGGTAAATTTGGTAATCCATCCTATTGTCTACTTAACTGTCTAAATTGAACTAACAAAATTGTCATCCCAGTTTATTTATTAATTTTTTTTGCTTATTGATCTAAACTCTTCTAGTATTAAAACTTGTATTTTTAGAAATTGCAACAACGCTCTTTTCATCCCAAACGAAAATTTCAATGGGCTATTCTTGTTGTGAGGGCCATGGTGCGCATACAACGGTTACGTTTTACGCCTGAACCATTGAGTTTAGATGTAGCTCAAATTGATCCTTACCGTATCAAATTATTACGGAAGGTGAGTCTTGCATTTAGTTTTCTTACAAATTGTAAGTTACTTTATTCTAGGTCATAGATGGGTGTGCTTTTCGCGTTTATGGTCATTGGGTGAAGAAAGGAGAGGGTCAAAATCGTGCCGAACTGTTTGAAAATCAGCCCAAGACAGAATTAAAGCATATCTACGTCACTAATCTCAGTAGATAATGATTGTTGATAGAAAAAAGGGATAGTTTATTCTTTAGCGCAATTTTAATAATTTTGTTGAATTTTAGAATATTTTCAATTACCTACTTAGTTGAATTTAAATTTTATTTTCAATTGCAAAATTGAATTATAAAAAATAAATAATAGGAAATGTTAATATAATATTGTCTCAGTGATATGTATGTGCTTACCATTTTTCTTTAAATACGTAGTATTGTTTGTTTGAAATTTGAAAATTTAAAGAGAATTTATTTAGTTTTTTTATGCAGTAAGCAATAAAAAAATATGCATATTTTTTTAATTTAATTTTTAATGTAGTATGTAGTTTCTAACCTCATCACAGTATTAAATTTTTAAGGTAAAACCAACTTTGTCGTCTATGTCGGGGCTGGCCAACTTCATTATGTATATACAATCGACTATGTTTCTTAAAATTTTTTCGCAATCTACCTATTAAAATCTTAACATAATAATATAATATTAATATTACACTGACATATAAAATAATACTCGAATAGTACAGGGTGGCCCGCGGCAGACTAATGGATTTGATAATGGAATAAAGCACAGACTATTACAAAATGACCAAACTTTATTTTTTCTGTTTCATTGTAATGGTAAGTTTAAGTTTTCACGGCTTTCAACAAAACATCGCCTAAATGGCGCTCCTCGCATTTCAAACACCAAGTAAACCATTTTCTCAAGTTGTTGTGCCCTGTTTGAAACATTGCTACCGAAATTTTTTGGGCTACCGATTTAGGCTCTAATGTTGTGTTTGAGGGCTTCCAGCGTCCTGGGACGATCATTGTAAACAGGAAAAATTTTCAAGGGGGGGAGTTTTCTTTGAAATAATTTTTTTAAATAATATATAAACATGAAACTGTAATAAAAATTGTAAATAAATAATGAAACATATCCTTTCGATGACATCTTGTTGAAGCACAAAACAGATCAACAAAACTCAACAGAGTAACCTAGGGTAACGGACTTACAGTATTACATCAAGTATATTATGTTAAGCCCAATAAACAAACAAAATCTGTTCACTGTTTTAAGAACTCTACAAGCTGAATTAATTTCGATGGTAATCGCGAAGGCGAAAAGCCATTTATGTGACATTTAAAATCTCTTACTGTGAGTGGACAGGTATTACAAAAGTTTCAACTGCTACTAATTTCTCTCTCTTGACAAGGGTTTTTTCCATTTTTGACACTACTAATTTTAAGTCATTGTGTTTCTCTTCCAGTGTATGTTTTTCGTTTTCAGTTTCTTTTAATTTTATCGTTGTTTCTTCTATCAACTGCGTCTTCTCACTGAGCACTTTCTTTTATCGCAATCTGACCTGAGTATCTGTTTTTGTTCTAGTCTAATCTGCCAAATTGCAATAACTCAAACAATACCACTCTTGCAGTTGTTTATTTTTATCTATGACTGCGTTTTTCGTTTCTAATGCTTTTAATTATAAAAAACATTAAAAAAAATTTGCCTTCGGCGCAGCTCGCTTCGCTCGCATCCCTTTAGGGTACATTCATGTTGGAGCTGTAAGCAGCGACGGTTACAGTGATTCTTGCGGAGAATTATCGCTGTTCTATGCATTAACATTGACTTGCGTGCTGCTTCGATATAAACGGTCCTATAAGAATCAAATCATTACAAAACACTGCAACCATCACTGCTTAGAGCTCCAACATAAACGTACCCTTGACCCCCCCCCATAAGAAAATCCTGGCTGCGCCACTGCAGCCAACACCTTATTTCTAGTATTTGATGCTTTCACCAACACTCTCAACAATTCCACTAGAGCACTTAACCGTTTATTATTTTCTATCTGAGTAGGATTTTCTTCTTCATTATTTTCTATTGCCATTAAAAATATTTGTAATCCTTCTAAAACCGGCTTCTAATATTTTGCTATCTTCTTCTGCTTGCTTCAGGACTACAGTTCTTAACACAGCTAAAGCATTTGTACACACAAATTCGGTTTGTGTCCATTTCAAAGCTATACTGACAAAATGTGGGTATAAAAGCGTCAATTTAGGTAATTGTAATTGCAATAAAAAAATGTAAACATTCGAACAATAAAGCCATGCATTCTGGATCATTGCCTGTATTGTCACCACTCTGAGCTACACTGGCTTCTTGCATTTCCTGAAAACAAAATTGCAAAAATCCATAGTCCAGTCCAATTTGAATTATATAAATTTTGTTTTTGCTTCTGGCAAAAGGAAATTGAGAATAGTGATTGACTATGGGAAACTCGACGACCAAACTGTAGATGACAAATATCCCATACCAAATATTTAATTTATCTCAATCTTTAGATCTAGCCAGGGAAGAATTTAGCCAACAACAATTTTACCGCTTAATACGCCAACTTACTTGCATAAGCGTTAATAACCTAATTTTCTTTTCTATACTCAAATAATCGTGAGAGTAGTGGAAGAAACTTATAGGTGTGTATCAAGGTGTTTCGAGCAACCGAATTACAACAAGCGACAACCAAAACATTAACACAACACCAAGCAAGGCTAGACCTCTGTTCTAAATTCGATAAAAGTTTGTATAAACTTACAAAATATTCGGATACTATGTTCGTGTGAGGATCAAATACGCTTAAGTCGATGGTTACACTCAACAGCTACAAACAAGTAGGAATTAAGAAAATTATTTACGTCAAGTGAAGTTATATACCACTAACTTTAGACATCCAACATCGGAAAAAATCACATGTTTCTGATTTTGTGGTATGTTGTTAGAGTACTTACGAGTAGTGTAAAACCAAGTTTGCAGCTTCGAAAGACCCGTGCTAACTTCGTGTTGCTCGAAAAACTTTGAAATTTTTCGACTGATTTCAGTTTTTGGTCCGAAACTCCTAATAGGGTGCTTCCTAAAAAAAAAAGTTACTCCATTCTTTTTTGAAGCTGTGAATATTTCCTACAATTTCAGCCCACCTCCAATTTTTTAGGTTTAACGGATCCCAAAATACAGGATCTCAAAAATTGCATTTTTTCTAATAAGTTCAAAATTTTAGTTTTTATTGTCTGTCAGGCTAAATATTAGCAGTAATACTTATTCTACAAAAAAATTTATGAATATGAAGTTTTAGACTAGTTACTCAGCTTTAATGTAAGCCCTGAACGAAGTCTGTAGGCCCAACAGGTACCTCGTTATCTTAGAAAAACAAAAATCGAGGGAGAGACAGATCGGAGCACGTGTGCATTGGATGAACTGGATAGGCGGGGTCGAATATCAAAACTTTGGGTGTACTACTACCGCATGACAACACTAATGAAGAAATTTATGAAAGCCGAGAGGATGGGAGGCTGTGACCTTCAGTTGGAAACAATCACAAACATGTCTCACTCAGCATTCCACCTTCTATACGCTAAGAGTGCTCGTCTGTACTTGCAGGACGAAGAGTTTCAATTATTTACCCAGGGAGGAGAGTTCGCAATTCTCCAATTACACGAATTCTGGTCAGGACAGATTTAACAATTGAACAGGTGCTGATGAGGTTGATGAAGACCCAGAGGGGGGCTAGACGCATAGACGAGGTCTCCCTATTACCAGTGTTCTTGCCCATTGGACTGGAGGACTGGTGGACATGTAAAACATCTGTGAGGGTCTTGAATGCCTTTAGGACGTTTCCTGTAACACCACCGATGAGCAACATATTGACGTGAAACCAGCTCGTATTGAACGAGATACTGCTGATGTGGAGAAATTGAAAACCTGGTTCGATGTACACTCACCATTTCCACACTGCGAAAATGTTGTATACCTACATCAGCAGTGGAATTATTGGATGCTTTGAGGTTAATTGTCACATGGCTCAAGAATTGGGCACTAATGGGGCCAAAGAAATTGTTGAAGAGTCTTTTGAGAAAATTGCATTCCATCAAATTACAAAACAAGCAGGTTGGAATTCATCTTTTAACCATTTTGCAGAAGCCCTGCATCACAAAACAGTCGCATGATGACTTAAAGGAGCATTTCAAATATGAGTTAACTCCCTACCCAATGTCTCCTAAAGTGGGAGTTTGAGAGCATTTCTCTGGATATTTTCTTCAAAAAATAAATTTCAGGCACTTTATTTTGGTGAAGCCAGCCTCAACAAATTCAAGCCACGAGCCGCCGCTGGTTTCAATTCAATTAAACCTTCCTCCTTGTTAACAATGGCAACTATTGGTTTCACAAATATTTAGGTTCAAATAATTTCTGTCGCTACCCCGATTTCTGCAATTTTTGTTTTATCTACGATAACGTGGTACCTGTTGTATCTCTTAAATTAAAGCTAAATAATTGTTCTAAAACTTCATATCCAATGAATTTTTTTATAGAATGAGTATTACAGCCAATATTTAGCCCGACAGACGACAAAAACTAAAATTTTGAACCTTTCGGAAAAAATTCAATTTTTGAGGTCTTATATCTTAGAATCTATTGGACCTAAAAAATTAGGGTTAAGCTCAAATTGTAGGAAATGTTTACAGCTTCAAAAAAGGATAGAATAACTTTTTCTGTAGAAAACATCTTTTTATGAGTTTCGGGCCAAAAACTGAAATCAGTCAAAAAATTTCAAGGTTTTTTGAGCCCCCCGAGGTTAAAACAGGAATACTATGATAAGGAAGAAAATTAAGGTGATAGCCACATTATAGATCAAATCGAAAAAAGAGGCTGATATGGTATGGCCATCTAAATCCTTGAAGGAAAAGAAATTACCGAGAAAGGTGTGGAAATGGAATCCTGCAGGAACTTCCTTTCTGCCAGGAAGACGAAAATGAGGAAGACTCCGAAGGACATGGGCACAAGGTGTAGGAGAATCCATGCAAAGTAATCAGTTAGACCTAGAAGACACCCAAGAAAGGAAGAAATGGCTGGAAACATATTGTGTTAATTTAAAAAAATTAAAATAAATAAGTCGCATTGATTTACTATGTTATATTAACTGGGAATTAATTTATCGTATTCTTGCCAAAAAAATGTACCTGTAAGTTTCTGTTTATCAAATTTGCTGTGTCTTCCGCTTTAGTTTGTAAATAAATTCTTAAGGATGTATAGGAGACAAAAAATAAAACTCAAAAATATAAGATATCGATGAAAATTGGTACACATGTCATTATTGACCTTGCGGTAAAATAAAAAAAATTTTAAATCGATTCACTACACCGTTCAATAGTTCTTGCAGTTTTAATTTGATGTTAACTTTTTGTTAAAATTCAAGAAAATCACATCTATGGTTTTACTTAAGAGTCTGCTTTTAGGGAAAATGACAAGGTGTTAAACAGTAAAATACTTGTCTAAATAAAAATCTAAAGCTAAATCTTAAGAAATCCTAAAAAAATTATATAATGTAAGTCATTTTATGAAAAACAACATTTTATTGAATATATTAGCTTAAAATATATGTTCAAAATATAAGAATTTTTTAAAATTTTTTGTAGTTATAGCTTGTAAATAGAAGAAGGTTTTAGCAAAATTTCATCAAGGTTTACTACCCCGTTTTCGAGAAATTAATTAGTAATTGAACAACCGATATAGAGTTGTCACGTTCAATTCTCTAAAAATAATATAAATTTCGACGTAAAAAGAACCCTAAACATATTTAACACTTGTTGGTATTATAAATATTATGTATATCTCGGTTTTTATTAGTTTTAATAACAAATATCAAATTTTACTCATAAAAATTATTATATTTTTTACTTAGTAGGTTGGATTGCAGGGATAGTTACTAATAAAAATTTTGTTATGTCAAATTTAATATTTGTAATTTCAGAAAATAAACCGATTTAAACGAAAAAAAACTTTCTTCGTGCATTTTTATAACTTTGTTTATCGTTTACGATATTTAAAAAGTATTTTACTACACACATAAGACCAATATTCGTGAAATTCAAATTAACTATACTTTTGTCTCCGATTGTATCTCCAATTGTTTCATGTTGTAGTTGTAATAGTGTTTTGCCACCTGTTCAACTGACCTGTTCTAACATCGAAAACATTTTTATTTTCACAGCCGTACAAAATTATAATTGAATCCCAACAAATTGTTATGCACTTCAAAAAATTTAAAATGACATTTTTTGTAACAGTCTTTTTCTTCAAAATCAAACAAAAATTGCGGTACGCATTTGACAATAAGATTATTAGTTTGCGTTTCAAAATAAGCGATAGGCTACCTTGCGGAAAAATGTTGAACTACTAATATGGGTGTACGCAAAGATTTCTATTAAAATAGTTTGAAATCTGTCCTTGTAAATTTTAATGAATGTCAGTGCCGTAACCAAATTTTGTTTTCGAAGTGGGAAGACTTCCACTTTTTTACTTCACGTTTATTTTTGATAATTTTTTTTATTAGCATTTAGCTCTTGTGGACTATAAAACTATATAATATTGTAGAAAAAGAACTCAAAATAAAAATTTTAAGTAAATTTGTGGTTTTTAGTGTGTATTTATGGTTAAATTCAAAAAATATAAGAATACAATACGTAGAAAATCAAAATTCAAAAAATTTGAAAAAGAGACAATTAACACATAACAGGTCCGAATTAAGAGAATTTGAAAAATGAAAAATTCGTAATACGATAGTACAATATAACGTTATTTCATGGTTATTGCCATTCTTCAGTTGCACGTAATCGCTTACATTGTAAAATAAGAAACAAATTTTCAAACTAAACAAAAATATCGACTAAATTGTACAAAATTGACTTACCATAACCTCCAAAGATGATCAAAAATGAACTTGTCTTGTCTTAGTTCAAATCATTTTTAAATTATTCATACTTCATGTAACAAGTTCATTTTTGATAATCTTTGGAGGTTATGGTAAGTCAATTTTGTACAATTTAGTCGATATTTTTGTTTAGTTTGAAAATTTGTTTCTTATTTTACAATGTAAGCGATTACGTGCAACTGAAGAATGGCAATAACCATGAAATAACGTTATATTGTACTATCGTATTACGAATTTTTCATTTTTTCAAATTTTCTTAATTCGGACCTGTTATGTGTTAATTGTCTCTTTTTCAAATTTTTTGAATTTTGATTTTCTACGTATTGTATTATTCTTATATTTTTTGAATATAATATTGTACATATTCGAAGGTGGGAGGGAGCACGTGCTCTCTCTCGCTGTGGCTACGAACTACGAAGGCAATGAAGAATATTGTCAAAAGTTGTCGTTTGCGATTTGCTAACTTATTTAGATAAGATATTTGACTTACGGCAATATTTCACTGGGTGTGCGATGTAATGCTAATTAATAGGTTTCGAAAATTTTACTTTCACTTATAACAACAATTGCACTTATTTAAATATAGTAGTAGAAAAGAGCATCATAGACTAACCCATTGGGGGGGGGTGGGGCGCTTCTCACCCAATATCTTCGGAAATTGGAAAAAGTTGGCAAATCCACCGAACAGTTGGCAAAACCATTAGTTATCCAAATCACTTATATCGTGGAAATCACTAGCATTACTTTAAAAAGAAAGAGAAAAAAAGTTGACAAATTCAGATCTTTAAAAATGTCGCTTTGATTGCCCCTGGAAAAGATAGCTTTTTTTCCCTAACATCTTATTATTACTTTTGTAAATACCAATTTGTAAGGTATTCTCGTGCCAATTATTTCATTAATGTTACTTAATGATGTGTTTGTTATTTTTCGGTCTAAAAAGATAAAACTTAAAATACATATTTACAATTATCTTACAAACAATTATCAGAATCAATTATTTATTATAATTATTAAATAAATCAATAAAGATAACTAACTTCTGAAATAGATGTGCTGGAAGGACGGTGGGCAATAGATACTATTAAACATGAAAAAAAAAACAATTTATTCTAAAATATAAAACAAATCGCAGTAAAAATAAAAAGTGTTTCTAATGGATCGATAGAATCAACTTATGTTTTAGACTATAGTCCTACATCCAATAAAATTCAACTAATTTAATTAGTGTAAGTAATAAAAAAACCACTTCTATTGGCAGAATGGTTACCTATAATTTCATATGTCTCATTTTGAGTGACTATTGCCAATTATTAAGAATGTGTCTTAATCTCATAAATTCAAGACGCCAAATGTAATCAGGGCCGTCGAGAGCCTCGTCGGGCCCCGTGGCAAGATTTCGCGGGCCCTCTGCTCTAAACAATTTCATTAATTAAAAAGAAATACATATATGAAACTTCTTATTTTCATTCAGAAAAACTACGCACAAAACATCTAAAATATGTATAATTAATTTAAAAAAATACAGTAATCAACTAATTTTTGGTTTGATACAACATACATAGTTTATTTGCACTTTGAAGATGCATTTATGAATTTCTTAGTTAATCGTCCGGGTCCTTGGGGGATCCCGGTCGCGAGGATAAATCCAAAGCATCCCCCCCCTCTGGTTGGGCCTGCTCTTTCTAAGTTGTCTATTATATAGAATTTTATCATATTTTTTATGATTTTCTCAATGCTTTTGATATAAGAAATAATATAATCTACGACTTTTATTACCTCGTAAATACGTCTATACTATCAAAGATAAACTAGAAAATAAACTTAAAATAAAAAATTTTTCAAGTAAATTTGTGGTATTTAGTATGTAATTTGTAAAATATGATATTTAACAGAACTAAACGAAACGTTAAAGTAATAAAATTTTAACAGTCAAGTGAAGAAACACAATACGTGGAAAAATTATTATTTAAAAAAATATTATTAATTTAAAAAAATTATAATCAATTAAACAGAAAAATAAATAAAAATTTTAATGCGATATAACGCCCTATTTCACAATTATTAAGAAAGATAGCAATAATAAATAGAATGTAAAACAATAAAGGAAATGACTTACAATATAAACAAAAACATCAAATCTAAGCGATGCAACATGCTACAATGAATTTTTAAAATTTAATAAATATAACAAGGTACCAAAAAACGACACAGCCGTTTTGAAATCTAGGCCGTGGTCGGTCTGGCACTTTTTTTCGCTTCGAAACGCTTTCTACCCCTTCACGAAAAAAGCTTGTGAAATGTGCGTTCGCTTTAGAAAAAGGCGAATGTAGGCGTGTCTAGTGCTTCCAAACGGAACTTTAAATTTTAAATTTGTAGTTGGTACTTAACCTTACTTATTTTTTTCGTATAAAAGTAAAATACTTATTAATACTTTTAAGAATTTAGTCGTTTTGTGAATGTGAATTAAAAGTATTTTAACAATGGTCATTGAACGTGTATAATAGTTAAAGCAAACAAATTCAAACTCGAGAAACCCAAGTAGCACACTAGAAAATTTTCGGTAAATTTTACCTAACCATGTAATTTTTACATAATTTTCAGACCTATAAGTAACTTTTGGTATTTTTTTAGGTAAACATAATTTTATAGTCCATTTCATTTAAGAAAATAATAAGAATTTGTACTAAAACGATGACCTCGAAATATTAACCAATGAAATTGGTTTGAAATTAAAATAGTGTAAAGACACTAGCGAAATTTACGTGATATTGACAGCTACATTTAATTTTTCGTATTATTTTGTGGGAAATTTTCAATATTACTATAAGATCAAGTGCTATTTCACTCGAGAGAACGTTTATTACGATAGTTTTACAAAGTTACATAACTGACACTGGTTTTTTTCAAAACCTTTTAATTCTAACCTCCCTTTTTATAGATTTTTTAGTGAAGTTGTTTTGTGGTGAAGTTCACGTGAAGTTTAATATTATTATGGATGTAGTAGTAGATCAAGACAACCCTGTCCCTAGTTGTAGTCGAGAGGATTCTCACAATGGAGCTAAAATTGAAGTGATTGTGAAAAACAATTTTATGTGGGTTTTCTGTTATTTTATTATGTGTCTGTATGTATAATCTTAAAATTAAATAGTTCCTATGCAGCATTTCTTTATTTATTTCATCAAAATCGCATTAAAATTGAAGTAAATTTGTGAAAATATGTTTTGTAAAATTATGCTGTAACTTTTAAGCACTCTTAGTTAGGCAACACATATAACGCATTCGATTTGAATTTTTAAAATGACTTTTCCCTGTGTAAATGTGGTTGTGCATGTGATGCGCCACCTACATTTTTACTACCTGGGATGGAATATAGAAGTTTATTTGTTTACTTTATAAAAGTAAAACTGACGTAATTTTACATTTTTTTTCGACCTGAAAGTTTGTTTTACTTTAATGTAATTTTTGGTTAATTTTGTAGGGTAAATTTACTTAATAATTTACCTAATATGCACCTACAGGTAAAATTTACGGGGTAATGTAAACTGGGCCAAAAAACTACCTGAAAGTGGTAAACTGGGCCAAAAGCAAATTTCACTAAAATTTTGAAAATGGTAAACTGGGCCAAAAGCATATTGGGTGAATGTAAACTGGGCCAATGGTAAACTGGGCCAAATTTAAAAAATGGTAAACTGGGCCAAAGACACTTTTAACTAAATTTATGAAAATTGTAAACTGGGCCAAAGGCTCTTTCAAGTAACATTTTGAAAGTGGTAAACTGGGCCAAAATCAAATTTAAGGTAAAAGAAGGGGTGCAGGCAGGGTGTGCCGGTCTGAATTCTTTTTTGTTTTTATTAAAAAAAAAAAAATCAGAAGCTAACTGTAACCTACTGACCTATCTACATCCTCGCGCCCGATCTACCTTTTCGCGCTGATTTGTTTGTTTTCAGCTTTAGTTTAATTTCTTATATAAATAGTGGGAAATTTATGTTTATAGTTAACAATTCTCGACAAAAATTTACGGATAGTAAAATTAATATCTTCGGGTTGACTTCCGACTTTTACGGAATACATTCCAACAAAACATGAAATTTGTAAATTACCTATTTTTATTTTTTATTTTTATTTATACACATTATATAACAAAAAAGGAAATGCATTTAAAGTAACCGAGGAGTACTGTAAAAAGAGACCGTCTTCAGAAGCTCCAACCGCGATATTTCTTGTGTACTGTATTTTTGCATCAGTTTCTCAACAAGTGACTGCCTTAGTTCAGAATTAGCGTTTCAAATCGGCGGTTTATGAAGACTGTTCAAAGCTACGTATACTTTGTTTTGTTCCTGTTTTGTTCTCCTTGGCCGGTTTTCACTTCCATTGCTGCCAACTTCTGATGCACTTCTGTAATATTGTTCGGTAGAGTACTTTTACGCCGTAGGTTATAAACATTCCTTTTAGCACATAGCAAATCGGATTTTTCCAAAACCTTGGTATCCAAACACGTTTGCATAAGTCGTTGCGGTGTTTCTAATGGTTGTTCCGTAGCTTTCAGTTACATTCGACTCGTCAAATCTTGTCTGTTTAAAAGCCTCTCATCACATACAATATGTGTGTGGTTTGCTCGAACAGAGGTAATCTGCATATTCGCTTCGCAGGTTCCCAACACTTTAACATACGCCGTACCACTTCTGTTACAACACCTCCATTTTTGTTCGCCCGTCGTTGACATATGCCGTTGAAAAGAAAACTTATTTTGTTCATAAATCATTAACCGATTTCCTCGCTGACCCTTTGTAAATGTAATTTGACTCATTTTCCAGCTTCCTCAGTAATTTTGGATATATTATCTTTGTAAATAAGTAATTTTTCTTTTGTACCATCATATGAAATGAAAACCCTTGATATAGTGAAATAAAATATTTTTTTAATTACCACCAAAAAAAAATTGATTTTTAAAAATTCTGCTTAGTACCTAAAAAATTCTGCCTTTGGCCCAGTTTACCATTTTCAAAATTTTAGTAAAATTTGCTTTTGGCCCAGTTTACCATTTTCAAAATTTTAGTGAAATTTGCTTTTGGCCCAGTTTACCACTTTCAGGTAGTTTTTTGGCCCAGTTTACATTACCCCGTGCATAACCACAACAAAAATTTTTGAAAACATTTTCATTATTTTGTAATTTTTTTGTCTTAAAACGTAAGATTTATAATATCCCACAGTTATTTTTGTTAGCAAAAATATTAAAAATTGCTTTTAAAATTTTAAAAAAATTGTACTAAATCTGAAGCAAAATGTTATAGGTTATAAAATATTATACGAGTATTTCTGTTTTTAAACAAACTTCCCAACTAGCACAACAAGGTAAATTTTATGTAAATTTTACGTAATATTTAGTTGCTGACCTAACTACAGCGACTTTATTTTACTTAAAGTTTACGTGAATTTTACGTAAAATTTACTAAATGGAGAAAAAAGTTACGTAAAATTTTAGTAGAATTGAGGTAATTTTAAGTAAATTTGGCTAATAAGACAATAACCTATTAGTTAATATAACTAACAGTATGTAAATTTTTAGGTTTTAGGTTAAATATTGGTAAAATTTACTTACATTTTTACCTAAACGTAAATTTTACCTGTAGGTGCATATTAGGTAAATTATTAAGTAAATTTACCCTACAAAATTAACCAAAAATTACATTAAAGTAAAACAAACTTTCAGGTCGAAAAAAAATGTAAAATTACGTCAGTTTTACTTTTATAAAGTAAACAAATAAACTTCTATATTCCATCCCAGGTAGTAAAAATGTAGGTGGCGCATCACATGCACAACCACATTTACACAGGGAAAAGTCATTTTAAAAATTCAAATCGAATGCGTTATATGTGTTGCCTAACTAAGAGTGCTTAAAAGTTACAGCATAATTTTACAAAACATATTTTCACAAATTTACTTCAATTTTAATGCGATTTTGATGAAATAAATAAAGAAATGCTGCATAGGAACTATTTAATTTTAAGATTATACATACAGACACATAATAAAATAACAGAAAACCCACATAAAATTGTTTTTCACAATCACTTCAATTTTAGCTCCATTGTGAGAATCCTCTCGACTACAACTAGGGACAGGGTTGTCTTGATCTACTACTACATCCATAATAATATTAAACTTCACGTGAACTTCACCACAAAACAACTTCACTAAAAAATCTATAAAAAGGGAGGTTAGAATTAAAAGGTTTTGAAAAAAACCAGTGTCAGTTATGTAACTTTGTAAAACTATCGTAATAAACGTTCTCTCGAGTGAAATAGCACTTGATCTTATAGTAATATTGAAAATTTCCCACAAAATAATACGAAAAATTAAATGTAGCTGTCAATATCACGTAAATTTCGCTAGTGTCTTTACACTATTTTAATTTCAAACCAATTTCATTGGTTAATATTTCGAGGTCATCGTTTTAGTACAAATTCTTATTATTTTCTTAAATGAAATGGACTATAAAATTATGTTTACCTAAAAAAATACCAAAAGTTACTTATAGGTCTGAAAATTATGTAAAAATTACATGGTTAGGTAAAATTTACCGAAAATTTTCTAGTGTGCTACTTGGGTTTCTCGAGTTTGAATTTGTTTGCTTTAACTATTATACACGTTCAATGACCATTGTTAAAATACTTTTAATTCACATTCACAAAACGACTAAATTCTTAAAAGTATTAATAAGTATTTTACTTTTATACGAAAAAAATAAGTAAGGTTAAGTACCAACTACAAATTTAAAATTTAAAGTTCCGTTTGGAAGCACTAGACACGCCTACATTCGCCTTTTTCTAAAGCGAACGCACATTTCACAAGCTTTTTTCGTGAAGGGGTAGAAAGCGTTTCGAAGCGAAAAAAAGTGCCAGACCGACCACGGCCTAGATTTCAAAACGGCTGTGTCGTTTTTTGGTACCTTGTTATATTTATTAAATTTTAAAAATTCATTGTAGCATGTTGCATCGCTTAGATTTGATGTTTTTGTTTATATTGTAAGTCATTTCCTTTATTGTTTTACATTCTATTTATTATTGCTATCTTTCTTAATAATTGTGAAATAGGGCGTTATATCGCATTAAAATTTTTATTTATTTTTCTGTTTAATTGATTATAATTTTTTTAAATTAATAATATTTTTTTAAATAATAATTTTTCCACGTATTGTGTTTCTTCACTTGACTGTTAAAATTTTATTACTTTAACGTTTCGTTTAGTTCTGTTAAATATTATATTTTACAAATTACATACTAAATACCACAAATTTACTTGAAAAATTTTTTATTTTAAGTTTATTTTCTAGTTTATCTTTGATAGTATAGACGTATTTACGAGGTAATAAAAGTCGTAGATTATATTATTTCTTATATCAAAAGCATTGAGAAAATCATAAAAAATATGATAAAATTCTATATAATAGACAACTTAGAAAGAGCAGGCCCAACCAGAGGGGGGGGATGCTTTGGATTTATCCTCGCGACCGGGATCCCCCAAGGACCCGGACGATTAACTAAGAAATTCATAAATGCATCTTCAAAGTGCAAATAAACTATGTATGTTGTATCAAACCAAAAATTAGTTGATTACTGTATTTTTTTAAATTAATTATACATATTTTAGATGTTTTGTGCGTAGTTTTTCTGAATGAAAATAAGAAGTTTCATATATGTATTTCTTTTTAATTAATGAAATTGTTTAGAGCAGAGGGCCCGCGAAATCTTGCCACGGGGCCCGACGAGGCTCTCGACGGCCCTGATTACATTTGGCGTCTTGAATTTATGAGATTAAGACACATTCTTAATAATTGGCAATAGTCACTCAAAATGAGACATATGAAATTATAGGTAACCATTCTGCCAATAGAAGTGGTTTTTTATTACTTACACTAATTAAATTAGTTGAATTTTATTGGATGTAGGACTATAGTCTAAAACATAAGTTGATTCTATCGATCCATTAGAAACACTTTTTATTTTTACTGCGTTTTGTTTTATATTTTAGAATAAATTGTTTTTTTTTTCATGTTTAATAGTATCTATTGCCCACCGTCCTTCCAGCACATCTATTTCAGAAGTTAGTTATCTTTATTGATTTATTTAATAATTATAATAAATAATTGATTCTGATAATTGTTTGTAAGATAATTGTAAATATGTATTTTAAGTTTTATCTTTTTAGACCGAAAAATAACAAACACATCATTAAGTAACATTAATGAAATAATTGGCACGAGAATACCTTACAAATTGGTATTTACAAAAGTAATAATAAGATGTTAGGGAAAAAAAGCTATCTTTTCCAGGGGCAATCAAAGCGACATTTTTAAAGATCTGAATTTGTCAACTTTTTTTCTCTTTCTTTTTAAAGTAATGCTAGTGATTTCCACGATATAAGTGATTTGGATAACTAATGGTTTTGCCAACTGTTCGGTGGATTTGCCAACTTTTTCCAATTTCCGAAGATATTGGGTGAGAAGCGCCCCACCCCCCCCCAATGGGTTAGTCTATGATGCTCTTTTCTACTACTATATTTAAATAAGTGCAATTGTTGTTATAAGTGAAAGTAAAATTTTCGAAACCTATTAATTAGCATTACATCGCACACCCAGTGAAATATTGCCGTAAGTCAAATATCTTATCTAAATAAGTTAGCAAATCGCAAACGACAACTTTTGACAATATTCTTCATTGCCTTCGTAGTTCGTAGCCACAGCGAGAGAGAGCACGTGCTCCCTCCCACCTTCGAATATGTACAATATTATATTCAAAAAATATAAGAATAATACAATACGTAGAAAATCAAAGTCGTGATACACGACTGCAATGGAGCTAGTTAAGGTGGTTACATGCACTTGCATTTTGCGATTTGCGGAATGCGTTTTCCGCAAAAATTTAACAGTTCATTAAGGTGGTTACATGCACTTGCGTTTTGCGGAATGCGGAATGCGTTTTCCGCAAATATTTAACAGGTCATTACATGCACTTGCGATTTGCGGAATGCGAAAGTTTAGTAACTTTTTCATAAATTAATAGGGTGTTTTGTAGAAATTGGTCGAGTTAGATTGGCACTAGCGATTTGCGGAATGCGAAAGTAGTAACTTTTCGTGAATTGATTGCCAGATTGGCAATTCTAAAATACAGTAGTTTCACTCGTGGTCCCACAATGGTATTTTGTTTTGGATTAATCCAATTAGGACTTCGACCACACTGTCCGCGACTCGGTGATTTCTAGTTGATTAAATATTAAATGAATGTAGTACCTAATATACACATTTTATTCAACGACTTTGCTAAAATAATTGATTGCAAATTAAAATATACATAACATAATAATGCACCTCTTGTACTTCACTCATGATATCAAAATCAAAGCTATCGATTCTATTATTTATTATTAAAACAATGAAAACAGCACTTGATTTATTGTAATTGTATTTTAACAATATAATAAATAGCTGTAAAAAATTCGTATTTATATATAGGTATAAAAAAATGGACGTATGTAAACTCCACCGACGGTCAATAATTAATCCGTCCTTCCAAAATGGTCAGCGTCGGTCACCTGTAAATTCCACCGCTAACCGTAATTAGGGATTATAACGTATTAGTAGGAGTACAATAGCCAGATTAATAAAATTAAAATCCCTTTGGAAGAGGTTTTTTTATCGACCATGAAACTATCAAAATATTTTACCGAAAATCGTCATCAAAACAACACTTTTCTGCTTATATACGCGCAGGGAAATTGAATTTCAATGACTAGTCCGGTAATAATTAGTAATTGTAATAAAATAAAAGAGACGTCGTTTTTTTCGTTATTACTTTTATTGTTTTGACAGCAACCATCTATGGTAACTATGTAGTCAACAAATTGATAAACTTGATTTTTGTTCATTTTAAAAATGTTGTTCAACAATGTTTTAAAATTTCGATTTTTTACGATTTTCGGTAAAATTTAATACCATACTTGTCAGGAAAATGTCTCACTTTACTCGGAGCTTAGCATTGCTTTGCAACATTGCCCCTAAAAGTTTTCATTTTTATTTTTCATTTAACCTTTTGCGGGCAGCTTTTATTATAAATAGTCGTTTCTCGTGTATAATAATTTTAAGTACACCGATAATAAGTAAGTAAAGAAACAGTGACAAAAAATATAATATTTTTGTGGTATATTCAATGTACTACTAAGGGGTAGTCAATAAATTACGTCACACAATTTTTAAGATTTTTAGACCCCTCCCTCCCCTTATGTCACATTTAGTCACATTTTCATTAACCCCCCTCCCCAGTGACCTCACACTTCTACCCTATAAAATTTAATAATTCGTAGAAAATTTTTTTTAACAACTAACTTAAATTAAATCAATTTTACTGGTCTGAAATAACATTTTATTTTTATTAATATTTAACTTTTTTTTGCCGCATGAAAAAACGCAAGCAAGCGCTACTTATGTTGCTACAACCGATGCATGGATCAAAAAAATATATTTTTAAAAATTTTAGTTTGTGACATCACAATATTTGAAACCCCCCCCCCCAGACCCCCTGTCACATTTTTGTCACAAATCTGAGATTGACCCCCCTTCCCCCTAACGTAGGACTAAATTTACGGATGGCCCCTAAGCTGGAAAGGGTTAATTTAGAAAATATAATTAAATGATTTTCGCTGTCATTCAACATTAAAAAGTTTTCATTTTTATCCGTTTCAACTAGTATGGAATCAAACGCTGAAAAAATAAAAATTTGTTAAAGAAATTTTCAAGGGGGGGGCTCAGTTAATTTAATGCAAAGTCAACAAATAACTTCGACAGATAACTAACCTACTTCAAAATTGCTATATATCAATAAACAATATAAATTAATGCCTGATTTCATAAAACTTTTAACAAGCCGTTAAAGTTAACGGATGATTTCTATTGGTTTGTTAGCTTTAAGGAATAATTTCCATTGGTTAGTTAAATTTAACGGCCCGTTAAAATTTTTATGAAATCAGACATATAAGTAACCTAATACAATTTTTATGCAGTGTATGAAAAAACGCGATGTAACATTTACATAATTTATTAATCAAAAATATAAATTAACTAATTTAATAACCTAGTCAAAGTCTTACCTACTTAACGACGAATTATAAACTTAACAATTAAAAGATTAAATGTCTGACCAGTCTACCTGCCTAATACGCCGGTGGAATATACATATGGGATTATGGGACCCTTTGACCATCGGTGGAAATTACGATCGCCCAAAAAAATAGTTCATTATTATATTGATAATGTTTTTAAAATCAATTTGAAAACCACATGCATTTTGAAAAACTTGAAAAATTGCACCTGAACGCATGCGTATTTCAAGAAATGACCAACGGAATCCGTAAAATCTTGAAACCATTTCAAGTTTTGCGAAAATCGCAAATTCTTACATTAGTAAAGTGTCGTTTACACTGCGTTCAAATTTAACCAATCAAAACCATCTCAAGTTTTGCGATTATCGCAAAATCTTAAAATACTTAATTGCCGTTTACACTGCGTTCAAATTTAACCAATCAGAACAAAAATCGCATTCCGCAAATCGCAAAACGCAAGTGCATGTAACCACCTTTAGATAAACAAAACATAATTAAATAGTAATCATGCAGAAGAAAAGTTAAAATTTTAGAGAGATAAAGCCAATAGGTTTTAGTGCCCCCCCCCCCACCCCCCAGATCGATGGGAAGCGAAAGTATTTTATTATCGATTCAAATGGCGCACGAAAAATAATGAGTGTTTAAATAGTATTTTTTTATATATTAACTCCCCTGGACCCAGGGCCGGCAACAATTGAGTTGCTTGAGTGATCGAGCACCACACCACGGATTTTGAGCACCACACGGGAAAATACAAAACAGTAAATAATTTGGAAAAGAAAATACTAAACACTTGAAAAGTTTGTATTTTGTATTGTATGCCGGCTCTGCCTCGACCAATCACTTATCCTGCAAATTAACCCCTTGATAAACCTTGTGCCGTTTAAGGCACATAGCGGTTTTAGGTGCTATATGTCGTTATTTGTTGAACTAGTCATGTCAAGTTACTCTTTATACTATCATAAAAAAACTGGAAGCATTTAAATCCCAAAAAAGGAAGGTTAAAAATACAACTTCAATCTCTTAAGTCAGAACTATATTTTCAAAAAAAAAAAATTAAATTTTTTTTTTTCTTAACTTAACTCACCAAAATGTATTTCATATATTTTTTTCAAAACAAAAGAAAAAATTATGCATCAAAGGGTTAAGAAATAATATAGGAATTTAAAATAATTTTTTGAAATTAATTAATATCATTTTAATTTTTAAAATTTTTTTCTAAAATTGTCATCAAGTCTTGAACCCAGGTTTTGAGCTATTTTCAAATGATTGTTTACTGGAGAGATTTTGACGAATTTGGAAGTTTTGGGGTCAAAAACTGAATAAACCATTCTAACCAAATTTCCTACTTAGTACTTTAATATTGAGCTGATTAGATTTTGATTAAAATCGGAAAAAAATTAAATTTTTTTTTTATTGAAATTTAAATCATATGATTATTTATTTAAAAGTATGATAAAGTCATGTGAATGGCCACATCAAATTTATTGTAAGTCTTACGATTAGATAAAAATTGTAATCGTGAATCCCTACCGCGACCCTAATATTGATGACTGATATAGTCCCACAACATAGTTTGGCGTTGGATTATGCTTATGCTATGCATAACAATAGAAAGTCAAACTAAAACTTTACTTCCGGGACCACAAACGAAAATATTAAACAGAGGAAATCAGCTCGTGGCTCATCGCACTAGACTGCTTGTGCATCGGGTAAATCATGGTAAACGAGACATTTTATGCTGATTTAGTCAGTGTCTGTTTATTATTATGATCGATAATAATTCCGATCGTAAATAGCACGAATAATCACTGCCAGAATGCGTCATTCAAACAAATGCGAGCATATTCATACAAATAACTTTTGTTTTAATCGACGTCGCTTAAAAAAGAGATCAAATTACAAAATCAGAGTTGATTGTAATTTCCGGTAAAAAAGGAAGTGTAAGAATTGAGTTTAATTGTTAATTTAAACAATGGGCATGGTAAATTTTATTTGAGCTTAGTAACACAATTTTAAAATAGGTAGTACATCGATGTTTGTCTCGTTTTATCATTTTAAATTGCACACCCAACTTGGTACTGCTGTTTATTTTTTCGTTCGTCCTGACTCGTAAATTTTATTAAATTGTGCAATATCATTTTGGTTCACCGACGCTGCTTAATGAATCATAAATACTACTCGTTTGTGAACGTATTCGGGTAGGAGGCGGCCATGGAAAAATGTTAAAAAAGAAGAAAAAAATGATTTGGGCCAAAATGGGTCAAATTTGATCGTCGACGGCTTGACGCGATTGCGATGGGTCTGTAAGCGTGTCCGTTCGACTTAGTTCTCATGCGGTACTAATTTGTACGAAAATTTATGACAATACAATGCGCATTTTTCCACGCACCACAAGAAACACTAATCTACAAAGTGGGGGCAAATAATCAAAAAAAAACGGGGAACAATTGTGTTTTGGGGGGGATATAAATGTATACGTGATTCATATTTCATGTGATGTTGATCAACATTAGATTTGGTGTGTTCGGTGCGTTAATTAGTTTACTGTGACATTGTGCAATGGCCTGTATATTTGTGTTTTAAGACGTGGCCCTACAACAATTGAATGTCATAAATGGTAGGGCGTGTGTACTTTTACGTCACGCGCGCATTTGTATAGACGCGCAGCGCCCATTGGTCGATACAGCTACGGCACACACGTGATGTGGTGGCTGTGAAGCGTGTGTGACGGCGGCGAAGGGCGACCGGTGGCAGCACGGGGTGGTGTCCAGGTGCAAAAACTACGGTGTGACCGCGGTCCATGCAAACTGGTCACGAGTGTTTATTTTCCATGGGTTCCACTACTCGAATCGAATGGTGACAAGTGACAGCGCTCCAGCTGTAACCCCCTTCGACCATCATCCCACCTGCTTCGTGTTTTCCTCGCAGGTATGAATTACTTCCAACATAAAGTAGGTGCAAAAGGTGTCTTGTGCTTACACGAGTGAGTGTATCTTGATTTTTTTGATGCTGAACTAACAAATACCTCCGAGGCATTCTCTTCTGTTGCGTACATTGTTTAATATTTACGTTTAATCACGTTTTACACGATGGTACACAACTGGTACACAAAGGTGTCCGTTATGGCCACGTTATCCTGGCGAATTTAGCTCATATTGACGTACGACGTTGCCACTTCTTGCCACGCCATCGATAACATTACACGCTATTGTTTTTACAAATAAAACAAAAATTATCACTAAATTCGCCCTTTGGCTGCTTTCCTTTTGTTTAGCATCGCTGCGCAATTGTTTTTTCGTCCGGGTCAATTTTGCCCAAACACCGTCCAGAGCTCTACGACGTCGTGCTCTTTTTAACTAATTCATTTATGACGTAAAACACGTGCTCGTGCCTAATGCATAATATTATCGAAAAATGCTGTCGATAATTACTATTACTATACATTTTTACGTTCTCCTACTCTCGCACGTAAGTGGCATTTTTTTTGAATTACCAGCGAAAATGGAAGACCCACTACGTGAATTTAAGCTATTTAATGGGTGCTCGTAATTCGCAAATTGTTGTTGTTATTTAATGTTTTTGTAATAATTAATTACGTCGGTGCGTTTGACAACACGGCCGGCATACGGTCAATGTAGCAAGGTGTCTGGTACACGCGGGCCTCGGTAAACTAAATTCGTCCTTAATGACAACCTCTGAAGGTCGAAGATGTTTGTTACCGCGTGAGGAGCTGCAGTACGAATGATGCCGAATGCAGTCGACAAAAAGCACGTGTTCGAGGTAAACGTACTCCTTGCCACGTGGAGGGGCGTAGGTTACCATGCTATACCGTTTTCTTATTTTTTTGCACAAACGAGTTGGGTGTCGCGAATCGCGAAATGTTTTCTAGTGTACCAAATGCACCCAACCGTGGGCGCACAATATTTTTTCGGAAACTTACATGATTAAAAAGCCTTGATGATTGCCAACGCGAATGTCGTCAAAATCGAGGAAAGTAACGTATGCCTGCAATTATTTTCTAGGCTGGTTCTCCGCCAGGAGATGATGAGTTTAGATACCCTCATCGAAGCTGCTCGATATTTGGAACTTCAAGAGCAGAAGGAGCAACAGCAGAGACAAGCAGTCGCTCCCCTTGTACGGACACATCCGCAGCCTACGTCTGTATGTCCGCAACCAACCGCTATCCTAAAACCTAAACAAGGTCAGTTCTGTTTTCATAATTGCAATAAAAACTTTCTTAATCACAAAAATGCTAACGATCTATTTAAGTAGGTACCCTTGTGTTTTATAAATAACATTTTTCTTTGCCATTAAAAATGTAATGAAAAATAGAAAATTTTCTCTTTATCCCAGTGAAAGAAATCGGTAGTTGTGCTGGTGACCTCTACACTCGTTACTGTAACCTTGAACTCTTATAATGAATAAGCAAGCCCGCGGGTGCTATCCCATTTATTACTACGTTCGTGTAGTTGGCTCCCAAGTGAAATCAGTTTTTCAGTGAAAGACATCTAAACCGCTACATATAGTTAAATTTTCGATTTATTTTTGAAAACCAGTCCGCCTAAGCAAACATTAATTTGACGATACCCGTAAGATATTCGAAATTTTCTATTGACTGTCAATAAAAGGGCACCGACAACTTCTCCACTTAATCCGTAGGTCAATAATCTTTTTCAAGCGCAACTTTTATTAATTCTTTTTTATTCTATTCTTTATCGAATATCCACTGTGCTTATTTGCAGTGCGAACAAAAATAAACACCCCCACCCCTATTTTGCAATTACTAGTTACGATTTCTCAATACTCGCTCGGGACCACTATACTGACGTGGAATTGAGTCATTCTCAACGTTGAAAATTCCTAATCTCTATTACTGCCACGAAGAATTTAGCCAAAAATCTATCCAAAAATATGCTGTTATGTCAATCTTACGTATTTTTCACTTTGTTTACGCTCAAATGTATTTTTATTTAAAAAATTTATACGATACCTGTATAATATCAAATTTACCAACGTAAACTTCCATGCTTTCAAAAAATACTATTTTTGTATTAATTCACCTATTTATTATTTACGAGATTGTAATATTGCCAAGTCTTAGAACTTGTGAATAAATCTACTATACGGTTTAATAATAATCAGTTAAGTGGGTAAAACCGCCGACTGAGTGGCAAATAGGTTCAAATAATGTTATTATTTGCAAAGCTACCAATCGGATCGAAAGTTTACGAGATATCACAGAAATCAATCATTTTAATACTAATACCATGTTCCATATATCATTAAACTTGTCACAATCCTAAAAACCCATAGTAACTAGAACATAGGAAAACTATGTGATGGGCCAGGGTCGAGCTTCCATAATATAATAGGGCAAACGTGTGGCACAATTCAAAACTATTATAAGTCTTCTATAATCATTCTAAAACCATTTGTAATTAAAACCTAAATCTGTAAATAGTATAAAAAGTTCTAAATATCAATAATATGGACATAATAGTGGTAGTTTATATAATCAGTGTAGAAAGTAGTTCATTACCGAACGCGCGTGATACATACAAAATGAGCCAATTTCAATTAATGAATTCATAATCTAAGTTGGAATTTTTATTATACTAATTTTTTTAATACCGTAACAATCCGCCTACTGTCAACATATTTTTTTTGACAAGTGATGTCAATATAATTGATGTTACTTTTTTCAATTAAACCACAGCAAATTTACGTTGAAAACAAATCACTTTCCGCACTAGTGCGTAAAAGTGGTTCATTATATAACTCATATCAGTGTAGAAAGTGAACTATTACGTAACTGTAATAAGTAAACAAACAGATCTTTCCGGATCCTGGATTTTGATTTTTTTTTAATTTAGTAGATATAATTTAAAATTTTAAAATATATAAATAAAAGGAAAAATTACTGTATTTAATAATCCAAATAAAGGGTTATAAAATTATTTAAATTCTTAATTATACAATAAATTACGCATTTAAATTTTATAAACTTCCACGTGACTGAATAATTTTGCTATTAAATTCATTAAAAAAACAGCTGATACTCTTAGCGAAAGGTTTCCCAATCTTGATTGGATTGGAAAATGTGTTTGTTACCCTGTTGTATTTGAAAACGCGAAACTGACGATGTTAAGTGGCCTCCGAAGCACCAAGGTGGTCATAAAAAAAGTCAGTTTGAACCGGACACCTTAATATTAGCAGTTGATCGCACTAACTGCTAGGCTCATGATCGTCTGAGAGATTTACGAGCGCAGCCGTAGGCTGCCAGTTAGAATGCTAAATTGCTATGTCGGAGTAGTCGCGTCGGTTCGATTCCCAAAACTGCCGTTTCGTTAGTGTCTCTCACAAGATGTTGGCAACATCTTCTTTGAGGTATTAAATTCCGAAATATTAAGCCATGGGTCTACAAAGCCTGTAGTGCTACAGTAAGTCAGTAAGATTAAACTCGCGACGAAGGGTCAAATTTACCCTAGACTAGGTTTTGTAACATGTTTATGATACATAACTTCAGAAACTCATTACTCACAAACGGTACTTTCAGATAGTGAAGAAGATTTTGATGAACTGGTAGAGGTAATAAGCCCATCCAATATACTCTCGCCGTCGGTTGTTTCGCCGTCTACCTATTTTGCTGTCGAAAATTTAGTATTTAAAATTTAAATGTCAAAATGGGCATTTAGTATATTTTTGTCAGAGTACACTGACAATTGTAGGTATACTGTACAATATAATATAGTATTAAAATTTAAAATATATTTTTCGTATTTTATTAACTGAGAGCCAAGTAGGGCATTTGCATATGAATATAATAATAATATATTGCCATGTAATTTGGGGGGGGGGGGGGCAAATTACCGCAACAATGTTCAGCGGTGAGACTGATGTGAATCCAAATTTAAATTTTAACAATTTTGAATATAACTGGAAAATCAAAATCAACATATGATCGACCCAGGTGCGACGACGTAAAACTTATCCTGTCAGACCTCTAATTTCAACTTGAAATATTATAAATTTTCGTCCAATTCCAAATTTAATTAATGTTCTTAATATTCAATTTATTAATCCAAATCAACTATCAACATCATCCAAAATTTCAGTAATTCAAATTACGTCCAAATTTGATCCAATGTTGGCACAAATAAATTCTAAATAATTACTATTTAAAAAATAACCTGGATGCCCATTTTGACATTAAAGAATTAAATACTAAATTTTTGACGGCAAAGTGGCGACGGCGGAATGCTCCCTCCCCCTTATACCACAGATGTAGTATAAACTTGTTTTTATTTTTCTCACATTTAGTGCATTCTAAGGTATACAAAACCTATTTTTATTTTATTTTACAAAAATTCGTGCAGTGTGGGACCAGATTTATATCGGAGTAATTTACCAACTCCGATATGGATATGTAAACGACTAATTATTATTATAACAAAAATCATTTTTAAGAATTTATCTTATGTATTCTAATCTAATCGAAAAATAAACATTTCTACTATCAAAGACTAATAAGCAACGATTTGCTTTGTTATATTGATATTTGAATTTTGTTCAAAAACCATCAGTGTGCGCTGAAAAAAATTGTATTTGTTATTACAATAGAAATTTGCACAAAAATCATTTTCAACTCGGTTACTTATATGGTTAAAATAATTCAAAACAACTAATGGGTATCTACTATGGGTTATTTAATTCTCAACATCAACATAGCGGAATTCCATGCACCGTACAATAAATATTTCAATTAAATTTGTAATATTGATTACACGGCGCATGAAGTTCTGCTATGTTGGTGTTTTCTATTAAATAACCAATAATACAGTTACGATCACGAAAGAAGACGTTTACGACACCGAACATAGGTATATCTACATATATTTGCGCGAAGGAAGTTTTTAATTGCCAGTTAAATGTGCATTTAAAATAAAACTATTTTTTTCTGTCTATATCTTTCAGTTCTTAAGCACTTCCTCTTAACCCAACATGTGAAATGTAAAATTTCAACGAGAATTAAAATTTTTGTGTCATAAAAATTATACGACAAGCCACGTATACTGCAGTCTTTTATTATCGTACGTCAAACGTAAATCTATATTTGAATGACTTGCGATATGTTATGTCTCCGTCATATCTATACCAAACGACATGCACGAATAAGTAGAAATCCAATCACTTGTTACGTAATCGTCTTCGTATAAGATTTCAACTGTACATACAGAAATTTTTTTCGGTGTAGACTTTTTATGAATGTCAGTTTATTTCTTTTATTTTGGTGTAAAATTTAAGGCTTTTACCCATTTTGTCGTTTGTAGATGATTTTAAAAGTTAATTTGTCAAGTAAATTTTTCCCTCTTTAGAAAGTAATATTAAACATTATTAAATTCATTTTATCTTTAAGAGGGGGGGGGGGTTCCAAATACTGATTTGGAACTCCGATTGGTTAACAAATTGGGGGGTTATGGGAGAGAGAAGGATCAGTGTCAACTACAGCAATCTGGTAATATTAATAAACAGTCCGATTTGTCCGTCTTGATTAATTTTTTAATTTGTCACTAGCAGTGCTTCCAGATCTAACGATTTTCCGAAAAAAAAAATTCTATGGACGCCCACTGTCATTCTTCTCATTTATTTAGTGCTTTTCCTTATTCGTTACCTTCTCTATTGTTTTTCATTATTTGCGATCTTTCGCAAAAAAAATTTCTTTAATTTTTTTGATGGCTACTTTGTGTACCTCTTTTTATGATATTTTTTGTCATGCCCTTTTCAATTTTATTTACAGGATTTATTTTAAAGTACACAAAGGTTTTATCCGGATGACTACGCTTAGAGAACTTGGTACGGTCCGGAATAATGTAGTCAAAGAGAGTTGCACTAAGATATTACTATGAAGTTAAATTGAATTAAGATATGTATTTTCATCGCTCTCAAGACTATCAATGGGAAAATTAAATTAGTTAACAAGAAGACTTTTTCTTGCTCGCTAAACTCATTGTTAAGAGTTTATATTATTGATGAATCGATTCTTTCCATTACACATAAATCGGCTCTACATCTTGGGTTCACAATGAACGTTCTCAATCTCTTTTAATTAAATCGTTATTTAATATCAGTAGACAACTGCTTGGTTCTGGATTTATTACCTCTACAAGAGTCTTTGAAGAATTGTTCATTGTTTCGTCCGATAAATAATTCTTAATTGCCAAAGAAGTTTTTCTATAATTTTTTACCTCTTGAAACTATGAAAAATAAGTAAGTATGAAAATTTCTATACCTACATATTTATATCTTTGTTCACGAACAATCATGACCATTGAAAATAACTAACTACATACCTACTTATAGTTACAAGATTTATGATTGTGGGACAAGTCGAGAAGCAAGTGTTTGCTAATAATTACGAAGAAGAAATATTACAAAAATTTTGTCGACTATATTACTCGAGTTATTGCTCAAACTGTGAAACTCGCACCCCCGAGGTGATGTTTATGAAAGAAATATAACTTCAGTTAACCCTGGGTTAGTATCTGAGGAAATCGATTCAATAATTCAAAATCAGCCTTGGATGGTTTGGTCGAGGAAAAGGATCGATGCAAACAACGCGTTCGTTCGATCAAGAAATTATCACAGCAGCATTTCATTTAGAATGCATTAAACTTATATTAATTAATTAATTAACCGGAAGTATTGCACCACATTTAAATGTTTAGACATAACAATTTGTAGAAGCTTGCGGGATTTCCTCGCTGCGTATCTATTTTATTATATAGCTATTTCTTAATCAGTTGAGTGGAACGTGGTTCATCACTGTATAAATATTCAACATTTTGATCAATAATCCACATTACTCTTTAGGATCTTACGTAACCGTGTGTAATAACTTTGTCATGTGGACAAACTCGTTGACCAAAGAAATGCCTGGATAATAATGGGAAATTGCATTACACCGTCAGCCGTACTGCCATGAGCGATGATAATACCTCTTTGATTATACCCATCCTACAGAAGGGTAATCTTTCTTATTTTCTAGCATTCATATTTGTTCAATTCCTCCAAATTGGATAATTATTAATCGTGAGGTGGTTTTCCTAATTTATTAGCATAAGAAAGATAACTCAAAATTTTCCTTTTTCACTTTTAAAATTTAAACCAATCACGTGAAAGTTTAGTTTTATTCACAAATGGATTTTATAATTAATAGCTTTTAGTTTTCAATCACAAAAAAAACTTTTTTTAATTGACCGTTTTGTACGGAACAAAGTTTTTTATTCGATTTTCACAATCATGATTTAATAAATTTTTAGATGCTAACAGTTTAACTGCTTCGAAAGCGAAAGGAGTTTGCTCAAGGAAGAATATTATGCAGGGTGGATGATGGTCAAGGCTAACCGTCCTAACTTACATCCACGAACTACGTAAACAGAAATGATGTATGATTTAATTATACAAGCAGAATTGAACTTTTTTGCATTTTTAAATAGTTTACGTACAGTTACAACTTCATGCGTGTACGCCATTATGTAATTTGACATTTAATTATGAGAGGCCTTAAAAATCGATAGCTTTTCACGGTCTTAAGAGAATAGCGATAGCATAGGGTCATCTGACGTTTAGGAAATTGAAACAAGGTTGCTTCCTCCTACATTTTCTTCGGCAACGTTAATATGTACCATATAATTATTATCACAATTTGATAAACTAATTTATTGTTTTGTAATACATAATATTGTAAAGTACGATTGTGCCATCGAGTTCAATAATTAATAATAGTCTTTTGTGTACCAACCATTGACCTGTATTCATTAAATGGAAGAAAATATGATTAAACGTGCGCGAAATTGTTTGGTAACATTTGAACTAGAAACGAAAATTGGTCCCAGGATTTCCCGTCTTCGCTCTCAAATTTTATACTATAATCACCGAACTCAATTTTTTTCTTCTGCGAAAGCTTCACGAAACGTTTACTTAACTTTTGTTTTTTATAGCGTTACCACGTCTTGCTTTATACCTGCTGACGTCATAGTATCTTTAAAAATTAATTTTTGGGCTTAATTACAAAAAAATCTAAATTAAAATGAGCAAAGGTTAATTATTTTATTCTTTGCTTAAGAGAAAATGAAAAATGCAGCTTAAAACAACACTTGAAAATTTTTTATACAGGATCTTTCAATCGTAGCTGTCAACTGCTCGGTGAGCCACGTGATCTCGTACTGTTTTATTAAAATAATAAAAATTAATTATTTGAAGTTAAATTATTAATGACTTTGATAAAGGTAACCAGCCAAGTCACTATCAGGAATATTGACAACAATAATAATTTCATTTCTCGATTACAGTAGAGCTTTTGATGTGATTAATCATGAATCAATTATTACGGAGCTATCATATTGCGGATTTGATGTTTTGGCTATAAGCCATTAATTTACCAAATTATTTTATTGGGAGAACTTATCCGAGATTCAAACTGAACGCGTCTTGGTCCAATTAACCACTTATAATAAGAAATGATGAGCTGCAATATACTACATAAGTATGTATGCCAACTATCCTCGACATAATATACATAATAATATAATGTGAACAACAATCTGGCATTAGCAAAACAATGGGTTGATTCTTAACTCTAACAAAACTTTGATTGACAATACATCATATTCAAGATATTATTAATGTTAAACTTTATTTTAGCGATAGACTGAAAAACTTAACTCCTTTCGCTATTTCTAAGTATTTCTAATCCGTTGTTGTTCGTAGCTAATCAGGTTTGTCTGTTCAATGTTCTGTAACCCACTTCACACGAACAGACAGACATACTGCGAAAACGTAGTCCAAAATCTGTTTCCATTTCCATATTATATCGACTACTGCAGTATTGTATACTACTGATATCTAACCGCAAATATAAAAGAAAAACTTCAAGTCCTTCAAAATTCCTGCCTTAGATTCGCATACGATATCGATTTCAGAAGCCATGCCATGTTACACCGTTTTATAAAGCTTTTGGTATATACTTAAGATTATATTTTGTTTTGTACTTCTATTTGTTGCTTTCCTATATAATCAAACTAAATATGTAATGTAAAAGTGGTGGTCCAAGTTGTTTACTTACATTAATGAAAAAATTGATCGATTTTTTTTTGAAACGTCGAGAATTTATGTACATATTTATATAACTACGAAATTTAAGGGTTGCAAAGTTGCTGGTAGCTGTCCAAAATAACTGTAGTTGCAGTGATCTATAAACAGCATTACTTTTAATAAATTTAAAAAAATCTTGGTTTTTGGACGATTAAAACTAGATAGTCTTATAAATAAACTTTTAGTGATTTTAGACTCCCATCCTCCCTGTATAAGAGAAAATAAGAAAATCGTGAACTTCCACCTCCAAAATCAAAAATCGTAAGAATTTTTATTTAAGCTGAAAGAATAAAATAGTCGATAGACATTGTCATAACGTTATATTTACTTGTTTCAAGCCGTTTATTGTCGTAGTGTGTCTGGGGTTCCCCGAATTTATTTCTAATAAGAAATATGCAGAGAAATTTGGTATAACCATAATAGCAATAGTATTAATGATTGAAATAATAAGCATTATCTTGAAAACATTTTCATTATTTTGTAATTTTTTTTATCTTACGTAAGATTTATAATATCCCCCCTCTCATTTTGTCAAAAATTGAATCCCCCCGTCCTGTTAAGCTTAGAAATTTGCAGTTTCTCCCAAAAATTTCAAAGTATTCTTTTGTAATTTTTCAAAAAAATCGCCTCTGTATTTGATGGAAACTATCCGACATACGCTAGGTCATGCCTGATGTAATCAAAACGAACTTCCGCAGCCGTGCTTTTAGATGAGTGTAATTATGGTTTAATTGGTTAAAACACCACGCGATAGACTAAAAAGTAAATCGGTAGTTTTTTGAAGCTTATTGTTTCAGAAGTAGCAGGTATAATAGGAACACAATAATTAAATACGTGAGCAAAATACAATTTGAATAATCCGGAGCACACTTGGAGTGTATTCGACTTTTTGTTTCAAAATTTTCCGTTTGTCACTATCTAACTAGGTATTCGTATCTCTTGCCGTATCAAATATTAATAACATTTCAGTTTATCATAGAGCATAGGCAACAGCGTTCTAATATTTCCACTTCAAATTATTGTAATCACGATTTGATGTGGATTTTTTAAACTGACCCTCCTAACGAAGGGTGTCCAAATAAGCTGCAACAATGGAATTAAAATTTTATTTTTTCACACTTCACTTGGAGGAATTGACGAAAAACAATAGCTAAAAAATCCTGTCTAAAATCGTAAGCAACGTGATGTCATGAATCCTAATATGACAAATCATGTGAGAGAAATCGCATAAGTGTGAACCAACTTAAACACAATTTATAGTGACCTGTTGATCATTTATAATAATTAATAATAATACATTATACTATAGATAATTATTTACGCACCCTGTATAATGATAATATATAGTGTAGTGTTTTATTATTCTTAAAATAACTCAAGATTTTATCTGCACCAACAAGTACAAATCGATAATAGAATTATGGAGATAGATAATAGTTTTTATTATAAAGGGGTTAAACTCTCACTATTTTATTGTACTATACCTAACTAATTAGCTGAGTTGTTTGTAAAAAATGTAAACAACTGTAGTTGTAAAGATAAACGTTGGCTATCAAGATTCAAATTTTCCAAAATATTTCACATTGAAATTTTTATATTTGTGTACAGGGTATTTCTAATATTGGGGTTTTGGCGAGCATATCGCTTCGAGTCGATATCAAATTGACAACTGCACAGCTAAGTTCACGTGATGATATTGATCAGTTCTCACATAAAGAAACCGGCGATTTTCAATTAAGTATTATTAAATGGAAACTTTTCCTTTTGAAGTAGGTAATCTTTTTTAACGGCAATTTATTAGCAATAAAAAAGACGTAGGTTAATAAAAACGAATCTGAAGTAAAAAGTATGCGAAATAGAAAACATAAAAATTGCTTGTTACCGTGCAACAACTCACGCACAAGTTCCGTGTTCTTCTCCAGTAACAATAATTGTTGCTGTTTCGTGACGTCACTACTTATAATAAAGATTATTACCGTTTTTTTACAAATACTGTTGTGTGTTTTAATAGTAGATCCGCGTATTTAACGCATCATTATTGAGCATGAAATTTAGCATTCTAAATAAGAACAATAATAAGTCGTATTTTTAATTACAATTTTTATTGTTTCATAAATGGCCTTTTAATATTCTTTCGTGCAAAATATACAATGCAGTAAAAAATAGAAAATCGACGCTTTAAGGACAGATGCTACGGTAAAGACGGGTTCCAATTGTATTATGCTCCCATTCATTATGTATACGTTCATGCTAATTTAAAAAATCGAATTAATTTATTGACTTCATGTGCTACAATATTAAAAACCCCCCCAGGTATTGGTAAATTCGAACAGCCAAAGTGTGAAATCGTGAGATTTCGAGTTATCTTATCTAGTTATATGTATTGTACCAGATACAAATAATCATAAAAATTAATTGCAGAAAACAATTAAAATTAATATAATTTTTGTAAATTATACCGGTGAACGACGGCGAGGGGAAGGGGGGAAAGATAAACTCCCTTAGCATCTATGTGCATAGTATATACCTTTCAAATATTCAAGGATTTTCAAAATGTGGAACCTTTACATTGTAATTTATATATTGCCATGATTTTCTTTATCAATCCGGAATACACTTTTTTTAAATACAATTTCCACCTTCACATGGCCATAGCCCCGAAAAAATAAAACACATTTTCAATATCAACGTCATCTACCAACGCATCTGATTAACCAGTTCGATCGTTCACTTTTAATTACATAATTTCTATATGTTATTTTATAATTTTTATTATTTATATTATAAATCAATTTTATTTTATTCCAATTAAGTACTACTGCTTTAATTCATAATTATTTTCTTTTATGTAACCAGCATTATAGTACAATTTTCTCGATCAAACAAACAACATAATTATCACTAATCAATTTATTTATAAATATTTTCATATTAAAAAGTAATAATTATATCTGTTCAACTTAATTTTTATTATTTACACACCATCCAAATTTAAATATTATAATATGAATAAAATGCATCATTTTATTCAAAATTACAACAGCCATCAGGGTAAAATAGGCCGAGGATGTGACCACCTGAAGAATTTGTTGCTTATATCAAAGAAAAGAGTTTTTTGAAATATGAGGTATTTAATGACATTTTTATGGAAAAGGAATTTATTGTCCCTCAAATTTTTTAAGTCGTGGCCAACTGATCGAAATTGGTCTGATAAAATAAAACACAGCAATATATAGTTGTTACTTTTTTAACTGTCATTTGTTTATTAGAGAGGGCACGGTGCGGTGCAATGGAATATTCTTAAATTGAATAATAATAAATCATCTACTTGAATAATTAATATTGCTAGTTAAAAAAAATAATATTTACTATATGGAAATATACACTGTCGGCCAAAAGTTTGGATACGCTGGTAAAAAATGGTACTGTTAAACAAAAGAAATAACTTGCCCACCTGTCGCAGTATCAAATGCGATTTTTCGTTTATTTAAATTACTAATTTTTAAAGTTACGAATTTTACCATTCAAATTCATTATAATAAATTGTGATTTCAAATTTTCCAATTCAAATTTATTATTATCCCTCTATTCCAATTATCTAGCTATTGCTTCCGCTTACTTGAATCTCTCCAGAAAAACTACAATTTCATTCAAAAATTGTATCAAATAATTCAAATCCAATTAAATAAATTGCTTACATAAAACTAATCATGTTTATTCACAAAATTACTGAAATTCTAGTTTAGTCCATCTAGTTCGTCAACCATTTTGTCCAAAAAGTTTTGTCTTGTCCACTAGTTGGCGCAATGTCAATTTTCAAAATTTAAAAAAATAAAAATATTGCCAATAAACATTTATAAAAAAAATCCAATCATTTCATATTAAAGAATTAAAAAAAAAAACTTGAAAAAATCGAATTTCTATGGACAAGTGACGAATCAGTGCGGCCTTCGAGCCGCACAGCTTGAGCAATCAAGTTTGTTACAATTGGTAACAAGTGAATTGTTATCATGTACGCGGTACCGATGACGGCTAATAAGTAGAGATGAGATTTTTAGGTTGTATAAATTCAAAAAAAGGTAACTAAAAAGGTTCTAATAAAAGCTATTTTAGGTTAGTATTTTGTAGTTTTAGGTAAAAAAAAACATCAATTAGATATCAAAATTTACAAAAATTACGAAGGTGTCAAAAAAAAGAGCATAAGATTTTTTTTACTATATTTTTTTACTTATTTTACTTAAAAAGTCAAAAATTGCTTTTGAAATTGTTAAAATTTTCATTTATCCAGCTGACCATGTAATAAATTCAATTTAATTTCCATTTTCAAAAATAATTACCTTGGAATCTTACATGGCCAGTCTTAATAAATGAAACTTTTAACAATTTCAATAGCATTTTTTTTAACTTTTTAACATTCGTAGTTAATATTTCTGACGTCCTCAAACTTTAAAACCAGGAAAATTGTTTAAAAAAAGGTAAAAAACGTAAAAACAAATAAGGCTCAGTTTTCCGTTAAACATATTTTAGTTCTAATAAAATGTAAATAGCAGCATAAATAAGAAAAAGGTAAAAACCACGATACACCTATACCGGTATGCTCAGTAAGAAATTAGACTCGTTTGTTCTGCGCATTGACGTCACGTTGGAGATATTTATTATAATACGCTTGAATTTTAATTATAAATCTTAAGATTATTTTATAAAAATAAAAAGTCCAACAATATCAATTTCAATTATATTATACCTCTTTAACATAACAATCCTAGAAGTGGTTGAAAAACGTAAGAAATATTGCAAATTGACATTTCCAGCTCCAAGCTGACGTCAAATAGTGCGAGAAGGATAGAGCTAACCTGCTAGTGAGCATACCGGTAATAAGTGTATCGTGGTAAAAACCTAAAAATCTCATCTCTACTAATAAGCCAGAAACACGTGTCAACTATATAGGCTAGTAAAAAATATAGTCCGTAAAGAATTTAAGTATATTTCTCAAATTTAAAAAAATCTAGATGGTTTTTGATGAATTATATATAGGGGGTAGTTACCCTGCCACAACAGAAATTAATATAATTTTACTTTTTACATGACTGTTCGGCATTGAAACACTTGGAGAATAAATATAGCGCTTTTATAATAATGTATTTATTTATATTGCAATTATTTGAAAACAGTACATTTTACGAATAAAAATATCGAAACCAAAATGGGTTTAATTTTGATTTCCATCGTAGCACAAAACTAATTCTCCAACTAATTTTCAGAGTAAATAAATTTTTTTTTGCTTAGATGCAGTTGCAAATATTAGAAAAACTCAAAATTAAATTCCGTGTATAACTTACGAATTTGTGGGCAACCAATTGGAAAATTACCGCAAGAGTGCGCATTTAACAAGAATATATTAGCAGTGAGAACTTTCAGAAGTTCTTAATATTTTTTATTTAAATCAAGTAAAATATAATTTAAGTATCAAATTGGTGTTTGCATTTTTTTTGAATTTTAATATAAAAATCTTCATGGAACTATCTTGATTTTCATTCATAAAACACATTCCAAATAAGGGGGAGGAAAGGCAACGTGACGATATGTGACAAGGGGGGAGGGAGTTTAAGGAAACGTGACGTTTGCAGTTTAATAATTCTTCACTTATTAGTTATTTTAATTTTATTTTTTCGTTGCGATAGAAATTTCTGAGTATTTAAAGAATTCTTAGACATCTGATAAATAAGATTATTTGTTTATTTTCCGATTGATAGTTTTATGATTTTTGTTCATTTAGATATAAAATTTAATGAATTTAAATTAAAATTTCCACAAAGTAATAAATATTTGTATGCTATTATTAATCAGAACAAATTGTTTATAGGGGGGAGGGGGCTAGCTTTTGTGACGTTATATTGTTACCTAAAAGATAAATCTACAAAACCTGACTTTTACTAGTTACTTACTTATTAGATAACTAATATGAAAATGATAGTGAAAATTGGTAATCAGTCGCTTTAGAGAAAATCGTATTTGAAATATTGAAATAAGCGGTGGAAGGCAAATTGCAAAATTCAAAGGCTTTCCATATGAATATGTTACAGATGACGATTAATGAATCAGAAACACGTGTCTAGTGTTCGTCCTTAAGGTTTTGCAGATATTTTAAGATATTTAAACATTATTGGGAATTAAAAACTCATTCCAGAAATTAGCAGACCAAGTTTTTATTAAGCTTTAATGGAATAATTTTTTGTATAAAACATCAGATAGTGCAGTTTCTTCGACTGATAATAGTAGAACAAGTAGTGTCACTTGAATCTCAAAAATAGATGATAGTATACTTCATTTTTCGTTTCGCCTCCACCGTTTAGCCACCGTCGTTTCGCCCCCACCGTTTCGCCCCCGTCCGTTTCGTCCCCTCCAATTGGCCCCCCGACCGTTTTCTCCCGTATGTAAACTGCCCAATATTTATTGATTTAAAATAAACTTTAACTTATGATAGGTGTTTTCGAAAATTGATCTGGTAAAAATAAACTTCGAAGTAAAGTGTACAATCGGTCTCTGTCATAACAAGTACAGGGTGGGCTATAAAGAATAGAATAATACAGCGTAATTTCAAAACTAATAAAAACCATTGTGGAAAGTTATGGTGGGATAGATACCATGGATTATTTGTTTGGAATTTCCCATAATTTTGAGTTTTGAAATATTTTGTAATACCTATAGTTTAATAAATATTTATTTTAAATTATCTGACTTTCACTGTCGGGGGCGAAACATCCCAGGGTGAAACGGTGGGTGCTAAACGGCGGGGTCGAAACGTCATATAACCGTAATTATTATTGAAATTGCTAAGTATGTTTGATGTATTGTAAAATAAAAACTATTAAATAAACAAAATCAAAATTACCGTAATTTGTAATTGGGATATCTAATATAGAAAAAAAATTGAATTTTATACAGGACGATAAAGTTTAATTTATTATTGATTCGCAAAACATAATTTACTTCGTCACTTGTTTTGTATAAAAAAACTATATTTTTATATTTTATAAAAAAAATTATGTCTACTCATTTAAAAATTACTATTTTAATGATAAGTAATTCCGTTTTCTATTAATTGCGCTTTTAATTCTAATAATTCCGATAGTAACTAAATGTCTGTTGAATAGATAATAAAATATTTAAAAAAATTTTTAGTGGCTGTTTTGAAACTAATCTTCGGATTTGTTTGATTTTCCTTAATGATCTTTCGAGTTTTTTCCAAGAGGGCGCAACTGGCTCTAATGACAATTCTTGGGAATACCCGGAATAAAGTGTATTCTAAAAATACCCTAACAAATTTTTTTACAAAATCGCCCTTGTCGTCTTTATTTGTAAATAGTTTTAGTTTCTTGTAATCGCCAAGAAATGCTTGCCATCCTATAGACCTTGACCTAAGTTGTCTGCTAAGTATTTTCGCTTATCAAAGTGTGGCAGTTATCCAAACAGTGTACTCGTTATGTAACCGCGAAATTTAAATTATTTTTTTTTTACAAAATTAACAATAGGTATTAATCGTTGATAGGTTACCCAGTTGCACTTCAATAGATCGTTTGATAGAGAAAAGTTTTTATTGTAGCTTTGTACCTACTTCTTTATTTCCAAACTGTAGGTTGTATTATAATTTATGATGTCAACACTTCACAAAATCTTCGTTAAATATTTGGATCACTTGTACGTATCATATAAACTCAATTTAGACCACATACTCTAAAATTAAAATAAACGTAGGTACTTAACGAGTATAAACGCTTTGGGTAGTTTTCATTAAAAAAAGATTAACCTGCGTGCTGAATTTTTTCTTATTCTGACGCATATTATTATTTGCTTATAAGTTTCAAATTGTGCGTAATTCAATTTACAAAAACCTTTTGCAGTAATGTAATTATCCTTTTTGTACTTTATAATTTACAAAATGCTCCGCACTAAAATGTGACGGGATAAATTTATAAAAATTATTTTTTTATTAAATTTTAAATTCGAAGATCCTCTATTTGGACATAAATCGCACTTAAAAATAGTTTTTAAGTATTACTCATGGATTTGAACTAACACACTAATACTATTTTCGTAAAACTCGAATTATGTTTTGGTTAACTATAATATGTTGGAAAACATTTCTCGTTATCTCAACATGTTTGTAAATTATTTTAAATTTGTTTTCCAGAACCAATAATCGCAACACTACAACAAATACCACAATATCAAATTCAACATCACCAACAAAGAGTCATTCAGAATAGTTTTGATATAATAAATCCTTTAGTAATTGATGAAGGTGGAGAACAGAAGCGAAAACAACCACCATTGGTTTTTCGTTCGGGAACTAGAGAAGTGCACAATAAACTAGAAAAACATCGTAGGGCGCATCTTAAAGGTAAACTTAACATTTAATAAAAAGGAAAACTTACAATTCCGTTCATTGTTATTTTATTTGAAACGCCAACTAGAGATGTCTAATTGGTTTCTATTATTGCATTATCTCGTATTAATTTAATAGCTCATAAAAATAGTACATTTATATATTGCAAGTAATATTGTTGTTATTGTCCATTAAAAAAATCACTCTCGATTATTTTTAATCTTTTTTTTTTTAATTTCTTGTTTCAGAATGTTTTGATATATTAAAGCAACAACTACCTGCTCAGGCTGACGAAAAAAAGACTTCCAATTTAAGTATTTTACATTCTGCATTACGATATATTCAAAATCTGAAGCGAAAAGAGCGTGAACTGGAGCACGAGATGGAAAGGTTAGCGAGGGATAAAATTTCGTCGCAGCAAAGGCTAGCAGTGCTTAAGAAGGAAGTTACAGCTTTATGTGATAATGTCGATTTTAATGCTTTATTGCCAGATCAGCTACCGCCCACACCTATCAGTAATGATGAAGCCAAAATTGAAGATGCTTTGCCCGTTGTTGAACCAATTACCATTCCTCAATTGCCTAAATCTCAATTTCATACCAATGGGTTCAAAGAAGTAAGTTGTTTTTTTGTAGTATTTTTAATTTGTATCATTCGATTATTATTTATTCCAACGCTGATTGAGCAAGAAGACTATTTTACGCCCTAGTTGGGTAATCTACTATTATAGCGTTGAAAGATTACAAGAGTATTAAATTTATCATTTTTGAATAGTATCTCTTGTTACTTGTAAGTTGTAACGGATAACTTGAACAGAATTTGATATGTTAATTACAAATTGATATGTCAATACAATTAAAACGTGCGTATCAGGTTTACTCGTATTTGTTCTACATGAATAAAGATGCGTCAAGTAAACACAGCAAGTAGCTTCGTAATATACTGGAGCAATTGAATAATGGATTCAAGATTTTGCTAATTGATTGCATGCAAAGCGACTGAATCATTTACTGAACACGTGTTTTTATTTCATCATAAGAATTTAATTAGTTTTCTTTTCTATTTTGTTGCAATCATTTTTGCTTGCTCAGTATAAATTTTTGAGATTTTGAGTAAAACATTTTTTTTTGTAGAATAACATTACAACAGTACAATCATCACCTCAACTACAGCACCATCAGCAGCAGCATCAACAACAACAACAACAGCAGCAACCTCAACAAGTGCAAACAGCTTTATCTGTGGTTCCTATGACTGGCTACCCAGTAAGTCAGGGGCTGGTTTTACATAAAGTGGCCCTTGTACCGAAAGGTATAGCAGAACTTTCGCCTTTAACGGCTGTTTCTAGTCCTGTGGCACATTTTATAACTGCACCTTCGCAACAACTTAACGGCAAAGTGAGTTTAACTCTTTGTCCCATAAATTGGTGATTTTTAACATTAAAAATACTTTTCTAGGTATTACCAATGGTGAATGCCCAATATGTAGTGAAACCTGTTGTTGTTGTTAGTTCACCACCTTCAGTTATACCACGTCCTAGCTAGCCGTACCTCCTGAATGGTTACAAATTTAAAATTAGTCTGTTAATTTTAACATGTAGAAAATTAATTTTGAAACATGTCATTACAATAGTAAGTATTATTAATGGTCGGTTATATTTGCCCTTTAGATTTTGTGTTATTAGAATTTAATATTTGACAAAGAGACAATTAATTGCTGATCTTAAATTTTAGTACATAATTATTTAATAAAAAAAAAATTAATTATTAAGTCATAAATTGTAATTTGAAGTTGCGGGTGCTAATTAACTTCACACTATTTCTTCCACTTTATATGTAATTTATGAATTCTATGTAGATTCCTTTATTATTATTATTATCATCATTATCAAGATACTAAATTTATTTGTATATATTTTTTGTTAATTTTATTAAATGTATATAGATGTACCTTTTTTTATATAATACATATAAAATATAATATATAAAAATCTATGTTTTGATAATTGTGAATTGTTGATTGTGTATGTATACAAATGTTTAAATGGTTGTACTACAAACAACCAAGTCTTGAAAAGATCTCTAGAATTTATTTGTAAATATGTAGAATGATGGCTGCACTATTCAATATATTATGTATATAAAATAAATGAAAATAAATGTATGTGCAGCTAAAATATATAATAATTATACAACATTTTTGTTTTAATTTATTTCTTTTTCTTCAAAATACTATGTGTTTTTTTGAATGGGTAGAGTGTTTAACACAGATTACAAATTTTTTATTTCATTCATCAATTTATTATAGGTAATATAGGTACTACTATTGCAAGCTTTAACCATTATTGGAAAACAATAATAGTGCAGTATTACGCCAATATTAAAATATCTAAAGAATTCCAATCGTTTTTAGACAGAAAAATTTTATTTGCCTATCAGAAACATCAATGAGTTTTTTCTTGCTTTTCTATGTGTTCTTGTAATATCTCAAAATTCCTGAGCGATATTAATGATTTGCAGGGATTTTTTTTTAATAAAACTGGCATTGATCTCTTGATTCTACAAAAATATTTTGAAATTAAATATTAATTAAAGGAAGCAGATTACTCTTTACAAAAAACCCAAACTTCTTTTACGTTAAAATGTTTAATATGTACCATTTTACTTAGAAGCTATCACTTCAACCAGAATGTTATTGTGCAATGTGCATACATGTTCGGAGGAAAAACTGTTATTAAGCTCAGTAATTTAGGAACAAAAATGTTCTTAATTTGGGAATCGATTTATTTTAAATCTGAAAAAAAAATTATATGCATAGGGAACCCGATATCTTGTATGTGACATATAATTTATAATTGCATAATATCTTGTGTTTATGTATAAATTGCATACTGCATACTCGATATCGGGGTCCCTGTGCATATAATTCCGCGCTCTACTCATAACTGCCAAGTTTTCCTTCTTCTAATTAAGAGGTCTGCGTTCTTTTTGCGAATATCTCATCAACCGTTCATTTTACGGGAAAAAGAGTTACTTATTTTTCAGAATGAAATTATTTGTAAAAAATGTTGTTAAGCATTTTTAGTCTAAAATGAAGCGGTTCTGCGTTATAGCCGCAAAAAGTCAACAATGTTCTCACAAGTCACAACTACATGCATTATAGGAGTTCTCCTCTATTGATTTTACTAAATTTTAAGACAAAAATGTAATCGGTCCATTTGTTTTTAAAAATTAATGTTTTCCTTAAACAATATAAAAATATTGATCATAGAGCTGGTAATATAGAACTAGGATAGTTAACACAGGATCAACTCACTGTTGTTGATGTAGACTGCTCCAAGTCAAAGTTAATCTTGGTTTAACTCTGATCCGAGGTTGATCTTCTGTTATACAATTATTACTCTTACCTGAACTACAACTGACCATTAGGATAGGAAATATTTCTGAGGAGAAACTCTCAGGTTGGTCTTGAGGACCAGGACAAGCTTTGCTAGGTTGAAAGAGTACTAAAATGAACTAAACATCTGTTTATTTTAAAAGTACTATGATCAACCGTTTCTGAGAAAATAGTGGTTAAAAGTTTGAATGCAATACTTTAGCTAGTTGGTACAGCGTCTGCAATTGGAATTGAATTGAAGGTCCCCCGGGTAGAAAACTTTTGAATTTATATTACGTAAACTAGCTGAGGTTTGGCATCTAAATTTTAAATGATATTTTCTCAAAAACTGTTGCTCATTGCACTTTTTAAAAACCAGGTGTTTGCTTAATTTTAGTGCTCTTTTAATCCAGATCTTCAAGCTATACTTGAGATGACCTTCAGATTTCCCCTAATTATTCCCAAATGCAAAGTTCAAACCACTGGAGAGAGGATTTAAGATTTTTAGCAATTTATATTTTTTCTGAGTCTAGACGAGCTGACTACATCTCCACCCCTAACCTGAAAGCCAGGTGATTTTTTATAAAGAGTTTCTTCTTCTAGTCTTTGATGATGCAACATATCTCCCTTTCTTTCTTTCCTCACAGAAGGAAAATAGACTGCCTGGAAAGTCTCTCTGAAGATCATAAGGCGCAACTATAGAGAGATGAACCTCCCCCCCACATTAATTTAATACAGTAAAAATTTCAATAAGACGAAGAGAAAAAAAAATGATTATTTTATTAAATTACTTCTTTCGTTAGATAATTTTTGTTATTATACATAATTATTATATTGTACCAAAATGTTATCCATTTCCACTATAATTTCTTTATCTTCAAACACATACTACTACTGCTTCCCATTTTATTATCTTTTCAAAATCATCAAATTATACTCAACATTTTTATTTTTTAAATTATGAACTAAAACTAACTATTTTATTTAACAAATTATACAAAATATTCAATTAATTTTTACGACTCATAATATTAGACCACTTGTCCGTCTGCAATTTTTACCAAAAAAAAATTTTGTTTACACAGCTGGTTGGCGCTAGATCAACCAATTAGCTGGAATTATAAAAATTAAACCAATTAAACATTTTCTTACAGCTTAAGGGAAGAGACAAAATAGGTTTCTTAACTTTTATTAAATTAATAATTTTTATATCTCCTATAGCTAACTCAAAAAATTAATAAAAAAAGAATTACTTACGTACCTACCTACATTTCTAAATAACATCAAAATTAAAGAGCCATTTTTTATTTCTAATAAAATCCGAGATTTCTCCCCATCCTGTCAAGATACAAGTAGAATTTTTTGTTCATAGAATATTCCAAAAAAATTATTAACGTTTGAAAGATAATAATAATTTAAAATCGATTTAGTGTATAAGGTAGTTAAATGAATATCCGACGAACAATTTGCAATTTCAAAATTTCACGATTGTTATATTCGTTGATTCCACATTTTTATCATACAATTTAAATGCTAAAATAGCGTTTGTTCGCTGGATCATCTGGTAAGTACAACCTAAGCAAAAAATGGACCCGGATTTGACAAATTAAAAGGCTTCTTTCTCAAACAGATATTCCCCCCTCAAAGACGATACTCATGAGTCATAAACTATATATTATTATGATTTTCTGCCTGAAAATGGTAAATAAAACCAGGGACGGCTCCATGCGGGAGACAGGGGGTGCTTCACTCAATTTCTTCGGAAATTGGCAAAAGTTGGAAAATTCACTTAACAGTTTGCAAAACCAAAATTGCTTATATTGTTAAAAATCAATAGCATTCCTATAAAAATGGTAAACAAAATCTCATTTGTGTGATGCGAAGAGCAAAAACATTGGCAAATACAAAACTGCTCCCCCTCAAAAGTGTCGGTTCGGTTCGGACCCTGTTGAACGCCCTCTTGATGATTATTTTAAATCAGAACGATAACCTCTCCACAAGAACAAGACAAATGAAATAGACAAACTCACGCAAGTCTAAGCAAATACAGACGAATTTACCAAGATGGTAACGGCTACAAATGCAATGGTGCTAGAAGATAAAATTCGACATATCCGCCAAGAAGACTGGAAAAGTAACTTGGACATAAAAGTTTATTTAAGCAACAAGAAAATCAACCTGGTCAATGCCCAAAAAATTGATGATAAGCTTTCGATGCAGCCTCAAATGAATTGTGAATGCCAAAAGGCAACAAGCAAACAAGCTTCTATGCATAGCAAGACGCAGACTTCAAGCAGGTAGTAGTTTCCATTGCCGTTTACAAAAACAAGATTTGGGGCTGGAGAAAACACATATCAAAGCCAAGCTCTTGTTCTGCTAACGGACGTGTTGTAGATTGATAGTAAAAAGCTACAAAACAGTGTTCGTCCCAAAGAGGTAGTAAAGGCACCAAGTGTTTTTTTTCCAAAACTGAACAAAGCTTAACATTTACTGTCGCTTTTTATTAACGCATCAATCCAAAAATAGCTTATTCACAGCTAATACCTATACTGGGTCAAAAACAAAAAAACTAAATAAGTTATTAAAAAATTTATTTTAAATATCAAATTATTTACTTATACATAAACATAAGTATTACGTATTATCTATAGGAACTTCGGAACTACAGTACAGAAATAAATTAAATTAAAATAAACAATACAAATAAATAATAGTTAATAAAAAATTTGTACATTGTATTTGTATGTGATCATTTCTGCTCAACTTTTATTTTGTTGTTATTTTCAGTTGATTCCGATGGCTCTCCAGTTTGTTGAATTTCAATGCTTTCCACACTCTTCTCCAGTTTTCCAATAGGAGGTGCAGAAATACTCAGCACGCCATCGGAAGACAAATTTGAAACTACTTCATTTATGTCGTATCCTTCCGGTAAACAACATTTTCGAAAGAAGTGACGATAAACTGTTCCATGTTCATCTTCCTTTTCTTCGTGTTTTCCTTCAATCGTAATTGTATTTTTGCCGGCAACTTTAACTGTAATTTCGTTTGGTTTAAATTGTCGCACATCCAAATTTATTCGGAAATTTTCTTTATTTGCTGTAACGGCCAAATCGGAAATTTTTCTTGCAACTACACTTTGTTGTGGTATACAATGTTTTTTATACATTGGAACACAAATTGAAGGCGGCACGAAATCGTCAAACCGCAGCACCATTCCAAAATTTGGATTTTGACACCGCGATGGCCTCGAGATATAAAAATCGTCATTTAAAAGCAACATTTTCACTTTTTTATTTGTAAAACTTTAAAACTTTTTATACTAGATAATTTATCGAAGTCAAACTTATACTGATGTGAAGCGAATAGTTGACGACTATTTATATGATTTTAAATTTTCCACACTTTTCTAGAACGCTGACGAATTTTAACGAATCATATTCGAGAATATTCCAGAAATATCGATCGTATAATTATGTTTGTATATATGTTCATCGAATGTTACCACTCGAGAAAATTATCAAAAGAAAATTATGTGTGAAATTAGTGAAAATTCGATCCATAGTAATATTTTTCATTTTTTAGTTCGGAAATTTCTAATTCCTGAAGGAGCGCAATGACATTAACCCTCATGGATCCGTATATGACCACTGTTTTTCTTGCGTTTAACTACTATTATTTATTGTGTTTATGCTATCATAAAAAAACGGAACCTTTTTAACATCTGACTTTCCATTGAAAAATTATGAAACCACAGACAGACAAACATGTATGTCAAACTTATAAGCGAGGGGGAACCACAAACAAAATTTTTGTACAGCAGATTTCCTTTTATGAGAATTGCTTGGATTTCCATAGGTTGTCTCGGATTTCCTAAAATTTCCAGGATTTCTTGGACTTCCTTGGATTGTCTCAAAATTTCTTTCGAAAAAGTTTAAAAAATAAAAAAAAAGCAAAAGTTGTCTTAGTATTCCTAAAGATTTCCTAATTTCCTAAGATTTTCTTGGATTTCCTAAAATTTCTTTGGGTTTCCTCAGGTTTCCTTTCACTTGTACACCAAGTTTCCCCAGCGGTTTCTCTCTCTCTTATGATTGTCTTTTAAGTTCATGATTAAAAAGATCTGATGAACAGTTTTGAATGACCTCGACATCTCTCGAATGTAAGTCGAATAGTCGCGAAATATTACGTTTTTTCTAGAATAGTCACGTCGAAATTGCTTATAGTATAAGAGCAGGCAACCAAACCTACAGAAACCTCTAATTTTGAAAGTGAGCAAATCAAAATTACGCGTCATTTGAAAACAAACTTTTTTGGAAAATAAAAAAGTTATTGGAGTATTCCAAAAATGTCTTTGTTACCATTACTTTTCAACGACGATTATTATTATCCGAAGAGACCATCGAGGATGTTGAATCAACATTTCGGTATGGGATTGGATTTCGATGATATGGTATCTCCATTGAATGTTCACCAATTGCTTCGAATGCCTGCTGCATACTACAGCAAACTGCGGTAGCACATCGAGATTCTGGTTCAACGGTGGTCGCAGATAAAGACAAGTTTCAAGTAAATTTGGACATCCAACAGTTCAAACCAGAAGAAGTTACTGTGAAGCTGGTTGGTGAGAACACGGTGATGATTGAAGGAAAACACGAAGAGAAGCAAGACGAACATGGCACCATTTATCGTCATTTTGTTCGTAAATATCGTATTCCCGAGGGACATGACACGAGCAACATCGTTTCCAAGTTATCTTCTGATGGCGTGCTAAGTATTTCTGCTCCTCGACGCGTTGACGAAGGTAGCGATCACATCAACATTCCAATTCAACAGACTGGGGTTCCATCAAAACCAATAGAAGACAAAAGAAAACCAAAAGAAAATGGAATGGAAAAGTAAATCGTATTTTCTTTATTACAGTATTGTCATACTATTTTGTCGTTCTGGAATCTAGATATATGTTCAGTTTTTCAGACCATGCATATTATACCTATACTTATTCTCTTTATTTCTATTATGATAGTAACTACTAAATTAATATTTTAATACTTTTTGATATATTTATAAGTATATTGTATTATCGGTGTTTTAAAAGAATTATTGTAAAGTTGTGAATAAAAAATTTTCCAGGTTATTTTCCATAAAAATCTGCATTTTACATCTTCCTCATAAGACGATGTCGTACTTTTGGTTTAGCACGATATAAGAATACCTATTAACCCTCCAGTCCACGGGTTGGTTAAAAATTACGCGAGGAAGCCTGTCAGGCTTATGATATAAATGTACATAAAACGTAACAAGGGCGCAATTATTTAACATGTATTTTATTGTTTGAAAACCTATCTTATTCTTCATTATTTTACATAAAAATTTAGACATAAATATATTTTTTAGTTATTATTTTTTAAATTTGAAAATTTTTCTATTTTTTTACCATTTCTTTGAAAAATCAGATTTTAAAGGCGTTAAAACAAAAATAAAGCTCGTATATCTTAATATATATTTAATACAATAATTGAATAAGTGTAAATATACAAAAAAAAAATAAATTTTAAAATTCCAAACAGAAACTGAGAGCAAGTAAACTTCACTCTTGTAATTTCAAAATTTCACAATAACAAGTAACTTTATTTTTAAAATTGCTAGGAATAGAACTTGAGATCTTTCAATTCACTTGGAGACTTTTGGCTTATTGTTTCATAAACTAGCTGAAGTATTGCAATTAAAAACTCTCAGAAGCGGTTGGTATAGCATTTAAAAAATAAACAAATGTTTGCTTAATTTTAGTGTTTTTTCAACCTACCAAAGCTTCTTTCAATCTAAGGAGTTACACTTAACTTGACCAAACGCGGTCACAATAAGGGGGGAGGCAATGGGTGCAATTTCTCCTCGCTACCCTAGGTTAAGCAAAACCAAAAATCTTGATCAATTTGTTGTTGTTCAGAACATATTATCTGGAAGATAAGTAAATTCAAAGAAAACTTCACCTCCCCCCCCCCCACCCATTCGAGAAATATTCTGTATTCGCGCTTGAACTTCAGTGCTGACCGAAATTTTTTTAGTAATTTCACGAGGAGAGAATCACCGAAAAAAAAATCCGAAAAAATCTCGTAAAAGAATATTTGGCGTTCAAAAATTTATGTTGCGATTTCTCTTTCCATTTTCATAAGCCAGATTAAGTAAAAATTCATTGCAAATTGTAAAATCAAAAGCGAATCTTTGTTGACAATAATATGTTAACATAGACACTATTGTGCCAGGGCAGTTAGGTTATTTAGGCTATTTACCCAAATATCGATTGAGTAACAAAATAATACGACGTTTATGTTCATAGAATGTTAACCCGTCAGAAAATTTACGTCCAAAATTAAAGAATAACAAAAACAGACAAACACTGAAAATTCTATATTAAAAAGTTATTCTGATCACATCAAAATAATCATTGTCAACAACTATCATCTTTTCATTTTTATTAGTTTTTAATTTTTATTTGAGCGAAAAGATCAGACGAACGGTTCGAATGTTCTCGAAATCTTCCGAATAGATGTCGAATAGCCACGGATTATTCTAGAACTGCTAGAATATTCGCGTCGAAATTACGCACAATATTTAAACGCTGGCAACCCAACTTGCAGCAACAGTCAAATCTTGGAAGTTCAAGAATCAGCATTGCGCGGCAATTGAAAAAAGACAAATTTTGTTTAAAACAAATAAATATATTAATCGAGTGTTTCAAGTGATTGGTGAATTTTAAAAAAATTCAAGAAATGTCTTTGTTACCATTACTTTTCAACGACGATTATTATCCGATGAGACCATCGAGGATTTTTAATCAACATTTTGGAATGGGATTGGATTTTGATGATATGGTGTCTCCATTGAATGCTCACCAATTGCTTCGAATGCCTGCTGCGTACTACAGACCATGGCAAACTGCAGCTGCACATCGAGATTCTGGTTCAACGGTGGTCGCAGATAAAGACAAGTTTCAAGTAAATTTGGACATCCAACAGTTCAAACCAGAAGAAGTTACTGTGAAGCTGGTTGGTGAGAACACGGTGATGATTGAAGGAAAACACGAAGAGAAGCAAGACGAACATGGCACCATTTATCGTCACTTTGTGCGTAAATATCGTTTTCCGGAAGGGCATGATATGAAAAACGTCGTTTCTAAGTTGTCTTCTGATGGTGTGCTAACCATTTCTGCTCCTCGAGTCGCTGACGCAAGTGGCGATCACAGAACCATTCCAATTCAACAGACTGGAGTTCCGTCAAAACCAATAGAAGACAAAAGAGAACTGAAAGAGAATGGAGTTGAAAAGTAAATCATATTTTCAAATATATTCCTTTATTCGTGTCATTATGCATGGTATCTCTATGTAATCTATTAGTGTATTGTATGTATATTGTTCCTATTACGATATTACAAGTATTTTAAGTTTTTTGCACATTTTTCAAATAGTATTATGATTACAATGTATTCATTATTGTACGTAATAAAAGTTAAAAAAAGTTTTTAATTAAGAAAAAAGAATTTTATTTGATTAATACATTCCTATTTCAACAACCAATCAACATTCACAAATGTGTTTTGTTTCGACAAATCACATAGTCATTTTGAAGTTTTGCAAGTGAATAAACTGTCAACATGAGATTAAATTCGATTAAACTTGATGTAGCTTTTGGTGTGTAGTAGTAGCCTTTGGTAACAACTGTCATAATTCATTTTATATTATTTGAATTAGCAATAACTCGAGAACGGCGCTAGATATAAAAAAACTAAGCAAAAAATTTTCCCCCCTCGCCTCATACTTATTCCCGTTGAATTATTGGTAGGAAGGCATACGCAAAAATCCCGATTAATCGGGCTCAAAAAAAAATTGACATTGACAAGCAAAATAAGTCAATCTACTCGAGGTTCACTTTTTATTTGGATAAAATGGTTTTTGATTGACTCAAATATGATAGCCATAAGGTAATAACTCTCGAATTAAGGGATCTGCAAAAATTGCTCAAGCTAAGCTTTCGCAATTTTTAAAATCCCCTTACGCACATACGCACCAGATCAGCAGGGCTGGATAAACCATGGGTGCAATGGAGCCGCCGCAGCCAGCGCCACCAAAGTTCAGAAGGCTCCAAAATTATGGGTTTTTAATTTAATTTTCTATAAAAAATTAAATTTTGAATAAAAGAAATATCTGAACGGCGGGCGCCATATCAAATCAATAACTCACAAAACGCTAAGCGAGAAGTCACAAATTGTGATTTAATTAATATTTTCTTCGATTTAATTATTGGTAAAGTAAAATAAGTATCTAATGATAGCACTGGTCTGCAAATAAAATTTTGTTTTGAGCCCTGATACCATTCTTGCTGATTCTTATGTAAAATGACCTCCGGAATATGAATATAACCCCCTTTCCCCCTGGTCGAAATGTTTCCATGTGTGCCCATGGTCACATTGGTCATATCCCCAAATTTCTTGGGGATATACCCATAGGCACGTAATGTGACCATGGGCAGATGCAATATGACCATGGGCAGATGCAATGTGACCATAGGCAGATGCTATGTGACCATATGCAGATGTGATGTGACCATGGGTATATATATTATTGTGACCATCATGGGTAGAGATGATGTGACCATGAGTATAATATGTGATGTGTTATGATCTTGGGCACATGCGATTTTAATTTTATGAGTAAATTTAACCCTATATTACGCAATTTTTTATTTGCAAGAAAACAATATTTTTGAGTTGGAAATATTGCATATTATAATATAAAGGAAAAAATAATTTAAAAAATCCATTTTTTTTTAAATTGCGCAGATTTGATACAAGGTGCTTTATATAATGATTTTTCTAATCTACTTAGTATAAGGTAGAAATAAAAAAAAATAAATCTGCTACATTACGTTTAAACACAAAAATATTCCATCGAGCGGCTATAGCAACGTACCCCCTGTTTTTCTGATGTAGCAGATATGATATTTTGCGCCCCATCCTTGATTTTTCAGTTGACCTTTTTTTAAATTTGAAAAATTTATAAAGAAAATGAAATTTATTTTTAATAATAATTAGAACGATTAATGATTAGGTAATTACAATTTACAACTCCTGAAATTAAATTTTGCGTCTCCTGAAATTTTGCGCCACAAGGCCTGGCTTCATAGGTTTATGCGATAATAAGCTACTGCCGGTTGGTGATTGTGATATTTATATTATAAATAATTATTATAGTGATCGTTTATTATTTATAATTACAAACGAGTGAGTGATTTATACAGCAAATAGCATAATAATAATACCGAAATTCTTTCATTATTCAGTTAAAAACTTATGCAATTTCATAAACATAACCTTAAAATTGCCATGTGACAAATGTTTTCTTTAGTCAATTTTTAGAAGCTTTTATTAATATTGTATTATTTAAGTAAGTTAAATTTTTATTTATTAATTAATAATCATGTTTTAGGACTAGTACTTTATTAATTTAAAACAATATGTAGGCACATGTTTAGTATTTGTCTGACAAAACCCAAAACTTATTTTGAAGGTTATAAAAATCTTGAACTGGAGTTATTCAAACAATATAAAGTGTTTTGGAGTCCCCAAGATAGTGACATCCATCAAAAGTTATGGCTCGTGAACATAAAATTCTTCACGTAGATGAAATAGAACGAAGCAGTAGTAAATTAAGTGTACCGTTAGCATCGGGCTACTATTGCTATTATTTTGAAATTATCAGGTAGGTCTTACAACATCAGTTTATGTAGGGCTACTATTTAAAACAGGGGTACAGGAATATTTTTAGACTCGGAAACGAAATTTGCAAATTTTTGAGTCCGGAAAGGATTCGCAAGCCAGCCGAAACAACAATAATAGAGACGATCCATTATAAAAAGAAGAGAAAGCGAAGAAGTATAGTAATACTGTAAGTATTGTATCTGAAAGATTTATATTCTTTGAAGTTTTTAAATTTTGTAACAATTAATACATTTATCAGTTAACTTTTATTAATTTTATTTATTTAAAAATTCTTTTTAAATAAACCAATTATTCTTTAGGACACTTCGGATCATGTATCATTGACCGAATACATGGAAGTGGTAGAAAAAAATAAAGGATGTTGAGAGCAGCATCGAAGAATCTGAAAGTATACTGACTGTAGACGACCATAAACCTTCCGAAACAGAAAATCCATCTGTCGAAGGAGAAGAGCAACTTAGGGTAAATACATTATATATAATGTTTTGGTCTATAATTATTACAATTTTTCTTTTCCATAGTTTACACTAACGGACGCACAATTTAAAGCTGCTAATAAGATGACCAGTGGCGTAGCTGGAGATTCTAAATTTATAAAGAATTGTATTGACATTCTTTGGACAAGAGAGCAGCTTTGTTTGCGCAGTGCTACATGTCGATGGTTAAATGCTAACATGTCGTAACTCACAACTTTTGAGATTTTGCTTTTATATCATTTTTGAACTATTTGTATACTTCCCGACCTAATTCTAAAAGATCGTAAACCTCAAACCAATAGAAAAGCTTCAAATTTAAATTTTAAAATGTCGTATATCATTTGATCATATACTAAACACAATTACTAATCGTATGCTACTGTAAAATTTTGTTTTTGTGGGTTACGACATGTTAGCATTTAGCCATCGATGTGCGGCTTGTCCAAATTTTACAAATTCGAAAGCTCGACCTGCATGCAGTCCTGAAAAGAAAGCTTATTTGCAAGGTAACATACACTTAAATTTTTTAATCACAAAATAAAGAATATTTTTTTTTAGTTTTATTGGACTCGCGGATAAACAAAGAAAAACAGCAAGTTAATTACGATGAAAGGACGAAGAAGAAGAGAATAATGGATAATAATTAATACGATCAAAAATTAAAACTGTTCGGAGAGGTTAAACAAATTTCCCTGACTTGAATCGCAAGGGACCACCAAAAAATGTCGAGAAATTAGAGAAATTCAATTTATAGAATAATTAGAGTTAGGGAAGTTTTACTGTATATTTTTATTAAATTAAATTGTTTTTTAGTACTTCTTTTTTTAAAAAATTGTGATCGAGTGCTAATATTTTTTTAAGTTAATTACAAATTTTTAATATTTAGCTTCTTTATTGCAGATAGATTGAAGTAAGACCAAATGAATCTCCACATATTTAGTGGGGATGTGCCTATGGTCACATCTAATGGGGATGTGACCATGAGTATCACCCAATGGGGAGGTACCCATGGGCAGAATTGGGCCACCCATGGGCATATGCCTATGGGGATGTGACCATTTCCAATGGGCATGTGACCATGGTCACATGGGTATGTGACCATGGTCACATGGGTATGTGACCATGGTCATATGGGTACGTGACCATGGTCATATGCCCATTGGAAATGGTCACATCCCCATGGGCATATGCCCATGGGTGGCCCAATTCTGCCCATGGGTACCTCCCCATTGGTGGTACCCATGGGCACATTTCAACCAGGGCCTACTGATGATTTCGGCGTTTCCAATTCTGTTGGTAAGCTAGAGAGGTGAAAAGTTAATATTTGTAACAAGTTGATTTGGGGGACGATTTGTTTCCTTAAATTGTAGAAAAATCATTAAAAATTATTGATTTTTCCTTTTTTTTTGCTCAATTTTTTATTAAATGCTTTTTTGAAGTCATTTTTAACCAACTTCTCTATGTCCTAGAGTGCTAAAATTTGGTAGACAACTTTCACTTGCGGCGAATTTTTATAGTATTTTATTATCGTTTTTCAAAAATTCCGAAAAATAAGCGAAAAATCGGAAAAAACTGAAAGTGATAATGCGCATGCGTCAATTCGCATTGAACATTTTAATCATACAGGGAGAACCAACGTAAAAAGCGACCTCCCAGAAAAATCCTAGATCCAAAAAAAATACATACTTACAGAGAAGGTAGTCAGGGTAGTTCGGCATATAACTCTTGAATCAATTGTACCATTGTGGCCGTGGACATAGAACAAAAAGTATAGTACATCTGCTATCATTTTTAAAGCGAAATTCGATTGTAAGTTTTTAGCATAATTATTTTACTTATTTTCAACATATTCCAGCTTTTAGCCTCCTTCAAATAATATCGCAAATATTTGCGATTTACATTAAACGAACGCCACCACACGGAAAAATATTAAGTTAATCTAATACGTATAGTTGGTATAGAAAGTTTTGTTTAAAACCAAACGTTTGCATTCTTTTGGTATTTTATTTTGTGAATTATCATTTTACTGCGGTTTTACGATATAACATAATTCAGAATTAAACTCAAAATAACATTGATTTTGTTGATTCAATAATAAAAAATCAAAATATAAATGCTAGTTTTCAAATGTTCTAACTTCAGTTCAATAATTTAATTTGATACTAATCTTAACCAATCTCTAATAAAAATAAATTTTTTTGAAAACCTCAAAAAATATTTTTGAGTTGTGTTTTTTGAAAATTATAATAATATAAGGTATATTTAGATTGGTGACTTGGTAAATATGTCATAAAAATTTCAAAGCAGGATCGTGATGGGATCAGCAGTTATGATAAAAAATTCTACTGAATCTTTGAGTGCGAGCCAAAAGAGTATGTTTTTTGCAATTTTTAAAATTAAATAACTCAAAAACTATAAGAGTTGGAATTTTTTTAAATTATATTTGAATTTGTATAATTATATAAATATAAATATAATATAAAATTAACCAAAATTTCAAGAAAATCTGTGATAGCCAAGTTGAGTGACTTGTTGGTTTGACATGGAATGATTCAATTCATTCAATTGTATGTAATAGAGCCGCCATATTCTTGATATTTGGTAGTGTGATATGAGTGCCACCAATGGTAAGGTAAAACGCGAATATTTTGTACAATATACATTATAGTAATTAAGGGCGCTATTTACCTAATCTGCACCCGGCGCTGAAATAGCTTGATCCGGCACTATAGATCGGGTTACACAAGAGGTAAATATGGTATCCGGACGTTTGGTCCCCGGACGATTGGTCCCGGACGATTGGTCCCCGGGCGATTGGTCCCCGGACGATTGGTCCAGCGGACGATTGATCCAGCGGACGATTGATTCCCGGACGATTGATCCCCGGACAATTGATCCAGCGGACAATTGATCCAGCGGACGATTGATCTCCGGGCAATTCCAGAAATATGTCCTAGGGGGATGGGTAATAATAAATAATCAAATTATGAATGTTTTTATTATTATTATTGTTCGATTTAAAATAAAATTTGTAACGATTTCCACTCTTAAATTTATTAAGTAACAATATTTAAGATATAAAAGATTCGTTGTAAATTATATTTTTTGTTTAATATTACTTTAATATAGCCAGCGGAGACGGAGACAAAATTTGTAAATTATTTAATTTACCCTCTCCTAAGCGAGGTTAGGGTACCTGCCTAATACCAAAGAGTATTACAAAGAGCTAATAGGGGCTGTCTATTAATTACGTAACGGTTTGGGAGGAGGGGGAAAGGTATTGGAAATCTTACGGACCCTTACGTGGGGGAGGGGAGGGTCCGACATATTCCTTACATAAGTTTCGTAAAATACTTTTTTTAAATTAAATCAGTTTTTTTTTTTACCTGAATATTAACCCTCTCAGTCCGACGTTTGTTTTACGAAATTTGCTGTACAGACGGGGTTCGTCGGGTCTTTAGGATACGTCCTTGCGTTTTAATCTGTCTCCCGTGTCTCGGGCACTACAATAATTTTTGGACAGATCCGTCTCCCGGACCGAAAGAGTTAAGGAATTACAAATTTATTGCATTAACTTTTTTATGTAATTAATTAATCTTTATTAACTTTTATTTATATAAACAATCGTTTATAAAAAATCGTCCGCTGGACGAATCGTCCGGGGATCAATCGTCCGGGGGATCAATCGTCCGCTGGATCAATCGTCCGCTGGATCAATCGTCCGGGGATCAAACGTCCGGGACCAATCGTCCGGGGATCAATCGTCCGGGGACCAAACGTCCTAGAATCGGTGAGGAGAAGGCAAATAATTTATTTTGATAGAAATTTAGGTATATTTTTGAATTTAAAATTTTTTTTATAAATTTTGTTAGTGTTTGGCATGAGGAGGGGTTACATACATGCGGTTATTCTCACTGGTTCTGGCCGCCCTTGCCAGGCAAACTTGGAAAATAGGAAATTAGAGGAAATTTAGAATATTCAGAATATTTTATGAAGGCGAAGAAAATCTCAGAAAATTTAAAAAGCTAAAAAAAAAGCTCATCTGGAGTATTCTTAAAATTTCCCAAGATTTTCATTCACTTTTGTATATCACGATTTCCCCTCGGTTTCTTAGAAACATACTAGGGACAAAAAAATATGGTGAAGAGAAATCTGTAGATATTCGGAGAAATTCCAGAAAATCTCAAGGAGTTTTAGATCTTAGAAAATTTCAAGAAATCCGTGGAAATTTTATGAAATACAAGAAAATCTTGAGAAGAAGGAAAATTTAAGGAAATGTAAAATATTCTAGGATATCTTAATAAATCTAGAAAAAGAGAAATACAAGAAAATCCAACGAAATATCAAAAAATTCTAGGAAATCTCTAAAAATCAAAAAAATTTCAGTAAATTCTAGAAAATTTTATGATATTACGAAATTCTAAGAAATGAGAAATCCGAAAAATGAAGGAAATTCTGAGATATCTTAAAAAATCTCGGAAAATCTTAATAAAGCTAAGGAAATCTCAAAAAATTAAAAAAATAAAAAGAAGCCCATTTGTAGTTATTTTAAGATTTCCTTGTATTTCCTATTAAGAATTCCTGGAATTTCCTAAAATTTCCCTTCACTTGTACACAAGAGCAGATTCAAGAAAAATTCATGGGGTAAGTGAGGCTGGTGGGAGAGCATAAATACATATTTCTTGAAAAGAATTTAGGTACCTATATTTTTCAAATTTTAACCAAATTTAGTAATTTAGAAAGCTGAGGAAGTCTGGGGAAGTCCGGGGTAGTCTGGGAAGTCTGATATATAAAATGATATTAATTCTTGCCGGGCCATGCTTGCGCGCTATTGATCTGAAATTTTGCATATAGCTTCCAATGACCAAGTACTAGAATTCTAAGGCACTAATTTTTTCTCGGTTTTTCGATATCTAGCGCCGTTTTCGAGTTCAAAATCTCAAATTTGTCTCAAATGTCATAATTACAATGAATAATTTACTTCTTAAAGCAACACAATAATATTTGTCACAATGTCTGAGGAAGTCCTGGGTAGTCTGAGGAAGTCTGGGGAAGTCTGAGGTAGTCCGAGAAGTCCGAGGAAGTCCGAGGAAGTCCGGGAAGTCCGAGGAAGTCTGTGAAGTCCGGGGAATTCCGGGGAAATCTGGGGAAGTCCGATGAAGTCCAGGAAGTGTGGGAAAGTCCGGGGAAGTCCGAGGAAGTCAGGGAAGTCCGGGGAAGTCTGGGGAAGTCCGGGGAAGTCTGGGAAGTCCGGGGAAGTTTGGGAAGTCCGAAGTGGGAGGAAGTCTGGTGTACACAATTTTTAAGCGTGGTTTACCCCTCGGGCTAAATCTATGCTAAATTGATTGCTAAAAATATGCTAAATAGAAATAGAAAATATGATTCAACATAAAATATCCGATTATCCGCTTATACACTTATCCGATTAACCGGTTATTCAATAAGACGTTGATACATCATCAATTTTGTATCATACATTTTACATACGTACATACATACACAAAAAATGACACGTTGTAGGAGGAGCTTCCCGGCTTTTTAAAATTTTTATATATAGATAGCTTGAGGGAGGTTGTAGTCTGATGCTTAAGTGCGTCGACTACTAAGCAGGGAACTCTGGTTCGAGCCCGAGTGGAGCAAGAACTGTATTCTAGCTGTCCACGGTCGGCGCGCAATAGCAAACTACCAAGGTAATCTGTCTTAAAAACCCTTCATAAAATGAAGCGGTTAGCCAAAACCCACCCTGGGTTGTAGCGCTACTCTGTAATATACAGCTTGACGGGTGGATCTTTTTTTTAACGGCAACTCTATTGATGTGTAACTTGATTCGTTGCGATCTCGATTGATGTGTAGCATCGTGGTATTGGTAGTTATAAAATTTATATGATGGTTAATGGATTTATTTATGTACAAAACTGTAGTTCGTTGTCGTCTCTCTATTTCTATTATTTTATTTAATTTCTTTGTTTTGTCCTTTTTTATTTTCCTTTTTCCAATTCTTTCCTCGATTTTCTTCTCATTAATCATGTTCTTATATCATCTTATATCTTTGATTGGCGGTGCTTCTTCACTAATTGCCGTTCTTCTTCTTTTTTTTATATTTCTTTCGTCGTTTCTCTTCTCATCAATTTAGTGTTCATCTTATATCTTTATATAATGTATAAGTAATGCAAATATGTTTATTCTTCTAATATTTACATAAAAGTGGATCTTATCCGTTATCTGTTGACCACTAACGTGCATGAATGAATTAACGAGAATCGAACAATCGAACTCGAAAATTACGGATCTAGAAAGACAGGGAAATCTCTGAGCTCATGAATTTGGTAAATATCATGATCCATCATGAATCAAAACAAAATTCAAAAACAAAAAACAAGAAACTATACTTGAGTGAAAAGATCTGATGAACGATTCAAATGTTCTCGAAATCTCCCGATTCTATGATTAAAAAAATTAAATTAAACTATTTTGTATATTTGCAGAAAAAACCTCCTTGTGCATCAGTAGAATTACTTTGTTTCCATTTTACATATTATATTTTACAAAAAATTACGTTAGCTGAAATTTTATTCTAAACTTTTAGTTAACAATAACCGAAACATAAAGAAAAATGTTCTGATTTTTGCAAAACAGCTGATAGTCAAGGCCGTTTTGAGGCTTTCTTCTGTTGAAGATAAATGGATCTATGCTGCCCCTACACAGTAAAAGCAGCTGCATAGTAAGAAGAAAACCATACTCGGGAGTATAATTTGAAATAAAAACCACCAGAAATTACAAAAATTTTAAAACAAAAAATAAGTATTTTTCAGAAAACAATATGGAATTTCTCTATATCAATCAATATTGTCAAAGTTATTTTATTTAATAAACTATTATAAAATAAATAATAAACTATTATAAAAAATTTTATAAAAATAACTTGTTTTATTTGGTGCTAATGTACTTTTTGTGACTCCAATGTAATAATAATTAATATAAAAACTCTAAAAATGATTGCTCAATGATTTTGATTAAAAAGAAACTTGTCGAGCGAAAAGATCTGATGAACGGTTCAAATATTCTGGAAATCTCCCGATTAGGCATAGAACTTGCGCGGAACATTCGAATTCTAGAATACACTTCCCCCAATGCCGGAATGCATATTTAAACGCCGACAACTAAACTTGCAGCAACAGTCGAATTTTAAAAGTTTACAAAACAAGATTGCGAAAACAATTTTTGTTTGGCAAAATAAATCAATAAGCAAGTCGTTGTACCTCTTCAAGTAATTTGTGAAAAAAAGAGTGTCGAATTTTATAAAAATTAAAAATGTCTTTGTTACCATTATTTATTAACGACGATTTTTATTCTGCGAGGCCATCGAGAATTCTTAATCAACAATTTGGTATGGGATTGGATTTTGATGATATGATGTCTCCAATGCTTACTCACGAGTTTCTTCGACCTCCTTCCGCATACCACAGAGCATGGCAAGCTGCTGCTGCAAATCGAGATTCTGGTTCAACAATGGTTGCAGATAAAGACAAATTTCAAGTAAATTTGGATATCCAACACTTCAAGCCAAACGAAGTTACTGTGAAAGTTGTCGGTGAAAACACCGTGATGATTGAAGGCAAGCACGAAGAAAAGCAAGACGAACATGGCACGATTTATCGTCATTTTGTGCGAAAATATCGTATTCCAGAAGGACATGATATAAGCAACATCGCTTCCAAGCTGTCTTCTGATGGTGTACTAAGTATTTGTGCTCCTCGGCTGGTTAATACAGTTGCCGATCACAAGATCATTCCAATTCAACAGACTGGGGTTCCATCAAAACCAATGGAAAATAAAACAGAAGCGGAAGAAATTGCTGTGAAGAAGTAGTTAAAAAATTGCATTTTATATCATTTTTTGTAATATTTCACATTATTTTCGTATATTAGTATTTTAAATTTCTCATGTCAGCTATTCTTTTTTCATATAATTATGTATATTATTATCATTATGCATAAATTAAAAGTATTCTAAAAATTTTATTTTTTTTCATAAAAATCTGCTTTCTACCTCTCTGATTTTATGCTAATTCACAAAGTGAAAAATCGATTCAAATATTAAAAGTGTAATTTTATTTTGCACATTTTGAAACTTTCAACCAGCAACCAGGTAGGTACATTTCAAAACAGGTACACGTACCTTTTATACTTATGGAAAAAAAATTTATTTATTATTTGTAAAAATTAAATAGAAAACTTTTTACTCGAACATATGGGACCAAGTCCTTAAAATACAAAAAGGGATTTTAAACTGCAAATATGTTATTAGATTGCGACCACCTTGGGATATCTACCTTAACGATAAACGAAACAGACCTGAATGCATTGGTGATTATTAAAAATGAAGACACATTTACAGAATTTATCTTTTGTAGAAAAATTATGATTAAAAATTATCAGGATTTAAAAAAAAAACACCCTGTAGTTACACGTTATAAACAACTGCAACGTAAATTAAAGAAAAACTAGATTGTTTCAAGTAGAAATCTATTTAATTGGATATTTACAATTTAAATATTTTTTTCGTCACGGTTTTACTAATTTGTTATTAATTGTACCCTTCCTGTTCTCAAAACTACATATTTGCAGCTTCAAAGGAATATTTGCTATTTAAATTGTAAATTTTTTCTCAGAATAAGCAATAGGTCAGTGGCAAATCCAGATTTTTGCCTTGGGAGGGGTCCGTCTCTGCAATTATCGCTTTATTTCACTCAAACTTATAAATTTAAATTTTTGGTGAATTATATTTAAAATAAAATTACTAAAATAATATTTGATATTTTTATTTATAAATTTACAATCGACATGTACTTAGTAATGATTCCACGACAAATGATCCCCAACCAAATGATCCCTAACAAAACTATCCCTTACTAATCATTCTAACTACAAAATGATTTTGTCTTCGCTCGGACCTTCATTGTAGCGATAGTTTTACTGAAAAAAAGTAACTTAAACTTTTTGTAACCTACAGAACAAGCCTATGTCTTTGCACGGACTACTACTTATACAGTGAATCTTTAAGCCGATCTTGCCAATAAATATTACAGTGATAAATATATCCCTGAAGCGGCTCCAACTAAAAAGTTCCAGATGTAGATGACGCCATCTTTGAGTTCCTCTACTCATCCAAACATCCCTGAAACGGCTCCAACTCGAAAATTACAGATCTAAAAAAACTAGATCTTCAATTTGCTCCACTCATGAAAAACAACCCTGCAGGATAACCAGACCTCAAAAATTATGGATCTTAAACGATAGAATCTTTAAAACTCATTTAAAACATCCCTGTAAAGGCCAGAACTCGAAAATTGCGGATCTAGAAAGATGGGATTATTATTTTGATAATTTAAATTCGGCTATAATTAGCTATTGAATTAATTTCACTTTAATTTATCGTAGATATCGTAAAAATTAAAAAAAAATTATTTTTATAAAAATAATTACATTAATTCCGCTTTTTATACTAGATCTCAAATTAAATCCTATAAACGGTTCTTGAGATGCTTAGGTACCTACATTAAAAAGCTCAGGTAAAAAATTTTGATTTTTTAATTGTGGCTATTAAATATCGATATATCTTTCAATTTCCTAATATATAAAATCCCAGCACACTGCTGCTCCTGCTACAGCGTGTCATTTTTTGGTTGAAAACAGTCTGATTAGTCGATTGTTAATCAAAAATGTAAAATTTGAATTTTTAAGAAAAAATAAATAAGGGAAATTTAAACCTTTGGCTACTTTTACGTTACTTTGAAAGTTAATTATCGAAATTATATAACAATTGGGGGTGAACACCTCCCAATACATATAATAAAATTCCCACTCTTCTATGAATACCTACGGAAGACAAAATAATTATACAAATTTCATCAAAAAAATCTGTAAAATTTTTTGTTTTTGAGCAAAAGTGAGGGTAGAGATCATTCAGGAGGTCATGTCCCATACAATAGTGCGCAGAAATGATAAAATTCGTTTTAACAAAATAAATACAGTCCTGAAAATATCGTTCTTTGTTGACGTTTTGCTTTGACAGATTCGCTATTTTCGTGCTTTTGATTATTAAATGATATTAACATTATTTGATAATTTAAATAACAATCAGCCTTTTTTAACGCAATTTGAGTATTTTTATTATACTGAGGTTAGTACAAACAACATTTTAATTTAAAATCGTTTTTAAACGAAAATTTTATTTTTAGGTTAAACTACTGTGTGCATCACTAAATCTTTTTTTACATCTATTTGACGAAAACGTTTATTATTTTATTGTGGTAGGTAATGCATAAACAAATTAATTTAACATCGTTTTTTAAACAAACAATATTTTTTACAGTTAAAATTCATTACTAATATGAATAACCGTAAAGTAGTTCATAGTCAAGGACGACAAATAATTTATAATGTCATTCAATATATTATGAATAAAGAAAAATGCAAAGGAAATATGGAAATATTTTGTATGCAAAAGTGTCATCTGCAACTGGAGTTTCTTATAAAACTGTTATAAGAATAATGAAGGAAGGAGCTGAAAATCCTCAACAAGCCAAGTTTTCTACTCCCAGGAAAACTATTAAAATGCCATCCCCAAAAACTACAACAAGCCAATTTGAAGAAGATGTTATTAGGCGTATAATTCATTCTTATGCGACTATACATAAAAGGCGACCTACAATGAAAACTGTGTATGAAGCGATGAAAAAAGATCATGGCTTTTCTGGATCGCTTTCATCATTTCGAATTGTAGTACATAGGATTGGTTTTAGGTGGAGAAAATCCCCATGTAATAAGCAAATACTTGTTGAAAAAAGTGATATTCGAGGTAAACGAGTTATGTTCTTAAGAAACCTTATAAAATATAAAGAAGAAGGAAGAAATATTGTTTATACGGATGAAACTTACATCCATAGTTCACATACCGTTCCTAAATGTTGGGACGATGGAAGTACTAACGGTTTAAAGACCCCAGTGTCTAAAGGACAACGATTAATTATTGTTCACGCTGGCGGTGCAAGAGGTTTTGTTACGAGGGCCTTATTAATATTTAAATCTGGCCTTAAAACTGGAGATTATCACGATGACATGAATCACAAAAATTATTTGAAATGGTTAAATGAAAAATTAATTCCAAATCTAGAAAAAAATAGCGTTTTGGTTATTGACAACGCTTCGTATCATAACGTTAGTATTTTAAAATGCCCTACGTCTTCATGGAGAAAAGGTGCTATGCAGCAATGGTTATCAGAAAGAAGTATAATATGGCAAATCAGAGATACAAAAATGGATCTGTATAATATAATTAAATTACACAAGCCACGTAATAAAAATTATGTAGCCGATAAACTTTTAGCCGAACATGGCCACGTTGTATTACGGTTACCACCATATCACCCAGAATTGAACCCTATTGAGAAAATTTGGGCGTTGGTAAAAGAATCGTGTTGCCGCACGAAATACCACATTTAAAATGGACGATGTCCGAAGATTGACTGAAGAAGAATTTAATAAAGTCACAATAGAAGATTGGCAAAATATTTGTCGCCATGTAGAAGCCACAGAAAAAGAATATATAGAAAAGGAATATATTATGGATGATGTAGATGAACTCATTATTAGAGTAAATTACGAAGATGAAAGTGACAGTTCAGATTATCTGTCTTCGGAAGATGAAGAAGATGATGAAGAGTTCAATTTAGAATGTGAGCCCATCTTGTAAAGATAAAAATAAAAAAAATCAATTACTCGGCTAATAAAATTTACTTCAATGTGCGATTACTCACTTTCTTGTTCGTTATTATTTTATTATAATAAAAATAATTTGTTTTACTTGTACAATAGTATTTGCTTGTACTATAATAATAAAGTTTTACAATAAATTACATTCCTATAGTAATCATTTAATTTTTCTATAATTAGTTTTTCTTTTCTATAATTATAATGAAAATAATGTTCAAGTCAGATTTTTTAAATTTTCGCGCCAAGCTGATGTTTTCATTTAACATTTATTCTTATGTATTTTGCCCGTTTCGCGCATTGTATGAGACTTAAGCTTCTGAACGAACTCTACAGATAATTAGAATTTGAGAAACTAATTGTTTTTATATTATTAAAAAAAAAAATTTAATTACCCGACGACGGCACATTTCTTTGCTTGAAAACATAGAAAAACGGGGAATCCCCCAGTAACGGGATATTTTAAATTCTGGAGTTCTCGACATTGTAGAACGAACCCTTCAGGATATTGATTTTTCCCGAAAATTCGAATGTCATCATTTGTTTCTTCTGATGTTTTTTTTTACCTTTTATAATAAATATTGTTAACAGAACTGATGGGTCTCTGTATCATAATCATAATACATACATCTGCTGTGTCTTCAATGGGCGTTGGCGATCAAACTTGGCTGAAGCCAAGATGACATGACATTTAATTAATGAGGGTGATGTTTTTAAAAATTAATATTTTTAAAAATTAAAATTTTTAAAAATTAAAATTTTAAAAAATTAAAAAAATTTTTACTAAAATTTACAAAAAATTAAGTCATTCTATTAACTTATTCTAAATACTACGTTATTTTCCTAGATTTAGGTCCGCTTTAATAATAGTCGGTTAAATATGAGTATAACTAACCTATAGCTGCGAACCAATGAACGATAAACACAATAAACAATAAACCAATCAAGATCCGTATAACGTTACACCCCGGATAAATAATACTTAAAAGGTTTATCAAATTTGTCGTGAATTATAACTTCGAATTATATCCATATAATATGATACTTATGTTTTTATACATATTTCTAAACTTTAGTAATATACTGCCGTCCTACGCTAAAAAGCAGTAACTCCATTTTTTTTAAATTTTATTTACATCGCTTTTGAGGATTTGAGGAGGAGATACAACAATATCTGTGATCCTGCAAGACTAAAAACTATTAGGACTAAAAGTTATATGCAATAATTAGTAGTCTTACTGTTTTTTAGTGTTGCAAGATCACAGATACTAGGTATTGTTCTAATAATCCTCAAAAGTGATATAAATAAAATTTTTAAGAAATGGAGTTACTGCTTTCTAGCTTAGGACGGCAGTATAATAAAAAATTATTCCAATCTTCTTAACAGAGGGGGAACTACCGGTGTGCGGTGGAAAATTGCCGTTGAACCCCCTGTTACACTATAGTTTTTGGGCTTGAAGAAGTTAATTTGTCTTGCATTTAGCGCTATTAAATGTTTTAAAAAATTTATGAGAAAATTTTCGTATTTTTTTCGTAGTTTTTTATTTAAAAAAAATTTATTTATCTCTAGACGGTATGCTTTTTGACAGAACATCGTGACCTATATCATAATCTTTTTTGGCAAATTACCTTGGTGGTAATTTCCTTCCGGGGGAAGCCCCCAGATCTATCTTGTGCTTTTTAGATCACAGCAGTGTATTCGACGCGACCAGGATTTGAACCGTGTTTACCTGCGACTCAGTCGGGCGATGTAGGCTTTACGCCATAATCAAATTCTAAAGTGACGTTTTTACAAAAAATTCAGCAGGGGGGAGTCAAATCGTGAAAAAGTTAATTTAACTTTTCGCTCGTAAAGGGGATTGTGGTTTGAAAAGAAACTGCAACCATAATGTCATAAACATTGCCGATGTTCGTATTTTACAAATTTCAAAGGTTAAATTTAAAAAGTCTGTTTTTGGTAAAACACAAAAAAAAATTCTAGTGATTTCCATGAAAATTTATAAATTTCAGTTAAAAATGTCGAATTGTATGAAAAGCATTGTAAAATAGATTTAAAAAAATTATATGATTGTTCTATCAAGCAAAGTTCGTCGCTCAATTAATTTTTAATGTCCAGAAAGTGTTTCGTGCATTTGAAATTGGCTCTTGTTTAGAAATGTAAGTGCGCGAATGAATCATAGATGGCCGTGTGACAACAGTTTTTGTCATTGTCGAAAATATTTAAGCACAAGTAGTAGAATGCCTCCATTTTGTTTATTTTCTTGACGTGCAAAGTCGGCAAGTTTTTCAAGATACTGCAAATAGCCGACATCCCGCTAAAATCAAGAAGTCGTTACCTCGTGTGCAGTGTCGAACATTAAAAGTTGGTATATATGTTTCTTGTGTACACCCCTCTTACAGAGGGTTTAGAAAACAGCAGACATTGGGCGCATCGCGAGTAAGCATTTTGTCAAATTGACTACCGACTCCGGCACCAAAAATAATTCGAATAATATAAATAGTAACGTGCAAAATTTTGTAATAAACGGGAAAAATTGTACTGCCAACTCGAAAAAGAACAAAGGCATAACTACCGGCGGGAAAGATAAGTTTGGGGCTTCGGAAACGCCGCCCCTCACTATGAACCGTGCTACAGAAGCTGCCCAAATTAATGTAAATGATGTTGAAGACATGGAAACGCAAGAAGGTAACGTTTTCACGATTTGTCATTTTGATATTATTTATAAAATGGTCGCCCAATGAATTGACAGCTGCTGTGTATTTTTTTTTATTTCGATTAAATTTTTGCACAAATGTATTAAGACTCTACATTTTACGTTTGTTTGAGGTAATTTAACGAAATTCCAAATTTTCAGTTACCACTGTAGAATACATGACTGATACTGGCGGTGGCGAAATGGATCAATCACACAACGGTGATGTTGTTACTTTCGGGCCTCAACCTGATCCAGGTGTAGCAGTCCAAGATAGCGAAATGGAAGAAGATGATGCACGTTCCGAAGCTACTTTCAGATTCATTGTCAACCAATTTAGCAAACTAAAAGTAAGTAAATGCACTTGGCTTGTCTTATTTCCAACGGGACGTTTTTGGTTAAAAGTGCTTTACACTTGTAATAAATTTAGAAGTTAAACATAGGAAAAGATATAATGCATTTTTCAAAACGAATTTAATATTTTTGATTTTCACTGTGTCACATTTTTATTTACTTGACAAGTTGTTGGCAAACATACAGAATTTTTGGCCCAAATACCTGCCGGCTAATTTTGCAAAATCATTGGTTTGTTTACTCATGCACCGAAGAATCAAATATTCCAAATGGAACTGTGTTTACATCTCGATGTATAAATAAGTGAAAATACTCGGATTTTTAAATTTATTACCTAAATTTGTAAACAGGATATAAGATGAAATAAATAGCAATTCATCTTATTTATGAAGAATATCCTACACAACAAAATTCTTTTTATAAAAGGAAAATCTGTTTATTGTGCTTTGTTTAAAACTATTTTTGGAAAAATCACCTTAGTGTTGTCACAAAGCACAACTTCCTCTTTTTTTCTGCAGGATTAATTACTTTCTTGTATTTAGTTTATTCAAATTTTTCTTTCATGTTTATTTAAAACCAGGAAGAAAACTATCATGTTGGACGTTTTCAATTGATTGATATACTGTTGCATAATCTTCAACAACAAAATTATTTTTGCAAAAATATTTACATTTATTTGAGTATAAAATCTTAAAATTGGATATTTTTGAAAAAGTCTTCCTCGTAACAACAAAATCTATTTTCCATATTCCAAAATTACCCAAAATTAAATTTTTGTGTCGAAGGTCTTCTTGAATACTTTGTTGAGTTATTTATGTTTCTGTGTTTTATTTTAAGATTATTACATTAAATTAAAGAACTGCTTGTTAGCAGCAGGTTTCTCACTTTTGTTTATAAAAATCAAAAAAGAACTTTGGTTTACTCATAAGAAAATCGCGCATAAAGAATTTTGCGCAACTATTTTGTTTAGGGGATTCCCAAAACATTAAAATTTTTGACACTTTGATATTCAAATGATTTATAGTTATGCTAAAAAGCATTATTTTGCAATATTTTGAAGTATAACACTTCAATTTCCTATCTGGCTTCCTTGCAGACCTTGTAAATTTTTATTAAAATATTGTACAGTTTACTTACAATGCAATCCTTTATTTATAACTTATAATGAATACATCAACATACAGGATGTGGACAATGTACAAAAAACATAATATATTTCCCTGAAGGTTTTATGAATGACTCTTAAGGCTGTATTAGAAATTGTGGGGTCTAATACAGCTTTCAGAATTATTAAGATATTAGTTTATGTCTATTGTGAAAGAGCTTTAGATTGTCACAATCTTGAATGACCAAATATATTGTAATTCAGGAATAAACTTTTTGTTACCGACTAAGAATGCCCCCTTCCCCACCCCCCATATATCAAGTTTTATTTATGATCCCTTATGAACCACTGATTTTCAGTAATTACTTTCAGTTCATATTACTTGTTTTGGTGTACTGGATAGCTTTTTCTAAACCCACAGAAGTTTGGGTTGAAAGCTAAATTCACAACTTCAAAATTAAGGCCTAAGATTACCTTTTACAATATATTAATGTAACGAAATTAGTCCAGAATGATTTGTAATTTTTGCTCATTTCAACTGATTTCATTTCAAGGTTGTGAAGACACCCAAAGAAATGCAAGCATTGTTTAATTAAATTTTGTTTTAATTTATTTATAATATTTATTACTTTATGTAAACAAATTGGATTTTCAATAAATTCAAATCGAGTTTTCAATAAGCTACAGTAGGTATAGGTATCAATTTTCTTATGTTAATTGGAAACTTGAATTTTGAGGTTGCAAATGCATCTTAACAATATGCAAAGTTAATTAGGATCAGGAGTTTTTAATATTCATCTGTTTTTAAAAATGATAGTGGTTCTATCAACTCTTAATCTTCATTTACAACTTTAAAATTACTTGAAATTAACTATTTTTTATTAACATATCGAGTATAATTTGTTCACGTTATTCATATCCTTATGTAATTAATTATTTGTGTATAATTAGATTGGTGACAGTAAATTGCACTTAATTTGTCTAATAGTAATTCATATCCAGCTCATTAAAAGTTTTTTTTTCTATTTCTGTTTTAAACCTAAATTTTCAACAATAAAATATTCCAGCTGATGAATGAACTACAATTTTTTTTATATTTCATCCGTCTGCTGAGTGCTAGGCAAACAAAAATTTTTCTAATACTATTTCCAAAGAATTAAATGAGCTTTCATTAATTACATAAAACTTGTCGAGGATCTACTGGGGAGGGAGTGTCCAAAGCATTTCTTATATAAGTTTTCTCTTTCTAATTTATTTTATTTACCGTCCGCTTTGTGAATTACACCATCATCATCACTGCAAACATTTCAAAATATGATTTGGTAGATGAACTTAGTTTGATCTCACTTTTTTAAAAAAAATTTAATTTGTTCTAATTACTTTGGTAATTAGAGCTATAATATACTTCTTTGCAGGGTTCTACTGAAAAACTTTGCTTTTCAAAAAATAAACAGAACAATTTCATTCTGGTAATTTTGGATGTAACTGAATAGGAACTTAGTTGCATTAAAACAGATATCTTTAGTTTTGGCTTTAATTAGGCTTTAATTCTGTTTAGCTATGTGATACAGGCATAATTAAGGTTCAATTAAAACCAAAACGCGCCATTAGGAATTTTGTTTTGGTGAATACTCCATATGGGCCAATTTTTTACCTGTTTTAGATCCTTAAGATAAACGTTAGACTTACAGTTTAACGTGGAATCCAAATCGGGGGGCACAGAAAATTTTTTTAGAACCTTTACCACTAGACCGTGTGTCAGAAAGAATTCAGTGTTCTTGATTGGGGGTGGGTTAGGAATAGTTAGTCTAGGACAGCTTAGGTTCTTCATTTTTCACTGTTAATTATGAATGGTAGTCAGGGTCGACAGACAAAGTGGAAATCCTCTGAAAAGCTGATTTTAAGTTCTCGTAATAAATTGTTAATTTAATCCTATTTTAGGGATTTTCGTTTGGAAAAGTCAAAGAATTAAAATTTTTCTTAATTTTGTCAGAGAAAAGAAAAAATAAATTCAATCTTCAGTCGGGGAAAAAAAAATTTGAATTTTAAAATTATTTTATCTTAATTATGTTATTATTTGTTATCTTTTTATCTTCTGATTTATCGAAATGCCAGGGAAAATTTTAATTTTTTGTCAGCGAAAATCTGGAAAAGTTTGGTATTGCTTCAAAAAAATTCAGTGGGAATCCTGTGTTTCTCATATAGGGAAATTTTAGTTTAAATTCGTATGAGTAATGAGCAGAGCCATAAAACTCTTTTATGTGAAATCTTTGTTGTTGAGGAACTAGAAACGAATTTCTAATGTTACATTTATAATTAATAAACACTTCATATGAGATGAAATGACTAATCATGGATTTTGCTGTTAACCTTTATCTGACATTTTGGTTAATTTATTAATAATTCTATTTCATTCATACCTACTTTGTAAATTGCAATGTACAACTTGTCAATTAAATATTTATTATAATCTGTATTTTAGAATCACTAAAATTGCATAATTTGAAATTTTGTTAATAAATTTTTCTTGCAAGACCTACTAACCCTTTGCGGATCAGCTAGGGTATGGACCCCACATTTTTTTAAGCTTTACTTTTCAAAAAATTCTGGTCTGGGGTCCACATGGTTGGCTTATTAAAGGTTAATATCAATTATGTTGAACTCCATCCTGATATTTCATTCATACCTACTTTGTAAATTGCAATGTACAACTTGTCAATTAAATATTTATTATAATCTGTATTTTAGAATCACTAAAATTGCATAATTTGAAATTTTGTTAATAAATTTTTCTTGCAAGACCTACTAACCCTTTGCGGATCAGCTAGGGTATGGACCCCACATTTTTTTAAGCTTTACTTTTCAAAAAATTCTGGTCTGGGGTCCACATGGTTGGCTTATTAAAGGTTAATATCAATTATGTTGAACTCCATCCTGATATTTAATCCACTTTTTATATCTTATTTAATTTTATTTTTAATTAATCAAATGCCACTGTGTAAATATTATTGCTTAATTGTTATCAAAGATTCTTATCCTATGTAAAAAAATGTGAAAGATAATCTTTTCCTATTTATGCAATTTGTTTCACGCATTTTTATCTCAATTTTCTTCTAAAATAATCAAGTTAAAAATAGTAACTGATAAAAGTATTTATTTGATTTCTTATATAAATAACTATTAAATTATTTGAGGCCTCATGCTTGACTGAAAAATTAAAAAAAAAAACATTATGTGTTTAATTAAATTACTACCAAATGCTTTGGGGTTTTAATGTTTAGATGTAAACATTGTTTGGTACTATTTTTTTTGTTCGCAAATATTTTAAAAACATAATTTAAAATATTTGATGCGAAGTTGCAGGATGCTCAGTGACAATGTCTATCAGTATTGAATACAAAAATTTGCATAATACAAAGTTCCCATGTTTTTAAATTAAAAAAAAAATATAAGTATTAAAACTTCTTTTAATTAATAAATTAGTCTGGAAATATGTAACCCTGTGGAATTTTGGATAAAAATATGTTTTATGTTTGAATTAACAAATATATTTTGCTGTTTTAGGATTCTGTTCTCTCACCACCATGCTACGTAAGAAATTTACCATGGAAAATAATGGTAATGCCACGTACAAGTCACACTCAAGATCGCACCACTCAACGATCTCTGGGATTCTTTTTACAATGCAACGGCGAAAGTGAATCCAGTTCATGGTCATGCTATGCGGTTGCTGAACTGCGTTTACTGTCAGTCCGCCCCGATATTGAACCTTTTACACGAAAAATACAACACTTGTTTTATTCCAAAGAAAATGATTGGGGTTTTTCGCATTTTATGACTTGGAACGATGTATTGGATCCTGAAAAAGGATACATTAAAGATGATTCGATTACATTGGAGGTTCATGTCGTGGCAGATGCTCCACACGGAGTTTCATGGGACAGCAAAAAGCATACCGGTAATTTTTTACACTTTTAATTGTTTTGAATAATTTTGTTTTATTAATCATTATTAGGTTATGTGGGCTTAAAAAATCAAGGAGCAACTTGTTACATGAATTCCTTACTTCAAACTTTGTACTTTACTAATCAGCTACGTAAAGCTGTATACAAAATGCCCACCGAATCAGATGATTCTACAAAATCTGTTGCATTAGCATTACAGAGGGTATTCCATGAACTTCAATTTTGCGATAAACCAGTAGGAACCAAAAAGCTTACGAAAAGTTTTGGTTGGGAAACATTAGATTCCTTTATGCAGCATGATGTTCAAGAATTCCTAAGAGTAAGTTAGAAGACTGATTAGCCTTTTTAACAAAACTATTTGATGTTTTATTTTTTAGGTGTTATTGGATAAGTTGGAGAGCAAAATGAAAGGTACTTGTGTGGAGGGTACCGTTCCTAAATTATTCGAAGGTAAAATGATTTCTTATATTCGTTGCAAAAATGTTGATTACACCAGCACACGCACGGAAACCTTTTACGACATACAACTGAACATCAAAGGAAAGAAAAATAGTAAGAGTCACTGCTTTTGAAATTGACTTCTTTTTACCAAAATATTGTTTTAGTTGATGAATCCTTCAAAGACTACATAGCGAAGGAAACATTGGATGGTGATAACAAATATGATGCTGGCGAGCACGGTTTACAAGATGCCGAGAAGGGAGTAGTTTTTTCATCATTTCCTCCGGTACTTCATTTGCACCTGATGCGATTTCAGTACGATCCCATAACTGACTGCTCTGTTAAATTTAACGATCGATTTGAATTTTACGAAAAAATTTCGCTCGACAGCTATTTACAAGAACCTGATTCTACAAATCCTGCTAATTATACGTTACATGCTGTATTGGTACATTCTGGTGATAATCATGGTGGTCATTACGTTGTGTTCATAAATCCTCGAGGTGAGTTTTAACATGTTAGTTTTATATACTTGTTTAATTTGTTTTCAAATGTGATGAATCGCGCAGGGGTCCTGAAGTTAGTCACAATGTAGGCTAACAATCTTTGCGAGGTATTGTGTAGACAAAATTTAGTAAGGGTTGGATAACGCGCTAACTGATTGTTAGAGCTGGGCAATAACTAGTTATTTTTTAGTTAAGTTACTAACTAGTTATGTTTTTGTTACAGCAACTGTAACTTGTTGAATTTTTTCAAGTAACTAGAACTTTGTTAGTGCTTATAAAAAAAAAAATGGTGTCTGTAAGCAACTGCTTACAAGTTATTGAAGAAGGAAATTAAATTATCTAAAACTTAACTCAAAAATTAACATATTAAACATTAGAATAAATAGGCAATTTTAGAAAGTAGGTACTGTTGTGTTACAATTGAGGAGCCTAAAAGTAAAAGGGTTCAAGTGCATTTTTAGTAGTTCCGAGATAAGTTGTTTTAAAGTTAACTTGAAATTCAAAATTTCAGGAATATGTTTAAAGACTATGTTAATAATTTTGTTTTCTTTAAAGGCGAATAAAATATTACAAAAAAAGAAAGAAGAATACCCTTTAGGGATAATATTTGGTACTTAGATTTGCTAGTTTCAAAAAGTGCACTTTAACTCTTTTACTTCTAAGCCCCACAATTATCATCATAATGGTCAGTTAATAATTCATATTAAACTTGAAAAAGGAAAAGTCATTTTCCGAAAGCTTGTTTAAAAAAGTGTTTTATTTGTGTATTGTAGCTCACTATTGATAATCTTCATTAATATAATTTATATGCGAAACAATTGAAGGTGACGACTGAGGAACGGAATAATATTTGTAACCGTGGTATTATTTAATTTTAATAAATGAATAAATAATTTTGACGGAACCCTGATGACTATTCTACGAAACCCAGTTTGGGAATCCCTGATCTAGATTACAAAAGTATAAGTATACATTTTATTTTATATAATAAATTGATCAACTAATAGTTCAGTCATTTTAGTACCTTTAACTGAAAATAACTCAAAAAGGAATATTTTTTTTTAAAACCTTTACTTGAGTATCAGAAAAAAAACTTTAAGTTTCTCCATTTGACTGTATCTAGTTTCTGAGCTATAGCTCTTCATAGAACCCCAATTTTTTGCTTCTTGATTTTAAGAAGATTTTTACATCATTGAGTTGTTTATCTGTTCATCTGACTAAAAAGTGGTCTAGAGATAAGTGAAACTAGACTCAATTATTTCTAAATCTTTGCATAGATTTACTATGTAAATAGTAGCTATATTAGGGTCCTAAGCTGTAAGCTTTCTAACTTAAAATCTCTTGACCATCTTGCAAAAAGCTCAATTTCAGTGCATCTCAAACTCAATTCTAACAATATCTAAAGTGCAGAAAACAAAATTGGTAACAAAAAAAAAATTAGGTTATTTTGGAAAGCCATATATGGCTATAACTGTTAAAATTATGATTTTATTTCTTTATTTGCTAGACATGAATGTTTGTTTTCTACACAGTAAACCACTACTACTACAGTGGTTTTATAGACTACTTTTGCTACAAATGAACAGAAAAGAAGCTCTACATAGAAAACTGAAAACATCGGAAAAACTTCAAAATTTTAAATTATTTTTTGCTTCAACTGTGGTACCATAAATTATATCTACTTATTGATTAAAATAAACTTTCTTCGAAAATTTCAATGTATTTGAAGTGGCTGGTAGTTTGCTATAATAGGGAGCCGATAATTAGAAATGTGGAACTTAAGCACATTCCATACAATTAATATAATACTTAGGGTATTATATTATCTCACACCCTCACCCCTGCTAGTGTGTACTGCCGCTACGTAAATATACTTTTTTGAATGAGTAATAGATTTCTATTTGATAAGATCAAATCACTGAATATGAACACAAACTTTCAGTCTGTAAAAACCGGGGTTTCTAGTAAAATATGCCGTTAAGATTACTTATCAATCGTGAAGTGGATTAATGTTTCGGGTGGAGTTTTCTAACAGTTAGTTTTTATTTCTTTAGATTGTTAAAGCATAAATGATATAAAGTAACTTTGCCCAGCTCTGCTAATTGAAACGTTTAAGTGTTTTAAAAATGTTTGTATGCAAAATTGACAAATCATTTTTATTCTGTAGGTGATGGTAAGTGGTGTAAATTTGACGATGACGTTGTATCAAGATGCACGAAACAAGAAGCAATTGAACACAATTATGGCGGTCACGATGATGACATGAATATGACTGTGAAACACTGTACAAATGCTTACATGTTGGTATACATTCGGGATTCCGAATTACAGAACGTTCTTCAAGAGGTTAATATAGATTTATAAATTATTTACTAATAACGGAAATAGATCTCAACATACACATACCATTAACACCGAATTGATCACTTTACATTTTAACAAATTTCGATTATAATTTATTTGGATCATATATAGGAATTTGAAGATTGAAAATTGTGCACAAAATTATTATTTTTTTCTTTTTCTTATTAATTTGTTATATAGAACAAACGGTTGATATTATTATGAAAATGAAGCTAATGTTATTTTTGTGATTAGTAGACAACCGATTGGTTCCATAAATTTTAATAATCTGTATCATATTTGAATTATTTTAAAATGTACGTGTTCATTCGGTGTTAATAAAATTTTTCATTTTCATCATGTATTTTTAGTTTGTGTATGTAAATTTTTTTTGTTTTTTCTTTGTCAGGTGACTGATGTAGATATCCCCAGTGAATTAGCCGATAGACTGGCCGAAGAAAAACGCATGGAACAAGTTCGGCGTAAGGAGCGCAACGAAGCGCACTTGTACATGACTATAAATGTATTATTGGAAGATTCATTTGATGGTCATCAGGGTAACGATCTTTACGATCCCGAACGAGCTTTATATCGCGTATTTCGAATAAAAAAAGCTGCAACGGTTGGTGAAATGATGGAAATGCTAGCAGATAGTTTCAAATATCCACCAGAACAAATCAGACCCTGGCCTTTCAGTCACAGATCAAACCAAACACTCCGTCCCAGTTTACTAGACCTGGAATCTGATCTACACAAAAGTGTCATAGATGCAGCTGAAAATCAAAATCCATGGAATATATTTTTGGAGTTGTTACCACCAGATTCGGGACAATTGGCTTTGCCCAGTTTCGATAAAGACACCGACGTGTTGCTCTTCTTTAAATTATATGACCCAAAACAAAAAAAGATTCATTATTGTGGACACAATTATTTACCTGTGACTAGTAAATTGTGCGATCTTGTTCCTTTGTTAAACGAACGGGCCGGTTTTCCACCCGACACTGAATTAGTATTATACGAAGAAATTAGACCCAATATGATTGAAAAGATAGTAAATATCAATGAAGCTTTAGAAAAAGTAAGTTAAATTCTTTTCCATTTTCATTACTTTATTAACGTTTTTTTCTTCCTTTTTGTTGAAGGTATTAGACGAATTAATGGATGGCGATATAATAGTTTTCGAAAAGGAAGAACGAGAGGAACTTTCAGACCTTCCCACATGCTTAGATTATTTTAAAGATTTGTTCTATAGAGTTGAAGTTACATTTGTAGATAAATGCATACCTAATGATCCAGGTTTCACAATGGAATTATCACAACGTATGACTTATGACCAATTGGCAAGGGCGGTAGCGCAAAGGGTTGGCACGGATCCTTACCTGCTACAGTTTTTCAAGTGTCAAAGGTAAGCCACTCATTTACGTTACTTTTTGCTGCACTGAATTGTTTCTCTTTCAAGTAGTTATAAAGATAGTCCTGGACATCCACTTAGGTGCACTTTTGAAGGCACCTTAAAAGATCTTTTAGTATTTTCAAAACCTAAAATGCCAAAGAAAATTTTTTATCAACAATTAAGCATAAGGGTAAATGAACTAGAAAATAAAAAACAGTTTAAATGTATGTGGGTTGGCTCGAAATATAAAGAAGAAAAAGAACTCATCCTTTATCCAAATAAGGGCGGCACGGTTGCCGATTTATTCGAAGAAGCAAAAAAGCAAATTGAACTTTCCGAGGGCGGCACAACCAAATTAAGGTAAAAATTTGTGCTTTGTTTTTTAATGTGATTTTTACATTTTTTGTATTTTAGGTTAGTCGAAATTACTTGCAATAAAGTTATTGCTGGTCCAAAAGAAGATGCCTCTTTAGAATCGTTAACGATTGGTGGTACAAAAGTTTACAGGATAGAAGAAATTCCTGTCGAGGAGTTGAGGTTACAAGAGGACGAAATGCTCATTTCGTGTGCTCATTTTCACAAGGAAGTGTTTTCCACGTTTGGTATACCATTCTTGGTCAAAGTGAAACAGGGAGAACCTTTCATTAGAGTTAAAGGTACGCGTGCCTTTTTTAATTTTACAGTTTGTCTTTTAATTGAAATGATTTTAGAACGGATACAGAAGAAATTGGCAGTTCCTGAAAAAGAATGGGAGAAGTTTAAATTCGCCATAATTTCCTTGGGAAGGCCACAATTCATCACGGAAGATGATTTTGTTATTAATTTATCAGAGTTTAAACCACATCCTAATAATAGTAAGTGTTTTTCTTTACTTTAAAGTTTCAATCTTTATTTTTTAAAAAGGCCAATCTGATAAATTATATTATAATATACAGTAGATCTGCTTAATGTGGTCACTTTGGGCCAAGAACATTTTGATAACATTAACCGACTGATAACAATAAGCAAATTTTAGAAAAAACTAATTTTAGAAGAATTAGGTAAATTTAGCAAAAATAAACTAAACTTAAATTAAAATTCATAAAGCAAAGTGCATATTTAGCAAAATAAAAATAGAAACACGCCATGAAATAGGAAACTTCATTAGTTTTTGTATAGAAATTAAAACGAGTGACAGGTTTTTTCAAAATATATAAAATTTCAATAACAAATCAGAAAAAGATACTTAGAAAAAGAGATTATTGTGTAGGAAATTCCTTGAAAGTGATAATAATAAGCGGCTTTTTGATCTATCTGGTGGTTTTTGTATGTAAACTAATTAAAGCGGCCGGTTCCCAGTCAAAATGATCACATTAATCGACTGATAACATTATCCGTGATCACATTAAGCGGATTCTACTGTATTTTGTAATTTGACAGTGTCAAATTGAACAATTGCATTTGTAGACTGGTAAACTACGTTTAATTTCAAAAAAAGCGTGCATATATGTATATCAAACATGTAAAGAAATTTAACTGCCAACAAGGTCAAAAAGCTTTGACCTATCATCAGACCACTCCCTTGTTTTGATATTGCTGAATTCAACTGTAGTAAACAATCAAAAACGACAAGACAAACTTGGAAGCTAGTTAGATTAGCAATCGAAAAAAGAAATTGACGGGAGTAGAAAATCTTATGAAGTCAATACAGTAAGCAGTCTGGAATGCTGGCACAAAGAAGCCATTAAAAATTAAAGAAAGTTTATAAAGACAAAAACCTTTCAAGAGCTGAGAGAAATGTAAAAAACTTTTGAATGACGAGAAAAATAGAGCTCTTCAAGAATATCTTGAAGAGGTTTAACACCTACTGAATACTTACGGAAGACTGTAAAATTAAAAAGAATGAAAGAAAATATTCTCCCTATAAGAAAATCAGATAAATTGTGGGCAATAATAGACAAAAAAGGCTGTAACTGTTACCAAACCCTTGGAAAGTATATTCAATATAAATTGCATTTATATTATACTGAATCATTATTTGTTTTTTATACCTTGACAACGAAATATATTTATAGCCGGGATTATAAAGGACAGTTAAATCATTAGTTAGTTATTCTCGAAGTAAATTTACTTGTTGAGTAAAATCTAACGAGTAAATTTTGGGGACTATAAACGAAAAGTATATCAAAGTTAGTTACCTAGCGATATATTTATTTAACGGTTCATTAGAACTAAACTCCTGTCAATTTCATCAATAGTGTCATAATCATATATCATTAATAATAAAAAAAGATGTCGTGGTAAAAAACTGTACAGAAACCAACAAAGAAGAAGTTTTGGAAATAATACAAGAATATATTAGCATTATAGAATGCAAGAAAATTGATATTAAGGGGATTCATGTCACGTTGTACTTTTGTCGTAAATGTCGTAGATCTTGATTTTTGTAAATTTTGTAGAATTTTTAATACAGATCTAGTTTACGAAATCTACGCAGTCGTACTTTATGTAGATGTCATAGTTTCGTTACATTTAAGTATACGTTGGCGATACATAGTGCCCAAGAAATATTTGACAATAAATAATGTCAGTAAATGTGAATAGAATAATTAAATTAGTTATAAATCTACCTCAAAACGTCAAAATAATCTACAAATACAAGTACGAAAAAATTTACGAAACATTGAACGGTGAGTGTGTTCATGTCACATAAGTCGACAAAATTTAAAAGTACGAAGTGACATGAATACCCTTATTAAAAGTTATAAACCTAAAAGCGATGCGTGGGACAATGTTGCCCTATGTTTTAATCCCCCTGCACCACCGGGCCTAGAAATGGGCAACAAATGAAATTGCTTTATGAGGGGTTTATTTAATCATCAAACCACGACCTGTGCATTTTATTAGTCTTTAGCCGTGGTAAACATTAAATACATATATTTAAAAAATAAAATAAAGAATTATCATTGCACAAGGTTTATTACCGAGCTAACAATTTTCGATTTAAGGGAATATTTATGTAAATAATATATAAACCTTAATTCGTGAGAATAATATTAAAACTTCATAAAACTATGTTGAAGGGAATATTTATGTTGGAATTTACTGGGTTTTCCCAGCACATTGTCAACATTGTTTAAGTTGGGTTCTGCTGGGAATTCCCTTGGCAAAAACATATATCAGCCCAACAGTTTTTATTTTGTTGGGGTTTATTGGGCATTTGTAACAGGGATTGAAGTGGCATTGAAAACATTGTCATAATGCCCTTGATACATAAATAACTATTATGGTGCTTTTATTTCGTACAGGTGTTTGTTTTTGGTTCAATTTTGTTGTCATCAGCAAATAAGATTAGTTTGCCCTTTTTTATGTGTTACCATCAATATTGAGCTTTGTGGTACTCCTTTTGTGATTTGTTTGGCTTTTTTTTTCTTCATCAATCCAAATTGTTTTAATTTTTCTATTAGGTGATTGTGAGTGACACAGTCGAAAGCTTTCGAAAGGTAACAAGATGTCGCTTCAACATATTTTTGCTCTTCTATTCTACGGATAACGTGGTTGATTTATTTTTTCTAAAGTCATGTTGGTCTTTGTTTAGTAGGCCGTTTGATTCCATTTGGTTATGCAATGTATTCAAAGATCTTGGATATTATTAAGATCAGTGATATCGGCCTGTAGTTGTTGGTGTCTTCTGTGTTACCTTTTTGAAGATTGAGATTATTTTCACTAAACAGCTAGGGTATACCTGTTTGTTGATACATTCATTGAATAGTTGGTAAGTACACTTATCAGTTGATTTTTGTTACATCTCTTACCTCGATTAATGATACTTCCTTCAAGTTGAAAGTTGCATTATTAGAGGTGGAGTTAGAGATGTTTGTTATCGAAGCGCAAGTGTTGTTAAAAGTTGAAGTTGAGAGACAAAATAAGAGTACAGTACAGTCTCGGTAATCCGAACTAATAGAAACCTGGCCTCATTCGGATTACAGAGAAGTTCGGATTACTGGATCAAGTTAAAAATCGAAATTTTTAGAACAATTTTTATTTTAGAAATAAACAAACCTCAAAATAAATACTACATACATACATATTCTACTATGCTTAGAAAAAATAAAATTATTTTTTAGAAAAATAATTTGTAATTACGGTTTATTTCTTCGCAACCAATTCTTTTTCAATTGCCTCTTCTTTAAATTAATCATACAAAAAAATTTATGAGATGGAACATAATTTTCACATGCCCATCTTAAAAAAAATGTTAAAACTATCAACAGCTTTTTGTAGTTACCAGTTTCAGCAGTTTATAGTGCTTATGTATTGCATTACATACGTAACTTTTCACCTTAATCCTTTCTTCTGTAATCCGAACATTATTCTGTAATCAGAATATTTTATTAGTTGTATTCGGATTATAACTATTTGTGCGGACTACTGAGTTTTTCTTATGTTCAGATTACTGGATGGTCGGATTAGCGTGTGTTCGGATTACCGAGACTGTACTGTACTTCGGTTTCTCTATATATTTTAACAAAATATACTTCAAAAAGAGTAAAATAAAATAAAAATAAAAATTAAAAATTTTAAAAACCCCTTGAACGTAAAAGTACCTTACTTTAAAAACTATTGGTCCCTTTGAAACGGAAGAAATAAATTTTTCTTCTTCACTCAACAACATAAACTTTCAAACACTTAACTCAAAAAATTAACTTATCGTCCTCTGCCCCCCCCCCCCCCAACTACAAAATTTAAACATTAATTTTGAAGTGAGGGGAAACGGAGATTTGTTCCACTTACAAAACCTGTTTATACATTCCGTATTAAAAAATTCTGTTTCCCCTGACTTCAAAATTAATGTTTAAATTTTGTAGTGGGGGGGGGGATGATAAGTTAATTTTTCGAGTTAAGTGTCCGAGATTATGTTGTTGATTGAAGAAGAAAAAATTATTTCTTCTTTTTCAAAGGAAAGCGTAGTTTTTAAAGTTGAGGTGCTTTTACAGTCCGGGGCTTTTAAATTTTTTTTTTTTTTATTTTTTGTGAAAGTTTGAATTAAAATTAAATTATTCCTAATGTCAGTTAATAAATTAATGTAATCATATTACTAGAACTAGAGGTATTCATTTCATTCCGTAATTTGTAAACTTGAAATTTTTGTCAATTGTTTTGTATGTTATGTTCTTTTCAAACATTTCCAAAATTTTAATTTAAAATTATTTTCTATTTTATGCATACTATATTAATTTAATTTCTTCGCACCTGCATACGTAATATAATATGCAAATTAACACGTTATAAGCATACTCTATAAGTTGACAATTAAACACGACCCTGATAAAATATAAAGTTACCTACTTTAAGATATAATTTGCTCACGCATTTCAATTACATTAAAACGTTACCTCTATTATAGCATTGTTATGCTGTGGCCGTCTCTTCTTATGTCTATATTATTCTCAGGTCAGTCTTTTTCTTTATACTGCATAAGTAAGCATAAGTGTATATCAGTATATTGAATTACTTAGTTATTCGCAAAGCTTACCTACGAGCAATAAGTTATATTTCAACTGTTATTTTATTCCACGAATTTTTTTGTTATTGCCCATTAAGGTTGTTAAGAAGGAAAATGAAAATAATGAGAAGTTCTTGAAATTTTTACAGTACATTATTTGCGTAATAAAAAAAATTCTGGCAAAGTTTGAACTTAATCTTGTTCTTAGTTATCGAGATAAAAAATGTTAAAGTTCACATTAATTTAAAGGTCATTAAATCGATAATCAGAAATGCCAGCATTTCCAAAAATTGCCAAAATATTTATGAAAGTCTTATAAATAAGTATACCAAATTTCAAAAAAGTCATGTTTTTAGTTTCTGAGAAAATTAAATTATTATTCTAAAAAGTAGTTCAAAAGCTATCAAGATTTTCGATAAATATACATTAAAAACAAAAATATTGGTGGGAAAATGAATGGGTTACGAAATCAGATGTTGCCATGATTTACTAAATCTTGATAGCTTTTGTACACTTTTTGGAATAATAATTTAATTTTCTCAGAAACTGAAAACATGACTTTTTTGAAATTTGGTATACTTATTTATAAGACTTTCATAAATATTTTGGCAATTTTTGGTAATGCTGACATTTCTGATTGTTGAAATAATGATCTTTAATTCAATGCGACCGTAATGTAACTTTGACATTTTTTATCTCGATAACTAAAAACAAGATTAAGTTCAAACTTTGCCAGAAATTTTTTTATTACGCAAATAATGTACTGTAAAAATTTCAAGAACTTCTCATTATTTTCATTTTCCTTCTTAACAACCTTAATTTGTTAATTTGCTTATTACTTCTACAGGTGCGAATAAAATTGTATATTAAAACTCGAGTTTAAACTGCTTGTTTAATAATATACTATTAATTTAAATAAAATTTATTTAACTTTTACAAAATCAATGCTTACAAAAAATTACAAAGTGAAAAGAATAGAACCACTATTAGAATTAGGTAAATAATCTATTGTGGTGATTCTGGTCCCGTTGTCCCACAAAGGAGGTCTCTTAAAAATTGCGCTAATTAAATGTTCTACGTCCATGCTGCTAGCGTTGAATTCAAATTGAAATGCTTTCTTTGCTCGTATTGTCGAAACAAGTGCATTGCTATGTATATTGCACTCCTCAACATAAACAGTACCATAAGAATTATGCATTTACTAATCTCTACTAGCTAGCATTCCTGGCTCTAATCACTTATCACATCCCCAGCATAAACACAAAAATATTTCATAGAAGTTGCTGTGATTTCAATTACAAATACTGTAAATAATATACGTGTGAGAACCGAAACTTTGATTATATTCTAGTGAAAATAGCAAGACAAGCAAAATTTAATAAAAATTAGTGGTCCAACTAATTAGATTATTGTTAAAATTTCGGTGAATATAGCAATATTACAAATATAAACCCTACTAATATGTTATATTTCATAATAATAAAAATCAGACCGAGATTTTAGTTCCACAAAATAATTTTCTTAAAAATTTCGCATAATAAATGCTCGCCATCGTAATGCGGCGAGCAACGATATGCAAATAAAATTCATCTTTGCTCGAATCGTCGAAACGCCTGCACTGCTTAGCGTCGATGCTCTCTTCAACATAAACGGTCCCTTAAGCACATATATGACATTTGTATGAAACATGCCCTAATAAAAATTAAGAGAAAAGAAATATAATCTCTTATTATTGCAAAGAAGTACAAACTATAATAATGACTATAATATAATTATGTTTGCCATAAAATAAATGCAATTTAAGTGTAAAAGTTAAAGTTGACCGATTTAGGTGGATTTTACAATAGTTGGAGAAAACCTGATATAAAGTTATATATTATGCTAACAGTTGTTTTGTTTTTTGTTGTGCAGGTAGTAGTCCAAAACCATGGTTAGGCTTGGAACATGTGAACAAAGCGCCGAAGCGATCTCGATTTAATTATTTGGAGAAGGCAATTAAAATTTACAACTGAGACTGATGCTATATGCAGATGGACGTTGGATTCGACTGCAATCTGCACTCTTTTAAGTATCAAAAACTTTGCATTAAATTTAATTTTATTGTTTTTCATGCATTAATGAGGTACAGTTAACGCCCACCGCAAGTATGTAAATATAATGGATGGTATGCAAACAAGTCAAAGTAAAATTAATAATAAAATAAAAAAAAAGGAAATAGTGAATTTAAAAAAAATGAAACTCAATTACTCACTTGTTAATAATTAATGTAATTTATGTTGAAACAAATGTTTTTATTAATTTTATTATTACCACGGTGTAGCAAAAGTATATATGTATTGTATGAATTTGCTTTAAAATATAATCGTTGAAATCGTGCAAAGTTTTATCTGTTGATCCATTGCGCTTAACACATGTCAAATGATATTTCATTTTACAAATATAAAAACTAAAAGAAAATCGTCTTAAGTTCTTTTTTTATTATAAAGAAAAATATAGGGAGCAAACCGATGCAGTCTTGATAATTATTACCAGTTGATTTAGGTCTTTTATTATTTATTCACTTTGGTCTGCATGTTTATGTGTTTATTTTGTATTTATTGTATCTAATACGGTTCTTTGCAATATGTAATTGTGTGTAAATCGAAAATTAGTAAATGAAAACTTTTCAACATGTATTTATATATTTTGGATTTGTCGGATTTTATTACCATTTTGTTTGCCACCTAAAGGCGAACATTAGAGAGATTGTGATTGAAGTCTAAACTTTTACGGTGCTTTTATTTTATTAGGTATGTAAACGAAACAGTATTTATATTGAAAAAGTTGTGAATAGAAGAATATTGTAATAGAGTAACACTTAGAATTGGATTCTTATATCTCTCCTAATAATTAATTATGGCTTAAAATATTAAACTTTTGTTTTGTAAAAACAAGTGAAACAATAATCTAAGACTTTGATCAATATATCTTGTTTTGAATTTTATTTTGTAACTTTAAAATCAATAAAATGAAACTACTAGACGTAATCGAAAAATTAGTTAATAAGGACAAAGTTTTTTGAATTGTTGTGTTTTTAGCTTTTTACCATGCTTCGTTTTTTCATTTATTTTATCTATTTCTTGTTACTTATGAATTTTCATTTACAAATAACCAGATTTATAAGATTATCACGGTTCGTTTCAATATTTTAATTAATAAATTTTTTTATAAATCTGTTTCTCGACTTTTATTTATTCACCAAATTTTCTTTGCCCTTAAACTTTTCTTTACAAAGTCTGGGGAATTTTTACTACGGATTTTGTCAGATAAACTTTCCGTTAATGAAATTAAATTTTTATACTAGACTGATGCATCTCCAAGACCCCGAGCAACACTTATCAATTTAATGTTCCGATTATACGGCATCTTTATCTTATCAACGTGAATATTTAGTCAACTGTTTCGTTTTAGAGTTATAAGCAAAAATAAATTATCAGGTAAGTTTTCTGTCGAAAATCAATTATTTCATTTTTAAAACGAATTAATGCCCCAAGGTTAAAATGAACTTATAGGATTTTCATATATATTTTAATGCAAATGATTCTTTAGAAGTCTCTAGAATTGGTAGGTTTCCTCCACACTTACCAAATTTTCATCCTGGGGGGAGCTCGAAGTTTCTGCCCTACAAATTTGGAAACATTAATAATACTATTGTTTTATTATTATAAGTTAACATTCGACTTTTTAAAGACAAAAAGAACATAACTTTCAAAAAATAAAATGTTATGATTTCTGAAAACATAAAAAACTAATTACTGAACAATAAATTGATTGACATCAAGTATTAATTGTTTTCAAAAAAACTATTTCTTACCATAAGTGGTTTCTGTTATAATTTTGTCTAAAATTATAATTCAATGTGATTGTTATCTACTCAAATATCTCAAATTTATAGATATGGAGTTAATATAAACGCAATCAGCATACCTTTCACAGAATAGACAATTTGTGAAGACGGCGACTAACTTTTACAAGCGAGTGCGGGACTAAAACAAGAAAAAGCGCCAGGTGAGATTAATAAAACATGAAAATTTCTTTTATCCAACACCTCTGTCTTATGAAGGCATAATAATGCCGATTTTACATATCTTATGGGGTCTATAAAACACTAGTGGACTTATGAATTTATAATTACACACTAATGACTTATATGTAAATTATGAGTACACCTACTACTTAATAGTTTTCATAATTTCAATTTGATATTTTAAAACGTCAAATGTCAAAACTTAATTACATTTTAAACTATTATTACGAGATATTGGATAAAACTTTGTATTACACACGTGTCTTATTGGCATCCAAAACACTCAAGAAATTAAACACTCGACCTGCGGTCTCGTGTTTAAACTTTTCTTTCGTGTTTTAGGGGCCTAATAATACACTTGTATAATAAATAACTATTAAACAGTTGGTAGTCGACAATGGGTGCATCGTAGAAATGTAAGATTTTTTGCTGCCTTGTACCTGTAGAGATCAGTCTTGTGTTTACTAGAACAAGTTTGCTAGATTTGCTCAGCATCCAGGAAAATTAGAACAATATTTTTATTTTGTTTTTCACAAAAATAAATCTAGTGTAATTTTGATTTTTGACATAAAACAACTATTTTGGGTTTAGGATACCGGAAGTTATCCTAGGGACGGAAACGGAAGTTATATAATGTTACTAAAATTTCGCGACTACCCCCCCTACCGGTAACCCAATTGTTTTGAAAACAAAGCTATAAAAATAAAGGTACGTACGCACGAACGATTAAACGTCATTCAATTTTCTTTGTAAAATCTAAAAAAATTTATCAGAAACAAAACAACATCTACATAAAACAAAATAGAAGATACGCAATAGATACAGTGCATTTAAGAGGAAATCTAGGCAATTTTAATCGTCATTATTATTGATGCAAGTGCATACGCATCTTAACGTAGATAATAATGCAAATTGTAGTTTGCGCGGCATTTCTGTTTGTCATTGTTAAAAATCGTTCGTCAACTTGTTGATACCTTTTATTCCCTTATAATTTTGTTAAAAAATCAAATCTTATAATTTTCCGATTTAGTTGCTGACGGATTCAGAACATATCGACGTAATTAATAATCTCTTAAGCAATTCGTATTTTACAATCGTGACCTATCTACAGTTTGAGGTTAGTGATAACCACCGACTTACTTATCGTAAACTTATTTAAGTTCAAATTGTTAACAACTCGATCATTTAAATTAATATAATATTGCGGTGCGTGCGTTTTAAAATATCCTCTTAAATTGTAAGTATTAAATTAATAGTTCAACAGTTAGTGAAGTAGTGGTGGCGTTTGATAATTAATGAACCCAATACCGAATTTAACCTTGCGATAATTTTTTCACTTTCCCGTGGCGGTTTAAACTAATCGCACGTATTTAAATAAATTTTTTTCGTCATGTATTCATTGAGACCAGTTTGTGCCGTTCTTAAAAATTTGACTAATAAAAATTTAGTTTTTATACAGGGTGCGTCAAAATCGTTCGCCACTAAAATGAATGGAAACGCTGCGAATTTGTTGAATTCCGATGTGTGGGATTCTGATCCCGAATTGTTTTCTTTAATTAAAAAGGAAAAACAAAGACAGCAATCGGGATTGGAAATGATAGCGTCCGAAAATTTTACGTCTATGCCAGTTTTACAATGCTTGAGTTCCTGTTTGCACAATAAATATTCAGAAGGCCTTCCTGGACAAAGGTAAATTTAAAAATTGGCAGTTTTGTATGCTCTTGCTAACACATTATATTTGATAGGTATTACGGTGGAAACGAGTTCATTGATGAAATCGAACTGTTAGCACAGAGACGTGCTTTGGAAGCGTATAATTTGAAACCCGAAGAATGGGGTGTTAATGTTCAACCTTATTCTGGTTCACCTGCAAACTTTGCTGTTTATACAGGTAAGAATTGAAATTTCATATTGTACTACTGCCGTAGAGTTAATTATTATGAAAGTTCTTCCTTCGGTTATAAATCCCGTAAGGTCAGATAGTGTTTTGAGTTCAATTGTTTTTCTTGATGGGGTGGCCTAATGGTATTTCAACTGTTTTTCAAGACTATTTTGTTATCTCTCATTGCAAATTATTTGATTCTTTTTTTTTGATCTGATAGCATAATTTGTTTATAATAAATGAAAATATTTAATTGCATGCGTCAATGAAAGTTATTTCATGAGTAATAAAAGTACTTTTACTGTGTAAATACAATATAGAAATTGTAAACAGATGAATGAATATTATTGCCAAATCAATTTTATTTTTAAATATTGGATTGTACATTCCATGGCATAAGCAGATAAAATTACACTTTTATTGGAGTATTTTGTTGTTATCTTTTATAAGGAAATTTCATTTTTAGTTAAAACAAACCATAAACTGTATTAACGGAGCATAATAATTATTAAGTATTGTTCACTGCTGTATAAAATCCAATAAAATTTAATTACTTATTTAATTTATTTGCGATTAGTACCACAAAAATATACAAATAACCATTAATGAGGTTATCAAAAATATTTACCAAGATTTAACCTTCAGGTCATAAAATTTTACTGTAGAAACACAAACTTTTTTTTGAGAGTTTTTATCATTATATCATATTTTCTTGAGTAACCTTGAAAAATTGTTCTTAAAAAATAAAAGTTTCAGAACTTTCAAGTCAAGTTTGAACCAAAATAGAAGCAGTGCCTAAAAGCTCTACAAACTTGTCAGGATCCAAGTAAGAAAGAAAAAGGAAAGAATTATAATGAAAATGAAATTTGTTTTTATTTATTAATATCAATTGGATGAAAATAATTATTGAAAAAAATCAAAACTTGGGATATTAAGAATCCCAATTAGGACTCGTGCAATACTTTAATTTTGCCAGGATGACCATTTTAGGAACTTCTGATCTATGTTTTCTGTTCCGTCATACATGGTTTAAGTTATTCCCTCATCAATTCAGCCAATCAGAATTAATTATTCTAAATCAATGATTCAAAGCTGGCCGCCTGGTGGCAACACCCTATATTTTGCACAATTCCAGGTAGCTTGTTAGCTCGTGTCAGATGTTATTTTGTAACCTTGGATTTTTATTGTTGATGAAGGCCCCCCCCCCCCCCAAACGCCTCACATAATTAATGGATGTCCTCTTATATTAAGTATTTAAAGAAAAATACCTTCAGTTTTATATATTACAATATGTTGTAATGAATTTTCTTGATTTATGTACACTTGTGGAAGACTGACAAATAGCTACAATGAGTGTACAAAGTAATCGTCACCTCCTATGTTACCAATGTAAATTGCACATTTTGAAACCGTTTTGACATAAAAATCGCTTTTATAGCAAAACTTTTTAGACGTTTTTTATTAAAAATTTCATTGGCTTCAATTTTGTACCTATGAATTTTTCTATTTTGTGGCCCCGTTCTTGACTGACAACGACTTAAATATGACTGTAAAATACAAAAAATATTGTCACCTTTATCTTAAAATTGGTGCAACGAAATAGAAAAATGTATAAGTAGTTTTTGTTGCAAATTTTATTTTCTACATTTTTGTTTATATACATTTTTCTATTTTGTCACACCGTTTCTCAGATACAGATGATGATATTTTATGTATTTTACGGAGTCATATTTAAGTGGCTGTCAGTCAAGAACGGGGCCACAAAATAGAAAAATGTACAGGTATAAAATTGAAAACAATGAACTTTTTAACAAAAAACGGTTTCAAAATGTGCAATTTGCATTGGTAACATAGGAGGTGACGAATACTTTGTACACTCGCTGTATAATAGCTATATTTTTTTATAGGTATGCATTTTTACCCCCCCCCCCCTTGCAATGGACAATTTGCATAAAATTCAAATTCACCTCAAAATGGCATTTATTGATACTTTAAAGTACCTATAATCAGAATATTTGAGTGATTATTCAAAATTCTGTATCGTCAGCCCGCAAAAAATTAATGAAATGTTCTAATTTATTTGAAAAATTCACGTGATCGAAATCAGGACATGACGACACGAGCCTCAATAAGTGATACACATGTGTGCCAATACACCAGTATAATTTCCACTAAAGTATCTAGTGTTTGTAAAATAACGTAACCAAATTTTAGTTACTAATCGCCATTTTAGTGACGTCAAAATCCTCAAAAGTTACATTAGGCCCGCCCATATTTATTAATACGATTTCGCTCGACAAATATACATTTAAATTTCAATATTTTTTTCTGCCTCTATTTGTGAACCAAATTTAAAAAAATTAAGACACATTACATATGTTGTTTTGTAGAATAGTTATATGCTAAAATTAAAAACCATGCAAATTGTCCATTGAGGTATACAGTATCGGACAAAAAGAAAGCGACGCTATAAATTTTGCAGTTAAAATATTGAAAACAAATTTTTTTCCAAATTCATTTGTATAAACTTTTATCTCGTTTTTTTAGGAATTCTTACTATTGTTATTGTTATTTTTGTTATGTTATTGTTATTACTATTGTTATTCTATTGTTAAATGGTTTAACGTGTCTAAATCGGTTGTATCAAAAACAATAATAAACTACAAACAACGATGAGTCATAGGTAACTTAAAATCCACAGGAAGACCAACAAAAGCTACCCCTCAATTTGATAGAAGAGTAAAAAAATTATTTTCAGCGAATCCTTTTCTATTAGCAAATCACATTTCGGCGGAAATGGGAGAGACTTCAGTATCAAAAAGAACAATTCAAAGAAGATTAATTAAATTTGGTCTTCTAGCGAGAAAACCTGCTATGAAACCTAAACTGTCAAAGAAACATATACAGGCTAGACTTGAATTTGCTACAACTCAATTACGCTGGACAGCACAGGATTGGAAAAAGGTCTTTTTTTGTGATGAATTGAAGTTTACTGTGTTTAGCGATGGAGTACAAGTATGTGCATCGCCCAATTAACAAAAGAAATCCGAAATAATTTAAAACTAAGGTAAAACATGGTAGCTGTAGTTTGATGGTTTGGGGAAGTTTTTCAGGTTACGGAATGGGACCGTTGCATAAAATTTAGGGCATTATGGATCGTTTTATGTATATGGATATATTGGACAAGCTTAGGTTTCCTTATGCGGAATGGAATATGCCTCTTTGGTTCATATATCAACATGATAATGACCCAAAACACACGGCAAAGCTTGTGAAAGACTGGTTTATCCGCAAAAATGTGAGAGTTTTAAAGTGGCCCGCTCAATCCCTAGACCTCAATCCAATTGAAAATCTTTGGGAACTAGTAGACAGAGAAGTTCGGAAAACCCAGTTGAAAAATACGGTTGATTTATTTAAAAAAATCACGGAAGTGTGGAATTCGTTTGATAATGATGTAATTCAAAATCTCATTACATCTATGCCTAAAAGATGTCGAGAGGTGATTAAAAACAAAGGATATTAGACACAATATTAATTATTATATTATTTAAAACAGATAAATATTAATTTCTTCTGAAGTCGCTTTATTTATGTCGCGTCATAAACTATGAAAATATATAGAATTAACTGCAAAATGCATTTTTCTAACTTGATTTAGGATTTTTACTAATTATATTTATTTTAATTAATTCTACTGTTATATTTCCAAAGATTTACTTTTTATTGTTAGTAATAATGTTAAAATCGGAAATTATGAGTGCGTCGCTTTCTTTTTGTCCGATACTGTAAGTGCAAAAGTTGAAGTAAAATTCTCTCCTTGAGTGGCCCGAGTGCGTGCAAATCAAGCATGCCTTTATTTTAAAATTCACAATCTATTTCGTTAGATCTATTCTTGCCCGGCAGTGACGAGCAAATAATAGAAGATACCTTTTTTTTACTCCCCAGGAAGATAAAATTACCCAATATACGATCTTCCTCTTTCGAAGAATCCTATAAGCTTTTGTTTAGCTTCCCAGAAATATATTACCAATTTAAAATATTATAAGAAATGTAATATAGTAGAACCCTCTATAACGAGAGCTCAAGGGACCAGCCTACTTACTTGTTATAAGCAGATTTTCGCTATCAACAGTCAGTTTAGCATGTAAACAAAAGTCAAGGAACTAAACTTTTACTTGTTATAGAGGGGTTCTACTGTAATTCTCATCCTTGAAGTTTTTATTTCTTCTTTTATATATGGGGGGCAGAGCAATTTTATGATTGCTGATGTTCTTTCACTGACTCACTTTCCAGGGGGTAAACACCTTCCCCACAGTTTCATATTTTTGTTTAGTTTTTAATAAAATTTAATGATTTTCTATTTTTTTAGCAATTGCTGGACCACATGGCCGCATCATGGGCTTAGATTTACCTGATGGAGGTCATTTAACCCACGGTTTCTTTACTCCAACTAAAAAGATATCAGCCACATCATTGTTTTTCGAATCAATGCCCTACAAAGTAAGTCTCTTTTTGTGAAATAAATAAAACAAATTTTTATTTATCAAACTTGCAGGTTGATCCCAAAACTGGCATAATAGATTACAACCAATTAGCAATTTCTTCCAAAACATTCAGACCACAAGTTATTATTGCCGGCGTTAGCTGTTATTCAAGAGCTTTAGATTACAAGAGATTTAAGGAAATTGCAAATGACGTTGGTGCTTATTTGTTTTCCGACATGGCTCATATATCAGGTTTGGTTTCGGCTGGTGTTACTCCAAGTCCATTCGAGTACAGCGATGTTGTTAGTACAACGACACACAAAAGCTTAAGAGGACCAAGAGCTGCAGTCATTTTCTTTAGAAAAGGAGTCAGATCTGTTAACAACAAAGGAGACAAAATTATGTACGATTTAGAAAGTAAAATAAATCAAGCAGTATTTCCTGGATTACAAGGTGGTCCACACAACAATTCAATTGCTGGAATTGCAACCGCTTTTAAGCAAGCAAAATCGCCCGAATTCGTCGAATATCAGAAACAAGTTGTTACAAATGCAAGGCGTTTGGCTGCCGGATTACAAGACAAAGGCTACAAAATTGCCACTGGTGGAACTGACGTTCACATGCTTTTGGTAGATCTATCAGGAACTGGAGTTTCTGGGGCTAAAGCTGAAAGAATATTGGAAGAAATTTCAATCGCTTGCAACAAAAATACAGTGCCTGGAGATAAAAGTGCTCTTAATCCGTCAGGATTCAGGTTGGGTACACCTGCTATAACCACACGTGGTTTAGTCGAAAAGGACATTGATATGGTTGTCGATTTTATCGATCGAGGTTTAAAAATAGCAAAAGAAGCAGGTGTAGTATCGGGACCAAAACTTGCAGATTTTAAGCATTTACTCGAAAATGATGAAACCTTCAAACTTAAAGTGGCAGCATTAAGAAAGGAAGTTGAAACTTTTAGCAAATCGTTCCCTCTTCCTGGTTATCCCGAGTATTAAGGAAGCTTCTATTTTTGTTCCTGGATTGTAACTTTTCTAATTTTATATTTGGCAATCGTAATTTTTAAGCATATAGGCTGTGTTTAAAAATATTTTAGATAAAAATTAAACTAATAAATACATTTTGTAAAGTTGTTTACTTTTATTTACCCAAGGGTATAAGGGTTTAATGTCAAAGAAGCATTTGAAAAGTGAAACATTTTTAACAAAGTTTATCCCTTCTGTTGAAGCGACTTTCCCCTACTATTGAAGATAGAAAAATAAATAAGGTGGGTAGAAGAATAATTTATAATGTGATGACAACACCGCCCTCCTTGCCAACTTATAGTTAGTTAGCCAGTAATGAGCTCTCATTGACCAAGGGGACAACAATAAATTTAAAAGTAAAGACTGAAAATGCAATTTTCAGAATATATTTATTAGGTTGCAATGGTTGCACAAAATTTTATTTGAGGTTCTCAAAAAGTTGCACATTGATTTTTGGAATCAAAGAATACAAATTTCAATAAATTATAAGTTTTATTTCGATCAAGTTGTAATAATACCAGTACGTGCATTAATTACATATACATTTTAAATTATTAATCATTGAATCAGTACAATAAAATATTTTCCTCTTAAAAAACAAAAAATGAACCGTGAACTCACGCATACTCGTTAAATTTTATTATAAATATACATATACACCGAAAATTTAAATATTAATTAACAATAATACAAAAAAATATATATAAGTAAATCTGCATTCTCTACTGCGAATCGGTCAATGTACACTATATACATGACAAATGAAAAATCACACTATTAATCTACATCTGCATTATCCCGAACATGTCTCAAAGCAGCACTGCTGACAGATTCTGGTTCATTAATTGAAATTTCTCGATACGCATTCATTAACAGTTCACCAATACCACCGCCCCCAGTGTTAAGAGGTTTAGGTTTCTTGATTCCATAATATAACAGTGCAATCTTATCCAAGTAATCTTGATAGCTAGGATCCCTATTGATTGACGGTTCATAAATGTCACATAAAACAACAAACTGTTTAACGGCTGGTTCAGGCCTGAAAAAAAGTCGTCAGGTTTTTTATAAAGATTAACAACAACGAAACTCACCTCTCTAGTGTTTTTATTAAAAACCACAAGAAATTCAGAAGTGGTAATAAAAATGGCGGTTCTTTCTCTCTTATTTTTGGATGATCGTTTGTGTATTTATTAAAAGTTATGCTAGCAAATTCTATATTTTTGTTAGATAAATAATTTAAGACGATATTTGCTATAAACAAATCCTCTTCATACTTATAACCCAAATTTTGTTGATATTCTATTAAAAAGCTGGCTAAATCACTACCATTGGATGCTTTGAAAAAGTGTTGAAAAGCACACGCATAATTTTTCTCACTCTTGTATAGTTGAGCAATTGCCTAAAAAATTAAGAAATATTATTTTATTAATCTTTTATTAAAGAGTTTTTAAGTGCAGTCAAGGATACAGAAAGAAAATATTTTTCAAATTATTTCTAACTTGTTATTAACAACATTCATGTTTCATAAATATTTAAAAATTTTCTAAAGTACAAACTTGCACATTTCATTATCTCCACATAGTACCATGGGACAGGGTTCATAGACTAGAAGAATTTAGCTTCAAGAATTTTTATTTAATTTTAAACAATTTTTACTGCATTTTTACCTACTCTAGAGGATGGTCTGAAAAGTTTCCGACCTAACATAGAAGTAACTAATTTTTTTTTCAAATTTATTTTTATTTTTCTACCTAGTCTCCTTTTAAGTCTATATACTTATCCCAGCGAAGCTGCCACTTTTTAACCAGTCTAAATAGGACTCGGCGTGTTTCTCTGCAAAATAGTTGTTTACAAAGGTGATAACTCCTCATTCGACTAAAATCTCTGTCTTTCGAGCGAAACTTTTAGCTTACAGAACAAAATACAGTTGCTTGGGACTAGATCTGGTGAGTAAGATGGGTGGTCAAGCAGTTCAAATGGTAATTCGTTGATTTTCGCCATGGCAAACTATGAGCAAAGAGTATGCATATATAGAGGGACAGCTCTTATGGGAATACTTGTCACAAGTATTTCTTGATGGCTCTGCTACGCCATCTAGTGGAGGGGGTTATCTCTACGTCTTAATTTTTGGTCCTCTATATACAGGGTGCTGAATGAGTTAGCTGAACATGGGAAATTAACATGTAAAAACTTATTTTTGCAAAAATACCTCCCTGTATATAAAGGATCAGCCATAAATTAAAAATTAAAACGTGAGCCATTAACAAAAACTTGTGACAAATATTTGTTAATGGCTGTCCCTCTATATACCGGGTGCTGAATGAGTTAGCCGAACATAGGAAATTAACATGTAAAAACTTATTTATGCAAATTCCTGCTTCCCTAATTATTTTAGAGAAAAAATGAAAGACATAAAAATAATGCAGAAATATAAACTACAAATGATCAGACCATTTGATTTCATCTCACTTTTACTTAAAAGGTCAAAAAATGCTTTCGAAATTGTTAAAATTTTCATTTATCGCACTGGCCATGTAAATAAATTCAATTTAATTTATATTTTCCAAAATAATTACCATGGAAACTTTCATGGCAAGTCCGATAAATGAAACTTTTAACAATTTCAAAAGCATTTTTTGGTTTTTTAAGTAAAAGTTAGATGAAATCTAATGCTTTTATCATTCGTAGTTTATATTTCTGCATTATTTTTGTGTCTTTCATTTTTTCTCTAAAATAATTAGGGAAGCAGGAATTTGCATAAATAAGTTTTTACATGTTAATTTCCTATGTTCGGCTAACTCATTCAGCACCCGGTATACATACTCTTTGCTATGAGGTATGAGACTGGTGAAACAACTATTTTTTCTGCTAAAGTGGCCGTTTTTCCGGAATTTCTGCCTTCAGCTTTTTTTCCATTTTCCATTTTCACAAGTACACTCGCATTGACTCACTGAAGCGGTTGTCAAACAACAACGGCGCGTCCAAAATGGCTGAAATTTTGGTGAGTACCTGTCAAAGCTAGACCAAACACATTCCCTATTTTTTTTTTTAACAAGTGCTGCCATGTTCATGTTGAGGTCGGAAACTTTTCAGACCACCTTCATATATGAAAAGAAAATATAAGATATAGCAAAAGGGCCCAAGCATCTGGGGGTAACGCCTGAGAAGGGGGTAAGAAAAGGATGATTTCTATAATCTTCCTGTAATGTTTAATTATAAATAACATAAATAATATTATATTTTATGATTTTTCAGTAATTATTTCATATAAAATATTTCGCTAATGTAATTTCGCCAAGTCAAAAAAATTCAATAATGCAGGCCCTAAAAAAAATTATTTTGTATAAAATGATTTTAAAGTAAGTTTGTGGTGCTCAATCTCGGTTTTTGCTAGATTGATTTTAGTTTTTGAGAATATTGAGTAAGAACATTCACGCCTAGAACTCGAAGCGAATATTTTAAACCTATGCAATTATAGATTTTTTTGAGTAAAAGAAAGCTTTTAATTATTCTTCAGTAATTTGGTGTCCATATCTTTTTTTTTCTTTAAATATGAGGTGAGGGAAAGGTTTGGTGAAACTTCCAATTATTATTAACAGAGTACAAAGTGTAAAGTTTCAAATTAAAAATTTTAAGCAACTGTTTATGTAATTATCCGAATTAATTTTAGTATTTGAACCGATAAAATTTAGTTTCTTTTTCTACATTATACGATATTTCCATGGAAACCATTCTACCCTCTTGATGATATTATTCATCAATTTTGAAAATACAGAACCATTTTTCTTTGATTATAATTTATTATAATACATATATTTTAATATAAATATTAAAAAATATTTTATAAATATAAAATCAGAGTTGTCTGTTTATATTTTTATACTACCTGTACAAGGACAAAAGTTGTTGATGATAAAGAGCGTTATTGCGATAACTAAATATAAATATAGAATATACTGTAAGTTAACTATTGAATTACTTATAGAAGAAAATATTTTAAATTTCAGAATATTTTATTAATATGAGTTGCACCCAGAATTATGTTGTAAATCTGCGACAAGATGAGTTAAAAGGTAAATTCAACTTGAAAGCTAGAACCCTACCATAGTAAGAAGGCTATTCTATCTGAGAATTTAATCTGGTTTCACTCATCTGTTGATCACTTTTGCATAAGATCGATGGGAAATAATTCACATAGAAAATAGAAGACAGGGCAAAGTGAAATATTGATTAAAATCTTTCTGTTTTGGCCACAAACCGTGGTTTTGGTGAAATTTCAATCACCATATTTTGTTAGTTTTAGACAGTTGGTACTTGTGAGTCAAGTTTGGTGATTCGTGATTAAGCCAGTATAAAACTGTAAGGTTGAATGTATTTTTGTCAAAAAAATTATGAGTGTTTCTTTAATTTTTGTAAGTAAGGGGGTTACTCCCGTTGCCCAAGCTACTTCTACTTACTATTTCAAAGTTATTTTTCAATACATAGTTATTATCTTATTATTGATAAATCAAATAAATGTGGTTTATTACCACAGTAATGTTAATATAGTATATTGATCTAGAGGTATGAAAAATATCATTAATTAAAAATAAGAATAATTTTTGTCAAATTATTGTTATCTGGTACATATCTCAGCTTCCCTAAATTTGGAATCCATAATAGCCTAGAACAGAGATTCTCAAGGTAGGGGGGGGGGGTCGCAAAAGTTATTTAGAGTGTCGCAGAAAAATTGATGACGGAGCAATTTTTTGTTTTTCAATCAATTTGGATGTTTTTCTACACATACCCATTCTTCAGGAGATCTTTTGAAATATTTAAAATATTTAAAAGTTTTGAAACACTAGTCTAAAACGTTCATGTTTCGTTTGCACTTGTATAAATTTTATTTTCAAAATATTTTAAAATTTCGTTGGAATACAGCTCTAAAATTAAAAATAAAAGGGTTAACCTCTTTGTTTCAAATTTTTGAATTCAAAATAAACCTAGTTTACATTGTATTTAATCTTGTTCATGTACTTTTTTATTGGTACCCAAGAAGTAAATATTTTGAAAACTTGGGTTAGGTACACTTGTTTGGAATTCCCTTAAAAATCATTGAAATTCTTTAGATTGGAACTTGTATGAAAATCTTTGGAATTCCTTGGAAATCACTGGAATTCCATAGAATTCGTTCAACTTCCGAATCCTGAGACTAAATTTTTTTAAGATAAAAGATATTTACCCCTTGTTTCTATTTGTTTATTCTGAATTGATCACCATAGGGTTTGAAATATTGAACAAAACAAATGATGCTGACGCGCAACATATATTAACGAGATTTACAAATACGATCAGCATGTGGTATTAAGTATACATCGGCAGGCTATAAAGCAGGAATCCTTGTTATTTGTTATCATAGAGTTACGTCAAAAATAGTCAAGTATATAAATATTTTCTAGGCTGATGATTCTGTGTCTGCAGTAGCCTCATTTCAATTTTTGGAGAAAGTATCTATCTTTTGATAGTTCTCACAATCAAAAATCCACTTTTTTCAAAATTTTACTAGTTTAATTAATAATAGCCCCGAATTGAAGAGGAGACCAAGCCTCCCTTGCCTCCTCTAACAAGTCACCACTGATAATTAGTATTATTGCCAACTCGGAACTAAATAAACATATGGAAAATACCTTTTGCTGCTATTTAACAAAACTAATGAACAGGATGTTCCCATTCATTTTTCAAAATAAATTCCTTGACCTTCCAAACATCAATCAAATTCAGAAATTTTAATAATTTATGAAAATAAAAAACGTAATTTTTTATAATCGAGTTTTTCAAACTTTCGAAAAGCTTTCCTGACCCAAAGTCTTAATTTCTCTGACTTCTGCTTAAAAATATTATAAAATTCCCTGACAAAATTTGTACAATTTTAAATGCCATGACTTTTTCAGGTTTTCCAAACAAGTAGGAACCCTGACTTCAAAGATTAAGGTTTGTGTGCATGATCTGTGCTGTATGTTATTAATTGGAAATCAGTTCATCTCTTTCAAGGCAAATACATCTATACGTTGTAATCTTGAAACTATTGCTAGTCCGATAAAATTTTGCCGTCCATGTAATGGCTAGACCATCTGCATATATGTTGTGCGCCGAGGGTGCACTTCTGAAGTAGCCTCACGTTACTCATTAGAAAATATTTTGAGCGGTGTCTATCTTTCGATAGATTTTTACGACCAAAAGTCCACTTTTTACCTTTTTTCAATTATTTCAAAACTAGACTACTAAGATTCAAATACTAAGAGTTACAATTACTCTATTACCCCTTTATAGAGTTGTCGCCCCTCCGTTATAGCAAACTATGAGCCGCTGCTTCTAAATTTCATATTAATAACTGACAATTTGATTAAAATGAAGAACACGGCTAATGAATGACTTAATATAAATTGGAGATGATAGTCATGTTATGAGGAAAGTACCAGACGAAATCAAAAGGAAAGGAGTCCAATGAAAGGATCTGGGAGATTTGGAATATAGAAATTGAATGAAATTGGAGTAGTCAGTAGTACAACTTATAAAATGGGTGTGCATGCTTAGGGATCTTATATTGTAGAAGGAGCAATGAGGGAGAGCGTCTCACAAACCTTGTGAACCGAAGGATGTCCAGGATCGTGACCTTCACCTGACCAACGCACAATTTTGGCAATTAACTCTTCACGAATAGGATGGCCCCCATGTACAAGCCGTAACAAGTCCTTTAATTTAATTATCCAATCTCTAATAAAAGGATCTTTGTAGTCTTCAAAGTTTCTTTTTTTATCTTTGGCTATCGCTTTTAAATGGGCAAGTTCGGCAGTAAGTGCTGTCAGAAGTAAGTCCAACAAGTCTAAACCAATTTCTTCCTGAAATGTCAAGTGAACACTAAAAAACCTATCTCAAGATGTATGACACACGCACCTCATTTTTTGTCAACACTTTTTGAGCTCCTTTATAGAGAATCTCGATCAATCCGGAGAAATTATTTTGCGCCGTATATCTAAAAAAACACAAAAAAGGTATCGAACGTGAAGGTTATGTTTGACAATTTGTCAAGTTATGTCGTTGGACAAATATTTACCTGGAGTTAAGCGAACGATACATTTGTAATGCCTCATAGTAGTTGCCAGTATTGACTGCTTCGTCCATTTTTTTCATTATTTTCATCATTCCCGTGGATATTTCCGACGCCATTTTATCATCTATTCCTTTTAATTTTATAAAATTTTGTGAGTGATAAATGCACGTAGTAATTTTGTCGCTTATCAAAATGATGTTGGTATAATTGTTGTTTTAATATTAAGGGCGTTGATTGGCGCATGCCCAAACAAACGCGCGTAAAATAAGAAAAAACCCGGCCACTTGCAACGTAAATCGCAAAATTTTGTAACACAAGACAATTTTTGCAGGAAATTCGCTCGCCGATAAAATGTGTCGTTCGTACTTAATAAAATGAAGTTATTGCGTGGACACTATAAAGAAGATGTCTCGTAAATTGGATAATTCGATCGCACAGTGGTGTGGTAATGTCAAGACTTTTAATTTTGCAACAATTGAGTCGTTCGCATGCGCTTATAAAATTTATAGTTTATTTTGTTTCAATTTTTTTTGCGATTCAAAATACTTGGACGTAATTTAATAAAATTTGAGTTTTTTTAGACGCCACAATTATTATTTTTTTGTAATCGATTCGTAACGACGGCGGTTTTTTCATATTACTTAACGCAATGATTGATAGATGGCGAACAAATCAGAAAATTGTACAAACCGGTCCGCCATTGTTACGAGTCGGCTGCATTTATGGCCTTGCCTAAAATATTTTTCTCAACAATTTTCGTGCATTGATAAGTGGACGTGATGATTTAGGTGTGTTTTTATGTTTTACATGTAGCGATGATTTTAAGTATTCTAATTTTTATTAAAATGTACACGACCTCGCTAAATGTTAATTTGGCATTATTTTTCAAACATCGATTTACATTTAATGACTTTTCTTTAATAATTTATTATTATTTTTTTCTACGATGCGCTTGTCGTAAATTGATTTCGCGCATATTTTTGATCGTTTATTCAAAAACGTCAATAGAAAACAAATCGTTGACGTGTGCTTTAAACATGACTTTTCGTGTACGAGGAAGTGGCACTTCAAAATCGAAAGTTTTGTTTATTTTAACATCTGCGAATTCCAAAAACAATTAATTCGCACGATATTCGATTGTTTCATTTCGCACTAAAGAACGTCGCTTGTTTTCGAACATTCTCGATCATTTTTCAAATCCACGCTTTAAGATAGGTCAAGAAAGTTATTTCTTCTTTTGTTTCTTACCTTTTTTAAAACAAATGCGTATTATCGCCAATTTTTTTGTTTTTCGCGATTAATACCCAGTGATATCATTATGTTGTTGTCACAAAATATTTCGATCTGCTTCAAGAAGTGAAATTCTACCTGAACTGATATGCTTTTTATTTGAGTGCTACATTATCCACCAACTAAATTTTTTTAATAATTGCAGGTTTGGAGATTACAAAATCAAAACAAATTGACTCTCAGCTTAACTCTCTTGAAACTAACAAAGAAAGCAATTCCACAAACAAAACTGAAGTTTATCCAAATTTAGCCATTCAAGAACCCTCGAAAACTGTAGTAGCCAAAGGACTGTTTTTAAATAACCAAACAAACGAAAAAGCAGAAGATTTTGAATTGGAAGGGTTTTTAAAGAGCTTGACCTCGTTGAAAAACAAAAATTCCAATTATGTTGACAATTTTTACGTCAACGAAGCCACATCAAATTTGAACCAGTACAACTTGTATTCATCTCAAATACTTAACGATTTTTTATGCAACAGTGAAACTGAAAGCAATAATAAGAGTGAAAATAAAGATTATGCCACCAGATGGAATTCGTACTATGAGGGAATTAATTCTAAACAAGATTTAAGTAACGCTACGAAATCCACAACACAAACTAAAATGTCTGGCGGACCACCGCATCATCCTCATGGCAGGCAAGCACCTTCTCCAAACACGGCATGGAATCACCTGCAGGTAAGATTTTTGATCCTTTAATTAATTAAGTTTTGAGGCCCAGTAGGTTAGGATGATCGAAATTATAAACGCAGATATTATTCCCATTTAATTGTATCAACAAACGGATATACCTTTTTATATGAAAGAAAACAATTCAAATATAACATACATAATAATATAATAGCAGTAGATAAGATAGTGCAATACAATTAAATATAGTAAAATTATAAAAATGCAGTAGATAAGCCAACTTTCCACAACCACACTCAACTTGTATAATTGAACGATTAAATGACTCAAAAGATGGATTTTCATTCAGACGGTTGACTATTTGTACTAACTACTAAGACTTTGAGGGTTGTTTAACTTGAATATAAAAACTAAAAAGTACTAAACCTATTTCGGTCATCTATGTATATTGCTACTTGGTTTTCTTTATTCTGAGGTTTCAGGTCTGGACTATCTTGAAAATTTCAAGTACCTATTTTGACAACTTTTTTTTTCGAGAATAAATTGCATGAAAATTAAATTTTTAAATATCTTTTTGTATCAAAAATGCATTAAGTTGTAGAATAAATAGGTAATCTAAAATATAATATTATCTAAAAAATTGGACATATAGAATATAGAGCGCTGCAGGCCATTTAATAAAAAATATCAAGGAAACATTTTGTGATCAGGGTCAGTTTTTATGGCGAGGTGGCTTAAACCTTCATGTCTTCTCATTAATTGAAAGTTTTTAGAAATGAAACAATAGATTCTATTCGCCTTTATTCAGAAGCTGACTGGTTTATCATAACCAGTGGCGGATGTAGAACTGAGTCAAGGAGGGGACTTCATTTAAAATCAAGTTATTTAATTATTATATTTTTTTAAATATATTAAATAACATATATTATTGACTAACTAATGAAATGAGTATTAAATTAAAATTGAAAAATTAACAAACTAAAAGGGGTACACGACATTTGGGCGACAATTTGACGATGGCACAAATTGGGCGACGGGAAATTTTATAAATTTTTTTCAATAAAAAAATTAATAAAATAATATTTAATAAAAAATTCTTATAGTATTTAGTATTATATTATATTCACTTTATTATTATTTAATATTTAATCAAAATTATACTATATTATAATATAATTATTTTATAATTAATAATATAAATATTATTATACTATAGGTACATTCATACAGGACCTATGTATAGGTAGATACCTAGATATCCGTCCCAAGTGAATCCCTCTTTGGGTCATAATTTGTAGTCTTCCTTACAATGGTAAATGATTTTATTTTCAATTCAAATTTATAATATTAACATATCATTTTTATCTTTTATATAGTAAAGTATACTATAAAAAATTACCAAATTCACTTTTTTATTAAAAAAAAATGTATCGAAGTTCCCGTCACCTAATATGTGCCGTCGCCTAAAAATAAAATCAGATTTCAAATTTTTCTATTTTGTCGCACCATTTCAGATTTACAGTGACTTCAAAAATATTCTGTAAAATAAAATAAAAAATTCGTCTGTATCTCAAAAACGGTGCAACGAAATAGAAAAATATATAAGTAGTTTTTTTTTGTGAATTTCATTCCCTAATTTTTGTTCATATACATTTTTCTATTTCGTTGCACCGTTTTTGAGATACAGATGAAATTTTTTTTGTATTTTACAGAGTCTTTTTTAAGTTATGTACTGTAACTCTGAAATGGTGTGACAAAATAGAAAGTTTTATATAAACAAAAATGAAGGGAATGAAATTTGCAACAAAAAATTTCTAACAAGTATTGCTGTAAAAATAATTTTTATATGACAAAACACGCCTTCAAAACTGGTAATTTACATTGCTAACATAAGACTGTATGAGCCACTGTGGGTTAGTGTTAATTTATGATTTTTCTTTAGCGAAATTGTCCGTAAAAAAGAGATATGATTTTCCACCGGTCGAGCTTAAGTCACATTGCCGGTGGTGAAATTACCCTGGATTAATTTACCAGGGGATCTAATTACCTAGGGGTGAAATTGCCGGAGATCAATTTACTTCGGCGATGAAATTATTGGGGACCAAATCACCATTAAAAAAATGTGGTTGAGGATGATATTTCAAGGTGTAAATGTCGTCAACAGATGGCGCGACAATGTAAAGAACAAAATATAAACAACAATAAATTTAGATCGAAAAACCGAGCAAAAAATTTACCCCTTTTGCCCTAAATCTTCCAGCGATTTGTCTTAGGAAGCCATATGCAAAATTTCAGATCAATAGCGCGCAATATTGCTATTTGAAAAAAAAGTAGTACCTACTTTACTCCCGCAAAAATTTGTATGAAATAGTATATTATACATCATGGGACTAAGGTGCTGCTTTTAATCCCGCATGCGAAGGTTTTTGCACGAGGTGTTAGCCGAGTGCAAAAATATATACTATTTTTCAGAATTTCGCTGAAAATGCTGAATTACATGGGTTAATAACTAATTTTGAAATTGCAATAACTCGAAAACGGCGCTAGATATCGAAAAACTGAACAAAACATTAGTTTCGGCTGACACCTCGTGGTGCAAAAACCTTCGCACGCGGGATGAAAAGTAGCACCTTAGTCCCATGATGTATAATATACTATTGACAGGTCGCAAATTTTTATCAAAGCGATCTGCTCTACTGGTCAAAACGGTTTTTATCAAATATTGAGCGTAATTAAAAAAATACCGTAATTGAAATTTTAGACAAATTATGAATTAAGTTCTTTTTTTCTTTGGCACATTTATTAATTATTTTGTGAATATCTAAATTTTAGTGTCAATTTCATTTTCAATGGAAAGCACTGCTAATTTGCTTAACCTACTTTGAGACATTGTACTTTTTAAGTAGATTATATTTGGCTTTAATTTTGAAGATAATCTTTCTGTCGAACCTGAAGTCACAAGTTACCAAACAAAAAATTATACTTTTGCTGAAGTGGGAAATCATCGCATAATCATGCTAAATTGATAAACCGTCAACCTAAATATTTCATTGTGATATTGTGAATATTAAAAATTAAATACTACTGATTTTAAATAGAAAAGAAGTTAAAAATAAGAAATTTCAAGTTTTTATAATTTGCAACTATATGATAAATCTTATTGCTTCAATTTTAATATTTTTCATTTATGTTATGATGGCACCACAAAAGGTAAATTATGTAGAAACTAGAGTGATCTATCATAGTAATCAGGGTGGATTCAGCCAAAATGTATGTTGGGAAGGGGGATTATTAAATATTTATGATAAAGAATTCGGATTTATTCTGCAATTAACTTTTAATAATTTAGTACAATTAACCATTTCTTATTTAGGTTTTTAGAGTCAGGGGGGGAGCGGATTGCTATTTTAAAAAAATACTATAATGAGGATTTCTCATGCATTTAAAAAAAAAATTTTCTGAAAGTTTGTGTTAAGAGAATGAGATTGATGTTTTTAATTTTTGTGTGCAATTATTATTAAGTCCAAAATGAATTTTTAAAAACCCAGTGACATTATTAGGAGGTTTTGCAAAACATGACAACCTTGTAAACAAACTTAGAAACTTGAAATTTTTTAAAATTTGTTCAAGTGTATAACACACTTTTGAATGTCAAATTATACTACTTCAATATGGCCACAAACATATGTTTTGAAACATAAGTTTTTAATTATTTTTTGTCTTTGTCTTATCACAATATATGGATATATATCTTACTTATTTTGTTTACAGGGTTGTCACGTTTTGCAAAACCTCCTAGTGACGTAGCTGGGTTTTTAAAAATTTAATTTTGAGCATAATATTAATCGAAAACAAAAATTAAAAACATATAATAAATTGTATTAGGGGGCGTCCATTAATTACGTGAGGTGATTTTGGCGATTTTTAGACCCCCGCCCCCCTTGGTGAGATGTCGTGAGATTTGGCTTGACCCCCCCCCCTTCTAATCTCACGTGAGATTTTTTAAAATGCGTATTTTTAGTGGAAATGCGTTAATCTGTGCTTGATTGCGTTGGATTTATTAAAAAAGCATAATTTGCTTAATTTATTTTTATTTAAGAAGAAAAAAACAAAAAAATTACGTGATATTTGCCGAGACCCCCCTCTCCCCCACGCGAGATTCGGCTCGACCCCCCCCCCCCCCTAAAGGGAAATCTTAGAAAATTCTAGAATCTATGGAAATTTTAGGAGTTCTTACTTGTCTGGAATACCTGAACAAGTTCGAGAATTTAAAATTTTGTCAGGGAAAGAAAATCAGGAAAATTAAGCCTTTAGATCAGGGAAATTTTTTTAAAAGTTTTATTAAAACTTTATTAAAATTTATTAAAACTTTATTAAAATTAAAATTTATTAAAACTTTATTATTAAATATTAAAAATTATTAAAATTTACAATTCCTGAAATTTATCGGGAATCAATTCTAGTAATAGCTCACTTGGAAAAGTGTAACACAAAGAAAGTATTTGTATTTTTATTAATTTTAAAAATCTTAAAAGAATTTAATTTATTAAAATATTATGGTTATTTTCTTTTATAGCCATTCAAAGCAATTGGCTTCATTAATAAACCATACAATGTACACTTTTTGCATATAAAACGAGATTAATATGTGTTCAACTTTGCAATAGACTTTTAAATTTACGGAGTGCATAAAAACTATGAATGAGATTTAATAAAAATATTTCGTTTTAGGTGCCAAATTATTTTCCACGCTTACCGCAGCACGCCCATATGTCCAATGAAGCACCAAAGATGTCTCAGCCAACTTGGCACACGCCCACAACCGAACCAGTTCCCAAAAGTGCTGTTCATTCTCACATATTCAACTTGGAACAAATGATATCGGACAGATCCTTTGCAAAACATTCACCTGGAGTGGATCTTAGTATACAAAGAAATGGCAGCCAAAATGGTGAACTCCCTACCACCCCTATTAGTCTTAGTGTACGCGATGCAAACAAAATTAACAGCTTGCCGGCAAGTGCTATCGATGTGCAAGGATCCGAAATCACAAAATCGATGAGTCCAATTTTAAAATCGATTAGTCCAGGATTAAAAGTGGCTGCAGCTAGTCTGAAAATAGCTAGTCCTGTACTTAAAACGGGAAATCCTAACGTTTCCGCCATTCCTCCATTTAATGAAAAAAGCGAAAATGCTAAAAATGTTAAAAGACCCACCAAAAGAATGGATTTGATCATCGAAAGATTGAATCCCACTACGGATAAGAACGAAACGGTTGATAAAGTTGTAGTACCAGAAAAATTATCCACTGTTGATACCGAGAAGGTAAACTCGACAACAGAAAAATCTACAATAGAGAAACCATCTCCAAGTTCTGTGATTGTTAATCCTGTTAATACTACTACTATTACATCACATGACGAAAATAGTAATTCAAATAATATTATAACCACAGTCACACTTTTAAATACTCAAGACGAAGACGTAATATCGCCGTACAGTAATGAAGATAGTACAGATAGTAATAAGTCGAGGCGAAAACGAAAACCCTCGAAAACAATTCGAGTTTCCAAAGATTTGGAAAAAGTTGTAGAGAATACGACAGAAAAAGTTACCGTTGATTTGCCAGTAGAAAATCAACAGCAACCAGAAATGAAAGCCACATTAGATTCCATATTGGAAGAAAGGCCAAGATCTGACAGTGCACCACCGGGTAATCCAAGTGTACCACCACGAACTCGTCGGAAAACGTCGTCAGAATCCGAAACTATCGATAATATTGCAGCCATGGTACAAAATCCAGCATTCAATAAAGTTTCAGAAGACAAAACAAAGGAAGAAGAGGAATCTGAAGATATTCCAAAAACGGCCGCCGTTTCCGTAAGCGTCATAAAAGAAATTAAAGAGGACCATTCCAAAGTTATGCCAATAAATTTGTCGGACAAAATTGAAGTCACTCCTAGTCCCAAGCCGGTATTTCAAACTCCTGCCCAGAAGAAAATTACAGATCCGAACAGTTTCGTAGAAGTGGAAAATAAACTGGAAGAAATGTTTGCAGGAATTTCGGATGACGTGGAGCCAACAAATATGTCCATTCATTATGATAACTCCAAAAGTTTAATGCCAGAAATTAGTAAGGCGGAGAATTCTGTTAATTTGGATTCTTCAAGTGTTCAACTTAACGACAGTGTCACTTCGACTTCTAACGATTTGGACAGTACGGCGTCCAGTCATCAAAATAAACGTAAGAGGATGAAGAGTGCAAAGGGTGAATCAAGCATGGAGAGATCTAAAAAAAAGAAAAGTGAGTGGTTATTTTTTAATATTGACTTTTGAATAATAACTTGGGTATAACAAATTTATAATTCGTTTTTATTTTTTTTAAATTTAATTAGTTTATTTCAATTGAATATTTATGTTCTATTAAATAAAAGTTGAACTAAAAGTTTTCATTCTTCTCTCTCACAGATGTATCCAATTTTTGTGCCATATTTCATTTTTTTATAAACATTTTATTTAAATCCAAGTGCTTGTGAGTTTGCTTATCTTATGTCAGTTTTGAAAAATTGACAGATTGTCAGACGAAAGTACAGAAACGTCAAATTTAAAAAAAACATTTCAAACTCAGTAAACTCATAATGGATAATCAATTTTGAGACATCAAGTTTAGGTAATTTATTTTTTAATTAAAATCACTTGGGTTTAAATTTCATTGAACAAATGGAATCGTTTAGATAAAACGAGATATCCAGACATATTTTATAGTTTTTTTTCTTATCTCTTTTATATTTTACTTTCCTATAAAAAGTTTTATAGCTTTATTTGGTACGGATTTTTATTTTACAATGGCAAGCTCGATTGCAGGCTTTCTTATTTGGATATCATTATTGGGAATTAATTAGAACGAAATAGTTATACATTTTTATTAAAATGTTTGGTTTTTTTACAGGTAATAAGAAGTCCAAGCTGGATAATTCGCAAGAGAAATCCAAATCGAGTTCTAAAAAAAGTAAAGGAAAGTTGAACAATTCGAAGCAGTCGCTTTCCAAGATTGAAACAATGAAGGAGCACTTATCCTACGACTCCGGAAGTAATGCTAGTTCGAGTCGTTCGAGGGGTCCTTTTGTTCAAATCAAAGGTTCAAGAGATTCGCCAATTTCTGTTAACATTGTTAATACACCGACGAATGACGAAGATGTGGAGAAGAAATCACACAAGTCATCGAAGAAATACCACGACGATACTGAATATAGGCATAAGGTTAGGTCGCGAGGTTTGCATTGTAGCACACTGAGTAATAAGTACGACGCTCAAACGAGAGATGCTACTTGGATTTGTGTGTTTTGCAAAAGGGGACCTCATGCGACAGATCCTCAATTATCGGGACCTTCGCGTTTTAGCGAAGGCGATGTTCCACCCCCTGGAGATTTGTTTGGGCCGTATGTTATTACAGCAGAGTCGCCCGAATATCAGAGACGCTTGGATGATCCATATGATGAACAATTTAAAAGTAAAAAAGTGGCGAGGGCGGTGGTTGCAAATAATAAAATTATTAATAGGAAATTTAAAAGGAAACATTCGGATTCTTTCGATAGTCGAAGTTCTTTAGATGGTAACGATAGTGTGGACATTTATTTAGGCATTACAGAGACTAGAGATAAAGTTTATGAAGTGTGGGCGCACGAAGACTGCATCGTGTGGTCGCCCGGTATTTATTTAATTGGACCTAAAATTATAGGACTGGAAGAAGCTGTGTGGACTTCATGTAATGTGATTTGTAATAAGTGTAAATACAAAGGTGCAAATGTGTGTTGCATAACTCGTGGTTGTATGAATGTTGTGCATCATGGTTGTGCATTTGCAGCAGATTGGTATTTAGACGATGATAATTTTAAAGCATATTGTTCGATGCACAAGAAACAGTGACGTAATAGCGCTAACAGTATGACAAAATTGTCTTAAATGTGATTTTGTATTATAGCAAAAAAGTGTTAATGAATCTGAAAAAGTATTATAATGACAAATGTAAGTAGACAAGAACTTCTTAGATTGATTTTGTTTCTTAGTTTTAAGAATTTGGATGGCGCATAAAAGATGCAATTGCAATTGAGATAAGTTTCCTTTCATTGAGAAAAATTATTTGTATAGATTGAAGCCCGAGTTGAAGTAATCTAAATTTTCAAGAAGAGATTTGCTTCTTTTCTTTTTGGGTAGAAGATTTATGATAGAAATGTTTTAATTTGTACCATAGTGAAATTTGTTTTTGAAATTAAAGAAGTTTTATTTTTCAATTGTAAAAGATTGATAAACGCAGATCTAACAGGTCCAGGCAGTGGTTCTTCAGAAGTGCTATGTTTGCGCTTATTGCTATCTTTAAAAAAATGTACCTGAGAACAATTAATTCAGGAATTAATTAATTTTCAATTTAAATGTCAAAGCCAGCATGTATTGGACTTTTGAGCATAATTTATTTCTTTAGTGAATCCAGAAACATTCTGGGAGATTAATTAATTATGAAAATTTTATGATAGAAATAGGATCATGGCAATCTTATCTAAATTTTTTAACAAAAAATACATTTTATATATTATTTATGTGGCGAAAATAGTTTGTTTTTTTTTATTATGTTTTTCTTTGATTTTAAATTTTTTTAATGTTTTGAAAGGAAATCTAGATATAGAAAGTAGTTAAACAGCAAGAATTTTAGTACGATTCAACAGGGATTTTTTTGAATAACTCAAAAACGGTGAAAGATAAAAAAAAATGTTTAAAACAAAAAATGTTCGTTCTTTTACACCGAACACTCATAATCTTTTGAATATGTTTTGTATCTTGCATCTTTTTTTTGTTTATTAGATAAAAACTGTGCCGAGCTGTAAACTAGGCCTGTTGATTATGAATGATGACTATCAAGTTACCTGTATATAGGGTGGCCTACCGATGACGATATAAAACATTATCTAATAGGGTTCATTAGCGATGACGTAGAGTATATGGAATAAAAACTAATTATTACATCACATTTGACTCCAAACAAAACTATTTGTATTGCTTTATATCAATATATTATATAACAATATGTCAAATATGAAGTATATAAGTCATCTATTCGCAATTTACGTTGGTAGCGCTACCAAATGTCGACAACAGTGCCAGCGTTTCTATTACATATTCTTGATGTTGTTTTGAATTTGATTCTGAATTATTTTATAGTAAAATTGCGGTGAAATGACAGACAATTAACAAAATAGAACACCAAAAGAATGCAAACGTTTTGTTTACAATCCTAATATTCTAAACCAACCATACGTATTAGATTAACTTAATATTTTTCCGAGTGGTGGCGCTTCGCTGTATGTAAATCGCGAATACTTTAGACGATCTACGTTACGCTAATATTGGTCTATTGTAAATTTTCTATAACCTAAAACTATGACCGTCTATACAGAGTGTTCCATTAAAATGTGGCATTATACAACTTTTTTTTATTTCTATTGAATCATCCTATACCTTCTTCTTCCCCTTAATTTTAGGACTTTGTACTATTATTTTCTATGTATGTTTTTTTGGCTGAGAAGAATAGAAGCCATAATCTTCGCTGATAAAACGGATCTAGCTTTTCTGGTAACAGGTAAAATCATTGCTTTATTGTTTTGACTGCTGTTTCGTTTCTGTGATGGTGCTGAACCCAAGTTTTATCACTGGCACCAATCTAAACTCGCTTGAAAAATGCTTTTTTTAGCAATGCTAACAAACGCAGCATCCGGCATTTTTTGGCAATATCGGTTTTCAATTAATCAGGATATCAAATGCTTGTTGATCTGAGATGTTTACCTTTTAGCTTTCAAACAACAATCCCCTAAAGAAAACTATCACTTAGCAATTTTGCGACAACATAATGTGGTAAAAATTAAGCATCATACTAGGTTGTAAACTTTTCAACTTACTCTGGTATTCATTCGGTTTTGTTTTTTGATATTGGATAATCGACAATCATTGGTATGGTAATTAATTGGTTGAGTATTGCTTAAAATGCCTTAAGAAATATTTTTGTATTGTCCTCAAATTTAACATACAATCGTAACTATTGTCACGCGTCATGTTATTAGTTTTTGTTAATTTATTAATCCAGCACGAATTAAGTTTAACTTGATGTCGTTTTTCTGATTAACAGCTCAATCGTGCCAAATTTCAATTTTCTAGCTAAACAGGAAGTCGAAGATTTCGTGATGAGTCAGTGAGGACTTCGAATTTTATATATAGTATTTAGATTTGTAATTTCTAAATACAATACTTTATTAATAGGAAAGTAAACCACTAAGTTTAATTTTTATACTTTCAACTGTTCTAAGTTAAGATTTACTTATTTAGAAGGTAAAAGGCAATTATTTTCACTTAAACTAGAAAGATGTAAAAATATTAAAGGTCCACCATTTAAATTATATATTATAGTGGGGTAAGGAAAACTGAGTCAAAAAAGTACCTGAAAATAATAAACTAGGCCAAAAGACAAAGGAAATTTTTGAGTTCAAGCTATCACAGGGATGCTTTTAATGACTGGAGCTACTCGAAGATCCCGTCTTTCTTGATCGGTAATTTTCGAGTTGGGACCGCTTCGAGGATGTACATATTAGATCTGTAGTTTTCAAGTTGACCGCTTCAGGGATGTTTTTAATGAGTGGAGCCCCGTCTTCTTAAAATAAATTAATTTACAAATTTTATGTTTTTCTTTAATGTATTACGTAAGAGTCGATTCGAAGATATTAATTTTACTATACGAAAATGTATTTTCGAAAATTGTGTAACACTATTTCTAGAGAAAATTAAACCGAATAAACTTAAAACCAATAAATCTGCGCAAAAAGGTAGATCGGGCGCGAAGATGTAGGTTACAGTTAGTTTTTAATATTTTTTTAGAAATGATACCAAAAACAATTCACACCCCTTTGCCTTTGCCCAGTTTTTGCCAAACGTCACCCATTTATGAGCACTTTTTGTCTCCCCTCGTTACACAAACGTAGATACTTAGAATATTACGTTACCTATCCTTGCATCCCCTAATATAACAAACGTTTTTAAAATTGTAGAAGAAAAAGTGATTTGAATGTTTTAAATGATTTTATGTTAAGAAAAGTTACTTCTAAGCTTGAATACTTTCCACGATCGTTGACATAATTTATGAACGATCCTTAAGGCCACCCTAGTGTATGATTAAACTGCAATTCTTCAGCACAAAATTGTGCATTTTAAATAGCAAAACTATATTGAGTTTTGAGACATTTTTTTTTTATTTTTGTTTTTGTTTTTGACATTGAGAATTGGCATTGGAATTAGGCATTAAATTCTTGGGTTCTAAAACTTCTCTCCCCTTCCTGGTCCTTGGCTATGGTACTGAAGACGGGATTGATTAGTATAAATTATTATTATTATATGGTAAAATTTGAAGCTACGCCACTGCCTGTACGACTTAATTGCAAGCCATAGGGATGGTATTCTTGAAACATTCGCTCAACCAACGTCTTTGTTTGACTGATGGCCGAGCTAAAAATATTTTATAATTTTACGATTTCACTATGATATTCACATATCGTCGTATTAGTTAGAAACCCACGTAAGTCCATAAAATGTCGAAAATGACTTTTTGGAACTAAAAAATTAAAAAAAAATAGCTCTATCGACCTAGAAAATCTCACAAATGTAAAAAAATTATAAACTAATGTTTTAAGCAATTAAAAAATTTCTTTTACCTTTAACCACTGTTTGTTTTGAAACGTTTTATGTTTCCCCTGCAAAATTGTGCGATATGGACTTACGTGGGTTTCTAACTAATACGACGATATAACTAATGGGGAACGTACAACTAGTGGTATAAGTCACCAAAGAAGATTGTTTTAGTCATAAAATTATTATAACAATTGTAACGCAGTCTAGAACGAACACGCACGCAAAAAAAATGTGCATTTTGTAAGCCATCCAAAGTCTTAAATTATAGCTGTTTTAGAAAAAGATTTACGTTATTTGTTTATCAATCAGGTAACTTGATATTTTATTATTTGGCAGCTAACGAATTCTCTTTTTTTGGGTTAATTGAGCGACGTTTTAAAACGTATAAACCCGCCTCCACCTGTTGATGAAAGAACCGTTGGAAAACAAATGATAATGTTGGTGTGCTATTTTGGCAAAATTTAATTTTTATGTGATAAAACGTTGAGAACGGAAGTAAAAAAATTACTTACTCATTTGTACATATTTATACTCTGTTGTTAGTTTAACAAGATTTCTATTTATAAAAAATTGTGTACATAAAGATTGAACTTTTTTGTTTATATTTTTTTAAATTATTGAAAGTTGCAGTACTGCGATATTATAAAATATTGCTCTTTGATTTTATTTAGAAAGAAACAGTTGACACGCAACCAAAAAGAAATGTATACCTAACAATATAATATAATTATTACGTTTAACTGTGTATATAATGAAGTATACACAAGATAATAATTTTTAATATTTACTAATGTAAAATTGTAAATTTTTAGATAATATACGGTTGTAGCATGTTTAAAACGATTATGATTTCCAAATAATAACAAAGATAGTTTTTACATCACGTAATATTCCAAATATGATTTTCAATACAGGGTGTTCTTAAAATTAATTGATACGAAGAGCAAGTCGTGGGGGATTTTTAAAAATGTTACAGTAGTATTTTGTGTGTCGTTCGACTACCAAAATTGGAATGGCACGAAAATCAAAACTTAGCATTTTAGAAATCGTTTGCACCTACTTGCTCAGGTCTAGCAACTATTTTTTTTTGCGAATGTATTCCACAAATCAAATTATTAATTACCAAATTTTAATTTATATACTTTTGTTCTAATTTTTTTAGATTGGCTGTTATAGTTTGTTTAGCGCATATAGAAAATATAACTCGAGAGAGAGAGAGGGGTTAATTAACACTACTTGAATATTAATTGAACATAGACAAATTGAAATTTTATAAATTATTAATGTTATAAGTGATATGTTTTTATCTTAAAAAATATTAGTTTGTACGATAATATTAAAGTATGATAGATCTAAGAGAACTCCCGTATTTTAAAATAATTATGTATGTATTATTATTAATTTTTTCTTAAAACTGTAAATATATGATACCTATTTAATATATTAAAGTTGTTTTTATTATCTTTTAATAAACTAAGAAAATTTGTTGTTTTCTTGAAATGAATTTCGATTTATGATTGATTGATTTTATTTTATTATAATCGGTTTGCACCTCACGAACAATGGAATTTAAAATGCAACACTTTCCCATTGAAAATAGCAATAGAGCGAATAACATGCATTTAATATATCGAACAATAAAATATAATGTGAGGTTGATGGTTTGGGCGTTGTGATTACAATAAAAGATGTGGTGCTGACTTATAAATAAATAATCTTGACATCCTTTTATATTAATTTTGATTAACGAACAACAGGAAATCACCACATGAGTTGCCCATTTGGAATAATATTATACAAAATCACCGAGGGGTCTCTCACTGGGCAGAAATGTGTACAATATTGCTAATTGTCGGCAATAAAATACGATATTACTATTATTGTCTTAATTACCCCTAATTCCATTTATTTCCTGATTATTGCCATTAATGCCCCTTTATTCCCAATTAATGCGCGGTATTACCGTATTTACAAAATATTGCTAGGAGCTGGTAGGCACTTTTTGTAGATATTTACGGGAGAACGATCGAAACTTTTCTTAGTAAATTAAATTATACACTGTTCTCAATCAATTTTATTATACATATTTATTTAATTGACTAGTTTCGACGGGTGTCAGTCTTCTTCAACATATTTCATCAAAAATTAAAGCTAAAATTAACTATTTAATTAAAGATTGTTTCAAAGAATATATTGAAGAAGACTGGCACCACTCGGAACTAGTTCATAAAATAAATATGTATAATATAATTGATTAAGAACAGTGTATAATTTAATTTACTAATATCCGATTTCTTCACTTAAAGGAGGGGGCGGCTACTCGACATCGCCGATTTCGTCCGGATTTATAGTGTATAGAGGGCTTGACTAGAATTGAAACTGACACAAGTTGTAGCTCCATATGGCCAAGCGTTTAGAAATTAAATTTTTTTTCGGGGTTAGTTAATGTATACATAAGTCTTTTTCGTTAATAAAATTCCAAGTACAAGTTAGCACAGTGGTAGGAGGTTGGACTCGTAATGCGATGGTCTCTGCTTCGAATCACCGTACGGAAAACTTTTTTTTTTGTTTCTTTTCAATTTTTATGATATAAACATTAATAATTTGGTTTTACTGTTGTTGTTTTGTTTTTACAAATATTGTATTTATGTATATTTTCACAGAAGGCAGAGGGCGTCATTATTTTAACAAAATAGAAAAAGAAAGTATATTTGAGCTAACTTTTGGGAACATTTGACGGGAAATATTTTAATATATTTGAAAAATTACAACCAACATTTTGGGCTATTTTAATTTTATATGTTTGCTAGTAAAATTAAGAATAAACTTACCACTGTAACTATGTAAAAACACATTTAAAAATGTGGCCCTGGATAATCCCCTTGTAATGCCCGAATTCTAAATTCGGGTTTGACGCCCTCTGCCTTCTTTGAAAATATAAATAAATACAATACAAAAAAAACAAATTATAACTGTTTATAATATAAAAATTGAAAAGAAACAAAAAAAAAAGTTTTCCGTACGGTGATTCGAAGCAGAGACCATCGCATTACGAGTCCAACCTCCTACCACTGTGCTAATTTGTACTTGGAATTTTATTAACGAAAAAGACTTATGTATACATTAACTAACCCCGAAAAAAAATTTAATTTCTAAACGCTTGGCCATATGGAGCTACAACTTGTGTCAGTTTCAATTCTAGTCAAGCCCTCTATACACTATAAATCCGGACGAAATCGGTGATGTCGAGTAGCCGCCCCCTCCTTTTAGAGATATCTACCCGATTTCTTCACTTACCTAAAAACAAATTAAAAAAGTTAATGCTACTTATTGCCGTTTTATTACTCAGTATTGCGCACTTATTGCTCTGCATTGCCACAATTGCCGTTTATTTCCGTATATTACTATCTATTGCTTCTTATTTTCATCATATTACCAACAATTTGTAAACGCCCCTCGAAAATCACTATTTTTTAGGGACTACATTTCAAATTATTTTTGAAAAAAACTCTTGAATTCATTTTGATATTTGCGAAAGAAACTGCTCAAGGAATTGATGAAAATGTTGATTTCTTAAATTAAATAAAGTCAATTGAAATTAACACTAATTTAAAGGTGAAACTTAAAAATTATTGTAGGCGTTTACTAAATTTAACATTATTGTCGTATTTTCAAAAATAATATGTTTAATATTTCATAGCACACAGGTTTGTGGGTTTGCTTCATTAGGTGACAAATTAGGAAAAATAAAAAAAACCTTTTAAGAGTATATAATATATAACTACCTGGCTTATTCGAGAAGGTAATCACTCTAAATTCGTGACAAATATTATGTAGTTTATATGCATGACAGCGCTTTTCTGTATTGTCGAATTGTCATCCATTACCACCTCGAAAACTTCCACAGATTATAGAAATAACAGATTTCAAGAGCGGCCCATCGGGAGAGTCCCGTTTCAATCAACAGTACAGCTGTTAATATCTTAAAAATGTAATTTAAAGAAATGTTTAGCTTTTAGAATTTTTTTAGCACAAAAGTTTTTCAATCAGGCCACTTAAATGGCCTTGTATATCAGGTGCATTTCGCCAGCCCCCCCCCCCGCCATTTTGAATTTTGGATCCAAAAAATAGTTTAAATCGTTTGTATCTCGTTTGTACCTGTTTGTACCTTCTTTATTTTCGTTTATTTGTACCATATTTTCTTTTAAGATATAGAGAAAAACATACTAACGCGCAGAATGGATCCAATAAATTTTAATAATACTATTTATTATAAAAATATTCAATAGTGTTAGTAAACATAGTATATACAAAATTAAAAGTTTAAATTATAGCTGGGTACACAAAATGGGTACTAACGAAAATAAAGAAGGTACAAACGAGATACAAACGATTTAAACTATTTTGGATCCAAAATTCAAGATGGGGGGGGGGGGGCTGGCGAAATGCCCATTTTAGATATTTCAACATATCTCAGAAACAAAATGGGTACAAACGAAAATAAAGAAGGTACAAACGGGGTACAAACGATTTAAGCTATTTTGGATCCAAAATTCGAATTGGGGGGGGGGCTGGCGAAATGCCCATTTTAGATATTTCAAAATATCTCAAAAACAAAATGGGTGCAAAAGAAAATAAAGAAGGTAGAAACGATTTAAACTATTTTAGATCCAAAATTCAAAATGGGGGGGGGGCTGGCGAAATTCACCTCTGCATATCATACATCAGGGAAAAGATGATCATCATAGTGCTTGTCATCCGAAGAAGAACTTGATATATTTATTCGTTTTTATTTTTTTCATTTTTGGAAAATTAAAATTAGGCCAGGAAACATTTTATTTACTACCGTTCGGAAAAGCATATTTTCAACACTCATTTGCGTTACATAATGGACTGCTTTATAAACTTCTTTGTGTGCATCGCGACTTTTTAGAGATTTTCTTGGCAAATTACCTCGGTGGTTTACCATTGCCTTCTGAAGAAGACAGTCAGAATTTACTTGTTTTACTCAGTCCAGAATTGAATCAGATATCTCGACTCAGCAGTTGCCTTACTCTCCAGGTCATAACCGTCTTCATTTTATAAGTATTTGTGCTGAAAGTGATATATTGGTATTGAAAATTAACCCAGCCGATTTCAATAAATGTTGAAATTTTGTTAACATTTCTATTGTTAATTTAAATCATAACTCGAAATCCATTGATTCTAGACGATAAAGAGTTATAATCTATTTTGTAGGTAAGCGAATGTTCTTTAAAACATTACTAACCCAAGAACACTTAAAAAATCATTAGTTTTGGTGCTATGGCAAAAATTTTATTTAAAAATTTCTCTTAGAAAAGTGACCTTAAAGACCATCTTCGAGTGGTTGTGTTAATCACCTCAAATTGATTAACATTATTTTTAGCGCTGCTTGTACTGGCAATAAAGTAAAACAATCGCTTTGGCAAAATAGTTGAACTCGCAGTTTGTCAATAATTGCATGACATAAAGTCAAGTTTTTGCCCTCATAAAAACAAGTTCTTTTAAAAATGCAATAACAGTTGAATAAAAATTATAGTAGAGAGGTAAAGCAGGTTCTGGCTTACTTTTTAAATTCTAAGTCCAAATTTGATTAGATTAATTTAATCGGTATTCGAATAACGGTTTTCCGATTACGATGTAATTTTATTTTGATTTGATTATATTATAATGTAATTGTATCATTTTGATCAAGTTTAACATATTGATGATTTATGGTAATTAGGTTTTGTTTTAAATTAAAAACTTTTATAAGGTAAGTATATAATTATACTTTAGAATTCTTTTAGTTGTAAATAATAGAATGTCAATCTTAATGTCAAGGACTATAATAATTTTTGTATCTACATCTTCATTGTAATATGATTGTATTGAAAATAATTTTCAAATTTTTTATATTATTAAAGTAATATACAGTAATGTTATCTCGGATAATGTTATCAGTCGGTTATTGTGATCATTTTTTTTGGAAACCGGCCACTTTTTCTTTCTTTTTTTTCTTCTATCTTGTTCTAATCCAAGTCTTCTAAAATTCGCCTTTTTCTAAATTTCGCTAATTGTTATCAGTTATCAGTTAATATTATTAAAATGACCTTGGCCCGAAGTGATCACATTAAACGGATTCTACTGTAGTTCTTCAAGATTTTTATACGATATAATGTAATTATATAGGAATTCGTCTGTACGCCTTAGTAAATTGAAATGTTCATCACTGGTATATTTCCCACGCACAATTTTCAGCTAATTCAAATTTGAAGGTTAACTAACTTGAATGCATAAGAAATAGAGTATTTTTATATTAATTCGAACACAACATAATTCACATTACATACTTTAGGGCAGGGGTTCCTAAACTTTGTAGCTGACGGAACACCAACTCAAAACCTGTTATTTTATGGAACCCCATAACCATCAATGAGCTTTTTTTTTTTTTTAGCTTTTTCGCATATTTTTTCAAGGGAATCCTATAATTTCTGCAAAGAATTGAAGGAGACGACTGGGGGACGTGATAATATTTGTAACCGTGCTATTATTTAATTTTAATAGCTAATAATGAATAATTCTCGCGAAACCCCAATGGCTGTTCTACGGAACCCAGTTAGGGAATCGCTGCTTTAGGGGACAGGCGTAAGGTGCAAGTTTATTTTCTGGTGAGCAGTTTCTTACATTCTCACTGCAACAACATGGCGGCATTCTTCCAATGGTTAATAGATGAGTTCCATATTCCATTTCCATCTCCATTTTAATTGGGCTACTGTTGCTACTAGATGAACGGACGATCCCAATAGAAGTGTTGGAAACTGGATGCAAGTGGCGTAAGATAGAAAAACTTGGACAAATGAGGAGGAGGCCTACGTTCAGCAGTGGTTAATGATAAAAGATGATTGTCTCTCTGATGGTTTCTTTGGCGATGTGGTCTTTAAAGGAATACTTCAGCATCGATCTTTCCACCGCTTAGCGGGTTTTTCCTATTTTATCTACATTTTTTTTGTGAATTGAGAGAAACTTTAACTTCCAGATAACTTTTATTTATGAACCCAAATTAAATGGGGAAAGTTATGCGATGCGGCGAAAATTTAATTTTGTCTGTCATACAATAGGACCGTTCTCCCATATGTTTGAGGAGATATCAGTTCCAATTCTTATTGTTACAATATTTTTTTAAATTGTTCATGGTACAGTGTAGTATAAGCAACGTTGACTCATTTCATTGTTTAATTTATTTTTTCATATTACATAAGAAAATGAATTAAATAATATGTTGAACGAAGGTGAGTTATATTGTGTAAACGTTGGTTATGCATGCGAGCGTCGGTGTAGGTGGTTACTGTTACTGGTAGCAGGTTCTTCGTATGTCATAAAATGTATAGTACCTATTCTTATTTAACGTCTAATAGCAAGGAATGCCCCAAAATACCCCCCTAGTCTGTATGGCCCCGTCGTGGACTTCATTGTGTGTTGACTCACTTGTATCAGTTCTACACAGTTGTTTCTCAGATGTTGTATGCTGAAGTTCTGTTGCGGATGCATGCGGTGACGTACGTAATGTTTTCTATACAAAATCGTTGGTGATAAGTAGTTAACGAAATAAATCCCATTTAGGGCGGATATTAGTGGTTATAAATATTTATTGATAAATGAAATGTAGTGTGAATTAATAAATAATTTAGTATTATGGATACAATATGTGGAGTGACCTGTTGTGTACAATTTTTGTTTTTATAGCCACTTTGTTTCAAAATTCTTATTCTGAAGATATTCAAAACGGTGAGTATTATTATTATTAAATTTTTGACTTGCAATTTTTTGTCGGCTACTCGACAGACAAAACCTACCAATTTATAGCTGGTTGTGATTTATAAATTAACTTTTTGTGATCTAATAAATTCGCTCTTCATTGACAATTTAAAAGATAACAGCGAACGGCATTCAATAGTTCTTATTTTAAATTGGATGAAATTGCCTTGTATTTTATATTTGCGATAGAAGACGCAAACCACATTATTGCGTTATAAAAAATTTCAATTACATTTTTTGGCACAGAAAAAAAAATCTGCGCTTGCTTTATTCGTAAATCGTAACAAACATGAAATTGATCCATGACTGGTTTATTCATAATTTATGGTTGTTAACCTGCTAGACCCCTATAGATTGCGAAAAACAATAACCAGGAAATTCTCTTTTATTTGCAATCAAACAGTTTTATTCAGATTCTCTGAGAAATGGACATTTGATTTAAAAACTATCTTTCATTTGTCATTTTAGCGTTGGATCGAGATATAAAAACAAAGAAATCTCAACTTTTCCGAGATTGTCGCTTGCTGTGGCGGAGATAAGTTTTGCGGTTAACGTAGGTCGATTGGTCGAACACTAATTATTGGTCTCTCATTTCATTTGTGTATTCAGAACTGTAGAACTTATTCTCAGCTGGGAATTTTCTGAAAGAGGTATCTTATCCTGTCATCTTTTAGGGCAAAGGACTAAACTTACTGTCCAACTCTGTTTCGAGATTGAATTAATCATAAGGTCGTGGTGTTTTCTATCGACCGTGATACCCCTGCGGTTCTCCTTCTTCCAAACACGATTGGAATTTATAACTTAAGATAGAGAAGAGATTAACATAGTAAAGTAAAAACTCGATCTGTAGCGAATCAGAATCAAGCATTGATGGTCTTTACGAAGAGGACACTGCTAATCAATTGATATTAAATTTAGTACAAGGGAATACCCTTGAATTTGTTTACCTTTGAGATATCCCTGGTCCAATTGATCAGTTACATATTGGTATATAATGTCGCACGAAGTGACAATTTGATCAGTCATCTCTCGAAGCGGGCTTGTCAAATGCCAACCTACACGATCTGGAGCTGATCAGATGTTGGTGGGTTTTACAGAAGGAACACTGCGAATAAAGTTCAAGTTTCCATTAGTTACTCATCTACGAAAGCAAAATTTTCTTAACTGGCGAGATTTTCCGAACAATAAAAATGCAAATAGGGGTGAAAGTCTGAAACTATTCCGTTGCAAGTTGACCACAACAACATACCCCTCAGACCTCCCGGAGTATACTGCCGAAACCCATAAATTTTTTTTCTTTAGCTGATGAAGGAATCACGGAACTTGCACACTAACCTTACGTTTCTGAATCCCAAAGTCGGAGAAATGAGAAATAGCAGATTCAATTTTTTAATATTAACAAATCATGTGGCTTGGGAGTTCTATACTGCCGTCCTAAGCTAAAAAGCAGTAACTCCATTTCTTAAAAATTTTATTTATATCGCTTTTGAGGATTATTACAACAATATCTGTGATCCTGCAACTCTAAAAACTAGTAGGACTAATAGTTATATTAGTCTTACTATTTTTTAGTGTTGCAGGATCACATATATTGTTGTAATAATCCTCAAAAGCGATATAAATAAAATTTTTAAGAAATGGAGTTACTGCTTTCTAGCTTAGGACGGCAGTATATGGGACGTCCATTAATTACGTGAGGTGTTTTTCTTAATATTTGGACCCCCTTCCCCTTGGTGAGATTTGAGATGTGGCAAGATCCTCCCCCTCACGTGAGCTTTACTCTATAATTTTTAAATAATTAAATTTATTTCATTATTTGATATGTTTTTTCTTTCATTTTTTATGTGAAATATAGGAGAAAAATGATACTATGCAAATAGTTGAATTAGTTTGCCATAGATGAATTCAGTTTTTCAATTATTAATTTTTGTAAAAAATGTAAACTTTTACACTAAAATACAAAATGTTATCTGTTATAGGTAATAATGTAAATTCTCTGAATTAAAAAGTTGACATGAGATTTTCATTGACCCCCACTCCCACCAAATCTCATTTAAAATGAATAAAAAATTATTATTAAATTTGCCATTTAAGCAATTATTTTATTTAATTTTTATAATTTTTTAAATTAAAAAATAAATAATTTTTTTTTTTAAATAAATAAAACAATTGCTTAAATTAGCAAAATTTAATAATAATTTTTTATTATTATAAAAACACCAAAAGTGGCCCAAATATGCACTTTTTACTCAAATATCCACCAAACGTTGAAAATATGCAAAATTTTGCACTTACTTTGTACTTATTGAAAATTTGAAAAAAAAATTGCAAAAATTTTAGAAAATTAGATATTTTTTAATTTCCATATCAATACATATTTTATTTATTTTTATCAATTTTAGTGCATATTTTAAGGAAATTCGGTGCATCATTATATGCGCATATTCTCAAGTATTTTCCGAGCTCTAGTTATAATAAAATAAATCTGTGAGTAGATTATTATTTGAGCTCGGATTTTATGCTTTTGCATGTTCTTTAATATTGATATGCCAACAGAGTCGTTTTGAAATCTAGACAAATTAGGTAAAAACGAATCCGAAAAACTGCTTGCCAAACAGCTGCATATTTTCAACATTTGGTGCATATTTGAGCAAATAATGCATATTTGAGCCACTTTTGGTGTTGTTTGGAGAATTTTAATAGAGAAAATAAAAAATTATTATTAAATTTGCCAATTTAAGGAATTGTTTTATTTAAGCAATTGAATTTTTATAATTTTTTAAATAAATAAATAAAAAAATAAATAACTTTTTAAATAAAAAATTAAATTGGTTGTAATTAAATAAAACAATTGTTTAATTAGCAAAATTTAATAATAATTTTTTATATTCTCAATCAAAATTCTTCAAAAAACACCAAAAGTGGCCCAAATATGCATTATTTACTCAAATATGCCGAAATGTTGAAAATATGTAAAATTTTGTAAATTTTACGTAATTCGTCCAGATTTATATTATTAAAATTATTAAATTTTATAAATCTAGATAGTACTTCTTGAAAATTTGAATAAAAATTCGAAGAGTAGAAATTTTGTTAGTTTTGCATATCAATGCATATTTTATCAATTTTAGTGCATATTTTCAAGTAATTTGGTGCATATAAATCGGAGTTCTAATAGTTATTAGTTAGAAACTGAATTTTTTTTTGAATATTTTGCTTGAAAAGAGACTGTTTCAGTAAAATTATAAAAATTTAATAAAATTTAATAAAATAAAAAAATTAATAAAATAAAATTAAAAATTTTAATTTATAAAAAATAATTTTATTTAACTTTCCAAAACACCGAAAAAAAAGTCTACTAATGAACTTATTTATGAAACTTTCATAAAGACAAAGAACAAATTTATAAATAATATCTATGAATTTTTTTCATTAAGCTATGTTTTATAAATATAGAGAATTTTAGTTTATTTGCTGAAATTTTATGGATTTAAAGCAGTAGTTTCCAAATTGTTTTGACCCACGGATCCCTTTTCATAGTCATAATTTTCCGACAAACCCCCAAGTAAAAAAACTTATGGAAAAAAGGTACTCATTCTGTATCAAGAGTATACTGCACGCCAAGCTTAACCAAAATTTGCCCCCTCCCCATGATGTTATTTGTCTTGGCGGCAGACTATAAATAAAAAGTTACTTCTGCCATTCTTTCCTTAAGTAACTCAATTTGGATTTGTTCATTTCAAGTTAGCAATCTGAAATTGGGAGATTATGAATGATCAGTGTGGCCTTTAGGCCGCATAACCTGGGCAATTTAATTGCACATCATTCGAGTTCAACAGCCCACAATCCACATCATGCAAACACTAGAAGGTCATGACCAAGTCTTTTCGTACATAAAACAGGACCAGTGACAAACAAAAACATCGAAAAACAAAAGCACCGAAGATAAAGATGCTGTAATGCTACACAAATCTCTATTTTTAAGCTAATTAAAATTAAGTAATCTTACTTTTTAAGCAGAACCTTGTAACAAAAAATGGATACCTAACTGATAACCTACGTACAGATCTCTCTTTTTAACAAATTAACAACAGCTAAAGGTTTTTTAATGGTGTTTTTGTTTCGTGGTTTTGATGTGCTACCAAATCAATAAATGCATTTATAAACATATGAGTTGCCTTGGGAGAACAACCTTCAGCAATTTAGAAATAAAATTAAGTTATTTCGATCTCTCAAAGTAATTTCTGATGAGAATTGAATTAAATATCTGTAGGGTAAGCAGCTAATTTAATGAAAAAATGAGGAAAGTCACGACTTTTTTACATTTAAAAATGTTCTCCCCTCCCCCTCCCGGAAAAAAACTCACGTGGTCCTCCATGGCACATACAATTTATTATTACATTGTTTATTTCTTATGTAATGGCTGGCACAATGGTTTATCAGTCTGTTTATTTAATTACGTTAGCAATGGCAGATTATAAATCCTAGTGCTACTGCGTTTCTTTGTCGTTGAAAAGGTGACTGCACCTGGTGGATATGATAAATGTGAAGTTTTTTTCAAAAACTCGTGCAACAGTAAGGTGGCAAGCAAGAGCAAAGAGCAATGCACCTTTAATTAGCATAATTAAGCTCTTGCACGTTTGTAATGTTTACAAACCAATTTTAGAAATAACATATTAGGAAGATCTTTGGTAGCACGAACCATTTCTTACCAAAAAGAATTTTTAACTTTTTAAAAGTAAAAATAAAATTTATTGTGGGATTCTGGTAGTGTCCATATTTGAAGCGTCTTCAAGTTTGTCCCACAGAGACAAAATAACTTTTATTTTCTATAATAAGTTATAGCAACAGTTTTGCACATTTTCATTGCAATTACTAAACTTACACAGGTTATTAATTTTGCTTTCTAATGCAATATTCGCCATCAAGGAAAATACCTACAAAATAATCATTAGAAGTTATTAATATTCTCCTTATAAGGTAAACGTAATTTATGAGTTATTAATGTTTTATTATTATTGACTTGAACATTACTTATTATTTGCATAACAACAAATCTTTTCACCGGAAAACATTGTTTAAGAGCTGTGTTAGTAATCCTTCCTCGTCGTGGTGACTCAAGCGGATTAAGGCTATAGCAGCTATAGTTTTTTTTTCAATATCATTCCTCACCGTCTGTCTGTCTGGGTGTTCCTCTTGCACTCCGCAACCGAGTGCCCACTGGGCTTGTATGGTCCCTTTGAAGAATAAAGAATTGCATATTTTTTATTTTGATCTTTTTTGCTATTCAAAAATTTTAATTTAAAGTGGGTCGGTGGAACCTAATTTATTTAGAGCTCGAAGACTCAGGCTGAAGTTATTACCGACTGAATGGACCATATACCTTCACTGACAGATGATTTTAATTGAGCCGAACATCAACTCCATGTTATTATAACCTCGAAACGATGGCATAACTATACCTTTTTTATTTCAACTTTCTCTTAATCAACTGCACCAACAGGCATGGGCATCACAGAAGAGATTGATTAGCAATTCAAATGAATTAATTTTAAATGATACAAAAAGATACAAAACTCGATGAAATAGGCTTTGCATAATTCATACCTCTTATGAAGATGTAGGTATCAGATTTACCTTGCATTTAAGTTATTATCAGTTATATATCGGCGCTATAATTTTGTATAATCGATATAGTCGATTTATTGCAACCACAGCATGTAATTTATAAATATTAAAAAATTGTGAAGGTGTGTTAGTCGGGGGCTATCCCGTTATTTGTATCATAAATTATCCACAGTATAGTGCAATGAAGATTATGCCACAAATTTGGAATTAAAAAAATTTCTATGGCTTATGGGAGGGGTGGAGGCAATTATAACTGATTCTATTCCAATAGTTTTTACGAAAGTTATGTATTTGCTGTTTAGTTATGTATATGGTACAACGTGGGCAATGCTCCAGCACCTACTATATGTAGAAAGTAAGATGGCAGTGCAGTGCATTCAAACAAATAACTATGTTACAGTGCATTTTTATTTGCATTTTTTTGGATGCAAGCGGTGACGGATTGGAAGCCCAAGTGAGGAAGATAAAAAGTGGTAACATGACTGGATAGAGTTACTGAAAATCTGACCAATTATCACCTATTGAGAGCACAAGTAACAATATTCCTAAAGTAATTGATGCTTCCTGAATGAATCAATGAACTGGAATTTAAAACTTCCCACAATAACATTACGTATTTTCTTACATAAAATGAATAAAATTACGCATTTACGAAATACAAATAAAAATATCGATGAAATTGCATTGTGAAACGCAAGAACAGTAAAAAAAGAGGATTTGTGCAAAATTTAAAAATTAACTGATGTAGAACATCAATAGGAGACACGGTCGGAAAACCCACGACTGCGACTATAATATGAAATATTTGCAGATAATTGTAGTAAAAGCTTCAGGAATATTCACTTAACATTTTTTCTTTCATCGCCGAAGAACTTTGTTTTGCTAAAATGTAGTTAAGTACACTTTAAATTTTATTTTATATCTGAGGATATGACAGTGCGCTATATATAAACCGCAGAAACAACTATCCCAGTTATTTTTATATTTTTCAAGTACACACACAATGTGAGATCAAGATGCTTTATTATCAATCTGTTAACAATAAACTGACTTGGAAGAATTCGCAGTCGAAGACATTGGTAATACTTACTTTTATCGTGGTTAACCATTAGTGTTTTTCAATTCTTCGAATTCATTAATGGATTTCCAATTGCTCGCCGCAATTATTGTCGCTGACGTTAGAAATATGTAGAAAATTTTTAAAAATTGAACCTGGTAGAAGAAAGTTGATTTGACTTATTCAAGATGACCTAATTTCTTGTAGGTTGTCTGGCTAGATTCGGAATCACGTTTATTGTAATTGTTCTTGTGCAAATTGTAGGAATCAACCAAGGATACTAATCGATTGTTATAACAACTTATGTAATTAGAAAGTGGAAACACCCATTAATTGATAGATAATATATTGGTACTGCGCTTTAATGTGCATTGTATTGATTAACTGTGCAATTTCTGTAGCTTCTTAAGACTAGGATAACACGGATGAATTCTGGAAGGGTTGATACAGCAAGTAAAGGACCATCGGATGTAAAATGTAGTATATTATGAATCTCCTTTAGAGCAAATTCTGAGTTGGTACTTATAAGATTAAATTTCCTGAATTACTCTGTATAACGATCTTATTGAGCTTTCTTATATTAAATAAATTAACTTGTTATATTTAAGTTTTTAATATTATTAATTCTCACAAGTTAAGATTTATATATTTAATTATAAAGAATATAATGTAAGTATTTACCTTGGTATGTTGATGGAACTTTTAGATTGATTTGCTATAAGGGAAGCTAGAATTTTTTTTAAATTCATTTTTGACCTTGACGTTCTGTCAATTAGCCAGACTTGTGTAAATATAGAATCAATTCTTAAATCCACAATGTGTGCTTATCACCAGTAGTTACTACTATTCCAATAACCGCTTCAAGAATTGAAAGAATAGGAGTTTCCCTTGTTTTTCTTCAAGTGCCATACACTATGCAGTGCGTAAGCGATCACTTAGCTGAAGCCAAGATGACGATCTAGGGAATTTAATTAATAGGGTGGTTTCCTGTTACCTTACCCATCGCCCAAAGCCCACCCATATATTTTGGACTTGAGATCACATCAATGTATTCGACGCGACCAGAAATACCCACTTTCAGTGGGCTGGTGTAGGCTTTTAAACCCTACTGCTTGTTTTGCCTTGTTTCTAACTTTTTAAAAAATAATTAGACAGGCTTAATTAATGCTACAAGGGGTCCGTATAAAAAAAGTTTTTCTAAGATCCCAAAAAAGTTTCCCTCTTCCTCTCAAAACTGCGACTTCCAAATACAGCGCTCACAATCAAGGATTCCAGCATTGCTTACTGAGTAACTCTTCGGTACTGAAGAACTAATACTATTGGCACATAAATAAAGAGTAAACCGTACACTGGGGGGTATTCCATACCTCCCAGACCCCCCGGTTTGTCAATAGTTGCTTTGCAGTTTAATCAATATTTGAAGTGGTAATAATAACTAAATATGTTTATCCTCAGACCTCTTTTATTACTATATCTGCAATTGATTAACAGTCTTCGACTCCCGAGCATGCAAAAATAAAATTTCTTATCCGCTCAACAGCGAAACCAGATTTTTCGGGGTCTAAAGCTTTAAACATATTGAGGAACCCCCAAAACTTGTTAAACTTTGACGATAAGTTTAAATGACACAAAACAATTGGGATAAACCGGGGGATTTTTATTTTTTAGCGCACGATTTTTATTTATTTGAAAAGTATTCAGTAGCCAATGCTGGAGGGTAACCGCTGATATAAACAGTTGATAGTTACATCTGCACTTAAATGCTTATTCTTACTTATATTTGCCAAAATTACTTTATAAGTCGGTAAAACCAGTTTTGCTTCTTCCTAATATTCGGAGGCAACATTGATTATAAGTAATTTCTCAGTATTGGTTTACGAATAAATAGCAAAAGATGCACTGTAGGGTATTCCATACCCCCCAGACCCCCCGGTTTGCTCAATGGCTACACCAAAGCTCGATTAATATTTGAAGTTATAAAAATAAATAAATACGTTTTACCTCTAGTGTGGAACCTCTATAACTTATTACATTTTTAATTTGAGTTTAAGAGACACAATATAATGAGGATAAACCGGGGGGTCTGGGAGGTATGGAATACCTCCCAGTGCACACTTTTATTATATTCCCAAATTGCTACGCCCAACACAACAAACTAGACTACATCATCTACTCAACCTTTCAACAGGGCGTATTTTACCATTAGACGCAATGGCCAGAGGGGCCCAAGAAGAGAGAACATGAAATCGTAAACTAAATTAAATGTAAATTAGTTACACTCGAATATCAGAGGCCCGAAAATTTGCCAGTGCCTAGGGCACAACCCAGTTAAAAATAGAAGCTGTGTCTTAATGCCTTGGTTAAAAATGCCTGGTCTCATCAGTTTTCTATTTCATATAGCAGTATAGCGTGGATTACCAGTCATCTGAGGGCTTAGCGGAAAAATTCCCAGTCTGTCCCTGATCCATGTAGCACAAAATATTGAGGCAATATTACAAGCTTTAGCTAATATTAGTGCAATATTGATTTCTAATATTTCGGCAATATAGAAAATTAATGTTGCACCAATATTGGTTGAAGCTTAGTGCAATATTACACCAATACTGATGACCAATATTTCCTGCTGATCTTCATTCAATATTGTTTTCTAATATTGCGATAATATAGAAGAAGAAGAAATATTGCCTCTATATTGATTAAAACTTGTTGCAATATTGCGACAATAATCCAATTTTAGTACAATATTGTTTTCCAATATTGCGTCAATATTGATAAATCAACAATATGTATAAATAATTAAAATGTTTTTTCAAATAATGGAAATTAACATTGCACCAATATTGGAAAAACATTACATCTCGATATTGACGGAAATGAAAATCAATATTGTGCCAATATTGGAAATCAATGTTGCACCAATATTGGAAAATGTTTACATCCCGATATCGGCACAATATTTATTTTCCATATTGCACCAATATTGGCTAATAAAGCAATTTATCCTCGGCACTCACCTCGAGTTATTTGGAAACTGTAAATGTTACCTGGCCAAATATAAAAATATGAGTTTGTTCTCTCTTCACACATCATATTTATTTGCTAATAAAATACAAAATAAGAAAAACAATCGTTTGATAAATTACTTGCAAAGCTACATTATCATGAGGAAGTTCTAAATTGATAATTTCCATCAATTACACTTTCATCTCGTCGTGATTTCTAGGTTTACGCATAAGTTATATTGAGAAATGGAAACATTACACTTTCGCACGTCTAATTTATTAACCGGTGCTGTGTTATTTCAAAAATATTTCTACAGAAAAAACTATATACTGTTAGATTTAGCGTCGAAAAAGTATAATTGTTACAAATGATTATATTTTAAAATTAATCATGGACCACCAAATAGTTCTGCCGCCGACATGCAACTTTCAAATTAGTCTTATACCATTAATAGTGCGAATTGTAATTTTTTAAATTGCGTAGTAGGGACACAAAGAGCAATTGTAAAATAACTTTTACTTCAGGTTAACTGTACAAAAGTTACCTTTGTACCGACTTTTGGTGCCATTGTACTATTTTAAATTACAAATTCCGAGAAGGTTTCCTTCCATTATAATTATTATGTTGTGCAGATTTTGAATGAGGATGAACCAGGATGGTCTTAACACTTCGGCGATTTGACGTTGACGTGGGTTTTGTGGTACACAAAAATTATCTTTCTCGTTCGTTATTTTTTTTGTATTTTACTTGTAAGACAAATTAAGTCCAAGATAAATTGCTCACTAAAAATTACTGGATGGTTGCTACCGGTTTTAAGTTTTTTTGTGATATTCGGATGCGAATGATTAACTAAAAGAAAAAATGTGAGAAGCTTTAAATTAAAATTGATTTAGATAAGTAGATAACATAAAAACTTCCAGTTAATTTGTTGAAAAAAAAACTTGTTATACAATTTAATTTGAATATTTTAGTGAAATTAAAAGTGAAAATTTTAATTCTATGCTTTTTTTAATGTTTATCTCTGATTACTACGATTCGAAGATATGGGTTTATATTTATATCTAGCATATTTTAAAATATAATACAGGATTGAGATTATATCCACAAGGAAACTTTCGTAATCTTTAGAAATTGAGGATAATTGCCGGTTTACGGGATCCTTTAACTTAATAATTTAGATAATTTACATAAATCTAACTAAGACAACATAAATCATTTTTATGATAACATCTTTATGATAAGTTTTACGGTCGAGATAAAATATATGTCAAAAAAAGGTGAGATTTAATAAGACACTAACACTAACCACGAGGAAATACCAGCGTGAAGAGCCGGGATGTTGTGTTGATGAGCACCAGGTGAAATTAATAAAATAAGTATAAGAAAAAAATTAAGGGTGAGCTTACTTTATAATCATATACTGGACCCCGTGGAGTACAAAAATGTGGTAGCAAAAACTATATTACATTTTAATTTAATTTAAAATCTTGTTTACTGGAACATATCTTATTAAAAATCAATTTTATTTGATTTACTGCTGAAATTGTGAGATTAATGTGTACTTTAGTTCTTTTTCACTTTTTACAATACAATTTCTAGATTTACTTTCTAAATCTTAAATAGAGAAAATTTTAGCAAGCTTAAAATTAATGTCCATGAGCGGTTATTAATCTTTATTACGAAAATTTCAATAATAATGGATAATTAATGTAAATAACACTTCATTATATTTATTTCTCGTGAAGTGGTGGAATGTCCGATTTAAACGATTACACGACTTTGCAGTCCTTTTAAATGGGAGCTTATTTATCTTCAAGCCTGGTGCTCTGCTACATCCATAATCGTAACAATGAAGATGACTTTCCTGACATTACGATGTGTGTAACATGCAATGAGATTTATGTTACAGCTTAGTTGACCCAGGATGTCACTTTCAACTTGTACTGTACAATCACTGTGAAAATTAAAATAATTTTTTAATTTAAAAAAATTAAAATAAATAAAAAGTATACCTATTACGTAAAATAATGTTTTGTGAACCAGATAACGAAATTATAATGTCAAATTATGTATGTGGGATTCTTTAGGAAAGGATTAAATTTCATAATTTAAGAATAATAAAAATATTTCTAAAAAAGTTTCTGGTAGGATTTTCTTTTAAATCTTTAGAATGTTTATCCTTTACTTTTACTGCGCCAATCTGCCTACCAGGGATTACTTTCAAAAGGAAACGTCAATAAAGTTGGATTACCTTCAATCAAATAATTTAACCTGACTGTTTTAAGAGGGTGCCGTACCAACCTTCTTATTAACACACACCACTGCTGTATAGTCATATTTAATTTAATAAGATCTTCTATCGGTTTTGTCAATCTCACCTTGTGTTGCTAGTTTACTTGAAAAAATAGACAAGTTTTGTTAGCATTTCGTACTGCTACCTAGCCTACAATCGAAGAATCTAGTAAACGAAATGCCTATAAAAGTTAATGTTATGACTAGAGTTTGGATTTTATGCTTTTGCATGTTCTTTAATATGCCAACAGATTCGTTATGAAATCTGGACAAATTAGGTAAAAAGCAATCCGAAAAACTGCTTGTCAAAATGCATATTTTGCATATTTTCGACATTTACATATTAAAGAACATGCATATTTAAGCAAATAATGTATATTTGAGCAAATAATGCATATTTGGGCATATTTCGGCCACTTTTGGTGTTTTTTTGAAGAATTTTAATCAAGAAAATAATAAATTATTATTAAATTTGCCAATTTAACCAATTATTTTATTTAATTTTTATAATTTTTTAAATAAAAAATTAAATTGCTTAAAATTAAATAAAACAATTTTTTTAAATTAACAAAATTTAATGATAATTTTGTATTTTCTCTGTTTAAAATACACCGAAAGTGGCCCAAATATGCACAAATATGCACCAAATGTTGAAAATATGCAAAATTTTGCACTCACTTTACACTTATTGAAAATAGCTGGAAAGCACATCCGGGGGAATTTCCGTTTTTCTCGATTTTCCTAACAAAATTTGAAAAATTATAAATTCCTTATCTTCTCCAAGTATTCTAAAAGAGTGGAAATCCTGAGTTATGTACTGCAGGGTGTTAAGTAAAACAGACAGTTGCTGCTAAACTCCATGAGTAGTAAGGTAATTAATGCTTTGCAAGTTTTAATTTTTTCTAGCCGGAAGTTAAATTTCTCCTATTTTTACTTAAAAATTCAAATTTCTCGGTTAGTCCTAATCTTAGTTAGTTTAATATATTTTTCGGTTGGTAAAATTGTAAACCGGGGGGTCTGGGGGGTGTGGAACACCCTCCAGTACATATCGCAGGATTTCCATTCTTTTAGAATACTTGGAGAAGATAGGGAATTTATAATTTTTCAAGTTTCGCCAGGAAACATTTTCTACAAAATATAAACGAAAAATGGTAAACTTGTACCATAGACAAACACAAAATTAAATATTTTTAAAAACCTTGCCAGTAGGCATTATTTTAATATGGTACCATAATAAGGCCTATGGTTTTAACTTATTTAAATAATAAAATTATACGTAATATTATTTGGTATTTAAAATCAATAAACACATAAATGCAACAACTAAACATTCCTTAAAAAAGAGTATTAATTACAACGCCTTGGGCACTCAAAATCATAGATTTCTGACCACGTGGCTCGTTTAGGAGGCATCGGCCCGAATCACTAAAAATAACGCTCAATGATTTAGTAATAAATATGCCTACTAATTATTTACATTCGTAATATCTCAAAAGTACTGTAAAATACATTATAAAGCAAACAAACTTTGATACCATAGTAAAGACTATGGTAAATTTCTTACACTTTATGTAAGAAAAACACAATAAAAAATATTTTAACCGCGATACGATATTCAAATTTTTAAGATCATCGAAGCATGTACTTATAAAGATAAAAATTTAATTTTATATGGCTAACTGTGATATTACAAAAAATATTTATGAATTATTTGAACCGTTTTTTATTATTTGGGGCTGCACGGTCTCACTTTATGATAAATAATGTAACACAGGGGGCTACAAATGGCAAAATTTTAGTAACTTCTACATGCAATAGGTGTCTGTAAGTGTGATATGGAGCAAGGGAGGTTATTTTAAGTACGATTTTTGTTGCTTAGGCCTTATTAGGGTATAGGCATTATTACGTGCAGATACCTTATAATAAAATTCCCACTCTTCTAGAATACCTACAAAAGCCAGAATAATTATATAAATTTCGTCAGAAAAGCTGGGAAATTTTTTGTTTTTGAGCAAAAGTGAGAGAAATTGAAACGTTCGGCTAAAGAAAATTAGAATTTGAGGAACTTATTTATTTTTACATTATTATAAAAAAAATTAGTTTAGCAGCAACTTTTTGCGTTACTTTGAAAATATAGAAAAACGGGAAATCCCCCAGTAGGGGGAAACGAAATTAAATGTTTAAATATTATACCTCTTAAAACACTCTACTATAAAGAAAGGTCACGAAAATTTTGATAGTTATCATGTTGAGGTAACGTAAGCCTCGTAAGTAAATTTTCATGCAGCGTTCCATTACCACTAATCCCAAAATGGCAGTTGTGACATTTGACTGCCTTTTAATCGTAGTTAGGACTGTACTCTCATAACCTAGTAACTCAACATGATTTTTAACATAGATTAATAATGATTATTGTAAGATAAAAACGAAGTGTGCATATTTAAAGGTCCATTATCGCTTTTCAACTTAACACTTGGTTAAAACAAGCTAAAACACTATCCGCTGTCGAATTAATTAGCCGTCAACAGCTGGGAGGCTTTATTATATTTTAAATAAACGTAACTTGATCGACGAGTAGGTTTTTAATTGGATATTTATTGAGTGATACTCACGCGTCAGTTTTATCATAAATCGAAGCATCAAAATTAATATAACTTACCATTTGATGCTTATGCTACTGGATAGCTATCTTTGAAGACGTTTTAGTGCAATTCAGTTAACATCTTAAATTTAGAGAGAATATGATTTATCATTTATTTCATTTTTCTCTTTTTACTTAACATTTATGGGGGGGGGGGGGGCTGTTGTTCTATCTCTCATTTTGTTGTTGTTTTTTGGCAGATAATCTTCAAGGTTCATCTTCTCTCTACTCCTAGAAAATACTTAGTTTAGTAGCTTCAGACACTACAATGCTTTCTAAGTCTAAGGACATCATTTTCCTCACTTTTAGACAGAGCCACATCTAACTCTGATTGGTGTAGACTCTGGATGATTTGGAACGGAGTAATATTTTAGTACTTGTTTTTTGCTACGCCACTGAAAGCAGTGGCGTAACATATGGGGGGGGGGAGCTATTAAGGTTCGAGCCAAGCATTTGAAAATTCCCAAACATCAAATAATAATAATAAAAATTTTCATTTTTATTAAAATCATTCAACCTACTTTTAATGATCAACTCTGACCAATCTTGAGGTTACAGTTTACGCTTTGTGAAGAATTTCTTAATTTAACTAATTTAGTCTTTCCAATCACCACTGGCTCTCTTTGCTGACGTAGTTTCAGATAATTTTTTAAGACGTCAGCAATTAAAATGAAAATATTTCGATGAGGGTTTCTGAAAACAAACCGGAAACCATGACATAATAACCCCATCATCGAAGTCTTCCCTTCGTCCCAACTTTGATTTAGGTAGCTTGACACCTTGGCAGATTTTTTCCCTTCCGGCTCTTGATATTTTATTTCTGTCTGTACTTGATCGAAGCCGTCCCAGCATCATCTAGCCTTTCTTTGAATAATTTTCAAGTCGTGAGATAAACCACATTTTAAAAAACCGATAGATATGATTTATGTTATCCTAAATACGTTTCACCCTCGATGCCTCAATATTTTAAATATAGGTAATCTTGAAAGTTATTTATAAACAAAGTAAGATACTTAACTTCATTCGAAATTAATCAGAGCATTTATTATTCTTTCTAATATTAATTCGAAGCAACTGCTCAAACGAAAACCAACAATTAAAACAACCTTGACTTTAATTTATTAAATAGCCAATCAAATTATTTTTAATAACTTTTTCTGTTATAAAACTTCTGAAATAGCTACTAAAACTTTCGTGCAGTTAATTAAGTTAAATAGGATGTGAACTAAAATCAAACCAAAGAAACGGAAATCCCGAGGAACCCTTAATTTGTTCATCTGTTGAGTTGGTGGACCCCATTAAATTTTTTGTCGTGTTCTTTTGCATGTGGGGGGCTGCTAATTTAAGTTACTCTACTCACATACGGGGTGGTCAAAAATTTCTCACGTACATAACATTTTGTCGATCTCTTTTGTTGGTACGTACGCCATTATTATCTCAATTGCTATTGCTAAGCTCTAAGCTCATCGTATATTGTTAGACGAACGTAAAAATTCGGTTAATATCTTGAAAAGAGAATTAACGACCAACGCACGGTTTATCTCAACTTTGTAAGTGCCGCATTATAAATGCTTCTGCATAATCTTTCTAAAAGCTGGAAAGCCGTTTTCGATAATCGAACGCCGCATCCTCTGTTATATTTCGAATTTTATAAACAGATGGGTCCATAAATAAGGTGCACGACAGATTAGAGATGACAAAGTTGGGATTGAACTAGGTTATTGAACCATGACCACGACAACAACTATATTTTAAAATAATTTTTCCTTGGCTTTTTGCCTTGAGGAAAACAGATAACTGTTAATAATAATGGGTGCTTATTCGACATTTTTATGGAAATTTATTACGCCGAAGGTGATTCAAAAGTGTTAATCAAAAGAATCAAGAATTTGTACAAAAATGTTTTATGTTGTTGACACTTCGAGGACTGGTTTTGAATGCATTTATGTACAAGTTCCAGAGATATTGAAAGCAGGGTTGAATCGTCAAATTTTCTGCCAAGTTGATTCGGTTTGAAATTTGGCGATGGACCAAATTTTCTCTTTCAAAACAACCCTCTCCACATGGAAATGCAAGTGGTGGAGACATATAAGTTTGGGAAAGTTGCATGTAACATAACTATAACTCTGACTCAGATTGTATAAAGAATAAAATTTTATTATGAATACATATTTCTCATATTATGGAATCTTAAATGTGAAAATTAATTTAATATTTATCTATTGCGTAATTCTTGCTCACCTATAAATTACCACGTTAAATGAAGCATTAAATTATAACTCCAGTATATAGATACAATTTCTCATAGGTTTTCTAAGAAATTGTACCTACATATGTAGATGTAAGTTGTATCCACAATAATTAATTATTTTCCTTCGTTACAACATTTACATGTCGTATAATTAAATCTTTTTTTCATTAAATACAACAGTTAAAATTTACTGTTTAGTGTTCAAATAGTTAGTACCTGTGTTAAGTTGTGTTAACCGAGCATAAAAAAGAGAACAAATTTAAATTAAACGTACAGTTAGATCTGCTGTGTATTTAACCAAATAATGTATTTTACTGTAAATATACATTTTTATGTATTCCTATTTTCTTAAGTTGGACCACCTCAAGCCTCTTCTTCGAGTTCTTTTTCACCTCCGCCCTCTGCCTAACTTGTATAGGAGCAGGTTTAATCCAAAAATCTTGGGGTTTGGAAATTTAAGCTTATCTTGATTTCTCCAATAAATTTGAAAATGCCAAGAGAACATGCTACGACTTAATCATTAAATAAAATTCTCATACCGTATACGGTGTGCGCCTACTGTACAATTGCTAACAAATACAATTAGAAAGTTAGAGATTTTATGATTCAATATCAATGAACGTACATTCTGTTTTAATTTGTTATCATTTTGTCTTACCACGCGCGCGAATTGAGAAAGTGCGCACCCTTTTTACTTTTTAAAATTCTATTTTGAATTTAAAATTTTTTAAATTCAACGCTCCAGTGTTTCCTTTCTCTGGAAGATCGCACTATTTTTGGTATGTGCTAATTAAATTTTTTGTACGCAGTTTATTTTTGTAAAACATGAGAAGACAAATAAAAATAGGTGCAGTTGTTCTCAACACTGAGTGGTCATTTACACCAACTGTTTATTTTTCAAACTGCTCTGTTTTCTTGCAATAAATCTTTTTGGACTTTTCGTCCTCTCACACAGCATTAGAAACCGTCAGCTAGTTTTTTCCTTAGTTTACTATGTACTTATCGCGGGAAAGCACTAAAATAAATTTTATTACAACATTGAAAGGTTTTTTTAATTTTCTGCAAAACATGAACATTTAAAAAAGAGTTCTGCGAAGCAAGTGGTCTCATTAAAAACACTCATCTTAAATTACGGTCACTAGCAAAAAGTCGTTACATTAAAAGAACTAAGTACAATTAATTAATTGATGACTTTTGTTAACCTGAGTTGAAAACGTTTAATGCCATTTATAGTCTTCAAATTTAATGAAGGTCATTAAAATCAATGTAATTAATTATATTTTTTACTTTTATATAATTTATTTATTTGCAATTAGGTTATAAACTGAAGGACATTATTAATTTTTTCAGAAAAATGTTTACATAAACATTAATCCCCCCCCCCCCCAAATTGTAAGAAACCGCAAACAGTATTTTATTTTATAGGAAAATAAATAAAGGATTTAATTAGTACTATGATATTATATATAATTTCATTTTATAATATTTGTCATAAATAGAAACAGTGACTGAGAAATAAAATTATTGTATTTACATAAATACAAAATATAATCAAAGCTGTGTATAAAGAAAATAATATAATTAAAAGTTTGTACGTGTTTATACAGAAAGCAATTAGAGAAACTTCTGTATTTTTTCTTGGTAAAGGTATTTTTATCTACACAATCAATATGATTGAATAAATATGTATTGTTCTCTTGTTCAATACACAAATTCGTTCAAGTTAGTTTTTCTGCGAAATAGTTATGTGTGACGATAATTTTATAGTAGTACGTCTTTTTTACTTACTTTGTGACATATTTTTCAACTTATATCTTATATAATTCATAACGAAAATTTGCTTTGACAAACAGACAGACAAACATACGCGTCAAACTTATAACTACCCTCTTTTAAGTCGGGGGATTAAACAAAATTATAATATTATGTTTAAATAACATGTCGAAAATTTAACTTACATTATGTTAGTGCAAGTGTGATCCTTTTAAATAAGTGTCACAATCAATCTAAATATTTTCAAAACTGCCCCCGTCACCGCAGCACAGATGTCACCGTAGTCACAACCAGTTTACTCATTAACTTACTTATTTTTTACTTTTCTTTTGATTGGGGTGGTCTGAGATTTTACAGGCGAATAGGGTGTTGGCTGTAGAGCCTCGACCATAACCGTATAACTAATTGATAAATGTCTATCTAATGCAGGCTTTTGTTGATGGTTGTGGTTAAGACCGCATGTTGGTATAAAACTGCACAAGTAACCAGGACTCAATATGGGTTTACATTAGAGAAGAATGCAGGACGGGACCAAATGTACAGTCCCGCGCGGGACGGAATGCTAATTTAATCCCGCGCGGGATGGGATGCCAATTTAGTCCCGCGCAGTACTACACACTAATTTCCTGGCGAGTGTCTTCCAATATTGAATTGCTGGCATTCTTTTATCAATTTTTAATAAAGCTATATTACAATATGATCTCAAATCCAAATCCGTACTATCAATTTTAGGTACATCTTCGTTTGCAAAACGTTCTGCAATTTCATTGGCTGTTGGTTGAAAGAAAAGAACCAATCACAAACTCAAAGTGTTGTAGGCGGACCCGCGGGACGTGCGGGACTCGCTGGACCCGCGGGACGGGATGGGACCTACTGGACGATCTGGCACTGCGGGACGGGACAAGAAAAGTAGTCCCGCATTCTTCTCTAGTTTACCATCTGTTAAGACGCTTATCGAGAAGAAGTAATAAATCAAAAATCATCAATCTAGGGAGTCCTACAGCTTTACGTCATAAGAAATTTTAGAGTCTTTTCGAACATGAACTGGGCACCTTTGTATTATCGATTAGTGGGCTAATTTACTAGGCCTATGATCGTCTCATTTTATTGTTGGCCATGATGATAATGACAACTCTTTTAACAAGAAGACAAACAAATTTTGTTCTAAAACAAAATATTAATATTAAACCCTAGTTATGTTGGGGTCATCCCACTAATTTATTGTATTATAGCATACCCAATTATTATAGATGTTGCCCTCTTATTATAATATATTACGAGCTGTCGTTGCAGGAAGATAACGATTGCAGAATGGAAAATTTGGTAGTATTCAGATTGCCCATGTTGTGCGGCCTTACTGACATTCCTAATTCTTTCTTCTTCTTCTGCCTTTCCAGGTTTAGGCACATTTGCCTGTTCCGGCAAAATTTGAAAAATTATTTTTTACTTTTTAGTGCATTTTTTGCACTTTTTATTATTTACTTTCTAGAAAAAGCTTAGTTTAAAAAGTTTTTTTTAAATTCTCTGGAATTTTTGGTAAAATTCTTGCAAGAAAAAATCTCCTCGTGTAATACATACCTTTAAGAAGTGATAAATGGAAGAGTTTCCTACTTTTTTTTTATTTTTTTATTTGAAAGTAGAGATCAAACGGAGCCATCACTTTTTTTTCAGATTTTTTTGAGCGCGTTAAGTATAAAAAAAAATTATTGAAATTTTAAATTGTTAGGGTTATGACGTCATAACCCCTCTTTGAGCGGGACTGGATAAATCTATAGGATTTTAGATAACTGTACTAAAATGTTAAAATGTAGATGCCTACTTGATACCAGTAATGGCCGCCGTGTATTTCGTGGTTACTTTTTTATTTTATATGAGTGATTATGGATTACTTAGATTCATAATTTTTATTTAATGAAAACAAATACTTTAGTTTTACAAAGATCTCGACAACTTACAAGAGCTTTGCACCCACAGTGTAAGAAATTTTAAATGCTACACGTAAACGGCTTTTCGCCTTCTGGCGATTTTCTTCAAAATTAATCCAACTTGTAGAGTTTTTAAAAAATAGAACAGATTTTGTTATTGAATTGGGCTTAACATGTATTCTTGATGTAATATTGTAAATCCGTTACCTTTGGTTGTTCTGTTGGGTTATAATTTGTTGATCGGTTGTGCTTCGGTAAGATTTAACATGTCGACAATGTTTTATTATTTATTTACAAACAAAATAATTCATTGCATATTTTACATAAATATATTATATATATTATAAAACATCAATAATACTTTTACAAGAGCTTTGCATCCATAGTTTAAGAGATTTTAAATGCCACACGTATAATATGGCTTTTCGTCAGAAGCTACCATCCAGCTTATAGAGCTTCTTCTTAAAAAGAGTGCACCAATTTTGTCAGTTAAAGCATTGATCAGCATATTGATGTGACGAAATAATCAATAGCATTAAATGAAAAAAAAAATTTTAGTTAGCATATGATAGCTGTCAATAATAACCCAATTAAGAACTGACAACATCGGACGGCAATGTTTAAATCTTATTGGTTAGCTATGGCGGGCAGATTAAATATTTTTTTGAAATTCAAAAATTTTTTTTAAATTGTACGCATCAACATGCGGCATTTTTATTACAGTTTCATGTTTATATATTATTTCAGGAAATTATTTCTAAGGAAACTCCCCCATTTACCATCGATAATGAGTTGAGACCGGATTATATAAATTTCTTGCATACGAGTATTTGGGCATATTTTATAAAGTTTCGTGCATATTTGGGCATATTTGATGGAATTTCTAAGAAAAAAGGAAAAGTTTCTTTATCAGAAGACGGTCCCGCTCTGATAAATTAAAATTTAAATTTGGCGATGTGAACAAATTAACTTTTGGGCTGGCAATGCTTACTCTAAAACCAGTGGCGTAACAAGCAGTTGAGAGATCCGTGTGCAAAGTTGTAAACGGGGGCGATAAACAAATAACAAAACTATATTAAGGGCTAAATTTAGAATAATCGGATAAACTTAGTATAACGTTATTCCTGGTATAACAATTACAAGGTTGCAGGGTGTCACTTATTTGGAAAATCTGGAAAAGTCAGGGAATTTACGATTTAAGATAAACAATTTAATTAAAATTTTTTTTTTTTTTTTAAATGTTCTTAACATTTTTTTAAAAATGATTTAAATTTAATTTTAAAATTAAGATTTTTTTACCTATTTATTTTCTGATTTATCGAAATGTCATGGAATATTTTTATTCTTTTTCAGGGAAAACCTGGAAATATCAGGATTTGATTTGGAAAATTTAGTGAGAACACTGAATTATTATTGGTAATAATGGTAATACTAAGTCTAACTTTATACCAGGTTTATCCGACTATTGTAAAACCGGCCTTTTCTACATTATTTTTTAACATTATTTTTATACTATTTTAAATTTTTATTAAAAGATTCCTGGGGCTTCTTTTAGCAGGGAGCCCGCGTGCGTTGCACCCACCGTACCCCGGTAGTTCCGCCACTGCCTAAAACTATTATAATAAGTAGATCTATAGATATCAAATTAGTAAAAAAATGTTATTAGGATCTAGTAGAATTAACAAAATAACGTTATTTTGAAGTATTTATTAAAATTTGATGTTGCATTATGTTGGCACTTTTTGCCGATTTTGTTGCATATTTTGATGATTTATGATGCATATTTCGACCATTTTAAGTTGCATATAATCCGGTTTCTAGTAATGGGTATAAATGATTCAAGTTATACAAAAATCTTGTGATGTATGACGAAATTGTGTAATCCAGGGCCGTACTTAATACAGACTGTCAAAGGGGGGAGGTTAATTATGAAATCGAATAACAACAGTGATATGTAAAGATGAAAATCACGCCAAACATCAAAATTAAAGTGAGAGAAAATTTTATTAATTTAAGACTGATCTATGCAGAGTTAATTGGATGACAATAGCAGTTAATTTATTTAAAAACAAAATTGTGCATCTACATACCATTATGACACCCAGGATTGCGCAGAAGCTATTTCAGCGCCGGGTGCAGATTAGTAAGTGGCGCCTTTACCTTATCGTTGGTGACGCTCATGACACTATCTAGAACATGGCGGCTCTATTACGTACAATTTTTGATGCTGTTTTGAGTTTGATTCTGAATTATTTTATCTTAAAACCGCGGTGAAATGAATGACATGATAATTCACAAAATAGAACGTTTGGTTCTATTCTAAGAATGCAAACGTTTGGTTTATAAGCAAAACTTTCTATACCAACTATTATATTATATATTAAATTAACTTAATATTTTTCCGGGTGGTGGCGTTCGTCTAATAACGCTCGATAATAATCAAAGAAAACAAAATTTTTCATTATTCAGAACTGTTTGGAAGAAAATGAGGGTGGTTAGAAGCTGGACTATGTAGAAAATAAGTGAAACAATTGAGCAAAAGAATTGATAATTCAATAATTTTTAATGATTTTTTTACAATGTAAGGGGACAAATCCCGAACAAATACTCTCCCAAATTAATTTTCTTGCTACAAATATTAACTTTTCACCTCTCTAGCTTACCAGTAGAAATGTAAAGGCTAAAATAATCGTTTTCATCACTCCAAATTATCGAAAAGTAATAAAAATAGATGGGGAGGGGGCATCCTCCAAAAACAGTGGGTGATGGGGGGAAAACGGAGGTCATATTCGGATTCAGGAGGTTATTTTACATAAGAATCAGCATGAATGATATCAGGACTCGAAAAAAATTTTTATTTGCAGATCAGTGTTATCATAAGGGACGTCCATTAATTATGTGATTCGTTTAGGGGGGGAGGGGGTCTAGGCAAATATCACGTAATTTTTTTTACAAGAAACTGTAAAATTGCGAGAGAACTGGAATAAATTAAGTAAATCAAACAATTTCACGTGAGATTAGAAAGGGGGGGTGTCGAAAAATCGCTTAACGTAAGTAATGGACGCGCCCTTACTTATTTTACTTTACCAATTAACCCTTTCAGACACGAATTATGAAGGAGTTGTAGGAAAATTTTCAAACTCGGCATGTGAACTTGTTTAATTTATTGAAGATTTTTCATGTTTGTTAGAATACCCTAAGGTGTCCCAGTACTCAGATACCAACTGTCCTCTGTGTAGTGAACATGGTGATTTTCTGATTACGATTTATCGAAAATTTGAGAGATTCTATATGAAAAAAAAATTAATTTTATTAAATGCATACAACATTATACAAAGTAGAACAAATATTACGTACTTAAAAAGTATTAAATTCCAGAAGAAAAATAAACACAATAAACTCAAAAACAAACAACTTGCTTTCAGGTTGAAAACATAAGACAAAATAAATTTATTAAAGGATAACAACAAGCCCCACAAGTAATGCAATCTTTCAGGATCCAAGCTGACTAGTCTTTGAAGAAGATCAACTTGATTGGCACTCTCCATATAGCTACTACTAGCCATAATTTTGCCTTAAACTTATGTCTTCTGTACAGGACGTTGTGTTTGAAATAAGGGTTAAATCAAAGAAGATATAAATTAAATCTCAATTCGTGACTTCTCGCTTAGCGTTTTGTGAGTTATTGATTTGATATGAAGTGTTCAGATATATTTAATATTTATAGAAAATTAAATTAAAAACGCACAATTTTGGTACCTTCCAAATATTGGCGCTAGGCGTGGCTCCATTGCACTCTTGGTTTACCCGGCCCTGACTCTATATTACATGTAGATTAACTTTGTCACTGCAAGATTAAATGACGGTGTCATGGAAAAAATGCAACTTAAAACTGTGGGGGGGGGGGGCTGAACTTCCCTCTCAGTTGCAGGATAACAACATTTATGTAAGGCAATATAAGAATTGAATGTAGCAGTCTTAATTCATAATTTTTATCAAAAATGCCAAATATAATTGTTTAAAACTTAAAAAAGTTTAACTTGGCGCCGGCGCCGAGTTGACTTGTCGTCAAGCTGAAGTATTACATAAAATGTTTTCAGGAAGTAGAAAACAAACTCAAAACTACTTTGTTGTAACTTTATCGGTAAAATATTACAAGATAATATATTAAAATATAATTATAATTATTTTAGCTTGGATTAGAGAGTTTAAAAATAAAGCAGGATGTCTATTTCAATTTTTATCAATTTTACAAATGTATAGATATAAGCAAATTGCTAAGTGGCAACACGTGGTAATTAACTCTGAAATACGAGTATTGTGTAAGTAACGTGTAACTAACATACTAACATTAAAAAAAAGGTAAAAATTCTATAAATACCTACTAAAATTCTACAGTAACTTACCTCACAGTAAAAGATTTGAAAGCGGTAGATTTTCAATTTTCGATTGTACAGTTCTGGGAACAACATTTGAAATAATCAAAATAATTTGGATTTTATTTTTAATTATCTATTAATTTTTATTAAAAATAAATTATATAAAAACAATATTTGGTGGCGGCGAAATTGTCGACGGCGAAACCGCAGACTGAAAAGATCAACAGTGACAGCGAAAGGTCCTAGATTGCCTATTATAGCGGCTTGCACTTGGGTTGTCAAGACTGTACGAGTATGTAGCTGTTCTTGTTACTAACAGAAAGGAGGGAAGTCTCAAAATAATCAATTGATACGTGGTTTAGGTAGTGTAACTCGATATTAAGCATATCAATATTTTAGAAAACCCAAAAAATGCACTAAACACTTTTCAGAACTAAAATGTTTAAAAGTTAGCACATGTAAAATACACTAATTCATCGCCTGATGATGCCATAGTATGGTGAAAACGTTTGCGAATACTTACAGTGTATTTTACATGTGCTAACTTTTAAACATTTTAGTTCTGAAAAGTGTTTAGTGCATTTTTTGGGTTTTCTAAAATATTGATATGGAAGTCCCAAAGCTGAACTCGCACTCAGGCAGTGCTGTTAGCTCGATAACAGCAAGCCGAATTACGAGTGCTGTAATCTTATCAAACGCACTGGTTACCTTATTAACTTTTATTAACTTATAATTATACAAAACATATGTTTGCGGCCATATTCAAGTATAATCTGACGATTGAACGTATATGTTATACACTAGAAATTTTTTTTTTAATTTCAAGTTTCTAAGTTAATTTTGTCTTTGCCCTACCACAAAATACGAATATATATCTTTCTCATTTTGTTTACAGGGTTGTCACGTTTTGCAAAAACCTCCTAGTGACGTCACTAGGTTTTTAAAAATTCATTTTGGGCTTAATATTAATGGCACAAAAAAATTAAAAACACCAATCTCATTCTTTTAACACAAACTTTCAGAAAAATTTTTTTAAAAATGCATGAGAACTCCTCATTGAATGTACAGTCTAAAGTGTTGGTCAGGGTATACTTACGAGAGGGGAAAGGATTGAGAGCAAACTTTACACTTTGTTCTTCACTGATAATATTTATTCAGCCATTTTTTCGCTTATTTTTCTTAGAATATCTTATATACAGATTGAATCTATATAATATTGTCATGATATTTTTGTCAAAAGAGAGGGAATGCGAAACTTTCGCAGATTTTCTGAAAACACATTTAGAAGATGCATTGTATAATTTTGGAGATAGTAGGCTAGAATATTTTAATAAAATATTAGATCAGCGCCAGCCGAATTAATTTCTATCGAATCTTAATTTTGTTTTGGTTCTGATTTCGACGATGTTTACGATAAAATAAAATAGATCAGGTTGTACATTTAAACCGTTAGAATTCATTAATAGTTCGTTACAATTTAAATGAAATTAATCAATACGTTATACAACTGTTTCGCCTCTTTAACGTACAAATCATCGAATCCTATGATATAATACGAAACATCAATTGTATATTTATGGTATGTAATTGACCTCATAACTATTGTAAGAAGTCGAACGCTGTTTTGATTTACAATTCAATTTTATTTTAATTTATAAGATTTATTGTAATGATAGAAGTCGAGCCTAGGTTCGATCGGTTTGAATTTTCTTGTCGATCGGTTTTGATTTGAACACGAAGTCACGAACTATTTAAATTTGTTACGAATATCGTAAAACTGTAGATGACATGTTGAAAAGCCACACCAAGACCTTAGTTTTCATTTGGGCAATAGTCTATGCACGGAGTTAGCCTAATGTTCTGAAAGTTAATAAGAGCACCAAAAAGGTCACTCGGTTCCAATGACATGCAAATAAAAGCACGATTAATAGAATAGAAAATTACTTCAGAACAATAAGAACGAAAAAACTGGTATCTTCGGTAAATTACATCGGCATCCCGGTTAAAGGTTTTCATCAAATGATCGTTGAAAATAAAATTAATTTTATTAACACAATCAACCTTTCCATCGGTTTATTTTCAATTGCTCTATCGTCAGTCAAAGTGTTAAAATGTTAAACACGTACAACAAATGTATTCATAATGTCATGTTGAACTAGCCATGATACACGATAACATTACCGTTATGTTATATTTGTATATATTAACTTTTTAACTCTTCCTTTGATGACTTTGTCTTGGAATTTGTTTAGCATAAAATTTTAATATCCAGATGTTTGATTGTTTACTTTGTTGCAGGATGTGGTTCGGAGTCAACCTGTCTGAAGTGTGGTCCCTCCGGATGTATTAAATGCCCCAAGCTGATAGTATTTTCAACTCACGAGTGCGTCGACAGCTGTCCCTTCGGGTACAGTGCCAAATGGAGCAAGGAAGTGGAATATATGGGCCAAATGTGTGTACGAAGCAACTCCTTCATGGGTCTTTCGGCAGACGCGGCGTCAGTTTTAACCGGGATAATTTGCGGATTAGTGTTATGTGTGGTTATCGTGGTAGGGGCGATGTTTTATTTGAAACATAAACGAAAAACTTTAATTCAAACCAGCGAAACCAATTCGGATTTGGACGATTCTCCCGAACGAAAGGATTTTTTAAAACAATTAGAAATACTTCGTCCAAATGCCGAAACCTTTCTGGAAATGCTCAACGATACTCGCAGACAAATGAGGGAGTTGCACCAGGAGGGAGACAATGCGGCGGCTTCTGTCTACAAACCCGTTATTAGGGATTTAGCCAAAGTGCTTATTTTGTTAAACAGACCCGTCGAAGTTTTGGCAGTCCCAGACGACTGGGAACATTTGTACAACTGGGCGGAGCAAGTCGTGAGGCGGTATAAACGAATGAGCGAAGGTTCGCAAACTCAAGTCGGACAGTTAATTAAATTTTTGCAAGCACCTGTGGAAGTTAATCCAGACGAAAATTGTTCCAAAACTAGCACGATAATGTCGACTTTTAAACCGGACCAACCGTTCGGTTCTTCTTTAAGTTTGCAAGAACAAAGACTTAAAAACGTAAGCAGTAGCTGCGAATCGCATTTTAATTCTCCTTTGAACCCCCAGTGGCAGTTCAACTACCCTTTGATATCGAATAGCCAAATTAGTTCGTCGGAATTTACCCCCTCACAGTGGAAGCAAAGTAAAGAATATCTCGGTAACTTGTATTTTTTGGAAGACGATTTTTTACAGTTGGGCTTTAGACCCCAAGATGAAATTACCACAGAGTTATGACCTTTGAAATTAAATTTCAAAGTATACCAAAATAAACTAGTCACTATAATTTGTTTTTATAATGTCTGTCTGTATATTATGTGTTAGGTAAATAAGCTTTAATTTACTGTATTTAATTATTTTTTATGTAAGTTTTGTAAATAAATTTGTTTTAATTATTAAGTCCGACACTTGGCTCGACTTTCTATTTTGAATTATTTCGAGTTGCAGGTTATCCCACGTTTTTTCCAAAGTAAATTGATGATGGTTGTTAAATTCAAAACACTTCTTCAAAACACTTTTTCTAATTAAAAGCCAACATACTTTTTAAATAGACGTTTTAATAGTGGTACAAGAATAGGTGTAGGCAGGGCACTTTACGTGCCTACAACCTTGACCATTTTTTGTTATCTTTCTGAACATAGACACCAAACCTTCCATTTAACTTTCACATTTATTTAGATAAAACAGGTAGGATATTACATGTAGGTGTTCAAGAATATAATAAAAGCTGTACTTGTACATCATCGTAAATATATTCATATAACAATAAAGTTAAGTAACACTCGAACCCTTTCAGGAAAGTACTTAGAGATGTTATTAAACCTGAACATCGAACATGATTTATTTTTATCGCAGATATATAGCATGCACTTGTAAATTTCTTAACAAACTTCTGTAGTTATTTTATTTGTAAACGCGAGTTTCTTTGTACCGCAGAGACCCAAATATAATAATTGTTCAACTAAATAAACCAAAACATTGAAATTGGTTTCTAGGAAAAACGCTCAATGTATACTACAATCAATAGAAAAAATATCTAAAGGCAAACTATTTGGATAGACTTGCTAAAATTGCAATATATTGTCGGATTCCAATTTACGAGATTATGTGTAATAATATATTTAAATATATAATATAATAAAATTATATTTTTAAGCTTTCGGCGACTGTTATCGCCTTCATCAGAAATTTATTTATTATAAAAGATAACAGTCGCCGAAAGCTTAAAAATATAATTTCATTATAATTATTATTAAATTTAACTTGTTATTTAAAGTTTTATTATTTATTATGTTATAGTATAAAATTGGTGAAATTAAACTTTGGTGTCCACAAACGCCTGTAATGTCAGATCTTTTGTTCGGGATGCTGTTAGATATATTATCATCCCAGCTAAGACTCTCTTGTTAGTGGATAATATTGAGTGCGTATTACCAAGATCAGAGAGATACGAAATACAGTCAGATATAGTGATTAAGCTGCAGAAAATTGATATTCTGATAAGAAGTCAATCAAGACGAAAGTCACAAAGCAGATAACACTGCAAGACAAAAGCATTGCAATAGTTTACGAATCTGGTAGTTAGGCAACACACACTACACACGAACAATTTTCTCCAAAAATTGAATAATTAAAGTTGGGATTTTCAAAACGTCATATCTCGTAAAATATTACCGTAACAATATTTTAATTTGTTTTATTTTAATGCAGAATTTTATTCTCTATACTTTATAGTTTATATTAATTTTCCACCTCAGATGCACTAAAATAAATTGAGTTATTTTCAATACTAATGTAAAAAGTGGTAAATAATAATGAAATTTTGATAACGGCAAGTGCCCTATTAGGACTAGAAGGTCCTAAAAGGCCTTCCAGCTTCCTCATTTCTTCCGTTTCTAACCTTTTCTTTTCCCATTCGTGACAGCTGAACACGGTGTGAGCTGCATCGTCCTCCTCTTAGCAGAAGTAACATATTATATTGCTACTGAAAAACATACTTTTTACATGGTTTATCAAATAGATGAAAAATTCATCCTTTTTGCGCCGATGAACAAAATTCATCAATACCTACAATGATTTTTTTCATCAAAGCTATGAATTTTTTCATCAGTATGATGAATTTTGTTCATAGAAGCAAAAATGATGAATTTTTAATGTAGGTACCTTTTTTCAGTGTGCTTTCGACTTTTCCAATTTTTTGAGGTATTCCACAATTCGAAGCATTTGCAACTGTAACCACCATTACAGTTAAGTAGGCTGAAAAAGATGCTGATGTTTTGATTGTGAATACAGCGATTTTCTTGGGCTGAACACTTGATATAGCAGTTTTCATCATCGGAGAAGACGTGGATCTTTTAGTTCTGTTAACAGTATTGACTGCACATCTATAGGCAACATTTATTTTTGAAAACCTGGGCTGTATTCTGCAGTGTTTAAAATAAAAAGAAGCAGCTCAGAACGTTCTCTTTCTTCATGCATTTAGTGGTTGCGACACACCATGTCTCTCTTTAATCAAGGAAAGCTGAAATTTGAATCCGTTGTTCAGAAAAACAAATAACTCAATAGCATCATTGACGTCTTTAATCAACATGGTGCTACACCAGCAAGATTGAAGAAGCTGGAGCACAGTTTCTTGTTGCTTTGTATGACGGTAATTCTTCTTAGAAGAATTTCGATACAGTTGTTTTTCTGATATCATCAGGGCCTACTTTACCATTAAAAATTTTTTTATAAACCCTCTAACAAATTTTCGCAAAAAATAGATAAATTAAGATTTCAGTTAATATTTTCTGTAATTTTCTTGCTCTAACATTTGGCTCAATTGTTTATTCACCAATACTTATATTGTAAAAGCTCTATCAGGCAACAAAATTTTATCTCAATCGGTTAAACATTTTTCGAGATACGATGACATTTTCATTATTTTTTATTGTGGTAGCCCTGGCAAAGATTTCTCGGCCAAAACCTTATTTTCACTACTAGAGCCCACCAGACATACGTCCAAAAAGTTTGATTGCCATCAACGCAAAAATGCCGAAGAAAATCGAGGGACAAGGACTTATTTTCAAGATTTCGCTTTTCATGTTGAATTCCTGATTTTTATGAAAAGGTTCCATATGCTATGAAGTCCTGTGGGGACAATGTTCCTACATACCAAATTTGGTTGAGATCCCTTCAGTACTTTATGAGTTATTCACTCTTGAAGTTTTAACTTTGATAGCTTGTAATTTTTGCCAAAAAAAATTTTGTAGGTAAATAATTCCAAAAATATTCAAATTATATTAATCCACAGAGCTAATAGATTTTTTTGCTCTTGAGCTAAATTTTCTTCTATTAAAAAAATTAAAGTTTCTTTTTCTTCAGTACTTACATGAAAATTCTTTAAATTTAACTAGACAGTTTTCCCTAAATCCCTAGAAAACATAATAATTCAGAAGAGGGTAAAAAATGACAAATTTGGAAATTATGTTTGGGAGTTCTTTTGAATTATATTTTTTACAAGTGCTAATATTGAGTATAACATCGCAATCTAATTATAAAGAAGACAGTAGATAAAAAACAAACATTAAAAATTATTAGTTCACCATTTATTGTGTATTTTAATTCACTTTAACATATGTACAAAAGGTCAGTAAATTTATCGCACAATCATATCATTTGCACAAGTACACAATTCGCATTAAAATTACTGCAATATTTAAATCTTACCAACAATTACAATAATGAATTCACAATGAATAGAAGAAACAACGAAATAATAATTTTAATAAAGGGTGGTTTAATTAATTCAACTGTTGATACAATTAGCGGATAAAAACATATTTATTACATATGTACGTGTAGGTATCACATATTAAGTAGTAATAGTAGCAGTAAAAAACTCAAATTAAAAAACAATGTTTCCAATACCCGATTTATGTTCAATTCTTGTGTGCTAATTAAAATATTTATTACTAAATTTTACTAACTACAAACTAATATTAATTGCGTAATCATAATAATAATCATAAATTTCTACAAATTTAATTTTAACAGACATTACTATACAACAAATGCAGATCGTACGGCATCACTAAACAATTAATTATCAATCAACATAGGTGTAATATAAACATTTTTAGGACCATCGTATTTTTTTTACATTATTGTAAAATGTTTAAAATAAAAGTTTGCATCACAACGTCTATTGTACATTTCACACTTAATTTAGGTATATGAATTGGCTCCTTATTTGCTAATATAAATTGCATCACTTATCAAAAATATTCGTGTCACCTTTTTCAAGAGGCGCTAAAATTACAAAATAACATCGTTTTTAACTTTCTCGTTATTTAATATTCTTTCCCCAGTTTCGTCAACTAAACGATAACGACAACCTGCAATTTAGGATCTCGTACATTTTGTTGTTTCTAGATAACCGAACAAGGTTTTTTAGTATCGGCTTGAGGTAGGTGGTTTAATGAGCACGGTTTTTGCTAAATAAATAAACAGGTAATAATAAATGCGGATCATTGTTATCGTCAAGTTGACAAAAGTCTTCCACCAAAAATTTTAGATTCAACTTTACACATATATAAACAACAAAATGAAAGCCAAAACAGTGGATATAAGAAATAGATCTTTAATTCGGTAAACTTATGTATTAGTAAAAATTAATTACGAGTCAGTAGTAAAGAAATGAAAAAATGCCTATGCAGTGTGTATGTAACAATCGCTACACGATATGACTTAACAACTAAAGTATTTGTAATAGAAACAACTCTCTTCAATATCTTAATGATTATACGCATATACACATGTGTAAATATTTTAATATACATTAAAAAACAAACAAATATAATAATTACATTGAAATCAGTCTCGGATATGTACAAAACATTTTCTACATTTGCATAAGTTCCACAGTCAAACATAATTTCAACACTAACCCGTTTAAGTCACACTTAATTTTTTAACACTAATTACAGTTATCGTGAAAATGTGTTTTGTGAGAATATCCATAATAAAAGAGCAAATTAATCAAAAAGAAATAAAAAAAAGTAAAAGCACTTGCGTAACTTATCCAAATTATATCTGTCCTGTTTTTGCAGTAAAAAAATGTGCAATCCTAATTTAATTAAAGCTTCTAGCCAACTAAAAATCCTAAACTAACTTTAAGTTATTAACAATTAATTCCTAAAATGTAAATTTAACTCGAACACGTTTTCCTAAACAAATTAAATTTATATGGACAAAATTAACACTAAATCTCCCGTTCATCAACCTCAAAATTATTAACAGATATAGTTGGGATAAATTAATTACGTTACATGTCCTAGGAAGCGTTGAAACAACAACAAAATTTATGAAATTCTAAAATTAAGAATATAAGTAACAAAAATAATTTCGTGGCTCAATAAGCGAATTTTCGAATGATAATACATAAGTAGTTTTGATTATAGGCAACTATTTAATCTGTACACAGAACCAAAAAACTTCATCATCACAATACAAATTCGTTCCGCATCACACCTCTCGTATGCACGCTACAATAATTACTAACTAGAACGCCTACATCTGGACAAAAACACAAACGTTTTTGATATAATACAAAACACTCTAGTATGATTTTATTATTTTGTAACTTTTAAACTTAAAAAATGTAACGGCTCGTTTACAATTAAATGCTAACAAAAAACTAAAACCGGCATTTAGATAAAAATAAAATTTATTTCTGGAACAATTGCAGCAGGAGTGTCAAAAGTCACATATTGTAAAAATGTAATTAATATACATTACGATGAATATTTTAAAAATAAATAATGGTGTTAGTTACGCTGGCGATGGTATGGTAATCCCCTTTATTTTTTAAGTCTACTTGGTGGATCTTTGGAACCGCTGCCGCGTCTAGGTGGGACTCCTTGGCTTGAGACCTGCATTGGAGCCACTACTGCCACTCCGGAGGCGCTTCCAATAAAAAAAAACATCACATATTGGTTTCAAGCAATTAAAGGGTGATAAATTTTGATGAATGGATCATGAAAACTACAGTGTTGCCTACTTACAGTGAATTCTTTCATAGCGTTCTTAAAAGTTGTCAAAATGATTGAAATCAATAATAATTAAACTATTTTTTTGTAAAGTTTTGGCAGTAATGTTACAGTTTTTATATAAAATTTACTAGAAGAAGTTTTGAGGTATAGGCTCGCGAAATTCGTAAATGTTTAGGAAATCTCTTAATGTTTGATCAACTTTTTTCTTAACTTCTTCATCGTTTGTTTAAGATAGAGATCTTTCTAGAAATACATAGGTGTAGAGCATTAAATTTCCTTTAAAATAAATGATATTCAATATTTTATTTTTAATTGATAAAAAATTTAAGCAATTTGAAAATTTAGATATATCGCACAAAATCGTTATAAGATGAATGAGTTAGCCGAACATAGGAAATTAACATGTAAAAACTTATTTATGCAAATTTCTGCTTCCCTAATTATTTTAGAGAAAAAATGAAAGACATAATGCAGAAATATAAGCTACAAATGATAAGAGCATTATATTTTTTCATCTAGCTTTTACTTACAAAGATAAAAAATGTTTTTGAAATTGTTAAAAAGTTTCATTTATCAGACTGGCCATGTAAGTTTCCAAGGTAATTATTTTTGAAAATAGAAATTAAATTGAATTTATTACATGGCCAATCTGATAAATGAAAATTTTAACAATTTCAAAAGCATTTTTTGCTCAAACACATTGAAAAGTTTGACGTTTTCCCTAACATCCAATCGAGATTTCGCTCTTGATACAGCACCACTACTAAACTGCTCTATCTAAGAAATTAAACGATGTGATTAGCAACATGGATAACTTCAAAGTGACTGTAATGCCACTTCTAAACCAGTGCCGTAATTAACTTTTTATGCGCTCGGTGCGAGCTTCTCGTCTTTGATATTATTAATGGGCGTAAAGGTTGGTTTATGCAAAACGTCGACGCACGCGTCCAAATAAAGTTAAAGCATAGAATTTCAGTAGGAGCGTTTATGCAGTTAGTTTACACTCTTGATTTTTGGGGGCGTGTGCACCATAAACCCTCCTACTGAAATTCTATGCTTCAACTTTATTTGGACGCGTGCGGTGCGTGCGTCGACGTTTTGCATAAACCACCCTTAATTATTAATGATATTATTAAGGCGTTTGATATAATCGATCATGATCTTTTAATAGCTAAGTTGGTGCATTATGGATACGGCGAGTGGGCTCTGAAGTTACTCATCGACTACCTCAAAGAAAGATCTCAATGTGTAAAACTGAACTCGATCTTATCTGGTAGTATACTGCGTCCACTTCTTTTCGTGATATTTATAGACGACCTTCACATTTTTCTGGTTAAAGTATGAAGTGCATTTAAATTTGTATTCGGCCATTTAGGAATTTATAGGCTACGACTGGTATTGCTCATATATTAATTGCTGATATTAAGTTTTTAGCAGTAAAGCGTCGTTCTCAGCCAATTAATGTGACACAACATAGCAAAGCTTAACACAAAAGTTAAAATATATTGAAACTTATGTTTGTGTTCAAATCGACAAATGACCAATTTGGCATAACATAACATAGCTTAACAATTTTAGGTCTATTATGAATTTACCTATTATACCAACGAATTAATAGGCAGGCGCTGGTAGATATTGAAAGTAAACGTCAGAAAGTAATAATAATTTGCATTGTACTATTATAATTAGTAGGTATTATTGAAGTTGTTTTTATACTGTTCCTATAATAATAAAGTAGCTCTGAATTTTTGTATTGTCAAATATTAAATTTATTCGTTTCATGCTAAAACTTTCTTTGTTGTAAAAGCTGGTCGACTTTTCAATAACTATAATAGGTTATGAGCCTATATTAAAGTCGATTGAAACGCGAATTGAGTAAATTGAGATATCATGGACCTAGCAAAGAATATCAAGATTTTGGCTAACGAGTCAGGCTGGCCAATATGAAAAAGAAAGATTAGAGATATTCTTGATTACCATGATGGAGCTCTTTCTGTGATCGATGGAAAGTTGAAAGCGCCAGAACCTGTTGCAGAAACCGCAACGGAAGCTCAAATTTGTACCGGAAGGCGAATAGTTTTGCAAAGTCAATGTTAATCAGTTCCATATCTGATGAAGTTTACCAGAAAGTAATGGATAAAGAAACAGCGTAAGAAACTTGGGAAGCATTGAAGACACAGTTTGAGGCGTCTTCAAAGGACCAGTTATTCAAAATTAGTACAGACTTCTTAGCTTTTCTTTCGAATAAAGAAAAAGATGTTTCAACACATGTAGCTGTACTGCGAAGGTTGTGGAGTGCTTTGAATGCGGGTCTAAAGACAAAAATGGAGAACGCTCTTCCAGATTTGATGCTAGTATGCAAGACATTGAATAACCTACCAAGCAAATTCGACGTTTTCAAATCGAGCTGGATGCTACTTACGAGAAACGAAGATAAGACATTTGAAGAATTGTCAGCTCAGTTAAGCACGTTCGAGAGGAATTTTGGCAAAGAGAATGTTGAAGAAAAAGTTTCAAAAAAAGCTCTTGCGGCTGGAACCAGTAGTCGATTTAAAAAGCAAAGAAATCTCTGTAATTATTGCAAACAGAAAGGCCATTAGGTTAAAGACTGTCAGAAATGGATCGCAGACGGGAAACCTCCTAAGCCAATCAAGTCTAAAGTTGCTGAAGGTAACGCTGTTGATTCTCGAATTGGTCTTGTGTCTATTTGTGATGAAGTTATGATAGCAGAATCAGAATCAAACGATTGGTGGATCGACAATGGTACGACGCGTCATCTCACAAATTGTTCTACAAACTTCATAAAATACAGAGAGTTTCAAAGTCCAAGAACAATCAAGACAGCTGGAAAACAATCAATCTTAGCTTATGGACAAGGACATATTCAGATTTATTTGGATGTTGATGGTGAGTTCAAGATGTTCGATTTAAAGGATGTTTGGTATGCGCCTGAAGTTTCAAGAAATTTGTTTTCCGTCCTTGCTGCTCAAGACAGAAATCCTGATAGCCACTTTGTGTCAACAGTCACAAGATGTCATCTCAAAGTTGGTTCAACCACATTAGTTCGTGGAGTTCGCCAAGAGCACGGATCTTTATTCAAAGCTACGATCAAGACAATAAGCCCTGAAGATGATTCTGAAGTCAATTTAGCTGCAGCAGGAAGATCAGTATTACAGCTTTATCACGAAAGATGGGGTCATCAAGATAAAAGGTATGTCAAAGAAAAACTAGAAAAAGATTTAGGTGTGAAGGTGAAACTTGAAAAGGTCATTTGTGAACCATGCATGTATGGTAAAGCTCATCGTTTATCGTTTGGCACAAAAGTGAAGGCTACACAACCAGGAGAGTTAATTTCTACAGATGTATGTGGACCGTTTTTTGATTCATTTGCCAAGAAGAAGTATCTAGTTGTTTTCAAGGATAGTTACACCAAGTTTAGGTATGGGTTCCCTACAGTAAGGAAGTCAGAAGTCAAAGACATGATCGCTCACGCTAAAGTTCATGGTCATACCCTCAAAGAGATGTTCAGCGACAACGGAGGTGAGTTTGACAATAACGAAGTTCACGCAATTCTTAAAGAAAACGGTATTACTCCGAGATTTTCCTGCCCCTACACTCCACAGCAAAATGGGGAGTGTGAACGTGAAAACCGAACAATCGTAGAGATGGCTAGAACCTTCATGTATTCGACTAAAGGGGTTACGTTTCCTCAAACTTTGTGAGCAGAGTTTGTCACTACAGCAGTTTACATTCTCAACAGAACAGCGAAGTCATCAGAAGAGGGAAAGACTCCCTATAAGCTTTGATTACGTAAGATGCCTAGAATCAAACATCTTCGTATCATTGGATCCACCTGCTATGTTCATATTCCAAAGCAGAAGAGAAAGAAAATGGATTCGAAAGCAGTTAAGGGTTATCTTGTTGGTTACGATGGTGATGAACGCTATAGAATCTATGTTCCAGAGAATAATCGAGTTGTAGTATCCAGAGATGTTTATTTTCAAGAGGAAACTAGAGAATGTGAAAAGTCTACATCAAGCTGTGTTCAACAAGACAACTTAGTATCATTGCCATTAAAGGATGTTCAACAACCGTTAGCAGAACCTGTTGAAGAAGAAATAGTTGACAATGATGAAGAACATGTTAAAGAGCAAGGAGAGCATGATGACAATATTCGTCGTTATTCAAGTACAGACGAGTATGAGACTGGAGCAGACACGGATTTCGAAGATCAAGTGGAAAAACCGACAGCAACGAGAAGAAACCGAATTGTTATGATGAATTTGTTATGGAAGCTCAAGAATTCATGAATAATTTAGACGCACCAGAAACGTTTGAAGAATCTCTGAGAAGCGTCAACAGTACTGAGTGGCAAGAAGCCATGAAGAAAGAATGTCATAATTAGAAGAAAATCAAACTTGGGAGTTGAATGAGTTACCAAATGGCTTTAAGGCTATTCCATGCAAGTGGGTCACAACAACAATTCGTTCAATTCTTAGTATTGCTGCCAGTGAAGGAATGTTCCTATCTCAATTTGATGTAAGTACAGCTTTCTTATATGGGGAATTAGAAGAAGATATTTACATGCAGCAGCCTGAAGAATAATTAATTATATGTATACAAATGCATTAAGAATTTTTATTTATGTTGTCTCGAGTAACAATACTAATTATATACTATATTTATTTTCTGATTAGTATTTAAATCTGTATATTTATTTATTTGTTTGTTTGCAGAAATACTCATATCTATATTTTAGAATTAGCAAAAACGCATTAAATACTTTATAGAAGTGAACATATTTTAAAATTTTATTTATTTATTTATCAATCTTACCCAAGAAAATTTTCTATTTTAAATACTTTAACATTGATGGTTTTCCATTTTAAATAAGTAAGTTGTATGTCATCATATTTTTGGCAATATCGAGAAGATAATTTGAATTTATATTTAACAAATTCGATGGATAAATTTTGTAATTCTATTATTAAGGACGCTATGAAATATTTTGCTGTAAGTATACCACTCCGTATTACAAAGCATTTTTGAATGTAAAATTAATCTGAATTTAAAAAAATAAAAGCAAAAATGGTTTTAGGTTTAAATCTAATTTTTTCATTCCAATCATAAAAATTTAAAACCACAACTGCAGCAAAATGTCAAATGCAGTTGAAATAAAAAAAAATTTAAATGATAATGACAATGAAACAATTTTAAATTCAATGGAAATACTTACTTGGCTTGTTTTGAATTACTTAAGTCTGACGTAGATGCATTTGGTACTGCTTGACTGCCTCGCAACCTCATTGAAACTCGACGATCGTGGCTGTCAAATAATCGAGGAGAATCTAAAATTTAGCTTTATAGAAACGCAAATCAATGAATATTAATGAAAACATACTTGTAGTGATGACATCATCTAAAGTATTCTGAGCAGGGACAATATTTGCTACGTCGTGTGGGCGACGTGTCCTTGTTTGTGGTGCCACGGGAGTAGCATCACCTGGTGCAGCACCATGTGCAACGTAACGTTGCGTGGAACGACCACTTTCGTCTCCATGACCGCCTCTCGAACCGCCTAAAAAAATTAAATTTGAAATTTATGCCAACAAAGTTTTATTAACTCTTACCAAATTTAAGCATATTCCAATCAAAAACATAATCATATGTGAATCCCTGCCTATGAAATAAGGTTCGAAACAATTGCCTCAAGTAGCTGTAATCTGGCCTTTCTTCAAATCGAAGTTGTCGACAATAATTCATGTAAGTAGGAAATTCGATGGCGTAACCCTAAAAATAGCAAATTTAAAATTCGTACAGTGTGTTGGCTTGAAAACCTCCGTACTTTGCAAAGCTCTTCAATAGGAGTCGACATTTTCTTTTCAGAAATTCTTTCGTACTTTTGTCGTTTGGTAGCAGCTTTCAAACCTTGCCATGGTAGCGATCCCCGGTTGAAATACATTAATACATAACCAAGAGATTCAAGGTCGTCCCTTCGCGATTGTTCTATTCCTAAATGAGTGTTTATGCTGGCATATCTAGCGGTCCCTGTAAAACAAATAAAAATCGTTAAGCAATCCTAAGTGCTGCTCAAGGTGACTTATACTTTAGTTTGACGTTGAATTTTTAGGATATAAACCAGAATTTACTTCTTTAAAAAGTATTAAACTGAAGTTTCTCTACTAATAAATTATTTAATTAGCAATTTCAAAATCAAGGTTAAGTGTGATAATTTCCAGGCACTAAGCATCGACGCGTTTGTAATTAAGCAAATTGTTAATAATTAAAATATGTCTTCATGTAACGATAATTGTAATCAGGGTGATTTGACACAATTAATAGACATTTTAATTTAAAAAAATTATAAGCTTATAAACAAATAATTTGTAAATTATCTCGAGACTAAAAATAAGAAATGCTGTGGTTGAAAATTTGTTTACTCATATTCTGATTTCTTATATTTTGAAAACAAAATAATATTAGCATAATTGACTCATGGAAGATGACAATAAAATAATTTGTCCAAGCTTTATTATAATAAAAAATCTCAACTGTTGAAAATACTTAAATTTTATTAAAATAATGGTGCTTCTGAGTTTTTCATAAAAAAATTTGCCCAGAACTTGTTTTGTTACCGAAATTAATTAACCAGATAATCATCATTTAATTTAGCCATTAAATTTATTTGCAGTCATGTTTAAAAACTGTAAAACAACAAAAATAGCGCATTTTAAGATAAAAATCATGAACTTGGAACATTTAGGATTATCCATGCTCTAAAAGGCATCTCGACATTGCTATGTTCAATTAAAACACAACATTTGGCGTCAAATTTTAACGCAGCACGAAAGAACTAAAAATTAAATGTCCTCTACAATAACAAAAGTACTTTTCCAACAATTAAATGTTATTAGTTGGTAAAACAACAAAAACGTTCCTTTTCTATAATAATTAGTTCACACTCCAAAAACATTAAAAATTAACAATGAAAAGATTCCATTCATATTTAAATTGTGAGTATTGTTTGGGCGTGCGTAATTTCGAAACTCAAAAAAGTTTTCAAAGCAATATTTTGAAAATCATAAATTGAACAACATAATAATTGATTAAATTTATTGCAAGCCTAAAATCAATTCCAAGAATTAAATAGGTCAATCTACAAACATTTTATGTTCATTCTATTTACAAATTAATAGGTAACATTTTTACTTATGTTAAAGTAGACTAATAAAATAGTGTCTGGGTCTCAAGAGCACAAACTGGAAATACGATTTTAATTAAATTTTATTGCGCTATTTAACATCAAATAATAGGGAATTACAATGTTGTGTGAATTACTGCATTTACGGGCATTATAACTTTGCACATAAAAATAATCATATTAAAATTCTAATAAGGTAACTGTAAAATTGTCAAATTTTTATTTAAAAACAACTAAAAAGAAAAAACTAATTTTTTAAAATGGCAAAAACAACTTCTTAAAACAACCAATTGAGAAATAGTGTGGGACCGTGCAATTAATAGCCCCACACACTTTGTCAGTTTGATCTTTGCAGGAAGTGTTTTTGCTGTTCTGAAAAATTACCTTTTCCTTTTTAATTTTGCCAAAAACATATTTCGATAATCTTCATCTGTAAGTAATTAAAAGATTTACTTTCGAATTGAATTAATTTTTCCGCCAGTTGGTAAGTATTTTTCAGCTAATGGTAACTCGGGGATTTGTACAGTTGTGACATCACAAAAAAGAAATCTTCTATATGACGTTACTACAATACACATCTTTCACTTACCAGGAATAGCAATCTCTGGAGAGAACAATAACCATAGTTAAATAGGAAGATGTTGGTTTTATTAAAAAAATAAATTTATGAATTTTTTCCACTGAAGTTGTTGAAATCGCACTAAACTTGGTTATTGCCCTCAAAAGTAGGAATATTTTTACTATAAATAACTACATAATTTTGTTCAATTAAGAAGAAGCAACAAACAACAACAAAAAAACGCAAATACTAACAGGTTAAGTATCAATAATATTTATGAATTTAAAAAATATAAACTACATTCTCTTGTTTGATTATATTTCTTTAATTTAGGTTTATTTAAATTTTCTTCCCAAATTCAAAATCACTAACCTACATACAAGAAATCAATGTGACTTGAAAAGAAGGTAAATTAAATTTGATTAGAACCCTTAGGTATTTTGGTATTCAATGCATAACTCAATAAAAATAAACCTGTAATCTGTTTGTTCCAAGTTGAAAATATTTATTGAAAGTAAGTTGTGTCGAATTACAAAAATAATTTTACTTGCAGGATATTTATAAAAATTTTGGGTGAATAAACCATGCAAAATTCTATTTGAATGGTCGCGTTTAGACTTAATGCGCAAGATAAATAAATTTTGAGTCTTCATCAAATCAATTATTGGTTTTATCAGAAACAATCGACGACCATTTAATTGACTTAAGTCGTTGCCCCCCACCCCCTGAGCAAGACTGATTGACAAACGAATCAATAAATGTAAAGCTATAGGCTACAAATTTTCAGAAAAATCGAGCATCTTATTCGATCATTTACTTCTCCTTCCTCTTATTTTAAGACTATGCGTTGTTATTTCCTATTGTTGGTAATTTATTGATACAATTAGGGTATTAATCTGGCTGGAAAACTCGAAAATTAATATTAGTTATAGAATGCAACAGTGCACCTGTTGAGATAGCGTAACAAGATTCAAACGTGGAAATCCACTGTGATACTCAAGCGTGTATGCTTTATACACTACACTGTTAACTTCACTAATTAGGAAGGTATATAATATTTTCCCACTTGTGAAACATTACTGCAAAATCTTGATGCTTTTAATATATATTTTTTGTAAAAAAAAAGTTGAATATAATTTTCGATAACTTGCAAAATTAAGAGATAGCAGTATACAACTACTGTTTGAGTATCAAAAAATACTATAATAACAAAAGTAGCAAAAACTTGATTGTTGAAATTAATATCAGGGAGTAAGTACATACTATAAATCAAACAAAAATTGTAAACATCACACTTTAGATTACAATAAAATTCAATCAAGACAACTAAAATCATTTTTAAAATCTTTTTTGCATTTTATTAGTAAGTTTTAACCAGTAATTAAAAAACAAAATATCAAGTGTTAGGTATCTTTAGAAGCGGAATAAAAATCTCTTTAAATTGATACCATTTTCATTCATATCCGTTGCGATGGGAAGCAGGAATTAAAGAAAAATCAATTTCCTATGTTCAGATTGTCGACCGGTCACCCTGTACACATTTTTCTCTTTCGTTGCATTGTTTCCGAGTTACAGTGATTTACACGGCAACTATTTGGTTTGACTTTTGAATTTAAGCATGGAAAATTGTTCTAATAAAGATGGAACTGAATATAGAATAAAAATAATTATTGTAAAAAATATAAAAAGGAAAATATGGATAATAGTGGAAAGTGATTCTTTTTATTTGATTTATTACCAAAAATAAATTAAAGTAAAATTATATACGAAAGATACAGTTAAATAAATTCCAAACATAAAATAAATAAAATTTTAATAATAATTGTAAAATTAAATTAAAATTAAATTGACCAAGCAAAGCTAGAATGTGAAAGGAATTACTAAGCATGTGCTTGAAAAATGGACAATTGTTTGCACATTTAGAGTTAATTTAAAAATAAAAGTTTAACCGTAGAAATAAATTGAAAAATGAAATTTATATATTTTTTATTTTTGTAAAATTAATATCTCGAAATGTTTTGAAGAAAAAAATATAATCCTAATAATTTGGACAATATTATTGTTAGTGGATTATAATTACCCAGTAATTCCACAGAATTCTTCTTTCACTTCCTCATTAGCCAGTAAGGTGGAGAAATGGGGCTTTTGCAAACGATTTTTAAAGTTTAAAGTGGAAACAGTGTCTAAGTCATTTGCGAATTGAGTATTCTAAACAAGTAAAACTCGTGCCTGGAAAAAACCTCTAAATTCTATTTACTTTCCATAAGGTTTAAATTGATAAGTTTATTAATGACCACGCGTCATAAGGTCGTCACAAAATGTGAACGTTCAATTTGATTTATCTAGAAATTCTATTGTTTGACTTATGCCCGGTTTCTTCACCTTGAGATATCTATCGGATAAGTATAACTATAAGTATAACCAATGAAACAACCGTAAAAATTTGAATTACGTTTGTTTGATTGGTTATACTTATCCGATAGATATCTCAAAGTGAAGAAATCGGGCATTAGCCACTTTTTTCCAATAAACCCAAGACATACAAATTTAAAGAAGTACAAATAAAAACATTCAAAAATACAAGTAACTTGAAATACTCTGTAAATAGTTAAGTTGCGTGGTTTTTGGTTCTTATTAATGAAATAACCTAATCTAAAAGCAAGTAAAAAACGAATGATTTTAACTAAAAATTTGTATTTATTAACTCGGTGGTTTGTCATTGCCTGAGAGAGAGCAGAGCTAGAATAAACATATTGCTCCAGCTGGGATCTCGACTAAGCAGTCGAAGCACTTCAGACACTTCTGACGCAAACGTCAGATCGTACCAAATAATATTTAAAATTCCGAATTTAATCTAATCGAAGAATCTACCATATTATTTTTAATGCAAGTTTAGATTATATTTTACAATTATATTTTTTTGGAATCTCGTCAATTTATACATGCGCGTCAGTAGTAGTAGAGATCTTCATATTATATTTCAAATTAATGAAAAGATTATTTTATTTTAAAAAATACATTATAATTTAAAAAAAATAAAAATTCAAGCACTTCCAAAGGTTGCATAGATCCAGTTTTGATAATGAGTTGTGGTAAGCAAATATTTTGAAGTTTACGTTATACGATTCAACCAGAAGATGAACTCGCAAACAAAAAACCACCAAAACCAGTCATACAAGAGAAATCGTACGTAAAATCGTAAGCAAAATCACATAACGTAAACTGCACTTAAGTATTTAAAAAATTCCACCACATTTTTCTATAATTTAATATAGTTTTGGAAGACAGGAAAAATATTCTGCAAGCATATCGTTGAAAAATTCTCATTGTATAAAATACAATCATGGATATGTACACCTTTTTGTACGATAGTACAAACAGTAATTCAATAAGATAAAAATATTAACCAGAAAAAAATTTCTGGATTTCAAATTCGCCTCGTAAGTCGTAACAATTTGTGTTTTTGCGTTTTGGTATTTTTCTTTTGACGAGGAATCTTTTCAATACCTCTCGCGTCTTAATTTTGCAAAAGAAATAAATGCTAGAAGTTTAATTCCCTACAAAGTCGTCCGTAATTTTTTCGTATTTTAATAATTTTTGCAGATCTAGGGCAGTTCGGAGCAAAACTCATTTCGGTACAAGACTGATAGAAGGTAGGAGGAAGCGCAGCTTGTAATTCCGTTCCTAAACTACCAAAGTAGTTTCCAAATACGACCAAGGGACAAATGTCAATAAAATGATAATGTGGCACTGACTGCAATGTAAAATCAACTTCATTGTTCTAATTTTGCCATAAAACCATACTAGTGTCTCAGTATGTATTGTACAAAATTAAAATTCAAACTATTTTTTAACAAACTTTAAATTAACTTTTTGAAATTGCCATACTAAAACTGAGCAGGATAACTCCTGTACCAAACTGTGTGAGTACCGAATGAGTTTGTAGAAAACATGATGTGTTGTACAATGTGCAAATGTTTGGTTCAACAAGTTCATGTTGGGTTTGGTGAAAACACCGAAATTTTGTTTTCGGGCAATTTTCTTTGCCATGCCTGTGAGCCATAAATTAGTTTTGATTTTACTATGTATAATATTGTTTATTGTGGTCTCTTAAATTTAGTTTAACTGGAAGTGTTTTGTTCAATATTATTTGCTTAAATTTAGATTTTTATTAATTTTTCTAAGTTGATGCAGTCTTAAACTCTAAAAACCACTAATGTTCTTACTTTTAATTACTTTAAAAAATACCATGGCAGAAAATAAAGATCAAAACAGACTATTTTTCAATTATCTTAATTAACCAGCAATATTGTGACTTTGTAGTAAAATTATTTTTTACTGGTCACTACCAGTAGGTATTAAAAAACAAAATTCAATTGAATTAGCAGCACAAAAAATATTTAGATTTTCAAAGTAAAAGAAAATTAAATGAGTTAGGTGGGCCTTATTACCCTTTCTGGTACCTTATTCATAATAAGTGAATGCAATAATATAATTAAAAATAATACAAATATAATAGAATCATAAAAATGGTCGTTGAATAAGACAAAAGATAAGTAGCCTCTTCTTTTGGTCCTTCTTGTTGGAATTATTTTTAAAATCTTTTTTCATTTATGGTTAAAAGTAACCAAAATTTGTGGAAAAGTAACCTAAATTAACTTAATAAAAATAAAGTAACCAGCTGAAGACTCTGATTAATATGTTTATGAAGAAATACAAGATACGATACGAGGTTTAATACGTCATATTATCTTTAAAATAAATTCAATTATCAAGTAAAGAACTTAGAGAGACAATAGGAAATCATCACCTCTTGAATAAGGTTCTTTTTATTTCCTAATAAAAAAATAACCTTAAAAATTATATCTAAAAATATTGCCACCTTGGAATTGCATGTACTCAGGTTGTAGCCTTGCAATTAGTGAATGACGTTAATAACTGTTATGCCACACCGAACACTTAGCGGTGCGGAAGAGTATTTTTTTCATATTTAAAGGAAGAATACTACCAGAAAAAGTGAAAAGGTAATATCCAAAATTCTCTAAATTTATATCTACTTTTCTGCTTCGCTAATAGACCAACTCTATTCCGATTTAAAATTTAACTTACGAAATATGTGGAGATCAATATGAAACATTGATAAAAAAGCAGTCCGGTTTATCCCATAATTAAAATTAAATCAATATGTAAATAAACCCTTTTATGTCTAATACTATAGTAAAATAGTATCCGATATAAAATTAACAATCAAGTTGTGAAATATCTCAATATTTGCCTCGCATACAATGTGATAAACCTGTCGTAATTTAAAAAAGATAATTTCGTCATATCGTAAAAGGTCAATTACATTAAGCAAAAATAAGAGATAATTTTTGAAGTCTACAGCAAGAGAATTACAAAAAACAGCAAGATGAAAAATAAATTAATCAATAATATAGTTAAGTAATTAAAAATATATAAATACCTGTTAAATTTTTATTTTCTCTGTATGGTATGTGCTGATGAGTTCTACCATCACGATACTTCTTTGCTAATCCGAAATCGATTATATATACTAAATTACCCTTTTTGCCCAGTCCCATAAGAAAATTATCAGGTTTAATATCGCGATGTATAAAGTTTCTAGAATGAATAAAGTCCACACGAGATATTAATTGGTCGGCTAATAACAAAACAGTTTTAAGTGAAAAACGTCTCGAACAAAAGTTAAACAAGTCTTCTAAGGAGGGTCCTAACAATTCCATCACCATCACATTATAATCACCTTCTGAACCGCACCATTTTATTTGAGGTATTCCAACTTGAGTAACAGAAGAAAACCACAAGATTAGTTGACGACGCAAACGACAAAATTGGTATTACTCACCTCCACCTTGCATCATTTTGTAAAATTTTGATTCTATGTGGAGTTGCGGATGTCGTGTCTTTATGCATTCTAATTTAATAGCTACTTCTTCTCCAGTCGAAATATTTGTTCCTAAAAGTGAATAAGGTTGTGAAATAAGCTAGGAAAAATATAAAAAGTGTCTTTGACACAAAAACCTATTGTTTACAAATCAACACCTGACATTTAGACAAGCGTCAAATATTTACCTAAATAAATGTCTCCAAACGAACCGGAACCGATTTTACGTCCGAGTCTATATTTGTTCCCTACTCTAAGCTCCATTCCTACGGGAAAAATTTTCACTTCAGTTAACAAAAAGACACATAAATTACACTCGTTTCAGGCGGCCATGTTTCTCTAGCCAACTACCATAGGAAATTTGACGTAATCTAGTCCGTTCAAAAAATTGAATTTTTATGCGCACGTCTATTACACCAAACGAATTCAAGCGATAAATTAAGGGTTACTAAATTAAATTGCGTTGTTTAGAATTTCACTTTTATCACAGATACGTACTAAACACTAATCATTTGTTTTTGTTAACATCAAATAATATCGTCCACATTTTTTGTACGAATAATTTGAGATGACACTACGGTAGATATTTCTATTTCATATCGGTGCACGCGATACGTTACAACTTATGTTTCCTTTCCACCTCGCTTTAACTACTTTTGCCATTTGTATTACGTACGTCGTAACTGCGTGCACGCTAATCTCCTAACGGAGAACTTCTAAACTAACTCTTAGGTAACCAATAGAAAGTTAAAAAATTTAGTTTTTACAACATATTTATCAACATTACCGTGAACTTGCACGATTTAAACTAAAATTGTAACTTTGCTACTTTTACAATTGTACAATAATGAGGCATTTAGGAAATTTAACAATGGTAATTTTACCAGAGACGGACTCTGAAAGGTTATTGAGAGGGACATTTATTCGGACAATTTTTTAACATGGGGGGGGGGGGGGTACAATTTTGTTTTTTATTTAAACTACGTAACAATGCAACTTATGCAATAATTTAATTTAATTTTGTTTTTTTTTTCAAGGCGAAGTCTTAAAATATCGATCTTAGACAAAAAATGGAAATGGCAAAAGTTGTAGAGAGTTAAATTGCCTATATGTTTAGTAATGACCATTTTGGTCAAAAGTTCAAAATAGGCGATTTATTTAATAAAAACAAATTTCCTATTTAATTCAAGATGGCGGATAGCGCGACAGTAGCGATTTGTCGAAAATCTTGATTTAGGTGGTTATTCTGTAACTCATAAAGGAGCTTTACAAAATGGATTTCTTTCTGAAAAGATAAACTTATTCTGTAACTATAAAGAATCCTTTAATGACAGACTGTCATTTAAAGATCGATCTTTATAAAGACCATATATGGACAGGATTTTACAAAAGAATACCTTTATGTTGAAGAATTGGTAAAGGATTTAAAGAATTTGCTTCTTCTGTAAATCTAACGAATTTATTTCTTTGCAAAATCCAGTCCATAAAGATCGATCTTTAAAGGACAGTCTGTAGTTAAATGATTCTTTATAGTTACAGAATAAGTTTATCTTTTCAGAACGGAATCCTTTTCGTAAAGCTCCTTTATGAGTTACAAAATAACCACCTTAGACTACCAATACCAAAATTTCTTATCTATGATTGTCCACCACAAATTAACGTCGATTAAATAATTTTTATAATTTTTTTTTGAAAAATAATTTTTTGTTGGCTAAAGGCTCATACACAATTAGTCTGTAACAGTAACGAGAACAAAATGAATCGTCGGTTCACAATAAACCAGAACGTCAACAATAACGATAGCTATATAAGGATATTTCATTGGCTAAACTTTTGACAGTTTTGACTTTTGACAGTTTACACATGCGCATAACCATAGCAATAAAAGTTAATCGTTTCTGTTCTCGTTCCCGCTTATTGTGAATGGAGCCACCTGAATACATGTATTTTATCTCTTTACTGTTCCCCTTTTCTGTTCTCGTTACTGTTACAGACTAATTGTGTATGAGCTTAAAGTCAGGACTGTTTCCCTTGAAAGTGCCGCTTTGCTTGGCTAAACCTTGGCCTAGAGTAGACATGGTAATCGCTCATATCTAAAGACGAAAGTATTCTTCGGGGTCTAATTTGGCGGTAAACTTACAACTTAGAATCTCATTATAGTACTTAGCACAGAGTAAATAATTATAATGACCATACCTCAAGTCGATACTTCCCCCAATACGAAAATAATAACATTTGCATTAAGCAAACGCCACCACGCGGAAAAATATTAAATTAATCTAATACATAACATTATGGTTGGTATAGAAAGTTTTGTTTATAAACCAAACATTTGTATTCCTTTGGTGTTCTATTTTCTGAATTGTTTTTCACCGCGAGTTTACTCAAAACAACATCAAGTGCACATAATAGAGCCCATGTTGTTGACATTTGGTAGTGTTACGAGCACCACCAAAGATAGGTAAGATAAATCGCGAATAATAATTAAATTTAATTTTATCTTGTAATTTTTAGAGTTACTAGATGGAATATTTAAAGATTTGAATGGATCATCATTTATGTCGAGAAATTTTTTGGAAACCGTATTCTACGAGTGCCACATGTAAAGGTAATACGAATAAAATACACAGTGGAACTCGTTCCAAAACAATATAGTCTTAAAAATAGGTACCCAAGCTCGAACAAGACATTCAGCAATATTGTAATAACAGCCGAGTAAAAGTGTACTATAAAGGTTTGACTTAAAAGACTTGCCAGTCACAGTGCTCCTAATTTCAGCAGGTACCTGATATAGATTCTAATGCCCATGCACCTAGAACTCTTATCAGTAAGGTTAAAGAGATGTTGAGGAAAATTGATCTTAAATCTGGTATTACGATCGTAAACTGCCGAGGTGGTCTGGAAGCTACTGGAAGTTGTCATGGACGAACACAATAATGGACTTAATGCCAAGACATGGTAATGTTCAAATATCCAAGTCTCTAAAGAGCGGTCTACAGGATTCCCAGTATACATCTGAAACCCAATCACACATCTCAATATGCGCTTTTGCATCAAAAATACTTGTCGTGCATATCCCGATATTCCTCAAAAAATAAGGCCGTACTTCAGACGGATCACAAATGGTATATTCTCCCCCACTTGTAATATTACTAGACGATTCGTAGACTTACTTGAGTAACCTTTAGAACCATAAAAATTAAATTTTTTCACTGTTTTTTTGGAAAATGTGAAAATTCGGAATTTTTTTTGGCAAAGTGTATTGTCATCGAGGACGAATCCATGTGCAAAATTTCAGCTCGATTTGATATCGCGAACTAGGCCAAATTTGACTTTCTAAGTTTTGCCGTACCCGTATTCAAGCAGAAAGGTGAAACTAATATAAAGGATTTAATAATAACATCAATCATAGATAAGGAGTTACCCATATCACGAGTGGATCCAGTATCATGGGGTGCCATAGCGTAGGTCGCCATCCAGAGCATCAAACTAGATCTGGTCTCGGAATCGCAACCATAGTCCACGTTAAAATCTCTGCTGAGAAAGAGTAACCGACCCTTCTGGAATAAAGAATTAAAAACCACCTCGAGGTTATTCAGAAAAATGAAGAAAACTTCTCTCAGAGACAGATATACAATTAAAACAATGGCAGGTTCGTATTGTGACGCATTTCGACTTAGCTCCACGTATCTCAAAATTTACACAACTGCATGTTGACGACAGATCAATAAGACATATTATGTCCATTTTGATACAACACCATAGATCAACACCACCATCTCTACTTGAATTTCGATGGTAACCAGTGGCAGATTTAGGGGGAGGGGGCAAATTTCTAAGGAAATTAAATTTCTGTCTGCGCCATCTAGTTTGAGCTGTTGTTTGAGGTTGGATTTCTGAAATTTCTTTTAAATTTAGAATTCAAATTTGGCGGTGCCAACAACAAATTAAATTTTGTGTTAGCCCTTATAAAACTGCAGGGGCAATCGTACGATAATGCATCCAATATGTCTGACGAGTCTGGTCTATAAGCCAGAATACGAGAAAAAACACTGACAGCGATGTATTCCCCCTGCAGTGCTAAATAATTAATATTAGTCGATTAGCGTTCAACTAGCAGTTGCAAAGAAAGTCGCAATTTTTTCATGTTTTTTAATAATTTTTATAACTTTTTATCATGCTCCGTGCTCTATCAACAGATGGGAAGTACTCATGGGGTGTCTAGGTAAAAACAAAAACTTAAGCTTAGAACCGTTGTCCAAAACACGTTGGTCTGTACGGTATGATGCTTGTAGGGCATTAAATGGAGATTGGGATGAAGCAATAGAAGCACTAATGACGAAAGAGAAAAGGCAACTACAAGAAGTGAAGCATCTAGCTACATTCTTCGATTTCAAAGATTAGAAACGGTTTTTTTGCCACTTTTATGGGGAGATCTTTTATCTAAATTTAATGTAACCCACTAAATAGCTGCAATCATCTGAGATCGATCTATCAATCGTTTCAGTATTGTACGGATTATTATCAGAGTACATTCAAAGTATAAGAACAGCATTGGACATTTATGAAAATTGAGCTCTAGCAAAAGCAAATGTTACTCAGAATGAAGATGAAATTAACAAGAGAAAGATACGAAAAATCCAATCAAATGAAACCCGAGAAGGAGAAGTACAGTTGATTGGCAGAGAAAATTTTAGAATCAATACTTTCAATATAATAATTGACAGATTAAATATAGAAATGGGAAAAAAACTGTATATGATGAGCTTAACTCGTTGTTTGGATTTTTTTCTAGCAAAGAAGACCTTGATATATGAAGACACTTACTGTTCGCAATAGAAAATTGTGTATACTTTGTATGATATGGATCTACCAACAATGGAGGTTTTTGTGAACATTTGTTCACAATTTTTCGGATTCTTGAAAGAATTGGAAGAATATCCAAAATCAATACTGTTACTGTTGTATTGATAAAAATATAAATAAATGTTGCGAAGTGCTGCATGACATCAAACTACAAGATATTATATACCCTTATGTTAACATCGCACTGAAACTTTTTTTGACAATCCCTGCGTGTTCGAACTGTTCAGCGGAAAGGTCGTTTCGTCGTTTCGAAAGGAAAAGAATAAAAAATTATACACGCTCTACAATGACCGAAAAACGCCTGCAGGATGTGGCAATTCTGACGATCGAACCGGAGCAAACCAAAAGATTAGACTGATGATATTATAGATTCGTTTTCAAAATCTAGTTCACTAAAGGCGCGTTCTTACGAGTCAAGTTTAGTTGACCGATTTTAGTTGATCAACAAAAGTTGAATACAACTTGAATCAGATTTTGTTCACACATTTCAATATAAACTGATCAATAGTTTCAATTCCCATTCCACTCTTTTTAGATTTCCAAACCAATGAATGTTCTTTTTTATACATTATTCGAAGAGTCTTAATTTTGTTCTTCAGATCAGCAACAGTAAGACCATCAATTTCCGTTCCCTTGATAATAGAACTTAAAGCATTTTCTCGAGCAAATTTTTTTTTTATATAAGCTGTTGGGTGGTTCCCAAGACAATCATTCTTATGATATAGTTTCAACATTTTATTGTATCACTTTCAGACCACTTGAGGCTCATTTTTTTAAATTTTATAATATTAAAAACAAGCTCGTACGCTAGTTGCAAGCGACAAAAGTTGACTGCATAGTTCACACGTTTCAAGATAAGTTTCAACTTGAAAGCAAATCATCACTTGATCGACAAAAGTTTGATTCGGTCAAACTTTTCTTGAACAACTAAAAAGTTGATCAACTCAATTGAAACAGAGGTTCTCATTAAGGCGCGTTCTTACGAGTCAAGTTTAGTTGACCAATTTTAGTTGATCAACAAAAGTTGAATACAACTTGAATCAGTTTTCGTTCATACATTTCAATATAAACTGATGAATAGTTTCAATTCCTATTCCACTCTTTTTAGATTTTTTATACATTGTTCGAAGAGTCTTAATTTTGTTCTTCAGATCAGCAACAGCAAGACTATCAATTTCCATTTCCTTGATAATAGAACTTAAAACATTTTCTCGAGCAAATCTTTTTTTTTACATAAATCTGTTTGGTGGTTCCAAAGACAATCATTCTTATGATACGGTTCCAAACATTTTATTGTATCGCTTTCAGACCACTTGAGGCTCATTTTTTAAATTTTATAATATTAAAAACAAGCATGTAAGCTAGTTGCAAGCGACAAAAGTTGACTGCATAGTTCACACGTTTCAAGATAAGTTTCAACTTGAAAGCAAATCATCACTTGAACGACAAAAGTTTGACTCGGTCAAACTTTTCTTGAACAACTAAAAAGTTGATCAACTCTATTGAAACAAAGGTTCTCATTACAGTTTTCATTCAACTTTTGTTGATCAACTAAAATCGGTCAACTAAACTTGACTCGTAAGAACGGAAGTTCTTATAATCATTTACATTGGTATTATCAGAAGCACAGAACCACAGAACCACAAAAGTGTGGTTTTCGAAAACAAATGTTAATAACAATAAAAATGTTACAAAAATAATGCTTTTGATTGTAAAATATACAGCAAAAAACAGGAGGCGTGAGGGCGGCAGAAGTATAAATCCACCTCTGACAGTAACTGCTTACAAATTTATGTATAAAATCAATCGTAGAAAAAAAGGCGACTTCATATATGATTCCTCAAGCACAACAAAAAAATGGTTGTGCTTTTCGTTTCAACTGCAAATGTTCAAGAAAAGTAAACTTTGCTGAAGATGATTATAAATGTCAGAATTCACACCCATAAATTCGGTGGTTTGAAACATTTTTTTATTTCTTCTTCTTCTTCTTTTTCTATACATCAGGGATTAGGCCTTTAGGCCTGTTTCGATTTTTAAATTTTGTTATTAAAAAATTCATAAAATTCATAAACAAGTATGTATAAGTTGAAAATAGTATGACTGAAATTTTTCATCGAGTGATTGAATTACAAAAGATAATTCAAAAGTCTGAAGTATCTCAAAGCGATTGATGAAGAAAACTAAAATTTTCTAAAATTGTTAACATTCGTTTTATGAATATAAATTTCATATCAGTAAGCATATCGCAATTTGTTCGTACAATTAATTTAACATTATTTATATTATATTAGATTATAGATAATAATTTATAAATGAATATGAAAGAATTTTATTTTGTCTTATTGAGAGTCTCATGGATATTTATTTCACCGAGTAAGCTAGATAAAAATAAGTTTAGAATTTAATTAATTTTTTCAAAAAATTTCTTCTTTGAAATTATTAGGTTTTGAAAATAACACTTTAACATAGAGTCCTGAAAGAGTAGTCGTGGACTAGCAACCTGGACAACCTGGGCTAGAACCTGCAAGGCCTGTGGCACTTCTTTATATAAATCTCAAATGCACGAGTCTATAATTTATTGAAAACACCTTTGGAGCGTAAGCCATGAAAAACATGCCATTTTCTGCGAAGACTTTTAAAATTGCTTAATTCATAAATAGACTGATGTAGTGGAAAGTCTGAGCAGATGTTCATCATCGTTGCAAAGTTTCTGGCCGGAACCACACTAAAACACATTACAAAAAATAAAACCGACAAAAACAAAACTGAGAAACGCAAAAATAGCAAAAATTAAAAAATTATTTAAAACAAAAACTAAAAAGTTAAAAATTAATAAAAAAAAAATTAAAAACACTGAAAAGCAAAAAATAAAAAAAATGGCTTTCATTTTTTTGAAGTCGGTGCCAAGTAGTATTTTTTTTCTTATTATATATATTTGTACAACTTGGCATCGACTTCAAAAAAATGAAAGCCATTTTTTTTATTTTTTGCTTTTCAGTGTTTTTAATTTTTTTTTTTTTATTAATTTTTAACTTTTTATTAGTTTTTGTTATAAATATTTTTATCCATCATTAATAATTACACAAATACACAAATTGTAATTGTTTGATTTCGTCACATTCAGCAGAATCTTACTGCAGCGTTGGAACGTGAGTCGCGGGCTTTAGACGCTCAATGGCAGTCATAACCATGTCGAGCAGTCTAAAGTTGTCATACATGCCAAATTTCTAAAAAAAAAAAAAAAATCGGCTCACAGGTGAAAATTCAGTGGATAATATTCAATCATCCCCAAATTTTCTACCCTTAGGGTTGGAATTTTTCTTTGAAATTTAAATGGGACCACCTTGGAGGTATACCTCATCTAATAAAAAAATAATCATCAAAATCGGACTATTCTGGAAAAAGTTATGCGTGGTCATCCATTAAAAAAAAAAAAATATATACGTGTCGAATTGATAACCTCCTCCTTTTTTGTTTTCGTCGGTTAATAAAAAAATAGATATCCACCATCTAAAAGCTGCTAAAAATGTTTGCATTACAACGTGTTACCCCATATTGTATAAATATTATTTGTAATAATATTTTCAACTAAATAAAAATATGAATTATACTTGAATTAAATTATCATGTTTGTTGAATGCTTTGTTTCCATTACCGAATAGGGCTCCTTTCTGGTCAGTCAAAACAATGACGAATCGTGCTCGTTGATTGTGAAGCAAAAACTATAACGGTCACCGTCGACAATCTACAGATTATAATTTTGGAAACTTTACATTCTAAATTATTTATTATTTTTGGATGTATTTTATGACCCACTTGATGCAAATATAGCAAAATTATTTACAAAAAAAATTATATATCCTGACGATTTTATGAACTTTACACATGCATGTTATTTGATCGATCACGTAACAAACAATAAACACACAACATAATGGGATAACTGATATTTCATATTATTATAAATTACAAACAACAAATTTACTGCTATATCGAAATTGACAATTATAGCAAATTAATTATTAAATCCACTTAACACGATGCAAAATTATCGACCCTAAAGTTTAAATACTAATAAATCACAAGATGCACTGGATTTTCCTCGTGGGTATTTTTGGGTCCTTAAATAAAACAACTACCTTAATATGTTTAATTGACCGGTTTCGACCTTATATATTGGTCTTCTTCAGAATCTACAAATTTTCAACAATCATAAGCATTATAACATCGTGGCATCAACAAAACAACATACCATTAAACTCCTACTGTAGCATCTAATACCATTTGAACCTCTTTGGCGAATGTAAACAAACATAAAATAAATATATAAAATCATTTGTAAAAATGTAGTCAACAACGTAAAAAATTTTAACAATTCGCCAATTCGAAAATTCAAACCAAAATAATATAATACAGTAGAATCCGCTTAATGTGATCACTTCGGGCCAAGGTCATTTTAATAATATTAACTGATAACTGATAACTAATAACAATTAGCGAAATTGAGAAAAAGGCGAATTTTACAAGACTTGGATTAGAACAAGATAGAAGAAAAAAAAGAAAGAAAAAGTGGCCGGTTTCCAAAAAAAAATTATCACAATAACCGACTGATAACATTATCCGAGATCACATTAAGCGGATTCTACTGTATATTAAATATAATCTCTTTACAGTTTTAATCTATAAATAACACACCTTCAAACAAGCACAGGTCCGTCTTTAACATGCACTTTTAACGGCAAGGCAAACGTTTTTTTGGCTTTATAAGGCCAGCGTAGATGCTACTCAATCCTATCATATCGGTCTGAAAGTTCAATGATTCACATACTAGGCGCTTGTTATAATTTTTCTCGCGGTCCAAAATCTGAACTTCACCGTACAGCATCTCATGACCCGTCTCCATTACATGTGTCGACAATCCCGTACTGCTCTTCTTCATTCTACAATCATATTCATGCTGGTATATGCGCTTCCTCAAGTATTGTTTTGTTTGTCCCACATAGATATGTCCACATTCACATTTTATCCTATATATTACCCCGCTCTCATTATCCTTTTCATTTTTATCTTTCCCATAATTGAACAGTGAGGAAGTGCTCTTTTCACTATAATAGACGGTCTTAGTAGTTTCGGAGTTAAATAGATTTTTTAGTCTACCCGATAGTCCTGGTACGTATGGAATCTTTACATAGCTTTTAACCTGATTTGCTCCAACCTCTTTTTCTATGTTTGGGTGTCTTTTCAAACTTTTTCCTCCATATAAAATGTTATTTATGAATTTTACCGGGTATCCATTTTTATTGAGTATATTGGTGATACGCTTATAGTTTTCTTTTATTAAATTCGGGCTACTTATTTTATCAATCTTGTATTTCATCATTTTAACGATTGATGTTTTTTGGTTAATATGATGTGCCGAATTAAAATTTAAAAGTCTACCTGAGGAAATCTCCTTTCTATACCAATCAAGTTTAATATGATTATCATCGTTTCTAGTGAGACGTAGGTCTAGGAAGGGTATTGATCGATTCAACTCTTTTTCCATCGTGAAAGTAATATTATCTTCATTTCCATTCAGAATGCCCAATAACACTGATTCCCTTCCATCTGGGACGGCTGTAATCATATCATCGACATACAGTAGCATAAACGGAACTTCGAAAGGGACGTTTTTGATACAAAACACCAGTAGGTCATTCATGACCATTAACGCAAAGTCGGGCGAAGCTGGACCACCCATCGCACATCCCAATATTTGTCGGTAGCAAGCATCTCTAAATCTGAAAAATAGGAGGTGCACAACTAGATGCTATAAGTATCTCAAATCCAAAATTTCAACTTTCTACGACCTACCGTATTTGAGTTATGCGATATACAGACATACAAAATAGTCAAAATGGATTCAGGGAAGGTCAAAACAGATATTTCTGTCAAAATCTGGAAATCGAAAAAAATCGGGATCACAAAAAGCATGAGATCTATTACAGAAATCTAGCACGAAAACAAGCAAGCAAGCCAGCAGTGACGTCATTTTCCATCAGGGCAACCAGCACCGTAGTCAGCAGCAAAACAAGCAAGCAATCCATCAGCAAAACAAGCGTCGTGTGAGGTGAGCTTTGCTAATGAAAAGATAATTGTAGCAGCTCAGAACTTAGTAGAAACTTAATATGATAATGACTCATATGGCCCCATATTTCTTTATCTTGACACAACATCTCTAAGATACGAATCTATTAGAGCCGAAGATGTCTTTGTGGGAGGGGGGGATTACAAAAAAATTTATAAAATAATTACATAATACATGTATCGATTTTTCAAATATAGAAAAAGTGTTTACGTTAATCGGAGAAAAAATATGTAATGGGAGGGATTTGAACCCCTCCGCCTTGCGCACGGATTCTAAAATAATCGGATAAACTTAGTATAACGTAATTCCCTGTATAACGATTGTTGGTAACATTGGTTTTGTTTTCTATTATCCGATTTTATTGCAAAACTCGCAATCAGATAAATAAATCAATAACCAACTATAGTTTTGATTTGTTATTTTGAATTTGAATTATTGCTGTTATCAGTTATCTGATTCGTTATTTGTTCAAGTTATCTAATAGTAGATTTGTACCTACACTAGAGATATCTCAAGGTTCGAAATTTGAATTTATTTTTAGTTTACACCCATTTTGTTGATAGTTTTTGGCCTATACATTATTTGTGATTGCAAAGGGTTGTACCCACTTCCAACTTCATAATTATTGACATCACACCTAATTATAATCAAAGGTTTCAAAACCACAACAAAATTAAGAACGTAAGTTAAAAATTTGGGACGTAAAGAAAAATTTAGAAATTAATTGTTTAAGATCAGACAACCACCTCAATCACAGAGAGAGTATTGAGATAATTATTTTTTTACAACTGAAATAACTCATAGTTATCTTTCATCAACAATTTTATTTCTATTTTTTAGATTCATCAGCAAGAAGCCTACATCACTCAATTCTACGGACCTTTTTTACACAAATGTAGACTTTCTTCCAAAATATTACGTCTCCCTCTTAAAAAACTTAAATAAAAATAAAAATAAGTTTTCTGACGAAAGTGATAACCGTCGCTGAGCTACCAATGATAAGAGCATTAGATTTCATCTAACTTTTACTTAAAAAGCCAAAAAATGCTTTTGAAATTGCTAAAAGTTGCATTTAAATTATAATCATTCAATTAATACATGGTTTTGATCTAATGATAATGTAAGTTGTAATCGTAAACAAAAAAGATGATGTAATTATTTATAGATTTAATATTCTCTCTCTCATCAGATTCCTTTGCTCTACGTAAGAGCATAGTGACCACTTCTTTTTATTTAGAAGGGTTCTCTATGCGTCTAGGCAGATACCTCGGTGGTTCGCCATGGACTGGGAAAGTGGTGTCGTCACGATCAATCAGCTGATGGGTGGAAACATGATCATAACCTCACTTTGTTTGCGTTTAGTTACCATATAGCTTCAAAAACTGCACTTTTCTCGTCTAGAATTATGTAGGCGACCTGGGCAAATGCAATAAAGGCATAATTTTGAATTAAAACATTGTAAAATCACGAAAAACTTTAAAATAACGCATGCACCCGGCAATGTTTATACCCATCAGCTGTTCGATCGGCCAAATTTTGACGTCACACTTTCCCGGTCTATTGCCTGCCGAGGGAAGACGGTCAGAATAAAGTTTTACTCCGCCCGGGATCGAACCGGTGATTTAATATTAGGTTCCCCTAAAACAAAAATGGTTCGATTGTGAAAAGCGCATAGAGCGGACGTGTTTTTGACAAACGTATAATATTGTGTGATAAATTGCGAAGATAAAGAAATTTAACCTTTAAAATAAATAAAAATATCTGTTCTACCAGTTTTAAGTAACTTCTTAATATTCATAAGGATTTACCGAAATTAGAAACAAGTGAGTTCCATCTGCGGGATCGGAGCCCGCAGCCCTTGAGCTTACAAAATGGACGACATAGAAACCATCATGGAGGACAGCGATGATAATGAAGGGTATGTTGAACCCACAGTTATTGTTAAAATACCTGATCAACAAGTAGAATCTCAAAAAACGCAAAATCAAAATAATAACCCCAAAAATAAACGAAGTTCAGATGTCCTATCACCAACAGACACTGATATACAAAAACGTTACAAATGGAATAACGAACAAATAATTTTATCACAAAATAAATTTTATTTGCCCGAACATCTTGAAAAACAAATTATAAGTTCAACCCCAAAAGCATTTAATAATCAGCAAGATCAAATTAATCCTAGTCAAAAAAACGAAATAAAAGTCAAGATTCCTCCAATATTTTTACATGATGCTAACAATCATTTGGAAATCATAGAAGACATTAAAAAAACTACAACATCGACTTTCACAACAACATATAATAATAATTACATACGAATTAATTTAACAACAATAGAAGATTATAGACGACTAACCAAATTCTATACTGTTAATAAATTAAAATTTCACACATTTCAAGATCCACAAACAAAATTGTTATCGGTAGCAATTAAAAATGTTCCAAAATCATTATCAGAAAAAGAAGTATTGGAAGAATTGAAATTGCTTAATCCTGGATTACCAATAGTTAAAATAACCAGACTGCTAAACAAATACAAAAATCATACAGGAATATGTTTTGTAGATTTAACTGATAATCAAGTAGCTAAAGACATATTTAAAGTTGATCGAATATACCACAGTGTAGTGAGCGTCGAACCGAGAAGAAAGTCCAATGATATACCTCAGTGTACTAGATGCCAAAGATTTGGCCACACCAAGAACTATTGTCATCTTGAGCCTAGATGTGTTAAATGTCAAGGAAACCACCTTTATAGTAACTGCGACAAACAACCCCATACTCTTCCGATATGTGTAAATTGCAAGGAGAATCATCCAGCAAATTATCGAGGTTGCAAGTACTTTCAAGATCTCAAGAGCAGAATAAGCAACAGATACCAACGGTTAAACCCAATGACACAATCAAGTCAAACTAATAATATTTATCAACATAGTACTCCTCAATATCAACCAAGAAATGGAACCAATAATATGACATAAGCTCAAGCTACAACCAATTTAAACCAAAATACAACACAAGAAAATGAAGATATCCAAAATGATAACTCATTCCTAAACAATATATTCACAATGCTATCAAAAATGTTAACACCTTTCCTGCAACAAATTAAAAATTTCATAATTAACAATGTCATCCCTCAATTATTTAATGGATTTAACCCCTAACTTAAAACAAATCAATAGTATAACAATCATGAACTGGAATGCAAACGGAATAAGAAGACAAAGATCAACTTTTATTGATTTCTTAACACGTCACAATGTAGATGTAGCATGTATAAGTGAAACTCATTTAATTAATAACCAAAAATTTAAAGTTCCAGGCTACAGCGTATACCGATTCGATCGCATGTCCGATTTTGGAAGTGGAGGTTCGGCTATTATAATCAAAAATAACATTGAACACATTCATTTAGATACCATAAGACCTGTATCCTTAGAAGCCACGGCCATACAAATCAAAGATACTCTAGGTAAAAAACTAAAAATAATTGCGACATATAAACAACCCAATGTTAAATTAAACCCACAAGACATAGTACAATTATTTGAAGACAATAATGCAAGTATAATGCTAGGCGACCTAAACAGTAAAAACACAATATGGAATTGCCGAACCAACAACCCAAGTGGACTTCTGTTGTATAATATAACAAATGATAACGGAATTCATGTAGTATCGCCAAATGAACATACATACTATCCAACCAGATCTGATTATGGATCAGATATATTAGACATAGCCTTGATAAAAAATTTCGCAGAGCAAATTCAACAAACAGTTTTGACTGAATTGGATTCCGATCATTTACCTGTACTTGTAACACTCCAGATTCAACCAACACCAAAAACGAAAGTTCCGCGTTTAATACAAGGAATAATGGACTGGGAAAAATTTAAAACAGAGCTCGATACAAACTTAAAATGCCCCTCGAACATAAAAACTACCAAGAATATTGATGATGCAATATTAGAAATTATTAATGTATTAACAAAATCGGCACAAAAATCTACAAGAAATTTCCAACACTATAGAACAAATTATTTAATTACTCCGCAAAATATCTTAAGATTAATAAGAGAGAAAAATCGACAACGCAGATTATGGCAAAGAACTAGAGATATAACTCACAAAAAACTTTATACAAAACTATCACATCAGATAAAAACCGAACTTGATCAGTATCACCTTAACAACTATCAGAAACATATACAAGAATTTGAAAATAATGATCCAAATTTATGGCGTACAACCAAACGTATTTTGAACACACCGGAAGCAATGCCAACATTACGCGTTGGAAGCGAACAATATACAACCGACTTGGAAAAAAGTAATGCTTTGGCAACTCATCTAGAAATAGTCTTTACAGAAGAAAAATACAATAACAGCGAACAACAAAAAATTATAAATAGTGTAAAATCATATCAACTACAACTTAGAGATCCAAGTGATTTTGAGCCTACCTCTGTATGTGAAATAGTAACATATATTAAGCAGCTTAAAAACAAAAAAGCTCCAGGCCACGACAAAATTCCAAATATCTTATTAAAACATTTAACAAAAAAATCATTAGCAGCATTAGCCACCATATTCAATGCATGTCTTCGATTAGGATACTTTCCGGACAGCTGGAAACATGCTCAAATTGTCACCTTTCATAAGTCTGGAAAGCCAAAAGCGGATCCAGGAAGCTACAGACCGATTAGTTTACTTCCTACATTGTCAAAAATACTCGAAAAAATAATAAAAACAAGACTTAACAACATCGTTGAATCACAAAACGTAATACCATTTCACCAATTTGGATTTAAACAGCATCACTCCACAGTACATCAACTACACAGAATAAGCGAATTCATAGTCGCAGGATTTGAAAAAAAGCAATACACGTTAGCAGTATTTCTTGATGTTGCCCAGGCTTTTGATCGAGTATGGCATCCTGGCTTGATATTCAAACTAATAACTCTAGGGGTACCAAGGTATCTAATTCAAATTATAATATCGTTCTTAAAAGATCGTACATTCAATGTAAGAGTAGGAGCCGAAGAGTCATCAACTAAAGTAGCAGAGACTGGGGTGCCACAAGGTTCCGTTTTGGCCCCTTTACTATATAATTTGTATACTTATGATTTACCAACCAACAACACCTGCTGCACAGCGACGTTTGCAGACGATACTGCTATACTTACGCAACATGAAAATATAGTAATAGGGCGAGATCTGCTACAGGAAGAAATTAACAATCTAGAAAAATGGTGCACAAAATGGAAGATTAAACTAAATCCAAATAAAACCAAAACAAAAATCTTTACCCTGAAAAGATTTGTTAACCCACTAAACATAAATATTTATAATCAAGAAGTTGAATGGACAAATCAAAACACACCAATTAAGTACTTAGGAGTACATCTAGATAGCAAGCTGACGTGGTCGCACCATATAAACCAAAAATTGAACCAGGCATACTCGAGATTGGGTATGCTATACCCAATTATTAACAGAAAGTCATCCTTAAAGATTGATTGTGGAGTGCTATTGTACAAATCTATAATAAGACCTATACTCACCTACGCAAATATAGTATGGGGAACAACATCAAAAACCAATATCGAGAAGTTGCAACGGATTCAAAATAAAATTCTGAGAATTATTTGTAATGCTCCCTGGTTTATAAGAAATCAACAACTTCACGAAGAACTTATGATCCAAAGCATTCACGAATTTAATAAATCCTGTGCTACCAATTATTTTATAAATCTAAAGGAATGTTCGGGCGCAGTGCACTATCAAATAGGCGAGGAAAGAAAGTTCACAAGATTAAAAACGAAAAAGCTACCACAGGATGTTTTTCTGAATTAATTTTATTTTTATTAAGTTGTAATCTCTATTTTTTTTTTGTCACGTTTAGTTGTTACATATTAAAATGTTGTGTATAGCTGAATGTAGCTGATCCGGCAATAAATATATTAACAAAAAAAAAAAAACAAAAATAATATATTTTTTCAAGATTGCCCCTTGCTGTTATGCAACCGTGATTACAACCTTGTAATTTTTCGCAGTACTCGAAAGGTATGAAATGAATATTCAGTTTGGCAAAGAACTTTTATTTTACAATAAATTTGTATTGATTTAATTTATATTATAAATCGACAAAACAATGATTTTGTTAAATTGCTGTACTTTGGCACCACCTGACGAACATCGTGGAAAATGATTCAAATTTTTATCTCGATCGGTAAATTGTTGCGATATCGCCGCCTACTGCATATATACGAAATTTCTACCGGTCAGTGACTCAACTACGTGTAATGGTTTGGTGTAACAGCCACGCTTTTGTATTTGTTGATGTTTTACGAAAATTTTATTACTATTATTTGACCTGGCTTTAATATATTATACGGGTGAGTGTGTGTTGTTTCTTCATTTTGTTAATTTAGTTCGGTTATGTGTCAAAGGTTAACCATTAACCGTATAATTTTGCACTTCTGGTGCAGGCGTTGGCCTGTATTAACAATGTACCTATTATTGTAACAAAATTGGTTTGTTTTGACATATTTTGTAAACAATTGTGATTTGTCGTCTCTATTGGTCACAATTCGTTTGCAATAGGAACTCTACCTGCTACAATTTGTTACTTTGTGTTGTTTTTCTTTTAGGTGCTCAAAATGTTTAAGTTTATAAGGGCCAAAGGACCACAAGCAACAGCCGAAAGGCTAAAATTACAGAAGGAACTATTCTCCTACAGAAGGGTCAGTACAATTTTTTTTAAATCAATTTTTAGTACCATTTAAAAATATTGGCAAATTTTTAAGGTGTTACGAAAGTCAAAATTTGTAACAAGCAGGTAGATTATTGTTCTATCGTTGTATCATTAAGTGTACATTACTATCTTATCAGTGCAAACAGATTATATTCGTATATATTGACCTAAGTTTATATTGTATTGGGAAACTTTTTAAGGTTTGTTTGATGAATAAGGCACTTCAAGTTACACACATTTTGTCATTCACAAAATATCTTACGCACTTTAAATATTGTAACTTTCCACCTGATATTCTTCTTTCCCTGTCACCTTGTTTTCATAAAAACTATAAAATATCCTCTGAAGCCTTGCTTCGATAGTCGGAGACTGGCAGCCACTTTCTTTCTATTGTTTTTCTCAAGTCTACAAAACCACAGTTATTCTTATTTACCTTCATACTTTCATAGAAATTTCTCATGGAAACTGCAAGAAATAGTTTTTAAACTAAATTGCTTATTTAAAATTTTGTTAATGAATGTGAAAAATATTTATGAATTATGTTTTCAATATTAACTTCTTTTCAAACTTCTGTATTTTGAACTTCCAGCCTTTCAAATTCAAAATTTGTTGTGGAGAGTAGACAGCAACTTAAATAATCAATAATATACTTGGAGTTTTATTTTGACTATGCATTGTCAGAAATGTCAGACAGTGTAGAATAATAATTATATTACATAGTTTCTGGCAATAAAAGTTAAAACAAATGGGCGTTCTTCCTGAATTTTACACAGTTAGTATTATTATTTCTTTTGTTTACAATATTATTGTCGTGATAGAGTTAATAATATACATTATATAATATTTTCTTTATCTACACCCAATAAATGCCTGCTATATTACAAAGTTATTGAACATGAAAATCATAAACCAACTTTAACGCTTTCGTACCCTTTGATTTATCAGATTAGTCATAAACAGGATTATTAAAAAAAATCCATAAAAACTATCTTATCAACTAATAAGGTTTTTTTTTATAGAAAGTGAGTTACACCCACTTAAATAAAATTAAACGGTTTATAAATTATAACTTCCAATATAGCAGATAACGTCTTATGATTTTTGTGATGTAAATTGGTTTCATTCAATTAAATCATAAAATTTATCAATTACATAATAGACTCGCTGGTATGATCTACAAATTTTACAATTAAATTGCTAAAATCAAATCAAAAGTACTACAATGAGTGTGGAAACGGATTCAACCCAAAATGCATTTTTAATTTAGATGAGATTAAATGGAACGTAACAGAAATTAATTAAATTGAATTTTTATTACTATGTTCTCATCAATATTATCAATTTATTATATTTATATCTCCCCGCCGATTACTCATAACTTGAATATTTGGAAGAAAATATTAACACTGATAACGAGATCATCAGATTTTTATCGCCTGAGGTATTTTGGATATATTTGGGCGAGAAAACAACTTTGTATGCTTATGTATTCAATGGCTTATCTACAAGATAAAAGGAAAGTTTTAAGACGACTTGGCTAAAATTAAAACAATCGAGCTGTACATACTAATTTTAGAATTTGAACTTACCAATTAACTTCGTCTTAAATTTATACGATCTGTATCTGAAAAAAAAAATCCGTTCAATTTTTTAAAAATTATATTCAAAAATCTATTATTAGACGTGGTGCACGCGTTTTCAATTAAAATCATGACGCTTAATTATATCAACAGAACCGCTAGGTATATGAAATGCATTCGTTTACAATAAGAATGTAGTACGTGATTAATTCTGAAAGATTTATTTCAACTTAAGTGCCCCAGGGGAATATTTCCGATCCTACACTGTTCAGCATCTATGCACCCGACATTCTTAAAAGTAATTGAAGCAGTTACAAACGGTAAATGTTGTACCTATGTTCAAATTAACGCAGTAATTCTAAATTTATGTACAGGGTGTTTCGGTAGCACCGAACAAGCAAACTGGAACAATACCTGTCGCGTGACGTGGATTCCAAAACACGGTTCCGATAGTTTAAAAGTGCCTGCGATTCAATATAACAAAAATAGAAACTATATAAATTAAAAAGAAAATTACTTTTCTAAGGATTCTCGGATGTAATAGGATAACTTAACCATCAAAATTAGAAATAACCTAGGGTTTAATGCTTAAAGTTGATGTTTATTTAATGATGCTCATTAAGTCAGGAAAGTTGGTCATTGTAACAAAATATCAATGAACAATGAATGAAAAATTACCAAGTTAATTCAATTTTGAATAATTTTCCGGAATTTAAAGAAATCACTCGGAAAATTCCAGAAGCATTTAACTCTAAAGTGTTAGATATTAAACAACATTGAGTTCGTTTTTTGGCTTCCATTGATTTTGATTTGCAAGAAAACATTCATAATTGTAATTTTGACACTTGCACTTAAAAGTTTTCTTGGTGGGCTTATATTAATTTGTCCTCTTATAATAATTATAATAGAGAAAAAATTCTATATTAGTCGTTTTTTCAACAAAATAATAAATAAAAATTTCAACAAAATAAGCCATTGGATCCGCGTTTTATAACGTTAATAAACAGTTATGGTTCAATTTCTTTTTCATCAAGGATTACAAAAGTTCGTTAAAAATTTACGGTTTCAAAATTTGCAATTAGAAATCAAAAAAATAGCATAGGTGTAAAATATGTAAGCAAGACTTTTTTTTATTAAATTAAATACTTATTTATTAAATTGTATCACAAAAAATTACACATTTTATTTTAAATTCAATTTCATCAATTATAGCCGAATATTACTTAAATACAGAGATTTCTACTTTCTTGAATTTATCGTTTCCGATCAATTTTGGAAGAATTTTTTAAATAAGTTGTGTAATCTCGGGGGTCGGGGGACTTCACGTTAATTTCAAGTTTCTTAGGCTTTCAAACACAATGTGACGAACGTTTTAACTAAATATAGAGTAAAACCTAAAAAAAATATTTTTATCTCTAACCAGAGTCGGAATTAAATCTTATATTTTTTTCGTTTATTCTTATTTTGGCGGAGCCATCCGTTTTGGCGTGGCATGTTTTGACGTGAAAATGTGTAGTATTTTCTCTCCATTGTTTGCAAGTTCTAGCGAGTTGTCAGCTGTAAATAGTTGCAGCTAGTTGTTTCAATGAGCGGAGCCGGCCATAGTTGTCTTCTAGGAGTGCAACAGTTGTAATGAGTGTGTGGGCGCAGAGATCTCTGTATTTCTCGCATCGAAATGTCTCTGTGCTCAAAACGAACTATACTTTTTACAGTAGGATTTGGAGCATTGGAAAACAGATTTTTAAAAAGCGAAAATTATGAACAAAAATAGATTTATGTTTATTTTGATTGCATTATTCATATTTCCAGTACGTGGCCTTAAAATCCTAACTGAATGTGCATCACGTCACACACTAAGACCTTAAAATGTAACAAAAATAAAAATACATATATCTATTTTCTCGTTGGTACTAAATATGTTTTCAGATGTTCCAAATCATATTGTAGAAGGTCCTTATCTTCTGGGATACCTCATCCAGTGGCGGAACTACAATTTTTTGCCCCCCCCCCCCCCCACAAAAAAGTCGAGTATTTTTAGTATCAATTTCAAAAATGTTTCACTCTTTTCATGATGATGTGGGCTCCATATCATAGCTCTGGGCTCTCTCACGTTACGGGTTCTCGCTCATTGCAATTCCGCTATTGACCTCAGCTCGGCTGAGCACTCAAATCTAGACAGCAGTTGATAAAATATGTGTGGATTAACTCTTATAGCTATCAAATTAGCTATAACCGTGGAATAACTTTTTAAGGAATCCCTCAAGATATTGTTTTAATTTTTCATTTTCTTGCAGGTTACCTAGTTTTAAAAATTTCAATTAATTAATGTTTTAAAAAATATTGTAATAATTCAGCTGACGTCAACAATTCTAGGAAAAGTTTACACGGTGTTATCTGTTGCTCATATTTCTGTTTACTAATGTTTCGGAAACATTTAATACCTTGGAACATTGAACTTACCTGCTGATATTTGATCAAAAAACATCCAGACATAATAAATCAATAATACGAAGAAAAATATTTCTTTTAGGGTATGGTCCATAAAGCTCATCTTTATCGATGATGTCTTATCAAACGTTTTGATTTGATCATTGATATTAGCATTGTTTCTGTTATAAACTGCTAATATACCATTCTCATTCATCAGCAAACTTATTGCTCCATTTCTGGTCGCTCCAGTGACTTTTGTTTGATATGTAGTAGTCTAAGGTCAAACTTCTAGGCTTAGAGAGATAACCACAAAATTACTTATATTCTTAAAAATATTTTTAACAAAAAAGTTTCCGAAATCGGTGGGTGGTCAACTGTGGGGTCCCCTTGTAAGATATTGCTATTACATTGCCGCCAAGATTTAATATTTGTATAATTTTCATTACATTTATGTTGGAGTATTTTTTTAATTGGGGTAGTTATAATGAGATAGATAGGTAGGTACATAATTTTAAATATAATTGTTATGGCGACAAAAATTCTATTATTTTAACCTATCATATTAAAGAACAATACAATTACGAAGGGTGACCTAATTCTTTTAAATGTGATATAAATTTATACACTTCATACGATACTGATTTAATTTCATCAGAGCATCATCTTTTATTTCTTTTGCGGTGCGGGTTCACAAACCGAAAATTGAAAATAAATTTCTATTAAAGGATAATTATTATTTAAACCACTCTCATCTTGGATCGCTTAAAATTTGGATAAGAATTTTATGCGAAGGAAATAATGGACCAATGGATAGTGGACACATTGTTTTATTGCTTATGATTGACGGGTTAATATTAGTTAACTTGTTATTTATCTTGGCTTTTTGTAAGCTTGATCATCCTATATTTTGTTTTAACAGCAAACTATTTCTCCGCATTGCTTATAATATAGATTATAGAATACTGCTTAACATGTTCATTCATCCGGTTAAATTTTTGAAAAATGGAAGTTGATAAAAACACGTAATAATCCTAGTCATACTTGTAACATTAAAATTCAACTCTTGAAATACACATATTGCCTGGAAGTGAAGTCGGTTTTTTCGATTTCGATCGTAATACTACACGCATTTTTAATTGAATAGACTTGAAATATCTTTCTCTACTAACGGACAGTTTTTGGACAAACGAAATTTGATTGCTAGCTTGTCATGTTAAAATATCTAATGTTACTCACGAACATCTCTTTTTTGCTCTTGGTAATTTTTAATTCATCACTCGGACGTTGATTGCAAGTGGTTTTTAAATAGAAATTCGATATCAAATCATCGGGTTTCCGATTTTAATTTATGAAGGCAACTGTAAAATCTAATAGGACGAAGTTGCATACCGATCGCCTGTATATATAAAAACAAGTTTTTTGTGTTAATATGTTTTGGCAGCTGTATTTACCATATTTCTTGGCAGAGGGTGGTATTAGCTTTCTCGTGGAGTTTACTTAAAAATAGATGTAGGAGAGTAATCAAATTTGTAGACTTTGATTTTAACCCATTTTGATTTTAAGCAATTTAATAATTTGAATAAATTTGAATTTTGCATAAATGTAGTTCATTTTAGAAACAAGGTTGGCTTTTAAATAACCTCGAGCAGCCTGTAGCAATCTAACGGTTTTTTCTCTTGGAAAGACTTTTGATCAAAGAAATGAAGTCATCGATTATTAAGCGACCCCTTTAATAAAATTGTTGGTTAGATCAGCAATGATTAAGACATTACGGTTCAACGAAAATTTAATTTGGAACAATATCGTATGATTTTTAAAACACTGCATTGCATAATAAATTTTTCGATATTATACAATTTCGAATCAAAATGTGGAATTTAATTCGTTTTTTCTTGGAATTTTGAAAGGGTTTCGTCATCTGGTGGTATTGGCCACGTGAAGAATGCCGAAAACCTGCTTGAGCCCATCCTGTTGTCGGCCGCTTCCAGTTTTTTTAAAAATTATTTGCTTGATGAAACTAGAAAGCCCCATTCAGATAGAGTTGTAGCGTAAGAGCTTCCAAGCACCACTCGAATTAAATATTAATGAGTGGGAGTTCAGAAAATTCAAAATAATTAGTGCTCTTGAAAGCTCTTCAAAACGAAGTTTGAATTCGTTGTAATTGATGGGGAAATTCGGTCATTGATTTCTGATTTTTAATTTTATAATTAGGGGAAGGTCGGGTAAGATGGCTAATCGAAACTTTGGAAAATTTCCTACGCCAGAGTTTTGCACTTGTCAGAAATTAGTTTAAACCCCAAAATCCCAAAAATTTCTGTTAAATCTTTTTTATAATAAATAATTTTTTCACATTTCTGGGAGTAAAGTGCTCACTTTACTCACGCTTTTGCGGGACTAAAGTAATACTTTTTTCCCGCGCCATTATTACGCGCTATTGATCTGCAATTTTGCATATGGCTTCATACGACAAATCGCTGGGGGGTTACTATAACGGGGGTAAATTTTTTGCTCAGTTTTTCGATATATAGCGCAGTTTTCGAGTTACTGTAATTTCAAAATCTCAAATTTAGTTATTAAGCAATGTAATTCAGCATTTTCAGCGAAATTGTGAAAAATAGTATAAACACCTTGGGACTAAGGTTCTTTTCATCCCGTGTGCGACTCGGCTAACACCTCGTGCAAAAACCTTCGCACGCGGGATGAAAAGCAGCACCTTAGTCCCATGATGTATAATATACTATTTTTAATTTCCTCCCTCCCTCTAAAAGGATCCTCACGTTAAAAGTAATTGCTAGTGTAAAATTATTAATTTGTTTATGAATTTATGATTCAGAGACTCCAGAATAAGATCGAGAGCGAAACATCAACTGAAGTCACGAATTACCCGGGCAAAGCCTGGTACAAATTCTATACTTGGAATCTAAACATATTTTTACCGACGGTATTTTCTCTTATTCTGCAGATTTTGATTTTAATTGGAAATTATGCAGTAATTCATCTGAAAAAAAAAATAAATAAATAAATTAATTAATTCTAAAAATCAAATATTTTACTATAACGGTATAGCATGTAATGGCTTGAAGCATTTAAAATAAATAACGTAATAAGGTCTAATTTATAAAATAAATAAGTTTTTGCTAATTAATTGCTACTTAAAGATTTGTAAACATTTGCAAATCGGCAATTTGTTTATAAGAAAAACGAATCAAGTTGCTCTATTTCTTCCAGACATTACAACACGGCTTTCCTAATAAACCAACAGCTCTAGCATGGGATCCATCGTTACGTTTGTTGGGAGTTGGTACTGCCAGCGGTGCCATAAAGGTATTCGGAAAACCTGGAGTTGAATTTTACGGCCAACATCATAATCCCATAGCAATCACTCGTCTAGTTTTCCTGCCAAATGTCGGAAGAATAGTTTCATTATGTGACGACAATTCCTTACACCTTTGGGAAGTAAACAAGAGTTCCTTAGTCGAAGTAAAATCTCAGGCTTTGGAAGGAAAGCTCAAAAAAATATCTGCAATTTGTGTGGAATCCAATGGAAAACATTTATTATTGGGCACCGAAGGTGGAAATATTTACTTATTAGATTTGCACACTTTCACAATGACGCCAGACATAATCTATCAGGACGTTGTTATGCAAAAGTAAGTAATTCATTCCCTGACATCATCGATCAATTCAGATATTTAAAATTTAATTGAGTATTAGGTACTTCAATTAGTTCAATGTCAACCAATCAAATAAATCTCAATCATGTTTTTATTTTTAACTTGACAATAGAGAAACATAATATTTACAAACATTTTTATCAATTTTAAAATTTTTAGCGTTCCAGACGATTACAAATTAAATCCAGGTGCAGTCGAAGTAGTTACAGAACAGCCTAATGAACCTAACAATCTTTTAATAGGTTACAATAGAGGCCTTATAGTTTTATGGAATAAAGCCGATAATACGGCTATTAGAACGTTTGTATCGACTCAACAAGTTGAATCGATTTGTTGGCATGAAAATGGACAATCTTTTACCAGTTCACACAATGACGGTAAATTTATTTTTAGGGCTTTATTTTTCAGAACTAAATTGCTATTTGCAGGTAGTTACATCACTTGGAATTTGGATGACGGAGATAAGCCTCTTAACGAATCTCCTACGACCACGTACGGACCTTTTCCTTGCAAAGCCATCCCTAAGATTGTTCGGCGTGAATTCAACGGTTCACCCTTAATTGCATTCTCAGGTGGATTGCCGAGGGCAAGTTACAATGAAAAATTTACAGTCACAGTAACGCACGACACCAAACATGTAGTGTTTGATTTTACCAGCAAGGTGAATTGAATCTCCTCGGGGTTAAAAAGCAATTTTTAAATTTTAATTTTTAGGTTATAGATTTTGTTTTGGTCGAATCTAAAAGTCATAGCGGTATAGGAGGTAGTGGAGAATCATTAGATAATGGCCTGACAAATGGAATATCAAACCAAGGCGAACCTGAAGCTATGATTGTTCTTGCTGACGAAGAATTGGTAGTTATTGATTTATTATCAGACGATTGGAAAATGATGAACTTACCTTATCTTGTTTCCTTGCATGCAGCTGCCGTTACATGTACCCAGCACGTTTCTGGTAGGTAAAAAATGTTATACTTGGATCACTTTCACTTTAAATTTCATTTCAGGTGTCCCAGAAGAACTTTGGGAACAACTGAAAGAGGCGGGTAAAGCTCAAACAAACAATTTATTTTCGAGTAGAAAATGGCCCATCGATGGTGGTGACTTACTTTGTGCTAAAGGCGAACAACCTCGTAGAGAGATTCTTTTAACGGGTCACGAAGATGGAACCGTGAGATTTTGGGACGCAGGTGGTGTCAATCTGACGCCTCTTTATAAATTTAGCACTTTACATTTGTTCAACGGGGACGATTTTAATGGTAATTTAGCAGGAAAAATTAACCAAACAAGGTTGTAATTTTATTTTGTGGTGTAGATGAAACCTTACAATCGCAGGATGATGATGAAGAGTGGCCCCCATTTAGAAAGACCGGTGTTTTTGATCCTTATTCTGATGATCCTCGCTTAGCTGTCAAAAAACTTGTTTTGTGTCCTTTATCAGGCACTTTAGTTGTTGCCGGAACTGCAGGACACCTCGTGATTGCCAAATTTGATACAGAAGTACTTACCAATGAATTACATGTCACAACAATGGATATTGTTAGCGATAGAGATGGATTTGTATGGAAAGGTTACAGTCGTTTGGTTCCACGCTCAGGTACAAAACATTTTGCTTTTGTAACTCCAAATATTTACTGTTTTATGTTATTTTGTTTTAAGGTGAAATTCATCAACCAAGAGGTTTCCAAGCAAGTTCGGTTCTTCAAATTCATCCCCCAGCGGCTATTACCTGTTGTACTTTACAAGCAGATTGGGGATTAATTGCAGCCGGTACAGCTCATGGTCTTGCATTATTTGATTATCGAAGACAGAAACCCATCAGTGTTAAATGTACACTTAATCCTAATGGTAAGTGTAATAAGCTTTTTTATTGTATACGTATTTATTTTGTCAGTACCTAGTTTGATGGAACAGTTAGTCCTTATTTATACAATGTGGCAGAGCAGGACGTATTTATCCTAAAGACACAACACATTGTTAAATCTGTGTTAAAATTGACAATCTGGTTGAAAACTTGGCCAATGTGTAGTGGTCTTTTTGTTGATTAGCTCTTGATCTGTATAAACTAGGGTTTCCTCAATTTACAATGTCAATGCGAAGGAAGGGGTGATTTAACCTTTTACAAGTAAAATTATTTAAGCTAGGAATTTTATTCAATATATGGATTTGCTAGTGTTTTTTTATATTTTTCTCAGAATAAAGCTTAAATCCTAACTTTCCTAAAATTGTTCATATTTCGAAATTTTAACTTGCCTAAAACTTGTAAATATTGTAGATGAATAAACTGGGTTAAAAACTGAATCAAAATTTGGACTATGGATTTGGATTTGATGGATTGAAGGAAAAATACTTAAATCGTAGATAAGTCACTACTGATAGCACCCCACCCACACCTAGCTCGTGCTAAGCACCAGTATTGGATTTTTAGCAATTAAAATTTCTTTATTCGTTTACGCCTTTGCTCTTTAGTGATGGTAATTTTTTATTTTCTGCCGTTTTTTTTTTGTTTTCTTTGCCCGACATTGATCATAGTACTGGTTACTAGCTGATTACTATTTAATTTCAATGTCTGGATCCGCTCATTTTGTCACTTTTTGCATAGTTATCGACTTGCTTGTCTTTTCTAAAGCCTTATTGATCCTCACCAAGAACTCTTTGCTGTTTGAACTCATCTCTTAGCCTGTGCAGCAAATTAGCGAATTATAGCTAGCTCAAGTTGTCCAGTAAGCATATAAATCGCTACAAATTTGGGGTGTCTAACAGCTAGTCTCTGTTACTCAGAAGCACCAATGACGCCAATGTCTTCTTCCAGATGGTCGGGAATTCTCTTGTTGTGGGCATGGAGTTACTGTCACTTTAATTATTTCTATTGGGAGGTCATTCAGACCATGGGTCTTTCCAAAGACCTCCTTTTTCTCCCCATCTGTTTTTCGTGGCCAAGAAATAGTGTGAATAATACTCATTGCTGTCATACTTGGTATGGGTGTTTACATAGTAGATATCCCCCAGACATCCTCTCAAAATATATTTTATTTTAATTTTAATTTTATTTTTAATTTTCACCAACTTTGTTATGTTTAGATCTTACTGGTGCAAGTGATACCCCAATATCACGTAGAAAGTCCTTTAAAAAATCTTTAAGGGAGTCTTTCAGGAGATTACGAAAGGGAAGATCAACTCGTCGTACTACCAACAATGCACCAGCAGCCACTAACACCATTTCTCCACCAACCAGAAGTCCTGCATCGGGAGATGAAAATTTCAGTCCTTTGGAAGCTAAACCTGTCGAGAGACAAATTGAAGCAAGACCAAGTGATGATGCCATGGGCTCAATAGTTAGATGCTTGTACTTTGCAAGAACTTTTATTATTAGCGTACAAAATACAACTCCGACGTTATGGGCCGGTACGAATAACGGTACAGTTTATGTCTTTACGGTCACAGTCCCGAACACACAAAAACGTGACACCGACGATGTGTTATGCCAGTTAGGTAAAGAAATTCAATTGAAACACAGAGCTCCTGTAATTGGTATTGCTGTTTTGGATGGCTCAAACAAACCTCTTCCCGAACCTTTAGAAGTAGAAAAGGGCGTAGCTCCTTTACCCGACACTACACAACCTCACAGGGTTATTTTGGCATCAGAAGAACAATTTAAAATTTTCACCTTACCTGCTCTTAAACCTTTCGGAAAATATAAACTTACAGCACACGAAGGTAACCGATTTCAGAATTTTTTTGTTTTCAATTTTTTATTGTCCATCTTCCAGGAGCTCGAGTTCGGAGGGTCGCCTTTGGCACGTTTGGCTGTAATATTCCAGAAACTAACACCAAACATACAGAAGTAAATTTGTTGTGTTTGACAAATCTTGGCGATTGTGTCGTATTGAGTATTCCTGATCTAAAGAGACAGCTAAATGCGGCAGCTATAAGAAGAGAGGATATTAAGTAAGTACATTATATTTTGTCAAGATTAAGTTTTAATTTTGCTTGATGGTTTAGTGGAATTTCTTCGTTGGTGTTTACACGTGAAGCCGAAGCTTTATATTTACACTCTTCATCTGAATTACAAAGGATATCTTTGGCGACATCACGAATGACGTCGGCACGTTGCTATCTTGCACTTCCAGAGGGAGCACGTGAAGAAGGAAATTCTGAAGTTGAAATTGAAGGTCAGATTCATGCCGATCAACAGCAGGAAAATGAGAATGCGGCCCCTTTAGTTAACGGTACCGGTGAGAGTAAAGAAGGCAGCGTTGCTGATAAGGTAAAATATTATAATTTATTAATTGAATTTAGGTTTTTGAAATAATAGTTTTCTTACAGAGTGAAGAAATTAGAGAAAACGGTGACGACACCTTACACAATGTGACAGTGTCGAGTAGCATTGGTGATATTACCATCGACAGTGTGAAAGATCATTTAGGCTCGGGTGACGAATTGACCAATCGTGTATCTAATGTAACGATAACAAAAACTGTCATCACGAGTGTATCGAATTCAAGTGGTGATGTTGCCGTATCTAATACTACAACTGCTACAACAAACAATCAAGAAAGCAGTAAGTTATTTTTCAGTTATTAAACCAGCTTTTTAAATTGTTTTTAAGTTGAATTTTGACGAGCTTCAATTTTTTCTTTTTATATTGCGTTGTAGTTATAGAACGTGTCGCGACAGGACCTGAAGCACCTCCCGAGGTTAGCAATGCAATATACCTATCATTTTCTTAACCAATTTGCTCGAGCATGATGCATGCCGAATTAACTGGACTCATTTAAATGAACAATGAAATTAATTCGTTTTAGTAATTTAACACTTAAAATTTGCTATTGCTAAATTTTTTCAATCAAGAATCGGAATTGTATGAAAAATTTAGTTTTAGAGACCTTTAAATAATATTTTTTACAATGGGTAAAACTTTATTTTTTGACATCTTTGAATGGGCAAAATTCTTCAGAATGTATTGTAGGTAATTAGAACAAATTTAATATTACTAATAACGTTTGTAGTGGAGCGGAAACAAGCTAACATGACGAAAAATTTAGTTTATAGTACAAAAATATGAGACCTCGTCTTCTTAAATGGACCTCAGAGACATTGAATTTTTATCAAATAAGAGGAAATAGATTTGACTCTGCTATCTTTCAAATATAGATACTTTCTTCACAATAATGCTATTTAATAGTAACATATCACTTTAGCTTGTTGCATCATCTGCAAATTTTAAAGGGACTCGACATCATATGATGTACACTGATGAATCATTATATAAAAGCTTACAGTACTAATACATCAAGATGAGGTAAAAATAAATTTGTTTATAAAGAAACGGGCTACAAGATTTTCACCAAAATCTAATTCTAAAGGGTGAAAGTCAATTCTAAATTTTACTTTTTCTTGTAAAACAAGTGGCACTGCATATGGAATAACCTGAATAATCCTGTAATTTAGCAGTTGCTACAAAAATTGAGTCTGTTCAAAATAATAAAATTAGAATGTAATGCTCTCGAGGTCTCATAAAAAGATGATCACAGTCTCATACCATTCTATTTAAACAATTATTTTTACAATAACAAAGTAACTTAGACCCAAATCCGCCCCACTATTACAAGAAATTGATTGCTTAGGAGGCCAGCTTTTAGTCGAGAAACAATAACTATCTGTGGATTGATTACTAAACTAACTTTTATATTTAAACTTAACTTAGATTTCTAAACTAACGTTTTTATTTCAGATTAAATTAGTGCAAGTAAGCGACATACTGTTACGGGCGCCTCTAGCACTTGCAGAAGAGCTTGATTGCGACGTTCATCAAAACAATGAGGCTTGAGTCTGCGCCTTTTTGCCATATCTACAAATTAACAGATCAGTTATTTCGTATTTATGATTTTTTGTATGTGAAAGAGTAAATGAGTATTATTAGTTTTACCTAACCCATAAAAATAAGTGCATTTTAACTTTTAATTTATTAATTGTTTGCAACCTGTGTTTGTCCAGTCAAAAAATTTTATTACTGTTTTATTATTTTGAAAATATTTTATACTCGTGAAGCCAAACTATAATATGTAAGTAGGTGAAGCCTGAAAGTAGGTGTGTCACTTATAGTTGTGCCTTTAGCAACACCAGTATAAAATAGATACCTACCTGTTTTATCTGCATAAAAAGTGTTTGTTTTTATTAAGAAGTTCCTTACCTTGTTGTAATTTTAACGAAACTAAAGTATTATCACTACTTAATTACAATTAATGTGTTATAATCAGAAGTTGAAAATTAATAGCGATTTTCGACTTTTCTGCTGTTAAAATATCATATTTTGTTGACAGAACAACTTTTGTTTCTGATTGTTTTTTCTTACGTAAATTTTTATTGCACAGTTCCTTTAACTTTCACTTGTTTATACAGAATGAAATTCTTTCATCTGGAAAAAATTGAACAGATGCTTTTTTAAAATATAAATTCGTTCTAATTAAAAAATTGGGACCATTATATTATTATACTTCATTTTAGCGTTACTTAACTAACAAAAACCATTGGGGTAATTCGGTGATTATTACGAAATACTGAACTGTTACAAAAGCAAAATTTTTATAACCTGTAGATTTTTGTAAGTAATATTTAAAGATAATCCTAATAATATAGAGTAATTTATAAAACTTTTTTAATTATATGTTTTACAACGTCCTCTTGTTTGTGAAGAAAAGATAATAAAGGGTGTTTTGTATTGTAAAACAAAGAGTGGAAAAATTCTTTTTATAAAAAAAACTAAATTACCTTTAGATAGATTTTTGATACTACAATGTAAGCAGTATTTGACACTAGCTTTGCTATTTTATACACCCGCGCATTTAGAATTAATTCTAATAATAATATTATTGTAATAATAATAATAATTCTATTTTTATTTATTTCTAACTTCATTTTTTTTGTCAACATAAAATTTTTTCTAATACCCTTGTTACTGTTTAAATGATTTTTTTACTTGTGCAAAATGGCAACTATTCATTTACTGTAACAAACTTACATTAAAATGTCCAACTATTGATCTCGTTATTTGAATATAACTGTGTGATACATTTAAACAGTAATTAAGGAACACATTGAGCAGCTTTTATAATATAATTAATGTATTGATTGGTGGTGGTATAAATTTGCGTGCAAATGTCACTGCAATGTCCACGTTTTAATATTTTCAAATAAACAACGTTGGAATAAAAATTAATGGCCTTTAAGCAAGTGTATGTATCTTGTATTGTATTTTATTTACATTATTATTATTGAAAGTTGATATATTTTAAATTGGTTCATTCACATGACAAACATCACTAAGTGAATAATAAAAGATTTTATTAATTGATTTTGTTTAATTTTCCTTAATTAGACATAGAAAATACTTTTCTGATGAAAACAAGACAAAAAATGAATAACCTTCTGTAAACTTCTTCTTCGTTCGATTTAGCAGCATCACCAGAGAGTTTGATTTTTCTTGTCATCAGATAGGGCTATTGCTCATGGTTGCAATATTATGTGGCACTTTTAGAAGAAAAAACACATTCAAAATTTGACATAGATATGTATTACCAAGAACAGTTCAGACGTCGGTCCGGTCACTCCTTATACTTGACCTGTTACATTTTCTCCCCAACCTGTTGTCGCGTCCGGACATTTCTTATACATTTAGAATTGGGTGGAAACGTTACAGCTCCCGACACTTGAACTTTTGTTAAAAATCTCTGCAATTTTTAACACACGAGGGAGGTGGTGTACACCCCCTGTAAAAACATTATTTAAATGTTATGCCTCGATTAGTAGCGCTGGTGTGAAAATCTTGAAAATCGGCCATCTAAACCAAAACAAATCAGAAGTTTTAGGTAGCATAAATATAACACGTTTTTAAAATTTTAATTTTAACTATTTTTTTGCAAAAACAGCGAAAAAAAATTACAATTTTTCTGTTTTTTCATTTTTTTATCGCCATTTTATTATTTTTGCATGTATATTAAAAATTTTAGTTCAGTCGGTTGCTAATGTTAGATTGAACCTAAATCTTTTGATTTTTTTGTTTTAGATTACCTTATTTCAAGATTTTAACACCAGTGCAGCCCCACCTGCTAATTGAGGCATGACAATTAAATAATGTTTCTGTATATAAAAAGCATAAAATATATTATGCAAAGATTTTTTTAAAAGTATTTCAAGAGTGTATTTTTAAAACCTGACAAACCTCATTTTAATATCTTTATTAATAATCTCATGAATTCACAAAAATTGATTGTTTTTTGAGGTTCCAAAGTAGAATCCTGCCTTAGTGGTTTAAACTTTTTTAAAAAGCCCAGCAGAACTGGGGGTTTTGTAGCTGGGGGCCCGCGTGCGTCGCACCCCGGTAGTTCCGTCCCTGGTAAAGATCATTATTGGGATATTTTTTGCGCATGTACAATAAAATTTTAGTTAGTGTAAAAGAACATAACATGTTTTTTTACACAAACTAAAATTACGGTCATACTATGACCGTTTGCGTGCTTCGGAGAGAATGTAAAGCTGGCGGTCCCCCTGTGTTAATGATTGCCACCACCAACTTTTAAAATCAAGGTTCCCTGGCATTCTCCAATTCGGTTATAGCAGATATGCTTAACGAAAGAGAATGAATTTGATGGTGCAGAAGTGGACTGAAGGGCCGATGATGATGTGATGGGAAATCATTCAGTGGCGGATCTAGGACTATAAACGGGTTGATTGAACGTATTGTTACAATGTTTAATGCGACTCTACACTCTTGGCAAGAAAAAAAAAACTTGGACGTGTGTCAAACCAAAAATATTGACTAAATTCTTTTCTTATTAAGAACTGCACATAAATAATCACTGCTTAAATTGACGACCCCCCCTGTTATACATTAAGAAGAGCGCTATTTTTTTTTGTAATATAATCATTACCTAAGTTTATGTTTCAAACGAATATTTCAAACTTGAAAGCAATAGCTATTAAGGTGGCCGAGAAATTCGCTTTTTTTATTTGACGCAAATCTTAAAAGCTAATAGATTTGAAGAAATTCTGAAAACACCATCAAATAGCTTATGCCTGAAATTACAAAATGGGTGATTTTAGTAAAAAAATTTGCCAAAAATTATTTTCTGTTGGAATTGTTGTCCAAATATTATTTCACCCTTACATTTTTAAAGCCTAAATTTGGATTCTAGATGTAGCGTGTACCTGAAAGAACGTTTTTGCATCAAGTAAATATCTTAAAATTACATATTTTTTGAAATTTGTGTCGAATGGAAAATGGCTTTCGGATTTACTAATAATGCATATATGTAGGCAACCAACAATATTACTATAGTCCTGTAATCAAAGCTGTTTAGCGTAAATGTTATCTTTGCATCGTTTGCGTTTTTCGCAAAGTGTAAAAATCCCGTGGTGTAGGTGTTTGATTATAAGTTGGTTTTTGGTTATTACTTTTTTTATATTATATAAAATATTTAGACATTATTTGCGATAGAATTTTGTAATTATATCAACTCTACTAATTATTGTAACGAGTACAATAAGTACATCAAGGCCGGCAGGGGCGGATCCAGAATTTTTTTCTGGGGGGGGGGGGGCACAAAGGGTCGAGACGGGCAAAAAGTGTTCTCAGATTTGGGTTTGTCTCCATGTTTCCTTGTTAATTTTAAGCGTCTGAATCCGCCTATGAGGGCCGGCATCTTTTAGATTTGCCGTGTGGTACTCACATAATATTATGTGATGTGAAATGCAATTTTTTCAAGTGCTTAGTGTTTTCTTTCCCAAATTATATACTGTTTAGTAATTTTCCGTGTGGTGCTCAAAATCCGTGGTGTGGTGCTCGAGCACTCAAGCAATACAACTGTTACCGGCCCTGCAGGACCGTGCGGTAGATTTTCTCAGTATGATGCAAGTCTCCAAAATGCCGCCTTGTAAATTTTCTTTAAAATATTTTTCGATTTTATGATCTTAGGATCCTTATGAGGATACTTAAGTTAAAGGTCATCAAAATGGTAAAAATACATATAGTTTGGATAATTACGAAGAAACAGTTCAAGTTGGTAGTTTTTGAGAGTAAAAAGCGTCAATGAGCATTCAGATTTACTCTCAAAAAGCACCAACTTCAACAGCTTCTATGTAATCATCAAAATAAATTTATTAGTGCATTAAATTCAATTAAAAATCGTCCATCGTTGACCCTTAACTGAAAACGGGACAATTCTGTGTCCCGAAACTTTCCTCGGTAACACCGGGACGAAGTACCAAAAACAAAGACAGTCCTGTTCAAAACGGGACGTATGGTCACGTTATTCATAACTCGATACCGGATCATCTGAAACAAAAAAGTCAAAATGCGTTTAAGTAATATGTTTCTCTAGGTAGTCAGAAAGAGTATTTTTGTTTTTTTCGATTTTTTTACTTTTGGCATCATATTGAATTGAAAAACTCGATTTTCACTAAAACATTTCGGTGAATTTGTTATTATAAAATGAAAAAAATGGTAAAAAAATAAAAAAAATCCCTCGGACTACCTGGAGAAGCATATCACCTTTCAAACGCATATCGACTTTTTTGTTTCAGATGATCCGGTATCGAGTTATGAAATTTGCTGTCACGGACTTATTTATTGATATTTTTAATTGAACATTTTTTCAAAGATTACTTCAGATGTTATACTATAACGTGTATGTATATAAAATAAATAAACCAAAATTATTCATATCTCCAAAAAAAATCATGAAAATATGCCTTTTTTCGCCTTTACACCCCCCCCCCCACTTAAGAATGGTCATGACCATATTTTATTAGGCAACCTATTTGCGATATATTTTTTACCATATTATGTTTGATAAAAAATACTTTTCATCCGGTAACCAGATCGGTGCAGGAAGACCTTACTTCGGATCCCGTACTATTAAGTTATAAATATTTGAATGCTATTATTAATCAGAACAAATTATTTATGTGTGGGGGTCTAGTTTCTGTGATGTTATATTTATTGGAGACAATAGAGACAATAAAATGCGACGAAACCGGGGGAAAGGTCCAAAACGGCAAAATTTTGAGTGACGTATTTTATGAACGGCCCCTAATATACTTTTAATTTGCTCAAAATAAATACAAATTATAATTTTACAATGCTATGTCCAGATGTTACTTGATTTTTTCCATTAATATTGATTTCCCAAAAAAAACGATATATGTTTACAAGCCGACAAAGTAAGAAATAAGCAGATTTAAGGGTAGTTTTATTGTTTTATTGCGATATTACTATAGTTTACTATATATACGTAGGTATTATCTCTACTGTTTTGTTCTTAACAACTAATTAAATGTCTTCATAAAAATGTATTGAAAAAATGTTAAGTATGGAAAATAACAAAGATTTTTATTTATTTTATTTATAATTCAAATTGTATTTTGATCTGCTTATGCCGCCCCTCTTACCTATAGTGCCGCCTGATGCGGCCACATCTCTGCCTCATGCCACCGCACGGCCCTGATTTTGAGAGCCAAATAAAACTTTGGGAATACAAAAATTGTCACTTGTTTCACACAGCTAATATACGCACGTTTGTACGCACCAGTGACTATTGAAAAATGAGCTAGTATTGTAAACAACAACTGACAAAAATTTGGTTTGTCACGTCTCAACACAACTCAAGATAATGACGGTGTTCGGAATTCCCCACTGTTCGGATTTACCCCACTTCACTATACCTATGTAATATTATTTGTTTTGGTAGGTAGAAGCTGAAAATTAATAAAATAAAACATATTTTTATTTAGTGTCTTGTGTTTGACAAAATTTACAAAATATACAAGTCGAAATTTTCAAAAAATTTGCGATGATAAATTTGATGAAAATTTATGTCAAATTTTATAGTAAATAAATGTTATACGCATCAGCAGTGAATAGCCGGTGCCGGCAAGACGATAACAACTACTATGTAATCTATACCGGTGATAAGCACACATACCATCTTGCACCTTATTAACAATTATAAATAAAAATGCATTTTGCTACAAGTAGCGACACTAGCGGATTTACTTTCCTACGCGAATTTCTCGGCCACCTTAAGCACAAATAATATAAAATGCTTATCAATTTAAAAATTATATTGCGCATGCGCCACAAATAACCCTTAATGATCATTATCATCATCAATTTATCAATTAATTATAGTACTACAAATATTGATACCTACCTAACTATTTATTTATTTTCCACATTATTATTATTCCAATCTATTATCAACTTCCAAATTTTTTTAAGTACTTTATGGTAAGTGCAACCGAATATTTATTTCAATAAAGTATATTTCTTCATTATATTATAACTATAAGTATTATACTTGATCAAGTATAGTAACAAGATGGATTCGCAACAAAATTTTTTGAACGTCCAATTTGATGATGGCTACGTAAGTTTTATCACTTTAAAGGTTTAATTGACTTTAATTATTTTCTTTGTTTGAAGATTTTTCCACCAAATATAGAATATGCGGAAATACAACAATCTCAACAACAAAATTCGCAATATCAGGTGAACAATCAAATTTATCCACCACAGGTAGAGTATCAGACGATACAACCAGTTTATCAACCTAATATTGAATATCTTGTGGACCAACAAATAAATCAATCAAATACTGACTATCAGGCCAATCAGTTTTATCAATCGAATGTTGATTTGAATATGGAAACAAAACCTTCTACTTCATTGCCCCAAAAAGGTTAGTAGGTATTTTGAGCTTTTTGAGATTTTCCAATCTCTGGTTTTAAAAATCTAAGATTTCATCCGCATATTTGTTTTAATAAACAATTTTATATACATATTATTAGAAAAAGTTAAACGAAATCGTACAAAATATACAGACGAACAAATAAAACATTTAGAAGAACACTTTAAGAAAAATCCGTATATAACTCTAAAAAAGAAAAAGGAATTAGCTGCAACATTAGGAATAGAGGAACAACAGATTAAAAAATGGTATCAGAATCGAAGGATGAAAGAAAGTGCAAAGCGGAAAGCAAATTGCCGAGAAGGCAACGAAAACCAACGATTACCCATTCAATCAATTGAAAATGTTCCAGCTAATGATTATCGACTTAATTTGAATCTAATGAATTCGATTCAGTATGATAATACGTGTCCTGAAGCAACAAGTCGAGAAGTACTTTTAAATGTTGATAGGATCCAAAATTTAGGGGAACTTGAAGAAGCCAACCATATTCGGAACCCCCAAAACTTTAACAATTATTACGCTTACAATGATCCAAATGTATACGGAAATAATTTAATTCAAAATCCTGGTGTCATATTACCCATTCCATTAGAAAATTTTCATCCAACGCCTTTGCAACAAAATTATCAAAATATTTTTAATAATTATTATTACGGTAATAATAGGAACGAAAATGTAACTCAAAATCTTGGCTCGATACCATATCCACTATTAGAAAATGCTAATACGTTGCAATTTCAAGAAGATCATCAAAATATTTTTAAAGATAATTTTTTGCCTTACAACGAACACGAGCAAAATTAAAAGAAAAAACTTGGCCACTGTACTGTTATATTATTTATTACCTTGTCAAAATCAAGCTATAAAATATTGTATTTAAATATTAATTTTCCTATGAATATTTGCTATTTGAAAATTTAATGCAAAAATACGATCCTTAAGATGTCTTTTTTTATCTATTGTATAAAAATGAAAGTTTATTTGTTCGTTTGTTTATTTGTTTGTTTGTTAGTGTCTGTTTTGCACTCTTTGAATACCTACTTATTTGGTAGGACTTGGGGAATGTTTTAGTGCAGAAAAAAAGAAATTCACAAAATACAATACAAATCGCAAAATGTCGTCAACAGGTCGTCGGCGAGGAATTATAAGTACTGTTCTATGTCCTATAAAATGTCATAGGATATTATACTTTATTTATAGCAATTATACAGTTCTATATCCTATTATGTAATTAAATAGGATATAGAACAGTATAATTCCTGGCCGACGAGGTGGCGCGACAATAGAAAAATTAAATTGTAAGTTGGTAATGTTTACATAAATGTAAAGAAAGGAAATTACGAGTTTCGCAAACAAACGAGCAACGGGAAGGAAAACTGGAAAACGTTCGAGTACGCACTGCTTTATCCAGACGAACACACGAACACTGCACGCCGATTGCTTAATAAAATGCTTTCGGACAGGACAAATGCTTGCTTCCGAGAGCAAAAAACCAATTAAACAGCGATGTGCGAGGTATATAGTAATGCAACACTCAAACAGCAACTAAAATCAGCTATGAAAATAATTTTGCTGATACCATTGTTTATCGATATAGATAAACAATAAAAAATGCTAAAAATTATCCTGAAACTCATAGGAGAGTTCATGGGAGAGCTTCATGAGAAAAGTGCAATTGTTACCTATGCAACAACCTCCACCTGAGGAGGTTTGTAGTTTAAGAATGTTGCTACACGAAGTTCAAGGGACTAAATCGAAGTACTTTAGAAAAAGGCAAAGTATTTTATTTTTAGTGAAACCCCGTGTAAAGCTGCGTATTCAGCTAGTTTGCTAGCTAGTTAATTAACCCGTCGTTGGTACACATGTGAACGAAACGCTCACATGAATAAGATTTCGACCGTCAATCCTATAAATGATGTCGAATTAATCTGATACTATTAATACCTTCAAATGACATGTCTACAAATATTGACGAAAATAAATTATAGCGCTATTTGCCGTTCCCTCATAGTTATCGTCTTACAAAGTTGACAATTCCGATAAAATGAGCTTCGCTCAATATTTTTATCACCGTCGTACGTACACGTGTTCCTATTTTTTCAATTCATCATGGCCAATAAATTAGCTAAATCCACGCTATTTTTCTAGCAAAAAACACGCCATTTTGATTGCTAAAATGACGCTATTTAGCCAGCTAACCATATAGCTAACAACACGATTTTTAGCTAGATAGCTAAAATCTAGCTAAATCCACGCTATTTTTATAGCTAAAAACACGCAAAAAATTGCACTTTCTACTAGCTAGCTAAAAGCTAGCTAAATAGACGCTATTTGATTAGCTAAAATCGCGCTATTAGCTGTCTGGAAGCAAGCAAATGGCTTTTAAATAGCTACCTTTTTGCTTAGAAATAGTGGCCCATTTTAGCAATATTGCTGCAATATGGATACCATTTAAACGCTAATTTGCTGCTTTAAATTAAAAATTAATAAAAAATTATTATAATAAATTATTGTAAGTATTGTATTTTACAAATGAAATCAAAATCCTTCAAATAAATATTTTGGAATAGATAGTTTTAGTTGTGATTTATTTAAAATAAAATAAAATTATTAAAAACAAAAACAATAATTGAGTGGCTTCGCGGAAAAACCATCAGCTTAAAGTAGTGTATATCTACACCCTGAATAAATATATTGTGATGTTTCAAACATCAATTTTGACTTTTATTGTTGAATTGTGAAGATTTTGTTTATTTTTGTTATTCTGTTTGCTTTTGTAAATAATTTTTAAACTTTGTAATGACGCGCGAAAGAATTTTTGAGTTGGTAACAATTTTTGAAAAGGAAGGGGCTGGTTGCCGAGGTGAACACAAGAGAGGACGATTTGATTTTATGGATTATTCTTTTTATTAGTGGATTTAATTTTTAAAAATCTAAAAGTTACGAACCCAACCTGAGAAGTCTAGCTCTCCGACTTGGAAGCCGTTATAGAATAGTGATTATTTTTTACAAAAGTATCATTACAATATATATTGTCATGTTTTTTTTATTAAATTAAGCTAATTATGAGCCTTTACGGTAATTTTAGTTATTCAAATTTCATCACCCGATGAGAAGAAATTAAGTCTTAAAATAAAATAAAATAATATGTTGATTTGTAGTATAATCCTAAAAAGAGGAAAGCTTTAGTTATAGATTTCTAAAATAAATACTTACCCGATGAATTATTTGAGATCATTTCATAGTTTTGTTTAAGGATAAAGATGTTTTTAGATCACAAAATCTTCGAATGAGAGGATGATGATTAATGATGATCAGGGCTGTAAATGATAATGCATTTAGGGCCTAAAACTTAAAATAAAAGTGTTTAAAAATTAAAAAGAGAAAGTGTAACAACAAAAGTTGAATTCCTCACGGATTGAATTTGGCGCCATTGTTTTATGTTTGAAAATTGGTAATTTTGAAAATGGTAAGAACAAAATGCGCAGACTACAAAAAGGACATTGCGATTGAGACCACCAAACGTGTAAGTTGATAAAATTGTGTCTCGATAATATATAAAAATTTAACCTGCAATCATAAAAAAAATTAGTTAAAATTTATTAATGTCGCAATCAACAAAACAAAGTTAATGTTACTTACCGTCAATAAAGAGTGAATTAGTTAGTAAACAAGAAATTAATAAGTGGAATTATCAATTAAGTGCACAAAAATAAAATCACACAAGCAAAACTTTTGAACCACCAGTAGCAGTTTTAACGTGGGAAACAACAGCAATATGATCACCGGGAGAGGCCGCTTCCAACTTAAGCACAGGGTGAGCGCAATATTTGTGAAATAAAACTTAAACATTTTTTTAACAATTTAATAAAACTACATTGTAATGTTATAAAATTTTATTATTATTGAAATTGAGTCATTGCGTTAAATTTTCAATTAGCTGCGTTGCAACAATTACGTTTTAAATAAATTGAAAATTTACCCATACGGCTTCTGGTCAGATATTAATCGTTCTTATGTTAGAATAAGATTTAAAAACATCTGTACAATTTTGCTTCAACTCAAGTAAATATTGAGGATTGGATTGGAATTTGTTTGGAGAATTTTATAAATAATTTGTGTTATTAAATTTAAAATTTATCAACGTATTATCGTTTTATTTTATAAGAAAACATCACAAAGAGTCTCCTGCTATCAAAGATGGATGTGCTCCAGCGATGCGTTTTTCAGTAGTAGGTTTTATTTTACGAATTATTCCGCTGGGGTCATCGCAATATACAGGGTGTCTCAAAAAAAGTATTATTAGTAAATATACTTCACTCGTTTTCATCGCTATCGTTTCGTTTCCTTTTTGCTTCTGCTTCAGCGCTAAAAAAATTAAAAATTAATAGATTGAATTTAAACAAAACTTAATTATTATAATTACCGGTTTCCACAGTAAATGGCCACAGGCCATTTTATTTATATATGAATTAACGGTCAATTGTTTATCAAAAATTACCAACATACAAAAAACAGAGCTTCAAAAAACTCTTTTACAGGATACAGAGGTGTCACCATTTTCTAACAATCACCATTTATTACCTCCCCCCTTTTGCGCGGGAACCTGTCCTGGGCCGATTTAGGGGCTCATGTCGCCACTGTCCCTATACAGTCACTGTAGTGTACGTCACAATGTAAAATGCCAAAAAAGTGGCAACCTGCATTTTTACACCACTTTATTTTGCAAACACTACACTTATTTCTACACTTCTTAGTCGTCATTATTTCTCTTATATACAGTTTTATATGTCCATAATTTAATCCGATTATCGGTTAAAAACATAATTTTAAAGACTTCGAATTAAGCTAGTTACAGGCACTTGCGATTTGCGGAATGCGATTTTTGTTTTGATTGCTAAAATTAAAAAATTAGCCAGAAAACAATTTTTAATAGCTATTTAGCGTCTCATTAGCGCTTTCTTGCATCTTGCTGCCAGCAAGCAATTTTCCCATAGCTATTTAGCGGCTTATTAGCGCATCGTTGCAACTTGCTGCCAGCAAGCAATTTTATTATTTCATTTTATAAATTTATATTTATTTAATATTATTTACGTTAACTGTTTCTTTATTGTCTCCCCATATTTTATTTATTTACGCAAAACATTTTCCATCCTTAAAGTATTTGAAGATGGCTTTAGTAAATGAGCCGAAACGTTGACATATAGTTAATTTGTTTTTATTTTGCGTTCCTAATCCCAAGATTTCTATCTAATTTAAAATTTTATGTACAAAAAAAGTTGAATCTCTTTCAAAAAAATTTTTTTTATTTTGTAGAACGAAAGTTGTAGGTAATTTAATAGTAATAATTTTTTGTCATAATAAACTTTTACCTATTTCATTGCATTTCGAAGTTTAAACCACCGGTTCCCCTTATAAGATTTCATTCATCTTCAATAAGATTCGTGCCACAACAAATCAAAACTTAAATTTAAAATTTAGAGTGACTCCGTTGCTTCGTTTGGATGCTATACGAACTCATAGAGAAATTTCTCAAAAATAATAAAAATGGATTAAGGGAACCTCGAAACATAAAAATTTGTTAAAAATATAGCGGGTCAATTATTTTTTTCAATTTCAGATAACAATACTTTCCTTACTAAGGAGTTCGGAAAGTAAAAAGACGACGAACAACCCGGGTACCCGGGTGCGAATGGAGCGATGGCTGAAGTTTAAACTAGTTTAAAAAAATAAATAAACAAAATAATAATAATTTGAATTATGATTTGCTTGCTTTTGAGCTAAATAACGACGATCCTGGAGCCCAAAATAAAATTTTCATTTTTTTCCAGTTTTTTCATGCAAATACAACAAGGTGGGTACCCGGGTATTAACATAAGGGTTAATGTTTAAAAAAAAATTTTTTATGCGATATAAGGCCCTATTTCACGGTTGTTTCCGATCTTCAGTTGCATAAAACAAAAAAAATGAAAAAATGAAAAAGGAAACTAGCTGGATACCCGGCTTCGCACGGGGTCTCACTAAAATTAAAATACTTTGTCTTTATTCAACAGTACTTCTTGTGGTCTGAACTTCCGATGTGTTCCGATGCACACTCGAACGTTTTCCAGTGTTGGTTTGTTGCTTTCAGTTGCTTGTTTGTTTCATACGAACGGACTTCAGTAGTGCGTACTGGAACGTTTTCCAGTTTAGCTTCCCGTTGATCGTTTGTTTATGAAGCTCGTAATGTCCCACGATACACTTATACCGGTATGCTACAGAGCGTAACCAAAATGAACAATTTTTGCGCATGACGTCACGCGGATGACAAAATTCAAATGGATGATATTATGTTACACGGTTAACCAAAGCTGATTTTTGTTTCTGTGTTTATTTTAATAATTTTTGAACTTCTAGTATTGTTCTTCGCACTGTTCTTTGTCAATGAGAAGATAAACATAAAAAATGGTAAATTTATTTATTAAAAATATAACGGTAAAACAAATATTTAAATTTCAAGATATTAAAATTTTTTTAAATAGGTACCTTTTTAGTTTTTAGTTGCCATTTAGAAACTATAATTAAGAAATAATAATTAAAACCATTTTCTTAATAATTATTATATTACGGTTGTATTGATATATTAAAGTATGATTGTTCTTACTTTAACAACATATTACTATTTTTTACATAAAGAAATAATAGTTAAAATATTGGCCATTAAAATCTACAAAGTAGATGAAAAAATTCGAAATAAACAAAATGATAGCAAGACAACACCGCAGTCAGGGCCGTCTTTAGAATCAATGACGAATTAAATAATAGCATGAAAAAATTATTAAATTTAAAAAGAGCTTTACCGAATTACATGTTTGGATCTTAGGGGGCGTTCATTAGTTACGTGAGGCGTTTAGGGGTGAGGTGGGGGGGGGGGGGGTGAGCCGAATCTCACCCAATCTCACAGCGGGTGAGGGGGGGGGGTCTTGGCAAATATCACGTAATTTTTTGTTTTAACTAGTCCTAAATAAAAATAATCAAGCAAATTATATTTTTTTAAGTAAATCCAATGCAATCAAGCACAGATTAACGTATTTACACTAAAAATATGCATTTTAAAATATCTCACGTGAGATTAGGAGATGGGGAGGAGGTCGAGCCAAATCTCACGACTTCTCACTAAGGGGGGGGGGGTCGAAAAATTTTTTTTTAAAATTATTATTAAATTTCTATGTTGGTAATGACGTTAAGAGTTAGTTAAGTTAGTTAGTGAGTGAGTTAAGAGTTATTTAAGTTAGTTAGTGAGTGAGTGAATTAAGAGTTAGTTGAGTTAGTGAGTGAGCTAAGTTTAATAAAAATTAAAAATAACTAGTAAAATGTCTAATTGTGCTGTAGCTACTTGTAAAAACTATTCCAGAATTACTAAGGAAAATGGCATTAGATATTTCAGATTTCCACGTAATGATGATTTAGCAAAGAAATGGAGTGTTCTTTGTCGACGAGAAGGTAAAATAAACATAAAAAATGGTAAGTAGGTAAAATATTAAATTTAGAAATGTTCAGCTAAGCTAGGGCTGCGCGATTATTAAATTTCATAATCGATTATGATTGTCGATTATATGCACACCCCTAATCGCTAATATCTAATCTGATGTGAAAATATTGTATACATAAATTCAAGTATCGGTTTTATTAACCAATCTTGTTTTTATAGCTCGTATATGCTCTGTTCATTTTGAAGATAGCTGTTTCGACATACCTCTAATACAAAGATTGTTGGACTACACTCCGAGAAACAGCCGCAATTTAAAACCCGATGCTGTGCCTACGTTGAACCTTCCTGGAGCACCTCTGAAAAAGAAAAATGAAGAACGCCAAATACGATTTGCTAAAAGGACCCAACGGAAGCAAGTAGACGATATTTTAAAAACATCCGATGTTTTCCAATTAAATACTTCAAATGATGAAGTTGTTTCTGAAGAACTTACAGTATCGGAATTAGACGACGTAGAGAATGTACCACTAGATATGGACCACCGATTACTATCTGAAGAAGTAAGAGAGCTTAAAGACAAAATAAAAATGTTAGAAGAAGATAACAATAAACTTCAGAAGAAAGTTGAAGAAGTGAGGGAGCTTAGGGACAAAATAGAAATATTGGAAGAACGGAACAATGAACTTCAGAAGAAAGTCGAAGAAATACGGGATTTAACTATTAAAAGATACGAAGATATTTTATCAAGTGTTTTTACTCCAGGACAAATACGAAAATTACATTCAGGCAACGAGAAACGAATTGTTTGGTCTGCAGAGGATATTGCTTCTGCTATTTCACTCCGCAGCGTTAGTCCGAAAGCTTATCGATTTTTAAGAGCAAATAATTATCCACTACCAGCATTATCAACATTAAGAAAATGGGTTTCCGATATTGATATAAATGAAGGAATTTTAGAAAGTGTAACATCATTATTAAAAAGAAAAGCTTTAGATTTGAATACTACTGACCGAATATGTGTGCTAACATTTGATGAAGTTTATCTTTCAAACAAAATTGAAATCGATAAAAAACAGCAACAGGTTGTGGGACCACATAAATCTTGCCAAACTGTTATGATACGTGGATTATTTTCTCATTGGAAACAGCCATTCTATTATAGTTTTGATCAACCGATGGTTAAGGAAATTCTTAATGAAATAATTTCGGAACTCTACCGTGCAAATTTTATAGTGGTAGCAATTGCCAGTGATATGGGTGTCGGAAATACTGCGTTGTGGTCCAAATTATCAATCGGACATGACAAGAATTGTTATTTTTCTCATCCGTGTGATGACTCTTTAAGAATTTTTGCATATGCGGATGTACCACATTTGATAAAACTTGCTCGAAATCATTTAATAGATCATGGTTTTAATTTAGATGGCCATATAATTAATGTTGACTATTTCGAAGCATTATTAAATATTTCAACATCAGAATTAACATTGGCACATAAACTCACACAACAGCATATAAATATTCAAGGATCTATGAGGCAAAGAGTCCGCCCAGCGGTTCAAGTTTTATCTAATTCTGTAGCAAAAGCTATAGAATATGCTGGAGAACACGGGCTTATGCCTAGAAACAGCAACTGGAAGATAGCTGCAGAAACGGTAGAATTATTCAATAATTGGTTTGATCTTTTGAATTCGAGGTCTAAATTTTCTGGGAATTGTCCGTACCGAAACGCGTTTGGCACAGATATATCTAATCAAAAGAAATTACTAACAAAGATGTCAGAGCTTGTTCTGTTAATGAGAGTGGGTAATCATAAGCAACTCATACCATTTCAAAAAGGTATTTTACTTACTAATAGATCATTATTGGAAATGTTTGATTATTTAACAGAAAAATATACCAATATTGAATACATTTTAACATCTAGATTTAATCAAGATGTTCTTGAAAACTTTTTCGCGTATATTCGAGGGATGGGAGGTGCGAATGATCACCCTTCTCCATTAGATTTTAAATACCGATTGCGATGGTATATTATGGGAAAACATTCGGCCGCTATTTTCACCGAGAACAGAAATACGGTGGAAATAAAAGAAAACTGTTTATTAAATATTTTGAATGAATCAGGGAATATAGAAGAAGAAGAAGAAGTTTGTTTAACTCAACAAATGGTGTCAAACTTTGTACAAGAATTCAACATTTCAAACGATGATAGTAAATGCGAAGTGGAAACAATTTTTCCAACACATTCATTTGAAGAGCCTCTATATTTTGAGGAAGAAATAGTTGAGGAAGAAGTGTTATCGCTAATGGGTAATTATGAAATCAAAGAAAAAATTCACTTAGATTCTTTAAAGTATATTGCTGGTTACGTGGCATACAAATTTAAAGATAAATATGAATTAGGAATACCGACAAAAAAATTGGATGGTAGTGGGACGCCTGATTGGCTCCAAAAGATTTCAAGAGGGTCTCTTCTTCATCCTAATGATGAACTGTGGGAAGTAGCACAAGAAATGGAGGCAGAATTTTACAAATTACACAATTCTTCGTTGTGTAAGAATAAAAATTTTTTTATAGAACTGGCACAAAGGACATTGTCCAAAGTGGAAAACAACTCAGTTCCATATGAAGTAATTTTGTGCCTTAGTAGAACTCGTACATATATTAGACTACGAGAGTTAAACCGTAAAATTAGTTTCGATAACCATCAAAGGAAACTTAACAGAAAATTATCCAAGTTTACTAATTTTAAAAAATAAACGTTTTTTTTTGTTTTTTGTTGTATACTTTAAACTTTACTTTGTATAATAAATAAATGATTCTTGTAAATTCATGTTTAATTTTATGAAACCTTTTTTTTATTTTTCATGTTTGAAAACTATAATAGAAACTTTCAATTTTAGTCAAAGTTACCAAATAAAAACAATATACTAGCTGAAATAATCTACTTACATTATTGCCGGGAGACTGTGCCTTTTTGTTTTTGAATATCAACACATTTTTTTCATTTGACGTCTGTTGTATAAAATACAAATTTGGTATTGAAAAAGCCTTCCTGATTACTTGCTAAAGGTATTTAATCGAATACCATACGAAAATTCGATAAATTAGGAAATAATTTGACATATTTTATGAAATAAAATTTCGTGTAAAATTATTTTCAATTTATTCTGTCTTTTGTGACTCAACTAAATAAAAATATAATTCAATTATTTCAATATTATGCCTTCATTTTCAAAAATAGTTTCTTTTCATTTTATACGCCCTTTGAATATTTGATATAAAATGTTATAATTATAAAATTTTGCAATTATTAAGACAGTCTAATAAAGCAATAAGTACTAATAATTAAAAATATTAAAATTATTTAAGTAATTAAACCTTTTTGGACCTTATAAGTCAATTTTTGTTCATAAAACCTATTGAAACAACTTTCGTTTGTAATCCAAGTGACGTCACACAGCGTCAACATAGTGCGAGAGAGATAGAGCGAAGATGCGTAAGAGCATACCGGTATAAGTGTATCGTGGTAATGTCCTTTTTTTTGAACCGGGAATTTAAATGCCTTTGGTTGTATATGATTCAATTTAAATATCTATTTAAATAGTAAGTGACTCAAGTTTAAGTAGTGTAACGTTACATTTGTCGTTACTTAAAATTCCATTTATTCAGAAATGAATAATTACGACGCACCTTGTAGAAGGGTAATCAACCGAGCGCTCGCCCCGGATAAGAGGCTTTTTGATAAAATAGAACGAACGTGGTTAGACGTTTTAAACGCAAAAGAAGAAATATTTTTGTAAAATTTGAATATATTATATAATTTTGGATAGTATTGGATATTAGATTGGAATAGCGCCAAAGTAGCGATCATTTTGGAGTTTGGAAATAGAATTTGAATGCTGGTTGGTAGCAAATAGGACCATAATAATTATTGAAAGTGGATAGCATAGCAAGGTCAGAAAGTAATCAGCCGATAAGAGGATTTCGTAGTTTACGATACCTAATTGGAATTAGAAAAAGAACTCAAAATAAAAAATTTTAAGTAAATTTGTGGTTTTTAGTATGTATTTATGGTTAAATTCAAAAAATATAAGAATAATACAATACGTAGAAAATCAAAATTCAAAAAATTTAAAAAGGAGACAATTAACACATAACAGGTCTGGATTAAGAAAATTTGAAAAAATGAAAATTTCGTAATACGAAGTACAATATAACGTTATTTCATGGTTATTGCCATTCTTCAGTTGCACGCATCGATTACGATTACATTGTAAAATAAGAAGAAAAAATTTTTCAAACTAAACAAAATTATCGACTAAATTGTACAAAATTGACTTACCATAACCTCCAAAGATTATCAAAACTGAACTTGTTACACGAGGTATGAATAATTTAAAAATGATTTGAACTAAGAAATTCGTTTACCTAGCACTGCTAGTTTGAAATCCGAAGGCACTGCCCTCTTAATATGATTTCTAAAAACTTTGAAAAAATTCAAAATTCAAAAATTTACCACGTTTTTTAACCGTGAGGCGTAAAACTAGAAAAAGAACTCAAAATAAAAAATTTTAAGTAAATTTGTGGTTTTTAGTATGTATTTATGGTTAAATTCAAAAAATATAAGAATAATACAATACGTAGAAAATCAAAATTCAAAAAATTTAAAAAGGAGACAATTAACACATAACAGGTCTGGATTAAGAAAATTTGAAAAAATGAAAATTTCGTAATACGAAGTACAATATAACGTTATTTCATGGTTATTGCCATTCTTCAGTTGCACGCATCGATTACGATTACATTGTAAAATAAGAAGAAAAAATTTTTTTTTTTCAAACTAAACAAAATTATCGACTAAATTTCTTAGTTCAAATCATTTTTAAATTATTCATACCTCGTGTAACAAGTTCAGTTTTGATAATCTTTGGAGGTTATGGTAAGTCAATTTTGTACAATTTAGTCGATAATTTTGTTTAGTTTGAAAAATTTTTTCTTCTTATTTTACAATGTAATCGTAATCGATGCGTGCAACTGAAGAATGGCAATAACCATGAAATAACGTTATATTGTACTTCGTATTACGAAATTTTCATTTTTTCAAATTTTCTTAATCCAGACCTGTTATGTGTTAATTGTCTCCTTTTTAAATTTTTTGAATTTTGATTTTCTACGTATTGTATTATTCTTATATTTTTTGAATTTAACCATAAATACATACTAAAAACCACAAATTTACTTAAAATTTTTTATTTTGAGTTCTTTTTCTAGTTTTACGCCTCACGGTTAAAAAACGTGGTAAATTTTTGAATTTTGAATTTTTTCAAAGTTTTTAGAAATCATATTAAGAGGGCAGTGCCTTCGGATTTCAAACTAGCAGTGCTAGGTAAACGAATTTCTTAGTTCAAATCATTTTTAAATTATTCATACCTCGTGTAACAAGTTCAGTTTTGATAATCTTTGGAGGTTATGGTAAGTCAATTTTGTACAATTTAGTCGATAATTTTGTTTAGTTTGAAAAATTTTTTCTTCTTATTTTACAATGTAATCGTAATCGATGCGTGCAACTGAAGAATGGCAATAACCATGAAATAACGTTATATTGTACTTCGTATTACGAAATTTTCATTTTTTCAAATTTTCTTAATCCAGACCTGTTATGTGTTAATTGTCTCCTTTTTAAATTTTTTGAATTTTGATTTTCTACGTATTGTATTATTCTTATATTTTTTGAATTTAACCATAAATACATACTAAAAACCACAAATTTACTTAAAATTTTTTATTTTGAGTTCTTTTTCTAGTTTTACGCCTCACGGTTAAAAAACGTGGTAAATTTTTGAATTTTGAATTTTTTCAAAGTTTTTAGAAATCATATTAAGAGGGCAGTGCCTTCGGATTTCAAACTAGCAGTGCTAGGTAAACGAATTTCTTAGTTCAAATCATTTTTAAATTATTCATACCTCGTGTAACAAGTTCAGTTTTGATAATCTTTGGAGGTTATGGTAAGTCAATTTTGTACAATTTAGTCGATAATTTTGTTTAGTTTGAAAAATTTTTTCTTCTTATTTTACAATGTAATCGTAATCGATGCGTGCAACTGAAGAATGGCAATAACCATGAAATAACGTTATATTGTACTTCGTATTACGAAATTTTCATTTTTTCAAATTTTCTTAATCCAGACCTGTTATGTGTTAATTGTCTCCTTTTTAAATTTTTTGAATTTTGATTTTCTACGTATTGTATTATTCTTATATTTTTTGAATTTAACCATAAATACATACTAAAAACCACAAATTTACTTAAAATTTTTTATTTTGAGTTCTTTTTCTAGTTTTACGCCTCACGGTTAAAAAACGTGGTAAATTTTTGAATTTTGAATTTTTTCAAAGTTTTTAGAAATCATATTAAGAGGGCAGTGCCTTCGGATTTCAAACTAGCAGTGCTAGGTAAACGAATTTCTTAGTTCAAATCATTTTTAAATTATTCATACCTCGTGTAACAAGTTCAGTTTTGATAATCTTTGGAGGTTATGGTAAGTCAATTTTGTACAATTTAGTCGATAATTTTGTTTAGTTTGAAAAATTTTTTCTTCTTATTTTACAATGTAATCGTAATCGATGCGTGCAACTGAAGAATGGCAATAACCATGAAATAACGTTATATTGTACTTCGTATTACGAAATTTTCATTTTTTCAAATTTTCTTAATCCAGACCTGTTATGTGTTAATTGTCTCCTTTTTAAAAATTTTTTGAATTTTGATTTTCTACGTATTGTATTATTCTTATATTTTTTGAATCTAATTGGAATTGTTTTGAATATTTTCCCATACAATCTGTTGGGTTCAATTAGGAGGAAATCCGTATTCGTCGTGGTCCATCAGTGGAGGATTGGTTTTGGAGTTTTTTTTTGAAACGTCGCTACCCTTTCAATTAAATTGTAACCTTGGTAACTGCTGCCGATAAAACCTTTTTTAACATACAATCAGGTATTCTGTTTGTCCGTGGGTCTGCTTGTGCTGAGTTGATCAGATTAGAGAGCTTGAGTTGGATAATTTGTGTTTTGTGGATTGCTTGTGTGAATAGTATTTATCTGTTTTAGTAGTTTTAGCTCATTGACACAGATCCGGATCCAGAAAAGAGCTCTTGGAAGGAACCCGGACCCGATAACATCTTTGTGTCTCAGCTATTACTCAATAGCAGATCTAGAAGGAGTGAGACTGGGTAAGTGCTGTTCATTTGGTATATTTACAATCACTTTTTATCTAACGTCACATCAAGCCTTGCACCAATCTATTTGATTAGCTTGGCAGGAGTGGGTGCCGTTGGCACTCGGAGTATTTGTTTCGTGTTTATTGACGACCATCAGTCAATCAGCAGCAGCATTATTATTTGCACGCCTTCAGCATTCTCTGTTTGTGGACCTAGAGTCCAGCCATCTTGTATAGTTATTGTACATCTCTGTGTGTGTTACGCAACCCGTTACCTATTTTCTCATCTTTAATATCGAATAAATCCCCTTCTTTCTATTTGATGTGTTTTATTTCGATATTTGGCGCCCTTAGAGCATTTCCTTTCGAAGTTGATAGTATCGCCAACATCACTTGTGAGAATCAACGTTTCGAAGCAACCAATACCGAACCTGCGAGTGGTGAGCACCCCTACCCTTAGCTCGAAGAACTGTGAGTTAAATCCCAGTAGCTGGCCAACCGTATATAACATCAACGGTTACTCAAGTGGCATCTTGTAGGCACGCGTTTTAGGCTACAGTAGCTTAGTATATTTTGCTTTAATTCTGAGATCAACCCTCATAACAATTATTGGGTATTTTTCAAATTCGTCACATTTCGAAAATTCGAGTTTAGTTTAGGGGGGGACGTCAACCATATTTCAACCATTCAACAAAATCAATCATTATTTTTAAGATATGTTTATTTATGTGCGTATAAGTACATTTAAACCAAAAGAAAATTTAAATTCTACACTTCAAAAATACAAATAATGAAAATGCTGTAGTGTAAGAAATTCAATTTGAATAAATATTATGCGAAATACGAAAAATTCAAAATTTAAAAAAATACAGGTAGCCACTAGTAGTTTGACTAAGTTTTGTGCGATTCAATCTCGAATTGTATCAGGATTACGACGTACGATGTAACTGCTCCAATTATCTGAAAATTATTGAATTCTTAATACCGCATGTAAATTTAATAATAATTACAAACAATTTACCGCATACAACAATGTCCAATCGAGTGGATAAAGTCCGTGGGCAGTAAAATTTAATTCTCCATTAAGTAATTGAAGGGAAATTAATTGAAGATGATTTAAATCTGAATCTATCAAGCTTTTGTTTACGTGCTTGTTCCAAATATTGTGAATGTGAGTTGCTGTTCTTTTTGCCTAAAAAATAATTTTGAATTGAATTTTGAAAGGAATTAATTAAAATTTTTAAGTTTTAAGTAATAAATCGGTACTTACGATTACAAACTAGCAGTTCTTACCTCGTTAGTAATGGACATCAATGATTTTATAATAAACAAAATATTAGCATAATAAATCATTAATCGTATCACACAAAATATGTTAAGATAATATAGTTCTACTCTTTCAATTTCAATATTTTGCATTATATCTACCACTAATACGTAAGTGTAGGTACTTATGAATGAAATAAAAATAACTATAATTGTCGTAATAGAAGATTGAAAAATTACAATTGTCACTTTTGCAGTTTTGTGTATTTTGTTATAAAATTGTATTATATTTATAATCTTTTTCAATTTAATCGAATTTCTAATTTTGATATTCAGTTTATAGACCAAAAGTAATTCCCTGTTGATTTCAATCAAGTTCTGTTTAATATTTCTGAAAATCTCACAAATCAAGTGGATTTCTATTTGTAATACCAACGAATTTAATTCATATGGTATTACATATAAAGGTCCAAACCAACCATGATACCAATTCATGAAGTAACATTCACAAATTATCAAAATTGTAATAATACAATATCCAATTGCATAATTGAAATAAAAGCAAATTTTCGAATTCCTATTTAAGTTTGAACTTGTAGCTTGAATGGACTCCAGTAATTGTTTCGTATTCCGGTTGCGATGAAGATATACCAGCGTTTTTAATGTTTCGTGTAGCAAAGATATTATACTTGTGATGAAATCTTGAATATTCATCACTTTTGATTCAGCGTTTAGAAAAAGTATTTTATAACAGATATAATACAAGTAGAATAATGAAATATTTATTGCTATATTCAGTATGCCCCAGCAATATTCTATTATGCCATTAAAAATCGGATTAACGATATTAAATGGTAAATAAAGAGCTCCAAAAATTTGAAACACCCATATTGGTCTTGCTATTAGCTTTTGAAAAGCTTCCATTCTATACAGTAGCTCTTTACTTTTTCGAAGTTTAAAACGATATATTATAACAATTAAGTGGATCAATTACTTAATTTTTATTTGTATAGAAAATAAGCAAAACTCATTCATTCTATTGCTTATTTTTTCTCAAAGTAAAATAAGTGGAAATTGATTATCGATATATTTATTTATTCTACTACACGTATAACATTTATAGGCTACTTTTCTAAGACATTTGCCAAGTAGGTCCTTTTAACTATTTAGTTTTAATTTAATATTCACTCTCTTCGATTCCACAGGCTTACGACTTAAAGCAATTGCCAGTCAAGTGGAAAAAGTTCCTATATAGAGGGCCATCCTTTAATCACGTGAGGTTTTTTATGCCCTTTATGCCCGCAGTTTCCGATGGTAAATTTCTAGTTGAATGAAAATCTATTTTAACTTTTTTTGTATCTAGTAAGATATAAGAATTATTCACTATTACCTCTTATCGTGAACACACTGTATATAAATCGCCATCATCAAGGTTTTTCAAATTATTTAAAAATCCAAAATGATTTTCAACTTCGCTATAGAGAGTTACCCTTTTTTAAATTCTTCTTTTTTAATCTGTCTATAATAATTCCAGATATTAATTCTTATTTCAGCTTTCCCATCAAACCCGACTTCACCATGCTTACTTTTGACAAAGTAAGTCTTTTACAAGTCTTCGTTCGCTTTAAGGGGCCTTACCAGTTTGACACTTTCAAAAAATCAATTTATTTTTTTTTTGCCTTTTTATACAGTTTGTACTTTCAAGAATATACTGTAAAAATTTCAAGGCCATATCTTTAATTCTCCACGAATGGCAGCCTTCTAAAAAGCAACCGCTCGTCGCAATAAAATGCCACATCTGCCTGGGGACGTAGCACCGATACTTTTACAATACTAAACATTACTTTAGTAATATTAAAAATTAAAAGCAATTACTAGAGCGATGCAAAGGAGGGAACATGCAGAATATCAATAAAAGTTATAACGGCTTGCTCTGGCACCTTGCTCTAACCTTCATAATGGATTGAAAACGATCAAACTCGCTAATTTCCTTGCAGTCTCAATATTTAACGATGGTTTTTATGCTATTCTAAAAATGCTGTAGTAATGGACGTCATAATCGGTCCTATTGCAAAAGAATATGCCATGGAAAGCGATAACAGCCAAATCAACCAGGAGGAGTTACGTCATGAAGCATCCTCAAAAGAAGGACGAACAGCAAACGTTTATAAAACGAAAACGGTGTTCAATAAAAATATGCCTGTTTGTCAAAACATGGAGATCATATGCAACTATCTAATGGCATATCTAACTCATTTTTGACAAAAAATGAGATACGCCTTTACGTTTTGATGGCGACGATATACCGGGTGCTGAAATTAACATGTAAAAACTTATTTGTGCAAATTCCTGCTTCCCTAATTATTTTAGAGAAAAAATGAAAGACATAAAAATAATGCAGAAATATAAACTACAAATGATAAGACCATTAGATTTCATCTAACTTTTACTTAAAAGGTCAAAAAATGCTTTCGAAATTGTTAAAATTTTCATTTATCGCACTGGCCATGTAATATTTAATTTATATTTTCTAAAATTATTACCATGGAAACTTTCATGGCTAGTCCAATAAATAAAACTTTTAACAATTTCAAAAACATTTTTTGGCTTTTTAAGTAAAAGTTAGATGAAATCTAATGCTCTTATCAGTCGTAGTTTATATTTCTGCATTATTTTTGTGTCTTTCATTTTTTCTCTAAAATAATTAGTTTTTACATGTTAATTTTCTATGTTCGGCTAACTCGTTCAGTACCCGGTATAACCACTTAAACTAAATTGAACAACTTAACTAAACAACTAAAAAATAAACACACGAAAAATTTGAATATATTGCCACGACTCGGCGAAGGACCTAAATTCGTGTGTACGTTCTTTATTTTGAACTCCTTAAAGTATGGTAGCAAAATATCGAATGGATGTGATTCAATCTCTTTAATTCAAAAAAATATCCTACTTATTTGATGAATGTAAATTTTATTTTAGTTAAACAAAACAATTGACTTACAAATTTAATTTTTGATTTATAAATATTGGCAGTGATGCATTAATATCCCAGCCCGAATAAAATTCCGCATAAACCGCGAGCACTTGAAAAGTTATTGTTATGCAAACCTGAACTTCTGTCTTTCTTCTGATTTGAAATGGGTTGTGAGCACCTTTTCTGTTCTCCCACGTTAAAGAAAAACTGTCCCTTTGTAACCTTCGGTTTTTACATGGATACATTTTATTTAAAATTAAGGCTTTCGTAACACCCTGTAGAATAAAAATTTCAAAATTGGTATTAAAATTGAATATAAAATGGATTAGGAGAGATAAGAAACATTGGAAGATAAGCGCACGCCATATTAAGTTTTGGTATTGAATTTTGAAGAAGTCAAGTTGATTTTTGATGTCCAGTAGTTAGCTTGGTAAATTTTTTGGAAGAAAAATTATTGTTAGAATTTCCATACCGTTTTGGGATTTACATATCAGCTGACTTTATTCGGAGACCGACATTTGGTTTATTTGGAAGTTGGTGTACCGATCACGCATTTGCGGATTTGTTTACTGTATACGATTATCATACTTGGTTTTTTTTTGAAGAATATCCAAATCTAATATTTTCATCCAATCAACCTTTTTTTTTAATATACTCGAAGCAGGGAAGGTTCCGTTCGTTAATACCGTTGGTTACCATAATATTGTTCGATTTGAAGATAATTTTATCAGCAGCAGTAGTTGTCGAGACTGGTAGCGCACCCGTTGTTCCTGCCCTACTATCCAGTGCCGTGCCGGCTTTCGGACTATTTGGGGTGAGCCAAAATTCAATTTTATTATTAAAACATCGTGGCACACCTGTTTAGTGTTGTGCGTTTTTCGTCAGCCAAATTGCGTTCGTCGTCATCATTTGAAGTCTAGTATTTTTGACATCGTAATTAATTTATTTTATGTTTGCGCAAAGTACGACATTGATCGTACTTGTAAAAGAAATAACTTGTTAGCGTTATCAGATCTGACGACGATACCTTTTGTTTTTCAGCTGCGTCTGACCACTTTGACATTTTTAATATTTTTTTTTAATAACGCTTTTTCAGTAACTGTTACATTATTTTTGTTATTAAACTTTTGTTACCCAACAACGCGTTTCATTTATCTTTATAATTTTCAGCTTTCGTACTTTCAGGCAAACATCATCAGCGACAAAAAGTACGTGGCGCCTTGGTTTTGTTTTAGCGAGTCGGAGTCTGTACTCCTTTGACCCCCCCCCTTTTTTTTTGCTCAAACAAAGCTAGCCGTAGCGTCGCTAAAGAAGTTGTTGAGGTAACGTTTTCTGAACTGAGTCCGCGCAGTTGGCTTGCTGCGATAGAGCCGGGCTCAGGTTACACCTTCCAATTCCAAAATAAGTTTCTATCCCACTTTCAAATGGTTGTTCCAGATTTATGAGACGCTGGTTCTCGTCCAAAAATTTAATTTATTTATTCTTGAATAGAAATATTTTTATTTTAATTTTCTTGGTGTATGCTTTGGTTATTAACTCCACACGATTTTCCCTCTTTGGGGTTCAATCACGAACTCAAAAAAATGAACGACCTTCCTCGTTGGGATCTCGTCGCAAACTCTAACTATTTATCTCGTTTTTCTGTTATCCATTTGTTACCCAGACAATTCAATTATTTTTTTAATTTATGCGTGTTATCTGATAACGCGATTTTTTTATTTTAAGTTCATCCGCACGCGCACACTGCTGGCAATATTTTTGTTTTATACACATTTTTGGTTTCTAATTTTCGCTTGTTTGTTTAACTATAAAATTTGGTTTGTTATATTTATATAAATTTCGGACTGTAAAGTTTTCCTTGAATTAAAGTTTTACAAATTTTAGTAGCGTAGCAACTCGGCTGATAGAATCGTTGCCAGGATGTAAGATTACAACTCGACCAAGTTTCCATTTGAATGGTGGCAAGTTGTCCTCCTTGATTAATACGAGAGAACCAGCAGTCAGCTGGGATTGTTGGGTTTTCCATTTTACACGAGACTGCAACTCGGAGATATACTTCTTACTCCATCGCGCCCACAAGTGTTGGTGCATGGCTTGAATTTTTTGGTACTTCAACTGATTTTCCAAAATATGTGTGCAGTCTGGGTCAGGAAGTGATGTCAGCGGTCTTCCAATCAAGAAGTGTCCAGGTGTTAGTGGCTGGAGATCATTAGGATCGGAAGAGAGAGGAGCAAGAAGACGAGAATTTAGGATTGCTTCAACCTGAGCAAGTAATGCGCAAAGTTTTTGAGCAAAGCAAAGAAATTTGCAGGACTTTACCCCTGCCTCCCATAGACCACCAAAATGGGGACTATGCGCGGGAATGAAGTGCCAATTTATTCCTTCGCATGAAAGTAACTATGGAATAGAAGATTCCTGTTGTTGTAAAAATTGACCTAGTTCAAAGTTGGTTCCGTTATCGGAATGAACATGTAGAGGTTTGCCACGTCGGGCGACAAATCTTCTAAAAGAGAGAATAAAGTCCTCTTTTGATAAGCTCGTGACTAATTCAAGGTGTACAGCCTCGGTAGTAAAACAAACATAGAGACATAAATATTCCTTTGAAGTTTTTGCTTCGTGACCTCTGCGATCTTTTATTGAAATTGGACCGGCGTAGTCGATGCCTGTATTTTCAGACGGAAAGGCAACACGCGTTCGTTCAGAAGGCAAATTGCCCATGATCGGTTTGGTAATAATACGTGAAAATCTAAAACATTTGTGTACAACACGTTTGACCACATTTCTTCCCGAAGTAATCCAGAATCTGTCTCTTAGAGAGGAAAGCAGCAGCTGAGGGCCATCGTGTGACAATTGTAAATGTTCTCGTTCTGCTATAAGTTTAGCTAAATGATGTTTGCCAGAAATTAGCAATGGATGCTTTTTATCAAAATAAAAATTTGAATTGCAAAGTCTTCCGCCTACACGTATTAGATTTTCGGAATCTAAAAACGGATTGAGACCAATTAGCGATGAAGTCGTATTTAAAGGTTGACCGTTTTTTAACTGTTTGTATTCATCTTTGAAAGAATCTAATCGAGAGATTTTAATTAAAAGCTCACTGGGGGTTAAGTGTCCAGTGCTTTTGTTAACCTTTGAGGTCGTGCAATTTTGTTTGAAACGTAGACAGTAAGCAATTATTCGTTCAAGTGGTTTTAAATTAGAATAATTTTCAATTTCAAATGTGGTTTGTGGTGAAATCACAAAAACCTTTGCCTCTGTTTTGAATTCAGGCAAATTTGCAGGACAAAAAGTAGGATTTGGCCACTTTGCTTCTTGTTCAAAAAGCCAAGTAGGACCGTTCCACCACAGACTAGAATCTTTTAGCAACTCAGGCGTTGTGTCTCTAGACAGAAGGTCTGCAGGATTTGATTTAGTAGGTACATGACGCCATACCGCATCTAGAGTTAGCTCTTGAATATTTGCAACTCGGTTGCAAACAAACGGTTTTAACAAATTTGGAGTGGTTTTTAACCATCCTAAAACAATTGTCAAGTCTGACCAGCAAACATATTTGGTAAAATTAAATTTTAAAGACTTTTTAACTTGTTCCACAAGCTTACTTAAAAGAACAGCTCCGCTGATCTCGAGTCTCGGCATGGTAATTGGTTTTAAAGGCGCAACCTTTGATTTAGAACAAAGTAAATTGATGTGCACTACATCATTGGAGTCGGTAACTCTAAAATACACACAAGCGCCATAACCGACTTGAGATGCGTGTGACATGACGTGGTATTTTCAGATCGTTTAGAGTTATCAGATCATTGAAATATGAAATCCATTTTTTTTCAAGTTCATTGGGGACCGAATCGTCCCAATCTAACCTTTCGAGCCAAAGGCTTTGCATAAAAACCTTCGCTGTAAAAGTACACGGTGATAGCAACCCGAGGAGATCGAAGATTTGAGAAATCTCGGATAGCATCGTTCGCTTTGTTATTCTGTCGCTTGACAGTTTGGCTATATTGAACATAAAATGATCCGTTTGATAGATCCATATGAGACCTAAAGTCTTAGCATTCTCTTGGTCACCAAAGTTGAGGATGCCCGGATGTATTTCCGCCTTTGGAACGTTTTCCAATACCCTTGGATCGTTCGTGATCCATTTGCGCAAATTAAAGCAATCAGAATTGAGAACACTTCTAAGTTCTGAGCAGATGAGACGAGGTTCGTCCACGCTGTCTGCTCCGGATAATAAGTCGTCGACATAGAAGTCGTTTTTGTTTATTTTAGAAATAATAGGAGACGTGTTTTCACAATTGATACCTAATTGAAATAAAGAGCATAGCGCTAAATACGAAGCTGAGGCGGTACCGTAGATTACGGTATTCAAATCGTAAAGTCTCGATTGGTTCTTCGGGAGAAGAACGCCAAAGAATCCGTTGTAGGCGCCTTTGACCCGGGTCGATTTGCACCTGGCGGTACATCTTTTCTATGTCGGCTGCTAGTGCATAGAGATGCTGTCTGAATTTTAACAAGATAGTGAATAGATTTTGTTGCATGGTCGGGCCAATCATTTGGATACTATTTAGAGAATGCCCTGTAAAGGTCACTGATGACCCATTGAATACAACCCCCAGTTTGGTTGTGAGGCTGTCCTCCTTGAGAACACCATGGCGAGGTAAGTAATATACAGGTGCAGCACCAGGGTCAGATATGGACATGTGCCCTAAATCCTTGTACTCGATCATGAAAGAGCAGTAACTTTCTTGTAGTTTGGGATTTGCTACTAGTTTGCGTTCCAAAGAAAGAAATCTTCTTTGGGCTACGAGATGTGAATTTCCCAAAGTTAAAGGTGATTCCTTGAAAGGAATTGAAACTATGAAACGACCATTTTCGTTTCTGCCTGTACTTTCTTGGAAATGTAACTCGCATAGGTTTTCTTCGGGTGACAAAACTTTTTCGGAGGGATAGTTGTCGATTTCCCAAAACCGAGTGAGTTGTTCATGAACGTCGTTAGAAAGATTAAAATTGTAACGGGCTCAATTTGCCCGAAAGTCTAAAATTGATAGCGGGAAATGGCTATCCGCTCAGACACACAGGATTGCCGCTGGCTCGAGTCGGCGAGGTCGTGGATCGCTGAAAACAAGGAAATCCTGGGTCCAAGTAAACGAGGTTACTAAAATAATCTTCAAGAATCGTCACAAGCGAGAGGGCGCCACTCGAGCAAATGTCACTAAATCTTACCTTGAGTTGAGTCCGGCTCGAGATAGAATCTTCAACTAAATCTGATTTTGGGCAGGTAGATTCAATAGAAAAGTATTTAAGTGAAAAATCAATAAATTTTACATATTACCTACTATGAAACTGCGGGTTTAATAATAATAAGCATTTTATTCCAAAACTGTACAACCAATATAAAATTACATCGCATTGTGTTTGAAATCGTCAACAAGCCTATTACAGAGTACTTGAAAAATATTACAGGGAATAGAGTAATGTAAAGTACAAATACTTTATAATTTCTTAAAATTTTACGAAAAATTCACTATTTGAGTAGGGTTCTAAGTTTACCATATATTCTAACAATCGTGTCTTAAACAATTTTCGATCTTCGACATCCCGATGTAAGTCAGCAGGTAGAGCATTGTAAAATTTAATGCCCTTGAAGTACACTCCTTTCTCGAATGAAGCTAACCGATGAGCTGGTATAGGGATCTTCGATGCAGGTCTTGTATTATAAATTTTTACTTTGTCAAGATGTTGTAGGTGGTAATTATTCATAATTCATAATTAATCTAAATATATAGTGCATATACTGTTAGCAGTTTTTCTTTTTTAAAAATTCCTCGACATGAACCTACACCTGATATTCCGCATATCAGGCGAATCGCACGCTTTTGAGTAACCAAAATAGTCTCGACTGTTGAACAACTACCCCATAGGGTGATTCCGTATTGTAGTAGAGAATAAAAGTTGGCGTAGTAAACCATCTTCATTGTTTGTGCCGAACAAATCTTGGATAGCACACGCATACCGAAACATACGGAGCACAACTTTGAGCTTAAACGCTGGATATGGGTTTTCCATGAAAGTGATTCATCCATGTACAATCCCAGAAATTTTTTAACAGATGTTGACAGCATGCCATCGATTTTTATTGTTGTAGTCTTCTTGTATGTTGCACGGAAAGTTAATATTTCCGACTTGCCTTCATTGAGCATCAGACGGTTGCATCACAGCCACTCATCAACACGCTCCAAACTTCTGCAGACCGCTTGTTGTAGTTCAGCAATACTCCTGCTGTATACTAATACGTTAGTATCATCTGCATACATCAAAAGATCGCTATCATCCTCTTCGACAAATCCAGGAAAATCATTTATGAAACACAGAAATAGCAACGGACCCAGTATACTCCCCTATGGCACACATAGTGATGCAACTTTTTCCTTAGACATTTCGACATTTACACCATTGTTTATCGATACCTTTTGAGTACGATTTGTTAGGTATGAGTTTAAAAGACTGTAGGCTCTCCCTCTTATTTCCGTATCTATGCAGTTTTTCTAATAAGATCTTGTGATCGATACAATCAAAGGCTTTTGATAAACACCACATGGTATTTTTTTGTCATCCAATAATTCAAGTATAGTTTTCGTGAAAGAATGTAAAATAGTGTCTGTGCCTCGGTTCTTCATAAAACCATGTTGTTGGTTGCACCATAATTTATTGTCACAAAAGAACTTATATATTCTGTTGTATATAACTCTTTCAAGAATCTTTGAGAGAGAGTTGAGTATACTAATTGGTCTATAGTTGGCTAAATTGTTTGGAACTACTTTTTTGTAAATTGGTATGATTGTAGCTGCTTTTTGGGCATCTGGAAAAATTCCTGTTTTTATGGATTCATTGATGAGATAAGTCAGCGGTTTCACTATCGACGATTTGCCATACTTTAATGCCAGTGCTGGAATACCATCCGCTCCGCAGGTTTTCTTGTTTTTCAGGTTGTTAATCACAGTTTTAATTTCATCTTCGGTTGCATATGACATATCTATGGCCTCCTTACATATTTGTGGTAGTATAGTATTGACTGCTTTGTTTGTAAACTTATTCGCTATTGTTTTAGCAACGTTTATAGTAAAAAGCTCAACGAATTCATTTGCCGTATGTTCACTATTAAAATCGCTTTTAGTTTTCCCAATATGTATGTTATTTTTAACAATATTCCACATTGTCGCTGATTTGTTGTCCGATTTTTTTATTAGTTTGTTGTTATACTCTTTTGCTTCTTGATTTAACATCTGTTTATATATTTTCTTTTGATCGGCATAGGCCTGCTGTCCGTTCCGTATATATGGTCTCAGTACGTATAAGATATTTAGAATTCGTTTGCATTCCTGTGTTTTTCCACTCAATTTCTTCTTGTTAGATTTTGAAATCCCATTTTTGTTTTCAACAATAATATTTGGAATATGCAATTTAAAATAGCATTGCAATATTTCCACGAACGTGTTCCACTTCATGTTGGTGCCTGTCGTATTATATACCTCTTTCCAGTCTTCTTGCATCAGATGTTTTTTGAAATTGTTAAGATTTTCTTCTGTTAACAGCTGTTTAGTATGTCTTTTGGTATTATTTATTTTATTAGTTGTAGTAATGATGATTATTTGACTAAGATAGTCAGATAGATTTTTGTTCACTACCTTTACCGTAGATTCTTCAATGTTTGTGATAACATTGTCAAAGCAAGTTTTGCTGCATTTTTGGTTAATGTATGCTACTCGAGTGTAATCTGTCACTTTCAGTTTTAGATTGAACGATAATAAAAGGTTATTAAGTGTATTAGTATTGCTTGAATTTGGGTCTTTAGTATTTATGTTGAAATCACCTGCAATTACATAATCGTGGCCATCCCCTTCGAGAAGATGTAATAGAATTTCAAATACTTCAAAAAATATTCGAATTTCGGCATCAGGTGGTCTGTGGAGTAGACGACATTAATGGTTTTTCCATAACATGTCGTTTTACATCCTGCTAGTTCGATGTAACGCGGAATAGTTAGGTTATTTATTCCTGCATACGGTACCCCTTCATGTATCTGGGAAATATAAATGGCAACCCCTCCGTGCTGTTTGGTTGCTCTACAAAAATTAGAAGTTAGTTTGAGATTTAACAATTTAATCATGTGCAGTTGTTCACTTGACTGCCAGTGTTCACTCAAGCATACAATATCGCAGTGTTCTTCAGCTAAAGCCGCTTCAAATTGTTTTATTGATGTTGTGATGCATTGTACGTTTTGGTGTATGATTGTGAGTGCACATCATTGTGGAGTGGTCACTGCTCTGCGGTTGTTGTCCAGGAAATTTCTTCCCAAGGCGAAGTTGAAGCGAGCCCATGAAATTCCCAATGGCCAAAAATCGGAGTTGTACACAGTGTCTTTAAGTGAAGGATCAACGCCAATCATAAAGGACTTGTTATTTTTCCTTATAACCTGGTTTTTAGGCGTAATAGATTTCACATACGTGTCCAGATGAGAATTTCCACATTTTACCTTGATATAATCAATTATGATGTCTTCGGTGACGTGATCATTGGCCTTTGAGATAAACAGCCAGATCTTTTTGTTATTAGTGTTTCTTCCTGAAATTCCCGCAATTGTTCTTCTTCTGACATAGCAGCATTTCCCAGCTGCATCTTGTTCTTCCTTATTGGAGGCTTATTGGAAGAGTTGAATTCAAGGTTCGGGAAACTTTTTAAATTCGATGTTTCCCCTTTTTTCTTGAGACGAGAGTAAAGGTTTCATCGCATTTAGTTTCTTGGGTTGATTGGTCTGTAGTGTCAATTTGGAGTGTTTCCTTCTTCTTTCATCTTGATTGCATTTTTTGCCTCTTTAATAGTATTTGGAGTGTTTTTACTTCCTTGTAAAACAAGGAAGTATTGAGATACCGATTTTTTTAGATTTCCAGATTTTGACGGAAATATCCGTTTTGACCTTCCCTGAATCCATTTTGACTATTTTCGTTGTGACGTCTGTACGTATGTATACGTATGTACGTACGTATGTACGGACGTCTGTATGTCGCATAACTCAAATACGGTAGGTCGTAGAAAGTTGAAATTTTGGATTTGAGACACTTATAGCATCTAGTTGTGCACCTCCTATTTTTGGTTGCGATTGTCCGTGCCAAAAGTTGTAATTAATGACGCGCATGAATAGATTAACGAGATTCCTGTCCAGTTATTATAAAAATTACAAGGAAGTTATATGGTGTCCACATCAGATTTTTTCGATTTCTGATTGAGTAACTAATATTTTGTGGTTGATCATTTGCTGCACTATGCATTGAATTGACGTTAGATGGGTTGCCTATTCGATTGAACCGCATTGATTTGTTATTATTATCAATAGTCGTTTCTAACCAACATTCCAATGTGAAAATTTTTTCTCGTAAAAGGATATTATTTTCGACTAATATTTGATTTTTTTTCTCCAATTATTTAATGATTCGCCTGAGAAGTGTACTTTCCATGCTTGACGCATCTTCTGTATCACAATTTGAGGTGTCAGTCGGTATCGGCTGACAATTTTTGTGTCTATTTTTAAAAAAAAGCTCACGTGAAAGGGCTGTCCGCAAATTTCGCAATCAATATTATCCGTGACCGGTTTTTTGCAAATGCTACATATTGGTTTAACCTTGCAGCCTCTGTCATCTCCCAAAACGCCAGAATCCGTCAACTGCACATTAACCACACTTGTGTACGCTATCTTGAATACCCAATGCGTATTCAATGTTGAACCATCACAATAGGTGTATTACTGTATTAACGGTAGTGAATTTTATGTATAAATAAATTTAAACAAATAATCCATTCCATTGTAGTATCCATTTTTCTTGCACATTGCAAACGCACATTTCATGAACACAAGGTTATGTTGAAACTGAAGACAATAAACTTGCGCAGTGGCTCGTATATTTTGCAAGCTTCTGTTATGTTCAGTTTAGCTGATTAAAATTTTGGTTTAATCAAATTCATCGTGCGACAATTCTTCGCGTGCGACAATTCATCGCCGCGACAATTCATAGCCGCGACAATTCATCGCAATAAAAAAAATTTATCGCGTGTAGCAATTCATCGCATTAAATACAATTAAAATAAAAACAAGAAAAATTTGATATTACAAAATTAATTAAAATGAAAACATCACATATTTTTATAATTGTAGTTGGAAATTATGAGCTATATCTCGAAGAAAATCTAAAATAGGTCTATTAGCGCAATCTTGCAGTATTGTTTTAATTCTTCTGGCAGTGTCTCTGTACACTTTTTTTTGTAAAATTTCATTTCCACCAACTAATTGTTCTATCTTAAAGTTATAATACGTATATAGATACGTTATAGTATAGCTTATAATTTCAAACTGCAATTACGAAAATTTTCAATTTTAATTAATTTTGTAATATCAAATTTTTGTTGTTTTTATTTTAATTATATTTAATTCCGAAAATTTGTTGCAGGCGATGAATTGTCGCACGCGATAAATTGTCGCGGCGATGAATTGTCGCGGCGATGAATTGTCGCACGCGAGGAATTGTCGCACGATGAATTGTCCGCGATAAATTGTCGCGCGATGAATTGACGTAGGTTCCAACGATAATATCGTTAGAAGCTTATTTGAACCCATTATAAACATTGAATCAACTAATATTTATTTAACGAAAATAATATATTGAAACAACATTTTTGAATTTCTTGTAACAACTACAAATTGTTTCATTCAACGAAATTTCGTTTAATTCAATAAGAAAAGATTCAACATTTCAGATTCGTTCTCTTTTCTCTCAGTGTGGTGTTTTAATGGGTTTCCTTCAAATTTTCAATTGAAACACAATCGACCTGGGATTGCGCAATGTTGGATAATATCTTGGAATTGCAACAAGTGCAGAATGGTTCTTGATCTACCTAGACCATGAAGAACCCCAAAACTTATACGGCAAAACACTAAAATTTTCCAAGTTTTATAACAAAAAGGAAACCACTAAATTTTAGATTACAAATGGGTGTTGTTAAAACAACCCATCCGGAGTCGAGGATCTTCGAAGACTAGACTAACAGACTAACCTGAAGCGGGAGCTTGTAACTGATAACGTCAGATCTACTGACCTCTATTGCAAATGGTGACGACTAAAAAAATGAATTAAACTTAAAACTATTAATTAGCAGAGGGGGCTTAAATGCGCAAATTAAATTTAAATTACTGAAACGGAATTAACAAAAACTAAGAATTGAAACGAAGGTTACAAAATGACATTGTATATTTTGCGTAATCAAATTAGTACTAGTTGGACCAGACACGATCCAACCTAGTCTAGCCTTTTGTTACGTTTAGGTGCAATGTGGCGAGACAGTCAATTTTTTGTGGGGTCTGGGGGTATAATTTATTGCGGCCATCTGCGAGATAGCGTACCCTTTCCTGCAGGCTTGGGCAGGCAAGACTCCCTGAATGCGATGGTTGAGTGGAAGGGAGAGCTCGAACCATTCTGGTACTGACTGCCGGAGCTAAAGCATTGCCTAAGGCATTTTGCGCTTGAGTTACCTTTCCGTTTGTGAGCATTAAAGATTTATAATTGTTTACGCCCTGGAGCAAATTTTGTTGTTGTGTTGCGAGTTTTGTTGCCGTGTAACTAATTATCGCAACCTGTGTGTGTACGCGAGCTTGTTGCCGAGAGTGCCTCTTTGCGGTGCCGTTCATAAATTTGTGGTTAACGTTTTGACGACCGATAAGATTTTTGCGCTTATTACGGCTACCGTTTGCCAGTTCTTAATATTACCGTTGGGGGCCTTTCGAGTCATTACGGTCCTGGAGCCGCCTACATCATCAGTTACGACGAAACTGAATTCCCGCCTCATTTGCCGCCAAACCTACAGGGTGATCTAGTCGCTCCAGCTGCTTCGACACAACAAAGTCATCAGCGAAAACGCCACCAATGTGAGTACTCTTTTTAATATTTTAGTGAAGTGCTTCGATATAGAATTATCTAATAACATTAAACCTGTATCGTTTGTAAAATCATATCGCTACGGTGTCAGCTCGAAGACATCAATTTTTGTATGTCAACTTCAAGAAGAAGTTTTATCGCATAATCTTTGTATTACAGTTAAGATATTTAATTTGAGTTTCATATCAGTATTCGTGGTCGACCCGTTACCTTTTCTTTCGTATACCGTCAGTTACGTTATTTACTTTTGTGTACAACCTGTACGTATGTACTCTTGTTTTAAATTAAATACCGTTGTTTTCTCTTATATCTTTGTTTGTGTTATAATTTTACTTCCAGATTTAAGGAAAGTATGTAAGTGTCTTTGTTGTGTGAAGATCGCTGGAGGACGCAATCTTTTCGGCTCTCGCAGACGTCGAAGCGTATCTGTGAGAGATTTCGCGGTTTTATTAGTAAATATTCACGCCCTGAGTTCCGCTGAGCTACCATCAATTATAAGGGCATTCCGTTTTTATTGCCATTCACATAAGATACAAAAAGTTACCGTATCACTTTTCAAGTATGGGAAGCTCGGGACCTAGCCTTATCTGCCCGATACCTAAAAGGTCGAAAAAGATAGGAGAACCTATCAGGATGTCGATTTTTCCTGGTTTGCAAAAAGAAGAATCAGATAACCGTATGTTGTTTAGTATCTTGAAGCGATCTCGCTTCACGCTGAGACTGGAAACACTTCCCGTTATTTCATCAATAACCAGGCACGAAAGTTTAATTTTGTAATCAGAATAATTTGCGTTTAAGACAAAATCACATCTCGAGCGGATGTGTTGCAAACTTGAATTGCTTAAACCCGAAACTGAAATATTTGCCCCTTGAGTAGGCAAGTTTAAACTTTTGCAAACGTCATTCCGTATAAAATTAGATTGTGATCCAGAATCAATTAAAACTCTGACAGTTTGGAACTTTCCCGTGGCATCTAAAATCTTTGCAGTTGCGGTTGGCAATAGAACCTGTGAAGCAGTGGTACAAAAGGCAGAAATAGTTTGCACGTGATCGTCATCGTTAATAACCGTAGATGTTTCTACCTCTACTAATGCTTGAGTAACATTAGAACTTTGAGAAGGCGCGTGCAGGAGAGTGTGATGCCTCGACTTACATATTCGGCAAGAATATTTTGATTGACTTTGATTCTTTAAATGAGTTTTCGATAAACAATTAAAACATAATTTAAGTTGTTGCACCTTGTCCGACCTTGATTGTTTATTATGTTTTGCAAAATCATCACACATTGCCCGATGAAATGGTTACCACTACACATAGAACACGATAAATTGTTATGGTTAACAATCTTTTGTGGTCAAAAGATTTTGTTTTGAAATTGAATTTATTAGTAGGAGTTATCTTAGCTTTCCTACTTTCAAGATTCTCTAATAAATTCGCGTGTGATGTAAGGAATTCTCTAAATGCCTTTAATGTAGGCAAGAGTGAGACATCTTTGTTGAAATTTAATTCCCATTCCCTCAATGAAGTTGAGTCTAATTTGTTAATAATAATAATAATTTAATAAAAAATATTATATGAAATAAAAAAATTCATAATCGAACGTAGAATACGAAATAGTCTTTAGCAATTCAAAAGAAAATAGAGGTAGCCACCAGTAGTCGGATTAAGTTTTATGAAATTCTATTTTGAATTGTACCAGGATTACGACATACGATGAAACTGTTCCAATTATCTAAAAATTATTGAATTCTCAATACCGTATGTAAATTTAATAAAAATCATAAACAATTTACCGCATATAACAAAGTCCAATCGAGTGGATAAAATCCGTGGGTAGTAAAATGTAATTCTTCATTAAGTAATTGAAGAGAAATTAATTGTAGATGATTTAAATCTGAATCTATCAAGTTTTTGTTTACGTGCTTGTTCCAAATATCATGAACATGAGTTGTTGTTTTTTTTGCCTGAAAATAATTCTTTTAGGATTGGGATTTAAAAAAAATAAAACTTGTTTGTTTTTAAATAAATAAAGGACGTACAACTTATGAATAAAAAGTATCAATCAAATTTATGGATTCTGTCTAAAAAAATATACAACAGGTATATTTATATGATTACCATAAGGTTTGCATATCTAATACTAAGTTATCTGAGTTATTATTAACTATCTGTACTTACTTCGTCACTAATCGTTATAAATGAATTTATAATAACCAAAGTATTAATACAATAAATCATTATTTTTGTGATTGCTGGGGTTAAATTACGATACAAATCCAATTTTTCTTCTTCATTATTTGGCAACATATATGCAAGAAACGTATAAGCGTAGGTACTTATTGACGAAATACAAAAAAATATAACCGTCATAACAGAAAATTGAAAAATTCTATTTGTCTCCTTTGCTGTCCTGCAGATTTTGTTATAAAATTGTATTATGTTCACAACTCTCTTAATTTTAATAGAATTTTTAAATTTGGTATTCAAGTTACAGATGAAAAGTACTTCCTTATTGATTTCGATCATGTTTTGTTTAATTATTAGTAAAATCTTACAAATTGCGTGAATTTCTATTTGTAATAATAACGAATTTAATTCAAATGAGAGTAAAAAGAAAATTCCAAGCCAACCAAGTAGCGAAACCATCATAGATAAATCGTAGCACATCGAAACTCCGATAATGCAATATTGAATAATTGCGTACTTGTCAACATTGGAATTGCTATAATTCCCATTTAGGATCGAACTCGTATCATGGATAGATTCAAGTAGTTTTTTTGTATTGTGTCTGTAATACAGATAAACTGCATTCTTCAATCCTTCGTGTAGAAAAAGTACTATATTCATAATTAAATCTTGAATAGTTAATATGTTAATAAGATTGATTAAATCAAGCTTGATGTAACTATAACCATACAAACAAAACAACGAAATATTTATTGTTAGTTGTAATACACTCCAGCAATAATCGGCTAGAAGATTAAAATTTCCATTGGAAAAAATATTAAACGGCAAATAAACTGCATTGAAAATTTGAAACACACAAATTTGTCTTCGAAAGACTCTCATTTCGTTCCGAGTTCCTTAAATAAATTCGTTAGGTCTTTGCAATTGTAACAAACATGTAATTATTACTATAGGAGCTTCTGTATTTATTAGCAATTATGAAAAATTCTTTTTATCTTACTGGCTATAGTTACTATGTTATAATTTATTATTTCTGACAATGATAAATTTGTTAATATTATGTAAATTAAAATTTTTAAATAATTTACTTATTTTGTATTATTGAAATTGAAATTATCACTTAATGTTATTAATAAAATATGGAAACAAAATATTTGTTGAATTATTGCCTTGGTCGATTGATTGAGATGTCAAAGTTATGTAACGAAACAAACAATAAAAGTACCTACCTACCTATTTTAAATACCTAAACCATCCTAATATCTGACATCAAATCAAACTAGGAAGTATTATACTACAGGTTATAGCAATAAGAACTTTTTTTTAAATTTGATATTAAGCTTACCTTTCATTTAAAAGCCTTATATTTTTTTTACTGAAAATTGTTGTCGAGACATAATAATATGAATGTTGATTTTTAGTTACGCAGTTAATCAATCAACCAAGTTAAAGTTAATTTTTATTTAAATATTTTCGTATTTTCTTACTTATCAGAGTTTTAGATCGGTAAACCACAGAGTTACTTGATCACACGAACAGTCTCCGCAGACGTAGTTTTATTTTAACTTTAACTTATAGCTCAACTACTGGTCGAACATTCGTAATTACTCATTTTGCAGATGTAATTTTTCTAGGCTAGGTTAAGCAAATAAAAAAAACTAACAGAATCAATATTTGTGCTTTATTTTTAAAAGTAACAATCTAACACTTCTTAAATTACTAATTTTGATATTGAATATTGAATTACGACAGGCTTTGTAATTTTTAGGAGATTCCCGTATCATCAAACTGCATAAATACAACCAAATATGACGTAACTGCTCCAATTAGCTAAAAGTATGTTTTATATGAAAGTAATTTACGAAAAGAATTCTTCTCACTTTGTTTTTCATTTTTAATTACCAAAACCCAAGACTTTGATTCCCCATGACTTATTAAAAAATGAAAAATAGTACATATAGTAATAATGTACTTACGGCTAGAAGCAATGTCCAGTCAAGTAGGAAAAGATTGCAGACAGTAAAATTTAATTGTGTATTCAGCAGCTGAAGAGAAATTAATCGTAAATGACTTATGTAGGGATTAATTAATGTTTGACTTGTGTATTTGTTCCAAATGTTGTGGATAAAAATTGATGTTCTCTTTGCCTGCAAAAAAAGTAAAGTTGCAAAATTTGAAACTTTCAATAGAGATTAAAATATTTTTTTTAGGGAAAGACGGAAGGTACTATAGTATAACTATACTATGTGTAGGTACAACATTTTTCAGAAAACAATTAATTTTCTGCATTAATATTGGTTATGAAGAAAGAATTTATTCGTCATTGACCCCACTAATATTAAACTTTCCAAGAACGACATCTTGGTTTCAGCCAAGTTCGACCACGACTCCTCTGCAAATAGGAAAACCCGAAGAAGAAGAAGAAATAAAAAAAATATGTTCAATAAATATTTATACGAAGATTGTTTATTTGCAAATACCTCAATTATAAATAAAACTTTAATTAATATTTGCACTTACCTCAATTGCGGTTAACACCCAAGGTTTTATAATAAATATGCTATTGATAAAATAACATGGAATCCATGTGATGAAAATCCATAAATAACGTTCGTCACTGTTCATACCATGGTTAATAATTATGTTTATGGCGAATATTGTATAGTATAGTATATTAACTTGGCAAATTATAGTACAAATACACAAAATAAGCAGTGGAATTTTAAAAATGTTGTTTGTCAGTTTTGCCATATTGCACAGTTTGCTGTACAACTCGATGATTTCTATCATTTCATGTATTTTTCCTGTATCAAAAATTTTATTACTTGATATAAACAAAAGTCGATTGTTATTTTCACGTAGATTTTGTCTGATGTCATTTAGAATTTTGTAAATAAAATAAATTGCTATTTGCTGGTAGATACAACTTAAAATATATGCCCCTAGATATTGCAACGTGGGCAACGAAAAATCTAACAGGTAGTAATCTAGAATAGTAAGTGCAATGCAAAATAGTAAACTTCCATATAGGAAACCGTAGGATTTTTCAAAATTTTCATTAATTGTCAGGCTAATTTCTTGGACTAACTGTAATAGTTTTAATATGGATTTTCTATGATAAACGCATGAAATATTACATATTATTAAATGTAACAAAATTACTAGCATAGTTAAAAGTTCTACAATTTGCTTGGTTGTGCTGTTGTTCATCTCATGCAACCACATATATTTAAAGGCTGTCATAATGCAAAACATGAAAACGAGCAAGAACGATATTTGCAATATATACACAAAATACTTCACTATTGTATTACACAGTTTGTTATTAAAATTTCGGCTATTTGGATATAAAAGGCCAAAGATTTGAAAGAATACCGGGCTTTGTTTTATAATCTTGAAGAGTTGTAGTATTGATTGAAACATTTTCACCGTATATGTATTGATTCGAGTCGATTGTATTACTTCAACGATAATTAATAAATAATATAATTTAAATATACCTATAACTTCATTTTGGTAATACATTAATAATATTCATTAATAATACTTTAATTATAGAAAAAAAATAAATTATATTTATGTATAAAAAAATAGAAAAATTGTATAGAGTAGGTTATTATAGAAAGTTTTACTGGTACTAAACTTCGAAATAAAATTTCCGAACTGAAACGGAACTGTTATCCATTACCGAAAGAAATAAATAACTTTCGAGAAAGAAATTCGGCGTTTTAACAGCGTGAGCTGATGGCACCATGTTATTTCAGGGTGAGGAAAAATTTTGCTTAGGACGTTAGAGAAGACTAGCGCCATCTATCGTATATTAAGAAAATGTGGCGTCTTCTATTTACTTGTTTGCAGACTTTTTAAAATATTAAACGCTATATAATATTTATCGAGAAAGCAGTTTTCAATTTGGTGGAAACCCTGCGCGAGATCTAAGGTGGAAAAATAATTACATTTCCGTAGATTATCCAGAATTTCATCGATTCTAGGAATGGGATATTTTTCTTCAATAGTCTTTTCAGTTAGCTTATGGTAATCTATTACCAAACAAAATTTTTTTTAACTAGCGTCAATTTTCATTGGTACAATCTAGTGCTGGGCGATGTTCATCGATGTTATCGAAACATCGATGTTACCCGATCGATGTTTTGATGTTTTGCCATCGATGGCAGACGTATCGATATTTCGAAACTATCGATGTTGCTTTGCGATGTTATTGCTGTATTCGATGGTACAGAGAATTTGTAAAATAAAATAAATTGATGTCAAATACACGACTGTTGGTATTATACCAATTTTTTTTGTCGGCATTGATAATAAGTTTTGGGACTTGTAATTGTAATTTTATAAAAATTGTAACTTATTTGTAGCTTATTTTTAAATAAAAAAACTGTTTTAAGTGTTTTATCATGTTTTTTCCTTGATTTAAACTAATAGGCAATAACATCGACATCGACATCGAACATCGATGTTTTCAACCGATGTTATCGATGGAATCGATGTCCAGGTTAGACATCGACCATCGATGTTTTTCTATTGATGTCCCAGCACTAGTACAATCCCAACTGGCGAGGTATTCATATTGTTACATGATTCTACCTGAGTTAGTGCTTTTTAACTCTTACCTAATATTCTAAAGTAAATTATTTAAAGAACTAGCTTCAATTGGCCTTTGTATGCCTTATTAAAATTTTCGGATTGAAGTTAAAATAAGATAAATTTTTAATACCTACTTCATATTGAAGATTGGTCTCTAGCTAATTTAATTTCTTCAAAATTAACAGCCATTTCGAATTGGTTAATGTTATTTAATTGACTAAAATTTATTTCGCTAATTTCTAATTTAATATTATATTATGTAAATTACAATTTTTAAATAATTTTCGTACCGTATTATTAAAATTGAAATGATTACTTAATGTTATTAATAAAATATGTAAACCAAATATTTGTTGGATTATTGTCTTGGTCGATTGATCAAAGTTCTGCAACGAAAAAACCAATAAAAGTACCTACCTATTTGAAATACCTAAACCATCGTAATATTTGACATCAAATCAAATATCAAATGTAAAATGAAATTATTTCGCAAAATTAATCTATTAATCATTCAAGTGATTAATTTGATATTTTAAGTTAAGACTTTACAAAATGAGAAATTCAAGCATTGCTCCGAGAACGTGCCCAGAGGATGGACGTAACAATCTCTCTGCTTGAAAACGGACTTTTGATTTGCTCGAATCGTAAACTTCGTCTTAAAATAATTATACCATAATATGAAAACAGGGTTAAATCTAATACAATCCATTTCTCAAAGTTTATTCCAATTGAACAAATTAATTTTATTATATTACATAATTATTAATAACTTCCATAATAATATGAATGTTGAGTTTTAGTTTTAGTAATGTTAATCACAGAGCTACTTAATTCCCCGAGCAGTCCCTGCAAACTGAGTTTCATTTTAACTTTAACTTTTAGCTCAACCAGATGTTGATGTTTTTGCAGATGTAATTTGTGCAAGCTAGGTTAAGCAAATAAAAAAAACCCAACAGAATCAATGTTGGTGCTTTATTTTCAAAAGTAACAATCTAACACTTCTTAAATTATTAATTTTCATGTTGAATATTGAATTTTTATTCGAATCCAGTATCGTCAAACTGCATAAATATAACTAAATATGACGTAACTGCTCCAATTAGCTAAAAAGGATTTTTTATATGAAAGTAATTTACGAAAGAAATTCTTCTCGCTTTGTTTTTCATTTTTGATTACTGGAATCGCCAGATTGTGGAAAAGACAATTTACCAAAACCAAAGACAAATATGCATGAATAAATTGAAGTTATAAACCTAATATTTAATATTCACCGTCTTTGATTCCCCAGGATTTATTAAAAAATGAAAAACTTATGTACTTACAGTAATACTTACGGCTTGAAGCAATGTCCAGTCAAGTAAGAAAAAATCGCAGACAGTAAAATTTAATTGTGTATTCAGCAGTTGAAGAGAAATTAATCGCAAATGACTTATGTAGGGATTAATTAATGTTTGACTTGTGTATTTGTTCCAAATGTTGTGGATATAAATTGACGTTCTCTTTGCCTACAAAAAAAGTGAATTTGCGAAATTTGAAACTTTCAATTAGAAATTTAAATATTTATCATAGGAAAAAAATGCTAATAGTTTCATCATATTGATGACAAAATAATTATGGTGCCGATGAACAAAATTCATCAATATAATGATTTTGCATTAATGTGATGAATTTTGTTCATCGGCGCAAAAGAGATAAATTTTTGATGTGCCTTTATTTCAGTGTATTATACTAGTATAATAGTACCATGAGGGTAGTAAAGACTTCAGAGATGAGGAAAGGTATAATGGCAGAATATTAATAGATAGTAAATTCAGTTATCTATTTCCCATTAAGCACAGTGTGCGCGTGCCTCTAGCGGCAGAATTTAGGGGGCGACAAATTTTTGAAGCAGAAAAAGTTTTTTTAATTTGTTTAAAAAACTATATATTTTCACTTCCATATTCAAAGAAGCAATATTCCAATTCCAATTCCAATTTCGAAAAATTTGTATCGCCTAACCAATTGTGAATTTTTAGGTATCCCAAAGTATCTCTAAATTTTTAGAGTAATATTAGGTAAGTCGAGTTACCTAGTTAAACACCGCATATAGTTTCATTAAAACCAGGTTGTACTGCAATATTGGAGTCGATGAATAAGTGGATAAGTTTAAGCTGCGATTTTTCATTTGGACGAAAACATTTTCAACAGGTGGCGCTATTATCTAGATTTAAAATTGGATGCCTTTCATTGGTTGGAAAAAATGAAATGAAGATTTGATTGGTTTTTAAAGGCGGTTTTTTTTTAAATCATTCAAATTATAGTCTAAACCAGGGGTCTCCAAACTTTTTAGCCTAAGGGCCAGACTAATTTCTCGACAAAGCCCCGAGGGCCAAAATCTAGCTACAGTGGCTAACAAAAATATTCGAACCCCCCTATGTTAACAATGTAAATTGCACATTTTGAAACCGTTTTTTTGACATATAAAAATCGCATTTACGGCAAAGCTTTTTTTAAACATTTTTTCTATTATAAATATCATTGTCTTCAATTTTATACCTAAACATTTTTCAATTTTGTTGCCCCGTTTTTGACTGGCAGCGACTTAAACAGAACTATGCAAAACACAAAAAATATCGTCATCTGTATTTCGGAATCGGTGCAACAAAATAGAAAAATGCTTATGAACATAAATGTACAGAATCACGTTTTCAAGAAAAAATGCCTATTCAGTTTGTAAAGAAACAATTAAGTTTACGCAATCGAAAATTTGAAAAATTCATTTAATTAAAAATTTTCATACTTAATTGATAAAATGCTGAAGTTTGGTGTGTTGCATATATAATTCAATAAATTAAATTATCACTTATCACACAAGCAGATTAAAGGAAACTGCTATTCTTTACAATTTATTATATTTTGAATATTTGAAAGATGACTTTAGTAGAAGTTATCTTCTGTCGAGTTTTCTGCCAAGGTAAACTTAGGTGGATTGATTTTGCTTTAACGGCAAGTAAGCGTTTTCGGTGTACAAGACTGCTTACTTCAAATACCTTTTTCCGCTCTCGTTTACGTTACCTAGACGTGAGCTTCCGTTTCCCTTTCGTTTACGTTACCTAGACGAAAGACTCCGTTCCGAAATCTCGATAAAGTTTTCGTTATCAAGGCTTTACGAGAATCCTGAAAATAACCAAATTTAGTTCCCGATATAATTACTTAACTTTATTTTAGAAGCCATTTTATAATCAGGTTTACTACTGTTTAGTCAGGTTATCCGAGATGGAACACGCAGCTTAAAGTTGCACACCTGCATTGTCTCAGAGGAACTAGCTGAGATCAAGAGCTTCTAATTTCTGATAAATCATTTTTCCTGAGATACCGATAAAAGACCTTCCATATCCAGTAGTCCCGTCGAAATAGTAGCTTAATATAAAACCAGGAAACTAAAATAGATTAGCCGAAATTAAAATACCAACTTAAGTAATATTTACCTTTCTAAGAAACCGACAGCAAGACGAGCCATAAGTAATATTAGTCGTTGCAGTAGAGTTAAATAATATCTTTGATCTAACCTAAAAAGTAGAACATTCCTTTAAACATTGATTTTTATCATTTTGTTTACTTAGTAAAAACTATCAAACTTACTGTTAGAAACTGGAAGCAGCATCACACTTAACTTTAGTAAAGTAACCGCCGATTATTTTAGTAAAACCGAATTTATGATTAAGTTTTGAGTAGGTCACCATTACGATTACTCTGAGACCAGTGGCGTATCCACCCGTAGTAATTATCTTGTATTTTAAGAATAAGTTTATTTTTAAATTTTTTTTTGAATTAATTTAATTTTCTGTGGTACATAATTTTGATTTGTAAGTAGTTAGTATAAATAAAAACCGCATATATAAATCCGTCTTATTTTTAAAGTTTTTAAGAAAAGCTTTTGGCGCCTGCAAAGACATAGTGAAAGAAAGAATATCGACAATTAAGTCCACCCCTGGACCTAGCTTCCGAAGCTACCTAATAGTAACTAACCTTCCATTTAGGAAGGTCAAATTTGGTAAAGCAAATTGACCGTTACAAGTTTTTCATTTCGTCGCACCGTTTCCGATTTATAAATTACAATATTTTTTTGTGTTTTACGGAGTTTTGTTTAAGTTGCTGTCAGTCAAAAACGGGGCTGTAAAATTGAAAAATGTATAGATACAAAATTGAAAATTTTTTATGTCTTATATATTTATATTTATATATATATTTATATAATATTTATATTTTTATATGTATTTTATATGATTTTTATATGTCAAAAAACGGTTTCAAAATAAACAATTCACATTGTTAGCATAGGAGGGTTCGAATATTTTCGTTAGTCTTTACAGCTATAGCTCATCAGATTAAGATTGCTTTTTGACAACTTTTGCTGTGTTTTGACAACTATTTTTAGTTGGTAAATAAAATATCTCACTATTATTTTGCATGATTACTTTATTTGATTTGATTTATCGAAATAAATTAAAGAGCGTGCGGATACCAGCCACATCAGGCCCGGGTCGGATTGGTGGTGCTTGCGGGCCGGATTTGGCCCGGTGGCCGTAGTTTGGAGATCCCTGGTCTAAACAAACCTTCAGTTACAGCACTTATAATACTTGATATTAAAACGATTTCAATGCAGAATATTAAAGGTTACTATGTTAACTACATACACTATGATATATTTTAAATTGTATTAAAAAATTTTTTTTTTATATAAAATTGCAAATTAAATTAATCAAAATTTTAATCCGTTATCAAACAGATTAAAAACTATATCATAGTGTTCGGAAAATTCTCCTCTTTCCGTTAAAAAATAAGTCATAGTTGTATCTATAACCAATTTTCAGCTGTAACTGAAGTTTTGAAACAGTTCTATATAAAAATCGCACCCTTAACATAATTCAAATTATATTTATAATAGTCCATTTGCATTTTGTCGTATTGTTGCATCTATTTATATTTGTCAATAAACCATCATAAGTGGAATTAATTGTTAAAAATTAAAATAATTCTGTTCAACTGTCCAAAATTAGATAACTTATTTCATAATTAAAATATTAATTTAATTTAACTTTAATTAAAGTCACTCCAGTCTCTACAGGAACTACAACAATGTAACTTTTTGCCCTTTTAGAGAGACCCATTAGCATATGTTTAGTTTAGTGCAAAAAGTAAACTTTTATATATAGGTACCGGGTGTTCATTTTAAAACTTCCAGCAATTAATATCTCAAAAACCAAAAGTCACTTAAAAAAGTGTTTCGGACAAAAGTTATATGATAGCGAGGGGGAAAGAATATGGCATAATTGTTTTTTTAATTTATTGACCTTCTCAAGGTCATTTGAAGGTCAACTTTATTTTTTTAAAAGGCACCTTATATTTTTTTAGCAGATTCATAATTTGCATGAATAAATAAACAACTTTTGTTCAAAAAATTTTTTTATTTGACCTAGACTTTTCGAGTAAAATGCATTAGAAACACAACAAAAGCATTTTAATAAACTGCAGCTGATTAAAATCGAAATTTAGTTCTTTTAAAATTAGAAGGCTATTATTGCTTTTGTTATTATTCAACTTATAATGTTATGACAATCAAAACAAAACACTGTCACATAAAACAAATAAATTGACATTAGTTTCTTCAACTATTGTTAGTTTTGTGATTTTCAGTAAGTTTTTATTTTTATTTATTTTTATCAATACCAGCTAAAATTGAAGACTTAAAATTTCGAATCACAGTGGCTTGCAAAAATATTACAAAAAAAATTTTTGAAAACGTTAGAAGCGAGTTTCAACAAAAGGCTGTACCATTGTTTAAGCGATAAATGAGGCACATTTTCAAAACTTGTTATGGTAACACTCTTTACAAACATTTTTTCCACTGTTTATACTAATAAAAAACCGTCTAAAACTTGTAAATATTAAATTTTGGTTAACAATGTTAATTGTGTTTTTATTTTGTTTCAACGCATCTTACTCGAAAACCCTAATGCCAGATAAAAAAAATTTCAAACAAAAGTTGTTTATTTTCTTATACAAAATATGAATCTGCTAAAAAAAATATGATGCCATTTAAAAAAACAAAGTTGACCTTCAAATTACCTTGAAAAGGTCAATAAAGTAAAAAAACAATTATGCCATATGCTTTCCCCCTCGCTATCATACAACTTTTGTCTGAAATATTTTTTCATCTGACTTTTAGTTTCTGAGATATTAATCTCTGGAAGTTTTGAAATGAACACCCGGTATATAGCTTCCACGATTTTGCAGAATTCTCTAAACTTTAATTTGCTCCTCCTGAACATTTAACATTTTTCGAGTTCATATATGCAACTTCAATTATAAATAAAAGTTTTATTACTATAAAATTATATAAATTGCACTTACCTCCATTGTGGTTAACACCCAAGGTTTTATAATAACTATACTATTGATAAAATAATATGGAGTCCATAAGATGAAAATCCATAAAAAACGTTCGTCGCTATTTATACCATGGTTAATAATTACGTTTATGGCGGATATTGCATAGTATAGTAGATTAACTTGGCAAATTATGGTACAAATACACAAAGTAAGCAGTGGAAGTTTAAAAATGTTGTTTGCGAGTCTTGCCGTATTGCACAGTTTGCTGTACAACTTGATTATTTCTATCATTTTATGTATTTTTTCAGTATCAACAACTTTATTACTTGATATAAACAAGAGTCGATTGTTATTTTGACAAAGATTTTGTTTGATGTCATTTAGAATTTTGTAAATGAAACAAATTTCTATTTGCTGATAGGTACAACTTAAAATATATGCCCCTAGATATTGCAACGCGGGCAACGAAAAATCTAACAGGTAGTAATCAAGAATAGTAAGTGCAATGCAAAATAGTAAACTTCCATATAGGAAACCGTAGGATTTTTCAAAATTTTCATTAATTGACAGACTAATTTCTTGGACTAACTGTAATAGTTTTATAATAGATTTTCTATGATAAACGTATGAAATATTACTTGTTATTAAATGTAACAATATTGCCAGCATGGTTAAAAGGTCTGCAATTTGCTTGGTTGTGCTGTTGTTGACCTCTTGTAACCACATATATTTAAAGGCTATTATAATGCAGAACATGAAGACGATCAAGAACGATATTCGCAATATATGCACAAAACACTTCACTATTGTATTACCGAGTTTGCTATTAAAATTTCTGCCATTTGGATATAAGAAGCCCAAAATTTCAAAGAGTACCGGGCTTTGTTTTATAATTTTGAAGAGTTGTTGTATTGCTCGAAACATTTTCACCGTATATGTATTTATTAGTTTATCATTTTGATATTCATTGGAAATCGTCGATTGTTATACTTTAAATATATGTACTTTCAATTTAACGATAATTAAAAAAATAATAATATTTAAATGTATAACTTCATTTGGTAACAATAATACATTAATATAAATACAATGCAATAATTATAGTACATAATAATTATGTATGTAGTGATTAATTATACGAGAAAAATAAATTATTTATGTATAGAAAAATAGAAAAAACTTTTTTTATAGAGTATAGTATAGAAAGATTTGCTGGAACTGAACTTTGTTTAAACAGAAACGTTATCCATTAGGTACCGGAAAGAAGTAAATAATTTTATAGAAATTAAAGTAGTTCAGCGTTTCTGAACGAAATCTCTTTTGTTTGGTGTTTGAGTCTAGATAGCGTGGAATTTTCAAAAATATAGATACTATCGACAGTTTCATAAGCCGGCGGTTTGCCGTGTATGTGATATTTCCAAGGTGAGCCAACATTTTGTTAACTTGTAAGCAAATCTCAAATTTTTGTTACGTTATAAAAGACTAGCGCCATCTGCCGTATATAAAGAAAGCGCTAGGCAATGGACAATTTGCATGATTTTTAATTTTAGCATATAACTATTCTGCATAACAACATATTATGTAATGTGTCTTAATTTTTTTGAATTTGGTTCACAAATACAGCCAGAAAAAAATATTTAAACTAAAATGTATATTTGTCGCGCGAAATCGTATTAATAAATGTGGGCGGGCCTAATGTAACTTTTGAAGATTTTGACGTCACTAATGAATTAATGGAAGCCGTTGAACGGTATCCCAAAATCACGAATAAAAAATTGGATTTGCTATTACGGTATTCAGCATTGGTCGAAGAAATTTGCTCAACTGTTGAGGACAGTATGGAAGAAGGACACTTGTACAACTTAGTTCTTTTCAATAAAATGCTTCTGAAATTGCCAGGCAATTATCAATTGAATTGGAGCTGCATATTGAAAATATGAAAAACGCCAATTTTATCAATTTCAAATATTGGGTTGTCAGATTGGCAAACGCAGCCAGCCTGCTACCAAAGTCGGCTGTCCATCCAGGTGCAAATGAACTGAAAAGTAACAAATTCAAAGGGAAGTTGACACGTACTTTGGCTACTCATGGAACTGCCGTAGCTGAAACAATAGCATCAACGAACGCGTTGTGTGCCATCTGCGGAGTCAGTGCACATGCGCTTGAAAGTTGCACTCGGTTTAAGGAGATGTCAAAGCGGGACCGTTGTTGAGAATATGCACACGGATTCCTGACGTCATGTAACCTTCGTTACATGACGTCAAAATGTGGCCGATCGAACAGCTGATGGGTGGAAACATTGCCGGGTGCATGCGTTATTTTAAACTTTTTCGTGATTTTACAATGTTTTAATTCAAAATTATGCCTTTATTGCATTTGCCCAGGTCGCCTACATAATTCTAGACGAGAAAAGTGCAGTTTTTGAAGCTATATGGTAACTAAACGCAAACAAAGTGAGGTTATCATCATGTTTCCACCCATCAGCTGATTGATCGTGACGACACCACTTTCTCAGTCCATAAAGTCAGTTATGCACAAACCACATCAACGCAACGACGTGTTTTATTTAATCCTTCTTTATTATCAAATGCCTACTTCCAAATCTTAACAGGTTATGGCCCAGACATAAACCTAGGCGCGGGATACTTAATTAAGAATAAGTAAAAGTGAATTTGTTGCTAGTGGAAGTTTAAAAACATTATAAACTACAAAAGTTGTTCAAGGTTATTAACGGTTGTTGCCGGGTAATAAGTGCTTGCTTGGTTGCAGCTAAACAAGATAATCAACGAAGTGCAAACTGCGAAGTGTAGGCGAGTTTCGTGTTACAATTCAAGTTCGATTAAAACAAAAGCTAATCATGTCGGGATTCGGGAAACGACGTAATTTCTACAATTGAGAAATTAAAAGGCGCGGAAAACTATCATACTTGGGCATTCGCCATGGAAAATATGTTAGAATTTTTGGGTCTTGAAAAATGCATAAATCCACCGCCAAATACGGAAACTGACGCTGGAAAATTAAAAAAGGCCAAGGCCAGGATTGCATTAAGTGTAGATTCGTCGATTGTTCCACACATTCAAACGTACAAGACGGCATTAGAAATGTGGATTGAGCTAAAAGCTTTGTTCGAAGACAAAGGTGTGACACGAAAGATCGGGTTATTGCGAAAATTATTGGGAATTCGGTTAGATAAAAGCGATTCAATGAACCAGTATGTTAAGGAGATTATTGATACTTCTAACAAACTATCGGGAGTCGGTTTTTCGGTTTCGGATGAATGGGTCGGTGCCATTCTACTCGCGGGATTAACGGACGAATTCAAACCAATGATAATGGCAATAGAAAACAGTGGCGTTACAATCTCCGGGCATGACATAAAGTCAAAGTTAGTTGATTACGCGTACAAAAAACCAAACGAAGGTGGTTCAAATAAGGCAAGTGCTTTCGCGGGGAAAGATAAAAAGCCAAACAAAAAACCTAAAACGTTGGAATGTTTTGTTTGTGGAAAAAAGGGTCATTTTGCGAGAAAATGCAAAGATCGAGTAAACAAAACTGAAAAAAAGTGGCGTTATCAGCAACAAAGAAAATTTCAAGTAACGACGAGTGGATACTTGACAGCGGCGCGTCACATCATATGACACCACATGAAGAATTACTTGTAAACAAAAAAGTTTGTGAAATAGTTGAAATAAGTGCAGCTAACAACGCAAAAATGACTACTTCATTGGCGGGAAATCGCTCATTGTCGGTGAACGATCGCGAATTCGAAATAAAAGATGTTTTGTGTGTGCCAGATTTGGCGGCAAACTTGCTTTCCGTGAAGCAAATAGTGAACAAAGGAAACACTGTTGTTTTTAATCGCGACGGCGGGGCGGTATATGACTCACAACAAACGTGTCTTTTTCGAGCGCGGATAAACGAGGGCGTTTATAAAGTTAATGGACAAACTAATTTTTGCATGGTTGCAAATTCTTCAGAAGTGAATGCGATGACATGGCATCGAAGATTAGGTCACATAAATTACAAGGACATGTGTAAAATGCGGAACGGAATTGTGGATGGGATCAATTTTATTGATGGTGAAGAAGACATCAACAAATGCGAAACTTGCTTAATGGGTAAGCAATCAAGAAAACCATTTACGCATAAAAGTTCAAGAACGGAAGAATTGTTGAATTTAATACACTCAGATTTGTGCGGGCCAATGGAAGAGACATCGATCGGAGGAGCTAAGTATTTTTTAACTTTTATCGATGATCATTCTCGAATGGTATTTGTGTATTTTCTAAAAACCAAAAATGAAACCTTTGAAAGTTTTAAGGATTTCAAGGCTAACATGGAAAATAAAACTGGAAAAAAAATAAAAATCTTTAGAACGGACAACGGTAGTGAATTCTGCAGTAAAGAATTCGAAGATTTTTTACGAAAGAATGGAATTCAACACCAAACGTCAAACGTGTACACACCCCAGCAAAACGGAATTTCAGAGAGGATGAACAGAACCCTTGTCGAGAAAGCAAGGTGCATGATATTTGATGCTAAACTTGAAAAAACGTTTTGGGCGGAAGCTGTAAATACGGCAGCTCACGTCATAAATCGTTCTGTGTGTTCGGTGTTAAATGACGCAACCCCTTATGAAATTTGGACTGGAAAGAAGCCGGATAATCAAGAATTAAAAGTATTCGGGTCGCGCGCGATGGTTCACGTTCCAAAAGAACGACGACGAAAATGGGACAAAAAATCTCAAGAAATGATTTTTATCGGGTATAGTGAAACCACAAAAGGATATCGGTGCTTTGAAATGGAGACGAAAAAAGTAGTAACAAGTCGTGATGTAATATTCATCGAAGAAGTTGCTAACAAGAAAATTTCTATTCAGGAAGAAATCGTTTCAGATTCAGTGAGGGATCTTGACTCGGTAAATCAACATCTTGAAGAAAATCATCAAGACGATGAAAATAATTTCGAAGAAAGTGTTGAAGAAATTGCATTTGAGGAAAGTGACGATTCATTACAAGATGAAACATACATTCCACATGAAGAAATTCCCGAAAACAATCAAGCCGGTTCAAGTAGACCAAAACGAGAAAGCGTCAAACCAAGAAGGCTCGACGAATTTGTGACATACAACACAACAGGTCAAGAAAAAATGGATCCATCAACCCTGGACGAAGCCTTGTCAAACCTTAATCGAAAAGAATGGATAGCGGCAATGGAAGAAGAAATGAAGTCCTTAAAGCAAAATGGAACCTGGGAACTAGTAGACTTACCAACAGATCGCAAGGCCATAAAATCAAAATGGGCGTTTAAAACCAAGCGAGATGGAAATGGAAACTTGGTCAAATACAAAGCGAGATTGGTAGCAAAGGGATGTTCACAGAAGCCAGGAGTCGACTACAGTGAAACTTACTCACCAGTGGTAAGATACAGTACCATTCGTTATTTAATTGCTCTGTCCGTTAAATTAGGGTTAAAAATCGACCAGATGGATGCGGTGACTGCGTTTCTACATGGTGACCTCGAAGAAACCATTTACATGGAACAACCAGAGGGTCATGGTGATGGGACGACAAAAGTCTGCAAGCTAAAGAAAGCCATCTACGGGCTGAAGCAGAGTGGGAGGCTATGGAACAAAAAATTGGATGAAACACTACAAGGTTTTGGGCTAAGAAAATCGAAAATGGTCCCATGCGTGTACTATGCAGAAAATCTTATCGTGTCAATCTATGTAGATGATATATTAATTTTTTGGAAAGAAAAAGACGTTTGTGACAGGCTCAAGGCGGCGCTTAGCAAAGCGTTTAAAATGAAAGATATGGGAGAAGCTAGTGAAATAATAGGTCTAAATATCACCCGAAATGAAGACAACGGAGACATCTATTTGGATCAGGCAAAGTATATTAAAGAAATACTAGGGCGCTTTAATATGAAGGACTGCAAACCGATGAAAACCCCAAGCGATGTAAATCAAAAGCTATCGACAGACATGTGTTTAAAAGACGAGGAAGAAAACGACCTGAAAAAGATTCCATACCAGGAAGCTGTAGGAAGTCAAGAAGCTATATGGCTAAAACAATTAGCAGAGGAACTCGATTCAAGCCAACGAGGAAAAATTTTGGAAATAAAATCGGACAGCCAAAGTGCGATTAGTTTGGTTCAATCGGATGGATATAGAGCACGTTCAAAACATATTGATGTTCGACACCATTACATCCGTCAAAAAGTCGAAAGCAGGGTAATTAAAATAAATTACATTCCAACTGAAGAAATGGCAGCAGACCATTTAACGAAAGCAGTAAGTGGCTTAAAAATTGATATGTGTAATAAAACAATTGGTGTTGTGGACATTAAAAAATTAAAAGAAAAGTTTTTTGTGAGTAAAACTATGTAGAATTAGTTTATAAAGCTTGCATAGGTATAGTTTTTTTGTTTAAAAAGTTAATATTTTTGTTTGCATTATTGTAGTAATGTTAATTATGAAATTTACTTTGTTAATAATTATATTTTCTTTTATTGTTAAATGAGTGAGGGTGTTGAGAATATGCACACGGATTCCTGACGTCATGTAACCTTCGTTAGCATGCGCGAATAAAGTCAGTTATGCACAAACCACATCAACGCAACGACGTGTTTTATTTAATCCTTCTTTATTATCAAATGCCTACTTCCAAATCTTAACAACCGTTGGGATGTCATTCGAAGGAAACGGCTTTGCCGAACCTGTCTACAATCACACTACAGACGTTGTCATTTGATGAAACCATGTGGAGTTGATGGTTGTACCAAGTTCAATCATACACTATTACATAATACTGATACATACAAAGAAGTGTACCAACCAAACAATTCAGTCGCGACTCAGAATAAGGGAACACTGACCCATCATCGGTCCATTAAATCGATTTTATATCGAATTGTCCCTGTGTACCTGTATGATGCCAACAAGCGTGTCAGGACATACGCGGTCATAGATGAAGGGTCCTCAATAACACTGCTGGAAGAGGACATATCGCGAGACCTACAATTAGATGGACCACCGTCCGAACTCTGTTTGAAGTGGACAGGTGATATCTCGCGAGTCGAGGAGAATTCAAAACTCGTCTCGTTCGACATTTCAGGTACCGCTTCGGATAATCAGAAATTTCACTTAGTGGGCGTGAGTACAGTAAAAGAGTTGAATCTACCTAGCCAAACTGTGAGCTCCGAATTTCTAAGTGTCTACAAGCATCTTGAAGGGCTAGATATCTGCTGTTATGACAACTGTCAACCGACGTTAATCATTGGCCTTGATTACTATAAATTGGTAGCTTCCCAGAAGACACGTTCGGGAAAGTGGAACGAACCAATGGCGACCAAAACGGAACTAGGTTGGACAGTGTATGACGCCCAAGAAAAAGATTCACATGAGGCGGGAATAAATTATCATCGATGTGAGTGTATGCATAACGGTATCTCGGATCAGAACTTGCATGAGTTGGTAGATAATTTTTTCTCGTTGGACAGTTTTGGTGTGAGAACGGGAACACATATTGAGAGTAAAGACGATCAGCGTGCGCGACAAATCATGAGCAAAACTACTCGGCGAGTTAACGGCCGTTATGACGTTGGTCTGCTTTGGAGATTCGACAGTTTTGCCATGCCAGAAAGTTTCGAAGTGGCACAAAGACGCCTGGTTTGCTTTGAGAACAAACTCCTAAAGGATCACATCCTAAAGAATGCTGTCAACGACAAAATAAACAATTACCTCACGAAGAACTACGCAAAAAAGCTAAATGAAACGGAAAAACAACGCAGCGACAAAACGTGGTGCATGCCGATATTTTGCTTACAAAACCCTAATAAGGTAGAAAGAAAGATCAGACTTGTGTGGGATGCCGCAGCCAAGTCACATAGAGCCGCACTGAACGACTTTCTACTAAAAGGCTCAGACGAATTGGCACCACTATTGGGGGTTCTCTTCAAATTTCGGGTGCGGAGCATCGCTATCACGGGGGATATCCGTGAGATGTTCCACCAAGTGGAAGTAAAGCAACAGAATCGCGATGCTCAACGTTTTTTGTAGAGGAATTGCAACCAGTCCGTGGAACCAGACGTGCATATGCTTCGTGTGATGTCATTTGGGGCTACATGCTCACCTAGTCTTGCACAGCATGTCAAAAACGTAAACGCCCAGGAATTCAGTGAGGAGTGTCCACGTGCTACGTACGCAATCCAGTCCAATCACTATGTGGACGATTGGCTGGATAGCTTTGATTCGCCAGATGAATCTATCGAGGTGATTCGCCAAGTCACTAAAATACATGCTGCGGCTGGTTTCGAAATTCGAAGCTGGAGCTCGAATGATGAAAGCGTGCTTGAATCCGTGACGCAATCACTAGACTCAGAAAACAAAAACATATGCGAATTCCAAGTTCTTACTGATAAAGTTCTGGGAATGTGGTGGCGAACCGACCAAGACACTATTGTCTTTAGAGTCAACACCCGGCGTATCAACATGAACATCCTGAATGGGACCAAAATACCAACCAAAAGACAGATTCCGAGCACGATAATGAGAGTTTTCGATCCAATCGGACTTCTATCTCCATTTATCGTACACGGAAAAATCATACTCCAGGAAGTGTGGAAGTCAGGAGTTGATTGGGATCAACAAGTGACCAATGAACAATATGTGAAATGGAAGCAATGGGGACAACAGTTGCTATCGATTGAAAACCTGGAAATTCCTCGTGCATACTACCGAAACATGAACGGGATACTCAACCTACGTTTGAATTGCTCGTATTATGCGACGCTGGAAGCAACGCTCATGCGGCATGTGCGTACTTGAGATGTGTTCTGGACGGTACTGTCTATTACCACGTTTACATGCAGTCGTTAGGTCGACCTAAGTCGGCTCGAGCTAGTAAGTCCTTTCATGTATACACTCAGGTAAAGCGACCTAATCCGTTAAGCCGAACTAAGTTAGACCGAGCTAAAAACGTGGGCTAGGACGTTAGGTCGACTTGAAATTTGAATGTATACGCCTTAGCTCGAACTAAGTGCAGTTGTACCAACCACTTAGTGGGTTAATATTATGGGCTAGTAATATTCTATTATTATTATCACTTTAAAATATTACTCATTTACGGTTTTAAACCTGAAAGGTTAGGTGTTCTCGTGTTTAGTGTTTTTTTTACCAATTTTATACCATGGAAAAGAAACGGATCAGTTGGAAAGATGAGGAAATCCATGAAATGCTAAATATTATGTAAGAGCATAATGTAAATCGATTACTAGATGGTAAACAATTTCGAAATTTGAAAGTTTTCGAAATGATACAGCATTCCCTTCAAGAGAAAAATATCCAAAAGACGGCCATTCAAATAAGGGTTAAATGGAAACATTTGAAATCGGAATATTTTAAAATAAAACGGAATAACAATGTTTCGGGAGCATCAAGAATAGAGTGGAGTTACTGGAACTTGCTAGACGAATTGTTATCGTCGAGACCTGTACTTCTAACTTCATCCACATTTGGAGTAGAATCCCAAAATGATGAAATCAATTTAGGAGCATCTTCATCATTGGAAGGTAAATATACATTTTTAACGTTTAACTTACATACATTTTATTCATTTATGTTACTAATTACTTTTTAGATTGTGATTCTGAAGTCTCTTCATTTTTGTTGGCCAACGAAGAAACTCCACGAAAACAAAATAGTAATAAAACTCGTAAGTACAAACTAATAATATTACAACCACACTTAATAACAAAAAGAACGTATTGTTTTAGAACAAGAAATACATGAATCTACACCTGCAACAGAAGGAACTCCACTAAACCTGATCAATAATAAAACTCGTAAGTTGAAACTATTAGTTATATGAGAACCATAGGTAAAAACAAAATTATTTTTTTAGCTAGTAGAGCATATTCCAAAAGTATGGCAGGATTTTGCTCTGAGTGGAAGAAGATGCAAGAAGAATTACAAACTAAACTCTTAGCGGAACATCAAAAAATTTTAAGTGAAGAACTGTTGAAAAACAGAGAATGGGAGGAGAAGTTTTTAAAGGAAGAACGAGAAAAATCTGAAAATTTCCTTCGAGAGCTTTTGTCAGATTTAAAACCAGAAAATAAAAATAATCCATTTTTATAAAAATTTTAATAAATGCAAAATAATAAACTATAATAGTTTTATTCATTATTAAGACGTTGTGAAATCCTTGCTGATGTTCTTCGAGGGAAATTATTGAACATATACTCCTTTAATACATCTCGAACTTCTTTCATATTAATGTTTTCATTTCTGTTGTTAATAATAATAGCTCTAACCACGGTAAAAGAGGGTAAGCTGGATCTCCCACTAGCATAAAAGGAACTGGGATTTCATCGATTATTTTAAATCCAACGGGGAATGTGTTTTCGGCGTTTAAAAATAGTTTTGAATTTTTAAAAACTAAGGCATCGTGACACGATCCTGGAAAATTTATTGAAATGTCTCGAAATCTAAAAATAATTTTTCTCAATTAGTAAATACATTATTATAATTGAACAAAAGATAATCTTACAAATATTTGTTATCAACAACTGCTTGTAAAATAATTGATGGCCATCCTTTTCTGTTGATAAAATCCTTATAACCCTCGGAAGGTGGTAAAATAGGTATGTGCGTCCCTAATAAATATAAAAGTGTTATTAAAACTTTATGTACAATTAATAGGATTTACCATCAATGAATCCAAATATTTGAGGAACTCCAGTTCTTCTTTCAACTTCATCTACAATTCTCGCAGCTTCATCTGAATTTGGTAGCTGTATCATTTCGTTTGTAAAATTATTTAACGCATTCACGAATTCATAAAGACACTTTTTAACTGTGCTTTTGTGCACACCGAAAACGTTACCGACTACACGATATTCACAACAACTTGCTAATTTGTACAAACTAATTGCAACTTTCTTCGTTACATTTATTGGTTGTCTAACTGGAGCTGGGTGAGGTTTCAGCAGTGGTTTCAGCTTGTTACATAAAAATTGAAAGGTTTCCTTTGTCATTCGAAAAGTTTCGACAAAATCTTCATCGTTATAATTTTCTAGAACAGTTTTTTCCCAAAATTCCACACTTCTTGATTTTTTCCAATAACGGCGGTATTTTGGTTTTATAATTCTTGTAACACAAGAATAGTCAATTTGCTGGCTGGCAATAAAATTATTGTTTATGTTGACCATTAATCGTTCAATAATCCTTCTTAAACATTCACTGCGTTTCTTTTTTATAATATTATTTACCATAGTTTCTCGTATCTTATAGTAACCTACAAGTATACTATTTAATTTCGTCATTTTCGTTACTTCGCACTGGTAAAACAAAAAATTAGGTTAACTCAAATATTTATCAACTTTGACGTTGGAAATGTTTTAGTTGGTAACACCGCTTTCAGTTCGAACTAACTCATTGCATGTATACACCGGTCTTTAATATTTAGAACCGAGCTAGCTTAGATCGATCTAACTTTAGGTCGACCTAACGACTGCATGTAAACGTGGTATATGTCAGCATGATATTGTCAAAAACAAGAGTGAATCCAAAACAGCTGCTCTCAGTACCGAGGCTTGAATTATTGGCCGCTGTACTAGCTGCTCGCCTCTCAAAAACTGTGATTGAGTCACATACACTAAGATTCGATAATGTAAAGTGCAAATTACGTTGTGAGATTTTGCTTGCTATTTTTCTTACGATTTTGCTTCCAAGTTCCCGTAAGCAAATATTTTGAAGTTCTCCTTATACGATTCTGAACTCGCAAACGAAGTTGTGAACAGAAAACCACCAAAACCAGTCATACAAGAGAAATCGTACGTAAAATCGTAAGCAAAATCGCATAACGTAAACTGCACTTAACATTGTGGTCGGATTCTTTAGAGAAGCGGACCACTCAGCAACGATGAAATTGTCAACGCCAAATGCACTCTGTTCCGACGAGCTCAATTCGATACATTCAAAGAAAAAGTCTCACTGCTGTCAACAAAGCCAAATCAATATGTCGACAAATCTAGCCGTCTCTACACATTCTCACCACATCTCGATCAGAATGGCTCCTACGAATGGGAAGCCGCCTCTTAAATTCGAAGCAGATTCCAGACTCATTCAAACGACCGGTGATACTCTCAACCGATCACTGGATCACGTACTTGGTTGTTCATGCATATCATCGTCGCTTTCTACATCAGAATCATAAAACCATCATCAATGAAATGCGGCAAAAATACGTCATTCCAAAAATACGTGTTTTGTATCGAAAGGTGAGGAAGGAGTGTTCATCGTGCAAAGTGAAATTAACCAAGCCGAATCCACCACTGATGGCTAATCTTCCCGCGGACAGGATTAAAACTAACATTCGTGCATTTACAAATGTTGGTCTGGACCACGGTCTGCACTTTTTCGGCCCACTCGAGATCACTATTGGAAGACGTCACGAAAAACGATGGGTTGCACTTTACACGTGCCTATCTGTTAGTGTAATCCATCTTGAGTTCTGTAACGGGCAAAATCGTCCTTAAAACTGGATGTTTCACAAAGAAAAAAGAGGGGTCTCAGTAGTCTGGAAGGCCGCCAGCTCAAATTCGGCGAGGTCGTGGATCGCTACAAAATCAAGAACATCCAGAAACCGAGTTCCACAAAAGACTAAATCAGGAAAGTCTAAATCGAGAGGGCGCCACTCGAGCTGATGAAAATCGAAGACTTACCTTTCTTGGCGGCTCTGCTCGAGGTTCTTCTCCAATCAAACGGTAGTTTCTCAACAAGAAAACAGAAAAATTGGAGGTAACACATAAATTTAATTTATCAAAATCAATCATAATTTAGAAAACAAAAATGAATAAAGCACAATTTGCAAGTGATCGACGGCAAGTTGTTCGCAGTCAAATCCTTAAAACTAAATGAAGGTGAATTCTTAAAATTTAAAAATGGTTAACATTATTAATTTCATAAACATACAATTAATGACCAAAACAAAAGAATGCTAAATACTAAAATAATTATACCTATGTAATGAAATAATCAACAAGATTATAAATGAATTGCTGAAACTAAATTTTGCTTATCAAGAAATTGTTTGACCGACTCAACGAACAATTTGTCATTTAATATTTAAAATATAAGATAAGAACGCAAAGTGTCGTGATCTTCAAAGCGTTAACTGAATTGAATTTTACTACATAAATTGAACTTCAATAAATATTTTGACGGTAAACCGAAATGACGTTAATTCCATAAAATATTGAATTTCTGACTTGACTAATTGTGATAACGCAAACACAAACTAAAAGGTTGCACAAGTAGTTCCAAAGTTACAAAATTGTTACAACCAAAATTTTAAAATAACGATAAGAATAAGTTGCATTATGTAGAAAAGCACTTACGACATCAAGTTGCTACACAAGCTCTTCAAGGTGACGTGCTGACTCAGTTGTCTAGAATTAGTGCTGATTGGCAAGAGATAGCCAACTGAAAATTCCTTTACGAACATCGGAATTACTAAACCAAATTATTAGGGTGGGAAAGGCTAATTAGAACCGTCAAATCCAACCTGTACAAGATCCTCAAAGAAAAGAGACCAAAAAAGGAAGTATTGAGAACGTGTTTGTGTGAGGTTGAAGCGCTTGTCAATACTCGTCCTCTGATGCATATATCAATCGATGCGGATGAGGCCGAGGCGCTAACGCCCAATCATTTTATTCACGGTTCATCAAACGGACACAAACCACTCTGCAACACCGTGGATGGTTATGAGCCGACCTACAAGGACTGGAGGTTTATTGAGTACATCGGGCAACAGTTCTGGAAACGATTTATACGCGAATATTTACCAGAACTCGCTAGAAGATCCAAGTGGTACGAACCGGTTAAGCTTCTAGAAATTGGGGATCTCGTACTCATAGTCGACGAACGGAACGTGCGTGGAACATGGCCAAGGGGAAGCATAGTAGACGTAACCAGAGGAGCTGACCTGCAGGTGCGAAGTGCAGGTGTCCGAACTGCTACGGGACTGTACACTAGGCCATCCGTAAAGCTTGCCAAGTTGGACGTCGAGCCAGATGGTCAAAAGCTGTTACCATCTATTGACCAGGGGGGAGAATGTTGGGAGTCGACGTATTTGTCGTGCTGCAGCTTGACACCCTGCAATGCAAGTGCGACCCCTAGTGTCGAACCCTAAAACTTTTTTTTACGGTAATTATTTTCGTCAGACATTTTGTCAGATTGGAGTTTTTTAAGCTTTTGAAGTAATTTAATTAATTATGTTCGTTTGTTAAAAAGAAAGACTAAAAGTAAGTCAATTTGTATTTATTGTAAAATAATTTTTGGAAATAAAACGATCGTTCTAGATTGGAGCGACTGCTACCGATAATTCTTTACAAACGAGTTTCGATTTCAACACTGGTGTATTGGCATACATTTGTATCACTTATTAAGGCTCATGTCGTCATGTCCTGATTTCGATCACGTGAATTTTTCAAATAAATTTGAACATTTCATTAATTTTTTGCAGGCTGACGATACAGAATTTTCAATAATCACTCAAATGTTCGGATTATAGATACTTTGAACTCAATAAATGCCATTTTGAGATGAATTTGAATTTTATGCAAATTGTACCAAAAAGAACATTTTTTGGAGGTTTGAGGTTATTTTTTAAGCAAATCAAAAAATGATAAAAAACTAGTAATAAGTATTAATTAACAGGTTAAGCTAACAATCTAAGAAGACACTCTACGCCCCTGGATTCCTGGAGGCTAAACAAAGCATCATAAAGTACATGACTCATATAGCTAAGTAACGTTGAGGTGTAAACTTAAGCTTCAAGCTTCTACATTTTACTTTCCGAAAATTTTGAAACAGTGTGCGGGAAGGCTTCCTTAGCTTCCTTAATAATATTTCCATATTCACAAATAGTAAGAGGTACACTTGAACGTTTTTCACTTGAGGTTTGATTTAATCGTTATGCAATGCTGCTTCGAATTGTACAAGGATTACGATATACGACGTGACTGCTCCAATTATCTAAAAATTATGCAATGAGCGATGTTTCAAATCTAACACTGAACTTACTGTATGTAACAAAGTCCAGTCTAATGGAAATAATCCATAGGCAGTGAAGGTTAATTCTCTATTAAGCAACTGAAGTGAAATTAGTCGAAGATGATCTAAATCTGAATTTATTAAGTTGCCACGAGTTCAACACGAGTTGCCATTTTTTTTGCCTACAAAAACTTTTATTGACAAAATTTCTGAACTGTCCGAGTTCCTAAGGAACAGGAAAAGTATGGTCTACCTCAACAGTTATGGATACCCAGGGCATTATGATGGATAGAACAGTAATCCAGAAAATCATAACCCAATTAAAGGTAATTGTCCATCGGTGAACGTCAAATCTATCTTTACGAATAGTCATGCTAATTAAAAGATAATATGAATTTGATCCTATAAATGTTAAACAGATAATCACAATTGTGACAATGGAAATTTCAAAAACACTATGTGCCAATCTGATGATTTCGTATATTTTGTTGAACACTTTTATCTCAGCAGTACCAATTTTATCGGTACCAAAATACTTTTTATTTATTAAGAGCAAATTTTGATAAAGGTTAATTAAAACGTTAAACGTTGTTACCACTTCCACTTCTATAAATATAAGGAATAACGTGTATGATAACCCGTCTAAAATGCCAAACCAACCATATTTGCTTTTGAGGTAAATCAAGTCGTATAGAATACAGAGCCCAATGTATGTGAAAACCACGTAAACAAAATTTTTTGGGCTTTTATTATTATTCAACAGTGAATTTATTTTTTTCAAATAGATTTCCAATCTTTTCGAATCACGTCTACGGTATAGCACGTTGGAAATACTTTTTATTATTTGATGTAGGAAACAAGCTGTCAGTGCTATTCTATCGGCAGAAAATACAATATTTTCAGTTGAAGCTGATTTGGTATAAAATGTTTGAATCCGAATTTGATTACAGAGAAACCATGCGTATAGCGAAATTACAATAGTTAATTGTATTACGCACCAACAATATTTAATAATTCTCTTAAAAGTTGTGTTTGAGGTGAGAGCGAGTAAATTAATTACATTCATTGCTCACAATTGAGGAATAGTAGGAAATGTGAAGTATCGATTAAACTGGCACGGCTGCCGAGTTTTCATTTAATTAATTTTAAGTGATATAATATTAATAATATCGTCCAATGTTTATATATCGGAAAGTAATCTTGTGATATTGGAAACGCAAAATAAAAAGCAATTGACTATTTGTGGACGTTTCGGCCAATTAACTGGAAGCCATCTTCAAAGACTTTAATTAAAAGAAAACATATTGATAACTACAAAAGTAAACATAATACATTTTAGTTTCACACTCAACTAATAATTTAATAATAAAATCACATTTTTGAAGTGATATCATTAATAAATTCAATGATATCATTGAATATCATTGAAAAGTATAACGTGACCCGTTTATTTACCTCCAATCAATAAAACAATATTGACATTTGTCATTTGGTTGCGTGGTTTAACTTGTGCTATTGATACTATTTCTTTTCATATCCTAACCACACACTGACATACAGACTATACAGATGAACATTAAACTAAAATTCATCAAAATCTTATCAGGTCATGATAAGAAACATTTTTTTAATATCAAAATTTCGATTTTTGAGTAGATTACAATACTTTCCCTTGTACATACGTACATATGGTCGCCATCAAAACGTAAAGGCGTATCTAGCTTTGCATGACTTTACAGGAGAGCAGAATAAAAAATATTATAGTTTTAAAAAACCAAAAAACACGCTTTTATGACGTACTAAAAATTAAAAAATAATTAAATTTAACTCTTTCGGACACCTTGTAGTCAATTGATAATTGGTGACTGAAAGAGTTAATAAACTAATTCAAAAAGCATGGATCGCGTTTTGGTTATGTGTCTTTTAATAATTTAGACAAAGCGCTCCACTTTTACTGTTATGTTATATGTTGTCAATATGTTGAATTTCTGGTTTCTACATTGTATTAACTTTCCTAGTATTTTAATCATAGTTGTAGAAGTTGATGTCACTATCATAATAAAATAAGTTTTGTCAAACAAAATATCCTTTTATTCCATATTAAAAATATTCCGTAAGGGCTTCCTAATACATCAACATGGTAGCAGATCGTGGTTGCCCAAAGTATAAGGAAAAAAGTATTTAGTAGATATGGATATCAGTCGAGTTGAGATTGGTTTACTCGAGGGAAAGGATGACTGGACCACGTGGAAGTACAAAATGAGTATTGTACTACGAGGTATACAAGAAGCTATGGATGTTTTGGATGGTAAATCAACGGCGCCTAAGTCTTTGTTTCCCGATGCTACAGCAGAGGAAAAGACAAAGTATGAAAGTGATCTGCAAAACTTTACCAAGGTAGACAGTAGCATACTTCTTGTTTTGACAATCAACATAACACAAGATATACTTCAGAAGGTAATGAGATTTTCTTCGGCTCGGGAGGTATGGTTGGAGCTTCACAGATTATTAGATGGAAATATCGAGGATAAAACTTATGACTTATGTATGGAGTTTTTCAGTTTCAAAAGACAAACTGGAGATGATATTCCCACTCATATTTCGAAACTCAAAAACCTCTGGAATAGTTTGCAAGTTGAAATTTCTAAAACTAAAGCCTCCGAAAATAAGTGTAAATGTGATTTACCAGAACTTTTGTTGATATGTAAGATTTTGGGAACATTACCTGATCAGTATTTTTCATTTAAGTCGAGTTGGATGTTGATGACAAAAGCACATCGAAATATCGATAATTTGACTAATCAACTCTGCACTTATGAGAAGGCATTATCATGCAAAAGTGATATCCCAATCGAGCAAGTTTTACTAGCTGATAGAACTCTACCTAGTAAAAACAGTAAATGGAAGAAGAAACTTATTTGCCATTATTGTAAAGTACCTGGACACAAGGTGAGATATTGTGAGAAATGGAAGTAAATCTAAAAGAGGTGCTACAAAAGATTTCACAAGTAATGTATTTGTTGCTGAAAGTTACCAAGATAGCTGGTTCGTAGACAACGGAGCTACAAATCATATTACTTTTCAAAAACATTTGTATAAAACCTATCAAAGTTATGAAGAAACGCATACTGTAACTACAGCCAATGGAGAACTGATAACTGCGTTAGGAAAAGATTCAATTCATGTCACGTCAACAGTAAATTGAAGACAAGAAAAAGTAATTCTTGAAAAAGTTTGGTATGTCCCAAGAATTAGAAAGAATTTGTTTTCAGTGTTGGCAGCACAAGATAAGAATCCGAAAAGCCAGTTTGTTTCAACTGCTGAACGATGTAGTCTTAGCGTAAATGGTCAAGAAAAAGTTGTAGGCACAAGACATAGACATGGACGACTCTTTACACTAAAATTTACGAATATTTCACCAGTTAACACAATGCAAGCTAATATTGTGCATAACGAAAACGTACTTCAGTTATATCACGAACGACTAGGTCACCAAAATAAAAGAAATATAAAATCGGTGCTTTCTCGTGAATTTGGCCTAACAGTTAGTTTAGATAGTGAACTATGTGAAGGATGCATCTATGGAAAGGCGCATAGACTAAAGTTTGGCACAAGGGAACGAGCCAAAATTCCAGGAGAACTTCTACATTCAGATGTATGTGGACCTTTTGTGACTTCTCTGGCAGGACATCGTTATTTCGTGCTGTTTAAAGATGACTATAGCCGTTTAAGATACATTTATTTCATGCGAGAAAAATCTGAGGTACCTGACAAGTTAGAAATTGTTTTAGCTGAAATTAAAGCTGCAGGACATTCCGTTAAAGAGTTTCTGACTGATAATGGTGGTGAGTTTGACAACAAGAGGGTAAGAGACATTCTTTGCAAGTTTGGAATTAAACAAAGATTAACGATGCCCTATACTCCCGAACAAAATGGGTGTTCGGAGAGAGATAACAGAACGATTGTGGAGACTGCTAGAGAAATTATGCACGCTAGAAATGGTTTATCACCAAATCTTTGGGCTGAGATGATAAACACAGCTGCATATATACTCAACAGATCAGGCATATCCGGTGTTCAAGATAAATCTCCATTCGAAGCTTGGTTTGGGAAGAAACTAAATCTTAAACACTTAAAAATTATAGGTAGTAGGTGTTATGCTCACATTCAAAAACAGCGTAGGAAGAAAATGGATCAAAAAGCTAAGAAAGGAATTTTAATAGGGTACGATAATAATGACGGATATCGTATTTGGTGTGAAGATTCAAAAGAGCTTATAAGATCACGAGACGTCTATTTTGATGAAAAACCACTTTTTCTATCTAATAGTCAAAATCTACCCTGGTCTCAAGAAAGAGGGATAGAAAGTGAAGAAAATTTTGAAGATACGCCAGAAAATGAGAATCTAGATAGTCCAGAAGATTTTGAAAATGACGAAATAGAGAATAGACTAGAAGATTCAGAAAATAGAGATCTTGAGAACAGACTAGAAGACGCTGAAAATGGTTTACAAAATAGAATGAATGAAGAATATACATTGGATGAAGAATTCCTAAGAGACCGAACACGTATAAGAAAGCCTGCTAGATTTGAAGACTACGTAATGATTGTTGCAAACGAAATTTTGAAAACAAAAGAGCTATTGAGTTACAAAGAAGCCATCAAGAGTAGTTACCGTGATCAGTGGATTCTAGCCATGGAAAAAGAAATACAATCACTCAACTAAAATGAAACTTGGAGTTTGGAGAAACTGCCATCTGGAAAAAAAACTATTTCCTGTAAGTGGATATATAAGATAAAAACAAACCCAGATGGGTCGGTCGACAAGTTTAAGGCTCGTTTAATGGCTAATGGTTTTATGCAAAAGAAAGGGGTGGACTATGACTAAACGTTCAGTTCTGTTGCAAAAACCAACACCATAAGAGTTCTGTTAAGCATTGCGGCGAGTGAAAACATGGTTTTAACCCAATTTGATGTTAGCACAGCATTTTTATACGGTACTCTGGATGAAGTTGTCTTTATGAAGCAATCAGAGGGTTATGAAGATGGGTTAGATCGTGTTTGCCATCTCAAGAGAAGCCTCTATGGTCTCAAACAGGCACCTCGGTGTTGGAACAAGAGAATTGTTGATTTCTTTAAAGCCAACGGTTGCATTATAAGTGATGCTGATACTTGTTTGTTTATTAAGAAACGTGGACAAGATATGCTTCTTGTAACACTTTTTGTTGACGATGGTCTGGTAGCTTCTACTAATGAAGAAATGACAAAACAGTTCCTAGAGAGTTTAAATAAAGAATTTAAACTAACAGTGAAACCTGCTTCATATTTCCTTGGCTTGAAAATAAATGTTGGAGAAGATGGAACTGTGAAAGTTAACAAAGTGCCTATACTAAGAAACTACTAGAACGTTTTGGAATGATTGACTGCAATCCTGTCCCTACACCTATACTCAAGGAGAATGTCCAGTCAGGGAAGGAAGAAAACTCTACAAACTTTCCGTATAGAAAGTAGTAGGGGCTCTTATGTACTTAATGACTAGTACGAGGCCTGATATCTCCTATGCAGTGGGTGTTGCATCAAGGACTTTGGAGAATCCCAGCCATGAAGACTGCATAAAAGTAAAAAGAATACTTCGCTACTTAAAAGAGACTATGGATTACACTCTCACGCGTAAACCTGGTTATAAAAGAGGTATTCTTGAAGGTTTTAGCGATGCTGATTATGGTGGTGATCAGAATACAGGACGTTCTACTTCTGGTGCACTTTGCATGTATGGTGGAGGAGCTTTTTCTTGGCTTAGCCAACGACAAAGCTCAGTAGCGATATCTACAACCGAAGCTGAGATGGTTGCCTCAAGCGAAGCTGCCAAAGAGTTAATTTGGCTAAAGAGATTATACAACGAAATAATTGTTTTAAAAGCTACTCCAACACTATTAGTTGACAATGAAGCAGCAATTAGATTGGCACAAAATCCCGAATACCATCGTAGAACAAAACATATAAAAACAAGACATTTCTTTGTGCGAGAGCTTGTTTTAGAAAATGAAATTTTAGTAAAAAAAATTTCTACAGAACATCAACTGGCTGATGTTTTTACAAAAGCGTTGTTTAAACCACGACTCCGAATTTTATAAAAGCTATGGGTCTCAAGTTTCAGGAAAGTAATCAATGAGGGAAGGTGTTGAATTTCTGGTTTCTACATTGTATTAACTTTCTTAGTATTATAATCATAGTAGTAGAAGTTGATGTCACTGTCATAATAAAATAAGTTTTGTCAAACAAAATATCTTTTTATTCCATATTAAAAATATTCCGCAAGGGCTTTCTAATACATCTACACAATAGGGTTAAACTGTTTCCTATTTTCATACACACGTCTGGCAAGGATCCCTTATAAGGCCGTATTACACGAGGCGATTTTTTCATGCGATCGATCGCTGCGATAAGTTGCAGCGATTTTTTGGCTTGCGCAAAATTGCTGCGCAATTTCGCATGTGCGATATTTATTTTTGACAACTAGAAAAAATATTATAAATACATGACATATTTACTTTAATACCAACCTATTGGTTTAATTTAGTGAATTTCTGTATATAGAAAATCATTTAGAAACATTTTCCAAACATTTTTAAGTTAATAGTAAGAAATCGCATGAAAAAATCGCATAAAATTAGAACAAGTTCTAATTTAAAAAATCGCACGTGCGCAAAGTTGCAGCAACAATCCTTAAAAACTATGTTGTCTTTATGTGAATTTCCATTTTATTTTAACACAAATTTGATAAACTTGTAAAAAATTCATCGTTTTTGTGATTTTAAAATACCTGATGATGTCACAGTTCTACTGATTTATGTTTACACTAATAAAAATTTTTTTATTTCGAAAGTATATTTTTATTGTATTAATTGCAATTTATTCTCCCTGCCTTTATATGAATTTCCGCCAGTGTACATATTATATACATATACGTAATATACATACGTACTATATAGGGTGTCCCCGGATACACTTTACATAATTTCAGTGGTGATAGAGGTCACTTTGTTAAGAAAAATATTTAACCAAGTTTTTTTTATAAATTCAATCCCTCGAGAGTTAAGCCTCTTTAAAACATTTTTTTAATATCCGCTTTCACATGACTATAGCTCGGAAAATATTGATTTCTCAGTAAAATTAGTTAAGCGATTTTTTTAAAGAGCATGAAATAATTTACAAACTAGGTTTAGACCTTTTATTGTCTAAGATCAACGGCTTTCGAGTTATGAATTAAAGTAAGTAAAAAAATGTTGAAAATTTCGAACTTTTTTTTTTTTTTTTTTTAAATCGCTGTATCTTTTAAACGAAGCATTTTACAAAAAATCTGATGCCCCATTGCGGATAGGAAATTTAACTGACTATAACTATAATTTTTTGAAAAATTAACTATTTCACAGAAAATCAGAAAATGATAAAAAACAGCTACAAAACAAAAAATTATATTCACAAAATTTTAATTTTTATTGAAAAATTATTTGATTAATTAAATTTCAACTATTACATTATTTAAGTAAATGTTCAAAATGATCACCCTTATTTTTAATACACAGTCGTGATCGCTCTAAGATGTACAGTATTATTTATAACATTTTCTCCTTCGTTAAGAGCCATTATAGCATTCGTTACTCTTTCTATTAATTCCTCTCGAGTGTTGGGCTTTCTTCTGTTGATGTAGCTTAACGCTTTAACAGCACCACATAAAAAATAATCCAGAGAATTTAAATCTGGGGATCTTGCTGGCCAATTAATAGTTCCTCCTCTTTCGATCAATTTTTCAGGATTTTTCGTTTAAAGAATTTTTTACTTAAAGCCCACAATGTACGTATTAGTTATTTAATATAAAATAATTTAACTAAAATAGTTTATTTTTCAAAAGTGTGACAAAATTTTATGATCAACTAATTCAATTACTTAGTTTTTATTAATAAAACATGTAAGTACACAACAAATTTGTTTGATTGCTTTCTCCCATAAAAAACAAATTAGAAATTAGAAATCACCGCTAAAAAAACGTTTCTTGGAAACACATCTACCTCGACAGTGAAACGAAGACCTAGGGCATACTACAGTGATCGAGAAAATTAGAATCCAAAAAAATTCACAAAATTGTATTATTTATATAATGCTTAAAAAATTGTTCTTCCAATGGTATATAAGAAAAAGTTAAATTCTTGGTATGAATCTCCTGCCAGTAACCAAAAAGTATATTTAAAAATTGATTTGAATATCGATACATTAATTATTAAATAGTTCACAATAATAGAAAGCAATGTGAAGTATGTATTGATTGCACTACGCTGCGTTATCATTTCAATAACTTTAAGTGGTAAAACATAAATTGCTTAATCTATTATTATTATTAGCTTAAAATATGTTATGTTACATCATGTCATTGAATAATTATCCAAAATTGATGTTGTACTATACCCTGAAAATCTTATAAATAAATTCTTGTGGAAAGAAAATCAATTAATAAAATGAGAGCACGCCATTTAAGCTCGCAGGTCTATATTATACATTTCCATCTAGTTTAACTAAATTAAGAGTTTAGTTTTTATTAATTAAAAAATACGCAAAATAAGTGCAAAAAGGAAAGTACTAACATTTTTATTAAAATTAAGAAATACATCTTTTCTTATAGTTTTGACGTAATCTGATCGTTTGGTACGAAAATAAAAACTAATCAATTATAATTATAATTGTAATATAATAACAACTCAAAAACAGAAATATGTTCAGGCACACATAAAAGTCGTCAAATTCAGCGGATATTGAAAATCGAGTAGTTATTAATTAACAAGTTAACAAAATCTCAAACAGTTCGGAGTTTGTCTTTTTCTTCAAAGAGTTGTTACGCCTATGATTTTTATGGTGTTGAAAATTAAATTATTTTTAATTCATGCTTAATAAGCACCGTCCGATGGCGTGAGATCTGCGCCTTCAGCTAATACATCAAGATAATTTGTTATGCTTACCAGATTCCCGTCGCGTGTGGAATCCAACATTCAGCATTTGATAAATATTATTATGCTTACCCACTCCGCCATAACCGTGGGATTATTTACGATTCAGCGTCTGGATTTACAGACAGTAGGCGAACCCATCGTTGAAGGGGGTAATCGAACGAATAGTTATATAAGTAAGACAGACGGGAAGAAGGAGTAGTCCCTAACAAACCATAGAATTGGTAACAAGCCTTCGCGAATCCAATTATAATTTGAAATTGTTTAAGCAAGTGCTTGGTTAATTACGGTTTCGGGATTCAATGAACTCAATTTGTGAATTATGTGGTTGTGAGTTGATCAAGCCTCCCAGGGAATATCGGCAATTTAAATAGGATTAAGGATTGTAACTTAAGGTCAGACTTATTTGTAATATTTAGCAGGGTTCCAGCCACGGCCGTGGTGATCACTTGGGTTCCAATGATCGTGGTGATCACTTGGGTTTCAATGATCGTGGTGATCACTTGGGTTTCAATGATCGTGGTGATCACTTGGATTTCGATAATCTTGATTGATGATTTAGCAATGAGTTAATGTTATGTGTTGTACACCATAATTGTGTAAATGATATTAATATTCATTATATCGTTATGTTACAAGATGTGTGTTTTTTTTGAATCTTTTGGAAGCTTGTTAATTAATAGCCACTCACGCCCGTCTCATCTCATTGGATTAAGAAAGCATAAATAAGAAAAGTTAAGTAAGTATCTGTAAGTAACAGAGTGCAAGTCTGAATGCACCATGATCAAGATACCAGTTAAGTAACGGAACTAACCAAAGAGAGAGATCTCTTGAAAAATTCAATAATCTCCCTCGGCCACACCTAGTTTATTGCTCCCGTCTTTTAATAATTTCTATCACAGGGACTATGGCAATCCCGGATGAAACGACAGAAGGAATCAAGAAATCCTCAAGTTGAGCAGACTACCGCCGAGGAAGACAGTAGGACTACTTGGTGTACCGTCAATTCGTCGCAGACAATTCGTCGCGCGACAATTCGTCGCGGACAATTCGTCGCGGCAAATTCGTCGCACGCGACAATTCGTCGCACACGACAATTCGGCGCAAGCGACAATTCGTCGCAATGACAATTTGTCGCAGTAGAGAATTCGTCGTATGAAACGATTTGATCGCGATTAAATTCGCCAAATGTAACTGAGAGTTGCCAAAATGTCACTTCAATTTGTTATCTTCTGTTTTCGGTTATACAGGGTACCCGTTTTTCTAACTTCACCACGTGGGGTGTATTTAAAAAAAATATATTAAGTTGGTATAAAATATACCAACTTAATATTTTATCTAGTATATAATAAACTAAAAAAGTTTATTTATTTCAAGTTAAAAAACCGATCAAAAAAGAAAGAAAAATTAACAGTTCACTTCCACAATGGTACTTGAATATATGGAAAGTGAGAAAGGCCGCCAGTTATTATTATTTAAAGGCTATATTCATAGACGAGAAAGAAGCATAGAATCGAGTGGAAAAGTGATTTGGAAATGTGTCGAATACCACAAGTCGCGTTGCTCGGGGCGTGTTCACACCATTGGTGAAGAAGTTGTAAAAGACATTAGCCACAATCATGTTGCTGATGCAGTAGATATTGAAGTTCGGAATGCACTAACAAGAGCGAAGAATATTGCAACAGAAACAGGACGAACTACTCAAAATATCATTGCAACAATTTCAGAAGAAGTATCGGTTGCTGCCTCAGGCCAATTACCACCGCTTTCTGCAATAAAAAGAACCGTTCAACGTGCACGCGTGGAAAAAGAAGCCGTGCCTGCAAATCCTATGTCATTGCAGGAATTAGTCTTTCCACAAGAACTAACCATTACGTCTTCTGGAGAACCGTTTTTATTACATGATAGTGGACCCGGTGAAGACAGAATTTTAGTTTTTTCTACTGAGGCGAACCTAGAATTTATGTTGAATTCCAACGATTGGTTCGCAGATGGAACGTTCACCACTGTACCACAATTGTTTGCTCAATTGTATACAATTCATGGCGTGCAATACAGCAATGTAATTCCAACCATATATGCCTTGCTGCCGAATAAGTCTCAAGATACTTATAGTCGTTTATTTCGAATTATAAAAATGTTGAAGCCTGCGGTTCAACCCTTAACCATTCTATTCGACTTCGAAATGGCTGCAATGAATGCATGTCGCAATGAATTCGAAAATATTGCGATACGAGGATGCTTTTTCCACTTTACTCAAAGCATATGGAGACATATACAGCAAGGGGGACTGCAAGTTCGTTATACTCAAGATGCAGATTTTGCGTTGAATATGAGACTACTTGCAGCTTTGGCGTTTGTGCCGGAGAACGACGTCGTTGAATCGTTTCAAGTATTATTAGACAGCGCATTTTACATACAAAATGAAGACATTTTGACGCCATTAATAAATTATTTTGAAGATACTTGGATAGGTAGATCAGACAGAAGAGGAAGAAGGCGTCCTCCATTATTTTCAATAAATATATGGAATTGTTACGAAGCGGTCGCACAAAATATTCCGCGTACCAACAACGCAGTTGAAGGATGGCACAACAGCTTTTCTTCAATAATCAACGCCGCTCATCCTAGCATATGGAAATTTGTAAAGGGGATTCAAAAAGAAGAAAGTTTGAATAAGTTGAAAATAGAACAGTTTATAGCTGGAATTGAAGTACACCAAAAAAAAAAGTACAAAGACACTGCCGTACGAATAGCAGTTGTGGTTGAAGATTATCAAAACAGACCAATTTTGGATTATCTTCGAGGAATTGCGCATAATTTTAAATTACAAATATAATTTATATTTGTTATTTTATTGTTTATTATTTTGTTATTTTGTTATTTATTGTTTTGTTATTATTATATTGTTAATTATTTTTTTCGTTGTTGTTTATTGTTTATTAATAAAGTTTTTTACTTTTGAGAACAAAAGAGAAGAGAAGAGTACAATTAATTGCGACGAATTGTCCCATGCGACGAATTGTCTCATGCGACGAATTGTCTCATGCGACGAATTGTCGCACGCGACGAATTGTCCGCGACGAATTGTCCGCGACGAATTGTCGCGCGACGAATTGCCCGCGACGAATTGACGTGGATCCGGATGGGTGCTTGGGTTTTCTCCTCGGTGATATGAAAAAATTTTGAGGCTAAAGCTAGACATACACTTGGTATGTGGTGCGGAGTCTCTACTTCGTCCTTGCACTTCTTACTCGTAGAGTCTTCTACGATTCTAACGACCTTAAGGTATCTGTTTAGACAGTGGTGCCCCCATCGGCTGTATACTATATTCAATTTTTTTGAGAAAACAAATCTGATGAAATAAGACTTGGAACTTTGTGTACAATAAGCCAATTAGCTTGAGGGCAAGTGAGTCTAGAATTTGTAAAACTTTTAATTTATTTTGATTACTATTATATTAATTAATTAATTCATCATTTCTTTGTATTTTATAATTTTAATTTTCCATTAATTATATTATTTATCAATATTCTTTTATAGGAAACCATAGCTTACCCGCTCATGAGCTAACAATTTTTGTTGCATTCTCCAAATACTCACAGTAGATAAGAGAGTCCAATTAAGTGGAAATAATTAATAAGTAAAAAAATCGAATTGTGTATTGAGTATTTGAGAAATTAATCGTACGAGTATATGCGATAAATTTGAATCAAGCGAACTTTTAGTAACGCATTCGTTCCATACTATGTCATGGACATATGGACGAGAGTTACCGTTTTTTGTATCTGAAAAATATATATTGTAATGCTATATTTTTTGTAAAACAATCAGGACCGTCGAGAGCTACGTCGGGCCCCGTGGCAAAACTTTTCGCGGGCCCCCTGCTCTTAAAAATTTACCTATCTAAAATTGGTAAAATTAATAATAAAAGATAAAAAAGTAATCCACTAATTTTCGGCAATACTTTGCATCACAATATTATTATGTAATTTTTTTAATAATAAAGAAAAAACATAAAACTAAATATGTAATTTTTTTAATTCAAATTTTGCAAATACGCTTTTTTTGTCTTTTTTCGTTCCTTTTTATTTATAGATTTTATTTTGTGATTGGTCCGGGCCCTTCCTGGCCCTTGAGAGATCTTGAGAGAATATAATCTTCACGAATTGAATTTGGTCGGATATTTTTTCAGTACCATTATCATCGGAAAATTACAGATCCAGATAAATTGTTCTAACTATTATACAAAATAATTAGTTAGGAAATTATTATAGGTGCATGCTATACAAATCCAATAAGTTTTGCTAGATATTTTTTCACTCTACGTATATACAGGGCAATCAAGTAGGTACTGAAAATATTTTACATAGACAAATTATAAATTTAAAATTGTTTAGGACATTGTCGAGAATTTTAGAAGTAAGTTATTTTACTGCTGTATATAAACGAGCGATATTTTGTCATTTTATTGCTTGTTTTAGTTTTCGTATATCTTATCCTACGCTGCACTTATAATGATTAATTTAAGTTATAGCAACAATTGTAAAATACGGACCTATTAATAACCATAAGTGGAGATTATCCATCAAACAATAATTATAAAGTGTAACCACTTCAAATCAAAAAAATCCATTTGAGTATACCAATTCTTTATTAAGCTTCATGATTGCATATCAGATTGGAAAATCAGAGCCAAAAGTATGCAATTAATAAAAAAAAAACTTTAAAAAAACCACGTTTTATTATTGATTTTTCAGTGGACTAAAAATTAGAAAATAAATTTTTTTCAGTGCCTTGCAGACCAGGTTGATATACATACTCAAAATTTACTGTGATTTTCCATGGCAGAAAATAACGTGAAGAATGTAAAACACACAATTAAAATTTATTCAATAAATTAATATCAGTAATTTTACAGTTTAATTTTAATTTATTCCATTTCGAATTGAATTAGTATAACAACATAAGATGTAACAGCTCCAATAATCTGAAAAATATGAATAATATAATTTTAACTTCCTCGAGAAGATCACTTTAGGAGTTAACTTTTAAATTAAGTATCTAATGAAAAAAGCTATTAAATGCAGAAATTGAAATTCACTCTAACCTTAATGAACTACTTACAATTATTATGATCTATGTTATCACATACTCACCGCATGTAGCAGTGTCCAATCAAGTGGAAAAAATCCATAAGCAGTAAAATTTAACTGGGTATTCAGTAATTGAAGAGAAATTAATTGTAGATGATTCATATTTGAATCAATTAAATTTTCACTGGCATATTGATTCCAAATGTCGTGAATATGTGTTGCCGTTTTTTTGGTCTGCAACAAACGAATTAATTGTAATAGTAGCTTATGATATCAGTGTTTAAAGGAGATCAGTATCGAACCTATGTGATATAAATCACACAAATTAGGTAAACAATAAAATCATTCGTAGCAATCTTTAGGCGTATGTCAATGTTCTTTTAATTTTTATTTAATTTAATACTTCAGTGCTTCCGGAAGTCTACCTCTAACAAATCTTCGACCGGGGTGTTACCAAGTTGACAAGTGTTGCTCCAAACTTTAGTTGGACAATTATAAGAAATTTTACAATATAACTCACCTCGATAGTTGTCGCATTCCAGGATTTTATCTGGAGTTTGAGAGTTAATAGTAAACCACCGGTTAAACAAATTAATCCTGCATTTGCAAGTTCTGCAGGTTCTTGACTTCTACGCACTAGAACATTGATGATATAGGTTTCACTTGCAAGCGTTACAAGAATCATTAACGTATTAAACAATACTGGTATTTTAAACACTTCGTTGACAAATTTTGCGAATTGGTAGGATTTATATTGCTCATTTATTACATTTTTTATTGTTTGTTGTATTGAATTCTGTCTGCAATGTATTAAAAAATATTGTTGTGTATTTTTAATTTGTTTCTGAATTTCGTTCAATATAACACCGATAATATGAGTTTCTACAAAAATACCCAATATATTCACAAGTTTGTTTAAGAGAATTACATAAACCATTAATCTGATGTACTTTTTATCCAAAATGTCTAGTAACAATGTTAGAAAAATGCTGAAAGAGGCCACCGACTGCACCAGAAATATCACAATTACCATTTTATCCATTTGGAATGTTTTTAAATGTAAAGAATTTAATATATTAATAAATTTTGCATTGTTAACATTATAAGTTATTATTTTAGTAATTAAACTAAAATTGTAGCAAGTCAATAATACTGAATCTTTAATCCGAACTGATTTCCCAAATTTACTATTAGTGCTAATATTACCACAATAAACTCGAAGGTTGCATGCAATGGTATATGCAAGAATTGGTACACAGTACAGTATATTGCTGGAATATGAAAACAATTGCTTTGATTTATCGTAAGAAATATTTGGAACTCCGAAGAATCTTCCAATTATCAAAAGAGTATTGAGATAACCAACTGCGGTTTTCTTAGAAACAATTTGTTGAAGCATTACGTTTATCTTTTGCTACAATAATCAATAATATAATAAAGATATATTATGTAAATTCTATACAAGTTTAACCAAATTTTTGAAATTGGAGAGTTTGTAGGCTTTACACGTTAAATACAGTTTATGATTTCAAATAAAATTCATAATACTATGTAGATACGCATTTTAAAAATTCTCGTTGTAAATGATTGTCATATTTTTTAATTAATACTGCAATTAATAATAAAGTAGGTATGTAACATAAGTACATGTATGCTATGTAGGTATCGTAGCAACTATTCAACAGCGGTTGAAATATTATTAAAAATAATATAATTATATGTGGCGGGCAGTTCCCAAAGGCTTAAACGGTTCTAAAGAAAATTTTACAAGTAAACTGATAAAGTTTCACTGAACTTGCTCAAATCCAAAAGATGACTGCAAATCTAAGATTTTCGGGTAACGCGAAAATATTTTAATATTAACAAATGAAACTTACCGTTTTAGTCGTCGACACCCAAGGTTTTATGATGGCGATATAATGTACAGCACTTACTAAACACGAAAGGACTGTATTCGAAATAAATGTTGCATCGAAATTGCCAATGGCGATGCCATCAGCTTTAAGAGAAGAAATAACATAGAAGCAATTATTGGAGAAGTAAACGAAATTAATGGCACAAGCTGCTACAACCTGCATTTGAAAAATTGAGTTGGCTAGTTTCGCAACTTCATTGGCATTACTGTAAGTTTCTATAATTTCCCGAAAATCAATTAATTCAAATTTTCTTGTACTTTTAGAAATATTTTTGAGCTTGGTGTTCATCGTCTGAAATTTTCTCTTAATTTTGTCGAAATTATAATTAATGAAAAGAGTTTCTATTTCTCCTGAAATGTAATTCATAGCAAAGATTATGAATGCGAATATGTCGTGATTCCATTCATCGTTCAGTGACCTTATATAAGCTACGTTAATTGTCAACATAGTTACATTAACAACTGCAATCGCACTGCACATTACACTGAATTTAGTTTTGTCTGTAAAGTGAAAGTCTGGTGTTTTAAGAATCTCAAAAAAAATGTTGAAGCTTTCTTTGTGTGTTAGAAAAATAGCGGTTTTTGAAATTATAAAAACGGCCGAAACACCTAGGCAAATAAAGTCACCAATCACAATGATCTTATTCGCATTAAAATACTTGTTAGTATTCCATAAGTTTAAACATACTATCAAAGATATGTACCAATAAAATGAATATAATGGTATAATCCAAAAGTAATGCTTTATTTTCTTCAATTTTATACATTCCAATTTAATATTCTTCATCAGGCTTAAAAATTTCCGATTCCGTCTTAATATGATGGAAACTAGGTACTTACTAATTAATTATGTGCCTTTTCCGTTGTTGTTAATATTGAATATTATCGTCTTTGTTGCGCAATAAAAGCTTGGAAGTTATCAGAAAAGATTAATTGTTGTGTACGTAAGTAAATATTAGTTTTCTGAATTATTGAACTTAACTGATAATAGCAAAACATATTGATTTATTGAGAAGTAAAACTTTATCGTAACGGGAGATTAGACGTGGGTGTGTCACTACACCTAGAATTCAAAAGACAATTACTTCAGTGGTGTCAGTTATCTTCCCCAGTCATCAAAAAGTTAAGGACGATCCATTCAGCCGGAAAAGTCATAACATCTGTGTTCTGGGACCGTAAGGGGGTCCTTCTAATGGATTTTTTGCGTAAATAGACTACCATTAATGCAGAGGCTTAAAGCTATAATTCCCTAAAACAATCTCAGAAGAGTCATTCAGAATCGCAGAAGTTTAACCATTGGAGTCAGCCTCCTGCATGACAACGTCAAGCCCTCCACACTGCTTGAGTTTCATAAGAGCTACTGACATCGTTTGGATGGGATATTGTTACCCCACCTATTGTTACCTACCCAACTTGGCGTCTTCGGACTATCACCATTTCACTAAACTAAAGGAGTTTTTGGTTGGGAAACATTTTTCCAAAGCCAAAAAATGGCTGAAAGAGCTAGCGGCGGAGATCTGTGGCACTGGCATACAAAAGCTATGCCTTTGCGTCAAATTTCTTGTTTTTATGTAATTTTTGTCGGGAGTACAGCCACTCTCTATTCCTGAAGTCACTCCTGAGGGGTTAAGTAACATTGTTGGCGCTTTGCGTTTTAATGCTCTTGGTCCGGATGGTCTTTGCATGCTTAGACTTATTCTTCCTTTTTGTAGTGAGGTGATTTGTAATTTGTTCAATCACTCTTTTAGAACCGTGGAGGTGCCTTTTGTTTGTAAGGCATCCCGTGTGAGACCTCTTTCTATGGTTCCACTGGCTTCGGAACCTTCTCATCTCCGTCCAATCAGCATCCTGTCGCCATTTGCAAAAATAGCGGAGCTCCTTGTTAAAGATTCTCTATGTGAGCACCTGGCACTCTACAAGGTTTTGTCGCCTGCCCAGTCTGGTTTCAGGCCCCACCATAGCACTGCGACTTCTCTGTTGCAACTCACGTCTGATGTGGCTTCATCAGTCGATCGGGCTGAAGTCACCATATTGGCACTTCTCGACTATTCCAGAGCATTTGACTCCGTTGTTCACGATCGTCTTTTGGCCAAGTTACGTTATTATGGCTGTGATGATTTGCTGTGTGGATGGTTGGCGGGTTATTTGCGGGATAGATCCCAGATGGTTGAGTTAGCGGGAAACTTATCTCAGTCGTTGACTGTTTCTCGTGGCGTTCCGCAGGGAAGCATCCTTGCTCCATTACTTTTCATACTGTACACAACTGATTTAGTAGGAGTGGTTGATTCTGATTGCCATCTTGATCTCTATGCCGATGATTCTCGAATACGTGTATCGTGTTTGCCCTCGGACATTGATGCAGCAATTGATGTGCAAAATCGCAATCTTGAACAAGTGCGCATGTGGTTGTTGATAAATGGTCTAACTTTGAATCCGACTAAGTCGGAACTCATAATTTTGGGTAAACCGTGGCTTTTACGGAAAGCTTTGAGTGTTGCAAGGTCAGCTGTAACGATTGGCAATGAGGTCGTCAGGGTGGTTGATTCCGCTCGGAGTCTGGGGCTTATCTTGGACAGTGAGCTCAAGTTTTGTCAACATGTGGTCCGAAAGCTTAAACTGTGCTATTTTAAACTAAGATCTCTTTATCAATTCAAAACAATATTACCTCCCCACGTAAAGTGGTCGATCGTTAGTAGTACGATTTTATCAAACATAGAATATTGTTCTACAGTGTATTACGGTTTTCTCACACAAGAATATAGACGCAAGCTCCAGCTCTTGCAAAATTCATGTTTGCGTTTTGCATTTGACTTACGAAGGTATGATCACGTCACCCATTTTTATCGAGATTTAGGTATTCTAAAGGTAGCCCAGCGCTTCTCTTTGCTTTTTGGAGTTCTGCTTTTCAAAATCTGGAAAAGTGGAAAACCGGTTTGTCTACAAAGCATGATTAGGCCCCGTTCGACATGCCACGATCGGGTTTTGCGTGATTTGGGAAACTTTGATCTACCCTCTCATTCCACAGCAAAGTTTGAACAGTGTTTCGCGTGCTCGGCGCCCAGATTTATAGAAGTGCATCGAGGACTCTTTGTAAACTCAGCGAGTGTGGTGTCTTTCCGACGTAATTTAACAGATGAACTCCGCTTACAAATAATGTAATCTGTCAATAAATATTATATTTATAGTCTGCTTTTTATGTTACTTTTATTTTTATGTATGGGTGGTTTGAAAATCTAATCTTATTAGAAATCATCCAATTAAGAAACTGTACTTTTTTCTTAATAAATGTGTATTATTATTATTATTATTATTATTATAATTTACACCATTAAAATAGCGTAGAATCTGGTCTCCATATGGAGTATTCCATACCAAATCGTCCACTTTTGACCCGGACCCTTTTCGATTTAGCTGAAAGTTTTTCAAATTTGTTTTACCCAACCCAAAGAAAATTATGAATTTTTCAAAAAAATTGCTTTTTATTTTCAAATAGCTTTTTCTTTCTTTTTCTTTCTCAAATTAAGTCTTTCAAAAATTGACCTTTCGGGACCGCATTATATTGAAAATTTTTGTTTTTAACCTTCAAGGAGGCGCGTGGTCATTTAGAATAGCAGCGGTCGCGCGTAACCTTAAAGACCTATTGTAAATTTTAGGGATTCAATGCACCAAATGATTAAACAAACATTTATTTTTTATAATTATATCAATTATCTTTCGGTTAAGAAACGAATTTAGTTATAAAACATTACTTAAATCTAATTAATTACAATATTAAAATGATAATTTAAAAACCACGTTTTCTTTGGATTAGGTCGCAACTTGACAGCACAAATCTTGCTTACATATTAAGTTATAAAATTAAAATTATAAAAATTAAGAAACTGACACTAATAAAATCAAAATATGATAGTATTTAGTAACCATAGTATTTAGATAGTATTTAGTTTTCTTCCAAGGCAAGAAAAATTTTGTTCACAAACGGCGTCTCGGGTAACCATTTAGACAACAGGCCCGCGTAACCTTTTCCACGTCTACGGCCCGATCGAAACAAATGTAATTTGTGCAACATGCTAATCGGGAAGTATGGCGACATATAGTTTAGAAGCCTAGAAGCCACTTGAGATCAGAAATACTTGTGACGGAAAAAATCAGAATTATAAACAAAAATGTATCAGGTGCGGTCGATTCGACGCAGCGCGCCTTCTTGAAGGTTAAATGTACTTTTCACAAAAAAATACAAACAAATTTTAAGAAGATAAACTTCATTAAATTTTCGCCTTTTTTGAGGAAAAGCGTTATTAAAAAAAATTTTTTTTTGAGAAAATAAAGAATAAAATAAAAAGTGGCGAACTCCGAGAAAATAACGGCTTTCCTTAAAAATGGTAAAAATTTAATGGAGTTTATCATCTTAAAATTTTTTTGTAGTTTTTACTGAAAAGTACATTTATAAACAAAAATTTTCAATATAATGTGGTCCCAAATGTCAATTTTTGAAAAAGTTATAGCTATTTGAAAATAAAAAAGCCATATTTTTGAAAAATTTATAACTCTTTTTGGATTGGGTAAAAAATTTGTAAAAATTCTGAGAACCGTGTTTTACAGAGTAGAAAAAGATGAAAAACTTTCAGCTAAATCGAAAAGAGTCGGGGTCAAAAGTGGTCGATTGGTATGGAATAACCCATGGAAATAATTATAGCCTCACTTACGTTTTTAAGAAAAATCAAAGTTGTTATCATTTTATTTGATCTAAATAATTTTTTTCGATTAATAGTGATAGAAACACAATAACTCATAATATTTTTAATAATAATTTGTTAAAATGTACGATTAATTTTAATTAAAACAATAATTTTATATAAAATTTAGAGGAAATAATGATAGCCTCACCCAATATTTTATATTTAATTTACTTTTTAATTTAACTTTTAATAGTGGGTATGGCCACCATCCTTCCGAATGACCTCGAATAATCTTTTAGGCATAGATAAAATTAAATTTTTTAGTATTTCCGGCGATATTTCACTCCACACGTCCCGTATTCGGTGTTTCAGCTCCTTCGCGGTTTGCAATTGTTTACCATTAAGGTAAACTTGCCTTGAAATAATACCCCATAGGTTCTCTATGGGGTTTAGATCGGGACTGCAAGCTGGCCACTTCAATATACCTTAATATTTTTTGACGCAAACCATTCTTTAGGGGCCCTAGAGTTGTGAATGGCAGCATTATCTTGTTGAAAAATAAAAGATTCTCCAAGAAGAGGCGCTACATTTTCAATCAGACTTATTTCCAGCATCTCGATGTACTTTTCGGAGTTCATTCTAGTTGAAATCCACGCCAACGGGATAGTACCATCGAAGCAAAAGCCGCCCCAGATCATAACAGTTCCGCCTCCGAAATTACGGCTCAGGTGAACCTCCGTTTCTTTCCGAAGATCATGCCAGTAATACTGCCATCCATCAGGGCCATTTAAATTAAATTTTTTTCATCGCTAAAAAGCAGATTCTTCCATTGGTCGGTCCAAGACATGTGCTTTCTAGCGAATTCCAGTCTTGCCACTTTGTGCGCAGCAGTAAGCTTTGGTTTACCGACCCTTTTACCGACGTTTTATGAAAAAAAAATATATCAAGTTCTTTAAATTTAAATTTTAAATCGGTGAGGCTATAATTCCTTCCGCTTAATATTTGTTAATATTACACTACAACACGTCTGAAACCAAAAATACACTGAAAGTGTCTACTAATAACTAAGCAGGTACTTGTTAAAAGAAGTGAACATCAATAGAATATGGACCCACAAAATTTGTACCGTTAGTGTTTACAGAGTTGCATACAGTTTATCAAGTGAGGCTATAATTCTTTCCGCTAGTATATTCGTGTTTCAAAATCCTATTTTTGTACATTTTACATTTAATTATAAAATAAATAAATTTCTGACGAAAGCGATAGCAATTGATGAAAGCTTAAAAATATGATTTCATTATATTATTGAATTTAACTTGTTACTTGAAGTTTCATTGTTAATTTTATTATAAGAATTATTTTAATATTTTGAATTTTTTTTTTAGATTAAATTTTATTTCGTGATTTTGAATTAGTTTTGTAAATCAGAATTTTTATTTTGTTTGTTTGTAATTAAATTGTAACTTGTTTGTTTAAAAATTTGAATGTGATTGTTCGCACTAACAAATTTTAAGTTGGTACGAAACTGAACAATAATTTTTGTTTCTTGCCAGGTCCATCTGAGTGAACGGACACTTTTGTGAAAAGTTTCCAACAATTGATAAGTAGGTGCTTCTAATTTGGACTTTATTGAAGTTTTGTGCAAACAAAATTAAAATAAGAGTGAATGGCATTTTATTTATTAAATATTTTTATGTAATAAATAATTTTAATCTAGACCTGTTATGTGATAATATTATGTCTTTTTGAATTATTGATTTTCTAAGTAAGTATTGTATTATTCTTACTTTTTTTAAATTTGAATAATTTGGATTTTGTGCGTTCCAATTTCGACGAAATTTAAACATTTCTTTTAAAACATTGTTTTCATTGATGCATTTGATGTAAATTAGTTAATAAATTAAATAAAAATCCATTTGAAGTCGAATACATCGATGAAAACATTGTTTTAAAGCAAGAAGTTCATTGTTTAATATTTCCATTTGCTATTGTCACAAATGGAAATTTCTAAATGTATAATCAATGTAAGGGAGCTTCAATGAATTTCCAATAGCAGCAGTGTAATTATTATAAATGGCATCGAACTTAATAAAAATATGCCATTATTCAGGCCTATTATGCATCGCAAACGTTATATAAAGGTGACAGTTATGACATAAAATTAGGGTTTTTGCAAATTGGTATGCACTATAAATGTTACAAAAACCTTTTATTATAAAGATCATGTTAAAATCACGGTTTGTGAAAACGATAGGTAATACCAATTTGCCGAAAACCTTGAATGTTATGTCATAACTGCAATTATAATCAAGAACTCCATACACCACAATGCACTGGAAAATTATCAAGAGGATTACCTACAAGCGACTTCAGTTAAAATTAAAGACCAGAGAGGTTCAGTAGTCATCTCGGCAATATACTGCCCGCCAAACAAAAGAAGGCAGGAAATAATCAAACAAGAACATTTCTCACAATTTTTCAATTCACTTGGCACCCGATTTTTAGCAGCGGGAGATTACAATGCGAAACATAACCAATGGGGTTCTAGATTAATCACCACAAGAGGACGAGAATTATACAAAGCAATGGAATCCAACAACCTGCAACACTTATCTACAGGTCAACCAACTTACTGGCCAACAGATCGGCAAAAAATCCCAGACGTTCTCGACTTCTGCGTGATCAAAGGTATATCAAAAAATTACATAGAAATCGAATCTAGTTTTGATCTCTCGTCCGATCACTCACCTATATTGGTAACAATAAAATCCCAAGTTATCCTAAAAGAAAAATCTCCTTCATTGCATACCAAACAGACTAATTGGAAATTATTCAGGAAAATACTCGAAGATAAAATATCACTTAACACAAGACTAAAAACATCAGAAGAACTTGATGACGCCGTCGATTACCTGACGAGCTCGATCCAAGAGGCAGCCTGGTCTGCCACCCCGAATAACTCCAGAGAAAAAATAGCCATCGATAACTATCCCATCGAAATAAAAAAAGCCATAGCTGAAAAACGCAAAATAAGGAGGAATTGGCAAAATACTTGAAACGAAACTACCAAAAACAAACTCAACAAAGCAACAAGAGAACTCAAAAATATGTTGAATAACTTCAAAAACCAAACGTTTAGTAACTATCTCGAGAATCTCTCTCCAACGAAAGCTACCGAATACTCGCTTTGGAAAGCCACACAGCGAATTAAACGAACACAACAACCAATCCCACCTATTCGTAAATCAGACTCCACATGGGCTAGAAATAGTAAGGAGAAGGCAGAGGTATTTGCAAAACATCTTGCCAATGTTTTTCAACCGTATCCGAGAGAAATAAGTACAGAAGATGAGGAACAAATATACAATTTTCTCAATACACCTACTCAAGAGACCACTCCAATCAAACCAGTCACAGTCAATGAAGTTTCAATGGCCATCCAACAAACAGCAAAATCTAAAAAAGCGCCGGGACACGACCTTATCACCGGAACTGTACTTGCTCAACTACCACCAAAAGCAGTAAAACTGATTACATATATATATAATGCAATGCTGCGTCTACAATATTTTCCTCTTCTATGGAAGGTAGCTCAGATAATACTAATTCCCAAACCTGGTAAACCGCCAGAGGAAGCTGCATCCTATAGGCCTATAAGCTTATTACCCATTCTCTCTAAGCTATTTGAAAAACTGCTGCTTAATCGACTCCTACCTGCATTAAAAGAAAAACATCTCATACCGGACCATCAGTTTGGTTTCCGAAATCAACATGCAACAATTGAACAGGTTTACAGAGTAGCTAAGGAAATCAGAAAAAATCTAGAGGAAAAAAAGTTCTGCTCGGCCGCCTTTATCGACGTGACGCAAGCTTTTGACAAAGTTTGGCATGATGGTCTCTTGTATAAAATAAAACTACATTTGCCGGCTGCTTACTATCATCTAATAAAATCTTATCTAACGGAAAGAATGTTTCAGGTGAAGGTCGAAAATGAGTATTCAGCACTAGTTCCTATCGATTCTGGAGTTCCACAGGGTAGTGTTTTGGGGCCAATTCTGTACCTCCTGTTTACTGCTGACTTCCCAGTTTCCACTAACGTTATGGTGGCTACCTTCGCTGACGATACAGCTGTCGTGGCATCACACACAGATCCATCCATCGCGTCAGATGTTCTGCAGGCGAATTTAAACAGTATCCAAAAATGGATGAAACGGTGGCGAATCAAGGCGAACGAAAAAAAATCTGTGCATGTCACATTCACAATGCGCAGAGAAACGTGTCCAACAGTCTCCCTAAATGGCAATAGTCTTCCCCAAGCAGAAGATACAAAATATCTTGGTATGCATCTGGACCGAAGGCTAACGTGGACAAAACACATATGGTCTAAACGAAAACAACTCGGCGTCAAACTACATAAGTTGAACTGGCTAATCAGTTCGAAATCCCAGCTAACAATCGAAAACAAACTATTATTGTATAAATCCATCATTAAACCCATTTGGTCATATGGTATCCAGCTATGGGGTTCAGCCAGCAACTCAAACATTGAAATATTACAAAGATTTCAATCTAAAACTCTGAGAAAAATAAGTAATGCTCCATGGTACATTACCAACGAAGCTATCCACCGAGAACTAAGAGTAAACACCGTTAGAGAAGAAATACGAGCTAGTAGTGCCAGATATTATCATAGGTTAGCGGAACATCCAAATGACCTTGCCAGGAATCTACAAATCAACACCAACCAAATAAGGAGGCTCAAAAAAGCAAATTTTCTGGACTTACCGCATAGATTCGAGAACTAAGATATAATATGTTGTAAATTATAGTTTTTGGCTACTGTCATTGGATGGTTTGCCTTTCATGTCAATAACAGCTACAAAAATTACTGAATGTACAATGTACAGATTGTAAATAAATAAAAGGAGTTTAAAAAAAAAAAATGTCATAACTGTCACCTTTATAATAACGTTTGTAATACATAATAGACCTGATTGGCGATATTTTTTTGTGCTTAACTACTATATGCTTATTTTAATACTAGAAAGAGATTCGTTTTGAAAAATATTGCGGTAGGCATGTTCCAAGGAATTTAAAATGTAATTGGAAATTATTATAATAATATTGTTTACGGTAGATGAAACATCAAATCGCTGTGAACATTATGTTGCTCATCTAATGATTGGTATGCTACAAGAAGAGTCTAACAGCAAAGCTTATTTAATTACTTCTAAAGAACTAGAAGAAACTAATAACGGCTCTGTTTCTCAATTTGCGTACACGAATGAGAAACCTTTGCCTATGTGCACATGTGCAAATCTTATTCAAATTTGAAAATAATTTTGAAACATTAAAAGAGCTTATTATAGTGGAATTTGAAGGATCAACTTCGATTAGCTAATCTAATTAGAAACCTGAAAACAAGAGATCTTCCATTTTGAAGAAGCTGTATTTAGATTGCTATAAATAATATAAAATATATTAAAATATTTGTACTTACTTCGCTAGCCACAGACATCCAAGTGCGAATTACATACCAAAAGTAAAGAAAGGCAATTATACCTCCATTTACATGTGTGACGGCGTACAACAGTAATTGATTGCTCCATAATAGTTTAAAAAACACCACTAAATCGGAAACACTGAGATAAATAGAAAAACATGCAATCAATAAATATCCAATAATTCCTCTAAAAACGGAGAACTGATAGAAAGAGTGCATCATTTTCGTAAACCTTATTAATTGCAAATGAAATCTCGTTAGGGATTCCATCATGGGCATGATTTCTTTAATATTTAAATTTAGATTCTTATATTGCTCAAAACGAAAATTAATTATCTCGAACTGTCTCACAATTTCTCTGACTATGATGAAATTTAAAATGGATTCGTAAAAGTTTATAGCATGACTGAAAAAATTATAAGCTACAATCAAAATTCTATAGTAAATTCTCTTCGATACAAAATTGCCTATTAAAAGGTCAATTAAACATGATGTCGTTAAAAGAGCTAACATTAAGCAATTCATTTTTGATCTCTTGATTTTTATTTTATTATTCAATTTTAAATTAATTTCATCGAGTGCTTGAATGAAATAGTATAGCGAGTCACTATTTTTCCAAGACAAGGCAAGAATAAGTGGAAACTGAATGATACTTAAAATCATTCTCAATCTTCTGATCAAGATTTTAACGTTCTCAACTTTTCTAAAATATACATTCAGATTTGTAAACAAGAATATAAAACCCATAATGTACACCATTAAAATTGGGACGCACCACACAAATGTTTTCAGTTTTGAAACAGTTGAATGATTTTCGCGAAAGTTATAGAAAGTTACACCAATAATTTTACTAAAATAAATGTATATTCGCGAATGTTTTATAAATGATTGTTTCATTTTAGGAGAAACCTATTGTTATTGGAAAAAAAATGCTACTGAGTTTCTTGAAAATTAACGCTAACGCTTGCTTAGAAAAAGCTCATTATACCCAATAATAATAATTTGTAAGAGATATGTATGTATAAACTAGTACACTTGTCTGTTCATAATATCAATAATTATATTTGATCGGTCATTATAATGTAGTTTATACGATATTTCAAACAACCAGGACGAAAAAAAAAATTGCCAAAACGGAGTAATATGAAATTAATTGGTCATTCGCGTCGCACGCTACAAACGAGTTCACAGTCAGTTGACAACAGTTTTTCAATTTACCAGAGAAATTCACAGATATAATTTGAATATTGCTAGAAACGCAAAAAAGATAATTTTCGAGAATTTTTTCCAGGGAAACTATTGGAATTATCGACTCGGGGATTTTTTCTAAGTAGTTAAAAATATACACTTTCAAAAATATGTTTAATTTTTTTTTATTTCAGAATCTTAAAAAACTGACAGAGTACTTGAGTCGTCTACAGAAAGCTATAAAAAAATCAGCTTTTGCGGTACAGAGTAGCGTTTTGATAAAAAATAATCTGCAACAATTATCTAGCCTTTATCATAGCCGAATTAAAAAGTATTGATTTTTAACAAAATAACAGGCGTTTGAACTCAAAAAAGTATTTAAAAAAAAATTTTTTGTGATTTTGAAAAAAGGATCGGAACAAAAAAATTGTATGACAAAGATTAGATTCTAATAGTATCTATTTTAATATCTTGTTTGATTTTTTGTTTCAGAAAATTTTTAACAAAACGCCACTGGGTACATGTGTGTGAAGTTAGCCCCCCCCTTTTGTCGAAAACTAAATTTTTTTTTCTTTATTGTGTTGTATTTAGTTTGTATTATGTGTATTGTAAATCTTTTTTTCATTTCGCGAAGCATAAAGTTATAAATCGCGAAAAACCATTTTATACGCTGGCCCCCTTTTTCGAAAAATTTTGAAATTTTTTGTTTGTATTGTGTTGTATTCAATTTGTATTGTTTGTATTGCTAAAATTTAAAGTCCTAAATTTAACATTAGTTGCGTAAATCGCGAAACAAAATTTCGCGCTGGCCCCCCATTTTTAAAAATTAAAATTTTTTTTTTGTATTGTGTTGTATTCAATTTGTATTGTTTGTATTGTTAAAAATTAAAGTTTTAAGTTTAATATTAACCGCGTAAATCGCAAAACAAAATTTTCCTCTGGCCCGTTGCCTAGCTAACTTTGTTTTTTTATGCAATTTGTTTTGTGTTGCAATGCAACTTGTATCGCAAAAATTAAATTGTTGACTGTTACAACAATGAAGCTACGTAATAAGTCATACCAAAGTAAGTATTAAGTAGTAACTAAATATGTTTTTCATTATTTTAACTAATATATAGTGTAAATAATTTTCTACATAAATACATAAATGGCGAGTTTTTCTGTACGCTGATGAGGTGGACATGCAGGTTTTCCCTAAAAGTCATCAAAATTCAAACCAATTGATATCACGTTTTGTCCATGCTGCATAGTGTCTAATTAAATTAATTAATTCCAAAAAATTTGTAATTATTGGGTATAGGGACTTCTCGGGACGGACTTTTCGACGCGGACGTTTCGGCGCAAGCCCGTTCGGTACAAGGACGGTTTGGAGCAAAGACAGTTCGACGGCAATCCGTTTCGGCACGGAAATATAATTTTAGATAAAGATAAGTAGAGTACCTACATAATTTTATTACTGTACAAATAAAATTTGTTTTGAAATAAATAATTTAACGAAATAATGATTGTATATCCTCTGTCTCTACGGCCAGAGAGAAGGATTTCAGTTTTACGATACAAATTGCATTGCAACACAAACCAAATTTCATACAAATACAAAAATAATTTTGAAATTTTGAGTCAGCTAGGCAGCGGGCTAGAGCAAAATTTTGTTTTGCGATTTACGCGATTAATATTAAACTTAAGACTTTAATTTTTAACACTGTAAACAATACAAATTGAATACAACACAATACAAAAAAATTTCAAAATTTTCGAAAAAGGGGGGCCAGTGCATAAAATGGTTATTCGCGATTTGTAACTTTATGCTTCGCGAAATAAAAAAAAGATTTACAATACAAACTGAATACAACACAATACAAAAAAATTTTTAGTTTTCGACAAAAGGGGAGCTAACTTCACGCACATACTGGGTAGTGCAAAAGTAGAGCAGAAAAATAGCAAGTAGGTACTTCAAGTACTCCGTGAATTTTCACAATATTTTTAAATAAAAAAAATTAAAACCAATCTTGAAAGTATATATTTTTGATTCTAAAAAACTGCCGCATCCTACTACACAGATAAAAATAATAATAAAAAAAAATTGCAAAAATTATATAATAAATATCGATAGATAAATAACATAGAAAATTCATTTATTTTGTATTAATGACCTCCTGACTCACAGGGGAATGCACCCCATCCCGCCCAAATGCAGAACAGTGAGTTATGTCTAATAATAGTTAATAAAAATCATCAAAGCAAAAATGCAGGCAAAAAATATAGAAGTTATTTTATAAAACTAAAGGTGTTATAGGCAATGATAGCTACAACTACTTAGTATTAATTCAAAGTTCAAAATTCCAGTTATTTATTAATTTTAATTAATTTGTATTGTATTCAAGGATACCTAGAATACCCGATTCTATCAAACTAACAATTCAATATAAGTACAATATAATTACTTTGGTATAAGTAGGTACTTATCGATTAGATTTTTAATAAATATTTAACTTAGAATAGCATTACTGTAGAGAAAGTATAATTACAATGTATTGTATTAGACTTAAATAAAAAATTCCGAAAGAGCAAAAGTAAACCATTTTATGAGAAAACGGTGTTCCGAATTATGGTGAATGACCGACCCAACTTTATATTGAATAATGTTAAGATCGAGATAATTGCTACTATTTATAATTATGATTTCTATAAAAAATATAAATATATGAAAATGTTTGTACTTACTTCGCTAGCCAAAGACATCCAAGTACGAATTAGATACCAAAAGTAAAGGAAGGCAATTACGCCACCATTTAAATGTGTGACGGCTAACATTAGTATATTATGGTTGCTCCATAATAATATAGAAAATTGTATTAAATCGGAAACACTTAGATAAATATTAAAACATGCAATTATTAAATATCCCGTAATTCCTCTGAAAATGGAGAACTGGTAAAAATTATGCGCCATTTTTGTAAACCTTGTTAATTCTAGGTGAAATCTCGTTAGCGATTCTATCCAGGGCATAATTTTTTTTATTTTTAAATTTTGCTTCTTAATTTGCTCACATCGAAAATTTATTATCTTGAACTGTCTAACAATTTCTCTCACTATGATGAAATTTAAAATGGTTTCATAAAAATTTATAGCGTGACTGAAAAAGTGATAAGCTACAACTAAAATTGGATAGTATACGCTCTCTGATATGAAGTTACCTATTATAAAGTCAACTAAAGATGAAGCCGTTAAAATTGTTAATAATAAGCAATTCATTTTTGATCTTTTGATTTTTATTTTATTATTTAATTCAAAATTAATTTCATCGAGTGCTAGAACGAATTGATATAACAAGTTACTATTTTTCCAAGACCATGCAAGAATAAATGGAAATTGAATGAAACATAAAATTTTTATTAATCTTTTGATCAAGATTCTAACGGTCTCAGCTTTTTCTATGTATAGATCCGCTTTTGTAAAAACGCGTGTAAAACCTATAATGTATACCATTAAAATTGGTATGCACCACGAAAATGATTTCACTTTTGAAAAAATTGAACGACTTTCACGGAAGTCATAAAAAGTCACACCAATAATTTTACTAAAATAAACGTATATTCGCGAATGTTTTATAAAGGATTGTTTCATTTTGAGAAAAACCGATAGTTATCTATTGCAAATACGATTGCCTACTGCAACTTTTATTAGAAAACAAAATTGTTACTCTAATTTCCTTGAAATTTTTTCTTGAAAGCTTAGAAAAAGCTCATTATAACCAATGATAATAGTTCTTAAACTAGTTCCATATCCATGTGTGCCTTTTTATAATGTCAATAATTACATATATTTCATCCATAATTACAAAGTAGTTCATACAATATTTCAAACAAAGAATATCTGTTCGATTACGATGTTGAAATAACCAGAACGAAAAATTAAAATTTGGCAAATAGGAATGGTAAAAAACAAAATTTATATTTTGTTAGTTCAATTTTTCAGCGTGTAAAATCTTAACACAAAAAATTGTAAAATATTTACACCAATTTTTGTACTTATTGATAAAATTTAGTAAAAAATTAAAACATTTATAATTAAAATTTTTAATATTTCTTTATTTCTAGTGTAAATTTTACACGAATTTATGTAAGTTATTACAAAAATACAGTCAACTTGTTTCTTGATAGAAATGTGGTATGTGGTATTGAAATAAATTTTACTCCAAATATTGATCGCCCCATAATTTATTTTTCATTTAAAATTTTTTTGTTGGATCAGTTTTGTTTTATCGTATCTATGTAGCCAACTTTTTTATTGTCGTCATCTTGACCCCCCACGTCTTGATAGTATCATTTTTCATCGACTGCAACTGCAATGTAGAATAATTTAGAAAATTACCTACAGTGGCTCAATAAATTATTCGTACACTGTTACGCCTATGTTTTTTATTGTGTTGAAAATTAAATTATTTTTAATTCATGCTTAATAAGTACCGTCCCGATAGCGTGAGATCTGCGCCTTCAGCTAATATATCAACACAATTTGTTATGCTTATTAGGTTCCCGTCGAGATCGTGTGGAATTCAACATTTCAGCACTAGATAAATATTATTATGCTTTACCAGCTCCGCCGTAACCGTAGGATTATTTACGATTCAGCGTCGGGATTTACAGACAGTAGGCGACCCCAGTGTTGAAGGGGGTAATAGAAATACAATATAAGTAACACATACGGGAAGAAGGTGTAGTCCCAGAAAAACCATAGAAATGGTAACAAGCCTTCGCGTATCCAGTTATAATTTGAAATTGTTTAAGCAGGTGCTTGGTTAAGTTCGTTAATTATGGTTTCGGGATTCAATTAATTATAACACGATGAATTTAACAAGTAATTAGTTCTAAAAATTGTGAAGGTTTGAAAATTCAGTAAAATTTTGTGATACTATCGGCTTTTGAATGTATTGGTCGCGCGAGCCGGTTTATAATAAAAGATGGGTGAGGTCAACTCACTTACTCGTGAAGTCCATCAAGGAATAAACGCATGAATTTAAGATGATCTGTTAGCGACTTCAACATCATCATTTGGGAAAGGCGCGCCATAGAAACTGCTTATGAATTCCGATGGTACTTGTAATACAACTTGCAAGGTAAATGTTGTAATATTAAGTTAAGTTTGGAACAACAGCTGGAGATTTGGATGGCTGCAATTTATTTGGTGGATGGAACAATGTCGCGGTAAATCCATGTAGCATGGGACCAAGTTCTGTGAAATTTGGTTAATTCAAAATTTAAGTGCATTGTGGTTATTAGGGAATTTATAGAAGTTTGGTAAAATTGTATATTTGTAATTATTGATTTGATGTATAGTTTTAGTAAGCTGGATCCAAGCCGATTTATAAATTTTGTGATATTTTCGAATTAAGTTGTTTGATGCACGTATTAAACAATTTAAATTATTTTGCATTTCTATTGTCTTGCATTACAAACACACCCCCCTGACATGCTCTCCGGTTTTTCATTACCTTTTTTTAAAATTTTTTGTATTTGATTTTTAAAGAAAAAAAATAAATTAACGTAACACCTTAGAATTTTTTATAGAATTTAGAATTTTGTAATAGTGACTCGTTAATTATTTTTGATTTCACTTTTATTATACCCAATGATACAGTAAAATTGATAAAATCATGAAAAAAAACTAAAAATACTTGATATGTTATTGATGTCGAGAAAAAGATTTTATTTTGCAATTTTAATCGATCACTGTCTATAAAGTTCACCGCTCCGGGCCGGCAGTTGTGCATTTTTGTAATCTCCACTTTCAAATTAACAAAATAAAATAAAATTCAAATTGGTAAAAATCGCACAGGTTTTTTTTCACGGGCTCCCGGACTACTCGTCATTAGTTAACGACAACTGCTAGGTACAAAAATTTACCTGAAGGATGAATTAGAGAATGGGTTTTTTAATGGATCCCTTCAAGTACCCTGTCCTTAACTAAGAGATCCTTAACTAAGGGATAGTTTAGTGAATACGACCCTAAGTTTCAAAAATTGACCTAACCGACATTGTTAGCTCCTATTGAAGGATGAAGGGAAGGAAAGGACCGAGTTATCAAGCAGATACTTACCATAAGTAATTAAGATAATGTTAAAATAAAACAAACATTAGGTGCCATGACAATATCCTCAGATTTTTTACAGCCATACGTGTAGAAAGTGCAGCCTTTCTTACAATTGCAAGATATCAACTTTAGCAAAGATTCGGAAACTGGCGCATGAAGCGATAGGATAGGTTTTAAAAAATCATCCGTTCTTTTCCATCCTCAAAGTTCGGGTTGAATTTCATATCCACGCCACTTTGGATCTGGTGATACACTTTGAAGTTCAAATGAATGCTGTTGAGCAGCCGCAGCCGTTCGTTGGGGGTAACGAAGCTAAGTTCGATTTTTTTTGATAAACTTACTTGGTGAAAGAATTATATAGTGTTGGAGGTTCAGAGACGTTTCAGTTTTGAGAGCACCATGGACATACAACATCTTGTCTTTACCAAAAAGATAAAGTAAAATTTTACAAGCTTTTAAGGGATATAACTGACTTACATAGCGGTGTTAGGATTTTCAAATCAGATAGTAGAACAATTTTTACTATTTGTCTATGGTGTTCCCAAAACTGAAACGTCTCTGAACCGCCATCGTTATAATTTTTCATTTACCAAGTAAGTTCATGAAAGAAAATCGAACTTAGCACCGTTTCTCCCAACGGCTGCTTAACAGCATTAGTTTAAACTTTAAAGTGTATCACCAGATACAAAAGTGGCGTGGGTATGAAATGCCACCCGAATTATGGGGATAGAAAAAGACGCATGACTTTTTAATACCTTCAAGTTTGTTCAAAAGTTGATATCTTGCAATTGTAAGAAAGGCTGCACTTCCATAGTGTGGCTGTAAAAAAGCAATCTGTATCACGAATTTTACTTTTTCCTATATACCATTGAAAAGAGAACAATTTTATAAGTATTTTAAAAATAAATTTTACGGATTATCCACTAGCTTTAGAGAAACCGGCATTTCAAAATAGAAATTTTTCATATCGTCTGTTAAGAGTGTTAAACTGCTAACTCCACCTTTTACACTAATATGGTTTTTAATGCCATTCAATAAAAGAAATGTTGTTTATACAGTTTTTATTGTCTCCTGCAAAATTTCATTTTTAAAAGTTAGCAGTTTAACACTCTTAACCGACGATATTTTTAATATGGGAGTACATAAAAATTGCAAGTCACAATTGCTCTGACAAAATCTTAGTGATAGCCGTCACACGCGTGTGTCTGGATTTTCAATGGCAACATTCAATTATCAGACGAAGAAGATCAAAGTGCTTCGCATACCATTCAGCTACGCTACGCTACACGCGTGTCTTATCTTGTCGAGTGTGGGTTTCCCTGGAGAGGTCGGACTTCCCAGTCGAGGTGGAATGAGTTCAGGGATGCTTTTAGCGAGCAAACGCCAACAAAACGGCCCGGAGCGCCTGTGGCGTAGCGAAGGACTGCGTATTTCTAATAAATTCTAAAATTAATGGATAATCCGCTACGTTTTTTAAAAATTTTATATAATGAGTATAAACGTGACGGTAATTCTACCGTTTTTTAATATTAAATGTAATTAAATAATGAAATAAAGATTATGCCATTTATTCAACGTAGATTACCGGCGTAGATGATGAAAATACAAAAGAAGTGTATTGCATCTTTTTAATAGAAAATTTTATTATCTTCCTTTTTTATATGAAACTTTACTTGCTAAAGTGCACGGTTACCGAGATATCAGCGAAAAAGTAATTTGGAGGACCTTTTTTCCAAGATGGGGGCTCGAGCCCAACGAGTTTCGGCTCCGACTTTCAGTATGTTTAAACATAAGCCCTATTGTACTTTTCTACCAATTTTCAGCTTTCTATCAATTGTTTCCTTTATTTTATCTAATTTGACTGGATAATACGAATTTCAAAAATTAAACTAAAATGACTGTTTCGACTTTTAGATATACCTACGATGACACTAAATAATCTTAGTGATATTTGGAAATGTGCTTAAATCGGCAGTTTTAGTGACATTTAATATTTTTATAGATTTACATGAAATTGTGACGTCATGACAGGGCGTGTGTGGTACATCCTTCCGTTGCGTTTATGGGTTAAATTTGCACCAGCCCAAGTGTCAGCCGCCTGTGTGTAAAGCAACTGTTGACAGACTCGAAAAACTGTTGCAATCTAACTCAATGTGTATAATATATTATTTTTTAATATTTATTTAGGTACATATAGTATTATGCTCTACTTATATTATAATTTTTTTTGAAGTTCATATTTTATGTTCATAAACTCTCAACACTAATTATAATCAAAATTCAACACACAAAATTAATAATCCTATATTAATAAATTAATCATTTTTAATGAAATTATAATTAAATAATTTTTTTAATGGAGAAGTAGAACAATGAGAGAGTTTCATTAGAAATAATTTCTAGAAATAATATATAAACATGAAACTATAATAAAAATGCTGCATGTTGATGTAATTGGTTAGTCTTAAAAGTCAGCGTACAATTTCAAAAAAAATTTTGAATTTCAAAATAACTATTTACGATATAAGTGTTAAAAGTAGGATTTTATTTTGTTAGTGGGGAATTTTGCGAAACGAGCGAGAGCGAGTTGAGCAACCCCCACGAACAAAATAAAATCACTTTTAACATGTATATCGTACAATATTTTTTATACAACTGTTTATATTTAATTTAAAAACGAATTCAAAATAATTATTAAGAGTATTTTAAATTGTTTCACAAAAATCAGCTATGTCGTGATGTAGCCACGTTATGCAGTGACAATTGAAAATTGTTTTTTAGAAACGTCAGAAAACTTGTGCGTATTTTTAAAACAGTTTGTACTATTTGGCAGCAAGAAATTCGTTAACTATATACTTCCTAAGGGACTAATATCAGTAATTGTTCTAATTCTAATGTATTTGTAATTATATATTATAAATAAATATGTATATTACTGTTTATAAATAATTTATAAACTAATTACCACTAGTGTTAAAAAGCTTTTTTTTACTAGTGTTAAAAATATTTTTAACCAGCTACCTTATAAAATTCAATTTTTAACCCGGGTAACTTGAACTAAAAGTGACATTTTTAATGTCAGTTGTACAAAAAAATATTAAATCTGCCCGCCACAGCTAACCAATCAGATTTAATCATGGCCGGCCGATGTATATATTTTTGAATCACGTAGTGCCACAGTATAAGAAGTTATACAGTAGAGACACTCGGTGTCGGCGTCTTTGATATTTGTGCTCCAGATTTTCAAGTCTGGGTTAAGTTCATTTGAGATATATAGAGATGGCGCTGCAATATTAATTTAAATTTGAAATAAACCGCCTGAGACTTAATTATTTTAAAGGATTATTTTCACTTTGTAATTACCATCATTCATTTCAAAAACAATAATTTAGTATTGAACAATCATTTAGAGTGAATATTCTTTAATTGTTTCTTCTTCAATTTTGAAATATTGAAAAAAATATTGAAATAAACCTTGTAATGCATTCTCTTAACAAGAGAAAGTAACGTTAAAGTAATTTCATTATTAAATTTTAAAATTTTTTACAAAATTACCAAAATTTATTGTCAAATCATTAAATCTAGCGACATTTTAATTGACTTGACAACACTGTAGCAAGTTGTGAAACAGCACGAATCAATGACGAAACTGCACGAAACAGTTGCGACATCTGCTAACTTATGTAGATACTTAACCCAGACTTTGACATGCGTATAAAAATTTGGAACACAAAATAGCTGCGAGTGTCCCTACTGGATAACTTCTTATACTATGGTAGTGCTATATTTTATGAAGTTAGGTTAGATTTTCATTTTTGTTTATAACCTGCAACACTTTGACAGTAAGTGCCATTTACATTGTTTCAAATTGGCAATAAGTTTTTTATTGGTTTCTGAAACCCCGCTATTTTTTAAAAAACAGGCCCATGACGTCACCGGCCTCTCCTTTAATAATTTTTTTCTTACCTTAGACGTACTCCCACTTTCATATAAAAAAAAAATAGTGAAACACGTCCACTATATGCTTCGTGAGAATTTTATATTAACCATTTTTTAAAATTATTTATTTTATTTTATTTTATTTTTTTTTTATTTTTTTATTTAAAATTAAAATTTAAAATTATAAAATTATCTCATTATCTAACATACTAAAGTATGTTATCATTATGTATGTTATCATTATCTAAAGTATGTTAGATAATGAGATTATCTTTTGGTATTTTTATTAATCCTATATTTTCGTTATCTGATAAGTATTTACATATTTACTTAACAATATTTTGTGTAATATTTGGTTTTAATAATTTTTATTGATTTATTGTTATCGCATACTTTTATACCGGGTGCTGAATGAGTTAGCCGAATATAGGAAATTAACATGTAACAACTTATTTATGCAAATTCCAGCTTCCCTAATTATTTTAGAGAAAAATTGAGAGACACAAACATAATGCAGAAATATAAACTACAAATGATAAGACCATTAGATTTCATCTCGCTTTTACTTAAAAGGTCAAAAAATGCTTTCAAAATTGTTAAAATTTTCAATTATCGCATTGGCCATGTAATAAATTCAATTTAATTTATATTTTCAAAAATAATTACCATGGAAACTTAAATGGCAAGTCTGATAAATGAAACTTTTAACAATTTCAAAAGCATTTTTTGACTTTTTAAGTAAAAGCTAAATGAAATCTAATGTTCTTATCATTCGTAGTTTATATTTCTGCATTATTTTTGTGTCTTTCAATTTTTCTCTAAAATAATTAGGGAAGCAGGAATTTGCATAAATAAGTTTTTACATGTTAATTTCCTATTTTTGGCTAACTCATTCAGCACCCGATATATTTCAAAAAACAAAATTAGTAGTTCATTGAATTTTTGCTCAAGTGACTTATTTTTTTATTTACTACGTAAAAATCTCGGATACAAAATTCAGATACAAACCATAAAAGCTAAAATGCTCAACAATATTTTTTTATTATTATCGAAGTACAGGTCAACTGCATTTAAAATATTTAGAATTTTTTCAAACTCGAAATTTTTAAACTTTTTTTAAATTAAAAATAGCAGTTTTTAAGGGCTCTATTTACAAAATTAAAAGATAATACCTTTGTGAAGCGCTGTTTTATTTGAGGTTTTAAATTGCTTCTTGTTTCTATCATTCACTACTTCTAGACCTGTAGCGGTGCTAATTATAATTGAAAATGCACCATTCGCTCTGTCCATTCAATTCTACTTGTCTACTTGTAATGGAGAAATATTTGGTTTACATCAATTATCCTGGAACCCAAATTTCAAATTTTCTACATTTGGATTTGACATAGTGTTTTTTTGTTTGATCCGTTTCATTTATATCGCTATCGCTTGCTGTTTCTGTTATCACATCGGGTATAATCTCACAAATTTTCTTAAGTGTTTTTTTAAGTGCACTAAATTTTTGTGATGCAATTTTTTATTTTTATTTAATTCGGACAAACCTTTAATTTTATAAATCATAAAAATGTAGCAAATATCTTTTAGATAGATACTACCTTCATTAACCCATCCAAAGCTTTTGTTGACACCTAATAAGTTGTATTAGCCTTCTGTTTAAGTTCCAAAGGAAATTGGTTGTAAGAAAGAACGACAGCATTACGACAATTTTAATATTTTTTAGTTCAATCACAAAAAAACTGTACGAAATTAGATTGGATAAATTAAATTAGAATTAAAGAATTGGTATTTAAGATAATTTATTTACATGAAATTGTATTACTTATAAGAACATCTTTGTTACTACAGCTACAAATATTGTTATGGTGAAGATTGAAGGTGTAATGAAAGACGATGAATTATTGCAGTTGTCTGAGGAGCACACCTTGCAGTTACCATATAAACCATCTTTGCACGTTGTACCGTCACTTGATGTACAGCCTAAGTTATAAGGCGACCCTATTTTTTTTTTTAATAAAATTGATAAAATGTTTATAAAAGGTATTAATTCAACTTACCATCGCCATATCTAACAGAGAAACATCGGTCATATTTGCTATCGCAAGGTTCGTTTGGTTTTTCTGTGGTTCTGCACGGTGTTCCACATTTATGGCAGTTTAGGCTTGAAACTAAAAAAATTAAAAATATAATTTTCTTGGACAATATAATAGTGGCGTTCTATTTAATACCGAAAAACTATTTTAAACAAATTTTAAAACAAATTAATAAACAACAACCAGGATCAAAAGAAAATGCACTCTTCGAAATTATTTAATTTTTAAATGTCAAAGTGAATTTAGAAACTCTTCTACGGTGTAGTCGAACATAAAGCTATGTATGTCATTTGCATAATATAATTTGATTTTTTGGACTCAGCTTATTTATTGGCTTCGTCCGATAAAGACCTATATTGTGTTCTCATTGCATAATTAGCTATTAAGTCGTGTATGAACATTTTTTGATGCAATGAGATCTAACGCATAAAATTTGATTATATTGGTCATGTGCACAAAAAGTAGTTAGGTAATTATTAGAAAAGAGAAGAAAATAAAAAATATTTCTGTTTTTCGATGCGTCATACACAAGTTAAGGTAGTTTCGACAATATACTATGATTGTTACATAAAACGACTAAATACAAATAATTTTTAATGATTGTTACAGACATTAGGAATATTTGTATGCGGCACAAATGTATACTAGCCGTTTATTTTTTGCAAAACTGATGTGTTTGCTAAGCAAATCTTGATACAAATGTTATATAACGCTTCTATAGAGCATTATTGTATGAATATTTTGGTAGCAAACGTAAAGAGATTTGCAAAAAAAATGAGCGACTTGTCACATACTATACACATAGTACAGCAAACAAAACACACCTATTGTTATTTTCTATATTTAATTTTTTTCAATTTGATAAATTATTTCATTCCACCCAACCAAGCGTGTAATCAATCAAGCTTGTTAACGCACGAAATAATTTTTAATTTTTAATTTTTTTTAAAAATTTTTAATTTTGATAATTTAGTTATATTAATAAATAGAATTAATTACCAGTTTGCACTGCAGCAAAAACTATTGCTAAAGCTATTAAACACGTTTGCAACGAAGTCATTTTAAAAATATTTTAGAAAATTATTTTTTAGGCGGTTTTTATACGCTATTTTTTAAGTATGATAGATAAAAAATTATCTTTTAAGGTATACTATTATTAGTCAAATATTATCATTATCTGATAAGTACTTATGAACATTCTGCGTGATATTTTTTATTGATTCATTTATTATTATGGGGTAGTAAGGCTACCCTACAACTTCAACAAAGTAATAATTCACAACTATCTCAAACCACCAACACTACCACACAACAGAAAATACGAAGGCTCAGCAACTAATGCCGATTACAGGCTCATCCCAACTCATACGCTGAAGAATTACTAAGTTCAACCCAAATTTAATAAGAAGACTCAATTTTTATATGTTAGATTAATAAGTTTTATTTCATATTGTTTGATGAGAATTCAAAATTCGAAACACAATGTTTGAACAAGATTCAACAAATTACAATCATTTCATTTAAATAATTTTTTATTAATAAATTAAGTTATGACAAATTTATTAATCTAATATCTAATACATGTAAAAAAATTTAAACATATTCCGAATAACAATAATCGTAATATACTACTACTATATATTATATAAGAAGACTTCTTGACCACTGGACCTAATAATATAATGAAATACAATAGTCATATTAATTTCTTAAGAGTGAGCCCCTGGACATTTGAAAATTATAATTTATTTTCGTCGTAAATTGTATATATTGTATATTTTAGAGAATACATCAATAGTACTTTTTTCAATAATTACCTACTCGCACATTGTACTCGCATTGAACTTATTTAAAGTGTGTACTTAAAAACGATTAATAGGGATGATATGGCAAGTGACACCTCATTTGAAAAGTCTTGCTTCCCTGAATTCAGTGCAATAATTTTTTTGAGGTTTTATCAATTATTCAACAAAATATTTGAATATAGTACAATAGTACAAATAGTACAATATTTATTATTATTATTATTTATTTTGAGACTCACGTACAATGTGGGGATTAGAATAAGATGGGGGATTAACTCCAACCATCTAATTCTTAACACTTTGTTGTTCTTATATTATTCTACTTACATAATTAATTCATTTATATAATTGAATTGTTTTCTTTTATCCATAATTATATTATTAAAATTTATAAAATTCTAAATTTAAATTTAGAGAATTTGAAGTTATTTTTATTTTTAATTTTGAGAATTTAAAAATTTTCTAACAATGTGGCACGTTTCTAAAATTACAGCTTTCTGCATTTGAACAAATAATTTAGAAGATAGGTTTAATTTAGACAAGTGTGTTTTAAGTTTGCAAGATACAACACCAGTAGCCGATATTACTATAGGCACCAATAAAATTGATATAATAAAATTATTATTATTATTAATTATTAATTGTAATATAAATAATTATAAATAAACTAATTATATTATGTATATCTAATTTTATGTAATGTATATCTAAGAACAAAACACATTGTCATTTGATACGATCTAAGATCCAGTGAGTTAAGGCTGTTCAGTAAGGATTAAAAAATTAGTATTATGCTGATTTTATAGTAATATTCTTATAGAACAACGTATTTTAAGTAACTTTTACTAAAAAAAAAAAGCTGTAAAAAAATTAGTTTAGCCACAATTTCCAATTAAAGTATTAATTTAATTTGTAGTCTCATGTACAATCTCGAAAAGATACAATACTCCGATTTTCACTAAGCTCAAGAATTCATATTTTACTGTAGAACTATATAATTTTTATTTTGATGAATATTATCATAGTCTTGTAAAAAAATGTTTAATTTGAGTAAAAACGTGCTGTAATTCAGTAAATATAAGATTACATATTATTCAAGCTTACCATTGTATAAAACCATTAAAATTTATATCATTCTGTAGATTGAACTTTCAACTTAAATATCTACGAAAATTTTTTGAAAAATATTTTTTAATAACAACAGAATACTACAAAACGTCTAATAATATCTTGACATCTTCTATTTCAACTTTTCCTATCTTCGTTTAAGTACTCCCACCGTATTAAAATGCAAGTTGAATGCATGTAAAAATAGGGGAAATTTGCACGTGATAATATTGATAATGCACTTCATAAAAAATTTCTGTGGTTAGTATTAAGTATTCTTGTGAAGTACTTTGCCATAATTATTTATAGAGTACGGATTTCTAGCAAATTTGTTATACATAAATATTGATAGCAGAAGTGTAATTGTTATAAATGTCCATGAATTTGATAAAAATAAGGCATTTGGCACTAATTTTTTTTATGCTTATATGCTTATTTTGATAGTTTTATGCTTAGATTTATTTTTAAGCATTTTTAGTGCTTATTTTAGCACATTTTTAATAAATTTAAAAAAAATTAAAGTAGATACATAAATACTTACATTTATTTTAGACCGGGAGCTAATGACGATTTGACCTAACCCATTTTATAAGTCACAAACTTTTGTGCGGTAAATATACGGTGCTTCTTGACTAGCGAATTAAAATTGGCAAACGTTTACCGGTTTACCCCTAAGGATAAGAGCAATAAATAGGTTTCAAATTAACATTTCAATTAACAATTAAATTTTAATGCAAAATTTTAAAAAAACTTAATAATTTCAATTTTTTGACAAAAATTATGTAGAAAAATTATTTTATTATTTTTCATTTTATTACTATTTTTTTTAATACTTTTTTCTTGTTACTTTTCAAATAAATTTTATTTAAAAAAAAAATTATTTTAATGCTTATATTTAAGATTAAATCATATTTTTATGCATATAATGACAATTTTTTGTGCTATTTTAAACGCTATTTTCACGATTTTTTATGCTTAAAAGTCCGTACTCTAATTATTTAGCTATAATAATTATTATATTCGCAGATATTTTATAGTGTCTAATTTTTCATTGTTTCCAAATGCCTAAATCCAAACGTTTTTTATCGTGGCCTACACCAAAAAGAAATAAACGTTCTAAAGCAATAAAAAAATATTATCAACTTAAACGGTATTTCTTTTTTTTAAATATTTAAATCTTTACATTGAGAGTTATTTACATAAAAGTCAGGAAAATGACAAATTACTGACGTGGAGCAATGTTGAAATACGAGGCACTTTGTGTCTAGTATTTTAGAGCTCCCAGTGAAGTGAGACATTTTCCTGACATATTTCGTGGTAAATGTTTTCGAAAATCATAAAAAATCAACATTTTAAAACACTAATTGAACAAACTTTGTAAAATGAGCAAAAATCAAGTTTGTCAATTTGTCGAATCATAGTTACAAACAATACAATGAGACAATTAGGTACTAATTATTATTATAACCAAATTAGTCAGGGAAATTCAATTTCCCTGCGCGTATATATCCCTGCGCAGGGAAATGCTGTTTCGATGACGATTTTCGGCAAAATACATTAAAATGTAGGCTCAGATTTACAACAGAATTCTTTCAGCGAAATAAATCAAATTCAAAGTACTTTTACTTACCTAAAAGTTACAATCACTTACAATTAATTAAAATAAAGGAAAACATACACAGGGCAACAGTGATTCTGCGGTCTGGGGTTTATGAGCCGATTTTGGATAATTATGGTCTCCTAAATGCGAACAAAATTTCAGATTTGTCGAATTGACTTCATTTTTTGAGATAAAGACAACCCTTTTATATTGAAAATAAAATGAAAATTTTATTTTGAGATGTCCACGGAGATTCATTGTCAATGGTTCATTTCTTCATAAAAATTAATAAAAATTTCACAGTATGTTCTTCAAATGTCACTTTATTATGTAGTAAATGTAGAAATAAATATATATTAATTGTGTCGTCAAAAAAAATTATCGAAATATGCTATTTATGCTTTAAATTGGCTTTAACCTTCCGCCCCCCCCCCCCCCCCATTAACATGAGAACTAGAGTCAAGTCGAACAAAATAACTACGTGCCGAGTACTTTATTACATCAGTTTATCTAAATTCACTCCAAAACCTAAAACTGCAGGAAAAAGGTTTTGTTTTGTTGCCCAGTAAAATCGTCCGGGGACGAATTGCCTGCCGGATGAATTGTATGAGGACTAATCCTCCTAGATATCAAAATTTAATATTGTTAGCTTCTGTCACGGTTGAATTTGATTATAAATAGTATATTTCCTATTAGACCCAACGTGATTTGGGCCATGGAATCTTACGTAGATCACATGCAACCCATCAATAGCATTCCATCTGTAAGTTCAATTCCAGAGAGTAAAATTATAACTGTTACTGGAAATGAAATATCGCTAGGAAGTGTTAGTTTTGTGGAAGAAGGTGATCCTGATCAGCAACAATCAGATATAGATTTAGACTCCGATAGGTAGTATCTATATAGTTTCTTCTAACCCCACTGTTTAAATATTAATTTGTAGCTCCTTGGTTGATTTGTGCGTCGAAAAAGATTCCTCGCCCCCAATATCATCAGACGTTCTTCTAAATTGCAGAAGAATTGTGAATTTGGGACACTTGTTAATAAAACAATATGAAAGTATTGCATTACACAAAATCAATAATTGTACTATGGGGGAAATGACATTTGTTAAAGAAACGCGGCAAGGTTTGTTTTCTTCGCTGTATTTCCTGTGCAACAAAAATCGTTACAACTGACCCCCAAGGCCATGAAAATATTTTATGGGGAAGCTTCAGTGTGGGAATTGGTCACGCTCAATTAGAAGAAATGTTTTCTTTAATTGATGTTCCTATCATGGCACAGAAATCATTTAATAAGTATTCATTATCGCTCAAGAAGGTTTGTCTTTGTGATAATATTTACCTTTATAATAAAAACAATTTGTTTCGGCAGTCATGGGAATCACATTTAATCGAACAAATGGAAATAGCTGGCGAAGAAGAAAACGTACTGCGTTAGAGAAAGGCAATGTTACATCTGATGGAACTCTTTCATTACTGTTATGGGAGACGGAGGATGGAGTAAGAGATCTTATGGTCATGGATATAATGCAGCTAGTGGAGTTGTAATATCTTTTTGAATTATAAAATGTAATAGTAGAATCAGGTTTTTGACACACAGATTTTAGGGAGTATTAATCGGCGCTGAGACAAATAAGATTCTCTTTGTGGGTATGAAGAATAAAGTGTGCTCTATGTGCGCATTTTATAAACATAAATCAGTCGAACCCAAACCCCGCGAATGTCTTCTAAATTTCAGTGGACCATCAACTGGAATGGAAAAAGACATAATAATTGAAGGTTTTTGTTGCAGCAAGGAACAGCATGGACTAATTTACAAATATGCTACATTGGTAAAATGACATAATTACATAATAAATATAAACATAGAAGAAATGCTTAAAAATTTCACAGGAGATGGTGATGCAAGTGTGATCACTGATCAGTAACGTACGAAGTAGGGTGCCATATGGAAGAGATGTTGTCAAAATTGAATATACAAATCACATGACAAGAAGTATAAACGATAAGTTGCAAAAATTTTCCAAAAATACATCATTTCCAATTGCCAATAGGCGACTATTTACCGATAAAATTAAAGGTATATCGCGTATTGAAAGATTGGTGAAAGGTATTCGTGTGGCCATCAAGACCGTATCAAAAAATCCCGAAGTTGATAAACTCCGAGAAATGATTGCGAATGCACCTTACCACATTTTTGGACAACATTCTATGTGCTGTTATTACAGTCCCTGGCCATCGAATTAGGACCACTAAAAATTTTTTGTTTTATGTATGTTATTTCGATTTTTAAGTAAAATTAAAGGACACAAACAAACTAAAACATCAACTTTTATTGCTTTTTCACATTGTCATTAATATTTTGTGTTTCCACCCTTTGCTTCAATCACAGTGCGTACCCTTTCTGGCATTCTCCGTATACACTGATATATCATTTGGTTTATCTCTTCATGATTTTCCCAAATATATTTTTTATTTATCAAATCAAATCACATTTAGCGTTGGTTTACTTCAAAACTTACAGAAAAACAAATTAAACACAAGCAAATAGTTACTTTGTTCAATTAAGCAATATTTTTGTCTTTATCTTTAAGGGTTGATGGCAGGGTGCAATACCCTGCAGTTCAAGTCTGCAGGTACTTTACTATGCATTCCTGACCTTTGGACGAAAATTTGGATAGTCAGGTAAAATTGGTAACTTATAACTTAGAAAAATGAAAAATTTTTACACGTGGTCCTAATTCGATGGCCAGGGACTGTATTTATAAATCTCCTTATTGTCATGTAAGGAAAGTGTTAGTTTTATCATTAATTATTAATTAATATTTTAGCGATTTTTATTGTACCCGTAAGGAAACAAATGAGATCAATTTAATTCCAACATTAGAAGAAAAATTTCTGGATGAAATTAAAAACATTTTAAATTCCATGATTCTGAAAGCCGATCGAGTTGCTTTTAATAAAACAACAAATTCAGCTGAAAGGTATCTTTAATTAATGACATTGTTTGCAATCGTAATATACTACCAAATATTTTTATTTTATGCGGGTTCATGGAGTTAGTTGCTAAATTTGTGGGTGGAAAGAGAACTAATTTTTCTAAAAGGTACTCTAACACGACTAGAGCTTTTGTCGCATTCTGCTGGTCCAAGCTGGCAAGTAGCCCTTTTTAAGAAATTACGAGACAAAGATGTAGGCCAAACATTTTTGAATGTTATGAAGAAAATGGAAAACATATCTTGGAAAAAAAAATTAAAATTCGCTGATCAACCACAACAAAAGAAAAAACGTAAATGAAATTACGGTCCAGATCTAGATTATGGATTGCAGAACATCGAAGCCGATTGCACACTCCATGAACTCGAACAGAAATTTGATGCGTTTTTGTTAAAACTGAAAGATGATGTATCATCTGCAGAAAAGGTAACACATATCGAGAAAGACACGCGGCAACAACACAGTACAGTATTATGGCATGAGATTAGGAAGGATCGTTTCCAATTCTTCAACAGCTTCCAATTTTGGATGCTTTATAAAGCGTCGATCTAAAAATCACTATCATAATTTAGTGAAGCGGTTATTATACATTAAGGTAATTAAATTAAAAAATTGTTTATGTAAACATAGCAATAACTATCATAATACGAAATCTCAAAATATTGGTTTGCTTTAGGAATTAAACACAAATGCAATTAAATATGGACGGATGAATGATGAAAAAGTTATAAAAAAATACGAAGAAAAAAAAGAAGTGACCGTGACGAAATGTGGAATTTTTCTTGATATAAATCATCCTTATCTTGGAGCAAGTCCCGATGGTTTACTTCCAGAAGACGGTATTATAGAAGTTAAATGCTTACCTTCACTTTCGGGTCACTTACTGAAAGACACTATAAAGAAGAATGTCTGCTTTAAAGTTGTTGATGGACGAATTTTGTAAATTTTAAAGGTGTTATTAATAACAAAACCCAATTTTTTCCTTTTAGTTTGAAGAAAAATTATAACTACTATTATCAAATTCAAGGACAATTAAATATTACGGGGCGAGCATATTGTAATTTTGTTATATATACGGATAATGATTTTTGGATTGAACGTATTTATAAAGACTCGGAAATATGGAATCGTGAAATGGTCCCCAAACTTAAAACTTTTAAATGGAATGTATATTACCAGAATTGGTTGATGCTAGATTACCAAGAGGATTAAAAATAAGAGACCCATCAGTGTTGCCAGATTAATTTTTCAGTAAAATTCAAATTATACCGATTTTCGTTATAACCTATTAATCAACTGAAATGAAAGGAAATCTACCGATTTTTCATCAAATTTTACATGACTTTCTTGTCAGTTCTAATTGAATAATATTCTCCCAACACATTGCATTTTATAATACAAAAATTGGCTATGTTTAACATCGCATAATTTTCCCCATTTAATTTTTGGGTGTAAAAAATGGTGGTCCAAAAGGAATTGACAATTGAACTTTTTTTATTTTTTTTATCATTTTCACAATTTTCAACGATTTTTCACCATTTTCAGTTGGCCTTTAAGTTTAACTATATGATGCACATTTATGCCGAATTTTAAGAGATTTGGTTGCATGGTTTAGCCTGTGCGAATGATTTTATTTCTTTTCATATCCTAACCACACACTGGCTCACTGGCATACAAACATACAGACGAACATCCAACTAAAATTCATCAAAAACTTATCATGACATGATAAAAAACATTTTAAGGGGTCATGCCCAGTTAAACATACAAAAAATCCGTGATCTTGGAGAATTTTTTTAAAAGAACTGGAAGACTTTTTTAAGTATATGTTGGTATACATAAAATACAGGAAGTTTTTACGTAAATAATAACAAATTTTCAATAAAATTTATTTTCAAACAAAAAAGTTATGGCCATTCTCCCGAAGGTCCTTTCCAAAAACATGTTTAGCGGTGACCACTGCTGCTCGAATATGGATCATCGGAAATAAGAAATTCAAAAAAATTTATACAATATATTAAATTATTTAGTGCTTGAAAGAAGAGTTCTTCAAAATATCAATTTAGGACAAAATGGCACACGTTCAAAGTAAATTGTCAATTTTTGATGTAAATATGACTCCTTTGTCGCTAATAAAATAAAAACTATATATCCAAAAATAAATTCCTTCATTTAAGCACTAGTTCTTTTTATATCTAAAATAACTGTACGAAATTTGGAACAAATCGATGCAGTAGTTTTCAATATATCGTGGTTACCGATGTTGAAAATGTCATTTCGAAATAAACGCGATTAAAGTTTCAAGATAGGCTTACTCTACCCATATTGAACATTTTCAAATGAGGTTGTAGCTTTTTACGATTTTTTTAAATCTGCAAGTGGGCCAGACCCTTTAATACTAAAATTTCGATTTTTGATTTTTGAGTGAATTACAATACTTTCCCTTTTTCAATACAATACTATATGTAGTATGGGGAAAGTAAAAATTAAGTACCTACATGATATATTGTGATATAAGATATTGCCGAAAATTAGTTGATTACTGTTAGCGGAGTTATAAAGACAGCAGTAAACGTTTCAAGATAATAATTTAATAACTGAACAAAAAAGGGCACAAATACAAATTAAGAACAACTCAATTAAAATAACATGTAGTTAACAACCAAAACAATACAACATAATACTAAACATTCAGTACGCTCTTGATTTTCATACGTAACTTACGCATAGGCGGGTCGCGCGGCATTGCATATGGGGTACATTATTCTTAACAATTACTGCTATTTTTTATTAAATTAATTTTACCTAATTTAGATATTTTGAGCGTAGTTTTTCTTAATAACAATACGAACAAAAACAAAAAATGTTCCATATTTTTCTTTTTTTTTATGATATAATTTTTAAGAGCAGGGGCCCACGAAAAGTCTTGCCACGGAGCCCGACGTGGCTCTCGACGGCCCTGTCTGCCATTTATAATTTTTATTCTATTGGTGGGACATGAAAAATTTTAGTTGGACAATATTTTTCTAGTTTAATTTTGCTAATAAGTATTTTGAGCATAAAATGGATAAGACCCAACTAATAAATAACTATCCGATTACTGGGTTATCTTAAAAAACTTATCACTGTGTTTTTCAAACCTATAATGTCTAAAATTGGGAAACTTTCCTCGATGTAAAATTAAATGAAAATATTAAAAGAATTTTAAATAAAACTGTAATAAATTATTGTAGTAAATAAAGTGTACCTAGTTCTAAATTGTATTTTTTCTTGAACGAAAGTCGAGAACTTGTATTCGTACAAGTTAGTATATGCTGCGTTCTATTTGCCAAAAACTAAGTTAATCTAACCTAAGTTGAAGTATGAACTTAGTTAAATTGCGTTAGTTAAAAAAGGTTGACTTTTTCAAAACAAAACACTATACAAAATCATTATTGACAACTAAAACAATTACCTCCAGTTGTTTTTAAAGAGTGTTTTTAGTACCTAATACTTCGATACCTATTTTCACTTTTATTTAGTACCTATTACATATTATTTCACAAGAGTGTCAAATGGCTTATGAAAACTATGAAATATTATAATATAAATGTATAATGGATTATTTTGATTAATCCAACATTTAATTTTCCGATCTTAGTTTGTTTTTATTTAACATTTTTTAATATAATGGGACGAAACTGAAATAATAGACCCCACATATTATATATAATTGAAAAGAGGATAAAAAACTCTATTTAAATATTTCATAACCAACTATGGTTTCTATTTAAAAGAAACATAACTTTATATTATAACTCGCAAACTAAGTTAGATATTTAAAATCTCTGTAGCCCATTTTATTGTCCTTAAAAAAGTGTCTGAAGAAAGTGTAAAAATTTTTTCTATAACTTTACAAATAACCGAGATATCGACGTTTAACGAAAAGTCGAAAAAGTCAACTTTTAGCCATAACTCGAAAACGAAAAAAGATATCGAATTCGAGTTTAAACCATTAAACTTTTCTCAAAAAAAGAGATCGAGGATGCGCCATCCATTTTTCGATATCTCCTATAGTTACCGATTTCCCCATGAGAGGCATCGAAATTGAGCCACCCTGTACAAGACTAAACCGACTCCAAATATAACACTAACTCCCTTTTAAAACGAGTCATACTTCTTACTTTTAAATATATTTGAGTTTTCACAAAAAACAGAATTTCAATCTATACACGTTTACGAAGTGCAATAGTATGAAATATATTTAGGCGTGAATGCGCTCTGGTATACCTGTTATACAACTACGAAATATCGGTCTTCCAGATTCTAGGTAAACGATTGAAATTTGATTTCTTTATCACGAGTGGTAAAGGACAACATCTACCATCCCTACTGCACATTCAAAAAGTGTTTAATTATAATTTTATACCTGAAAAAAGTAAGATTTCTCCGTTATTCCGTACTGGTAAACCTCTTTACCAGAGAGCGTTAAAAAATTTCTATTCTGACCACCATAGCTGTCTGACCACAAAATTAGAGCTTCAGTGGTTTCCTCCAAAAAAATTTCTATGAATTTTTTTACACATAAACCCACCTCTTGTCCTCCTCGTCCTGCTTCCCCTTCTTTCCAAATGAAACAGTATCCTTTATTTCTACAATGAATACCTTCATTATAAAGCCACAGTTGTCGCTTATAAAATACCAGATTAGTTGGAATACTGGGTAAAGGCAACGTTTTTTCCATGTCGTAGGTCAAAGTTGAAGTTTGTTGTCATGTTTGGCTATCTCAAAATCATTTTTCAATTCTCCTCTTGCCTTTTTAGCAGTTTCTATATGTTGATCGTGTGCTAACTTCACCTGCTTCTTATCCTGTTCTTGTAGAGCATTTTGCAATTTTGCCTTGTAGGCATCACATAAACTGCACGTGTCTTTTATTCTTGGTTTTCTACGCAAATTAAAGTTTTTATAAAATATGTTTTTATAAGAATTGAACGATACTCTCTTCTCCTTGTTCTCATCTTTATATAAATCGTACATCTTCCGTTCTGTAATGTTGTATTGTAAATGCTGAGACTTTGTTTGCGTTCTGCAATAATGATATACGTATGTGGGAAATTTTTTTATGTGATTAATAATAGAAGTAATGACCTCTTCAGGGAGTTTATTTTTTCCGCCTTGCTGTTCTCCCCGAGCATATTTTATATTTCCCTTCTTAATTTTACATACAGCAGTATTTATTCGCTTAGAACTTACTCGAAGAGTATTTATAATTAATAATAAATTACTATTGCAATAATTTATTATTACAGGTTATGAAAACTTTTTCACACAGTACCCACATTAGTCCTACCTACTTTGAGAAGAAGAGACCAAGCGCCACAATTCAGAGTTGCATTTAACTGAACGGAACCAGCCGTTTGGTTCCATTCTGATTAACACTAAATGCCGTATCAGGGCTGTGGTGGTTGGTTCTTCTATGTATTTTGACGAAAATAATCAAAATAGCTCTTAGTTCTTTCTAACATACTATGCATCGTATTACGTCGTTTGGTACCTTAAACCTATTTTTGCAAAAATGTCGGTTGGTCCCTTTCTGATAAGCATGGTCCAATTGTTGCAATTCTTTAGATTCATTTAACACCGCAGGAAATGAATTATTTTTCAGCAAGGCAAGAAGTTCAATGCTTTACCGATGCAGTTCAGCAGAATTAACGCTGCTTTAATATTAAATAATTTTTAATATATTGTCATGTTATTTTACATTTTAATTAATTATTTTTGAAAAACTTGCGGTCCTCGAAGCTAAGACTAACATCTCCGTGTAGTTCCTCGAATGTACTATAAGCTTTTGGTATTTTTTAAAATTAATTTTAATTTTAATGAAAGTCCTGCAATGAACGGACAAAATGATTTCACAAATCTAAAAGGAATCAGTTTAGAATTATAAAGTTTAGGTTTTATGTACAAAGGTATTAAAATTTAAAGTAACGATTTGCCGCCAAAATTTAAATAGTGAGTGATTAAAATTTTGAAGAGAAGGTTGGCACGAAAAAGGTGATAAGCGAGCTGGAGAAAGAATATGGTGCGATGGTTGTTTGAAAATATCAAGGAGAAAAATGTAAAATTTCTGTAACAAAATTTAAATTCATCGAAAAGTAACGTTAATTTTTATATTTTACTGATTAATTTGGATGTAAACAGTATTGTTCGTTTATTGATGGATGATTATTGGAAATGTAATTTGGATTAATATGGGTTTAAATATCATATTATGCTAGATGGACGACTGTTAAAAACAAAATTGGACACTAAGTACATGGAAATTAGAAAAGGACGCATATTATTTAGATGAACCACCATTATTTGAATTATTGATGAAGACAAATTTCACAGCGATAGAACAAGTGAGTAAGACAGTTTTTGAAAAATTAAACGTGTGGCAAAAAATAAATTTTTTAAACCATAAACTTTTAAACATAATTATTAATAAAAGGAACAGTAACAATTATTTTATAAATGATTTTGTACATAAAAAATAATTGTTGTTAAATGAGGGTTTCAGAAATAAAGTTTAGAGCTGACTGGAATAAGTGTCAAATAGTAAATGAAACTTTATTTTTGAACACTGTATTTAGTATTGGGTTCTTTGGCGAAAAGTGTCGCATGTTTGGATTTTGTGAAATTAATAAATTTATGTCGTTGTAAGATCTGATTGATTATTTTGCAAAAAAAAAATATATCGAAGGATTGTAAGAGGTAAGAGTTTCCTACCCTGATGTTAGTCGAGGCAAAAGATTTTGTAAAATTAGTAATTTTCAAATATTTATAAATTTATTATTATAAAAATAAAAATAACATCTCAATATATAGGGTGTTACAGCATCCTCGGATATGTAAATGTTAACCAAATAAGCAAACAAAGTAACTTTATCATTTTCTGGTTGAATAGCAGCTAATGCAAAAGCCGGACACTGTCATTTCGGCGATTCCAGTTCGGCACCGTCATTTCGGCGACCCGATATTCGGCTATGGCAGTTTCGGCGATTCCAATTCGGAACCGGCATTTTGGCGATTCTCATTCGGCGACAGAAAATTCGACTATGTCGATTCGGCGACGGGAGGTATACTTTTAGTTTATTCAATTGTTTTGTGTTCTAAATCTAAATTCTTAATGTACAAAAAAAACCTTAGTACGGACGCTTATGGCTTCTTTCAAACTTGTACTTAAAACCCGTACCAAAAAAAATTGGTTATTTCCCTACCTCCTTTAAGTATATCTCTTCTTTTGTGATTTGCTCCTTTTCAATAATACTTATTGTATTTATTTAGTTTGCTCTTGGCCGATGTAGTAGAATTTATTAATCATTGTTGATAAAAATAGTATATTATAGGCCAAGGTTGTGAAGACAGCCATTATAGCCCTAGCGCCAAGATTATATTCCGAGGTGCGAAGCGCCGAGGAATATAAGGCGCGTAGGCTATAATGGTCTTCACAACCGTGGTTTATATACGATTTTTTCCACTACTAGATTTATTGCCATTTTTTTAAAATTCTTATTAATAAAAAAAATTTCAAATTTAAAATATTTATTTCCAATGACAGTTTTGTTTTGTCGATTTGACAGTTGTTGACAAATTTAGTTTTCCAAAGTCGTTCACCGAATTTTTACTGTTTTAAATAATGGATAGAAATCTCCGAAGTTATTCAAAAGCATTGTTTTGCATTTATTCGTCTTAACATACCGAAATTATTCAATAAACTTGTAATATTTTGGTTTCTCAAATTAATAATAGATGGCGTTAGCGCTCCTGTCATAATTAATTCGACTTTTTTTAGTAATGTTTAAAATGAAATTAATCAATTAAAAAACCGTTTTGAATAATTTAAGTGTAATTAAATAGCATCTCTCGGTTATACAAAATCGTTTTTTAACAAAATTTGCCTTATAAATAGTCGCTAAACTGTAGAAAAATATCAATATGTTCATTATATACCATTGGTCAATAATGAAAAAATTATTTACCAGTTGTCTAAAATGCGTCACTTCACGTGCGACTTGACTAAGTTATAATGATTGCCTATATGACTAGTAGTGGAAAAAACTATTTATTCGTCTGATTCTACTCGTAGAAGTTCTACGTTCTAAGTTCTAAGTTCTAATAAATAGTTTTTCTGTCAACAATTGTAACAATTTATTTTTAATAATTGTTTTGCGCTTCCTCATATTTCCTATCGCTCCGCACGTTTATGGAAAATGATACCGAGCGCCTTTGCGCTAAGCCATCGGTGTGCAAGTTTTGAACTGAGGAGAATTGATTGTAACATCGATCAAAGCGGTCGATTTTCGGTTGGATTGGGAAGTTAGTATTTTTAAGTGCAGATCGAATATTTGTAAAAGTAAATCTGGCTTAGTTCAACGCGTAGTCAATTTATTGTGGAATTGAGTTGAAAATTATACGTGACTTCCAAGATTCAATTCAAGGTATCCTACTGGGGAATGATTTAACATACCTGGAAACCAGATGTTAATAATATTTGCCAACAACTACGTCAACGTATTAGTTTTATTCGAGTTTGAAAACGACGGTTTTAGTCGAGTTTGTGGAATTGTGCTATTCTCTGATCTACATCCGAATCGACGATCATCCTGTGTTGGTGCGATTCAATTTTGCTGTTTTATTGAAACAAGTGTGTACGCATCCTGTCGGGTTCAACTTCACCAGCGACCTCTCAACAATCCTGCAAGGTTCCTGCTTCACTTCATCAAAAAGCAGTTGGTATACTCCAGTTGTGAACGGCTTCCTATTCAGCGGAAGGGCAGCTTGAGTGTTGTGATTATCATTGTCGCTACCTATTATGTAAAACGAGCTTTGAGTACTCGGGTGAGTTAAAATTTCTGATCAATACTTTTTACTGTATTTTTCGTGGGAACGCTGGAGTTCCTTGTGTTCAAATTGGGTTACCAATATTTGTTGCTGCGAATCACTATTGTATATTGGAAATTGTTGTATACCGTTTTCAATTTTTTTGTGTTTTTACAATCAGTATACATATTGCTCACGATACGGTGTTTTATTCAGTGGAAGCAGATTTTGTTTTACAGGATCCACGCTCTTGCCTCCGTATTATAAGAGCTGGTATAACATCTCGGGTTCCACCACGATATAAATTACCGGAAAAGACCAATTCCGGGTGTGGTGGGGGATTGCAATCGTCGGAGATTGTGGATTCCGCTACACAATGAATACTTATTGTATTAATCTTTCCTTGGTTTTCCCCATTTCAATACAATTCAGTATTCAAGTCAGTTGTACAACAGAGGTTTAACCTCGGATCAAAGTTGAACCACGGTTAACTTTGATTTTGAGCACTCGATTGGATGAACAGTGAGTTGAACCTGGTTTAACTTTTACCTGAGCTTTGTCACTTAAATAAATTTTCCCTCGCCGAATCGACGTAACATGGATTAAAATTTGTTTAATTGCTTAAAATGTATGTATAATTATGATACCTGTGATGTATATGTAAATAAATATTTAATTTAAAAATAATTTTTTTAAATATTTTTAATAAATTTTCTGTCGCCGAATATACGTTGCCGAATCGCTTTCGGTTTCGGTTTAAACTCTTTATAGAAAAAGAACTCAAAATAAAAAATTTTAAGTAAATTTGTGGTTTTTAGTACCTATGTATTTATGGTTAAATTCAAAAAAATATAAGAATAATACAATACGTAGAAAATCAAAATTCAAAAAATTTAAAAAAGAGACAATTAACACATAACAGGTCTGAATTAAGAAAATTTGAAAAAATGAAAAATTCGTAATACGATAGTACAATATAACGTTATTTCATGGTTTCGAAGTTTTTAGAAGTCATATTAAGAGGGCAGTGCCTTCTGATTTCAAACTAGCAGTGCTAGGTAAACGAATTTCTTAGTTCAAATCATTTTTAAATTATTCATACTTCATGTAACAAGTTCAGTTTTGATAATCTTTGGAGGTTATGGTAAGTCAATTTTGTACAATTTAGTCGATATTTTTGTTTAGTTTGAATTTTTTTTTTCTTATTTCACAATGTAAGCGATTGCGTGCAACTGAAGAATGGCAATAACCATGAAATAACGTTATATTGTACTATCGTATTACGAATTTTTCATTTTTTCAAATTTTCTTAATTCAGACCTGTTATGTGTTAATTGTCTCTTTTTTAAATTTTTTGAATTTTGATTTTCTACGTATTGTATTATTCTTATATTTTTTTGAATTTAAACTCTTTATTGCCAATAATATTTTCACAATTATAGTTATTTAACAATAATTTATGGTTACATGATAATAATGTTCGTGCCTATCGGTTGATTTATCGAACAGATTTTGAGTGTTAACATTATAAAAAGTTAAATAAGTATGAAATTGAAATTTGCTAGGAAAACGAGCAGAAAAACCCAGCGAGCATGTTTAATCTTGAGGTAAGTAAAACTTAAAATTACGAGAATAAATTAAAAGGAAAAAAGTATGGATAACAAAAAAAAAAATATCGGAGAGTCTTTAGTGTAGTAGTATGTTGTGTATTAGTTTATGAGTCTGCCTAAAGGGCATATTTTTGTCGGTTAGTTGTTCAATATGTGCTGTCTTTTTGTTTTGTCTAACTGTCCTGGTAAAGAAGTTGTAAGCGTTGTTGTAAATGTAGTTAGTCAAAGTCCTTATGTCCACCATCTCGTGCAGGCGAAAAGTCTCCGTGGTTCTCGGCAAGCCGGTGATAATACGGAGACATTTGTTCTGCACGATCTGGAGAGTCTTGAGGTAGGAGGGGGCGGCGTTGCTCCATATGGGGCAAGCGTAAGTAAGTACTGGTCTGATCATGGAGGTGTATAGTAGTTTTCTTAGTTTGGGGTCGAGGGTGTTTTTGTACGTCATAAGTGGGTAAAGTGCATGTAGTAGTCGGATTCCTTTAGTTGCTGTTGCTTGTAAATGTTGTCTGTAATTTAATTTGGTGTCTAATAGGATTGCTAAATATTTTGTCGTGTCGGTTTGCGTTAGTTCTATGTTATTTATTTTTGGTTTAATGGTCAGTTTGTCTTTTCTTTTGTGAGTAAAAATGGTGAAGGTAGTCTTTGTCTCGTTCAGCTTTATTTTCCAGCGGTGGTAGTAAGGTTCTAGCAAGTCAATATGTCGTTGTAGGTATGTAATAGCTTTATTTTTTTGGTATGAATGGGTAATTATGGCTGTGTCGTCGGCGTATAAAGAGATGGTCGTGTCCGGGTGTTTTGGTAGGTCGTTTATAAAATAGGTGAAAAGGAGGGGGGCCAGGATGGAGTCTTGGGGGGACTCCGGCAGAGATAGGATGTGGGGAAGATAGGGAATTTTTAATTTTCACTTGGTATTGTCTGTCCTGTAGGTAACTGTGAATGATTTTTATTAAGTGCGGGGGGTACTTTGCGTCTATTAATTTGTGAATTAGTCCGTCATGCCAGATAGTGTCAAATGCTTTCGCAATGTCAAGAGTAATGATCGCTGTAGTTTTGTTTTGGTTAAATTGTTTTGTAATTTTGTCAGTCAATGTCGCAAGTTGAAGTATTGTTGAGTGATTTTTCCTAAAGCCGTATTGTTCTGGTAAAATGTTGTTATGTATTTCGTCGAAAGTTTGAAGTCTTGTAAGTATTATTTTTTCTAGTATTTGTGATAGTACGGGTAGCAAACTAATAGGTCTGTAGCTCGTTGGTAGGTTTTTAGGTTTGTCTGGTTTGGGGATAGGGATGACGGTGGCAGTTTTCCAGTCAGTCGGAAAGTATTGTAGTTTTAAACAAGCGTTGAAAATGTAGTAAAGTTGCAGGACCACCTTTTGAGGACAAAATTTGAAGAGTGAAGCTCTGATATTGTCGTTACCGGCGGATCTGTTTTTGAGTTTTCGAATAATGAATTTAACTTCCTGGGGGGATGTCAAGTCGTCTTGAGGGGTGGGATAGTTATTATTTTTGAAGATGTCTGTACTCATTTTTACTTGAAGATTTGTCATAGGGTCGTTTTGTTTGCTTGTCAGTAGGTGGTTTTCTAAATATGTGTCAGCTATGGCATTTGCTTTGTCCTGGTTGCTTATTTTTAGTCCGTTTTTGGTTTGTAGTGTGGGGAATGTAGTGTCGGTCAATTTTTTGATTTTTGCTTTTTATGGCATTTGCAATCGTCCAGAGTGATTTTAGGTTTTGGGGTTTGATGCTGTTTAATGTTTTTGTCCATGTTGCGTGTTTAATTTTAGAAATGTCGGAATTAATGTCTTTAGTTAATTTGTTAATTTGCCTTTTTAGGTCGGGATAATAATGAGTCTGGTAAATTTTGCGTAGTTTGTTTTTATTTTTTATTTTGGTCAGTAAGTCTGGTAGTAGTATTAGTTTTCGTTTGGGGGAGGGTTTGTGTGTGGTACAGTCGTTGAATAATTTTGTGACGTCGGTCGTAAGTTTGCTGATGGCTTCGTCGATGTCTGTTCTTGTTTGTATGTTTGCGTTGAGGGGTATTTGTTGTAATAATTTGCCTAAAGTTTTCCAGTCGGAGGTTTTAATTGTGTTTGGGGGAAAAGTCGGTAAATTTAGTGTCGAAATTTCGGTTAGTACAGGGAGGTGGTCGGAACTTAATTTGTATAAGGTAGTCGTATTTAAAACATTTAAGTTTTTTGTGATTGTCAGGTCAATTGTAGAAGGACGTTGGTTTGGGGTATAGGAGTAGTGGGTGTGGGAGTTTGTGGGATAGGATAGGAGGGCGTCAGTATTTAATAGATAGTTATGTAATTCAGTGCCGTTGGTGGTTGTCGTGTAGTTGTTCCATGTCGGGTGTATAGAATTGAAGTCTCCGGTAATAAATACCTTGCCGGAGTTTAGTAGTATATCGTCCAGTTTCGTAAAGTCGTGTTTTTTGGTAGGGGAGAGATAGTAGTTCGCTATAGTCAGGTCGTCAATTTGGGTGATTTGGATTTCTCCTCGGTCTGTTATCATGTCGGTGGTAGAGTAGTTGTAGATGTTTTTGACGTAAGTTAAAAGTCCACCGCTGGTCGTCTTTGGTTTATTTATTGTTTCATAATTTGGTAGTTTTGGTGGCGTCCGTTTGTTCAGTCTCGTCTCTTGTATGAGTATAATGTCAGGTTGAATTTTGTCAGTAAGTTCGTTGAATTTTGTCGTCAGTCCGTTACTGTTCCAAGATATGATTTTGAAGTCCGTGTTGTGACGTCTAGTCATCATATTTAGCAGCAATATCAGCAAGTACTTGTATTTTCTCGAATGTGTCAGTAACCCCGGTTAATCGCTGTTTTATTTCACGAACGATCATGATCATTTGTGAAATGTTTATGGTGGATTGAAGATCTCTGAGTTCGTTGAAAAGTGTTTTTAGATCATCGGGGTTACCCTGGGTCGGTGTCGGTGTCTGTAAATTTTGGGTGTAAGTCAGATTTTGTTGAGTGGGGGTGATAGATTGCGAAAAGTGTTGTTGGGGTTGAGGTGGTGTCGGTAAGGGGGGGAAGTTTTGTTGTTGTACATATATATTGTTGTGTTCTGATAAAGTAATGAAAAGTGAGTTGTTCGTTTTACAAAATTGTTTTTATTAGTGTTAAGTTTTGTTCGTTAGTTAAGTTGTATTGTTTAGTTTAAGTTTGTTGTTGCAGTAATTTCGTTTGTTTATTTAAATTTTAATGTTTGTATTTTAATTTCGTTGTTTAGCGACTCACACAAATGCAGCTGAGCAGTACGCAAGCTAGAACCTTGATTTGAATAAAAAAAAAAGAAGAATAGAAAATCCAAGGAAATGGAGGAGTAGGTAAATAAATGAAGAGTACGACAAGTCGCAAAATTTACAAACGGAGAGATAAATAAAAGTTAATTGCGGAGAGTCGAAAATTTTACAATTAAAATTTAAATAAAACGTTAATTGCGGAGGGTCGCAATTTTTACAGTCGAAGAGAAATAAATAAAAGTCGAACAGAGAAGTCCAAATTTACAATCCAAGAGTTGGTGCGGTGTTGAATTTAGCTGAAGAAAATTGTGATTAGAGTGAGAAGAAAGAAGCCGAATTACGTGCTGCTCGGCGAATTTGTGTGAGTCCTGCTTTTTAATTTTGTTTACTTGTGTAAGGTTGCAAAATAAATTGTTCTTTAATCGTCAGTTTTTTATTGTTCTTGCATGTAACCATTTTCGAGAACCAATGACCATTTTATAAGAGAATAAGAGATTACAACAATATATATATACAAAATGTATAAATTTTGACACAAACGATTTACTACAAAATTTTAGTAGGTAGTCATTCTTAGATTATACTATGTCTCTTAGCTACAATTATTATAGTAATACATTATACAAAAATTTTCTACTATTGCCTCATTAAAATTGAAGAATTACTCTAAATGCAAAAATGGAAAAAATGTGTAAATAAGAGAGGTAAAAAATCCTTTATATCTAAAAATCGAAAGCTAATTCTTTTTAAAATATTTTATGTCCGACTGTATTATAATAACATGATTACAATATTATTTAGCGGTCATAAGGTACCATTTTATGGTACTAGTCCGGTTTACTTTATTAATAAAGTAAAACGGCCGCCTGTCAATGTCAATGAAATAAACGTCAAAATTAATGTCAACGTTTTATTTAAATTTGAAATATTAAAATATGAAACAGAAAATCTGTAAATTAAACTATTAAAGAAGCAATTCTTTAGCTTTTGATGATATTTCACTGATTTCTTCTTCCATTATTTTTTATACCCACAAATGAATTTAACCCGAAACAATTTCACGCAATTTCAAATCAAATTAATAAGCATCAACCAGGAGCAATAGAAAAAGCACTCTTTGAAATTATACAATTTTTAAATGTCAAAGTGAAGTTTCAAAATATAAAAGAAAATCTTCTACGGTGCAGTCGAACATAACATGTATGTCATTTGCACATAATTAGGCTTTTTGGACTCAGCCTATTTATTGTCTGTCTCTATAATTATAGGCTTCGTCCGATAAAGATCTAATTTATGTACCTACTCATGACATAAATAGCTATTATGTAATTAATGAATGTTTATAGTATTACAATATTTGAATAATAATATTCAATTTTGTTTGAATTTGAACAGCAAATTATGAAAGTTGAGATTTCAGAAAATTACATTCATCTTTATATAAGTACTAGCCAATAAAAATCGGCCTTCAGGCGGGCTCATAGCTAATCGGTAGTTGGTAATCCTCTAGTAGTGCACGAGGAGAGATCGTACCGAACCGAGCCGGCGAAACACTTTAACTACTTTATTATTATATTTAAACATTAAAAGTGTCGATAATAAATCAAATAATTTAAAAGATTTAAATTTAATTTACACTAAACGGCAGATGTTTTTGGCTATCGCTGCTAGGCACGAGGCCTGCGGCCTCGTTAAGTTTGGTCCCAGTTGTAGTTTGATAGCGGGACCCGAAAAGGGGAGGGAAAATGGGGCAAGGGGACGGGGGAAAAAAGGTGATGGGAGAGGCGTTGAGTGTCGGACGATCCGAGTGTTTACAGTCGTACTTATTTGCAGGCGTAGGCGTAGTTAAAGATTGCTTTTTTGGACCTGTGAGGATGGGCGCACTTGCGATTGCATATTTCAAAAACCTATTCCATAGGTATTAACGCATGTATAAGGGAAGGTATTGTAATGGACTCTAAAAAAAAATCAGTGTGTGTGTGGTTGGGGCATGAAAATAAATAATATCAATCGCACAGGTTGAATGTCTTGAAGTGGGGAATAAACATACAACATAACTGAACTTGGAGGCCAGCTGAAAATGGTGAAAATTTGTTGAACATTTCAGAAATGATAAACAATATAAAATAAGTTCAAGTGTCAATATCATTTTTGACCCATCCATTTTTAGTGTTTTATTCAGTTTGTGTGGTATAAATTAAATGTTCGGTTTTATGTTGATTTGAAATTAATATAGAATAATATTTTGAGCTTTAAAAACGTTAAAATTTTCTATAAAATATCTATTGTCAAGATATTTAAAAATTTACATTAATAGTAGGTAGTTACTATCTGTTCGTGTCCGTAAGATATACGTATCTAAACTTGTTCCCATCAGTCAGACAATGTCGGGCGCGGTTATTACTTAGATGGGTGACCCCATCCGCTTGCCGTTGCCGTTCCAGACAACTTTTATAAAAGAAATTTTTATCAATTTTGCTTTATTTATGTAATGTATTTTTAAAAGTTTTTGATCGCTTTCCTAGATTTTTCTTAAATTTTAGTAATTTAATTTTTTAAATTTTCACATCGATAATATTCGCGAAAAGAAAACAAAAAGTTTATTTGGGCTTTTTAGAAAAAAACGTAGCTTCACTGTTAAAACAAACACTTTTGGTTTACTGCAAAAGAGGCAAGGATTCGAAAGGAAATTCTTCGCCATCCGATATTTCGTAGCTTTCTTGGTGTAAGGAATCGTTTTTGACAAAATTCGTGAGGAACAAAATTTTAGCCATTCGCAAGGTCTTCATGCTGGTCGAATATTTAAACAGTTTACGTGCAATCGGCGTAACAAAGTCAAAATTTGAAATTTTCTTAATTCCGGCGTTGCGGCTTTATTTGTTCACCGATTTTCAATTTAAAAGCGGGATCGAGTGGGTAACTTGGATTGCCACAATCAATCAATGAAAGGCTTCCGTTCCTGTCGGAATATAACCACTTCTTAGAAGTCTTCACAATCCATTTTATGAGGTGGATTACTCCTCTGTTGTTACTCTGTGCTATAACTTTTCGTGTGATTTTGCTCTTTTTGCAATCAGTCTCCAAGTTTTTCTATTCGCACACTTTTCTCTCCAGTTCTTGACTTCCATCTCATTTAAGTCTTTCATTACGCTATCCCACCATCTCATTCTTAGCCTTCCTCTGGATCTTTCCTTATTTGGCTTCCATTCAGTCACGAATCTTATTGCTTCTTTTTTTCTCTTCGCATTATATGTCCAAACCATTTAATTCGCTGTGACTTGATAAACCTGACTATATTTTCATTTTTTAACAATTTCTCTATCTCTTCGTTCTTTCTTATTCTTAGATCTGAGTTATTTATCTTCTTTGGTCCCACAATTGCTCTAATCACCTTCCTCTCAAAGATCTTTAGTTGTTCTTCTTCTACACTTGTCATACAGAGTACTTCAGCGGCGTACGTTACAGTAGGTCGTGTCAGTCCCTTATAAATTCTTATTTTTGTCTTTCGACTTATATTTCTATTCTTCAATATTTTCTTGTTTGTATAAAAGGCTCTATTTCCCGCTTGCAACTTTTCCTTTATTTCATCTTCTCTGTTACATCTGTTGTTAATCTTGACTCCTAAGTACTTGAAATCATTCACCTCTTCGAAACCGTATTGTCCCATTCTTAAGATTCCAGTTGTCGCACTTAAATTCCTTCCGCAACGCATGTATTTGGTCTTCTTTTCATTTATCTTCAAACCCGCTACCGTTGCATGAAGGTTCAATTTTTTAAAGTGATTTTTCCATATTTCTTTAATTTTTTCTTCGTCATTCTCTGGCTTACCGTGCACGTCTTTCATTGCTCTGGGTCTTATTTTATTATTTCTTTTTTGGTTATTTAGTTTCTTATAAAAATTCCTTGTATTGTTATTTTGACTTTCCTGTTCCAAATCGGTCATCATATCATTCAGCCAAGCATTTTTTCTTTGTTTACAAACCTTATATGCAACCTTTCTCATTTCGACGTACTTGTTTTTGTCCTCCGGTTTTCCTGTTCTAATCCAGATGGCTCTTGTTTTGTTTTTTATCTTTACTTTTTCTTCACAGATTTCATCAAACCATTTTCTATTTATCTTTTTGCTTTTACGTTTTATCGTTTCTTCAGCTGCTATCTGTATTACTTGCTTTATACCTTTCCAGTCCTCATCGATGTTGTTGCTTTCCCGCGTGATCATTATTTGTTCGTTTATTTTTTCGATGTATTTTGTTTTTATTTTATCGTCGTTTAATTTCTCTAAGTCCCATCTTACAGTACCGTTTTCTTTTATACCTTGCGTATTAATCTTTTGCTTTAGTGTCGCAGCCACTAGGTAGTGGTCAGAGTCAACATTTGCTCCTCTGAACGTTCTAACATCTTGTATTGACGTCGCCCTTTTCTTTGTTACTAATACATGATCGATCTGGTTTCCATCATCGCTTGTATTTCCTGGCTTTATCCACGTTACTTTGTGTATCTTTTTGTGCTTGAACATTGTACTGCTAATCGTCATGTTCAATGATGATGCAAGCTGGCATAGTCGGTTACCGTTATCATTAGTATCCTTGTGTATTGTGTGTTTACCAGCCACTTCTTTTACGTAGTCTTCCTCTCCTATTTGTGCGTTGAAATCCCCTATGATCAGTAACGTGTCATGGTTTGGTACTTCCTCCGCTATTCCTTCTATTTCATTATAAAATTCGTTTTTTTCTTCCGCATTTTTGTCTTCTGTTGGAGCATATACATTAATTATCGATATGTTGAAAGGGTTTGCATTAATTCTCAGGTATGCTATTCTATCGTTTATTGGTTTAAAAATCTTTACATTTTTCGATATTTGCTTTGATACAAAAAAAACCCACTCCATTTCTTCCTTGCTTTTTCCCTCCTGAATACAATAGCACATAGTCATCTCTCGCTATTTCTCCTTGTCCTTTAAATCTTATTTCTTGTACTGCGGTGATGTCCATGTTATATCTCTTCAGCTCTTTTTCGGTTTCAATAATTTTTCCTTGTTTTAGCAAAGTTCTTACATTCCATGTTTCTATTCTGGTTTTTTTCTTGTTTTCTTTTATTTTATTCCTAGTTGCACGATTTCCTTTATTATCCATTACTCTTTGTTCCATTTCCGTTGCTTGTGTCGTTTCCGTATTTCCGATCGTGGTATTTTCCTGTGCCCTTAGTTTTTTGGCAGAGGATTTTCCTCCTTTAACTTGACTTTTCTTTCTCCTTTATTCCATTCAAATAGGCTTCCGTTTATTACTATCTTTTGATAACCTACTTTCACCTTTTTTCCGCTTTCCTTTTCTTTCCTTGCTATTGCCCTTATTTCGTTTTGGATCATTCGTTCTTTGATTGTTAGATCGCTATCTATGTAGATTCTCTTATTGCCAAGTTTCCATTTATTGCTCATTATTTCCTTTTTCATGTTCCATGTTTCTACTTGTGCCACTGCTGTGTCTATCTTATCGGATTTCAGTTTGTACGCGTTTACTAATTTGACATTAATTTGAAGTTCTTTTTCCAGAAAATTTTCAAGTTCTTTAACTGTATTATTCTCCGTAGTTTTCAACCCCTTAACAATAATATTGTTCTTCCTTTGTCGTTTTTAGTTATTTTCGTTGTTTTCTTCCAAAGTGGTTATTCTTATATTCATTTCTCGTTTCTCATTTTCCCATTCTTTCTCCTTTTCTGCGAGAACATCTTTCAAATCCTGGATCTCCTTTTTTAATTCGGTTGTAGTCTTATTAATGTCTTTTATTTCTTGTTTTATTTCCAATGTACTTTCTCTGACTTCCTTCAGCAGGTTTTCAAACTCTTCTATCGCAGTTTTCCCTCTTTCTATCTGCGCTGGTCTCTGTTCCGGCGATCGTATTATTTTTTTGCTTTTACTAAATACTTCTGATTCGCTCTCTATACTTGTATCCTGTTCGTCTCTATTACGTTTTTTTTCTTCTCGGTTCATGTAAATTTACTTTAGATTTTACACCCTTGATTTGTTTACAGACAACTCAACTTTATCTTTACCCGTAGACGCGACCAACCCGACTGCCCGACTCAACGTCTCAGAGGCAATCGCGCTGACAATGTTACGTTTGTTTGGACTTCGATTTGTTTGTGTTAAATGGGTTGACTATTAATATGCTTGACGTATTTATCTGTACCGCGTTTGTTTATCTATCTGTGTTTATTCGCAATTTTGACCTTTATTATTCACTTATCAGTAGTAAAATTTTAAATTTACCTTTATTTTCCAGTTTCCAATTAAATTCGGATGCTTATCACCAGGGCTTTTACACCTTATACCTCCGTATTTAGTATTCTATCACTATATTTTCTCGATTTCACTAAATAACAAGTATACCTATGAAAATACCGGAGCTGTTCAAAAACACAGTCTCACTCGTTCACACGAAACTTGATCTTTTCTTTGCCATCCGATATTTCGTAGCTTTCTTGGTGTAAGGAATCGTTTTTGACAAAATTCGTGAGGAACAAAATTTTAGCCATTCGCAAGGTCTTCATGCTGGTCGAATATTTCAACAGTTTACGTGCAATCGGCGTAACAAAGTCAAAATTTGAAACTTTCTTAATTCCGGCGTTGCGGCTTTATTTGTTCACCGATTTTCAATTTCAAAGCGGGATCGAGTGGGTAACTTGGATTGCCACAATATCGATAAATTACTATTTTACCCCATCTAAATCGGTAAGCCCGTAAAACTAAATCGAAATCTCAAATATAAATTTTGAAGGGTTTTTTCGTCTTGGTTTCTCTTTGGAAAAAAATATTTCAAAAATTTGAAAATTTAACGACGTAAACGAATGGGCTCGATACTTGAAAGGATTTTGGTTCAAAATTTTTTTATAAATTTATTTTGAATTTGCCGAAAAATTTGGCTTTGAAGTATCAAATTTTCAAAAATGTACACAAATTTTACTTTTATTTGGGTCGCACCCTAACGAAGAGGGAAAAAGTTAAAATTTTAGACGTTAACTTGTTATCGACAATTGCGCGCATCTTTCTCGGCGATTGACAATAACCAAAAACCGCCTCTTCGCCGTTAAAACTCATACTTTTGGTTTACTACAAAAATGGCAATGATTTGAACCGAAATTCTTCGCTATTCGAGATTTTGTTGCTTAGTTGGTGTAAGGAATCGTTTTTGAAAAAATTCGCAAGGAACAAAAGTTTAGCCATCCGCAAGTACCTCACGATGGTCGCAAAATATTTTCGAATATTTTAACAGTTTACGTGTTACGGGCGTAAGAAAGTCAAAATTTGAAATTTTGTTATTTCAGCCGTTGCCGCCTTATTTATCAGCCGATTTTAGATTTAAAAAAAAAGCAAGTAAGCGCATGGTAATTTTCTCTAATATTGATATGGTTTACTCTTTTTCGTATATTAAACAGTAAAGCCGTAAGATGCAAAGTATTTGAAACAAATCCGAAGGCATTTGCCTTGGATTTCTTTAAAAAAAATTTTCCACCTATTTATGATGAATGGTGAAGCCAAGCAACTTGATATATATGAGATGAATAACCTGCTTCACTATAACGGTACATAAAAAGAATTAACACAGCAGCAGGTAAAATTTTTAACAACTTAGAGAGAGAGAGAGGAAGAGAGAAAATCGATTTCTTTATTTAAACAGCGCCTCATATTGTCTAATAACCAAATTACATTTTATGTTAAACGTGTTGCCTACCAATAAATTATAAAATATACTCGTGTCGTAAGCCCTCTCGCGTTTATAAATTGACACTGCTGCCTTGGAGCCGATCCTTAACCTGGCTTTTTCCATATCACCAAGTGTTATGGGTTTTGCGTTCTGATGGAACAATTTTTTGGGGTGTTATGGGGTGTTGTAAGCGAACATATAGCCTCTCACACCCAAATGTCAACCTCACCTTCACGTGGTACACCCTGATATAACTAACGAGGCTCTGACGACCGAGTATTGGCGGGATAACCATAACAACGTACCTGCAGGGAATTGCAGATACATGAAAACTCCTACCAGCAGAGGAGTAGAACAGCTGGGAGCTGGGACAGAAGCTCGGAAAGGGCAACCCCCTTACTGTCCTTACCTGCTATAGGATAGTCTCCTATACAGGGACATACATACGACTTTCAATCACTCAAGCATAGCCTCGGATATAGAACGGAATTTAATGACGAAACGCAAACGAATAAGGAACAAACGATTGGGTATACGAGATTACTTAAATATAGGATGCTGGAACGTACGCGGAATATCAAACAAGGTAGACGAATTGTGTAGAACGTTAGAAGAAAGAAAAGTAGATATAGCATTGATAAGTGAAACCAAGAAAAAACTACAAGGTAGCTGCGACTTAAAAGGATACACAATGATCTATGGAGGAGTCCCACAAGAGAGAAGAGCAGCTGGAGGAGTAGCAATTCTAGTAAATAACAAGTGGAAAAACCGAATTAGCTCTTATAGCTGGATAAATGAACGAATCGTTACACTAAGATGCAAAGTTGATAGAGGCAACATGACCTTGGTAGCAGTATACGCGCCAGAAGAAGGCAAGAAAGAAGAAACAAAAGTGTTTTATGAACAACTCCAAAATGTAGTGAACAACACTGCCAAAAACGACTATCTTATAATTGGAGGAGACCTTAATGCCAGAATCGGTAGGATATCTATGCCAAGAGTTATTGGAAAACACAACGAAGACATACTAAACGAAAATGGGAAGAAACTTAGAGATTTCGCGTGTTATAACAATACAAAGATAATGAATACCTTCTTCAAACATAAACGAATACACAAATACACATGGTCTGCCAGAGGACAAGTTTCCACAATTGACTACATCTTGACTAATGACAAAACCTCTGAAATTGTCAGAGATGTCAGAGTATTTAGGAGTGCTGATGTAGGGACAGATCATTACCTATTATGTGCAAACATAAAAATAGAAGCAAAATGGCTAAAAAAGAAAAGTAATACTGACAACAGAGAACTATTCAAAATCTACCTACTGCAAGAAGATTCGATAAGAGAACTATTCAAAAGAAGATTAGATGAAAAAAATAAATACGTACAGTACAGCGATGATATAGAGCAGGAATGGGAAAATCTCAAAAACATTATTAAAGATGCTGCTTTTGAAGCCCTTGGACGTCAGAAAATTTTAAAAAAGAAAGGACCAAACATATGGAATGATGAACTTGAAAAAGCCGTCAAACAGAAAAAAGAAGCTTATCTTAGACTATTAGCAAATAACACACAAGAAAAGAAAGAGGATTACAAAAGAAGAAACAAGGAAGTTAAACAAATATATAAAGAACTGAAACAAAATAAATGGGAAGGTTTTATTAGCAAAATTGAAAATGACTTACACGGGCGACAAAATATAGCATATAAAATAATGAAGCACTTAAATAAAAAGGAAAAAGATAACGCCTCGACCACAACTATAAAAAATGAAGAATGGCTAAAATACTACCAGACATTATGGGAAAATAACAATGAAAAGCCTATAACAATAGAAGAGACAAAAGTAGAGGTAGATAGAATAGAGCTCGAAGAATTAAATAAAGCACTTGACGAAATTAAAAACCGCAAAGCAACAGGGAATGATGGATTAAATGCAGAGTTACTTAAATACTGCTCCGAAACAATAAAATTAAGACTCCTGAAACTCATAAACAATTGCTGGAAACAAATAAGAACACCGCAAGAATGGAAGATTGCTAAGATAATCTCAATATTCAAGAAGGGCAATAGGACAGTGTGCGAAAATTATAGAGGAATAAGCCTACTAAACACGACATATAAACTATACTCAAAAATAATTAACAACAGACTAAAAACTATCACAGAAGAAACACTAACAGAAGAACAAACTGGTTTTAGAAGAGGTAGGTCATGCATAGATAACGTATTCACCCTAAAACAAATTATCGAAAAACACCGAGAATTCAACCGAGAAACACATATAGTGTATATAGACCTAATAAGCATTTGACAGAGTAGTTCGAAGTAAAATGTGGAAAATTCTGGAAAAAAGAGGAATACCGCGACGCTTAATAGATGTGATAAAAGAAATGTATATGAATACCCAGATATGCATGGCAGGAGAAGAGAAAGACATAAAAATAATAAACACGGGGGTAAGACAGGGCTGCAGCATGTCGCCGACATTATTTAATATATATATTGACGACGCTATACGAATCTGGAGAGAACAGATACCACATTACACTACAAACATGAACAACAGAGATTTCACATTTACTTTGCTTTTCGCAGATGACCAAACAATAATTGCAAACTCTGAAGATGCACTGCAATACGCTCTATATAAATTGAGTCAAACTCTAAAAGATTACAACATGATTATATCAACATCTAAAACAAAAGTCATGGCGTTTAGAGGACAAGAACAGATAAGATCCAAGCTAATACTAAATGATCAAACTATAGAGCAAGTGAGAAGCTTCAACTACCTTGGATGTACAATTTCCCTACACGAAGAAACGGACATACAAAAGAAAATCGAAAAGTTCAACTACATAAATGGAACTATCCGAAGAACATTCAAGAACAGAAACATCCAGAATACGGCTTTAAAATTTTACAAAACAATATCCATCCCAGTAGTTACATACGGAAGCGAAACATGGGTTTTAACTAAGGGAGAAGAAAAGCGCTTACAAAGCGCAGAAATGAGATTCTTGAGAGGAATTGCGGGATATACGAGAAGCGATAGAAAACGCAACGTAGATATCCGTAACGAGCTCAATATATTCAACCTTAATGACCGCATAGGAGAATACAGGAGAAATTGGAAACAACATCTACAAAGAATGCAAAACGTCCGCATACCTAGACAAGTATATATATATAAACCCAGAGGCAAGAGGAATGCGGGCCGACCCAGGAAAAGATGGGTTGACCAAGAGTGACGTAACGGACAAAAGTCCAAAACGTGATGATGATGATGATGGAACAATTTAAACATACATACATTTAAATGACTTTGACTACCAATGAGCTACTAAATTGCTACTTTTTTCTATCATTCTCTACTTCTAGACCTGTAGCCGTTAATTATAATTGAAAATGCACCATCCACTCTATCCATTTGTGGTCTTCAATTCCATCTGCTTGTAATAAGGGAATATTTGGTTTACATCAATTATCCTTGAACACAGATTTCAAATTTCCTACATTTGGATTTGATATCGTTTTTTTTGTTTGATCCGTTTCATTTATATAGCTAGCGCTTGCTGTTTCTGTTATCATATCGGGTATAATCTCACAAATTTTCTAAAGTGTTTTTTTAAGTGAACTAAATTTTTGTGATGCAACTTTTTATTCGGACATACCTTTAATTTTATAAATCATAAAAATGTAAATAGCATCATTTTAATATTTTTTAATTCAATCACAAAAAAACTGTACGAAATAGATTGGACAATTTAAATTAGAATTATTTAGTATTTAAGATAATTTATTTACATGAAATTGTATTTATTATTATTATTTATAAAAACATCTTTGTTACTATAGCTACAAATATTGTTATAGTGAAGATTGAAGGTGTAATGAAAGACGATGAATTATTGCAGTTGTCTGTGGAGCACACCTTGCAGTTACCATATAGACCATCATCACACATTTTACTGCCTTTTGTACATCCTAAGTTAAAAGGCGTTCCTATTTAAAAAAATAAAATCAATAAAATGGTTATAAAAGTTAATAATTCAACTTACCATCCCCATATCTAATAGAGAAACAGCTGTCATATTTACTGGCATCGCAAAGTTGGTCTACTTGTACTGTGTCTTTGCACACTTGTAAATAACTACATTTATTGCACTGTAGGCTTGAAACTAAAAATGAAAAATATATTTTATTGGATAATATAACAGTGGCGTTCTATTTCTTCTTGAGTGAAATTTTGGACACCTATTATAAGTCACTATAATAATAAAGCGAAAGTATACACAAAATTTGATTATATTGGTTATTTGTACAAAAAGTAGTTAATTATTAGAAAAGAGAAGAAAATAAAAAAAATACTTATTTTTTTCGTTGCGTAATGTCTCTCTCTCTCTCTCTCTCTCTCTATAAAATGTAACGATTGTTACATAAAAGGACTAATATAATTTTTAATGATTTTTATAGAGATTTAGGAATATTTGTATGTTACACAAAAGTACATTAGCCGTTTATTGTTTGCACAACTGCTGTGTTTTGGTAAGCAAATCTTAATACAAATAGCGCTTCTATATATGTACATGTTATGTATATAGTAATTGTATCAAGATTTTGGTATAAGCAGATTTGCAAAAAATGAGCGGCTAGTTTATGACATCACAGCATACTAAACACACCTGTTGTTATTTTCTACATTAAATTTTATTTTAAATTTAATTAATTATTTCAGTGCACCCAACCAAGCCAAGAGTATAATGAAGCTTGGTAACGCACGAAATAATCAATAACTTGAATTGATAATTTAGTTATATTAATAAATAAAATTAATTACCAGTTATGTTATCATGTTATCATGATACCAATGTTAACATTATCTGATAAGTACTTATGAACATTCTGCGTAATATTTATTGATTGACTTATTATTATGGGTTGGTAATAGTAAAGCTAGCCTACAACCTCAATAAAGTAATTCACAACCAGCTCAAACCACCAACACCACCACACAACAGACAGAAAATACGAAGGCTCAGAAACTAATGCCGATTACAGGCTCATCTCAACCCATACGCTGAAGAATTACTAAGTCGACCCCAAATAAAAAGACTCAATATTTATATGTTAGATTAATAAGTTTTTTTTTTCATTTTCATTTCATAACTTATTATATTTAGTCAAGAATTTGAGATTTTATTGCATAACTGTTCAACCTATTTTTAAATAATAATTCCAGGTGTGTTTGATGAGAATTCAAAACTCGAAACACAATGTTTGAACAAGATGCAACAAATTAGAATCATTTCATTTAAATAATTTTTTATTATTAAATAAATTAAGTTATGAGTTATGACAAACTTATTAATCTAATATCTAATATGTAAAAAAAATTAAACATATATTCTGAATAACAATAATCGGAGTATACTATAAGAAGACTGAAATCACTTGATCCACTGGTCTTAATAATATCATGAAATACAATAGTCATATTAATTTCTTAAGAGTGAGCCACTGGACAATCTCTTGCATACTATACCTAAGTGTGTTGCTTATTGTTATTTTAACATATTGTAATTTTACATGAAATAGAAAAAAATTATAATTTATTTTCGTCGCAAATTTTTGTATCTACTTATATTTCGGAGAAGACATCAATAGTACTTTTTTCAATAATTACCTACTCGCACATTGTACTCGCATTGAACTTATTTAAAGTGTGTACTTAAAAACGATTCACGATAAATATCTCGTGAACTATATTAGATAATATTATTAATTAAATTATTAGCTCTTGAAAATAATATAGTTATAATTATCAATATTGAGCTATTGGAAACGAAATAAAACACAAGTTTAAACGAGCTTTCGAAAAATGACTTTTTCTTTTTCAAGTTTAATATGTTATTAGATAATAACGAATACAAAAAGCTGCTTTTCTAGGTAGTTATAGATAACATTCAAGGGATTAATCGATTAGGAATTCATGTGTACATTACATTTTGAATGTCGCAATCTCTCGGGGAAACCAGACCGTCTTCTGCGGTGCGCTAGAACTCGCCCCCACCTGCCCCTAAATGAAAAACTTAAATAGCACCTTATCTTTGTGATACTTATTATTAAAAGTTATTTAGAATTACCTAATTTTTTACGCAAAAAAAATTAAAAGCTATCTATTGCACTGTTAAAGACTGCAGATCTTTAAAATCTCATACTTACTCTGCTTATATAATGAATGCACAGCTTATCGAACCTCAGCTTCAACTCTTTGTGGATCGAATTAATGGAATTGTGCAATCTTTTATTTTTCAAAGAATCTTATACAGGGTGGCCGTTTGAAAACGAAATAGACGGGATTGTGGTCAGTAGAATTTTTTTTTTTCAAAAAATGCAAAGACACTCTCAATTTTATCATCTAGGGGGACAACTTTTGCGACCAATGTCACTCCCGTATTGTTTCATCCCTTCGAGTTGTGATGACAATCCCTGAAATGTTAATAGGGATGATGTGGCAAGTGACACCTCATTTGAAAGGTCTTGCTTCCCTGAATTCAGTGCAATAATTTTTTGAAGAATTTTTTTGCAATTATTCAATAAAAAAATTGAAGTTGCAAATATGCGAAATAAATACGATATTTCAAAGCATTTAAAAATAAAAATGTGAAAAATTTCAAGGTGGCTACATTTACTGCTATTCATAAACATTGACAGTTCAACCCTTAAGGTAAAACACTTATAATGGTGATTATGCAAACCTGTCTTTATCTTTTTCTTTATTCGACCCAGAGGGTCCACATTAAATTGGATGCGAATCTCCTGCTCTCCTTTTCGCGTTAAATGGAACCGCTACCAGCTAATCCCAGATTTGCACTTCTTCTAAATGTTTTGTTCAAAATCATACCTCGTTCTCGTTTCAAATTGAATTTATCCAAAATCACACCTCGTTCTCGTTCCAAAATTGAATTTATTATTTTCGTTTCGAAATATTTTGTTTTTATTTTCACTTTGTGGTTTTCCTCACGTTTTCTGAGGATCACACGTAACGACCTTCCTCCTCGAGGTTCTGTCGTCAGCTGATTTTATTTTTGTTATCTTCTTCATCAACCCGTTGCCTAGCAATTTCATTTTTTTTTACATTTAATTTTGCAAATCAATGCTTGTTAATGATAATGCGATTCGTTATACTTATTTCATTCGCCTGTAGACGCACAATTACAATTATATTACAATTACAATTATATTACAACACCTGAACTTCTTTAACTTTCAATTGTTTATTTTAACCAATTATTTCTTTCAAGATTAATATTTGATAAATTTAAATATTAAGTTAATTAATACGATAATTTAACAAAAATTAAAACGTACACATATTATACATAATAAATAATAATAATATATATGAGTAGATTTTTAATTAAGTTCCACTTTTATCAAAAAATTTGAATTTGTGTTATTATAATAAATCGACTCTTGGTTTCTTTATAGTTTTATTTGTATTAACTGGCGTCCATTTTAACATCGTATTTTTCATTTAGCTGAATTTAAATCTGAGTATGGAAGAACTTTTTGTTACGAATCCACGATGTTTTCCGAAACCCACGCTCTCGAGAACTGCGTTTTAAGTAACAAAGCTAGCTAACACGTAAAGCTCAACTACGGTTAAGCAAGTGGTAGATGTAGTTAAATTTTGAGCAATTTACGCTACAATGTGAAGCTCACGCAACACACTCGATTGTATGAAATTAGCGGCAAACAGTCAAGGGGAGATTGCAGGCTTTTCTCGTGGCCCACTCAAGTTTTACAAGACGAAATTGTGCCTGTATTCCTACGATGGAAATATTTTCATTGGTCGCATCGCTTAAATTTTCCAACATTTGATACTGTTCATGTTGTATTCTAATATACAGTCTTTCGTTTCTCAAGATATTTTTGCGTTCCTTTTGAACAGCAGTAAATTTTTGAAAACTTATAGCCAACTCAGAAATTCTTCTGTTTTTATCAATATATACAACGCCCTTATATTGTTCCAATGGATAGAACGGTTACGGATCTTTTTCAAATTTAGGTTTAAATTTTGAAATATCGACAAAATCTGAAGAGAATAGTGCGTAATCATATGGATAATACCATCTCCACGATAGGCAACCTTGACAGTAATATTGAAATACCCACCATAATCCTTCGACATACTATAAGGCAGTGACATGTCTAAACCGTAAAACATTTTTATCCACGACAAATTTGGATTGGTAATATCGATCTCTAATGCTTCTTTCCATAATTTAATTTCATCATGTTTGTAGCCGTTTTCGTTATCTTTTTCGGCTTGCGGGAATTTTTGTTTTGTTTCTTTTACGTTTACGTTTTCTGTTTTTTGTTCTAAATTATTAGCAGGCACAATGATTTTATGTAACGCTGGAGATTTTTTATTTGTTCTCTCCCTGGCTTTAAAGTTTACTTCATTCTGGTGTCTTTTTGTAAAAGTCTCTTCTTTCAGTTTTCCCAATTCAGGCGTTATTAATTCAATATTGCCTAAATTTAAATCTCCATTTTTTGTTATGTAACCTCTAGTTTGGACAACAAATTCAGCCAGCATGTCCATAACACCTTCCAGACTTTGCAAACGTGGTAAAAAGTTATTTCCGACTAAAATGCACAAAAATACCCAATCGTCGGGTATTTGCAATTCAATTTACAACTATTCTCCAAAAATGCTTAATCGACTAAAAATGTATTCTTTTTCGAGTTTCAATTTTGTACTATTGGACTTTTCAATATTTTTATACCAAGCACATTTTTTATAGCTGCGTCCTATTTGTCCGCATCGATAGCATGAGTTTGGTTTCGGTTCGTTCGCTTTAAATTTTTCACGTAGGGTGGTAAAATTTGCTTCATGAGTAGCAAGTCCTAATTCAATCAAATCTGCATTGTTCCCATATAAACAATGACGTACTTATGTTGGGATTATAATCGGGTTATACGCGTTATTTTCGAATGAAGTCCATTATTTTGTGTTCGGCATCACCCGGGACGTTGGCGTCGGACAAGATAACTTTAATATTACACCATCCTGGATAGTTATTAATTTTATAAGGAATATAATAATTTAAACATTCAGATAGACGTTCCAAAAAAGATGTAGCTGGTGTTGCAATTGGAATCAAGGCGATCTTTTGATTTATTTGAAGGTGGGGTTGCATCTTGTTACGCCTATGTTTTTTTACCACGTTGGAAAATAAATTTAATTATAATCAAGGCTTAATAAGTTCCGTTACGATTGTGAGATATGCGCCTTCAGCTACTAAATAAACATAATTTTTATGCTTACTAGGTTCCCGTCGAGATCGTGTGGAATTCAACTTTTCAGCACTCGATAAATATTATTATGCTTAATAAGTTCCGTCGAAACCGTGTGACTATTTACGATTCAGCGTCCTGAATTGCAGACAACATGCTGCCTAGCTGCGTCCCAGCAACAAAAATTGGCTAGACTACGCTTCCAACTTACCTTTACCTGGTCTTCTGGAGCGGCGCTACGGCTCAACTTAACGGTAGAGCAATTTATGGGGGGGGGGGGGGTTGAAAGTCAAGATCACTCTTGCTCTACTCAAAAATCATAAATGCTCAAAAATATGGCGCCATGCACTTTATGCCGCTCGCCAAAGATGATGATTCCTAAATTGCAAAAGCTAAAGAAAAAATGAAACACCAGTAAAGGTAAGCTGCGTTTAATTATAACCAAAAATATAAAAACGGACGACGCCGAATTGCACAGGCCGTACCGCACAAGTACGGTAAACAAACTGGACGCAGAGAGTGTGGTAACATAAAACAAAATACCCAACTGATCAGATCTGATAAGTATATCTTAATGCTAAACAAATATTGATCGAGCTTTGCTCGATTAGCAACAAAACAGTTAGGTTGGTTGAAAATTGTCTTCCCTCCCCGATCTTGACGTTCGTAACAAACAACTCCCAAAACAAAAGCGTTCTCTGCGCTTTTAAAATTGATCACAAAAAATAAACTAAACTCGCTCACCCAACTCGTTGGTACGCCCCTGCCGAATCTACTTCGCTTGGTGACCACCACACGCTCGCGCATCAATGGCTTCTGCAAAGCTTCTGTTGTTGATAAATATAAAAGGTGACACGGTTGAGATTTCGAGCTTTCCAAAATAAGAATCGTCCACCAGGAGCAACGGGTTGGTTTTCGTTGTAACCGTCGTCTAACAAGCTCCTATTCTTGGTCTCGGGTAAGAAAGTAAACAGATTGGTTAATGGACGTTAATAACCTAACTTTATCAGTTCCTCGAATTTTAGCGTCAGATAGAGCAGCCTCCTAATTTCGACCTCCAGTGCTATCACAAATGACCCCGAATAACGGAATAAATTCCACTCACTTCCACAAAGGATGGAATTTCAAAACTCGAAGTGGCTCGAACCAGAATACACTGTAAAGTTGCTCGTTGCGAAGCGCCAACAAATACAACTTGAATGCCAACAATCGACGTAACTACACTAAAAATCGTTCCTATTTGGCTACCGTTTCTAACGTGTCAAATTTTTCAGGAAATTGGCCCTATCTTATCTTTTTCAAAAATTGTTACCAACCCTAGCTATGAGAAGATATCGCATTTCCTCAATTTAAGGCGCTTAAATTAAAAATTGCGATGGCGTAAGCCCCGGGTAAACATACCTATCCTAAAGAAATTACAAACTAATAAAATATTATGCATCTCAGATAGTCGATAATGCATTTTGTTACGTTCGGGGCGCAACGGTGGAATTTAAACATAACAAACAGGCGACTAAAGTATCGCAGAGGGTGATAAGATGCAATACTTATAAGTAACTCACACGTGAAGGGAAGCAGTCCCAGCTAAACCATCAAAATGTTAACAAGCCTTCGCGTATCCAGTTATAATTTGAAATTGTTTAAGCAAGTGCTTGGTTAACTTCGTTAATTCCGGTTTCGGGATTCAACCATGGGATGGGGGAACGACAGTCCTCCGTAGTCCGAAATTAATTGTAACACGATGAATTTAATAAGTAATTAGTTCTAAAAATTGTGAAGGTTAGAAATTTCAGAACAATTTTGTTATACTTTATAATAAGATTGTGGAGTCCCTAAAGGAACCAACTCACGTAATTAAGATGTTCGGTAATCGACTTCAACATCATATATGTATTTTATGGAAGGCGCGCCGTGGTAAATTCAGGCCGAAGTTCATCTAGATTAGTTCGAGATATATTTTGGCAAGTCCGTAAGAATTGGAAACTGCTTAAGAAATATGATGGTACTCGTATCCGACTTTGTAAGGTAAAAATTTGTATTATTAAGTTAAGTGTGGGACGACATCCGGAGATTTTGATCGCAGCAAATTGATTGTGATTATGGACAAGTGTCGCGGTAACTCCGATTGGCATGGGCCAAGTTCAGTGAAAATTGATTAATTCAAAATTTAGGTAAACGGTTGATATTTGGAAGTTGTGGAAATTTTCAATAATTAACTTTTGTAATTGTTGAATGTGCAAAATTCAATGGTATTTAGTGAATCATGGCAAATTCTGATTTCGTAATCCATTCATTTTTCCAAGAATATTTTTGTTTTATATATTTATCCAAAATCTTGATAGCTTTGTAATGATCAAATTGTGTTGGGCAAATTAAATTTTGAAACTTGTTTAAAAAGTTTAAAATTATAATTCACAATTATTTTCAATAGCGTTTATTTGGTTGCATACAATTAAATTTATTTAAATTTGACAAGATAGCTGCAAGGTGTTGCAGAAAATTATCTATTTGCATAAATTCTAACTTAGTAAAATTTTCGATAGGTGTAATTAGCTGGAAATGTCTTCATTTAAGTTTTTAACAGATGTTAGCTTGAGACCTTAAATTTTGCTACGAAAGGAGATGGAGATTTTAGTTACACAAGGTCTCTATCTCGCCCCATACCGTCCGTACCGAGGTAGAGATTTTCGTTATCAAGGTCTCTGTCTCGCTACTATACCATCCTGTAATCGTTAGTTTTCGTTATACAAGGCAGACGGAAATCCTTACGTAACTACCTGTAACATCCAAAAGACATCCATTTCTGATAATATAAAATTACTTCAGTTCCAGTAATCCAGAAGGTGACAGAATCTTAGTAGGTTCAGAAGCTGCGATCTTACCGATGCGTCCCGAGGTTAAACCAGTGAGGAACATAGTAAATAGTAATTGTTTGAAATCAGAAACCTAAATCCAGTATCAAACATCCTATCTCTTTTTGAAAATCTGATTATGTTCCTGCCGTAATTTCTCATCAGGGGAGAAATACATTCCGTAGAAATTTGGTATCAAGTTAGGTAGATGTTTATGTTGATGAGGGTAATTTCCAGTTACAAGAAGGAGCTTCAATTTTTGAAAACAGTAGTTATTCAGTAGATTTTGACCAGGTAGTTAAAAGTAGCAGTCACTCGCTACTATTGTTAAATTATCAGAAGCTGAGTAAAAATAAGTAATCATTGCGCAGCCGGTATTATTTTGCAAGCCGCTTAACTTAATAATAATTGAATTAGTTACTAGGGGACATAGCCGTACCAGAAATTTTTCTTTCGAGGTTCAGTTTAACTTTTATAGGTCATATTGTTTTGGCAAATGTTTTGATAAAGTTAAGTTGTAAATAGTTAAGTTTAGAATTAATCATAACTCTGTATAAAGGAGTCATACAATATATAAATATTTTCATCTGAACCTGCGTGTTATTAACACTACCCCCCTCCCCCTTTAGTATTCGACTTATTCGAATTGGCGCCCGAGTACCGTCCAGTGAGTGAGGAGTATTTTCGACAATTTAAGTCCACCCCCTGGCCTGGCTTCCGGAGCTACCCAGTAGAAAGGTCAAATTAGTGGTGCTACAGCTTTTAAACTACTTTTTAGAATAATAATTAAATTTTCTCAGAAACTAAAAACATGACTTTTGAAGTTTGGTATACATATTTATAAGACTTTCATTGACATTTTTTATCTCGATAAGTACTAACAAGATTAAGTTCAAACTTCGCCAGAATTTTCTTTTATGCAAATAATGTACCTACTGTAAAAAAATTTGACGAAACTATGGGAACAACATGGTGTAAATGCCAACCATGTAATACAGTACAATTAGTGAACCCCGAAATCCAAAAAATAAGAGATTGGATGGTAACAAAATGTTTAATATCAGTTGCTCTATAAGTACTAAAAAGTCTCCCGCTTAAGAGCGACGGGTTTGGATGGGGCGAGGGGGGAAGGAGTCAAAACCATACATTTCCACAGTTTTTGTCAAATATCTCGAAAATGACGTTAGATAGAGCAAATCCCACTCTGTACAAAATTAAAGGCCGTTAAATTTTCTAGAAAAAATTGTCTTAAACATGTTTTTGGTAAACCCCACAGATTAGAAGATATAGAGGAAGAAAGCTTTAATGAATTTAAAATAATAGCGTTATAATTCAATCATTTTGTAGGTAAATTGATAACTTAGTTGAGAAAAAATTTAAAAAAAAGCTTACTCTTGCAGGAACTGAAGCAATCTTTACTCGCGACCATCGCGGTTACCTGTTAATTAATGAAACCGAGCAGCTATATGAATAAAATTAATTTAAAATTTTTTCAAAAATTTTTTTATATTCGAGAGGTGGGTCCTGCCGCTTGGCCTAAAGTTTGTTATTACGAAGTACTTTTCTCTCCCAATAGGGCTTTAAAATCCGTGACCAGCAGGACGAGTCCCCTCCTTGTTAGTTATATAGAAAACAAAGCAAAAAAATGTGTGATTTACAGGGTTAATATCACTTCTCTTCTATCACTTCCATCAGTAATTACAAGATTAATTAAGAATTACAGTAAAAACAAAAAGTAAGTAAGAAAATTATCAAAACTGTCCCCATCAATATCTCCTAATCTATAGAGTTTACCAAAAAAATTTATAGAAGATATACGTTGCACAACATCTAGAGAATGTATTGTCATGTTTTTTTTTTATTAATTAGTTGAATATTTAAGTGGCTGCATAATAAGCAGAAGATAATAAGTTCATTTTTTTTAACAATAATTATTTGGTTTTGAGTAAAACAAGAAAATGTAGATTAGTTCATTCTCCTAAAAAGGACGAGAAAATTTTAGTTAACGATTCAAAATAAATACTTACTCGATAACTTAATTTGAAGTCATTCCATATTTTTCCGAAAAGATGTTTTTATCTCATAAAATCTTCGAATAAGGGGATGATAATTAATGATGATCAAGGGTGTAAAATGACAATAGAGGTAGGGCCTAAAACTATTAAATAAAAGTGTTTATAAAATTTTAAAAAGACAAAGTGCAATAATTAAGTTAATGTACTCACCGATTGAATTTCGCGCCGTCGTTTTTATTTTAAAAATTATATTTTGAAAATGATATGCAGAAATGGGATAGAAGACGAAAAAGGCGAATGGCGACAGAGACAATGAACGATGGAGGTTGTTAAAATTGGTGTCTCTTAAATTTTGATGAAAGTTAACCTGCAATGATAAAATTTTGGAATGTCGCAATCACAATAAAAAAGTTAAATTTACTTACCTTTAGTAATTATTGAATTAATTAGTGAACAAAGAAGAATTGTAAAATGGATTATAAACCACAAACACAAAACAGGAGCAAAATTATGGAACAAAATTATCAGCCGTTGACAACAAGATGCATGCACATGGTGGAACTACAAACCAGTTAAAACTTAAGAACCACATGAAGAAATAACTTCCAACTTTTAAACACAGGGTGAGACATTTATTGTGTAAATGAAATTTAAACGTTTCTTTTTAATAAAATTGCGCCAATGAATTTTAATTTTTATTAAATAAAGTCATTGTTAAATTTTTAAGAACAGAACGTTGAAAGAATTACGATTTAAATTAAAATTAAAAATTTAACAAATAACGACTTCTTGTAATTCATTAATTAATCTAATGTTAGAAAGAGATAAAAACATTAATTATTAATTTCATGCTAACTAAATGTTGAGGGTAAATAATATTTGCGAATTGAAAACTTAAATTAAATTATAAATCGTTCACCACATGTCTTGTTTTATTTAAAATTCACACATAAGAGTCTCATTGCTTATAAAAATAAAAATGTATGTACTCCAGCGAGTCTTTTCGTGGTAGGTAATTTTTTCAAATTTGGACAGCTGGGGACATAGCAGTATATAGCCGATATTTAGTAGACACATATTTTATGAACGTCACCACCGGACTTTGTCTGGATATCCACGAGATATATTTGGAACAATATCTAGTAGATATAATTGAATAATATATTATAGACATCGGACAGTAAATCCACAAGTCAAAGTATGTGCAATATCCAATAGGTGTAGATAGTGGACATCCAGTAGATGGCTAGAACATGTATGTATAGCATTAACTTTATCTGGATATCTATGAGATATCCGTTGGACAATATCTAGTGAATGTGCTTAGCCGTCAATTAGTAGACATCTATTTTATGAACGTCACCATATGACTTTGTCTGGATATCCAAGAGATATATTTGGAACAACATCTAGTAGATGTAATAAAAAAATGTTTTGTAGACATCGGTCAGTATATCTACAAGAGAAACTATGTGCAACATCCAATAGACGTAGACAGTAGGCATCCAATAGATGGCTAAAACATGTATGTACAGCTTATAGTTTATCTAGATATCTATGAGATTCACGTTGCACAACATCTAGTGAATATCTATAGCCGACAATTAGTGGACATCTATTTTATGAACGTCACTACCTGACTTTGTCTGGATATCCGCGAGATATAGTTGGAAAATATCTAGTAGATGCAATAGAAAACTGTATTGTAGATATCTAAATCCTAATAACAAAATCGATTATTCAAATTATCAGATTGTGCTGTTAACGTTGAATTTTGTATGCGAACATAATATTTACTAAATTCATGCTTAAATTTTATGAAAATTTAAAAATGAATCAAGTGTTGGGTATCTTTAGAAGCAGAATAAAAATCTCTTTAAATTGATACCATTTTCATACTTATCCGTTGTGATGGGAAGCAGGAATTAAAGAAAAATCAATTTCCTATGTTAATTGCCTATGTTCAGATGGTCGACCGGTCACCCTGTATAAGTTATATAATCTTTTCGTATTAGGTGCCAACCTAACATCATGGCTTTCACAATATTAAAATCATTGAGTAAAGGAATTTTAAAGAGACGCAAGCATATAGAAGAATTTCAAATTGTATGCTAGTATGTAACTAGCTGTGTGATTAGGTCTAGTAATCAGGGACGTATAGAGGAAGGAGGGGGGTTAGAGAGTCCAGACCCCCTCCCCCCCTTAGTCTAAGCAACAACGTGAATATTAGCCGAGTCACTGGCAAAAGCTAATTTTTTTTTAAATTGCAGTGTCGAACATCCTCCTCCTTGTAAAAGCTATTTCTAGACGTGGAACCACTAATTAATTTGACTTGTGAATTTTACTTAATTTTATTTAATAGAAAACCGGACGACGGCACTGTCTTGTCCCACAATCTTCCATTATAATTCAAATCGTGATTGTTGTTTTTTGAGACTCCCTGTATATCTCCCTGTGTATAAAGGTTAGTAACTATTAGAAGTTGTATAATATTACTACTTAAAGGTACAACCAGTGATTTTATTAGATTTAATAATAATTTTTAAAATAATTAATAAAATGCTAAGTTAAACAATCGCTTTGTTTGTGGAAGATAACAGCGTAGAACCCGTAATCTCAACGTGGTTACACGAAAAGAATAGCTCTATTTCTTGCTATTGGCCACGTTCTAGTGTCTTATTTTGGGTATGTAATAATTAATTTTATCATAAAAAGCTATTTTAAAATACAATAATTTATCTTGAATAATATTTAAATATAATAGTTATTTTTAAAATTAACTACCTAACTGTTTTTAATTTTTTAGGGGCACTGAAAATTTCTCAAAATTTTGAAGACCAAAAAGGTGCAAAAAGTTAATAAAAAACTATTTAAAAAATACGACTGAGAGGATCAAACAAAAGCAACAGAAAGAAGCAACTATAAACAATTGATACATTATAAATTATGATAAATAAATTTTTACTTGTTTTACCTTATAAATTATGATAAATACATTTTTACTTATTTATATTATGTGTTATTAAGTGTTATATTTTGGGTTCTTTAAATAAAACTCTTTTAATTACGACTATGACTTTATTCCTACATGCTAGACGCCATGACTACTCTCTATCTTCGCCTGCGCATTGTCTTCACAAATATCATTATTATTTATCATAACACGCTCTTTTTTTTTAAAATTGAATAATCAATTACAATTCTATATACAAATAATTTATATACACAAACTTTAAAAAAATAATTACATCGATTTTACAAAATAAACTTTTTATCTCTCCACATAAAGAAACAAAATAAAATTTCAAAATATTAATTAATCATCTCGCTCATACATTAATCGTTTTGGAGGTTTTATGACTCTACCACTTTTACTACGATATTGACTAGTTACATCGGCTGTTTGTAGTTCAGGAATATGACTAGGACTTATTTTTGGACTAGGACTAGGATTTCGTTCCTTTTCTGGACTTGGAGATTTACTACTGTTCCAATCTTGTGGGTAGTAATGATTATATCTTCTCTGATTATAGTTTGTATTTTTCAAAACCGAGGAAGGCTGCGCTAAAATATGTTTCCTATTTCTTCTATATTCCACCCCTTCTGGACTTTTAATTATATACGACCTTGGACCATGTATCTTGACAATAATTCCTGGAGACCAATGACTATCTGGTTTATACTTAAAGTAAATTTGATCTGATATATTTAATCTTGATAACGGCTTACTTGATTTGTCAAAATAATATTTAGACTTTTGTTGTTTTTCAAATGCTATTCTTAAATGTTTATTTTTATTTTCAATATTTGGACGTAATAATTTATGATTAATAGGGAAAGTACAACGTAATCTACGTGACATTAACAATTGTGCTGGAGACGACATTTCATCTTTGGGTGTATTTCTTAGATGAAGTAAAGCTAAATAAGGATCTGTTTTTGCATGTTGACATTTACGAAGTAAATTTTTAATAATTTTTACAGCACTCTCAGCCATTCCATTTGACCTAGGATTGTATGGACTACTCATAATATGCTGTATGTCCCAATCATTAACAAAATTTCGAAAATCCTTGGAGGAGAAAGGTGGTCCACCATCTGTAATCAAAACTAAAGGAATACCATGTCGAGCAAAAATTGACTTTAAATGTGTAATGATATTGTAAGCAGTATTTGATGATAATTTTATTAAGTCTATATACTTTGAGTAGTAATCAACTAAGACTAGATATTTCTGTCCTTCATAATCTAAAAAATCTGCACCTACTCTTTGCCAAGGTAATGTTGGTAATTCATGTGACATTAAAGGTTCATCAGTATTTTTTCTCTTATATGTTAGACAAGTTTTACAATTTTCTATCATATGTTTAATTTCCATCGACATACGCGGCCAATATAAAACACCTCGAACTAAATTTTTAGTTCGTTCAATACCCATGTGACTAGTATGTATTTTTGTAAAATACGCGAACGTAATTTAGTTGGAATAATGACACTTTGATTTCTATAAACTAAATCTTTCATGACGTTGATTTCTTCTTGGATATTCCAAAAATGTTTCGCTGACTCAACTACTAATGACTTGTTTTTAGGCCAACCTTCTGCACAATACATTTTAAGTGCATTCAAAGTTTCATCCACTAAGGTAGCTTCTTTGATTTCTGACAGAGTTTGAGGAGAAACTGCTAAAGAACTTGTTATTAAATTAACATGAATTGCTACATCTTCATCTAGATAATGTTCTATTTCTGGTAAAGAAGCTCTTGATAACGTATCTGCAACATACATTTGTTTTCCAGGCTTATAAACTACATGAATATCATAAGGCTGTAATTGAAGAAGCATGCGTTGCAATCTACACGGTACAGTAGCCAAAGACTTTTTACAAATTGTTACTAAAGGAGAGTGATCAGTTTCCACTGTAATTGACTGGCCATAAATGAATTGATGAAATCTGATGCATCCAAAAACTACTGCATACAATTCTTTTTCAATCTGTGCATATCCTTGCTGACAAATTGTAAGGGTTTTAGAGGCATATGCAACTGGTCTTCCGTTTTGTAACAAAGCTGCACCAACTGCACTCTTAGAACTATCTACTGTTATAACTATTGGCTTGTTAATATCGAAATGAGATAGTACTGGACTTTGTGTAATAAGATTTTTTAATTTATTTAATGCTTCTTGATGATGGCATTCCCATTGCCATTGTGATTCTTTCTTTATGAGCTCTCTTAAATGAAAAGTTTCTGAAGAAAGATTTGGAATAAAATTGCCCAAATAAGTTATCATTCCCAAAAAACGCTGAAGACTTTTTTTTATCGGTAGGAGATGGCATTTGACATATGGCTTTAATTCTTGACTCGTCCACACTCATACCATGTTTTGAAAAAATATGACCCATATATTTGACTTGACTAGCCCCAAAATTACATTTTGAAATATTAAACTTAATGTTAAGTTGATTGGCACGTTCAAGAACAGCTTTTAAGTTATCGTCATGTATTTTTTTATTTTTACCAAATACCAGTAGATCATCTACATAAATGCGTACCCCAGGTAAATCGCCAAAACATTCAGTCATTTTTCGATGAAAAATTTCAGATGCCACCTTAACACCAAATGGCATACGATTAAATTTGAAGCGTCCAAATGGCGTATTAAAAGTTAATAATTTTGAGCTTTCCTCTTCAATTGGTATTATCCAAAATCCTGAATTTGCATCTAGAGTAGAAAACACAGCTGCATCATTTAATTCTGTCCTTATTTCTTCTAATGTTGGTATTTTATAATGAGAACGTAATAAAGCATCATTTAAATTACGTGGATCAATGCAAATTCGTAAATCACCTGATTTCTTTTCTGTTATAACCATCGAGCATACCCATTCGGTCGGTTCTGTTACTTTGGAAATTACTCCGTCTGCTTCCATGCGTTCCAATGCCAACTTGACTCTCTGGTATAATTTAAAAGGTAATTTTTTAGGAGGATCTATGACTGGTTGACAATTAGGTTTAAGGAATAGTTTACATTTAGTTGACAAACAACCAAGACCATTAAAGATATGATGATATTTATCAATTAATTCACTATAATCCTTGTTATTGCTAATCATTTGTACTCGTTTTACAAAACCTAATTTTTTACAAGTTTCTAATCCTAGCAGAGTTGGACAATCTAAAACTATTATTTGAAAAAGAATATTTATTTGTTACTCATTCGTAAACGTCATTTAATCTATCAGAACACGAGTATTGAAACTTTACTTTTACAACCTACTGACTTGTAAAATTGACAGCTGATCTGTAAAACTTTTACTAGTCACTAGAATTTGACATTTGAAAATTTACAATTTATTATTCTTATTTACACAGTGTTCCCTTTGCCAATTTTTGAAATCTGCATATTCTCGCTCGTATCTTGGCGCAGATTTTTGTGGTAACAAACTTGCAGCTTCACTTTTGATAGCTTCTGGTACACTCATTTCAATGAAAAAGCAAAATCAGCAAAACACAAAAAAAGCAATTTGACAATTTAGTAAATAACAACCCGTTGTTATGATACTATAATTCCTATGTCGTCGCTCACTTTCACGGCTCATAAACGCTTTTTTGTGTGTGTTGTTTGCTGTTTACGAATGGGTAACAAATAAAATATTATACAAGACACGCCAGGTAACCGTTTTTACTGGCTTAAGGATGTGACAGGCTCGCCGGTCATCCTCATCCTATCGCCAGTAAAAACTGTTTTACCTGGCTTGTAATGTAAAATACTATAACTGACAAATTGTTAATTTTACATGGCAATATACAAGATCCATAATTAGGTATTTCGTTACCACAAAATGATTGTATTTTAGTTTGACTAGGTTTTATCAACTTTCGATTAATATCTAAAGAAGTAAATTGTTTTAACGACATGCAATTAGCTTGTGCTCCTGTGTCTAATTGACCCTTTATCACTGTGTTGCCTATAATAATATTTACTAACCATTCTTTTTCCAAATTAGCATGTGATGCTGATAACATACATACAAAATTTGTATCTTGACTTGAATAATTATTATCTATCTGTCCTTGACTATTTAAAATTTTTACAAATTTTGTTTTACACATTTTGGCAAAATGATTAAATTTTTTACATTTGATGCATTTCTTACCATAAGCTGGACATTTGTAGCGATGGATTTGTCCACATTTGTAACATTGACGACTGCTACTTCTATTTCTGGATGACTGACGAAAATGATGACTGTTCGTTGGAGAAGCTGAACGGGAAGACGAACGGGAAGATGTAAAACTAGATGTTGGTCGTCTGTTGGTTTGATTGCTAAAATTAGTTCTTATAGAATGTATACCTTCGGCTTGATTACTTTTTTCATTGATATTTTGTGCTTGCGATTGTGTTAATTCCAGCCGTTTACATATTTTTATAGCTTTTTCTAACGATAAACTATCTTCCATTAACAATCCTTCTTTAATTTGGTAATTAGCTTTATTTAAACCACATATTAAGACATCTTTAACTAAATCTTCTATAAGATTTCCAAGCTCACATGACAAACTGAAATTTTTCAATTCTGTTACGAAATCATCAATCGATTCATTTTCACGCTGACGTGATAAAAATGTATATCTCTCCACAGTTATGTTCTTCTTCGGTGTAAAATGGTTATTGAATAATTTCAACAAATCATCAAATTTTATGGTATTTGCATCCCGATTGAACGATTTAAATATAAATTTACCTTGACTACCAATTAATGATAATAAAATAGCGACCTTTCTTCTATCATTTTCCACTTCCAGACCTGTGGCTGTTAGATATAATTGAAATTGTTCTCTCCATTCTGTCCATTTCTGGTCTTCATTTCCATCCATTTGCAATGGAGAAATGTCCGGTTTTATATCAATGATTCTTGGACCCAGATTTGCTGCACTTACAATTGACATTTCTGTTTGTTCTAATTCGCTAATACCACTGTTTCCAGTCAATTCTGTCATTACTTTTACCTTGAAAAAATCACTTCTGACACCATGTTATATTTTGGGTTCTTTAAATAAAACTCTTTTAATTACGACTATGACTTTATTCCTACATGCTAGACGCCATGACTACTCTCTATCTTCGCCTGCGCATTGTCTTCACAAATATCATTATTATTTATCATAACATTAAGTTGAAATTTGATGATTTTATTAAATAAAAAGTTTTGTTTTAACTCGAAGGATTATGAGATTAAGGAAATTGGATATAATCTTCGCGCCGAATAGTCTTCGCGCCGAAACGGGATTCGTCGAACCATCTCTGAGCCGAATCGTCCCTGCGTTCCTGCGAGTTGTGTGGGATATCTTCTGGACATATTTAAGTATATCCATTACATATCGATACAATATCTCCACTGTATAATGAAGTTTGTGACACCTGGATATCCACTAGATATCCACTGTATTTAGCAGTCTAACATAAGATATCCTCTGGCTACCTGATTATCATGTCAAGACATCTAGTAAGCATCCAGAAGATAGGTTTGAGTTGTCTGGGATATCTTCTGGACATCTTTAAGTACATCCATTAGATATCGATACAATACATCCACTGTATAATTAAAGTTGTTACACCTGGATATCCACTGTATTTAGCAGTCTAACATCCGATATCCTCTGGATACCGGATTATCTTGTAAATATATCTAGTAGATATCCAGAAGATAGGTTTGTGTTGTCTGGGTATTAGAGAAGAATGCGGGACTACTTTTTTTGTTCCGTTCCGTCCCGCAGTGCCGGCTCGACCAGTAGGTCCCGTCCGGTTCCGCGGGTCCCGCAAGTCCCGCCCGCAACACTTTTGAGTTTGTGATTGGTTCTTTTCTTTCAACCAACAGCCATTGAAATTGCAGAACATAAAATTAAATATTGGGCTTAGTGGACTAAAATCAAACTCAATTTTTACGAAGTCGACGTTTCGAAGACTTTATGTCTTCATCTTCAAGACTAGAAGAGAAGCAACATTACAATAAATAAAAACATTAAAAAAGCAATACTTATACCTAGTAAAAAAGGATGTCGAGCTGTTTGACTGTATAAATTTAGATGGTCAAAAAGGAGTCACAAATGGTCACAGATAAATTGTTAAAATAGTAAAACATGAAAATATGAACTGAATTAAAATTTGTAAATAAATCTATATAATTAAAATATTGTCTGTCATTAACACGACATTAAAATTGTGAACAATCGGACAGTAAACAAATTAAAAACAAGTAGCAAATAGAAGAAAGTAATCAACAGCTCGAACATCAATACAATAAATCATAAAAACTAAAGTAAAAAATAAAGGCGTAAACAGAAAAATGCAAAAGTGATGTCGTGAAGGTGTTAGCTTGGTTTTGAAATTTTTTCTTTGAAACAATTTAAAATATTTTTGTAGCCAGCGCAGCGTTTATATAACCAAAATCGGTTTGTTTGTTAAGGTTTTCTTCTGAGGTTGAAATGTAGGCCGCCTCCAGAAAAGTTCTCTTATGGTAATTCATTTCTGTTGCAAGAATTTCTACATCTTCATTTTTGAAACTGTGCGAGTTTACTACAGTATGCTCAGAGATACCTGTTCTTGTGGATTTGTATCCTATGCATATAGATTTTGTTTAATTCTTTTTGATAGATTTTGCTTAGTTTGGCCAATGTACTGTTGACCACATTCACATACAATTTTATAAACAACATTAGCCCTATCTAGAGTAGGTACTTTATCTTTAGTTCTTGAGTAAAGAAGTTTTCCTAATTTGAATGGATTATGAGAAGCTAATTTTATTGAACCGTCGTTTATAAAATTTTTAAATGTATGTTTTATTTTATGGTTCAACCATGGATGGTAGGTGATCTTGCTAAATTTGGTTTTTTCTAAGTTTTCTAGGACGGAAGGTTTGTTTGACGAAGATGTGGTTTTATTTCGAAAAAGGACATTATCTACAAGGCGAGTTGGGTAATCGTTTTGGAGAAGTTGAAATTTAAAATTGTTAAGTCTTTCACGGATGAGATTTTCCGGTACGCAGTTATATATTCTGTGTTTTAACGTGTTAATGACACTCAATTTTTGGTTCAACGGATGTGATGAATTGTAATTTAGAAGTCTACTTGTAGATGATGGTTTTCTGTAGATGTCGGTGGTCAATGTACCATCATTTTTTTTTTCAATTTTGAGGTCTAAGAACGGAATGGAGTGATTTGATTCTAGTTCATAAGTGAAAGTAAGTAGGTTGTCATATCCTTTGAGTATATCAATACATTCATCCACTTTTGTTTTTGGAACTGCAGTAAAGATGTTATCTCCGTATTATAAAAATTGAATTTGATTTTAGTCCACTAAGCCCAATATTTAATTTTATATTTTCAAAGTTTGGACGAGAATTTTTTTTATTAAATTGCAGAACGTTTTACAAACGAAGATGTACCTAAAACTGATAGTTCGGATTTGGATTTGAGATCATATTGTATTGTAATATAGCTCTATTAAAAATTAATGAAACAATGTCAGTAATTCAATATTGGAAGACAGTCGCCAAGAATTTAGTGTGTAGTACTGCGCGAGACTAAATTGGCGTCCCATCCCACGCGGGATTAAATTAGCATTCCGTCCCGCGCGGGACTGTACATTCGGTCCCGTCCCATCCCGTCCCGGGCGCGGGACAGAACGGGACGGGATTTTTCTCGTCCCGCATTCTTCTCTAGACAGTATGTCCTATCTATGTATGTAAAAAGAGTCACAACTCCCGCATCCCAACTTGTATAATATATTAGGTTTTGGACCTTTAGGTCCATCTTTTTATTTAGAGATATTAGATATGCTTTTGGTGAAACGTCACCCGAGCCGTAAGGAGTGCAGAATAGCCATTCCAAACGAGTTCCAGACCTTCTATACATCTGATGCACAGCGCTAATATATTTCTTGTAATACGCGAACACAAATTTGACAGCTGGCGTTATAAAATCGATAAAACAACTTGTTAATAGATGTCACTACCAAGTTTTAATATTTCTAGATGTGAGAATATAGTCATTCTGTAACGGATGTTACAGAATGAAATATTTTGTAACAGGTGGGAAGAATATGTATTTTCTGAACTAAAAATTGAGCCAGAATGTTCGTATTCTGTAATAGTTGTACAGAAAAGATTATCTCTTCCCAGTTTTACAACGAAATAAATAGCATTATATCGAATGAGAGACAATAAATTTTCTCTGGAAAATTTATGCTTGTACACAATGCACATAAAACATAAGAAATATATAAAATGTACGAATTACAAATACACATAAGACCTTAATCGAATATTGAATAATACTAGAGTTATTTTGCTATATGTAAAAGATCATTCTAATATGTCATTTAGTTTAAGATTTTAATTTATTATAATTAAATTTATAATTTATCGAAGAAGTAGGTACCGTCCAACGGGGTGAAACGGATCAAAATTTTAGATTTTTTGTATTTTTTCATGCTTTTTAGGACAGAAAAAATTCTGGAAAAAATATATGTTAAAGATACATATCTGAGGCACAAATTACTGCAACATTTTAAAAAAATCACCAATTAGATTTTTTTATTTCTGTTTTTAAAAGGTAATCCGTTTCACCCCGTGTGTCGGGGTGAAACGGATCAGGTGTTTAAATGCCGTTATTTTGCTTTTCAACATCCTCAGAGGTGAAATGGATCACAAAAAATTTTTTTTTGCATGTTTTGCAAGCGGTTTTTATTGGATAGGTTGATAAATAAAATGCGTTTTTGGTTATATTTTCATTGAAAAAATATAAAAAAACTTAAACTAAGTAATAAAACAAAAGCTATAAAAAATATTACATAATAGGTAGGACATGTTCTTAAAAGTAAATATTCGCCATCTTAGGGGGATTATACATGAATTCTTTTTATAATTTGTTCTTGCTTGACCACTAGGGTATCATCAATTTCGGGATAGGCAAAAGTTATTTGTATTTTTGACGACTTCTTCCTTAAACATTTTACTGTAGTCTCTTCGCCTAAAATTTCTTCAATTTTAGCAGCAAAAAATCAAACTCGTTTGTCCGTGACATATTTCACGATAACAAATTCTCCAAAGTGAAAATTTTCATCAATCCCCTCAGGTAAGTCGTCTGAAACGTTGTCGTCAATTTCCAATTCTGAAAAATTCATATTAGTGCCTTCTTCCTCCTGCTCTTGCAAACTTTTATTTTTTTTTTCAAGGTCTTTCTTAGAAATACTTTTTCCTGTTTTCCATTTACTTTTTTATCTCTCTTTGGATTTTATTTTGAGCCCGTTCTTTGTTGTAATAGATGATCTGTTTCACCCCTTAAACTTGAAATTTTTTACTTAAAACATTCTCAAACTTCAACCAAAAAATATTTAAAAAATATTTTTATTTCCTGATGTACTCGACTAATTGGGTAACTCATAAAAACTTACCAGGAGTCTCCAACTTGTATAGCTTATTCTGTGGATGTCAATCTTTTAACGCTTTGTAAAAACTACGCAAGTATCACCTTTTGTTTTTTCGCCAATATCAACCATACGCAACGCGAGCCAGCTCTGTCTTCAGACTTTTTCCAACGACTGATCTTCCCAACTACATATTTTAACGTTTATTATCCACAAATCGTACGCATAAATCCTAAAAAGATTCCGTACAAAAACGTCGGTGATCCGTTTCACCCCGTGTGATCCTTTTCACCCCGTTTGACGGTACTTAATAAAAATAAAGAATTTAATGTATTTGATACTCCATTAAGCTTTTATTTGTATTTAAATTTTTACGTCTTATTTGTTTATGTCTTGCTTATGTTTTACGTACACTGTGAACAAGCACTTACAATTAAGGTAATTCTGTAATAAATATAATTAATTAATTCTGTAGGTAATTCATAATTTTAGAAAAATAAGTTTTTACGGTAATTTATTTTCAATACATTTATTTTATAAAAACGTTTTTGTTACTACAGCCACTAAAATTGTAGTGATGAAGATTGAAGGTTTAAGAAAAGATGACGAGTTGCAATTATCTTTGTCGCATACCTTGCAGTTAGCATATAAGCCACCTTCACAAGGTTTAGTATTTTTATTGATACATTCCAACTTGTAAGGCTTTTCTATTTATTAAAAAAATACAACAGTTAGTAAAATGTTATAAAAATTATATTTAACTTACTATCTTGGTACCTAATCGACAAACAACTGTCTTCATTTGCTCCGCAAAGGGCGTTTTTTTCTACTGTTTCGTGGCATCTGTTGTTGCCTGTATTAATACCCAACGAGTCACATTTATGACAATTAAGACTTGAAGCTAAAAAGAATTTAATATTATATTTTTTATGGATTTCGAACCCACAAGAACTAAGAAATAGTATAGAACTAAAATAAATACAAGACAAACAAACAACAAAACTCAAAAAACAAACTCAACAAAAAAACAAACAAATAACAAAGATTGTTATTGGTTGTTGAAATGTTGAATTTTGAACATTAAAGTGCTGTCGGGCCCAAGGAAGTAGCTTCTAAAATATCTCCGTTGTAGATTTCTTTATCGATTTTAATCCTTCCATGATATATATATTATTTTTTTAAATATTTATTATACCTCTACCTATATACAGTATTATGGCCCTATACTACAAATTTCTTTAAAGCTGTTTTTTAATTTCATAAATTCTCAACACTGGCATGAGTATACCGGGTGAGCGGTCGACAATCTGAACATAGGCAATTAACATACGAAATTGATTTTTTTTTAATTCCTGCTTCCCATCACAACGAATAAGAATAAAAATGGTATCAATTTAAAGAGATTTTTATTCCGCTTCTAAAGATACCTAAACACTTGATAGTTTGTTTTCTATTACTGGAAAAAACTCAATAATAAAATTCAAAAAAAAGATTTAAAAAATAATTTTAGTTGCCTTGATTGAATTTTATTGCAATTGTTTTTGTTTGAAAACCAATAATTTCCAACAAATTACTTTGACAGATTACAATAAATTTGGTTAACAATGAATGCAAACACTTATTCTGTGGAAGAAAAAGTTTTTATGGTAAAATTATATTACAGTGGTAGTTGTATTACAAAAACAATTGCAATAAAATTCAATCAAGGCAACTAAAATTATTTTTTAAATCTCTTTTTTGCATTTTATTAGTGAGTTTTTACCAGTAATTAAAAAACAAAATATCAAGTGTTATGTATCTTTAGAAGCGGAATAAAAATCTCTTTAAATTGATACCATTTTCATTCTTATCCGTTGTGATGGGAAGCAGGAATTAAAGAAAAATAAATTTCCTTGTTCAGATGGTCGACCGGTCACCCTGTATAATCAAACTTGAACACAAAATAAGAATCGTTTTCTATACTAGTACAGAATACGAACATTCTGGCTCAATTTTCAATTCAGAAAATACACATTCTTCGCACCTATAACATCCGTTACAGAATGACTATATTCTCACATCGAAGAAATATTATAATATTATAATTATATAAAAAATATATTATAATTATATTATAAATAATATATCAACAAGTTATTATTTTTAATTTTTTGCTTTGACGAAAATAAAATTTATTATTTTTATAAAAAAAAAATATCAACAAGTTGTTTTACTGGTTTATAAAGCCAACTGTCAAATTGGTGTTCGCGTATTACAAGAAATACGCTAGCACTGTGCGTCTGTCGTATAGAAAGTATAGTCCGGAACTCGTTTGGAATGGCTATTCCTAACTCGTTACAGAATATACTATTCTTTCATATAAGCAGCTACAGTGGCTCTAGAAAGTATTCGTACACTCCTATAATAAATAGTTTCTTTTGAAGTTATTTTTTGTCATATAAAAATGGCTTTTACAGCAACACTTATTGAATATTTTTTGTTGCAAATTTCATTCACTTCTTTTAGTATAATATATACCTTAGTTTTTAAGTGCATATTAAAGAGTTAAAAGTTTACTTTTTTAGTGCTATAACTTCCGAGCCCTGATTATTACATATACTACGGAATGTAATTTATGTAATTTTTTCAGAAAAACTTTTAACACTGTTGATTTGTTAAAGAAGAAAATTCAACAACTGCATATTTTATTAAGCAACAATAGGTTAAACCGTGTTTTGCACGAAATCAGATTTAAATTTGCAAAAGAAAATAATCGCAGAGAATTGGTCGACAAAAATAGTATTCAAGATTGGTACAAACGAGAAAAGGCTTTAGCTATAACCGATAATGAACTTGTCGTCCATGCTAACGGCTCAAGTGATTCTGAAGAATCTGATTATGACTGACCCTTTTTATCAATTTTGTTTTTCTTCAGGTGCTATATTATACTCGTGCTCATACTCTTTTGAGTATTTTGAATAAAAACAGAAATATTTCCCTTCATCGTGACCTATATTTGGTTTGATAGGTGAAAACATGGAATTTGTTAAACTAAAACGAAAGTGAGAAAGAAAATTAACAAAAAAGATAATTCTTATTTTAAAATACACTTCATCTGATTAGGGATTCTTAGCTTAGTTCAAACGACTTTGTATTGTGTCGTCGTCGTCATCATCTTTCCTGAAAATCACTATATTTATATGAATAACTTAAATGATTACCAGTTTCGTCTGTAGCAAAAACTACTATGACTAAAGCATTTAACACATTTTTAACGACATCATATTTAAATAATGGTATAACTAGTAGAACATACTTCGTGAAATTTTTATACGTATTTTTTCAAGTGTGATAGATAATGAAATTATCTCTTGGTTTTTTCATTATCTGATATATACTTATAAAAATTATTCAGCATCATATTTGATTTTGATAGTTTTTATTGATTTATTCTTATCACATACATTGAAATTTTGCAAACGTTGTATATTTTTTTTTATTTACTTGACAAAAAAATTTCAGATACAGAATTATTGCTAATTTCAGTTCCAACATAAAAGCTAAAATGCTGAACGATATTTTTTTATTTTTATCAAAGTGTAGGTCAACAACTATATTTAAAATACTTTGCCTGATTTCATAAAATTTTTAAAGGGGCGTTAAATTTTACTAACCGATTGAAATTTTTCCCTAGTGCTAACAAACCAATAGAAATCATCCGTTAACTTGAACGGCTTGTTAAAAGTTTTAAGAAAAAAAGTTGACGAAAGCATCAGTTATCACAAATCACTTATATTTGTTTTGCTAACCAAATCTTAATACAAATGTTATATTATTTAACGCTTTTACATAGCATTCGTATCAAGATTTTTGTAGCGAACGTAAACAGATTTGAAAAATATGACCGGCTAGTCTATACTACCAAACACACCTATTGTTATTTTCTATATTATAATTTAGTGTTTATTTTGAATTGCATAATATATTATTTCATTGCACCCAACTCAGCGTACATATAATCAAGCTTTAACGAACGAAATAATTAATGACTTTAAATGATAATTTAGTTATATAATAGTAAATAAAATCATTTACCAGTTTGCACTGCAGCAAAAACTATTGCTAAAGTAATTAAATATGTTTTCAACGATGCCATTTTTCAAATATTCTAGTAAAATTATTTAGTCGAGTTTTATATGCTTTTTTTTCAAGTGTAGATAAATAGATAATAAAATTATCTTTTAAGGTATACTATATTTAGTCAAATGTTATCATTATCTAATAAATACTTATGAACATTCTGCTTAATATTATTTTGTATCTAATAATTATTTACTGGTTCATTTATTATTATCGGGTAACTAGTAGAAGACCTACTACTTAGTACTACCTCAACAAAGTAATTCGGATGACCAGCTCAAAGTACTAAACATAGTCCAAAATAAGAAGACTTATAATAAAGTTTCAATTTTTACATGTTATATCAAAAAGTTTAATTTTATAACCTATAGGGTGCCTATAGGCTTGCAGGTTGCCACCTCTGCCGAATTTTGACATTGTAGCAGTGTCATCCCCTAACTTTCGACGGACATCGATTCAAACGTGTAATTGTCGCTTTTATTCTAATTGTGGTACACTCGAACACAATTAAAGGGTGTTTACTAAATAAAGTGTGAAATTTTATTTGTTAAAAAATGAAAAATGAAAATTGTGGTTTTCTTCTGTGCCCTTAACTCGTACATTTTCATCGACAATTTAAGGCAAATTTTTTTGCTGTGTTGCTTTTTCATTCAATTTTCATTATTCTGAAAAAATTCTAAACATATCATGAGTTGGCAGATTTTTTTCATGTATATTCTCAAGTGGTGTAAAAATGCAGGTTGCCACCTTTTTTGGCTTGCAGGTTGCCACTCCTCTTATTTTACATTGTGACGTATACTATAGTGACTGTATAGGGTCAGTGGCGACATGAGCCCCTAAATCGCCCCAGGACAGATTCTCCCCCCACCCCATTGCATGTTGTATTTACCTATTGACAAATATTGACGTAAACGCTTTCAAAATATTTAAAAATTAATATAAATCTTTATTTACTAATAATTGATGCATTTATTTTATATATTTTTAGATTTAAATAAAAAAATTTTTTTTTTAAATTTTAACATTTTTTTTCCTTGTCAATTTACTCTGATTTTTTTTGGTTCACAGCCACTAAGTGTAATTAATAAAAATCATATGTTTTTACTTGAGTTTTTCTACATTTTCAACAATTTTTCAAGGGGTGGCAACCTGCAAGCCGAAATTTCAAGGTGTCGATTTTAAATACTTTTGAAAATTTGCTGTAACTTTTTAGTTTTTGAATATTAAAATGATTTTTTGCGCAGGATTGTTGCTTTATACTTCCCCTTTCCTGTGTGTGCTATTATATCAACAATACGTTAATTGTATGATGAGTTATGATCAAAAAAGTTCAAGAACTGACTCAGTCAAACTTTTGTCGATCAAGTGATGATTTGCTTTCAAGTTGAAACTTATCTTGAAACGTGTGAACTATGCAGTCAACTTTTGTCGCTTGCAACTAGCGTACGAGCTTGTTTTTAATATTATAAAATTTTAAAAAATGAGCCTCAAGTGGTCTGAAAGTGATACAATAAAATGTTTGGAACTATATCATAAGAATGATTGTCTTAGGAACCACCGAACAGATTTATATAAAATCGAGAGAAAATACTTTAAGTTCTATTATCAAGGAAACGGAAATTGATGGTCTTACTGTTGCTGATCTGAAGAACAAAATTAAGACTCTTCGAATAATGTATAAAAAAGAACATTCATTGGTTTGGAAATCTAAAAAGAGTGGAATGGGAATTGAAACTATTAATCAGTTTATATTGAAATGTGTGAACAAAATCTGATTCAAGTTGTATTCAACTTTTGTTGATCAACTAAAATAGGTCAACTAAACTTGACTCGTAAGAACGCGCGTTTATAATAACGAAAACACTTGAAAGCTGCTTTTCTAGGTAAGTATAGATAAGACTCGAGGGTTTAATTGATTAGAAATTCTTGTGTACAGTCACTGCAAGTTCACAGAAATTCTTGTGTACACTAAATTTTGGATTTTGAAATCTCTCGGGGAAACCCAGACCTAGGACACTTCCATCTGCCCCCTAAATGAACAACTTAAATAGCACTTTATCATTTGTGACATCTATTATTAATGGTCATTTAGGATGACTCAATATTTTACGTAAAGAAAATTAAAATCTATCGATATATTAATTTTGAACAAATGTATTTCTTGGAAATAAGATAAAGTAAAAGCTACAGTTATATGACATTATACGTATAGTTATTCGACGCTAATGCTTTCAACATAAATATTAATAATTTCAAAATTTATGAAAATAAAAAGCACAATGGACAAAATACACGCGTGAAGGTAGTTGGTGCATCTGGAAACCCTTTTATGGCCTCAACATCTGAAAAGAGAAAAATCAACTCCGAAGAAGCGTCAATAAAGGAAATAGGAAAATTCTCTAGGCCTAGTATACCCAGTTCATCTGATGAGTCGCTTGAAGACAATACAGTTATAGAGGTAATTTTTATGTTTTATATGCATTCACAAAATAAAGCGTTAAAATAGTAATAATTTCATCATATTTACAAAAAACAATTTAAAAAAAAATTTTTTTAGTCGTGATTCGTTCCTAAGGACCTCTGTGCATTCTTTTATAATTTTTAATTTGATTTTTTTGAGTAATTTTTGAGTCTTGGCCAGTAATTTATCTACTATTACAATAATTAACAAACTTACAGGGTTTTAAAAATCGATCTACTGTCACAAGCGATAGAAGGATAGAACTAATGTAGAAGAACTGAAAGAATATCATGTACTCTTGAATGATACTATTGAGAGTGAAGAGATTGCATCTTCGGAAATGAAATCGAGGGGAAATGAGGGTATGGGAACACCATTATTGATTGAGCAAGCATCAAATTTGAACGTGCCAGACTCTAGCTCCATCATATTTGAGGAATTGTGGGATCTTTGTTACGTTACAAACTGACAAACCGCACCCTTCGCAGGTTATAAGGTGCCGACTATGCTCAGTGAGGGAGGGGTTCACCAAGGAATCGAAGGGTGGATTCTCAATATTGGGACAAAAGGGCGCCACCGTAGTTAATTTGCAGCTGGCATTAGATAGTTCGCGCACAACCACGGAATACGCGTACTTTACCTGAAAATGCGGCCCCCAAGGAGAGAGAGCGGAGTAGCTTCGTCTCTAACACTGGAATAAATAATACACAAAGAAAAACAACAAAGTTTCTGAATTACAATATGTTTAATAATGATTAACATAAGAAAACAATTCAAACCAAAATTTGGTGACACAATAAATTGGAGTCAATGATTATTTTAAAATGCACTAAAAGTCAGTTCAAAATTTTTAAAATTAATAAATCACCAAAAGATTGCGGTTAATTTTTGGAACCAATAAGTTCTGGCATTCGCGTTGCCACCCTAAATTAATAATTACTAAACTAATAAAACGAATAAGGGTTTCAAATTTACATCAAGTCGTGTAGCATTTACAATGATTGTGAGAATGTCAATATCATAGGTATTCACGACACAACAAAGTCCTAGAGACTGGAGCCGAACCTGCTCGGACGCTCTCCTGGGTTGTCGGAACTCGGTCTTGGTGAGGTGATGAGCGATATCCTCCAAACGGAGATGAGGTAACTTCTAACCCCAGAACAACTGTCGCACATAACTTGGTGGCTTCTGTTAAATTATTTATCCCCAACATGGGTGTACACCGCGGCAATAATATTAATTAATAAAATTAAAAATATTAATAAAACTTTTAGAATGTACGGATTTGAACGTTGTTGATGTCATCACTTGTATAAAATTAACTGTCATTTCGTTTGGTATCATTAGAAAAGTGAGACGGAGATAGATAATTTGATAAAGTGCAAAAATATTCGCAGGAAAATTAAATATTGATTGTGAGAATGATTTCAACAAGCATCATAGACGTCGTCGTGTGGCACCTAAAGCATTGGACGAAAATCAACTTTCTCCATTGTTGGAGAAAGAAACAGACTTTCCATCACGTTATTGAGGTGAGAATTAGTATTATTTTGCTGTTTACCGACGTTCACATGCTTGTCTTTCTTCACAGTCCTGAGGATGAAGGCATAAATTAAACCTTCGAAACGTCGACGATATAATATTGTTGTTTTATTTGGTGTCCGCATACCCGATATCCCGTTTCATTGTTTTGCATTATTTTTAACTGTACGGTGTGTAACTTTTGATATTAAAATGTTAAACTCCCAAATACAAATGCAGTTGTTACTGCTTCTGCTTATAAGAAGAAGATCAACGCATGTACAACAAAACCGACGTTGGTGGGTCAGACCTGTCAATTGTGATCGAGAAAAGAAAGGCGAGTTCAGACGATTAGCGCTTGAAATTAAACTACACGATGTAGAATGGTTTTTTGCCTATACTCGAATGACTCCAGTATTATTCGATAATCTCCTAAGTTTGGTAGGACCGACTTTGGAGAAAAAAAGCATTCGAAAGCCTCTAAGTGCGAGTCAGCGACTAGCTATTACTCTAAGGTAATAAAAAAAAACTTCGTAAAAACAAACCATGTATTTATTATTTTTAGATTTTTAGCTACTGGGGATAGCTATTTTTCCATAGCAAATAGCTACCAAGTAGGAAAGTCGACAGTTTGTGCGGTAGTGCAAGAGGTTTTACTGTCTTTTTTCACCAATTGTGTTACCAGAAAACGTCAGAAGAGTTTCTGAAAATTTGGAATATGCCGCATTGTGTCGGAAGCATCGATGGTAAACATATTCGTGTGATGGCACCAGCAAAGAGTGGTTCACTATTTTATAACTATAAGGGTTACTTTAGTATAATCCTGATGGCTGTTTGTGATGCACAGTATAATTTTACTTATGTTGATATTGGAGCATATGGATCGGTTAGCGATGAGAGAGTATTTAGTTCGTCGACGTTTGGAGAAAAGCTAAAATCGAAAACAATTCCTTTGCCAAAATCAAAAAACTTACCTGGCAGTAGTATTCAAATGGAACATTTTTTTGTTGGTGATGCAGCCTTTCCATTAAGCGAAAGTTTAATGCGGCCATATTCAGGCAGAATGCTCAACATTGTTAAAGCAGTTTTTAATTATCGATTGTTACGTGCTCGCAGGGTAATTGAAAATGCTCCAGGCATATTAGTTGCAAGATGGAGAATATATCATAGATCAATATGTGCTTCACCGTCTACTGCAGACAATATTATCAAAGCCACAGTTTGCCTTCATAATTTTATTAGACGCTCCCTCCCAGCACAAGAACGTTATTGTCCAGCAAATTATGCCGATAATGAAGACGTGTTAGGAAGGTTGCGACAAGAAGTTACAAGTTCAATTACTGAAACATGTAGAAGACTTGGGAGCAATAACAGCACATTTGGAGCAAACCAAATGAAAAAAAATTTGGCAAAATATTTCCTACCACCAGGTTTTAAATTAGGGCAAATCGAATATGTGAAAAGAACCTAATTCTTTTAAATTTGTAACTAAATCTACTTTATTGTTTTCAAAATCTCATTCACAAATTATTAAACACCAATCAATCACTAGAATCGTCCAAATAAATTATGTCCATAATTTTTCTTTTCATCGTTTTTCTTTTTTTAATGTCTTTAATTTTCGCCAGTTCATCGGCCACTCCTCCCACCTCCCACCCCCGACTAGTAAAAATATTATAAATAAGTAAATGTAAAGCACAAGACCAAGGCCATAGTTTAGAAATAGGTCAAGAGGGGGGGGTAGAAATTAAAATAATAGTTGCCATTGTCCGTATTTTAAATTAATTCTTGTAATGTAGTAATTATTTCGAATTACTTAACTTATGGGGGGGGGTTGAACACCCAAAAACACCTCCTTATATACGCCCCTGCATAAGACTACAAACCTACCTTTAAGACCCCGCTGTACCTACAAAATTAAATAAAAATGTGGTTTATTTGCTAGATGTGCTTGCACAGCGTTTTATTTTGTAAAATCAGAATACTTTTTGCCCCTTTATATAGTTTATCGAAACCAAGTCAAATTGCGTCATAAATCTAAAGATTTTTGTATAACTTGAATAAAACTCAACTCCCACAACACAACAAAAGCTTAAAAAGGCTCAAAAGATTAACATTAACTTTGACCGGACAGTAGTAACTTCCACCGATGGTCAGGTTTTAAGCCTTTTTTTTGCTAAGCTGCCGAAGTAAACATGTAAGTTCCACCGATGGCCAAAAAGGTACCCGGGCAAAACATGTAAGTTCCACCGATGGCAACTTAAATTATCTCAACCGATTACCAATTTGCGAAGAAGGATCGTTATATTCTCCAGATAATCCAAATTTCTTAATATTCCTATACCAAGATTGGCCTAAATGGAATCTACAGCCAATGAGTGTAATATTTTCCCAAACGTAAGTATTTTAAGCTAGCGTGTATTGCAAGTTCAAAATCTACAGTGGCAAATTTTGGTTGGAACTGTAAATCGTGTTTGTTACAAATTTCTACTAACTTTAGAAAACAGTGACGGTACGTATCTTGTGTCTTGTTTTTCAAAAGACAAAACACCAAAGGTATATAATAGCCGTTGCTGTACCCATGTAGAGTAAATAACTGAGTAAAAAATTTGGTACAGTAATTGAAAGTACCATCCATAAAGACATTTTCAGTTGAAGTCAAAAACCGTAGGTTAGTTAAGCATGAAAATATGATCAAATTATTGTTACTATCATTTAGCATTAAAAATTCTTCGTCAGACCATGTCAAAACATTGATGGCATCTAAAGCGGAATGCACATCTAACATTGACGATGGTAAAGGCGGTTGTATTTGTCGCCTTGCATTATATGCATTCCTTTTAATACGCACCACGTCAGGTTCTGTAATATTAACAGCAGGAAGACTTCTTAAAGCAGCATGGAAAACCTTTGATGGTTTTTCCGAAATATCTCCAACTGCTTTTTTCTTGACAACCCCACTTACCTCTTGACGTAGAAGTTTTTCTTGATCTTCCGTGTGATTATGTTGATCATTTTCTTTGGTAATAACACGCAGTTCTCCTTCTCCCATGGTGAATAGATTTGCTGAACAATTTTTATTGGTACAGCGCCACTTAATTGTTCCATTCAATAAAACAGTTTGTTTGTAGAATTTGAATCCTTTATAAACTAACAATATATTACCACGAACACCCAATATTTCTGAAAGTGTTTCCATATTACCGACAATTAGTGTGGGATTTCTAGAAGTTTTTAATGTTCTCGTTTTCTGTTTGTATTTATATATTATTATTCATTATTATTTTCCTTATATAGTAATTAATTGTTGTGTAATCCGATAATCAATTATTAAATTAAAGCTTCCCCGACTAGTAAAAATATTATAAATAAGTAAATGTAAAGCACAAGACCAATTTTAAATTAATTCTTGTAATGTAGTAATTATTTCGAATTACTTAACTTATTGGGGGGGGGGGTTGAACACCCAAAAACACCTCCTTATATACGGCCCTGCACAAGACTACAAACCTACCTTTAAGACCCCGCTGTACCTACAAAATTAAATAAAAATGTGGTTTATTTGCTAGATGTGCTTGCGCAGCGTTTTATTTTGTAAAATCAGAATACTTATTGCCCCTTTATATAGTTTATCGAAACCAAGTCAAATCGCGTCATAAATCTAAATATTTTTGTATAACTTGGATAAAACTCAACTCCCACAACACAACAAAAGCTTAAAAAGGCTCAAAAGATTAACATTAACCTTGACCACCTCAACTTAATTGACCGACCGGTGGAACTTACATGTCAGAAAATAGTGACCCAAAAGGGACCGGTGGAACTTACATGTCGGATTAAAAAAGATTTGACCGACCGGTGGAACTTACATGTCAGAAAATAGTGACCCAAAAGGGACCGGTGGAACTTACATGTCGGATTAAAAAAGATTTGACCGACCGGTGGAACTTACAATCGCCCAATGCACCAAATACACTTTCCTCAGTTCTATTCGAATTGAGGCTATTTATGGTATCTAAAATTTTTAAATCAATTGTTTCATTTTTCTTTTTTGACGGCATAGCTTTCCGAAGGGTCTCGGTTGATCGCTTTGATATGTTGGGATTACTTGTATCTGCATTTGGAATCTCTAATTCTGCAAAAAATTAAATATTAAAACAAGAATATCTACAAAAAAATTTACAAATTGGCTCAAAATCTTCTGCTAGTGTTTCCAAATCTTCTCCGAAGCATGAATTGGTGAAAGCTGTAAAACATAAAATTTTATGGTAGTGATTATTACAATATTTAATAATTAAATCCAATTGCCACCAAACGCACTCATTTTCCCAATCTTGGAGTATTTAATATTAGTATTATTATTGTAATACGATTGTAATTTAATGTGCAGAAGTTGACAATGCTAATGTAAAACTTGGTGAAATAGAGTTGTTTTTATTTTATATGCTAATTTAATTGTTAAAAATAATTTCAGAAATTAAACTGATGTCTTTTGTAGCTATACGGCTTTCATAATATTCATTCTGGAAGGTTGTCTTAATTTTGTTTTTATATTTAATATATATAGTTTACTTTCTGTGTTATCCATTTCTATGTCGATGTCATCGGGCAATATTTCCTGTAATAATTGCTGTTGCGGCTTAATATTAGACACTGTTCTTCTAAAAAAGAATAATTAAAGTAAAAATTGTAATAACTTTCTTTTAATTAATCATAGATCTATCTATCGTATAAGTCGCGTCGGTATATAAGTTGACAAGCTTTATTTTTACTAATTAATGCTTTTAAAATAATTTAAACACTGGTTTACGTTATCGAAATAAAACGTACTTTATTTACAACTATTAATAACTACAAAACTAATGTTGAATGATTATAAAGTTAACCCTTAATATTAAAAAAAAAAAAATTCAAAATAATACAAGTCGGAAAGTAAGTTGACATTACAAAAATTAAAGTAGAAACTAAATTATTCTAAACAAAAATTAAAATTAATAAGATGTTTGGTACCCTTTCGCTGAAATAACCTCCCTAAGTCTATTTGGCATACTTTTAATTAATTTTAAAATTACATCGGGCCCTATAGCCAACCATTCTCTTTTTAACGCTTCTATAAATTTAGTTTTTGTGAATCGTTCGGCATGCGGAATTCTTCGATCGAGTTCGTCCCACAAATGCTCGACCGGATTTAAATCCGGACTTTGAGGGGGCCAAGTTAGTACCTGAATTTAATTTTCTATTAAAATTTTTTTCACTATTTTTGCACTATGTTTGGGGTCATTATCATGTTGGAAATTATATGACCCCATTAAGCCTAATTGGTCCACCGAATCAAAAAGATTTTCAGTTAAAATCTCTATATATTTGACAGCAGTCATTATACCTTCAATTATTTGCAGCTTTCCTACCCCTGCAGCACAAAACCACCCCCAAACCATAATTGAACCTCCACCGTGTTTTACTGTTGATTTAATTAAGTGTGGTTTAAACGCTTCGCCTGGTTTCCCCTCCATACCATTTGTCGCCTTTTATTCGATTTCAGTTCGAACTTACTCTCGTCGCTCCATAATACTGTTTCCCAGAAACGTTGCGACTTATTTAAATGCTCGGTGGCAAATTGTAAACGTTTCTTTGCATTTATAGCTGAAATATCTTGATCGGTAGTTCTAATTTTTCCTGAATTTGTTTCGCACTAATAAATGGGTTTGCTCGCACCTCAGCAAGAATTCGTCTATCATCGCGGAGGGTCGTCTTTCTTTTTCTACCTGTTCTAGGTCTATTTTCGGATGTCCCCACATTTTGAATTTTTTTAACAATTTTATTAACGCCTTCTCGTGTAATTCCATAATCCACAGCGATTTTTTGCAGCGTTTCTTCTCCATGAATTCTTCGTTCATATATCCTTTCACGTTCACCTGGGGTTAACTCTTTTTGTTTAGGCATTCTGTAATAAATTAGTAATTGGATTAATTCAAAATTAGTAATAATGTCAGTAATCTATTAAAAACATAACAAAAGAAAGAAAAATTATGTAAATGAAAGTTTATTAGTTGAAAATTTGTGAATATTCATATTGTGAAAATATGATTGTCAACTTACTTTCCGACTTCTATTAAGACAGTATGAAATACACAGATCACTTCAACTATTGTACAAATACTGACTGAATCTTTGTAACCGCTCTGGAATGTATGGTCATAACGGGTCCTTCTAAGCAGACAGGCGCCAAACCACCCCAATGTAAGTGGTAGAGGGTGCAGGTAATTTTTATTTTAATTGAAAAAATTACCTTTGTCAACTTATATACCGACGCGACTGTACCTCCTTTCTGTAATAACTCCATCTAAAAATGACATGTCATCGTACCATAGCCAGGTATGTTCTATTGCTCCACTGCCACTAGCAACTGACTTTTTCTTCTTTCGTTAGTACACTTATCTTTAGTACTTTTCCATACATTTTCGCACAAGGTAGCTACATTACAACAACAAAATTAAGGTATAACTTGTACAATGTACATGTCAAATGAAACTATTTATATTACGTGCTATATTTAGAGCTTCCGCAGTTTCCTTCCACGCATTTTCTTTTTTCACCAAATCTTTATAGCACTTATCACTTTTATTAAACAAATAAGGCTTAATTCTAACCAAATTGATTAGCAACTCCGTGTCGACGTTCTCCATTGCCTGATATTAATCACATTTATATTTAACTAATCAAAATGATAAATATTTATAACTTACATACGTTTAATGTTAATTCAATTTAAATAAAAATAATCTTTTGAACTATAATTTATTATAACACAAATTATGTCAGGTTATGTTAATGTCAATTTATTTCAACTTATAACCAAAAACTACCAACTTAAAACCACAAATTTCACTAAAGTTAACATAAGAATTACGTAACAAATACATAAAATTGAAATCATTCCAATCTTATGTACGAACGTAATCCGAACATAAAAACTACGTAAACCTAAGAATTACGTAGGCACACTGTGGACACTTACGTTGATTTCCTACCAGTTCAACTTTACGTTTTATGTATGCGTTATGTTCATCTTATGTCTTACGTACATTGTGAACAAGCACTAAGAATAACGGTAGGTGAAACGGAGTGTTTTGAAGTAAATAACGGAATTAGGCAGGGGGATGCACTATCAGCCACTCTATTTAATATAGCACTAGATAAGGTGATAAGAGGAATGGCTGTTAAAGGAACAATAGCGATTAAAAAAGGGCAACTAATCTGTAGCTTACGTGGATGATATCCTTATAATAAGATCTATAAAAAAAATGGATAAACCTTTTTAAAGACTTGGAAAGTGTAGCAAAGCCGATGGGACTGCTGGTAAATTATAACAAAACTAAATACATGAAAATCAACAAAACCGAAACACATACCCGAAAACCACTACGAATACAACATGACAAAAATATAGAGAAAATAGAAAGCTGTAGTTACCTGGGAGTGCATGTAGGCAGATACAGTAGCAGGCAACAAGAAATTAAAATAAGGATACAAACAGGTAACATAGCTTAGTTCGCAAACAAAATACTCTTGAAAGATAACAATCTGAAGAAAGACACGAAAAAGAAAATATACAAAACGGTAATACGGCCGGTTGTAATGTACACAGCGGAAACACTTTGCACGACCCCCTCGAATGTACACCTTGCCGTGGTGAAGGGGCTTGCGTGTTTTGAGGAAGCGGTGGGCGTGTACCTGCTAGGATTCGAGCCAGGGACATAAAACTCTCTCGTGCTCGGTCTGTTTTGTCAGGCTGGCTCGGGCCGGGGCTTAAAAAACCTTTGTGCTTGGGCTTAGCTTGTCAAGGAAGCGGGATGACGGCCATTGCGGAGAAACCAGACGAATACAGGTACCTGCGTGTTTGTGCCGTGCGCGGTAACCCGTACGGTGGGATGAAGGGGTCCTGGTGGCTGAGCCAGCCCGGGGGCGGTAGTAGTTCTCCTGGGTCTGGCAACACTCCACTTTGGCCTGGATTTCCACTCAAACGGGCGGTCAGGACTAGTCCACCCTGATCAATCGGCTGTGCTGTTCCATCAGAGGTTCAGTAGGACGAGTCCTTAGGAAAGGAAGTAGTGTGCAAGCACCGCACCTTTCCGAGGGCTATATCCTCCGAGTAGCCCTGGCGTCGATTTTCGGCGTCCCCAACGTTGCGGGCTCCATGGCGGGTGGGGAGCTCTGGAGGACGAACACTAAATTCCCTTCATGGCAGAATTAAAACCAAAAAAACCAGCTGATGTATCAGCTACTAACCAGCAGATGGGTGCGTCTTCGGATACCCCGTCTCTATCTGCAGATGCGTCCAATAAGGACACACTGCAAGTAGCACCTCCTTCCGAGACAGACCTACCTCCCAAAACTGGGAGAAAAAGGATCTGCGGAGCGGAGATAAAACGTCGTAGGAAAGCCCGCCTGGCAGCAATGCAGTCAGGCGAGGGCACCTCGACAAGCAAAACCGCACACGAGCAGGTCAGGTTATCCAAACCACCTGCACGTGACGACGGTGTTAACAAAACTAAGCAGCTGAAAACTGAAGCTGCTAAAAAGCGACTCCGATCTCGGGACTCCTAGCCTTCACCCTCGAGCAATCAGGGGAAGAGGGCAAAGCCGACTTCCGAGAACAGGAGTTCAAATCGGGTGGGCAATGTCACCTACAAAGAGGCCGCTGGAAAGCACCTCCGAGTAGCGGTGATAGACCGCTCAAATCCCCTGGGCAAACTCGATGAGTCCCAGGTGATCATAGTAGAAAATCACCTCACCGCTGCACTAGATGCTTTTATAGCAGCAGCGGGAAATGAGGGGAAGCTAGCACCCACCTTCGACGGGTTCTATCACTCGGGGCAGATCCTTCGGATCGTCTGCAGTGACCAGAGCTCGTTGGAATGGTTGCGAACAAGCATAGCAAACCTGCCTCCACCATGGCAGGGTGCTAAACTGGATGTAGTCCAGGTGGACAACTTGCCAAGGCTGACTAAGGTCACTCTTTGGATTCCTGGGGAACCGGAACCCATTGAGATGATCACACGGCGCCTTGCTGCCCAGAACCCCTGGGCTAAACTGAAGGAATGGTGCATCTTCCACGACGCGAGCAAGGATGAGCCGAAAGGTAAACTCCTTGTCTTTGGCGTTGGCCAGGCAGACAGCGCCGCCATCAAAACAAGAGGGGAGAGGTTAAACTATAAGTTCATCTCTTTCAAAGTTAAGATGCAGAAGTTCGACGACGAATCTGCATCTAAGGAAACTGAAACAGCCTCCTTAACTCCCATGGAGACGGGCGAAAACCCGGCAACGGAGGCTGTGAATGTAGAGAAAGAATAAACCCTCCAAGGTAGGCCAAATGGCTTCCTTGGTAGGGTGGAGCTTTCTCCAAGCAAACCTGCAGCATTGTCGGGAGGCAGTGGCAATACTATGCCGCCACCTTGACAACTGCAAGGACACTATAGCTCTAATACAAGAGCCCTGGTTAGTAAAATCTTCTATACGAGGTTTTACAAAACTAAACGGGACTATGTTCACAGGTAGTTCCACAAATAAAAGCAGGACATGTATCTACATACCTAGCAATATCCAAGCCAACCTTTTGCTGCAGTACAGCGACTGCGACCTGACAGCAGTTCGGACGAGCTGCGACTTAGGACCTGGCCTAAAAGATGTCGTTTTAGCGTCTATCTACCTCCCAATCGATTCGCCGGAATTACCACCTTCTCGAAGGATGTTGGATCTGGTGAACTATTGCTAGCAAGAAAAGAAACACCTCATCATTGGGTGCGACTCCAACTCCCATCATCAGGCATGGAGCAGTGGAGATTGCAACAATCGAGGTAAGTCTCTATTAAACTATCTTATTGATACAAATTTAGTAATACTTAATCGCGGGGATGTCCCTACTTTTTACGTGTCACCCCACCGCAACTCGGTAATTGATATTACCATGGCGTCATTAAGCATTTCTAATTACTTATGTGAATGGCAAGTGTCCGACCAACTGACAATGTCAGATCACAGATGGATTTCCTTTAAATTAAAGGCTAAAGCAATGGAACCCAAGCAATATAGGAATCCAAGGAATGCGAACAGGATGGTCTTTCTAGATCACCTGTTAACATCCATGGATTCTGAAGTGTTGAGGGGACTTTCCAACAAAGAAGAGTTAACAACTACTGAGGAAATTGAGATGTATGCTACTGAGCTGCAAAACTCCCTCATAAACGCATATGAGCTGTCATGTCCGCTAAGAACGGCTGGACTGCGGGTTCGAGCAACGCCCTGGTGGTGCGAAGAACTCGACCAGCTAAGGCGAGAGACAAGAAAGCTCTATAATAAAGCGCAAAACTCCAAGAAGGACGACGACTGGACAGCGTTTAAGGCGCACCGGTCAGAGTTCAAGAGAGCAATCCGCAAGAAACAACGCGAGTCGTGGAGAGCCTTCTGCAGCGAGGTTGAGACAACCACCGCTGCGGCTAAGCTAAACAAGATCATCGCAAAAGATCCATATCAGCAGCCCGGCAGCTTATGTCGAGAGGATGGGTCATACACAGATACCCTCTCACAATCTGCCGAAATACTGCTACATACACACTTTCCCGATAGCCAAAGAGTCTCTGATTTCGATTGGACTGACACCAAAAGCCAATCACCGACAGAGGCTGACTGGGAAATTGCAAAGAAGGTTGTGAATAAGACCAAAACGGCATGGGCCATTAAATCCTTTAGCCCCTTCAAATCGCCCGGACCTGACGGGGTACTCCCAGCCCTACTTCAGTGGGGTCTGGATCACCTACTCAGTCATCTGGTGCGAGTGTTCAAAGCGTGCATTGCACACGGATACACACCGAAGGAATGGCGTAAGGTTAAAGTTATCTTTATACCCAAACCAGGCAGGGGCGACTACTCCCTGCCAAAATCGTATAGACCAATCAGTTTGACTTCGTTTTTCCTGAAAACGTTAGAAAAACTGTGCGACAGAGAGATACGGTTCTGGAACACAGACCATTACACGTAAACCAGCATGCGTATATCCCTGGGAGATCTACTGAGACAGCTCTACACAAGGTGGTGGAGCGCGTCGAAAGATCACTGGGCCAAAAAGAGTCCACCCTAGGAGCGTTTATTGACATCGAAGGGGCTTTTGATAAAACCACCTTTGAAAGTATAAATGCAGCGGTAGACCAATACGGTGTTCCCACAACCATTTCCAACGGGATCAGTTTTATACTGAAGTGGCGAGCCGTGGAGGTATGTGTCGGCGACATAAAGATCAAAGGGGTTGTAACCAGAGGCTGCCCTCAGGGAGGGGTACTCTCCCCACTGCTGTGGATTATGGTAGTGGACAGCCTCATACGACGCCTTAACGAAAAAGGTTTTTATACCATAGGATACGCAGATGATATGACCATACTGCTTACTGGCAAATTTGAAAACATGATCTGCATGCTAATGCAGACAGCTTTCAAAATACTGGAGGAATGGTGCATTGAGCACTCTCCGTCGGTCAACCCGACAAAGACGGAGCTTGTTCTGTTTACCAATAAAAGAAAGTTACCTGGCATGACAATGCCTAACTTAATGGGGACTCCTCTAAAACTGGCAGACGAAGTCAAGTATCTGGGAATAATACTTGACAAGAAGCTAAACTGGGGAAAACATTTGAAAACCAAAGTTAGCAGAGCAAGAATGGCTTTCTGGCAGTGCCGAAGGGCGATGGGACGGTCATGGGGCCTTTCCCCTAAGATCAACCTCTGGCTCTACACTGCGGTGGTCAGACCTATGCTCTGTTATGGTGCACTTGTCTGGTGGCCCAGAACCAAACAGGTAACAGCTGTTACGGTCCTTTTTTTTATAATATATTATTAAGTTAAATTAAGATAAACTGCAATATTTAAATAATTTGCACTATTATTTTTGGTAGACTTCCCACGCCGGTCAGTATGCTATCACATCCTTAAACGATAATATAAATGTGATAGCATAAGGTAAGCAAACGTGTGACCGTAACTTGCATGGGAACTTTTTTATAATTGATAAGGATTCATTTTTGAATATGGTGGAAAGGGAGAGATAAAAAAGCATGACGGGCTGACGATTGATACGTTCCGGTTCAACTTTTACCTTTTTACCTTTTTCGAAGAGGAGTTTTTGTTTGTTTTGACGTGCGGTAACGATTATAATTATTATAATATAGTGAAAATTTATGTGAATGTTCGATAATTTTAAAGTTACCTAGTTTGTTATCTTCAAAGCAAAAAAAAAAAATATTTCGAATTTCGTTTATACCGTTTCGTATTTCGTTTCGTTATGCAACAAATAATCAAATTGAATGTCAACGTTTGGATTTACACCAAATTTCTTATGCCGTGCCTGCTCTCGGAATCAACCAACAAAATACAAAATAATTGTTGTAAGGTAATCTGGTACGAATATGACCAGCAAATTGTAAATTGAAAAACCAGTGAATTATAACATTTGTGTATTTTGGATTCAAATTATTGTGTTTAATTTATGTTTTTATTATCTAATTTAAGAGGTAATATTTGATTTAATAGTTTGTAAAATTCAACTCTATTGACGTTTATGTGAATTAAATTTAATCATTAGTATACTGTTGTTTTTATTGCGTGTATGATCACTCCCATTTTGAGAGAAAGAGTTTCCGATCTTCTATTCGATGTCTACGATGAGCCAGCCGAGAAGGCACTTACCAAAGAACAGGTAAGCGCTATCAGACCTTTGCTCTGTTATGGTGCACTTGTCTGGTGGCCCAGAACCAAACAGGTAACAGCAGCATCCTCTCTACACCAGATTCAGAGACTAATCTGTCTGGCTGTAACGGGAGTGATGCGCACTGCACCCACTACAGCATTGGAGACCCTTCTCTGCCTCCCACCACTTGATCTTCACGTGCAGGAGATGGTGGTTAAGGCTGCTCTTAGGCTGCGTAGCTGGGGGCTATGGAACCATAGGCGAGGAGCTGTGGGTCATATGCGGATTTTAGAGGACTACTCAATTAGAGTACCTCTGCTGCACCATGAACCTGACAGAATCTCCCCTAAATATATATTTGACAGGAAATAGAATATCCTGTTGAATCCAACAGAAACCTACAACTATGACATATGTCTATTCTCGGACGGTTCCTAAAACAATGTTGGCTCAGGAACAGGCATTTTCTCTGCTGAACTTGACCTAAACATAAGCATACCGCTGGGCAGGCACACATCAGTTATCCAAACGGAACTTATGGGTATACTGCACTGCGCAAAAATAGTCCAAGATAAACTTATCTGCGACAAAAACATTCAGATATCTACAGATAGTAGATCGGCACTTGTGGCACTGAGGAGTCACAAGGTCACATCTGGTCTGTTGCTAGAATGCATTCAGACACTAGATGAGATATCTAACTCAAATGTCATTTCACTTTCGTGGGTGAAAGGGCATCAAGCTAACGAGGGTAACGTAAAAGCGGACGAGCTGGCAAGAAACGGCTCCAACAGCCTTCCCTGCGGTCCGGAGCCGATGATTGTACCAGCTGTCAAAACTATCGATACCCTCCTAAAACTGCATTCTTGCAGATGGGCAAAAGAAACTGAATGCAGACAAGCAAGGGCAGCGATCAAAGCACCCTCTAGTAGGCATTCAAAATATTATTTGAAACTGTCCAGAGTCAACCTACGGACAATTGCAGGGATTTTAACTGGACACTGCAAACTGAACAAACATCTCAACACAATGGGACTTGTAGATAACCCAAGATGTCGAGGATGTAATACAGCAGACGAAACCGCGGAACATGTGCTCTGTCACTGTCCGTCGCTAGCGTTAATTAGAGGTGCCATGCTAGGGGACTTCTGGCCTAACATGGCCAGAATCAGCGACACTCCGCCTGCCAAGATACTCGAATTTATCCTGGCGACAGGGTGGCTTGAGGACTGACAAGACGGAGGGCCGCTGCATTCGGAGGCAGTACAATGGGCCCGATTTAGTGGCCTAAGTGCGTGTGGGGATACCTCCCTACCCTCCTACCTAAAATCCAGAATCCACTTTCCACGACTAAGGCAGAAGCGGAACAAATGAGAGTATTCGAAAGAAAATTGTTACGGATCATCTTGGGTTGCAAAAAAAAGGAAAACAGAGAACAGAAAGCGTGGATGAACCATGAAATAAACTATGAATTAAATGGAGAAAACATAGTAAGGTTTGCTAAATCGCAAAGAATCAGATGGCTAGGTCATATCATGAGAAGTAGCGATAACTCGATCGTAAAAAAGACAACATTATGGAAACCAGGAGAAGATAGAGCGAGGCAGACCCGGGGTTCGATGGTCGGACCAGGTGATTGGCGATCTGAGCATAATGGCTGAAAGAGACTGAATGGCAAAAATACCGGATCGTCAAAGCTGGAGAAAGGTAGTTGCTTATGCTGCCACCAATGTGAGTTTCCAGTGTGAATAGGACATTAATGCATTTAAAGTGAAATAACTCGAAATTTGTATTATGGGGCCTAATCTTCCCCATCAAAAGGATATGTAAAATCGTCGATATAAGATAAGCAATATTCTATGAATGGAAACGCTTGCAATTAAAAAATTTCAGAACAATTCCTCGTCCCCTTATGGGGCCTCCAGAATTTTCTTCTACACGCTGGGAAAAGATTAACCAGCTTTAATTTACTCTAGATGAACTGTAGATGTTACTCTAGCTGAAGATGGTGCGGAAGCGAGGGTCAAAAGTTCCGAAAAAAAGGTAACAAGAAAACAAAAAGATAATCTCTGTAAAAAGTGAGCTGCCAAACGACAGTTGCAACCAAAAACACAAAAAATCGTAGCTACTTGCCTCAATTATTATCCTTTGGAGTAACATAATTAAGAACAAACTGCATACGCTAATTGTTAAAACAAAATAAATAAATTTTATTATTAAAATTAAATATTTAACATTGTTAAAAATATTTAATGTTGGAAAAATTTGCGAGCGAAGATAAAAGCTATCAGTCGATAAGCTCGTATTAGGTTGGTTCCATATAAAATTAATTTGCCGTTACAAATTATTTTAAATAATTATACGGCCACTTGGAAGCAAATACGAGATTCCCAGTCAGCAGAAAAACAATAGATCAAACAAGTAAAAAGAATATCGTAAAAATTAGGTGTCTCCCTATGAGTTTCATTTCGAAAAGTAAAAACTTACTCCAAAAATTGACGAGCACACGAAATCACTCTCAGGGCTCGGGCACACTGAAGAGCGGGCGGGCGTCGAGCGATTTTGTGGTCATACTGAAGGCGATAAATCGCGAAATTGTTTAGTTTCTCTTGTTTACTAGTAACTGCCAGTAATGCAAATACATAATATTATGTCATTATCCAAAGTCAAAAGAAATATTTTTTTGAATGGTAGTTCCTATATCCAATGGAATTGATTTTTGAAAAAAATCTCCAAAATATAGAACGCATCCTATCAATTGAATAAGACAGATATTTGGAGAATTTCATCACCTATATTTTGAATTGAGACATTTTCCGGACAGGTTCTTTAAATATCTACGCATGTCAATGCGTTAAATTATAATATAGATAATAAAAAACTGCACATTAGCAGCTCGTTGGCGCATTTTCCACAAAACAATTCATGCACTTCCAGAAACAGATGATAAGATTGTGAAGACAACAACGTGTTTGCATAATTTTATTATGACGAAACAGGAGGAATTACAAGACAATCGATATTGCAGTGACAACTTTATCGATAGAGAAGTTAACAACAAGAATTACCTTCAGAAAATGCTATTGATGAGATTAGATGTAGGCGTTTAGGGAGCCGAAATGCAAAACAATGTACCATTGAGAACCGAAATAAAATTATGAATTATTTAAATAATGAAGGGAACGTTGAGTGGCAGAGAGAATATGTAAATGCAATGTAATCTTTGAACTTGTTAAATTATATAATTTTTAATAGTAAATATGTACATTATTTTATATACATACAATATTTCGTTACATACGAAATATATACAATATTCAACTTTTGAATAGAAGTTGAATAATTTCCTTAACTTTTTTGTCGGCTACATCGGGGTCCACCCTGTTTAGGCAATCGGCGAAGTATTTTCCTGCCCAATGGAATCTTGAAGGAGCATATACTGGTCGCAGAGAAGTTGCGACTTCTTTAAGCATGTCGAACACACCTACGAGAGCCGAGTTATCAGGTTTCTTATTTTGTGCTCGACTGCTTACAGTTGAAGTGTCTGGGGAAGTTGTTTGTCTGCTTACAGAAGAAGTTGATGGCGAAACCAATGGAAGTTGGCATCTTCAGTTGCTAGGCAGCAAATAAGATTCATCTTCTGCTTCTTCCACTGGACTCGATTAATCTAAAAATTAGCCAAGTTTAGTATGAATTTAAAATAACGTTAAATCATATTTACCTATTGCGTATTCTGTTAAGGGGTTCCTTGCCTTTAAACCCTTCCCAAATTTTCGATTGCTTGTAGTTCTAATAATACAAAAATATGTAGATATATAAAACAAATTTCGTAACAAAAACTTACTTCCTGGCAAACATCACCTCATGTAAAAATCTAAAGCCGTCCATTAATTCCCAACTTTCACCGCATTCATCGGCCCCAGCACCAGATCTAGTTCGCTGTTCCTCTTTAATTTTTTGTTTTCGGTAGTTTTCTCTAATAGATTTGTATCTATCTTGAACGTGTTCAACTAAAAATAACAATAAAAAATATGTCGTCTACTAAGTAAATTTGATTAAACATAGCAGTCGTATTTAAAAGTTTAGCAATTTCACTAAATGAATTTTCCTTCTTGGTCTGATTTTTAAATACTGCCGAACTTCCCTCCCACATTTAATTTGGCAATAAGTTCACTAAATTTTTGTTCATATTCATGACTATCTACATTTTTAGGAAAGAATTGTTTTTATTATTTAAAAAAAAAATATTTATTTTAAATTAATTTCTTACCGTTATAATAATAAATATTTATAAATTTAATTTGAATCACAAAGTGCAAAAAAAATACGTTTTATACGTTTTTGAGGTTATTTATAAAACCGAAAGTTCAACTGCTCGTTGACCATCGTTACATGAACTTTTAAGTTTATGTGAATGGTGTAATAACCTGTGTAAGAATCTGTTGCAAGAATTCTACCATCCAAATCCACGATTCTAGGACGTTTGGTCCCCGGACGTTTGATCCCCGGACGTTTGATCCTCGGACGATTGATCCAGCGGACGTTTGATCCCCGGACGATTAATCCAGCGGACGATTGATCCAACGGACGATTGATCCCCAGACGATTGATCCCCGGACGATTGATCCCTGGACGATTGATCCCCGGACGATTCGTCCAGCGGATGATTCGATATTCAAAGCAAAACTGGTCAAAAATGCAAACCACGCCATTATTGGAAATCAGTCTCCGGATCACACTCACGGGGGTAATATTGCCACAGCACGTGCACGGAAAGCCGTTCATGATATGAAGATAAAAATGTCAGAAACTATAGCAACACCAAGTTCGTCTTCTGCTGCTGTTATGGTTAATCTGGGTGAAGATGTATTGATGGCCTTGCCGAAGAAAATTTCTCTACACCCCGTTCTCCGTCGTCATCGTCAAGTCGCATTGTCAACCGATAATAACCAGCAGACCTTGCCACCACCACCAACTGATCTCGGCTTTGAATTTCCGTTAAGATTTGCCGACTTCTTGCTATACGATTCTGGACCGGGAGATGATCGAATCCTCATATTGGGCGATAGAATACTTTTGGATGGTCTTGCCAGATCCGATATCTGGTTGGCCGATGTCACTTTCAAAATAGTGCCATCCATCTATTTTTAGTTATACAGTATACATTTCCAGTTTATGAACGGAGTTAATCCAGCAGCAATATATTGTCTTTTACCTAGCAAGACTCGAGTAATCTACGATCGTGTTATAGCGGAGTTGAAGGTACTTATCCCTGATGCATCACCCCAAAGGATCTTAATCGATTTCGAGATGGCGGCAATGGGAGCATTTACTGATGGTTATCAAGAAGCAACAATAACAGGATGTTACTTTCATCTGAACCAAAGTGTTTTGCGCAAGGTCAATGAGTTGGGTATGAAGGCCGCATACGAAAGCGATGATGTGTTTCGAAGCAGTGTTTGATGTTTATCGGCACTCGCACATGTACCAGTTGACGATGTTGGTGAATCATTTGACTTGCTAGTTGAGAAAATGCCAGAACACGAAAGAGTGAAGGAGCTTTTGTCCTACTTTGAACATACTTATATTAGAAGTCGGCTATTACGAGGTAGAGGTGAAACTTATGGTGCAGCAACGTTTCCAATCCAAATGTGGAATCAGTACGAGTCTGCTGGTGACGGAATTACACGAACCACAAATATCGTCGAAGGCTGGCATCACGCGCTTTAATCTATATTTATGTGCAGTCATCCTACAATGTGGTTGTTGGTCGAAGGGCTGGAGAAAGACTTCCGGAAACAAAAGGCAGCATTCCTGCAAGGAACTGCTGGAACTCAAGAAATGGGTGTCAAAAAATATCGTAACTTGGTCGCCAGAGTCAAACGTGCTGTTGACGGATATGGACGAACAAATGTATTGGACGTATCTTCGTGCAATTGCGCATTTGTGACACAACTAAATTTTTTTGTTATTTTAAATATTGTTACTTAATAAATATAAGAGTGGAAATCGTTACAAATTTTATTTTTAATCGAATAATAATCATAATAAAAACATTCATAATCTGATTATTTATTATTAGGGGGGGGACAATTTCTGGAATCGTCCGGGGATCAATCGTCCGCTGGACCAATCATCCGGGGATCAATCGTCCGCTGGATCAATCGTCCGCTGGACCAATCGTCCGAGGATCAATCGCCCGGGGACCAATCGTTCGGGACCAATCGTCCGGGGATCAAATGTCCGGATACCCAAATCCACATACAATACTCTATGTGAATGCAGATTTTCTCTATATCCAAAATTAAAATGTATTTATATTACAGGTTAAAAAACATAATGAATCTACGTAGTGGAATAATGTTATTTTTGTTGATGAAAGCAAATTTAATTTGATAAATTCAGATGGACGAGTAATAGTGTGGTAGAAAGCTTAGCACGAAGTTAAGAAAATAAAATATGTGTGGAATAGTAAAGCATGAGCTAGGTAATGTTTTAGTTTGGGGTGCCATTTCGGCTGTAGAAGTGGGAAGTTTGGTATTTATAGATCGTATATAAGTAATCAGTATAATGAACCGCTACAAATATTTAGACATTTTATATCTACATTTATTACAAGATTCTGAAAAATTAGGTATAAAACACACTTTTAAGATCTACCAAGACAACGAGCCTAAACATAAATCGCGTTTATATACATAAATTTTATACATAGGTAATTACAACCTAAATACATAGGTAATAATATATTGTTACACCAAATATTGGAAAGAAATTAGTGTTTCAATTAAAACTGAAGCGAACCAAACTTTGCAGGTTCGGTTAAACTCGTTTTTAAATTGTAACAAACCGTTTTCAAGTAACCCTTTTCTGTACATTATGTGGAGCTAGTAAAATTATAACTCGTATGCAATCCACAGAAGAGTGCTGTAATGAGAAGAGTTACAAATTATTCAAATGATTTACAACTTCCCTCAGAATTAAGTGAAATCAAAAGTAAGTGCTTATTGAATGAAATTCCATCATTTCATGCGGTTAATAATTATTAGGCAGACGGTATGAATGACATATGTAGATATGTCATGGTATGCATGACATATTTGTGGGAATTTTTGCCACGCATTATTCTATTTTAATAAAAATTAAAAACATTGACTGATGTTATTAATCAGTCTTGCCCCTTCAAATTGTACCTTGACACTAATTGCGCCTGGAAAAGACAGTCAGAAAGATAAGACACACAACATTAAACACTGCAACAGGAGATGCAATTTCGTCAATATACAGGAAAGGTAAAAACTGCACCTTTTAGAAAAGTACGATCTGATAAAGAAATCGTAAATTGAATGATCTTCAGTGACTTAGACTCACTTAGTTCCTCATAAAGAAGCTAGTGCATCTCCGAATAGCAGACTTGTAACTCCTCCAAGATCGGAAATTAAAGCAGTTACCGTAGACGAAACTTCAGTAGGCTGAATTTTTTGCATCTCACACATCCCACGATTCGACAAATTAATAAAAAATAAACAGGCACAGCCTTTTCACAGAAATTGTATTTTTTAAATTTTAATAATAAATTATTTATAATTTACTTTTATTAAAAATTTTTTTTTTTATTTTACCTGGCTTGCGACCGCGACCCACAGTTTGAAAAACACTGGTAAAATGGACCGGTACAAATATTTAGACATTTTACAACAACATTTATTACAAAATCCTGAAAAATTAGGAATAAAATCACTTCTAAGATCTACCAAGACAACGAGCCTAAACATAGATTGCGTTTGATTCAAGAATATCTTTTATATAAATGCCCCAAAGTGCTTCACCTCCCTCCCCAATTTCCAGACTTAAATCCCATAGACGAAGGTTACACGTTTAGTCTGGCATCAGTTAGGCGTCAATCTTACCAAGGTCTCGGACTGAACTGATTCAGACTGACGTGGATTGACGGGAGAATTACGGACTGATGCAATATTTTAATGTTCATTTTATGCATCTATCATTCGATTAGTCTGCCATCCTCTGTCATAGGGAATTTATGGGACCACTTGGACAATAAAATCCGTGAAACCCCGATCAATTCAATAATTCAATAGAAGAATTTTTGAACAGAGACTCCAAAAAGAATGGATTATTTATCGAAAATTAGGAGTAACGGCCAAGGTGTGTTACACAACAGAAGGGTTATGCAACAAAATATTAAAAAACCTACAAATAAAATACATTTTGTTATTTTTTAACTTTTTGTTAAATGTGCGAAACTATATATATATATAATTGGTAAGTGGATGTCTTTTTCTCGATTATTTTAATATTATAAACAATTTTTATCTAAGTTTTTGTGTTTTATGTATTATTACTGTTGGTTCTTCAATATAATTAAAAAAAAATTAAATTTTTTTTCAAAATAACTGAGTAAAACAATAATAAATGATCAATTTATGTAATTTTATAGGGTGTGCAAAACTCCATGTTACCATTGTATCTGATATTCAGACCTCTATAACTAAATACATAGGTAATAATATATTGTTACACCAAATATTTGAAAGAAATTAGTGTTTCAATTAAAACTGATAGGAACCAAACTTTGCAGGTTCCTATAGGTGACAACTTAGGGTTAAACTCGTTTTTATTAAATTATAAAAAACGGTTTTCAAGTACATTTTTCTGTAGATTATGTAGAACCAGTAAAATTGTAACTCGTATGCAATTCACAGAAGATAGTGCTATAACGAGAACAGTTAAAAATTATTCAAATGATTTACAACTTCCCTCAGAATTAAATAAAATTAAAGGTAAATAAGTGCTTATTGAATGAAATTCCATCGTTTCATGAGGTTAATAATTATTATGCAGACGGTATGAATGACATATGTAGATATGTGTCGGAATTTTTGCCACGCATTATTCTATTTTAATAAAAATTAAAAACATTGACTAATGTTATTAATCAGTCTTGCCCCTTCAAATTGTACCTTAACAATAATCGTGCCTGGAAAAGGCAGTCAGAAAGATAAGACACACAATATACAAGAACTGCAACAGGAGATACAATTTCGTCAATATACAGGAAATGTAAAACAGCACCTTTTAGAAAAGTACGATCTGATAAAGAAGTTAGAAAAAATTTAATGATCTTCAGTTACCCTACAGCCTAAAGAGAGGCAATAGCTGATGGTGGTAATCGATATATTTATTTTATAATTGATATATAGAACCAAAAAAAAAGAGTGCAGTTTTGGATGCTCTGCGTCACCAACTACATTTATTAACGGTTACTAAACAATCACTGCAAAGAGAGTTTAAGATAGCGACTCTGCCACCATCTACAGCAGCTTCAAGAGAGCACTCAATGAGAGTGTACCATTAAAATTAGGTATATTAAAATGCTTTTTACATGCCAGTCTATAACTAACAAAATTTTTTTTGTCATATAAATATAACTTTGAAAAATGCTTTCATTTTTTAGATAGTTTTCACATTTTGTATCGCAAGGCAAAAATTCATTAAAAATTTCCCCCTCCATATCTTCTAATTTATGGAATTTGCCAAAATCATGTTTTTTTTAAATTATCATTTTTAAATTATGGTAAATAATTCTCGAAATTTTGGGGAAATTTGAAGGGCGATTGGCGGTTCTTGCTTTGATAGTAAAACACATTTTCAACTGGCAGATTAGGGTTGATTGCGAGGACAATAAGAATCATCGAGATCGCTAAAAGTTGACGAAATTGAGTTTTCAGTTGGAAATCATTAGTGATTTTTTTTAAAGTGCAATTAGTTGGATTCCACTTACCGTAATTTCGGGAGCATTTCACTAGTGATTAGTATTTCGCAAGATCGAGGTTTCGTGAGCGTTAACTACCTTGGTAGGATTACACAGCCGCTGTTGATGATAATTAATTCGATTTGGATCGACTTCCGTTTGGTTTTTGTATGTTTATCTTATCGCATACCATTTTGACATCGAGACCGTATTTTGCTTATCTGCCGTACCGTTACGATTACGCTGATTCCAGTTCACACCAGGAAGCTCTTCAATCACCATTCCTGATACCGTCGAGATCGTTTTTTTGTGAGGTTAGATATAGTACAATTGATTTGACGTTTGGTAGACTACCAGTCCAGGGTCGTACTTACCAGTGGTGTACTGCGAAGAAAAGAGTGAGCGCCATATTTTATTACATTAGTAACTTTTTTTTGGTTGTTTGATTCGTCACAAAGCATGTGACGATATTACGCTTATTTTTTATAAGAGTTTGGGTTGCGTAGTAGCGTGGCTACGAAGATTACTTTTTCAACGTAACTTTATTTACTTGTTTGCCAATAATCAAGGATATTTTACCTTGATTGTACGATTTGTGTAAGCCAAATCAGATCTGAGTGGGCAATTTTTCTTCTTTCAGCTGCGCCTGACCTTTACAGTTTGTTTTTATTATTAATAACTTTGTTATTTAAAAATTTAATCATTTTTGTTATTAAATTTGATTGCGTGCCTCTGTCTGAATTTTATTTTTGTTTTATTCCAGGTATTAAGCGTTCCTACCGTACGCTGTGCTACCTGCACTTAAGTTTTTTGCACTTTTCAGGGCTATCATCTCTTCATTGGCGACAAAAAGTGCATGGCGCTTTTTTTTGAGATTTGTTAATCTATAAGTGAGGGATCGGGTATTCACTCCCGATCGCCTACCCCCCCCCTAAATTACTCTACGTGAGCTAGGCTTCGCAGTCGCCATACAGGAGCAAGCAATACAGGTAGGTGGAGCGACTTAATACGGCCGTGGTTTGTGACCAGAGGGTTAAGAGGTTGCAAAGGAGCCTCAAAAGAAACTTAAGTTGGGTAAAAATATATCACTTATTTAATTTCTATTCATATGTTATTAGCTGGGCAAGATGCAGCAATTTTATGGGGCTTCCACGGGTATTTTATGCCTACCAATAAAATTGTAAAAAGATGTAACTAGGAACAAGCAAACTACAAAATTTACAATTAGGGAATATACTTATGCATATTTTGATGACATAAAATATAAATTTGTTAATATCATTGAGGCGGTAGAAATTTGCTTCAAAATAATCTATGTTTTTAATTTAAATTTTCCAATAGAGAGCCTTTACTTTTGGTCTTTTATAAAATCACACTTTTATATCATTAACTAAGTTAGTGTAATTACATAAAATTAATGGATTTCTTCATTTATTTTGCCTTTTTAGTATCGTCGATCTTGATACTTTTTCAATAACTCAAATAATGCACACAAAATTAATATAGTACCTGATAATAATAATAATATTAACATTAATAATTTGAAAACTATTTTCGGGATTTCATTTTGTTATTAAATCGACGTTTCAAACTTTTATTTTGTAGACGAAAAGTGAGTTTTATTTAGGACCTGTCCAAAATAGTTTTCAAATTATTGATTAAATAACGGACGATATCAAAATATGGATAATTATATTAACATTGTTAAATTGCTATTTTTGGTTTGTGTATGAGACACGTGGGTAAAACCAACCTTTGGTTACAGAGCAATTACTTAGGATTAAATAGGTGTTGCAGTAGTGACCTGAATACGATGTAACGCAGCAATGGATTGCCATAATCATACGACGATGTAACTACTAGTGCAGGGATCCACAAACAGCCAGCAGCATGCGGCCCGACGTGAATAGGCGCGCACGCGTGCTACCCGCCAGTAAATTAATAGAAATAGCGAAAAATGAAAAACAAAGGTGATAATTTCAAATGTGTTGTTGAGTTAGCTGTGGATTGACACTGGAGCGATTTCTGAATTTAATATACAAGATAAAAGGTGATATATCAGAGACAAAAATCTTCACGTATGAATGCCAATTTTACACACACAGGAGTGTCCTCCATATCATCATTGTTCTCAATGTGACAGATGGTTGCGGCAGCATTGAGACACGATTGCCCATGGCAATAGCCTCAAGCAGTGGAACATTTTAGTCCGACTTTCTTGCACCCACAATTTCCACTGCAACCTTTTGCACATTTACAAAAAATTACATTAAGTAATATTTCTGGTGCAGGTGGTAACTGTGTTGGAATGGGCTCCAAAATGTCATTTTTCCTAATCCATCCCCATTTTTCATTATAATTTTCATTATTATTCCCATTTTGCCCAATGGGCAATCGTCTCAATGCTGCCGCAAAGTTCTCTGACATTGAGAACAATGATGATATGGAGGACACTCCTATAGTTGAACAACCGTCGGAAAATGATTGAAATTCCAATGAAGATGATTGATCATCTTTATCAAATAAACCCTATGACATCGCATGGATTAGGCCTTCTGAGGAAACCATGTAAAAAAACACGCACTGTTCGTTCTATCTCAAAAGTGATGTTGAATTGAATGCTTCCCCCAACTTCGCAACATCATAACTCGAAAACGGTTCGGTGTGTGGTGGCACAGTCATGCATTGTTACGGTCCTTTTTTTTTATATAATTATTTTATATTAGGTTGAATTTCGATAAACTGCAATATTTGAATAATTTGCACTAATATTTTTGGTAGACTTCCCACGCCGGTCAGTATGCTATCACATCCTTTAACGATAATATAAATGTGATAGCATAAGGTAAGCAAACGTGTGACCGTAACTAGCATGGGAACTTTTCTTTATATTTGATAAGGATTAATTTTTGAATATTGTGGAAAGGGAGAGATAAAAAAGCATTACGGGCTGACGATTGATACGTTCCGGTTCAACTTTTACCTTTTTACCGATTACCTTTTTCGAAGAGGAGTTTTAATTTGTTTTGACGTGCGGTAACGATTAATATAATAATTATTATAATACAGTGAAAATTTATGTGAATGTTCGATAATTTTAAAGTTACCTAGTTTGTTATCTTCAAAGCAAAAAATTAATATTTCGAATTTCGTTTATACCGTTTCGTATTTCGTTTCGTTATACAACAAATAATTAACTTGAAAGTCAACGTTTGGATTTACACCAAATTTCTTATGCCGTGCCTGCTCTCGGAATCAACCAAAAAATACCAGATGATTGTTGTAAGGTAATCTGGTACGAATATGACCAGCAAATTGTAAATTGAATAACCAGTGAATTATAACGTTTGTGTATTTTGGATTCAAATTATTGTGTTTAATTTATGTTTTTATTATCTAATTTAAGAGGTAATATTTGATTTAATAATTTGTAAAATTCAACTCTATTGTCGTTTAGTGAATTAAATTTAATTATTAGTTTACTGTTGTTTTTATTGCGTGTATGATCACTCCCATCTTAAGAGAAAGAGTTTCTACGATCTTCTATTCGATGTCTACGATGAGCCTGCCGAGAAGGCACTTCCCAAAGAACAGGTAAGAGCTATCAGCATGCACACGCATGCAGGACAATGTCACTGCAGGAGCAGTCCATGGCATTACTTGGCCATTAGAAATTAATTTGGAAATCCAGGAACATAAGGATAATATTTCCGGTTAACGACAAAAAGTAAATGCTGAGCGTTGTTAAGGTTTTTGTTGTTAACTGGAACAGATCAGTATGAACTAACCATCCATAAGAACCACACGTACTACCGTCTTATAAATAATTAAATATCAAAGTTTATGTATTATGTATGTTACAATTATATTGTTATTATTGAACATTGTTTTATTAAAATAAAACAAATATAAAGTTAAAGTTTTGGTTCTTTCCCAAACATATAATCCAGGGAACCTCGAGGAACCAAGACACCTAACAGGTGTATGTGAAGAGTGTATGAGACCTTTTAGTTAGATAATTTCATGATCTAACAGTAATAACTTGTTTCATTTTTGTGTGAGCCATAGAGAGCGAGATAATAGCGTTCAAACAGATGTAGTATTTTTTAATCAAAACTTTTCTTTCGTGTCTCATATCTCGAGAACAGGTAGGTATACGAAAACCAAACTGGGCGTTTATTTATAAAAACATAATTATATAGGTGTTATTGCCGTTTGAGCAGTAGGAAGAGAGAAAAATGCGGCGATACACGTTGCATACTAGAATTTGGCTATTTTTGCATTATTACACATATTCAGCTTCATATCTCGAGAACAGTTAGGCGTATTTACGTGCAATATTTTTTTTTAGATATGAAAAATTGAGATCTTCAACTTTTGTAATAAGTGTTTTTCACGTCGGAGCGATAGGAAGCGAGGTGTCACGAAGCTCCAGTGAGTCGGCGGCGTAACTTTCAGGCGTATATCAATACATCTTTATTAAAAGTTTTTAAAAAAATTTTCGAGGCGCTCGATTTTTAGAAGATTGCATGATTTTCAAGCTAATAATTGTCCTCGACTATTATGCAAAGTAAACATAATAAAAGTAAATCAACCAAAGTGAAATCGGTGAAAAAGAAGATAACAGATGTTCAAAGTAAACAAAAAAAATCCAATTCAAGAATAAAAAATCGGATGTGGCCATCACATAACTTTCCGAATATTATTTATATATAGAATAGAAAAAAAAAATAAAAAATAAAAAAAAATAAAAATAAATAAAAAAAAAAATAAAAAAAAATTTTTAGAAAAAATTTTATAACACAAAAGTTGTAGGTAATTTGATATGGATAATTTTTGTCTTAATAAACTTTTACCTATTTCATTGCGTTTCAGAGTTATAATGGATTATGTTTTATCGCTTCAAGTAAACCCCCCGTTCCCCCCATACGATTTTATCCATTTTCAATAGGCTTCGTGCCACAACAGATAAAAACTTAAATTTAAAATTTGGAGTGATTTTGTTATTTCGTTTGGTTGCTATCGTGTTCACAGACATACATACATACATACATACATACACACACACACACACCACACACACACACACACACACACACACACACACACACACACACACACACACACACACACACACACACACACACACACACACACACACACACACACACACACACACACACATACAGACATTTTTCAAAAATTGTAGTAATGGTTTAAGGGAACCTCAAAACATAAAAATTTTATGAAAAAATTGGGGGTCAATTTTTTTTTTCAATTTCAGATTACAATACTTTCCTTACTAAGGAGTTCGGAAAGTAAAAAGTAGAATCTGATACATCAGACAGTGATGTGAGCGACACTGATTGTTGATATTATGATATTGTGGAGATTTTTATTTAACATCAATTGGTTCTCTTGTTCACACTGTCGCAAATGGACACACAATTCGTATGCAAATGTAGAAGACGACGACGAAGCAATATTTTGTAAGCAGTGCAAGAAGAATTCTAGGCCATTTTGTCCTCTTTGACGGGCTCAAGTGTTATATTTGTAGATGTAGTTTATTTCATATACGAAATAAACATCAAATTTCATCATAGAGATGAAAATTTTTTTTACCTTGATCTTTTTTAAGTCACTATCACTGTAAAACAGAAACGGTGCGACGAAACAGAAAATATTATATTATAATAATTATAATAGTACTTAAACTTAATTTATTTCAGAAACAAAACCGGCAAAATACACATTAATTTCAGAAGAAAACACGGCAATCTCCATTCTTTTTTTAACTGAATCTGTATAAATCTTAAAGATTTAAGTTAAACTAATACTAGGTATTATTTTCTGTTATTCTGTTCATGCTAAAATTGACTTCAACTTAAAACATACCCTACCCCTTTGCATATTATATAATCAAGTCACAATAGTTTTTTGTGAATACTTCAAAACTTTGAAAGTGAGAGATTGTCGGTTTTGATTCTAGCCCCGTCATATAGCGGTTATTATATTTTGAGAACAAGGTAAATTTTTTATTATGCTTATAAGTTATAAGTATTTGTAAAAATTGTAATCCACAAAATTTTAGCAACACGATTAAAATATGTCGGAAGACCACTTCGCAAAAGCAAAAAGTATCACACATTCCAAATAAATATAGGAAATAATTATTTTTTTTTATTTTCCAAAGAGATCTCATAATTTCATCCCTTGATATACAAATAGCATTCATTTCAAGAATATTTAATGGGATTACGACAAATTAGAATTTAACCATGGATATAAATTAAATATAACATAGAACTAAGAAAAATAATAAAGCACTTACATAGTAATTCTGCCACAAAAACTATTCATTCCTGTTTGAATATAATCGAAATCATATCACTTCGGCTATCTCCTCGGTACTTCCACTTGGATTATTCACATTGATACAGAAAGGTTAACCACCGCTTTCAGATTTTAAATCTGTTTATGGTGGTCGCCATCACATTGCTTCTACAAAAATTAATAAATGTAAACCGCAATAATCGAGTGACTCATGAGCGAGATATGATAGCAACACAGCAACCATCTTGTTTAACTTTACTTTTTCAGGTCCAATCCCACCAGAAAATAAAATCCAGTTTTAGACAAAACTTGTTAAGTTACCTTTGTAACAAATAATGCTATTTTTGTTATTTTAATCTAAGTTTTGTCAAAAACTCTATTCTTTTTTTGTCTGGTGGGATTGGCGCTTAGTAATTAAAACAAAATATCTTTTCATACTATAATTTATTAAATATGACTTACTTGAAAGTTGACAACAATGGTTAAATGGTTAAATTTTACTTGCAGATGCAAAAGCATATTATTCCATCAAAAAGATGATAATACAAGAACGATGGATTACATTCACAATACACCATGACGGCCCAACGTTGCCACATTGGTTTAGTTGAAAACACCTAGATGTCGGGCAATTTGTCACCAGAATTCCCTAGATATTTTAAAATGCAAACACAGCGGCGTATCAATATATTTTACACTGGGAGGTACACGAAAGTTTGGACGTGAAGATCACCGCGTTTTAAGAAAAATTAAAAAATTCTGGAGCGGCACGCGTGCAAGCATCGTGCGCTCCACAGATGGCTTTAATCTTAGATGAACTCGCTTGCACGGAAAACTACTCACATTTCTTTCCAAACACAATTACCAATCGACAGGTATATTCAAAAACCATTACTTATAGTAATTATTACTAAAGATTTGTTGACAGCTTTTATTTGACAATAAATCAAACATACTTACTATTCAATTTAGATACTAATTTTTTTTAAATAAAATCTATCCCTGCTGTTAAAATGCTACTTTATGTACTCTTGCGGTTAAAGTGTCACTTTTTTATTTATTTCTTGTCAAGCAAACCTCACATTAACCTCATCTGTTATATAAATACAATTTTTTTATTTGTGTTTATAAATATGTGCTTATTTTGGATTTACGTTTGAATAAAAAACTATGTTAAACAAAATCGGTTAATTGTACTAAACTGTAACAAATTTAAAAATATTAAAAATTAATCCCCCCCTTTATAAACTTTGGCTGAATGCACAATTTTTTACATTTATTGAAAACGAAGGAAATACAAACAAAATTAAAAGTTGAGCAAACAAAGCAAAGCAAAAATAATGGTTTTATTTAAGCTTAGTTTATTGTGAATCCAAATTTAAATTTAGCCTGTTTGCAATTACTATTGTAAGTAAATATCTATGTATATTGATTGAAATAAATTGCGTCGAATAATCAAATGAAAACAAAAAATATACCTATCTTAATAATTAAATTCTAAGGTTTGAAATTATTTTTTTCTTACATTTTACTCTTAATTCTGCCGGCATTGGTATTAGATCCACTTCCGTGTAACTTTCCATAAGTATTTGACATTAACGACATCAACTATAAAGTATTTGACATAAAAGGCATCGAATCTTAAATAATTTAGTAGTTATTTATTTTATTGTGTGATATAAGCGGATTGCAAGTTTAAAATACAATCGATTTTATTTGGTGCTCTAATAATAATAAAATTAGGATATTACTCAAAATAAGTTATTTTCTGAATTTTTAAAATTTAGAAGTTGTTTTGGTTGTAAGTTAGTAGTGAATCCGAGTGAATTGAATAATGAAATAAATTGGTTTCTCAATGGTAAACAAAATCTGAAGATGAAGATTTCTTACAGGTAAGTGAAACTATTATTTTAAATAATTTAAGAACTGCAGTTACTTTATTTTCAGAATATATTTATCGAAATATACTTAGGTTAAAGCAACGAAAATGCGACAAAACTTTTCTAATTCTTTCAACAGTATTTGTGTACCTCGTACCTCTCATATCTCACCTACTTTTCCCAAAATATCTTTACATTTTTTAGACATTAATTTTTTGCCATGTGTAAAACTACCTCCAATTTCCATCGTGATTTACCCTTCGAGTACAATATTGAATGGCTCTCGAATGAATATTAGGTAATCCATATTTTGAAATATTAATCAGAATGATCGTGACTTACCTCTCGAGTACAATATTGAGTGGCTCCCGACTGAATATTAGGTAATCCATATTTTGGAATATTAATCAGAATGATCATCAATGATCATAGTAACCGGAAATTGTATGAAGTAATGGAAATTATGAGGCAAAAAGTCGAATTAGTTTCTAAATTCCCAACAATTGTTTTTATTTAAATAATAGAAAATATTGATTGTGGACTATAGAATTATATTTTTATTTTAACTTTAGCATAACAATGATTATGTACATCAATTATTATTTCTATGCAGCTAGTATTTTTGCTTTCGTCAATTGCTGATTAACTGGGTTCGTTATGCCTACGATGAGAATAACAATTTTACAAATATTGGGTTTTACATCAATTTAAATCAAATGAAATTTCATGATTAATTAAATGATGGAGTTTCGTTAGATATCATGTTTTGATAAGGGGACGTCCATTAATTACGTGAGGCGTTTAGGGGGGGGGTCGATCAGAATCTTACACAATCTCACGTGGGGGTGAGGGGTGCCTCAGCAAATATCAAGTAATTGTTTTCTACGCGAGAAACTGCAAGAAACCGGGTTAAATTAACCCGTAACTGGTGAGGTGGGGTTTGACAAACCCCAGACTTCAGTTACAATATGTTAATTTTTTTTCTTTGGAGTAGGTATATCACTCGAGTAGTTTTATAATTAGACTTGCCAAACAAAAATAATCTCTGAATAATAAAAAAAAAAAAAAAAAACGAATCAACAAAATCTAAATTTAAATAAAATATTTTTTCTATACGACTATCATAGAATGTGGGCATTCCGATTCTATTTTTAAATACAGAATATCTACATTCTTTCTTTTTTTTATTCTCACACGATATCGGTGCGAGAATAATTATTCTCGCACAGATTAGACCAATTAGAGCAAAGAATAATTATTCTCGCACAGATTAGACCAATTAGAGCAAAGAATAGACTACTATTTGAAGTGACATCTATTACCAAATTTTTGAACTCAATTTATTTACACATCTGTCAAATTAATAACAAATATTTTTAAGTGCCTGGATTACAATTTATTAAAATTTATCATTTAATTTAACCTCTTGATTTACTATTGATTTAACCTATGTCAATTTGTCTTTGTTTTTAATTCACAAATTTTATAAACAAAAATCAAGTTTGTCAAATGAGTAAACTTTTTTGCGTGCGATCGATCTGAATTTTTGCACATATTTTCCTACCGATAATTCACAAAGGGTGTGTACGAGGGGGGACAATTTTTTGCTCAATTTCTCGATATCTAGCGCCGTTCTTGAGTTATTGCTGCGTTTCCGCCACTCAAACTTGAATTAGCGATAACTCGAAAACGGCGTTAGATATCGAAAAACTGAGCAAAAACTTCTCCCCCCCCCTCGCTGTAACTCCTCCCCTGTGAATTATCGGTAGGAAAGCATGTGCAAAAATTCAGATCGATCGCGCACAAAAAAATTTTCTCAGTTTTACAAGATCTAATTACGGTCAAAACTTATACAGCTTATTATTTTAATAGTCGTATAGAAAGTATAGTCTGAAACACGTTTGGAATGGCTATTCCGCACTCGTGAACCGTCACCCTCGCCTGTCGGCTCGGGTGACAAACTTTTCCCTCGTGCGGAATATGCCTAATTCCAAACTTGTTTCAGAATATACTATTCTGTGTAATATTTAATCAGACTCATCGCAGTTATGGCATATATAATATTTATTCACATCAGTACAAGGTACGCGAGACCATTGCTTGCAGTCCCCTTCACACTGATTTTCATTGACATTGACTTTCGGGCAGTAGTTTTGTCCCATATTAAATAGAAGTATTTTATTCATATTATAAGAACATAATATTATAAGAAGAAATGTATGCAGAAGTTGTATGTCAAGAGTTGACGTTTGTAGCGTGCTTGACCTGTTGGCACTTTTGGTAAAGTCAAATTTTGTTGATAATCGAATGTCAGAACTTAAACTTCTTTATTCGTTTTGATTAGTTTGATTTTGTCTTTTAAATCGTTGAAAAAAGTCGCAGATTTGCTCTCGTGTAAATATCCTTGCTGTTAAATAAAAGTCGTATGTTATCACCATAATGATCCGCCCCATAATATGGAATGTTTTAATTAAGGAGTTCAAATTCGAAATCAACTACTTCCTACTTTTCTTTAATGTTCCCATTTTTTGTTATTTCCGTAGTCTTTGTAATAAATGTATATACTTTTATAGTTTTATATTATACATTAAATTAAATAGCTTGAGTGGACTGTAGACTTTTTGTGGCTGGTTAAATGGGAGATTTGGCTTCTTCGCATCCACCTTGTTGGCGGCACGTGCAGTTTTACTACCGGTAACGGAATTATAATTAACACTGCCTATGTAGATACACCTGCATTGGTTGGAACTAAAAAACAACGTTTGATAGATTGTGTTTATTATCAAATTAATGTACAAAGAATTATGTACAACTTCAAATTAGCGGGAGCACAAGGCTCTGCCAGTCACGAGCGAAGTCTACGATAACCGAACAAATTAAACGAAACGCGAAGTACAAGGAGCTTCATAAATTCATGTACAAAATATTACAATTCTTTCCATACATTAAACTTTTAATTAAACTAACTTAAAAATTCATATAAAAAATATAAAGTGAGAGAAAATGGAGCAAAAAGATAAACTGATTATTATTATTTACAACTTGAAAATCTCAGTTGAAATAGTGGATTTAAGTTCCTACTGCCTCTTAAATCAGTAATCGTGCCTTTCTTCTGGTGTTGACTTTAAATTTGTTTCATGCCTAAAATAACCAATAAACAACATATATTGCTATGATATGGTGGCGAAAAATCGCCCGACACCACGGTAAGCTCTTGTAAAAATAACTTGCAGAGGCAAAATTAAAATCAGTAGGTATAAACGAAAATTTATTATTAAATTATCAAATAAGGGCAGATATAAAATTTTTAATACTCTGTGCGCGTATAACAAAGCATTTACCTGATTCATTCAAAAACAACATATGCGATGTATCGACAATTTCCGATATTGAGGAATCATGTGTCATGTGTGCATATCTTTTCTTAATACGAACAAACGATATAAAATTTTCAAAAATTCAAAAAATTATTCGCATTAAGAAACGATATAGTGTAGTTTGTTTGAACATCAATCAAATGAAATTACAATAAAAATAGTAATCACTCACTTTAAATGTCTATTGACTCTTCATTATTAATTGGCGAACAGGAACAATAACCAAATCTGACCACATGTATTCAATTTCCAATGGTATTAAATTTTGCTCCTGGAGCAGCATACGTATGTTCCGTTACGTTTTCTAAAAAAAAGTATTGTAAGATGAAGATCATTATTGATAGTATTAGTATTCAAATGAAGAGTAAAATAATTCATATTAATGAAATAATTAACAATAAATTATTACCTTGGTCATGTTGTGCTGTTGATTCGTACACTGCAGTGCTATCGGCGGTGCAATTAATCTCGAAATCAGAAAATGGAGCTACACCGCCAACTAATTCATCCAGCTCCATATCTGGTTTCGAGATTTTTCGAGGTGGTCCAGCACCTGTTTTAATGTAAATAAATTAATATGAATAATTACAAAAATATTAGTGAACTTGTAGTTACAATTATCACTAATTCAGAAAACATACCTGTTGCCAAATAACTATTCCTTTCGGCTGTACGATTTTTTCGGTTACTAAAATATTAAAATTAAAAACAATATAATCAAATGAAATAGTAAGTATATTTACTTCTGCTTTAAATTTTCCCAGCATCTTTTTAATTGCTGGTGAGTCCTCTTGATGTCAATCTCTGGTTGAGAATTGCAACTGGCTTTAATTCTCAACCATGCTGCTTTCTTCTTCTCATTATCGACGACATTTGTGCGCTTGTTTTTAATCTGAAGTCTGAAATAACTTCGTCGTAAAAGTTTGAATTTTCGGAAATCTCGTTCACAAAGTCTCGTTATATTCCCAACAGGGACAATTTTGAAAGTCGCTCTTCACTGGTTGATTTTCTTGAAAAAGTTTTAATTCTTTTTAAGGCCTAAAAACTGCGTTCAACCGAAGCACTAGTTGCAGGTATCGTCAACACTAACTCGCACAATTTTAACACTTCAGTAGGCCTGATCCAAACTATTTTCTTTTATAAAGATAACCAGTTCGTTGGTGTTATGTTTGTGACTTACATCTTCTGTATAACTTTTCTTATTATAACTGAAACTTCCGATCGTAACCCAACGATATCAAAAAAATGTCCGTAGTTATCAATCAATGACTGAAGTGCGTTTTGAGGAAACTGTTTATTTTTAAATTCATTAAAATTACACAATTCTAAAAATTTTATACCAATAAAATTTTTAAAGCTATTATTTAGTTGCCCAGTAATATTGTCCAAAATTGTCTTCGATATGAAGTTCGTATTCTTTTTCTCTGCGACTCTAAATTGTCAATACTAGTTTTCTCCGAGAACATTTCAAATTCATTGTTACTAAAGGAATACTTACTGTACCTTTAATTCAAACTTTCTTAATCCAAAGAGATGAGACGGGCGTGAGTGGCGATTAATTAACAAGTTTCCAAAAGATTAAAAAAAAAACACACCTTGTAACATAACGATATAATGAATTTTAATATCATTTACACAATTCTGGTGTACAACACCTAACATTAACTCAAATGCTAAATTATCAATCAAAATCATTGAATCCAAGTGATCACCACGGCCGTGGCTGGACTAAAATAAACTTATTCTAATTTACAATTTATAGTCGCCCTGGCTGGAATACTATTAAATATTACAAATAAATCTGACCTTAAGTTACAATCCTTAATCCTATTTAATTTGCCGATATTCCATGGGAGGCTTGATCAACCCACAACCACATAATTCACAAACGGAGTTCATTGAATCCCGAAAGCGTAATTAACCAAGCACTTGCTTAAACAATTTCAAATTATAAATTGGATTCGCGAAGGCTTGTTACCATTTTTATGGTTTAGCTGGGACTACTCTTCCCCGCCCGTGTGAGTTACTTATATGGCATTTCTATTACCCCTCTCTATACCTCGGTCGCCTCCTGTCTGTAATACAGGATGCTGAATTGTAAATAATCCCACGGTTACGGCGGAGCTGGTAAAGCATAATAATATTTATCGAGTCCTGAAATGTTGAATTCCACACGATCTCGACCGGAACCTAATAGGCATAATAAATTATGTTTATATAATGGCTGAAGACGCAGATCTCACGCTATTAGAACGGAACTTATTAAGCATAAATTGTAAATAATTAATTTTCAACACAATAGAAATCATAGGCGTAACAGCGCGTTAAGAAGGGCAAAAGATGATAAGTTATCTTGGTTCAAAGAGTTTAAGGTATGATTTTACCCTTTTTAAAGTGGAAAATGATCTTTCACCTGACGCTTTACTAATTGGTATTGACAAATATATCCGAAATAATATTTCAACATTGGTAAATGTTGAGACAGTCTTAGTTTCGATCAAAAACTTGAACATTTTTTCAGGATTTTGAACAATGTTGCTTGATTTACACATTTCCTTAAATTGCATTCATTCATTTTTTTTTAGTCATGTACATCGATATCCTGATTATATTATTGTTCAATATTTGTAAGACTCTTTTCGAAATCCCCTTTGGAAACATCCATAAAAAATATATTGAAAATATCATTAACAGAATTGTACGATTTTTGCCTTCTTTTTAGCTACCTGACTAATTTGACGCAAATTACAAAATAAGTGTTTATTTTAAAATTTTCATGTCCCACAAAACCAATTTCCTCAGAAGAACTTTCTTCAAAACATTTTTTGTCTGATTCTGGTAGTTTCATCTTTATACAATGTGTTCTCGGGATGCAATTTTTTTGCGTCTTTAATTTCCCCATATTGTTCTCTTAAATTTGTAACAAAAATAATTAAATTTTTATAAAGTTCGCAAGCTACAGTTAGATTAATTTCAATTTCTTGCAAAGATTTGCTGGTTGCATTGATCCTTTCTAATAATTTGTTCCAAATAATAGTCATAAGAGCAAACTCAAATGTATTAAGTTTCTTCAAAATGTCTTTCGCTTCTGACCTGGTGGAATTCTTTCGGTTAGTATCTTTATGCAATTGGATTAAAGTAATTCTAATTTCATTGAAACCTAGATGCTGAGAAAAAATTGTACAAATATTGGATATGATCAAAATATGTACTTGTTTCTAAACAACTTTCCGTAACACTGTTGCCGACCAAGTTTAATGAATGGCTCGAACATGGTACGAAATATGCACTTTTTGTTTTATGTTTTATTTTTGTCTGTAAACTATTATATTTGCCAGACCTGTTTGAAGCTTTGTCATAACTTTGTCCCCGTTTTGACATAAGTAATCAATATTCATGTAAAGACTTTTTAATTTATTCAAAATCACATTTGCCAGATTCTCCGCAGTATGAGAAAATATAGCCTCAAAGCCTAAAAATTTTTTCCTGGTTTTCCGCTTGGTAAAACATATCGAACGATTAAAGTGAGTTGGTCAATATGAGAAATGTCAGGAGTTGAGTCAACAATTATAGAAAAGTATTTTGCGGCACGCAAATCTTTTAGAATGTACTTGAGAACTTCTCTTGCTAGAAGTGTAATAAATTCATTACAAACAGATGGGGAGAGATAACTGACATTTCCACTGCCTGGATTCCCATATTTATGTAAAGGAGTTGCTAAAAATGGATCAAATTCACTTAGAAATTCTAAAGAGCTTAAAAAGTTACCATTTCCCTGCGAAAATATTTTGATGGTTGACCCATAAAAAGCTAACCCATTGCTCGACAAAAATTTTACAGCAGCCACAGTAGAACGTTTTTCTAATATTCTTTTTCCTGCAAAAAAACTTTTTTCCATATGTGTATTGACTCGACCTTCTGCAAAATTTCTACTAACTAATATGCTAATAGATTAAATATGTTCAGGAAATCGTTCATGTTGGTTTAAACTGACATTTACATTTTTCCAACCATTGAAACCTTCAACAGTGAGTCGAATACTTTTCGTACTAAACAGTTTGCATACTTAACAATATACCTAGTCGGGACATAAATTCTGTTACCTGTAAAGAACCGTTAGATTTTACAGCTTAAGATTACAGAGGGTGGAAAACAATTACATATTTAAAAAGCCCTTTCTTTTGGTAACTTGTACAGACTATAGTTAAAATTTTTGAGTTCAACCAGCAACATGGATTGGGGTGTGAAAGAAAATCGGATAGCAGTTATTGCGTTACATAAATGTGGTGTATCAAATAGTGAAATTTTAAAATTGCTAAAGCCGTTAAAAATTTCAAAAATGTTTGTAAGTCGTGCTATAAAACGGTTTACCGATACAAATGCAATAGCTGACAGAAAAAGAAGTGGACGTCCTCGTACCATAAGAACTCCACGAGTGATTAAAGCAGTGCGTGAAAGAATACGACGAAATCCTCTGCGAAAACAAAAAATTATTGCTATGGAGATGCAAATTTCAAAAAAAAGCGTGTCTCGCGTATTGAGGCAGGACCTAAAACTTGGGGCTTTTCGTATAGCAACAGGACAAAGGTTAACAACAGCTTTAAAAATAATTAGGCACGAGAGATCGAAAACCCTATTAAGGAGGCACGGTAATAATAATTTTAAAAATATTTTGTTTACCGATGAAAAAATTTTTACCGTCGAAGAAAAATTTAATAAGCAAAACGATCGTGTTTATGCTCACAGCTCTAAAGAAGCGGCAGAAAAAATTCCGAGGGTTCAAAGAGGCCATTATCCAGCATCTGTGATGGTTTGGTGGGGTGTATCCTACGAAAGGGTTACTCAACTTCACTTTTGTGAAAAAGGCGTTAAAACATCGGCACCAATTTACCAAGAAATGTTAGAAAACGTGGTAAAGCCTCTTAACGACTCTCTCTTTCAAGGAAACCATTGGGTTTTCCAACAGGACTCTGCACCAGCACACAAAGCTAAGACAACCCAAAGGTGGCTAGCAGAAAATTTACCTGCGTTTATTGCAGCAGAACAATGGCCTTCTGGAAGTCCAGATCTGAATCTTTTGGATTATAAATTGTGGCCAGTTCTTGAAAACATGGCTTGTAGTAAGCCTCATAAAAATATCGAGCTTCTGAAGCGGGATTTGGTGAAAGCAGCAGCATCGATACCGTTACAAGTCGTCCGTGCCGCAATTGATGATTGGCCACGGCGTTTAAAGGCTTGTGTAAAGGCTAAAGGAGGACATTTTGAGTAAATATATTAAAAATGTATTCTTTATATATTAAGTAATAAAGCAGTATATATCATAATTGAATTTATTATTTTGAAACATTAAAAATTTAATGAATACTGTGTAACAGAACTTATGTCCCGACTAGGTACATGACCGGCTGTAGAACTAGAGACTAACCATTCTCGAAGATCTTTTTCTTCGTTAACTTTATCTTTATAAAAAGCGGAACGCACGTGAACAAGTAACAAGCATGACCAGTGTTATGGCGTTCAAAATGCCGCTTGCATTCTAACCGAGTAATCCTCCACTTTCAGGTCTTGTACGAGCTGAATTTTGTACGGATGCAACTTGAGATCATCTTTCAACATTTTGTGAACAGCTGTTTTGGATAAATGTAGCGCAAATGCGTGTTGACTTTGAATGTTGGACCGAATGACTTTGATGTTCAATAACGGCGAATCATACACGATTCTGGTCTTTCGATGGCCCCTCCTTTTCTTGGCTTTCTATTACCCGTTTTTTCAAATGTTTCAACCCAACTCCTGATCAATTTTTCTGAAGGAGCACGATTATTGTTTCGTAAACCATGATGCGCCGAAGAAAATTTTTGACCGGCAATAAGAGAATTGTCATTTTTGTAATACGCATTTATGCAGAGAGCACGTTCCAGTGGCGGCGTAGCTAGGGTCATCTGCGCCCGGGGACATGGCAGAAAGTCTGCGCCTCTTCCAAAATTTTGAAATTTTACGATTTATATGGTTCATTTTCGAAGCATCTGGTATTTTAATGAAATAGAATACATACTATTAATTCTCTATACGATTATAAACAATTTATTTGACAAAAAAAAAGAAATATACTCTACTAATTATTATACATGACTGGAATCGACATAGTCTACAACAAATTGATCCTCCTTGATTTGACTGTCACAAACTCGTCAATTACGTTGTCAAAATTAGTATTCTCAAGTGTTTCTCTTTTGATGCTAAGGAGTGCAAGATCACTCAGGTGATCTTGTCCCATTGAAGCACGTAAATAAGACAAAATAAGCTTCAGTTTGCTGAAGGACCGCTCACAGCTTGCAATTGAAACAGTAATTGTTGTATTTGCAGTGAAGTGCGCAGATTTGGAAATACGTCATCTCCATATGAAGTTTTTATTAATATATTATTAAAGATTATATTAGGTACCTCATTAAAGATTATTAAATTACTTATTTTGGGGCCCTTTAACGTGACGCCCGGGGACATATGTCTCCCCTGCATCCCCTAGCTACACCACTGGCACGGTCCTCACCCGTGAAGTGTTCCATACCAACTGATTTCGCAAAACATGGTGTTGAACATGCGCGCGCACCGAAAATTTCGCTTTCAAGAGGAAAATCGAAAAAAAAAAACAATAATTCTATTATTGTGTTTACCTTTTTGTGTTTCTTTTATCACTAAAGTCAAGTAAAATCAGTTTTTCTAAATCGTCTGCTGTAATATTCACAACTTCGAAGCACATAATTTTCATAAACCGATGGGGATAGTTTTGCAAGTCATCGAAAATACCTACCTACCTGCTCTTAATCCTTCAACAAGTTGGTCTAAATGGCATAAAACTTGATCATGTCTAAAAACATGTGAGTAAGTAGATACATACGAAAATAATAAATACTCAATTAGAGTCCAATCACCTTTGATTACTTTATTTATTTTTTTAATATTTGTTACAATCTGACACCCGGTTATTGCAAAAATTGATTCTTCAAATACATATCTTTGAAAGCTTTCAAAACGATTGAATTCATTCAGTAGCATAATTTTGCTTCGAATTTCATCTTCAACTGCCAATAGAGTGGGTTTTGTGTTTACAAAATCAGAAACAATCATTGAATACAGACGTTGAAAAAAAAATTTGGTCCACATCCCCCATGTATAATAGTAAGTGAAATTATGCGCCCATCTTCAAAATAATCACCCTTTTGTAAAGCTCTACCATTTATGGTAATATATTTTTCTTTATCACCATAAAATAAGTGACTATCTTTAATGTGATTAATTACTAGCTGATTTCTGATTTCCCTTCAATATCACTAAATTTAATTGACAATTTCTTGAACGGTGAAAAACTTTTACGATGTAGTGCTCTAACAACGCAACCGTCAAATATTTCTTCTCTGTAAGTATTAATTTGTGTAGTTTTTTCCTCACAAATAGCACTTTTATAACTTCTTAGTATATCTTGTAACATTTTTTTAATTGTTAGTAGTAGTAATAATGATGTTATATTAAATGACACTAATGACGTCCATATTGTATTGTTAAACATTGTCCTTTAATCGATTTGGACAGCTTGGTACCACTTATCGTCTGTTCATCCTGAAGTCTGTGATTTCATTGTCTCCTTGATTTTGTTGTCAATTTATAGATCTCCAATTTCGGAACTGTATTAACTTCTTTTTGTAATGAAATTTTAAGTAGTTCGCTCGTAGAAACCCCGTGTTCCTCTTCACATAATCGATCTAAAATTGTTCTCTTCTTTAGACCTGATAAAAATATTAAACCCAAAATAAAATCTAGAAGATTTTCAAATTCGCAACCAGAAGCAGCCCTCTTCAAACGAATAAACCAATCTCTTATCGGCTCATTTGCCATCTGTTTCATTTCTCCATGAATAAAGATAAACTATTTTCAGGTAATTTTTATTCATTTTATATTTCTTCGTTCCTCACAGGTTCATCTTCTTCTGTTTTATAATCTTTGTCGGCTTCGTCTAAATCGAAATGAAGTGTTTTTTGTCTCGGGGTAGATGTTCTAGGGGTACTTTTTCTCTTAATTTCTTTCAGCTTTGCGCGAATTTGGGAGTATTTTAAAATAATCTTCATGTTTCGAGTTGAAGGTTGGATCAGCAGTTTTTACAATTAAATAGAATAACTTATAATTTACATTTTTTAAATTACTAAAACACACTTTGGTAGAAAGTTCTGTCCATGAATATTTGGTAAATAAATCTCTATTAAATATATCTTCCATTAGCATATTATACTATTATGCTAGCATCATACCTACAGTTACTATAAATTCCTTTAAAATGTGTGGCCGTTTTGTTTAAAAAATTGGCACTTTTTAAGGTTTTCTTCAAAGTTGCTAAGCTCTTCTGTCGGTTTTATTGAAAAATCTTCCTGGCTTCTATCACTTCGTAGAAGTTTATCTAATTTCACATGAAATTTTCCGCAATTTCTAAAGGAGTCGGACTGGAATAATTTTCCATAAAATTAACCAATTCCTTGTACGACTTGCTCAACGGTTGTTCCGGTACCAATCTATCGCATAATGTATCGTAAGCTACCACTCCCATGTAATGCAATAAATACTTTTTTTTTCTGTAGAGGTACATCAAAAACCGTAAAAGCCATTTCCAATCTTTGGATCCATCTTGACTATTTTGTAATCGTACTATTGAACGTTTCAATATTATAATTTGTATTCCTAACTGCGGTTGCACTTTCGTCAGTCATTGTAATTGTAAATGCTGTTCTTGATTTAATACGAACATGTTAATAATAAGAAGCTAGTTTTTAAATCAAGAACTTTTCAACATTCTTATTTTAATGCACGGGTTCTTGATTTACTTCTTGAACAAATTTTTATTCTTAAATTTAACTCAAAAATACTGTAACTACCATGAAATTCGATGGTTTATTCCAGACTGCTGACTGCACCTGAACCTGTTAAATATTATGCCGATAAAGTATCCAAGGAGGGGCATGATAAGCATGATGTGTAGGAATAAATATGAAGTATTGGATTCTTGCACCTTTTTGTACGAGGGAGGGGATATTGTGATTTTCACTTGTAGCTCCGATTTTATTTTCAACAGATATTGTTTTTCTAATGTTGGAATTAAATTAATATTATTTGTTTGCTTACAGGTACAATAAAAATCGCTAAAATATTAATTAATAATAAAACTAACACTTTTCTTACTTTCTTCATGTTGTCCAAAAATGTCGTATTAAGGTGCATTCGCAATCATTTCTCAGAGTTTATCAACTTCGTTATTTTTTGCTACTGTCTTGATTGCCACACGTATACCTTTTACCAATCTTTCAATACGCGATATACCATTAATTTTATCGGTAAATAGTCGCCTATTGGCAATTGGAAATAATGTATTTGTGGACAATTTCTGCAGCTTATCGTTTATACATCTTGCCATATGATTTGCACATTCAATTTTAACAACATCTCTTCAATATGGCACCCTAATTCGTATGTTACTGTACACAATTGAATCACCATCCCCTGTGAAAATTTTAAACATTTCTATGTTTATATTTGTTACGTAATTATGTCATTTTACCAATTTAATATTTGTAAATTAGTCCATGCTGTTCCTTGCTGCGACAAAAGTCTTCAATTATGATGTCTTTTTCTATTCCAGTTAATGATCCACTGAAATTTAGAAGACATTCGTGAGGTTTGGGTTCTTCTGACTTATGTTTATAAAATGCGCACATAGAGCACTCTTTAATTTTCACACCCACAAAGAGAATCTTATTTGTCTCAGCGCCGATTTCGCCAAATTTTCCCTAAAATCTGTGTGTCAAAATCCTTTTTCTAATATTACATTTTATAATTCAAAAATATATAAATCCACTAGCTGCACTGAATCCATCACCCATAATGGTAACGAAAAGGATTCCATCAGCTGTAACATTGCCTTTCTCTGACGCAAGACGTTTTTCTTCTTCGCCAGATATTTCCATTGGTTCTATTAAATGTGATTTCCATGACTCCCAAAAGAAATTGTTTTATTATAAAGGTAAATATTATCACCAAGACAAACCTTCTTGACCGATAGTGAATACTTATTAAATGATTTCTGTGCCGTGACAGGAATATCAATTAAAGAAAACATTTCTTTTAATTGAGTGTGACCAATTCCCACACTAAAGCTTCCCCATAAAATATTTTCGTTAATAAGAAGAAAACAAACCTTGCCGCGTTTCCTTAACAAATGTCATTTTCCTCATAGTACAATTTATTTTGTGCAATGCAATACTTTCATATTGCTTTAACACGTGTCCCAAATTCACAATTCTTTTGCAATTTAGAAGAACGTCTATTGATATGGGAGCGAGAAATCCTTTTCGATGCACAATTCATCCAAAGAGCTACAAATTAATATTTAAACAATGTGGTTAGAAGAAACTATAGATACTACATATCAGAGTCAAAATCTATATCTGATTGTTGCTGATCACTTTCTTCCACAAAACTAACACTTCCTAGCGATATTTCATTTCCAGTAATAGTTATAATTTCACTATCGTCTGGAATTGAACTTTCGGATGGAATACTATTGATGGGTTGCATGTGATCTATCCTGTCCGAAAGCAAGAATAAATGCCCTGCTATAGGGAAAATCATTTCGACAATTTTGATTTGAGAGGAGGCTTTATTTATTAACCAAAATGACAGCATAGTCATCATAATGTCATCATAGACATAAGCTAGTTTATAATATTGAAAATAACCAAGAGTGTAATACCTGAGGACATTGGTCTTTTTTTTGTGATTAAAATATGCAGCCTGAGTGGTCTGACAGAATCATTGGCTGCTAAATGTAATTTTTTGATATTGACCCTTTTTCTGCCAAGCCTCAGATTTTACTATGCACTATGTTTGAAAAACTTACTTAACCATTTTTATCTTTATTTTGATAGCACTTGAAAATGTCAACTATAGCTTTCTTCTTCTACAAGTGCCATACACTATACAGTGCGTAGGCGATCACTGGGCTGAAGCCAAGATGACTTACTAGAAAATTTATTCAATAAAGATATATTATTATGATTTATATCACAGCAGTGTATACGATGCGACCAGAAACCGAGGTTGCCCGCTTCTCAGTCAGTCGGTATACGCTTTACGCCATACTGTTGGTTTCTCTAGATATATCAAGGTTTAATTCGTTTTCTTTTTTGGGATATTTTCCAAATCTTTCTATTAATATGGAAACCCAAAGATTCGTTAATTAAGTATTTTCTCGGAGCTGTTGACAATTGGTTAGTTGTTTCAAATTCTTTATAATTATGTATATGTTACGCCCCTCAGCACATTGTAATATATTTATCTTAAAATCCTACAAATACAAAAGTTTATAAAATATGGCAATGAAGTATGTTGTGAAGAAAACTTACTTCTTTGCATTCCGAAATCGGGAGGTTTAAATTTGTCGTAGGTTTGAAATAATTTAAACTTTCCTCTGATGAATTATTTCCTGTGTAAGTTCAAGTTAAATCTTGAGTGGTCGACAATGAATCAGAATCAGCAGTACTAATAGTCGGCGTGCTAATACATGATGATGGTAAGTCGGTTGCAAAGTTTTCGTTTTTATTTTTACTTCTATCGTTACTCTTCGTGGACTAAACCAAATAAAATCTATCAAAACATCGTAGGTACTTAATTTGAAAGCGGTATCTTCATAATATTCAATTTCCCAATTATCGGCAATTTGAAAGTATTTGCGAACTAAAAATACTAAAAATGTATAATACATACATATCTTGTACCTCAGAGGTAGACTGTATTAAGTCATTCAATCGTAATTGTTCAGGAGAGCGAAAAAACAATTTTAAATCACGTAAATTGGGTATATCTCAAAGCTGCTATAAGTTAGGGACCTGGAATTTCGCCTATGGGATTATTATTAAGAGCCGTTATATGGATAATTATTAGATTAAAAAAAACAGGTAGTAATTAGTTTTAGTGACTTAGCATACTTTACGACTAGTAAAGTTGATGGGGCATGTGACTTAAAACATATTTTAGTGACTTAGCGTAGTTTACCTCTAGTAAAGTAAGATAATTTGGATGTCGTATGTTTTAAAAAACATTAAAGTTATGCCAAAAATTAATCATAAGTGGGTAATGGACATTATCTTTGTATGCTTTAGAAGAAAAACAGGATTTACAGAACATTCATATAATTTATTAATAATTATGAAATACAAAAGATAATTATTTCAAAATTTTTAATGTAAATGGATGAAAGATTATGAGGTAAATTTAATTCACCTATTACTGGAAGTCTATTCATCTTGTATATTATCTTGGTGAGCTATATTTTCATAAAATGGATGAAAAACACGTGGAACCCATTGCAATAACTTCTGAAGATGTTGGAATTTCTTGGTCCTTATTGGCTTTAAAGTGTTCCGAACTAAAGGAATATCTTCATTAAATTCTGCGCTGCGTGAAATTCGATTAAAATCCACTTGGCTAAATTCAGCAGAAGCAAAATTTGTTTTAAAATACAATACACCCATAACATCTGCTCTGACTTGCATGTGTACCACTGTTGATATTTTAAAATCTACACCATTGCTTGTCTTTTTCTTTTTAACAAAAGAAGCCTTACTGCCTTCCACCAATGCTTTGAAATCTTTGAAGTCGTTGACTTCCATGTTTATTACTGTGAATGGATTGAAGCGGCTTGCAATTCTGATTAACTGCTGCCAATCCCAGGGTATCATAACTTTAAATTCTGGCAGTTTCTGTTTTTCTTGTTTGATAACGAAGTGATCGCAATCTTTTAAGGTTATATAACTTTTAAGGTTGGTATACATTTCAATATAAAAAAATATGCCAGTACAGCGTTAATGTTGCGATTTTGGAAGACGCAGTTATCGGACCATATAGTCAAAACTTCTATGTCGCGGGGAATGTTATTTAAGGCCCACTTTAGTACACTAAAATTAAGTAAGGCTGCACCGTTTGTTGTCTTAGAGCTGCCTTTTTATTTTGAGATGCAATTGTGGCATCGATATCTCCAGGATTCTAAAAAGAATTATAATTCTTAAATATACATAATAACGAAAAACCAAAAAATAACTATACCGTTACGTGTACTAGTAGAGATTCGATTACTTCTAAAATAGAAAATTTCCCATGCGTGTTTTTGTTTATAACACGCCGCCCTGTTGGAGGTATTAAATGAGGTAATAATGTAAGCTCTAAAGCTGTCTTGCCATCTGAAAATATTCCAATTAGTATAAGCAACAAAAAATAAAATTTATAATACAGTAGAATCCGCTTAATGTGATCACGGATAATGTTATCAGTCGGTTATTGTGATCATTTTGACTGGGAACTGGCCGCTTTAATCACTTTACATACAAAAACCACCGGATAATGTGATCAAAAAGCCGCTTATTATTATCACTTTCAAGGAATTTCCTACACAATATTCTCTTTTTCGAAGTATCTTTTTCTGATTGGTTATTGAAATTTTATATATCTTTAAAAAAACACGTCACCAGTTTTAATTTCTATACAAAAACGAATTAAGTATCCCGTTTCATGGCGTGTTTCTATTTTTATTTTGATAAATATGGACTTTGCTTTATGCATTTTAATTTAAGTTTAGTTTATTCTTGCTAAATTTACCTAATTCTTCTTAAATTCATTTTTTCTGAAATTTGCTTATTGTTATCAGTCGGTTAATGTTATCAAAATGTTCTTGGCCCAAAGTGATCACATTAAGCGGATTCTACTGTATATATGTACCTTTATTTTCGCAACTTCTCCAATTGGTAAGAATTTCTAAAGCTTGATCTTTTAAGGCGCTACAGTAGCACGTGACTTTTTATAATCAAAACAAACATACCCCTTACGTTTCTCTTTTTGATATCTTCTCAATGATTGACAGCGCCACCGTACGCAATCATTATGTACTATAAAATTAAAAATTTGCTGTTTTAATGCGATTTCCTTTTTTTTTGTATTGCAACCAAGATGAAAACGAGAACATCGTTCCTTGTTTGAAACGTCATATTTCCGAGATAAGATAAGAGCGGAATGCCATAAGAATCACGTGAACATTACGTGCATTTGTTATTTAAAATTGCAGCACAAATTACAAGTGGCAAAACAATTATTAAATTAAAGGGTTTAATTTTTATTTGTATTAAAAAATATTACATTACCAATTTTTTAAATTTTAAAGTATAGTCGCAAATAAAAGTAATTCATGTAATATTATGTAATTCAGCCAAAATATCAGTATACAATCCACATTTTTAAATGCGGCGCGGCGTGACTCACTCTTTCCTTTATGTACAAACAGCTGCATTGCTTTCAAACTAGACTTATAATAATGAAAGTGCAGTCTCAAGATAAAATAAACATCGCGTGGTTCTTTTTTAAATTAAACAACTTTAATGATTTTTATTATTTTATTAATTATAGATTATTTTAAAATAAAAATTAAAAAAAATTAAAATGTAAAGTTGCCATTTGGCGTTGCCAACGACGGCGCGGTGTTCTCGCCCGGCGAGATGACCGAGGGCGGCGCGAGTAACGGCTCCGACGGCGGCGGTAACGGCTCCGACGGCGGCGGCAACGGCTCCGGAGGCGGCGGTAACAGCTCTTGCGGGGGTGGCGACTCCTGCGGGGGCTCTTGTATTATCATTTTTATCTAAACGTAAAAAAAATTATTTATTATAAAAATATAAATTCATTATATTATTGAATTTCACTTGATTTTTGCACATGCATATGCATTTTGCACCGTTGCGTCGTCGGAATTTTTACAATATTAAAATATTATAATTCTTTGATCACAAGCAATAAGCGAATAAGTATATAGGAATCTATGCTGAATTATTCCCTTATTGCTTGTGACCACCGAATTAATAATACAAACTATTTTTAATATAAATAATAAATGTTGCACGTACCTGTTGCACGAAGAAAACTCAGACTAATGATGTATGTTAGCTAACTAGAAAGAAACAATGCAGGGATGCAGTGTTACCAACACTTGGGTAGAAATAAATATATGCGAATGAATGCAAAAATCGAAGTTTCAATTTTGAAAAGAACGGTTTTTCGATTTTTTATGGATTTAATATTTTTGCGGTGAAATCGTTTTTCTATGAACAATTTTGGCAAAGAAATTAACCAACTTACATTACCGATCCATATCTTCACGGGTGGATTTTGCTAAAGAAAAATCATAATTTATTTATTTAATTTATTCAGTTTTTGCAATATTGTATTGGTTTATGAAATTTTTAAAGATAAATATCGAACAGTTTTCCAGACCATCGTAATATTCTAATTTAGTATTGTAATAGAATATATGCGATACCATTCGTAGGCTCGTTACTCATATTTTCTATGGTGAGTTTCGCATCCAAATTAAATCAACGTTATTTGAACATTTACTTAATTTGGCAGCCCTATATGCCATATTTATAAACTTTGTACAATATTTTTACAATAATTGCATTACACGTTAGAAAAAATAATAATACTTTACTAAATACAATAATTGTTTTACATGTTAGAAAAATTAATAATTGAAAAATCGTAATCTTAAATCATATTTATAAACTTATAATAAACGTTGTTCCAAATTTCCAAATAATTTTTAAAGACGTAGTAATTAATAGGTGCATTTTCTTGGATTAAGTGCAGTTTACGTCATACGATTTTGATTACGATTGTACGTACGATTTCTCTGGTACGACTGGTTTAGGTGGTTTTCTTCAAAATATTTGCTGACGAAAACTTGGAAGCAAAGTCGTAAGCAAAATCGCAAGAAAAATGGCATAACGTAAACTGCACTTTTGTTTGTCAATAATTTAGGTTGTTTGATGATTTAGTGAAGACGTTGTTCCAAATTTCCAAATAATTTTTAAAAGATGTACAAATTTTCAATGATGTTGTTTCGCAAAAAAATTGAATTACTTTTCCTTCATCGTTTATTTTTGATTTCTTTAAGAACTAATTTTGGCAGCATATGATCAATGTAAAATTTTTCTAATCGATTTAACATTTGTTTTTCCCAAAAATCGCGATCCCGTGCAATCTAAAAGAACAGATACGTTAAAACTATCAATTTTCACTTTTTGTAATTTTACCTTCTCAACTAATATTCCCTTTTGGTTATATACAACAAAATAGCAAAATTCTTTATTTGTTATATGTAATTGTCCCTGCACTTGGTAATAATAGTTGTGATTAGTTTTTAAAACCATACCAGAATTTTCATCCAAACAAGCAAATTTAATTTTCTTTTGTTTAATAGCTTCCTTCAGGTCCATATCTTTTACCGTAGACGGACATTTAATTTCTATTATACTATCTTCTTCTTCTATGTAGCCATCTGGACTTGCTCCTAAGAAACCGTGCTCTGCATCAATGAATAGTCCACACCTTTTTACATTTTTTCCATGTAATTTTACAAATTCTTCTATAGCATACGGTTCCATTTTATTGCCATATCGGGTACTCTCGTTTCCTTTAAATGGTTTATCTATAAAACTAGTAACCGTTTTTGCAGGGTCTGTGGTAGCCTTCATCTTACAAACGGTGCCAAAATTTGAAGCTGTTAAACGAAGCGATCGCCGTTGCTTCCATTCATGATTATCGGATTGACCTTAAAAAAAAATATTTTTAGTTAAACATCAATATTAAAGATAAGATAGAATAAAATAAGTATACAAACCTCTTGTAGCTTTTTCTAAATCTATAATTTGTTCGGAAGTTAACTGTAGATTTTCAATAAATTTATTTTTTTCGATTTCCAACTGCTCGGTTGCTAGAGAAGGTTGAGGTGAGGGTACCAATCCATAATCATCATCTGGACCAACATTTCGCTTGTTTGGCGTTTTGTACTTACGCTTCGATTTTCTATTTGCCAATCTTTTTCTTCCTATTTTGTTAACATATTTGCTGGTATAATATGGCGTAGTATTTGGCTTTCCGGAAAATGCTTCATTCACTACTGTATGGTAAGTTCCCTTGGAATTAAACGATATGGCTGCTGCTTCGCACCGCATATTATATGAATTTCTGGTGGTGAAATTAATTCGTTTCCCACCAACAAATTTACACAACACTGAGTTGTATCGTTCAGCATCATTATTAGTCATATCCAGTAATAAACTTGATGCATTGTGAATTAATCTATGTAATTCAGCCAAAATATCATTATACAATCCACATTCGGTCATGCTGGGGACATAATTTAGTTCATCATCTTGGGGTTCACATTTAAAATATCCAATTTGTACACAATTTTTATGTTCCCCAAAAACATGTGACGGGACATTCTTAATATCTTCTTGTAATGCAGAAATTTTTGTGTTAAGTTCCGTTTCTTCATTATTTCTGTATTTCACTGCCACTTTAATATCCTTTATGATTCTTGTTACAGAATTCACTACATGCTTTCTCAAGTTCTTCGGAATCTTCTTACTATTAAATTTACTTGCTGTTCTTTCTGAAAAAGAAAAAAAAATAATTTGTAATATATTAATAGTAAGCAGGTGAATACCATCCAATTTTCGCAATCGGTGAAAACAATTTCTGTACAAATGATTCCTACATTCAACTTTCTCAACACGTAGATTACCATATGGTTTCGCTTGGATTAATTTATAGGAAACGCTCGAATCTCTATCTCCAACCAAACGTATATATCTTAGCCGATGCATTTCTATGCTCTGTTTGAAACCCTCTACGATTATGTCGCTTTCCATAGCTGTCGAAACTCCAGTCCAATTTTTGAAACAAATATGTTCTTTGCTTACATTTTTGCTTTCGTTATATGCACAAATTGAACAGTATTTATTACGTACACCCAAAAACAATATCTTCCCAGTTCGCTCTCCAATGATACAGGCCTAATGAAAATAAATAATAAAGAGATTTATATAAAATAAAATTCTACTTATTAACTTACCACACCAGACGACGCATTGTAATTGACATTATACGAACGCTTTGACCAAGCTCCATCTGCAATTACTGTTATATTACCTATTCCGTCTTCATCAACATCACCCAATTCCTCAGCTAGTTTGTATTCTTCTTTTCCTGCTTCGATTATAACAGATAATACGGTGTCATGTAATAGCGTCGATATCTCCTGTTGTTTTTCCAGATATGTGCCCGAAGACATAAACGGAATATTCATTGTAGATAAAAATTTATCGCATTGTGAATATCCAATGCCAGTCGATATGGCTCCAAAAGCAGCAGCTTGATTAATATTCATGCTTTCTTGGGTTGGTTCTTCTGTGTCGATGATTTTAATAATTTGGCACATTTGGCATTGGAGAGTAAATTTGGAACGTAAACCAAATCTTTGCTCCTTAATCACTATCATATCGGCTATTGTACAATCGAAAGGTTCGTGCTTTTCTGCATTACAAATTTGACTAAATAAATGTTTGACGTTAATAATTCTTCTTCCATCAATAACATCAACATTATTTTTTATCGGTGTTTCTCTAAAATATATGTTAAAATTAAAATGGAAATTTAATTAATTTTGTTACAAATTAAATTACCTCATAACTACTTCGTTATTTTCTTCATCCATGAAAGAATTTGCTGGTAAACATTCGCCCGATTCATCTATAATTGCTACTGTATTTTCTTCTTCGTTTATATCCATTAAACAATTCTCTACAATAATTTCTTCAGTTGTCACAATATTTTGTTGTTCGGGAATTTCCAGATTAGTCAAGTCAACAACAACCTCTTCATGGTCCACCGTCATTTGTCTAAAATGATTACTTTATAAATGTACCAAATTGCTATTTTTCCCCGCTGATTTGCCAATTTTAAAAGTAAACGATTCAGTGTGGCATATTTAGAAAATGCTTACATATTGTAATATCGAATAACTAACAATTAATTATTATTTCACTACGAGGGGGAAATCTCTGGGGAAATTTGGTGTACAAGTGACAGGAAATCTCAGGCAATCTTAGGAAATTCTAGGCAATCTTAGGAAATCTTAGGCAATGCAAAAATTTGTATTCGTTATTAAAAATGTATAGTTTGGATTATTAAAATCTACGCGTAATTAAAATGAAATAATAGGTACTTACGCTGGAAATGTACTACATAATTGGTTGGATTTTTTTTCAGCAGCACTAAAAAAATTCACAATTAATAGTGCAACTTTTTAAAACTTAAAAAAACAATTTACAAAGCACGAGCATGTTTCATTCGATTTTTCATGCTTTTTCTTCTTATACTTAATGGCAAATTAATTCGTTTCTTAAGAGCCTTGTCCTTAGGCATGTTGAACAATTTCGATTCTAAAATAGTAAAAATTATTGAAAACTTTATATACTTACACAACAATAAAATCTGTAAAACACTAAATAATCCGCGTTCGTTATAAGACACTGTAAACAATAAAAACACTGAAAATCTAATAATTTTTAAAACACTAAAATATCGGTTTTATAGTCTTTCAAATTCACTGGAAACAACAAAATCACTGAAAATTGGGTACAATTAGTATTTTCTCTCAACGAATAAATATTATTCCATTTTTCGATTACTGTAGTGTCCCATGGTTCGCTATTATGAGTTAACCATATAAAATCTTTTTTTAAATCATTGACTAAAATTAAAGTGTTAAAAAATATTACTGAAAACGATGAACTCATACCTTCTGTAGAATTTTCTGTGGTCGCGGTCGGTTCAGAAGTTTCCTCAGAACTTGTACGTTTACGTTTGTTCAATTTGGCACCTTCACCTCTGAGATTTATTAAATTATGTCTTTGAGACCAAACGCCCTTTCGCCATCAACGATTTTCCTAATCTTGAATCTTTTTTACTTTCCCCATACGTATACGTATGTTAAGGGCAAGTATTCGTCTGTATATCTGTCTGTCTGTATGTGGTTACGAGATCATGAAATGAAATAGTATCAATTGCACAGGTTAAACCACGCAACCAAATGTCAAAAAATTTGGCATAAATGTACATCATAGTTAAACTTAGAGGCCAGCTGAAAATGGTGAAAATTTGTTGAAAATTGCGGAAATGATGAAGAAAATAAAAAAAGTTCAAGTGTCGATTACTTTTGGACCACCATTTGTTATATCCAAATTATTTAATCGTGCCGTGTCGCATCTCTCTCTTAAGCACGTCGAGTTAGACGGAATACGAATCGCGTCGCAACTCGATTCCAAAAATTTTCGGAAATTAATTCAAGTTTGACGTTTATGAAATTTTGATGTTTTCGGATTTTACACCCCGTGTCCCGCGTAGCGCGATTTTTGAGCCCCGCAGATGTGACCTGTCTTTTCCTTGAGGTCTTGCACATCGAACGGTACATTTCAAGGTGGCGAACGAAAATTTACTCTCTAATTATGTGTGCAAAGAAGTAAATCTTCACCTTTAATTAAACTGGTTTTCAAATTTTTCAACTTTTTGATTCGAACTGTAGCTTCCTCGAGGTGTTTCTCCTCGAATGGTACCCAGAAAGAGGAGGTTGAACGATATTTTTTATACCCAAATTTAACGGGGAAAGTTATGCAATGTTTACATAGCCAATTTTTCTTCACTGCTGGAACATAATACGTTCCTACAACTTCGGTTGTAAAAAGATGTACTATTTTTGCAGCAAGAATAAGGAAATCGTTTTCCTTCAATCGACTGAAATAATTATAATATATAATTATTAGGTACTTAATATTTGACCGACTTAATATTTTTGTTTAAAGTTATCAATGGCAATTATGATTGTCCAGAGCTCTTGGCAAAATTAATTTTCGGGTTACGCGTGGTGGATTAAGACAGTATTCTTTATTTTCGGTGGATTTAGCTTCTACCAATTATTGTTACAATTCTCCGGTTAATAGAATGCAGAGATTGAGGAATCGGTTTTTGAACGGGGCGGACATATTTAATTCTAGCATTGAAGCCTACATTAAATTTGTGGACGTCATTAGTGAATTTTTATTTTTGTATTATCGTTGCTGTAAATTGTATGTTATATTTTTATTAGTGCTTCTCTTGCATGTGTATGATTGAAGATGTAAAATTTCCAAACTGATATTTGCTGCAGATGTTTTTATAAGTGTTTTTATACTAGCATGCTTTGTTTTGTATTATTGTATTTTGTATTTGAGTAATGCACTCATGCAATTTTGTATATTTTTGTTAATGGGCGAATGCCCGTATATTTGAAATAAATAAATAAATAAAAGTAATCCAGTAATACTTATTATTGAATATAGTTCATTTATAATGTGTAGTAAAACATGAAATTTTTTGTTGTACATTTGATTTTCTAGGAATGTAATTTTGGAAATACTCAGAAATTTATTATGAATATATCTTTTACATGATAAACATTGTATTGGCACAGTAGGTAAATCAACTTCATATTTGTAGAAGATTCCAACAATAGGATTTTGAATTTCATATGAAAATTAGTCATGGATATTGTGTTAATTAAGCTTTTATTCCAACAAATTTGTTTAAAAAGGTATAATACTATATATGGACCGCAGTTAAATCCATCATCTTGAAGTAGACGTGGATACACGCGGATATAGCTTCTTCAAAGAATAATCGGAATTTTTGGCTTTATTGTACATGGTTAAAAATAGTTTAAATCGAAGTAAATATTGATCTGTGGTGATCAATAAGAACTGTTCGTTGGATTTATAAAACAAAATATTTTAGTGTCAAAATTTGCTGTTACTATGCACCAATTTTATTGTTGTTAATAAGAACTGGCATGCAGTTTTTGATAATGATAAATTGGTGATATTATTTTAAAAATTGATCGTTAAATTGGGTCTTAGAGCTTGAAAAATGATTGTGGATATTTTGGATGGAACGATAGAAAATTTTTGGAAACCAATAAATTAAGTAATATATCTATTGCTAAACTAGAAAACCAATTTTTATCCGATAAAGTTAAATAACGACATTAAAAGTTTTTTCACAAAACAATCGGCATCATATCATAACAGCAACAGTATTAATGCTTATTTTCATAATATGAAGAATCTTTTACCAGAATGTTAGGGGAATATTTGGGGAAGAAATGTTGAAACAATTAATAAAAATCCTAAAAAAGTACAGAGTTGATATTTTAGCACTTCAAGAAACCATTGTCGAAAAATTCTGTCATTTAAGTAGGTACACCATTTCACTTCTTTTCGAGAATATGTTGTTTGAGGATCAACAATTTTGGATAACATATTAAAACGATAAAAAGCCTTTAATTTATGGAATAATGGTATTCCAAATTCTTCTATAATACGTGTACCAGTAAAATTGAAAATAAATAAATGATACCAAGGTCTATTGCAAATTTCTAGTAGACCTTGAATTTGGAAGAAATAATTTATTATGATTTCGTTTCAACGAATCATCTTTTTCTAGAAAATTACAATAGTATGTATTAATATCGCAGTTTCGTGTAGTATATGGACACTTAATTTCAAGTAGTCCATCCTTGTTTACCAAAGAATCTGGAGAACCACCAAGAAATTGAAATTCTCGGTGTACTATTAAACCAGAAGATTGACATTCAGATTTTGTTAAATCTATATATTTCTGCAAAGCTACGTTTTCATAAAATCTGCCGTGTTCTATTGCAAACATGTTTATTTTTTTTCTTTTCAAGAATACTCTGTGCTATATTATTTAAACTTATGAAACTTTTTGCTTTAATAATTTTTCCGAAGTTAGATGCGATAACCCTTTTTAAACGCTCTTTGTGCCATTCTTTAGATTTGCTTTGTTCTTTAGTTTTCTGTTCAAATCTTCTGCTCTCAGATCAGTTGGAATTAATGGGATTAATTGCTCTCGGTACATTAATCCTCCACCAGTTCAGGTCGTCGGTTAGATTGTCAGATAACTGCAAGCGATGGTTATAGTTTTTATTTGATTCTTTTAGGGCTAGAAACTTGTGCTTTTCGAAAACTTTGGTATACAGCGAGTACTTCGCGACTGACCTAAAAATTTTGCAAAATCCCTAATCGAGCATGATTTGATGTTGCTAAATTTCTCAACTATCTTCAAGACTCGTTGTTGCTTCTTTTCTGTTAATGACAGTTATGCTTACCGAATTGTAAATAAAATCCAGATATGCGCACGATTGCCTGGGAACTAGCTTACTCTTCTCAAAAATTAATGATAAAACCCAATGAAAGTAACAGTTGTTGTGTTTCCTGAACATTTTTCGAGCACTCATCAAAAGTGCCACCCAGCAAGAGAAAATCGTCCAGATACAAAGCAGAAGGAAAACCTCTCGCTCTTAAAGGAGATAAGATGGACTTCATTAATTTTGTATACACGAAGGGTGCTGAGGATGATAGCGCTTACCTGGTTTTTCGGAAGTGCCTTCTCGGCTGGCTCATCGGAGACATCGAATAGGAAGATCGTAGAAACTCTTAAACGCAATAAAAACTTCAGTATACTAATAATGAAATTTAATTCACGTAAACGGCAATAAAGAGTTGAATTTAACAAATTATTAAATCAAATATTACCTCTTAAATTAGATAATAAAAACATAAATTAAACACAATAATTTGAATCCAAAATACACAAATATTATAATACACTGGTTTTTCAAGATACAATTTGCTGGTCATATTCGTACCAGATTACCTTACAACAATCATCTTGTATTTTGTTGGTTGATTCCGAGAGCAGGCACGGCATAAGGAATTTGGTGTGAATCTACGCGTTGACATTCAAGTTAATTATTTGTTGTGACGGTACGTGTAAATAATTTTTGGTATAAACGAGATTCGAAATATTAATTTTTTACTTTGAAGATAACAAACTAGGTAACTTTAAAATTATCGAACATTCACATAAATTTTGTATGCACTGTATTATAATTATTATATTAATCGTTACCGCACGTCAAAAACAAACTAAAACTCCTCTTCGAAAAAGGTAATAGGTCAAAAGGTAAAAGTTGAACCGGAACGTATCAATCGTCAGCCCGTAATGCTTTTTTATCTCTCCCTTTCCACAATAATCAAAAATGAATCCTTATCAAATATAAAGAAAAGTTCCCATGCAAGTTACGATCACACGTTTGCTTACCTTATGCTATCACATTTATATTATCGTTTAAGGATGTGATAGCATACTGACCGGCGTGGGAAGTCTACCAAAAATAATAGTGCAAATTATTTAAATATTGCAGTTTATCTAAATTTAACATAATTTAAAATAATTATAAAAAAAAGGACCGTAACAAGGATAGTCCAAAGGGTCAGCAGTTGTATTTATAAAGTATACCATTGAAACCAAATCTCAAATATTTCCTGTATGAAGATTAATATGGGTAACATCAAGTAGGCATCCTTCAGGTCCAGAGTGGCCATGAAAGAGTCTTTAGTCACAATTTGCCTAACTATTTTAAATCTTCTAATTTAAAATATTGATAATTAACAAATTCTTTAAGAGATTTTAGATTTAGAATCATTCGATTAGACCCATCGGATTTTGGTTCAAGAAAAATATTTGCTACAAATTGGCCGTCACAAGGTTGGCATTTACGTATGGCACTGAAGTTCAACAAATGATTGTTTTATTCTCAATGGTGGTTTTATTATGAGGTGTATGTTTGCCCCTTTGATCTGCTTTAACGCTGTTTTGAACTGAGTTCTTCAATAAATATCTAAAGGTCATTTGTGAAATGTTTAATGTTTTGAAAAAAAATTGTGGACACACTTCGGTTTTTTCATAGTTCCAATTTATAAAGTATCGAGTTTTTTGAAAGAGAAGAAAAATATTTGTAAGAAAAAAAGGTATTATTTTTAAAATTTTAAGCTAAAGGTGAAACAGAATGCAGCGCCGTCGTACGGCGTTAAATGTCACGTTCAAGTTGGCATGCGTGTAAACAAGTTTGACTGCATACAGTAGACGGCGCGAACGTTACGCTACGCAAGAAGTTGGTCAACTTTCTACTTTTTACGCCGTATTGTCCGGACAATAATGATTGACCTACTGGTGAATTCCGGAAGATTCCTGCAAAGAAATCAATTTAATAATAAAATTAATTTGTTTAACAATTTGTCATACCTCCATCACTTTGGATACCATATGCGCCGACATCAACATGTGTGAAGCAGTGATTTGCATCACAAATTGCCATTAAAACAATACTAAATGTTTTTTTATAATTAAAAAACATCGTACCACTGTTTGGAGGACACTGAATCTCGATGTGCTTGCAATCTATCGCACCTACACAATTGGGCATATTCCATTTTTCCCAAAAATTCTTCGAGATTTCCTTGTAATCTTCAGTTTGGGAGTGCAAACATATAGGGGTGATAGAACTTCTCAAAGTGCCCCACAAGTCTCTAAGATTACTTCTCGGACCGTCGATTTTTCCATATGAAAACTACATGCCAATAACTGGTAAGACACCTTTTGAGGTAAATATCTGCGTACATAAATTTTTTTATAATGTGTAAAAATTTCAAAGAACATTGTCTACTTACGTTAATGTTATAGCCAATCTACATTCAAAATCGATTGGTGTCCTGATTGACTTTTTCGTTAATTTGCTTTCATTAAAAACAGTAAAAGTTCATAAACTTGCCCTTCCATCCTCGTATGTTAAAAAAATTCTTCAGGGTCTGTATCCCTCATTTTTTTTGTCCATAACATTGAAATAACAAAACTCATTTCGGTCTTGGTTGATATCTCTTACCCACCAACGTCTATGTATTGTCTCCAGAATATTTAAACGCAGTAGTACATACAAATACATAACATACATCATGTAAAACATTACAAATATTTCTTCATCTTCATCAAACATTTTGCTGGTAAACGATAAACGTATTTCGAGTAAACAACTAGGAAGTACAGTGATCAAGTGTTACTATTTGAGGTTATTTTACTCACGTTTTGCCTGTTTTAACGTTCAAATGTGACGTTTGACGGCGTATACGTGTAGCGTACATTGTGTTCGAACATTTTTTGTACTGCGTACCGTTGCGTTCAGCGCCGTACGACGGCGTTGCATTCTGTTTTACCCTTTAAGCTAATAATTTTATGACATCTTCTGTCGTTTGAATAAAAAAAATAATCATCGGTAATCGATGTACTATATCGAAAGTATATTCGCCAAAAATAAAGTATATACTTATTTGCACGATCGGACTATTTTGTTTATTTACTAATAGTGTTTCTATGACAGTAAGTTGATTTTACTGGTTGCTAGGACTAAAACGACGGTAAGTAATTTACTTACCGTTTTTAAAACGGTAAGTATAATAAATAAAATTTCAAATAAAAACACGATTTATTTGAAATTAAATGTACAGTTGTTACAGCTAGAAATAGAAATCGATATAGTATTGCTTGTTTATATCCAATATTTTCTCTCTTGAGAAAAGCAATTAATGTGGAAAACTTGGAAATATCAATAGACTCGTGTAGAAAAATTGTAGCTTTCAACATTGAGTATTCGGCCCATAAGCTACCTGCAGCTTTCAATTTTCCGTTTCTTTGGACCAAATACGCTAACAAGATTTTTTCACTCGTATTTTGATTCTTTTCCTCACACCATGTTTTGAAAACTTTGTATGTCGTTTCATAACGTTCCCTAGATTTTTCGGGAATTATTGCCGAACGTCCAATATTCCAAGCTTTTTCTATATCACCATTTTCACTTTCAGCATCACTCATTTCGATTTTATAATAATATATATTTAATATACGGTAGATATAATACTATATTCACAATTTTACAAATGACACCATTTGTTTTTCTTTTGTAAATAAAACCACGGCAACAGAATTAATTCAAATTTTTTACCTACTTCATAAATAGCTACAAATGCCAATGCACTTTAGATTTGACTTAAAAAAAATTAATTAGTTTTTATATTCATTTCGATCGTGCAAAAAATGTTATAACCATCACGAACGGTATGCAATTTACCGGTTTCCGAAAATATTGGAGACTTCGCTCCGCTACGCGTCGCTCAGTCTCCAAACATTGTCGTCAACCGGTAAATTGTACATACCGTTCTAGATACTTAATATACTATATTATAAAGTATGGTTGGCATGAGGCAAATATGGTTGCAGATGTCGATAATATTTATGATTAATTAAAATTATTAGCTCTTGAAAATACAATAAATATGACTATCAATAATGAGCTAAAAGATACAAATAAATCTTATCATATGGATTTTGCAATCCTATACAATTAAATGTTGTAAAAAAAAATTATTAATGATTGAAAGTGCTTACTGTTCATTGATGCGAAAAAAATATGCAAATTATATGAAATAGTCTCTGCGACAAATGGGCCCTAGTTGTTTCGAATTTCTGATTCTTATCAGGCAAACCTGGAAAATATTACTTACTCGCACAGTATTCAATTCAATATGATAGAAAAAATATAAAAATTCAAAATTATTTGACATTTCTTTAAAATAAAAGCAAAATTCTACCTAACTTGATTCCAAAATGAATAAAAATTAAAAATTTTTTGAAAAAGTATCTAATTGAGCAAATAAAAAAATATATATTAATGAAGGCAAACCTAATTGTAATTAAATTATCCCAAAATGGGCCCTAGTTGTTTCGAATTTCTGATTCTCATCGGGCAAACCTGGAAAATATTACTTACGCGCACAGTATTCAATTCAATATAATAGAAAAAATATAAAAATTCAAAATTATTTGACATTTCTTTAACATAAAAGCAAAACTCTACCTAACTTGATTCCAAAATGAATAAAAATTAAAAATTGTTTAAAAAAGTATCTAACCGAGCAAATAAAAAAATATATTGAAATGGTTTATCTTCGCCTTTGCCAAAATCCTAATACTTACTTTTGATAACTTTAAAATTTGTGACACTTGACTGCTGTGGAACGCTACTGGTTGAGTACCTCTGCCGGCGCTAGTGGTTACTGTATAAAAATAGCACCTTATTGTGTCGTATTTCGCGTAGTTAAAAAAAAAAACAAGATTCCAAAAAAGGCAACATTTACAATTTATGCACATTTAATGAAAATCAAATTTTGTGTTCGTGTAGAGTGACTGGTTGAGTGTATTCGATAATCCCCAAATACAGGTAAAAAAAATACTTAAAATTACAACTAAATACTAACGCAATGTTCTTTTAGGTTATATTGAATCTTTGAGGGAACCAAGTTACAAAAATCGTAAACCAATTGTATGTACAATTACTACTTATGTATTTTATTTGCCCCTTATATTTACAAAACGTAGGTGGCAATCCGGGGGGTCTGGGGGGCATGGAATGCCCTCCAGTGCACCCTATGCCAAATACCTTATTGGTAAATAGTTTTCATCTGAATCTACGTCAATTCGAGGTTGATATTTTTTGTATTTTACAGTAATTTACACTAACTAGCATCTTTTTCCGGCCGTCGTTTTACAAATTTTCTCTTTTTTACCTACTGATTCTTAAAAATCGCTTCTTTTTATAAAATTTTCAAATCCATGGCAATTTTGATTTTAAATTGAAATTTTCTGTCTTTCAGATCTTGACCATTTTTGCTGGAAAGTTTCTTCATGACCTCAGGAGTAACCACAATAAATTTCACGGGATGAAATGCCCGTCGAAGTCTTCCAGGTGCATTTCAAAATGAAAACGCACGTGCTTTTCCGGAATTCTACATTTCCTTGTATCGGCCCAAATCCGTTCCTAATGGATTTTTCTTGTCTCTGAACATCTTCCCGAGGTTGTTCCCATCATTTTCATTTCACTCAGTCCACATAAAAATTGTTATTCACGAAAATTGGCCTAACTTTGAATTTGACAGTTCACGGTTTTAATAAATGTTCACATTTACTCTTGGTTCCTCATCACAACTACCTAAATTTGCACTTAAACACTCCTTAAATACTAAACATAACTTATTCTAATAAAATTTTCAAACATCGCAGGTTTGATTCTCGATTTTCAAAATCGGCTATATTTTTGAGGTTTCTTGTTGCTTTCTTTAATTTTAGGTCGGTAACCTACCAAACTGTGGCTACTTGTTCCTTTATAACTTAGTAGTTCAAATTTTTATAGACAAAACCCCAATTACACCTGACCAAAACATGATTCGAGTAACCACCGGAAACCGCTCAACGATACAACCCTTTCCCACGATATAAACAATGCAGAGGTGACCCACACAACAATTAGCTAAATCATATGATGCTGTCCTAGGTAAGTTTGACCAACATCAATGTTATATTTAGAAAAATGTGCAAGTAATTATTAAAATTTTAGGTATCCGAAGTACCACAAGCTGTATCGAATGATGTAAAATTGCCAATTTCAAGTTTCCCTAATTGCTCACGGCCGGTAAATAGTGTTGTAGGCCAGTAACACTGCAATTCCCCCTAGTTTGGATTTGAAACTTGCCAAACGTTTCTAATTCTAACTAAGTAAGTTATCTAAACTAACTTAATTTTAATTTGTAACACTAACTTAATGATACGTACCATACTAACTTAATTTTAAATTTAACTAATTACGAAATCTAACTTGAGTATTTCTAATTTTCTCCCTTGACCATTTTAATCATCAATCTTTATTTTAGTTGCCCCCTTATTTATTTCCTTTTCCGTCCCTCTCTCTTGCTCTATATATTATTTTCTTATTCTCCCATCATGTCCTCTTCATTATTCCTTCCCCTATTTCACTTATTCCGTCCTTTTTATGGACTAACTTCTAATTATCACTTCCTCGTATAACTATCCTCTTTTCTCCTACTTCGTCCCCCTCTTTGGACTGACCTCCTACTTATAACTTCCTAATATAATTATTCTCCTTTTCTCCTAACTCGGCAACTTTTAAATAACTTCCTCGTCTTTGGTCAACCTCCTACTTTAACGAAACTATCGTATCATCCTGTTCTCATCATTATTCATTTTTCCTGTTTTTAAACACAAATTTATTTTCCAAAAATATCATCAAAAAACTAACCTATAACTACTTATCTAACTTAATTTTAACTATCGTCTCTCTCCAAATTTTCCCCTGACACGTAGGGATAGAGCATGTTCACATGGAACTTTCCTCTAATATCATCGTCATTCATGTACTTTAATTCATATGTGTTTTCGTAAATTATCCTATTGATAACGTACGGTCCTTCATGTGGCAACTGTAGTTTTGCACATATTCCCTGTTCCCTATTTGCAGCACGTAGAGCTTTCACAATTACCAAGTCGCCTATTTCGAATGTTCGTCTCTTACGGATTCGGCGGTTTGACTTTTCCTCATAACGCCTTGAAGATTTGCGGACATTTTCCATTGCATTTTGCAGGTTTTCTGCATAATTTTGCTCCTCTAAGCGTACTACCCAAGGACGTTCTGGTGCTGTGCCCTTCATCAAATACCAAGGAGAAAACTTGGTTTTCACACTCGGTGTCCAGTTTATAAAATCTTCTACTTTTTGTATCTATTTAGCCACTCCCCGTGTTCTTCGTGTGTTAGGATCCTTAAAAATTTTACCACCTCCTGAATGATTCTTTCTGTTGGGTTAGCTTGTGGGTGTCTAATACTGGTAAAAACCACGTCAATACCCTGACTTTCCCAATGTTCAATGAACCTTTCATTGTTAAAGTACGTTGCATTATCTGCAAGGATTCGATGAGGTCGAATTACCTCAGTAATGTACGTTTCTAACAGTTGAATTGATAAAGTTGTGTTACACCTTTGCGTCGGATATAGCTTTACGAATTTGGTGCATATACTACGAATACATTTTTAAAATTATTTTCTGTGTCTACAAGATTGCTCAGATAATCGATCGCAACTAATTCTCCTGGATTGTTAATGACTATACTTTTAACGCTGTTTTGACTCATGTGGTTTTTGTATTTTGCCATACAACATAATTAACACTTGGCAATAGTTAATTTTATGATTGGTAAATCTCTTACGCAGAAGAAATTTTCTCTGAAGATCATCCAGGTACGACGAATACCCGCATGTCCATACCGCAAGTGTAAGTCAAGACAAATTTTTCTTGTTGATTTTGCATTAATCACATAGAGTTCCTTCCCTTGAATTGTTTTTATTAACATCTCCCCCCTGAAACTATAACCCCTGTATTGATTTTCCCTAATTAATTTTTCCCTAATATCATTAAAAATCGCGTCCCTTTGAATTTCTATTATTGATTCCCTTGAATAGCAACCTTCTTCCCTATTTAGTTCATTTAAAGCAATTAAAATATTTTTCAAATTATTTCCCTTAATTTCCTCTTTTCTGCTGAGGGCATCCGCGATAAAATTGTCTTTTCCTGCTCTATGCACTATGTCAAACAAGTATTCTTGAATTAACAAAGACCACCTATAAATACGATTATTTGAAAATCGCGTGGTCTTAAGGAAAGTGAGAGACGCGTGATCTGTCTCGATGGTAAATCTTTTGCCTAAAAGATAAAACTTGAGTTTGGTTAAAGCGTAAACGATTGCCAGCATTTCCTTCTCAGAAACCGTGTACTTGAGCGCATGACCACGTAAAACTCGAGACGTAAAATATATTGGCACTTCGAAATTGTCCTCAATTTGTACAAACACAGCTGAAACTGCAAAATCGCTCGCATCGGTACGTAACACAAATCTTAATTTAAAATTAGGGTGTATCAAGGATAAATTAGCAAAAAACTGTTGTTTGATGTTTTGAAAGGCTTCCTCTTGTTCCTTACCCCCATTTCCACTTAACCCCCTTTTTTAGTAATGAAATTAAATTTAGAGTCTTGTCCGAAAAGTTGTTAATGAATTTTTTATAATAATTTATAATTTCTAGGAATCCCCGTAATGTACGTAAATTTTTCGGTTGTGGATTCTGTTGCACTTCCTTCAACCTTTCATTATCTATTGCTATCCCGGTTTCGCTGATGATGTAGCCTAAATACTTTACCCTTGTTTTCATGAATTGACATTTTTCGAGATTTAATTTCAAACCCGTTTGTTCTAACTTATCGAGTATCAATTTTAAGTGTCTTAAGTGGTCCTCTCTATTTTTACTGAACACCAACAGATCGTCCACGTAATGTCCGCAAAATTCCTCGTATAATTCTAATATTATTTGCATCACTTTTACCAAAGCTGACAAAGATGTTGAAAGCCCAAATGGTACAACTAAAAATTGGCATGTGTTGCCATCCACACTGAACCCGGTATACTTCCTGGAGTTTGGTTGTAATGGAATCATCCAAAACGAATTCTTTAGGTCTAATTTGCTGAATATTTTTTTACCGCCTACTCTACTGAGTAGACTATCTATGTTATCACTATCACTATCACTATGTTATCACTATCACACTGAGTCGTCTCTTTTTTACTACCACTAACGGGTTAATGAAAGAAGTGCTCGCCCTCTCAATAATGTTATCTTCAAGCATTTTTGTGATTTCAATGTTGACCTTTTTCTTGTGGTGGTGCGGTATTGGGTATACCTTGCATTTAAATGAACCTTCATCGATCACGTTTAATTTATGTTCGTACCCCGTCGCTACTCGCGATTCTTAATTAAATAAAGTAGGGTAATTTATTAAAATATTCCTAATTGTTTCCAAATCTTCATCGTGGTAGTCAATCGTAAAATCCCTTAAGTTACAAATTTTTTCCTTTTTACTTTCCCCTTGAATCCTGTTCCCATTGAAGTTGATATTGGCTACCAACAAATCCTCCCTTAACTTTTCCCATCTTAACTTACTATTTCCCACTTCCACAAATTTTCCCTCTGTATTAATTATTGTTTTAAAATCCGTTAACAAATCAATTCCTAGTAAACAATCCATCTTAAGGTTTTTCATAATTATAATCCCCTTTAGTTTTTCAACTTCCCCTATTTTTATATTAGTTACTACCATTTGATTGACTGCAATCATTTTTCTATTGTTTGCTGTGATCAAGTTTAGACTTTTTATTGGCATAATTTGTCCCTTAAAATTTTCGATCTTTTCCCTGATTCTTTGTTCATTCACCAAGGACACCTCCGCCCCTGTGTCTACCAAAGCTACTAATTCTAAATTTCCAAATTTAATTAAAATTCTCGGCAATACAACCGCCTCCTCCGCAAGAGCCGAATCATTGTTTTCATGGAATTTAAATTCGCGCGGGTGTTCATACGAATTTATACCCATGTGGTTGTCCTTTAGGAAAAATTTTGGTTGGCAGCAGGCGTTGCAATCGCTCCTGCAACCGCCTGCGTATTACCATCATCCCCTCTTATGTTAATATTATTAACATTTACTTCTTCTTGATTTCCGTAGCCTCTGCCACGACCTCTGTTATAACCCTTATTTACATTGTTCTGGTTTGCTCCCCTACTATAGTTGAATCCCCCTCTGTACGAATTCGCACCTTGTCCCTGGTAATTATGATTTTGGTTGTAATTGTTTCCCCCTGAACTTCCTGGACCTTCTCGTCTCACGTCTTGGTTGTACTGCTCATTCTGATCACCCCATGATATCCTGTCTGTCCTATATTTCTTGGAATTTGACTCGTTTCACTTCTGTACTCTACTGATTCGTCGAACCTCTTTAAGAGTTCGAGGAAATCATCCAATTTGGAGATTCCCTCGACCCCCACTCTCGACCTAACCTCCCTCTCGAAGTGTCTCGCTCTGTATACTTAGGCTCAACCTGTTGTGCCTGGTTGATTATCCTAATGGCGTACGTCTCTCTCGACCTTTCGAAGCCCTTGTATCTGCCCCAGTTTACACGTGACTTTACCTTGTCCTGTTAAAACTCTCCCCAATATTTCCGCAGGAACAGACCTTTAAATTGCTCAAAATCCCCTATCTGGGATTCGATCACAGAGAACCGAGTCTCCGCGTCGCCCACCATTGTTGTGCGTAATAAGTTTATACACAATTGTGTATCTTTAATTTTCCCCAAGTGGTGGCTGACGTTCTTTAAAAATATTTTAGGATTGGATTTCCTATCCCCATGAAATTTTCTCATTCGATCCATTAGTGATTCCCGGTAAATATGGGTTTCACCCCCTTGATTCCTTTCTTGTAATTTGTGGTCTACTATGACTTCTATGGACTTCATAGCCGATTCGACCTCAATTACCTTACTTTCTACTTGGTCGATTCTTTGTTTCGTTTTATCGTGTCCCTTTGTCACACGTTTGTCTATTTCATTTAGTTTCTCATTCATTCTTTTCTCCCTTTCTTTACATAACACTTCGCTCTTTTTTCCTTGTTCCACTACCTTGTTGTTTAAAGTACCCTTGAAACTTTCATTCTCGCTTATCATTCTACCCACTTTTTCGTCCGTTTTGTCAATTCTATCATTGATTTTTCTCTCCATAGTTTTTAATTCCTTCTCGAACATTTCTTTCATGCTTAACATCATACTTTCGTTATTTTTATCCAGTTTCTCATTCATGCTTTCTTTCATGTTTAACATGTCACTCTTCATACTTTCGTTATTTTTATCTAGTTTTTCATTCATGTTTAACATGTCACTCTTCATACTTTCGTTCATGTTTAATATCATACTCATTAATTTTTCCATGTCGCTTAAACCCACCTTGCCTTCGTTTATCCTTTCTCCCGCATGAACTTCTACCGTCTCTTCTTCCCCCGTATCTACTCTTTCTACCTAGTGAATCTGTACAATCTGTTCCCCTTCAGAATCACTATCTTCTCCTATTTTCCTACCGCTCCTAGTTTCCATGTTTATTTAATTTAATTTATTTATAATTTAACAATTTTATATTTTAGGGTCGTGAGCCCCAGTAGATCCAAGTTTCTAAGCCCCACGTTGGGCGTGCCAATTGAAATGGTTTATCTTCGTCTTTGCCAAAATCCTAATACTTACTTTTGATAACTTTAAAATTTGTGACACTTGCCTGCTGTGGAACGCTACTGGTTGAGTACCTCTGCCGGCGGTAGTGGTTACTGTATAAAAATGGCACCTTATTGTGTCGTATTTCGCGTAGTTAAAAAAAACAACAAGATTCCAAAACACACAAAAATGTAGTTGGATTTCCCACATTTGGCAAAGTCGGGTTATATTGAATAATGGTCATGTTAAGTTTAATATGTAACTAGTCGTACCAATGTTATAGTCGTTTTGGAGATATTTCAAAAGACCAAAAAAAATAACGGACATGTAATATTGTTACGTGTAATGTCCGTTTAAAATAATAAAAATGAATTAATTAAAAAAATACTCACCGGCTAAAATGAGATCTTCTCAGTGCCTCAGACATAGTTTATTATTTTTTTTTATTAATGAGGAAGGTAAAGGATTATTCTTATAAAAAAATTATAGTCAAAAATGGTTCTTATAAATTTAATTTTTTTATGAATACTAATGGATATATAAACAACATAAAAATTAAAATGATCAAACTTATTCTATATATACAAATTTTAAAATTAACGTTATTAATTAGATTATTCATAAAATGTAATTATAACTCTTTTTTTTTTTATTATCCGAACACAAATAATAGAAGGAGTCTTTCAGGGTAAAAAGATAGTCTTTTATAAAATAATGTTTTTTAGCTTACCATTAAATTATCATCAAACAATGTCATATTATAAACTAACTTGCACTTTTTTTATCCAAATTTCACTAAGTTATCTCACATATTTTTATTAAGACGGCGACCGCTGCATGTTTCGCCGCTACGAACGCCACATGTACAAATTTAGACTAATGTTTGTTCACGTAAAAATGTTATAATACTTAAAAAAATTTTGATTCTAATCATATATATATAAAGGCAATATATCTGTTTAGGTCATGATCAAATTTCATTAAAAAATTCGTTCGTAGTGTATGTTTATTATTAATTGAAATTTGAAAATTTTGAAATTTTTTTGTTAATAAAGTCAACTTTTTTTTATCTGAAGTCCAAGCTACCATTATTGTGGTATATGCTAATTTAAAAATATGAACGTTAAATATTGGGTAATAAAGTTTTTTGAGGTGATTTTGTGGAAATGAAAATTATTTTAATTTACATTCCAATGTAGAACAGGAAACTGTAGCTTTATTAGTTCACCAGTTTAGTTCATAGGGCAATATTACAGAATTCTCTACTTCGGGGTAAAGTGTTACGCAGTGTTAGGATAGGTCAAGGTTCATTTCCAAACATTGCATTTCAAGTTTTAAAGAATTTTCGTTATATGTTAGCAAGTTACAATAATAATTTATTACGGTAAGTATTCTTTAATAATATAAAAACAACATTCAATCTAAAAAAGAATCATAATATAACCTCACTTTTTTTTAAATAATCTTTTCTGTTAAAAATAATATATTTTGCAATCTTGTTTCTATGTTAGGAGTTACATAAAATATAATTTTCTTAAATTATTTTCAGATTAATTTGGAAACAAAGATGTACCAGCAACAAAGAAATTATTATTATTTTCTACATTGTTTATAAAGTACGACAGATACAGCGTGTGTTTGGAATGCTCCGAAAATTAAAACGGTAGAAAAAATAAAATTTACTAGGTCAAGAATACTAGTACATGTTATTTGTTTAGTCAGCAATAATTGTTATTACTATAGTATATATAATATAAGCAATTATGTTAAATAAACAATCCTCATTCAAATTAGTTTTGCTTGACGACGTCCGTGGAAGTATCCGAAAGATATTACGGATACTTACTTACTTCATTTTCAACTTAGAACAGTTTATCTCTTTTGCTTCGGTCTGCAAAGTTCATCCCTTTGTGATGAATTGGTGATTGGTACAGAAGATTCATTCTCTTTTAAATACAGTAGAACCCCTCTATAACTAAAACTCGACGGACCATCCTACTTACTAGACAGGTCCCCGATAATAAAAGTTTGTATAGATAGATAAATTTACTAAAAAATAAAGTTGAATACATACTAATATAACGTTTAACAAGTTATTGAAAAATGTCTGTAATTTTGATTTGTTTGTGGTAATACAGAATTTTAATTTTATCAATTGCAATTTCTAATGTTACTAAGTTATTAAAAACCGATTAACAAAACCTCCCGAACAGTTAAAATACAATTCCGATAAAATTCTAGTATGTAATTGAGACCTGCAAGTGGCTTTATTTTTCCCAGAAACTCTCGTAATATCCGATCTATTTCTGAAATTTCTCGCTATTACTGATCTGAAACCAACCAAAATCTTGTTGGAGAGAACATCTAAAATGCTTTTCTTTTAAAATAATACTTTTCAAATAATATAGACAAGTTTACCTGTAATTATTTACGTTAGGTAGATTTGATTAAATGAAGGTAGGGTTGACAGTAATTTTTCCAATTAGATAAGATAGAGATATTTCCTGAGAAATTTGACGTTAAATACGGAAGCCAAATAAGAGCAAGTTATCCTGTGTTATTACATCGATTGTTGGTGTTGTAGTTGACTTTTTGTTACTGGTTCGAGCCACATCGATTATTGAAATTCCATCTGGTAAAGCAAGTGGAATTTATTCCGTCATTCGGGGTCAATTCGTGATCACACTGGAAATCGAATTTAGGAGGCTGCTTTGTGAGACGCTAAAATTCCAGGAATCAACTAAGTTAGGTTATATTCATCAATTAAATAATCTATCACTTTCTTACCTACGAATAAGAATAGAAGTTCGTTATACCACGTTTAGAACGATAACCAACCCGTTGCTTCTGGTCAACGACTTATATTTTTTGAAGCTCGAAACCTCAATCGTGTTATTTTTATCAAACATCAACAGAAGCCATTGGTGTGCAAACATAGTGGTCACTAGGCGAAGTAAATCTGACAGTGGCGTACCAGCGAGTTGGGGTGAACCAGGGTCAGCGAGTTTTTATCTATTAGTGCGATTAGTTTTAAAAGCGATAGTGAACGCTTTTGTTTTGAGTTGTTTGTTATAGACCTGATTGCATGTTTATTTTAATTAATAATAATAATAATAATAATAAGCATGCAACAGCATTACTTCGACGTTTTTTTAGCGCGACCGTCGACCTAAAGGGGTTTCCACTATTAAATATTAGATAGCACCAGGATATTTTATTTCAGCAGTTAGCAATTTGAAAAGTTTGTAACTTTGCTTAATGGAGTATGGAGTATGGGATTTTTAAAATTGTTAATAATTTAAATTTTATTTACTATTTATTAACTAAAATCAATATTTTATCATAATATATATTATATATAACATAAGACATCAAGTTTATAATAGAATTACTTTGTGAAATATGCTTAAATTAAATTAATTTAAATTTTACACCTCCAAGGCACAATTTTTGAAATACAAATTTTACAGAAAAACTACTCTGAAATAAGCTCATAATTTGTATTTTAATTATTTATGCGTTTCTAAATATGTAATACAATTAAGCTTTAAATAGTTACTAATGTTTATTTAAAATTATTTATTTATACACAATTTATTAATTAAAAGTATTCCTTAAATGAAATAAAATTAAGTTCGAACTCGGATGACCATAGTCTTTAGGCTTCTATACACTTACACCTTTCTGGTTTACAATTCGAGGGAAAATAAAAATACAAATCTTTCAAACCTCAAAGCATTTGAGAATAATTTATTTACAATAATTTTCAATATAAGCAATATTTAAATATTTGATCTAAACCAACTGTTCAATTTTTATTATACAAACTATAAACTAATTATACAAGCAATCTACAAAATAAACAGTAATAGGTACCATAACTCTATTTCTATTAATATCTCTATTATCTATCTCTATTATCAACAAACGTTCACACATAAAAAAGTCGATCTTGAAATTTTCGATTAAATCCAAATATACCGAGTTAGCCGAACATAGGAAATTTAACATGTAGAAACTTATTTATGCAAATTCCTGCTTCCCTAATTATTTTAGAGAAAAATTGAAAGACAAAATAAACTAATGCAGAAATATGACGTAAGTATACCAAGAGCATTAGATTTCATCTAGCTTTTACGTAAAAGGTTAAAAAATGCTATTGAAATTTTTTAAATTTTCATTTATCGGACTGGTAATGTAATAAATTCAATTTAATTTCTATTTTTTTCAAAAATTATTAGCTTGGAAACTTACATGACCAGTCTGGTAAATAAAACTTTTAACACTTTTAAAAAAGCATTTTTTGATTTTTTAAGTAAAACCTAGATGAAATCTAATGCTCTTATCATTCGTAGTTTATATTTATATTTTTGTGTCTTTCAGTTATTATCTAAAATAATTAGGGAAGCAGGAATTTTCATAAATAAGTTTTTACATGTTAATTTCCTATGTTTGGTTAACTCATTCAGCACCCTGTACCTGTATACATACCGTCACTCACAAAAATATTCAGCCGCTTCTATGTTAACAATATAAATTGTAAGTTTTGAAGACATTTTTTATCATATAAAAATCGCTTTCACAGCAATACTTATTTAACATTTTTTGTTGAAAATTATATTGCCTTCAATTTTGTTTATATACATTTTTCTATTTTGTCGCCGAGTTTCTGATTGAAAGCGACTTTATAAGACTATAAAATACAAAAAATATTTTAATGCGTCAGAAACGGTACAACGAAATAGAAAAATTAATAAGGATTTTTTTTTATAAATTTCATTTCCTACAATTTTTTTTATATACATTTTTATATTTTGTAGAACCAGTTTTAAGATGATTTCGATAAAAAAAATTTTGTATTTATATAAGTTGCTGTCAGTCAGAAACAGTGTGACAAAATAGAAAAATGTATATAAACAAAATTGAAGGCAATGAAATTTACAACAAAAAATGTCAAATTAGTATTGCTGTAAAAGCGATTTTTATATGATAAAAAATTTCTTCAAAACTTATAATTTTACATTGTTAACATAGGAGTGACCAAATATTTTTGTGAGTGACTGTATGTACATTTCAAGTCAACAGTGCTCAGTTTTTTTCATTGTTTGGGTGCATCAATAATTTATATCTGTATTGCATGAAAGAATATAAATGCTGAGCGGTGCGATCAAAAAATTCTGTATGGTATTTCTCTAAGAAGTCTTGAAATTCTTGTTTCGACGGCATGTTATGACTTTTAATATGTTTTTTAAATGTTGTAGTCAGAAGTTCCACTTCACGTCTTGTATATTTTCTTTTATTTTTCCTTGTCCTTACTCTTACTGGAGACCGTAACTCTTGAATAATTTCGTGAATACTCTGCTTTCGTTTTATAGGAGTCTTGCTTTTAACACTTGCTTCTAAAATAAAACAAAAATAAAGTAACTATATAAAAATAAAAAAACAAAATAAATACCAAGTGAGCAAGATCCAATGTTTCTACGAGGTTTTCTTAATTTTGAAGCTCGAGTTTTAATTGGTGACCTTATTGGAACACGAACACCTCGTGTCACCGTTTCAATTTCAGGTAAAATTTCTAAAACAACACGAGGCTCCAACAAAGTGGCTGTTGAAGATGAAGCCTGCGGCTGTGACTCCTCTTGATTTAAATTATTTGAACTTACATCTGTAAAAAAATTATAGTTTTTGACTGTAATTATACAAGAGCTATTTATTAGTGTGTTACGCAGGGTAATTATTTGATTAATTGGCAAAATTCTGAAAATTTATCACAACCTAAGGTAAATTCAAACAGATAAGTTCCTAAATAAATGAAAAAGAAATAAATAATTATTTAAAAGTACCTACAATAAAATGTGAATTAAAATTTAAAAAAGTAAAAAATATGAGTATATTGGGATGGAATGAGTTAATATTACAATTGGATTTAGTCCCACAGTGAACCTTGGCGATTGATAATGCAAATCACTTGCGTGTTAAAAAAAATATAGTCATAATTTCATTGTAGGAATACCATAACATTATGTAGGAACTTATTTTTGTAATTTTTCATTATATAAAAAGTTACCTAAAAACGAGTCAACCATATCCTCGACTTCGTCGTCCGTTTCTTCTTCATCGATTATTGTTTCATTTTCTATTAACACTTCTAATTCGTTCATCGATTTACCTTTGAATTTTTTAATATCCAAGTTTCCACCTGCAGCCATAAAAAAACGAGATAAAACTGTGATATGTCTCTGCAACTCAGGTTGTCTATAATTTTGTCTATGAACATTTATATCGTGTCCCATGAAGTCAGCTAGTTGCTGCATTTCGTTTTCGTTTAGAACTAAGAACTGCGAAATAGTAGCCACTTGCTTACGTAGGCGAGTACAAGTACTGTAGTTGTGGCCTACGTTGCCACAATTCCAACATCCACGTGGCATGCTGCAAGGAAAACAAAAACAACGATAAGAGGCAGAAAAACAAAAATTTTCGGTATGCTAACAAAATTTATGATTGGGGAGAGGACTTCAAGTCCTTAATATGCCAGCTGCCCACATTTTTCCCATCCATATCGGTGAGCTCGTAAGTCAAATCGCCGTGCTTCCGCACCACCTGACATTTAATGAACTTGGGCGCTAACTTGGCAGAAATTTTTTTAGCAGCATCAGACATCAGACCCCACTAAAAATTGACCGTCTCGCCACAATTTAACCTAATCGTAACAGGTTATCAAATAAATTATTAAAGACCCACTGCTGGTTATGTTGTATGGTTATGTTCTAGTGCGTCAAGAAACTCTAAATGCTGGTGAGTTGCATCGATTAGATTTCTCAGACCAAATGACGTTTTCTTAGTTATTGATTCCAATTCAAAAAGTACCTTTACTTGGCTATGCACTAATAATCTTGAATTGTCATATCGCTTGCATAATAGATTCCAGGCAGTTTGATAGTTTCTAGTCGAAAATTCTTCGAATAGTGAGTTATTCTAATTCAATTAGTTATCTTATTAGTTTAGTTAATCTAAATCTAATGTTTCTAAATAACAAGAGTTCTTTCTTTTAATAATTTATTAACAAAATAACACATGTGATCGTTCCACAAGCATCAACTGATACAAACAAATGGCGGTGAAGAGCTGTTCGTATGCTGTAGGGTATTTATGCTGCACCATAAAGTGGAGTACCATTACGTAATTATTATTCCTTATTATTATTTTTTTAATAACGACTAGCGAGAGTGAATGAGAGTGGCGACACTCGTCGCCAACATTAGTTCTTATATTTTCATGATTGTATTGCATTACTGTATCACACATCAAACTAATAATAATAACATAATATTGTTTCAAAAATTGTACAGTATCATATAGGTTGATATCGAAAACAAAGCAACTTCTTGTTCAATATTTAGTGTAGTCTAAAACAGCAATCGCTACTTCTAACGTAGACTTTAAAGCACGAAGACTTAAATGTTTATTTAAAAAACTCATGCGATCCTAATACCACAATGCAGGCTTGTGTACCTATAAAATACAAATACAAATTTGAAAATACATTCACCAATGTTTAATTATAAAAAAGTAAACATTTATTTTTTTACATTACGATTAAAATAAAATGTTACAGAAGTTTTTTACCTCATCTTCCGACATACCACTGTGTAGAGAATTCAAAACTTTTTTACGTTTTTTTAGAATAAGTAGATCGAAGACCTAGAAACTTTTTTTTACAACTTCTTGTTCGTTCACCGGTGGTCTCATTGATTTCATCGCTTCTACGATTTTCTGTAGTGACAACAATCGTAAGTGTTTATTGTGGTAATCTCTATGATTTACCACATATAAACAAGGATACTTGACGTATTGATCTATTAAAAAACTTGTCTGCTCGTTTGACCAAGACGTCTGCATTTAAAAGAATTTTTTTAATTTTTAGGTTAAAAAGTAAGTCGTTTTTAAGTAGGTACTTACGTTCCTGTAGCTTGTCTCTTCCACACTAATAATAATTGCAATAATATTAATTGGTAAGTTTATGTAATAATTTTAATCTAAAATAATTTACAATAACTATTTAAAAAATCTGATGTGGACAACACATGACTTCCTTGTACGCCTATTTTACTGTTAATACTTTTCTTAATAACTAAAATGTAGAAGAATTATTTTGAACTTTGGAAAATTTGTGTCCACACTGGGCGTGTTACCAGTATAAATATATAAAAATATAAATATAAACCAATATAAATTTTAAATATTTCTTACCGTTTTTACTTTTATTTGTTTTCAATTATAATATTTTCCCTCAATTCAAATTTTTGTTCACCTTTTTCTATTTTCACTGCAGTTCTGCTTCTGTTTAAAATCATCGATATCAAAATTAATTTTATTTTACATTTATTAAAATTTTCTTCTCAAGTAACGCGATTCACTCAAATATCCACTCAAATAAAACAACTAGTTTACCATATAAACATTTTTTATAATTCTTTAAAAAACTTACAAAATTCAACTTATATATAACGTAAATTGTGACATGTTTGGTATTTTGTTAACAGATGCATAAAAACAACAAAATTTGGAAAAATTTGTGCATGATATAATATATAGGTAGGTATATACATATATTGCAGTGTTACTGGCCTACAACATTATTTAGCGGTCGTGAGCAATTACGGAAACTTGAAATTGGCAATTTTACATCATTTGATACAGCTTGTGGTACTTCGGATACCTAAAATTTTAATAATTACTTGCACATTTTTCTAAATATAACGTTGACATTGGTCAAACTTACCTAGGACAGCATGTGATTTAGCTAATTGTTGTGTGGGTCACCTCTGCATTGTTTATATCAAGGGAAAGGGTTGTATCGTTGAGCGGTTTCCGGTGGTTACTCGAATCATGTTTTGGTCAGGTGTAATTGGGGTTTTGTCTATAAAAAATTTTAACTAAGTTATAAAGGAACAAGTAGCCACATTTTGGAAGGTTACTGACCTTAAGTTAAAGAAAGCAACAAGAAACCTCAAAAATATAGCCGATTTTGAAAATCGAGAATCAAACCTGCGATGTTTGATAATTTTATTAGAATAAGTTATGTCTAGTATTTAAGAAGTGGTTAAGTGCGATATTAGGTAGTTGTGATGAGGAACCAAGTGTAAAAGTGAACATTTATTAAAACCGTGAACTGTCAAAATTCAATGTTCGCAATTTTCGTGAATAACAATTTTTATGTGGACTGAGTGGAATGAAAATGATGGGAACAACCTCGGGAAGATGTTCAGAGACAAGAAAAATCCATTAGGAACGGATTTGGGCCGATACAAGGAAATGTAGAATTCCGGAAAAGCACGTGCGTTTTCATTTTGAAATGCACCTGGAAGACTTGGACGTGCATTTCATCCCGTGAAATTTATTGTGGTTACTCCTGAGGTCATGAAGGAACTTTCCACCAAAAATGGTCAAGATCTGAAAGACAGAAAATTCCAATTTAAAATCAAAATTGCCATGGATTTGAAAATTTTATAAAAAGAAGCGATTTTTTAGAATCAAGTAGGTAAAAAGGAGAAAAAGTATAAAAAGACAGCCGGAAAAAGCTGCTAGTTAGTGTAAATTTGAACGCGTTACCGCACGCATCGTTTGTTGCAATACAATTCGAGTTATAGGTTACGAGAACTTTTCGGAAAGGCAAAATTGAGGTTACGAATGAAAATTTTTGGAACTTCACATTATTGAAATAAATTAAATAGAAGATAAAATCAAGTTGATTATAATTACAAGATAAGTTACCAGGTTTTTTGCTGTTTTGGTTTTTAAAAGTGAAGTGCAAGTAATTTCTTCCGTATGAAGATTATCCTACGGTAAAGGAAGTAAAATTAAACGGAAAATTTGAGCACGTAGGAATTGGCATATGAAGTTCGCACAGATAAGGTAGAAACATTTTTATATTTTGTAACTTGGTTCCCTCGAAGATTCATATAACCTAAAAGAACATTGCGTTAGTATTTAGTTGTAATTTTAAGTATTTGTTTACCTGTATTTGGGGATTATCGAATACACTCAACCAGTCACTACACGAACACAAAATTTGATTCTCATTAAATGTGCATAAATTGTAAATGTTGCTTTTTTTGGAATCTTGTTGTTTTTCTTAATACCGAAATACAACACAATAAGGGTCCATTTTATATAGTACCGTAAAGTGGGGTTAAATTGATCAAAAAAAACATAAGATTTGTGATAATTCTTTTCTCTGCGATTTTTTTTTACTTTTATAGTCTCTTATACATTGTATTATATTAAACCCTTCTATATGATAGAATACCAAAATGTATTTCTTAGTTTATATCTCCGATTTTACCAAAATAAGCATTGATCAATTTCATACGCCAATTGGGGTCAATTTGATCATCAACTTAATTTTGCATTAGAAACGTGTGGAAACTTAACAGCTGTCATCCAATTCAACCGTTTTTAAATTTATTGAAAAATAACTTAGGTATCTACATTTTTGAAATTTTACATGCTGGGGCTAATTTGATCAAGCTTTATTATATGATAAAAAGTTACAAAATCAACTTAAAAACGCATTTATTAAATAAAAGATAAAAGAATATTAACATAATGTTATCAATATATTTATAAAACGAAACACAAAATAATTCTTACAATAGGTAATTATTATGATAATAAAAAAAGTGAAGAAAACATGTTTGCAGTTTATAATTCTTTAACATCAACACGTTTATTAAAACAGTATGTTGTAAAATCACCCTTACTAGTACTCTCTATTGAGGGATCAGGTAAAATGGCAATAACACTTTCAATCTCAATAGTAAAGTCATCATTTTCTTCAGCCCTAAATTGACTTTTTTGTTCGTTTACTGATTTTAAACCACTGACTTCTATTTCATCATTTTTAATCTTTCTAATAACTGCAACATATCGGTAGCTTTCTTTCTTCCTTCGACCTCCAAGCACTTTCACAAGTAAATATTTTCCTATTTTAATATCCTCTTTATTGAAATTCATATATTCAATTTCTTCCACGGCTTCATTCTCTAATTCTGCAATAGCATCATCGTCATTACTTATATCTAAAATAAAATCTACATCGCTATCTGAACTTGAATCATCATCTTTTGGTGCTGTAACACTTTTGCCTGCTACAATTGATAATTTGGATCGCTTCACGTTTGTTCTAGAAGGCGCAGCACGTATCTTTTTTCTTTGAGATAATTCACAAGAATATCATTTACTTGATTGTCTACGTTCTCTTCATTCTCTTTCGGCAATTTTTTTAAAACACGATCCGGATTGAAAGGGACCAGACCCGTTGCTGCAAATGATGTTATTGCATGTTTCATTATAGCATTTCCTCCATTACTTGCATTCATTGCACGAAGCGTACTGTTCAATAATTGTGGGAAATCCCTTTTATCAATGGATGTTTGCTTTATATGTGAATTTTTCCAATTTCTCAAAGTTGCCCGCCAAGCTTCTTTGAAAGGTCGGAAGAATACTACATCTAAAGGTTGCGTGAGATGTGTTGAATTTTTAGGCAAGCAAATGAAGGAAATGTTATTATCTTCACATAAGTCCAGAACTTCTTTACAGAAGTGAGATGAAAGATTGTCTCCTATTAAAATTTTACGACCAGGTAATCCTTTTGCATGGGGTAGAAAAGATGACACAAACCATTCATTGAACGTTTGAGAATCAATCCATCCATGATGGGTCCTATTGTAGCGACATCCAGATGCACAACAACGTTTATTACAACAAGGAAATCCTTTGGGGCCATTTTCAGTCCACTGTAACCACATCTTCTCAGCTTTATATATAACATAAGGAGGCAAAAGAACTCCTGAAGCTGATATACATAACATGAGACTTGTGGAAGTTTTAGCAAAGTTACATATTTGTTCTGGGTACTTTGTACCCCGTCGAAAAAGCATTCTTTTCTTGCCGGGATCATCTTGAAGATTAGTTTCATCATAGTTGAAAATATTGCATGCTGGAATATTTTTCAGCTCTATGTCAATATTTTCAAAATATTTTATAAGTATTTCATTGGAAACGTTCCCTCTAGGACGTTTTATGTTTGTAGCAACTTTTTGAGTTAATTCAGATTTATTTCTTTTTAGTAAAGAATAAGCCCAGTCGTTTCCGGGTAAATTACTTACAAATTTGTCAACAGTGCGTCCTTGGCTGTCTAGGAAATTTTTGGCCAATTGTCTCAAATCCATTAAGCTTAGAGGAAATCCCCATTCCCCACATTTTGCAGCACTGTTTATAAGCGCTTCTTCTTCGATTTTAGAAAAAATTGTTTGCCCTCCGTTTTTGCGAGCATGGATGCCATGATAGCGGTTGAATAGCGTACCATAAGGGACCCTGTACTCTCGAGAAGCTCGACGAAGTGTCCATCCATCAGTCACGACTTTTTGAAGAGCATCTTCAATATTTTTTTCTTCATAGTTTTTGTATGTTCTTCCTCCAAGTTTCTTTTTATAATTTCTAACCATCCTTACGATCTGTAAATAGTAATTTACATTTATGTTTAACCAATTTTTCTATATCTGCTTTACCGATCCCCCTTTTTCTGCTATAAAACAACTCTCTTTTAATATAAATTGCAATCGTCAGTGATCAATTACGCCCCGTATAGAAATCAATTTCGCCCCGTTGATGTGATCAATTTCGCCCCATTACATACATTTGAATTTCCCGCTGAAATGAATTACAACGAGATTCCGATAAAGACGTTAATTGCTTAACAACACAACTAGTGAACATTACTTAGGTTAAATGTGCAATTAAAAAGCATGTACCTTTAGATACACATGAAAGTTGTACGACTAGAAAATATACTATAAATTATACATACCCTTTGCGCTGCGATTACAGGACTATAAACAATTTTTTCTTTTTGGCACACAGATCATACATACATGCACACACTACTATGATTAATTAGTGATAAACCGTTGCAATAAACTAAAAAGTTTTTGCGGGAAATACAAAATTACAGAAAATTTCTAAGTGATCAATTTCGCCCCGTAAAATCAATTTCGCCCCACTTTACGGTAACCACTAGCGCCGGCAGAGGTACTCAACCATTAGCGTCCCACAGCAGTCAAGCATTACAAAATTTATTGTCATCAACAGTAAGTATTAGGATTTTAAAGATAACGGAAGGTAAAACCATTTCAATATATAACATATAAGATATGTACACATCAGATCTTTCTAATATATTTTATTCAAAATCTATTACATTTGTTACTATTGTTTGTGAATGTTCAGTTGGTCTCACATCTCTTCTATACTTAGGTTTTAAAAGAATTTCATTTAAACTTTTTGGTAAAATTGCTGAATAATGAGCAATGCTTGTTCCACCATCAGTATCATACCATCGTATTTTACCATCGTAAAAGTACGGATATCGGCTTTAAAGATAGTAAATTATTGTCATCGTTGAAAGTATTTTTTGTAAATAAGTAATGGTTTTTATCTAATAGACCTGAATCACATTTCTCTTGTAATTCTTGAAGAGTTTTTCTTTTATTCACGTCGTTACTCTGTATTTCTTCATAAACATAAATTTCCCTTGAAGCTGCATTTGCAATAGCTTTTATATGAGCTTCATTTCCCCAAGTTTGAATGTTAGCAGTATTATTTATCAATTCTATGACGCTTGAATATTCGAACAAAAAATTCATTCTATCGGGGTGTTCAAAGTATAACCAATTTTGGAAAAAAGTATAACAACATAACATTCTAATGCATTTATGTAATTTTTGTGTGCCAAATAAACATAATGATAACGAACGGAATAAACATGATTCATCACCTTTTGTTTTTACTACTGAGAAATTTTCTCTTAAAGCATCATACATTTTTTGTTTCGTTCAAAATCAATAGAATAAGAATTGAAAACTGCATTATTTTCTGTTAAAACACTTCGTTTTGTCATTTCAACAAGGTTTTCATATCTTAAGAACATATTTAGTAACAAATGACAATAATTTTCTTTAGGTAATGCTACATTAATTTTACTTATTTCCGATAATATTATATCAGCGATTTGTAATTTAGTTTCATCTAGGTTTAAAAGTTCAATAGAATTTAGTTCAATATTTACTTTTTTCGGATTCAATTCAAAATCATTTATTAAAGTGGCACTTTACCACATAGAAAAGTCACTTTACTATATAGTAATGTCACTGTCAATAAACAACCTACACAAGTACCTACTATGAAATATTTTGAATTAGCAATAACTCAAAAACGGCACTAGATATTGCACAAAATCCGAAAAAATAGTATAAACAAACCTTGTAAGTAAAGCATTTTTACTAAACTCATTAGCTTTTAAGTTACTCGCTCGCTGCGCTCGCTCGTACTCAAAGGCTAAATTCGTTTAGTAAAACTTTGCTTTACTAAACTTGTTGTTTAATATACTATTATGATACTATCTTGATTATTAGTGCCACTGGTATTAAAATTTGAAATTTTATTTTGAGTTATTAACGACGATTGTTCATTTAGTTGATAAGTAGGATTATTGCTCTGTACATTAAATTTAACAAATATTGGTATGAAAAATATGTTTCATACACGCCTGTTGCCATAGGGGTACTTGTTGAAAATATAACATCTATTTGTGTATTGAAATCTGTAGTAGATGCCTCAGATGGCAATACGGATGTTAAGTTATAAATAGCAAATATTTTAATTAAATCAATGTTTCTGTCACATTTCATATCAAAATTAAAATCACCAAGAACTATTAATTGCTTTGCATTTTTATATATTTTCTTATATAAAATTTGAAAATTTTTTTCAAAAATTCTGTTAGTACAAGAAGGCGATTTATAACCACTTATAATACAAAAATTATCAATTTTAATGCTAAATAACTCAACATGATATTCCTTTTTATTATTTTCTTGTATTTCAAGTACTATATGGTCCAAATATAAAACATCAATTCCTTTTCTCGCAAAACAAATAACACCTCTTGAAGAGCGATGTGCGTTGGATCTAAATATTTCTACAAAATTAGGAATATCAAATTTGTCTGTTGGTTTTGATAGGGTTTCCGCAAATATTATAATATCACTTCTATGATACCATTGATCGCTTAATATTAATTTTAACTTTGTCGATAGTGAGTTTACATTTTGATAAATAACAGTAATTCCATTAACTACTTGTAAATTGTCAAATGATAATTTTAATTTTTTTTCTGTTCGTAATTTGTGTAATTCTGACAAAACTGGATCATCTGATTTTACTAATTTTGGTGGTTTAAATGTCCCTAAAATATGTAACCCAGATAACATTGTTACTCTGCTTAACGCCACATACAACATGGGTCGTGTAATTTTCTTTGATCTATTGAAATTACACATATTTCTTTGTAAGTTTGACCTTGACTTTTATGAATTGTGAGTGCTTCCGCAGGTACTATTGCAAATTGTTTTCTTAAAATTTGGTACTGTAATTTATTAGAAATATTTAATGTTACACTATTTTTCACTACTGGCGTTAGTTTGGAGTCGATATTTTCTGATTTCATGAATTCTTTGTACGGTAGCCTCGATTTTTTACCCACAACGCTGGATGCAAAATCTATCCAAATTATATAGGGATCTGTAGAATTTGGATTAAAAGTTATATGCTTTAATAAATCACAAGCTCCGTTGACAAGCCCATCTTCGATATCTATATTACTAGTTATCATATATTTAATATTTAATTTAAATCTTACAGTAAAGGGTAAACCATTCGTCTCGGTAATCTTTTTTGTTTTTAGTGATTGTATTACACGATATCTAGTTGCCTCTGATACTTTACCTAAAATCGTGTCTTTTGCTTCAGAAATGTATTCTGTGCCCACTTGCTTTTCTATTTTCATCTGATTATACTTATCGACATTAACATTTTCAGCAAATAATCGTATTGCACTTTCAGGAACATCTGTTTCTCGAACTTGTCTAGATTTAAATAGTTCTATATCATTTTCTGTCATTTGGCCTACGGCTAAGTTATTTAAAGCTTCAATAAACAGTTTTTCATCTTTTTGCCTCATAATTTCCGTTAGTTCAAAATATTGAAAATCGTCCCATAATGGGTTTATATCAAAAAGCCTAAACATTTCATTATTTTTAGATATTTTATAAATCGGCGAATCCATTACAGGTGGTAATTGATTCAAATCGCCAACTACAATGATGAAAAGGTCACCAAAAGGTTTATTTATACCTCGTATTTGTCGTAATCTGGTATCCACACGACTTAAAAGTGTACTTCCCACCATTGATATCTCATCTATAATGAGTAGTTTTAAATGACACAATTTTTCTCTAATATTGTTTGCCAAATCAGCTGATAGTTCAGGCATTTGGCCTCCAAACTGTACTACTGGTAGGGCAAATGCAGTATGTAAAGTAACTCCGTTTATTAGAAATGCTGCTTTCCCTGAAGGCGCACAAAGTAAAACAACTAATTTGTCTTTTTCAGAACCAGGTAAATTATCGTGGTAATTTGTAATAATTTGATAAATACATTTAATTACTGTTGATTTTCCAACTCCAGCGGAACCGCTTAAGAATATTTTTAATGGTAATTTGTTTGTTTTAAAACAATTCAACACGTGTATTACAAATTCACGTTGTAAATTATTTAACTTGGCCCATTATATTTAGCAATTCTTTATGTAAAACTCTTTTGGGGGATACAAAGCGGTTATAAAATTTATCTTTGCAAATTACTGTACCTTCTTGTTCTAAAATATCAATTTGTTGATGCGCAGTTAATTGGTCAACTATAAAACTATTAATTTCTTCATCTATTACATTCTGAATATCATTTTTAGCATTTTCTAAAGCTTGATCTAACAAATCATCACCTATAACTGAATATTTTTGTCGATTTTGTTCTATTGTTTCTATATTGTTATTGTAAACGTTTTCCGTATCTACATTTTCTACTTCATTGGCTTCATTTCGCCAAGGTAAAAATAACATAATTTGTTCGCGATAATAATTGATTGAATCTTGATCTAACTTATACCGCCTGTATCTAATAATAGCAATTTTATCTTTAGCTCTGTATTCAATTATTTCATCGTCATTGTCATTATTTTGAATTTTTCGTTTTGAATAACTTGAAACAAAATCTGCTAAACATGTACTTTCATATGTTGGTGGTCTGTTGACATATTTTGTTATGGCGTTATCCATGAATATTTCGGTGGAATCAGAATTCATTTTTCGTAATTCAGCTGGAGACTTTAACATTAAAGCGCGTTCATTAACTGGACTTGTATTAACCCTACAATGCATGACATTTTATTTTGTAAAATAAACTTTAAAACCTAAGAAGAAATAATGATACATTACGGGAAAAATAATAAAATAAATATATTTTTAAATTTTCATAGTTTTTTATTAAAAATATTGGGCGATGTAAATTTGCATCCCTATGCTGTAGGGCAGGAAATAATAGTAATATTTAACTTTTATGGAAATTTTTAGAATAGTTTTGATTGCCGTTAACAACAAAGAAGTAAAAAATATACATAGGGGAGAAGGGGGCACATGTGGACACTTTTTTTCAAAATGGTGTATTGTTCGTGTTATCACTATTTTTTTTTAATTTTAATTTTTTTTTGCTAATATAATACATCCTTAACAATTTATTTTTAACATTAGGCTTTAAAAAATATTCTTATACTTTTTATGGGAAATTGAAAAAAAAAAGTTGCATTTGTCCACATGTACCCCATTGGTGGGTGCATGTGGACTATAGGGAGGGTAGATGTGGACAACAAAAATTAATGTTACATTAATGGTTATTTATTTATTTGAACATATATTTTATGAGTAAAAAGAACTCTTTCAATATAAAAACGGTTTAAGAATATATAAACGACAAAAATTGTCAATTAACATTATATTTAGTCAATGAAATTCGAAAGGATACAAATGAGGAAGTTCTTGTTGTACCCTTACTTGTGTGAGGCATTGGTAGCTTCAATATAATATCATCCCTGGTTACTTCTGCTAGGTCAGGTAGGTCTCGGAAGCTGAAGTTCCAGGACTCGCCTCTTCTCCTTAAGAATTCAACATCTATACCATTTGAAGCTTCGTTTAACTTATCTACTCTTGCCACATAATGTATAAGTTTCTTTTTTGTAGCAAATTTTACTAAGACATAATCACCGGTATCGATTACCTCGTCGTCTAGAATCCTATTATTATTATTACTTTCATTTTCATCGCTATCGTCGCTAGTATCCATGAATTTAACGTCTGACAGGTCAGATTCAGAAGAATTGCTGTCAGAAAATACTACTTTTTTCACCTTCTCTATGTTACCTTTCTTTACAGAACTAGTTTTTCTACATCTTAATTTAATTTGCTCCATTTCTGGACTATTAGTGTAGATGCAAGACTTGCCTCTAGCACGTCCTGTTGTTTTTCTAGGTGGAGCTTTGGGTAATAATCTCACATCTGCAGGACTTAATACTGTGCGTGGTAATACATTCTCTTTCTCAAGAGACAATGTTGATATTTGTGACGAAGTACTTGGTTCATTATATTCATTCGAAATTGGCCTGTCGGTAACATAGGAACTTTCAAAGTCATCGTCATTAAATGCAAGTCTATTTAATGGCCACAATCCAGGTTTTTCAAAAGATTTAACAATATTTCTTTGCGTAAATGCTGAATAAAAAGCTTCCTTTGATAAAGTTGGAATATTATAAATTGATATCGGTACTCCTGGATTGGCTGTAATATGATCATTGAAAGCTATTCTAAGCTTAGATTTAAAAGGCCCAAATACACCCACATCGAGAGGTTGTAGCCTGTGCGAGCAATGTGGGGGGAAAAGAGACCATTATACAATCCCATTGTCTCTACAAAAAAGTATAGCTTCTAATGATATGTGAGCTTCGTGATTATCAAGAAGTATCAAAAGTGGATTTTTTTTTGATGCTGACATATGTTCCTTTACATGTCTTAAAGCTTCCAAAAACAGAGTAGATGTAATCCATCCACTTTTGTGTGCTAACGCAATAGAACCTGAAGGACCACCACTGACAAAATGGGGTTTGCTATGGACTCTAGGGAATACAAAAAGAGGTGGAAGTGGGTTCCCTATTGCTGTCACAATGCCGACGAAAGTAACAAGTTGACCTCGTTCCGCAGATACTATCTGACCGACCTGTTTTTTGCCCTTCTCGCTTAAAACCTTCGGAGCTGGTAAGACTGTAGTAATCCCAGTTTCATCAATATTCATAATTCTAGTTGGCTTAAACTTATATTGTTCTAGGACTTCTTGATAGTTGTTAAAAAACATTTCTACATTATGTTTGTTGAATGCTGTTGCTCGAGCTAAACTCGTGTTTTCGGGTTTTCTCAATGAAATATTGGTGTTTCTTGCTAAAAAAGACTTCATCCAATCAATGCCGGCTTCTTTCTGAATATCCCATTTAACAGGATATTTTTTGTTAAGTTTATTGGCATACTCGTAGGCAAGCTTACGCGTTTGCTTATATGTTAAGTCAAAATGTATTTTAGAACATTTTAGTATGTATTCATTTAACATTCTTTCTTCATCCGCCGAAAAAACTTGCTTACTTGCATACTTATTCGCCCATCATATGTGGGAAGTTCAGATTCTGACTCAAGACCAGAATCATTGCCAGTGGCATTCCTACTCTTGATTATTTTAGCCTTTTATGCAACATAGATTTCTTCAAATTGAAATGAGCAGCTGCAGTACGGATCGACATTCTTTTTTTACGTATTTCTGTAAGTGCCTTTTGAACGTCCGTCTCATCAATGTTTGCTCGATTTGATATTTTTACATAGTTTCTGACCATTCTGCAAATAAAATGCAAAACTAGAAATAGATTTTAGCAACTAGGGGGCACAAGTGGACACGTCCACATGTGCCCCCATTTTTATGTCCACAAGCACCCCCATCATAAGATTCAAGATTAAGATTATACAAAATTTTCCAATTTTATATTATTGAAAAATATTTTTCATTCTAGCAATCTAGATTCAACCTTGCATAGTATACTATTATGAGAAAATAAAGAAATACACTTTGGCTTACCTGAAGCAAAAAAATCAGCGCACAACAATAAAAACTTTAGAGAGCACGTTGTATACTTTTCACAATAACAGTTACTACAAAAATGCTAGGAGGTTATGTTTTGCATTAGTGTTGTTGGTACATACAGAGGCATCTAGGATAATTTTTTGAAAATATTTGTTGCAATAATAGCGGGAGAATTCAAACTGTCCACATGCACCCACTGTCCACATGTACCCCCTTCTCCCCTACTTTAGTTTTTTCTAACTTCAGCCTTTGAAGTTTTTGCCTATAAAATTCAAAAGGAATTACCGATACTCCTGCTCCTGTGTCAATTTCCATTTCGCAATTAATATCATTAATAACGGCATTGATCATTAACGGTTCTACAAAATTTAAATTTGTTGCATTCAGACAGTACATAGAAATTTTATTTTCGCTGTCACTATCATGCTCAATACTTGTATTACCTAAATAATGATTTTTATCGCTTAACTTATTTTTGCAAACTCGAGGTAAATGACCTATTTTATGGTAAATTTTACATTTAAATGTTTTATATCTACATTTACTAAAATTATGATTACCGTAACCACAAATATAACATTTTTCTTCTTTGCTGGACGATGGTGATGACGAATTTTCTTTATTGGCGAATTTTCTTACTTGACTGCCCTTGGAACTGCCTCCTTTTCGTGGTTTTAACGCGTTCACTTCCAATTGTTTACCATGAGAAATGTTCGCTTCTTTTCTTGTTGCAATTTCAAATAAGTCTTTTAACGTTTTTTTATGATCTTCATCACATATTTTATTTAAAACTACTTCGTTAGTTAATCCACTGACAAATTTATTTTTTAAAACTTCTTCTAATTGGTTTCCAAATTCGCAGTTAATCGCGTCATTTTTTATTCGCACATACCAGTGCGTAACATTTTCATTAGCGCCTTACTTTAAATTAAAGAAGTCAATACGTCTTTTCCATACCGGAACTTTAGTTGAAAATTGCGTTTTTAAAATTTCACAAAGTTCATCATAAGTTTTATCTTTCGGCAATACCGGATCGCATACACTTCTTAACACTTTATACGCAAATTGTCCAATTAATGTCAATAATACTGCCACTTTGCAATTTTCTTTGACTGGGTTTGCTTGTATCAATTGTTCCAACAATTCCGCATAAACTTCCCAACTTTGATCGGCTTTGTATTCTGACAATTGTCCATATGTGGTCGACATTGCGCCTTGCAATTTTTCCATTTTTTTGATTCACTCTTTTTAAAAAAAAATAACAAATACTGTTCATAAAAATTATTAATAGTCACTTTACCTCACACCGTGTGAAGTTTAAAAAAAAATTTAACACAATAATTATTGCTCCTTGCAACTCACTTTTTATTGCTCCTTGCAATTTTAACTATTAATGTTTTGGTAAACGGTAAATTGTGATATCCTTTGATAACTCCAATTGTGATATTAATTCCGTTTCATTCTTTTTATTCTCGTCGCCAATTGTAATATCGTGACCGAATGAAAGAGTGAATAATACCCACTTCTGTATTTATTATTTATTGCTAACTCATTAAAAGTTTACAAGCGAATGAATGAATGAATAATCTTAGTTAGTTTACATTGTTTATATTACATCTTATGTTAGTCGATTCTGCGCATTTATAATATATTACAGTTTGATTTTACCTCAATATCATTATTATTAGCTATAATTTTCGACTGTTCTTGGTTAATTATAACATAAACTGCTTTATGATACGAAAAGTATGTTTCATATACACCTGAATCGATCAATTTCATATTGGAGAATATTACATCAATTTGTGTATTTAGATCCGTAGATGAAGTGGTATAGGATAAAAGAGAATTCAAATTGTATTCTTTTAAAAAATTTATTATTTTGACCTTTTTATTATTGAATATATCAAAATTAAAGTCGCCAATATAAATTATAGTTTCTTCGGCGTTTGTTAGTATTTTATCCATAATATTTTTAAAGCATTCTTTAAATATACTATCAGGTACATTTGGTGATTTATAACCAGATATTATATTATAACTTTTTGAATACTTAAAACAAAATAATTCTATATGATACTTTTCATTTCCTTCGCTTATATAAATAATATCAGAAATTATATCTTTATTTTTCGATAAATTATTCCTCGAGATTGTTGGTTTTTGTAATTAGTTCGGAATATCTCATTGAAATTTGAAATATTTGTTCTAAAATTTTCGTTGGTTAAAGTTTCACTAAAGATTAATATGTCAGCATTTAAATACCACTCGTCGTTATTTACGTTTTGTACTTTTGTCTCTAACGAATTTATATTAAGGTAAACAATTTTTGAACAATTTTTCTTGATTTCGCCATAATCAAAAATTAATTCTAATTTTTTTTCGGCTCTTAAAAATTTTAATTCTTCTAAAACATGATCATGATTTAAACGTTTGGGACTCTCAAATTTTCCTACTATATTCAATCCTTCAAGTTTAGTAACTCGACTTAATGCAACGTATAACATGGATTTAGTCAGTCTTCCTTCTAAATTTACACATACGTTATTATAAGTCTGGCCTTGACTTTTATGAATTATTAAAGCTTCGGCGGGAATCAATGGAAACTGACTTCTAATAATTTGTTTATTCATTTTATATGAAATCGTTAGAGGATTAGTGCGTTTATATATTGGAGTCCATTCGTTTTCTATCATACTATTATAGCTATTTTTTGCGCACAATCTTGCTTTCAAACCGACAGATTTCGAAATGAAGTCGAACCATAACGTTTCCGGTTCATTTGTATTTTTAAAAGTTATGTGTTTTAGTAAACCACAAGTGCCGTTTACCAATCCATCTTCGATATCTAGATTATTAGTGATCATGTAGGAAATATTTTTCTTTATTTTTAAATAAGTAGGTAGGCCACCCGTGTCAGTAGTTTTTTTTAGTTTTAAAAATTCTTTAATCAATACTTTTGCGGCATTACTAATTTTATCAAGAATTTTATCGTCAGTTACAATTAAATATTCCTCGCCTGGTTCTGAACTAATTTTAAAATTGTTATATGCATCAGCCAATTTGTTTGTGGAAAATAATCGTATCATGTTGTGTTGTACGTCTTTTTCTTCTTTTTCTCGCGTTTTCAATAAATTGACGTCATTAACTCTCATCGTTCCCGAAGCTAACTTATTTAGAGCAACAACAAACGGAATATCGTTTTTTTGCCTCATAACTTCTGTCAATTCAAACAATTGAAATTCTTCCTGTTGTTGTGTTAATAATGTTCACCTTTGAGTAAATAATATGCTTTATTTTATCTAAATACATGTGCTCGGTGCACATAATTTGACTGTGCAATTGATACTGCCGAGTGGTAACATAAGAAAATAAAAGGTAACTTCTTTAGCGAACAAACAACAATAGTTCTTAAGTCAACCGTTAGATGGCGTTAACATGCCGCCGGCCTTGACTAGTCAATAGTTGAACATAAGAAATGTAACAATTATGAATAATTGTACAACATAAAGTATAAATTCACAACATAAAAACATAAGATTAATTGTTATCGAATACAAACATAAAGTAATACAGATAAGTAACTTAACCACTTGGTTTAAATATTTTGCTCCATTGGCAATCACATTCTTGACACTGTACGTTTAATGATCGTTCCGTTAGAACACTTCACAGTAACCACACGTACAATGTTGTCGGTGCCTGGATGGATGTCTCGAATTCTTCCTATCAGCCATCGTGCTGGTGGTAAGTTGTCATCTTTGATTAAAACTAAAGTTCCAATTTTAACATCTTTCGAGCCAACCTTCCATTTGGTGCGTTGTTGTAGTTCCCCAATGTACTCTTTTGACCATTTTGCCCAGAAATGTCTGCCCATTTGTTGCAAATGTTGATAGCGACTTAGTCGATTTAATGGTACGGTACATCCCGTACATCTGGATCAGGAATCGTTGTGAACGGACGTCCAATAAGAAAGTGAGCTGGTGTAAGGATGTCAAGGTCGTTGGGATCTGTTGTTGATGGCGTTAATGGTCGTGAATTAAGGATGGATTCTATCTGGATAAGCATAGTATACATGTCTTCGTATGTCAGTGGTGTCAGTGAAATAGTTCTTTTTAAATGATATTTAACACTTTTGACCCCAGCTTCCCATATTCCCCAAAATGTGGAGATCTAGGCGGAATAAAATGCTAAATTATCCCATGATTTGATACAACAGTTGTTATTTCAATAGCGCTAGCACTTAAAAATTCACCTAATTTTTGCAATTCATTGTTAGCCCCAATGAAGTTGGTACCATTGTCACTGAACACGTTTAAAGGTTTACCTCGCCGTGCTATAAAACGTTGTAACGCTGATAAAAAACATTCGGTTGTCAACTCTGTGATCAGTTCCAAATGCAACCCCTTTGTCGAGAAGCATACGAACAAACATATGTAACATTTTGATGTTTTGCTGCCACGACCCTTTCTATCTTTGATTAAAAACGGATCCGCGTAGTCGACGCCGGTTGAATGAAACTGTGGCATGATTACAGTTCTCTCATTAGGTAATGATCCCATAATTGGGTTAGAAAGTTTTGGCTGAAACCTAAAACATTTAATGCAACTTTTAACCACTCGTTCTACTAATTCCTTTCCCCCAATGGGCCAAAATTGTTCTCGTATAGTATTTAGCAATAACTTTGCCCCACCGTGATATAATTTTAAATGTTCATTAATAAAAATCAGTTTGGTTAAATGGTGATTCTTTGGTAGTGGTACTGGATGTTTTTTGTCGTATCCAAAATCTGATAATTGTAGTCTTCCCCCCACACGAATGAGTCCTTTTTGATCCACAAAAGGTGCTAAGCTTAGAATATTACTTTTTGCATTTATCGGTATTCCCTTTTGTAAATCATTTAATTCTCTCAAAAATGCTGATTGTTGGGTAATTTTTAATAATCGGATTAAGGATTCTTGCAACTCGTCAACTGTTAGAGGCCCAAACTGTCGTTTAGTTTTTATTATCATACAATTGAATTTAAATCTTAGACATAGTGCAACGACTCTTTTTAATTTATTTATAGATGAATAATTTGGAATGACATTTTTGTATCAATAATCGAAAATGATTGTGTTTTATTTTTAATTTCTAGTAATTCATTAGTGTTGAATTGAAATTGACTATCTGGACATGTGAATATTTGCTCTTCTAACCATTGCGGACCCTGCCACCATAAACGTGAAGTTATTAGTTGACTAGGTAAAACACCTCTCGAGATCAAGTCTGCATGATTTTCAACCGATTTCACATAATGCCAATTTTTATCTTTCGTCAAGTTCTGTATTTCAGCAATACGGTTGGCTACATACGTTTTCCATTTATTGCTGGGCGATTTCATCCAGCTTAATACTATTTGCGAATCGCACCAATAAAATTCCTGATTTAATTTCAAGTTTAGTAACCTTTTGAATTTGTTTGTTAACTGTGCCGATAGTACTGCTGCGCATAACTCTAACCGAGGTAGTCTAGTATTTTTGAGTGGTGCCACTCTTGATTTCGCTGCTAATAGTTTTATATTCAGCTCATTTTTCTTGTTAATTGATTTTAAATATATACATGTTCCATATCCTTTCTCGGATGCGTCAGAAAACGCATGTAATTCTATATGAACCGATTGAACAATAATTACATGACGTGGTATTTTTATCCTATTAATATATTTCAATTCTTCTTTATATTTGAACCATTGTGTCTGGATTTCTAGCGGAACTGATTCGTCCCATTCTAGTTTTATTTACCATAAATGTTGAATTATAAGCTTTGCAATAATAATAATCGGAGCAATTAACCCTAGAGGATCAAATAGTTGGGCAGTTGTTGCTAAAATCGTTCTCTTTGTTGTTTGATTGTGAAAATTTAACGCTTGAGTACAATATGTGAATTGAGCAGTGCTGGGGTTCCAATTTATACCTAACGTTTTTTGAATTTTTTCTGAAATTGATATTGAGTTTTCTTCCCATAAGTTGACCACATTGCTAGTCCATTTCCTCAATTCAAATCCGTACTGTCTTAATATTAACTGTAAATTGTTCTTGATGTTTTTGAGTTTTGTAATCGAATTAGATCCAGTTAATAGGTCATCTACATAGAAATCTTTCTTTATTATTTCTGACTCAATAGGAAATTTTTCATTTTCGTTTGCTATTTGGAGCAAACATCTAATAGCCAAAAATGGCGCACTTGTTGTGCCATATGTCACAGTGTTCAATTCGTAGCAACTTATGTCTTTATCTTCTTGGCTTCTCCACAAAATTTTTTGATACGGCCTATCGTCTGGGTGGACCCACACTTGTCTACATTTTGGCTATGTCGCCAGTCAAAACATAGTCGTATGTTCTAAAACGTGCTATTATGGAGAACAAATCGTCTTGTATTGTTGGTCCTGCAAATTGGATTTCGTTTAAATTGAAACCAGATTCGACTTTGCAAGACCCGTCAAACACAACGTTGTGCTGGACTCTTTTTGAATCGGCAAGTGAGGTATGAAAAATCCTATCTGTTTTTCTGAACTCACCTTGGTCATGTGCCCTAATTCTACATATTCGTTCATGAACTGAATATATTGTGTTTTTAAAGTTGAATTGTTTTTGAATCTTTTTTCTAATGATTTTAACCGTGTCTCAGCTATTGAATACGAATTTCCTAAGTTTGTTTTGTTTTGTTTAAATGGAACTCTTACTGTGAACCTTCCTGTATCGGTGTCGCGAATTGTTGTCTGTGTAAAATATGTTTCGCAGTGTGCTTCTTCCTCATTTAAACATTGCTCCTAGACTTGTTGAATTCATCAATTTGCCAAAAATTTTCGACGCTTTCATGTAGCTTTCTTAGACTCAAAAAGGAGGTTGTGTATTGGCTTTGATTTTTTTGCGGTTCGTTTATGCTTCCTGATACTACGCAACCTTGTTGTGTTTTCTGTAGAGTTGGTAAACCGAGTTGCCGTATTTGCCCTACGCACATGAGGTCATAAAATATTGATGCACCTATAAGCAAATCTATAGGTGCTGATTGGAAAAAGGTAGGATCTGATAACTTTATGTTTGGTGGTATTTTAAAAATATCTCGATTACACGATCTTAATGGTAGGTGTTCGGTTATTTGGGGTATTACTAGACATGATAATTCAAATTCAACATTGTTTGTTATTGATTTCATCTTTATTTGTACTCTGTGCGTTATGTTCAATATACCTTGATTAACCCCCATCACATCTACTTTGGCTGATTGCTTTAATAACCCTAGCTGATTACACATTTTGGTCGTAATGAACTTGGACTGTGAAGCAGAATCTAAAAGAATTCTTGCTTCTTGCCACCGTTTTTCTTTGTTTTCGACCATCACCCTTGTTGTTGATAGCATTACCTGCAACCCTACCATGGCTGACGCGCAAGTAAATACTTGTTCTTGTATTTCTTCTTGATTTGTATTTTCTGGAATACTTTCATTCTCTAAACACGCCGCTACTGTAACCTTGTTACTCGGCTGTTGTCGCCAATCATTTATGTGTAATAATGAATGATGTTTCTTACTACATTTTTGCATACATTTTGCGATCTGCAGTCTTTTACATAATGCCCCTTGCGTAAGCAGTTAGTACATAATTGTAATTCTTTTACCTTACTACTTCGAGTGTTAATATCTAATTTTGAAAATGATTCGCAGAACGGCATGAAATGATTTTCGTTACAATAATTACACGATATAGTTAATGCATTAAATGTCTTAGTTACGCGATTAATTGAATTACCTTGAATGAATTTAGCTTTCTCATCAGGTTTTGTTTTTGTTATCATTTCTAGTGTGTTTTGCTTATTATTTAGGAAATTTAATAATGATTCTAATGAGGGAACTGCATCATTCCCATCGCTTTCATTATTTAGTTTTGATTCCCACTCTTTATTCGTATGGTAATCGATTTTTGACGTTATTATTGGAACCAAAATTGCGTCCCATGAATTCACTGGTTGTCCTATAGACTTTAAGCATTGAATGTGATTTTGAACCGTGTTAATTATCAGCTTTAGAGAATTATACGCCTCGCGATTCATATGTGGTATATCTAAAATTGCTTGGACATGATTATTAATTATGCGGCGTTTATTGCTGTATCGCTTTTGCAATAACAACCATGCTATTTCATAGTTTTGTTCCGTTGACTGAAACGGTCTCAATAGTTCAGATGCTTCACCTTCAAGAGAAGTTTTTAAATAAATTATTTTTTATACATCTGTTAAATCAGAATTTGTGTGTATGATTGTTTTAAATGAATCGTAGAATTCTTGCCACATTGTGAAAGTACCATCGAATTTTGGTAACTTAATTAGAGGTAGTTTAATTGAGAAACGCCCGCACCTGTCACATGACCGACATGCACCAATGACATTGTCAAAAACAATTGAAAAGTAGCCAATCCCATTAAAATTAAGTGAAAATTTGAAAAACGAATATTTGGCCCGGGTGATTGTCAAAAAATGACAATTACCCGCTACCCTTGGCAGCATTATTAATAATATTGTTTTTTAAATGTAAACAGTTTCTTTAATAAAATTAATTTTTACATAATTATATTCAACTCGCATATTATAAAAATTAATTTGAAATATTAAATGTACAATTATTATATACATTTGAATGCTTTGGTTCTTGGAGAAGTCCATTGCTTGTGAATAGTTTAGGAACATCTTTCAGTACAGCTTCCGTTCGTATGTTTTGTACAATTCTCTTCCCATGTACGTATTTCAGACGGGCACGGTATTGGCACTGTACTGTTGCCGGAGCTGCCAATATTGGCAGAATGCACAGGGCCAAGCCTTGCCCAAGTCATGACCCAATATTGGGTTGTTAACACCTGTCCAAGTCATGGTGCCATGCATCGGGCCGACACTGTTTACATGTATTGGCCCGACACTGTTTACATGTATTGGCCCGACACTGTTTACATGTATTGGCCCGACATTGTTTACGGGTATTGGCTCGATACTGTTTACAAGTGATGGCCCAATATTGGGTTGTTAACACCGGTCCAAGTCATGGTGCCATGAATCGGGCCGACACTGTTTACATATATTGGCCCGACACTGTTTACATGTATTGGCCCGACATTGTTTACGGGTATTGACTCGATACCGCTTACAAGTGATGGCCCAATATTGGGTTGTTAACACCGGTCCAAGTCATGGTGCCATGAATCGGGCCGACACTGTTCACATGTATTGGACCAACACTGTTTACATGTATTGGCCCGACATTGTTTACGGGTATTGACTCGATACCGCTTACAAGTGATGGCCCAATATTGGGTTGTTAACACCGGTCCAAGTCATGGTGCCATGAATCGGGCCGACACTGTTCACATGTATTGGACCAACACTGTTTACACGTATTGGCCCGACATTGTTACGGGTATTGGCTCGATACTGCTTACAAGTGATGGCCCAATATTGGGTTGTTAACACCGGTCCAACTCATGGTGCCATGAATCGGGCCAACACAGTTTACGACTATTGGCTCGATACTGCTTACTAGTATTGGCCTGACACTGTTTACATGTATTGGCCCGACACTGTTTACGGGTGTTGGCTCAATACTGTTTACAGACGCATTGGCTCGATACTGTTTATGAATATTGGCTCGGTACTGTTGACAGGTATAGGCTGGACACTGCTTACGAGTATGAAAATATCTCATTTTAAAAATATTGAGTATAAGGAGAGGCTTAAAAAAAGGCTTAAAAGTATTTATAAAGGTATATTTTGTAAAAATAGAAAACTAGTAAATTAAAATCTAAAATTACACATAAAAAAACTTATTTACAATTATACAACACAAAAAAATTAATATTACTAATTATTATTAAATATAAAAAAAAACTTTTTTACAATTATTACAATACAAAAAATGATAAAATTCATATTAAATAAATATGAACTGAAAAAAAAGAAATGAAGAACTAAAAACTCTAAGAAATAAAAAAATAAAATAATATATCAGGCAAATTTCGGAAGAAATACACACTTCTCGCATAAATTATTTATTTTAGGGCTAACCGGTTTCGTGAACATTATCAGAGCCTTACGTCAATCAAACTTAAAATGATAAAATATTAATTTAAATTCAACTAATGCCCGTATTCACCAACTACGAAGAGCACTTGTTAATTTGTCGAATAAAATGACTTATTTCAATGCAAAATACTAAATTTAAATACTAAAATTTAATTTAAAAAAATTAAAAAAATATAAGAATAATACAATACGTAGAAAATCAAAATTCAAAAAATTCAAAAAAAGACAAAATTAACATATAAACAGGTCTGGATTAAAAATATTTGAAATTATGAAAAATTCAAAATACGATATTACAATATAACGTTATTTCATGGTTATTTGAAATATGAAATAACGTTATATTGTAATATCGTATTTTGAATTTTTCATAATTTCAAATATTTTTAATCCAGACCTGTTTATATGTTAATTTTGTCTTTTTTTGAATTTTTTGAATTTTGATTTTCTACGTATTGTATTATTCTTATATTTTTTTAATTTAACCATAAATACATACTAAAATTCCACAAATTTACTTAAAATTTTTATTTTGGGTTCTTTTTCTAGTTTTACACCTTACGGTTAAAAACGTGGTAAAATTTGAATTTTGAATTTTTTCAAAGTTTTTAGAAATCAAATTAAGGGGGCAGTGCTCTCAGATTTCACACAAGCAGTGCTTGGTAAAAGAATCTCTTAGTTCAAATTATTTTAAATTGTTCATTACTACATGTGACAACGTGCAGATTTCATATTTTTGAGGTTATGGTAAGTCAAATTTTATGCTTGTTAATCAGTACTCTTTAAATAGTTTTTTCTTTTGATTAGTTCGAATATTCTTCTTATTTAATAAATTTAAACGATTATTTACAACTGAGGATTGGAAATAACCATGAAATAACGTTATATTGTAATATCGTATTTTGAATTTTTCATAATTTCAAATATTTTTAATCCAGACCTGTTTATATGTTAATTTTGTCTTTTTTTGAATTTTTTGAATTTTGATTTTCTACGTATTGTATTATTCTTATATTTTTTTAATTTAACCATAAATACATACTAAAATTCCACAAATTTACTTAAAATTTTTATTTTGGGTTCTTTTTCTACTTTTTTTACTAAAATTTAAATTTTAAGCTCTCATTATGTGAATTAGTTTCACGAAACCGGTTAGACCTAAAATAAATAATTTATGCGAGAAGTGTGTATTTCTTCTGAAATTTCCTCAAAATAAAATACACGTTTAAATAAATCCAAAAAAAGAGTACAACTTATTTTTTCTTAGCTGCATCTCTTTCAGCTTTGCCACCTTCACGATCACCAGCTCCAAATAAATACCTGCTGGTTGCAGTGAGGATGGATTTTTCACTCGCTCCTTCTATTTTGTCTTTGATGATATCCTCTACGATCGGAATACGAAAACATTAAATAATGTAGATATCAATCGGGTTTATGATATTATGGAAATATAATATTTTTTCTACTAGTGTTTGAAAAAATGTAACTTTTGGATATTCATTTGAGTAAGGTTGATAAGTTGAAAGTAAATTCTGGTAAAAGGGTAAAACGAGTGAAATCCTAAAACCAAATTCTATTGTATTCAAAATGTAGTTATCCTTACAAATTATGTAACAGCAAAGTGTGGAAAACCCCAAAAATTATAATACTGTTGGCGCCTACCTTTTTCAGGTAGGTAGTCGAACGGCTTATTGCAAACGAAAATAATTTAAAAATTAATACTTCGTAATTATTTAAATGATAATTTTTTTTGTTTCATATTCAAACAATAGTAGACAAAATATTGTGTGAAACATGTATGAAAAGTTTCTTTTTCCGTACACGTAGTGTTTTTTTTATCTCGGCCAAAGCCTCGATAAAAAAATCTCACGCCTAGTATGGAAAAATGGTACTTTTCATTACTCGTTGCACAAATAGCTATTAACTTACCAAATTATATTACCAATATAATACCTGATAGTAAGTCTTTATCGTCGTCGCAGGATTGTTGATGGTCACTAGGGGAGTCGATTTCGGTGGATACCGGATCTAAATCTTTATATGCACGTTCAAGTCTTCGCATCCCCTGTTCGAAGGTATCTTGAAAATCAAAACAAAGTCCATTTATTACATTTTGACTTCTTTATACAAGGACCTTAATTATATTTATACGGGAAATATTATATAGTATTATATACCTGCACTTTTTATTGGTTTTATAGTGTATGTCTTCCACTCTACACACGGCTGCCTAGCTTCTTCGATAAGTGCTGGTGTGTCCATTTGCGGAGGTGGGAAGTAACACTTAGTATTATTCTCACACAACCATGACTTCGGCACAAGTTCAATCAGGATTTTTCCTTTTCTTTTTTCTTTTAGAAAAGAAACAATAGTATATCCCTTTTGTTCCGGTACCTATAATTTTTACAATTATATCATTATTTTTTTAAAGAAAACAATCACAACTGAAGTCAATTTAAATAAAATATTTTTGGCCTAACAAAATCTAATTTAAAAAAAAAAAAAATTTATTGGAGTAAACGAAAAATTTTAGTTGCGTATGTATAACAAAAAAATGTATAAAAAAAAATGTTGGACCAAAAATATTTATTTAAACAAAATTTATTTGCTTAAAAAAATAATTCAAACAAAATAGTTTTTTTGATTTAAAGAGAACGTTTTTACTGTGTATATTTCAACTTCAGAATCACGAATTTGTTTAAAACGAATAAAAGAACAAAAATATTAGGCCGTATTATTTTTCTTACCTTTTCATTCTCGTAGCTTGACGAATCCATTTTTTCACTTTTTCTTTCACTTAATCTACTTAATCTATAGTATCGATATGCGTGGTGTTAGGGTTGTAGGGTGTGTTCGAAACTGCGGCAAGTTTTGAAATTTTTTGCGCATGACGTCAGTACGGAACAACCGCTGTAATAGCATTATCTCACCCATAGGCGCCCGAAAAAATAAATCTCAGTGGGGGTAACTACATTATATTTACAGTTTCAAAATTTCATTATGTCGTTTCTTCGTTTGTAATAAAAATATATAATATATAAAAAATACTTTTTAAAAACAGTGTAGCAGTTTGCGTCTTTGGTTTCCGTCCAGATTTTTGTTCTGATTTTTTTTGTTCTGTTGAACCCTTCGAAAGGGTTGCTATATTAGAAATAATATTTTGTATAATATATAAGAAAATTTGTGAGTTGGTAATTAATTAAAAATAAAAGGCCCCTACTGGCCTCATGTCGCCCATGATTCTCACCACTACTAAAAGTCGTTTTTTTAAGATTTAACATTATTTCAAAAAAGTATAAATCATTAAATACAATAATCTATATACAGGGTTAGTGTTGGCCGAGACAAGAAGTCTCGCAAGACTTATAAAAGTCTTGTCATGTCTTGCTAGAGCAAGACAAGAATTGTTTTAAGTCTTGTCTTGCTCGACTCTTGCAAGGTTACGTTTTTATCTTGTCTTGCGAGAGTCTTGCTATTTCTTGTCTTACAGAATGACGTTTAATATTTCATAACCCCCTCCCCTCTTTATTTTTATTATTTTTAGTTATCTTTTACAAATATTTATAATTATACCCTCATGTCTGATTTCATAAAACTTTTAACAAGCTGTTAAAGTTAACGAATAATTTCTATTGGTTTGTTAACTCTAAGGAATAATTTCCATTGGTTAGTTAAATTTAACGGCCTGTTAAGATTTTAATTAAATCAGTGCCCTAGCTAGGGGGGGGGGGGTTAATACATTAATGTATTAAAAAAATTATTTTTTAACAAAAAGTCCAATATGTCTTTATGACTTTAATGTACAATAGCACAGGGCTTTGTATTGTATACTTTGAGTCGATTTTATAAATACATAAATTATGTTGCATTAAAATTTCAGCGCAGAATTAAGTTAAAATTTAGCAATGAAAACTTTTAATTTTAATTATTCTTAATTCTTCCTTGAATATCTTTATATCTGCTTCAGAGGAGGAACTTAAAAATTTTGCCCCCTCGCAAACGTAATTTCTAGGACCCTAATAAAATTGTATTTTGTATATAAAACAAATTTAAAATAAATGTATATTTTTTTGCAACTTTTCATATAAGGTCTTTGCAGTTTTGTAAATATAGGTACCTACTTTAAAAAAATGTTTTGTTGCATTATTTTACATTATTACCTGCACTCGCTATAGTTGCGTCACTGGCAATTGCACAAAAGAATCGAAGTCTGTAAACGTAGTCATTTACCTGATATTGTTTTTCATTCATAAATGTTAGAAGTCTTTTCGACATATTTCAATAAAAATATATAAAGTTTTCATACAAAATGTGAGTTTCTTTTAAAATAAAAAAAAAGTTTTTATTGGTAGACCCTGTAGAATAAAAACAAAAAGAATACAGAAATTATCAAAATTTTAAACAAATTATGAATTAAAATCTTTTTTCTTGATTTTGCTTGGGCAAATCTACCTAATATTTAGGTTTCGGGCAACTTTTTTGCTAAGTTGCTTAAAGGTTATAACCTACTTTGAGACATTGTACTTCTCAAGTAGATTTTGAATAACTTTAATTTGGAAAAAGATCGTTCTAGCGAAGCTGAAGTCACCGGTATGGTCAAAATTAATATTAACATTAACACGTTACATTATGTAATACTTGTGATAACGAAGTACAATAATATGCAACATATCCTGAATTTTACTGCTATAAGTAGTGTTAACATTTTTTTTTGATGATTTCTGAGTCCTAATTCAGTTTTAAATGCAATCCAGAGTTATTTTTAAGTCGCTGTCAGTCAGAAACGGCGCGACAAAATAAGAAAAAGGTCTAGAAACAAAATTGAAGGCAATGAAATTTGAAACAAAAGATGTCTAAAAATTTTTGTTGTAAAATCGATTTTTATATGACAAAAAACGGCTTCAAAATGTTTAATTTACATTCGTAAGGGGCCGTTAATTAATTACGCAAGGGTTTAGGGGGGGGGGGTGGAGGTATCGGAAATCTTACGGACTCTTACATGGGGGGGGGGACTCTTACGTAAGTATCGTAAAATACCGTCTACCGTTACGTAAAATGTGACGAGGGGGGGGGGTGCCAAAATCTTACGTGCCCTTATGTGAGGGAGAGGGGTCAAAAATTACAAAAATTGTCCCTACGTAATTAATGGACAGCCCCTAACATAATATGAGTGTCCAAAACATTAGTTTATTCACTGTACCTATGAATTTTTGTTTAATTTTGTTCTGTAAATTTTTGCCATAAATTATGTTTATATGTAAGCTGTTAACATACAGTGTCTATTTTATTGATATTTGATTTATTGTGTACTTGATTTACACAAAAATAAAATATTTCAAAAATATAAAAATATATTAGGTGTATTCAAACTATTGCACGCGGTAGTGCATGTACAAAACACAAATATCATCCTACTGTATTCTCGCTACAAACCAAACTGTTGGGCTTATACGGAATTAATTTGCATTCGTGTTTTCTGTCATAAGTCAACCCAACACATAACGAATACTGAAAGAACTATCGAACTAACAACCAATCTTGGCAAACATGACTGGCACAAGACTAATAAAATTGTTTACCAATTCTGGGATAGTACTTTGCCCAAGACCGGGTAGCCAAGACTGGCACGGTACTGATATGTTCAGTTGTCAGTGTTGGGGCAGTACTTCCGGCCGAGACTCAACCAATCTTGGCAAACATGACTGGCACAGTACCGAAAAAATTGTTTACCAATACTGGGACAGTACTTTGCCCAAGACCGGGTCGCCAAGACTGGCACGGTACTGATATGTTCAGTTGCCAGTGTTGGGCAGTATTTCCGGCCGAGACTCAACCAATCTTGGCAAACATGACTGGCACAGTACCGATAAAATTGTTTACCAATACTGGGACCGTACTTTGCCCAAGACCGGGTAGCCAAGACTGACACGGTACTGATATGTTCAGTTGCCAGTGTTGGGGCACTACTTCCGGCCGAGACTCAACCAATCTTGGCAAACATGACTGGCACAGTACTGATAAAATTGTTAACCAATACTGGGACAGTACTTTGCCCAAGACCGGGTCGCCAAGACTGGCACGGTACTGATATGTTCAGTTGCCAGTGTTGGGCAGTATTTCCGGCCGAGACTCAACCAATCTTGGCAAACATGACTGGAACAGTACCGATAAAATTGTTTACCAATACTGGGACAGTACTTTGCCCAAGACCGGGTAGCCAAGACTGACACGGTACTGATATGTTCAGTTGCCAGTGTTGGGGCAGTATTTCTGGCCGAGACTCAACCAATCTTGGCAAACATGACTGGAACAGTACCGATAAAATTGTTTACCAATACTGGGACAGTACTTTGCCCAAGACCGGGTCGCCAAGACTGGCACGGTACTGATATGTTCAGTTGCCAGTGTTGGGCAGTATTTCCGGCCGAGACTCAACCAATCTTGGCAAACATGACTGGAACAGTACCGATAAAATTGTTTACCAATACTGGGACAGTACTTTGCCCAAGACCGGGTAGCCAAGACTGACACGGTACTGATATGTTCAGTTGCCAGTGTTGGGGCACTACTTCCGGCCGAGACTCAACCAATCTTGGCAAACATGACTGGCACAGTACTGATAAAATTGTTAACCAATACTGGGACAGTACTTTGCCCAAGACCGGGTAGCCAAGACTGGCACGGTACTGATATGTTCAGTTGCCAGTGTTGGGGCAGTATTTCCGGCCGAGACTCAACCAATCTTGGCAAACATGACTGGCACAGTACCGAAAAAATTGTTTACCAATACTGGGACAGTACTTTGCCCAAGACCGGGTCGCCAAGACTGGCACGGTACTGATATGTTCAGTTGCCAGTGTTGGGCAGTATTTCCGGCCGAGACTCAACCAATCTTGGCAAACATGACTGGAACAGTACCGATAAAATTGTTTACCAATACTGGGACAGTACTTTGCCCAAGACCGGGTAGCCAAGACTGACACGGTACTGATATGTTCAGTTGCCAGTGTTGGGGCAGTATTTCTGGCCGAGACTCAACCAATCTTGGCAAACATGACTGGAACAGTACCGATAAAATTGTTTACCAATACTGGGACAGTACTTTGCCCAAGACCGGGTCGCCAAGACTGGCACGGTACTGATATGTTCAGTTGCCAGTGTTGGGCAGTATTTCCGGCCGAGACTCAACCAATCTTGGCAAACATGACTGGAACAGTACCGATAAAATTGTTTACCAATACTGGGACAGTACTTTGCCCAAGACCGGGTAGCCAAGACTGACACGGTACTGATATGTTCAGTTGCCAGTGTTGGGGCAGTATTTCTGGCCGAGACTCAACCAATCTTGGCAAACATGACTGGAACAGTACCGATAAAATTGTTTACCAATACTGGGACAGTACTTTGCCCAAGACCGGGTCGCCAAGACTGGCACGGTACTGATATGTTCAGTTGCCAGTGTTGGGCAGTATTTCCGGCCGAGACTCAACCAATCTTGGCAAACATGACTGGAACAGTACCGATAAAATTGTTTACCAATACTGGGACAGTACTTTGCCCAAGACCGGGTAGCCAAGACTGACACGGTACTGATATGTTCAGTTGCCAGTGTTGGGGCAGTATTTCTGGCCGAGACTCAACCAATCTTGGCAAACATGACTGGAACAGTACCGATAAAATTGTTTACCAATACTGGGACAGTACTTTGCCCAAGACCGGGTCGCTAAGACTGGCACGGTACTGATATGTTCAGTTGCCAGTGTTGGGCAGTATTTCCGGCCGAGACTCAACCAATCTTGGCAAACATGACTGGAACAGTACCGATAAAATTGTTTACCAATACTGGGACAGTACTTTGCCCAAGACCGGGTAGCCAAGACTGACACGGTACTGATATGTTCAGTTGCCAGTGTTGGGGCAGTATTTCTGGCCGAGACTCAACCAATCTTGGCAAACATGACTGGAACAGTACCGATAAAATTGTTTACCAATACTGGGACAGTACTTTGCCCAAGACCGGGTCGCCAAGACTGGCACGGTACTGATATGTTCAGTTGCCAGTGTTGGGCAGTATTTCCGGCCGAGACTCAACCAATCTTGGCAAACATGACTGGAACAGTACCGATAAAATTGTTTACCAATACTGGGACAGTACTTTGCCCAAGACCGGGTAGCCAAGACTGACACGGTACTGATATGTTCAGTTGCCAGTGTTGGGGCAGTATTTCTGGCCGAGACTCAACCAATCTTGGCAAACATGACTGGAACAGTACCGATAAAATTGTTTACCAATACTGGGACAGTACTTTGCCCAAGACCGGGTCGCCAAGACTGGCACGGTACTGATATGTTCAGTTGCCAGTGTTGGGCAGTATTTCCGGCCGAGACTCAACCAATCTTGGCAAACATGACTGGAACAGTACCGATAAAATTGTTTACCAATACTGGGACAGTACTTTGCCCAAGACCGGGTAGCCAAGACTGACACGGTACTGATATGTTCAGTTGCCAGTGTTGGGGCAGTATTTCTGGCCGAGACTCAACCAATCTTGGCAAACATGACTGGAACAGTACCGATAAAATTGTTTACCAATACTGGGACAGTACTTTGCCCAAGACCGGGTCGCCAAGACTGGCACGGTACTGATATGTTCAGTTGCCAGTGTTGGGCAGTATTTCCGGCCGAGACTCAACCAATCTTGGCAAACATGACTGGAACAGTACCGATAAAATTGTTTACCAATACTGGGACAGTACTTTGCCCAAGACCGGGTAGCCAAGACTGACACGGTACTGATATGTTCAGTTGCCAGTGTTGGGGCAGTATTTCTGGCCGAGACTCAACCAATCTTGGCAAACATGACTGGAACAGTACCGATAAAATTGTTTACCAATACTGGGACAGTACTTTGCCCAAGACCGGGTCGCTAAGACTGGCACGGTACTGATATGTTCAGTTGCCAGTGTTGGGCAGTATTTCCGGCCGAGACTCAACCAATCTTGGCAAACATGACTGGAACAGTACCGATAAAATTGTTTACCAATACTGGGACAGTACTTTGCCCAAGACCGGGTAGCCAAGACTGACACGGTACTGATATGTTCAGTTGCCAGTGTTGGGGCAGTATTTCTGGCCGAGACTCAACCAATCTTGGCAAACATGACTGGAACAGTACCGATAAAATTGTTTACCAATACTGGGACAGTACTTTGCCCAAGACCGGGTCGCCAAGACTGGCACGGTACTGATATGTTCAGTTGCCAGTGTTGGGCAGTATTTCCGGCCGAGACTCAACCAATCTTGGCAAACATGACTGGAACAGTACCGATAAAATTGTTTACCAATACTGGGACAGTACTTTGCCCAAGACCGGGTAGCCAAGACTGACACGGTACTGATATGTTCAGTTGCCAGTGTTGGGGCAGTATTTCTGGCCGAGACTCAACCAATCTTGGCAAACATGACTGGAACAGTACCGATAAAATTGTTTACCAATACTGGGACAGTACTTTGCCCAAGACCGGGTCGCCAAGACTGGCACGGTACTGATATGTTCAGTTGCCAGTGTTGGGCAGTATTTCCGGCCGAGACTCAACCAATCTTGGCAAACATGACTGGAACAGTACCGATAAAATTGTTTACCAATACTGGGACAGTACTTTGCCCAAGACCGGGTAGCCAAGACTGACACGGTACTGATATGTTCAGTTGCCAGTGTTGGGGCAGTATTTCTGGCCGAGACTCAACCAATCTTGGCAAACATGACTGGAACAGTACCGATAAAATTGTTTACCAATACTGGGACAGTACTTTGCCCAAGACCGGGTCGCTAAGACTGGCACGGTACTGATATGTTCAGTTGCCAGTGTTGGGCAGTATTTCCGGCCGAGACTCAACCAATCTTGGCAAACATGACTGGAACAGTACCGATAAAATTGTTTACCAATACTGGGACAGTACTTTGCCCAAGACCGGGTAGCCAAGACTGACACGGTACTGATATGTTCAGTTGCCAGTGTTGGGGCAGTATTTCTGGCCGAGACTCAACCAATCTTGGCAAACATGACTGGAACAGTACCGATAAAATTGTTTACCAATACTGGGACAGTACTTTGCCCAAGACCGGGTCGCCAAGACTGGCACGGTACTGATATGTTCAGTTGCCAGTGTTGGGCAGTATTTCCGGCCGAGACTCAACCAATCTTGGCAAACATGACTGGAACAGTACCGATAAAATTGTTTACCAATACTGGGACAGTACTTTGCCCAAGACCGGGTAGCCAAGACTGACACGGTACTGATATGTTCAGTTGCCAGTGTTGGGGCAGTATTTCTGGCCGAGACTCAACCAATCTTGGCAAACATGACTGGAACAGTACCGATAAAATTGTTTACCAATACTGGGACAGTACTTTGCCCAAGACCGGGTCGCCAAGACTGGCACGGTACTGATATGTTCAGTTGCCAGTGTTGGGGCAGTACTTTTAGTCGAGACTTAACCAATCTTGGCAACCAGGACTGGCACGGTACTGATACGTTCAGTTTTCAATACTGGGCCAGTATCGCCTACCGTGAGTCGGTTGCCAGGCTTGGCACAACTCTGGGCCATATCGGTAACTATGGCGGTATACTGGCATTCGTACATGGGTTGTGGTATTCTTCATCCATCTGCAAATATGGTTTAAGGGAAGTACTACTTGAATGTCCAGTAATTTTAATTAGTGATTCCTCTTGTATACCAGCTTTAGCTAAATGCGAAATAGTGGTCGATCTATGTGAATGATTTGAAATTTTGACAGTTTTGGTATCAATACCAATAGATTCCGCTGCAGCTCTAGTCCATCTTGCAATAATGTTCTTCCCTATTGGTGAATTCTTAAACCATAAATTACCTTTTTCCCAATTGGGATTAGGGGTAAGAAACAGTCTTTGGATATGTACATTTTCACCTCTTTTCGAAATCAATTTTCTTAGCAATCTGTTTTAGTATAAATTTTGTTAGCTAATTTAATATATTATTATAAAGAACTTGTAATTCTTACCTTACTGGGCACAATGATTTGTTCTCATTCACAATTAGCCATTTAGAATCTGTAATTTTTTTTGATCCTCCTTGCGCTGTCTTTGAAACAATAGGATTGTATTCAATTCTTCCTTTAAATTCGCCTTTGTTGTCAAATTCTTCACAAAAATAACTGATCAAGCAAAATACGGCTTCCCCACCTCGCCAAGCTAATTCATGGGCCGCTATATGGTAAAATTTCTTATTTAACCCATCTGGTGTATTTTCGTCGTATAGATTAATAATTTCTTGAACTTCAGATTCGCTAAAAGCGGCAGAACTAAGTTTTCTAAATTCAGGTAATAATTGCAGTTTTTTTCTAATTGAATTTCGAGCACTTCTTGCATTAGCAAAACCAATGTCTTGAAATGGGTCAATCTTTATATTAAACCTTTTAAAATAAATTGTCTGCAGTTGTTTCGCAACCGAATTCCACATCTGTTTCACAACCGCTTCTTTATAATTTGCACCATCCTTCTTTCTCATATTAAAACCCCAATCTTTTAATATATCATTTAGATTTTCTACAGGTAACGCGGTACTGATAACATCATAGTTTCTTGACGCACAAAATTTGTCAAATTGAGACCATACTGACTTTTTTGAACGCACAGTATTAATTGGTGTACTATTATTTATTTCTTCATCAATATTTGCTAGCGTTTCTTCACCAAACCGGGAACACATTTTAGTTTTTAATACAATGACAAAATAATAATTTGTTTATCGTCACGTCGTCCTAGTTACTATGTACATATTATTTTACTTGAGTCAAAGCTTTCTAAATTTTTAAAATACAATTTTTTTGTTTTGGCGATTCTCTTGTCAAATATCCCGCTAGACAGGCATATATTCTGACAATTTTTCCCGCTCCCTTACACGCGTGATTTTTGTACCTAAAAAACTGCCCGCAGCACTTCGTGCTTTGGGCAGTTTTTTTAGGTACAAAAATCACTTGTGTAGAGAGCGGGAAAATTGTCGAATATATGCCTGTCTCTTGGGATATTGTATATGATAATTTCTTATTTGAGATTGTTCTATTTTGTACTGAAGCATTTGAATTTCTGCTTTCATTATTATTTTGTGCTAAAGCATTTGAACTTGTAATATTGTGTACTGAAGCATTTAAACTTGGACTATTGTGTACTGTTTTTTGTTGTAACAAAATGCATGTTGCACTGCTAGTTAAACTAAAAAATGAATCTTGAAATTTTTCTCTTTCATTTAAATTTTGCAATTGATTTTCTTCCTCAAAGAATTCTATTTCACTTTGTATGTCATTGAAACTATCATAATTTTGTTGAATTTTAATTAACCTTTGTTCTAAATTGTGTGTATCATCGTCAGTCAGTTGATCTTTTTGTTTTATATTTGTCAAATATTTTTCAAATAATGTCAACTGTCCTTTTTGAGAACATCTTTTGTAATGTAATTGTTTAAGTACGTCATCTTTTGCAGTCATTTTTGTGCTTGTCAATATAGTTTTGTCTAGAATGTTAGATAAGGAACTTACTTTCTTTGTCGAATGTGGTATGCAGCAGTCCAATTGTTTATTGTATATTGTGCGAAACTTCGTTTTCGTGTAGTCGAACGTTTCACACTCGTTGCTTGGTCGACTGGACTATGACGCTGTTGGTGCATGTGTACTTGATTACAATATTGTAATTTGTTCTTCTTAATTTCGAATTTTGATTATTGTTCACTTGATTCACTATCCTGATCGAAGGACCAATGTTGTTGTGTTAATAATGTTCACCTTTGAGTAAATAATATGGTTTAATGCACATAATTTGACTGTGCAATTGATACTGCCGAGTGGTAACATAAGAAAATAAAAGGTAATTTCTTTAGCGAACAAATAACAATAGTTCTTAAGTCAACCGTTAGATGGCGTTAACACTTCCCATAACGGATTCCTTTCAAGCAAACTACTCATTTGACCTTTTTGTTTAGATGGCATATAAATTGGCGAATCCATTACAGGAGGTAATTGATTTAAATCTCCTACACAAATTACAGACACCACCAAAAGAATGATCGATATCTAAAATTTGCCTTAGGGGTTGTCCTTTAATCACGTGAGGTTCTAACAGGGGGGGAGGGGGTTAGAATAACATCACGATTGATCACGTTGGGGGGGGGGATGCTGTGACAATCACGTGTATTTTTTCTTGCGACCACGTGAAATCCCGAGCGAGCAAATTTATGCCTAAAAAGCAACATAACAACAATATTTAGCTCTCAGCTAGCTTCCGACGCTGGACCTTGTGACGCCACTCGTCGCCCCGCTGCCCGCGGCCTTCTGTCTCACCGTTTCTACTTGAAGAAATTTTTCAAAAAAATACCCGTGATATTAGGTAGGGGGGGGGGGTAGCCTAAAACCTCACGATGTATCACCAAAGGGGGGGGGTTAAAAAATGGCATAAAAAACCTCACGTGATTCAAGGACGGCCCCTTAGTATTGTGTCAACTCGATTAAATAAAGTGGATCCGACCATAGATATTTCATCAATAATTAATAATTTTATATGCGATAATTTAACACGTATCGTATTGGCTATATTATTGGACAAACCTGACATTTGATTATAATTTTGTGTAAAGGTTGGTTTATGCAAAACGTAGACGCACGCACCGCACGCGTCCAAATAAAGTTGAAGCATAGAATTTCAGTAGGAGGGTTTATGGTGTACACGCCGCCAAAAATCAAGAGTGTAAACCAACTGCATAAACGCTCCTACTGAAATTCTATGCTTCAACTTTATTTGGACGCGTGCGGTGTGTGCGTTGCGTGCGTCGACGTTTTGCATAAACCAACCTTAACAGGCAAGCTAAACGCGGCATGCAGAGTCATTCCGTTTATAAGAAAGGCAACTTTACCGAATGGAGCACATAACAATACCGCAATTTTATCTTTGGTCCCTCCAGGTAAATTGTCAAAATAATGAGTAACTAATTTATATATAGAACTTATCACAGTACTTTTGCCAACTCCAACACAATGGCTTAAAAAAATTCGTAAAGGTTCTTTTTGACTTTTTATCGCGTGCAAAACGTGCATTACAAATTTTGTTTGTAGTGAATTTAACGTCGCCATTTCTTCGCACATTTTATGATATGAAATTCTTGTTGGACACACATATTTTCCAATTTAGCTTTCTTTATTAACTTCTGTACCACATTGAATTAAAATATCTACCTCTTGATCTTTAGGTACTTTATCATGTTGGGCATCTTGGATAATTTCTTCTTCTATTTCTTTCATTTCTTCATGTGCATTATTTAATGCATCTTCTAATGCTTCATCGGAAATGATAGAATATTTTGACCGATTTTCTTCAATTATAAATAAATTATTGTAGTATTTAGTCTTATATACGTAGTCAATATTTTCAACTTCTGCTTCGTTGGTCCATGGTAAAAATAATAGTAATTCTTCTCGGTAATAATTAAGTTCGTCTTGAACTAAATTGTAACGTCTCACACTGGGGCAAAACAGCTTCAAACCTGGCAGAAAATAAATAAACTAAATATTATATAAACACTCCTACTTATAGAAAATCAGTAGATTACCCTCTAACACATGCAAAAACAACATAAAAAATTTTCAGAATTACGCACAATACTCACCAGAGCGCGCATTTTCAGCGAGTTTTTAACTGAAGCAAGTTGTGTTGCACTTTTTGTATTTTTCAAACTTTGTTTTGTCGTGTGTTGGAACTATAATTCAGTAATTAATTTAATATTTAACCATGGAACCCTCAAGTCCAAGTATGTAACCATATTTTAGAAACTTTGATTTTGTATTTAACGTTTTTGCTTTATGTCAAAATCACCTATATTAAACATTAATTTTAAATTTCATAATATATAAAATTACTTTAGATTCATTAATCAAATTAATTGAGTTCCAAGGTAGATCGAGTGCTGATTCTTTTTTTTTATGAAAAGTTGACGTTTTCAGAATATAGCAACGTTTAATTATTTAGCTACTTTTTGCTACTTGCTTTACTAGACAAAGTTTTTGCAAACTTGTTGTATACATTGTTATGCTGAAATGGCATCAGATATTTCAAAATAAAGTTCGCACCAGAAAATTGGCGAAATGCCTTTCCGGACTAGCTCATGCGTTCTTCTCTCAGGGCGAATCGACGTTCGACGATACCTTTGCGAAATTATATCAACATCCATCCGTGGGTAACGAAATAACAAACTTATAACTTCTGTAAAAGAATAATGAAAAGACAAGAAATGCAGTTAATTTAAATATAATGAGTTCTTCATGTTACAATTGTACATATTACAGTTAATACAAAAACAGCATTAAAAGAATAAATTGAATGATCATTCGTCGATAATTAATTCTGGCCAGTGTACTTAATTATAATTATATACAGAAATTTAGAAATTTTAGACAAATTTATAATTATTAGTTCACTGTCGCACTCGTAGCCCGTTAAAAAGTATATTAGTAAAATTACTTACAGAAGATAATAATTTTAACGTCTTGATTGCTGCTGGATACTAGGAGTGATGTCCGGAACACAAAGGCACTCAACGACTGCTGCTGCGGTAATGCTTGAATTACCAGCATGGGTTGATGTCGGCTGCTTGTGCAGACTTGGCGCCATAGTCGCCATTAGGGCGGCTTCCGGCAGCATGGTTCATCTTAGGAATTTCCAGTAAATTTCCACTTTTGCAGTTTCCAGAACTTCAGGTAGTTGTACGGAAGATAAGCCAGTGGTAGATAATTCGAGGATGGTCCTCAAAGAAATTTCTTCAATTTGAGCTCATTAGGCCCGCACAAAAAATACACAAGCAAACTGTTCGTAGGCTGAAGACCAAAGAGGCAGATCTACATAAAATTATTTCCCTTTCCACAAGTTTTCTTATCAACGCTTCGCGTCACCAAGTTGCATCATGTGGCAAGTTATAAGGTATTATCGCACCAAGATTAAATTAAAAAGGTACGATTAAACCTAAAGGGAGCAAATCGTAACAACATGTTTTAATTGAAGTCCACCCACATGTCTTCATATCTATTTATTTGGTTTCAGGAAAGAAGCGAACTTATTGATATTATGAGATCTTCTGGTGCTAATACAATAGAAGAACAATTTGATTTTTTAACTGAAGAGCTTAAAAAACAAATCAAATGTGACGAGAGTAATTGCATTACTTTAAAACGAAAGCTGTCACATTTTAAGTCTGAATATAAGTTTCGTTGGATAAAATCATGCAGAATCTATCACAAATTTCAGAAAAGTAATACAAAGTGGCTTGATACATCGATTTCATTCCCTAAATTAGATAATAAACGTGGTCGTCCAAATATTCCATTTGAATCATGTTCCGAACGAACAAAACGATTCAAGACTAAAGATTTACGAGATTCTACTCCTACACCTTTATTAGTATACGCAACTCAAATGAGTTTAAGAGCCGAAGGGCAACCAGCAGCCTCAAAAATTCTGAAAGATATAACGAATACAAGCCCTAAGCGAGCTAGTAATTATCAAAAAGCTTTCAAAAAATCCTTAGAACCACAACAACAGCTCATGTCAGGTGAAGATGCTCTAGCTGTTTTGGTGGATGCGAATCTGTCTCGTCACCAATATGACATTATAAGAAGAAATGCTCCGGAAACATTTCCATCTTACAAAACGGTACAAATTGCAAAGAAGCTATGCTATCCCAAGGATATTATGGTAACAGATACTTGTGCCTTTGTTAAACTACAGGCTTTGCTGGACCACACCGTGGAACGTTTACTTCTAACGATAGAACCTGTAATTGAATCTCTTCCGAATAAAGAAACTATCCCGCTATGCTTGATTTCAAAGTGGGGTTTTGATGGCTCCTCGGGACATAGTTCATACAAGCAAGCTTTCTATAATTCTTCGGAGGCAAGTGATTCGTCTGTTTTTATTACATGTTTAGTTCCCCTTCGTCTTGTTTCTGGAGATATAATTATATGGCAAAATTCACGACCCGCGTCGACAAGATATTGTCGGCCCATAAAAATAGATTTTATAAAAGAATCTACAGTTGCATCAATCGCAGAAAAAAATAGAATAGATGAAGAAATTGAAAATATTCAGAAATGTTATCTAGTTGTGAAATCAAAGAAAGTGGAAGTAAGTCACAATTTAATATTTGCCATGGTAGACGGGAAAATATGTAACGCACTAACAGAAACAACTTCAACTCAAAAATGCTTTGTATGTGGTGCAACATCAAAGCAATTTAATAAGATTGACGAAATGATTTTGAGAGATGTAAAAACGGAGAATTTAGGATTTGGTTTATCTGTTTTACATGGGTGGATTCGTATGTTTCAATGTCTGTTACATGTGGCTTATAAACTGCCTCTTAAAAAATGGCAAGCTCGAGGACTTGATAAGGAAATTGTTGCACAAAACAAAAGTAGAATTCAGAAAGAATTTAGGGAACGATGTGGATTGATAATTGATAAACCTAAGCCAGGGTTCGGTAGCACGAATGATGGCAATACAGCTAGGCGATTTTTTAAGAATGCAGAACTTTCTGCTGAAATTACTAAAATAGATATAGATTTAATTAAAAAAATACATATTATTATGATAGTAGTGTCAAGTGGATATGAAATAGATGTAAGCAAATATCGTCTCTTCGCGCATAATACGGCCAAATACTTCGTAGAAAAGTATCCTTGGTACAACATGCCCCCAACATTACATAAGTATTTTATACATGGACCTGAAATAATTTCCTCCGCACTGTTGCCAATAGGACAGTTGACAGAAGAAGCTCAAGAAGCTCGCAACAAAGACTTCAAAAAGTACAGAGAGCATTATGCCAGAAAATGTAGTCGAGAGAAAACTAATACAGATGTTTTCAACTTATTTTTATTAAGTTCTGATCCTGTGATTACCAGCAAACAGAAAGTACAAAAAAAGAAATTGCAAATTTTTCCCAAAGAAGCAATAGCTCTATTGAAACCTCCACCCGTTAATGTTTCTGGTCATCAGGATAGAAAGAGTGAAAGCAGTGACGATGATAGTGATAACAGCGATGATCCCGACGAATTTTAAGAATTTTCGGTGTTTTTTCGAATATTTTTCTGTACTTGCACTGATAAAAAAGTTTTGAACCAAAACTTATTACTAATTATTTGACTATGTACAATGCATAAAAACTCTTGAATCAAAGTTATTTGATTTGAAACAAAACGAAAAATTTTTATTCAAGAGTTTTTATGCATTGTATTGGTCTTATTCGTTAGTTAGTTAGTTATTTATTCGTTAGTTAGTTATTTATTCGTTAGTTAGTTATTTATTAGTTAGTTAGTTAGTTATTCGTTTTATTCGTTAGTTAGTTATTCGTTTTGAAGCAAAACGAAAAATTTTGAAACAAGAGTTTTAATGCATTGTATATATAGGCAAATAATAATAAGTTTTGGCTCAAAACTTTTTTCATCAGTGTGGATACTTAGTAAAAATATAATAAAATAAAATTTTTTAAATAAAACGATTTTGCAGTTTGAAAATTATTTTACTGTCCATTTGTTCATTATTTACACTAACTACAAACCTTCAAAAGAATAATTTCTAACTTTAAGAGTGAGTTAACTTATTTGATTTTATGCCAGGTTTGAAGCTCCCTTGCCCCAGTGTGCGTCTGTATCGAATGATTGCCTTATTTTTCATTTCTTTAATTATTATTAAATCCGTATTTAGGTCATCGTTATTGAAATTACATTCTTTTAAACTATTTTGTGAATAGGACGAAGCAAAATCGTCCAAACAGATGTTAATAATATTAGATTTAGAATATATCGGTAGTCTTCATCTAATTGCCTTAAATCGTCATTATATTTAAGAATTGCAACTCGTTCATTTATTCGGCTTGTATTAATAAACACAGTACGCCGACTCATTTTGGATAATTCGAGCGATAATACATGATAGGTGGCTTCCTGAGCAGACATTAAATTACTGTTTAAAAACACATTAGCAATTTTTCGAAATTTTGTTTTTAAGTTTTTGTTGCCCTCTTCGATGTCGTTGGATGCATCTTTTAATAATTTAGATAAACCAGCGTCAATTTTAGAAATATAATTAATGATATATGACGCCAACCCATATTCTTCTAACACAAATTGAAGATCCATATTAGACTCAAATAAATGTAATATTTTAAAATTATAATTGTTAATGCTTCTAAATTATTTCGTTTCAAAAAGGTTTGACTTCTTTTTAAGTTATATCTTAATGCTAATAAATATTTGTTTTCGTCAATTTCCAGGTGCTGGAGTACTTCTTCAAACGTCATTAATTTTTGATTGTCATTTTTATAAAAATCATTCATAAGTTTTTTTATTTTTTCGTTGCAATTTTTAAATTTTCGTTTTTTCTCCTTCTTCTAAGGGATGCAATATCATAGTTTTCGGCATTGTTGGTCGAGGATAGTTAAATCTACATTTTGTTTTGTTTCTTTTCCCTTTATTGCACGTGGTGGTATGATTATGGTGTTGTAAATTTATGAAAGATTTGTCAGCATCATAATGACATGTGATGAATTTGTCTATAAAATTTATAAAATTTTCTTCGTTGCCTTTATTATATAGAGGTGCATCTTTTAACCATAAAAATATATGTTCGTGAGGAGATCCTCTCATCTGAAATTCTACTCGGTTGTAACTATCGAGAATAAAGTAGTTTTCGAAAATGCTATCAGTTTGTTTTAAAAGTTGCATAAATTTACTCATTTTATAAGCAAAATAACGGGCACAAGTTACAGGATCATTTTTTATTAAATTAGTTTTAATTGAATTATCTAAATTGTATGCTTCTTCTATAGTAATTTTATTGCCGGTAGTTGTCATATATAGATATTGCATCAATTCTGGCCAATTAGATTCACCAGCCGATAGCGTTAAAAAGAAAGTTGGTTTTCCTAATTTTGTCGAATCATTGCAACCAATTCTTTCTTTTTTGATTCCCAATAACTTGGAGAAGATCTTACTTGTTTTAACATTTTATAACCTTGATCTAATTTAATTAAGTTATCTAAATAGTTTGGTTCCAACACATTCTTAGCGGTAACTTTTTCGCATTTCTTGCTTTTTCTAAGGCAAGTGTTTATACTCGATAAACAAGTTAATTCTAATTTTTTTTGCCATAAAAAGCAGACGGGACGGTACACAAGATCTTCGATCGTGTCTTCTACATTCAGATTTTGCCCTATCGCTATAAGAAATTTTCGATGATTTTTTTATGTCAAACTTATGTCCACATAAGTGGACATAATTCGTCAATTTCTTCAATCTTATGCCAAGGGCATAGGTTTATTATGTTGACCAGGGGCAATTATTTTAATTTCATCACTGATTTCCCTATTTCTATCTATTACTAGACATTCATCATTACCATCCATTTCTTCTTCGAAATTCAGGATGTTGGCGGTATTTAATGGGAATTTCAGTTTCATCATCTAAATCAGATTTTTCAATAATAAAATCAATCTCATCAGAATTAGTATTGTTTGCATATTTATTTGTATAAATGGGATTTATTTCAATTTTATGTTTTATATATAATGGTGTGTTATTAAATATGCTAATGCTTCGCATATCAGAGCAGGTCTTATGGTTTCATATAAGTAATGACTTTTATGTAACATATGCCTTTTCAATTTTACTTGTATTGTGGCTAAATGATCAAAATTCCTAGGTAAAATATTGATCAAGTTATGGACATCCATGGGAATATTCACCACACTACCTTTTATACCTAATTGTGGATTTAAGCAATACTGTTTTAAGGGTTGAATTTGCATAAAATTTATCACGGGTGAAACCATTCTTTCTTCTAATGGTGATAAACTTGTAACAAAATTTGGTAAATTTACATATTTTAAACCGTTGCTAGTTGACATTTTAGGAATTTTATGTATTTTAATATAGCGATAGCAAGTATTGCAAACGTATTCTGAATTTATGTTAAATATTGCATATTCGTCAGTGTCCTCGTTAAAGGAGTATTTTTAGCTGGCCTCTAAGTTTAACTATGATGTACATTTGTGCCAAATTTTTTGACATTTGGTTGCGTGGTTTAACCTGTGCAATTGATACTATTTCTTTTCTTGAATTCGTAACCACATACAGACATACAGACGAACATCCAACTAAAATTCATCAAAAACTTATTGGGACACGATAAGAAACATTTTAATACCAAAATTTCGATTTTTGATTTTTGAGTGAATTACAATACTTTCCCTTATACATACGTATACGTATGGGGAAAGTAAAAAAGGTGTAAAAAATAAATATATAAAAAAGATATACAATTTGCAACTGGATCTCATGGATAAAAACCGCAATAAGTATTGCGTTATTGGTGAAGAAACATTGGAATATGCGATGGAAAATGTTCAAAAAGACATGCAGTCAATGCAAAACGAAGAAATTTGTGAATTTGCGGACGATAAATTGATTCGAGAACTAGAAATAGATATTTTTGAACAAGATAATAGCGAAATTCCGAAAAACAAACAAATAAATAGGTTCGTTATTCCGAGAAGAATTTCAGAAAATTTAATGAACGAACAACTGTCACAATTATGTAAATATAAAACAAAAAAATTTTTATGCATGTTTTAAATTGTATTAAAACAAAGAAAGAACCCTTAAAGAACTTTTTAAGTGGCTCAGCTGGAGTTGGAAAAAGCACTGTTATTAATTCAATTTATCAATCGGTAACGCATTATTTTGACAATATCCTGGAGAACATTTAGAAAAAATTACAGTGCCGTTTTGTGCATATCGATGGTAGGTAGTACAGATTTTAGCCATGTGGACACAAGACTGCGTCAAATAATGGGCAACAACCAGTCCTTTGGACGAGTGTCTGTTATTTGCGTTGGAGATTTACTGCAACTACCACCGGTGATGGATAGTCCCATTTATAAAATGCCCAAGAATCATCAAATGGCAGACCTATTCGATGAAAATCGTCTATGGAATGAATTTCATTATTTCGAGTTAACAGAAATAATGAGACAAAAGAATGAATTAGAGTTTATAACAGCATTAAACAATTTAGCCATAGGAAAAATGTCAACTTACGCTATTCAATTAATAAAAAGCAGAGAAATGAATGAAGTCGAAGTACCAAAACAAGCTATATGCAGAAAAATGCACTTGTATGCAGAAAATAAAAATGTTGATTCTTTTAATGAATTAAAAATCAATCAGCACGATGCCATTGAATATAGATCTGAAGCAATAGACAGCATTTTAGGAAAAGTATCTGAATCTACAAGAAAATCTGTATTTAGTTCATTAAAAAAAAAACATACCGAATTAAGTGGTTTGCCTAACTTAATTCGATTTAAAATTGGCATTAAGTATATGCTGACATACAACATAGACGTTGAAGATGGATTGGTTAACGGAGCATGCGGAGTATTAAAGAATATTACCTTTAAACGCAATACAGAGGAACCTGCAATTCTGTGGTTAGATTTTTCATCCGATCACATTGGAAATCGAGCCAAATCAGCCCATCAAGCATGTAATGTAGAAAACAGTGAAGGTGAAAATGCACTAACGCCAATTTGCAAATCCAAAAATGTATTAAATTTAACAAATAAACTTCAACATCAAATAATTAGAATTCAGTTTCCAATAGTTCCAGCAGAAGCTCTAACTATCCATAAAAGTCAAGGTCAAACATATCAGCATATTTGTATAGATTTCAATAAAACCAAAAGAGTAACCAGGCAAATGCTAAATGTTGCACTGAGTAGAGTGACATCATTAAACGGCTTAAACATATTAGGAAATTTTTGATTAAAACTGACAAAAGTACAGTTCATTCAGATGATAACTTGTTGGAACCAGTTCTCAATCCGAAGGGTTATTTAACTGATTACCAAATCGATTCATTTCATAAAATTCTACGCGACTCGAGTGATTTTACACCACAAGATTGCATATTAGGCTATTTAGAACTCAGAAAATTCATTAAACCAATTCCAAATGGTACCAAAAATATTCAAATACTTTTTCAACCCGGTGGTTCATGCGAGAGTGATGTGGTTGGTCATTGGCTTTGCACTTTCTTTGATGGAAAAGAAAATTATATATATGACAGCCTAAACCAAACAAATATTCACGAATATTGTGCAGCGTATATACAAAATATGTATACCGCTAATATTCATAATGTATTTAAAACAGTACAACACCAATTGAATATTGTGGAGTATTTGCAATAGCATTTGCTACGTCTCTGTACTTTAGAAGAGATCCACAACACGAAATTTATGAAGTTGACAAGATGAGAAAACGTGCAGCTAAAATTTTAAAACATCGTCAATTAGAACTTTTTCCAAGCAGGTATACGAAAAATTATCAGATCTAAAAATATAGTGCGAAAAATCTTGTAAACTTAAAAATAATATTTTGTAAAAAAAATTGATGTACATATTTACATAATATAGTTATAATTATCAATATTGAGCTATTGGAAACGAAATAAAACACAAGTTTAAACGAGCTTTCGAAAAATGACTTTTTCTTTTTCAAGTTTAATATTAAACTTGATACTTGATACTTGAAACTTGAACTTGAATAAAACACAAGTTTAAACTTGTGTTTTATTTCGTTTCCAATAGCTCAATATTGATAATTATAACTATATTATTTTCAAGAGCTAATAATTTAATTAATCATATTTACATAATACATATAATATTATATTGGTTAAAAGATGCATAACACTTGATATTTTCTTTGCAAAATGCAAAAATCCCTTTTGGTACTTTTTTATTAAATTTGAATTATTATTAATTTTATTTTATTAAATTTAGTAAATGGGAAAGTTATGTGTTGTCATATCAGAGTTTTTTATTATTGCAGCTACCATCGTGCCCAGAAGAATGGCTACAAATCGAGAATGGATTTGCATCTAAATTTCCTAGAGCTATCGGATTAATAGATTGCAAACATATTGTATTGGAATGTTCAGTGAACTCTGGATCGGAATATTACAACTATATAAAAACATTCAGTTTAGTCTTGATGGCGTTAGTTGACAGTCAGTGCAACTTCATTTTTGCTGACATTGGATGTCAAGGTAGAATAAGAGATGGTGGAGTTTTTACAAATGGTCTTTTATGGGAAAAAATTTAAATTTACCACCACAACATCCTCTGCAAGGCTCAAATATCGATGTACCCTACGTTCTTTTTTGGCAGACGGAGATTTTGCCTTTTCTGAAAATGTTATGAAACCACATTCTGGAAATCATGACTTGGGATCACCAAAACATATATTTAACGAGACATTGTCTGAAAGACGGGTCGTGGTAGAAAATGCTTTTGGCATATTAGTGACGAAATTTCGAATAGGTATTTAAAAAAAACAATTAAATTACAACCAGAAAAAGCTAGCCTGATAACGATGACATGTATATTATTACTTAATTACTTGAGGCGAAGCAATACATCTTCAGCTGTTTATACACCGCCAGGAACTATCGATATTTATGACAGCAATGGTGTACTTATTGAACCTGGCTCATGGAGACAAGAAGTGGACAGGATATGTGATGTTCGCAATTTGCGACATATACCACGCCGATCACCTCTTAACGCAACGGAAATAAGAAATGAATTCACCAATTATTTTTTTGATACAGTAAAACAATATTTTTGTAATAATTATTATTAAAAAGAATTCAAATCATATCATTCTGAATTCTTTTCAATCCATATTTTTAATCGAGGGTGTAATTTTTAAAAAATTACATTTAAAAAAAATATAATTTAAATAATTATAACTGTTTGTCTGTCGTAAGTTATTAGCAATATACAATTTTCGGCATTAATAGCTTATGTTAATAAATTATTAAAAATAATAAAGATATGCCGCTATTACTTAGTTATTTATTTCTATTTCTGATCTCCCGAGTACCAAAAAGATTTCAGATTCCCTTCCTTAAGTAAAGCTGATATTGAAAACAAGAATATTTCAGATGACAAGATCGTGCGCGTTGCAGTCTCCTTTGACATGGGTTGGTTCACAATAGGTAAGGAAAGCACATAATATGATACAGTAGTTTATCTGAAGGGCAGCTTTGATAACATATTTTTCTAATAAAGTTATTGCATAGGTAACGTTAAACCACAAATGCACTAAATGTGATCAAGGTCACTTGCCTAATTGTCGCATGAACTTCGTTGGCAGTGCTAAGGAGCTAATGAAGCCTCATGCGGCCATTCTTCTTATTATGTCTGTATAACCATTTATTTATTTTACAATATTACACTTATCTACAATATTACACAAACGTGTCAGTGCCGGATGCTACCCCGCGCTCCTGACTACCCAGTACTAACTGTGTTCACTCCCCCTGTGTCTACCGCACCACACTAAACTTGTGTCTCCCGTACCAACCTCGCTACATAAACTTAACTATATACATTACATATTTAAAATATAAATCTTAATTCTATATACATAACACTTCTGACCAAAAATAATCCTATTTTAGTACAATGCAATATTCAAGTTGGAATATTCATTGCTGATAATGACAGTAGCTCTATTTGTGCCGGGAGAGCAGTAAACTACTATGAAATTTTAAAACAGTCTGATAAAAATCATACGTCGAAAGGTGTTGTCAGCGAATTATATAAAATAAACAAGGATTTTAAAGAACTGACAAGTACTGCTATTCAATATTTAAAAAAAATGTTTCCAACTACTGAGTATCACAAAATCAATGAGATGAAATTAACATGGCACAAGCTGTTAAAACTATTCCTTATCATGCTTTTAACTATCACAATGATTGTGGGAACACAAATATTGGTGATGATTTCAAAAAAGAACATTTATTTAAGGCTTTAAAATATATTTTCAATAATTTAGCACTTAAATCTTGGCAGTTTGTTAGTGGAGCTTCCAGTAATCCTAATGAGAGTTTCAATGCAATGATTATTAGCAAAACTCCAAAAACTCGACTGTATAGTAAATCAGTCGCGGGCGATGGAAGAGTAGCATGTGCAATAATTAAAAAGAATATAGGGGAAAAATATGTTACTCATTTGACACAAAATTTAACGATGTCATCTGGGATTCATCTTGCAAAATATTGTGATAAAATTGACTCTTTTAGTCAAAAAAGATACGCCAATTCTGTGACTAGAGCTGCCAAGTTGATGCACATCGCATTAAAGAAATCTAAAACTGCTTTTAAAAATAATAAAAATTAAGCTAACGAGGGTACTATGTATGAGAGCAATATTGGACTACGCTATTCTCTCCATGAAAGTCTTCCTATTACAATCATAATATAAGATCTCAACGACGATCCATTTTAACTGCTCATAATTGTGCATTCGACTATCCTCGCCTGATGGGTGCTCTGGATAAATGTTTTTTAAAAAACCATTTCTATGCCATAATTTTAGGGTACTCTGATTCATTGCCTGTGATAAAAAAGAAAACTGGAAAAACTAAAAAAGGTGATAGTAAATTAGAAAATATTGCTAGAGTTGGAGATAGACATGCTCTTTATGATGGAGTAATGTTGAATAAGATTTTTTTTAAATTAAACATAACATCAGATGATTTAATTGGCTCTTTCTTCAATTGGGATGATGCATGCAACAAAATAAAATTTTTGCAAAATTTACCTAATGCTATGAAAGAACTTCAGTTATTGAAAGATTATAAATCTACAGGTATGATGAAAAAATGGCTGCTGCCAATGTGACTTATGAACTGCTTCAAGACACTTATAAAACAATACTTGTTTTATTCATTGCCTTTATTTACTTAGTAAATATGCTGGTATAAAGCAAATTTTAGGTAAAGATGAAAAAATGGTGCTGTGAAAGTTACCAAAGCCAAAAAAATTTTTAGATAAACGTTTTAATTACTTTGAAACTAAAGAAAAAAATATTTAAAAAATGTTGAATATTACAGTTCATTTATGCAATACTATTTAGGTCTTTTGTAACATGTTAGAATACTCAACTGACATTCGGAAAAGTTGAAATTAGAAACTTGTCAGTCAGACTGCAACTAAATGAAAGGGAAATGATTCGTGGATTCCGTGAATACATGTTCGAAAAGACATATCCAGGAAAACTATTGCATTTGATACGTAGATTGAATACCATTCCAACATCTTCAAGTGAATGTGAACGCAGGTTTTCGCAGATGAACCTAATTGTCACCCCGACTAAAACTTCATTGATGACTAAGACAATTTTAGCACTTTTGTTCATCAAACTTGTCGGACCGCCTTTGAAACTTGAAACAGATACTAACAGCAAGTAGAAGAGTCGCGAAGATTTGTTAGACGAGAATTGGACAAAACTTTGGCTTATACTCTGAATTGATGCAATTATATTATATTACAGTGATGTGAATAAGTATAGATTCAATTATATTTTTTGGATTTCTTAGTAGCGAAAAGGTGAAATATATGGTAACTTTTTATTTATATTACATTTAAAGACTAATATTATTTGCTGAGTTAAACTAAAATTACGACATTATCGCACCCATATGCAGCATACCTACATACATATATAATATCAAGACGGAGAATTTGAACCACATCCGGGACGGTGTTGCTAATATATGTCTTAATAATGACAAGATTGCAATGCGGATCCACACAGGTACTATGGTAATACATGGATTACACTGAATGAATGACACTTAATTACTTCGACAGTGAAAAAACAATCGTCGAAATACAGGTAAAATCAATAGTAGTTATTATGTGCTTTCTGTTAATATTGCATGTAGCGGTCTGAATTTCCGCTTTAAAAGAAAATCGGAAATTCGAGAGCAAGTACCACGTGGCTCAAAAATCAAAATTAAAAAATTGCAGCAAAACAGTGACCAGTGCATCAGGTTGGTACTACAAGGAACAAGATAAGGTGAGTGAGCTAAAAATATTCTTTTTTTGCAATTCACTGCGCCTTTAAGTCAGTAGCATCAAAAGTGCTTCACCCGTATTAGATCAAAACAAGTTTGACGATCCTGGTTATGACGTAAACCGCGATTGTGAGAATTTCGATGATAAATCAGATAAAGATGATTCACTTGATGATGAGTTAAACAATATGGAGAACATCAATAAAGATTTAACTTTTGTGACCCATACTTCTAGCCATTCGCCAGTTTCTGACAAAACACGCAGTCTTAAGTCAGAAAAGGAAACGATCTCAAAATGAATTACATAGAATGATGGGTAAAAACTGGTGACCCGTAAAAATAACTCCGACAAAATATCCCCGATATAATAGCCTGAGACATAATAGCCCGTGCTAAAATACCTCCAGCAAAATAGCCCAAAAACAAAGTAGCTTCGACAAAATAGCCCAATAACAAAAGGAGTCGTCCATTAATTACGTAAGGGTTTGGGGAGATGAGGGTATCGAAAATCTCATGGACCGTTACGTGGGGGGAGTTCGACGTATTCTGTCTAATGCAGTATAGCGATACGCGAAGGTATACTACAGATTGCTGCAAATAGCATATTATACCATGGTTACTGTCAGTTAATAAATTTATACCAAAAATTGAAAATTGAACTCAACGGCCCGGAGCGCCCGTTGCGTAGCGAAGGGCTGCGTAGGATCAGTTTTGACAGGCACAACCACAGCAAATCACAGATCCACCGTAAAATAAATAAAATTAATTTCGCTATCGCCATACTACATTAGACAGAATACGTTGGACTCCCCCCACGTAACGCTCTATAACATTTCTGATATACTAAAGTGTGCTGACACATCAATGCATGATAGACTTCAAGGCATAAATTTTTAAGTTGTTTGTTCAAAACTGTAGTTTAGTTAAAAATAGGACCGAAAGATATGAGTTTCCGAGCTCGAATCTCAGTAGTTTTAAAATAATAAAATTAAAACCTTTATATTATATTGCATCTTTTGAAATAACGGTACTTAATTCAGCTTTTGAAGGTTATCCAGTACATTGTGGAAGTTTCTAGTTATTTTGTGAAAATATTGTGACAAATAAGTGTAGACTTGAATTATTAGTGTGTAATTAATTGTGGCATAATTAAAAATCTAAACATTAAAAAAAAAATTATTTAGAAAGTTTTGTTTCTTTTACTATATGGGGAGTTCATTAGTGAATTAAAATATTTTTAAATGTTTTAGTAATGGACACAGGAGTGTCCAGTATTGTGCATGTAGATTTTAGTAATGGTTAACCCTTAAAAATAGTTTTGAACGAAAATAACTGTTTAAATTTTATAATTAGTCATGGAAAAAGAAACCAAAAGAAATTTTTTTTCGTATTCTGATGACAATATGCAAAAAGCTATTGAGGCAGTAAAGAATGGAATGAGCAGAAAACAAGCTTCAAAAGAATTTCAAATTCCTCGCAGCACATTAATAAGGAAACTAACTGGAAATGTCACTATTGAAAGAAAAATGGGGCCTTCCACCGAGCTGTCCAAAGAAGAGGAAAGTGTTTTAGTGAATTGGATTTTAGAAATGGCTAAAAAAGGTTTTCCAGTTCACAAAAACAATTTAATTTAGTCGGTAAAACAAATGTTGAGTTGAAAATAATAGAGATGTTCTTTATTTAAACAAAACTACTATGACGCCAGGAAGGGCATGGTTTGAAGGATTTCTCAAACGTCACCCAAATATTAAAAAGAGACATGCTGAGGCGGTAAGCAAAGCACTCGCAGCGGTAACAAAAGATCGGATTGAAAGTTGGTTTGATGAGATTACTCAATATTTGAAAGAAAATAATCTCGAGGATGTGGTTTTAAATCCAAGTAGAATTTTTAATGCAGATGAGGCTGGTTTTGCGTTATGTCCCAAAAGTGGGAAAGACCAACAAAAATTTCAGAAGATTTTTATGTAAGAGTCCAGAACTAGAAACAGCAAATCACAGTGATTTTCCCATATAAAAAATGCCTAAAGCCATAGTTGAATCTGTTCCAGAAGATTGGGAAGTGTTTTTTGCATTTATTTCAAATCACTTTCTACTGTATCTAAAATCAAATGGTATTGTTAAACCAGTCATACCTTTTGTTGACGGACACAGATCACATCTTACTCAGCAAGTAAGTAAGCTATGCGATGATAATGGAGTTGTTTTAATAGCTCATTTTCCAAATACAACCCACATTACGCAGCCTGCAGATGTGTTAGTTTTTAAGCCTTTGAAAGCTGGATGGAAAACTGCCGTGAGATTGGAAATTTCAAAACTTTCCTAAAGATGTAACACGATATACTTTTGGATCTCTACTGAAAGGGGTTTTTGATAAGTATGCTACTGTCAAAACCATTCAGAATGGTTTTAGAAAATGTGGGTTATACCCGTTTGACAAAAACAATGTTGATTATTCAAAGTGCATACCGAATCGGCCAATTGGATTTTCTACTGAAGACACCTTTAATAAAAAAGATTTTCAACTCAAAGTGCTTGAGAAAATCGAAAGAAAAATTGATAAATCAGAACTTGAACTTTTCCGGCAAACATTCAACAACAAAACTAACTGGGAAGGATGTAAAGAATCGGTTAATTTATATCAAGCTTGATTTTCTATAAAATGTGAGTGCTCTACTACAGTTTAAAATGAAGTTATACGCCAGTTACAGCTGAAGTTGAAATTGAGTCTGCCAAAACCTAAATCGCGTCAATTATAATATAGAGACACAGGATATGTCACAAGTGCACGAAAATCTGTTTAAAGAGATTCCCGGTTCCCCACTTCCATCTAGTAGTGGTACAATATGTAATTCACCAACTAATCGTGCATCTACAAGTTCAGCATGGAATACGCCTGAGAAATATCACGTTTACGATTACGCAAGTAAACAAATGGAAGGATTTAAAATGCCAAAGCCATTCAAAAAATGCCTGCATTTTCCAAAACCTCCGGAAAAAAAGACTCCAAAAAAGAAAATGCACTATTTTTCCTGCAGTTGTTTCAAGCGGAAAATATCGCAATTTCTATGAAATTGAGAAGCAACGGAAATTAACTCCTAAACTAAGGAAGAAAAAGAAGCCTCTCCAAAAGACGACACCTCGTCCGACTCCGAAACAGAGGTTCAATTTATGGAAGAAGATGATGACATAAGCGATACAGAAGCAGGACTCGAACTAAAAGCAGGAAAATATGTGATTGTAAAGTATGACGAGAGATATTACCCCAGTGTATTTTATATTTAACAAACGACACATATACTTAACAAACAAAAAACTTTTATTACAGGAGTCATCATGAAAAAAGATTGCGATGGAGCAGAGATAAGGTCGATGGTTACTGCAGGCTTAGATTCCTGGAAATGGCCATTAAAAGAAGATGTCTTCTACTACGTCAACAAAGGCATTGTAGCCATAATTATGGAGCCAATTCTTAAAAATAGCAGAGGTCACTATACTGTTCCAGAAATGACAAAATATGAATAAATCAGAAGATCGCTCTTCTGAGAACGTACCTCCTGCCACGGGTGCTTGCTCGTCTGATCTCCACCAGAATCTCCAAAGGTGTGCTCAAGGGCGCGGATAGATTTATCCGCATAATAGTTCGGAGAGTCCTACACTTAAACCGAACATGTAGCGACGCCTTCATACATGCCCCCATTAAAATGGGTGGCTTGGGAATACATTCCCTCTTAACATCAGTTCCTAGAATCCTACACGGGCATTTTACGAATGCAATGGTGAGTGACGAACTTCTAACCCGTGCGGTCTTCGCCTCAAATTACTATGAACGGTTCTGGCAAAAACTCCAAAGATGGAACAGGGATCTAACAACAAATCTCGACGCTATTAAGCGACACTGGGGCGATAAACTGAAGGCGTCCTACTCCGGTAATGGCCTAATACAGGGCAGGGGAACTCCATTCTCCTCGTGTTTATTACCGACCCACCGTCTTTCTGGACGGGTGAGAATTTTGTAAAGGCTGTAGAGCTTCGTGGGAATCTGCTTCCCACGATCGGGATACCTTCCAACACAATCGAACAGCGCAAATGCAGAGCGGGCTGCAATAAGATAGAGTCGCTCTCCCACGTTCTGCAAGGGTGTCCAGCGACCCACTGGCCCCGGATCAGACGGCACGATCGGGTGGCGACAAGACTGGCCAATATAGCGAAAGCCAAGGGTTGGTTAGTTAAAGATGAGCCGCACCTGCGCGATTCAGGTGGTGAGCTGTACAAGCCTGATCTTATCCTTCATAAGGATAGGACTGTCGTCGTGTGCGACATCTCAATCGTGTGGGAGGGTCCGACGGCTCTCGTTGAAGCGTCCAAAAATAAAGTCGCTAAATTATCAAATCCGAAAATATTGGTATCTTTTGACAATTTGAAAACTTTATTATCTCAAATGATCTCTTTATACCATACAATCTAAGTTAAAATTCGCTCTTGGCTGTCCATTACTCCCACAATTACCCTATATAAAAAAAATGTACTACTGATAATGCAATTCCACTGAATATCTGTACGTTTTCAACTTTCATTAAATATGAAAAGCTCTCAAACACTCCACGAAAGGACCAGTGCAATCTCTGCACTTCATATAAAGTAGGGCAAGTTGATAAAAATGAATGTGATTCTCATACTCCGTGGCGTATTATCGCATTAACCTATGAAGCCCGGGCTTGTGGCGCAAAATTTCAGGAGACGCAAAATTAAATTTTAGGAGTTGTAAATTGTAATTACCTAATCATTAATCGTTCTAATTATTATTAAAATTAAGTTTAATTTTCTTTATAAATTTTTCAAATTTAAAAAAAAAGTCAACTGAAAAATCAAGGATAGGGGGCGCAATATGTTAAATGCTTGTGGCGTCACATTCGGTTAATAGGCTTCTGCTCATACTGCCGATAAAGATACATCAAGAGTTGAAAAAAATGCAGATAAAGAAAAGGCCATGAAAGAAGAATGCTACGTATTTACTACGGATGTGCAAGCAGTGCAGTTATGCCCAAAATTAAATGCGAGCGCTCTGTACTATTTCATGAAGTTAAAGGTGCACGATTTTTAATTTGGCCAATTCCCAGCGTTGAAATTATTGGTGGAATGAATGTGAAGGAGCACTAGATGGTGTCACCTTTTTTTAGATAGCGATAAACTTATAAGAGTAGGGAGTAGGCTTAAACATTCTATCTACAATTTCAATAAAAAACATTCTTTGTTGTAAAGTTGTTGTTCAGGGTAAAGATCCACTAGCAAAAATAATTGTTGAACATGAACATATCAAATTGTTACACGCTGGGCCTCAACTAAGGCGAGATTCTAGTAGTCGAAAGAAAATTGAAATGGATGCTATTTTGTTACTAAATTTCAAAGTTATTGCTGAAATTATCATTTTCGATTCTTTATTAGACATCAAAAATATGTTATTGTCAACCACTATAGAAAAATATTAAGAATAATGAAAGTAACTTTTAAAACATTTTCTAGACATTTTCTAACATAAAATACGCAATTACGATAACAATGAACATTTTTATCCGGGCAGTTAAAGGTTGTCTTTAGAGTTCAGAGCACTACGAAGTCAGATTTTTCAATTTTTTACTTATGCTTGCGCAGTAACATTTTAAACATTGCTTATTTTCATGAACTTTGTGAATTTTTGCAACTGTTTTCTAACAAAAAAATGCAAATGTTTCTTGATAGTGCTTTACAATAACTTCTTTTCAATGTCGAGTAAAAAAATAACATTTCAGCAATAACTTTAAAATTTGGTTTAATAATAGCATCGATTTCAACATAATTTTCAGCTGCTAAAATCTCGCCTTAATGTCAAAGTTTGCATTTCGTTGCTATATCAATTTGTAAATAACTGTCGCCATTACAGTTTATTTGTGAAAATAATATTGAAAAACCAGAATGAATATTTTAAGCGAATCTGAAAACGAAATTGATGACGTAGAAGAAGCTTGGATTGTGGTGGTACGGCTCTTATTCATAAAAAATCTATGGAAAAAACCTACAAAACTTTTCAAGATTGGTGCACTAACAAAAAGTATCAATATTTGTGAAAAATCTCTTCTGGCGTACTTTGTCAGAAGAAATGAAAAACTACAAGATCCAGGAAGTACGTGGGCTGAATACTCGATGTTAAAATCGACTATTTTTCACGAATCCATTGATATTTTAAAGTTTTTTTTACATTAATAGCTTTCTTAAACAAAAAGAATGTAGGACATCGACCACAAAAAGTTAGTGTTTTTACTGAAGAAAATAGAGAAAAAGTACGATGGCTATACCAGGGAAACATTTTGGCCCGATTTTTTAAACTGCGTGAGGAAGTGCGGCTTTTTCTAAATGACAATTTTGAATTAGGTAAACGATTTAACGATTTTTCTTGGATGTACATGACAGCATACTAACTTATTAGATATTTTTGCTTTTTTAAATGGACTGAATCTACAATTTTAGGGCAAAAGCATACATATTTTTGAAGCTAAAGCAAAAATAGAAGCCACCATACAAAAATTACACATTTGGGCTAACCGTGTGGAACAATCATCTTTAAGTGCATTTCGTCTTTGGGTACATTTTTGAAATCCGAGGAAGAAAGTTTGCCACAAGAGGTTCTACTTAATTATAATTTGTGAGCATTTGCAGAAAATAGTTATAATGCTTATAAGTTCTCGTGAATACTTTCCGGTGCCAAATGAAAACTGCTGAATTAGAAACCCGTTTCCTACCTCAAGAATTGAAGAAAATGCAACTCTTACAGAAAAACAACAAGATCAGCTAGTCGATCTGTCTTGTAGCAGTCTAGAAAAGATATTTTTAAAGACGATATAATTCAATTTTGGATAAAAATTAATTCTGATTACAACGAGCTGTCAGAAAATGCTACAAAACCTTTGTTTCCTCTTTGCTCTACATATTTATGTGAACAGGCTTTCTCTGTAAACCTTCTCTTGAAATCAAAACAAAGAAATCGAATGAATGTTGCTTCAGATATAAGGCTAAAAATTTCAAATATTAAATCTGATTTACAAAAAAAAAGGAAAAACCAGTGTTCCATTCTTCTCATTAAAATCTAAAACTGTTGAAAATTCATAAGTTTTATAATGATAATTGTTTAGAATTGCAATCTGTGTTTTACATTATTTAAAATTGCCGATAAATTTATTCATGTTATATTTGCATCCCCCTGTATATGTATTCTCCTTCCTTGTAATTGCTTGCGCATGTCGAACTTGTGCCGCCAAATTCTCAAGAATTCTCGCGACATTGCCAATAAATTAAGTGCAACCCTACAAAGTGTTTTATTTATTCTTCAACATCACATTTCGCATCTTCAAAAGATATTTTCAAAGTTGTCTCTCAAGACTGAGAACAACACGCAGAATCAGGTTTCGATAACAAGACGGCACCAGTTTTTTTACCGCCAACTTTCAAGATTATATAAGCCCCAAACAATCATGTTTTCATTGTATTTTATTTTTCATTATTCATAACTCTTTTATAATAATTATTAATTACAATAATTACTTAATTAAATTACCCAATAGTTGCTTTATATTTTATTTTTTACAACGAAATTGTTTCTGGGGGTTCCCATGATACTATAGTGTCTAATTTTGGGGTCCACAATTTCGAGCCATTAGTAAAACACTGCCTTACATAGTTTAATAGAGGAACTAATTCAATTGCAAAGTGAGGGAATAACCATAACAATACAAAACGAGAGAAACAAGTTTTCTTTTCATTGGAAATAATTATATTATGCAATGATTTAGGGTTAAACAGTATCCTAAGTTACACAACATCATGTAAGTCCAAATTCTTTGTCGTATGTGCCATCAGATATGACTCGACAGACACAGTTGACACTCATTTCTTGGTAATATAAAAATTTATGATCTAGATACAAAAATAGAAAATGTCAAAGATTGGATTAAAAAGAAAAGTATGAAAGAAAATTCAACATTTGAAACCACGAATTGGCTTTTGAAATTTGAAGTCTTGAAATTTTAAATTATAGAAAACAAATGTTTCAATATAAAACAAATGAATCTAGCTATAAAGGCAAAACAATACAAATAAATCACATTTAAAAAAAAATTTTCAAATGACAAATGATGACATATATAAATTTTTTATTGAAAGAATACTTTTTTCTCTTTCACTGAAGTAAAGTTGATTGTGCTCGACAGTTGCGATATATCAACAACAAATTCTACGTTCAATTTAATTCATGGCTCATTATTTAATAGTTTTAAAATTTGCAAGAAGATGTTTCTTGGAACGCTTGGAGTACAGGAAGACATGGTCCAACAATTGGATGAAAATTAGCCAACATGGTTTAATTAGCCATACTAATATAAAACAAAAGTCCAGCGATAATATAGCAAAACATAAAAGAGCTTTTGCAAGCGAATTCCTTAATAATTTAGAAAAGTTACCATCGCACTATTGTAGGAAAGAAGCCAAAAAATTTTCAGACCAAAGTTAATTTATATAGGGCATATCGCACGTTGGCCGGAATAGTGGTACAAGTGGAAAAAATGACATTTTCATGTTTTTGTTGATTTAAATAGATTTTTGGGCGCTTAATTGAACTAAACTAGTGGCACATCTCTAAAATGCTTAGTAAACATTTTATAGTAAAATATGCCTATATTGTTGCTTTCAAAATACTACCTAAATTTGCTTGAATAGTGGTACATCTCAGTTGTAACTCTATTCTTGAAAATGTTTATTCAGATAAGCTCCAATAATTTTGTTGAACAGTGGCACTTCTTCGTTTCTTTTCGAATTAAAATTTCTTCTTGAAATGTTTAATCAGGTAAGTTCTTATCATTAGCTGCACTGGCACATCTAATTATAAAATGCTTGTTGTATACGTGCAGCAAAGCAAGGTTGTGTTAATGTGTTCTATTTTGTGGCGATTTTTGTGTTAATTGTTTGGTTATAATGAGTTCTCGGACTAAATTAATATTAAAACTTTGCGGAGAAGCTCAACTTAACATAGATGATGCTTCAAAGAGAATAATGAAGAATTATGCAATTTTGAAAACTTGGATAGGCTGGAAGCGTTTGGAAATGATATAATTTTGTTGGATCATAATGTATGTATTTCTTTTTATAATTACTTTGTTATATACTAATATATTTAATATTTTGTGATTTAATTGTAGAATCCGGTTAACGCTATTATTGCTGAAAGTGTAGATGCTAAAAATATTATTTATTATGAGAATGATATTATAATATCAGATCCATCTGTTGGAAAGACTGTTGCTTTACGTGTGGATGATAATTATGAGAATGATTTAATATTATTAGATCTCCCTGTCGATCTACCTGTCGATCGACCTGTTGAAATTCCTAACAATATTAACGAAGTAGCAACCGTTCAATTGTTTAATGTAAGCTTATTTTGTTTATTACTTTATTTATTTACTTTTGTTTATTACTTATTAATTATAATTAATATATTTGTAGAACGACGTTTTTGTTTCTGATCTTCCTGAAGTTGTTCCAAGAAATGATCTTCCTGAAGTTGTTCCAATAGATGATCTTACTGAAGTTGCTCCAATAGAAAAGAAAAAGGGGAAAAGGGGTTATACGAAAAATATTGCTAACAAAGTAAAAGAAAATGCAAAGCAATTGAGAAATTCTGGGAAAAGCTATAAAAGTTCAAAGAAGAAAATTATTGCCAAAGAACGAAAAATTCGACTTTCATGCAAAAAATGCAAGTTTAAATGTGTCGATAAAATAACAGATTTACAACGAAATGAGATATTCCAAAAATATTGGTCACTGGGAAATATACAAGACCAAAGGAGTTTTATAGCTACGCACCTCATTCAAATAAAACATAAATTATATAAAAACGAAGCAAAAAATACTAGGCGCGAAAATAATTTTTTCCATTTTAATGTGGATGGCAAGCTTATCGACACCTCCTACGTAAACTATCGTATCTTCAAAATCTTAATTTTACAGGAGAGCATTTTAAAGTTTGTAATGTGTATGCTCTTAAGTGGAATGTCAATGTATTTTGTTGCAATTTAAAAAATAATCGGTATAATTTTTGCAACTTTCGCTTTGGTAACATTAAGATTAGATATAGTACAGTCAATTTCTGCAAAAAAGTAAAAATTGGGATTTTGTGGGTTACGATAGTTTACGTAGGAGGTGTCGTTATACGAGTATGTAAAATATTTTTTATAAATACATTGGATATAAGTATAAGGACAATCAGAACAGTGAATGATAAAATGAGTTTTTAGACAAGGACAAAAGAGGAAAGCACGGAAATCATAAGAAAGTTAACCAATCAATTAAAGATGGAATATTTTCTCATATAAATTCAATTCCTCAAATTGAATCCCATTATCTACGAGCACAAGCCACGCGTGAATTTATAGAAGGTGAAAAAACTCTTATGGATTTACATAGAGATTACGTTGAGTTGTGCAAATCAAAAAATGAACCAAATGGAAATTACACTATATACAAGAATTTTTAAAGAAAACTTTAATATATCTTTTTTTATTCCCAAAAAGGACCAATGTAGCAAGTGCGCAGAATATGAAAATTCAGGAGAGGAACGTCAATTAGAAATGCAAGATGCTATGGAAAATCATCATTTACAAAAAGTGTTCTCAAGAATGCAAAAAGAGATGGATATTAAAGATGCACGAGAAGGGAATTGCATTACTTGCTGTTTCGATTTGCAGGCAGTATTGCCATCACCCTCTGGAGAAATAAATAGCTTCTATTATAAATCTAAACTAGCTACATATAATTCTACTGTGTATGATTGTGGTAAAAAAGTTGATCACTGTTTTGTATGGAATGAGAGTGAAGGAAATAGAGGAGTCAATGAAATCTCTACAGGTTTATACCTCTTTTTCAAAAACCATTGCGAAGAAAACAAAACAGTAATTTGTTTTGCTGATAATTGTTCAGGTCAGAACAAAAACAAATATATGGCCTCTATGTTGATGTACTCAGTACAAACTTTGAATATACCTTCAATAACTCTCAATTTTTTAGTAGTTGGCCATACCCAAAATGAAGACGATATGATGCATTCGCTTATTGAGAAGCAAAAAAAAGGCATTAAAATCAGGACCCATATACATACCAGCTCAGTGGGTTTCTATTATTAAATCTTCAAAAAAGAAAGGTGAGCCCTTTTTGGTTAATGAGTAGGAATTTTCCGACTTCAAAAATTCTAAGATGTTAACTAAAGAGATGGGGGAAAACTTTACTAAGAACGTAGAGGGGCAGAAAGTGGTATGGAATAAGATTTGTTCTATCAAAGTAAAGATGCTCCATTTCTTTTAAAATATAAAACAAGTTACGAAGAGGAAGACTACAAAGTTATAAATATTAGAGAAGGAATGAAAGGTCTGCAAAAGAAAATTTCCAAAATAAACTTAAAACCAGCTTTCAACTCCAAAAAGGACATTACCATTTCTACATTAAAGTATCAACACCTAAACGAATTATGTCGAAAAAATTTAATTCTCCCCAAGTACCATTCTTTTTATGAAAATTTAAATGTTGGAAATGCAAAAAAAAAGAATAAAAATAATAAAAAAACTGATAAATAATGATTAAACCAACATTTCATCAATTTATAAATTGTTTTCCTCAATAAATTACTTAAAACATTAATTTTGTGCTTTTCTATTACCCTTACTGCGTTACATCAGTTAAAATTGATGTGTAGTTTTGCAGAAATAACGGCATATTTAGCTGTATTATCGGTAATATGATTAATATTAAATTTTTGACAATACTGTATTAAATTATAGTATAACTAATTAGTATAAAAGAATAAAAATTAATAGTAATTTGCAAAACAACCTTTTTAAAAAAATATTGAAATGTTTAAACCCTGTTTACTCAAAATCAACTTTTCTGACTTGTGCCACTATTCCGGCCAACGTGCGATATGAACAGTTTTTGCAAAGAGCAGGGAGGGCCAGAAATGATTGTGTGTAATACCATTTTTAACCAAATTTGTGCAGAAATGAATATAGCTTTATATCAACCCCGTAAAGATAGATGCGATACTTGCTGTGGATATGAAACTAAAAATATTTCTGAGGAAGAATACATGCAGCATGTAATAATTAAGAAAGATAGAGGTCGACAAGAGAAAGAATCAGACAAAAAAATTGCTCTCAAAAGTGGCAATTACACGTTCACAATAGATATGCAAGCAGTGAAAATTTGTCCTGTTCTAAATGCTAGTAAATTATATTATAACACGAAACTCAGAGTCCATAATTTTACCATTTATAATTTTGTAAGTACGTAAAAAATGCATGAACTATTGGTGAAATGAAACTGAAAGCGATCTGTCTGCATCAATGTTCACTAATTTTCATCATTGATCACTTAAAGACAACCTGTGCTGATAGAAATCTTCCAATAATTTTGGATGGCGGCTGGAGCAAAAGAAGTTATGGGCATAGTTGCAATACTGCTTCTGGAGTGGTTTGGATTTTGATGCTCAAACAATGATTAGAAATAAAATATTACCACTTTAGGGAGTTATTATAAGAAAGAAGACAAAAAAAAGTTTTGCATATGGGTGTAAGGAATAAGTTATGTATCTTGTGTAAAAAGACACAGGATGAACGACATCGATTTTTCCAAAATTGGAATGGGCCATCATCAGCGATGGAATCGGATATTATTGTAAACGATTTTAATTTAAGCGAAACATTGCTATGGCATCCGTTACAAAAGATTGATCACCAACGGGGACTAGTGTACATGCCAATATAATAAAATAATATGTAACATATGGAAATCAGGTAGGCACCCACATTTTTTTAAATATTAATTTGCAGATTTATTGGATTGATAAAAAACAATTGATTTGATTTGTCAATTTCATTAATACCTAATCAATTATTATATAATAAGAAAAAAACCTCAATCAGCACTATCACTTACTGCATGTCAACTGCTTACTGTCAAAAAAATACAAGCGTTGCAACATATAGCGCAAAAGGCAATATATGACAATGCTCATGGAGACAAAGTCACTTTACTAGAATCGGCACATCAGTTGCAAAATATTATTATGATCGAGTCGGCCAAACTGCTGAAGAAGTTACGACTGCCAGATCAGGGTTATATCAAGGTTTGTCTTTTCAACTTTGTTTGGTTATATTTTTACTCATTTTTATTTTTTAGGCACCCTAAATATTCTGATACGAAATGCATCATCATCATTAATTAATAATGAAACAAATAACCGAGCTGAAGCTTTTATGTCGATCTTAAATATATTTAATGCCAGGAAACGCTTAAATTTGATTCAGAGACGGTCGTTTCAAACTAGAGCATTTTTAACTTCTCTTCGGTATAATCACGGTATTTATTAATAACTAATTATGAAAGTTGTAATACATTTATTAATTAATTTTAACACAATGTAATTTATCAAATTACTATGAATTTGTTTACAGGTATAAGCAATAGCACTATAACCGCTAAAAGATGTTTTAAATAAGAGTCCAAATAACAACAAAAAACTAGTAAAAAAATATACAAAATCGTTGGCTAAGTCATCTACAACTACTGCATCTACATTTACAACACGGACAGCCCAAAGAAATCTAGATTATGGAATATATGCGTTACAACCTAAATGTTCCGTAAAAGAGATTGAAGATGAATGCGAAAGACGATTAGCACTTTTCAATGTAAGAAATTGAAAATATAGAAAAAAACTCAACTGTAATTTGAAAGTATTGTCCACAGCAAAGAAAGAAGTGAACGCCTTGAAAAACCCTGAGAAACTATTCAATAAACAAAATCAACAATTACATGCATTTTTAGTTAGTTTGCCTTGCATATGGAGTCGCATTATTGCAGTGCTTCTTCTAGCAATCAAGTTTATCTTTTGCCTGATCATCAAAGCAGTCACTTTATAATTTCCATTTTGCAGATTGGTTTAAATCGCAAAGCTATGGACTACTGTCACGAAAGAAAAATCAAGAATTTCAACAACGGAATATGGCCTCGTTCACGCAAAAAAAAAACGAATGTGAAATATGTGCTCGTTACTAGCTAGAGACAGAAGCAGAATGTGAATTGCATATCACAAGGAAAGAGGAGGCAAGATTAGAAAAACAAAAACACAAGGAAGAGCAAAGTTTCGTCTTGACTGCGGATATGCAAGAAATAGAATTTTTTGGCCGGTATCCAACGGAGTGATGTTATAAAAATTATTGGAATATCAATTAAAATGTGTTCCAAAACAAAACCACAGTAAAGAATTATTTACGTATAAAGTGGTATACAATACTAATACTAAGGGTATTCATGTCACTTCGTACTTTTCGTAGTTATCGTACTTTTAAATTTTGTAGACTTATGTGACATGAACACACTCACCGTTCAATGTTTGAAATGCTGTGGAAAGCAATTGCAGATGAATTTAAAAAAAATTCAAGAATCACTGCTATAATAATTGTTTAAATATATGGACGGAGAGGAACTAAGAAATTTGTAGACAATCAAAATAAAACAGGTACTATTGATAGTTCTCGTTTATAAACATTTGTATTAATCAAATGTGATATTCTAGATAGAGGGCCGTAAATTCTTCGAATATGCAAATGAAAAAGAAGAAATTCTTAGCCTAAAGAAGAATATTCATCCTGAAGTATAGATGGTGGAATATCTTGATTTTGACAATGCAATCGAAATAACAATCAGCAATATTCAGTGCAAATTTTATGCAAACTGCACTCCTGATCTACGCAAAATCGGACATTGTATTAAAGTTGAATATGCAAATGAGAAAAAATTGTTGTTATCGAGCAATACGTACAATGAACACCTTTCATGAAGAAGAAATGATGGAAAACGGTATGTTTTCCATCCAGATGGAGAAGATCACAAAGGAGCCTAAAGAAAAACATACGAAGCAAACAAAATCACGAGTTGCGAACCAAAAACTAGCATATAAATTTTATATTTTTATTTGTTACAATTAGTTCAATTTTCCATTTCGTTTGTGTACTTGTAGTGTTTTGTTCGGTTAAGTATACGCATTACACTATTATACACAACCAACACAGAATTGTTGAAAGAAACTTTTCAAAAATTAAATAAAAAAAAAAAAATTAAATCTTCGTTGTTGATTTAAAAAAAAAAGAGAATTTTTTTTACAAAACGACCACAACCGTGCATCAGGTTTGAAATCTATACATATCGAAGGTCGTAGTAATCTATCAGCGAACAAAATATTTATTATCATTTTAAAATGTTTCAAAATGAGGTAACAAACATCCCTATATTTGAAGAATATTGAAGGAGACAAGGTATTAATTGGCGACAATTTGGCTAGCCACATCTCCATAAACGTTGTGCGAGAATGTCAGGAGAATAATGTGCGCTTTATTCTCCTACCCCCAAACATCACACATCTCACACAACCATTAGATGTGTGCTGCTTCAGACCAATAAAAGAAGCTTGGCGTAAAGAGCTTACTATATGAAAGAAAAAATATAAAGGGCCCATTAAGAAAGATATTTTCCTCAGGCTACTTAAATCTACAATTGAAAAAATTGGCGCCAGACGTTCTGGAAACATCCAAGCTGGATTTAAGGCAACAAGTTTAGTTGCTAAATTTAATTATTTGGAGCAATCACTCAAAGGTAAGGCTGCCTCAACGATAAGCGGTTTAACGCCATCAGAAAAGTTGTATAGTGACGCAATAGATTTACTTAAACATGAATATGGAAATGAACAAAGAATTATTGATAATCATATTCAAAAGTTGTTAACTTTAACACCTGTAAAAAATAAATTACATGCAGTAGGTTTAAGAAATCTTAATAATGCGACATCGTCAATTACCCGAAGTTTAACGTCACTTGGGATAGACGAAAATGAATATGGAATGATGGTTAAATCTGTCTTAATAAATTCGATGCCATATGCAATGAAAATTGAGTATTAAAAAAATACCCAAGTGATTCAAATAATCAGAAGAGCATAGTTGATCAAATAAATGATTTGTTAGCTTATTTAAAGTTGGAAGTAGAATCACTAGAAATTGCTATACCTACGACTTCAAATGCAGAAACATCACATCACTTCTATAAAAGAGAAGCAAAAGTACATGCGAAAAACGAATTCAAAAATAAATATAAAGATTATAGTGCATCCGCATTGTTAACGAACGTAGAAAACTGTTTATTTTGTAAAACTCAAGATCATGTAACTGCAAAATGTGATAAACCGGATATCACTGTTCATAAAAAAAAAGAAATTTTGAAGGAAAATAAACGTTGTTTTCGTTGTACGAAACCAAGTCATAATTCAAGATTTTGTAGATCTAAAGTAAATTGCAATAATTGTAAATATAGACATGAAACAACAATGTGTGATCCTAATTACATTAAACATAAACAAAGGTCAATTCAAACTACGAGTTTGTTTACAAAAAATCATGAAAGCATCAACCAAGTATATTTACAAACAGCAAAAAGTTATATTTCAAATAGCAACGAATCTAATCCAAATGTTTTCATTAGAATGGTAATTGACGGAGGTTCGTAATTAGCGTATGTGAAATATGAATTGTCCAGAAAGTCAGGATTAAAAATACTAGAAACACGTAAGTTATCGGTAATGCCTTTTGGAAGCGAACAAAGAAAGACGCCGAAATTATATAATATAGTCGAATTGAAATTAACGTCCCAGTATTATAATGATTCAATTTTAATCAATGCAATAGAAGTACCTCAAATATGTTATGATTCATTCCAAGTACCAAATGTTAATAATCAAGTGCTCAGTACATTAATAATGGCCGATATATCAATTGGTACCGTCAAAACTGAAAATGGAATTGTATTATTAATAGGTGCAGATAATTATTGGAAAATAGCGACAGGTGAATTATTTATTCGATTGACACAAAGTTTGATGGCGCTTAATACAAAATTAGGATGGACATTACACGGTCTAAATATTGAAGATACATCAAATAATATGAAAACCACCATTGTATCATCATTACACGTACAAGTTAACGAAGAAAGTGACATGGACTTAAAAAAGTTCTGGGAACTAGAAACCATCGGAATTAATTATAAGGAAACCCAGAAAGATTTCACAAATGAATTCATTAAGAATAAAATTAAAATGAAAGAAGATCGTTACGAAGTATCACTACCTTGGAAAAATGAATGTCAATTAGATAACAATTTTGATAATGCATACGCAAGAATGAAGAATCTTACATTTAGGCTTTCCAAAGACTCGTGTTTAATCAAATATGATAAAGCAGTGCGCGAATTAATTGATAACGGAATTGCAGAAAAAGTTTTTAATAATCATTCATCAATAAAAACTTATTATATGCCGCATAAACCAGTGTGTATTGGGAAGATAAAACGACAACGCAAATAAGAGTGGTGTTCGACGCGTCAGATCCTTCGCTAAATCAGTTATTACATGCTGGTGAAAATATGATCATAGACTTGGTAAATATTGTAGTGGAATTTTGTGAAAAATATTAATTTTCCACAAAACCTTCCCTACACCCTGGTTTTCGCTCCGGCTAGCTCAGATAATTTCAAATTAAAAAATGGAACGACAAACAAGTGTCCGCTTATCGATGCATGTGTCTGCCTCATACACAAACTCCATGATATGAAATTGGTACTTGCCTTCAATTTCAAATTTTAAAACTTTTTACTTCCAATTAAACCAATTATAACACTATTATTTTCAATTCACCAAATTTGATATTTAAATTTAACCAATCCAATTCCCAATCATCAACAATCCAATTCCAGACTTCATCAAAAAATTTCAAATAATTGTCCAAACTTTTGGACGACTTTCAAATCAAACAAGAACCCAATAATTACTCATGTAAAATAACTTTATTTTTCAAAATTGTTAACAAAATCCAGATAAATTTTTAATAAATTAGGAGATCGTGGCGAAACACGTCCGCTCTAGATACCCGCGTCGGCAAAAAGCCCCTTCTACCACAAAAATTGTCGCCAACTTAAAAATATTTCGCGCGTCATTACCAAATTTTAAAAATTATTTACAACTCAAAAAAAAAATTAAATTGACCAAAATCTTCACAATTACAAAAATAAAAAAATATCGAAATTGACGTTTGAAACACGACATTATATTATTAAACTTCCACGTCGGAAAAATTGGTATTACTGCAGACATTGAAAAAGCATTTTTACAAATAAAATTAAGTGAACGCGATCGTGATTGTCATCGTTTTCTGTGGTATAAACATCCAATTAACGATATGAACAAATTACCGCCAATTCCAGAATATCGAATGACTTAGAGTCACTTTTGGTGTAAAAAGTAGCCCGTTTATATTAAATGCTGCTTTAAAAAAGTTATTGACCGAATCGACACAATTTAAAGACACAACAAAACGACTTTTAATTAAATTTTATGTCGATGATTTGTTTATTACCGAAAATTCCATAAATAATGCTATAAAATTATATAACGAATCGAAACAAATTTTAAAAACAGCTGGACTGAATTTACGTAAATGGCATTCTAATAATCCGGAATTTCAAAAATATATAACACGTAACGAATCAAGTAATAACGCATCTTTATATCCAAAAGTATTAGGTATATATTGGGACACATCAAACGATAATCTATATTTAGATTTAAAATCGATAATTTCGTTTCTAGAAAAGGATCAAGGTTGCACGAAACGAATGGTGTCAAGTGCCAGAGGAAGAATTTATGACCCATTAGGTATGCTTGGATCATTTACAATAAAAGCTAAAATTCTTCTACAATCAATTTGGAAAAAAACATTAGATTGGGATATTGAGTTACCAATTGAAATTAATTCTACTTGGAAAAGGTGGTGTTTACCTAGAAACATTGCATCAAATATAAATTCAAAATTCGAGTTACACATTTTTAGTGACGCAAGCCAAACGGCTTATGGTGCTGTAGCTTATGTGCGCGAAAATTTAGAAAATAATAATGTGAATATAAATTTGTTAATTGCAAAAAATCGTGTGGCACCTTTAAAAGGTAACGAAAACATAGACTTATCATTGCCAAAACTTGAACTAACCGCGGCTTTGTGCCCGTCTAGGTTAAAAGACTATATTGTTAAAAATATCAACATTAAATTTGATAGTGTAAGTTTGTGGACTGACTCAAAAATAACATTATTTTGGATTAACGGTGACGCCGCGAAATGGAAACCGTACGTGTTTAACCGTGTTCAAGAAATTCAAAAATTATATAGGCATTGTATTTTAATAATTTGTTAAGTGAAGAAACACTTTGTGTTCTTAATATAAGTGAAATAAAAACAATAAATGTATAGGAACCAATTTTTTCCTTAAGAAATTATGAACGTTTAGAAAAAAGTTTACGAGTGACCGCGTATATCATGCGTATATTTCGACGAAATACTAATAAAAACAAATCTTTGATTTTAACAGTCGACGAGTTGCTTGAAGCTGAAATTTATTGGATAAAGAACGTGCAACATGTATTTCAACAAGAAATCGACGATCTTAATAAAAATGGTACAGTCAATAAAAAATCGTCTACAGTAGAAACTCCATCATTCGACACTCCCATATTGGACAATTCCGAGAATTTCTCATGCTAATGGACAGATAATTATGAGCTTATGACGCACAAGTTGTGAGCTTATCAAAATCAACAACTGGATTTCAGCACGTAGGCAGACAGATTGATTACCTACCTACATTATAATGCTTACATGATAATGGAAATATAACGGCACTTTTAATGCTAAAATAAAGGGTAATTTAAATTTGAAAAAGATGTTATTCGAAATTAATAAAAATAAAATATTTACATTATAATCGTATAATAGTTATGTTATTTTCGTAATGAGTATTATCATAATTTTGTCATTTAATTTATAAAATTTATTCGTAAAATATAAAATTATTTTAAAGTTTATATTATGGAAGTATCTAGTAAAATTTTTGCAAAATAATTCTTTTTACAAAATTTGTATATTTAAATTATACCTTCAAGTTTGCTGGGTAAGGCTGTTACGGTACAATCTGACACTACGCACCCTCCGCAGGTTATTAGTTTGCCGGCTAGGCTCAGTCCGGGGTGGTTCGCGAAATTCGTCGGAGAGGGGGGTTTCTTTTCGTCACGTTCGGGGATTACCTTAATGGGCGCCACCGTTATTTGTAAATCTCGGTAAAAACGAACTACGCACAATAACGGAACGCGAAAGTCCTTACCATAAATATTAAATGTGATGTCGAAAGAATCGAGAGCAGCAGCGTCCTTACAAAAGCTGTGAAAATAGTTATTTAACATAAATAAAAGACACATACACAATAAATAATCACTGATTTAATGGTGCTTAAAAGTGTGGAACACTGTAATTTAGTTGCGGCAAGAAACACAATCTTACAACGATATATGTAGACAAAAGTTCGTAAATTAATTGCCTCGATATGACGGCAAAGTTTATACGTTCATAAAATCGGGCGTTAACACAAGGAACACAAAATGTCGTTAATGGATGAATTTACAAAGTTAATAGAGTCAACAAAATTTAAAAGAGTACGGTACTGCTGAACATAGCACTGGTAACAAAATAATAATATATGCTGGTTTGATGTAAGTAACCTCGATGACAATAATTATTACAATCGGTAAAACATAAGTACTCACATGTAGTAAACATACATAATATGCAGCTTGGTACGGTCCTGCCTCAAAATTCCTCCGACATCAATGCAGGGCGATAACAAAACTGGGCGGGAAACTCGGTAGCGTTATTGTACGTATTCTTGATCCTCTTACGAGACGAATGAAGTTAACAAAACCATTCGGCGCATCCACGACTCTCATTAAGAGAAAGATCCCCTTCGACGGGTAAACGAAATTCGATATCTAAGATCGACACATAAACGATAATTTAAACACCACGGAGCTCGGTAATGCAATAAAACTTTATTTAATAACGAAACACTGTGACCCACACCAATTCGATTGACTGCACTGTTTTCTATCATTGATAATAAATATGTACGTTAACTGATTAATAACCATACTCTAACTAAATTTTCGAACGTCAAAATAATCCGCACAAGGCGTGACGCTCAGTTGAGAGGTCGAGAGTCAACTTCCGCCCCGAGTCGTTGCACGATGCCCGTTTTAAATTGCGTCTGCGCACCAGGTAAAATTATTACACGAGATCCAATCTCAGCAAAAGCTCAATCAGGCGAACGTCCAGGTCGGGACACATTTTCTAATTGGCGCGACTACGTCATTGCAATAGCGGACAGGGTGTCATGGCCGCCAGTAATTAAAATTAACCTTACAAGGCATAGTGTAAATAAATTCTTATCGTAATCAAGAATAACATGATATGTTTATATCATATAAAGATATTAATTTCAATTCCCTATTCGACAAATTCTATGTTTGGACAGGAAATGGGTCCCGTTTATGTCGAATTATGGAGTTTCTACTGTATTTACAAATTAACGCTCTTTTTAGACGAAAAAGGACTCTTACGTATTAGAAGTCGTCTGCAAGAATCGGAACTTAGTTACGACGCAGTAAATCCTATTATCCTACCAAAAAGTTCTATCTTTGCTGAAAAATTAATATGGAAAATACATAATCAAAATTTCCCCAGTGGAACAAATTTAACGTTAGCAGAGATGAGGAAAAAGTATTGGATAATACGTGGTCGACAAAAAATCAAATCACTTCTTAGCAAGTGTGTGGTTTGCAAAAAATTACAGCTGCTATATCCATGGGAACTTCCTGTTGGCCCCCGGGAGAATGTAGAAAATATTCAGGAACCATCGATAATATCGACAAATTAAAGCGTGACATTTTTAATAGTCCTAGTTCATAGTTTATGTTAAAAAAGTATTTAGTTCATTTTAAAGTATCAAAGGAAAATAACCTCTGCAAGAAGTATGCTGCCTAGCGGCAGTTGCTATTAAACGTTGTTAAAAATATTTAAAGTTGGAAAATAATCGAACGTTGAAAATTTGCTAACTATGATTTTGGTATCGCAAGCATTGCTAGATAGCGGTCCCTATAAATTAAACAATACCTTGCAAATTAAAAATAATATTCGGCAAGTTCGGAAGCAATACAAGATTTCCAATCAGCTTAAAACAGATCAAACATCGTCAAAATTATGTGTCTCCCCACGAAGTTTCAATACAAAAAAAAATAAAAGAACTTACTTAAATTCGACGAGACACGAAAACACATCCGACACTTACGAAGTTCACATCAAAAATCCTCGGAAATCGCGTCATTCGTTTTCAAAACGCAAACTCCACCCCACCCAAATCAGACTCCAGGCAGGGACGCACTCAGAAAACAAAAGAAATTATTAGAATTTGTTACACGCCCCCTCCCCCCTAAAATGTCTGACCCGGGTCAAGACTGTAACTCGACTAGATGGAAACTCGATCTGCTGCTCTGACTGACGAAGGTATGAGTACGTGCGTACGGTATGTGTAAAAAAATATCTGATGTAGACATCCACCCACACCGTTTAATTTTTAATAAAAAAAAATTCCAAACAGTGATAGCATTTTTACCTCCATTATAATAAATTTCAAAATTTTAAATTGAGCACCAAATACGAAATTTGGAGTTGAAATGCTGTGTACATTTTTCATCAATTCTGTTAAAGCAGAAGATCGTATAAGTAATAATTTCGTTTCCATTTAAAATTACAAAAATTTGTAAGTTACTGTAATTTTTTTATTTATGAATTTAATGTTTTAAAGGCATTATCAAGATAAGGGACCTCAAACATTATGATAGTAAACTGAAAATTATAAATTTTTTGCACGATTTTAATACTTTTCCATGCCATATTATAATAAAATAAAAGTAATGAAGTATTGTATTGTTACAGGTATTTGTCTACAGGTCTATCATTCAGAAGCCTAGCTTTTTCGTTTCGCATGGGAACTACCGCCATATCGAAAATTGTTTGGGAAACTCTCGAACTGATATGGGAAACATTGCAGCCTCTACACATGAAAATACCAACCACCAAGATACCAAGATTTTAAAAATATTGCAGATGATTACGATAAATTGTGGAATTTCCCAAATTGTATAGGCACTATCGACGGAAAACACATTCGGATACTCTGTCCTCCACATTATGGAACTATGTTCCATAATTACAAACAATTTTATTCGATTGTGTTACAAGGCCTAGTAGATGCAAATTATAAATTCATAAATATAGATGTTGGAGGATACGGAAAGCAAAGCGATGGTGGAACGTTCCGAAATTCCGCTTTATATTTGCAATTGATTGATAGTCAACTGAATATTCCTGAACCTAAAAATTTACCAAATTCGGAAATTCGCGTTCCGCACGTAATTTTAGGAGACGAGGCCTATCCTCTTCTAATAAATCTTTTAAAACCCTATGGTAGGCAAACATTGGATTCCGACAAAGAATATTTTAATTTGAGGTTATCGAGAGCTCGTAGAACAGTAGAATGTGCGTTTGGTATTCTATATGCAAAATGGAGAATTTTGGGAAAGGCAATCGAAACAGACATAAATTTAGCGGATACTATAGTTAAAGCTATTTGTGTTCTTCATAATGTTATCATCGATAAAGAGGGTATGGAACATCATGTGCAAGATCGAACAATGTTTCCAAAAGAACATCTTTTGAGACCCGATAATGGCAGATCAGCTGATGCAGCAAAACATTATCGCGATTTGTTCAAAACCAATTTGTGTTTGAATCCGTTATATTCGCAAATATAATATTTAATAAAAACCAAATTAAATAAAATGGCATCTTCTAGTAAATTTTTATTTTTAAATTTAATACAATTTATTTGTTTAATTTTAATTTATTAAAATTTTTTTATTTTTTTAATTTATTTAATTTGAAAAAGTTTCTGTAATTTGTAAAAAAAAGTTTTGTAATTATAATCACTAGAGGTGATTTCATTTCATTTCGTAATTTGTAAACTTGAAATTTTTGTCAATTGTTTTGTATGTTCCAAGCATTTCAAAAATTTTAATTTAGAATTATTTTCTTCTTTATGCATAGTATGCAAGTAAAAACTTTTACAAAATTAATGCTTACAAAAAATTACAAATTGAAAAATTATAATTTAGGTAAATAATATAAATTCGTTTACTTACTTTGCGACTTGAATTCATTTGCCACTTCATCCCACAATTTATCCAATATAAATTTATTGTGGTGATTCTGGTCCCGTTGGTCCCACAAAGGGGGTCTCTTAAAAATCGCACTAATTAAATGTTCTACGTCCATATCGCTGCTAGCGTTGAATTGAAATTTAAATGCTTTCTTTGCTCGTATTGTCGAAGCAAGTGCATTGCTATCTTTATTGCACTCCTCAACATCTACAGTACCTTAAGAATTATGCATTTACTAATCTCTACTAGCTAGCATTCCTGGCTCTAATCGCTTATCACACCCCCAGCATAAGCACAAAAAGATTTCATAGAAGTTGCTGTGATTTCAATTACAAATACTGTAAATAATATAAGTGTGCAAACCGAAACTTCGATTATATTCTAGTGAAAATAGCAATATAAGCAAAATTTAATAAAAATTAGTGGTCCAACTAATTAGATTAATGTTAAAATTCCGGTGAATATAGCAATATTACAAATATAAACCCTACTAATATGTTACATTTCATAATAATAAAAATCAGACAGATTTTAGATACACAAAATAATTCTCTTACAAATTTCGCATAATAAATGCTCGCCGTCGTAGTGCGGCAAACAACGATATGCAAATAAAATTCTTCTTTGCTCGAATCGTCGAAACGCCTGCACTGCTTAGCGTCGATGCTCTCTTCAACATAAACGGTCCTATAAGAATCAATGCATTACAAATCACCGCTTCGCTAGAATCACTGCAATCATCACTGCTTGCAGCTCCAACATAAACGTACCCTAATACAGAAGGAGTTACAGCTCAGGTTGAAAGTTCAAATTATTCAATTTAATCAATTCAAAGTTTTTTCAATCGATATTTACGACCCATCTACAAAATTCGACAGATGGCTCATGAGACGTTTCGAATTTTTGCGGTTCCTAATGATAAAGACAGATTATTTGCTACACTACGTGGGATCGGAATCATATGATCTTTCATGTGACAAAATTTCACCGGAAAATCCAGGTTCGAAAAGTCACCAAGGAAATTGTGAAAGTTATGAGAACCCATTACAATCCAGAACCTCTGGAAATTGAAGAAAATTTTCGATTTTTGCAATGAAAACAAGAAGAAGGCGAGAGCGTTCAACAATATTTGACGTCTGGCAACCACATGAAAATTTGGTGATTATTTGAAAAAGGCCCTCCGTAATCAATTCGTTTTTGGACAACCTACACAAAATATACGAGGAAGATTACTGGAACAAGATTACTGGCGTTGGAAATTGCGATCAGTATAGAGGTCCGCGAGAGATGCAGCCCAATTACACCATACAAATATAAGTGTAAACAGTGGACGCCTACAATATACATATATCAAAATAAAAGTAATTAAAAACTCAAATTGGTTGTCAAATTCAGTAGATTTAGAAAATTTTTATAAAATCCATCTTCTAAGTAAGCTTTTAGAATAAGTTTTTGATTTTTATTGTAATTTTTTTTATTATGGGAGTGTTGGGAGGTTTGGGTCGATGTTAAAATTACTTTCTGAAAGCGTTCAACGCATGGGTAACTACTAACTACTCCATAAGGTATCGAAACTTATTTCCATCGACACCGCGGCGAGAATTTAAATTTAAATTTTCTTATCGAAGAAGCAGGCTTTTTGACCAGGTAAGTAATTGTTTTATTTATATATTGTTATGAACAACTTTGTATTTCAAATTATTTTTATTAACTTTTCAAATCTTTTTAAATTTTCAATTCTTTCTCACGTTAGACTTTAAAAAGATATTATTTCAGGATACATAAATTTAAACTAAATTTTAAAATATAAACTTTCACACGGACCAGATCATAAAACAACCCTTAATGGTTGAGCACCACTTAAAAATTTGTTCCAGTTTTTATTTGATTTTTAAGAAAAAGATCCTTAGGTCCAGATTCGTTGTAAAGGCAAGAACTAGAATTTGTAGTTCTTCGCCAAACGGACTTTTTCAAGAATTTTCCGATTCAAAAATAAAATAAAATTTAAATTCAAAATTTATTTTATAAATTTAAGAACAAACAGTTTTATATCAAATTATTGAGTCGCGCAAGACTCCTTTTTTAATTGTCTATAAACATAAATTAAAATTTTTAATAACAAAGAATGGATTATATGAGATCAATGCTCATCATCATTAATGGATGGTTTTAATAAGAAAAATATCAAATGGTCATCGAATATTAGACTGAATAATTAACTTTCCTAATCAAGTGTTTCATATTGTTTAAGAGCGCAACTTTAGCCGAGTTAATTTGTTGTCATGGTTGAAGTACCAGCAACCTTGAAATATTTTTCCAAAGAGGGCAGCACCAAACACTTTACAGCTCGAAAACAAAACTAAATAAACCAAAACCATGTTTCTCAAATTAGTTAAGATTCCTGCCGCACTTGCGCTGCGATCTTAAATTCGATCGCCTTTTATCCACGATTTTATCTATCTTCTATCTTGTTTTAATACTTTTTGTCTCTCTCTGTCTCAACACATGTTGATTTATATGTATATCACAAAACGTAAAATTTCTATGAGATATATTTTTTCGAAAAAAATATTATAATTTGATTATTTAAAGTGTTAACATCAGTGTTATTACATCATATTGACGTCATACAGTAAGTAAAATTTGATTATAATAGTATTCATAGATCATTGCAGATATTTTAATAAAAAATTATAGAATCACATAACCTCAACTTCGTGAAAAACCAGGTTTCATCTCTTTACAAGTCACCTTCTTACCTTGGATCGGTTTGAATTTTTTTTGCTGTCATGTTATTAATTTTTCCATTATTAGCTTGTTATAGGTAATAAAAATGGGTAGAAGTTTAGTTCGAACTGCTAAACGGACGAAGTGAGCTAAGATTTCAAGACTTATTCGGGAAAGAAAAAAAAATGAGAATTTTACACAACTTTTTCCTGATTGTGTGGATGTTGAAAATAGGACATCTAATATGCATGCCAATCATTCAAATGGTGAAAGTGAGAGGTAAATATAATTTAACAAATTTTCAATTATTCTCGATCCATTTTCATACTTGAACGACTTAAATTGGATAACTCGAAAAGTTTTATTATATATTTATGTGTATTTATAAATCTAGAACATTGGCGACAGATGTCGAAGCAATAATATGTAGTGCTGATGAAGGAAGGTGAGTTGATATGATTACAATTAAAAGAAATTTAAAATTATTACTTTGGTATAGTGCAACGGATAGTTTACTTGAAATATCACGGTTAAAAAGGAATCCGAAGTGGTGTTCTGTAACTTATTCAGCTGCCAAGAAAAGGAAAACTGTTAACAATTCTTTTGGAACAACAGGAATTATGGAATCGGATGAGTACGACAGGTAAGATTGGTAGCGTTTAATTTATCGTTCATTTAATCAAGAGTTTTGTTGGTTTTTAGCATTGAGAACAGTCAGTTATGTTTTGAATCGGAACGTAAAAAACCCTCTCCCATTATGGGTAACAGAATTGTTGACCTAAATTACATATTAGAATGGTCAGTGCCATTACAGTATAAGCACTCAAAAATTTGTACTGGCGGTAAACTATTTGTCAAAAGTGAGAGTAGAGCGAATCAAGGTTTAGCTAGCACTATCACATTCAATTGCACAATGTGTTCTGCAGTTTATGAATATTGCACTGAAAATCCATGTGAGCCAATTTCTAAAATAAATTATGGTGCAGTTTGGGGAACATTAGCAACAGGAAGTACATATGGTCATTTGGAAGAACTATTAAGTTGTATGGATATCCCTGTTCTTCCAGACAATATGTTTTACGACATTGAAAATAAAGTTGGAGAGGTAAATTTAATTATTTCATTACACACTTATAAACATTTTATATTATATTAATTATTATGTTTGTAGGAGTGGAGGTTATCATTGTGGAGATCGATGAAAGCTGCTGGAATTAAAGAACGGAACTATGCTATTGAGATGGGACAGGTATGTCCAGACGGTACGCCATGGATACGGGTTTATGTTGATGGATCTTGGGCAAAGCGTTCTTATGGTACTAATTTTAATTCAAATTCTGGAATGGTAGCTATAATTGGACAACATACAGGAGAAATATTATTTATAGCAATTAGAAATAAATATTGCTCTATTTGTGCAAGAGCCGAAAATAAAAAAGAAGATGTTAGAGACCACAGATGCTATAAAAATTGGTCTTCGTCAGCACCTGCCATGGAGTCTGATATGGTCGTGGAGGGATTTTCGTGTAGTGAAGAAATGCATGGTCTGAAATACCTGGAATTTGTAGCTGACGCGGATGCAAGTGTATATTCAAAAGTTAAAGCAGAAGTATCATATGGACAAGAAGTACGTAAGATTGAATGTACAAACCACGCGTTGAAAAATTACGGAAAAAATTTAAGAAAATTGAAAGCAGATACTCACATTGATCTTCGAGGTAGAAAGTTATTAACCGGGAAAAAAATTGATTTGCTTACAAAAAGAGCACGATGTAGCATTTACGAACACGCCAAATCTGACAGCAATGATGTCGAAGAACTTAGACAGCAATTAAAGAATGGATTACAGCATGTATTTGGAAATCATTTGCAGTGTACTGAAGGCACATGTAATGATATTGGTGATACAGAACATAATTTAGTTCCTGACCTACAAGCTACGGGCATATTTAATCATTTATACGGTACGTCATCAGTTTCTTCGTTTACTTAAATAGTTTTTTAATTTTCTGTTTTTTTTTTGTAGGTGTACTCAACTTATTAGTTAGGAAGGCACACTTATTAATACAAAATGAAAACAATAATCGTGCTGAAAGGTTAATGAATATTGTGGCTCGTTTTAATATGGGAAAAAGGTTAAATTTAATTCAACGTGGTTCATATGAACGAAGGGTAAATTTATCAGGATTGAGACACAATAAAAGTTTTGCGTGGCATGTGAGTCCATGGAAGAAATACGTTGGAAGTAGTCCAGGCAGCCACTTTAAAAAATTTATTAAAAAGCACCAACAAAAAAAGGTTGCTTGCCGAAAAAATTTATTTCCTGCAACTAAAAATAGTAAAGAGTGCTGTAAAAAACCAAGTGTCAGTAAAAACACAGATTATGGACAGTTTGCAAATGAACCAGAGGATATTGAGGATTTAGAATTTATTTTGAAAGAAGCTAAACAGCAAACACTACGGTTACAAGTAAAAATATAAATATAATAAAATGTATAAGCTAGTTCTCATTTTATTAATTTTCTAGGTTAGTACCGAAGAAAAAAATCGAATCCAACGTGAGACTGTGGGGCAATTTGGAAACAAATTGTATGAGTACGAGAGACATCCCAGATTAATGGCATCAATATTTGGAAATGTTGTAAAACGTCGGCAACATACATCGTGCCATAACCTAGTCAAATCATGCTTAAATTACAATTCATTTTATTCTATGGCAACCGAATATGGTATATCTAAAGAGACTGTGGCTGCCTCACTATTTGAGGAAGCAACTGGAGAGAAAGTTCAAAAATCAGGTCTCTGGATTGATGAAGATCATGGTTTCTTAGCTGCTTCACCGGATGGTAAATATAGTATATAATATTAGCTATTCAAAGAAATAACATCTTTAAATTATTATAACAGGTTTGATTGGAGAAAATGCAATTTTAGAAGTCAAATGCTTTTATTTACCCAATGAACAAGTTACTTCTTTCTTAGAATTAATTGAGATAAAGAAATCGAAGATTTGTTTAAAGAAAACAGAAAACAATGAGATACAATTAAATCGTAATCACAATTATTATTATCAGGTACAACATTACTTTCAAACGTTACATAGATATCATAAGTACTAACAAAATATTTCTAGGTTCAAGGCCAACTCAATATCACCAAAAGGGATAAATGTTATTTCGTTGTTTATATCAATGACAAAATACCAATATTCATAGAAGAAATTTACAGAGATAAACAGTTCTGGAAAAATTCTATGTTGCCCAAATTACAACAATTTTACACTGAATGTATAGCTCCTGAACTGATTCGCAACAATCTAAAGAAAAATAAAAAATGTGGTGATCCACCATACAATCAAGATGCTATTGCTAAAAATAATAAAAAGAAGTTACTAAAAGGTGTTACAACAAATACAGAAGATAATGCTGGATAGTATGATAAACGAATCTTATGGGCTTATTACACTAAATTGAGTGCAGAAATATTTATTGACAATCTAATCCAATAAATTGCACGATTTAATCACCAAGTCTTCAAAAATGGTTTGAAAATTGGAACATCTTCACGGCAACATTTTCGACGAGGGACATCAGCAATACAACGTTCCGCAAAATTTTGGATTGAAATTGAAAATCCTAATTCTTCGAAGGCAAACACACTATACATCACGCATCACGATATTTAAGAAATCACGCAAACAACTTTTCTTTTATACATTTATTATAAGTTTATAAATATGGCATATAGGGCTGCCAAATTAAGTAAACGTTTAAATAACCTTTATTTAATTTGGATGCGAAACTCACCATACAAAATATGAGTAACGAGCCTACGAACAGTATCGCATATATTCAATTAAAATTTGAATTTAGAATATTACGATGGTCTGGAAAACTGTTTGATATTTATCTTTAAAAATTTCATAAACCAATGTCATATTGCAAAAACTGTTAATACTTAATTAATATAAATTTTATTCTTTGATTAAATTAAATAAATAAATTTATGATTTTTCTTTAACAAAATCCACCCGTGAAAGATATCTGCACGAAGATATGGATCGGTAATGTAAGTTGGTGTTAACCCTGGGCGGTCGCACTGGGACTATTTTCCCTGGGACTGCTTTTCTGAACTACAAATAGCACTATTTGTCGAATAAAATGACATTATTACAATGCAAAATCTTATTTTATTCAACAAATAGTGCTATTTGTAGTTGGTGAATACGGATATTAGAAATTGAAAAGAAAAAATAAATTAATTATGGACTTGTGAAGAAAAAAAATCAAAAATCACGATTTTTTTCTTCGAACTTGGGGGTAAAAGTAGGAAATTTTTGATAAAAATTAACAGTTCTGCTACCTGCGATAGCAATCGGTTTGGTAGATTTTGGTTTTTTTTGCCTGGGCCGATCGGAAAAATGTATCGAGAAAATCGCGAAAAAAGCTGTAAGATGTTCTCGAATATGTGCTATCACTTTCTTAATATTTTGAATTTTGATTTAAAATTTCTACAGTATATTCTTCATACGTTGTACTTTCAAAATAAATCATTAAAAAAAATTAATTTTTTAAAACCAACAGATCAGACTACATCCTTAATGAGCGAGGCGACTCAAACAGCCCTTCTCTTGAGATCCGTCCATTTCGGGAATGTTTTTAAATTCGGGAACAGTTGATCACGTGAACTGAAGTTAAAATATTTAATGCCGACTTGGGCATGTCGAGATTAAAAGGCACTTCACATTATATGATTTCTCTTATGACTTATCATAGGAAAGAGCATAAAATGTAGTTTACACGATATCTTGTATAATTTTAACTAAGAATGTAATGATATTTACAGTGTAAACTGTATTTTATGCTTTGTCCTATGATAAATCATAAGAGAAATCGTATAATGTGAAGTGCCCTTAATTGTTTTATTATTTTTCCTTTCTATTCTTCCATAGATTAGCCAATCGAAATTATTACGACTAAATCGTCGATAATACGAGCAGGGGCGGATCAAGAATTTTTTCTGGGGGGGGGGGCACAAAAGGTCGAGACGGGAAAAAAGTGTTCTTAGATTTGAGATTGTCTCCATATTTCCTTGTTAAATTTAACTCCCTAAATCCGCCTATGAATACGAGCACAAGTTACAACATAAACTGCCGACACAAAGAGGTCAATAACTGACGTTTCGTTAGTCGAACACTAACCCCCCCCCACCCCGGTTTACGATAATTAGTTACTCAACCGTATGTCGCCAATTAAAGTTACAATGCTGTTTGTCCGGGCCGTCTAGAGATCCCGGACCCCGGGGAAAAATCTCCGACCCCCCCCCCTTCTGGTTGGGCTTTATAGATGGGCGCTGTTACAACAATATTGTTAATAACTTTGGTGGTACATCAAATCAATCAATTACATTGATTTGTTTTAATAGCAACAAACTGTGGATTTGTTTACATTTAAAAAACATTTTTGATTTTGTCCCAAATAATTCCGTGAAAATGTGAAACATTCGCATATATTTCTATGCAAGTATTGGCAACATTGCGTCTAGTTGAATCGCGATATTGCTTCTTATCTGAGTTTCATTAGTCCGAGTTTCTTTGCTGTTAGAACAGGTACGTACAATATTTATTATTTATAATAAAAATAGTTTGTATTATTAATTATAATGTTTTAATATTGTAAAATTTGCAATTTCAAATTGTTATTCTAACTTTAATTAGTAAAACGACTCACAGTGCGGACAAATTCTAAAAAGCTGGCCAAAAGTCGAAAATTGAAGTAATTAATTTGAAAATTGGTATACAGGGTTTTTTTGAGTCGCTGATTACGAATCTACTATCAGATTAATTATTTTCACAATGGCGAACATAATACTGAATATAAGTCTGAATAATATTTTTTTTATGAATATATGAAAAATTCGATATAATAGCTTTGTTTTATAAGTTGTAAAACATTACACAATTGCGTACTTTTTCTGAACAATTGTGTGGATTAGTAACACATATTTTTCCCTGTGTGCATTTAGTTAATATTTAGTATATAAAATCCATTTTACCTTGTTGAATTTTTTCTAGATTTTTTCAAGTCAAAGAATAGTACTTTATAAGCCCATTTCCGTAATTAACTCATTTTTCGAAAATTGTGGATTGGTAGGTTTCTGCATAACTACGTCCAATTATGAGAACCACTCTATGTCAAATTGTTGGTTTTTTATACTACTTTCAACTGATTCAAGCGATGATGATTTTTACAGTAGTGATAAGGGCTGGGCGATATTCAAAAATTGATATCGAATTTCGATAATTCAAAAACTATCCATAACTTCGATTACTCGATATTTGTCGATAAAAAGTCCCAACACTAGTAGAAAAAAATTAAATAAAAAATTGAGAATTTTTAAAAAAAACCTTTTATTTTTATTTTTTAAATAAAAAGAAAGCTCCTTGAAAACTTCTATATAAAAGCGTTTGGCTATGACTACACGGATTTTTATAACAAACGGGTTCAGTAGCGTAAACACCTTATCTAGATACTTTTTTGTTCGACTTTTGGCCAGCTTTTAAAGATTTGGCCACAGTGTGCGACGGCGCGTAAACCGAAACGAAACACATGAGAAAACCTTGCATTTTGAAATAATTCCGAGACACAAAAATATTATATAATAAAATAATTTTTTTTTACTTTTAGAAAAATTTAAATTTAATGGAGAACGCGAAAGAGAGAGAACTGTCGCCTGCTGAGGCGACGTCGCAGGGAGACCAGCCGGTGGATCTGCCGTCGGCGTCGTCCCAGGAGGAACCTGAGGCGACGTCGCAGGAAGACCAGCCGGTAAATCTGCCGTCGGCGTCGTTTCAGGAGCAACCTGAGGCAACGTTGCCGGAGGACCAGCCTGAAGATTTGAGGAAAAAATTAGAGAGGAGCCGTAGCCGCCGCCGACAGCGATCAACATCACGAACACCTCGACGCCAACGTCGATCACGAACACCGCGACGGCTGGCGTCGCGTCGATCACGAACACCGCGACGGCTGGCGTCGCGTCGATCACGAACACCGCGAAGGCTGGCGTCGCGTCGATCACGAACACCGCGACGGCTGGCGTCGCGTCGATCACGAACACCGAGACGGCAGGCGACGGCAACGGCCTCCGCAAAGGCCGAGGACTCCTCCAACAAACAAAATTATAAAATATTTTTTTTTTAATTGAATTAAATATATTTTAATTATTTAAGTTGTTTAATGCTACACTGTGAACAGCTCAACGAGATATGGGATATTTCCAGACAAACTAAAGGTAGCTGTAGTAAAGCCTATACATAAGAAAGGAGACCCCTCCAACTATGACAATTACAGACCGATAAGTGTACTTCCGGGCTTTTCAAAGATCTTTGAGTTGGCTATGTGTAGACAAATTATGCAATTTTTAATGGAAAACAATATAATAACAGAAAGACAACACAGTGGCGTAACTATGGGGGGTGCAGGAAGTGCATGGCACCCCGGCGCCGACCAGAAACCAGGCACCGAATAGGCGCCATGGTGTCGGCGCCGGTGCTTTTTTCAGGAATTCAGGAAAGTGTCATGTTTTGAGGGCAAGTTTTGCGGATTTATTTGCAGCGTTTGTAATTTTTTTAACTTTGCCAGTCACAACCGCATCGGCAGAAAGATCTTTTTCGAAGCTCAAGTTAATAAAAAACTATTTACGTAGTACCATGAGCCAGGAACGTCTGCGGGGCCTGGCTCTTATTTCAATAGAACACGAAAGAGCCCAGATCATAAACTTTGACGAAGTTATTGATAGTTTTGCCGACTGGAAAGGTGGAAAGGAAACCGCCGAAAGCAGTTTTAAGTTTTTCTTCATTATATGTATTATGTATTTATTGATTGACATTCTCTCTGCATGATAAGTACTTGTTGTACCTAGTAGTTATTTGTTCAAAATATTAATAAAGTTTTCTAAACATTTTCGAGTGGATCACTTCAATTGTTGAGCAGTTTAATTGTCTCCACTTTAATATTTTATTTTTGTCATTTTCTTTAACTGCTACTTACTAATAGTATGTAGAAGGTATTTACTAATAAATGGGGACATTGACCGTAACTTTAATTTTCGTTTTGAAATTAAATCTGGTTTGTGTCGACTATTGATGAAAAAAAGACTTATTATTATTAGAGTACGGACTTTCAAGCATAAAAAATTGTGAAAATAGCACTTAAAATAGCACAAAAAATTGCCATTATATGCATAAAAATATGATTCATCTTAAATATAAGCATTAAAAAAAAATTTTTTTTAATAAAATTTATTTGAAAAGTAACAAAAAAAAAGTAATAAAGCAAAAAAAATACCTAATAAAAAGTAAAATAATAAAATACTTTCTCTATATCATTTTTTTTCCAAAAAATGTATAATTATTAAATTTTTTTCTAAATTTTTCATTAAAAACTAATTGATATTGAGGAGTTTTTAAATTTCACTAAGACGCTAGCTTCTGTTAAAAGAAGCTTTTATAAAAGTGAGTTTTAGTTAAAGGTCCTTTTATTTAATAATTTAATAATTTGAATCGACGAATGCATACTGTGATTTAAATTTCAAACCTATTTATTGCTCTTATTCTTAGGGGTAAACCGGTAAAACGTCTGCCAATTTCAATTCCCTAGTCTAGAACCACCATATTTACTTCACAAAAATTTGTGACTTATACAATGGGTTAGCTCAAATCGTCATTAGCTCCCGGTCTAAAATAAATCTAGATATTAGGTATCTACTGCAATTTTTTTTTTATTTATCGAAAATGTGCTAAAATAAGCACTAAAAATGCATAAAAACAAATGTAAGCATTAAAGTATCAAAATAAGCATATAAGCATAAAAAACTTAATGCCAAATGCCCAATTTTTATCAAATTCAAAGCCATTTATAACAATTACACTTCTGCTATCAATATTTATGTATAGCAAATTTGCTAGAAATCCGTACTCTAATTATTATCAACATTATTATTATTATCCGTGATAATTTTCGCCTGCGGCGCTGTGCCTCCCGGCCCCCCCCTTTGGTCTTCGCGTAGGCGCCACAAATTTTCATGCACCTCGGCGCCAACCAAAGTAGTTACGCCACTGAGACAACATGGATATATAAAAGGAAGATCTACACAAACGGCAATATTTCAATTTGTAATGAAAGTACTGCAAGCATTTGAAGATGGTAAGCTGGCACTGGGAATGTTCCTTGATCTGACAAAGGCATATGATTGTGTGGATTATGAAATACTTTTTGAAAAGTTAACAAAATATGGAATAACTGGAAGTGCACTTAATTGGATTAAATCATACTTTACAAATAGAAAGCAAATAGTATCCATCACTAAAGATGAAGTTGAATATCACTCGGAAAGTCAAGAAATAGCAACGGGCGTACCACAGGGTAGTGTGGGCGGACCATTGCTATTTATCATATATCTAAACGATCTAGAACATGCAACCAATTATGGTGATGATTCCAGTATACTAATACAAGAAGAGACGTGGCCTGAAGTAATTAATTCTTCAAATGAAATTCTGGAAAATGTGGGAAAATGGTTTTTTGAAAATGGGATGCTGTTGAACAAACAGAAAACAAAAATAGTACTCTTCAGAACAACACATTCTCGAATTGAGGCACCCGAAAACGCGAAAATATGTGGCGATCTATATGAGCTTAGCAACAGCACAAAATTCCTTGGAATACATATAGATAATGCACTTACATGGGAAGAGCACATACGAGAAGTCGGAACAAGTTTATGCGCAACGGTATATGGTCTAAAAGTTATATCATACTACGTGAGCTTTCAAGTGCTCAAGACAGTTTACCAAGCGACGTTTGAATCAAAATTAAGGTATGGGATCATTTTTTACGGAGGTGGACAAATTGGTAAACTTTTTAAAATGCAAAAACAGGCAATAAGAGTCCTTCTAAATTTAAAATTTAAAGAAACGTGCAGAGAACGATTCAAAGAAAACAAGCTGCTTACAGTATACGCAATCTACATTCAGGAATGTGTTCTATTTGTTTTTAAAAATAAACAACTGTTTTTGCAACATTACAGTGAGAAGAGCCACTACCCTACAAGAAGTATAAATTACAAAGTACCAAGTCATCGGTTAACAACAACTGAAAAAAACTGTTATTATTCGTGCATAAAATATTATAATAAATTGCCAACACATATAAAAACAACAACAATATTAGAGGACTTTAAAATGCTAGTGCACCAACTACTAATAGACCTGGAACCATACGGTGTTGAAGAATACATGTGATTTTTTCTAAGAGAAATTGTATTTCCTTTTTGACATTCTTTCTTTTTTGATGTGCTAATTTTTTTGTACATATAATCAGAAATAAATTTATGTTATTATTATTAGTACCAACACGCACTTAGCGCGGAAAATGGTACTAATTTGCATCTTTACCTCGACCAAAACTCGACGAAAATTCTGCGTCGAGTAGACCTAAACGACGTGTACGTCGAAATAGTGCTATAACATTAGGTCGACCTGCAAATTTACACCTCAAGAGGGAGCAACACTGCACTCAATTTATATTTATTTCTGCCATTACGATAGCCCTTATTAGTGTATAACAACTACATAGGTGGCTACTGCTTGTTGATTTCGTCTCATGTGATTGATTTAATCTTAGACTACCTTTTTGGTGATTATCGAAGGTCAAGTTGATTGACGATCAACTTATTAATTGGTATCCTCATTAAAACTCTGTTTTCCTGTTCCCCAACCTTTCAAAGCGCTGTGAAATTCAAGGAGAGGGCCATCAAATTGAACGATTTGGAGTATGTGCTAGATATTTGTTTTCAATAAATCATTAAGTAATAATCGGAATAAATAATTTTAAAACATCTAAAAGTTTCTCGTTGATTCTAACAGTTTACTTCGACCTAGAAGCATCATTAAGTCAACATCATTTAGGTCAACATCATTAGGTCGACATCATTAGGTCGACATCATTAGGTCGCCATCATTAGGTCGACATCATTAGGTCGACATCATTGAGTCGACATCATTGGGTCGACATCATTGGGTCGACATCAATAGATCGACATCATTAGGTCGACATCATTAGGTGGACATCATTAGGTCGACATTATTACTTCGACCTTTTGCCACCTATAGCGACCTCACCGAATCGTTTTAAGTATTACCTCAACTTCGTGTCTTCAAAGCGACACATCATAAAATCTTAACTGGGGACGTTGTTTTAAGAAAAAATTATTTTCGACTAAAGTTTGGTGCCTGTTTACAGTTTAATTACAAGCTATTAATCGTTAATTTCGTTCACATTATGATTTGATGTTTGTCGACTGACTGAAGCTCTAGGAAATTGTGGAAAGGTGCCATTATATTAAACTATTTCGAATATGTGCTAGATATATGTTTTTAATAAATCTTTAGGTAAAGATTGCCATAAATAACTTTAAAACATGTAAAACTTCCTAGTTGATCCTAAAAGTTTACTTCGAGCTAGAAGCATCATTAAGTCGACATCATTACGTCGACCTTTTTCCACCTAACGCGACTTTACCGAATCGTTTTAAAGTATTATCTCGACTTCTTGTCTTCAAAGCGACACATAATAAAATCTTAACTTGGGGACGTTGTATTAAGAAAAATTTATTATCATCGAAAGTTTAGTGCCTGTTTACAATTTAATCACAAGCAATCAATCGTTAATTCCGTTTACATTATGATTTGATGTTCGTCGACTGGCTGAAGTTCTAGGAAATTGTGGAAAGGTGCCATTATATTAAACAATTTGGAATATGTGCTAGATATAGGTTTTTAATAAACCTTTAAGTAAGGATTGGCATAAGTAGTTTTAAAACATGTAAAAGCTCGTAGTTGATCCTGAAAGTTTACTTCGACCTAGAAGCATCATTAAGTCGACATCATTACGTCGACCGTTTTCCACCTAACGCGACTTTACCGAATCGTTTTAAAGTATTACCTCGACTTCGTGTCTTTAAATCGACACATCATAAAATCTTAACTTGGGAACGTTGTATTAGGAAAAAATCATTTTCATCGAAAGTTTAGTGCTTGTTTACACAATTTAATTAATTAATCGTTAATTTCGTTTGCATTATGATTTGATGTTCGTCGACTGGCTGAAGTTCTAGGAAATTGTGGAAAGGTGCCATTATATTAAACAATTTGGAATATGTGCTAGATATCGGTTTTTAATAAATCTTTAAGTAAGGATTGGCATAAGTAGTTTTAAAACATGTAAAAGCTCGTAGTTGATCCTGAAAGTTTACTTCGACCTAGAAGCATCATTAAGTCGACATCATTACGTCGACCGTTTTCCACCTAACGCGACTTTACCGAATCGTTTTAAAGTATTACCTCGACTTCGTGTCTTTAAATCGACACATCATAAAATCTTAACTTGGGAACGTTGTATTAAGAAAAAATCATTTTCATCGAAAGTTTAGTGCTTGTTTACACAATTTAATTAATTAATCGTTAATTTCGTTTACATTATGATTTGATGTTCGTCGACTGGCTGAAGTTCTAGGAAATTGTGGAAAGGTGCCATTATATTAAACAATTTGGAATATGTGCTAGATATCGGTTTTTAATAAATCTTTAAGTAAGGATTGGCATAAGTAGTTTTAAAACATGTAAAAGCTCGTAGTTGATCCTGAAAGTTTACTTCGACCTAGAAGCATCATTAAGTCGACATCATTACGTCGACCGTTTTCCACCTAACGCGACCTCACCGAATCGTTTTAAAGTATTACCTCGACTTCGTGTCTTTAAATCGACACATCATAAAATCTTAACTTGGGAACGTTGTATTAGGAAAAAATCATTTTCATCGAAAGTTTAGTGCTTGTTTACACAATTTAATTAATTAATCGTTAATTTCGTTTACATTATGATTTGATGTTCGTCGACTGGCTGAAGTTCTAGGAAATTGTGGAAAGGTGCCATTATATTAAACAATTTGGAATATGTGCTAGATATCGGTTTTTAATAAATCTTTAAGTAAGGATTGGCATAAGTAGTTTTAAAACATGTAAAAGCTCGTAGTTGATCCTGAAAGTTTACTTCGACCTAGAAGCATCATTAAGTCGACATCATTACGTCGACCGTTTTCCACCTAACGCGACCTCACCGAATCGTTTTAAAGTATTACCTCGACTTCGTGTCTTTAAATCGACACATCATAAAATCTTAACTTGGGAACGTTGTATTAGGAAAAAATCATTTTCATCGAAAGTTTAGTGCTTGTTTACACAATTTAATTAATTAATCGTTAATTTCGTTTGCATTATGATTTGATGTTCGTCGACTGGCTGAAGTTCTAGGAAATTGTGGAAAGGTGCCATTATATTAAACAATTTGGAATATGTGCTAGATATCGGTTTTTAATAAATCTTTAAGTAAGGATTGGCATAAGTAGTTTTAAAACATGTAAAAGCTCGTAGTTGATCCTGAAAGTTTACTTCGACCTAGAAGCATCATTAAGTCGACATCATTACGTCGACCGTTTTCCACCTAACGCGACTTTACCGAATCGTTTTAAAGTATTACCTCGACTTCGTGTCTTTAAATCGACACATCATAAAATCTTAACTTGGGAACGTTGTATTAAGAAAAAATCATTTTCATCGAAAGTTTAGTGCTTGTTTACACAATTTAATTAATTAATCGTTAATTTCGTTTACATTATGATTTGATGTTCGTCGACTGGCTGAAGTTCTAGGAAATTGTGGAAAGGTGCCATTATATTAAACAATTTGGAATATGTGCTAGATATCGGTTTTTAATAAATCTTTAAGTAAGGATTGGCATAAGTAGTTTTAAAACATGTAGAAGCTCGTAGTTGATCCTGAAAGTTTACTTCGACCTAGAAGCATCATTAAGTCGACATCATTACATCGACCGTTTTCCACCTAACGCGACCTCACCGAATCGTTTTAAAGTATTACCTCGACTTCGTGTCTTTAAATCGACACACCATAAATTCTTAACTTGGGAACGCTGTATTAAGAAAAAATCATTTTCATCGAAAGTTTAGTGTTTGTTTACAATTTAATCAATTAATCGTTAATTTCGTTTACATTATGATTTGATGTTCGTCGACTGGCTGAAGTTCTAGGAAATTGTGGAAAAGTGCCATTATATTAAGGTGGCCGAAAAATACGCTTTTTTTATTTGACGCAAATATTAAAAGTTAATAAATTTGGAGAAATTCTGAAAACACCATCAAATAGCTTATGTCTGAAATTACAAAATGGGTGATTTTAGTAAAAAAATTTGCCAAAAATTGTTTTCTGTTGGAATTGTTTTCCAAATATTATTTCACCCTTACATTTTTAAAGCCTAAATTTGGATTCTAGATGTAGCGTGTACCTGAAAGAACGTTTTTTCATCAAGTAAATATCTTAAAATTATATATATTTTGAAATTTGTGTCGAATGGAAAATGGCTTTCACATTTACTAATAATGCATATATGTAGGCAACCAACAATATTACCATACTCCTTTAAGCAAAGCTGTTTAGCGTAAATATTATCTTTGCACCGTTCGCGTTTTTCGCAAAGTGTAAAAATCCCGTTGTGTGGGTGTTTGATTATAAGTTGGTTTTTGGTTATTACTTTTTTTATATTATATAAAATATTTGGACATTATTTGCGATAGAATTTTGTAATTATATCAACGCACAACGCTACTAATTATTGTAACGAGCACAATAAATACAGTACATAATGTGGTATTTCTGTTTTCAACTTGCCATGTCTGAGTTAAACATCCTGTATAATACTATAATTTTATACATAACAATTATGTAAAAATTTTGTGTTTTGTCCTCAAATATATTGGATTTCCCTAACATTTTATAAAATTTTAATTATTAGTACCTATGTATGTAATATTATTTGTTTTGGTAGGTTAGAAGCTGAAAATAAATAAAATAATACTATTTTTATTATAATATTATAGTGTCTTGTGTTTTACAAAATTTACAAAATATAGTATGTACAAGCCTAAATTTTCCAAAAATTTGCGATGATAAATTTGATGAAAATTTATGTTAAATTTTATAGTAAATAAATGCAATACGCATCAGCAGTGAATATCCGGTGCCGACAAGACAATAACAACTACTATGTAATCTATATCGGTGATAAGCACACATACATTCTTGCACGTTATTAACAATTGTAAATAAAAATGCATTTTGCTACAAGTAGCGACACTAGCGGATTTACCTTCCTACGCGAATTTCTTAGCCACCTTAAACAATTTGGAATATGTGCTAGATATTATGTTTTTAATAAATCTTTAAGTAATAAATCTTAAGTAAAGATTGGCATAAGTAATTTTAAAACATGTAAAAGCTCCTAGTTGATCCTGAAAGTTTACTTCGACCTAGAAGCATCATTAGGTCGACATCATGAGATCAACATTCGTACTGGTTTTACCAGGACAGTACTGGTTTTGGAACCTTTGTTCTGGTTAGTCAAGACTAAACCAGGGCCGCGATTCTGAACTCGCTCTACTCCAAGCGAGAGCTCAACGAAAGTAAGGGGCCATCCTTTAATCACGTGAGGTTTTTTATGTCATTTTTTTACCCCCCCCCTCCCCTTTGGTGATACATCGTGAGGTTTTAGGCTACCCCTAACCCCCCTTCCCAATATCACGTGTATTTTTTTTGAAAAATTTCTTCAAGTAGAAACGGCGAGACAGAAGGCCGCGGGCAGCAGGGCGACGAGTGGCGTCGCAAGGTCCAGTGCCGGAAGCTAGCTGAGAGCTAAATATTGTTGTTACGTTGCTTTTTAGGCATAAATTTGCTAGCTCGGGATTTCACATGGTCGCAAGAAAAAATACACGTGATTGTCACAGGATCCCCTCCCCCTCATCGTGATCAATCGTGATGTTATTCTAACCCCCTCCCCCCCTGTTAGAACCTCACGTGATTAAAGGACAACCCCTAAGCGGTTTGATAGCGAGTGGAGTGGTAATTTTGTATTCTCATGTTCCGATCCACTTGGGTTTTTAAAAGCGGAGCGATAAAATGTGGCAACATTGTATTGTATGTTAAATAAAACATTAAACTGTCAAGGCTGCTATCAAAAATTTTAAAATGGGTGGTTACAATTTGTGTCCAATATATTTGGGGTGGGCAGGAGCAGACAAAATTTATAAATAAACTAACAAAAATACATTATTGAAATAAGCACCTAAAAAACTTGGGTGGGCACTACTTGCTGGGCACTCCAATCAACAGGGTGGGTAAGTGTCAACCCTGGCGCCGTCACTGAACTTTAAACTGACAGCTGTTAGGAACTAAAACTGCCGCAAAAGCGAGTGATAACAGCGCAAAGCGAATGCCTCTCACCTCTCCTCTGGAAAAGGGAGCACTGTAACATTTGGCGAGCGGTAGAGAATACGAATTACTATGATTTTCGCTCCACTCGCTTTAAATGACGGCTATATCGTTCCGCTCGTCTAAAAGGGAGGACCTCAGAATACCGGCCCAGGACACACAAATTTTCTGATGTGACTTTTGTTCTATTGTTGTACACAGTGAAAGAAACAATCCTCGTAATAATTTTGAAGTAAATATTATATCAATTATAGTAAATATATCAAATTTAGTAAAATTTACTTCAAAATTGGTGTGATGCTGATTTAAATTTCAATTATAGTAAAAATTACTTCAAACCACCAAAACTTGTCTCTGTGTATACCTGTTTTATCGAAAGAAATGTGAAAACTTAAAAAGAAGTTGACCGTTTTTAGGCACTGGTTTTACATTAATAATATCATAACGACGCGACTCCAACAAATCGTTTAAACTTTTAAAGTATCGTAATCGTAAAAGTATCAGAACGTAAAATACTCTAGCTCCGGTCCTGTTAGGGGTCGTTGTATTAAGAAAAAATTATTTTCATCGAAAGTTTAGTGCAGGTTTAAAATTTTGTTGCAAGCAATTAATCATTAATCTGTCTAGCATTCTGTGGTCGGCACTTAAAAGGTCATAAATAGATAGGGAAACAATGTATACTTATGACCTTTTAAGTGCCGACCACAGCATTATGTTCTAAAGTTTTGAATAAAAAAAAAGACCTAGGTTTAAAATGTTTATACTATTAAATAAAACCACGCAACTTTCATGTGATAGCACATCCAGCAAAAGCAAGCGCAAATTAAAATAAGTTTTATAAACGGTTGTTTTATGGTTGTTTTTATTTTCAGTGCTTTACATTTTTAAAATAAAATATTAAAATTTAATCACACCAAAAAATAACTTACTATGCAACTATTTGCTAGTGGTGCATATTTATGCATCGTAGAGTAACAAACGATAATCACGTGGGGGGGGAGTATCAAAGGTTTGTTTATGCACAATGAATGCACAAAAGAATTTCTACTCATCAAAATTAATTTTGAAGTTATTTTTATATTTTTGCAGTTTCGTGTATAAATGATTGTAATGAATCGTAAGATTTACGATTTTTGTTGAAAGTAAAATCAAATTCATTTTATGACATAGAAATTCACATACAGATTGACCTTGAATTATGCCCGATTTCTTCAGTTTGAGATATCTATCGGATAAGTATAACTAGAAGTATAAACAATCAAACAACCGTAATTCAAATTTTATTCTTCTAAATAACATTTAGAAGGGGCATTCCATCCCCCTCAGACCCCCCGATTTCAGTAACAAAAAGTTTATATATATTATATCTTGTACATTTATAAATAACTTAGATAATGTGTACTAGACTACTTAAACAAATTTTTAATAGGAGAGTGGAGTGAAACTCCAAATGTGGGAACGTAGTATTGAAAAAAACTAGACATTTAAAAGCCTGAAAATTTGCCGCCTGTGACAATTTAGCAATTTGTAATATTTTATTTAATCGTTGATTACCTTGAAACATCAAAAACAATTTCCTACAACGCTTTTTTCATTTTTATACTCCCCACCCTCTACCCATAAACCAAATGTCCACTTCTATGTATGTCCCGATTTCATGATTTTAAAATATGATAACCTTAATTTAAATAAAACAAAATCGGATATTCTTGTTATAATAAATTTAACCTTGATGATGACACTTTTAAACCACAAAACAATTTGCTGAAATGGTAACTTTAAAAATTTTAAAAATATGTACTACAGTATATTAAAATTCATTCCATGTGCCTTGGATCAAAAGTAAAACAATGCAGATGACTAGCTTACTATTAACAATGTACCTACTAATGCAAAATTACTTAACCCTCCAGTGTCCAGTCAAAGGGTAGAATAAATTACACAGATTATACCATATAACATATACAGCGCCAGCGGACCGAAGAAGGGTTAAATCATGTTATTATCAAAAATTTGTAATTAAAAAACTAAGTCACGTTTTACTCTTTTAGCCTCTAAAATCAATAAAAAATATTGGCGTCTTGATAGCCGATATGCTAACCTAGTAGGTGTACCACCGTACCTTGTTATATAAAATGCTTTAGAGATCATTATCTTATTTAAAAAAGTGGACTACTCTACGAGTTCAGCTTGGGTGGAGCAAGAAGTTTATATTAATTTATTGTCTTCCCTTGGCAGGTGATGGCGAACCCCCGCGGTAATCTGCATTGAAAACCCTTTATAAAATGAAGCAGTCAGCCAAAACCCATCTTGGGTTTTGCAAGGGAATTAGCTAATACAAAAATTGAATTTTATTATTTTAGATTATAACGACAGGAAGAAAAACAATGAATAAATATATTTATTTGTGGGGACCTCGATCAAGAAACTGATAAAATTTAAATAACTATTTAATTCAGAGTCGAATCGAGTTCGGGTTATCGGCAATAAATCAAACAACCAATGATCTAAATAATCAAAATATAAAATAGGCGGGGGGGCTTTCAATTTTTAAAGAAGGCTAAATAACAATTTAATTCATGGTCGAATCGAGTTCGGGTTTTCGGCAATAAATTAAACTACCAATGATCTAAATAATCAAAAAATCAAAATATAAAATAGGGAGGGGGCTTTCAATTTTTAAAAGAGGCTAAATAACAATTTAATTCATGGTCGAATCGAGTTCGGGTTTTCGGCAATAAATCAAACTACCAATGATCTAAATAATCAAAATATAAAATATGGGGGGGGGGGCTTCTAATTTTTAAAGGAGGCTAAATAACAATGTAATTTAGAGTCGAATCGAGTTCGGGTTTTCGGCAATAAATCAAACTACCAATGATCTAAATAATCAAAATATAAAATAGGGGGGGGGGGCTTCCCATTTTTAAAGGAGGCTAAATAACAATTTAATTCAAGGTCGAATCGAGTTCGGGTTTTCGGCAATAAATCAAACTACCAATGATCTAAATAATCAAAATATAAAATAGGGGGGGGGCTTCTAATTTTTAAAGGAGGCTAAATAACAATGTAATTTAGAGTCGAATCGAGTTCGGGTTTTCGGCAATAAATCAAACTATCAATGATCTAAATAATCAAAATATAAAATAGGGGGGGGGGGGCTTCCCATTTTTAAAGGAGGCTAAATAACAATTTAATTCAAGGTCGAATCGAGTTCGGGTTTTCGGCAATAAATCAAACTACCAATGATCTAAATAATCAAAATATAAAATAGGGGGGGGGGGCTTCTAATTTTTAAAGGAGGCTAAATAACAATTTAATTTAGAGTCGAATCGGGTTCGGGTTTTCGGTAATAAATCAAACTACCAATAATCTAAATAATCAAAATATAAAATAAGGTGGGGGGGGGGGTTGTAATAAAAATCATGGTGAATAATTTATTAAGCACGGCCAAATTGAAGAACCTAATACGATTAAAATTATGATGGTCGTTTAAAGTATGATTTGCTGTTATAGTTCATTTAAAAGTTGTTCCTGAATGTAAATTTTCCGACTGAAAATTTTAGATCCGACCTATTTTATTTCTAATAATTTTTGATTCATTCCGATTATATTCAAAAACAAAAAAGTTTATAAGTAAAAGCTAGATGTTTTATAATATTTAAAAAAAAAATAAAATTTAGAAATAAATCAAATCGCAGTGCTTTTCGGCTCATTCAACCAGATTGGTACGTGTATAAATAATAGTGGGCAAGAACATTGTATAGAAAACGGTGTTTCAAGTAGGGTTTTTTTGTTTAGGTTTGGAAGTACGGCGATTTGTTTAATTTTTGAACAATATGTTGTTCCACTATGGAAAATTATGAGCAAGACTAATTCGAAAGTTGGTCGGAGCTAAAATTTTACGTTTTGAAATTTATTTTTTTAAAATTTATTTAAAAATTAGTGTTTGTTTAGAGAACCCAAATCTAAATATTGAATTGGAAATTTCTGAGCCCGTAAAATGTACCTTACATTCTTACATAATATGAGTTAATAATCATTAATAAAGTAAGAATCATATTATGTACAAAGCGTTCGCTTTTTTAGTTCGATTTATTAAAATTTTAAATAATCTTATGAAATGTTGTTAAATTCAAAAATGTTTCACTTATTCCTCGAATTGCGAAAATTTTTGTTGTAAATCATTTTTCATTTCAATACTGGTAAATAATCTAGAACAGAAACACCTACGCATAATAGGTATATTTTATGTATGTAGGTATTACGTGGAAATCTTAGTGTAAATGCTGAGTATAGAAATTCTTCATTCAAAGTAAAAAATAATAATTAATTATGAAGGTCAAGTTTTAATGCGATTTGTTATTATAGTATAAAACTAAAGTTGAATTTATATAAAAAGTAATTTACATTATTATACATAAGAAAGGAGTAATTGTACAAAAACAACAATTAAAATTGGTTGCATTTTCAGAAAAATTTAATATTTGCTACAGGTTTGTCTGTCCTTTGAAAATACAAAATTTCATTTAAATAAAATGAAACTAATAAATAAATTTTAGAGTTTATATTCTTAATAAAAATATTCTCATCTTAACATGAATTCAATAATTTTAATTTCTAAAACAAATTAATACAATTATAAATTATTCTCTAATTCAAAGTTTAAAACGACGCGACGGCCTAATTGTAATACCCTGTATCTACTAAAATGGGAATTTTACAGGGCATGGTTTTCGTGATTTTTTCATTATTTTTAAAAGAGATTTACTAAAGTTTTTAAAATTAAACTGTTTAGTATAATTTATTATGATTAGTATCTACTAAATTGTAATTAATTAGTCTTTATTAAAAATTTTATCTGTTGATGTAATAAAATGACATGTACGTATATATATGTACGTGGAATTAGAATACATTTTTGAGATACGGGATGTTAGTAATAGGCCGCGAAAAAGCTCTCTTGTAATGACGTCTCTGCGCAAACGAAACGCGTTTTGGTCACAAGGTCGACATTCCGGTCATAGATAAGATTGAGCCATTTGTATCGTCCAACTCATGTCCAACTGGTGCATCTGCATTTTTATTCATAATGCAATTAACGTTTACTGCGTTTAGTTCCATAATTATTATCTACGATATTATGTGTTTCCAAGTGAATAAAGAAAAATATAGTACATTAATAGTGAAAAGTGAATATTGGTTGTTATTCTTCAACAAGAAAACGAAGCTACAGAATATACAAGGTAACTTATAAAAACTTCATTCCTAATATATATGTTTTGTTTTTACCAACGTTTACAATTAGGGTTTTACAATTAAAAGCTTAACCGCGGCTCAACTGAACTTGATCTGAACCGAGCTCAATTAAACCGCTGCTATCAATTATTGTGAACCCGCAAAAAAAGTGCTAAGCGACGATTGTAAAACCCATTTTATATTTTTCTATTATGACGCATCGTTTTCGAGTAACAGTTTCTTAGAATACTTAAAATTTTGATAAAATCAACATTACTCGTGTGGACTTGATAAAAATTTTTACAGCCTTTTTTTTAAATCGCACCTACGCACAGTGGCGAACGCTCGGAAAAGTGGCCAAAAATACATTTTTGTCAACTTATAAGTTTTGCAACAAGATTCAGTATATCTTTAGAGCAAACATCGGTGTACCTTTTCCTAGAATCTCAAGTGAATTTTTTTACTTTTAAACTCTTTATTTATCTTATTATTTACATTGGTAATGAATTATGATTTTGGACTAGCTCCTATCGAATGATTTATCTAGTTATAATAGTAAGTTTACATTTTGTTATTTTTAATACATTGATTTTTTGCCGGGAAAACGAGTAGCAAAAACCCGGCGATCAAGAGAATTGAAAAATATTTTTGCTTATTAGAGCGATGTAAACATAGCCCCGCCCTCCATTAATCGCTGATTTGAGTAGCATCTCGCTCGTGTGACATTAAGTTTTGGAAATTCTAAGAGCATAAAATAGTGCATTAATTAAATACTCGTACATACTAGCTTAATTCCGGGAACTGTTCAATAGAAAATCTCATGCAATTCTCCAACTTTGTGTGGACCTACAAAAAATGTTCCACAAGATTCCGCTTTCAAAAAATTTTCAAATAAATAAACACATGTAAAATTTGTTGCCTCATTCAACCTCGCTTTTATGTTATTCGCGTTTTTAAACAACGTCGCCGCGCGACGCGTTGCGTTTTATTAATGTACCTACCAAATTCAACGCACCAAAATAAAATCACTTTGACTGTGCGACGGATTAATTTTTCTGTATTATGTAGGCCAATTTTAAGTCAAGTTTTTTAACAACCACCCGTAAAAAAACATCCCTCTAAACCACCCCTGTCAATTTTGAATTTTTTAATTAATTTTCCCATGTTATTTATACCAATATTTTAAGTCATTAAAGTGAAAATCTAATTTTTGGCCACTTTTTCGTGTTTTCGTCCCACTGTGCTACGCCACGGTAAAAAAAGCACGCTAAATACTTTTCGTCAAAGTAATTACCAACCTAAACATTTTTACTTTCCCTATACATATGGGTAGATATGTATAAGGGATAAGGGCCAATATATTCATTCACCTGTCAGTAAAGTGTTCAATAGCGTTACTGACAACATTCTTATCATATCAGTAAAGTAAAAAAAAATTCAGATAGAGATTTTTGTCTTGCCTTGCTTAGGTATAAACTGGTAAGAGCCAATCAGATTGAAGTAATTTCTTTAAATCTCTAAGGATTAAAGATTGAACTAAGTATTTTCCTCCATCCTGATATGATTACAATGTTGTCAGTAACGCTATTGAACACTTTGCTGAGGTGAATAATATATTGGCCCCAAGTTTAAGTATCAATTACTTTTGGACCACCATTTTTTTGTTATGCTATTCATTATTGTCATTATGTTGAATTAATGGCGGCTAAATTTTTAGTAAGTATATTTTTTGCAGACAATCTATTAAATTGAGAGAAATCTATTGTAAATTTTCGATTTTTATAAATTTACTTATGCCCGTATTCACCAACTACAAATAGCACTATTTGTCGAATAAAATGACATTATTACAATGCAAAATAAATGCAAAACAAATGCAAAATTTTGTTTTTTTTAATTCGACAAATGTGCTATTTGTAGTTGGTGAATACGGGCATTAGTACTGTATTTTAAATTTTTCAATAGAAAGCAAAAAATTTTTAAATTAAATTGGTTACATAGCCAATTTTTTTATTTATGCGATACCTAAGCGATTTTTATATGAGCCACGTCTTTGAAAGGAAATATTTCTTTATACTCACTACCTCTATTATAGTACATCACCTGCTTCTATCTGATTTTTGATTCATTTAAACTAATTTATAAGAATAATGATTTTTCTTATATTTTTAATTTTTCTTTAGAATTGTTTGTGATGGAAAACGAAGATCTATTTGAAGATTCGGGTTCGGAATGGCAAGCAGGAGACGATGATGTAGGTGTTTCCTCTTGTTCGTCGAGATCATTGTCACCGCAACAAACGCCTTTAAGCAAAAAACAAAGAAGTGTCGAATGTGCAAAAAGAGATTTATTTTATGCAACGGTAAGTGCAAACATTGATGATGCAAATCCTAACGAAGAAGTCAATCCGGAAATAATGGACACCATTGCGTTTGTTCCTGAAGATCAGTATGCCTTTGAGATTGATATTTGTACCGACGATACAGGCGAAGAAGCTTCATCATCACATCATGATGCAGGGACTACTTCTCATCAACTAAGCGTTATAGAACAAACTGGTCAAGAACATAAGGCAAATATTTTAATCGAGAACTCGACTGCAATTTTAACGGTGACAAAAAGTTTGCATTATGGACAGTATTCTGTGTCATTTGATGAATTAGATAAGCCGCAAAAGGACGTAAACGATATTGACAGTAATTGCACCGATATATTGAATAGGCAATTTGTATCATTCATAATAGCGGACCAGAATACATCTGAACACCATTTATGTAGTAAGTTTATTCCATACGTTGTAAATTTATTTTAAAATTTTCGTTTTCAGGATTTGACGACAAAAATACACCTTGCTATATCAGCATACCCGATGGTAAAATCCTGAATGTGAACGTTCGCTGGTGTTTATCGCCAGGTCAGCTAAGTGGCGAATTAGTTTTAACTGGCAATCATGTTATTGGAGCGTTGTTATATACGAAAATAAATAGCAAAGATGTGGACAAGAAATCTGAATTGAAAACTAAGAGTCACTGTTGTTTATTTTGCTCTAAATTTGTGACTGCACTTCCCAGACATTTGCTGGCAACTCATCGCGATAGAGATGAAGTGAAAAACATTGATGGATTGCCATTAAATTCTTCGGAACGAAGTAGATTGCTGAAGGATTTGCGCATTCGGGGTGACAATTTGTATAACTCCAAGTGTTGCACAAAGGATCGTATCCCAATTAGAACATCTAAAAAAGTTGCCGTAGAAAATATGGTTCCATGTCCGAACTGCAAGTCCTTGTTCGTTTCAAAATCACTGTACAGACACCATCAAAATTGTGTTAATAGGCCAAAAAATAAACCACAAATTTTGAAAGATGCTCGACGGCTAGCACTTCCATCATATTCGGTAGTTGCATCGCCTATGGCTTCTTCTTCTTCGAATGATTCGAATTCTTGTATAAATGTAGTACAACCCCCCAATTTGGATATCGATTTACTTCGTATGTTATTAGAGCCGTTAAAAAACGATGACGTTGGCCAAATTATTCGAAGTGACAAAACTCTACTCATTTTAGCACAGCGTTACGCTATAAAACATAGAGCGTGTCCTCATAATTATAGAAATTGCAGACAAGAGTTACGTTTAGCCGCTCGTCTTTTCATCGAACTTCATAAACTTGATAATAATATTAACTGTGTCCAAGATTTTCTTGATACCACTCATTACCTGAAGATAATGAATGCAGTAAATATCATTTGTTCAGGAGACACACACTCATTTAAGATTCCCACAATAGTTCAATCTATTCGACTTGTCATAGTAAATTTAGTGAATGCTCTTATCAGTTATTACAGAATACAAGGTTTGCTGCCTACTGATCCAATTCTTGTTCGTTTGTTAGATTTCAAAAACTTCCACTCGAATGAATTTTTAATACGCCTTGGAAAGACGGCTTATATTTCGTCACAAAGAAATCGAATGTTTAAAAACAAAGAATTACCTGCCATTACAGATATTGCAAAATTTACGCAATATTTACAATCGGAAGCGGAGAAATGTTTTCAAATTTTGCTGCAAAAATATAATTATAACGCATGGGTTCGACTTGGGACAATTGTTTTACATGAGGTGGTCCTTTTTAACCGACGCAGACCTGGAGAGGTTTCCCGAATGTTGTTACAATCGTATCAAGAAAGAAGATCGATACAAAAAGAAGATCATGAAAATTTGACTCGTATGGAAGTTATGCTAGCCGAACGTTTTTCTATGATTAGATTAATTGGAAAGCGCGGTAGAGTACTGTCAGCATTATTGACAAAAGCACAAGTTCAGTACTTAGATTTGTTTCTATCTTTAAAAATAATATCTGGTATCCCTAAAAATAACGAATATCTTTTTTGTTCTAAAAATTCTATGGGGCACTTGGAGGCTGGAGGTCGTGCTATGGCAAATTTCGCGAAAGAATGTAATGCGGACAATCCAGAATTGCTTCGCTGTACTCGCCAGCGTGAGCGTTTTTGCTATGGGTGTGGGACCCGACATCTCACCAAGGGGCTATGTCCCGAGTGCAGCCCCCGCCAGAGAAACCCCACTGAACAGCTCCCATCCCTGATGGACCTACCGATTCTGGAGCCAGGTCAGCGGCAGCCACTACCGGCCTTAATGGATTTGGCCATTCCGGTACCCCGTCCCCTCATCCCGGAACTTATCCCTGTTCCTATTCCGCCCCCTACCGTCCATGTTCCGAGGATTGAATACTCGACCACCACGGACCGCCCCTCCGTTCGCCTGTTATGGGTAGATTCTGACGACGAGCAGGAGCTAATCCCCCTCTCGACTGCCACCCCAGATGTCCCGTCTGCTGCTTTTTCTCGCCCTTCCCCAATTATCGCTCCCAATTCCGACCCTGAGTTGCCGGTCCTGATGTACCGACATCGCAGATGTTTTGGTAGAAGAGGCTGCGGGGGTAAGTACGTGCCCCCGCAACGGAAGTCCACGCGATAGCCGTCATCAGATTTTTGTTTCTTTATTATTCTGTATGAAATAGTTTTAGTTATTTGAATGTTTTTTTTAGTTTTTTGTAAATTTGTTGTTGTGCATTAAACTTTTGACACTTGGCTATTGTTTCCTTTTTTGATCCCCAGGACCTTGAGTTGTTTTTTTGTTAGGATTAGCCATCAGCAGATTCAGTTTAGGTTAGGTTAATTAATTTTAGTTTAGAGATAGGACCTTGTATATATATAGTTATTTTCTCCTGCCTCCATTTCTTGATTTAGGACGTAGGAACTCCCCTGCAAATCAAGTGGCGCCCATTTTTTGTCCCCTGTTAACCCACGTACCCCATCCCTCCCATAGTCAATAGTGATGACATTTTTAATTTTTTATGTATATCTATCCCTCTTATTGAGCTAGCCCTTTAGGAATTAGTTAAAGATTTTTGCTTGTGTATATACCGTTACTTTAGTTCAGGCCAATAAAACCGGAATCAGTCCAGGGTAGCCCATGGGAATCCCCAGAGGAAGGCCCCTAGAGTGGAAAGTTACTGACCGACTTATTGTTAGAGTTTTTGGGTAGGAGCCCACCCCTTTTGTTTGCCTTTAGAGTTGTTTTTAGTTATCCTATTTTAGTTTTACTGTAGTCCCCTTAGAGTAGTTTAGTATAAGTTTTAGTAATTAAGTATCCCCCGGTATTTAGTCTTTCTCAACCCAACTTCTCGATCTTTTTTTTTTTTTTTTTAATGAGCAATGAGGGGAGTTGTTACGATTAGGTTAAATTGTGGCAAGACGGTCAATTTTTTGTGGGGTCCGAAGGTATAATTTATTACGGCCACCTGCGAGATAGCGTACCCTTTCCTGCAGGCTTGGGCAGGCAAGACTCCCTGAAGCGATGGTTAAAAGGAAGGGAGAGCTCGAACCATTCTGGTACCGACTGCCGGAGCGAAAGCACGCCTAAGGCATTTTGAGCTTTTAGTTACCTTTCCGTTTTGTCGAGTTGAATAGCCATAAGACTCTTGTTGGAGCACATAGTTTTTGTAATTGTTTACGCCCTGTGAGCGAAGTATTGTTGTTGTGTTACGAGTATTATTGTTGTGTTACTAATTATCGCAACCATTGTGCGTTCGCGAGTTTGTTGCCGAGGGTACATCTTTGCGGTGCCGTCCATAAATTTTGTTGTCAACGTTCTAGCTGCATATAAGAATTTCGCTTTTATTACGGCTACCGTTGCCAGTTCACAACCTTACCGTTGGAGGCCTTTCGAGCCATTACGGTCCTGGAGCCGCCTACACCATCAGTTACGACGGAACTGAATTCCCGTCTCACTTGTCGCCAAACATACCGGGTGATCTCGTCGCTCCAGCCACTTCCACACACCGAAGTCACTAGCGATAACGCAACTAATGTGAGTACTATTTTTAATATTTTAGTGAAGTGCTTCGATTTAGAATTACCTAAAAACATTACGCATTTATCGTTTATTAAATCATATCAATACGGTGTCAGCTCGAAGACCCGAAAAATTTGTATACAAAATTCGAGAAGAAGTATTACTTGGTAATACGAATAATCTTTGTATTATAGTTAAGCTAATTAATTTAAGTTTCATATCAGTTATTCGTGGTCGACCCGTTACCTTTTCTTTTCGTTTACCGTCAGTTAGGTTATCTATTTTTGTGTACAACCTGTACGTATGTACCTTTGTGTTACATTAAATACCGGTGTTTTATCTTATGTCTTTGTTTGTGTGATAATTTTAATTACAGGTTTAAGAAAAGTTTGTAAGTGTCTTTGTTGTGTGAAGATTGCTGGAGGACGCAATCGTTTCGGCTCTCGCAGACGTCGATGAGTATCTGTGAGAGACTTTGCGGTCTTACTACTAAATATTCACGCCCTGAGGTCCGCTGAGCTACCATCGGTTATAAGGGCCTTCCGTTTTTATTGTCTTTTAAAAAAAGTTACGAAAAACTATCGTATCAAACCACCAAACTGGATAAAACTACAATCAAGAAATGGGAAGAACAAAAGGAGTTAAACGTGTTACCAACTTTGAACGGTTTGGAAAAGTTTCTATTAGGTAGAGCTGAATTATTGGAAACAATGGAAATAAAATACAATAAGCACAATAAAGAACAAGTATGCAATAAAGAAAACAGAAACAATACATATCTCGCAGTATTACATAACAACTGCGGAATCTAATTACAAATGTAATCTGTACAGAGGTCCACATATGTTTTATACTTGTCCAGATTTCAGTAACTTATCAATTAATGCAAGAATGGACTAGGTCAATCAGCTACGCTTACGTTCAAATTATCTCCGCACCGGTCATAAATCCGGGCAATGCAGAAGGGGCAATTGCAGATCCTGTAAAGAAAAACACAACAGTTTAAGTCACTAAGTTCACGAGACAACTGACACAACGGGAACTTCTAATCAAGAAATGCACACTGTTACCAATTTAACCGTCTTTCCTGCTATGAAACAGTTAGGTTACTTTGAGCCATAATTTATATAACAGAATTTAATGGTATAAAACATCTCTGTCGAGTAATGCTGGACAGTGGAGCACAAGCAAATCTAATTACCAAAAAGTTTTGCGATCAGTTACAATTGCTGAAAAACTATCAATTTTCCGAATTAATCAAATTGAATTTACATTAACAAAAAAATGCAATATAACAATTACACAACACTGGTATCGTGTCACATAATTCCAACTATTCCAGGAAATGTGCCCATGTACCCGAAAAGAGTACCATTAAAAATCCCCAATGACATTAAGTTTCAGATGACAGATTTCTGGAACCCAAACTAGTAGATAAGCAAATTGGCTTTATGGGATTTAATGGTTAATGGAAAGATAGACTTGGTCAAAGGCTTACCAATGCTGAAAAATACTAAATTAAATTGCGTAGTAGCTAGTAATGCTCCCATGTATGCTGACCATTTTGACCATCACAAGAAGACGAGCAATTCAAGTGATTTTGGCAGATTGAAGTAGTTAATTTACTGAAGAAGATGAAATTATTTACAAAAAACACTTTGCGCAATTATAATAGTATTTTCGTGGTTAAATTTCCATTAAAACGGTCACCCACATACTAGGAGAATCTGTAGAAATAATCAAAAGGAGTTTTCTAGCATTAGAAAAAGTGATTTCAAACAAATAAGAGGTAAAATTATTTTACCAAGATTTTATTGCGGAATACATATTGTCATCTTTTATTTGGTTAAACTTATATTATTTTAATTTTAATTAGGATTTCATTTTTGGTTTTAAAATGTTTATTGAATTCTGAGAGTTTGACAATTTATGTTCATGTCTTCGGTTTTGTTCTGCCGTGAAGCCATAATCGGGTTTATTTTTGTTTGCACGCGTTCACTTGAATTTGTCGCTGTCCTGCAAATTCGGTTTTATTATTCAAAAATAAATACAGTGGACTATTTTATGTTACTTTCAACACACTTTTAACATACTATTTGTCTTCCATCTTTATCATCGGGTGTTTATTTGTATTGCGGTTACCTAAAATGAAGTGTCTATTAAATTGTGCTACGTGCTGTACATTTTAGAAACTAACCAAAATTTAGTTTGGTAAAGTTGGAATCAGGACTCCCTTACGGAAGATAGCACACTCGGCGTTGCCTCGTGTGCTAAACTTTCCTTTCGTGGATAAAATATATCTTTACTCACTAGTCCCATAAATTACTATTAAAGTGCATTTTTATTTTTTATTTAATATAGTTTCTCTTTTCGCCACAATTTGAAACAATGTAAATAGCACTGTCAAAGTGTTGCAGGTTATAAACAACAATGAAAACCTAACCTAACTGCATATAAAATATAGCACTACCTGATTCAAAAATATATATTAAAAAATTTATAAGTTCAAACATACCGTAGAACGGGGTGAGATTGATTTCGAGGGGTGAGATTGATCACAAGTAATTTTAAATTTATTTAAATATCGCGCGAACTGCACACAATACTAGTTGCATACTCTGCATGACAGTAGTAGAAGCTTTACAGAACATAACCTCACATCGCGGCAAGATGCTATCTAATTATGAATGTTCACATTTATTCGCCTTTTAAGTTTATGTTGAGTTTTTAACGATTTTGTTAGATCCAGAACTTTTGTTGACTGTGGAAAAACTTCGATATTTATTTTATTCTTATTAGTGACAACTTAGTTGGTGTTATTTTGTGAGGACTTACAAACATTTGTGTGCAAATTGTTTCAAAGGTTTAAGTGTGTACAGCATTGTTCTTCAACGGGGTGAGATTGATCACGCAGGAAAGGTATGATAGGCACTATATTAAAGGCTATATTATACCGGTGTTTTTCTTTCTGATTTATTTAGAACAAAAATTTATGCAGTATGGGGAGAAACTATAAACGAAAATTAGGTAGCAGGAGTTATGGTAATTTTTCAGAAGAACAGATAAACAATGCTTTAAAAGATGTTGTTGACAATGGAATGTCGCTACGCCAAGCTGCAAAAAAACATCATCTATCATTTGGTACCCTATATAATAGATATCATGGAAAAAGAATCAAGAAAACTGGTGGGCAAACAGTTCTATCTAAAACAGAAGAAGAAGTCATAATTAGTAGTGTCCTCAAATGTGCAGACTGGGGATACCCTCTGGATTCCATGGATTTACGAATGTTTGTGAAAAGCTACTTGGACAACTGTGGACGGTCAGCGTCCCGATTTAAACAAAACCTCCCCGGAGGTGACTGGGTGCACAGCCTGTTAAAACGACATAGGGATGTGGTGGGCAAGAGCTTTGCAACCAATATTAAAGTTAATCGCGCTAGCGTATCTCGCAAAACACTACAAAAGTATTTCAACAATTTAGAAGAAACCATCAATGGTGTACCACCCGAGAACGTATTCAATTATGATGAATCCAATGTATCAGATGACCCTGGGAAAAAGCTCTGAATTTACAGGCGTGGTGTGAAATACCCGGAAAAAATTTGCAATCACTCCAAATCGGCAACGTCTATAATGATATGTGCATCTGGCTTTGGAGTACTCCTACCTCCTTATATAATTTATAAGGCACAAAATTTATGGAATACGTGGATCGAAAACGGCCCGAAAGGTTCTCCATGCTGTAATAAGCCATGCTGTTCTTTTGGAGCACGATATAACAGAACTTCACATGGATGGATTGACATGCCCACATTCAATGATTGGTTTAGTACTGTCTTTATACCGCAGCAAAGCGTTTAGAAGGCAGGAAAGTCCTCTTGGGAGATAATTTAGCTTCTCATTTCAATCCCAATGTCCTGAAGCAATGTGAAGACCATAACATTGCCTTTACGTGCTTACCACCCAACTCGACACATATCTGTCAACCCCTTGACGTTGCGTTCTTCAGACCCTTCAAAGAAGCTTGGCGAAAAACACTAACGTCATGGAAAATTAAACATACCGGAAACGCAGGAGTACTACCTAAAAACGAGTTTCCCACGCTGCTACGTGGAACTTTGAATAATATGGACAAAGTACCACCAAAATCTCCAAACACGGAACTAAGTGCAGTAAAACGGAATGTTATTTCTGGTTTCAACGCTTGCGGAATTATTCCAATTGATGCTGATCGAGTTCTTTCCAAATTACCCCAGGAAGATGTTCAAATAGTAACTGATGCTGTTTCCACTTCACTTACTGACTTTTTAAAATCCCAGAGGTTTGGGGATGGTTCTAGGAAGCCTAGACAACGTAAAACAAAGTTGAGAGTAGAAGCAGGACGTAGTGTAGCGGCTCCATCAAACCGTGATGACTCGACTGATGACGGGGACGATGATGAAGGAGAAAACATTCAATTGAACAATGCAATTAGTGAAGAATCGCTGACGGCAGAAAACGAAGAATTAGAGTGTGAAATCAGTTGATTTATCTGCCGTACCATTCAATCATATAGTTGCCATATTACCGACACCTAAAAATGAAAACAGTTACACCAGAGGAATTAGTAAGTATAACGTTACATTTTTATTATTTTTAGTACTACATTTGTTTATAGTCATCTAACCTAAGTTTTACAAATCAAACATGTCATTAACACAAGCAATATCATTGCTTATGAGTAGAAGGATTACCAATTCTTCTGAAGGTGATTCAAACTCCGATGATGATTGGGAAGAAATTTTACAAGAAAGAGGAAAGCGACAAATTCGTCCACGTATTGAAGATTACACACAAGTTGTTGATCGATACATGGACCATGAATTTAAAAGCCATTTTAGGTTAGTACTTTCATTATATCTTATTTCCATTTCTTTTGTTAAACTATATATTTTTTATTTTAGAATGTCACGAGCTACTTTTGAGTTCGTTCTTGAAACCATCGGGCATGATTTAATACGAAACATGAAAGGTTGCTCAACTATCCCACCTTCTCAGAAATTAATGATAGCTATTTGGAAAATGGCTACTATAGACTCGTACAGGTAAAGAAGAATGATACTATCAATATCAAAATTATGACAAATAATGTTTTTACAGATCTGTCTGTGATCGATTCGATGTTGGAAAATTGGAGGGAGTTGCGCCTTTTAGTCGTGCTGTTCGATTTCCGGAGGCGTTTTACGTGTAACTGATTATGAGTCATCCGTCGCTTAAAGTACTGATTAGTCAGTGCATCCATGCGTTGGATGTTCCATCTCGTTTAATGGAAAAGGGTGTTCGTGATGCCTACATTGGACTAAGTGACGCAAGATCATGAGGAAGAAGTTGATCAATTAATTTATAGCACGATTTATAGTGCCGAAATTGGCAATGCTGTTCTGTACTACATAGGAGGATTTTTAATTCGAAAAATTAAAAAGACTAGACCTGTAAAATCTTTTTAAAAACGCCGAGATATGCTTTTTAAAACATATCAATTCCAGAAATATGTATATATGAAGATGTAATTAATGACTGCATTAATTCTATTGATTTTAAATTTTCCTGCGAATTACATAAAAGTAATATAATTTCCTTTTCTTTTCATCATTTTGTTTCCATGAGGATGAGGCAATACTTTAAAGGCATGGTTATAGGTTAGTATCATATTATCCGAATTAATTGGAAAAAATATTAATATAATAATATCTAACATGTATTTTGTACTTGGCAGATTAGACATTATGAGACATACTCAATACAAGGAGACATACTCAATACAAATCAATATACGTGGTGCCTCGCATAACGAACGCCTCGCACAGCGAACGCTGCACACAACAAACTTCCTTTTCGTTCATTTCACGATTCATACAACGAACTTCGCTTCACACAACGAACTTCGCTTCACACAACGAAGTCGCCCACTTCACACGATCACTGCCACAAAGTGTCACAAAGGACCCTCATTTCTGCTTGGAAGATGCTTGTGCCTTCGTGGATTCAGGAAGAAGCAGTAGTTGATGACACAGAAGTGGTGAAGGACATCATCACAGTGGCCCAAAGGTTGGAATTAGAGGTAGAGGAAGAGGATGTAGAGGAGCTTATTGAGAAACACAAAGAAGAGCTGACAACTGAAGAGCTCCAAACACTTCTGGCCCAACAACAGGACAATGCTCAAAGGGAAGCGTCATCTGATAACGAGGAGCAACAATCAAACAATCAACCAATTCCAACTGCTGACATCAAGAACATCCTGGTCAAATGGAAAGCAGTTCAGGAGTTTACCAATGCCCACTATCCGGATTCCGCTGAAGCAAACAGGATCAACGACCTGTACTCCGATACTCTTGTCCGTTATTTCCGGCAGATGTTGAAGAAAAGAGAGAAACAAACGACTTTGGACAGGTTTTTCACTGCACCATTGGCCAAAAAGCGGAAAATGGATGAAGATGTGCAAGATTCGATTATTTCTTAAAATTAAAAAATGTGTGTTTTTTTCATTATGTTTTTAGATGTATCTAAATAAAAATAATAACAAAAAATTTATCTTTTTTTTATGTCATCTTACCATATTTTATGCTACAGAACGAATTATTTTTTTTAACATGTATTGTTATGGGAAAACGCGTTTCACATAACGAACTTTTCGCATAACGAACTTGCTCCTGGAACGAATTAAGTTCGTTGTGTGAGGCACCACTGTATAACAATACGGTCATCAAGTGACTCTCACATCAGGTGTTGTAATTGTTTGTTAAATTATATTACCAATGACTATGTAATAGGTTAAGTATCACAAATAAAAGTGAAACACAATTAACTGTCATATTATTTAATTTGTATGCATCATCATAAGTAAGCTATGTTATATCACATAATACATTATAAGGGTAAGTACATTACAAACGTTCCCCGATACCTCCTTCGTAAGCTTCATTACTAACCATGCTCTTATTATCCTAACAAAATGACAAAATTATTTCAACATTAATTTTTCAAAGTAAAATGTCAAATAAAAATTTGAAGAAAAAAAAGTTGACAACATCAAAATACAGCAGCAGATACTAGTTACAATATTCAAGTTTATTAATATTAGGTATTATGATTGTTTATAAAGCTTTCTTGCAATGTGTAATCACCAGGATAAGAAATGTATTAAATAGAAGTGCATAACTTTGTATCATTCTTTTTGCATTGTAATTTACAGTAGTAACTATCGCAGTTAGTACTCAAAAAGTCCTGTGTAATAAAACTTTTTACTTTTTAAAAACTCGTTTTTGTCCACGAATATTGTAATTGGCGCAGTCGGTAGGATTCCCAAAAATTGACCTTATCGTAAGAGCAATTTTCGTGTTAACGATTAATTGGGAATTCGAAAAAAAACGCAATTTGGACATCAACAGCACAGAAGTCATCAAGGGAGAAACAAGCATCGTCCGAACTGTTGGCAATTAGTTTAAGAAGTCCTGAGGGAGGAACAAGCATCGTCTAAACTTAAAGGCATTAGAAATTAAGAAATTTAAACAACCAAGAAATGAAAACAACGATAATATTGTAAGTCTCATTTAATTTTTCCTATCTTATAAATTTCCTAGTAGAAAGGTAGATAATAAGTGTAACTTTTACTTATTAAGATAAAATTAATATATCTGACCGAAGTGAACTTAGATAACTTAGCAGAACTATTTGAAAATATTAAATTAGAACCATTAACGATGGCAACTAATAATTATCAATATTAAGATTACATTTGGATAGTATATCCCAATACGAAGGAAACCCGCATACTTTGAATATTTTTATTGATAATTGTCAAAATTTAATAAATACATTTTCAAGTGCTACTGATAATGCACTTAACACATTTTTATTAAGAGCAATATTGGGAAAATTAGTAGGTAGAGCTTTAATTTTATTTGGTTCGCGTAGCGAACTCGATAGTTGAGTAGATATAAAAACTGCATTATAGTTAAGTTTTGGTGATCAAAGAAATATTGATTGTTTAGTTCAAGATTTAATTGATTTAAAACCAACAAGAAAGGAATCTTCGTATAATTTTGGAATGCGTTGTCAAGATGTGCGATCTTTAACCCTTATAAAATATACGGAAAACTATAAGGATTTACTAATTCCTTCATATTTTGGCCACTTTTTTGGTATTTGGAATCACTGTTATATTAGATCTGCCATATTTTGTTTTTAGATTTTTTGATATGATATTCGTAATCAGCGACCAGAAAAACTATGTATACCAAATTTCATAAAAATCGGAGAAGCCTTTAATATTTTGGTCACGTATTTGCGATATGTATAATCTGATGTATAATCTTCACTATACATAACATGTTAAGACAGCAATCGAATGGAATTGTTGGTAATATAGAAAATAAAGCTTGTGAAAGTGATTTTACCGTAGTTTGTCTTGGGAAGAAGTATAGCTAGGAAAGAAGAGCAATAATTGACATTTGGAAAGGAAACGCTTTAGAAATTGGGCTTACATACGAAAAACCTGAACCTGAAACAACTGGTATGGAACAATTAACCCATATTTGAATTTCTTTGGTGCTTTTGGGTTGCGGTTGAAGGAATTAAGATTAGGTCATGGTTCAATGCCTATAGCCAAAGAGAATGGTGCAGTCAATCCCTTCATGGTGTCCAGTAACGGATTAACTGGAGCACAGGCACGATCCTTATGCCCAATGACTGCAGTATTATGCATGCTGAAAAGCAAAAAGACATATGTAAAGAAATGGGAAACCGCGGTGAAGAGGATGCTATCTCATATACCACATACCTTATATTGACGACATCATTTCAGCCCTCAAGAAAGTTAGCAATGCAGCAGAGGCTGAGCAAATTGTTTCTACGTTGGCAGACATAATAGGATGTTTTCCCCATAAATATGGTGTACTTGGCTTACACGTCTGAACCCTCTAAGATTAAAGTGATGATTATTGTGATCTCATTTCTTTGAAAGATATTACCGAAGGTTGTTAATATTTACTATTCAAAATATACTGTAGTACTATTCTGCAATTCAACAATTAATTATCACAACCTTATCGCTTTTTATTTTCAAGGTCAGTGTATGCATCATGTTTTGATCAAAGTGAATGCGTGCACGTAACCCATCAAACGTATCTTCTAGTAAAACAAAATTGTAATTAGCTAGCTAGTTACTATTACATTTTTCAAAATGTTTCCGTGTAATAAAGCCTGTCCACGAAAAAAACCGACCACTTTGAATTGCATGTTTCAGGTACAATTTTTAAAATATCTCATAAAATTTTATGACCCTTTTGTTCAGAATAAACTTGGGAACAACGTAAAATTTTTAGTTTTAGAAGGTTAGTATAGTTACAGCATCATGGAGAGCGAGCAAGTAAAACGAAGACGATTAATTATTTCCACGCACAGTGAAAATCCGCGAATGTCGCAAAGAGAGCTTTCAAAACATTTGAAAATTCCAAAATCAACCATTCAAAATGTGCTGGCCAAGTTCAGAAAAGAATGTAGTGTTGAAAGAAAAAGTGGTTCGGGTCGAAAAAAAGGTTCGGTGGATTCGAAATTAAAAAATAAAGTGATCCGGGAATTTAAACGAAAACCTAACACTTCTGTTAGGGACATGGCCGATAAAGTGGGTACATCTAAATCTAATGTGCAAAATGTGAAAGTTCGTTCTGGATTAAAAAGTTTCAAAGTTCAGAAAATCGCTAATCGGTCAGAAACACAAGAATCAACAGCGAAAACAAGAGCACGAAAATTGTACAGCGATTTTTTAACAAAATTTGAATGCATTGTCATGGACGACGAAACATATTGCAAAGCAGATTTTCGGCAGTTACCTGGGCAGGAGTTTTACGTCGCCAAGGGTCGGGGGCAGGTAGCCAAAGAAAACAAAACTGTTAAGGTATCGAAATTTCCAAAAAAATACCTAATATGGCAGGCCATTTGTTCGTGCGGTTTAAAATCACAACCGTTCGTTACAACGGGTTCAGTAAACACAGAAATTTATTTATCTGAATGTCTTAAAAAACGTTTACTACCATTTTTAAAATCGCATAATAAACCACCCCTATTTTGGCCTGATTTGGCTACCTGCCACTATAGCAAACGGTGCTTAGAATTTTATGAAGAAAATTCAATCAACATTGTACCGAAGTTGGCAAATCCGCCAAATTGTCCGGAACTTCGGCTAATCGAAAAATATTGGGCGCAAATTAAATTAAAGCTGAAAAAAACCAAAGGCGTAACGACGGATATAGAAAAATTTAAAAAAAAATATAAGAAAGCAGCCGATTCGTTCGATGTCAACGATGTGCAAACTCTCATGAGTGGCATCAAACGGAAAGTGAGAGCGTTTTATAGAGATTCATAAATTGATTGTTTTTAATTTTTTTTATGTTAAAAAGGAACCTAGAAATTACTATTAATAAATTGTTTGTCCAAAATTTTTGCAATCTTTCATTTAGCACAACAATACAAGTGGTCGGTTTTTTTCGTGGACAGGCTTTAATTATTGTACTTGTACCTTTAAAAGGAAACAACACTTAAAAAGACATCAGAGAGAGAGAGAGAGAGAGAGCGGTTGTGTTAATAATACTCATAATCATAAGTGTTATATTTTTTAATTAAAATATCTTATAAACTATATATATTATAGAATTGCAATCCGTAAGCTGTCAACAAGCCAAAATACTGCAAAACTCTGCAAAAAAAATAAAACTTGATAGTGAGTAATTCGTTTTTCTTTTTTTAAATTTTGAAATTTTTTTTTAGGATGTGATGAATGTAATACTGATATCTCAAATATTTGCAATCATAAGAAAAGCACCAAACATAAAAATATATGTGCAGCTTGTAAGGTTAATTTTAATTACTGGCGGCCATGACACCCTGTCCGCTATTGCAATGACGTAGTCGCGCCAATTAGTAAATGTGTCCCGACCTGGACGTTCGCCTGATCGAGCTTTGCTATGATTGGATCTCGTGTAATAATTTTACCTGGTGCGCAGACGCAATTTAAAACGGGCAATCGTGCAACGACTCGGGGCTAGAAGTTGACTCTCGACCTCTCAACTGAGCGTCACGCCTTGTGCGGATTATTTTGAAGTTATCGAAAATTTAGTTAGAGTATGGTTATTAATCAGTTAACGTACATATTTATTGTCAATGATAGAAAACAGTGCAGTCAATCGAATTGGTGTGGGTCACAGTGTTTCGTTATTAATAAAGTTTTATTGCATTGCCGAGCTCCGTGGTGTTTAAATTATCGTTTATGTGTCGATCTTAGATATCAAATTTCGTTTACCCGTCGAAGGGGATCTTTCTTTCGTAAACACCTTAATGAGAGTCGTGGATGCGCCGAATGGTTTTGTTAACTTCATTCGTCTCGTAAGAGGATCAAGAATACGTACAATAACGCTACCGAGTTTCCCACCGTTTTGTTATCGCCCTGCATTGATGTCGGAGGAATTTTGAGGCAGGACCGTACCAAGCTGCATATTATGTATGTTTACCACATGTGAGTACTTATGTTTTACCGATTGTAATAATTATTGTCATCGAGGTTACTTACATCAAACCAGCATAAATTATTATTTTGTAACCAGTGCTATGTTCAGCAGTGCCGTACTCTTTTAAATTTTGTTGACTATATTAACTTTGTAAATTCATCCATTAACGACATTTTGTGTTCCTTGTGTTAACGCCCGATTTTATGAACGTATAAACTTTGCCGTCATATCGAGGCAATTAATTTACGAACTTTTGTCTACATATATCGTTGTAACATTGTGTTTCTTGCCGCAACTAAATTACAGTGTTCCACACTTTTAAGCACCATTAAATCAGTGATTATTTATTGTTTTATGTGTCTTTTATTTATGTTAAATAACTATTTTCACAGCTTTTGTAAGGGCGCTGTTGCTCTCGATTCTTTCGATATCACATTTAATATTTATGGTAAGGACTTTCGCGTTCCGTTATTGTGCGTAGTTCGTTTTTACCGAGATTTACAAATAACGGTGGCGCCCATTAAGGTAATCCCCGAACGTGACGAAAAGAAAGCATCCTCTCCGACGAATTCCGCGAACCACCCCGAACTGAGCCTAGCCGGCAAACTAATAACCTGCGGAGGGTGCGTAGTGTCAGATTGTACCGTAACAAGCTTTCCATTCGGAAGAATATAACTACTTAAATGTGCATTTAAATTTGGTATTCAGTATAAAAAAAAAGGCAAACGAAATTAAATTTGTGAAAAACAAAATTAATAAATATTCATTACAAGTAAATAAGGATAAAATTCATTTAAACAATTTACAGAAAAAAATAGGACGGCAAGAAAACGTAATTAAGCATTTAGAATACTTGCTAAAATCAATAGGGGAATAATATTTAATAATATGTAGATTTATAGGTACTTCATTATAATTTTAATACTGTAAATAAAAAAAAGGATTATAATATCTTACGTTGTTTATTAAAAAAAAAAAGTTTTAACAAAAATGTTGTAGGTAGTAATTTTTATTTAAAAACAATTATTGTGTAACTTCGCTGTGCGGTTAAACATTTCAATAGATCGTCAAAATGGTTCTAGGGAGTTACGATGAACTAAATCGTTTTTAGACACACATATGAAATAAATAGACGTTTCATTTTTATCAAGCGAGTACTAGGGCTTGGTTTAAAAAGCTGCCAAAAATTCTGCGGACTGAAAGACACGATTTTATTTTCACAATACTTAGGATTTTTGGATACTTAGGATCTTTGATCTATCAAAGGCCTTCGACTCAATAGATCACGATATCCTGCTCCAAAAAATCGAGAGATTCGGAATACGAGGCCCGGCCAAGAGATGGATCCAGAGCTATCTCGCCAAGCGTGAGCAGTGTGTCGAGATCAACAAATCGACATCCACATATTTGAAAGCCAAATTGGGCGTCCCACAAGGTTCAACACTGGGTCCTTTGCTTTTTCTGTTGTTTGTGAACGATCTGATACAGTATTTGCTCGGGGGTGAGTTGAGAATCCAATTTGCAGACGATTTCAATGCGCTGTGTGTTTCGAGTGACGAAGATGCTTTGTATCGCAACTGCATGCGAGTCATCCGAAGCATGCTCGATTGGTGCACAAGAAACAACCTGACCTTAAACTTGGAAAAAACCCAAATTATGAGATTTCTTCCTAAAAATGCTCCTACCAACGATCTAACTACAATGGATTTTGATGGACAGTCAATTGGTTGCTGTGTGTCTACTAAATTTCTTGGAATTCACATAGACCACAAGTTAACATGGATCAACCACACTACAAAATTAAGAGAGGAATATAGTAAGTACTGCTACCTGTTTCGTAATCTGTCAAGATGTGCAAGTGAGTCGGTCGTGGGTACTGCATATCTCGCCATGGTTGAGAGCCGTTTTGCATATGGTATTTCGGTGTGGGGAACATCCACACATGCCACTCAGATATTCTTGTTGCAAAAAAGAATACTTCGTTCTATGGAGAGGGCTCATCCACAGACGCCGTGTAGACCGCTATTTGCCAGGTGGCGTCTGCTTACGTTGCCTTGTTTGTACATATATGCGATCTGTAAGGATTTTATTCATAACTTTTGTAGAGTTCCAAGAATAAATTCGATTATTATTATTATTATTACTTATGATGCTATAATAAATAGCATGGTCATTCCTGTGAAACAAGTTTGCAATAATCTTTTTAAAAGGGCCATTGATGAAAAGAAGAAAGAAATGTCCAAAGAAAATTAAGTAAACGAACTAACTGTTTCAGGGGATGGCATTCGGGGTTTCTTCTATTATCGGGTATTATAGTTTAAAAATACTCGATATTTTTTTAGTGAAAAGTTAGTATTGTAAGTCGTGCGAGTTTTGGGATAAGAAGCAAGATACGGCTGAATACGAAGAGTGGGTCAAAGCTCATGACCAAAATTGTTTGACAAACCACACGAGATCATCCGGGAAAATGGAAGTTGACGCCATCACCGAAATTTTTAAACGTTCGGAAAGTAATTATGGTGTTAAATATATGAATTACACCGGTGTTGGCGACTCGAAAACCTATACCGGAATTGTAAATTCTGCCTTATGGTGATGATGTTTTCATTAAAAAAAAGGAGTGCGTAGGGCATGTTCAGAAAAGAATAGGGCATCGTTTGCATTCGTGCAAATCAAAAACTAAAGGACTCTGAGGAAAGGGTTAACTAACTGCTAAAATAGTGGATAAGTTAACAGTGTATTATGGTTTGGCGATAAGGCAAAATTGTGACTCCGTGACGAAAATTAAAAATGCCATATGGGCCACATATTACCATTATAATTCATCAGATGAGCATCCACAACACGAGCAATGTACAGCCGGAGCAGAATCATGGTGCACCTGGCAACGCGCTTTTGCGAGCGATGAACTGGCTTCATATTCACATGAGTATAACCGTCTACCCTCCGATGTTTTGACTGCAATAAAACCAATTTACGAAGATCTAAGCAAAGAGGAATTATTAGAAAAATGCATGTGAGGTTTTAATCAAAATAATAATGAGAGTTATAATCAAGTGATATGGAAAATTAGTCCAAAAATTATTCCGAGCGGAATTAAAACAGTCGAACTTGCTGCTAACATTGCCGCCTGTATTTTTAACGAAGGTTCGAGAACATTTTTAAAAATGTTTACAGCCTTGGGGATACAAAATGGCTCAAACGCACATCGATATGTACAATTGGAGGATGAACTCCGCATTCAGATGGCAGACCGCCGAACGCATCAAGCCACTCGGGAGGAAAGAATGGTTCGCAGATAAGGTCAAATCAACATTTAGGAGGCTACTATTACTCTGAACTACTCATCTGAAAATGTTTAATGTGGGCCTGGAATAAATGACTCGATGTAAGTTGCTAATTAATATTTTATTTTAGAGTAAACCTATTTTAAAACTTTAAACGCGTTTATCTCGAAATGACATTTTCAACATCCTTATATAGCTATCGTTTCTGTTCCCGTTCTGGTTTATTGTGAACCGACGATTCATTTCGTTCCCGTTCTCGTTACTGTTACAGACTAATTGTGTATGAGCCTTAAGTCTGTGCCTAGTTTCGATTTAGCCGCTCGCACGGTTGTTTCTACACGTCAAAACGGATGAAACGGTTGTTTAGGGAATTATTGCAATACGAAATAAATTAATAAACCAGCCAAATTATGAATCAAACACATAAGATTTATTGAACAAATAATTTTTTAATTATTTTTAATAATTGACGGTCCTGGCTGGAGAAGTTCGTCCACGGTCAAAGATTTTATTATTGATATCCTAGTCAATGTAATGTAATTTGCTTGATAAGCGTCGCGTCACATATTTCATTGCAGACGACCTGTTTAGTGACAATGACCATTTGCTGCTGATCACAGTATATTGGCCGGGGTCAATAAATAGCAAGTATAATCTTATTTGTCTAGTGTTTTAGTTTAGTCTTAGTTTTATTGGCAAATGGTTAATACCACATAAAGATTGCCATTTGTTATAATGCAACTATGTAAATCGAACCAGTTAAAATAAACTGAACTATTCCAAACCTAAAGCGTTTCAATGCAACTACGAACCCGGATGACCTAATTATCAAAAAGGGACAAAAAGCAGAATATTTCATGGTGATCCTATGCCAGAGAAACGTAAAATAGGTTGGAAAAGAAAACGGAAAACCAATACAAGAAATCAAAATGGGGGGAACCGAATCTAAGACAAAAGAAGAAGTTATCATAGCTCAAGCAGGAAACAGCGGAGGACAAACAAATAGTGCATCTTTTGCAGTCAAGGATATTCTGTTCATCATTGTTTTTATAATAGTGCTACTAATACTTTTGAGTATTTTGTGGGAAAGATGTAACAGGAAAATAGACTCGAAAATTAAGCGCGAGGTATCCAGGAGTAGGGAAGTCTTGTAAAAGTGAAAATGTGTAGTGTAGTGAAAATAATAAATAAGTGCGAAATCATAATTTTAGTGAGTGAATGTTGACAATCTACAAACGCGGCAAGAGAATAGATGAACGCTCCATGTCAACCGAAAAGCTGAGGAAATCCTAGAAAAACTACGGGTCTTTCAAACAAATTTATCAAAAGACAATCAGGAAAGGCGTAAGTGTTTACAAGTTACTAATAATAAGATTGAAAAATTAAGTGAATTAAGGAGTAGTTATATTGATATTAAAAATAGTTTCAAAGAATGTCAAAATATATCCGAAGAGGAAATAGAAAAGATCAGAAAATATGCTTTTGAAATTTGTAAGATAATTGTAGATTTACATGAGTTATTAAGAAATAGATTGTTAGATTGCAAAACTTCAAACATGGGGGAAAAATTCGATTTAAAAACGGCTGTTACTTTATTGCCAGTAATGAACGGTAAAGAAGAAGTAACAAAACAATTAATTGATTCTATTGAGCTTTATAACGAATTATTAGATGATAGCGGGAAAAAATTACTTACAAAGTATGTGTTGAAAACGAGACTCTCCGAAAATGCTAAAATTCGGTTAAGACAAGAATATAACAGTAATGAATTATTAGTATATGATCTAAGAAAATTTTTTCTAACTAACAAATCTCCCACGGCATTGTCAGTCCAATTAAACAATGCTCAACAAGCGAATAAATCGATTGAAGAATTTGGCAAAACCATCGAACAATTGTTTGTTGATTTAACAATAGCGCAAACTGAAGGAAAAGAACAAAATTTCGAAATTTTACAAGCGGTTAACGAGAAAATTGCAATTAATGCTTTTTCAAACGGGTTAAATAACCATGATTTAAGAAATATTATAAAGGCTCGAAATTATTCAAAATTGAACAAAGCAATACGCGCAGCTAAAGATGAAAGTATTCAGTCAAAAGAATGTAGACAAGTTTTTCATTGTAATAAAAACCAAAAATTCAGACAAAATTTCGGAAATCAAAAAAGGAATTATCAAAATTTTAACAATAAAAATTTTAACACCCAAAAATCAAATAATTTTAATTCGCGTAATTTTGGAAAAAAACTTCTCTTATAATCAAAATAATTACAGTAGAAATGTAAATAACCCAAGACAGCTTACTAGCAATTATAGAAGTCAATGTTACAACAGAGGAAAAAGTTCAAATCAGTTCAAAAATAATTATAATAAAGCGTACTATACGTGTAACAATAGTAATTTGAAACTTAGGAAATGCATCGCGACAAAATGTAAACACTGATCAAGTAAATTTTCAAAATTTAACAGAACCGAGACAGTTTTTTCGTTCCTAAAAATAAAGAAATTAAAAATTTAGCAATTTTAAATTTAGACGGATTATTTTATGTAAAATTTAAGTATAAAAACGAACCACTATTTTTTCTTTTAGACTCAGGTGCTTCTATTAGCGTAATTTTCAAAAATTGTATATCAAATGACGAAATAATCAATGAAACAAATCAGGTAGAAATTAATGGTATAAGCGGTTCGGTAAAATCAATTGGTACATCTCAAATTTCATTAGAAATCAATGATAATTTAAATTTAAAACACGAGTTTTACGTACTCAACAAATTTAATAATTGTAATATGAACGGTGTAATAGGAACAGATTTTTTTCAAAAATACGGTGCAACTTTGAATTTTGAAAAATTAGATTTAAATTTTTATATTAATAACAGAAAAATTTCACTTCCGATAGAAACTAAAGCAGATTGTTTTACTACAATACCGGCAAGATGCGAAATAATTACGTATATGAGGGTCAAACAAAAAAATGAAGAATGTGTAGTTTTATCTGAAGAATTGTCCGAAGGTGTATTTATCGCAGGAATGTTAGTAAAACCTAAAGATAATATAATCCCAGTTAGAATTTTAAATGTACAAGATAAGGAAATTAAATTGAAAATTTTTAAATCAAAATTAGGAGACATAAATGATTATAAAATTTGTAATTTTTTTAAAAGTAAAATAGCATCAGTAAATAGGATAGAAAAAGTACTAAAACTTTTAAAAACTGATCATTTGAATCAAGAAGAAAGCATTTCAATTCAAAAAATTTGTGCGAAATACGATGATGTTTTTCATCTAGACGAAGATAAATTATCGGTTACAAACATATATAAACAAAAAATACAATTAAAACCAGGAGCAAGTAAAACGTATATGAAACCGTATCGGTTACCACACGCACAAAAAGAAGAAGTTTACAAACAAGTCGAAAAAATGCTACAGGAAGAAATCATAGCAGAAACTCGTTCCGAGTGGAGTTCACCAATTCTCATTGTTCCAAAGAAAAAAGATGAACATGGAAATCAGAAATATAGGGTTGTGATTGACTATAGACAGCTAAATAATCGGGTAGAGGACGATCGTTTTCCTCTGGCTTGTATTACAGAAATTTTAGATTCATTATCAGGTGCAGTATTCAGAAATGGGACCAATTACGGGCTCGAACCAATTTGCACCACAGCCGAACCCGCTCCACCTGAGCATTTGAAACTCATATTGTGCAAATGTAAAGGAAAGTATTGGGCTGCTTGTGAGTGCAGAAAATCGGGAATCAGTTGCTCCGTTATTTGTTTAAGTCGCATGCAGCGGTTCAATCTATAGTTAACAAATTTAAAAATGAAGGTAATCTGATAAATAAAGACGGCGAAGCAGAAAGTGTATACTGACTCCAAAAATAACAATTACAATGTGAGGCAAATAAGAACCAATTCCAAAATAAGTTTGCTAAAATTGACTGAAAACATTTCAAATATTATTAATAAACCTATTTCTACCGAAACTGTGCGTAGGGTGCTTCGAAAAGAGGGGTATAATGGCAGAGTAGCATGTAGGAAACCATTCATATTATAATACAGAAAAAAGACTCGAATTTGCAAAAAAATATGTTAATGAAAGTGGTGATTTTTGGAAAACAATAGTGTTTAGTGATGAAAGCAAATATAACATTTTTAGATCTGATGGAAGACAGATGGTACGGATAATACGTAATACAGAGTTAAATAAAGAAAATCTATGTGCTACTGTGAAGCATGCATGGTAGCGGTAATGTGATGGTTTGGAGTAGCATGGGAGGAAATGGGATTGGAAAACTTCAATTTATTGATACAACGATGAACAAATTTTAATATATTATAAGAAAATTTAAAAGCTAGCGTTGAAAAATTGGGGTTACAAAATAATTATCAATTCCAGCATGACAAAGACCCCAAACATAATTCCTATGTTGTGAAGAAATGGTTGTTGTATCATGTAAAAAACCAACCCCATACTCCTCAGTCCCCAGACCTGAATACTATTGAGAATTTATGAGAAGAATTAGAAAGAAAAATCCTTCCTCTAAACAAGTTTTAAAAACTGTTATTTTAGAGGAATTGGAGAAAATTTCAAGTGACAAATTCAAAATTAGTGGAATCCATGCCAAGGCGATTACAAGCAGTAATTGATGCAAAAGGATACCACACAAAATACTAATTTAGTGTAAAAGTGCAAGAAAATGCAGGTCCTTTTGACTGTATGAATAATTTTGTGACATTAGTTTGTTGTATAAAATTAGTTTTTTTGTAGTGTATATCGTAGTATATTGTAGTATATCAAATTAAAATACAAAAATATAAAGATAAGACAGATTACGTAAACCACAAAAACGAACACCTATTTTTGTAAACTACATTGAAAAAAGTGCATGTGATTTTATAATTATTTTACGTTAAAAATCAGGTATAAGTTTACCAAGAAAAGTTATGTAATGAATTTTTTCCATATATCTACAAGTAAAATCTCGTTCTTTAGTTTTACATTTTTAAGTTTTACATCTTTTAGTTTACAATTTATAAAATAAATAGATCAATAATTATAAGTAAATTAGTTATATTGAATTTTATTTTTCATTTTTTTTTTTAATTTTATTTTTCATTTTTTTTTTTAATTTTTTAAAATAATTTATATTTCAAATATACAAAATGTGTTGATACTGCCAATACTTCAGAAGTAAACTAGCTTTTATAAACTGTCAATAACTTAGATGAAAAAAAATTAATGAGAGGGAATGATCCCCCCCCCTTGCGCACGGGCCTGATTCCATTCACAGGCATTTGAACTCGGGGTAATCAGCGCTCTGTATAACTTATAACAGTATAAAACATAATATTATGGTTATTAACTCTTGAAATATACCTAACGATAAAATTTTTAATTTAATGTGAAAATTCAATTATTGTTTGAATATTCCGGCTGCGGACGTAACCATTTTCAACGAGTGTTGGTTTAATAATTGTTTTTCGTTTACTTAACTCATTTTATTAAATATTTTGTCGTTATAATTTATTATAGATACTGCTGTTATAAAATAGTATTCCATAATAATACTATATGTATTTCAAGTTTTTGAAATTTATATGAAGTCGAGTTATAATGAATTAGATTTTTTCGTATTTAAAAAAATAATTTACAGTAGGTATATTTCGACCTAGTTTAAATTTTAAAACCATTAATATTTCACAAGTTAATAAAATAGTTTATATAAATTTCAATTTTTTATATTTAATAAAAATATACACTGGGTGCTATCCGTCAACTTTAATAAAATTTATTTTTTCTAGATTCCGGGAGATATTGAAAACACTTTAAAAGAACGAAAATCTCGATTACAAAGTTTTGGTTTAACGAACCAGCCACACTTGTTGGTGGTCGGTTCGTGTTGGACTGATATCACTGACTATTATTTAATACTAGAAGAAAACATAATTACCTGCAATACTGTGCTGGATGCAATAGATCTGTTGTTTAAAACATATCATGTTTTAAATGCTCAGTATCCAGAAGAAAGTGTTCATATCTGGTATTTAATACAAAAGTGGGTCTATAGTGTGACAACAAAAACCGATAAGGTGATTCCTTATGTAGAAACAATAATACATGAATTAGGCAGTGATTAAGGTCTCTTTATTTCACTTTTATTTTATTTGTTTTTTATAATTAATTCCATTAATATTTTTTTAATCTTAGTTTGTATAGATAGTTTTTATATTTCTTAATTATTTTTAAAAATGGAGTATATATGTCCATTTTGCACCAAAATATTTAAATGTGTCAAACTTTTTATAAAACACATTCGAATCAGACACAGTTTTACCTCGACAAATACAATAAGATGCAAACAAGATGAAATAACTATGTTCTAGATCTTTTCAAAATTTGAGTTCATTTAAAAAACATATTATGAGAGTTCACTATAACACCGTCAAAAATACAAATTCCTTACCATTAAATTCTGAAAATTTGTTAAATGAAAATTCTTTAAATGTAGAAAATAACTCCGAAAACGAAATCTGTGAGCAGGAAGACGGCATAATTTTTGAAAATTCTAGTACTGATATTTCTAATACAGATGTTTCAAACATGTCTGCATTTCAACAAAATTTAAGAAAACATACTATAAATTTTTGTTTAAAATTGTATAGCCAATTTGATCTTCCAAGAAATAATATCCAAATTATGATAGACAATGTCACTGAAATGCTTAATGAACCTATCGTGGAGTTAAAAAAATTTATCAATAATAATCATTCATTAGGAGATAATGAGAAAAATTTAAATGAACTTCAAAGTATGTTAAATGAGCTTGCAAATCCATTTTCTGATTTAAAATCAGAATATCTTCGTTTCAAAAGTTTTGAACAAATACATTGTTTCATACGCCCCCTTTCTTTAACAATAGGTAATCGTAAAAATGATAAAAAGAAATCATCGAGAATTGTGCTAGAGGAAATTGACAGTTGCATTGAATATATACCTATTAAGAAAACATTGAAAGCATTTTTTGAATTGCCTGGAGTTTATAATATTATAAATGATTACTATTTAAGTTTAGTAAATAATGATAATGTAATATCCAGTTTTATTCAAAGTGATTTGTGGAAAAATATTAAACTGAAATTTTCAGGAAAAGTAGTGTTTCCTTTATTGTTGTATACTGACGACTTTGAAATTGGCAATCCTCTTGGTAGCCATGCTGGGATTTATAAAATATGTGCTGTCTATTTTGCTCTAGGATGCATGCCTCCACAATTTTCTTCACAATTACAAAATATTTTTTTAGTTCAATTGGGATTTTCAGACGATCGCAAACAATTTGGTAACAAAATTAGTTTTCAATATTTAACTGAGGAAATTAGAGATTTAGAGAAAAATGGGATAGAAATATTAAACGATGATGGAAAGACTTATCAAATTTATTTTACTCTGGCTTTATTTCTAGGTGACAATTTAGGATTAAATACAGTACTAGGATTTTCAGAAAGCTTTTCCTCATCTTATTATTGTAGATTCTGCCGTCTTCATAAAAATATTAACTCAAAATTAGTAACGGAAGATGTTAATGAATTACGAAATAAAGAAAATTATAACAGCGATTTAAATGCATTAGATATAGGCATCAAAGAGGAATGTTTTTTGCATACGCTGCAAAACTTTCATGCAGCAGAAAATTTTGCTTGTGATATTATGCACGATGTTTTTGAGGGAATTTGTAGGTACGAAATAGGACAGATTTTGTTTCAATTTATTTATTTGGACAAATATTTTACTCTTGAAGAACTCAATAACAGAATTAGATATTTTAATTTTCCTCCAACTAATAACAAACCTCCAGGTATTCTAAAGCAACAACTTTTAAAAAAGCAGATTCATTTATCTGCTTCTGAAATGTATTCGCTAACGAAATACTTGGATTTAATTATTGGCGACAAAATTCCACATAATAATAATTACTGGGAATTGTATTTATCATTATGTGAAATTATTAATATTATAACTAGTACATGTATTAGTAATCATGATCACAACTTATTAAAAGTAATAATAGAGGAGCATCATATTTTATATATAAAATATTTTGGTGACTTGAAGCGCAAACATCATTTTATAATTCATTATCCCCGTCTTTTGTTGTTACTTGGACCTTTATGTAACGTTTCTTCAATGCGATTTGAAGGTCGTCACAGAAATTTTAAACGTGTTGCAAACGCTACATGCTCTAGAAAAAACGTTATTAATAAATTAGCTGTAAAAAATCAACTCAACTTCGCTTACAGATTAATTAATAAAACGGGACTCTCAATCAATATAGAATTTGGTAATGAAAATGCAAGTTTTTCAAAAATTATTAAAGAGTATTCTATATTTAAGCAATTTGTTGGAACACAAATTAATAACTATTTTGCAATTAACTGGGTTAAATTTAACAGTATAATTTATAAACCCGGTCATGTCTTATTTATAAAGGATGAGGATTTTTTCCCAATATTTGGAAGTATCTTGTTTTTTTTTTTCAATAATAAAAATGATATTTGTTTTATTTTGAAACAGTATAAAACTTTAACTTCTGTTCGACATTACTGTACTTATAAGGTAATTGAAGATACTAAATTAACTTGTATAAAACATAATGATTTGAATATTTTTTTACCCAAGTTTGTACATAAAATATTAAATGAGACCTATATTATAATATAGTTACACCAGTATACCGGGTGCTGAATGAGTTAGCCGAACATATGAAATTAACATGTAAAAACTTATTTATGCAAATTCCTGCTTCCCTAATTATTTTACAAAAAAAATGAAAGACACAAAAACAATGCAGAAATATAAACTACGAATGATAAGACCATTAGATTTCATCTAACTTTTACTTAGAAAGCCAAAAAATACTTTTGAAATTGTTAAAAGTTTCATTTATCGGACTTGTCATGAAAGTTTCCATGGTAATTATTTTGGAAAATATAAATTAAATTGAATTTATTACATGGCCAGTGCGATAAATGAAAATTTTAACAATTTTGAAAGCATTTTTTTACCATTAAAGTATAAGCTAGATGAAATCTAATGGTCTTATCATTTGTAGTTTATATTTCTGCATTATTTTTGTGCCTTTCATTTTTTCTCTAAAATAATTAGGGAAGCAGGAATTTGCATAAATAAGTTTTTACATGTTAATATCCTATGTTCGGCTAACTCATTCAGCACCCGGTATATAGTTACAAATACCAGTAGGCATTCCACATTATTTGTTCCATTGGCCTTTGAAGTGAATCAGTACCAAATTCTATATTGATTAATGGTTCCGTTTTATAAATTAATCTGTAAGCGTTTTTATCGTTTCTATTCGAAAAGTAACTTTCAAAACGAAAACTGTTCTGATTTAAATGTCGTTGTTTCCCCATATTTTTACAATGCATAAAATCGTTTGAATTAAAATAATTCGTTTTGTAACAAACGATTTTATTTCTTTTTAAAATTTTTTAGTTATAGTTTATTTTATTATAATGAAATTTCTTATACTTTTTTTGTTTTTGTAATGTGTAGTGCCTAATAATAAATTAAAAAGTTTCCAAAATCATGTATTTAATTTAAATAAAATTTATTAATTGAATCAAATGTACAACTTTATTATTCGAAAGATTAATTCTATTTTGAATTAAAACTACAATATACTTCAGACAAAATAAATTAATTTTAAACTAAAACTGTTTTCCTCTTGAAATAAAATAACGATCCATTTATTTCGAAAACAATTTTTTACTTTAAATCAAATGTTTAGATGTTCAAGGCAAGTATTAAATCAATTTTAAGTTAAAACTATTAACGTTTATATTAAAACTATTAATGTTTTGAAATAAAACTACCATGTTATAAATTAAAACTATTTCTGTTTTGAAATAAAATTACAACGAATTAAGTTAAAACTAAAGGGTGATTTTTTTGAGGTTAGGATTTTCATGCATTAGTATTTGACAGATCACGCGGGATTTCAGACATGGTGTCAAAGAGAAAGATGCTCAGTATGCTTTGACATTTCATCATGAATAGACTTACTAACGAGCAACGCTTGCAAATCATTGAATTTTATTACCAAAATCAGTGTTCGGTTCGAAATGTGTTTCGCGCTTTACGTCCGATTTATGGTCTACATAATCGACCAAGTGAGCAAACAATTAATGCGATTGTGACCAAGTTTCGCACTCAGTTTACTTTATTGGACATTAAACCAACCACACGAATGCGTACAGTGCGTACAGAAGAGAATATTGCGTCTGTTTCTGAGAGTGTTGCTGAAGACCGTGAAATGTCGATTCGTCGCCGTTCGCAGCAATTGGGTTTGTGTTATTCGACCACATGGAAGATTTTACGCAAAGATCTTGGTGTAAAACCGTATAAAATACAGCTCGTGCAAGAACTGAAGCCGAACGATCTGCCACAACGTCGAATTTTCAGTGAATGGGCCCTAGAAAAGTTGGCAGAAAATCCGCTTTTTTATCGCCAAATTTTGTTCAGCGATGAGGCTCATTTCTGGTTGAATGGCTACGTAAATAAGCAAAATTGCCGCATTTGGAGTGAAGAGCAACCAGAAGCCGTTCAAGAACTGCCCATGCATCCCGAAAAATGCACTGTTTGGTGTGGTTTGTACGCTGGTGGAATCATTGGACCGTATTTTTTCAAAGATGCTGTTGGATGCAACGTTACGGTGAATGGCGATCGCTATCGTTCGATGCTAACAAACTTTTTGTTGCCAAAAATGGAAGAACTGAACTTGGTTGACATGTGGTTTCAACAAGATGGCGCTACATGCCACACAGCTCGCGATTCTATGGCCATTTTGAGGGAAAACTTCGGAGAACAATTCATCTCAAGAAATGGACCGGTAAGTTGGCCACCAAGATCATGCGATTTGACGCCTTTAGACTATTTTTTGTGGGGCTACGTCAAGTCTAAAGTCTACAGAAATAAGCCAGCAACTATTCCAGCTTTGGAAGACAACATTTCCGAAGAAATTCGGGCTATTCCGGCCGAAATGCTCGAAAAAGTTGCCCAAAATTGGACTTCCCGAATGGACCACCTAAGACGCAGCCGCGGTCAACATTTAAATGAAATTATCTTCAAAAAGTAAATGTCATGGACCAATCTAACGTTTCAAATAAAGAACCGATGAGATTTTGCAAATTTTATGCGTTTTTTTTTAAAAAAAGTTCTCAAGCTCTTAAAAAATCACCCATTATAATTGTTTCAAATGAAAACTACTGGATGTTTTGAAATAAAACTCCAACGTTTTTATTCGAAAAGTAATTTTCAAAACAAAAACTGTTTTTATTTAAATGTCATTGTTGTTTCCCCATATACAATGCATAAAATCGTTTGAATGAAAATAATTCGTTTTGTAACAAACGATTTTTTTTCTCAGTGTGTAATACCGGTATTTCGGTATTTAATTAATTTGTAATAAATTGAAAAATTGTATTTTGAGTATAATGTTAGGTATTTGGAATTATCTACTTAACAAAAATTCGGATTACTATGCAAGGATAAAATTGTAGTATATAGGAGAAACAATTTCGCACTAAGGAAAGGGAAACAGATTTAGAATTTCTTTTAAGATGCTTGGATAATCCAAAAGAGTATATTGAAAAAATTATAAGAGAAAATTCGAAAATAATCAAAATTTATATGGCAAAACTAATTTTCTCCATGGTTCAGAAACTTGAACTTGGTGGTGATGGTAAGGTTGAATCGCTCGAATCTATAGATTTAGAAGTTGAAAGTTGTAATGTAGATGAAAATGGACAAAGTAAAGAAAACATCCAATTAACACGTTAAGTGCTGATGGGCGATAAATCAGCCATGCGCGGTAGGTGGCATAAGCGCGTGGTCGATAAATATACCATCTGCGTCACTTCTTTATATCGTTCAGTGTGAGCTTAGCGGTGGACGTGAGGTGACGTATTTTGGTGAGCGTGTTGATAAGTGTAATTTACAAAATAAAATACCCTTGGTGGAGTTAGTCATGGCGGATGACGAAGCAGGACCCTCCACTCCCAAAAGGCCACGACAGGCCCCCAAACGATACTATCAGCCTCCATTATCTGATAAGGAGTTAGAAAAACTCCTTTATGATTCCGACGCGGATATTCAAGATGACGACCCTGAAATAATTGACTCCGATGATGATTATATAGCGGGGGAGAGTGATGCCTCCTCCGAGGAAGTCATTGAAAATATGGACCAGAGGAGTGCTTTCTCTCAAATCCAAGCGCAACAACCAACAACACGTGTTCAACTGCAGCAAACACAAGCTCCGACGCAACCCCAACCAGCTAGAGCGGCTGCAGCTGTACCACCCCCCGGCCCTAAATGGTCAAACAATCGGGCGATGAAAACCTTTCCTTTCACAAAGCGAATGGAGTTCCTTGTTGTGCCAGATGGTAAGATTTGTTTCCATTTTCTCAATGCGCACCCATCCGATCCGCACTCCATCAACCGAAAGAGGAAGCAGGGGATGGCGCGTTGCTTTGAAAAGTCTCAATTAAATTTCTAATTTACAGGAAATGCACCCATAGATTTTTTTAACATGCTGGTGGATGACCACTTTTATGAAATGATTGCGGAAGAAACGAATGCGTATGCCGTGGATGTATTTCTGTCTGAGAAGACATCTCCCTCGTCGCGAATTACTCGCTGGCATAATGTGACCCCGGAAGAGTTGCGAATCTTTTTCGGCGTACTTCTTCACATGGGGACGATTACGACAAATAGGCTACAAGACTATTGGAAAACTTCGCGTCTGTTTAGCATTCCGTTCTTTGCAGCCGCAATGAGCCGAGACAGGTTTTTATTGATTATGAGGCGAGTTGTACTACTACAACTTGAATTTTTTTTGAAATGAAAAAAAATTTTTTTCAATGCAGGTGTCTACATTTCACGCGTAACCCGAGGGAGGGCGAACCTAAACCGGACGATCGCCTGTTCAAGGTTAGGCCGCTCATTGAGTACTTCAACGGGAAAATGGCAGAGCTCTACTATCCCGACAAAAATCTATCCCTGGATGAGTCTATGGTCTTATTTCGAGGAAGACTTTCCTTCCGCCAGTATATTAAAAATAAAAAACACAAATATGGTATAAAATTATACATACTGACAGAGCCTTGCGGCACCATTTTAAAATTTGCTGTATACACTGGGCAACTGGACGATTTTGGCGGCAAGGGCCACGCAGCTAATGTTGTTCTTCATTTGCTTGAAGGGCGCCTCGATGTTGGCCATGCAGTCTACATGGACAACTATTACAACAGTCATGACCTCGCCGTCAAACTTCTAAACCGCAATACCTATTGCACGGGTACTTTGAGGGCAGAAAGAAAGAATACTCCACCTGAGATAAAGAGTACCAAATTAAAAAAAGGAGAAACCATTGAAAAATACAGCGATGATGGGGTTTTGATAGGCAAATGGCGGGATAAGCGGGAAGTGGCCTACATAACAACGGAGTTCACCGATGAAATGGTCACCTATCGCGATAAATTGGACAGGGAAAAAGAAAAACCTGCTCCAATTTATGAATATAACAAATACATGGGAGGGGTAGATAGACAAGACCAGTTGCTTTCCTACTATCCCTGTGAAAGGAAATGTCTCCGCTGGTACAAGAAGCTAGGGATTCACATATTTCAAATGCTTCTTATCAATGCCCATCTGCTATATAAGAAGCACACGAAATCGAAAATGTCGTTGTATGATTTTCGACTCTCCGTTATTGAAACCCTGGTTCCTGCGAGGTTGCCAGCACCCATACCCTTGGAAACATTGCATAATATAAAAAAACATCCCATGGATAAGACTGGCAAAAAGGCGATATCCAGGAGATGTACCTGGTGCTACAACCACAAAAAGGTTGAGAAGAGGACATCGTATTACTGCCCGTCTTGTACCGGTAGACCGTCCCTTTGTGTAGGCGATTGTTTCAAAAATTACCATGAAAACTTGTAAACAATGTTTTTTAAATTATTATAAGTACAGTTTTTTCACAAGTGCTATTTTTATTGCTACATGTAGTGTAATTTACATAGTGGTATATAAATATACCATTAGCATTAGGTTACAATTTCAGTGCTCAGTGCGCGTGGTCGATATATATGCCATGGCCCTTTTGACCCTAAATTTTATAAAAACTTCCTTATTTTGCACTATTAAAGTGTTTCCTCAATGGGTTTGCCCAAACGACGTAAATTTTTGCCTTAGCCCCAGGGGGTAAGTACGCCGATACGATTAGCAGTTAACGTGTTAATGGAACAAAAACTGCAATCTGCAATAAACAGAAAAACAGCAGTGCATAAAGAATTTGGGTGATAGTCTCAGTCATAAACAGATATAAGAAAGCTTATTAAAAAAGAAATGGGACTATATGAAGACGAACGAGTTCGAGGGAAGTACTTAGAAATAGTGTATGTTATCTTTTAACAATTCCACCCACCAGTGTAGAATCGCAAAGAGCATTTTCTGTGGCAAGAAATTTTTGCACTAAGGTACGTATTTTGTTAAAATACCGGTATTTCAATTTTGGTCCGGTATTGCATTCCCTAATGGGTAGACCACATAAACGAGAAATAACTATTGAAGAGGTTTGCAAGTGTTTACGCAAGTTCGATTGCAGTTTTCAAAATCTAATTTCAGTTTCACCAAGAGACGAAGAATTTCTACTGTCGAATATTTGTCGGTTTAAAAAATTTAAAAATTCGTTTAAAAACCGCATGGCCGTATACATCACTATTGGGCGACAATCGAAGAAAATCCAGAGCCGTTTGGATATGGACAATAATTGCGAAGAGAAGAAACCGACAGTTTCCAAGACTAATATTCCATTTTTAGAAGATGAAACTCAGAATGTTAATAATAAATTAAAAATAATAAAGTAACAAAGGTAGTTTATCTAATAGTGAAATTTCTGAACACGAAGAGTTATCAGGGAAAACATATTCAGTTGATTTTATCAAGATTAATGAAGATTCTACCGGTTCCTGTAATCAAGATGAAACTTTAATTAATACGTCGCCCTCAAGAGAGATAACATCTGCAGAAGAACTTTTAGAAAATTGTTATAGACCTAGTGTTGTAAGTAATGTAAGCACTACCGTTAACGTTTCTGTTCATTCCGATAGTACAGTATGTTCAAATCAAAATTCAGAATTAACGAATATGAAACAGATGCAGGTCAAATTTACATTTTTATTAAAATTTGATTTTCCCAGAATTCAAACTGAATTAGATATAATGGTTGACTCGGAACACAGGCGCACTATTTTGAAGCAAAATCTATTAGCTTTAAATTTATCGTGTTATTATTTTTTGTAGATTTAGAACTATGAGAAATAAAAAAGATAAGACTTTCAATATTATTGTAGAATACGCCCGGTGCAAGCATAGTAACTGTAGGTCCTACAAAATTATTTATAAAGCTAATGAAATCAATATCGGGATTAAAATGCATTATAAAGGGCCTACTGACGTAAATCATGAAAGCGAATATTCTTATTGGCTAAAAGGTGAAGAAAGAAAAAAAGTAAAGGAAGAATTAAAAAACATATATCCAGTTTCCGAATGGAAGAACATTGGTGCATTTATATTCCAGGGAACAGGTTCGGATCCTTACAGGTAAAGGTAAAAAAGTAATTAGGTATTTTGATGCTACAGGGTCTATTTTTTTAAGTTAAGTGGCTTTAATATTTTGTTCACCTTGGTTCTGTGAATTATTAATAAAAATTACATCTAATTTTGAAAATCAATATGTTTTTTCTTCAAACTTGTTTCCACTTACTTTATGTATTGACAGTATATTTTGAAATAGTATATTTTGAAATAGTATATTTTGACATCTATAAATAAATAAAGAAGCCGAATAGAAATTTTAAAAGAAAATCCAATACAAGAAGTTGCTAAGTAAAAATTCAAGATTACATTGTCTAGACCCAGTTTCATCTAGTACGTCAGTTTCTAACAGCAACGTTAACGTTAATATTTCTGCAGCACGTAAAAATGAAGGTAAACGCATTCGGAATAAGGGCCACGCTTGCTATTTTTGCCAAAAAAGGGTTTCAAATTTTGCTCGACATCTTGAAGTGATGCATCATCGAGAAAATAAAGTTGCAAAATTATTGGCTATGCCAAAAAATTCAAGAAATAGAAGAGATGGCTTCATAAAACTCATAAGAGCAGGTGATTTCTATCATAATATTGAGGTACTGTCGACAAAAACTGGTGATTTAATTCTTGTTCGACGTCCAACAGAAAATGAATTTAAATTTGTGAAATTTCACGAATACGGACCTTGCCCTCACTGTTTAGGTTTCATGCTCAAAAAGTATCTTTGGCACCACATCAAAATAAGTTGTAATTCAAAAAAAGTAACTGAAACGGGCGATAATAAGCTAATAATAGCCGAAAGTAATGCGATACTTAATGATACTTTTGGTGCCGAGTTTTCTAACGCCTTTGTTGTTAACATTACTTCAAAACTACGCGATGATGATGTTGGTCAATACAGCAAAAACGATAATTTAATTTTAAAATTTGGAGCTATGCAGTTTGAGAAATATGGAACAACACAGTGTGAACTAATTAGGCAATCTATGCGTCAACTTAGTAGATTTGTTCTCAAGTTGAGAAAAATTGACTGTGGTAACAAAAGTTTAATGAATTATTTAGTTCCAGAAAAATTTGATTTGATAGTCCGAGCAACAAAATTATTATGTGTGTCACATCAAAATGTGACAAGGAGACCAGAATTCGACATACGTTCTTGGCGTTAAAGATTGGATATGCCTTAAAGAAATGTGCCGCAATAAAACGTGGTAGTTGCTTGAAAACAGGCAATATACGTGGAAATGAAACCCTGCTATCTTTTTTAAGTCTTATGGAGTTAAAATGGTCCATCAGAATATCGTCTAACGCATTGGTTACTTTGCAAAACAAAAAATTGAACACAACACAATTGTTACCAGTGACTGGCGATTTAATTAAATTGAGCCAGTACATTGATACTAACATAAAAATTATGAGAGATTCCTTATCTAATAACCAACTGACATGGCAAACTAACTGACATGACGGCACATGAAGATAAATGCAAAGCATGGGGTAAAATTGAAACAGAATTCAACATCATGTCTGGGCAGTCATATAGGGCACAAGATCTTTCAAGAAGAAAGTACGACAACATAAAAAAAAGAGTGAAAAATAAGTATTCAGTGGAAAAATGTTACTCTCTTGGCACGGGAGGTGGCCCAACTCAGAATACAACTTTTACAGATCTGGACAGTACTATAAAAGAAATTTTGGAGACAAGAATTGAAGGCTATGAGAGTAGATTAGATGATGATTAAAAAGTATTCGTAAGTTATTAACTATCCAATGATTATTATCATGATTATTCATAATATTGTTATACTCATGCAGCTATGGCAGAGGAGAATATTTTTATAGACGAGGATGGTATCAGTTTTTCTTTACCACAACAGAATAAGGTAGTATGTATTGTCGTGTTCTGTTCAAGTTAAGTTAGAGATAGGGTTGTCGGTAGTTTTGTGGGACTTTCATCGGGGTGAGTGAGTTTGAATAAAGGCTACCGAGTGTTTTAGAAAATATAAAAAAACTATAATTTTGAGTCATTGCACAGTGGGACGAAATCCCAAATCGACGGCCAAAAGTCTAAAAATAAAGTACCGATTTCGGGGTACTGCAGGGGTAGGTTAGATATAGTAATAGTCCTAGGGTCGAGTTCTAGACTCGAGATGGGATGATTCTTTATACCTGCTAATGTGTCGCAGTTCAAAAGTGCCCTTCGCTTGACTTGACGCATCGCACTCGGTGGTAAATTTTTATTGCGCTCTTGAAAACGTCGCCAGTTCCACAAAAATAAACCTATTGAAGATTTTTAAAATGGATTCGAAAGGGAAAAGTAAGTAGAATATTATCATGTAATACAAAATTTGTAATAATGCTGTATGTGATACCAGTTAATGAATGATTTTTCCGAAAATCAACGTAGAATTGCTATTGAAAATTGTAAACACTTAGAGAAAAGTTACATTGTAAAACGTTGTAAAGCGGCCGGACTTGTTCTAGGTTGTATATAATTCTAATGCTTAATTGAAATCGCAAAAAAAATTGTGTTTTTTTGCGCCACTGCTATTGGTACAACGTTATATGATGAAAAATGCATTTTTCTCGATTTCAAACAATTAAAAAATAAAATATGCAGAAGTGATTCAGATAAAAGTTATATGGTTTTAAATTATCTCTTCAGGGGTGTACTCACGTTGTGGGCCCAGTGAGGTCTAAATAGCATTTTCATAGCATTTCACAATATTATAGTCATTATAATTTTATGACATGAGTAATAGTGAGTAAGGCTGAATATATAAATAATTTTCATATGGAAAAAAGAACTCAAAATAAAAAATTTTAAGTAAATTTGTGGTTTTTAGTATGTATTTATGGTTAAATTCAAAAAATATAAGAATAATACAATACGTAGAAGATCAAAATTCAAAAAATTTAAAAAGGAGACAATTAACACATAACAGGTCTGGATTAAGAAAATTTGAAAAAATGAAAATTTCGTAATACGAAGTACAATATAACGTTATTTCATGGTTATTGCCATTCATCAGTTGTACGCATCGATTACGATTACATTGTAAAATAAGAAGAAAAAATTTTTCAAACTAAACAAAATTATCGACTAAATTGTACAAAATTGACTTACCATAACCTCCAAAGATTATCAAAACTGAACTTGTTACACGAGGTATGAATAATTTAAAAATGATTTGAACTAAGAAATTCGTTTTACCTAGCACTGCTAGTTTGAAATCCGAAGGCACTGCCCTCTTAATATGATTTCTAAAAACTTTGAAAAAATTCAAAATTCAAAAATTTACCACGTTTTTTAACCGTGAGGCGTAAAACTAGAAAAAGAACTCAAAATAAAAAATTTTAAGTAAATTTGTGGTTTTTAGTATGTATTTATGGTTAAATTCAAAAAATATAAGAATAATACAATACGTAGAAAATCAAAATTCAAAAAATTTAAAAAGGAGACAATTAACACATAACAGGTCTGGATTAAGAAAATTTGAAAAAATGAAAATTTCGTAATACGAAGTACAATATAACGTTATTTCATGGTTATTGCCATTCATCAGTTGTACGCATCGATTACGATTACATTGTAAAATAAGAAGAAAAAATTTTTCAAACTAAACAAAATTATCGACTAAATTGTACAAAATTGACTTACCATAACCTCCAAAGATTATCAAAACTGAACTTGTTACACGAGGTATGAATAATTTAAAAATGATTTGAACTAAGAAATTCGTTTTACCTAGCACTGCTAGTTTGAAATCCGAAGGCACTGCCCTCTTAATATGATTTCTAAAAACTTTGAAAAAATTCAAAATTCAAAAATTTACCACGTTTTTTAACCGTGAGGCGTAAAACTAGAAAAAGAACTCAAAATAAAAAATTTTAAGTAAATTTGTGGTTTTTAGTATGTATTTATGGTTAAATTCAAAAAATATAAGAATAATACAATACGTAGAAAATCAAAATTCAAAAAATTTAAAAAGGAGACAATTAACACATAACAGGTCTGGATTAAGAAAATTTGAAAAAATGAAAATTTCGTAATACGAAGTACAATATAACGTTATTTCATGGTTATTGCCATTCATCAGTTGTACGCATCGATTACGATTACATTGTAAAATAAGAAGAAAAAATTTTTCAAACTAAACAAAATTATCGACTAAATTGTACAAAATTGACTTACCATAACCTCCAAGTTCAGTTTTGATAATCTTTGGAGGTTATGGTAAGTCAATTTTGTACAATTTAGTCGATAATTTTGTTTAGTTTGAAAAATTTTTTCTTCTTATTTTACAATGTAATCGTAATCGATGCGTACAACTGATGAATGGCAATAACCATGAAATAACGTTATATTGTACTTCGTATTACGAAATTTTCATTTTTTCAAATTTTCTTAATCCAGACCTGTTATGTGTTAATTGTCTCCTTTTTAAATTTTTTGAATTTTGATTTTCTACGTATTGTATTATTCTTATATTTTTTGAATTTAACCATAAATACATACTAAAAACCACAAATTTACTTAAAAATTTTTTATTTTGAGTTCTTTTTCTAGTTTTACGCCTCACGGTTAAAAAACGTGGTAAATTTTTGAATTTTGAATTTTTTCAAAGTTTTTAGAAATCATATTAAGAGGGCAGTGCCTTCGGATTTCAAACTAGCAGTGCTAGGTAAAACGAATTTCTTAGTTCAAATCATTTTTAAATTATTCATACCTCGTGTAACAAGTTCAGTTTTGATAATCTTTGGAGGTTATGGTAAGTCAATTTTGTACAATTTAGTCGATAATTTTGTTTAGTTTGAAAAATTTTTTCTTCTTATTTTACAATGTAATCGTAATCGATGCGTACAACTGATGAATGGCAATAACCATGAAATAACGTTATATTGTACTTCGTATTACGAAATTTTCATTTTTTCAAATTTTCTTAATCCAGACCTGTTATGTGTTAATTGTCTCCTTTTTAAATTTTTTGAATTTTGATTTTCTACGTATTGTATTATTCTTATATTTTTTGAATTTAACCATAAATACATACTAAAAACCACAAATTTACTTAAAATTTTTTATTTTGAGTTCTTTTTCTAGTTTTACGCCTCACGGTTAAAAAACGTGGTAAATTTTTGAATTTTGAATTTTTTCAAAGTTTTTAGAAATCATATTAAGAGGGCAGTGCCTTCGGATTTCAAACTAGCAGTGCTAGGTAAAACGAATTTCTTAGTTCAAATCATTTTTAAATTATTCATACCTCGTGTAACAAGTTCAGTTTTGATAATCTTTGGAGGTTATGGTAAGTCAATTTTGTACAATTTAGTCGATAATTTTGTTTAGTTTGAAAAATTTTTTCTTCTTATTTTACAATGTAATCGTAATCGATGCGTACAACTGATGAATGGCAATAACCATGAAATAACGTTATATTGTACTTCGTATTACGAAATTTTCATTTTTTCAAATTTTCTTAATCCAGACCTGTTATGTGTTAATTGTCTCCTTTTTAAATTTTTTGAATTTTGATTTTCTACGTATTGTATTATTCTTATATTTTTTGAATTTAATTTTCATATGTATTATACTTTAACATTTTAGAATCTGCCGACAATGATCCTGCAACACCTGCACCTGGATTAACGAGAAAGGATATTTTCGCACTAATGAAAAATAATTTAAATCGTGGTGCAGCTTCAGCATATCTGGAAATTGAAAATTTCATGTCAGAGAAACTTCAAAGACCTTTCACTATGTCGGATGACGGAAAACTTACAGTACGCGCATTATTGTCCCAATTTAAAGAAAAGTGGAAGCAAGCTTGGAGGCACGAAAACAAATTCTTCGACAAATATTCCACATGGCTCAGTGAGTTTGTTCCCCTGAGAAACGTTCAAGAAGCTTCAACACCGTCCAGCAGCATGGGTCGGCCTTCTTTAGGATTTGGTGAAGCTAGTGTGCGCACGAAACGGAGGAAAGCTGAAGATTTGCGTACAACTAGAGGTACCGAAGAACTGTCTTATGCGACTCAAATGAGCCTTCGAGCAGCTGGTAGATCTGATGCCGCAAAAGTTGTTCAAGATGTGACGCTGGGAAGCCCATCAAGAGCTAAAAAGTATAGAGAATCTTTGGAATCGATTTCAGAAATTCCTTATACTCCTGATAAAGCCCTATCGCTTGTAGTTGAACTGAATCTGTCAAAATCTGACTATCAGAGACTACGGAATTCAACTAGAGAACAGCGCTCTAAGTTATTTCCGTCGTATAATGTAATACATCAGGCGAAGCTTAAATGTTATCCACCGAAATCAGACATTACCGTTACAGAATGTAGTGCTGAAGTGAAACTGCAGTCTTTGCTTAATCATACAATTCAGAGAATCTTGTTACTTCAAGACGAAGTTATTAAAAACTTATGCAAAGAAGAAGTTCGCAACTTAAATTTAATTTGTAAGTGGGGTTGCGATGGCACTTCTGGCCAAAATGCATATAAACAAAAATTTGCTGATGATGATGGAAGCAAGTCTGATGCCAACATATTCTTCACGTCACTTGTTCCGTTGCAGTTGATATCGGGTGACCAAGAAGCAAAAAATACCCTCATTGTTTGGAAAAATCCCAGGCCATCGTCTACCCGGTTCTGTAGGCCCATTAGAATGCAATTTTTGCATGAAAATACTGAAGCCACGGTGAGCGAAATGGAGTTTATAAAACAGCAGGAAAATAACCTTGTCCCTTACGAAACTGTCATTGACGGAAAAGACATAACCGTTTCTTTCAAAATTGCATTCACGATGATAGACGGAAAAGTTTGCAATGCAATCACCAGTAATGCTTCTGCTCAACGTTGCTATTTATGTCAAGGAACTTCGAAAGAGTTCAATAATATCGATGCGATGCTGAAAAGAACAATCAATGAAGATTACGTACAGTTCGGGTTATCGACTCTGCATGCGTGGATTCGCTTCTTCGAATGTTGTTTGCATGTAGGGTATAAACTTGAAATTAAAAAGTGGCAAGCGCGTACTGCAAATGATAAAGAAACTGTGAAAAACCGAAAAGCCAGTATACAAAAGGGTTTCCGTATACGATCGGGTCTCATAGTTGATCAACCAAAGCCCGGTTTTGGTAGCTCCAATGACGGGAATACTGCTCGACGGTTTTTTGAAGATGCAACCACTTCTGCTTCAATTACGGGGGTAAATGAAGATCTGATCAAACGATTTCACGTTATATTACAAACACTTTCGAGCGGCCATGAGATTAATATAATAAAATTTCAAGATTATGCCGTGCAAACAGCTCGCGACTTTGTAAAACTGTATCCGTGGTTTTATATGCCGACTTCAATGCATAAAATTTTAATTCATGGTGCAGCGATTATAAAGTCGGCAATATTACCAATTGGACAGATGTCCGAAGACGCCCAAGAATCGACCAATAAATGTATAAAAATGAATAGGGCAAATTTTGCACGCAAGTTTCCCGAACAAAAACCATGGAAGACGTTTTTTCACGCCTACAGGTACCGTGAGTGAAAAATTGAACGATTTTGAAGTGTAATAAATGTTAATTCTTTTTATTTATTTAAAATAATTTTATTTAATATGTTGTCCTTTATTCTTGTACACTTGTGGACAACGTTTTGGCCAAGATTTTAGCGATCTTTGTATCATTTCTAGAGGAATTATTATTATCTCACGTTTTATTAACTTTTTAAGCTGATCTATAGTTTCAACTTTTGATTTATTTAGCTGAGATTTTAAATAGCCCCACAAAAAATAATCACAAGGTGAAAGGTCCGGCGATGATGGTGTCCCCATATCAGGATGAATATAAGATATGCCGTTCTCTTCAAGAAAATTCAAGGTCTTCTTAGAAGCGTGCGCTGGTGCAGAGTCTTGGTGAAATATCCAATCATCAGCAGGATATAATTTCTTTGCATCGTTCAAAAGTGGCTTTAAACAATTCTTAATGTAATATTCTGAATTAATTTTTGCCCCAGGGTCAACAAAAATTGGCGTTGTGGATCCATAATTTGATATTCCCATGAACACCAACTCCCTTCGGATGGGACTGTTTTGAGAATACATCCAATTCTCTTGCCGACTGCTCGTGACTCAAGTACTGAATTTTTCGTTGGCCATCAGCATTTGATAGATGGAACCATGCTTCATGGACAGTAATGAATTTTTGCCATTTATTACAATTTAGTAAGTGATATAATCCAAGAGAGCGCTGGTGCCTTTTTTGAATTGTTTCTTCAGAAATGTAATGTCTCCGTGGCTTCTTCATTAATTTTAGGTTTAATTTTTTGTTTAGATTACACCGAATGGTATATTCAGATGTTTTGAACTGATTTGCCATATGTTCTAGTGTCGGAGGATTTGTTTTTAATGCAATTTTCTTTAAATTTAATAATTGTTGATTTGTCAGAGTTGGCTTTTTGCCGCTGCCTTTCTTTCGGATTTTGGATTTATGTTCTGGGATTCCAAATTTTTTATAATTAGAGAGTGTACCTTTCGAAACACAAAAGTTTTGATCTTTACACCTTTTATGTGTCATAGAAAAACTACACCGTTGTTCTAAAAGTTTAAAAATTATGATTTGTTGCTCTTTCGTTAACAACATTTTTGTAACTGACATTTGAAAAAAAACAAAATTGGCATCGAAAAGTTTGTATCACACACTCTATGGAAAACTTTGAATTTTGTTAAAAAAATAACTGTCATTGGTAAAATTTGAATTTAAATTCGTTCAGTTTTTCATTCACGGTACCTGTACTATTAACGTCTGATCCCTACATTTCTAGCCTGCGCAAATTACCTGGTAAGAAAATACAATTTTTTCTACCAGAAGCAATCCAGTTATTAACTGCGCCAATCGTCTTATCAAATGCAGGGGGCTCGGGCAATGCGTCGGCAGTTGAATCCACTGACTGCGAATCAGATTGTTCTGGTGACGATGAATGACTGACCAGTTATTCGGAATGTGTTTTTTTTACTTTTTCTGTTAGTTACTTTATTTGTATAATACATATTTATTTAGAAATATAATGCTAATTTCTACACTTTGTATACGTTATTTTAATCTTAATGCTTTGTATCAACCTAATTTTAAGAAAAACTTGGCTATTATGTGACATAAATATAACGCCTTTTCTATACAAGTCGTTTATATTCAATCCGCCATTTTGTATTCCCAAATTTTGACTTCAGATTCGTAATCAGCGGCCCCAAGAACCCCCGAGTAGACTTTCACCCCGATTCAATTAGTTTGTCATTAAAATTTTTGGCGTACTGGATCCGCCATTTTGTTTTTGGAAATTTTGACTTCAGATTCGTAATCAGCGGCCCCAAGAACCCCCGAGTACAGACTTTCACCCCGATTCAATTAGTTTTTCATTAAAATTTTTGGCGTACTGGATCCGCCATTTTGTTTTTGGAAATTTTGACTTCAGATTCGTAATCAGCGGCCCCAAGAACCCCCGAGTAGACTTTCACCCCGATTCAATTAGTTTTTCATTAAAATTTTTGGCGTACTGGATCCGCCATTTTGTTTTTGGAAATTTTGACTTCAGATTCGTAATCAGCGGCCCCAAGAACCCCCGAGTACAGACTTTCACCCCGATTCAATTAGTTTTTCATTAAAATTTTTGGCGTACTGGATCCGCCATTTTGTTTTTGGAAATTTTGACTTCAGATTCGTAATCAGCGGCCCCAAGAACTCCCGAGTACAGACTTTCACCCCGATTCAATTTGTTTTTCATTAAATTTTTTGCCGTACTGGATCCGCCATTTTGTTTTTGGAAATTTTGACTTCAGATTCGTAATCAGCGACCCCAAAAACCCTCCGAATACAGACTTTCACACGAATTGAAAACTTGTCAGACTTTTGGCCGTCGATTTGGGATTTCGTCCCACTGTGGATTGATACGTTCCGGTTCAACTTTTACCTTTTACCTATTACCTTTTTCGAAGGGGAGTTTTAGTTTGTTTTGACGTGCGGTAACGATTAATATAATAATTATAATACAGTGCATACAAAATTTATGTGAATGTTCGATAATTTTAAAGTTACCTAGTTTGTTATCTTCAAAGTAAAAAATTAATATTTCGAATTTCGTTTATATCAAAAATTATTTACACGTACCGTCACAACAAATAATTAACTTGAATGTCAAAGCGTGGATTCACACCAAATTCCTTATGCCGTGCCTGCTCTCGGAATCAATTTGGTACGAATATGACCAGCAAATTGTATCTTGAAAAACCAGTGTATTATAAAATTATAATATTTGTGTATTTTGGATTCAAATTATTGTGTTTAATTTATGTTTTTGTTATCTAATTTAAGAGGTAATATTTGATTTAATAATTTGTTAAATTCAACTCTTTATTGCCGTTTACGTGGATTAAATTTAATTATTGGTATGCTGAAGTTTTTATTGCGTGCATGATCACTCCCATCTTGAGAGAAAGAGTTTCTACGATTTTCTTATTCAATGTCTCCGATGAGCCAGCCGAGAAGGCACTTCCTAAACTTCCTAAACACCAGGTAAGCGCTATCATAAGAGAAGGTCGGGGGAATCGTCTCGCATGACAATAACTGATTATTCTACCAGACCGAAATAGAGTGAGCAATGCACGGACGAATTAAAGCAATCCCCGACAGAAATGGAAAGAAAATTAGCCGAACTACTTACCACGGTGGAAATAATTGGAAAACGTGGTAGGCGAGTACCTGTACTTTTAACCGTCGAAGCAAAAAAATCGATAATCTTCTGCTTAAGACTAGAGAACAGGTTGATATCAGCAAAGATAATCCGTATGTATTTGCTAGGACTGGAAGCTCTATGGGGAGTATCAGGGGGCACGATTGCCTAAGAAAATGTTGTTTGGAGGTTTACTTAGAACATCCAGAAAATATTACCAGCACCAAATTGAGAAAGTATATTGCTACGGTTTGTCAGGTTTTTAATTTAACAGAGAATGAGTACGACTGGGTAGCTCGTCATCTCGGGCACGACATTCGTGTACATCGCGACTATTACAGATTACATGAAAGTGCTGTCGAACTTACCAAAGTAAGTCGGTTATTAATTAATTTTCTACGTATTGTATTATTCTTATATTTTTTAAATTTAACAGTAAAAAGGTTAAATTAAATTTTTCTTCTTGTAATATACGGTTGCAATCAAATTAATAATTATTTATTATTACGTAAGGAACGGATTTATATGTAAATACATATTTTTTCCTAAGTTAGGTAACACCATTTATTAACCAGTATTAGACTTTCTGAGACATTTCGAATTGATTTAAGCCAATTTTATTTTACATATTTCTGTAATACATATACAGTAGAATCCGCTTAATGTGATCACGGATAATGTTATCAGTCGGTTATTGTGATCATTTTGACTGGGAACCGGCCGCTTTAATCACTTTACATACAAAAACCACCGGATAATGTGATCAAAAAGCCGCTTATTATTATCACTTTCAAGGAATTTCCTACACAATATTTTCTTTTAAGAAGTATCTTTTTCTGATTGGTCATTAAATTTTTTTATATCTTTACAAAACACGTCACTCGTTGTAATTTCTATACAAAAACGAATTAAGTTTCCCGTTTCATGACGTGTTTCTATTTTTATTTTGATAAATATGCACTTTGCTTTATGGATTTTAATTTAAGTTTAGATTATTCTTGCTAAATTTACGTATAATTCTTGTTAAATTCATTTTTTCTGAAATTTGCTTATTGTTATCAGTCGGTTAATGTTATCAAAATGTTCTTGGCCCAAAGTGATCACATTAAGCGGATTCTACTGTATTTACATATTTACATGTTTTCACATATTTTGTTACATATTTCGTAAAAATAGTAAGATACACTGAAAAAATTGGTTTATCATATTGATGATAAGACCGATGACCGATTACATCGAAAAACAAAATTCATCATATTTTAAAAATTCATAGTATTCATGAACAAAATCAATGTATTTATGAATTTCTTCATCAATGCGATGAATTTTGTTCATCGGTGTAAAAATGATGAATATTTCATCAATATGATAAACCATTTTTTTCAGTGTATTCTTACTATTTTTACATTATTATTTATTATTTTCAATTATTGGAAAGTTGTGTTACCATTCATCTTCGAGACCACTCCTTTTGAATGCTTTTTTAATTTTTTAATCACTCGATGAATAATATAGACATACACAATGGGAAAGAAGTTTCCAAAAATTTGGAAATCGAATGAAACTCAAAAAAAATCACGGCATTCAAAAATGCTCCAGTCACATCGGTCGATGTGGAACGTTCTTTCAGCCGATACAAATCGATTTTAAGGCCAAATCGGCGTTATTTTTTATTTGTGAATTTAAAAATTCATGTTGTTGCAAACAATTTCGAAGATTAAACAAATAATGGATTTTTTTTATTTTATATATTCTACAATTTTAAATAAATATTTGTCTAAAATAAATACATATATATGTACATATTTTGTTTTTTTAATTACATATTAATCCGTTCCTTAATTATTAGTTATTACTATAGTTTTGTTATAGAATTAGAACGACCGTTAATTTAGATATTACATTGCTCATTATATCGACTGCTGTTATTTAATAATTTTTTAAAGAATTTATACAATAAATATGGTTGCAGAAGCATTGCAATGCAATTTTCCAAATAATTTTGTGCTTCGATTGAGACTATTTTCAGCCTGTAACAAACTCTTACAAAAAGTTACAATTTTTTTTAAATTTTGAATGTTAAAATGTTAATATTATTATACTTATTCATAATTTCGTATTTTACTGCATTTTGGGATTAATTAATGGATATACTAATATTTAGATAATGTAAAAATATGTATTTCGCCTCGATTTAGTGTTTTAATTTAATAAACATGTTTAAAATTGTGAAATAAAACCTCAGAATTAAAAGTTTGCAGTATTTGGTTGGTCCACTGTAAAAAGGTAAATATCAAATATGAAGATGAATATGTTTTCAGGGACGTCAAGAATAACTTATATTTTTTATAATTATAATAGTGATTTAGATTTTCGTTCTTCACAAAGTTTGTTTTTATAAGTAGGTAAGTATTTTATCTTAATTCTATAGTTATTAATTATTACGATGAAGTGCAGTGAATGTACACTGTATATAAAATCACTTGAAAAAAAATACCAACAACACTTGCGTTATCATAGAAATACTCCAGGAGTTAAATTTAATTGTATACAACCAGGTTGTGATTTAGTTTTTAGCACATATAATCGCTAATATAAGCATCTTCAAAGAGCATAAAACTTTAGATAAAAAGACGCTTCCTGATGATGCAGGTGCATTGATCAGTTGTAAAGCAACTTATTGTATCTATAAGAATGACGACAAAAAATTTTGTAAGCACATTTGCAATCACATTCAAGATGGTAATTATGTTAAATGCCCTTTCTTCAATTTAAGCAAATGTGCTACTGTGTTTAAATCTGTTGATAGTATTAAACAACATAACATAACTCAAATCATAATAAAGTTTACTTACTCTATTTTAATTATTACAGGTATCGAAGAAAAAAAGAAAAAAAGATCGAAGAAAAAGAAAAAAAGATATTTTATTTTTATGAAAAAAAAAAGAGATAGTCAATTTCGACAATTACCTGGATGCTATTATTCATACTTTTGCGCTTTATTACAACTTTAACAAGAGGTATCCTAAAGGACTAAGCACCTTCATGGAGTTTTTACAAAAGTATTATCCAAAAACCATACTGACAAAGGTTCTAAATCCGAAAATCAAACAGCGACAAAAAAAAAGTTTATTGCTTTAATCAATCGATTGCGAGATTAAGATAAAAACAGCATCATTATAAAGCTTATTTGTGATGTAATGAATTTAGATAATCACAAATTATTGATTATATCATACGAAAAATATAAGAATACCATAATAATTTATGTAAACACCCAAAGGTGTATTTGAAGTGAGAGTTTTTTTTCCATATTATTACAGTTTACCTACATTTTACTTTTAATTTTATTATATTTTAAGTTAATAAATTTATTGTAAGACTTGAAAATGCACGGATTAAAATCTCAAAATTAACCAACCCATTACAAAAAAATTTTATTGGGTCTCCAAAAATATGTTATTTATCTATAAGGTTGTATATTTTTAGTTTCAATTTTTAAACAATTTTTTATTCAATATTAACTGAAGATTTAATAATTTAAATTAATTATAGTTTAATATTATAAAATTAAAAAAAACAAAATATTTCAAACCCAGACCATCAAAACTTTTCAACAATCGTTACTCCAAAATTTACATTTTTATATAGATCCACTCCAAAATTAAAAAAAACCTCTACCGATCACAATAAATAAACTCCTTAACCCCTTCATGCACAAGTTAATTTCGAATTTCTGGTCAAAAAGTGATCGAATTTTTTTAAAGTGAAAATTGAGTGTTTATACAAAATTAAGGTAAAAAAAATATTTTCAGTGTCGCAGCACCTGTACTTTACCTGAGGGCGAATTAAATTAATAAATTGTATTATAACATAATATGTTTGTAGTTTATTCGTTAAAACACAACTATGCTATACAGGGTCCTCCAAATATCGTACTATGTTTTGCAGTTGGTACTACTTACACCCATAGCCAATTTGGATTTAGCGGGAAATTGGCAAGTTATTAGTGTCAATCAGCCGGTCCCTGCTCCACGAAGATATCCATTTATTGCAGCTCCTGGTTGCACTTTTACTCTGCCAGAAAAACTTGATGTTTTATCATATTATCAATTATTTTTTGATGATGCTCTGATCAACCATATTGTTACGGAAACGAACAGATTTGAAAAACAATAGCCAGGACCTTCTTCAGGATCATGGTCGCCAATTACTTACGAAGAATTCCACGTTTTTCTGGAAATGAAAATACTTCAAGGAATTGTGAACAAACCAGAAGAAAGAATGTACTGGACATCTTCAGAAGTGTTTGAAACGCCAATCTTCTCGAAGCTACTTCCTTACCATAGATTCAAAGTAATTTGCATTTTAGCAACAATGAGGATTACAATCCTGTAACGCACCCACATCCCAAACTAAATAAAATATTGTCTGTCTTCGAGACCATAAATAAAAAGTGTAGCTCGTTGTACAATCCCGAAAGGGATATCAGTATCGACGAAAGTCTTATGCTGTTCAAAGGACGTCTAGGTTGGGTGCAATATCTCCCATTGAAAAGGGCTCGATTTGGAATAAAATTATTTTGTTTATGCGAGGCAACGTCTGGGTATTTATACTCCAGTATAATACAGGAAAAGGTACGAAAATAAACGATAAATACAACGATTTACCTATGTCTTCACAAGTTGTACTATCCCTTATGGAACCACTGCTTGGCATGGGATATTGTCTAACAACGGACAATTTTTATACATCCCCTCAATTAGCAGACTTACTAGTAGAACAGAAAACCGACACGTACGGAACTTTGCGTCTCAATCGTAAAGAAGTTCCCTTGGCATTGCGAAAGAAAAAATTGAAGACTGAGAAATTATTGCGTTTCAAAGGGACAAAGTAATGGTGCTAAAGTGGAAAGATAAGAAAGACGTTTGCTTACTATCTACAATCCATAATACCGAAATGCAGGAAACAAAGAAAAACGACAAAGAAGGAAATCCCATTTTGAAACCGAAAGTCGTCATCGATTATAATTATACAATGGGAGGTGTTGATCGTATGGATCAACATCATCATGACTATCCAACCACAAGAAAGAGGGGGAAAAATACTATAAAAAAGTATTTTTTCATTTATTAGATATTTCGGTGTGGAATGCATTTGTGTTGTATCAAAAAAATGGAGGCACAAGGACCAACTTGGAATTTAGAAAAACCTTGATAGAAGCGATATTTGCAAAATTTCATACACCAACTAAGAAAACTGGAAGACGTAGTACCGAACCTGGTCCATTGCGTCTAACTGAGAGGCACTTTCCCGAATTTGTTCCACCAACTGAAAAAAAAGGCTAATCCATATAGGTGTTGCGTTGTATGTTGCAGCAAAAAAGATGCGAAAGGGAAAATAATACGAAAGGAGTCAAGATATTATTGCAAAAATTGCAATGTAGGATTGTGTGCCGTCCCATGTTTCATGGTGTACCATACAAGATTGCATTTTTAGTCTTTTTTTTTTTTGATATGACAATAAAATATTTTTAACTATTTTTGTTTATTTTAATTATGGATCCGAAGAAAGTGATATCGATACCGATAGTGAAATTGATTTCGAGGAAAGCGATGATGAAGCCAATTTGAATTTAACGATTTAGTTTGAAATCTTCTATAATTAGTATAATTTATTAGTAAGGCTATAATTTTTTATAATATTCTATAAAATATATTTATTGTATAATATATTTATATAAGTACGGCTGCTACGCCACTGAAAATATTTTTTCTTAATTTTGTGCAACACTAAATATAAATATTCAAATAAAAAAAATGTGATAATTTTTCAATTCAATTCAATTCAAAATTAATTTGTGCATTTTGTAGAGTGCCGCCATTATTGAGTTCTAATAATGTATCGAAAACCCAAAAACAAAAAAATATTTTAAATAGTAATAGATAAGTCAATTAGTAATAAGGTAACATATTTTCATTGAGAGTAATAGGTATATTACAATTGTAATAGATAGAAAAACCTTGCCCGTGACGTTCACGGGCTTGTACAAAATTGCTAGTAAACTGAGCCCGTGAATGTCACGGGCTTCTACATTGAGGGGTTAACAAATACAATTTAGACATTAATACATTAAAAGATCAGGAAAATAAAAAATTTATAATAAAAACCAAAATACTGGCAAAATGGGAAGATGAATGGCAAGAAATTCATCATAATAAATTAAAAGACTTAAAAAAAAACACACTATTTGGAAAAATGTAGAACAATTAACTAGGAGAGAAGAAGTTGTTATTGACCGACTTGGGTTGTCGTACTATGCTTACCCAGTTATTTATTTAAAAAAGAACAACCTCCAAACTGTCTTTGAGACAACGTCTTAAACGTAAGCCACATATTAAGACACTGTCCAAAATATCAGGCAGCTAGACATTTTGCCGAACTGCCTGATAGCATAGAAGAAATCTTGCTAAACACAAAATGCAACATACAAAAATTAGTAAAACCATCCGGCTTATTCAGCAAAATTTAAAATCTTATGTTATCTAGTTTTTTATAATTATTCTATAATTAATATTGTGTTCAATAATTATGTTAATAATATTAAGTAGTGCTAATAACACATTGTTGATTGCACAATTTTGTTTTATCAACCTTTATTTTGTACTTATTTCTGATAATAAAAAAAAATATTATAAAATAACTATACAACTAATAACCACAAGTTGTAACAAAAAAATTGAAAACCAAAGTTTTGGTCCCTTTGCTTTACGTTGTAATTTATGTAATACTTTTCACAAAACGATGTTCACTCGCTGTTAAATAAACTCATACCTTGTAAATAATACTTATGAAATACGTATGAAAGCAACAGGCATTGCTTTGTAAATTCAATACTTGAATTTTTAATATCGATAATTTATGGGAATATTTAAATATTGATTGATAGATCAACAAATAATAGTTGTAAACAGAATGAGGTTTACCCCAAACAACAAATATCAATTTTTCAATAATTACTTAATCAGGTCTATTATCTAATTAGAATTGTTCGTGTCCTATTCGGGAAAAATGTTTACAAAACTATGATCCACCACATTAAAATTTTGTAAAAATGTACATGCAACTGACCTCCAAAATGATGGTTCTAAGTACATGTTGAATTAGATCATTTACTTTTCGTGTTCCGATTCCAGCTACCCCAACCATAAAAAGTTATCCATAGATGAACCTACGAAATTCAAATTCAATTAAAAACAAAATTAAGCAATCAGCAAAAATTTACTCGAAAAACTACAAAATTCATGCAAAAGATACGAAAATTAAAATACTTACTGCCACAATTTGCAAAAAGTTTTAGGATTTTTGCCAAACGACCAACTTGATCTTAATTTATGCAAATCATTCGAATTCATTTCAATGCTAGCAGTCATATTACAATTCGGCTCAAATCCATATCAATTCAATTATTAAGTAATTACCAATTATATTATACATATTAAATAACAATTTATGTATAAGCATTTGAGGTTAGGAATACAAAAATGAGCCTTTAGTTTAATTTGGAGTCTTCAAAATTGGCTAAAAAAATATGGCTTGATACGACAATGTATTAATAAATATTTAATTAATTACCTACATAAACAAGCACTCCAAATTTGTGGACTTGAAGCATAATATTATAACAAACAATTTTCAAACATCAACTCAAACATTCAACTTGTATGTACTTGTATCTTGCTATGCTCATGCGCTTGGAGCCATGGGCGCCGACTTCATAGGTGCTTCGGGGCTCATGCACTCTATGAAAGAAAGTCTACTTACTCTCTTAATGAAGCGAAATCCAAAGAAATTTTAGAAAATCTTAGGCAACCCTAGTAAATCTTAAGAAATTTTAGGAAATTAAATGAAATCTAAGAAAATCTTAGGCAATCCAAGGAAATTTTAGGAAATCCAAGGAAATGTAAGGAAATCTTAGGCAATTCAAGGAAATCTTAGACAATCCAAGGAAATCTTAAGCAATTCAAGGAAATCTTAGGCAATCCAAAGAAATTTTTAGGAAATCTCAGAAAATTTTAAGAAATCCGGGGAAATTTTAGGAAATCCGGGGAAATTTTAGGAAATCCAAGGAAATTTCATAAAAGGAAATCTGATGTACAAAAATTTGGTTTGCGGTTTCCCCCTCGGAAAAACGTTTCGTATTTTAATTTTTACCGCTTCTACGATTTTAATAAATTACCCTAGGATTGTAGATGGCGTTCTTTTATGAAATTCGCTTAGTTGTTGAGGCGAGGTCATAGAGAGATAATGGGTGAGGTTGAGGTAGTGGGCTAATCAGTAATATATTTATCTTTTTTTTTGTGTTGTAAGAAAATTGTAAAACACTTCATATAAGTTTTAAAAGTCACGTTGGTTTTTAACATAAAGATTACAGATTATTTTTAACCTTCAAGTCATAGATAAGAGAGATAGAGAGCTTCAAGTATAACATGAGCTACGTGGTGCACGATTTCGAGCGATCAAAACTTACAATAATAGCATTGTGAAACTACCGTAACAGATTTTAGTAAGGGTAAGTGTACTTTTCATTCTACTTTTAATATTTGTATTCCTGTAGTTCAATTAATATTTAGTTGTTATTATAATATTTAATAATGACCACACTTTTCGAAGTTTAAATTTACTGCTGTGATCAAGGAATTTCTTTATTATACCTACTAGTTAAAAAATAAAGAAATTCAAATTTTTTTTTACTGCTAATGTTGGAGTGCTGTTCAGCCAGTTTGAAAAATGGGTCCCTTGCTTCAAAACTAAGCGAGATACTGCTCAAAGCACGTGTTTTAGAAATCACTGAAATTATCTTTTTTTTAATTTTTAAATTTTACTTTTTAAACATTTAAAATTTAGTTCATTGTGTGATTTTGCTGTAAACAGTTTATGAACGCAGTGAAAAATATACAATTGTTATCAAAGCATGTTATTGGAAACATTATTATCTTTACACTATAAAAAACGCGTTAATATCTTTAGTCAATTAAATTAAATTTTAAATTAATTTTTTTTAAATAATAATATGAATATTTATATTAATAAATAAAAATTAAATTAATATTTTAAATAATAAAAATAATTTAATTAATTAGTACTCAATGGGTCATAATATTATTATCTTTAGTCAAGTTTGAACTGTAACTGACCGATTTTTACCGTGGTAAATATCCAGAATTGAATATTTATCGGTGGCAAGGGGGTAAAATTTCACTGAGGTAGACATTCCCGTTTACACCTGTACGTCATCTGGGGTGAAGTCGGACAAAAGTCGCGAATCCGGACAGAAGCGCATGGTCACATATTTTTTTTTTAATTATGATAACGCTTCATTATTTAGTTCGTACAAATTAATAGATTAGTTAGTAGTAGTAGTTATGTTAGTTTATAGTTCATAGCAGAAGGTTTTTGACAATTGAATACGTATATAGTCCGTGGCGTACTGATAAGCTTATTAGTAGGTTTTCTGTAAAATTTTTAATAAAGAAACTTTAATATAATATACTGCATAAAAAAAGATATTAAACTCATTCTTGCTCCAATATGTCGAGTAGGTACTTTATACTTAACACATGTTTGGAAATCAACAATCTTATCTTTTATAATATTTTCTTAAATAAATAGTTTATAAAAAATTGTCGTAGATAAGGGCGAAGTCGAACAAGACTGTGCGAATCATTGTAAAGGGCACTGAATGATATTAAAAACCATAAAAAAAACGTACAGAAAGGTGGCTGACTATTCCAAAATCTACACTAGACGACAATAGTATATTGTTTTATTAGGATGGAAAGATTAACTTTTCCTGCCCAGCGAGTTTTTTCATTTGCGAGGTGAGTGGAACGAGCCGAGCGAATGGAAAACTTGCGTGGCAGGAAAAGTTACCTTTCCATCCGAATAAAACATGTTACTTTTTCTCCAAACGAACAAAATTAAAAAATAAATTTCAAAATTAGCAATAACTCGGGAACGGCGGTAGATATCAAAATACTGAGCAAAAAATTATCACCCCTCGCTTAGTAGACACCCCCGTAAATTATCGGTAGGAAGGCATATGCAAAAATTCAGATCGATCGCGCGCAAAAAAATTCAATCCTCCTGCCGATACCTACTATGAAAATTTTTGAATTAGCAATAACTCGAGAACGGCGCTAGATATAAAAAAACTGAGCAAAAACTTCTCCCCCCTCGCTTAGTACAAATCCCCGTAAATTATTGGTAGGAAAGCATATGCAAAAATTCAGATCGATCGCGCGCAAAAAATTCGAAAGGTAGATAATTTTAATCGGTCAACCAGTTTTAATTTAATCAAATTGTAATAAAAATAAACAAAAGTAAGGTGACATTTTGATTTAATCTGTCAACTATTTTCAATTTATGTTGGTAATTTTTAAATTGTATTCGCAACTGTCAACTTCAATTGTGACATTTATTAAAATTTTTAGGTTCAAAGATCAAAATGTTGATTTATTTGGTTAAAAATAAAATTTTAAGTTGGTATATTTAAGGATTTAAATGTCAAAGTCAAAGTTTATATCTATTTCTAAATTACGCTCTAAAATTTTATATTTGAAATGGTAAATAAACTTAAAATAATTTTTAGAAGAGGTAGATACCAAAATTACTCAATTTTATTAAAATAATGTCACATTTCTAGTTATTTTTTTTCCTGCCGCTGAGGGTTTACTTTCGAAAAAATCATTACGCCACGTGGTTTTATGTATGTCGCTAAGGAAAAGTTTGACTTTCGTGTTTAAAATCGATAATGAAACAGCTGACTTTCGTGACGTTTGGAGAAAAAATAATTTTACCGAAAATCGTCATCAAAACAACACTTCCCTGCTTATATACGCGCAGGGAAATTGAATTTTAATGAGTAGTCCGGTAATAATTAGTAATTGTAATAAAATAAAAGAGACGTCGTTTTTTTCGTTATTACTTTTATTGTTTTGACAGTAACCATCTATGGTAACTATGTAGTCAACAAATTGACAAACTTGATTTTTGTTCATTTTAAAAAAATGTAAAAATGTTGTTTAAAACAATGTTTTAAAATTTCGATTTTTTACGATTTTCGGTAAAATTTAATACCATACTTGTCAGGAAAATGTCTCACTTTACTCGGAGCTTTAAAATACTCGGCACAAAGTGTCTCGTATTTCAACATTGCTCCTCGTCAGTAATGTATCATTTTCCTGACTTTTAGGTAAATAACTATTTTTTATAGTTATTTTTAATGTTTTTCTCTATAAATATCATTAATAATAATTTTTGATTTTTGCTAAATAAACCTTAAAATTTCATTTTTTGTTCATTTTTATTTAGCATATATTATTATTAGTCAATTTCATGAGTCAAAAAATTTTTTTTTACTTTTTTTTCCGGATGCACCTCATAGTAGGTTACGTACATAGTAGGTTAGACATAGTTTGCATGGTATAATAACTTGTATAATAACTAAGAAATTATTATACCATGCATAGTTTGTACTCGAAATAAATAGGTGTCCCGGTTCATCTCACACATAGGGGCAAACCCGGATAGTTTAAGAAAAGGAATGGGGGGGGGGGGGCATTGAAATTATTACAACGTAATTATCACATAATGTTTTTCAATTTTTTAAAAATTAATCTGAGAAAGTTATTAAGAAAAACTGCGAGAATTGTCCGACTTCACCCCAAATGACTACTGGATATACTGCACACGAAAAGAAGAGGCCAGACCTCACTGGCACTACTAGCGTGATTCATTTAATGATGATTCTTTAAACCAGTTCTGCTTCTGATTATTTATTGAAGAGATTGTTTTCTGATTCTTGAGATCTGTTTTGATAGATTATATTTTTGCCATTAATATCTTACTAATCAAAGCATAATTTGTTACAGATAACAGGTGATCCCAATATTTGCAATACTTAAAATGGTAAGTTTTGTGTTTAATATTTTCTTCCGTAGTTTCTAAAAATTACTCTTTATGATGATTCTTCAAACCAGTTCTGCTTCTGATTATTTATTGAAGAGATTGTTTTCTGATTCTTGAGATCTGTTTTGATAGATTATATTTTTGCCATTAATATCTTACTAATCAACGCATAATTTGTTTCAGGTAACAGGTGATCCCAATACTTAAAATACTTAAAATGGTAAGTTTTGTGTTTAATATTTTCTTCGGTAGTTTCTAAAAATTACTCTTTATGATGATTCTTTAAACCAGTTCTGCTTCTGATTATTTATTGAAGAGATTGTTTTCTGATTTTCTAAATCTATTTTGATAGATTATATTTTTGTCATTAATATCTTACTAATCAAAGCATAATTTGTTTCAGATAACAGGTGATCCCAATATTTGCAATACTTAAAATGGTAAGTTTTGTGTTTAATATTTTCTTCAGTAGTTTCTAAAAATTTTATCTTTATGATGATTTTCAAACCAGTTCTGCTTCTGATTATTTATTGAAGAGATAATTTTCTGATTTTTAGATCTGTTTTGATAGATTATTTTTGCAATTAATATTTCACTATTCAACCCATAATTTGTTTCAGGTAACAGATGATCCCAATACTTGCAATACTTGAAATGGTAAGTTTTGTGTTTAATATTTTCTTCAGTAGTTTCTAAAAATTACTCTTTTATGATGATTTTTAAACCAGTTCTGCTTCTGACGATTTGTTGAAGAAGACATTAATAGATCCTGAATTTTTTCAACCTTTTTCTTTAATATGTAATATAAATGCAATAATATATTTAATCACAACTTTTTATGTTTTAGTTACATCATCCATACTAAAACTTGCTGGCATCAAGATTACCAATGTTAATGAATAATCAATTTCTATAAACTATCTATAGTTCAATGTGAATGTATAAATATCGTGAGTACAATAATTTATCATATAATTATTATTTTCTTTTGTATTCAATTTTGTGATTAATCCCTTCAGAAACCTTTAAATTATAATTTATTAATTACTTAATGTGATTTTAGAAATTAAGGAAGTACAGAGATGCGAGCTTATAATCTGAGCTTTCTGAAGTGAAAAGATAAATTACTGGGGTTAAAGAAGACTTATTTGAATGAAACGGGATTATTGGAACAAGAGAAAAGCACTTTCTTTGTAAGTTGTATCTTCTATGATAGTCAATAAGAAGTTTGCTAAGTTAATGTTTTTTAGATCAACGAGTTAAAGCGTATTAGTAGGAAAGACTCACAACAATTACTCTCCAACATTATTAAAAATCAACTTACAATCGATACCCAGAAACTATGCAACTGAACGGGAGCAAATGGAAAATATCGATTAAAAGATACTAAAATTTTGGAATTAATTTTGGAAATTGTGTCCAAGAACATACTAATTGTACAAAAGCAGAAATGGAGGTTTATTTAAAATATCTGTTTCAACATATTATGACAGTGTTGAACACTGTAGTGCAACAAATTTTCTCATGACAATAATAAATAATAATACGAAATGCCCTAAGAGTTCACACGGTTGTTGTAATATATTCAGATCCTGAAAGTTTGAATTTGTAATGTTTTAGCGGGAGATACCAACCACAGAGAAAAACAGTAAACCTCTAGGGAGAAGCTCGTTTGTAAATATCAGTATGTAAATTAACTTGTAAATGAATGTGTAAATAAATTGTAAATACAACCGCTTGTTTCAATACATAACAGTTGTAACACGTTTCACTTTAAATTGGCATATGTTTCACAGACCGGGCAGACCGTATAACTATTTATTGGCAATAGTTTACAACTAGGTTAAGGTGATGATTTTACTCATAACCTCCAATTGGTCATTTGCCGCATCATCATGTATTGTTGGTTTTAGTTAGTTTTAGAGATTTGTTTGGGATACTTATGACAAAGGTACTAATGTTTAACCCTCGTACCTATCTTTGATCACGGCCTTTCTTTTTTATAATGGCTCCAGGCAATTTTACTCTCTCTTTGGTTGGTTAAATTTTGAAAATCTGTTAAGCCTTCAGGAGAAGCTTGAATTTTCAACAAGTTGTAAAAGCCGGGTTTCTAGGTTTTTACTTTTTATGTTTTTTGAGTTGTCCTAATTTTTATAACTTAAAAGGGGTGGGAGTAATAAAAAAAATTTTTCCTACAAAACTTGCTTATTTTTTAAAGAGCTTTCCAACGATACCACTTTCGACATATGGTGCCATTTAAAATTCTGAATTTCTGGAGCAAACTACTCTGGATGCCGACTTTTCCCGGAAATAATAATATCACCATTAGATTCGTCATTAGGGCTTTTGTAATAATTTTTTTTAGCCCAACTCTCTACGACTTACCGTTTTTGAAAAAAAGTACTGATACGGGTGGTCTGGGTCACCCTGTATAAAATGTATTTGTGACAGTTTGCAAAGGTACTAAAACGCATCAATTTTCGCCCGAATATTTACCCTCCCCCCTTCCTGATTTAAATGAAAGGGGTTTCGCGTACACACACGATTGATATTAAAATCCACACAATTAAATAATATTTGATCTAAGATCCAAAGATTGGTACCCTGCAGCAGGGCCGTATCTTGGACTTTAGTTCGGGGGGGGGGGGGTTGAACGATACATAAATAATGTGTTTACACACGGGATTAAGCGCAGCAGGCGAATTTTTTTGAAATTTTCAAAGTCAAACGCTCTAATGCAAAGTTAGAAAATTGCCATACAAAAATATTTTCTCCTATTCAGCGCCGCCTCAGATACGGCGTTTTTCATTGTAAAACTGCAATTACCTATACCAAAGAGTATGTATATATAGAAGGACAGCTCTTATGGGAATACTTGTCACAAGTATTTCTTGATGGCTCTGCTACGCCATCTAATGAAGGGGGTTATCTCTAAGTCTTAATTTTTGGTCCTCTATATACAGGGTACTGAATGAGTTAGCTAAACATGGGAAATTAACATGTAAGAACTTATTTTTGCAAAAATACCTCTCTGTATATAAAGGATTAGCCATAAATTAAAAATTAAAACGTAGAGATCACACCGTCTACTAGATGGCGTAGCAGAGCCATTAACAAAAACTTGTGACAAATATTTGTTAATGGCTGTCCCTCTATATATACATACTCTTTGCCTATACTTACCTGTAAATAAATGTGCACTGAAATCTACTAGAAAGAAATACACAACATAAAAAAAATATTTTTAATATAAACTGCAATTTTCTATTTTTATTGTTTAAAAATTCTTCATTTTGTAAAAAAAATTGTTTCCAAGTCCTTTATTATGTTTTATATTCTAGAATTTTATCTCGCGCTTTATTTTGGGGGGGGGGGGTTGAACCCTCAAAACCCCCCCTCAGATATGGCCCTGCCCTGTAGAAAAGATCCCTAAAATTTGAATTTGAAAATTGAAAATATTTCAATATTGTTTACTTGTGTCGATTTTGATATCAATTGTTTGTGTACGTTCCTGCATTTAATATTTTCGTTTATATTAGCATAGTTCGCGAAATACCTCCAATTTAAATTAGGAAGGGGGGGGGGAGCAAATATGCGAGCGAAAATGTATGCATCCAGTATCTACTATTGTAAACTGTACGTCAGCTAGTATTACTTTTTTGAAATAAAATATATTTGAAAAGCAACACAATATATAAAAATTACTTGACGTCACATCATTTAAAAAAATGTGATTAACTAAGTATTAAAAGTTTTTCTAAATTTTCAAATATAACAATATAAGCAACAGAGGCTTGTCATTATTTTTGTTTATAGCTATTTCACATTCAACTGCTAGTTTTAAAGGTTTTAAATATGACATTCCTTCCATAGTAAATAACAGTAAATTAGAACAACTAGCAGTTGAATGTGAAGTACCTAGCTATTGTTAACATGTGTTTGGTGATCGTCGCAGGTCGCAATGATATACATGTATGAAAAACTGCGTTCTACCTCTACACTGGTAATCGGGGTGTTCTTAAATTTCATAATAAATTTTCAAAATACCGTGAAAACGTATCTCTACTATCCTTAGACCTCTTCAAATGACTGTTCCTCTTTGTCGTCAAGGAAACTGCAAGATTACATGTGAAATTATCCCCCTCCCCTTTGCTAACTTAAATTAAAGTTATTTCGTGATAATGACCATAACAATTGGTAATTAATACCAAAATCGACACATTTAAACAATATTTTATTAATAATCCAAAAATGGGTGTACTGGAGAAATAAACCCGAAATATTTCATCTTGAAAATTTTGCAAATGGTGCTAACAAACGAAAATATTAAATAGGTACACAAACAATATTGTTACTAAAATTACAAACGGTGCTAGCATAAACAAAAATAATTAATATACAAACCTACACTAACGATGCACAAACGATTGATTAAAAAATTAGCAATGGGCGGCGCTGAGGAAATGGACCCTGGTTTCATTGGATATGTTTGATTTCGCTGCATGTGTGGCGATTTATCAATTAAAATTACTTTTCCATTTTAACGTTGTAAAGTTTGTTTAAAATAAAATTAAAATTTGGATTTGGATTTTTTCAAAAAATTCATAGTTAAAATATGTCATTTCAACCGTCGCCTGCAATGTGAGGCCCAAAAAATCGGAATCTACCTAACTATGGTTGTGCAACGATAGCCAGTTGTGGTGTCTTCTTCCATAACATAATTGCGATTTATAGTTACAGATTTTTATAATTTTGATAATAACCCAGTGAACACTTTTACATACAACTTACATCAGAATGACGTCATGCTAGATCACATTTACGTAAAATGTAAGTCATAGGAGAATCATTATTTCACACTTTCTTGCGTCAGATCTGATGTGATAAACATGACAATAATATGACGTCCATTTGACATCATCTGGACCTTCTTTACTGATGTCAATGTGACATAATAATGGTGTAATAATGACGTCAAGTTGTATTTGTCAATATTACGTGAATATGACCGAGTAGTTATATAATTTTTACATCAAATGAATATCATAGATTGATATATCACTGAACACTTTTACGTACAACTTACATCAGAATGACGTCATGCTAGATCACATTTACGTAAAATGTAAGTCATAGAAGAATCATTATTTCACACTTTCTTGCGTCAGATCTGATGTAATAAACATGACAATAATATGACGTCTATTTGACATCATCTGGACCTTGCTTACTGATATTAATGTGACATAATAATGGTGTAATAATGACGTAAAGTTATTTACGTCAATGTTACGTGAATATGACCAAGTAGTTATATAATTTTTACATCAAATGAATATGATAGATTGATATAACGGAATTGTAATTCTTGTGATGTAAATAATATATCAATAGTTTAAATTGTTTTTTACATGCTAGAAAAATTGAAAACTCAGTCTTAAAGATTCCATAAAATCTAAAGCAAATCAATTAATTATTATTCTGCTATATTTTTGAATTCTTAGTAATTGAATTTTATCTGTTTGCCTTAGTTTTTATTATAAAATTTTTCCATGTTTGCCCGATGAGATTCTGAAAATTCATATGAACTAGCCAACTAATTTAATTGATTTTGCAATGATTTTATCCAATTATTAAGACAGTAAGTTTTCAGTTTTTCTAGCATGTAAAAAATAATTTAAAATATTAAAATAATTTCACATGTTAATAACTACACCATAATAAATATTACATTATATCAAACTATTATTCGAGTTTAAACTATCTATTCTCTGTTAATTTTAAATTTACGTCAAAAGTATGAGAACTTATTAGTTACTTATTTATTAGTCATTTTTCAAGTGCTGAAAAGTTACGGAAAATACTTAAATAAATATTAGCCACTTAATAAATGGTTTAAAAAATTGAACTTTATTAAATATGTAATTAAACAAATAAATTATTAAAAATAATTATAAATAAAATAAACAAAATAATTAAAACATATTTTAAGAAAGAAAAATAAAAAGAAATTAAAACATTGCCTACAACGACATGAAAAATGTTTAATTATAATTAGAATATAATCCAAAAATTAGAATAAAATAACTTATTTCTATTGGTTGCGGCTTCTAACATTAGTTTGCGAGTTAGTTTGTTTTTGCAACTGGCCCGGTTGGTTTCCAGACCGTTGGTTGCCCAGCCTAAACCAATTTATCCCGGTTTTTCCAAATTTGGCGCTATTCCAATTTGGAAATTTTTTCAACATCATCTCTGAAATAATAATGAAAAAAAATGAAATAAATGAATTGTATACAAGACAAATATTGCATACCTTCAACAATTGCTATTACAGCAAGTGATTTAATGCTGTATTTGTTTTTTTTTCCTTCCCAGGTGTTGGTTCGAGCGAATGAGGGTGAGAAAAGCAACTCTAATACTCTCTTGGTATAATGTTCACCATTCGTTCCACCAACTTGGTGAACAATTTGCATCTAATTAAAAAATTACATATATTAAATCATTAATTTTTAGTTGTCGTGTTAATCAAAATTGAGAAACGACCTAATAATTTTTCATCACATGATGATGTATAATTTGAATCTTCTGCTGTTTTTCTCGCTTTCTTCAGCGTATCTAAACCTTCAGAAAGCAATTTAAAATTTTCGATTAAAAAAAATACTGGATAATCCTCATTAAATCTTTTTTAAAATGCTTAGAAAATTGTTCGCTTTCTTATAGTGTTTTTGAAATTTTGAAATTCGTGGCTGTACTTTTTCCTTTGGATTCGTCAGTATTGTTTAGCCACTTACTTGGTATTTCTGAAAAATCATTCGTTTCCACAAAACGCACAGCGACGTATTCTTTCTTCATTATTCCAACTAAAAAATCGAGAAAATAAAAAATTTACATTACTACAACCTTCTAAAACTGTGGGGCGCGAAAACACTAAATGGGGACACGATCATATCGAGACAAAAATATTAGAAAATTTCAAAAACATAATATTGTATGAATGGTAGGCGCAAAGAAAATTTTTAATGAGAATTGGGTCGCAAGGTTTAGAAATACTGAGTTAGGTTGTAATTTTATTATTAATGAACTAAATAAATTATTAATAACTTTAAAATAATAAAAATATTTACTTACAATGTAGGTACGGCAAGTCAAAAATTTTTTTTAATAATAAATTCACCCACTATAATTTTCACCAACTTTTGCAAGAAATTATTTACATTTACAGAATCACACATACGCTACCAAAGTAAAAACTCTCTATTACTTCATATCACTTCATATTAGCTGAACAACAAAATATTATTACCAGCAGAAAAGAACCGCGACTCACATTGGCATCAGCTACCGGTAAGAGCGGATAAAAAAACTGCAACGCAAGAGCATCCCACATTCTTATTTTTTTACTACTTACATCGCGTTATTATAAACGCTACTGAAAATAATTTTAAAAAACTAAATATTTTTGGTGGCTATTACCAAAGATAATAAACTATTACCTACCTATATAGATATTATTAGGCTCCGGATAAATAAGCACAAAAAATCCGGAAAAAAGCGCTTTAAAAAGCACGAAATTTGCCCCTAAAAAGCATAAACTTCTACAAAAAAGCATAAAAAGTTTTTTTAAAAACGTTAGAAAACAAACAGAAGTAACATTTATTTTTAAAAACAAAATACAAAAAATTAAATAAAATTTTTCGACCCCAAAATGTAATAACTCAATTGTCATACCTTTATTACAATAACATATAACAATTAAAATTTATTAACTTCCTTTAGAATTTTTTCTTTATTTATTTATAATTTATCAATTCATTTAAAAAAAATAGAACATAATATGTACCTCATAGTATATTATGACAGATATGTTATGTCAGTTTTCCGTAAGAAAAAGACTTATAACTTATGTAACAGTATGACAGATGTGTTATGTCAGTTTTCCGTAAGAAAAAGACTTATAACTTATGTAACAGTATGACAGATGTGTTATGTCAGTTTTACGTAAGAAAAAGACTTATAACTTATGTAACAGCATGACAGATGTGTTATGTCAGTTTTACGTAAGAAAAAGACTTATAACTTATGTAACAGTATGACAGATTTGTTATGTCAGTTTTCCGTAAGAAAATGACTTATAACTTATGTAACAGTATGACAGATTTGTTATGTTAACTGTATGTAATATAATGACTTTAATGTTACGTCATGATATGATATAAATATTACATATGATGTACGTAACGTGTAAGTCATTTAATGACATCACATGACAGTCAGATGCTATGTCCATATGATGTCACAATGACATCTAACTCCATGACATCACATTGAGATCATGAAAAGAGTCAGTTTTATGTCAGTTTTATGTAAAATTGTATTACATAAATATGATCTACGTGTGACGTCAATTGTAGGTCATGTGTTCACTGGGAAGGTTGATTTTAAGTGAATTTTTGAATATTTATTTTTCGATTTAATTGTCTCTGGTTTAGACTATATTGATTTGAAGAGGATTGATAATAATTGGTATTTAGATAATAAAAAATTTTGAGATTGGTGATGTATTTGGATGAAGATTTGGAAAATATTATATAAAATTACTTTAATTGGTGAAATTGAAATATTTGAAACTAAAGAAAGTTTATTATAATTCAAATTGATAGCGTTAGCACATGGTCAGGATATCAGTAAAATGAATGTTAACATTATTTGTATTAAAAGTATTGTTAATAATTTGAATTTGTATTTGGAAAAATTCATAGTTAAATAAAAAATATCGCTTCAATATATATTTATAATATAGAAATAACCTTATTTAAATTCATTTAAATTTGCAAAGGAAACGCATATTTTCGATGGGTGCACGCGCCCTGATGCATCTATGAAGTCGGCGCCTATGTTTCTTAGCGCATGAGCACGGCAAGGTATGACCGGTTTGACATTGGAGTTGAAAAAGGCCCGCAAATGTGTAGTGTTTGTTTATGTAGATAATTAATTAACTTTCTATTAATACATTGTTGTTTCAAACTATATTTTTTTAGCTATTTGTGAAGACTCGAAATTAAACTAAGGCCGCATTTTTCCTAACCTCAAATGCGTACATTATAATGTTGAAGCTGTGGAATTTTGTTCGCAAAGTACATTTTTGTGCGAATTACTTATTATTTAAATATAATAATAAATATAGTTTCCAACACTAACATATAGAAGCGAGACATGAGTCCCAACATCAAAAGACGAAAGTAGAATGCAGGCCAGAGAGATGAGATTCCTAAGAGCAACAAGGGGATGCACAAGAGAGGACAAAATAAAAAACGAAGCCATTAGAGAAGAACTGAATATATACAACCTCGAAAATAAAATTGTCGAATACAATAAGAGATGGAACGAACAATTAGAACAAATGAGCGCTGAGGCACGAAGATAAAATCCCTCGGGAAAAGATATGTAGGACGGCCGAGAAAAAGATGGGTGCCAGAACAGGCATAATTGCCCGTGATCCCGTGAAGTGAAGAAGAAGAAGAAGAATAATAAATGTAATTGGTAATTATTTAATAATTGAATTGATATGGAGTTGAGCCGAATTATGATATAATAACAAGTATTGAAATGAATTCGAATGATTTGCATTATAATGAACACTGTTATGCATTTATGTATCAACCCACCCAAAGCTCGTTTTGAGATATTGACGGTTTTGATGCATGGAATGAAAACAATAACAACTTGCATGCTATAACTAATATGGTTTTTTATGGAATGTACTGTTTAAGAATAATCATTGATTAGTTCTTTTATGTAAAAATGTGATTTTTTAAATTAATTTAAGAGAAAACAAGCTAAAACAACGCAAGCCATTAGTGCAAAATACACTTGTGGGTTGTAACCAGGGATCGGAAGTTCTAGCAAATGCATATATTTTTTGGAAAGTCTTAGAACATTGAAAGTAAGATACAAATTTGTTTCACACTTTCCTGATGTCGTATACAAAATTTTATAATGTTAATTTTTGCATATTTACGGTTTTTACTGCTATCCGTCAATGTTAGACAGTCGTTTTCGGCGTACAAAACTCAAAAACTCTTCTATCAAAAAACCGCAGATAATTCAAATTTGAAAATATTTAGAAAATACATTTATAAAAAAATTTATGACAATTTTATGTTGCATATTTTTCATTTTTTAGTGCTAATTTTGGTGTTTTTAAGTGCATATTAAAGAGCTAAAAGTTCACTTTTTTAGTGCTATAACTTCCGAGCCCTGGTTATAACAGTGTTCCTACGCACTTGAATCATTAGCGCAAATTTTAAAATATGATAGGCAATAATTATTTTGACTATTTTACTCAGCTGTCGTTATACCAATTACTGTAATAATTGCAGAGACAATTTTTAAAAATTTATTTTAAATCAAATATAAGCTACATTTTTTTTTATTGACTTCAACATTTAAATAACATAATATCTACTTAATAAACTTGAAAAAATTGTGCTTTCAGCAGTAACTCAAATTATAATTTTATAAATTTTATAAATCTACAAATTAATCTCCTATTTTATTCGTGAAATAGTCTAAATAAATATCCTCTCGTGCATTTCAACTACGGCAAATCACGGATCCACCGTAAAATGAATGAATTAAATTAAATTAATTTGGCTCCTCCCACTAATTTTGACATAGGATTTTATATTATGTAAAATTTTCGATCTTTAAATGCCGTTTTTTCGAAAACTAATGGATAATCCAAGAATAGTATATTCTGTAACGAGTTAGGAATTGGCATATTCTGCAAGAGGGGTAAGTTTGTCACCCGAGCTGTTTAGGCGAGGGTGACGGTCCCCGAGTGCAGAATAGCCATTCCAAACGAGTTCCAGACTATACTTTCTATACGACAGACGCACAGTGCTATTGTATTTCTTGTAATATGCGAACACCAATTTGACAGTTGGCGTTATAAAACCAGTAAAACAACTTGTTGATAATTTTTTTTTATAAAAATAATAAATTTTATTTTCGTCACAGCAAAAAATAAAAAATAATAACCTGTTGATCGATGTCACTACCAGGTTTTAATATTTCTTAGATGTGAGAATATAGTCATTCTGTAACGGATGTTAAACGTAACGGATGTTACAGAATGAAATATTCTGTCCTAACAGGTGCGAAGAATGTGTATTTTCTGAATTGAAAATTGAGCCAGAATGTTCGTATTCTGTATTAGTGGTATAGAAAAATTCTTTTTCTCCAAACGTCACGAAAGTCAGCTGTTTCATTATCAATTTTAAACACGAAAGTCAAACTTTTCCTTAGCGACATACATAAAACCACGTGGCGTAAAGATTTTTTCGAAAGTAAACCGTCGGCGGCAGGAAAAAAATAACTAGAAATGTGACATTATTTTAATAAAATTGAGTAATTTTGGTATCTACCTCTTCTAAAAATTATTTTAAGTGATACGTGTCTATTTTCGTCCATATTGATTAATATACTGATAGGCTTTCGTGGGATATTGGACAACTACAGGTTAGAAAAACTACTGTGTATATGCCGACGTTTCGCTCAACTTTATTGTGAGCTTCTTCAGGGCTACAAAGTTCTTTATTAATATCTGTTGTGAATTCTTTTAAATTACAAACTCACCTAATACACTGCAAACTGTGTGGTGTTAAAAAATAAAGAGCTTTCGGTACATGTGCGACATAACATAGCTAAGCAAATAATACATAAAAAAAACAGTAACAATCCGTTGTCAATAAATATAAAACTCAAAAAATCTAAAAATGTAAATTACAAACTTTAAAACATTCAACATACAAGTCAAACTAGCAATTGATAAACAATAAAACAAATTTCGCTTGCTGATAATTGTGCAATCCAAGGACGCATTCATATCTTAATTTAACAAATCACCATATATTACGCTGAGCTTCCGCGTATCTTCTCGAAAATTTATACTATTTTTAGTTGTTTTTATATGGTACATCTCGCTTATCGATCTTTTTAGATAGTTCTCTTCCAGCTCCAGCACTTCAACCTGTTCGAAATCAAAAGAATGGTTCAGCTCTATGTGATGTTGAACTAGTGCTGATATGTTAGAGTGTTCAATGTTTATTTCCTTCTTTGTTTTTCTATCTATCAGATTTTCTGCAATCATTCTTGTGTTGGTAAACCCGGTCTTTTAGCAACTGTTTAGTCTGACCAACGTATTTTCCCTCACAGTCTTTGCACGGGATTCTATATACTAGCTCTGATTTATTTTCCTTAGCTATTTTAGCCTTCAATCTTGTTAATAATCCCCCATGATTTTTAATATTATAAGGAGCCAGCGTGCAAAATGGTTTCAACGTTATAGCCAATCTCTCCGTTAAACCTCTTATATAGGGAAACTTGAAATATAGTTGTTTTTGTTCCTCTTCATTACTTTTCTTTCTTTTTTCCCTATTTGTATTCCTTTCTACCGCTCTTATATACCATTTTGGATAAGCGTTTTCCTTTAGAAGAGCTTCGATCTTGATTTTAGGTATTCCCAAGTATTCCAAGAAACTTAGTTATAAAGGTCTAATTGCATCTTGGGAAAGTATTGCAATACTTGGGATACAATAATTGTAATTTTGTTAAAATTAAACTTAATAAATCTTTGCATCTGTTACCAAATGTTACAGCATTTTCGTTTCTTTGTTGTTTAGCGTGAAGTAAATCACCAAGTAAACATTTTTCATCTCGCGGGTCCGAAAAGAATCTTAAAAGTAATTGTTTTATTGCAAGCCAATTATTTAAATTTCCACGACTCCCTACAAGTTCAAGAGCGCGTCTTTTTAATTTTCCTATTAATGCTCTAAGTAAAAATTTATTTTGCGGATTATTAATATTAACTCGATCAGTGTAATTTGTAAGCAAATATTCGCTTGCCTGAATAAAAATAGCTAAGGTAGCACAGTTACCATCAAATTCTGGTACACTGTCAATATGAAATTTTTTCAATTTTGGTACTGCCATTATAATTACTTCTCTACGAAGAGGACTTCTGTCACGGCTTGAATCTTCCGAATCGGACATAAACACTTAATTCAAAATCAATATACGCACGGATCAATAATATCCTAATCAATACTTGTTTACTCTTAATTAACGATCCCGATTTAATGCAATTACTATAAATCTTTATGTAAAATAAAAAGGAACTTACAGGATCTGTTGAATTTTCATTATTACACTGGATTTCTAATGTAGCTCGTTCTTCTCTCCAACTGTTGCAGTTTCGGCGAAGTTGTCCTCGACTGCCAAAATTGTCGACTTCCAAGTAAGCGATTTTAGTCTCCTTAGTTATCTTCAACTTAATTTTATGTTGCCCAACCTCAGCGATGCTTTCCTAGTGATGGGCTGCTCGTTCGATTTTGTAACGACAAAGTCCGTAAATCGTTAAAACGAAAACTATTAATTCGCGATTTTGTCAAATTTAATAGCCCGGACTTATCCTACCCGACTGCGCCAAATATGTTTAGGCCTTTGAAATTCGATTAAAAAAAAAAAAATACAAAATTACTTTGAACCTAAACTTTACTGTGAGAATACAAAATACAGACTAACGTTAACAGTTGGCAAGTTGTTTTCAACAATTTGTCAACTTTACAAGAATCTAATACATTCTAGTTTTTAATTACAATATTCTTATTACGTACATGTGTTTTAATTAAATAAAATATAAAATGCTTATAATATAACTCCTATTCTCATGCCTACCTAATATACACAAAAAAATTCATAAAAATCGGTCGAACCGTTTCGGAGGAGTTCGGTAACAAACATCGTGACACGAGATTTTTATATACCGGGTGCTGAATGAGTTAGCCGAACATAGGAAATTAACATGTAAAAACTTATTTATGCAAGTTCCTACTTCCCAAATTATTTTAGAGAAAAAATGAAAGACATCAAAATAATGCAGAAATATAAACTATAAATGATAAGACCATTAGATTTCATCTAACTTTTACTTAAAAGGTCAAAAAATGCTTTCGAAATTGTTAAAATTTCTATTTATCGCACTGGCCATGTAATAAATTCAATTTAATTTATATTTTCCAAAATAATTACCATGGAAACTTTCATGGCAAGTCCGATAAATGAAACTTTTAACAATTTTAAAAGCATTTTTTGGCTTTTTAAGTAAAAGTTAGATAAAATCTAATGCTCTTATCATTCGTAGTTTATATTTCTGCATTATTTTTGTGTCTTTCATTTTTTATCTAAAATAATTAGGGAAGCAGGAATTTGCATAAATAAGTTTTTACATGTTAATTTCCTATGTTCGGCTAACTCATTCAGCACCCGGTATATAGATTGCTTAATAAATTAAAATAGTTTGAATATAGTTGACCTTTCATAATGATTAGTTAAATATCGTTGAGTAAGAGGTCAGTAGGAACAAAAATATATGTTCTGGTTCTTTTATTGACCCATTTTCAAAGCTAAAAATATACAAACAAAAAGATATAAGAAAACACAAAAAAATTTTTACATAAAATCAAACATAAAAAATATTAAGATATGAAATAATAATTGAAATACAAAATAATCGAAATACAAAAATTGAAATATAAAACACAAAAATTTAATATTAACATTAGAAAGAAATTATTAAAAATTTAAAAAACAAAAATTAATAAATGGAATACTAACCTACATATATACAAAAATTTGAAGCAAAATGTGACATCTTTCTGTTTGGCTATGTTTAACCACGTTTCAACCAGCCAAGGAGTGTTTTGTTCAAATTCAAACACAAAAAAAAAAAACAGTCTAACCCAGAGGAATGATTAGTTCGAACTAAGTCCATGGTTCGAACTGAACAAAATCAATTCGAGCTAAAAACCTCCCGTTAGTTAGTAGAAACACAACAGAAGTTGGTAACATTTGAATTTGAACAAAACTACCCGTGAAAGCGAACCCAGCGTACGAGCGTTCTTCAAGTCCCTAGTATGCTCTTTTATGCGGACACATAATTTTCTACTCGTTTTACCAACGTATACGGCATCGCAGTCCTTGCATGGGATTTTATAGACAAGCAGACAAGGTCACTCATTAGTGCATAACGCTGTCTATTATAGTCCAGTCAATACTGACCCAAAAATAATGTTTGCTTGCAATGAATAATAAAGTTTTGAAACTTGGCAGAAAGTTTTGTCTAGCCTTTATTTTCTATACAGCCACAAGCCAATCCACAGCTTTTTAGACTCCCACAAGAAATATTTTCTAAGAATCTTTTTGGTGCTGGTTCATCATTGGAAAGAATTGTTTGCAATCCGTAATTTGTTCGTTTCTATCACTAATCCTCTGCATTGAGTTTACTTCAGTACCATGGTCTCCAATTGATGGTACGTTCGGAATAAATCTTAAAGCTTCTTATCTAGGAAGCAATCCTGCTAGATTAAATTTTGGTTTGGATGGATTGCGGATAAAGGAAAGGTAACGATAGTTGTTAATAGAATTTTCTTTTTCATGTACGCGCCATCAAGCTTAAATACATAGTTTTCGCCTGATTTTAAAATATCATATGGTAATGAATGTGATTTATTAATGATGTCGATGACATTTGGAAGTTCCGGATATTTATGTAATAGTTTAACATGTGACGTTAAACAAAACATGATCTGTATCGTAACCACTTATCGCATGTAAAAATATGATTGATTTTTTAATTCTATTAAGTTTTTGAGTTATGTGACTAAAGTAAATACGCTTTGCATTATCACACGAGAATTCGATAAATTAGAAAATAATTTGACATTATTTGTTCAAAGTTGTCGCCGTTCGGCAATAGCTACTCGATCTCTTCGGGCTCTCATATGTATTACCTGGCAACAACTTTTCGAAAATATGTGAAATTATTTCCAATTTATTCTCATTCTCTTGTGATATTACAAGTGATAATCGTATCAATCGTACAAATGGATAAAAATACTGGTACAATGGTTTTTGGTGCGGTTGCCGCCTACATAAAACGTCGCTAGTCATCATGAGACGCGGCACCACATTTCACGACAGGATGGATTTTGTCGATTAAATATTACACTGGCGCTAAAATTGAATATAAACTTTCTTACTGAAAATTTAACGAGCTTTAATTTTCATACGTACTATTTTTTGGTAAAGTCAATATTTTTGAAGATTGAACCATAAATTGTCACTTAAAATCCAAGATGGCGGACTTTTTTTGGTTAAACAGTGATCTAAGACGAAACGTAACTTTATTATTTATTGCAAGGCAAGCCCCCCCTCCCCCCCCCCGCCCCATTGACTGGACTAATATTAAAGTTAGTGGTCTGGAAAATGCCCAATTTGGTGTTTATTTTCAGTAAATTTGTACTGATTTTAATATTGTATCGATCACAATCTATTTAATCTTGATTTTATTTGAATCTGAATTTTGTAGGTTCATCTAGTTATCAGTGACTTTTTGTGGTTGGTGTAGCTGGAATCATAGGACGAGAAGTATATGGACTAATTCTAATTTAATATGTACTGAGAACCATCATTTTAAGGTGAGTTGCATGTACACGGATCTGCATGTACATTTTTAAAAATTTTAATGTGATGGATCATATTTTGTGAACATTTTACCCGAATAGAACACGAACAATTCTTATTATTAGGTGTATAATGATAAATATTGTAAAATTTATATTCGCTGTTTGGCGTAAACCTCATACTGTGTACACCTATTATTCGTTTATCAATCAATCAACAAAATATATTCATTTAAATATTCCCATGAATTACAACAATTAATAATAAAAATTCAAGTAGTAAATTTCAGTGGCGTATTTAGAGGGGGGCAAAGGGGCAATTGCCCCCGCCCCCCCAAGGATGACTCAGATTGTGTTCATGAAGCTCTCCCTGATAAAAATAATGTTTACCACGAAGTTCTAAAATTTAAATAACTTAAAGTTTTTTTATTTTTCTTCGTTTCTTAAAGCCTGTTTACATTATAAATTTTTGTTAAAATTTTCCTTAAAAGAACTTTTAAGAGAAATTTTAATGAATTTTAAGGGATAGGGCTGGACCTATTTCCTTAAAATTTTACGTAAAATATAATGAGTTTTATGGTGTGTTTGGTATTTGGTTAGTTTTCGGATTTCGTTTGTGAAGGTTCATCGAGATTTCTGAAAATATCTGGTCTGACTCTTCAAACGCATTTTCTAAATACACCACTGGTGAATTTACATAGTTGTGCCTACTGCTTTCGCACGATAACTATTATTTACAAGATATGAGTTTATTTAACAGCTTGTGAACACTGTTCCGTTACAAGTACCACGAATAATAATTTAAAAAATGCTCCCAGGGATACCTGGGGTATTATGTAAAGAAGTAACTGTGCAAAATTTTAAAACGATTGGTGCAGTAAATTTTGAGTTATAGCCGTAATATGTCTTGGCTCGTTGTATAATAAAACAGTGTTATTACTTAATAACCTTTTATTCTCATAAACAGTTTACAATTATAACTTCAACGACCACACCGTATCATGCCTGCTGTCAGTACTCGATTGCCTTGATGTCGTTGCAATTGCAATCAGGAGGTCAACTCCTTCTCCGCGCTTTACCTGCGCTTCACATCATACGTTATATTACATGCTCTTTTTAACATAAAACATGAAACAAAATTAACATAAAGGTTTTACACAAACCTACGCGTCTGTCGAATGACTCCAGTTTCCAAAATTCCTCAAATAATGATTTGCGATCGTCTTCTGATATCTTCTCTTTACAGTTATTTCTGCAGTTCGTTAGAGGTTTACATTTCTTGGCTTCAATAAATTTTCCTGTTCTTGTCTTGTACGATTCACCGCTATTTCGCTTCCTTTTTCTATTAACTCGTTCTAGCGATACGGCTCCTCTTTTAGTATTTTCTACTTCGTCAGTGCTATTATTGTCTTCTGCATCTATATCAGTGATACCAAATTCCTTGTTATCACTATTTGAAGATTCCAACGCATCAAGGCCTATCTCATTATCTTCTTCCAAGTCCGTCACAATCGCAGTATCGTCATTGTTCAAAGAATATGTAAAATCTAAACTTTTGTTAGTACCGGGGACATCCTGTAAACTAGTGTTAAAAATAATGTTTTCATTCTTCTCTGATTCTGAGAATCACTTTCCAATAATGTTTCCTGATCCATCGCGTAAGACGTTTATATTGTCCAAAGTCCAACAACGTAGTTTGTCACGCAAAGATTTTTTAACTATAACCTCTTCACTACTCCCAGGTGATGAGTTTAGCGGAGCATTATTCAAAGGTGGAGCTTCACAGTTAAAGTTTTCTGTGGTATCTTCACTATTGTCACTATCACAAGTGTCCAAATCACATTGATTACCGTTACCTAAATCACTATAACATTCTTGAGTACTTGAACATGGTTCAGTAATAGGTACATTTTCGCTTACGCTAACAATTTGATCAGGAAATTGTTCGTGAACGCCGGTATCATCTTGTTTGTGCGTTATAACTGATCTACTTTTATTTAATGCACGCCACAAGCCTGGCAAGCTATTGAATGGCCGATGCTAGGCTGTCCAGTCTTGGTGCAATCCTGGCAAGCCATTGAATGGCCACCGCTAGTTTGCCCAGACTTGGGCCAAGGCTGGGTAACTGCGGAAATGGCCGAGGCTGGGTTCTCCAAGCGTGGCCTAGGTCTGGCTTACTATACTGGGTAGCCTAGCCTCGGCGTCCCAGTATTGGCCCCGTTGTTCAACTCTGGGCGCTCCTGTATGGGTTAATTCGTTGTAATTTTATTTCAAAACAGCAATATTTTTAATTTAAAACATGGTAGTTTTATTTCAAAACATCAATAGTTTTTGTTTAAAATTTATTTATTTTGTCTGAAGTATATTGTAGTTTTAATTCAAAATAGAATTAATCTTTCGAATAATAAAGTTGTACATTTGATTCAATTAATAAATTTTATTTAAATTAAATACATGATTTTGGAAACTTTTTAATTTATTATTAGGCACTACACATTACAAAAACAAAAAAAGTATAAGAAATTTCGTTATAATAAAATAAACTATAATTAAAATTTTTTACAAATGCGGTACATTATTATAATGGTACATACTGATAAATAAAATTGGTATAAGGTGCGCCATATCCCATTTTTCCAATAAGAATTTCATTTTCTCATTAGCCATTTATGTAAATTGTTGGTAGATGTAAACACTTTTAACTTCGGTAAACTACTGATATGTTACCTACTGAGCAAAAAGCACAAAATTACCACAACACAAGAAAACAAAATAATTAACGGCTCTAGCCTCTGCAAAATGTAGGCCAAGACAAAAATTTACTAATGACAAGTTCAATTGACAATCATATGTAACTCACCAATAATTAATTATAAAAGATTAATAAAATAATTGAAATCAATATTCAAGGAAACATATAAGCGTTATCAATTTATACAAATGCGTACGTCCATAAAATGGCTGATATGAACCCTATTTTTGAGTGGCTGGTTTTCCTACGATAATCTTCTTGATTTTCTTGTTTTCTTTATATCTTTGATCCATCAGATTGATGTTATTTTTCTTCTACCATCCGATACAAAATTTACGTAATAACACTTTTCTTCTGTACAACGGACCAATTGATAATGTAATCTATCTCGTATATGAAAATTTGATTTTTCCTAAAAATTAAATATTTAGTAATAATTAGTAATATATTATTATCCAGTATTAATTCAATCAATTCAATCCAAATTTCATATTATCCATATCATTTTATTTTTAATTAATTAAAACCAATTTTATTTCAAACGCAAATTCTTTCGATCTTATCGTATTCCACGCCATATATTGAATCTCTCTTCGTTTCGATTTTTGTATTATCTACCTTTCGGTTTTATATACAGGGAAAGTAATAAGTTTAAATTATATTTTATTGAAAATAATAAATATTATGTAGCGTAAATTTGTAACAAGCCAAACTCGGCTTTGGAGCCAGGACAAGCTCGGCTCCCGGTCAAATGCACGTCAGCTAGACTACAGTGGAGAAGGTGTGGGGGTGGTTTTGAGGAAAATACAAAACCCAGGGTTATTTGACCGTAGGCGGTGAAGCCGCCTGCTCTAAACTCATTAATGTCCAAATCGAGATAAAAGGGGGGCGCCACTTCACTAATAATCTTACCTTCAGGTTCACGAAAATGATTGGGTATCGAGCGAAGGCGACACCCAACCATGAACCAAAAGGTCGCTGATACTCAAAGAGCAATAAAATATCGTCGGTAAAAAGGTAACTCGATTTAATATGCAACCGGTTAAACAAATAACTGGAACATATAAAATACTTGTACATCTACAATATAAACAATCAAACAAACGGTTACAATATAAGGCCTAAGAGAAAAAATTACAGTTGAACAACTTAATTTTTTAAAGATATTTCTTCCAAAGGATTTATCGTTTCATGAACTGCGATTTTTGGAACTTTTATTCTCAGTTTGGGATAGTATTTTAGAATTAAAAACAAAATAGAAATAATGATTACTATGTAAATAAAAATGGTATATAAATTAATATTATCATAGTGAAAAGGTTTTTATTGACGAAAATTTTCTTTGTGTATTCGTCAGCTGCATTTCTAAATGCTTGACTTCATCGAGGTTAATGTCATCCAGGTGAATTGGATCCAGTTCCATATGAAGATGATGCTTTTCGTCTGGTATTTCAATCGTTGGCATATTAAAATGTTTAGGACAACATTTGACCCTAATAAACTTTCAGATTCATCTCGCAGAATGTAGTCTTCTTCTTCTTGTAGGGCGATTTGTTGTTGTGCTATAAATACAAATAAATTAGAATAATTTCTTTGACATAATGTTAAAAATACATACATACTACCTTATTCTGTTGTGGTAAAGAAAAACTGATACCATCCTCGTCTATAAAAATATTCTCCTCTGCCATAGCTGCACGAGTATAACAATATTATGAATAATCATGATAATAATCATTGGATAGTTAATAACTTACGAATACTTTTTGCATCATCATCTAATCTACTCTCATAGCCTTCAATTCTTGTCTCCAAAATTTCTTTTATAGTACTGTCCAGATCTGTAAAAGTTGTATTCTGAGTTGGGCCACCTCCCGTGCCAAGATAGTAACATTTTTCCATTGAATACTTATTTTTCACTCTTTTTTTTTAGGTTGTCGTACTTTCTTCTTAAAACATCTTGTGCCCTATATGATTGCCCAGACATGATGTTGAATTCTGTTTCAATTTTACCCCATGCTTTGCATTTATCTTCATGTACCGTCATGTCAGTTAGTTTGCACTCCCAACACCATTGTGTGTTTTTGAGCCATACCAACTAACAAACTTTCTTCCTGAGAGGAAATTTTTTTATTTTCACAAATAAATAAAGAAACACCACCAGAAAATGTACCACAACTAAAAAATCACGACAGAAAATAGATTCTAAAATTTAACAATATAAAATGTATATTTAAAAAATATAACACAAGTTTCAGTAGGTACTTACCCAGTATAGAGAAATAAAACTACCACAAAAAAAAAAGCCATCAAAATATCCAGGATATATCATACGATGCTAAAATTTACAAAACAAAGTGTATATTTCAAAAATGAAAACAACTTTCACTATGTACTTACCTACCTAGTACTATTTTATTTGCAAAAACTTCATCAATATTGTACTTTACAAATAAAGTACAAACAAAAGCATTATTCATCTTAAACTAAATGATAAATGCTTCGTTTTGGGGATATTCTGAAAGAATTTCTCGTCCAAACTTGGCGTTATGATCCTTAACAGATTTATAGGTCTTTTTGAGGCTCCTCATCTTTGCCGCACATTGAGGTCCGGTAATAGTTATATTTGTTTCTTCAAAAATTTTGGACATCTCTGTCCAAAATTTTTTGTGGCTACATTTTCCTGATGTCAATCTGTCCTTCATGTCCTTATAACTATTTAACAGCAACAGGACATTGGATGTAGACCATCTGAATAGAGAGCCTGAAATATTCACAGTAAAAAGTGATCATATTATACAAGTATAATTTGAATATAGATTATTTTGAACATCTTGAAACATACCAGTTTCATCCGCACCAGCCTCTTCATCGAGTTCTAAATTATCTACTCGATCCATCTCCATGGCTTCGGCTAAGGGATCTTCAGGATTTCCGGAATGCAGAATTGGGATTTCGGATTCCGGAATAGTCTTTCTTAATGCATTATTCATTAATTGCGTGGCGAACATCACATCTGAAAAATATTTTGCACAAATTATCATGATGGTTGTTAGAACAGACCAAGGCACTTTACTTTTGCATATTGCTATGAAAATGGCATTTTACTTAAAATGCATGTGTCGCATTTTGCAACACAACGACAAAAAATAATTTAACGTTAATAATAATTTTATTTTATGTTAATTAGATAATTTTCCTGTCCTTGCACATTCTGCTTCACTTTTTGAAACTACCACTTCAAACAGCTCGTCCTTATCGGCATTATAAAATGTAATAGTTTCGTTCTCCATTTTGAATGTTTAAATTTGCGCGTGTAAACTCAAAATGATCAACCCACCTTTTATAATGGGCTTTGTGGTCGTGGTGGGCTAGCAAACGGGACGTCACTGATGACGTTTTGAGCTCGACCGCGGCTTTAGGTGGAACGCTTAAAAGTCGCCCGTGGTCGACTATAATAGTCGTCGTGGGCTTTAAGTGGAACGCACCCTTTCTATTGCTGTACTCAGAGTGGAGCTTTTAAATATATTTTCTTGATTGCATTAACTATAGTATTTCCTGTAGAAAACTGCAAACGTATTTTTTCAGCTACTCTATTCATCGCGTGGGCCAAACAAGTCACGTGAATTAAATGTGGAAAAAAACTTAAATTGTGAGCGGTTTTTACCATATAAGGTGCAGCATCAGAGAGCATTAATATTATCTCTAGTTCCTATTAAATACTATTGTCCTGGATAATCTTGATGTAAAACTCCGATTAAGAAATTAGCTATGTAGCGGCCGGTAACATCTGTAGTCTCGTCCACAACAATATTATATGCAATTATTGCCAATTGTATTTTTAATATATTTTATTACTTCTTCGTACGCCATATTTAGATATTTCTTTCTCAAAGTACTCCTGTCAGGTAAATTTCTAGCACAATATTTTTGCAGAAATGATTTAAATGTTGGAATTTCTAATTTATAAAGAGGTAGTATGTTTGCACTTATCAATGCATTGCATAAATCAAAATTAAACTGATTTTTATCTTGATCAGCGGAGGTTGATGCAAACGATTCTCTTAAAGTGATTTGAGATTTAGACGATGATTTATTTTTCGCAGTTATGTTTATGCAAACTTGTTACATGTTGCGTTATTTGAAATTTTCTTTCACATGGAATCTAAAAGTAATAAAGTTACAATTAAACTTTTACGTTGAGATAAACGGTCTTAAATAAAAATTATACAATCAATATAATCAATATAAATTTTTAAAACTTGATATGTACTCACAATTTTACTGCAAACTCGACAAAATACTTTTTTATCTACAGTTAATTCTGGATACTCTTTATCCAAGAAGTAACATTCGGCTTTTGTTTTGGCATTGTTTAACAACTTTTTCATTCACTGTCTGATTGAATAATAAAATTACGTAAGTGATTTCACTCATGTTCAAAGATGCTGATTCAGAATCCCGACAATCCATTACCAAGCACAACAATAGTTTGTAAATGTGATACATTTCATATTTATCGAAATTTTCATACGTAGGTAGTATAAATAATTTCACGAGTTGAAATAAATACTAGTATTTATGCATTAATATGCTAACTTTACAGAAATATGAACCAAAAGTGGATAATGTGCAAAATATGCCCAAAAACTTTTGGTTTAAATTACTTTAATTTATGTGATTTGCAAAGATATCCTAAAATCAACGTTTTCATATCAATATCAATAGTTAAAAATATGCCTTTGCATAATATAATCCCAGCCTTAATTATGAATTATCTAGGTCATTTGAGTCGTCTAGATTCAAAACTCAATGTTTGCATATTTTGTAGTTTTGACAAAATAAAGAAAACTATTTTAGCTATGTTATTTGTGCTATATTATTTTGAACATTTGTATACTTAAAGGAGAATACTTTTCTAGAATAACAGTGCTAATAACTTGTTTCAAAAATGTCAAAAAATACCCAAAAATTCATTTTTTGTAGATTCAGCACCGATCGCTTTAATTCGACCATATCCAAATCTGGATGCTTTTGCACTTTCGGATTAGATTTTTTTATCCTGAATCCATGCCTTTTGACTCCTAAAACCACAAAAAAAAATTTAATTATGCTTTGGTTTCAAAGTATTCTAAATTACATACCTCTTTTGGGAACTGTGGGGTGCTCTGTGAGGTTTTCTGTGGGTTGTGCTGGCTCATCGGTAAATAACAGCTCGTTCTCGACAAGCGCAGACACCTCCGAAATCTGGCATATGATACATTACCTGCTCGTGTAAAGGTATTTCCTACAAATTAAGAACATTTTAATAATTATTCTAAAGTTTTGTATAAACTCAAAACTTACAATCGCTTGCCAACTACATTGTGGTTCTGAAATAATAATAAATTAGTTTTCAAATATCAAGCATAAAATGAATCAATGAGTAGATACATCCTGCCATGTATTTACTTATTACATGAGCTGTTGATCCACTATCAATTCAAATACAGTTTCTGATAAAACTATATACTAACCTTCCTGTTGAACCACTGCATTTTCGGCCTCATAAAGGTGGAAGACCCAGCATCGTCACTTCAGTCAAACTTAAGATTCGTTCCTCATAATCTTCTAACTTGGGGCAATTTGCTGGGCCTCCACCAGTTTTAGTTCTTTCATGTTTGATTAGAGCACATGTCTTTCTCATTTTCTTCTTTATAGTGTCATATTTTGATCTCAGCATTTTGCCAGATCTCGGAAAGCTCCCATATACCGCGTTATATTCCTACGCTACCTTTTCCCAAACATCGCCTTTCTCCCTCCAGGTTGTACCATCCGTACGCTTATTTTCTATTACCCCTTTATATTTGACTATAATGTCAACCAATTGGTTGATTTCAAGTCGGCTAAAATTTCGGATGCGTTTATTCTCACTGATTGCTGTAAATAAAAGCCCAATCGTTGTTTTATTGTTAGTGAATTATAATAAACTAATAAGCTTACCTTCCATCTTTATATCACTTCTTTATAATATATTACACTATAAACTATAAATTATACAAAAAACTTAACTAAACACAAAAATTAAGTCGAAATGAACAAAAACTATTATAAAACAAGGAAAATATTAGTATTACAATTTAAATCCAAAACGTAGTAACACTTAGGTTATAAATGAACTGACATAAAACAACCACGTGATACTATCATACACGAACAAAGCAATGCTGCCAAATTAATGTATCTCATAGATATCTATAGGATTTTTGTCGGCTACTTTTACTACAGTGAAGAAAACCAATTTTGTTTTGACTATGAGATAAACTTATCCGCAAGATCAAGTTGTCGGCAGGTTTTCTATTATGAAGAAACCGGGCATTAGTCTTGTTAAATTGAAAATGCCATCTTCCTGGCAATTTTGTATACTGTTTTGCTTCTTTGCGCCAATCAAACATACTCCATTGATCGATGTTTCAAACTGTAGGGTCATTCCAAGTCAAATCAACACACCTATTTTACCTCACCCTTTCAGATATTAATGAAACTTGGTACTTTCAAAGTAAGGGTGGAGACTAAAAAAAATACAAAATTTTAAATTTTTATCTCAAACGGTTTCCAAAATATGGCCATGTAAAGTTTTCAAAAAACGGCAAAAATCTCGCTGCGGCCAAATGTTTAAATGGTCATAACTCCTTTCCTTTTTAAGTTAGAGACATGGGAAATGTGTCATTGTTTTACTCTTTTTATGCTCTTTCCAATGAGTAAAATAAAGTTCTCACCCAATGAAAATATAAAACTGAATTTTCGGGTTGGCTGGGTAGCAATTCAAACAACAATTTTGTCTGTCGACGTTTCGGACAATTTATTTATCCATTATCAAGACTGAAAAAGAGAAAACCATCAGTCCCGACTGATTACAAAAACTAGCAAGCAACAGTTACAAAAAACAACACTCACCGAGGAACAAAAAGATGGTATACTGTCTGAAAAATTGCTACATGAGGCAGCGCACGATGCAATGGTTACAATCAACAAAGTCAATAAATTAAGATTCAAAATTGTAATAAATAACATATAAGTGTAAAGTGTAAATAAACTATGTATATAAAATATATAAAACGTGTAACATTTAAAAATTAACGCAATGCGTAAAATTATGTACAATAAAATATGTATTATCAAATAAAACAGATTGATAAAATTAATTTATATAGCGTGGACTTCAGATTTTAAATCTTTGAATCTTAATTTATTGACTTTGTTGATTGTAACCATTGCATCGTGCGCTGCCTCATGTAGCAATTTTTCAGACAGTATACCATCTTTTTGTTCCTCGGTGAGTGTTGTTTTTTGTAACTGTTGCTTGCTAGTTTTTGTAATCAGTCGGGACTGATGGTTTTCTCTTTTTCAGTCTTGATAATGGATAAATAAATTGTCCGAAACGTCGACAGACAAAATTGTTGTTTGAATTGCTACCCAGCCAACCCGAAAATTCAGTTTTATCTTTCCAATGATATATAACACATTATAGGTTATGGGAGAATTATTTTTTCAAAAATCAAAATTAAAACTTCAATTTGGAATATTTTGAAAAACGCATTTTGAAAAATTTTCAAAATAAATATAAAGTAGGTCATACTATCAGTTAGTTGTATACCAAGTTTTATTATGGGATTGCAATGGGTTCATTGTCAAATTTATTTAAAACCGTAGGCAATTTTGTCCGATTTCACAATTTTTTCAATAAAAGTTTGTTATACTCAATTGAAAAATGAAATCCAACCTTGACTATTATATGCATTAAATACAGTAATTATAATTTTATTATCTTGATGACAAAGCCTAATGAATAAATAGAACACATTTAACAAAATCATTATTTGTAATTATTCAATTAAAATATTGTAAAAAAGTAAATTATATTCTACTTGACTTAACTTATGGTAAAATATTTTTAATAATTAGGAACTGAAATAAAACAGAAACATTATAATACATTTTCACATTTATAAAATTTAAAATACTAAAGTGGTGAAACTTACACTTGGTCTACATGTGTTGGAGGTACTGTGATAACATGTCATTGCTTTTTAAAATCTCTTCTTCGGACAGGACGTAAATTCTTCCTGTTGGAGTTGTTGGATTTACAGTACACAACACGTCAGTGAATGGGAGCCACAGCACATCTGGTCTTCTAGGGTAGCTAAATGACGGAGAAGGTCCTTTTGGATGAAGGAAAGTAACTTTTACTTCATCTTCGTCTTCATTTTTGTCCATTATATAGGCAAGCCACCAGGTAGAGTTGTAGACAATACTAATGTAACCGTTACAATCTGCAAACATAATTTTGTCCATCGACCTTGACACTGATACTTGTGAAGACGTTGTTGATTCTGAAAATATTTTCACCGATAACTTATTTAGACTGGAGGTAACAGGCGTAAAGCTGTGGTATTGTTGAGTCCCCTTAATTGTGAGTGCTTCACCAAATCGCTCTTTCAAAAATGTTTCTTCCGAAACATAGTCTTCTTGTGTTCCAAAATCAAAACAAATCCCAGGAATATTTTCAATCGACCACTCATACAATTTACGTGGAGTCAAGATTTGATTTTCAAAGGGTCGTTGCAAACTAGCTTTTGCAGCTAATCTTTTGACCGTGCCACCGAGTCCATCACTTGGTCCCTTACCGTGGGCTGTGGCAAAAAAATTCCACTCAGCCTCGATGTCAAAGTCTTCACTGTGGTGACAAAGGTTTATAAAATTCTTCTTGTTCTTATATTGGGCTGCGCACCCATCAGAAAAATAAATTATCTTCTGCGGAACTTCTCCAAACTTTAAAGTCAAAAAATGAATAAGCTTCTTTTGAAAACTGTACACAGCTACCGTGTTGTGTTGAAGACATTCTGAAATTATTACATAGTTTAAATGTTTGAGTTTACCCTCTTCTCTGTAATAAATCACAAAAGGATGAACTGTAGCCTGGTCACTAACCCAGTGATAACTTTGGGCTTCATTTTGCACTACCATGCTGTAGTTTTCTGCGAAATCTAGTGTTACAGCGAATTCACCTGCATTTAAGTTTTCCTTTACCTTCTTCACGTAGGAAGTTTGTTGTTTTGCAACAAAGTCATGTCGAATTAAAACCTCCAATTTGCTACAAAACATTTCAATGAATTCATCTGATGGTTTCTCTAATGTCTCCAAAGAACATCGGTCAACTGATATCCATTGCCTGAATGTCACTTTTTCAATTAGGTTTTCTTCAAATGACGTTTCTAGAATTGTTCTGACCTCTTCTTTTCCAGGACATGACGAGCATTCGTTCATTAAGCAATCTATTGCTGGTGGATTACATAACATCTTTGCCATGCAGTGCTTGTACGTTTGTAATTCATTGTTAGTTACTGTCCCTAATTTAGCGTTTTCAAACATTAATTTGACATTCTGGTGTGTTGTACACACACACACTGCATGGGTGCCAGTTGACCCAGCTAAAACACAGTGCTTGGGTCGTAGCTCGGCAAATTTTGAAAAATCTATCTTAGTAGTTGGATATTCACTTTTGAACAAGGCGTACGCCTCTTTGAGGTTACACAAAATAAGTCTCTTTGAAACTTTTGTCTTTTTTCCACTTTCATCAACTACGGTGACACAGTCCTTCATACCTGGCATAGCTCAACTAAGTTCATCGCTTTCGTAAAAGTTACGGACATTTTGAATTACTTCTTTTGGCAAACATTTACCAGGTTTTGGATTTGGGCTTTCCAAAATTCCTTTTTCGGCTAGTATTTTTTTTGATTGTCGCACCATGTAGTTCGGAGCGTTAAACTCACGCATAATCTTTCTAATGCCCCAATCATTCGGAATGCAAGTTAAAATCATTAACTTCTTCTTCCTACTGGATGAATTTGAAAATTGGGTCTTAAGATTTTGTAAAACAGAATTGTTCAAACAATCCTGGTTGTCATCGTCTGACTCAGAATCTTTTACCGAAACAAAAAGCTTTTTTTTCATTGCAGAATCTATCTTTTTGACCTTATTAGCCGAGTAAGATTTTAGTTTGATTTTCCTGTAATCAATGGGAGACTCACCAAGCTCTTTTAGAGAAGTGTTCAGTGTCTCAACAACATGGGTGTCTGCCTCAAAACTGGGATCTTCATCTTCAGATTTTTGATTTGATCCTCCTTGAATTTCATCATCAAAGCCTAGTGGTGTGTCTTCAGCGTCTTGACAATTATTAGAAGCATTTTTTTCATTTTTAATTGCTGTAACATCTTTTCTACATGTATCACAAATCTTGGCTATCTTGGAAATTTCTGGATAAAAACTGCACATCCAGTCAGTTACAGTTCTCAATTTTTTTCTGTCCCTTATAGAATGTTGTGGTTTTTTTAATGGATTACAACACTGAACATTTGAAAATTTGCAAGTGTCTGCCATTTTTCCAACCCATAAAAACTACCTTTTCCAATTATGTTTTTATTGCACTAAATAATACACAGAATCAAAAATACTAATTAACTTCACACACACTTCACACTATACTATGTAGCTACTAATTCAAACTTTAATTAATAAAACTAAATGAAAAAAACTACAGAATGAAGTACACTACTATAAGTATGTAAAGAACTTGAGCTGATAATGTGTGCAACACTAACTTCAACTGCTAACTGAACAATATCTGGCACTTGTGCCTGTGGACATGGACTTGTCTCAACTTGAAAGGCAAGTGCAGACATGATATCTGCCTGTGGTGGGAACTAGAGATGACACAATAACAAGCTAAAAATTGTACTATTTAGCTGGCAATACCTTTTTTAAATATAAATATTGAGAATACTATTTAAGAATACACAGATGCAAATTTTTACAGCTTCTTTTTATATACCTAGTTGTTTTTTGAATAAAACAAAATTATTTTCATATTTTTTAAAATTAATACAGCATATTTAGAACATACATAGGATAGCTTTTGTAGATTATTTTTAATTACTAGTAAGGAATTTAGGTTCACTTAGGTAAGGTAGGTTATTTTATTTTAGATTTTATCCACCCAGGTTTATATTGAGCTTAACGCTAAAACCCCCTGATATTTCAGAAAACCTACATCTGATAAAACATTATTTTGACAATGAACCCATTGCAATCCCATAATAAAACTTGGTATACAACTAACTGATAGTATGACCTAATTTATTTTTTAATAAATTTTTTTGAAAATTTTTTAAAATGCGTTTTTCAAAATATTCCAAATTGAAATTTTATTTTTGATTTTGGAAAAAATAATTCTCACATAACCTATAATGTGTTATATATCATTGGAAAGAGCATAAAAAGAGTAAAACAATGACACATTTCCCATGTCTCTAACTTAAACAGGAAAGGAGTTATGACAATTTAAACATTTGGCCGCAGCGAGATTTTTGCCATTTTTTGAAAACTTTAAATGGCCATATTTTGGAAACCGTTTGAGATATAAAGCTAAAATTTGGTATTTTTTTTAGTCTTCATAAAGGTAACCCACATACCAAATTTAATCAAAATCTGAGATGGTGAAGGGAAAAATGCATTAAAAGTGTGTTCATTTGACTTGGAATGACCCTGTAGCATTACTTCTTATTATGTCGTCGTACTCTTTGGGATTAATAATTACTGCTTTTTACTTTAGCTGCCTTTCGATTAAGCCGAATACACGGTCTGGCGGCATGTAGGAATGCCCCACTATTGGAAAAATAATTTCAACAATTTTTACCGTTTTTTGGTGCGTCTCTTAGCAATCATGAGGAAAGCATTGCCATTATCGTCAGGTTTTTATTTTGGCCTCCGCAACTATCTGCAAATAACCGGATAATTTCTGTTGTTTCCTTGATTTCGAGTTTCTTCAAGAAATCGTGGTCTGCGGAGGATATTGCGTTCGAGCCTTTCGGATCTCTGCTATTTGCATTCCAAAATAAGCACTCATACTTAAAGGATTCTTGTGGTCATACTGCATTCCCATGACACTTTTCAAACAATTCATCTGTTTTTGAGTACTCCAAAAGTATCCTAGGAAATCGGTCTTAACTAAAATTAAGCGTGAAGTTACAATTAGGTCCAGTATTTCAGTTGCTAGTTAAACTAAATCCAAGGTTTAACTACGTTTATGGCTACTATTGAGTTTAAACTCTGATCGTAGTTTAAACCACAACTGAAATACCGGCCCTTAAACTAAAATATTCTATACACCAGCAATAAGTTTTGTCGACTTAATTATTGTATCAATGTTTGTCGGTTTCAGGAAATTTTGCAATGCTCGACAATTGCTATCTATTTTTCGCATCTCTATTAACAACCGAGTCAGCTTTCTCATTTTATTGAAAACTACTGTGATCAAGTGCTTTTCTTTATGGCATTTTAAGTAGCTTGTTCCAAATGCTCTGATGAGAGGATCGCTTTTTACAACTTATGATACGTCATCTGGTGCCATTCTTGGAAAAACTTCTTCCACTATTTTTGTATCTTGATTGGTAAAAGTAAGCAATAATTTTTGAGTTTCAGCTTGAACATTTTTGCGTTTACCACCTAGATCATCCTTTTTTAATTTACATATTTTGAGGTGCCGACTAAAAATTTTTTTTTAAATGACCGTAACAGTATTTACATGGTAAATAATCTTTTGCTAAGGATATTTAAGCGAATTGATTCGGTCTTCTAACGGGTTTGATTGAAAGCACACCATCAACATTATAAAAAAATTTACCTCTTTCTTAATTGAGCAGCTAAATTTTTTTCTTTCAATTGAATGGTGTTCTGCAATAACATAAAACAAAAAATAACCTCAAAACTGAAAAAACATCACCATCTTTAATGTTCACCGCATCATTATTAACATTACATTGATTTTTCTTTGTTTTCATGCATGGTTTTTTGTCTGATTTAGTAGCATCAATTATTACAGATCCATCTGAATATGAATTATAACACTCTAATTTACCATCAGGTTGATACATGGACCCGAGAAGTTGCTATTGAGGTTTCACTTATAATTGTGGTATTTTTAGAACCAATAGATACAACAGACATCAAATGGCCATCAGTATTTTGCTCTTGTTTCAATTTTTGTAGTTAGAGGCGTTGATTCGGTGTACGTATGAGAACCTATTGAAAAATTTACGTATTCATAAAAATTGCTACGTATTAAACTTAAACTGTGTTAGGTTAAAAAACACCTACCTTTAATTCCCGCTAGGAAGCTAAGGCTCCTCTCAGGTCATTAGGTAAAGAAACACAATTATACAATAATACATCTATTAAGATAGCATTACTTTCGGCAATTATTAACTTGCTATTTTGTTGGTCGTTTCTTTTGGCAGTATAATTATTTTTAATGTGATTATACTAAACTCTGGTCCTCTTGAGTTAGTATGAGTTTCTTCTTATTACCTTAGATGAATAAATACTCGTTGTTTGGTTTCATTAGGTTTATTGGTTACTTATTTTACACTTAATTATGGTTTCCTTCTTATTAACTATTTACAAAATTAATATACGCCGGAAAGGCACTAGGTATGTGTAATATAACTTATTCTAAAATATAATCTTTAAGAAAACTTGGCTTTCTTTTTAATCTGTTTGGCCTTAAGTTTACAGTTTCTTTCTTGGGACTACTAACTGTTATATTTTTGTTTATCGTTTTATCACTTTCCTCTGCTATAATCACTTTTTCCGTTTCCGTTTCACTTGCATTTTCTTTTTGTAGGTCTTTGTTTGTTTCATCAAACTTTTGGTTTACACTTTTTTTATTTTCACTCTCGCAATCTCGAAAAAGTCTCAGATGAGTTAGATTTCTTCTTAAAACCGTACCATACACTAGTGCATAGTGGCGGTCCAACAACAACTCTTCCCTTAATTACTAATAACACTTTTTTATTCCTATTGATTCGGCTTGTCGCAGCATAATTGCATAAGTGTCTTTGAACTTAACATCCTGTTAATGTATCGACTTGCAATTATGCTGTACACTTTGACCGAATCATGTATTAATATTATAATAATTATTATTCTTAACCGTAATTGACCTTTTAAAGGAATGTCGTCAAGATATATTTAACCACATGATGCCAGAGATGCGCTTTCAACATAAAGTCTAAACAATGAGGACACGGCCCGTAATCACTGAATTTGTTACATTTTAATTGATTTTCGGTAGGGCGGCGAACTAAGATTAATTCACCTTGTTTGGGCTAATTTCGCTGGTTCCTTCTTTTTCAATTAAACAAATGTGGACTGTATATTTTTTAATACAAAACTGATAAAGTGTAAAACACATCTAATCTTTACAGGCTTTACTATCTAATTGCCCGGATCGCGCCGTTCGAGCCATCACTACCCCAAGTCGCGCATGCTCTCCACCAGAACGGTTTTACCGGGCGCTAACAAACATTTCAAAACAATTACAAATAAAATCCGGCGTCAACACACCTCTTTTCGATGATAAAACTTCTACATTGTGATAGAAATCAGACAAAGAAATAAACCCGTCTCTTTTGGCTTTTGAGTTTTTAATTATTTTATGACAAAAATAGCAAGAGTGGCCTTTATTACGGATACTTTACAAGCTTTACTATCTAATTGCCCGGATCGCGCCGTTCGAGCCATCACTACCCCAAGTCGCGCATGCTCTCCACCAGAACGGTTTTACCGGGCGCTAACAAACATTTCAAAACAATTACAAATAAAATCCGGCGTCAACACACCTCTTTTCGATGATAAAACTTCTACATTGTGATAGAAATCAGACAAAGAAATAAACCCGCCTCTTTTGGCTTTTGAGTTTTTAATTATTTTATGACAAAAATAGCAAGAGTGGCCTTTATTACGGATACGTTTTCCACTTAAAAGCGCCTTTCTTGAAGCTGAAATATTAATTCCAGATTCCGGAAGTTTTTTTGGATCGTACGAAACTACTAGTGCTTCTTTTGTTGAATATTTATATCACTTTCTACGTCATTTTCTATACCGTTATCGTCTGGTGGAAGATAAATGGTAAACTAAAATTCAACAACCTGTTATTAATAATATTACCAGTCTGGTGGTAATGTTTGACAGGATTGAATAATGCTTGATTTTTGTCCAGTGATGCTCGGCTAGGTATTAAGAAATGTCTTTTTCCATATTAGTAGATCTTGAATATCTTCAGGATTAGTCAGGACTGGTTCTAACAGTTGAGTTGGATTTTTATTCTGATTGGTGAATGAATTGTTGTCTATTTGTAGTTGTTTGTGATATGACGCTAATATTGGTGCTGCTTGAAATCTTAATGGTATCAATGCGTTCTGTTTTGTTTTGACGATGCATTCTTGAGAAATTTGAATTATGCATGTTTGGTTTAAAATGTGTTCTTGGCGTTGATCCTTACAAATTACATCAACTCATACTGGATTTGAGATAATAACCAACCAAACATTTGGTGTATACAATTGTTTCCAGATTGTTGTAGCGTAATTTGCTCAAAATTAAACTACCCCTGCCACTTGCCTAACCGTAGATGGACTGTACGCGTTAGCTAGCTGTGTTATTTAAAACTCAGTTCCCGAGAGCGTGGGTGTTTCGAAAAACATCGTGGGTTCGTAACAAAAAGTTCTTCAGTACTCAGATTTGATTTCAGCTAAATGAAAAATACGATGTTAAAGTGGACGCCAGCTAATACAAATAAAACTAAAAAGAAAGCAAGAGTCGATTTATTGTATTAGCACAGATAGAAAATAAAGATGTCGAAAAGTTTAATTAATTCACTAATCAAAACAAAACATAAAACATACACATAAGGATCAAGTAAAGCTAGTACGTAATTGAGGATTACGAACTAGAAAACAAAATAAAAAAATACAAAAGTAAAGAACTGACATCCACCTGAGGGGTAGATTCAGTCAAGTAAAAAAAACACAGTTGAGTACCCCTGAAGAGGATAACTCAACAAAAAGAAGTTATGCCCAGCAAAGATTAATTGCACACCGGATTTCATCATCTCGGGATAATTGACTTACAAAATAGATCCTGGCATACTGCATCATTTAAAACAAGTAAATGCATCTCTATGAGACTTACCCTGAATGCAGTACTACCAACTTCACGACTCGGCAATTGTCTTTCCTTCGTCAGGACCCTTCGAATTCAATAACATTTACTTCATCATTCTATTGGTCTACCATCCAGGAATGAAAGTCTACAAAATAGAGAACACAAAATACTCATTAAAAAATCAACCGCTTGCCAGTTCTAATTCTCATCAACCGAGAAAGTGTGACTACAACCTCAATTAATCTCTACTGCAACATCTTCATAAAATCTAATCATCCGCTTGAAGTCGAGGTGTACCATCCCAAATAAAAACGTAAATCCACGTCCGGGATTGAAAAGGTGGTGAAACATCAAAAAGACAAAATCATGAAGTTTGGTTCTCCAACTTGAAATTAATTCCGATCTACCAGGTGCAAACACATTCACAAGAAAACTCCTCTTGTGAGAAAAATCAACCATGGCAAATCGAAACACAAACGGGTAAAAAAAACCATTCTTCGGATAACTGATGTTTAATAATATATTCCGACCCAAATCTTCCAAACAGATGACAGATAAATAAACAGCGTCATCGTAAAACTACAGACAAAATCTTGAAACCATATGCGGATTAGAAAAGATTTCCAACACTGATATACTCCATTTTACGACGATCAAAAATTAAATGGTGATAACAACCAAATACGAATAATTATAAATAAACGTTTAACCCATAACCTGGGTGCTAAAAATAATTTGTTAAACAAATTAAATAGAAGTAAAATATAATAATTACCCGTTATACGGCAAAATTAAATCAAATTAAAACATTAATAAACTAAAAAAGGACACACAGCGATTAAACGTTAACTTCTTTCGAAATTTAACGAGTAATGCCGCTTATCAAAAATGAACGAAAATTATCGCAACCAATAGCGATCCAGTGGCGTAGCTAGAAAAATATATTGTAACGGTCAAAACGTCTTTTGGCACGTTACACATCCCCCCCGCTAAACTCTAAACCACTATCGGTTTTGAAAAATAAAATTAAGAAAAGAAAATCAGACAGAAGTCAAGTCTTATCGTATTCATGGTCGAAATTCCTAGCTAGACAGATACTGCATCATAAGTACTATCTTCTCGTTTCAAAGAACTAAAGACGAAGCATAGCCTTTGATCAGTCTGTTATGTATGGACATAAGCCAAACAGAAAATCAACTCCAAACATGACAGTGTCTAGACAAGACAAACATACAAAATACAAGACCTTGAATAATGTTTTCATCTCACAAATTTCATTTTCTCTGAAAATAACAAAATCGTGTATCCAATAAAATCACTGACGCGCCTCTCTCTGATTTAACAGATAATCTCTCGGCAATCGCCACACCAATCAAATCAAATCCATGATAGTGTTGACATTGAAAAATCCCAATGCAAAATAAAATCATAAGACAATATTAACCTCAGTAATCCCATTAATTCTCACAAACCAAATTCCGATTGGATAACCATTCATTGTTCAATTCGCTCGAACCCACATCAAATCTACATGCATGGACTTTCCACTTATCCAGAAATTCGATTCAGGGTGCATATTTTCCGGTATATCACAAGCAACTATGCTAAATTGTGAACCTAAATTGAAAATAGCTAACTAAAATCGTGTGTTGATTGATAAACATGAAACATGAAATCTCAAAGCCGCATAAAGCGTTCAACTACACTAAAAATTACCAAGGCAAAACCAGGCCTATCAGAGAGGTGTATTCGTAGATCGCAAAACCACGATCGAATTTCACTGACTGTAAAGTCTACAAGTCAGTCATAGTGGATTTGGCTAAACGCATTGGACTCCGGTGCCTCGGCAACGTGAGAGGGCAGGACCTAGTTAACCTCCCAAGGGTCACTCACACTCCTCAACACCACTATTTACAACTTAAACCTAACTATATACATGGGAATCCAACACTGGCGGCGCCAAACTCCACTACAAAAATATAAACATAGAAAAGACAAAATCTGTGACAAATCTTCAGCAGATCAGATACTTAGGAGGGAAGGACCAAGTTAACCTAACCAAGGGTCGCCCAAATTCATCAATGCCATTTATCCACAAATCATTTACACAAATGGTGGGAGCTGGTACTCTACTATAATAATTGACTCGCAAAATATTACAGCATTAAAAAAATTTAACCACACCGAGGGTTGAATCGAAAACTTTCAAAAATAGTTTACCCAAACACACAGACCCATCATGGACAAGACCACAAAAGTGTATTTTGATTAGTGATTAATAAACCTGTCTAGAAAAGAAGAAAATTTAGCTGATAGATGTAAAAAGAGCAACGTTGTCTGAGTGTGAACTAAGTCTCTACGTCGGTTTCCAGGTAGGTGCAACGGATACCTTCGCAAAAACTAAGCCCAAACTGAACATTCCCAAAATGGACCCATAAACACAAAGTGAAATAGCCCCACGTTGGGCGCCAAATTAGTGTAGCGTAATTTGCTCAAAATTAAACTACCCCTGCCACTTGCCTAACCGTAGATGGACTGTACGCGTTAGCTAGCTGTGTTATTTAAAACTCAGTTCCCGAGAGCGTGGGTGTTTCGAAAAACATCGTGGGTTCGTAACAAAAAGTTCTTCAGTACTCAGATTTGATTTCAGCTAAATGAAAAATACGATGTTAAAGTGGACGCCAGCTAATACAAATAAAACTAAAAAGAAAGCAAGAGTCGATTTATTGTATTAGCACAGATAGAAAATAAAGATGTCGACAAGTTTAATTAATTCACTAATCAAAACAAAACATAAAACATACACATAAGGATCAAGTAAAGCTAGTACGTAATTGAGGATTACGAACTAGAAAACAAAATAAAAAAATACAAAAGTAAAGAACTGACATCCACCTGAGGGGTAGATTCAGTCAAGTAAAAAAAACACAGTTGAGTACCCCTGAAGAGGATAACTCAACAAAAAGAAGTTATGCCCAGCAAAGATTAATTGCACACCGGATTTCATCATCTCGGGATAATTGACTTACAAAATAGATCCTGGCATACTGCATCATTTAAAACAAGTAAATGCATCTCTATGAGACTTACCCTGAATGCAGTACTACCAACTTCACGACTCGGCAATTGTCTTTCCTTCGTCAGGACCCTTCGAATTCAATAACATTTACTTCATCATTCTATTGGTCTACCATCCAGGAATGAAAGTCTACAAAATAGAGAACACAAAATACTCATAAAAAAATCAACCGCTTGCCAGTTCTAATTCTCATCAACCGAGAAAGTGTGACTACAACCTCAATTAATCTCTACTGCAACATCTTCATAAAATCTAATCATCCGCTTGAAGTCGAGGTGTACCATCCCAAATAAAAACGTAAATCCACGTCCGGGATTGAAAAGGTGGTGAAACATCAAAAAGACAAAATCATGAAGTTTGGTTCTCCAACTTGAAATTAATTCCGATCTACCAGGTGCAAACACATTCACAAGAAAACTCCTCTTGTGAGAAAAATCAACCATGGCAAATCGAAACACAAACGGGTAAAAAAAAACCATTCTTCGGATAACTGATGTTTAATAATATATTCCGACCCAAATCTTCCAAACAGATGACAGATAAATAAACAGCGTCATCGTAAAACTACAGACAAAATCTTGAAACCATATGCGGATTAGAAAAGATTTCCAACACTGATATACTCCATTTTACGACGATCAAAAATTAAATGGTGATAACAACCAAATACGAATAATTATAAATAAACGTTTAACCCATAACCTGGGTGCTAAAAATAATTTGTTAAACAAATTAAATAGAAGTAAAATATAATAATTACCCGTTATACGGCAAAATTAAATCAAATTAAAACATTAATAAACTAAAAAAGGACACACAGCGATTAAACGTTAACTTCTTTCGAAATTTAACGAGTAATGCCGCTTATCAAAAATGAACGAAAATTATCGCAACCAATAGCGATCCAGTGGCGTAGCTAGAAAAATATATTGTAACGGTCAAAACGTCTTTTGGCACGTTACATTGTGTTGGTGATATTTTTCTTTGTAGTTTTGCATATCAGTGGGTTTGGTTTGTTATATATTTGGTCTATTACACAATGTGGTGTTGTATCGAAGCTCTTGACAGCAACTTGAGAGTAAATACGGTTGACTTCTGATGTCTTGATTGCTTCTTTGAATTCTTGGTTGTTCATTTTAAAATATACTTAGGGGAGACCGGGGCGGAACGGGGTGCTTAAGGTTTGTAGATGGATTAAAAATACAAAATGAAAGAATTCAGCTCTGTAATAGAATGGTATGGTTTCTATAAATATTTATTAAAACAAGTTTGGTATGAATATATTTTATTTCACCATAGAAGTTGAACTTAAGATTTAAACAAAAAAAGTGTATTTTATCCCGTTCTGCCCCATATATGGGGCAGAACGGGATTTACAAAGGGGTAGAATGGGATACACTTTTACTGCTTACATAAATCGCAAATGAGTTGGTCATCGTCATCGCTGTCGATTCCCGCGCATGAATTATGTGCCCATTTTTTACAAAGCATGCATGAGCACCATCCTTCGATAGATTTGGAGTATTGATCATTACAATATAAACAATTGACGTCTTCTTCTTCAGAGCTATCCTCTTCATCAATCGTTTTTTTCCTCTTCTTTTCAGGTTTCTTCATTTTCTTGGGTACGACAGCTCTTCCTTTTCCTTTAGTGTTAGTTTCTTTTTGCACCAACTTTCGCTTGGCTCTGTCTTTCTTTGCTTCGTTAGCTTTCTGAACTGTTTTCGCTGATTCCTCCAGCTCTGTCTTATAGGGGGATGCCGTTAGTATAGCTGTTTTGCCCCTCTTTCTTGCTGTTCTTTTTTGTCCTACCTTCACTTTTGGAATTGGCATTATTTGTTCCGGGGACAAATACTGGAATACATTTGTTTTTAAGGGATTCATTGGAGGGTTTCCAGGATAATTATTATGAGGCATCCATGAACAGCCAGGCTTAGGTTCGTTTTCTACAGGAGTGTTTCGAGTGTGTTCGATTAATGCTAAAGGAATTCTCGGAGGAGAATTGTCGTTAATTACTGAATGTTCTACAATATTTTCAGAAATAACAACGGGAATATTTTCAACCATGGCCGAATCTTGATTTTCCAACCCAGCAGTTGGTGCTTCGACCAAGGGAATATCAGTTACAGAATTTTCTGTAACATTTTCCGAAATAATGACATTAATATTTTCAACAATGGCCAAATTTTGACTTTCCAACCGAGTAGCTTGTGCTTCGACTAATGGAATATCAGTAACTGCAGCCGGTAAATAGTCAGCATCTGTGAAAACATTTATATTATTGGGCCAGATGCCAGTTTTTTCGAACCCTTTTAAGCCCGTTCTCATATTTGCTGCACTCAAAAATGCCTGTCCAAATAACGCCGAAATTTGATGTAGGGTAACGACTTTTCCTGGATTTGATCTTAACCATTTCCTCACTTCATCTTCATAATACAAGCTTAATGGCCTCATAAAAGCTACGTCAAGGGGCTGGAGACGATGGGAGCAGTGTGGGGGAAAGCATAGCAAAATAACACCTTTGTCTCGAGCTAGTTCAATTACGGCTAAGTTCTTAGTGTGTGATGCATGCCCATCAAGAAGAAGTAGCACAGGGCATTCTTTTTTCGCATTAGAAAATTGAACAAATGCTTGAAACCATTTATAAAAAATGTCGGCTGTCATCCAACCGGACTCATTTGCTTCAGACCAACCTCCTGCAGGTAAACCTACCTCAAATACCTGTTGTTTTCTTTTCCTAGGAAATATTAACATAGGAGGCATAAAAGATCCAGCTGCTGAGCAGCATATTTCAGCAGTTACCGTATTCCCCCTCTCTGCGGAAGTCAAAACGCCAACTTGACGCTGTCCTCTATTTGCAATAATTTTTGAAAACTGTTTAGGGACAACAGTAATACCCGTTTCGTCACAGTTATAAATTCTCGCTGCAGTTAATTTGTGTTCGTCAATAACTGCAGTGAGTAATTTAAAAAATTGCGAGACGGCTACTTTATTGAACCCCATAGCCCGTGCTCCAGATGTAGCTTCAGGCTTCCTCAGACTTAAGTCTCTGTGGCGACTCATGAAGCTAGTAGCCCAATCTTCCCCTGCCATTTCCAGGTTTTTATTAAAAGAATGTTTACACTGGTTTTTTTCAGCAAGTTGATACGCCATTCGGCGCAGTTCTTTCACACTAAATCCGAATAGTCTTTTTTGCATATCTTTTAGATAGTCTACAAGTTCTCGTTCTTGTTCAAGGTTGAATACACATTGATATTTTCCTGAGGTTTTATCAATTGTTGATTCCGCATTCTCTCTCTTCTTCTTCACATACCTTTCAAGGGTTGTCGACGGCACTTGGAATTGGATTGCAGCTTTTTTAAATCCCATTTCGCGACTAATTACCTCTTCAACAGCTCGCTCCATATTTTCTGACGACCATTTTTGTCTATCTGTCTTCCGTTTGTAATAGCGTACCATCTAAAACGAAAAAGAAGAATTAAAAGTTTGATTAATTGAAAAACTAAAGCAAATAATATATTGGGACAGAACGGGATATACCCCATTCCACCCCATCCCGTTCTGCCTCCAACAGCATCGTATCAGAAATGACAGTTCACTCTCGCCATGTTTAATTTCTAATGTGTGCCATTATGCTAAGAGGTGGAGAATACATGTTTAAAATGCTGCGTAGCATCAAATTGATATTTTAAACGTAATTGATCGCACTTACCTTGAAACAAAATGCACTTTTATTACAACGATTGCGTATTTTTCGCGATGTTTTCAAGTTTTGATGCAAGTCACGGAAATACACTAACGACAACTTCTCAGGACTGTACGGCGAACAATACTAACACAGTATACGAAGCGTGGCGTGACTACGGTACTTCCCGTAGATTCTCGAACCACCATACCGTTCCGCCCCGCTACCCTGTTCCGCCCCGGTGTCCCCTACATATTATAATCGATTGCCAAAAATGGGTTTGAAACTTCGGTTGTCCAATATAAGTTCTGCTTTATCTTCTGTGGAATTGGATTGATCTTCACCAAGCTGAATTTGTTTCTTCCGACTAGTACAAATTGACTAAATACATGAGTGTTTTTGTCATCGGTTATAATTTTTGTTTTAACGATAGGACTTTTTATGATTTGTAACGATGCTGAAATCTTCTGTTGTGCCTCTGCAATGATTTTGTTTACATGAACTGGTGAGATTAGGTCATGTAAGTTGCCCCGCCCAAATTTTAGCTGGAGAAGGCTTTCATAATAATTACAAGTTTCTATAATGTAATTATTTGCGATTTGGAATTATGTTAAAATTTGAATTTCGAGTTTTTCTTGACCTTGGTACCGTTCCCATTCTTGTATTGTTTTTATTGCTTGATTTAATTTTGTTCTTCAATGTTCTAATTGCGTGTTTTTTTTTCCGTGTCATTAAATGTTGAGATTGTAGTTAGAATAAATTTTGTTTGATGACTTAATTTTTTAATTTACTGTTTTAATTTACTCTTGCTGATTCTTTTGTATATCATCGATGTCTTGGTAAACCTCGTCATTTACCCCAAAGATTGATGTCATAAATTCACCTAAAAATCCCCTTCTTCTTCTTCTTCGATTTTGATTATTTCTTAATTCTTCTTCAATCCACTTAATTTTGTTTTGTCCTTCCAGTAGACGATGACTCATTGTGTAGCAGATTGTACTTGGATGTATTTATTTTATTGTGTTACATAGGTGGTCAAATTGGTGTGTCACTTGTTCTACCGCAGTTTTGTCTTCGTTCAGTTTTTGAATGCTGTATTTCATTTCCATTTGAAATATTCCCCGTTAGATGATTGCACTTTCTAGATGTTCTATGTATAATCCCGACTCCATTTTTGTAATGTTAATTTCTTTTTTACTTGTCGTTATTACATTTGATTATATTAACAATGAAGCTATTATTTTCGTTAGGAATGTTTTTTTCACTATTTTCTTCTTTTTTGTGATCATGGATTGAACCTGGCTAAATTTTGGATGCACTGGTATTGTGTGTTAATTCTTCTATTAATGGTATTATGTTGTGCACACTTTTCTTTGTATTTTGACCTTTCTCTTTCTTTACCGTTACAACTCTTAATATTCCATCAGGATCTGGATGCGTTTCACAAATTCTTGCTAGTGGCCATTGACTTGGTTTTATGTCTGTTTCTTTTATTAATACTACGTCGCGTCGCCTACTTCTGGATTTTTCTGTATTGATTACCATTTGAATCGTTGTAATTTATTTAAATAATCTGAAGACCTTGCTTTCCACATATATTTTTTCATTTTTCTAGTAATTTCCATCTTGAATTGTGTGCTGCTGTAACCATTGTATTTGCTGGATGCGTTGGTGATAAGATTTCTCTTCCTATTAAGAAATGAGTTATGGTAAGTGTTTCTAAATCGTCCGTACTATTATTGATTGCACAAAGTGGCCGTGAATTTAGACATTCTTCGATTTGGCATAATAATGTACTAATATCTTCGAATGTCAGTTTGTTTTCTCCAACTATTCGTGTGAAATAATGTTTCATTTTGACGAATGCTTCCCAAAGTCCTCCAAAATGAGGCGTTCCTGGGGGAATGAAGTGCCATTGCGTTCTTTGAGACCCTAGGTTGGTTTGGAAATCGTTCTCGTTTAAAATTTTTCTTATTTCTTTTTTGATGATGTTATTTGTCCCGTTGTATGTGCTCGCAATTTCCACGACGAGATGTGAATCTTCGAAATGCTGCTAGAAATGCTTCTGTTGTTAGATCTGTCTCCGCTTCTAGATGAATTGCTTTTGTTGCTAAGCATACGAATATCGCTATGTACACTCAGAGAATAACACTTTAAAGATAAATGAAAACGTACTTGAATCAAAAATTTTCAAACATGAAAGAGAGCTTAGGTTGAAAATCTTTAAATTAAAAATGTAATTTTTAATTTTAGCATGATTATTGTATAAAAAGATTGTAGACTTAAAAGCAAATCGTATTAAAATAAAAGTAACATATGTATGTTTAATTTAAAAATGTTACAAGATGAAGTAAATAGTAAAATTTTAATTTTAAATAGCAACACGTAGACTCAAAAATATAACTTGATCAATTCAGAAGTGTAACTGTAAAGTGTAAAGTTGACTCAAAAACAAATAATTTTTGTATCAAAAGTTAGCATGTTAACTCAAAAGTGAAGAACTTTGTATTTAAAAGTGTAACACTTGATTTAAAAGTGTAACACTTTGATTTAAAAGTGACTAATTTTCGTATTAATAATTAACATGTTAACTCAAAAGTGAATCATTTTGTATTTAAAAGTGGAACACTTTGATTTAAAAGTGATTAATTTTCGTATTAATAATTAACATGTTAACTCAAAATTGAAGATTATTGTATTTTAAAAGTGCAAATTGTTAACTCAAAAGTGAATCATTTTTCCCTGCAGTCTGAGAATTTTTAAATTAAAAATGCAGTTTTTAAATTAAATTTGGTTTATTTGAATACAAAAATACATAGGTACATATTATATTATCATATAATTCATAAAATATATATGAATAAATATAAAAAAAAGTAGATTAGCTTATAGATAATTACAAAAATTAAAAATTATTATAAGAAACAATAAAATTACAGAAAAACTAGCAGAGGATAATAAAAAAATAAAATATTATAAAATTATACCAAAGAGTATGTATATTGCCACGACTCGACGAAGAACTTTAAATTCTTATTTCTGATTAATATTTTAGTATGTAAGTAGTTCTAATTGTTTAATTCCAAAATAATTCAAAGAAAATATCCTACTTGTTGATGAGTATTAATTTTTAATTTTGTTAAATAAAACAATTGATTTACAAAATTTTTTTAAAAAGAAAACAAACTTGGTTATAATATATTACAGTGGCGCATTATGGTTCCGGTCCGAATAAAATTTACGAATAGATCGCGAGCACTTTTAAAAAGTTAATTTTTTTTTTGCTAACCTTGTTTTGCCTTGGTTCAGTTTCTTAATGGGTTGTGGGCACCTCTAGTTCTTCCCTTTGAGGACAACTGTCTCTTCCAATCTTAAAAATAAAGTCCTTTCCCAGGTTCCAAAATTTGTTTTTAATTTTCTTGAGTTAATTTGTTCTTAATTAATCTTGGTGTTAATTATGTTATTAACTTTGTTTATATTTTTATTGCACAATTTTCCCTCCTTGAGGTTCAAACAATGGCTTCAAAATTTTCGACCTTCCTCTTTAGGATTTCGTCGTACACTGAATTCTTTATTTTTGTTTATCCTTATCATTCGGTTACCCTGACAAATCCATTCTTTTTTTTAATTTATGCTTGTTATTGATTACGCGATTTTTTTAAAAATTTTTTTAAGTTCATCCGCACTTGCACACTGCTGGTAATACTTTTGTTTTATTCACATTTTTGGTTCTACTTTTCGATTGTTTGTTTAACTAATTAAATTTTGTTTGTTATTTTTATATAAATTTCGGATTTTATAGTTTCTTTGAATTAAAGTTTTTTTTTTACAAATTTTATTTTGATTTATGGACCTTAAGTCTCCACTACGTGTTTCATCGCAATATATAGAGGGACAGCTCTTATGGGTATACTTGTCACAAGTATTTTCCGTCGATTGGTAACGACCTCAGCGGTCAATATTGGCATTATATAAAGTGTAAGCATTGGGGTATATAGATTACTATTATATCATTACAGATTTCTGTAATCTATAATGCCTAGACCAACTGGAACATACCAGGACCCCAAGACCTTACCTGACCATACCTAAAAGGTTGTCTTTGTTTGTAACGATTATGATAATCTATCCAGAAAAGTATGATTCATATACGCTAGTTGGATATCCCAAAAAGGCGTACGCCGCGCCGTCTTCTGGTCAATTATGGCAAAAGTTAGATGAAAAATCGTGAATGCTTATATGCATTCTATGCGAAGAAATGTAATTTCACGATTTTTTATAATTATCTAATTTTAAGTTGGAAATGATTGAGTTTTAATACTTATTTAAAATCCGATAATCCGATAAAAAAAACTATATAAGAAAAAATGCTTTGTAAAGATTGCATGAAATATAAGATACAAAGTTTGCAATTATTTATTTAAAAATTACAGTTTTACAATTATGAGTTCAATTATTATCCAGTGTGGTTACCAAAATATTAATCTTAGCATTTTTCGTGGTAAATCTTTATCAAAAGGAGGAAAACTTTTTCAAAGCGGACATGTAACTGATGTGGAAGAAATACATAAAGCTGAAGGTCGCATTGTGGTAGGAAGAGTCATTCCACAAACAAAAGTGAATAATTCTCCTTATACAATTAAAGTCAAAGTAAATGCTGATCACACGATTTTAGAATCCCAATGTAGTTGCAAAGCTGGATTATCCATCCGTGGATGCAAACATGTTGCAGCTGTTTGTATATATGTAAATAATGAGGCCACATAATAATACAAAAAATAATAAATAATACAAAAAAGGTTGCACGATAGAAAGTATTTTCCCTCCCAAAGGATCGCAAGTGGATGCAAATAATCAATTAGAAAATTTAGACGATATACTTGAGAAAACACAAGATATAAATTGTTTATTTACTAGGTATTTGAAATCCGAGAAACATTTCACGACCGAAAGAAATATTGCAACGGAAGAGAAGAAACTGCAAACAAAACAATTGTTACACGAAGTGGTGGTAAAACTGTATGAATTGCAAAAATTAGAAACAAATTATACTGCTTATCACTGTACTAGAATTGGCGAATACAGTAGAACTTGCTGCTCTACGGTTGGTGGTGTTTCGGTAAAAATTTCTGTACAATCTATTATGCACCTGCAATTTGGATACTTTGTGAACGACAGTAGTAAGTTTTCCTTTATCGATTCTTTCGAAGGCCAAAATATCCAATTTTTAGTTTTTTTTGTCAAGGTATCCAAAATTTCAAAAAAAAATCTTTGAAGTAGTAGAAGTATGTACCTCAAAAAGAGTAGCCAAAGCACAAAACGAAATACCCAATTTCATTTTCATTAGGAAAAGTAATAATCTGTTTTCTTTATTTAGTACTCGGTAATAGGCTGGTTGGCCATCTTCATTAATTTGTATTAAACCAAGTAAGTAATTGAAAACATCTAGTTTTACTCCCCCTAACTGGAGCATTGTCTGGTCACTTTTTATGCTAGGAAATCCTGTGAATCCAGGATTTCTTATTGTATCAGGACCACTGCTTTTATTATGGAAAATTTTGGGAATATCAACAATTATCTTCTCCTTTTTATGCGGCTTCACAACGTAAATATTTGTCTGGGTGGAAGCTTCATTATTTTCGCCATTCCAACAAAATAGTACATTTATGTCTGTCTGATCGTCTTCTTCGTATGGGTCCGTTTGGCAACTAATATCCACTCCATTCTCGATTTCAATTGGGTCTAGAAGAATTATATTAATTTAAATAATTGAATGTAAGAACCTCAGTTAATTATTACCTATTTCAATATTTTCAATTTCACCATTTTCATCAGAGATTTCTATATTTTGCCTTTCATTCCGGTTCTGAAGTCGCTCGTGCCTACCTGCAGCCTCTGTCGACATTACTGACTTTTTGTAGACAGCTGGGAAAATGGTCGGAATATACGATGGATTATTTACAGTTTCAGATTTTTTACCCCTAATAAAATGTGAGCTACATATTCTAGTATTTTTGTTTGGTTCCCATGGCTTTTCATCACTGTGAAAATTACAAAAACGAAAATTAATATTTAAATTTACATTACTTTCTCATATTACGTTATAATTAACACTACACATTATATTATATAATAATATAAATCACAGATGCATTTAACTTATATTAGACAACAAAATATAGTTTTATACACAAGTATTTACAAAAATGTGATTATATTATATAACAGGAATAAAAGAACATCATCAAACATCAAACAATAAAATTAAATTAAATTATTGAACTTAGGAATCACTTTTGTGATTGCGAAGATGAAAGAATTCGTCCATAACCGCTACCGAGGGCATCGTACCGAGCACCGATGCAGCATTACCTCGTTGTATGCATAAACTAATTCTTTGTTCCAAGAAACATTTTGCTCTGCTGTCTCCTGATACATCAATTAACAGTCGACCGATTTTAGTGACCAAGTCCTTTGTATCTTTACTCCATGGTCCAAACGTCTCGACAGCAAAAGCTGAAAAATCGTAGTGATCTAGAATTATACCATATTTTGTACGTTTAAGATTTTCAGCTTTTGCCGCTGCAGAGCCTGCCATCTGACTTGAAATATACAGATGACTGGGAGCCATGGTATCTACGCATGTCGCATCCCACACCAAAGCTCGCCTCTGTCGCCACGGTACGAGCGTCATCCCATCGGGTCTTTTTCCGTCGTCACGTGAAATTCCTACGGGCTCTAAAATACTGGGGTAGTTTGAAGTGGCAAGAGATCGTCTAATTATTTCGTTTAGGGCAGCGTGTCTTGATAACCTGCCAGCGCTTTGAGAACACGAGAGACCATGGTGGCCAGACCGATCGACTGCTTTACCGCATACACAAACGTGGTCTTGACACATCTTAGCTCCAACTCGAAGACTTACACAAATTCTAAGAGAAACTTTATCTACACTGATAAAAATCATGTTTTATTCCCAAATACGCCGCGTATTTGGCCAATTCGCATTTGAGTTAACTAAATTTCAATCGATTCGAGAACACTGTATTTGAAATCACTACATTCAAAAATTTGAGTAGATGGCGTAACAATATTGAACTTATAACAGAAATACTCCTGGCAAAAACGATGTATTTGAAAGAATGAAATGTAAGATTTATTTAGACAAATAAGATAGATGTCTAGGCGCCTAGTCCAACTTGATACGTAGCACTTATCAAAAGTTGCTGACTACCCTTACAATTACAATTGTACATTGCATTCAGTTCATTTTGATTCTCTTGCTTAAGTGATTAGCGAATCGCTGTGGATAAAAAGTTGATATAATTTATAAATATATAATTTTATAACTATTGTAAGTAAAGGTTTAAATCGTTGTCATCGGCATACTAACATTCAATTAAGAATATTAGTACTACTAATTGTGTTTAGAGTGAATTTAAAAAACAGTGAATTTAAAAGTTTCGAGATGGACCAACAAACAATAGACTATTTAAATAAATGGAATTTACAGAATTTGGTAGAAACATTTAAAAGTAAGTATTAATTTATTAATATCAATTTTAATTTTAATCTTAAGTCCAAGAGCTGGTGACGATTTTAGCAGGGTAGGTATTTTAGGCAATTTGAAATTATAAAAATCATACTATTTCGATATTAGTAAATCTGGAATTGGGAGTCTGCTTGACCGTTTGCGGTTATTTAGCTACTGTGCAGCATAGCAGTAGTACATTTGCAACAATTTTATTCAAAAAAACATGCTTTGGGCACCTTGAAATTTTTTTTATTTTTTAGTTTAGCATTTATGAAATCCAGAAATGAAAATACCAGACGCTTTGAACGGTTGTAAAGTACAGACCGTCAAAAATATACTTTAGTCACTCTGAAATTTTTATAGCAGCTTTATTAATTAAATATGTGCACAAAGCCAGACCATACGACGGTTTTAAATAATTGCTTGACACGAATATTAGTTTTAAATAAGTGCAACAAAGAAGTCTTATGCGTAGATACAGGTACGAGAGAGAAAGTTAAAAAGCACCAGGCGGGCCTCTGTCTCGGCGGACTGTAAGTAACTTGGTTGCTGAAAGATTTTTATTGACTGAAAGATTTTGATTTTAAATTTGTCTATAGTTTGTTATTCTATCTGAGCAAACGTGACCACACGAAAAATTATTTTTAATTTCTTTTTAAACAGTTTTTTGAGGTGTTGGAGTTTTTGTTATTAACATTTAAACTTATTAATTTAAATTTACAATGGCAACAAATACTGCAAGTTGTGTGATTTGTAGAAAAACAACCAGTGATAAAGTAATTATTTTTAATGAAGAAAGATTTACAAAATGTAGAAACATTTTAAAAATTCGCCAAGAAAACGGCTTAAAATTTGCAAACGTAATTCTACCATCTAACCACCGCAGGGTACCACGCTCAATGTTATTTACTTCAACCGATAAACTTTCTCTCTCGTACCTGTATCTACGCATAAGACTTCTTTGCTGCACTTATTTAAAACTTATAATAATTTATTGCACTATATTCCAAAGTTAAGTCCTTATTGGCTCATTATTGCCTATCAAATCATTGTATTTTTATTTACTATATTTCTTCTGGCTTTAGTTTTTTAGATCATAAAATTACAATAAATCGCTTCAAAATATTACGGCCGAATCTTATTAAAGAATTAATTCCTGAAATAGGAGATCGTCTTGATTTTATTGAAAAATTTGAACAAAAATTCGGAGGTAGTTCAAGTCGCAATTCCAATGAAGTAAGTTTTAATAAATCGATACCGTTTCTTATTTTATTAAAAATACATAGCGGCGTATTTTGGAGGGGGGGGGGTTCTGGGATTGAAAAGTAAAATCACAACATTTAATCTTTTGGATTGCAATAATTTTGGCAGTGCAATAAAATCCGAGTACGATCTAAATAATTTATTTTCAAATAAAACTTCGCTGATGCTTTGTGATATCATAGCTTCAGACTTAATTGTTAGTTGTGAAAGGTTCCTAATTTGATGTAGTATTTTACACTTTTATAGTATGATTAATCAATATTAAGTTCATATTTGCTTATTGATATGTAATTTTCTTTCTCAACAGCAAAGTAAGTAACAACGACCTATCTGACATCGTAGATGAAATTATCGCAATTTTTCCAACAGAGGTTAATAGAGTTTATTACGAACCTCCTATTTATAAAAAATTTTCAAAAAAGAACATATCTCAACATGCTCGTGGTCGATTGTACTCCAAATTCCACAATAAGTTACAAACCTATCGTCGTATGTCTGGTTTTCACAAAACGCGAAAACTTCCGACACAACAACTGAAGAAATGTTCAATACCGGGTAAGATTTGTGGGAACTGTCGGTTAATGCGCACCACGAATTCAACTTTTTTCTATATACCATTAGAAAGAGGATAATTTTCTGAGTATATTAATGAAAGAAATTTGTAGGATTATGCATTAGTTTTCGAGAAACGGCATTTCAAAATCAAAATTTTACATATGCATTTTAGATGGAAAATTCACTGTGCACGGACCTTTTTCTCGAAAACTAATGGATAATCTACATTGAAATATACTCGTATATTCAAAATGCTCAGAAAATTGTCATCTACCTCATCGTCTATAGGAAAAAGTGAAGTTTTTGGTACGCATTAACTGATAGTAACCTATTCAATTAATAATTTTATATTTGTACAATTCCCATAGATGCTGACGTTAAACGAAGTTTATCCTGGTTAGACCATAATAAAACTTTTTACTCGGAACAACTTCCAGTCCATTGGACTAATACATCGCATTTCCGATTTGAAAAATTACAAAATTCTAGTGAGAGTGTATCTCAATATTTGGAACAGTATCCAGTGTTACGCGATCCTCAATATGGACACAAATTAATTAATATTGATTTCAATTCACTGTTTGAAGCAGATGCCAGATATTATTTACTGAATCAAATTGGGTAAAGATAAATGGTACGAAATACTCGAAGGAAATGATGATTGAAGTTGAGAAAAGTTGTGATTTGAAAGTATTTGGAAAAATAAGACGCATATTATTAAATGACAATCAAGTTACATTTTTGTTCAATAAATATCATACTATTAGCTTCAATTATCATTTTCACGCATTTAAAGTTACTTCCACTTGCGAATGGAATATTATTTTTAGTACTAATATTATTAATATAAGACCTAAAAATATATATCATTGTAATGGGGACTATTTTGTATAATGTTAAAAATGATTTGTGCAATAATGTGTACATGGTAAAATATTTGTTTTAATTTATAATGTTTAAGTTTTATTTAGTAAGTTTTAGTTTTATTTAATGTCGTGTCCAAAATCAATTTTAATTTGTTTGAATTAATTTTGTAAATAATTTGTATTTTTGTTTCTTTTGTAATTTTGTTTTATTTTATAAAATAAATTACATTTTTAATTCATTATAAACCTAAACTATTTTTATGTACCTATAACTGATAAAATAATAAGTAATAATTCACCTATGAAAGAATACCGGAATAAATCATAAGATATAAATAATAATTAGAATAACTAACTTTTTTTGAGCAGATTTGATACAATTTAATAAAAAATTAAAAGAAACCTAGTACATTTTTTTTAAATAAGTAATAATAGATTTTCAAACATAATTATTACCCACGTATTCGGATGTTTGACACCAAAAAACTATACGATCAGAGTAATATATACGATCAGAGATCAGAGTAAACTGTTTATTTAGCAATAATATAAATACGAATTTTAGCAAAACGTTTAATTCTTTACGACAATCTTCCACATTTTTTAAGAAAAATAATTAATTGTTTTATATTAATAAATATTACTTAAGTCAATATCCGTCATTATCATCTCAAAATTTTAAAAAATTACGATAGCGTTGTTTGTATTTGAGACAATCAATCTGTGATCAAACGAAAATTATTAAGAAATTAAATAAAAGACAATGTAGATTTCCGCAACTATTTGTATGTTCGCTCAAATTCTGAAAGAAGTAGACAGAATATCTTTTTTTTTTAATTGAATATAAATGTTATCGTAAGAAAAACATTGGTCAGCCAGAGAAAATCCTTAATATATTAACTCGATCACATACATTTTTGAATTAATTGCGTGCAAAGTCTCCACAAATACTGAAACAATCGTTACGAATACGCCATGTATTTGAGTGAGTGATCTCCTTCAAATACGTAGGGTACTTAAACCTATGTCGTACAGTACTTCGCCGTATTTAAATACATGGCGTATTTGACTCAACTCAAACCAAGTTGGCTCCAAGTTTTCTTTTTATCAGTGTAGGAGTGTACCTAAATGAGATGATGGATACGCTTCTAGCCAAGCACCGGATTCTTTTTCTGAAACAGCCAGTATGCGTGCACGATCAATGTCTGTAGCATTATTTAATAAACTTGAAAAAGTTTGTTTAGAAATCGGAAGATCCCACTTGGATTGAGAAAAATTTAAAGATGGTAAAATTTCCGAAGGACATGTCGTCTGCCAAGCCATCACTGCTTCTTTTAAATGAGAGACCTCAAAATCTGGTAAAGATGGACTAAGGATAGAACCAATTAAAGTCTCAGTAGTATAAATAGAAGAAATAAAGGCTGGAAGAGCCACATCTGCAGTTTGTCTAATACCCAAACCACCCAATCGTATTTGTAGAGTAGCTTGTCGGAAAGAAGAGTCTTCAAATTTAATATTCAATAATTTTTCTAAATGGGTCCTCATTAAAAGATCGATAGAAGATATTAAAGGTGCATGTTTCCATATTGGACTTGTGCGTAAAATATACATTAATTTTGGAATAAAACCACAATGTTTTAAAATAAATAAAGCCATGTGTGGATTAATTTCTTTTAAACGATCGAAAAATTTTGAAATATTTTGTTTTTTTAAATCTATCTGAGGAAAAACAGCTTCATCTTTAATTGGTGCTCCGAGAAGGATTAAATTTTCACTACTTAAAATTTTTAAATTTGGACTTAGATTCTCGAAAACATTTATAATGTTTTGTTGTCTTTCCGACGAAAAATTTTCATTTATAAAAATTTCACATTTTTCAAAATTTAAAAATAACCCTAAAGTTTTAAAACCAATTATCAACTTTTGTAGATCCTCTAATACAGTGTCCACCTTACCTGCCAAGACCCCGTCATCCAAATACCAAGTATTAAACTCTGATGATAAAGATTTAATGAGTTTATCTATCGTTAAACTAAAAATTGGTGGTCCTAAAGGATCGCCTTGTTGAACCCCTACACACGAAGAAAAAGTGTTATCGTTGTAGAAAAGTGTAGAAGGTTCAAAATAAGCTTGCCACAAATAAGGATATATATTCGGAATCACCATTTTCACCGCAGATAGCATCGAGTCCCTTTCGAGGCTATTAAAGGCATTCTTTACATCTACTTTTAAAAGAACCTCAAATTCATCGCGATTTTCTAAATACGTCCTCAAAGAATGAACTGCGGCTTCACAGCCACCTTTTGTACCAAAACCTAACTGAGTCGGACGGAAAGAAGTGCCAAGAGTTTCTGATATATCAGTGCAGCATAATTTTGATACAAGTCGTCTAAATGTTGATCCCACAGCAATAGGACGAATTCCTCCATCCTTTTTCTTCAGTGCTGTGACAGAAGCACCATACAGGATTTTAAGAAAAGGTGGAAATACTCCGCCATTTAACATTAAATTGGAGAATCTTGTACAATCTCAATCTCAATCTCACACAACAAAATGTGAACTGATTTATTTTGAAAATGGTTTTTCACCAATGATTAAGTAAGAGTTATTTTATTTACCTTCCAACACGCTTAACTGCTTGTATCCACTTATTTTTTTGGTTCGTTTGATGTGCTCTTCCAGGAAAAGAATAAAATGTTAAATGTGGACTGTTTGCTTCAGTGTTTTTACACATAACTACACAACAATTTCTTCTGGACATCACGTTAAAAGCATATAACTAACAACTTGTCTTTTTAATCTTACCTCTTTAGTTTATGTACACAGAAATAATATAATTTATGAGATTGGTATTATGCCTCAATCATTTAAACTTAACTGAAAATAAATAGAATTCATATTAGTTTTATTTAACTTTGAATAATATGTTTTAAACAGAATATATGTTTTTTTAACAACCCTGTATAGAAAATATTGAAAAAATGTAAGGTTATATGAGTTAATTACAGATTTAATCCTTAATAATACATTAAGATTAATTTATATTTGTAAAAAATCATATATTCCATATAAAGCCATAAGAATACTTACATTTGATTCACCTAATTAATACACTAATTCACGCCTAGGCGGCGGCACCATAGCTGTCCAACTAGCGTATAGAATTACATTTTTCCACGTTTTCTAAAAGTGAAAATCGTAATAAAAACACACAATTTCAAATTTTATAGTTTTCTTGTAAATATTATGTTTATTTTAAATAAAACAGATTCAACAATAAATTTAGGTAGGAATTAAAAAGTAAAAATGAGCATTGATATAAATTGACTACGTCAAAATCCAATATTAAAACATCACACAAGTTTGAAGTATGGCTATTCCAAAATATCTATAAACCAAACATTTGTATTATTATGCATTATTATTCATGCTTTAAAATTCTTTTCTTGTGTACTGCTTTTTGGTTGTCCGTTTTGCTTTCATTATTTATTAATTTATTACAATTATATAACTTTGGAATTAATAGCTTATTTATCAAAAACATTCTATGTTCACCGCAATCAGTATTATTTAAAAAAATTATCTATGGCTTCGTTTTTTCGCAATTCTACCAAAATTGAATGTTTTATATTTATTGCATGTGGAGGAGCCACAGATACAAAGTTTTCATAAATTTCTAAACTGGATTTTATAATTTGAAATAGTTAATCCGTTGGTCGGTTTAAATATTTGATTTCTTCCTTGTTACCTGAATAATCTCTATTTAAAATTAATAACTCTTTACCGACCACTAATTTTTCTTCGTCATTTTTTATTAATTCCTTTCTACATTCCTTGCATTGAAATTTTTTTAATGTGCGTTGCGCAACATATCCAGCAAAATAGTTAACTGAACACGTTTCTAAAGTGCGAGTGATATCATCGGTACTATTGATTGATGATGATGGTGGTGGTGAAGAAGAGGAACGGTTGAATTTCGTCAATCTCGTGTCGTTTTCATTCATTTCTTCTAATGGTGTACTGTCATCAATTAAAGATGTTTCAAAAATGTACACATCGTCATCGTTTTCGCAATTTGCCTTATCGGTTGACATTTCTAAAGACGATTGCATAATTGATTGAAGCGCAAATCGAAAATTATTTAACGATGGGTTGTAATCGAAACCTCTTTTCTGACGAATTTTTGCAAACAAATTTTCAAGGGGGTCTTGATTTAATTTATTAGTTAGCAAATACATTTTAGAAGCTTTTACTTCGTTCCACAAAATTAGAGTTCCATTTATAGTCTGAATGAAACCTTCAAAGCAATACGGCTGATTCTTCTCAATTGTCCAACTTTGAATAAATGTAATTGCTTGTCGCATATTTTCTTCTACCGCAGGAACTTCGACAGATAATGCACATTGATTCGGATTTGCGTGGTATTTGGATTTAGAATTTAAATTGTCAAAGATATCGTTCATTTTCAGTAAAAATTCGGCCGTGTAGCGAGCTTCATTCGGTAACTGTTTCGTACCAATGCAAGTTAAAATTGCCGAACTGCATGATCGACTAAAAATTTGAGCTGCCAATGCCACATTCATTTTTTGAAAATTATAAAACTAGCAGCGGATAATAAAAAGATATAATATTAAAAAATTATACATATGTACATACTATTATTATAATATGGTATTAGATAAAATGTTAGATAAAATTCCAAATTCTGACTTTCGAAACTATGTTGTTTAACAAATAATATTTATTCCTTAAATATGTTTTACCATTATTAATTTGGTGTATATTCATTGGTATACTTGTAAAATATGATATATATTTTTTATTTTAATAATATCTATTTTTCGTCCAATTTCAAAAGACTGAAAATGATCATCAAATTTCCTGATTTCAATTGGATAACAAAATACATATATTTCGTTATTTTCATACGTGAAACATTTAATTTTATAGAGTTCATGTATCAATTCGACGCTATGTATTAAGTAATTACCTGTTTGGTAAAGAGTTCCTTTTAACACTACCAAATTTGAAATTTGTGCAAAACTATAGTTCAAACCTTCAATTATCTCTATTTTAGGGAAATATTGTTCTTTTGTAACATCTATTCCTTTAAATTTTTCCAAGCTACACAATGGCGGGAAGCCATTCTTTTACCGAATTAAAAAATAAGCATTAGCTAAACCACTTTTTATTGCGGCTGAATGAGATGGATTAACTCGGGAAGTAATATTATTGAAATAACTTTTAATTTCTTTATGTTTTGCTTCAAAACGCATCGACCAATATTTTTAAGCGGACCACACATTTTTATTGCTCGGGGGTAGTGCAATAAAAAGTGATGTTTAGGTTTCATAGGGCCATAAAGTTTAGTGTATAATTTATGATGATTTTCTATGATCTCAGACAATTCATTTAAACAATTATTCGACTAAGTAGATTTGAATAACATATCTAATATTTTTAATGTTAAAATAAAAAATTTCCAGTGTTTATTTCCACTGGGTACTAAGTCACCAATCATCAAAGGCAAAAAGTGTACGAAACAATGTTTCACTAGCTGTCATTTTTAAATTATATTTTTTTAATCTATTAATTTGCAGAGCTAAGGATGCGTTACCGATATTAGTATCCCCTAAAGGAAAAAGCTGTTTTCTGCTGTTAATAGTATCTAGTGAAACTATGTTATTCTCAATCAAACCTAGCAAAACATTGCAAACGTCATAAACACATACTCCCTCTAGAATATCGTGCATCATATCAAAGTAAAAATTCTCGGTCACATGAAAAGTTTTTAAAGAATTGAAAATGCAATTATTTTTTACTCCAGTTTCTTTAAAATCGTTCATTAAAAGATCCTCATTATAATTGTCTTTGATCCGCAAAGAAAGTGAATTTTCTAATTTATCATTTTGCATTTCAATCTTTGTACTACGACAAGCCCGGCAGTACCGTTTACTATTAAACGATTGTATGAATCCTAAAATGCAGTTAACTCCCAAATTATCGCCAACTATTAACCCTGCTATAAAATGAACTTTTACTGTTTTTTCTGGCAGTTGAATATTAATTCCATCTTCCAAAATTTTGTTGTCCAAAAATGTAGTTTCATTTCCGCAATTTTTTATATGTTTTGTAGCTACGAAACAAGCAATAAAAATAAAATCTAGCTTAGAGAGTAGATATTTAATTTGGCAGTGTGGGGAAGTTGTAGTAACAACCACAAATACTGAAAGTATGGCTACCAAGTGCTTTGTTGATTTGAAAATCATCAAAATATAAGTTATATGAAATATAAGTATTCAGATTCAATCTTTGACTTCTTTGATTTAAAAATTTCCCCGTTTGCAAAATTGGTAAAAGTATTTTCTATTTCAAATAATTGTCTACTGTTTTGAATAGTTTCGTTAAGTACATTAGGTAGTTCGAAAAGAACTTTAAACTGAAAATGTAACGGCATTAGTTCAACATTACAAGGTCTTGGAGCTAAAGTTGGATTTCCATGACTTATCCTCTCAGCAACTTCATTTCTAATGATAACAGATTTAGGGTCTACATATAATTTCATTTCTTTTAAAACCTTTAAAATTTTATGTTCAGAGTTGATGATTTGAAATGGATCTTTACAAAAATTCAAAATAGTGTGTAAATCTTGATTTTGTGTTGTATTAGAATTTGTAACTACTAATTTTATACATACAATTTGATACAAACGAAAGTAAGTCAGAAATCATAGTTTGGATCTTGATAACTTCTGTGCGTGGCATTGAATTTTTGGATACAATTTTAAAGACAATGTAAGTACTTCTGTTTTCAAATTAACCAAAATTTGTTCGATGTTGTAATTTGTATTAATGTTTTCAGTAGGCAATAATGAAAGTTCTGATTGGGAAGATTTGCTTTCGTGTAGCAAATTTAACTGATGAACCTCAACTTGGTCAACGCTTTCTTCTTCTTTTGCAATACCTTCGTGTTGTTTTAATAAATGACGTTTAAAAGAATTGAAATTAGTAAAAAGTTGCTTGCAGTGCATACATTTCAAAGTACTATTTTGTAACAACAAATGATCGAATTTAAAATGTTGAATTAAAACTTCTGGTGACTGAAAATTATTTAAACATTTAAAACACTGATACATTTTCTTTAATGTAATTAGTCAATTAAAAATTAATTTTGTTCCATAAAACTTAAGAGTGAACTTAATTTTGATGATTTTTTGTCGAATTCAGTATTAATTTTATAAAAGTATTTTTGAATAAAAGTCCAAGGCAGGTCACAAACTTGGGGATATTTTAAAAATAAAGTGTGATAAATTTTGAAACAGGTATCTAAGCTTTCAATGAATGAATTGAATTTATATAAAAAAGTTTTATCAAAATAAATATAGAAAGATTTTACTTGATCCAACTCGCATCCTTCCACAATTAAAAAAGGTTGAATTGTTAACCCGTTAGAATAATATTTTCCAATTAATTCATTAATTTGTGGTTCCAAGTCATTTATAGATGAAATGTTTAAAATAAAACTTTCGTTTGCGTCCTGTATAGATGCCTTCTTGGTGTTTTTTCCACCGGTACCCTTAAATCTCGCAGTTGGCGGCAATATTGAGTTTAATAAAATTGCCAAAATGCAATCTTCGCCATCTTAAAAAAACGTAAACAAATAATTTCATCATCAATTAAGTAAATGTGTTAAGTACTTACCTATGTTTTTGGTACTATTTGCAAGTTGCAAAAGTTTCTTGCAGGCAGGATTATGAATATTATTTTGATAAAAAGTTTTACTTTTTTGTTTAAACCTTTCCCATTCACCAATTAATGAATGCTCTTTATTTGGATATAAAATTCTGAAGTCAATATTAATCTGTAATATAAATATGAAATTAGAATAAGGTATCAGGGTTTACCTAATTTTTTCATACCAATTGTGGAGCTCAGGAATCTTTTAATTTAGGCCAAGCATTGATGAATTCTATACTTGATGATTTCCTTACTTCTTTTTGTCGGAGAGTAAAAGTTTTCTCTCATTTATCGCATATGTCACCCCAGTTAGAATTCTCTCTTTGCAAGGTTGCTTTTAAAGCATTTGAAATTGATTCGTCAACTTCAATAAATTCATCATTATTTCTGAAAATATTATTAGCTGAACCATCACAACTTGCAGCCAATTTCAATTTTTTAGTTTTATTGTTAAAATATTTTCCATATAACTTTCCACTAGGATTTTCAATCCTTGAAAATAGAATTAAATTAAATTTAAAAAATTAAAATAATTATTTCCAAAAGCCTTACAGAAATATTTTTTTCGTTAGGGAATAATGCTAAGATTTTTTGAATTATTATTTCAAAATCTTTTGGTTTTAAAATAATTTTGGAACAAATAACATCCTCGATTATAATTTGCACCAATTGATTTCTTTGATCGTCCGTAAAAACAGAATTATCATTATAATATTGCATCAAATTTTGTCTTTTTGCGGTTTGACTTAATACAGTTTTTACAGACTGAAAAATTCAAAGTTTTTTTAAATTATTTTCTTAGAAAAATTACTTTCACTTTAATACCTTTCGCAGAATATTTTGTGTCAAATTAGTTGAAGACGAACATGAGGAATTTGTTAAAATACTTCCCTCCTCATGGTTAAACCATTCATTGATCTTAGAGTTAACCGTAATGATCTCTTCGTCGATTCCAAACTATTTAAAAAAAAAGTTCTAATTATTTCAGAAGAACTGATTATAAGAGTGAAAATTAGCAGTGAACACTAGTAGGTACAGCAGAAATCCTTTTTTCTAAATTTTAAAATACATTAAGTTTTTTTTTTGATTTTATTTAACCACATTACAAATTAAAAATAATTTATGATGTTTATACTTCTTGTTCGTTTCAAAATTAAAAATAATCACTTTTAACCCGTAACTGGTGAGGTGGATTTTTTATCACGTAACTGGTGAGGTGGGGTTACACAAACCCCAGACTTAGTTTGGCTCCTGGGATGACTTGTATGAAAAAAACTCTTCAGTCACAATATCGTCCCCCTAAAAGCAGAAGGTCGTATGTAACAAATGTATAGTATTGAGTAAATGGACGCAAAAGTTTTTAAGTTCTGGTGTTGCACGCTTTTATTAATCATATAAACTTAAAATTGCAATCTATTGTTCAACTATGTATAAAATTATTTATTTTAATTGTCAATAAGAATAGCATTAGGAAATAAACGCACATTGATTTAAAATGGGTAATGCAGTACTTACATCTTTATTGCAGTTAAAATTAAGATGAGTTTATCCATGCATATGTGTAGTGCACACATAAGACTATTTTGCAGATAATAAAACTATACCGTAAAAAACTTTTTTTATACGTTCGTAACATACGACTGTTTTGAATGTATTTATTGTAAAATATAGAAAAAGAAGTTAATTATGTCGTAACATACGACGTTATTGTTATTACAAATTAATATACTATTATTACTGACTTGATGAAGTAGTAATTTATTATTAATATAAAAAATAAACATTTATTAATGAAATAACAAACAAATAAAATATTTTCTTCAGTAATAGTAAAAATTAGTAACCATAAAAACTTAATCTTCATCTTCATCTTCACTTGTTTGATCCTCAATATCTTCTTCATCCAATCGATCTTTTTTATTTAAAGTTGTTAATGATTTATAAAAATCTTGGTAATCCTCTGGAATGACTCCACTACTGCATAACTTTAATAAATCATTGTATTTTAATATAGAAATTGGAAGCTTCCCATTATATAATTTTGCTAATTCCACACTTTTTGCCCCAACAAGTTTACTTTTCTGTTTCTTCTTCAATTTTCCACATTTTGTTCTTTTTGATTCTTCACAACTTGGAATTTCTTTAAATTCTGTATCTGCATAACTAGTTTTAACAAAGATAGAGAAGCTTCCTCTTTCCACTTTAATTTGTTTTATTTTCATCCATGATATTTTCTTGTTTTCTATAGTTAAGGTTAAATCGGAAGAAACGGTATTAGTTTTTAAATGCTTTAAATCGTAAAAGTCGTTAAAGTTTAATGATACAACAGTATATGGATTCTTTCGTCTTGCTCTTCTTATAATGGTTGGCCATTCAATTGGTGAATAGATTGGAACTCCCTTCTTGGCATGTTCGATGGTACTATGCATACTATCGCATTCCATATCTGTATGACCAGTCTCCAGAAACTTTTGTTCGATTGTATCAATATGAAATTTTTCGGAATTTACTATCCATAGTAATAAAGATGTTAAGTATCTGTTTCTATTTTGGCCTCCACAAGAATCAGAAAACATAGTGATATGTTTGACTGATTCTGGTAAGGCCGCTATATATTTCAAAATTATAGATCCAATCTGGGAAGAGCCACGATTTCCGTCATTTTCGTTCCAAAGGAAGCACTGTCCGTCTTTAGTCGCTTGGTTATAAATTGTTAGGTTATATGAACTAAATTTTCTCACATAGTATAATGTAGATACTTCCGAACATGGTGTTGTTAGTACTGATTGTAAGTCAAACGTAATGCTTACAAATTCTTCGTTCTCAGTAGCCTTCTGTTTATCTATCTGCTTTTCTTCGCGCGATAAAACTTTGTTCAGTAAATGTATTTCATGTATATCTTTTTCCTTGCAAGTTTTTGTTTCGTCATTTAAGTTATGATAACGCTCGCAGATGCTACAAGCATCTTTTTTTGGTCGATGGAAACCAAGATTATAGGAACTATTAAAAGTGGATCGATAAACTGGGAGAGTCACTTTCGGAAGTACATTTTCAGAACAGTAATCTTTATACAAATGATACATTTTGGTTATGTTTAGGCCACTTTGCAAATATTTTCTTGTGGTTTTCTTGCGGCAATAGTGGCTTTCCATTGTCGGAAACATTTTTATATGATCGTGTACATGTTTTATAGTTTCCTTACTGGTTTTATTGATAGGCTCTCTTTTACCACGTAAATCACTTTGAATTATGCCATTCTCAAGGATCTCTTTATTTTTAGAATACGAAATAGTTTTTTCTCCAATATTTAATGTTTGTAGGAAAAAGTGTTTACATATCTCTAGTTCTTTAAAATAGTAACGTTTAGTAAAATTTCGCCTGTTATCTGTTCTTGCATCATTTTCTTTTCGTCGTCTCAGAACTGGTTTTTCTATTACATTTCTTGAAATAAAGTCACGTTGACGTTCGTAACTTTTGCTGCCCCAGTATGTTTTAAATATCGCTTCTCTTTCATTATTGCTGAACTTGAGATGACATTTCAATCTGCACTTTACAGCACAATTTACAGGTTGCACTCCTTTTGCATTAACAATGGTTTTTTTTGTGTTGCAATATTCTTTGCCGGAATTTCTATTTAATTTTGCAATATTTCTGCTCCATGATTGATGTTTTCTTTTTCGTTTTCTTGTTGTCCTTTCAATTACAGTATCATCTTGAATTTCAGCTTCTTCACCAACCATGGTATTCGAGTTTACTAAAACACCATCATTGGCTACTATAAAATTAATTGTTCCTTGATCCTCATTGTCTACAAAGTAATTTTCCAGCTCCAAGAAATCTGCCTCTACAATATTCATAGCTGTTGGATCTTTATTATTAGTATCTGACAATTCTAGTACCTCGTGCTCAAAATCTGTAGTAGTTAAATTTGTATCAGTCTTATCAGTTGTTATGCTACCGTACAATTCTATTTCTGGTAGTTCGCTTACATTTATATTATTTATAGTAACTAAATCTAGTAATTTATTTTCACAGGTAATAGTAGTTGAAATATCATCGGCGTTGTTAATACTATACGTTAATTCTACTGCAGGTACTTGGTCAATATTAAAAATAGCTTCATATTCTATATTATTATTTGTTTCTAATACTGGTAATTCGTTTTGGCATTGTATACTAATACTAGTAGTTAAATTATCATCAGTCTTTTCTTTATTTCTAGTTAAATCTACTTCAGGTTCTACATTCATAATTATTGCATCTATTGGTTTAGCTTCTAATTCTGGTAATTCACAACTAGGCGAGCGCTTTAACATCCGCATTAAGCGTTGGGTTCTTCCCGATAACATATTAATTGTTTTGTAATAATAAATTATCTGTAACAAGAAAATAATTTACTAACTTTTTTTAGTAACTGCAAAAGGTAGAATTTTATTCCTACAAGAAGTGTTCAAAACTTGTAATATTTTAGTAATGAGCCTCTTACCTCAGTTAGTGTATCAACAGCACACAAATTACAAACTAACACAAATTAACCTCTTTAACGTGTTCTTCACATTGCAAGCACAAGCGAAGTGTAGCCGACTACAGCGTACTGTCTTAAAATTGCATGAGTTTCTTCAGATTTTGCATGCAAAAACATCTTATGTATAACATACGACCACAGTATTTGACGGAATGCAATGGAGTTACAGCAAAAATGTCTTATGTCTGCAGAATATTCAATACATTAAATTAATTTCAGAGGCATAAGGTGGTATGTATTGACATAGGACGTTCTGCGTATAACTTAACAGGCGCATTTAAAATAATATTATGTATGATTCACATAAGTCCTTTTACCTATTCCATAATTGAATGAAATAAACATACGTAATTTAAAAACAGTTATATTTAAATGTCAAACATGAATACACATAAGACTTTTTGCCAATAAAATAGAGCAAAAATTTACGAAAATTTTGATACCAACCAACGAAAAATTTACAAATTGTTACATACGACCTTCTGCTTTTAGGGGGACGATATATAATCTATCTGTAGTATCTAATAAAGAGGTTCTACAAGATTTTTTTAAATTTAAAGCAACAAATTCAAACAAATTAATTATATTTCAAAACTCTGCATTTCTAGTACAAAAAAAACACTGATTGCATAAATTGAGCAAAACTCAATTCTGGTTTTAACTATAACATTAAAAATAAGTTTTATGACCTACAATAGGACACTAAAAACTAAATACAAAAAATTTTCAAAAAAAAAATGACGCCAAGGCAGTTTTCAACCATCATTTATTATGCACAATCTACGCAACAATATATGCAGCATGAACTGCAAGTTGGCGTAAGACATTCGGAACAAATTATTTTAGTCTTCCTGTCGTTGCTCCTAGGGCACTTTCCACATCTAACCTGCTTTTCTAGTTGTAGTTGGCGATTTACAGGGAAAGTTTTCTTCAAGATTCCTGCAATATTGATGCGTAACTCGCGAGGTAACCGTTGGTTTATAAGTCTAGCATTTAGTTGCGGTTCCACCAGTGCCTTAGCCAGCTCTTTTATAAATTCCAGCCTATTAACTGTAGGATTCCCAGAAAAAGAAGAAAATATGACGTGCGAATTAACTACACTGATGTTAATTCAAGTGTAGAAAATGGCCCATGGCCAACGTCTAGTGCGTCGACTCGTGGAGTATATGGTGCATTTTTCATCGAGGGCGTCAACTCCTCCTTTTGTTTGGTTATAGAACGCAATAATCTCGGGTTTTTCCGTTTCGGGATCTGTTTTGTTTGTATCATGCATTGAGGAAATCAGAAGGACAACTTTTTTTTTTTTTGGAACATACGAAACTAATGTATAATGATTTGAAAATCCGTACATGGCTGATTTTTCGTCTTTTGTTTTTGTGGGAAGAAATTCCAAGGGAACTTCTCGTTTGTTTTTTTTTAAGGTGCCCACATATGTTAAGCCTTGATTTTTTAATTCCGTAACCAGCTCCATCGAAGAAAACCAGTTGTCTGCTGTAACATTCCGGTTTGAACCCACAATTGGTGCAACTAGTCGTAGAACCGACTGGCTCGGCTTACACATTTTTTTATGAGCATCGGAGAGAGTTTTCCCATCGCTATCTTTACCTGCGTATATATATCTATTTAGAAAATAGTGGGTCCTAGCATCATTCAAGGCTTTTAACCCATACTTCCTAGGTTTATTGGGAATGTACATCCTGAATTTGCACCGACCTCTAAATCCAATTAACATTTCGTCTATGCATGCGTGTTCCCCTATAGAGTAGAAAGCTTTACAATTCTTGACAAACATTTCGAATATCGATTATATTGCAGCAGTTGCTTCAGTCTTTTTTCTTTCATACCTGTCTAATGCGTTGTCAAAACGAAGATAGAGTAAAATAACAAGAATGCGCTTCAAAGAAATAGTACAACGAAAAATGTTTCGCCCAGTTCCATCAGTAGCGAACAGAGCAGCGAGGTCTTCGTGATTGGATTTGAAGACTGCCGAGTACATTAATATCCCAAGGAATGCTAAGAACTCTTGCATATCTATGTCTTTATAATCAAATCGCAGCGGTTCTGCAAGATTATTTCTTACTTCAGCTAGTTTTTCATTCGTATGCAAAAGTACTTCATTGAGAATTTCATCAGTGAAAAGTAGCTTCCAGGCGGAAATAGGTCTACAAACCACCCCTAGCTGTTTTGCAGGTCCAATTATACCTGGAAGATGCGATATAATATTGTGCGTCCTTGTGCGGACATTTTGCTTCGGTGGCTCCGCTGACCACTTGAATTTATTTTTTGCATAATAACTTTTTGTGGTTATTTTCCGTTTCTTTACTTCGGGCGCACTTTCTGCATTGTCCACCAATTCATCTTCAGATTCGCAATGAACACCACTACCATTAGATTCAGAATGGACACTATCATGCTCGGATTCAATATCAGACAAATCTATTTCAGATTCAGAATCGTGATCAGATCGAAAATCAGCTGCAACATCCTCTGCACCGCTGTAATCGCTTTCCAAATCATCCAGAATTTTCATCCCCCTTTCCTCGAAACCAGGCTCATCAGATCTCACACTTTTACTTAGAGGAGCCGCCATAATTAGCTACCAAAAAAAGTAGTTGTATTAAAAAAAGTTACGTAACTGGCGAGGTGGGGTTACACGAACCCCATCGAGCAAATGACGCATGATAATACAAAATTACTAACCTGCAATAATGCGTGCGGACACTAACAGCGTAGCTAAAACAATGGCCGAGAGGTACTGTGAAGGTCATTGTCAACCGCGCGTTAATAACTGCGCAGTCTCATATTTAAATTCGCATGGGGTGTGGCTAATCCCACCTCACCAGTTACGGGTTAAATTAATCATGAACCACCTCAGTGAATTGATATGATCACTGGGTGAGTTGTAGAGCCGAAATTGTGGGTGCAAATTTCAAACTTGACAGAATTTCTTACCTCGGTGTTCCGATGAACACAAAATAATATAACAAAATAATAATATAACCAACGTTATAAGGAGGTTATAAGTATAACTACTTATTTAATGAATTTATTAGAATTAATAGCGTTCGTTAAAATAATCGTTTATATGAAAAGCTGATTTTTTACATTCCCACTGCATCATTTTATAAAGACAAACATCAGCAGAAATTAATCTTGAATCAGATTTAAAATAAAAGTGTTTGTCGTTAATTTTATTTGTTCGTCTTAAAATTAAAATTGTTCACTTTTACATTTAAAATGTACATTGAAAATTATTTGTATGCATCATTTTACAAAGACAAACATCAGCAGAAATTAATCTTGAATCACATTTAAAATAAAAGTGTTTGCCGTTAATTTTATTTGTTCGTCTTAAAATTAAAAGCGTTCACTTTTAAATTTAAAATGTAGTACATTGAAAATTATTTGTATGTTTGACTGAAACAAATTATCAACTTACCTCTTTTTTTTCCAAGCATACAGCTTTTCACGAAACTCCATTCGTAAACCAAACGGTTTTATTATTTCAGCAAGATCTTCTTTTTTAATATATCGTAAAGATCGATATGTTACACCACATGCTGTAAATTAAAAATATATTATGCAAGTACATAAATATAGTACGTACTAAATTGTTGCACTTTAATTACTGATTTTCGAAATTTTCCTTACTTTTAAAACCGGCATACAAAGTCACCAAATCAAACTCTTGTAAAAGTTGAAATAATTGTTCATCGTCATTATCACAAATAACAGTTACTATCACATTTTCGGCAGTCTTCTCTTCGAGGTTTCCCTGCAGATTAATTAAATTTTCGGTCGGGCTTTCCTCCAAATGTTCTTGTAACTGTATAATGTTTTCGATAGCACCCTCTTCGAGATTATCCGACATTAACATTTTTTTGATTTTGTATCACAAAAACAAACAAAATTTTCTACACTAACTAAACTATCTAAAAGGAAACACTGATCACTTCGTCACTAGAACAAGTTGGCGTCGATTATGAGCTGTACCACAGATGAAACAATTTTTTGGCGGGTTTCTTATCAGCAAAAGGAGTTAACCGACACATAAACTTGATCTGTTTCATGTGTCATATAATTAACGGTTAGAATATTTAACATGTATAATCTTTACACTTACAATTCACATTTTAAATTTTTGAATTAACATTGAAACATTTAAATGTAGAAAGCCATTTTTAACTTTTCAAAGCACATTTTAAAATTGAAAGTGTTGCTTTTAGAAACGAAAACAATTATATGAAAATGAAAAGTTTTGAATTGAAAGTATTAACATTTATTTTTAAAGTACGAAATTTCTCTGAGCGTATCCCTTGGTTGTTTTATTTCCTCTCCCTTTCGACATTTTCATGATTACGCCCGGCGTAATCAATTCCGGTATGAAGGAATGGTGGTGCCGGTGTAACTAGTGCAGTTAGTAAGTTTCCCATTAATTGTTTTACTGTTTCTGCGTTATGTCGGATACATACTACGGATTTCTTGATTTCTGTTTGTGCTGCCTTTTTTCCATTTCTGTGGTCGTCACTTAAAAGGTCATAAGTAGATAGGTAAACAATGTATACTTATGACCTTGTAAGTGCCGACCACAGATTTATTATCCAATATTTTCTTCTTGTATATGCTAATGTTTGTTGATTACCACCATGTAATGTTTGGTGATGAGCAATGATTATTAAAGTTGTGAAATGATTTTGATTTGGTAGTATTATTGGATGTTTTTGGTCAACTGGTATTATTGAATTTTTTAGTCTGCCTCCTACTTGCAGTATGTTGTCCAAATATGGATTTAAACTGATTATCTTGCTTTTCTTATTGATTCCCGTTTTATTTTTTAATGATACTATTTCTTCTCGCAACGTTTCTTGTTGAACTTGTTTGATTATTTGTTGGAGTGTGTATTGAATTTCTGCCACTTGAAGTCCTTGCGTTGATTATAGGACTTGTTTAAAGTTGTACAAACAAAATGAGCTTGGTCATAATCTATAGTTCATTTTTCTTAATTAAAGTTTAGTCAGGACTTCATATTATATAGTACACACTTAAAAATTTTACGTACTTCCAAGCGGTCCGGTAGCTTCAAGCGTAGAGCGTTTTTTTTTTCAGATTTCATAGACTAGAAAAAATTAGGTTGCAAAATTGCAAACATAATTAAAATAAATATATTTGGCGACAATGCATTTGTATTAAAGTCAAATTGGCAATGCTTATGGCATCCCATTTTACACATTTCTTGCTTTAAAATAACAGTAGGATCTTTTTTATCCACACATATCACGTATTCCAATATTTATGCTACGGATGGACGCCATAATTAAATAAGTATCATAGCTTTTTATATACGGAAGGTAACTGTAAATTTCACAGACTTACATATTTCTTACTAGATGGTTGTACTTGTAAAGTATTTTTAATGATATTGTCACAATTAAGTTTTATTCATGATACGCCACTAACATTGTTAGGCATGTATGTGGGTGTGTTCGTATGTATATGTCTGTAAACACGATAGCAATCAAACGAAATAACGAAAATCACTTCAAATTTTAAATTTAAGTTTACATCTATTGTGGCACGAAGCCTATTGAAAATGGATGAAATCGTATGGGGGGAACGGGGGGTTTACTTGAAGCGATAAAACATAATCCATCATAACTCCGAAAAGCAATGAAATAGGTAAAAGTTTATTATGAGAAAAATTATCAGTATCAAATTACCGATAACTTTTGTAGGTAAACTCTTCGCCGTTTCAATTTTCTTGTTTCTTTTTCAATTTTTTCAATTATTCCAATCTGTATCTTATCTGTATCAATCTGTTCTTATTCTCCGCTGGTGTTGTATTCGTTGTCATTTAATGAATTACCGGAGCTGATAGTTTCTTTTTCTTTCATAATATGTGGTTTAAGGAAACTTATTTCTACTTCGTATTTCAATTTTTTGACATTTTTAAGAGTTCCACCTGATGTGGTAATGTATTTTTTCTAGCGTTTAGTTTGAAATATTAATGGTAATTAATTTTTTAGTGGGTAACACTTTCGGTAGTCCAGGTTCGTCGTAGTAAAAATGCATAAGATCGTAAATACACTGAGAAAATGGTTTGGCTATAATACGCAAATTTTATTTGATATAAACAAATGGTGTGTATGAAATAGAGAGAACTAAATAGGTACTATATTAACAAAACCAAAGGATTTATTTGTTGAATATCTTGACAGTAAACTATTTATAACTATTATTATTATTATATATTATAATTATTATTAACATATAACTATTATTAACTTATATAGGAACGTTAGATAAACAAAATATTGAGTTAATACCAAAAATGTATACTACTACCAATTAAGTTACTTATTTGGTTACTGTTAATAAATGAAGTTTCCCTCGCGGTTTCGAAAGTGCCGTCGAAATGCGGTTATTATATACTTAGTGCAATTACTATACTTTTATCGTATTAATATAGTTGATTTTGCCAGTTTTTATGCAAGATTTTAATTGTTATATAACAATATTAAATCGAAATAAATCTCATAATTTAATCAACATATTACTGATTTTATACTAAAAGAAAAACGTATATATGCAGAATATTCACGATATATATGCAGCATTATTATCGCATTATGAAAAATACAATCCCTAGATTATCCCCTCCTATATCTATAAAAATGCTGAAAAAATGCCGTAAATATTTCATAAAAATACGGTGAAAATTTCGTAAATATGCGGAAGAAACGCAGTAAATATTTTACAAAATTTTCATTTATTTACATATTTTACGTACATTATTCAATAATCAGGGCTAATATGTATCACAAACATTATTATAAAGGTGACAGTTATGACATAAAATTAAAGATTTTCAGCAAATTGGTATTACCTAGCGTTTTCACAAACCGTCATCTTAACATGATCTTTATAATGAAGGTTTTCTTAACATTTATAGTGCATACCAATTAGCCGAAAACCTTATTGTGTGTCATAACTGTCACCTTTATAATAACGTTTTTGATACATAATGACCTAATTAGTTGATTTTTTAAAAATCATCGGAAAAAATTCTATTCCATTTTATGCAATATTTTTTATTTTTAAAATTACAATATAACACATTTTATTATGATATATACATATACTCGAATAATATTATCTCAAATTGGTTCTTCAGAATCTCTTGAATCCATCAGCTTCCTTAATTTTATTATCGACCGTTCATTTTTTGCGCAGTTACTAATCCCATGCCTCATATGCAAGGCAGCATTATTCCTACCTTTATTATCCAATTTTACAATTTTTTGCATAGCCATACATATATCTAAAATGCAAGAAAATTTTATTATATTACTTCAGTCAAAATAAGGCATGTTTAATTATTTGTTCATCAGCTACTTCCCATGTTGCTCTATTTTTATTTGAACGGATTATGAGTTTTCTTCGACGTTCTTCCTGCCATAAAAATTTTATAACTTGGTTTGCTCTTGTTGACATTTTCGTTGTGTTGCAAGCTTTTGTGCAACTTGTATAATCCATTTTTACACCAGGAATTATTTCAACCTACATAGGAAATACTAAAATTGTGACGGGCTCAAATTGCCCTAAAGTCTAAAATCGATAACGGGATATGGCTATCCGCTCAGACACACAGGATTGCCGCTGGCTCGAGTCGGCGAGGTCGTGGGTCGCTGAAAAACAAGGAAATCCTGGGTCCAAGTAAACGATGTTCCTAAAAGAATCTGCAAGAGTCGTCAAAATCGAGAGGGCGCCACTCGAGGAAATGTCACTAAATCTTACCTTGAGTTGAGTTCGGCTCGAGATGGAATCTTCAACTAAATATGATTTTGGGCAGGTAGATTCAATAGAAAGATATGTCAATGAAAAATTAATACAATTTTAATGAAAGGTTAATTAATGACAAAAACAAATTATAAATATATAGTTGGTGAATAATTTGCAAAGGTACCACAAACGAAATCTTAAAAGTTGATAATAATTTTGGTTTCCGGACAAGTTATAATGCTTAAAATTAAATGAATGATGAGATGAAGTTTAACATTAATTTTCAATACCTGTAAATAATATAATTTTTCACATATAATGTTGTCGTAACATTAAAAATTTAATACAATAAAATGTTGCCTTAGAGATAGACAACCCAATTAACACGAATAGAGTTTTTGAAATAATATCTTGAAGATAATCAAATAATTAAAATAGCAAGCATACAAAATAATACTTTGTATCCCCGACTCTTAGAGGTGTCGTAAAGAGTCTGAACACAAAATAATTGCAACGATGACCTCCAACGAGTCAAGTCAAAGTTTTGCAGTGTTAGTCAGAAGCAATTAAGATAAACTAAAAATAAGTTTGCATGGAGCACTTCAATTTATTTCGGTAGAGAAATCAAAATTATTGTCAAGTGAATGAGAATTAAAATTCCACTAGAACTTAGCGGAGCAATGTATCGGTGGCACTAAACTAAATAACATGAATTAAAAGTTGATTTCTTATAATTTTGAAAGTTACTTAGGTTGGTTAAAAAAATGCAAAAATCGGTAATCACAATTGCTGGGGATGGTTCAAACCAGCAAGGTCACTGGATGACGTCACAACGGAAATTTTTGAGAAATTCAATACAAGGTGAACCGTTAATTGTTGGTAAAATCAAATTTCGAGGAATGTTAATTAAAAGAATCGTAGTCACTTACAGTTATGTAGAGTAAGAGTGGATTAACGTTGAAAACTAAACAAGATGGACGCTGAACAACCTGGTTGAATGATGAAATCTGCAATCATCGCTTCACAGGGTTGCAAATGGTGGTAACCAACAAGGTTTCTGAATGTTATTTCGAGTAGTCGACAAAGGTTGATATTGATTTTTCTGCGATTTTTTGTTCAAATGGTTTTCCTTCAAATTTTCAAGTGAAACGCAATCGACCTGGGATTGCACAATGTTGGATAATATCTTGGAATTTGTGAATCAAATTTGCAACAAGTGCAGAATGGTTCTTGATCTGCCTAGACCATAAAGAACCGCAAAACTTAAACGGCAACACTAAAATTTTCCAAGTTTTACAACAAAAAGAAAACCATTTCCCATTCACAACCTTCGGAGTCCGCTGATCTTAAAGGACTGCTCGCTGCGGTCGATGCGCAGTTAATCGTCCAAAGGGGAAAGGGGGTTTAAATGCGCAAATTGAATTTAAATTAAATAAAACGGAATTAACAAAACTAAAAATTTCAAACGAAGGTTACAAAATTAGTTCAAAGATTTGAAAAATCATTTGTTTGTCAGCAAAGTCAACAACATAATATTATAATATAAAATGCCAGTAATTCAAAATGACATTAAGGAAAAAAAATCTTTTCATGTTTTTTAAGAATATTAAGAGAAAAGTTATCAACTCTGATGAAAGCCTATATTAAATACGGCTTAAACTGGTTAGTGGATGTATTTTGTTTTATTTCAAAGACCCAGAAAACCCGAGAATAGAAGTCCATCTTGAAGGGTAATAATAATTACTTAATTTATAATTTAATCTATTAGGTATATTATTTATTCGAGGCATTTAATTTTAGTCTTTGAGCTAAATTCTACTTAATTTGACAAAGAAGCAATGCCTTAGATGCGTACTGTTTTAATTAATTTTATCTCATTATTTTCATCCATAACCAATTCACGTTCTTCCTCAATATCAGCATTTTTTTGAACTTTTTTCTCAAGCTCATTTAAACGTGTATAAATTTTTTTTATATTGTTCGTTATTTTAGTTAATTCTTGAATAACTAAATTAGTTTCCATTCCTTCAGTTTTATTCAAAGTACTATCGATTAGCGGAGGTGTAGCTGATCTCACTGTTGATGTAGACATTGGCGAATGTGCTAGATCAATTGAAAGAGGTTGTGATGGTCCTTCGATCAATGATTCATTTTTGGAGGAATCTGATTCATCTAAATCATCATTTTCTATAGATTTTTCTTGGACATAGTTCTGTTCTTGAGAAGTAGAAGACTCCTGTAATTAATTTTATATTTAAAAAAATAATATAAAAAATAAGTACCTACCATATAAAATATTTTTATGAAATTTATAACCCGGTACCTTTTCTTTGATGGTTTTGTAGAATTGATCGGCCTTATTAACAGCAGTTTTTGCCAGTTTCTATAAATTTCCAATAAAGCGAATTAAAATTAATATTAGGTACATATAAAAAAAATTAGCAATTTATTTACAACTGGTTTTAACTGTTCATAAATTAATTTGTGTACAACAAATAAAAATTCTTCAATTCATATTACTTGATGCTTAAGATTAATTATATCAAGTAGTCCGAGTCAGAGATTATGAACTATGTACATTAATGTGAGAAAAGTATGACAAAATGTCATTGTATAAATGTATAAAAACAAAATCAATCAACTATAAATATTGGTTTTACCCTTGAAGCAGCAGCATTTTTAATTTTTATCTGGCGTTTTCTTTTAGTCACTATATTTTCCCGTTGGTGTTGGTTCATAGGTGTACTAACACTTAATGTTTTAATAATTCTAATTCTTTTGTCCGTTTCACTTTCGTATTCGCTTAATAACCACTTTGGATCATCTGAAAGAAAATAAATAAGTTGAATAATTTTTACAATATGGGGGTTGTAAAAAATATCGAACAGCAAGAGCAGGTTTTTAAATTTTAAAATTTCGCGCAAGCGCACTGATTGATATCGGTTACATTTCAAGATAAAATTTTTTGAAATTAAAACTTACCAGATGAATCAATATATTTGATGGCGTAGTCTGTTATAAAGGGACATTCCACAATCAAATTTTCCTTTGTTTCTATCATGTCTTTATCACCAAAGTGAGCAATAGGCACTTTACGGTGTAATAAGCGTTGCTTATTAATAAAATTAATGTGTTGTTTTAATGTTTTAATTATTTATATGTTTATTATTTACAATCTTACTGTCTAACGATTAACTGCCTATCTATTTACATAACCTTACAAAATTTTCTACTGCCAACATAAAAAAGGTGGTATTTACAAGTAATGCTGGGTTCACACTCATTACACGCTTTTCGTTTTTCTTTTAAAGTTTAACAGCTGTATTCATAAAAATATTGTAAAACACTCTTTAAACCTATTTTAGTTAAAACGTGTTTTAAGGTTTACAGAGCTGTTAAACTTTCGTTCATTCATAAACGGTTGATAAACCTTCGGTAACTATAATTTCGTTACAATACGGATTCAAGCGAATTTGGAGTAGTTGAGTTGGTATCTTCGAAATATATGAACTACTTTGTAGTAAATGAACTAAACTATAACCTAAAAGTTGTTTAATTGTGTTGTAATTATAAAAACAATCAATTTGACAGCTGACAGTTGACACTACGATGCATACCAAGTGCATTCACCGGGAAGATGTTATTTGAATGTAACGTGTGAATTGCTGAATGCAACTTTTTGGAAATATTATATAAAAATTGTAGTTTATGCATAAAGTAGTTGTCTAGTAGCAGTCTTAAGGTTAATCTTGTAGCAATTAGAAGTAGATTTAGTGCATGGACTTCTAAGTCCATGGTTTAGTGTAAAAATTTTAATTTCAATAAATAAATAATTTTGAGTTGTTTCAAAACTTAAATTTAAGTTCAATAAATATAATTGGCGGTCATCAATCATATTATTTATAACATGAATAGCATTAATATCACATTCCATCCATATTTTTTTTAAATAAGTAATTTGAAATATTAAAATTTTTTGACACAAAAAGCATAAAGTAGGGTTATTTACATACGGTGCTAATCAAAAAAAATGTTTTAAAACACTCTTTAAACCTATTTTAGTTAAAACGTGTTTTAAAGCTTACATGCATTTTAACTTTTGTTCATTCATAAACAGTCGATAAACCTTCTGTAACTAAAATGGTGTTACAATACCGATTCAAGTAAATTTGGTGTAGTTGAGTTGGTATCTTCGAAATAAATGAACTACTACGTATATAAATGAACTAAACCATAACCTAAAAGTTGTTTAATTGTGTTGTAATTATAAAAACAATCAATTTGACAGCTGACAGTTGGCACTACGATGCATAATCGACGTACGTTTACACAGTTTACATTGGCATATTTGCTCTCTTTTCTATTATGAATTATTCGGAAGTATGACAAAGACAACCGAATAGTATGCGTCAATTCACACAACAATAAAAAGCATAAAGTATGGTTTACATACAGTGTAAACTGTATTTTAAGTAAAAAATTTCCTTAAAATTGGTTTAAAGGTGGTTTAAAGAAGGCTCCACCCTATTTTAAATATTGCCAAGTTACAATACTGTTATAGAAGGTTTGTTAGGTTAAAATGCGTTTATGAATAGAGTTTTTTGACACATGCCTTAAAATGGCTTTATAAAGCTGTTGTGAAATGTCTAAAACAAGTTTACAATACTGTTACAGAAGGTTTGTTAAGCTAAAATGCGTTTATGAATAGTGTTTTTTGACGTTTTTGCTAAAATAGGTTTAAAGAGTTCTTTAAGTCGATTTTAAATTTTTATGAATACAGCTGTAAGACGTTACATAATTTCCACTAAACGTTCCGGAGCCCTAATGGCACGTCCGCTTCTAGTTTTTGAGGTTTGGAGTGTGTTACATTTACATTACTTGCTTCAGAACCAATTTCTCCGATATTTTCTATTTCCACGAAGGGAATTGGTTCCTCCACAGTAAGTTGATTATTTATGTTATTGTCAAATGATGGCTCCACAACTACCACGTTATTTGAATTATCATTGTTTTCGTCTAAAACGTTTTGAGGTGGAGCCATTATTTGAATTTCTCTCAACTGTTCCGGTGAATTGTTCTGCTTGCTTTTGACGTTTTCTTCAAATACCAAATCGCTAGCATTGAGTTCTTTATTTTGAGTCTTAGCAATAAACCGCCGATTGCGTCTATAATGATTACCAAAACTGTCCTTGATGATGTATGATCTATCGTTCACAATTGCCACTACAGTGCCATACTGCCACTCTTTTTCGTTTTTTTTAAATATCACTAAATCATTCACCTTCAATTCTGGTAATGATTTAGCATTTCGATCATAATAGTATTTTAGCTTTTCCTTTTTGTTTTTTAATTTGGTTTGAATTTCGGATTCCCTAATATTATTTCTGACCAAAAGTGAATCCGATACCGGCAACTTGGTTTTTACAAGTCTCCCAAAAAACAATTCCGATGGAGTAATATGCATGCCCGTCAACGGTGTTGCGTTGTATTCCAACAATCGATGTTGAAATTCATCCATGTCATTTGCTTCCGAACACCACTTAAGAATGTTTTTTGCAATTCCTACGCTCAGCCAGACCGTTACTTTGAGGATATCTCGGACTTGAAAGTTTAAACTGAATATTGTACTCAAACGAAAAGCGTTCAAATTCCGCTGATCTAAACGGGCTATTGTCACATTTGACGACTGTCGGATATCCTAGCTTATCGAACAACTGACAAAGTACCCCGATAATGTGTTTAGATGTTTTGTTTTGAATACCAACAGTCATTAGGTAATTTGAGTATGCATCGATCAGTGCGATGTAATCACGACCCCTGTATTCGAAGAGGTCCATTCCCACTATATGAAATGGATATTTCGGGATTTCTTCCTGAACCAACGGTTCTTTTTGATTATTTCGTTTGAACTTTTCATAAATTTTGCACGACGCGACCAGTTCTTTAATTTGCGTGTTCATTCCGGGCCAATAATATAGCATTCTTGCACGTGCAAGTGTTTTTTCGATTCCGAGATGTGGCGAATGTAACCATATTGACATTTTCCGTCGCATTTCCGATGTTATGATCAATCTGTGATTAAACAATAGCAATCCGTTCTCAACATGTAGTTCTGATTTTACTTTATAAAAATGTTGACTCAGTTCATCAATCTGATGATACCCCGGCCAACCATTTTCAACGTATTTGCAAATCCTCGAGTATTCCTTACTATTTTCCAACGTTTTCCTATAAGCCTTGAAATTATCTTCCGTAAGGCAAACTGATTTTGTTACCGCATGAATGACCCCCGAGAGTCCTTGAATTTCCAAAATTTCTGATAATTGGGCTCTCGACAGGCAGTCCGCTACTAGCATCTCTTTGCCAGGTTTCTAAACTATGGTCATCTGAGGATATTTCAGAAGAAACATGAACATACGTTGAAGTCGCATTATTACCTCATCAATATCACGTTTGACAAGTGTTTCCAAAGGTTTGTGATCACTTTCTAGAATGAATTCCCGTCCGTATAGAAAGAAATGTAATCGTTGACACGCAAAAACGATTGCTAAAAGTTCCTTTTCTATTTGTGCCCATTTTTCGTGAAGCAAATGCCACAGGATGTCCGTTTTGTACCAGCACACAACCCAATCCATCCTTTGATGTATCGGTTTGTATCTTGCTGATTCCAATATGATCTGCAACAATGCTTTGCTTACGTCCACGCCACAGTTTACCAAAATGATAGTTTTTTATATTTGCCACTTTAAATTGATTCCGTGATAGCTGCACTCCAATTGTTACTTGAAAATTTTAACCAAAAAGAAAATTGTACGTGATAAGGTGTAATTATCTTCAACCACGAAACGAAAGTACACAAAAAAAAGGAATTGATCTCTTCAAAAATAACTCATCGAATTCTTCCACTCAGGTAATATTAAATTATCAGTGATTAAGTAATCTTTTCCAAAACAACTTGTGGGTTACTACTAATGATGATTATGTGACGACGCTATTATCCTAATCATCGACCAACAAGAATAAACAATAAGGGCTATAGTGATCAATCGTAACCCTCTCGTACTACAGGTGCGACCGGATATTGAATCCCTACTGGAGGTTATGGATGGCTCCAGAGTACGAAGACTTCCAACTCTTCAACGAATTCTACCCAAATCGACTATGATACGAGAAAAATCACAATTCTTAACCAAATTTTACGTGTGTTCGTTTTGTAACCACAAAAAAAAAATTATCTACCTTTCCGGCAGATTATCCCCAGAGCACATAAATTAATTTTCCAACTATGAAATTTAAATTGACTTAAATTGTAAACATTTAAAAAAATAAAAGGAAGTTAACAAAATATATTTTCTTTATCCTGACCAGACGAACGATCAGAAATCGGAGGTTACATACGTTTTCAAAATAATTTTTGAGTTGTGAGCAAATTAAATCTATCAAGTGCTCTGCTGTAAAATTTTGTAAATGTCAAGTACATTTGCTATCATTAAAAGCTTTTTTCGGATTCAATTCAAAATCATTTATTAAAGTGGCACTTTACCACATAGAAAAGTCACTTTACTATATAGTAATGTCACTGTCAATAAACAACCTACACAAGTACCTACTATGAAATATTTTGAATTAGCAATAACTCAAAAACGGCACTAGATATTGCACAAAATCCGAAAAAATAGTATAAACAAACCTTGTAAGTAAAGCATTTTTACTAAACTCATTAGCTTTTAAGTTACTCGCTCGCTGCGCTCGCTCGTACTCAAAGGCTAAATTCGTTTAGTAAAACTCTGCTTTACTAAACTTGTTGTTTAATATACTATTATTTAATTTTTAAAGTGAAAGTTTTCATTAGTAATGTGTTAAGTGCATAGCGAGTTTCCGATAATACTGGCTAAAATGCATGATAATCCGAACGCAGGGCAGCGTCTAGCTCCAAGCTAAAGGGTATCTTTCAGAGAATTGCATAAAAGTAAATTTTAATGATTAATATAATGTAATTATTAATTTAAAAAAAACACCAAAAACAAAATACTAACCATGAAAGAATATAAGTAGGTACATATTATAATATATTATACTTATATTATTATAAGCACGGCAAGAAGCTGACCGAAAACGGTTAGTGTTGAAGATATTGTAAAATATTCTCATTTTTTGTTTCTTTTAAATACGCTGAGCGGGCGGTGGATGGCGCTTGATGTAAGCTCCCTTGATTATAATGAAATGGTACTTTGGTTGGCGCCGAGGTGCATGAAAATTTGTGGCGCCTACGCGAAGACCAAAGGGGGGGCCGGGAGGCACAGCGCCGCAGGCGAAAATTATCACGGATAATAATAATAATGTTGATAATTATAAGTCTTTTTTTCATCAATAGTCGACACAAACCAGATTTAATTTCAAAACGAAAATTAAAGTTACGGTCAATGTCCCCATTTATTAGTAAATACCTTCTACATACTATTAGTAAGTAGCAGTTAAAGAAAATGACAAAAATAAAATATTAAAGTGGAGACAATTAAACTGCTCAACAATTGAAGTGATCCACTCGAAAATGTTTAGAAAACTTTATTAATATTTTGAACAAAAAACTACTAGGTACAACAAGTACTTATTATGCAGGGAGAATGTCAATCAATAAATACATAATACATATAATGAAGAAAAACTTAAAACTGCTTTCTTCGACCTTTCCGGTCGGCAAAACTATCGATAACTTCGTCAAAGTTTATGATCTGGGCTCTTTCGTGTTCTATTGAAATAAGAGCCAGGCCCCGCAGACGTTCCTGGCTCATGGTACTACGTAAATAGTTTTTTATTAACTTGAGCTTCGAAAAAGATCTTTCTGCCGATGCGGTTGTGACTGGCAAAGTTAAAAATATTACAAACGCTGCAAATAAATCCCCAAAACTTGCCCTCAAAACATGACACATTTCAAAAAATATTTCTGCTACTTCTGCAATTGTCGTTTTGTTCTTTATTTCTTCGCGAAACGTAGAACGGAAATTCAGGACTTGATATGGGATGTTGCTACTCAAGTCAGTCTTATACTTCTCATATAACAACATGCTAATAGCATGAATTTCGTAATCTGAAGCAGTTGACAAAAATTTTGGCTCAAAAACTTTGAATACAGAGACTACATCTCTGAATAAAGCATAGCGAGTTTTAATTTGAGTTACTATTATATCAATAGTTTGATTAAAAACTGTCACCCGGAAAAGCGTCTCTGGGTTTTTGAACCTGAAGTCAGCAGTCAGCTCATCAAACATGACTTGCGTCAGTTTCTGGCGTTTTTTGCGAAAATCTGTTTCCAAACCGCAAGTGTTTGCCAAGTCAATGGCTTCGCTCTTGATGCTATCGAACTCACCACGTAGTTCCTTCATAAAGTTGAATGATGTACGCAGTAGTTCTTCAGCTTGACTAATGTTGCACTTTACTGACTGAAAAGTTCTGGAAACAATGTTTAAATTCTGTAAGATTTTGCTAAAAATAACGATCAACATGACAAACTCGAAATTTTCCAAAAATTTTTTCAGTCCAGTAGCTTCAGCTTTTTCAGATACATCTTTAGACCGTAAAATTATCTCCGTTAGCGCATGTAAAAAATTTTGATAAATGAAGCGAATTGCAACCAAAGAGTCATATCGCGATGACCAACGAGTGGGTGCCAATTTCTTCAAAGTGTTTGCATTGACAGGGCAACTTTTCAAGATTTCCCACCGTTTCACACTATTTGAAAAAAATACATAGATTTTGCCAACATTGTCAAAGAATTTTGAAACTTCTAAAACCCCCTTGACAGCGTCGTTTATGACAAGGTTGAGATTATGAGCGGCACAATGAATATAGTCAGCATTGGGTTCACTTCTCTTTATTAGGGTTTGGAGACCACCGTAAGCGCCGCTAACCTTGACCACGATATTTAGAAATGGAGATGTTTTTTTCTCTCAAAATGGTGAGAACAAAGTTTTCTAACCCAGTTGCAGTGTGATCTGAGCAAGTGTAAAAACCGGTGAAAGCTTCTTTTATTTCATAATTTGTTGATTATTTGTTTTCATCATCTGTGAGTTTTACGTAACGAAACACCAAACTTAACTGATCAATTTTTGTGATGTCTTGAGTAGAATCCAAAAGTATTGTGAAAAACAAAGCATCGCGAATCTCTCCAAAAATATTTGACTCAATTGTTTGCGAAATAAGGAATATAAACTCATTTTGAATTTTTGAACTTAAATATCGAACAGAACCTTTAGGCAAACTGAGCACATTTTTCAACACATGATCATATTTTGATAACAAAGTAATAATTGACAAGTAATTGCCGCCTTTAGCTTCCCCGTCTTCAATTTTTTCTTCGTGTCCTCTAAATGGAAGAGAACACATGGCCAGCGTTACAGTGACGTGCAAAAGGCGATCCAAGACTTGCCTCCAGAAATTTATTTCATTTCGAGTTTGAGCATCTAAGGCATCATCTACACATTTTTCATTTTTCCACCGATCATAGATGCCACATACTTCCACATGAATGAAAGATGTTTCATGTTTGTAGATCTTCTCGCCGATCTTCTGCCAATTGGACACACCATCAATCCAATTCGATTTAAACTCTGCATTTTTCCTATTGGCAAACAACCAGCAAGGTTGACAATAACTAAAATTCAGCTCCTTTGAATAGCACAACCACTTTCGACGAACTTTAAAACCACATTTTGAAGAATAAGTGTAATAGTAGGCAGAAAACGAACGAGCTTTTCCAGAATGTGGGAATGGGCCAGGTGGCTGACATGGTCCATATTTAATGATGAACTTCTTAACGTGCGGTTCCAAGTTGGTTTTCGGAAAATGTGCAATATTTGTTGGATATTGCTTGTTGATTAAGTCATCAGTAATTTCAGTAAAAAGCTTGGACCGATCCGATTCTTATGGAGTGTAATTTTGGAATGAGGTTGATGGTTGTGGACATGAAATTGTTCATGGTGGTGTGGGTGATGATGGCGTTGTGGTTGGACTGGTTGGTAATGTTGATTGTGGTGGAATCGGCCTCGGTGAAACTGATATAGATGAAGGTAAAGGGGGTGATAATGATAAAGGTGGCGGTGTCGAGGATGTCGACGCCACTTCAATTGCTGAGGACGTTGAAGGCTCAGAATCGGAACTATCAATTGTTTTGAGAAAACTCGTGATTTTGGGAAGTTTAGCTTTTTTTTCCTCCTCTTTCTGCTTCTTTTTGAGGTTTTCCCACCCACTCAACTTCCTTTTGCTCACGATGCCCTGACTGTATAAGTAATTAACCTTCATTAGGTATAACGTTTAACATAATATTGAAATAATTCAATACCTGGTCTGGACTATCCACCCACGTGTGAAAGAAAGATGTTATAAGAAGACACTGTACACACACTGTACCTACGTACTACGTAAGTAAATGTCAATAAGTAATGAGGATGAGGTACCTTAACGAAATTACGCAAAAGTTCAAGATGCTTTTTTCGTGAAATCCGAAAGAGAACTGAAGGAATTGGATTTTTATTTTCTCCAATCTTAAGCCGTTGTTTTTTGTTTTCCTATAAACATTCGAACCATCGTATCTACCACTCGCACCGATATAGAATTTCAAGGTAGCACTACTTGATGAACTTTCACGCTTAGGATTATTGATCGTTTTATTATTTTTTAATAATAATCATTGTTATGGTTCTAAGAAATAGATTAATAAATCCGGGCGCCCCAGGCCGCTTCTAAACTTCCTCTAAGCGCCTTTGAGTCAGTTTCTTGTGATTGTTGATTGTTTATCTCGCCCGCCATCAAATATAAAAAGCGTGTTTCCTAAAAACAGACGAATTGATGCCTTCTAAAGGCATGATATGCCTTTAGACTTTATTGAAATAATAATAGACTTTACTACTTCTGCTTGAGTCTGCGGACGGTTGTCGATCGCACGTGTTCCACTCGTAGGTACCTATTTCATACTTTTTGATTTTTTTTTGAATTCCTGAAAAAAGCACCGGCGCCGACACCATGGCGCCTATTCGGTGCCTGGTTTCTGGTCGGAGCCGGTTACTGGTCGGCGCCGGAGTGCCATGCACCTCCTGCACCCCCCATAGTTACGCCACTGTGAAATGTCATAATAATAAAGAAAAAATAGTATATTATACATAAGGGAGAGAAACACAATATTATTCACTAGGTGCAAGTTTGTCGCCAGAGGGCGAAACCCGAGGGCTACAATGCACCGAGGGAATAATGGTGTTCTCTCCTGTAGTGTTTATTTAAAAAAAATTTTTTTTGTAATTATTTTTTGATTATTTTTTGATCGTGGAGTCCTTGCAATGTTTTTTGCAGAGGAACTTCAACAGTTTTTGTAATAATAAGATTTTAATTAGTGGACTTATACTTTTTATCACGGCTGTACCTATAACGCATAAAATTAATAATTTATTCAATGTCAGGTAGTTTGCTATGAAATGTCCAATTTTCTTCAGTCTTAAATAAGCAGCTATTGTGAAAAGACGTCTTTACTTACAGTTAAGATTATTTTTACATTTTAAAAATCAGGTAATTATCTTGTATTTCAACCTATGTATTACCTGAAAAGGTTTTTTAATGTGCCGTTTTGCTATTTACATAAATGTTTTCTACAAGAGATATTCGTGCAATTTTACTTTTTCACGGACTAAATGCGGAGGAATCAACTCGCGAAATTAATCAATTGTTAGGAGATGGTACATGTAACGAACGTACAGTACGGCGTTGGTTTGCAAAATTCAGCGAAGAAAATTTTGATTTGCAAAATGAACTCGTGGACGACCGACTAGCAGCATAGATGGATAATACCATTGTTTATCTATATAGATACGGAGTTTCAGACAGAAATTGGAAATAATCAAAAAAATCAACAACAGTGAGATGCTTTTCAGAGAAGTTTATTGTATCTATTAATTGCTACAATAAGAGTTTGTTGGTAATAAAAACTAGTAGTTTTTCAAAACTGGAATTTTGACTCAACCGTTGATAATGTACTATTATAGATGCTAATGGTGATTATTTTACTGAATAAATGCGTTTTAATTTCAAATTCTTGAATTTCATTTCTCCCTTACAAAATCGGACATTTCATAATAATGCAACTACCTACCGGATACTACCCATCCAACCGATATGTAGTCACTAAAATAGATTACTATTAACTAACAATAAAGTGCCATCTATAATACATAGTTGTTATAATCGTTAGGACTACGTAGTACTAAATTTATAGACACTCGTTTTCTATTTAATTGCATTCAAATTATAAGTATAAGTGATCAGTTCTTCTGAATATTATCCATACCGTAGTACTAAATATATACTACTATAAGGTTAATATATAGTCTTATTATAGGGATACCCATAACACTTATGGGTATTTTAATATACCTCAACGTCTAGTATTAAATAGTAACAGTAAGAAGAGCACCGTATCACTAATAGAGAGAATAGCTATGAGTTGTCACATATTTGACTACTGCAAATACTAATTGATAGGGGGTTTTCTCTAATAATAAGTAAATGTTTCTTTCAGTGTATTATCGTTTATTAATTACTTTCTTGTATTTTTTTTGGTTACAGGGAATTTATTATATCGATAGTTGGTTACTAGAACAAAACAAGTTTCCTCCACATGCCCCAGCAGGTGAATATAAATTAGCTATTCAGGCTGCTGTTGATGATGACATATTTATCTTCGATACGGAATATTATGGTTCGGTAGTCAAACAGAAGAGGAACAAAAAGCATTAAATACTTATGTGCAACTAATTATACTAGTCAACAGTAAAAAAATATCCGAAATAAAATCAAGTAATACATATTATTAATTTTGATCTTTTGAACATGAAAATAATTGTTAAATTTTTTTATTATATGAATGCTTACCATTTTTTTAAATAAAAATATATAAAATAATAACTTTTAAGTTTCTTTGTTGTTTTCATATTTAGCACAATAATTTCCATATAAAAACGTATTTTCATCCAGGGTGACAACAAAAAGTTTTATAATATTAAATATTGTCCAATGTTGATAGAAATCTTGGGATTAGGAACGCAAAATAAAAACAAATTAACTATATGTCAACGTTTCGGCTCATTTACTGAAGCCATCTTCAAAGACTTTAATATAATAAACATATTGGTAAATACAAATGATAACATAATAGTTTTGATTTCACACTGACCTAATAGTAGGATGGAAAATGTTTTGCGTAAATAAATAAAATATGGGGAGACAATAAAGAAACAGCTAACGTAAATAATATTAAATAGATAATATAAATTTATCAAATGAAATAATAAAATCAATTTTAAAATAAAATGACAATTAATAAATTTTGAATTGTGACAAATGACAAAATCAAATAACAAAAAACTTTTTGAAATAAATCAAATCAAAATACAGTAACTAGTCTTAAATCATCCTCTAAAACCAAAAGAGTTAAATATAAATAGAATATACTCAAGGTTAAACATAAACTATAAGTGTGTGAGACCAAAAATTATAAAAACAAAGACTGCAATTAAACATATACCTACACAAGTTAAAAAATCTAAACAATAATCTAAAAACAGGAACGTAATTATTATAACATGGTGAGGATAAATATCAAAAAACTATAAAACTAAGTTGAGTACTGAAAGGTACAATAAAAACAAAATTAAGGTGGTTTAATTTTGTTAATGAAATTTCTTAATAGGTTCTTGTATCCGGGGTTAATATAACCATAGTCTGATGTCTGTTTATTCATGTTGTTGTCAGTTGTGGAGATATACGCTGCCTGTAGGAAAATTCTTTTTTGATAGTTAGTCTCGGTGTTTAAAATACTAACATCATCCAAAGAAAAATTATGTAACCCTTTGGTCATATGTTCGGATAACCCCGTCTTTTTGGAATTAGTTTTAATATCGTATTGATGTTGTTTAATCCTATTATTTAGTTTTTGTTTTGTTTAGCCTATGTAATTTGAAACACAATTACATTTGATGTTATATATTACGTTGTTACGATCTAAGGGAGATATTATGTCTTTAGTTTTAGAAAAAAGGATATTATTAAGGGTAAAACGGTTGTGAAAAGTTAAAATAGTGTTATTGGTTAAAAGTGCCTTTTTTAAAATTTTATTAATTCTGCAATAAAAAAAAAAGTTATTTTACAATATTTTTTGGTTTCGAGAAAATTAAAAAGGAGATCATTCATTACAAAGTTACTAAAAATAGGGTTATTTAAAAATAAAAATTTCTATCTAAAACAAAAAGTTTTAATTTGTTGTCCAGTGTTATTGAGACATAGGTACCTAATATTAAAACAATTTTAAATTCTCCGTAATTTTGAACCGTTTATTCGCCTATTTTAAAGCCCAATATTAATAAATGTATTGTTCAAAAATCAATATTACGAATTTGGAATAACTAGTGAACTATGTATATTTTTTCTTCCTGGTGACAATTTTGGAAATACCATCATGTGCATAACAGAGTTAAGTGTAACTCTAAGGTCGGGACAAGCTTTCGTAGCTTGAAAACCACAAAACATTAAACGAATACATGTTTTTCCTTAAAGCTGCTATGAGTGAGCTCTACTGAGAAAATAACATTAAAAATTTGAAATCAATACTTGAGCTAGGTAATTTATGGAATAAAAATCGGAGATTATAACGCGTCCGTTCGCAGTGGATTAGACTGCAGTAATAGTTTTTTTCTTTCTTTCTTTTTTCTTTTCCATGTTATAGGGTGGCAGAAATTTGCGGTATTCGGAAGGATATAAAATTATCTGGAAAAAAACAACTATTTCTGCTGGAAATCGAACCTGGGATCTTCCTGATGATAACAGACGCGTTATCATTTCATCACCTAGAAGATCTATAAATTATTTTTGAATAAACTAGTTAAATTATTACAATTAGAAACTTTGAAATGCTATTTTTTCAAAAATAGTTGCTCATAGCACTTAAAAAAAGCTTGTCCCGAAAAATACAAGTGTCTACATAGTTATAGCTGTCATCACGAATAATGAAGCTTACGTCACAACCATCTGAATCAAGCATCGACAACTGCCCTCCCAAATTTTTAATCAACAACACAGGTGCAACAAAGACACACTTATTTGAATGTGTCGTAATTGTTTCAGTTCTGACACATCGAAAATCGTGCAAGCTTCATTTTTCGTGATAACGACTATACGAGCCCTAACAACTATATGTTCGGCCATTTCATAATTTTTATCGAAATAATTATTCAGTATACCATTACTAGCTAAATATATTTTTATAACTGCAATTTTTCGCTTATATTTTAAAATCACCATTTCTGGCTATTTTATGATGGTTAGGAGTAAAAGGAGTAAAAAAAAAAAAAATAAAATAACAACATTTTTGGTTTCTAAAAAATTTATTATTCTGAACTAATATGACGTAAGAGTCTGACACTTTTCTGCTGTTACAGAATCCCAGACTTCTTGAACTTTTGCCTTTAAAGTTTCATGGGATATTTGTGGATAGTTTCTTAGCTTTTGTTCATTTTATGCCATAGGGTTTCAATGACATTTAAGTCAGGACTGCGGGAAGGCCAATCCATAACTGTCATATCATGGTTGTTAAACTAAATTTGGAGGGTTTTAGCCGTATGACATGAAGTACCGTCTCGCTGGAAAATAAATTACTCCACTGGGTACAATTTTTCAATACTGGGGAGCAAGTTATTTTCCAGTATATCTTGATACTTGAGTGCGTTAATAGTTCCATTTACAAACTGCATACTTCCTACACCTTTAGAGGACAAACTGCATACTTCCTACACTTTTAGAGGACATGCAGCCCCAAATCATTACTCCCGAAGCAAACTTAACAGTTCGCTTTAAACAGTCCTTTTTCGATTATCTCCTACACATATGTTAAATTTATACTCGTCGCTAAAAATAACCGAATACCACTGTTCCTGTGTCCATTGCATGCGTTCCTTACACGAAGCCAAGCGTTTTTTTTCTGACGTTCGGTCAGCAATGGCTTTTCTTTAGCCTAAAATATTGTATTACGTGTATGTTAGTAAACCTAATTTAATATTGAAATGATTGTACCTTATAAAAACCGAGACCACTTTTGTGAATCCAGTTTCTACAAGTTTCCCTGGAAAGTGATAATTTTGTGCTTTCGTTCCACTCCGATGTTATTTCCCTTACAGTGCCTCTCCTGTTTTTTCTGCAGATTTTAACTAACTCCCTTCTTTGACGATTAGTAACTAAACACGGACGTCCTGGGCTTTTTCCTTTAACTTCGGTGTTACCGTTTTCACCATATAATTTTATTATGGAGGAAACTGTTGATTTTGATAATTCCAAATCTCGAGCAATTTGTCCCATTTTCTTCCCTTGACTAAACATACTGATTATTAAATCTCTCACTTTTTTGGAGTTTCTGCCCTCGAACCATTTTGAAGCAAACTGGTTATACAAAGTTGGCAAATTTCGCAAATTAATTAAGACAGGTATAGCCTCGATTGTTTAAACTTTAAATTAGCGGCAACTGCAGTTTTATTTACTTATGACAACGGTAACCAGATTTAATCTGAATTAGATATGATTTTGGCCGAAAATTAAATTGTCAGATGTAGAGTTCAATAAAATAATATTTTTTCAACAAAAATTTGATTTTCTCCGTTATTTTTTTCAGGATGATATAACCTGAATAATTATTTTAAAGACTATTTAAAAAAATCATTTTATTAAATATATTTTGCTAGTAAAGGTATATTGAAAAATTATTTCGATAGAAATTTTGAAGTGGCCGAATATATACTCTAGTTGTTAAGGTGGTTACATGCACTTGCGTTTTGCGATTTGCGGAATGCGTTTTCCGTAAAAATTTAACAGGTCATTACATGCACTTGCGATTTGCGGAATGCGAAAGTTTAGTAACTTTTTCATAAATTAATAGGGTGTTTTGTAGAAATTCGTCGAGTCAGATTGGCAATTCTAGAATAACCTAAAAATAGTTAGGTTATAATTAGGTGTTTATAGTTTATACTAGTGTTTATCGTTGTGAAGACGGCGTTTTCTGAAAACGAAAAATTGTGTTGCAATGGAAAATAATTATTCAGTGTATGTGGAAGTAGAACGCAGGAGGAAGGTTGTAGCTGCTTATATACTACATAAGATGAATCAACGCAAGAAAAATAGATCTTGTGCTGTTCGGGATATTTTTAAAAATAGAAGACAACAAGGTGCTTATCATAATTTAATCAACGAGATGAGATTAAACGATGTCGGCAAATATTTTAATTACTTGAGAATGTTGCCAGAAGACTTTGATGTGTTATTATACAAAATAGGGTCACATTTAATGAAACAACATCATAGCACTGAGCCAATTTCACCATCTGAAATGTTAGCAGTAACGTTAAGGTAAAATGATACGAGATAATACTAACTCTTGATTTTTTATTCTAGATATCTTGCATCGGGTGATAGCATGGTATCAATTTTGTATGCATTTCGGATTGGTGTTAGTACTGTATCGGAAACTGTAAATACTGTTTGCAATTGCATCTGGCAAGTTGTGAAGGAAGAAAGCCCTTTGCTATTACAACCCACGAGAGAAGATTGGGAAAATATAACAAAGGGTTTTAACGATAAATGGAATATGCCTAACTGCATTGGAGCAATTGACGGCAAACATGTCGTTATTCAGGTAGGTGTACATTTTCTAGTTCTGTTCAAGTCGTTTAATAATAGTCTTATTTTCATAGGCACCTCCAAACAGTGGTTCGGATTTTTACAATTATAAGGGCACTTTTAGCATAGTTTTAATGGCATTATGCGATGCAGATTATTGTTTTACAATAGTTGATATCGGTGCTAAAGGAAGGCAAAGTGATGGTGGAATTTTCCGACAGAGTGTATTAGGCGAAAAGCTATTCCAAAATTCATTAAATCTTCCAGAGGCAAGGGAAATTGTTGAAGGTGGAGAACCACTACCATATTTTATAGTGGCAGACGAAGCTTTTCCGTTAAGCTTCAATATCATGCGACCATATCCAGGAAGATTTTTAAGTCAGGAAAAGCGTGTTTTTAATTACAGGTAATAAATTAACATTCTAAAAATCTAATAACAAATTTGCAAAAAGTACGTATTCAATAAATTAATTTGCTATTGTTATTTTTTAAGATTAAGTCGTGCCAGACGAACTATTGAAAATGGGTTTGCCATTCTTGCTGCGAAGTGGAGGATTTTTAGAAAGCCCATATAGGCAAAGCTAGACACCGTGGAAGCAATAGTGAAAGCAACAATATGTCTCCACAACTTCTTGAGAATAAGAGACAAAAATAAAGATGACGAAAGAAGATATTGTCTAAATAATTTTATAGACAGAGAAGATGGTGCTGGCAATATCATAGAAGGAGAGTGTCGAAGAGAATCTAGGAGTAATCTAGAAAGAATTGGACAGGTCGGTGGCAACTCCTACAGTCGAAATGCTGCAAATGTCCGGGAAGCTCTAACAGAATATTTTATGTACGAAAATCCAATTGAACCGCAATGGAACAAATAATAGGAATAGGAAACTTGATATCTAATATGTGGCATATAATTTATAATATGTATACCGTCAAATGATATTCATGGACGATATCCGAGTCGGCTGCTAAGTTATTTGCTGAAAATTGAATTAAGATATTGTTTAATAATAATTTTTGCTGTATTTCTTATTTTATTAATATAAATAAATAATTCTTCATAAAACATACTTATTGTAACTTCATTTTTAAAAACTTATTCAAAATGCTCCTCTACAAGATCGTATAATTTGTTGATAATGTCACGTTCAGCCTGCATTCTTACCTTCATTGGCAACTTATCCAATAAAGATGACACCATCAACATAGTTGGTGAAAGTTGAGGTGCTGGCGTTGGTGGTGGCACCACTATTGGTTTCTCCAATACTTGTATCAACGTCTCCTCAAAGGTTTCTGAAAATTGAAAAATACGGTATAAAGTTTTCCACAATGTAACGTTATCACTTTGTGAACATAATATTCACTCATATACCTTGTTTTCTTTTCCTTTTCTTCCCCGGAGTTGGTATTGGCGAAGTAATGTCTAGAAAGTTTCCACACGACTCATCCGATACATTCGAAGTTGATGGGCTGTTTGGCATCGATAAATTTATTTGTAAATTACTGGATGTTCTACAAATTTTAAAGAGATTATATTTCCATAGTAGTTTATTTTTTTTAAACTTATTATAAAATACTTACTGCCTAGGCTGAACTGTATCGTGCAAAAATTTTAAGCTTTCATAATGTTTCCATATTTTCTTTTTGCTGGAAATTTCAGCATCATGACCACTAGGCACATATGACTCCACTTGTGCCCTAGTTTTCATAAATTGATCTCTCAAATTTTTCCACTTTTTTTGTAAAGTGTCCATTGGCAATGTACCTAAAATGAAAGAGTTTTACAATTTAATTCAAGCTCATAATTAATTATTTATATCTTATTACATCCCATTTCCTTCCAGATTTCGGTCCATAGTTTGTCTTTTTCTGATTTTCCTCTTTCTACAATAGGTAATCTATGATCCCACAATGGTCGTTTGTTTTGGATTAATCCAATTAGGACCTCGACCACACTGTCCTCCGACTGTGGTTTTCCAGATTGCTTAAATATTTAATGAATTAATACACATTTTATTCAAATTAAATTAAAATATACATTATAAATACATACCTCTTGTTGTTCTTCACTCATGATATCAAAATCAAAGCTATTGATTCTATTACTTTATTATTAAAACGATAAAAACAGCACTATTTTGAAAAATTTGAAAAATTGCATCTGAACGCATGCGTATTTCAAGAAATGACCAACGGAATCCGTAAAATCTTGAAACCATTTCAAGTTTTGCGAAAATCGCAAATTCTTACATTAGTAAAGTGTCGTTTACACTGCGTTCAAATTTAACCAATCAAAACCATCTCAAGTTTTGCGATTATCGCAAAATCTTAAAATACTTAATAGCGGTTTATACTGCGTTCAAATTTAACCAATCAGAACAAAAATCGCATTCCGCAAAACGCAAAACGCAAGTGCATGTAACCACCTTTAGGGCTCGTAGTAAGTAATGATATCTACCATCCAACAATTTCTTATGATGCATATTATTATTTAGAATAATTTCAATTATTGCCTAGTATTGGATAATATAGAACAAGAATTTCGTATTGTATATTGAATTTTTTTTTAATATAGCACCAATTTTAATAAAAAAGTGTTAACTATATCCATGTAACTCTACTCGTATAAAAAGTGTTTAAAGCTATTTATGATATTTATATTAAAAGAAATAGTTTAACGAACAAAACTATAAAACAAAAATTGGCTACTCGTATATTATAAAACTCTAAAGAACAAATTAAAACTCAAGAACAAAGTAAAATTAAATAGATTAAATTAACTAAGTTAACATCGTCCCTCAAATTTTTCATTATATTCTAGTTTATGAATGACCTTAGTATATGTACTATTATGATATGTTTCACTTTAAAGGTAACTTTTCACTTTATAAGGTGTCCTGTTGTAGAAAATGAAGCCAAAATAAAAATTTTAAGTAGATTTGTGGTATAAGGCGCTACAGTAGCACGTGACTTTTTATAAGCAAAACAAACATACCCCTTACGTCTCTCTTTTTGATATCTTCTCAATGATTGACAGCGCCACCGTACGCAATCATTATGTACTATAAAATTAAAAATTTGCTCTATTAATGCGATTTCCTTTTTTTTTGTATTGCAACCAAGATGAAAACGAGAACATCGTTCCTTGTTTGAAACGTCATATTTCCGAGATAAGATAAGAGCGGAATGCTATAAGAATCACGTGAACATTACGTGCATTTGTTATTTAAAATTGCAGCACAAATTACAAGTGGCAAAACAATTATTAAATTGAAGGGTTTAATTTTTATTTTTATTAAAAAATATTACATTGCCAATTTTTAAAAAGTAATTCATGTAATATTATGTAATTCAGCCAAAATATCAGTATACAATCCACATTTTTAAATGCGGCGCGGCGTGACTCACTCTTTCCTTTATCTACAAACAGCTGCATTGCTTTCAAACTAGACTTATAATAATGAAAGTGCAGTCTCAAGATAAAATAAACATCGCGTGGTTCTTTTTTAAATTAAACAACTTTAATGATTTTATTATTTTATTATTTTTTGATAAAAATTTAAAAAAATTAAAATGAAACGTTGCCATTTGGCGTTGTGGCGGCGCTGCTGGGCGTCGTGGCGCTGTTGCCATTGGCCGCCGAGTTGATCGCGACGCCCGAGGGCGGCGCGGTGTTCTCCCCCGGCGTTTCCTTTAAATGGTTTATCTATAAAACTAGTAACCGTTTTTGCAGGGTCTGTGGTAGCCTTCATCTTACAAACGGTGCCAAAATTTGAAGCTGTTAAACGAAGCGATCGCTGTTGCTTCCATTCATGATTATCGGATTGACCTTAAAAAAAATATTTTTAGTTAAACATCAATATTAAAGATGAGATAGAATAAAATAAGTATACAAACCTCTTGTAGCTTTTTCTAAATCTATAATTTGTTCGGAAGTTAACTGTAGATTTTCAATAAATTTGTTTTTTTCGATTTCCAACTGCTCGGTTGCTAGAGAAGGTTGAGGTGAGGGTACCAATCCATAATCATCATCTGGACCAACATTTCGCTTGTTTGGCGTTTTGTACTTACGCTTCGATTTTCTATTTGCCAATCTTTTTCTTCCTATTTTGTTAACATATTTGCTGGTATAATATGGCGTAGTATTTGGCTTTCCGGAAAATGCTTCATTCACTACTGTATGGTAAGTTCCCTTGGAATTAAACGATATGGCTGCTGCTTCGCACCGCATATTATATGAATTTCTGGTGGTGAAATTAATTCGTTTCCCACCAACAAATTTACACAACACTGAGTTGTATCGTTCTGCATCATTATTAGTCATATCCAGTAATAAACTTGATGCATTGTGAATTAATCTATGTAATTCAGCCAAAATATCATTATACAATCTACATTCGGTCATGCTGGGAACATAATTTAGTTCATCATCTTGGGGTTCACATTTAAAATATCCAATTTGTACACAATTTTTATGTTCCCCAAAAACATGTGACGGGACATTCTTAATATCTTCTTGTAATGCAGAAATTTTTGTGTTAAGTTCCGTTTCTTCATTATTTCTGTATTTCACTGCCACTTTAATATCTTTTATGATTCTTGTTACAGAATTCACTACATGCTTTCTCAAGTTCTTCGGAATCTTCTTACTATTAAATTTACTTGCTGTTCTTTCTGAAAAAGAAAAAAAAATAATTTGTAATATATTAATAGTAAGCAGGTAAATACCATCCAATTTTCGCAATCGGTGAAAACAATTTCTGTACAAATGATTCCTACATTCAACTTTCTCAACACGTAGATTACCATATGGTTTCGCTTGGATTAATTTATAGGAAACGCTCGAATCTCCATCTCCAACCAAACGTATATATCTTAGCCGATGCATTTCTATGCTCTGTTTGAAACCCTCTACGATTATGTCGCTTTCCATAGCTGTCGAAGCTCCAGTCCAATTTTTGAAACAAATATGTTCTTTGCTTACATTTTTGCTTTCGTTATATGCACAAATTGAACAGTATTTATTACGTACACCCAAAAACAATATCTTCCCAGTTCGCTCTCCAATGATACAGGCCTAATGAAAATAAATAATAAAGAGATTTATATAAAATAAAATTCTACTTATAAACTTACCACACCAGACGACGCATTGTAATTGACATTATACGAACGCTTTGACCAAGCTCCATCTGCAATTACTGTTATATTACCTATTCCGTCTTCATCAACATCACCCAATTCCTCAGCTAGTTTGTATTCTTCTTTTCCTGCTTCGATTATAACAGAAAATACGGTGTCATGTAATAGCGTCGATATCTCCTGTTGTTTTTCCAGATATGTGCCCGAAGACATAAACGGAATATTCATTGTAGATAAAAATTCATCGCATTGTGAATATCCAATGCCAGTCGATATGGCTCCAAAAGCAGCAGCTTGATTAATATTCATGCTTTCTTGGGTTGGTTCTTCTGTGTCGATGATTTTAATAATTTGGCACATTTGGCATTGGAGAGTAAATTTGGAACGTAAACCAAATCTTTGCTCCTTAATCACTATCATATCGGCTATTGTACAATCGAAAGGTTCGTGCTTTTCTGCATTACAAATTTGACTAAATAAATGTTTGACGTTAATAATTCTTCTTCCATCAATAACATCAACATTATTTTTTATCGGTGTTTCTCTAAAATATATGTTAAAATTAAAATGGAAATTTAATTAATTTTGTTACAAATTAAATTACCTCATAACTACTTCGTTATTTTCTTCATCCATGAAAGAATTTGCTGGTAAACATTCGCCCGATTCATCTATAATTGCTACTGTATTTTCTTCTTCGTTTATATCCATGAAACAATTCTCTGCAATAATTTCTTCAGTTGTCACAATATTTTGTTCTTCGGGAATTTCCAGATTAGTCAAGTCAACAACAACCTCTTCATGGTCCACCGTCATTTGTCTAAAATGATTACTTTATAAATGTACCAAATTGCTATTTTTCCCCGCTGATTTGCCAATTTTAAAAGTAAACGATTCAGTGTGGCATATTTAGAAAATGCTTACATATTGTAATATCGAATAACTAACAATTAATTATTATTTCACTACGAGGGGGAAATCTCTGGGGAAATTTGGTGTACAAGTGACAGGAAATCTCAGGCAATCTTAGGAAATTCTAGGCAATCTTAGGAAATCTTAGGCAATTCAAGGAAATCTTAGGCAATGCAAGGAAATGTTAGGCAATCCAAAGAAATTTTTAGGAAATCTCAGGAAATTTTAAGAAATCCGGGGAAATTTTAGGAAATCCAAGGAAATTTCATAAAAGGAAATCTGGTGCACAAAAATTTTGTTTGCGGTTTTCCCCTCGTTTCACTACCAGTATGAATGCAAAAATTTGTATTCGTTATTAAAAATGTATAGTTTGGATTATTAAAATCTACGCGTAATTAAAATGAAATAATAGGTACTTACGCTGGAAATGTACTACATAATTGGTTGGATTTTTTTTCAGCAGCACTAAAAAAATTCACAATTAATAGTGCAACTTTTTAAAACTTTAAAAAACAATTTACAAAGCACGAGCATGTTTCATTCGATTTTTCATGCTTTTTCTTCTTATACTTAATGGCAAATTAATTCGTTTCTTAAGAGCCTTGTCCTTAGGCATGTTGAACAATTTCGATTCTAAAATAGTAAAAATTATTGAAAACTTTATATACTTACACAACAATGAAATCTGTAAAACACTAAATAATCCGCGTTCGTTATAAGACACTGTAAACAATAAAAACACTGAAAATCTAATAATTTTTAAAACACTAAAATATCGGTTTTATAGTCTTTCAAATTCACTGGAAACAACAAAATCACTGAAAATTAGGTATTTTTTAGAGCACCAAAATAACACTTTTATATTTTATTATATAAAATGTATGATAAAATAAATATTTTTAAATTCAAATGCACCTTCGAGTGTAATGCTATTTAAAATGCAAGAATGCAATTGCATACATAAGTTGCGCGCGACAATACTAGGTATGCTAAAAATAGAGGATGTTGATTGATAAGGGAAAATGTTATGGTAAGCTATCAACTTCGACGACGTGTAAAAAATTTACACGTAATAGAAAACTTATATTGTGTTTGTGTATAAAACATAATTGGAGATGCATAGTTTTACAAATATTCGCTCCAAATCTAATAGCAGCACTATACGGTTATAAATTTAAATCAAAAATTTTAAATTTAATAAACAACGTGTGTTGTTAATATACATTAATTTTTATTATAAAAATTATGGGTGATGTATAAAGTCATGACGTTTAAGTAGGCAGCGATATAAATTGCAAATTCAAAAATATAAATTTTTAAAATTAATTTTTTAAAAAGGACCTTGCCTCTGAATAGTGTTTATTGTTTTATACTTCCATACGAAATTTGAAAGCATAAAAATTAAAATTGTAGAAATTATTTGTTAATTCAAACCAATGTCGCGAACAGCTGACCATGATTCCCCATAAGTAGTATGAATGTATATTGTCTTTTTTAATTTTTTGTATAATTGATTTTTTACGTATTCTATTTTTTATTAACTTTATCTTAAAATTGTTCTGTTGTAATTAAGTATTTTTAACTTGTTTTGGAGTAATTTTTACAATTTTCCCTGTACAGCCCTTCACACAGAACGAGTTTTTCTCAACCAACGGCATTTTGTTATTTAAGGATTAAGAATTATTTAAGGTTTCAGCTTTTAACTACATTATAATAGAATAGAAAATTCTATTTTAAAAATGATGGAATACAAAAATAATAAAAGAATAATATATTTTAGAATCAGATTAGACAATACAGCGGATATAAAAGCTGATTCACAGGAAACTTAACATGTGTTTTGACGTGAATTTATAACTCTATAATAGTTATAAAATAATTGTTAATTTGTCAGTAAGGTAACATTAATTTACCACAAAACGAGCAACTAAGCACTATTATGAACAATAGCTCATGAGTGTTTTCAGTATGAGATTATTTTGTGTTCATGTGTTTATATTTCTACTAATTAGAAATTATTGTGTTTCGGTAAGATGATAATATTTGTTTCGCAAATTTTGTAAAATTCTAAAAATTTTAATTTTTAGCAATTTCATCAGGACGATTATGATATTTTACACGATAGAATCGATCTTATTAAAGTTAATAAAACTGCAACTCCAACTTTAATACTTAAAGTATTTTATTATAATGATACCCTCAAAGTGAAAGCAATTAATTTAACAGTGAATTTCCGAGCTGGAGCTAACAAAAATATACTAGTAAGAAACATTTATTTTTGACAAATCATAAAATGGACGCACACTCGTTAGAACTAAAATGCACCAAGTGTGTTCAGAGAGTACGAGTTCATATTTGTCTGACGTGATGTGATGTGACGGGTCAGAACGCAATTTGATTAGTCAAGATACATCACATAACAACACACTAATATGAACGCCTCCATTTATATGTAGGAACCGATACTGTTCTGACGCGTCATATCACATCGCGTCAGATAAATATGAATCTACTTTTAAAACAATTTATTAATAAACATTGCGTCGACCCGCAATTATTTTGTCGTACATCTCAAAAATCGAGTTTTGAGAAATTGATGTTAAAGATTGACACGAAATTAAAAACTTGTACTTGTACTTCATTTCATTGCGCTTCTTTTGGTACAAAGAGATGAAGCTTCTTATAAATAAATTTCGGATTTTAAGTCACTTTTGTTCGAAAATATCTTACCGGATACGCCATTTTTGACGAAATTTTTTGCATCCATATTACATAGCCACAATAATGTGTGCAAAACCTAAAAATAATGAAATTATGAAAATTATTTTAAAACCATTATTAAAATAATGCTTCTAATCGTAATTAACCCTTTCAGACCCAGGGTACACTAGAGTGTACCTACGTGTATTAAATTATTTTGAAGTTGGTGAGAAACTTATATGCTATACAGCAATCAATTCTTAATGAAAGAACCCCGAGGAATTCATTAAAATATAAAAATGTTCTATAACAAATATAAACTATGATAATAAATAAATTTAAATAAAAATTGTAAAAAAAACCGTTGGAGAATAGCTTATATTTTACTATAACTTTAGAATAACTCAGCGAAATATCATTATTGGTGCATAATTTTTTTTTGTTAATTGTATTATAACCAAAAAACTTACTTACTGTTATCCTCTGGTTAACACAATGCCGGCCGGCTGCTCTGTGGTAAATGGGAGAGCGAGTCGCAGGTTCCCCAAAAGAATTGAAGCAAAGTTCTTATGTAAAAATATATTTGCCTATCATTTATTTAATAGACGCCACTGACTTATTAGGGAAAAAATGTAATTGCGCGTGATCAAAAACGAAAAAAATAATTCTTAAGTCAGATAGGATTAAAAATTTATTAACAAAAAAATTAAGTTTACTCGCAACAGAGAAATCACAGTGTTAGTATACGAGTAGTAATAAGAGTTCACAACGATTGAAATTACGTGAATGATTAAAAATACAAAAAAATTATGTACCCAACGCGCATAATAGCTATTTTGCCTGTGGTTCCCAGTGATCTTATAATAAAAAAATTGATTTCATAAAATAACATTCATATAAATATGAAACACACTCTCTCTTCTGCTACAATTTACTTAATTTAATTTTAAGTGTTGATGTTAAAGTAATTTCGTAATCAAACTAACGCGACTGATCTTGGTTGATATTATGATGAATCGTTTATTACATGTACCGGAACCAATTTCCTCCTTGACGCAAAAATAAAATTTAAATATACGACCTTGATTGATACTCTCGAGTCTGGATCAAATTGATCTTCAATGAATTCTCTAATATTGGCAATTGACGTGACTTCCACCAAGGTATGACTTGCTCCAGAATGTTGGTATTTCATCGAAACATCGAACCATGCAAAGAAAGATAAAAGTTCGGAAAACAACAATAAAATTCCCATTATAATCCATTATACTTAGGTATATTTATTAATTAATATGTTAACTTCGCAAGGTTTTGACGGAAAGTCTAGTCTACGTCTTTCGGGCAATCGCCAAATCGTCGCGTCGCGCCTGCTCATAACAAAGTTAATGAAACCAAATAACCCATCAAACACAGTATCTACAGAGCGGAGTAAAAATAAATGTTACAGTTTGTTTAAAGCACAGTAATACAAAATTTAAAAAATGTTTTTCTTCAGCCAAAAAAAGTCGGGTCTGAAAGGGTTAAATCAAAAAAATAAATTATATTATAACATAAATAGTAAATTATATTTTATTTTTAAAGAAATAACAAAAATAACATTCTGATAATATAAAATTAGATTTTCATTCAAAAAAATAATATTATAAACTAAAATGATAAGAACATAAATTATAATCATATTAACACATCAGATCCGTACAGTACATTGCACAAACGAACTGCAACATTTTTAATTTTTCATTTAAACCTATTATATTATCACAAAAATGGGCTAAAATTGTTTGATACCATTTAAGTAACTACATAATATAACCTTTTTACCACAAAATAAAATATTAATTTGTTTGTTTGTTTAAATATTTAGTAAACATTTTTAAAATCCGAATAAACCAAGTTGCTCAAAAACGACCAAAAATGCATTGTGTTTGTTTTAAAATGTTAAATTAATAAATCTGTATAATTCAATATTGTAAAATAATATAAAACTATATCATTATTATTATTATTTACTACTATGAGAGTTGAGGTCATATCCTATAAACTCTATAAAGAGAAAATTGCAATTAGATCACAGCAGTGTATTCGGCGTCACCAGAGCTAGAACCACGGTTGCACTCTCCCTAGTCTGCACCTGTGTGCTTAAGGCCACACTGCTGCTTAATAATATCACTTCTTTTTCTGCTGATATTTCTTTTCCATTTAATATTTTTAAATTCGATGCAAAAATATTTTTTTGTGTCTAATGAACACCGTTTGAATGGAACCGTTTGAAAATTCATTTTATGAGATTTTTCAGAATATATTTTATAATCAGAAAAATCCATTTATAAAATTTGAAGCTTTTGAAGATTAAGTTTTTAAATTTTTGTATTAAATCACACGGAACTTTGTTTTTAAATTTGTCAAGGATATAGCCGGGTTTGTATGGGAAATATGCCTTAGCGGCATTTGCGACTCGTACTTGGTGGATCGTTGTGGTATCAAATAAAACGTTTTCAGTCAAATTTTCAGCTCTTGATCTTAAACGGTTTTCGATTTTTTCAAAAAAACCTCTTTTTTCGATTTTAATTTTTTTTTTAATAGTAAAATTCAAAATTAATGAATGATGATTTTAAATGAGTTTGGAGAGTATCAGAAATCTAATACGGACCCTTAAGGTGGTTACATGCACTTGCGTTTTGCGATTTGCGGAATGCATTTTCCTCAAAAATTTAACAGTTCATTACATGCACTTGCGAATTACGGAATGCGAAAGTAGCAACTTTTCGTGAATTGATAGGGTGTTTTGTAGAAATTGGTCGAGTCAGATTGGCAATTCTAAAATAACCTAAAATACCGTAGTTTCACTCGTGGTCCCACAATGGTATTTTGTTTTGGATTAATCCAATTAGGACTTCGACCACACTGTCCCCGACTGTGATTTCTAGTTGATTAAATATTAAATGAATGTAGTACCTAATATACACATTTTATTCAACGACTTTGCTAAACTAATTGATTGCAAATTAAAATATACATAATAAATACATAATATGCACCTCTTGTACTTCACTCATGATATCAAAATCAAAGCTATTGATTCTATTATTTATTATTAAAACAATAAAAACATCACTTGATTTATTGTAATTGTATTGTAACAATATAATAAATAGCTGTAAAAAATTCGTATTTATATATAGGTATATAAAAAATAGTTCATTATTATATTGATAATGTTTTTAAAATCAATTTGAAATCCACATGTATTTTGAAAAACTTGAAAAATTGCACCTGAATGCATGCGTATTTCAAGAAATGACCAACGGAATCCGTAAAATCTTGAAACCATTTCAAGTTTTGCGCTAATCGCAAATTCTTACATTAGTAAAGTGTCGTTTACACTGCGTTCAAATTTAACCAATCAAAACCATCTCAAGTTTTGCGATTATCGCAAAATCTTAAAATACTTAATTGCCGTTTACACTGCGTTCAAATTTAACCAATCAGAACAAAAATCGCATTCCGCAAAACGCAAATGCATGTAACCAGCTTTACGTGGAGAGGGGGATCAAAAATTCCAAAAATTGTAATGGATTACAATAATCGCAACATTGTTGATTTTTTGAGAGGCATTTCTCATAATTATGAAATGAATAGTTAAGTTTTGTTTAATCTTGAACTACGCGCGCACTAAACTATAACATAAATACTCGCGCGGTGTATTCCAGGCACCCGCCTTAAATGGCACTAAAGGATTGCTGTTTTTAATAAATAGTATACTTATTATAGAAATAATGTATATTTAGACACATTAGGAAATAATATATAAACAAAAAATAAAATGTTATAATTGTATCAACAAAAAAAATTCTTAACTAAAAACACATTCTTGCAAAAAATTGTCACAAATGTTCTGCAACTGAGTGACTACTTACTATTATTCTGACTATCACCACCAATAATGTACTCTCAACAAGTTAAGACAATGCTCTTTACATATCACCCTATTATCATTCTATTTATCACCCTATTTTTTGTCTTCCACAATAAAAACACAGCTTTCGTTTTTTTTGTGGAACTTCCTCGTCCTGCTCTTCTTGATGAAGCATCTATAATAGGTTAAATCAATGCCGCAAGTGCGTACGCCTGCTAAAAATTGTGAATGGTTTAGTCATAGTGGTGCCTAGAATACACCAGCGCGCGCACTTAAAGGTTAATAAATAAATATATCGATAAACTTTTTGTTTGTTCCAATTCCAGTTAGTTTTTATTTGTTTAGTACTTAAGCTTAATCACATTTATTATATTTATTTTTAATTTATTATTATATTTAAATTTAATGGGGGGGGGGGGTGCAATTACATCTTGGTTCTCACGTTCAAACGTCCCTGCGTTTAAATGTCCGGCTCCGGTTGGTGTTACCAGGACTATTTGTTGGGGTAAATTTAACCAAATAGTTTTCCAAATAGTAATTTTTGTTTTCAATTTTAGTACCTAATAATTTTGTTGTAATTTTGTTTTATTTATTTTTTATTTTTTAAATCATTTTCCTATCAATAAATTTATTGTATGAAATCTTGGTTTTTACCTCCAATAAAAACAAAATTTTTATTGGTAGGTAAGATAATCGAAAAAAAATTTCAATTTTTTTTTTATATTTTCGAGATCGAGATAACCTAAAAATTTGCAAAAAATAAAAAAAAAATTTCTGTGTCGGTCTGTCTGTCGGTCGTCAAATTTTGTCTCTTGCTTTATTCCTAAACCGTTCAATCAATCACGATCAAATTTGGTATGGTAGTAGGGTTCACGGTAGAAAGGTGAAAATAAGGTTTTCGTTGCGATCTGTCAATCAGGAGTACCACTACAAGAAAATAATACAAGATTTTTAAAAACAAATTTTACTTGTAATAGGTTATTTTAAACACCTTAAAAAGTTTTATCCAGAATAGGTAAAATTAACTTTTTGGCTATCATCTGTCAAAAATTATAATCTATCAAAGTTGAAACTTCCAGAGTGAATAACTCATCAAGTACTGAAGGGATCTCAATAAAATTTTGTATGTAGGAACATTGCTCCCACAGAACTTGGCAGCATATGGAACCATTAGATAAAAATAAGGAATTCAACATGAAAAAAAAAGATTACTTTTTTTGCGAAATCTTGAAAAAAGTCGTTGTCCCTCGCTTTTCTTTGGCATTTCTGCGTCGAAGGCAATTAAACTTTATTGACATATGGCTAGTGGGCTCTAGTGGTGAAAATAAGGTTTTGGCAGAGAAATCTTTGCCAGGGCTACCACAATAAAATAAATGAACAAAAATAAAAATGTCATCGTATCTCCGGAGCTGTATAATAGATTGAGATCAAATTTTGTGTGGTGACCGAGGTTTTAAAATACAAATATTGGTGAGAAAACAATTAAACCAAACCTAAAAGAAAAAAAATTACATAAAATATTAACTGAAATCTTAATTTATCTATTTTAAAAAAATATGTTAAATTAAAAGTTAACTACCACATTATTTAAGTTGTTTTAAAGTGCCTTATTTTGTTATGCATCAGGTTTACCGTGAGGGGGATCATTTTACACATAGAATGATTCTTTTCTATAGTTTCACCAATAAAATTAATAAATAATTTGCAAATATCTTTACTCGACTATTTTATTCTAGCAGTTGTAGAAAAAATGCCATAGTGTCGTTACACATTAATGAAAATTAAAAAAGTCTTTAAATTTGAAAATTATGTTGTTTTTCCCTTAGAGGGATCATTTTAGACCAGTCTCCCCTACATCAAAGAAGAATTTACTTTTGTCGGGCGGTATACTTAGAACCTTTTTTGTGAAGATAAGAACGAAGAACTCTTCTTTAAAACAAAAAATTTGTGTAGTATTGGTGAATAACCTTAAGTACGGAGACAATGGGAATAGTGTGAAAAAAGCCTTCGGCCACATGGCCACTTCCGTTAAAATTTGGTGTACGATGATTGGAGGTATTTCGGCATAAGTGACGACATTTTTAATATTCATTTTAAATTAATCAAACCACGACCTGTATATTTTTATTAAAGTCTCTCATCTTTTAAAATAAAAAACAAGAGATTTTCATTATAAAGGCTATCGTATTTTATGGCGTATAAGGCGTGATGTACGACAGTATAATCGACGTAAAATGATCTCTCCCAAATATCAGTCGATCAATTTCATTGTTTGAAAATTAACTTGAGAAAGCACTTGACTTTTTTTTAGGTTACTTTTGCCGTATATAAAAATGTACAAAAGACTTATCGTCAGTTTCCATTTCCTAATGTTACTTTAGACATATGCGAAGAATTCAAGAAACTTGGAGAAAGAAATCCTTTTGGAATACAATCTGGAATAGCCAAATCAAATTTTAAGGGTTGTCCAGTTATACCGGTAAGATTTATTTATTTTACTAACATAATATATTAAAAAATTTAGTAAAATTTAATTTTACTATTTTTATATTCACATAATGTGCACCTTAAGGTACGGTTCGCTAGCAACTGCACAAGTCGCATCGCATAACCTTGGCTAACTGCTCTTATGCAATATCTGTTACGTGTGTTGCTAGACGATACAATTGAAGAGCGGCACCTCCCATTAGGTATTGCACTTGCAGTTGACGCCGGCCCTAACTACTCTGCTGTTACGGTTTCTAGCAAGACCCGGGTACAATTGAAGCGCAGTACCTCCCATTAGGTATTGCAATCGCAGTTGACGCGGCCGTAACTGCTCTGCTGCTACAGTTTTTAGCAAAACGTACCTTTACTGTATGTAAATTATAAATACAATGTACTTTCATCAGTAGAAATCATAATAAGTATACGATAGATTACAAACACTTAGGGACAGTCCCACTAAACTTCAAAATCCAAGATTAATAAAATCTTGATTAACAATAAATTAAAAGTCAAAATTTTAATTCAGGAAATTAAGTAGAATCGGAATCGAAAGGTTATGCGCATGACATTGCGAAATTTATCGTCATATACTTCTATTTAATAATTCCAAAATAAGTACCTACTATTCTTGTTTCACCAACTATTTAAACTCAATTATTTTGCGAGTTCATTTTAAATCCTTTTTTTTTCAACGTTTTTTTTAAGTAACTTGTTTGTATAATTTGATTTATAAAAAGAATTTGTTAATTTCTCTCATTAATTGAAAAAAAAATTAAATAAATAAAGTTAAGAAATGTTTCAACTCAATTTTATCAACTAGATAAAATTTTATAATAATAATTGACACGTTTTGAGCGTTTACCAAATTAAACGCGATTTCGTTGTTATAGATTTTTCTTTTAAATAGTAGAAAATACTAGTGCTGCTCCAAATATTTTTGATAATGAGGATGATCGAAACAAGCTTATTTTGTGAATACTGCATGCAATTCTGTAAAAGTGGGAACGGAAATTAATTTGCTATTTACTTGTACTTTCACTTTAATTTTCGGTTTCGGTGCCCAAATATTAGGGATCAAAAAAAGTTTTAATATATCCATATCCAACAATATAAAAAATAAAATATAATTATTACAAAACCAAAACAAATAAAATTGATATTATCAAGATTCCTCTTGAATATCGGCTAATAAACTCGCTCTATAGATATTTATTAAAAATATATACTACAATTGTTTCGAAGGGATAAACCACTTCTTTATCAAGTACGACCATATACTTCATTGGAAAGTGTCTCATTTATTTTCCATGAAGTTTTATGGTATCGGGTTACTATTACCGCTAGCCTAGCGTTTTTAACAAGGCTTTGATTCATAGTCAATTTCAATGTAAATTACCCATCCTTCAAAGGTTAATTGCCATCTGTAACTCAGAAACCGTCAGAAACAGTGCAACAAAATAGAAAAAAAAAATATGCATTTTTTATTTCAATTTCACTCCTATCTCTACATTTTTATTCATATAAATTTTTATATTGTTATACACTGGAGGAAATTCACATAAAGGCAATGGGATATTTTAGCAAATTTATTTAAATGATTACAATATTGTTCAATTTTTTGCACAATACTATTAAAGATATTTTAATGCCCACTAATAATTATAGAAAAAATTAATTGTTTAATTTTCCAGCAAGACATTTAATTTGATACACTTTTTCTTCAAAGAAGGGGGGAAATTCATATCAAGGCAAGTTAAAATTAATACTAAAAAGTTATCAAACCTCAACAAATAAATTATTCAGTAATTGGTTAAAATTCCATTGATTCAAATAAATTAAAAAAATTGGTTGGGCATTGACGAAATTGGCTTTTTTAATTCATTTGGTGTCAAAAAGTCCTAAACGAACCTCAGTGCTATTTTAAGTTCATCAATAGGGTTAAACTGTTTCCTATTTTCATACACACGTCTTGCAAGGATCCCTCATAGGTTTTCAATCAAATTTAAGTTCGAAATTTTAGCTGACCTGTCTAAAATTTTGATAATCTTATCTTCAAACCATTATTTTATATTGCGAGAAATGTGTGTAACGGCATTATCTTGCTGAAAAGTGAAGTCCATGCCACACCATTCTTCAAGACGTTCCACCAAAAGCCTGTCTAATATTTCTAAATACTTTTCAAAGTTCATCTTTCGTGGTAACCTTGCCAATTTAATTGTTAAACTTGAGGAAAATGCAGCCCATAACATTACACTACCACCACTGAAATTCCCGCTCTCTTTTCATAATATAAATTGTGTCAATTGCACTGAAATTTCTCTAGACCGTCTAAGTTAAACTTACTTTCACAGTTCATTTCATTTACTATTTCTAACATGGTTGGTATTTAAATCATACTACCCTCCTAGTTTGATGAAATTATTAATAGCTATTGAGGATTCTCCAATTATTCGTGAAATTTGCCTACTTGAGACACCAACATCCTTGTAAGCAATGATCATAGTCGTTTTATGATTAGAAAGAACTTCACTTCGCGGAATGATGATTTTCTGCCTATGAATTTTTAATAAACATTCAAAAAATGACTTAAGTACAGTAGAATCCGCTTAATGTGATCACTTCGGGCCAAGGTCATTTTAATAATATTAACTGATAACTGATAACAATTAGCGAAATTTAGAAAAAGGCGAATTTTAGAAGACTTGGATTAGAACAAGATAGAAGAAAAAAAAGAAAGAAAAAGTGGCCGGTTTCCAAAAAAAATGATCACAATAACCGACTGATAACATTATCCGAGATCACATTAAGCGGATTCTACTGTATATTGTAATACACCCCAAATGATGAAATTTTATTTTAAATTTTTTAAATTTTTACGAACAGTCCTTAAAAGCTATGTTGCCTTTATGTGAATTTCCACTCTATTTTAACACAAATCTGATAAATTTTTAAAAAATTCACCGTTTTTGTGATTTTAATATACCTAATGATGTCAGAGTTCTACTGATTCATGTTTACACTAATAAAAATTTTTTTATTTCGAAAGTATATTTTTATTGCATTAATTGAAATTTATTCTCCCTACTTTTTTATGAATTTCCGCCATAGGTACCTGTTGACGTCATTATCATGAATGAAATTTTTGTATTTTCATAATTGTTTAAAAAATAAAACTGTTTCTCATTTTCAAAAAATAGTAATAGATTCAGTCAATTAGTAATAGGATAACAGATTTTCAATAAAAGTAATAGATCCATAATAACTAGAACGGCCCCAAATTTAGAGAAAATAATTAAAAATATTGAAACAATTGTATTAGTTGACCTTGCATTAATAATAATTATAAACATTATAATTACAGCAGTTATATAATGGATAATATGACAAACATATTATTTGTCGTTTGTTTCAAATAAATTATTATAACTAGTTTAGGAAACTTTGAAAACGATATTTTAGAATGAATTAATTATAAAAGTCAGTTAATTTTAATATATTTAAAATAAATTCTTTAAAATTTTTAAATAGGTATGAAGTATTTGGAAGCCTTTTGATAATATTCTAATTAAGTAAAATTATATTTACTCCAATAAAGTCCATTTCAGGTATTTATTCTTTCTAGTTATGTGAAATGATAGTTTTATTTATATCTATTTCATGCTGTTTCAAGTGAATATCCGGACGTTTGGTCCCCGGATGATTGGTCCCGGACGATTGGTCCCCGGGCGATTGGTCCCCGGACGATTGGTCCAGCGGACGATTGATCCAGCGGACGATTGATCCCCGGACGATTGATCCTCGGACAATTGATCCAGCGGACGATTGATTTCCGGGCAATTCCAGAAATATGTCCTGGGGGGATGGGTAATAATAAATAATCAAATTATGAATGTTTTTATTATTATTATTGTTCGATTTAAAATAAAATTTGTAACGATTTCCACTCTTAAATTTATTAAGTAACAATATTTAAGATATAAAAGATTCGTTGTAAATTATATTTTTCGTTTAATATTACTTTAATATAACCAGCGGTGACGGAGACAAAATTTGTAAATTATTTAATTTGCCCCCTCTCCTAAGCGAGGTTAGGGTTACTGCCTAATACGTGCTAACACCTAATACCAAAGAGTATTACAAAGAGCTAATAGGGGCTGTCTATTAATTACGTAACGGTTTGGGGGGAGGGGGAAAGGTATTGGAAATCTTACGGACCCTTACGTGGGGGAGGGGGGGGGGGTCCGACATATTCCTTACATAAGTTTCGTAAAATACTTTTTTTAAATTAAATCAGTTATTTTTACCTGAATATAAACCCTCTCAGTCCGACGTTTGTTTTACGAAATTTGCTGTACAGACTGGGTTCGTCGGGTCTTTAGGATACGTCCTTGCATTTTAATCCGTCTCCTGTGTCTCGGGCACTACAATAATTTTCGGACAGATCCGTCTCCCGGACCGAAAGAGTTAAGGAATTACAAATTTATTGCATTAACTTTTTTATGTAATTAATTAATCTTTATTAACTTTTATTTATATAAACAATCGTTTATAAAAAATCGTCCGCTGAACGAATCGTCCGGGGATCAATCGTCCGGGGATCAATCGTCCTAGGGATCAATCGTCCGCTGGATCAATCGTCCGCTGGATCAATCGTCCGGGGATCAAACGTCCGGGACCAATCGTCCGGGGATCAATCGTCCGGGGACCAAACGTCCTAGAATCGTTTGGATACCTGTGAATTGAAATGAATCTTTTGATGTTTTTTTATTTGTGTATTAAATTGTCTTATTAAAAATATAATAGTTCTACAGTAGCTAAAGCTGGTAAAATATGAATAAATTGTATACATACATAATTAAAATAAATGTGTATCAATTTTTTTTAAATTTTTGGACCGTGGCTCCAAGGCTTACAGTCGAAACAATCACTTCATTTTCAACTGAGAGGGGTTTATCTCTTACGATTTAGTACAGGTAGTGGTAAAAATTGAAAGATGAAATAAAAATTAATTTTATTCGAAATAAATTATTTAATTTTTAGAAAATTGATTACATATTACGTATTCAAAATTTGCTCCGTTATTGGCCAAATAATAATTATAGTAAGACCTATTTTTAAACTCTTCGAAAACTGGCTGAAATATTTCTGCACTAATCTGCCTACATTTTTGAATTAACCTAATTTTCAGTTCCTGAAGATTTTCTGGCGGAGTTTTATAAACTACCGTTTTCAAATAACCCTCAGAGAACAAAAGTTTAAATTTCCGAATAAAATTATTTTATTTGTGTGCTCGTATCGATACGATCCACGTCGCGTTTAATAAGCCATTTAAATTTCTTGATAAATAATATACTATTATATGCTTATTATTATCGTTTATTAATTTCTTTTATTATTTTGGTTGTAGGGAATTTATTATATCGATAGTTGGTTACTAGAACAAGACAAATTTCCTCCACATATCCCAGCAGGTCAATATAAATTAGCTATTCAGGCTGTAGCTGATAATGCCATCTTTATCTTCGATGCGGAATACTATGGTTCAATAGTCAAAAAGAAGAACAAAATGCATTAAATATGTTAAAATAATTATTGAGACATACGTCTATTAAAACAATTTTAAATTCTCCGTCATTTTTTTTTCCTGGTGACAATTTTAGAAATAACATCACGTCCCAGCAAACCAGGTCACGTTATTATCACGTCATATTTTGGTCATTTTTCGTCGTCGACGTCAAGTGTCCAAAATAATACGTGATATTGACGTCAGGGTATATGACGACTATAATACGTCATTATTAGACGTGAAAGTATCGTCATTTTATAGACGAACAAAACGAATACCTATAATTACAAATCCTAACAATTTACCTGTGAGTATCAGGAAATTATAGGACGCAAACATAACATATGAGCGTCCTTACGTGGAGACCGGGGTGGGCTAATGCGTCTTGAAATGCAAAATGAAGCACTTTTCTCTCTTTTTAACGGTCAATTTTACTGAAGAAACATCATAAACTAACACTAACCTACATAACCGATGCATATCTTCGGACAATTTTGCTAAAGAAATATTTTAAATTATCACTAACTTAATACATAACTCTTTTTCAGAATTCAGAATTAAGTATTTTACGAATTTATTTTATTAATTTATTGATGGAAGGTGGCTGCAAGTAATTAAAAACATCTCCGGATGGGAAAAAGTCGAAAAGGTGCGATTAGCAACCCTTGGGGCTCATTTTAACGAAGTTCTTGGATTTCGCTCAATAAATTTAAAAATAAATCATAATATAATATTATATGAATTAAATATACTTTTTTCTGTCGAGTTTCTGCGCGGACACCCTAGATAATTATATCTTATATATGTTAAGGGGGGGTTAAAAAAATCAAGTTTTCTTTGATGCTACAACAAAGTTTTTCTTTGCTTCAGATTTTTGTTTTCTGAGTGAATAAATTCATTTTTTACCAAGATAATACCTATAAAAAAAAATGGGAAAGAGAAAAATATTTATAGAAACTCAATTGAGTGATAATAGTTGTAACGCCCTGTACTATAAAATGCCCAAAACATTGTGAACCCTTATGCAGCTTAAGGAATAAGAGGATTTTACTTAACCATTCTGACCATGAAGGCCAATGGGACGCAATTTACCCGTACCCTTGACCGTGGGACGCAATTTGACGTCTCCCACCAAGATATACGTCAACTGTGTTCTTTACATATCAACGATAAACTATTTTCGGACATCTCTTTCTACTCTGTCTAGATTTTTAATATTTTTAGTTGTCTCTCTCTACGAGCTCCACCAATACCAGACAGCCATATTAGGTTGCAATATTTTTAGTTGTCTCTCTCTACGAACCTCCACCAATACCAGACGGCCATATTAGGTGGCAATATTTTAAATTGTGACAGCTATTTGTTAGAAATTGTTAAAATATGGAAATATTTTTATTATATTATTATTAAAATAACTCTTAACAATTATTATTGCTTTTATACAGTTCTCAGAAAGAATATAAAGTGGCAAATAATTCAATGCATTATTTAAGCTCGAAATTTTTAAAATTTCATGTTCTAATGAAATGAATATTAAATTTCTAAAATAAATTTAGTACATAGTAGACATAAATATATATCAAGATTTATATTTGAACCAGTGCTTTTTATTTCTGTGTAATTAGTGGATTTTGGATGTGTGGACTTTGCCGACTACGTTGATTAATAATTTGAAATTTTGAAATATGAAATTATGAAAATAATGTGAAACACGATTTTGAATTCAAAAACAATTTTTTAGCATTTACCAACAAAATTTTAAATTGGTATTTCTTTAAGATTTTAAATTAAAAAATGTACAAAATAAATGTACATAACCTTCAAAAACTTATAATGGCAGCTAACAAAAACGTAATTCCCAAGTTGTCCATACTAATTATGAGCAAATCGAGGCTGCAAAAGAGATAACTGCTATCTAACTAAAGTAGTAGAAAGAGATGGGCAGATAAACATATAGCACGTAGTCCTAAGAACACTGCTCTTTAAGGCAGGTATAGGGACCGAGCGTATTTGCAACTAGCGCCAGTAGTGGTGATAATTTGCATAATTGGCGTGATCATTTCAAATAGTTTCAAATAGTGATATTGCATATTAGATTTTGTTTATTAGTTTCACGTGTTTTTAACAATGGAAAACGGTAGTCGTATGAATTGCTGTGTTGTTGGGTGTTCAAATAATTATTTAAACACCAAAGGAGCTGTAAAAGGACTCAAATTTGCAGTCAGCACTTCATTGGAAATGAAAAATCAAATCATCCACACAACCCACCATATTTTCCAACTATATTTCCCGAGGTCAGTTTTTATAACATTAATTTTTGATTAAAACAAAAGTAACAGTAAAACTTTATATTAGGTACAGTGAGTGTAGAAAGTATTCGTCACCTCCTATATTACCAATGTAAATTGCTCATTTTGAAACCGTTTTTTGACATATAAAAATCACTTTTACAGCAAAACTTTTTAGACATCTTTTATTAAAAATTTCTTTATCTTTAATTTTGTATTTATACATTTTTCTATTTTGTCGCCCCGTTTTTGACTGGCAGCGACTTAAACAAGACTCTGAAAAGTACAAAAAATATCGTCTCCTGTATCTCAAAATCGGTGCAACAAAATGGAAAAATGTATAAGTAGTTTTTATGGAAAAATTTATTCCCTACATTTTTGTTTATATACATTTTTCTATTTTGTCACACCGTTTTTGAGATACAGATGATAATATTTTTTGTATTTTTCAGAGTCTTGTTTAAGTCGTTGCCAGTCAAAAACGGGGCGACAAAATAGAAAAATGTATAGATATAAAATTGAAGACAATGAATGTTTTAACAGAAAATGTCTAAAAAGTTTTGCTGTAAAAGCGATTTTTATATGTCAAAAAACGGTTTCAAAATGTTCAATTTGCATTGGTAATATAGGAGGTGACGAATACTTTCTACACTCACTGTACATAAAAAACGGCAAAACACCGATGTTCTAGAAAAAGCTGCAAAACAGAAATGTGCCAGGTTTGAACGAGCTATCAAACGAAAAAAAAATAAATTAGAATTCGTAGGACCTTGTGAAGCTAAAGAAGAAGTGAATATTGATTCTGTAGATGAATCTTCAAGAGATTTTTCTTGTCAAGTGAGTTTCTCTACCGACAACTATAACGAATCATTTCTGTGATTTCTGTGATTGGTATTATGCCTTTGATCTTTAAACTTTTGTTGTTTTTTAACAACCCTGTATTAGATTTAAAAAATATTAAAGGTTATATTAGTTAAATTACCGATTTAAAGTGACGTAAGTAAATATTGAGTATAAATCGACCATAACAAACGTCACAATCTCACGATAATATTATGTTTTGTGGCTATGACCTTCACGCCAAAAATGTTCAAAGTGTCCGCCTTAGGCGCCACTTTACGGTATTCGCTCGGTCCCTATACGGCTTTTGGTATCTATAATATTGTCGCATATGGGGTTTTACCACCCCATAGCTGGGGTTGTGTAGCTAGATGGTGTTGCCCTGTTGGAATTATTGTTGGCTGGTTGTAGCGTCGTAAAATTAAAAACTCATTGTTGTAGAAAAACTAATTATATTAAAAACCCAAACATGTTATAATTAAACCTAGAAAGTTACATAAAAACCTAATTCTAACACTTACCCTAATAAACATAAGATCAGGGGGATGAAGGATTGACCCATCTTAGTCGATCGGAAGGATCTTGGCTAAGTGGTTTACCTGGTCACCTCACTCACGAGACTGAATTTTACTTATCATAATCATTATTATCAATCCTTTAATACCCCTTCCTTAATCTAGATCGAACCTCTGGACGATAATTATCGATGCATACCGTCTCAGGGTTCGTTACCCTTTTTGTTCTACTCAAGGATTCTCAGTGATAGAGGAAATGTCCCAGACACTTTGAAATGTCAGAGGAAATATCGGATATCGATATTTCCTTTGTATTTGCTACACATAGCTTTAGTATAAGTTTTTAAATTATTAATTATAATTTTTCATAATTATATTTTGGGTGTGACAATATAGAAAACCACTGGGGTTAACAAAATAATAAAACTGCATCACCCTTCATAGCTCTGTGGTAGGAGGGTTCACTACAGATCAGGAGGTCATGCGTTGGAATCCCAGGCAGGTCAAAAAAAAGGTAAATAAAATTTAATATTTGTAAGTAATAATATAAATTTCTAAATAATTTGAAAGTTTCAGATATCCAAAGACTTTGTTTAAGAAACCATCAAATATTATGATATATTGCCACGACTCGATGAAGAACTTTAAATTCTTATTTCTGATTAATATTTTAGTATGTAAGTGGTTCTAATTGTTTAATTCCAAAATAATTCAAAGAAAATATCCTACTTGTTGATGAGTATTAATTTTTAATTTTGTTAAATAAAACAATTGATTTACAAAATTTTTTAAAAAGAAAACAAACTTGGTTATAATATATTACAGTGGCGCATTACGGTTCCGGTCCGAATAAAATTTACGAATAAATCGCGAGCACTTTTAAAAAGTTAATTTTTTGCTAACCTGTGTTTTGCCTTGGTTCAGTTTCTTAATGGGTTGTGGGCACCTCTAGTTCTTCCCTTTGAGGACAACTGTCTCTTCCAATTTTAAAAATAAAGTCCTTTCCCAGGTTCCAAAATTTGTTTTTAATTTTCTTGAGTTAATTTGTTCTTAATTAATCTTGGTGTTAATTATATTATTAACTTTGGTTATATTTTTATTGCACAATTTTCCCTCCTTGAGGTTCAAACAATGGCTTCAAAATTTTCGACCTTCCTCTTTAGGATTTCGTCGTACACTGAATTCTTTATTTTTGTTTATCCTTATCATTCGGTTACCCTGACAAATCCATTCTTTTTTTTAATTTATCTTGTTATTGATAACGCGATTTTTTAAAAAATTTTTTTAAGTTCATCCGCACTTGCACACTGCTGGTAATACTTTTGTTTTATTCACATTTTTGGTTCTACTTTTCGATTGTTTGTTTAACTAATTAAATTTTGTTTGTTATTTTTATATAAATTTCGGATTTTATAGTTTCTTTGAATTAAAGTTTTTTTTACAAATTTTATTTTGATTTATGGACCTTAAGTCTCAACTACGTGTTTCATCGCAATATGTAATTATAAGGAATACCTTAAATATATACAAAATATACACCATATACACGTACATTATACGTGAAAAATATACGTTTAGATATAGTCTATCAGCGCGACATTAGCACGTATATTCTACGTTTTTATTATACGTACTACTTTTTTTACGCATAATACACGTGAGTCAAATATACGTATATTATACATAAAATTTCCTATCAAGTTACAATATGACTATGACGATAAGAGTACGTCATTTTTGTTTCAAAAATTACGTTTATTCGACAACATTTTCAAACGTATTAATCACGTCCTAATTATGACGTCGATGGTCTGTGACTTTTTGCCGTCACATTTTGGAGATTATAACGTCATTCTATGGTAATTTTTGACGTAACTACGTGACAAAAATGACCAGAATATGACGTGATAATAACGTGACCTGGTTTGCTGGGATGCATAACAGAATAACTAACGAGGAAAACCGCTTAAGTGTCGCTCTAGGATCGGGACAAACTTTGGTAGGTTGAAAGTCTAGTAAAATTAAGTAAGCACCTGTTTTTTAAGTGCTATGAACAAGCGGTTTTGAGAAAATAATATTTAAAAATTTGAATGCAATACTTCAGCTAGTTTATAAAATAAAAATCCAAATGTCTTTCAACCGAGGTAATAACGCGTTCGTCCGCAAGTGGATTATAAATTCCTGATTTGCTTTCCTGAAGTAATAGTTTTCTTTTCTTGCAGTATGCCATATTCAAGGGTAGCAATATATAGTATGTTCGGAAAGATGTAAAAATATCTGAAAAAATCGAGCGTGGGATCTTCCTAACCACTTGCCGATGCGTTATTATCTCCTCCGCTAGACCTATAATTTATTGATGAACAAACTAGCTGAATTATTACAATTTGGAACTTTTAGGGCCAATCCCACTAGACAAAAAAACTTAGATTAACATAACAAATTTTGCATGTGTTACAAAAAGGTAATATAACAAGTTTTGTTTAAAACTCGATTTTTTGTCTGGTGGGATTGGCCCTTAAACTCTATTTTCTCAAAAACGGTTGCTCATAACACTTCAAAAATCCAGATCTTAGTGTTAGGATATTCAGTTTCCGCAAAATTTTAGCAAATTCTACATACAATAGTTGTCTGTTAGTGTGATATTGAGCGAGGGCGGTTATTTTAAGTACCATTTTTGTTACTTAGGCCTTATTAGCCTACAGGCCTTATTTCGCGCAGGTACCTTAGATCATATGTGGTATGGATAGTATGTATTTATAAATAATTTTAAATTAAAGTTAAGAATAATACAATAGGTAGAAAATCAACAATTCGAAAATCATAAAAAAAATATTAGTTATCCATTAACAAGTCAGGATTATTATTTATTAAATACCATATTATTTATTCATATTTTTAAAATATTTATAAAATCCTGACCTGTGTAGTGATAATTATACCTTTTTTTCTGATTTTTTGAATTATTGATTTTCTACCTATTTTATTATTCTTAATCAATATAATCTTTGAAAATTGACCAATAAACGAGCCAAAATGTCTTTTATTTTATTATTTGTATTAATAAATATGTCATACTCTTTGCTATTATTAAGAATTACCAAGAAAGTATACCTTAATAACAAAGTTCTACATAATTGTTTATTATTAGGTTAAAATTAAACATAAAATTTAAATATCACGCCATTAAAAGTATTACAAAATTTATGATAACTAATTATAAATGTTTTTGGTGGTTTTTGAATTCATCACTTTAATGCTTGTCAACAGGGATGTGCCGAACCGACACTTTTGAAGGGGAACAGGCTGGAAATTGCGAACTATTTTGTTCTCCGTATTATACTAATGAACTTTTTTTTCAGTTTTTCGCCTTTTTTGTAGGGAATGCTGCAATTTGTCACAACTAGTAGTTTTGCCAAGTTTTCAGTAAATTACCAACTCTTTAGGGAACTGTACAACTTTTGTCAAGATTTTCACAGCTTTTCTCAAGATTATTGGGGGGGGGGGGAATCTCCCCCATTGGGTACGTCCCTGCTTATCAATGATGATATACAGAGCAACAGGAGATAATCAAATCATCTTTAAGGTACCAAATATGTATTATGTAGTTTGTCATTATTTTCTTAATAATATATTGCTTTATTAGGATGGAAAGATTAACTTTTCTTGTCGAGCGAGTTTTACAGCGGCCTATTAATCTTTCCATCCAAATAAAACATGTTGCTTTTTGTCCAAACGATCGAAATTAAAAAATTAATTCGAAATTTTATAATTATAATCTTGCAATATTTCATAAAAGTAAACAAAAGTAAGGTTGTAACTATAGTTGATCGATTAATGCCCGATTTCTTCACCTTGAGATATCTATCGGATATGAGTATAACCAATCAAATAACCGTAAAAATTTGAATTACGGTTGTTTGATTGGTTATTCTTATAGTTACACTTATCTGATAGATATCTCAAAGTGAAGAAATCGAGCATAAATCATGTATGATTTAGGTTCGCTTTTAGAATAGTCAGTTAAATATTATTTATCCGGGGTGTAACGTTATACGGATGTTTAACGGATGAAATATTGGTTGATTGTGTTTATCGTTTATTGATTAGTTGATATAGGTTAGTTATATTCTTACTTAACCAACTATTGTAAAAGCGAACCTTAATCGATCAACTAGTTTCAATATAAGTTGGTAAAATTCGCAACCTTCAACTGCAATGGTGAAATTTCAATAAATTGAGAATTAGTCAATTTTATTAAAATGTCATATTTCTTGTTTATGTCTTACTCTCATAGTGAAATTTAAAAATAACGATATGCCACGTGTTTAAGTTATATGTCTATTAGATCTTTTGTTTTTGATAGATGTTTTCTTAATGAATAGGTGGTTTTATAGAATAAGAGTGTTTGTTTAGTTTTCAATAATTTTTCTAAAATTTAAAATAAATTTAAAAATTTTAAATAAAATTTAAAATTTTTCCATAATAGGGTATGCACAGGAAGTTCTTGGTTATTTTATTGTCAGGTGTTAGTGTTGTGCTATTTTTTTCTGTAATTTGTTTTTCCATTTTTATAAAAATATTATTGATTAATTGAATTTTGTACCCACTATTGTATGCTAGGTTTTTTTATAAAAAACAGATGGAGATGCTGTCAATACCACCATTCCATTCATCTGGCAAATGAATGTAAGAGTGCAACAGTATGCACTATGTGCAGGTTCTCATGAATCTAAACTTTGCGTATCCAAAAATGAAGAAATTATGTGTGCAAATTGTATTAGAAGCAACAAAATCTTTAAAACAAAATATGGCATAAATCACTCCGCAAAAAGTATGGAGTGTCCTTATTATGATGGAATAATGAATCAAATGAAACAAAATGTAAATTATGACATACCCTTGTAACAAACAAGAAAGTGTTTAGGCAAAAACAAAGCTGGCAGTACTACTGGAATACAAGAAAACAAATGACCCAAATATGCTATCAGAAAATCTTACTGTTATTCATCAGAATGTGCAATCTATAGGAAACTCTTTGTTGGAATTGGAAGTAATGCTGCAGGAAAATGAAGACTGTAAAATTTTATGCATCACTGAGCATTGGAAGACGGCTCAGCAATTGAAGAATTATGGAATACGTGGTTTTAACTTAATAGCGTATTACTGCAGGGAGGAAAATCAACATGGAGGTACTGCTGTGTATGCAAAAATAGGTATCATATGTAAAGATAGAAAAGACATTACAAATTGTTCAAAAATAAAAGAATTTGAGGGCTCAAAAGTGGAATGTGAGATGAATGGCACGAAATTGATATGTATATCGGTGTACAGAAATGGAAACTTAGATACTTTTTTAGATAAAATGAACAAAATATTGAACAATGTTATAAAAGAAAACAAAGTGATTATAATTGCAGGAGACTTCAATGTAAACATGTTTAGTAATAGTAACGAAGCTGAGGAGCTGTTGGCATTATTGAATTCATTCAACATGCATCGAACGATATTCGAAGTTACTCGAGAAACTGACACCACATCAACACGCATCGACAACATATTTATAAATCAGGAAGACCTCTATGAAGCGAAAGTTATTAAAACGCATATTTCTGATCATTACGCACAGAAACCAACAATTGTCATAAAAAACAAAAATAAGTTTAAAAATAAATGAAAAGAAGAAATTTTTCGGATAAAAATAAAGAAAAGTTCTTAAAATCTTTAGAAACAACGTCATGGAAGTCAGTTTACTCTATTAAAGAACAGGACATCAATGAACAATTTGAATGTTTTTTAAACATCTACCAAACATGTTTTAGAGAAAAATTTCCAATAAGAAAAGTTGAAAAATGCAAACCAAAATTCTCAGTAAATACGAATGACCCAAAATTAGCAAAATACAAGAAAAAATTAGACATACTTATGGTAGTCAGTAAAGTAAATGGCGATTATAAAAAATCCTACAATAATACTAAACGAGAATATAACAAGTACTTAGCACAATGTAAGTTAAAATTTTATGATGAGATAATTGAAAATTCTGATAACAAAAATAAAGCTTTGTGGACCACGGTAAACTCGATTAAAAATAACGAAAAAAATAAAAGTTTCCAAATACAAGGAAATTTATCAGTGATTGCAAACGAAATGAATCAACACATGATACAAGCAGCGTCAATAAACATTCAGCAGGCGAAGAAAACAAATTTTATGGAAGAATGTGAAGTAATCAAAAATAAGAATGAAAAAAAATTGGAAATGCAACAAGGTTACAAAAAATGAAATTTTAGAAATTGTCAAAGGTCTGAAAAATAAAAACAGCAGTGGAATTGTTGAAATACCAACTAGTATTGTCAAGTACAACGTGACATGAATCCCCTTATTGAATCCAATTTGTTATATTATAAATGGCTCGATCAGGTATGGGAAATTTCCGGATCAACTGAAAATGGCGATAATAAAGCCCAAATACAAGAAAGGCGACCGGTCAAATTACAATAATTACAGACCAATCAGTTTACTTACAGCTTGTCGTACAATTTTTGGATGAAAACGAAATTATTACGGAAATGCAACACGGATACCAAAAAGGACGATCCACTCAAATGGCTATATTCCAATTCGTGGAAAACGTACTATAGGCATATAAAAATGGAGAACTGGCACTAGGAATGTTTTTAGACCTAACAAAGGCGTACGATCGACTAAATCCTGAAATTCTTTTTAAAAAATTGGAAAAGTACGGAATAACTGGAATGGCATTAGAGTTAATCAAATCTTATTTTACAGGAAGAAGACAAATTGTTCCTATAATTAGCAATGGGGTGGAATATAAATCTGAAAGCAAAATTGTAACTATGCGTGCACCGCAGGGTAGTATTGCAGCACCACTATATTTTATAATATACTGCTACGACTATGTCAAGAACCTTAAATCGTGCATACTTACTTTATTAAACTTTCTGGAATAATGCCAGCTAAATATCGAACCTCAGCCTTGCCTTATTGTCGAATGAATGTGACTCTTCAATCTTTTAATTAAAAAAAAAAATCCTACTTATTGAATGAATTTTGAAATTTTATTTTTGTCAAGCAAAACAATTGAATTACAATTTTAATTCACAATTATTGCCAGTAGACACATCGTTGTTCCGATCCGAATAAATTTCCGTAAAAATCGCTCGAGCACTTTTAATGTTAAGTTTAATGCAAACCTGATCCGCTTAGTTCTGTATTCCTATCTGCTGTGGTATTCCTTAACCCAATTGGGTACACTTAAATGGGTTGTGGGTATTTCTTCTGCTCCTTTAGAGTTCTTCTTCAAGATCCTTTAAACTAAAATTTGTAGGACCATGGAAGTCTCCCACGTCTGCTGCCTTTATCCGCCTCACGTGTTTCATTGCAATACATAAACGAACTATCACATACAATAAATACACATAAATTACAGTATCTTACCAACAATGCTGATGATTCAAACCTATTAATAAAAAGCAAGAGATGGCCTGAAGTAGTAAATTCATCGAGCAAATTTTTTGGAAGGGTAGAACAATGGTTTGCTACAAATGGGATGTTATTGAATAGGCAGAAAACAAATCTAATATTATTTAAAACTCTACATTCTGGGCTTGAAACACCTGAGAAAGTACTGATAAATGGAGAATCATATGGATTATGTAGCAGTGCGAGATTCCTGGGATTGCATATAGACGGAGAGCTGACATGGAAGGAGCACATCCGCGAGTAGTGGCGAAAAGTTTGAATACGATCGTCTATGGATTGCGAGTAATATCGAATTATGTAAGTTATGGGATACTGAAAACGGTTTACCAGCCGACGCGACGTTTGAATCAAAAGTTAGATATGGATTAATTTTCTATGAAAGTGGACAAATTGATTCGATATTTAAAATACAAAAGCAAGCACTGAGAACTATACTAAAGCTAAAATTTAGAGAAACATGCCGGGAAAAATTTAAACAAAGCGGATTACTGACAGTATGGGGAATCTATATACCTACAGGAATCCGTCTTATTCATATACAAAAATCATCATCTGTTTTAGCAGCACTTTTATGAGAAAAATTACTATCCTACAAGAAGCATAGATTACCGAATACCACAACATCGTTTAACAATAACAGAAAAAAATTGCTATTATTCTTGCATTAAATGCTACAATAAGTTACCCAATGAAATAAAGACAATAAAAATCTTCAAAGACTATAAAAAGGCTGTTCATAAATTTTTAGTTGAAAAGAAACCCTATGATATGAGGGAATTTTTGTAAAATTAGCTGAGATTGAATTTTTGTTTGTGTTAATTGACATTTTTTCTTTTATGATGTGCACTTATAATGTACATTTCCTTAGAGAAAATAAACTTATTATTATTATTATTATTTATTTTTTCCTCAAATTATTATTATTATTATTATATTAATTTCTGATGTTTCATCTCGATTACTCATGGGGATTGTTGAGTCGTCAAATCATAGCTCTGAATCCTGTCATTTTATAGCTCTAGAGGTGGTAAGATTCTGCTGGTATCATTGTATCATTGGTTTTCTATATTATACTAATTTTATGTTCTATTTCCATTGTGAATTTGATATTTGTTGTCCAAGATATTTATATGTTTGAGGAAATTATCTAATTTTCGGTTTGTTTCGTTCCATAATACAATGATGTCATCTACATATCGATACCAGTATATTATGATTCGTGAAACCATTTTTTAACTTTATTATCCAGTAAATTTTTCTCAAATATCTGCGAATTATGACGATGAATCCAATGGCCAAACCAGTTTTTTTTTGTAAAATATGTTGTTAAACTTAAAATAATTTTGAGATAGAATTTAATAATTCTATTTTGATAAGTGAAGGTAAATTAAGTGATTCGTGTAACAACTCATCTATTCTATCAATGCATTTTTGTTTTGGGATAGTTGTAAACATATTAGATAAGTCGAAAGATGTTAATTTTGCATTTCTTGGAATATTTATATCGCGTATTTTTGATATTAGGTCATAGGTATTTTTAATGGCATGAGCAGGTTTAAAGATGGAATAACTTTAAAAATATCTCATTCATCTCTTTGTGGAGCTCCAATTGTGGAAACTACTGGTCGGATGGGTTAATTTTCTTTATGGATTTTTAGATTATCTGAAAGTCTCGGCGGGATTGGATTCATTACTATTAATTTTTTCTTATAACTTTCATTCCAAAAAACAATATTAACTTTAACTATCTTTTTTACATCTTTTTGAAGTTTATTGGTGGGGTCCTTAATAATATTAAAATCAGGGTTTGTGTTTATTGTGTCCGTATAAATTTTCTTATCTAGAATAACGATGGTATTGCTCTTGTCTGTTCTTGTTATAATTAAATCATCATTTATAATTTTATTTTTGAGGGTTTTTATCACTTCTGTTTCTCTTTTGTTGTTATTAGTGGTATTCTTTTTTTCTATAATTTCTGCACACTTGTGCGCTATTAAAGTTAGGAGATTTCCTCTTTTGATACATTTTATGTCGGTTTCAATGGTTAAATTAATTCCGATTCATATTTTGTTTGGGGCAATATTTTCATCAAACAAAATCGACAATTAAAAAACTCAGATCCTAGAGGATCTGAGTTAATATAAATATACAAATTTTTAAAAAGAATTATTTGGCAAAAACTTGAATAGATACATAAGGTACAAATAAATTTTAAAATAATTTTGTAATATATTATCAGATACAAGTACCTACAAAGTAAAAGTTGAACAAACAAAAATGTGCATCAACATTGCGTTATTGGCTCTACTTAATATTATATTAACATAATTATTAAATTATGACAATAAAATGACAAAATCTTGACGAAAAAACCTCAAAATAATCTCTCTTTTAAATTTAAACTATTTATTTTAGTATTAAGTATGCTGTTCTTTTCCCATGCAATGTAAGCATTTTCAGATCGGTAATCAATCTATCTGTCTACATCATGTTCACTCGAGGGTCCCGGCGAGATCCTCGGAGTGGTCGGATAGAACAGCGTTAGAAGAAAAGGTTGTTTACTGAAATTTTAAAAAATGAGGTAATTAATTAATTTTTTAAATATTTTATTTATAATAAATATTTTTTTAAATTTTGTTCCCTCCCCTTGAAAATTATCCTAGGGCCACGCATGGCTACTGTACTGTACAAACGCAAAAAACATCTTAATCCACATACTGTACCGTATGTCTGGCAGGCGTTGGCTTCCACCCTAGATGGGAGTAATGGCTACAATACAATAATACAAATACATGTCATTATTGTTATGAAATGAAATATAATTATGACATTAATAAATAAAACAACATAAAAATAACATGTACGCTTTTAAAATAATATCTAATATCAGACCTTGTACCCTAATGTGATTTTAAGTTAATTATTCGTAGGTATACATGGGTACATTGTAGTATACAATACAACGGATGCGATTGTATCGCATATATCTTTTCATACAGTAAACATAATATTCAATATTATCGATGTATTATTGATTTGGCACAATCGAATCTACATTACTTGATTATAATTTGAGGTTTTCCCAAACTGTTCATTTTAATATTATTTACAGAAGTCACATTGTTTCAAATTTTTCATTTATTTGAGTTGCTACATTTCTAGAAACCCGAAAATGATTAAAACATTAATTCTTCGTCCGAATATGATGTGACAGTATGTTCTGGAATAAAGTAAGATGTTTAAATTTAAAAATTTGATAATTTTGATACATATACAAAGACATTTCGGATGAAGTAGTTGCGACTATGAATTTACAAAAAAATTTTCTTTAAATATTCTAGCTAACGAAGAAGAAACAAAACGATATGGGCTAGACCAAAAAAATTTCATCAAAAGAGATTTAAAGGTGATATTTACAGGATCGTATCAAACTGTCTCAAGCAATTTCATATCTTGATGAAATGAAGGGCGAAGATAATAAGATCGATGTGAAGTTTTCCAAAAGTTGTCCAAACATCATTAAAACCCTTATGAGATCTCGACATATCAGTACAAAAACATATCGCGTTTTTATTGAATATGCTTCAAATAAAATCGGAAACTCGGAGATTTCTCTTTATGTGTGTGATTGTTTTGGCTGGCTCAACCACGGCAAATCACGGATCCACCGTAAAATGACTGAATTAAATTAAATTAATTTGACTGTAATGTTGCTGTAATTTATTATTTACAACCAAATCACCAGAGTTTTGTTTTCGATGCTTAAAAATGGACCATTTTTGGAAATTGTGCCAAAGGGTGCCACCACTATTAATTATTACTAAGTAGTAGCTTTGGGTTAAGTTGAAAACCGACCAAACTATCAGCCGATAGAAAGTCTGCAGTCTGTGAGGGGTCTTAACGTTCACCTTTATATTCGACATTTTATTTAAGATTAATTTTAATTTGATTTAGATTCATTAAGGAAATATAATTATAATTATAAATCCATGTATATTGAGATTGTGTTTGAAGATAGGATTTTGAAAATTAACCGAGCACATTTTTAAAATTGTATTTGTTTGAAAAAACAATATTTGCAAATTTTTTAATTTGGGAATATACTATTATCTCAATATACAATTCAGCTGGAATAATTGATTTAAATTCTGCGCAACTTCAGCTACTTATCAGTTATAAACACTTATAAAAAAAAGTTTTGAACCAAATCTTTTTATGCTTGGCCAATATACAATACATAACAACTTTTGAATCAAAATTTTTTGTTTTGGTTCAAAAAGATTCGCTTTATTTGCTTCAAAACGAAAAATTTTGATTCAAGACTGTTATAGCTATCGCCATCTAGGTGTAGTACATACATACACGAACATGGCAACAAGAGTTGTTGTAGTTACAATGTAATAACGAAACTAATAAAATATTATAAATAGTTACGTGTTCCTAATTAATATAATTATCTAAGTCTAAAGATATAACATGGCGCAGTCGTGGAAGTGAACAAAAATTAAAATTTTTAGTGAAATTAAAAAATCTACAAAATTTCACCACGAGGTGAGGTGTGTAATCAAGTTTAACATCGCATACACTCATCATGACGGACGTAAAACAACCTAAATGTTTAAGTTTGGCTGGAAATATTAGTGAAAACTGGAGAAAATTTAAACAAAGTTTTGAAATATTTATGCTGGCTTCTGGTAAATCAAAATTAGATGAGGAAACTCAAGTAGCGGTTTTTCTTAATCAACTTGGCGAAGAAGCAGTAGAATTATTTAATACATTCGAGTTATCTGCAGAAGACAAGAAAAGTTTAACAAAAGTAAAGGAGGCTTATGAAAAATATTGTAGCCCAAGAAAAAATATTGTGTACGAAAGATACAATTTTTTTAAACGAGATCAGGCTGATGGTGAAAAGTTCGAAGAATTTATGACAACTATCAAAAAATTAGTTCAAACTTGTAAATTTGACTGTCTAAAAGAACAAATGATCAGGGATCGAATAATAATAGGTATATATGATAAAACTTTACAAGAAAGATTGTTACGATTAGGTAGTGACTTAGATTTAAATAAAACAATCGAATATTGTCGAGCAGCTGAAGTTTCGAGACAGCAACGAGAAATACTCAATAATGAAAATTTAAAAGTGGACAAAGTAAAAGTACAAAATATAAGAAAGAAAGAAAAATCAACAAATATGGATAAAGTTTTCAAATGTACAAGATGTGCAACAACACATGGGATACGTCAATGTCCAGCATTTCGTAAACAATGTACAAGATGTCACAATTACAATCATTTTAAAACATGTTGCCGAGTAAAAAATATAAGGAAAGTCGAAGATGATGAAGAAGATATTTCCGAAATAACAATCGACAACGTGAAAGTTATAAATAGTATTAATAAAAGTTGGTTCCAGAAAATAAATGTGAACAATAAAAATGTTAATTTTAAATTAGATCCTGGAGCTGAAGTGAGTATTATATCTCAAAATTTATATAATACCATGTTTAATAAGTATAAATTTAACAAGACCTTAATAGTTTTAAGCGGTTTCGGAGGCTCAATCGTAAAACCAATAGGTACGGTGTCCTTAAATTGTGTGCACGGAAACAAACAATTGGTAGAAACTTTTTGCGTAGTGAAAGAAGATAGAACTCCATTACTTGGAATTGAAGCTTGCGAAAAATTAAATTTAGTTAAAAGACTCGAAACTGTGGAACAAGAAACGAATACGAAAGAAATGTTTATATTAAAAGACCAATGATTTATTTGTAGGTTTAGATACTTTCAAGGATCTATGTAAAATTAAAATTAAGGAAGGTAGCGTTCCAATGGTAAACTCACCAAGAAGAGTTCCAATTGCGATAAAAAATAAATTAAAAATAGCATTGGACGAATTGGTAAGAAGAAAAGTAATTTCAAAGGTAGAAAAACCAGAAGGTTGGGTGAGTAACATTGTAATCGTTGAAAAGAAGGATAAAACATTACGTTTATGCTTAGATCCAAAAAATTTAAATGATGTTATTGAAAGACCAGTAAATGTGTTGATTCCTACTTTAGAGGAGATCACCGAAAATCTTTGTAATAAAAAATATTTTACTGTCATAGATTTAAAAGAGGGATTTTGGCATATTAAACTAGACGAAGAATCGAGCGATCTTTGTACTTTTTCGACTCCGTTTGGTTGCTTTAAATTTAATAGATTACCCTATGGAATTTCAATGGCAGCAGAATATTTTCAGGATAATAACAATAAAAATTTTGGCGATATATTAGGTGTTAAGGTATATGTCGATGATTTGTTAATATCAGCGAATACACTTGAAGAGCATGACAAAATTTTGCAAAAAGTAATTGATAGGGCAAGAGAAATTGGTGTTAAATTTAATAAGAATAAAATTCAGTATAGGCAAAACAGTGTTAAATACTTAGGTCAAATATTTTCTGAAAATGGAATGCAAATAGAACCGGATCGTATTAAAGCACTGAGTGCAATACAACAACCAAAAAATGTTAAAGAATTACAAAGGATTTTAGGAATGTTTAATTTTTTAAGACAATTCATTCCTAATTATTCTGAAATAAATGCACCCTTGCGAGACTTATTAAAGAAAAATGTTAGCTTTCAGTGGTTACCAATTCACACAAATGTTTTAGAAACAATTAAAAAGAAAATATTTGAAGCACCTGTGTTGGTAAATTTTGATTCAAATAAAGAAATAACACTACAGTGTATTGCTTCACAAAACGGGTTAGGAAGTGTGTTAATGCAAAATGGTAAACCAGTTAGTTATGCTTCACGTAGTTTAACAGAAAGTAAAAAAACTTATTCACAAATAGAAAAAGAATTTTTAAGCATATATATATAACTAAAAAATTTCACAATTTCATTTATGGACGCGAAATAAAAATTATTAACGATCATAAACCGTTATTAGGCATTATGAAAAAGAAAATAAGTGATATAGCATCAAATCGTTTAAAAAAATTAAGATTAAAACTATCCAAATATAAAATTAATTTGCAATATTTACCAGGTAAATTTTTACATATTGCTGATTTGTTGTCAAGATCATATTTGCCAGAAAATGATGGTAGCGATGAATGGATCAATGAAGAAGTTCACTCGATAACTACTAGTATCAATATATCAGATAAAAAGAAAACTGAATTTCAAAAGGCTTCACTAGACGATCCAGTATTAAGTCAAATTATTCAATATCATTTTAATGGTTGGCCAAAAAGTAAAAATGAAACAGTTGATAATGTAAAACATTATTTTAACATGCAGGGAGATTTGTCAGTTGAGGAAAATTTAGTTTTTCTTAATAATAGATTAATAGTTCCTATTGTTTTAAGACCATACTTTTTAAATTTATTGCATGAATCACATTTTGGCATAACAAAAAGAAAAGAAAAGGCAAGGCAAATAATCTATTGGCCAGGCTTTACCCAAGATATTGAGAATAAAATTGGTTTATGTGCCATTTGTGAAAAATTTTCCAAATCAAAAACCAAAGATACTCTAATTAGTCATGATATACCAGATATTCCTTTTAACAAAGTAGGATGTGATCTTTGTGATTTTAAGAATAAAAGTTATCTTGTATTACAAGATTATTTTACAAAATGGCTCGAAATAGTAGAGTTAAAAAATAAAACTAGTTCTGAAGTAATTAATAAGTTAAAAATAATATTTTCAACACATGGCATTCCTAAATTATTCATAGCCGATAATATGCCATTTGGGTCATTTGAGTTCAAACAATTCATGAAATCTTATGATTGTGAACTAATTACAAGTTCTCCGCACTATCCTAAATCTAACGGACAAGCTGAAAGGGCAGTGCAAATAGCAAAAAGAATGTTACGAAAATGTTTTGAACATAATACAGACGTTAATATTTCTTTATTAGAATATAGAAATTTGCCTATAAATCGTGTAGGTTTATCACCTTGTCAATTATTATTTGCGCGCAGAACAAGAACAAAAATACCAACACATGCCAACTTGTTAAAACACGAAAACAAAAAACAAAACAGTCATAGTATTATTCTTAACAAACAAAAAATTTCTAAAAAATATTACGACCAGCATTCTCAAAAAAATGAACAACACTTTCAAAAAGGTGAAAATGTAATTCTTCAAAATGAACATAAAAGATGGGAGTCTGCAAAAATCATTAATAATGGTCTTATTTAGTCCAAAATAACAAAGGCAATATAGTCAGACGAAATACAAGCATGTTGAAACATAGTAACAATGCATATAAGATGAAAGATAATAATAACGATGATTTTGAAAATAAACAACCACCGAAAACGGAGGGAGATGAAACCATTGTTAAAGATATAATATCTCCATTTAAACCAAACAATGTTAAATTTAATACTAACAAATGTACAGGTTTTACAACTACACGTTCTGGACGAGTTCTTTAATCTTTTTCTTGACCTACGGAGCGCCGGGGTTAACCCATATCTCCTTCATCTGAATGGTGACGCATTTTGGATTTTTGAGGCGTTGGCCTCGTTGGAATTCTGGCGAGCAGAAGTCGTGTGATGGTTGGTGATCTGAAAAGGATTAGTTTCGCACTACACTTGCCGGTCCCCCCTTGCGCGAGCTAACGAGCAAGGGGAGTTGTTGAACGTGTAGCACTCGTCGCGTTGTCGAAGGAAAGAAGTTTTTTGGCGTTGTCGGTGTCGACGTGGGGTGGCTGGGTGCCACTGTGGTAGAAGTAATGGTCCTAATTGCCGGTGTTGACGTTGAGGAGAGTTCCAGAGGTGACCCTTGAAATCCTCCATGATCGCCCTTATCACGGCCGCGTCGATGTTTGCGCTGGAAAGTGCGGCGATGAAAACTTCCATCAGGGAGCCGATGTTATCGGATCGGGTGTTGGTCCCGGTGGTTCGTGGTGCTCCTGCGACTGGTGGGCGTGTTTTCTGCGTTGTAGTAGTTCTCGCGCTGTGGTTGGTAGATGGGCGGGGCTGGTGTTGAGCCGGGCGCTTGAATTTTTGCTGTGGTGCTCGAGCGACGGTTTGGGGTGTCGAGTTTCCCCGGGTCGATTTTGTAGTAGTTGCATCTTTTTGCTGGTTTTTCTGGCTGGATGGTGTGTTGGTGGGTTTCGCATTTTGAATATACGAAAGGCAGCCTCGAAAATTGGCCGGATGTTCTCCCTCGCAATTGATGCATTTTGCGGGGGTGTCAGGAGTCTTGCTGCAAGATGCCGTGAAGTGATTGCCAGCGCATTTCACGCAGTTTGCTTGGGCCTGGCAATCATTCTGCTGGTGACCGAATTTTTGGCACTTGTGACATTGTCCGGCGTCTGACTTCCTGAATGGTGGTTCGATGGTGACCTCGATGTTGAGGATGGACTGGAGGTTGAAGATTGCCCTCCCCTGCTCCGTTTTGTCGAGGATGACTTGGTAGAGGGGCATGGGGCGGCGGTCTCTTCCGTGCCTCATTTGTGTCACTCTTCTGCCTGGAAGTTGACTGTGTTTGAGGTCCTCCGAGATGATGGTTGGCTTGAAGTTGCCTGGTAAACCCCTAATGATGGCTTTTAGGGTTTGTTGTCTCGGGGATGGTGTGTGAGTACTTGGAGGTGGTTTTTGTTCCTCCATAAGTTTTTGGAGACGTCTCTGATCGTATGTGGTCCTAAAGGTAACCTCGATGCCCAGAGGGGTCGAGATTATTTTAGTGAAGTTTATGTTGTTTTCCACGATGATGTTGTTTGTGTGGACCCCGTTGCCTTTATTGAAGGTGATTTTTGGTTCCAGTAGGGTGACTTCTTCTTCCAGGGGCGGTTGAGGGGGGTTTTCTTCCGAGTGGACGAGTTGTGCCTCCTTCCGTGTGTCGGCGCACAGTTCCGAAGGGTTTTCGTCCGGAGTGGGAAGTACCTCGCTCACGTTCACCTTTCCAATTTCCATCGTTTCTACTGGGTCCGAGGGGCTTGGCTGGACGATGGTGGAAACCGAGATTTCCATTTCTCCAGCTTCGTCCTGGGTTGAGTCGTCCTTTTCAAGCATTTCCTCCTCGGCCCTGAATTTGGGCCTTGGTTCCTCGCCGGTGGAGGATGGGGAGGTGGGGATGGCTTCTGTGGGGCGCGACCTCTTCTTCCTTTTTGGATTCACCTGTTCCGGAATTGGAGGTGGTGTTGGTGGAGTTTCCATTTGGGAGGAAGTGTCTGTTGGCGACGATGTTGTCACCGGTTGGGCTGTGGGCATTTGGGTGGGTCTATTCGAATTTTTACTCTTCGGTGTACATATTTCATCGCAGGCTTCGGTGGCCAATTTGATTCTCAGTGAATGGATTCTGGCTCGCAGTTTTTTCTCCAGGGATTCATGTTTTTGTTGGTCTTTTTGGATGGAACCGAAGGAGGTCCGGACCGTGGAGAATTTTTGCGGCTTCTTGGCGTTGACCTTTGCCATCTCATTGTGGTTTTTTATCCTTTTGATTAGGATGGATGAGCTGGAGTCGTGATCAAGGACGTCAATTTTTAAGTGCTCCCATTTTTCGTTGGTGTCGGTGGTGACAATGTGAGGGGCGGATTTGGTGCTTGCATCTAGCACCTGGGCAATTTTTCGTACTGTGGTACTTTAATTAGTTCCATTTGGATGGAAAAAGATCACCGGAGATGGTGGAGTTTCAAAAGAAACTTATCGTCCTCTTCTGTCTGGACGAGTTGTGAAACCTCCAATTAGATATAAGGATTTTGTACAATAATTATAAGAGGGGAGATGTTGTAGCTATCGCCATCTAGGTGTAGTACATACATACACGAACATGGCAACAAGAGTTGTTGTAGTTACAATGTAATAACGAAACTAATAAAATATTTAATGTGCAATTGTACTAAAATGTACATTTTCAAATGTACAAAACAGTACTGAAAGTGGCCATTTTTAGTACGGATACGTCACATTTTACTTTTTAGTACAGTGTTGTGTCAAAGTGTTGCAGGTTATAAACAACAATGAAAACCTAACCTAAAACCTAAAAATTTAAATCATGTTCAATAATTAATTTGTTGCTTACCAACTTGATCATTATAATAAAAAAATTATTATCGTACATTTTCTGTAAAAAGTATGTATTTTATTCCAATTACACATAAAATAGTGTATGCACCTTGTCCTTAAAGTGCCTTTTTGGCATTTGCGTGGTTATAGACTTCGGCTACGCCTCAGTCTATAATTTTCCACGCTCATACCAAAAAGATGCACTTTCAGGATAAGATTCATAAATAACTAATAAATAGTTACGTGTTCCTAATTAATATAATTATCTAAGTCTAAAGATATAACAAAGACTTTTTATGTATTGTATGTATAGTTATAGGGCAAAGCATATAAAAAGTTTTGGTTCAAAACTTTTTTTTTATTAGTGAACACGTATACAGTTACAGGTGTGAAGGAAGAATTTAACATAAATATAACAAGTAATCGACCACCATACAAAGTCGAACTCTTCTAATAATTTTGGAATTTTCGTATTTGGAATAATTGGAATAATAATAAACATTTACTATTTAGAAAATTATGGTTGGATACTGATTGGATAATGGATATCATTTCAAATGGTTGAAGACGGTCAATTAACCAGCTTTGTCTGTGATGCACTGTTGATCAGGTACATTATACATAAATTAGTAACTATTTGTGGGAACCGGCCATATAGGCGCCGGCCAATATAGGCGCCAGCCATGTAGGCGTCGAGACAAATAGGCGCCGAACCAATTAGGCGCCAGCCATATAGGCGCCGAGGTATTTAGGCGCCAACCATTTAGGCGCCAAATTTTTTAACTATTGTCTTACTTCTGTTCTTAGTTATTATATTGTTATTAGTTTTTTACGAATTATAGTGAGAAAAAATTTACGGCGCTCTTATACAAGGGATTTCCTTTAGAGGCTTTCCCTTTGAAAAAAAGTTTTGTCACCAGCTTGGCTCTCAACGGCACTGAAAGAACAGAACATGAAAAAACAGAACATGAAAAAACAGAACACTGAAATAAAAAAATATTAACAAAAGAGAACTGTAAAAAATGAAAACAATAGGTTAAATAAATTTGTTTAGGTAAGTTGTACCATAGATTAATTATTAGAGATGTGTCAAACAACGTTAAAGAAAGGGAAACAAAATCGAGACTAGCGACGTATGGGAGAGTTTACCGAACTAAAAATTTAGCGGGCAATTCAAATTACTCCATTTACGCATTTGGAAATAAATGTAGAATAAAACTTGACGAGTTTTAAAAAAATTAGGGTTGAAAATTTTAACCATTTTGAATTAAAAGTAAGTTCACATTTTAATAAGAAATGGAAAATTCTCAAGCCTAATTTTTAAAAAATCAATCAAGTCAAAATTATCTTTATGTAATAAAAATACGGAAATTCAAAAATACACCAGCAAATATAAATAAACAAATTTATTATATTTGATTAAGATCTAACAGGCCATTTGGGAGCCAGTTATTGCCTTTTTGCTATCGTTACATGAGTAACAATAACAAAAAGCATAACAAATGGCTTACAGAAAAGCACCGTTAGTATTTTATTACAAATATTTAACATCACAACTTATTTAAGAAACAAATAAAAATAATATAGAAAGATAAAATTATACGTAATAATAGCAAAGTAAAAATTAAAAAAATTAGGAACTTTCTGTGAATAATAAATCTAAATGAGAAATAAATATGTACAATAAATAACAAAAATATATAAAAAAAAAGTTGTACTAGAAATTCCTCGACTAGTATAGGTAACTTCATCCAGTTCAACATTGCACAGATCCTCGATATATTTGGCAACGATAACATGAAAAAAAGAGAAAAAAATTGGTTAGCAATGTTTTAAAATTTTTAATTTTTTGGAACTAATACTATTAGAAGAAATATGGCTTCGTCTAATATCTTTATAATATTTACGAATTATTAATAAAATTTTCTAAGGAATCTTGATTTAAAGTACGGGTTCTTAAATATACGAAACCAGATTCATGACAAATCTTCCACACTTCTAATACACCCTTGATAGTTGTAATCCAGCCTTGTTTACATGCTGGTGCTCGATGAATTTTATTGATATCCGTTTTGCTAACGAAGGTCCAGGTATCAATTTTTTTTAACATTTTGTCCCAAAACTTGATATGACCAGATTTTTCGCTAACAGCATTTATAGGTTTAGAAAAACCACTTGCCTCGTTTATAGCTTCTAACCACTTAGAACGGTAAATAATGTTTTCGGAAATTTAAACACATGTTTAACGGACGTTTTTCCTTCAGAAAAGTTTGGGCAACCAGAAACAATGCAGTTATTAGAGTTAACCATATTTGAATTAATAATGAAAGTTAAGCAATAAAATAGAAAGTTTTATACTAAACCTGTATAATAATAATTAAATAATTATTATTTTACGCCCTGAAACAATGGATGTCACGACCACTCAAATAGCAATTGAACGCGCAAACTCAAACATAAATATTCAAGAAGCATCACCGCACGCAGCGTTAAGAACTAAATTTGTAGAAACATGAATTATTCGGTATTGAACTTTGCTAAATAGTTCACTAAACCACTGTTCGGGTCGCACGTGTTGCTGTTGAAGGGTTTGCCTATGTATTTAAACCATCTCTTATAATTTATCTATGAGTTGTACTTTTAAAATTTTTTAACATTTGCCTAATATTCGCGTATGACCAAATAGTGTACTACTAGTTTAAGGTCCGGCTTTAAAAACTAATTAAAAAAATTAACCAATAAAAGACGTTTATTAGCATAATATTTTGAATTTTGTCTGCATTGCATTCAGAGAAGCATTTCCTAACTCTGAAATTTTAGGAAGCTTTTTTCATCTAGTGAAAAATATGCGAAAACATTTGGGAGATGTTCATTTATTGAGGCGCTACAATACTGAAGGTGATTTTGCTTTAGAAGCGCGAATGGTGACTTCCTTAGCATTTGTACGCATCGAAGATTTGGATACTGCTGTTGATGCGTTATCGAATGAACTTTGTCCCGAGTTGCAACAATTGCTTCAATGGTTTGAGGACTCTTATTTAGGGCGACCACTCCGCAAAACTGATGGAAGAGGTCGGCCTATATTTCCTCCAGAAACATGGTCTGTTCATGCAAGAGTTCTATCAGACACGGATCGAACTAACAACCACGCCGAAGCAGCTCACCGACGTTTACAATGTGAGCTGTCAATGGACCATCCGACGATTTGGAAGCTGATTGATTCTTTCCAACAAATTCAACGGGGTAGAGATGTTTTCTATGAACAACTAAATGCTGGAGCTCCTTCTCCAAAGAAAAAAAGAAAATATATTACTACCGATGACCCCATCAAGAATTTGGTATTGGACTACGATAATCGGAATCGCGGTATCTTACATAATTACGTAATGTAAATTTAAAATGTTATATATATTCTTTTCTTTTTAACAAAATAAAAAAAATATTTTCTGGCGCCTATATGGCTGGCGTCTAAACGGCGGCGCCTATTGGTCCTAGGCCGACTATTTGTAACCTATTTAACTTGTTTGTTTTTGTACAGAAACATCGTAAGAGATGCAGATGATGACTGAAAATGTTGAATTAAATGAATGGATCAATGATTACTACATGGAGTTTCCTCGGACTATCATCGATAACAATTACAATGAGGATAATATTTTGCCGTCTTAGAATCAGAGTATTCTATCTCCAATTTCTCTACAGCATAATACAAAAAATTGCCAAAATTTTTATTGTTAACTTTTTAATTGAAATTGTATAAAAATCTTCCTATTTTTTTCCTTTTTTTCTGATTCTAAAGCTACGTTTAATTATCTCTTACATATAATTTTTTATTATATTTATATACCAAAGTACCTATTTGTCATTAAATATTGTAAGCGCATCAATAAATTTTTTTAAATGAATTTAATGTTAAATAACTCCATTTGCATGTTAATAAATCAATTCAATTTAAATAAAAATAAAATTAATTTTCAAATTATTATATTAAAATTTCATTAAAAATTTATAAAAATTTTATAGAAATTTATATAATAAATAAAAAAAAGATATAGTATGTACATTCAACTAATGCTCTAACTCGCATTCTTCACGTGCACTAGTGATGCTCTCACACTCGCACTGACGACAAATAATAATATGGTTAAATAATCGTCCGAATAACATCATAAAATTCAGATTTAATAATAACAAAAGCCACCATAAATTTCTTAGAAATTAAATAAATTATAAAATTTTTTATAAAAATAGTGAGAGTAATGGTAATATATAAAGTATAGGTAAGTTGTTATGAAGTGAAATCTAATTATTACATTAACACATAAAACAATTCATACAAAGGAACGTACATTTTTTAAATAATATTTAATAGCAGACCTTGTGCCCTAATATGTTTTTAAGTTAATAGGTTGGAGGTATTCATGGGGTACATCAGAGTATTCAAAACAACGGATGTGATTGTATCACTTTGATCTCATCATCAAGTTGTGATTTACAGGAAGCAGAAATCAAGATAACTCGAATAAATAAAAAATCAAGTTGGATAAGTTATTATAAAAGGCAAATCGGTCGGTAACATTAGTTTCACAAATAACAAAAGTAACTATAAGCGATTAATATCTTAGACGTCTCTTCACTATGAGATTAACTTGGGTTCATGTGTTTATGGTTCTACTGATTAGAAATTTTTGTGCTTCGGTAAGATTACTTTTGTTGCTGCAAATTTTATCAATTTTAAAAATTAATTTTTAGCAATTTCATCAGGATGATTATGATATCATACACGATAGAATTGATATTATAGATGTTAATAAAACTGCTACTCCAACCTTAATACTTAAGGTGTATAAATATAATGACACCCTCGAAGCAAAAGCAATTAATTTAACGGTGGATTTCAAAGCTGGAGCTCGTAAAAATATACTTGTAAGAGGAGTTAATTATTATTTTAACATTTAAAGAATCACTTTCTACATACAAAAGTAAAAATACCAGATACACCAAATTCCATTGTTCTTTGAGCTAACAAAGCTAGATTTTTTCAACAAATCAATTTTGCATAAATTAAAAAAAAACATTCTGTATATTGTAGAGGAGTTAAAACTAAAAGGACACCGGAACATCCTAAATATTATAAGTTTTTCAATTTCATTGAATGAATGATGAAAGTAGAAAACACTTAACTTCTTATTGTTTCAGTTAACATTTGCTTTATTTAAAAGCGTACAGAAAATTTATCGCCTATTTCCGTTCCCTAATGTTACTTTAGATGTATGCGAAGAATTCAGAAAACTTGGAGAGAGAAACCCTTTTGGAATAAAATCTGCAATAGCCAAGTCGAATTACAAAGGTTGCCCTGCTGCACCGGTAAGATTTTTTTATGGTATATTTTTGTTGTTAACTCAACATAATTTAATTATTATAGTACATAATATTTTACATTGATATTTTAATATAAAAGTATATAATTCTGATCATAATATACATCTAATCGCTAAGATTTAATATTTTAGTTGAATGACATAAATTGTTGTAAAATGCTCATAATTCGGTTACGACAAATAATAACTTTTTTGTAAAAACTTTCATTCACAAAAGGATATTTATAAAAATGTATTTGATCATAAACTAAATAATTCTCTAAAAAACTACAGTCAATTTTAAACATATTTAGGAAATTTATCTTTATTACAATATCACCTTGTTTTATATGTACAGTAAGATCGTAAAAAGTTCGGAACAAATTCCATAAAACTTTTTAGAAGAATTTTCTCAGAAAATCAATTCTAATTAATTATTTAAAATAAAGCAAAGAAGTGTTTGTGGCTTTCATTGACTGTTCTATCTGTTTTAAGATAGATACTTCCTATCCTATAATGGGTAATGTCGAAACTTAAGTCTTGTAAGTTAACACGATTTTAAATATATTCAAATCTGAATATTTAAATTTTAAATTAATTAATATTTCTTATTACTTATTGAAACAAATAAAAAGTCTATTTTCCAAAGTCCTTCATAAGAGATTTAAGAAGATCTTAAATAAAGGACTTTGGAAAATAGACTTTTTATTTGTTTCTATAATAAATTCACTCGAAAAACTGGAAAATGAGGGTTAATATTTGTTATTACTCTCAAAACCGTGTTATTTTTTCCATTTTTTTAAATGTTTTTAAATTGTTTTTATAACATTTTTTGAAAACAATTGGACATCACTAGAAAACGCGATTGTGTAATATAAGTAGATGTAACTTGTTTCAACGATTAAAATGAAATTTGATACTCACGATTAACAAAGACTATAAATTTGTGATATGGGCTCTAGTTTTTAATTTTAATTAATTGACAAAATTTTACAATTAGTTCCGAAGAATACTAAGTTTAAATAAAAATGAAAGGAAAATAGAAATATGTCGATAACATTAAAAATTTTATTTAAGTTTTCGAAATTTAATTATTACCATTTAACAAATATATTTATGTATCATGTTTGTGAACCGTAACGAGTTGAGCGATTATAACGCGAAATGCCAGCCTTTCCTGCAATACTCAAATTATCTCTAAATCTAACAATTCAATAATTAATTAATATAAATTTCTTTTTATCTTGACGTTGTACCAATTGATAAGACTTTTGTAAATATAAAACCAATCATTAAATCTACAGCTTCATGTCTATGTGCACCGGATGCCAAGCTAAGAAATTCTGCGAAGTGCTAGATTCGAACGCCGAATTTCCACTGTGGAACTCAAACAGCGATCACACCAATCTACTTCTGTGGTTGATTGTAAAAGTGCATATTGATTATAAATGATGAATTATATTTTAAATAAGTTTGAATTAATGACTTGATTAAATTAGATAATCAGTCACGGTTGTAGCAAGCATCGACACGCACAGCATCATTATTTATTTTGCCCTGAACGAAATCAACACTATTCAGTTTCTAACCCAATTAACGCAAATTAATTAAAATGTAAAATTACATGAAAATTATAATAAAAAAATTTATTTATAACCAATATTCATTGATACCAATATTATAAAAAGTTCTACAAGAAATCATCTTATGGGAAGGAATAATTACATAACAACTTTATTTCTTTTCCTTACAACTGTATATTGTTTTCTGATGATTATACTTGCATTAATATATTATATATATTGTCGTTTATTAATTACTTGCTCTCTAATTTTTTTTTTGGTTCTAGGGAGTTTATTATATCGATAGTTGGTTACTAGAACAAGATAAGTTTCCTCCACATGCCCCATCAGGTGACTATAAATTAACCATTCATGCTGTAGTTGATGATGACATATTTGTACTCCATGCGGAATATTATGGTTCAGTAATTAAGAAGAAGAAGAAGAAGAACAGGAAGCACTGATTATGTTGTATACTTAACAAGTAATAATTATTATGGATTTTCAACAATGATATCTTAATAAAAAATGTTTCAATTATTTTTTGTTGATATTTAATCAAAGTTAAAGATAATATTGGAAATCAGTACAAAAGATCGTCTTTACATCTTAAAGTATTGTTTAAGACAGTATTCTACTTCGAAACAAAGTAATTTTTGTGAATTTTTTATGAGATTATTAATAAAGATATAAGGTTATAGTAAGGCTTAATAAAAAAAAAATTTTTTAATATATTTTATGCATTCTTATATACAGAAACATTATTTGAATGAAAATTAATTAAAATTGTGTGTTAAAATGTTGAAAATGGGCTATCTAAAACAAAACAAATCAGAAGTTTTAGTTTTCAAAATATCTAAAAAATACTGTAACGGTACAATCTGACACTACGCACCCTCCGCAGGTTATTAGTTTGCCGGCTAGGCTCAGTCCGGGGTGGTTCGCGAAATTCGTCGGAGAGGGTGCTTTCTTTTCGTCACGTTCGGGGATTACCTTAACGGGCGCCACCGTTATTTGTAAATCTCGGTAAAAACGAACTACGCACAATAACGGAACGCGAAAGTCCTTACCATAAATATTAAATGTGATGTCGAAAGAATCGAGAGCAGCAGCGTCCTTACAAAAGCTGTGAAAATAGTTATTTAACATAAATAAAAGACACATAAAACAATAAATAATCACTGATTTAATGGTGCTTAAAAGTGTGGAACACTGTAATTTAGTTGCGGCAAGAAACACAATCTTACAACGATATATGTAGACAAAAGTTCGTAAATTAATTGCCTCGATATGACGACAAAGTTCATACGTTCATAAAATCGGGCGTTAACACAAGGAACACAAAATGTCGTTAATGGATGAATTTACAAAGTTAATATAGTCAACAAAATTTAAAAGAGTACGGCACTGCTGAACATAGCACTGGTTACAAAACAATAATTTATGCTGGTTTGATGTAAGTAACCTCGATGCACGGAAAAAACTGAATTATACTAAATAAAGATTAATGTTTAATAAATAGTAGGAATTACACTAACTATTACTATTTAGAACAATAATATCGTTGTTTTAGCAATTAATTCACAATAATTATTATTTGAACGCTGGAATTTTGAGTTTATATGCAAAGAAGTAGTATTATAAACTTGAAACATTACATTGTGCTTGTTAAAAAAGTGAAATTGTAATAATTAATAAGTAACACTTCAATATTTATCGTTTAAAAAGTAAAAATTTGTGGTCTGAAAGGTGAAAAATCTAAATAGCAAAACATAAAAAATTATAAGCCAAACTAAATTTTGTAATACATACATTACATATAAAAAAATTTACATCTGCAGATCTTATATTTTATATAAAAGCAATATTAAATAAAACTTTTTCAATTTTAAATAATAAATTCTAAAATGTATTTAATATTTAAAAAATTATTAAATATTACTAATGAGCTCCATAAGAATTGACTAAATGAAATAGTAAGTTTTATATACACAACTAAATTCTCTTTATATTTATTATTATCTTCAAACTGTAAAAAGTATATTTCGAACTCATGAATTTAATTATTTACATTATAATTTTTCATGTTTGAAACGTGATTTTCTGTCCCTTCCTCCGCAAATAATGAGCTGAGACACAAAGTTTAATTTTAATAACTGTTTAATTGTATGCGTTTTGCAAGAACATTGCGCCATAATGTGTCACCAGTTTAGTGAAAAAGATTATCTTAAGAAGAATTAACAGCATATGGTAAGTAATGTATTATAATAGCATTAAAATATTAATTATTTATAATACTAAAACAAATTATATTCTTTTGTAAAATAACCCTTTGCGATCGGAAAATTTCTCTAATAGCCTTACCAGCTATAATCAGCTATTAATTATTCAATCTAAGAAAACGTAAAAAAATTGGCTTTCTTGAAGCAGTGATAAAACATCAACAACATATAATCAAATTTTTACTTTCTATACTTATTATAAATTACAGAAATAATTGATAACGACGACTTGCAAATCTACCGCGCAAAAGCAAAACAGTGTAATCTCAAAAATTTACAGTGACTCGAAAAATATCACGGACACTCCTTTGTTACATACCAATGTAAATTGAACATTTTGAAGCCGGTTTTTTTCATATAAAAAACGATTTTACAGCAAAACTTTTTCAAGATTTTTTGTTGCAAATTTCATGAGCTTCAATTTTGTTTCTATACATTTTTTATTTTGTCGTACCGTTTTTGACTTACAGCGACTTGAACAAGGCTCTATAAAATTCAAAAACTATTGTCATCTAGTATATCTCGAAAACGGTACGACAAAATAGAAAAATGTATAGGAACAAAAATGTAGCGAATAAAATTTACAAGAAAAAATGGTTAATTTTTAAATATTTTTTACATCGCCGTGGATGTGAATAGTTGTAATTCATATATTTGTCTTCTTTTGAGTTTGAGCTGTACACGTATTAAAAAAGGGTCAAATTATATGATGGTGAAGAAATTTGGGATAGTACTATAATTTATGGTAACTGTATAGAAAAATTGTAAGTTAGAAAAGCGTTTTACTCGAATTTTTGACTTATTGACACTATCCTATATATTTTCTTCCATTCTATTGACTGGTAAAATCCTTTAAGTCTTGAAATTTCATGTTAAACTAAAATTACAGTTTTAAGTTTTTCACTAAAGCACAAATCATACATAAATAAATACTTCTAACTTGATTTTCTCAATTCCAACATTTTTGACTTAATGTGTTTTACTCGTAAGCCGACGATATTATGTTAGTGTATTACAACTACTGTTCACATCTACATTCACGAAAAATAATGTACAGATACATACATAAAATTTGCTATCCAACAATCCAACGGTATGAAAACCTCAAAATCGAAAGTTTTGGGATTAAATTGTTTTGCCTTTGCACGGCAGAAATGCCGCCAGAGGCGGCATAATATACAGATAGTGATGTAGGTATCACTTATTTATTCTTCTTCAATTTCTTTTTGTATAAAAATATTGTTTAATATTTAATTTTATAGATATTTATTTTATATACTTTCAGGAGAATCTTATTTATCTTGGAGTAATGGTGGGAAGGGGTCGCACGGATAAATGAAAACCACGGATAACCGAGACACTTTATTTAACAAATTACATACAGTGAGTAACGAAAATATCCGGACACTCCTATGTTAACAATTTAATTGGACATTTTGAAGCCGCTTTTTTTCATATAAAAATCGATTTTAAAGCAAAACTTGTTAGACATGTTTTGTTTATTGTTTATTTTTTATTATTTTTTATATTGTTTTTTGTTTAATGTTTATATGAATTTTTTTATTTTGTCGCGCCGTTTTTGATTGACAGCGACTTAAAAAGACTGTAGAACACAATAACTATTGTCATATATTATACAGGGTGTCCCCGGATAGACTTTACATAATTTCAGTGGTGATAGAGGACATTATTCTAAGAAAAATATTTAAGAAAAATTTGTTTCTAAACTCAAACCCTCGAGAGTTAGGCCTCTTTAAAGCATTTTTTTTAATTCCCACCTTCACATGGCCATAGCTCGGAAAATATTGATTTTTCAGTAAAAATGCTTAAGTGCTTTTTGAAAGAGCGTGAAACAATCTACAAATTAGATTTTAGGGCGTCAGATTTTTTTCAACATTTTTGTACTTACTTTAATTCATAACTCGAAAACCGTTACTTATAGACAATAAAAGATTCAGGTGTAGTTTGTAGATTATTTCACGCTCTTTCAAAAAGCACTTAAGCATTTTTATTGAAAAATCAATATTTTCCGAGCTATGGACATGTGAAGGTGGGAATTAAAAAAAATGCTTTAAAGAGACCTAACTCTCGAGGGTTGAGTTTAGAAAAAACATTTTCTTAAATATTTTTCTTAGAATAATGTCCTCTATCACCACTAAAATTATGTAAAGTCTATCCGGGGACACCCCGTATATATCTCGAAAACGATGCGAAAACGGCAGGACAAAATAAAAAAATTAATATAAACAAAATTAAAAAATAAATGAAATTTGCAACAATAAATGTCTAAAAAGTTTTGCTTTAAAATCGAGTTTTTATTTTACAATCAACTAATTCATAATTTTTAACTCCACAGACAGCTAATGATGTTTTAGTATATTTAAATCGATTGCAAAACACTTTGGCCACCTATAACCTACCACTCCAACCACAGCCAGTAATCGTTGGATGTGTCAACAATATAATTTCGTCTCATGTTATTATTAATGAAGTACCTACAATACAATTTTGAATCCAGTGCCCGAGCCGTAGAAGCTGCATTTAAAACTTACTACGCTTTAAACGCACAGTACCCTCCGGAAGCAAAATCAGCCTGGATCTTCATTGAACAGGCTGTTTTCAAATTAGGAATTCAACCCAGCCAACTGATTCCGACTTTGGTAAAATCTTTAATCGGTGAGCTCAGTATTGATTTTGATCTCAAAAACTAACTCCAGTTTTATTATTACTTTTATATATTCTATTTTTTTCTTAGTTTTAATTTTTTACTTCATTTTTTATTATACAGGGTGGCCGTTTGAAAACGAAACAGACGGAATTGTGGCCAGCAGAATTTTTTTTTCAAGAAATGCAAAAACATGTCAATTTTATCATCCAGGGGGACAACTTTTACGATTAATATCACTCCCGTATTGTTTCATCCCTTCGCGCTGTAATGACAACCCCTGAAATGTTAATAGGGATGATGTGGCAAGTGCAATTCAGTGCAATAATTTTTTTGAAGTTTTATCAATTATTCAACAAAAAAAATCTGATAAAAAGATCAGATTAATCAAATTAGAAGTTCAACAATTTGAACGTTTTAAAAAAATTTAATTAAAAAAAAAATTATTTTGAAAAACTGATCTTTTTATCAGACCCAACTTTTCATTCAAAATTCCATGGGTGGTTTGTGCTCTTTACCATAAAGGGTTGAACTGTCAATGTTTATGAATAGCAGTAAATGTAGCCCTCTTAAAATTAAAATCAACCTGTCCAAGCGTTTTTCTTTTTTTTATTCTTAAATGTCTCGAAATATCGTATGTATTTCGCAGATCTGCAGCTTCAATTTGTTTCTTAAATAATTGATAAAACTTTTAAAAAATTATTGCGCTGAATTCAGGCAAGCAAGACCTTTCAAATGAGGTGTCACTTGTCATATATCATCCCTATTAATATTTTAGGGGTTGTCATCACAGCGCGAAGGGATGAAACAATTCGGGAGTGACATTGGTCGCAAAAATTGTCCCTCTCGATGATAAAATTGACGTGTTTTTGCATTTCTTGAAAAAAAAATCTGTTGGCCACAATCCCGCCTGTTTCGTTTTCAAAAGGCCACCCTGTAAATTTATTCCGTATTATATTATCAGTATTTTTTAACATTCATTTTGTAAAATTATTTTGTGTATTTTTTAAAATGTCATTTATATGTAAATGTTCCAAAGTATTTAGCATTAAAAGTAATGTTTATTATTAATTACTATAAGTTATTTTATAATCATTAATGTTTGTTTATTATAATTTTTTTTTATTTTATGGAAAATGTATATTAGGTATAGATATTATTTTCTTAAATAAAAATTACTAAAAAATATTCTAATGTATTATTTATTTATTTATTTAAGTTGACAAATTACTTTTTATGATGTTCACAGATATGCATAATAAAAAAATAATTTATTAATATTTAAAAAGTGCAATAGTAAACGATAATTACTATATTTTTATAAGTAAATATTTTACCGATAGAATTGTTAATTTTTATTGTTTGAAACTACAAAATTTGAAATGTAGATTACAATATTTACTACAATTATATTTCTTTAAAAAATTATGTTGACAAGTGAAATTATATTAATCGAGCCTGAAGATTTTTAGTGTTTGAAACATTAAAATTTCAAGGTTGAGAGTTATTATTTACTGTGGTCCCTGTTACATATTCTTATGTTACTTATGGAAATATACTTATTCTGTATTAAATTATACTCATCAAAATGTATTCGTTTCTCTTTTAATAATAATATATTTTATTGAATTAATGATAATAAATAACAAATTCCGAGGCAGGTTCCGGGTTATTATTTCAAACATTAAAAATTAGTAGAAATCGTAATAAATAATAACATTTAGTTTTTTCCGTGTGACAATAATTATTACAATCGGTAAAACATAAGTACTCACATGTGGTAAACATACATAATATGCAGCTTGGTACGGTCCTGCCTCAAAATTCCTCCGACATCAATGCAATAACAAAACTGGGCGGGAAACTCGGTAGCGTTATTGTACGTATTCTTGATCCTCTTACGAGACGAATGAAGTTAACAAAACCATTCGGCGCATCCACGACTCTCATTAAGGTGTTTACGAAAGAAAGATCCCCTTCGACGGGTAAACAAAATTCGATATCTAAGATCGACACATAAACGATAATTTAAACACCACGGAGCTCGGTAATGCAATAAAACTTTATTAATAACGAAATACTGTGACCCACACCAATTCGATTGACTGCACTGTTTTCTATCATTGACAATAAATACGTACGTTAACTGATTAATAACCATACTCGAACTAAATTTTCGATAACTTCAAAATAATCCGCACAAGGCGTGACGCTCAGTTGAGAGTCAACTTTCCTTTTTTCTTTTTTTTAGCCCCGAGTCGTTGCACGATTGCCCGTTTTAAATACCAGGTAAAATTATTACACGAGATCCAATCATAGCAAAGCTCAATCAGGCGAACGTCCAGGTCGGGACACATTTTCTAATTGGCACGACTACGTCATTCCAATAGCGGACAGGGTGTCATGGTCGCCAGTAATTAAAATTAACCTTACAATACATATATTTTGAAAATTATACTAATCTTGCACACGGAGAAAAACTAAACAGAAGTTTTAGGTTCTATATAACACTAGCAACCGCCTGAACTAAAATTATCTTGAAATTTTAATTTTAACTAATATATTTTTTTTTGCAAAAAACAGCGGAAAAAAATTACAATTTTTCTGTTTTTTTCTTTTGTTTATTGCCATTTTATTATTTTTGGATGATGTATATTAAAAATTTTAGTTCAGTCGGTTGCTAGCGGCGTTTAATTTGTTTTTGTTTTGGATTACCCAATTTCAAGATTTTAACATCAGCGCAGACCCACCTACTAATCGAGGCATGACATACATTTAAGTAATGTATATAAAAAATGCATAAAATATTAAAAAAGATATTTTTTAAGTATTTTAAGAGTGTATTTTTAAATCCTGACAAACCTCACATCAATATCGTTATTGATAATCTCAAAAAAAATTCACAAAGATTGCTTCTTTTTTGAGCTTCCAAAGTAGAATACTGCCTTAAATTCTCCATATATTTCTTAGTCGGTCCACATTTTCCCTGCCTCCAGATCTATTTTTTTATTAATACAATTGCTGCAAAATACGATTGCTACCCGTTCTTTCTAGATGATCTTTCCTGGAATTCCGATATTCTTTAACTTACTTTTCCAAGGCGTTTGACTTGCAAACTAGAATCAAGAATTAAAGAAATGTACGTAAAATTTCAAAATAATGCCATAACATTAACCAATTAGAGAAAAAGTGTAGTTCAAGCATTTTTAAAAAGATATCGGTACTTCAATTTGAAACAAAGACTCAAACCTACTTATTATTGTATTGGTAAAATATATGAGGTAAAAAATCCGGATTTCACAAGTCATGTTCTTTTATTTTGTTTTAGGTAGTTCAATTTCAATTTCACCACAAAGGTGTGATTATTTTTCAAATTTCAAATGTCAAATATATTACCTACAATATATACTGTTTGTTTAAAAGGTATGCATCTTGAATAAAATTAAATATCATAAAGCAACTGCTTGATTTTATGATCTATTTCTATTGATCTAGCACCTTAACAGATAGAACATTCTCTGTGAAAATAGATAAAACTCATTCGACTATAAAAAGTATTCAAGCAGGCGTAGCGCAAGGTTCAGTTCTGGGCCCCAAGCTCTACATATTATATACAAGTGATGTACCGCAATTCTCGAAAACTAGACTTGCTTTATATGCAGACGATACGGCTGTTTACGCACATTATATTGGGCTGAAGTTGCGAACAAGCAGGTTCAAATTTATACAAATATGTCAAAATCGAATTGAATCTAGACAAAACAGAAGAAATTGTGTTTCTGAAAAAAAGAACAAACACAAAATGTTTTTAACAATTAAAAATTAAAGAACATACAATAACTCTCAAAGAAACTGTTAAATACTTGGGCATTCCTTTGCATAACCGATTAAATTTTCGATTTCACTTAAAGAAAACTAACCAATTTGGTGCAGAATATCACAATAAGCTCTACAGTCGCTGCAGGTATATCAAAACAAGTGCTTAAGACTAATAAACAACAGCGACAGATACATAAGAAAAGAACAATTACATGAAGAAACCAGTACACAATATCTACGAGATTACATTAACCGTGCATCAGAAAAATTTTATCAAACACAAATTAACCACTGATGTCATTTACAATAGAAGTAATAACAGTTTAACCTAAGGGCTAAAAAACTCTTCGCAATCTGCACTTGGCCAGAGTGGGAAGATACGGCCTACGGTTAATATTGCTAGGGTTAATTTCGAGTTAGACTATTTAGGTCCGCTTTTACAATAGGGTGTAACGTTATACTGATGTTGATTGGTTAATTCTTTATTGTGTTTATCGTTTATTGGTTCGTTGCTATAGGTTAGTTATACTTATACTTAACCGACTATTGTAAAAGCGGGTCTTAACCACGTATCAATCAACTATAAAAGGTTTAGACCCTATTCAAACTTATTGTCCATTTGAAATTCAAACGACATGCAGGAGAAATTCACGGCATTAAATTGTACCCGGTTTTTGTGCATTATTAGACAGATGTAAATAACTTAAATGTTGATAAATTTAATAAATTAACAATTTTCAACTATAGGGGACTGTATAAAAATAGAACTGATTGTTTTAAACTTAAAATTTATTAAATTTATGTAAAACGTCAGGCAATTCTAATTTTCTTTAAAGATGGACCGAAAAAATTGCTCAATTAATAACTTCAATTGAGAGGAGGACTGCTTATCCTCACAAAGAACGATAATCGATGTTACAACAAAGTATTTTATTTCTATTATCTGTGCTTTTACATTATTTGTACTGAAAGATGGTCTAGTACAGAGGTGGCCAACAGGTCGATCGCGATCGCCAGGTCGATCGCGAAGCAATTTTTAGTCGATCATAGCCGCCGATACTATAGTCGTGATTCATAAAAAGCCGATGACGAAACCGCTGGTGAAATTTGATGTATAAGTGAAGGGAAATTTAAGGAAATCTTAGGCAATCTTGGAAATCTTAGGAAATCTAAGGAAATCCATGGATATTTTAGAAATTACAGATAATATTGCTTTTTAAACTTTTTCGAAAGGAAATCATGAGACAATCCAAAAGAAAACCCAAGGAAATTTTAGGAAATTTGATGTACACGTAAATGGAAATTTGAGAAAATTTAAGAAAATCTTAGGCAATCTAGGAAATCTAAGGAAAACCAAGGATAAGTATCTTAGAAATTACAGATAATCTTGCTTTTTCAATTTTATTGAAAAGAAATCATGAGACAATCCAAAGGAAAACTCAAGGAAATTTTAGGGAATTTTATGTAAAAGTGAAAGGAAATTTGAGAAAATCTAAGGAAATCTTAGGCAATCTAGGAAATCTAAGGAAAATCAAGGATATCTTAGAAATTACAGATAATGTTGCTTTTTCAATTTTTTCGAAAGGAAATCACGAGACAATTCAAAAGAAAACCCAAAGAAATTTTAGGAAATTTGATGTACAAGTGAAGCGAAATTTGAGAAAATCTAAGATATAAAATTAATATATAAGATATAAGATAGATAAAATCACAAGATATCTTAGAAATTACAGATAATCTTGCATTTTCAAGTTTTTCGAAAGGAATTCATAAGACAATCCAAAAGATAATCCAAGGAAATTTTAGGAAATCTAGAGAAATCCAGGAAAATGTACCCAAAAGAAATCTGGTGTACAAAAATTGGATCTGTGGTTTCCTTTTCATTTCTCGTGATAAGCTAAGAAAATATGTTTTTTTCTTTTTTGTCTACTTTTACCTTAATAAATACTATTCGAGTATTATTTATGTCAATGGTCAATATAATATTAATATTATATTATATTATATTGTATTGTATTAAAATGTTAATAAGTAGATCGCAAAAAAAATTTAAGAAACATAGTCGATCGTATATAAATAATGAAGTTGGCCACCCCCGGTCTGGTAGACCGAAACTTCTATATTTATTCAAATTGTTAGTTTTTGCCTAGCGTTGGTTGTTTTTAGTAAAAAGTATAACAACATCAATTAATTACTGTTTCATTATCGTCCATGATTGCTAAATTACGTAAAAATTATCGGGATTGGACTATTGGTTAATTAAAACAACTTCCTTTCCTATAAGTCGACGTTTCGGACTACAAAAAAAGAATAACTTACATCTCAAACACTACAGCAAAATTAAATTTTACCTTCAGTAAATGAGATCAATACCGTTACAAACAACAGGCATAAAGATAAACCAAAATCGTCATCAACAACCTTCTCGCATGACACTCAAAAATCTTCCAAAAATTAAACAACTGATAAACATATAAAACGTACAATGTAAATATAAAACTGCAAAATTAGTCAATTATATAAAATATTTTAAACTTAACAACTAAAACGAATTGTATATAAATTTAAAACAGATAACTAATCTCCCAAATCTAATCTAAAATCTAAATAAATTTCCTTATATTGGCGGTTTAATTGAAAGACTTCCACCATACAACTTGAGAGACCACAGGGAATTGTTTACTCAACTTAAAGACCCAACAGATAATAATAAAAGATCAGAAGTGGTTTACAAGATTGATTGTGGAGGTTGCCGGGGTGCATATATTGGACAAACGAAGCAGTCAGTGGTTGGAAAATATAATTAAACAACACGTATATGATTGCAGTAAGAACAGCAAAAAAGTAAAGTAAGCGTTAGTTCAGCACCATAATATAGAAACTGGTCATTCTTTCGATTTTAAGAAATAGGAAGTCTTGGACAACGAACCCGATTTGCTAAAAAGAAATATAAGCGAAATGTTTTTTAAAAGACCGATAAAAATAGTGTTAACTACAGAGAAGACACACAAAAACTGAGAACTGAGAACACAAAAAAGAAAACTTTATGGGGACAACATCAGTACCTAGTTGATCCAAGTAGATAGGATACCTGTATTTTTAGCTAGTAAATATTAATTATCTGTTTTAAATTTATATACAATTTGTTTTAGTTGTTAAGTTTCAAATATTTTATATAATTGACTAATTTTGAAGTTTTATATTTACATTGTACGTTTTATATATTTATCAGTTGTTTAATTTTTGGTATAGTTTTTGGAAGATTTTTGAGTGTCATGCGAGAAGGTTGTTGATGACGATTTTGGTTTATCTTTATGCCTGTTGTTTGTAACGGTATTGATCTCATTTACTGAAGGTAAAATTTAATTTTGCTGTAGTGTTTGAGATGTAAGTTATTCTTTTTTTGTAGTCCTGATGAAGGAGATAAATAGAACTCGAAACGTCGACTTAGAGGAAAAGAGGTTGTTTTAATTAACCAACAGTCCAATCCCGATAATTTTTACGTAACATAACAACATCCTTTGTTTTATTTTGTTATTATACAAGCTTTTTACAATAGATCGGTCCATCAAAACAAATTTATTCCGGAGTATTCAAAACAACGGATGTGATTGTATCAGTTTTATCTCATCATCAAGTTGTGATTTACAGGAAGTAGAAATCAAGATAACTCAAATAAATAAAAAAGCAAGTTGGATAAGTTATTATAAAAGGCAAATCGGTCGGTAACATTAGTTTCACAAATAATTAATATCTTAGACGTCTCTTCACTATGAGATTAACTTGGGTTCATGTGTTTATGGTTCTATTGATTAAAAATTTTTGTGTTTCGGTAAGACTAATTTTGTTGACGCAAATTTGATCAATTTTAAAAATTTTAATTTTTAGCAATTTCATCAGGATGATTATGATATCGTACACGATAGAATTGATATTTTAGATGTTAATAAAACTGCAGCTCCTACTTTAATACTTAAGGTGTATAAATATAATGATACCCTCCAAGTAAAAGCAATTAATTTAACAGTGAATTTCAAACCTGGAGTTCGTAAAAACGTACTGGTAAGAGGAATTAATTATTATTCTAATCTTTAAAGAATCATTTTCGGCAAACAAAGATAAAAAACCCAACATACTGAATTTCGTTGATCTTTGATCTAACGATTTTTAGTTTTTCATTTTGATAAAACTTACCATTTTTGTTCAGAGAATATAGGACTTAAAACTAAAAGAACACAAAGTTATCCCAAATATTATGAGTTTATCGCCTACGCACTGTATTTCATTAAACGAATAATAAGAGTAGTTAGATAACAATTAAGGCTTGTTCATAATGTACATAAGTCATAAGAAATGCATAAAACGTACGAATTACAAATACAAATAAGACATTAATTGAATTTTGAATACTACTCGAGTTATTTTTTTTATATGCAAAAGAACATTCTACGTGGTATACTTTAATAATATAGTATTATTCGATACTTTATATTTTTAAGTCTTATGTTCGTCTTACGTTTTACGTACATTGTGAACAAACACTAACGTTCCTGTAACACTTAACAGAACTAACCAATAACCTTAAAACAAAAGAATTTTAAGTGTAAAGTTAAGAAATACACTAAGTAGAAAATCATATATTCAAAAGGGTCATTACTACAATTTATATATTGTCGTGTTTTTAAGTTAAAAAAAAACAAATTAATTTGTAAAAGAAAACTTTATTTAAGTAATCATTCAAATTTAAAATTCTACTGCGCACTTTTGGCTTCTCCAGGGTCGACCTGGACGCAATCGAAAGCGAGTGGCGCGCGACTGGACGTAAACGAAAAATTTCATTTAAGCGCCGATGAAAATTTGTTTAATTGGTGATAATAAAGTTAGTGAGTTCAAGACTAATTAAATAGTAGAAGAAAGTGCATTTTACAAAAAGTCCCGGCCAATTAATTATAGTAAATTGATAAGAACATATCAATTGTCGCATGCAACGTGGGGCCAGATTGTGCATAAATTGATGAACGGGTTAGTGCGCTTAAAATTGATAACCACAAAATTGTGCATAAAGATTTGTGAACCTACAAAGAGCCCTGGGATTAAGATTACTCATAAAAAACAAACAAAAATAAAAAAATGGAAACAACTACAGAAAAAATAGCAGAACAACAAGATTCTGGATTCGTGGAAACCATTGAAGAACAATTATTTAATCCCGAATATGAGAGCACGAGAAGGGGTACCACGGAGATGAGTCAAACAAAAATTGAGAAAGAACTGAAGTTTGAGGAAGGGAAAGATAAGTTCGAATTACTTTTTGATGTGATGCTAAAGGCAGAAGAAAACAGAAAGACAGACAAAGAAGAAATAAAAAACCTCTTAATAACAAACAAACAATCGACAAAACCAACGAAAGGTTAGAAAAAATTGAAGAAAAGCTAACCAAAAAAATCGAAAAACAAAACGAAAATATAAGTAAAAAAATAGAGGATTTACAAACGAGTTTAACAAATAAAATTAAAGAAAAAAATAAAGAAATAAGGCAAGAAATATCAACAAAAATAACAGAATTAGAAAGCAAGGTGAATTTTAACGAAGAAAATATCGACGAAATCTAAACAAATTGCTCAAAACAATTGGAATCAATTAACAAAAAAATTACCGACTTTACTTTTAAAGAATACCCATCGACAACAAATCAAGAATGGATACGTTTAGAAAATATCTGTGGGAATATTCAAAAATATTATGGGAATATTATAAAATAACTTTCATAATAATAAACAAACATTTAAAGAAGGTCGATCTACAATCAAAGAACAAAAATACATGAAGAGATTGGTGCAAGAATTAAACTTAAATTTTAATGCGAAAAAATTAATAAAATGTTATGGAGATGGTAAACAAAATCCAAAGTTATTTATTCGAAATTTAAAACATACGACAATCAAAATTAAAGACGTTTCAAATATTAAAAGCATTTTAAGATCAATCATAAAGGATGATGCGGAGAATTGGTTTGGAATAGTGGAAGAAAACATAAATTGCTTCCAAGAATTTGAAGAATTATTCCTGAAACATCATTGGGGAAAAATAAAAAAAAGCAAGGTCAGAGCAGCTCAGCTCAATTCACCGTATGCAGAAAGTGACATTATCAGAAATCTTGGAAAACACGTTAGATGGAGATGGAAAAGTCAAATGGATGTAGAAAGGATCGAGGACCAAGGACTTCTCACAACAGGTTCAAAACATTTATTTGAATATTTGATGATCACTTTTGTATTTTTCATAAATGAGGTTGATTTGAGAAAAGAAAATTTTTATAATAACTGTTAGGATGATAACTTTGAATTTGTTTTAATTTTGTAAATAATTTTATGATAATATTGATTTGATTATTTAAGTGAGTTTTAAGTTTATTTTAATTTAACATTACATCATTGAGAAGATTTACGTTGAAATAATAAAAAAAAAAAATAGTTTAAAAATATTCAGAATTCAAAGAGATAAAAAAAATTAATGAACAAGTGATTCAATTACAATTACTTTAATTTATAACAATAAATAATAGTAGAATTTTACATTGTATAAAAAATTGTAAAGATGACAATAACAAGATTTTCTGCACACATTTTAAATACCAAAAATTTGCAAATCCAAGAATTTTTGAATTAATAAATAATGGGATTGAGTGAAATTGACTTTGAAATAAAACATTATAAAAATTTAATTAAATTTTAAAAAACAACAAAATAAAATTTTCTATAATAATTAATAAGATGGATAACAAATGACAGAATTTTAACAAACGTAACGAAAAATGATAATACTATCTTAATAACAAAAAAATAACAACATAAAATAAAATTGTATTTTGGGGCATGAATAATTTCAAGATTTAGTGGAGGTTGATGTTTTCTAAGAGAATAGATTGCTGTTTGAAAATTAAGTAAATTTAGTAGTGAATTTAAAGATTTATAATGAAGTAATTTGAAGAATTATGATAAAGTATTGTAAGATTTATGAAGTAATATTTATGAAGTTTAATGATAAGTTGTTAATGAAGAAGATGTGTAAGAAAGTTTTTTTGAGAAGCTGATGTGAGGAGTTAAGGTGTATCGAAAAATATTTAAAAACAGCAGCAAATTTTATTGGAAAAAGTAAATCCAGAGTAAATACAAAAAATGAAAAGTGCCAATGATATAGAAAGTTAAAAAAAAAGGTTAACAATACGTTTCAGAAAGAAATTTTACAAGTCATTAGAAGAAAATATTCAAATAAAAATTCATTATTGTTAACAGAAAAAGTTATTAAATTCCGAAAAATAAATTAAATCAAGTTGATTGAGAAATTCTACTGAAAAAAAGTAAATTCTTGGATGGTCATATTAAAATAAAAATCAAAAATAATCCGAAATTTAAAAGATACACAGTCATTATTATAATTTTATTTAAAAATGTTGCTTTGAGAATTACTGATTACTTATACTGAATTACTTATTATTATAAAATTTTAATATGTGAAAGCTGAATTATAAAATTAAATTGTAAAAATTATTTGATTTGAATTATGAAATTATTTATTTGAAAATTATTTGAAAGTTAGAAATTTGAATTATTGTTGTGAAAATTTGAATTTTATTTTCTTAGAAATGTTGATTATGTGGGGTTGGTGGAATTTTGTTTTGTTTAGAAATGTTTGATATTTGATTTACTTTTATTTAATTTAATATTTTGTAAATACTAGTTAGTTGTAAAATACACGACTGATGTTGTAGCTTAAATTGTAAACCCTTGGTTGAACAATTTAACCTAGAGGGGTAATGTCGTGTTTTTAAGTTAAAAAAAACAAATTAATTTGTAAAAGAAAACTTTATTTAAGTAATCATTCAAATTTCGACCTGGACGCAATCGAAAGCAAGTGGCGCGCGACTGGACGTAAACGAAAAAATAAGAAGGAAGATGGCGGAAAAGTCCGCGTTAGTTTTCAATTATAAGAGCCGATGTATTTGTTATTAATTGTGATAATAAAGAGTTAATTTTGTGCAAAAATTTGTTTAAATTCGAGTTTGATTTGTTTTAACAGTGACTGGGCATCACATGTGCATTACGACGGTCAAACAAACAGTTAAAATTGTTAAAAACATATCAATATATACTGTAGCACTACAGGCCTTGTAGACCCATGGCTACATTTCGGCATTTAATACCTCAAAGATGTTGGCAACATCTTGTGAGAGAGACACGGTCGCAATAGCCAGTTGTGTGGATCGAACCCACGACTCCGACATAGCAATCTAGCATTCTAACTGCCAACCTACGACCGCGCTACAAATTTATTTTTTGAATTAATTAATTATTTTTAATTTTTCATATATATTTTTTTGCAACGTAACATAAATTATTAATTCATAATAAATAATTAATCTTTTTTAAATATTTTTAATCCTGACCTGTCTTTTTTCAAATTCTGTTTGTATAGCCGTGATTTCGTAAAATCTATCATACACGGAAAAAAAATTACTTGGTTCAAATAAGTACCATTTGAATCAAGAAATTCTCTGTTTGTAATAGTCGCACGAAAATAAATACCTATATTCTTTTTGTAAAAAAAAAACTCTTAATTAAGTTTTCTTGGATCATACAAGAATATTTTATATTCTTAAATCAAGTAGTTAAAACTTTGTTTCATTTAAATAAAATCTTTTTGAATTAAGAAGTTCTGTTCTCTTCACAAAATTACTCCGAAATATATGGGTTTTTGTGTATGTTGTAACAGAAGAGTGAGTGTCCAAGTATTATGGCGTGGGACATGATATGGAAAATCAGTGTAAAACTACTTTTATTACAGAGATTATTCTCTAAAAACAATAATACAATAATCTAAAAATAATAATAGTTTTATTTAACCAATTGGAGGAACTTTTGAAATCGTTCGTACTTGAAAATTGCTATAGGTACCAAGATGATTTTAACGCTATTATTTAGCTTGAAATACCTACTTTCCAACGATATATAAAAATATGTATTAATTAAATTCTAATTAACTATACTTTAATATTATACAAGCAGTGAGAAATTTGTGTGAAATTTTTTCGTTCAAAATTTTTCGTTGGAAAAAGAGGTCCACTAGCAGCCTGACGTCCAAGGTCACGGAAGCGTTTTAAAACAAAAACGCCGCAGCGTTCTCAAAAATGGTTTTAGAAACGTCAGAAAAAAAATTTTATAAGTAAGTCGTATACGTAGATTTGATAGCGCTTACCTGTTCTTTGGGAAGTGCCTTCTCGGCTGGCTCATCGTAGACATCGAATAGAAGATCGTAGAAACTCTTTCTCTCAAGATGGGAGTGATCATACACGCAATAAAAACAACAGTAAACTAATAATTAAATTTAATTCACTTAAACGGCAATAGAGTTGAATTTTACAAATTATTAAATCAAATATTACCTCTTAAATTAGATAATAAAAACATAAATTAAACACAATAATTTGAATCCAAAATACACAAACGTTATAATTCACTGGTTATTCAATTTACAATTTGCTGGTCATATTCGTACCAGATTACCTTACAACAATCATCTGGTATTTTGTTGGTTGATTCCGAGAGCAGGCACGGCAAGAGAAATTTGGTGTAAATCCAAACGTTGACTTTCAAGTTGATTATTTGTTGTATAACGAAACGAAATACGAAACGGTATAAACGAAATTCGAAATATTAATTTTTTGCTTTGAAGATAACAAACTAGGTAACTTTAAAATTATCGAACATTCACATAAATTTTCACTGTATTATAATAATTATTATATTAATCGTTACCGCACGTCAAAACAAACTAAAACTCCTCTTCGAAAAAGGTAATCGGTAAAAAGGTAAAAGTTGAACCGGAACGTATCAATCGTCAGCCCGTAATGCTTTTTTATCTCTCTCTTTCCACCATATTCAAAAATGAATCGTTATCAAATATAAAGAAAAGTTCCCATGCTAGTTACGGTCACACGTTTGCTTACCTTATGCTATCACATTTATATTATCGTTAAAGGATGTGATAGCATACTGACCGGCGTGGGAAGTCTACTAAAAATATTAGTGCAAATTATTCAAATATTGCAGTTTATCGAAATTCAACCTAATATAAAATAATTATAAAAAAAAGGACCGTAACAGATTCCAAATATGCAAAAAAAAATCTCATGTCCCAACCCTATTACCATTTCGCTATAGTAGTCGAACTGATAAGTGTGTACAAGTTCGTTATATAAGTTTGACAACTATAAAATTTTTTTTTAGTACTTATTCTTAGATTAAGAATAAGTATATTAATATTTATGTATCTAGAAAATAGTGTTCTTCGTTAATATGAAATTTTCTTGAATCTAAATAATATTTCAAGTAAAAAATATTCTTTCTGGAAGAAATCTGATATTTTTAATAAAAGCATATTTTCTTACGAGAAGAAATTATATTTTTAAATGAAATAAATAATTTCAAGAAAATATTTATTCTTCATTTAAGAAATCCTATTTTTCCGTGTAATATAAAAATAAAATAAAACACTATTATCATCAAATAATTTTACTATATAAAAAACTGAATCGTCAATAAACGACCAGCTAATAAACAAATATGTAATAATAAATTGTAAATTAATTGCAATACATTTAAATTTAAATTTATACCGAACGATACTGTAACAACCGAAACATAGTAATATGTGCATAATATATGTATTTGTGTAGCTAATCCTTTTTTGACGATTCAGTTTTTTATATAGTAAAATTATTGACGATAATAGTGTTTTATTTTATTTTTATATTATGTTTCTTTTATTGTTTTGAATAATTGATGTTCTACGTACTTATTTCTGAACTTGACACTTAAAATTCTTTTGTTTTAAAATTTTTACTTAGTTCTGTTAAATGTTAGTGCTTGTTCACAATGTACGTAAAACGTAAGACTAACATAAGATTTAAAAATATGAATTCAAATAAAAGCATAATGGAGTATCGAATATTATTAAAATCTTCAAGTAGACGACGTAGAATGTTCTTTTGCATATACCAAAATGACTCCAGTATTTTTCAATATTCGATTAAGGTCTTATTTCTATTTGTAATTCTTATGTTTTATATATTTCTTATGTCTTACGCACATTGTGAACAAGCACTTAGATTTTACAAATACATACTATACGCTAGTTGGACAGCTATGGTGCCGCCGCCTAGGCGGTGATTTTGTGCATAAATTAGGTGAGAATCTGACCATAATTGACCAGAAGATGGAGCGCCGTACGCTTTTTTGGGATATCCAACTAGCCTATATATATATATATTATGTACATACCACAAATCTTACTTGAAATTTTATATTTTGGGTTCATTTTTACTTACGTTCTTATTGTTTCAGTTAACTTTTGCCGCATTTAAAAGGGTACAGAAGATCTATCGTGCATGTCCAGTTCCTAATATTACTTTAGATGTATGTGAAGAATTCAGAAAGCTAGGAGAGAGAAACCCATTTGGTATAAAATCTGCAATAGCCAAGTCCAATTTTAATGGTTGTCCTGTTCCACCGGTAAGATTATTTTATGATTTATTTATTGCTAACACATCTATCATATTCAGTACTATGTTACACACAATATTATAATTTTTACCATAATATCCAAATACCATTCGACGACAAATGATCCCCCCCGCAAATCGTATTTGCATGTAGGTACATAATAAGTACATATTTTAAATTTACATAAAAAATTTTGAAATTGCTTCGGTAATGAAATTATAAAATTATACTTTTATAATATTATAATTATAAATTATTATAAAAAACAGTTGTTTTTTGAATACTTTCGAATAATTTTTATGTTACATCTAAACTTAATATATTATAACTTAATATATTTAATAATAATCTAAACTTAATATATATTGCTACGACTCGGTGAAGAACCTTAAATCGTGCATACTTACTTTATTAAACTTTCTGGGATATGGTAGCTAAATATCGAACCTTAGCCTTGCCTTATTGTCGAATGAATGTGACTCTTCAAATATTTTAATTAAAAAAAAAATCATACTTATTGAATGAATTTTGATATTTTAATTTTGTTAAGCGAAAACAATTAAATTACAATTTTTAATTTTAATTCACAATTATTGACAACGTCGCATTGTTGTTCCGATCCGAATAAATTTCCGCATAAATCGGGCGAGCACTTTTAATGTTCAAGTTAATGCAAACCTGATCCGCTTAGTTCTGCACTCCTATCTGTTGTGTTCTTCCTTAACCCAATTGGGTACACTTAAATGGGTTGTGGGTACCTCTTCTGCTCTCCCACGTTAAAAAAAGGAATTGTCCTCTCCAATTCCAAATGATTTTGTTATATTTTTATACATTATCGAACTGTAAGCTTTTTTTGAATTGAAGTATTTCTTTTTACAAATTTTACTTTGTTTATTAATTTTTCTTTAACAGCTCAGGTTCGATTGCTTGCTTTCTTTCTTATTTTTCGACTTCCAGGATCCTTTAAACTAAATTTTGTAGGACCATGGAAGTCTCCCACGTCTGGTGGCTTTATCCGCCTCACGTGTTTCATCGCAATATATTGTCATATAATTTACCGATTTTAATACTTTGAAATAACTTAAACACTTGTTAACGAAAATAAAACTTTTTTTTTTTTTTAAGATATTAAAGCGTTTTTAACTGCCATGGTCATTACGCATGTTTACATGTTATTCTATATTATAGGTATTTGTTAGGGTAGTTTATAGTATTCTTCGATTTAATTCACAGTCCATTATAAATTTCATCAATTTTTTTATCGCCTCTTCGTTGTCAGCTAAAATGTCACTAATTTCGTTTCCAAGGCCAGCCCGTTTTCGTTTCTCTTCATATTGTTGACATTCTACCAAGAGGTGCCTTATTGTTATATTTACTTTGCATATCTCACATTTCGGGGGTTGGTCTTTTGTTAATAGGTGTGCATGGGTAATCTTGGAATGTCCTGTTCTAAGTCGGGTTAGAATTATCTCTTCAAGTCTTTTGGATCTGTTCGATGTTTGCCATTCCGCGTGTTGATTTTTAACTTCTCTTAATTTATTATGTTGCAGGGTATTCCAAGTAGTCTCTGTTTGTTTTTTAATACTTTCTTTGATTAGATGTTGGATATCGCTGGTTGTGATAGGTAAGATTTGTTGATTGAGATGTGCATCTGCTGCGGCAACATCTGCTTCCTCGTTGCCCCGAATTCCCACATGGGATGGAACCCAAAGAAACTCGACTAGGGTGCCTGAATTCTGCAACATAAAAATATTTTCTCGAATTTGATGTATGATTGCCTCATTAGTGTGTGGGTTGTCCATTGCTTTCAGTACGCTGTACGAGTCGCTAATTATGAGATACTTTAGTCTACAGCCATTTTGTGTTAAAACTTTAATTTCTTTCAAAATTAACAAAATACAACTTCGCATACAAATTTTCATCTCCCCCTTTCTTTCATCGTATATATACTACCAACCTCCTCATAAAAATCCCCATACCAACTTTATGGCGTGAAAACAAAATAATTTTAAAACATTCAAACAAATAAATATTTAAGTTGAAAAATACATGAAAATTCCACGACATTATCCCCCCAGATTGAATTAATAAACAAAAAGTTTACAATTTCATCTACAAAATCTGTTGTGGAATTTTGAAAATATTTACAAAATAATAAAACATCAACCATCTTTACATAAAGTAAAATCAAAATAATCCCTTAATAAATCAGTCTTCTTAATTTCACAAAAGAAAATTATAAAAATATTCAAATTCCAATCAAATGATTTAGAAAAATAATTAAATAGAACAGGATCTCTTCATAATATCAAATCACGTACGTATATTTTCAAATTTCTTTTCTTCTGTTATTTTTCTACAAATAATTAATAAATATCATTTAACTTCATCTTCCAAATTCTTGTTTCGACTTGAATTTTCTTTTTCTAGCAATAACTAACCCAATTCCAAAATAATTTTCTTCATAATAATTTTGTTGTAAATTTTCAAAAACGTATCATATTCTTGTAAAATGTAATTTCTTGTTTGTATCTTTGGCAACTCATCTCTTTATATTTACTCTTGATTAACTTCCTATGTTCAGATTTAGTATTTTTTGTTACTATGTGTAAAAGTTTATGACCGGACCTCGTATATGTTATTTTGTTTCGAGCTATGTTCGCTCTAGTTAGCAGCGCATGCTCATCTTAGTTAGTATTTCACTCAACCTTCAATCATATGGACGCTTGAAGATACAATTACAAATAAAAGTTTCTTTTCTGTGTATCGAACATATTATTTAAATTTAAATACAAGTGCCTAGCCTTTTCTACATACAGTCCACTAGAAACAATCACCGTTTGGGGTGCAATCCAAACATCCTGCAATAAACTTTTCACCATTAAATAAATTTTAAATACATTGTAAATTATCCCCCCAATCTTCTTAATAAATATTCAAAATATCACAAACATCATCCATATCAAACTACTTTTCTTTATTACTTAATAAAACAAATTCTTCTTAATCTTCCCCATTTAATTCAATTCATTACATTTCTTCCAATCTTTAAACAGTAATCAATCATTTCAGAAAACATAAACCTAGATGCTAAATTTTATAAATCAGTTTTTTTGCCTTACATACAATTTTGAAATTCCATATTGTTTTCTTCATAATAATATCATTATTTAATTTTATGTAAATTATTATTAGTCTTAAAATTCATTATCATTTTTTCAGTTAGTTATAGATTATATATATTTATATAAAACTTAACTTGTGAGAAAATAAACAATTAAACTATAAATAACAAGTTAAATTCAATAATATAATCAAATATATCTTAAGCTTTCGACGATTTTTGTCGTCTTCTTCAAAATTTTATTTAATATAAACAAATACATGGAAACTGGGAACAAAACACATTGTCATCTGATACGACCTAAGATCCAAAAAGATATTTTTTTCATATTTTTTTCAATTATCTCGTTATTATCATGTTCATCGTAAAAATGAAAAATGTTTTTCACCCTATTTGCAGTCTAACTCTACAAATATCGATCCTAGAGTAAAAGTTATTTGAACCAAACTTGTGGAAAATTATATTTCCTATAATTTTTGGTATTATCATTTTTACTCTAAAGTTGAGACTAAGCGAGTAATTTGAAAAATAAGAAAACACCCTTTAAATCAAGATGGCGGCAAACGCAATGGGATGATTTTCCCGAAAATCTTACACTACTAAACAACCCTCTCTGAGTTAAAAAAAATAAAATCGCTCTCGGGAATTATTTCCAGGTGAAATCCTAATTTGACTGGACTAAAAGGTAATGCTACAAACTTAAATTGTCCACAGACCTACATACGCACCCACACACCCCCACATACACCCATACAAACATTTTTCAAAAATAATAGAAATGGTTCAAGGGAACCTCAAAACATAAAAATTTAATAAGAAAGAGGGGGGTCAATTTTTTTTTCAATTTCAGATTACAATACTTTTCTTACTAAGGAGTTCGGAAAGTAAAAATATATTTTTGAAATTGGGATATTTTGAGTTGACCGACTAATTTTTGCGTTTGAGTATGTTCCTAGACGCCGATGTTAAACCACATTTTGGCATAAAATATTCAATTTTTATAAGTGTTGCAAATATACACAATTTAACACGTTTGGTAGCTAGCAAGAAGTATTATTTTGTTACATCTTTTGTTCGTACTTTATTCTAGGTAAAATAACATAATATTGTTTTTACACTTATAATAATAAGTTATTAAAAAATAAGTTTACACCAATGAGATTTGACATCTGTGACAATTTTGTCTGCAAAAAGCACAGTAATATGAGTATTATGAGCGACAATTGTATTAGTGTGAACTTACCTGACCTGGTGGAAATTAATTTTATGTATTTTTGTGTTTATTTTAAATGAAAGCAAGTAAATATTCATTTATATATTATTTATTGTGTTAATAAATAATATTTAATTAAATATTTTTGTGTATTTTTTCGTTTTATAAGCATATTCAAAGTGGTAGCAAAATTGATTCCACGCGAGCGACCATGTAAAAAAAATGGGGCGCGCATCCTCGAGGGTTAAATAGTTTTACTTACAACTTATGAAAAAAGAAAAATTTCGATTTTTTGAGTCATCTAAACTGTTTCCCCCCACCCCTTAATATTTTATGCATATTATCGTTTATTAATTTATGATATTTTTTGGTTTTGGTTTTAGGGAGTTTATTATATCGACAGTTGGTTACTAGAACAAGATAAGTTTCCTCCACATGCCCCATCAGGTGACTATAAATTAACCATTCAGGCTGTAGTTGATGATGACATATTTGTACTCGATGCGGAATATTATGGTTCAGTAATTAAGAAGAAGAAGAACAGGAGGCACTGAATATGTTGTATACTTAACTAGTATTAATTATTATGGATTATCAACAAGGATATCTTAATAAAAAATGTTTCTCTTAGTTTTGTAGTATTTAATCAAAGATCGTCTTTGTGTCTTAAAAAGTATTGTTTAAATTCTCCATATCTTTCTGAGTCGGTGCACATTTTGCCTGCCTCCAGACCTATTTTAATAATACAATTGCTGTGGAATGCGATTTCTACCCGTTCTTTCTATTAGATATATAATAATATACAGGGTGCTGAATGACATAGCCGAACATAGGAAATTAACATGTAAAAACATATTTATGCAAATTCCTGCTTCCCTAATTATTTTAGAGAAAAAATGAAAGACACAGAAATATAAACTACGAATGATAAGAGCATTTGATTTCATCTAACTTTTACTTAAAAAGCCAAAAATTGCTTTTAAAATTGTTAAAAATTTCATTTATCGGACTGGCCATGAAAGTTTTCGCAAGCAATACCACAAGAGCTTTGATTTATCCGGATAATTTTTGATTTCAACGAATACGTGATTAACAATTTAGCGAGAGAAAACTTGGTTGACAAAATCACGAGCACGGGCGAGCGGCAGCGAGATTGCTCGAGTGATTTTGTCTAACCAACAGTTTTCTCGAGCCAAATTTTGAAAGCACGTATGAGTGTTCAGAAATTAAAAATTATCAGGATAGAAATCAAAGCTAGTGTGGTATTTGATAAGATAATTCCGCGAAGGGTGCATAAATACGCATAAAACTATTTAAACTTAAAAATTCACTTTGGTTGTCATGTCAAAAAAGGTAAACAAAAAAATATCCGCTAAATTTATCCACTTGCATTTCTGTTCCTTCCTTAGAGCCAAACTACACGAGCGTTGTTTCCGTCTGGTATTCTCGAATACCACACGTTTAAATGGAGCAAGCTACACGAGCGTAATTTACGCCATATAAAGATGTCGTGAAATCTTTAAATTTTTTAAATTTTAATCTTCCTTCACATCTTGCGCCAGCTAGCAAAAATTCGTAGAGCATGCAAGTCCAGGGGTCGGTTCCGTCTAGTACGAACAATTTTCCTTACTTAAAATTCCAATTAATAAATAATCATCAAATATAATTAAATAATGAAATCAAATTTTATTAGGATATACTATCACATGTGACAAATTTCACACTATGCAGGTATTTTGAGTAAAATGTGTTTATTGCAAAAATTGGAATTATATTTAATTAAAATTTAAAATTTGTTTTTCTAAATTCCAATTTCATTAATAATAATTTGAGTGTTAATGTGTAATACCATTTCCAATATTATACGTAATTAAAATTCAAAGTTTATAATAAAATTATTAATACACATTTAATGTTCACAAACATTAGTCCGATTAATTTTCGAAATGACTTCCTGGTTCTGGCAGTTGTGTATCCACTAATCGTCCTTTCCAATGTAAACCCGATTGGTCGTTTGATCAAATTTTCCAACAAAGAAATATAGCTGTTTTTGAGATCTTAAAATTACTTGCATTACTTGATTACATGTCTTCATTCTTTTTCCTATATTCGATAAATTGCTAACGTTTCAAAAATTTTATCAGACTATCCAAATTAACCATCATATTTACATAAGTTAGTATAAGTTAACCATTACAACTTGATCTTTCTTAAAAAGGAATCCAAACTATTAATTCTTAAAACTTTTTTAAAAAACTATTAAAATTTTCTTCTATTTTTCTTCTATATCTGTTCTACAAGTTCTTCTGCGCAGGTTTTCCGCCAGAAACCTCTAAAACTTTTCAATCAACCGTCGAATATAAAAATCACCAGGCATGCCTTCTTGAATACACTCACGAACATAATTTGTTGTAAGCACTAATTATATTGTTCATAAATTGTTAAAATAATAATGTTGAAAGTGTGTACAACCGTTCACAACTGACCTGTTGATTGTATCTCCAAACAAATCGCATTGATCTGCATCAACCAACAAAGCCTTTTAAATTTAAAAAAAAAACAATATTTCAAATTGTAAAACTGCTCGTATCACAGCATCTCCCCATGAAGTTAATTTAAATAATGGCAAGCTACACGAGCGTAATTTAGGCTCGTGTAGTTTGCTTCATTTAAACGTGTGGTTTTCGAGAATACGCGACGATAACTACGCGACAGAAACAACGCTCGTGTAGTTTGGCTCTTAGTACAATTTTTATCCGCTAGCAAACTTTCTTTCTTTCTTTTATACATGAGTAGAATTATCACTTGTAATATCACAAGAGAATGAGAATAAATTGAAAATAATTTCACATATTTTCGAAAAGTTGTTGCAAGGCAATAGATAAGAGAGCCCGAAGGGATCGAGTAGCTATTGCCGAACGGCGACAACTTTGAGAAAATATGTCAAATTATTATCTAATTTATCGAATTCTTGTGTGATATTCGATTGAATATTTTTTTCGTTGATTTTAATATTACTTTCATGGACTGACGATGTACTAAACCGTTTTTGATTTATTTTATTCATAATTCATTGACAGACGTCAAATCAAATAAGTATGTTGCTATTAAAACAAACACATCCCTAAAATTATTCTCGCGGCAATAATGTAAGTAGATTATTCCCACTAGCATAATGTTTTGATTGGCAACTTTGATTGAAATTGAAAGTTTCTATTGGTTTTCAGAAAAAAAAAATAATCACCATAATTTCGTACAAACAGTTGGAAATTGAAATTTTTACAAGAGGTAAAAATTTGTAACACACATCAATTTCTGATATTTAGAAGATTATGAGAAAACAACGCATGTCGCACTTTTGAAAACCACCGAACACATTTTTTTATTAACCAGAAGCTGTCTTATGACGCAGGTGAATGACGATAAGCAACCATCTGTACAACAAGGTGAATTTTTTCAGTGGCGTATCGACCAGGTACAATTTTTTAGTTTGAATTTATTAGAACAAAAACTTCTATTTTCTTATAAACATTTAATAAACAATTTTCATAATAAAATTTATATCTGAAGCTAGAATTGAATATTTCGTAAAAGTAAATGTGTTTAAGAGTTTATTAGTTGCACAATTTAAACCCAATAATCCTGAGGAGAGCGATTTTGTCAACAAGACAACACCTTTAAATATATTACTTTTTTTCTTGTTATCCGAGGTTTTAATAAAGGCAATATTAAAAGATTCTCCAGGGAACCCGCTCTTGATCGTCTATTGTTCTCCGATAACACTGACTAATCGACGCAGCTTTGAGTTGATAAAGAGACCTGGTAATAATAAAAAAATTTCAGGAGACCACCACAATATATTGTCGTGTTCCAAAATCCAATTTTTGAATTTTTAATTTGATTTTGAAGAATTTGTTATTTTGTATGTTTTTGTTTAATTTTGTAAATATTTAAATTTGCTCGTTGATCCCGCCGGGGTCCAGTTGGTAACTAAGCGAAGGAAGTGGAAGGCTTTTTGCCGTTGAAGCCGTAAAGTACGGACGTGCTGGAGTTGGTCTCCGCTTAAAAATTGTAATATTTGCTTTAATAATTATATTTTTAATTAAAAGTTTGGATTGTGAAATAAAATTTATATGAATTTGAAGTAAGTGATTTTTTAATTGAATTAATTAGAATTTGGAAAATTTTGGATTATTAAACGAATATTTGGATAAAATTGTTTGGATTGTTTGAAAAACGAATTTGAATTGTTGATAAAATAATAGTTAATTAAAATTTTGGATACTAAATTGGTAAATTGAAAATTACAATTGCAAGTTAGAGGCAAGGCGTTGTAAATTTTATGTGGACAGCGACGCACGTGCAGCCAGATGGGCGCACACATTTTACCGTTCGTGTCGACGCTGGATTTTTATTTAACGTTAATTTGGAGTATATTTTTAAAATTAAAAAACCAAGAGTCTCATGTTTTGTGCGGTAGTTGGCAGTTGTGAAAATTAACTTTTTTTTTTAAATTACACAGCTTCACTACACGTCAATATATTATGCTGAAATTGCAGGGCGAAGAGCCATTCTTTTAGGGATTCCCCCAAACCTCGCGAGACCTTTTGTTTTGGATGCTAAAGTCCAGGAGTCTCCATTGTAAATTGTAAGGGAACCATGCAAATAATCGAGTCAGGGCCAAGTGGCATCGCGGCGCGTCACTGAGTAAGGGTACGTTTATGTTGGAGCTGTGATAACTGATAAAGCGAAGAAATTGTTTCGCTCTAATCGCTGTTCTACAAATTAACATTGACTTGCTCGCTGCTTCAACATAAACGGTCCCATAAGAATAAATGCATTACAAATCACTGCTTCGCAAGAATCACTGCAACCATCACTGCTTAGAGCTCCAATATAAACGTAGCCTAAGGCCATTAAAGCGAACCAACAGGGATAGTGAGATTGGTTTAGGAAAATTAGCGCCTTTTGTGGATCTACTACGAATACTTCTGTCTTGTTTACTCAACCTAGGTCAAACCAACGACCTCACGTCCAACTAAGTATTAAGACCGGTGCAACTAACAGCGTTGTTAGATGCAGGTGCTAGTGTTTCGATACTAGATACCGAGGGTCATCATTTGGTAAATCAACTAGATTTGAGTTTTACCATCAAACGCGACATTGTGACTTTGCGGTCAACTGACGGGACTCCGCAAGATATTGTAGGTAGGGTAGCGTCACTGATTTCGATTTGTCCGTCTATTAGATGTTTTAGTATATCGTAGTATTGGTACGTGTTTAACTCTAGGGGTTGATTTTTGTAGATTTCTTGGGGTTCCGGTAGATTTTAAACAAGATTAATTTTATGTTAACGGTTTAGAGTCAATTGATTTTGTTAGGAAGGCTAGTGACCGCAGTATAAAACAATAGTTGCACTCGCCGTTATGAAAGAGAAATTTAAATCTTTAGATGGTGTTGGTCTAACTAGAAGCAATAAAGTTGTACACCATATTGAAACAGGGGATGCTGCCCCTGTTAAACAACGAGCATATCCGCTTTCTCCTGCGATGCGCAAAATAGCTTACGCCGAATTAGACAAAATTTTAGAGCAAAATATTATTAGGCCTAGCAAATCCCTTTGGTCATCTCCGATTTTGTTAGTTAAAAAGGCTGACGGTTCTGATCGCTTGTGTTATGACGGCTGTACGCTTAACCAACTCACAAAGAAGTATGCTTTTCCTATATCTCGATTGGAGGATATTTTGATGAGTCTCCGGGATGTCAGGTACATAACATCCATCGATTTGCGAAAAGTCTTTTACCAAGTCTCTTTGTCTCTCGAGTCTTGTGAGAAAACCGACCTCACTGTACCGGAGAGGGGTTTATTTGAATTTCTTGTAATGTCATTTGGTATTTCTAATGCGCCTGCTACATTAAAACAATTAATGGAATTTTTGTTTGGTCCTTTGTTGGAAGAAAATTTATATATATATAATGATGATTTTTCGTTGTGACTCGTACTTTCGAAGAGCATCTTTGAATTCTCGACTTTAATAGGGTAATTACCAACAAACATGATGTTGTTACTAATTTGATTGAATGGAAGCAAGCGAACCCGGGATCTCGACATAACGAGATTATGCGCTTAATTTATGACGATCCGTCCTCGGCTCACTTGGGTACTTCCAAAACATTTAATAAGTTCTTAGAATTATACTATTGGCCAAAAATGCGTGTGGATTTGGGAAGGTATGTGCTTCGGTGTCAGGTATGTTTAGCTTCTAAAGCTTTACACGGAGGTTGGTAGGGTTGATGGGAAGCGAGAAGAAAGTACGCTTTCCCTTTCAATGTATCTCGATTAACTTAGGGGACCTTTTCCTAGGTCAACTAACGGAAATACCATGTTGCTTCTGGTATGCGATTGGTTTTCAAAATTCCTGCTAGTTTAGCCTATGCGTAGGACTACTTCAAAAAAATTTGTGAGTTTTTAGAAAATCAGGTCTTTCTGATATTTGGAGTACCACAGATTTGTATGGTGGACAATATACATACAAAATAAAGCAATGAATTTAAGAAACTTATGGATGATTACAGTGTGCATCATTTATTGTATAACGCCTCATACCATCAACATCGTGTGTTAGGAACAGCAGCTATACCATCATACGTTAGGGAAAATCATCAAACTTGGGACGAAAACATTCATCAAGTAGCTCATGCTTTACGCTCAGCCACTCACGGGCTTTACTCCATCCTTTTTAAATTTAGGTCATACAGTACCCGCGAGGGAAGATTATTATGGTCGTGTCAGAGGAGAGGACTTTTCTAAGCGTGAGAAGCTTACTCAGGATATGAATCAATTAAACTATCTCTATGTTGATGTTACAAAACGTTTAAATGCTGTTTATCAGCGTAATGCTTTGCATTATAATTTTAGAAAGCGCACCATACGCTTTAAGGTGGGAGACGTCGTTTAGCGTAGGAACTTTGTTTTATCCAAAGAGGTGAATGATTTTAGTAGTAAATTAGCTCATAAGGGGAGCTCCTAAGTACATCAAATGTAGAGTTTGCGAAATCGCTGGTCCTTTAACATACCGTCTAGTAATTGAGCGGATTTTCGGACCAAAGACGCTGATTGCCTTGGTCCGAAACATTTTTTTTGGTGCTGCTGGGGGGTGTGTATTAGTTTAGATACCCGTTTTATAAAGATTAAATTCACTGCATGCAAGAGAATTGACCAAAAGGCTAGGACTACAGTAAAATACTAGGGAATCACAATGGACACTTTGTTGACTTAGCATGTGGCATGTGGCTATCTTAATAAACTCCTTAAGCAAAATTATTTATGCTATAAGAAGAATTAGAGAAGCGGTTGGAAAAAAGGCTGCTAAGGTGGTCTACTATTCAATGTTCTCTGCCCGAATGGTGTATGGATTCTTGATCTGGGGTAGTGCAACGCAGTTAAAGAAAGTGTTCCTACTACAAAAAAGAGCTGTACGTGCACTAGAAGGAGTATCGCCAACAATACACTGTAGACCAATCTTCCGGAGTTTGCGCATTACAACGATCTCATCTGCCTATGTTTATCCTAGTGCAGTAAGAGCGAGGACCGATCGTGCAATTTTGGAAAACACTGCAACACACCAACATCAAACAAGGAACAGAAACGACATTCGAACTGAGAAAAATAGACTCATATGATCAGATAGAATAAATCTACAACAAATTGCCTGAAAAAAATCAGAAATGTTTCTCTTCAGAAATTTAAGAATGAAGAAACAACTAACCGAATGCGTGTTGTACAATGAAGAAGAGTTTTTCCAAGCTACGTTGAGATGAAAACGAGCAACTGGTGATCTCCACCATTTAGGATTAATGTAAAAATTATTATTATTATTATTATAGTGGAGAGAATGTGCGAACCAGTAGACAACACGGAAAGAAATGTAAGAATGGATAATTGGTTTACTGGATATGAACTTATGAAAAAACTGCTGACAAATTATCGCACAACAATTGTTAGAACCATGCGGAAAAACAAGAGGGTACTTCCAAAGGAGTTTACAAATTATTGTAAAAATAGAAAAATAAATTCCACTATATTCGGCTTCCAAGATGATAATACAGTAGTGTCTTACATTCAAAAAAAAAAAATGAAGTGTGTACTTCTTACATCTACGATACATCATACTGATACAGTAGACGAAACTATAGGAGAACTAAAAAAGTCTAATTAGGTACCTTTTATAATTCGACCAAAAGAGTTTTTCTCTTTTTTTTTTCGAAAATTCGACACAGTGGATAAATTATGTGGAGAATAAAATGTGGCAAACAAAGAACACTAGACGTTCTATACGCTTTATAAAGTTTAATAAATTATTATTATTTTAAAGCAGAAAAATAAAGCAATTATTTTTCTTTAAAATAAAGTCAGACGTTGCATTAAATGCAACCGATGCTCACATAAATTCCGATAATGAAAGCATAACTAGCCAAGTCAGTAATCATTCAAGTAATCATTCAATTAATAATTCAAATTCAACTAACGGGCAGCCTAACAATTTACAATTCATAAAACTGCCTACATTAAAATTGCCAAACTTTGGAGGCGAATACGATCAATGGTTAAATTATCATGACACTTTCTAATCTTTGATTAACAAAAACGAATCATTATCTGACATACAGCGGTGTCATTATCTGCGCTCCACATTAACTGGAGACGCAGCTTCCGTAATACAATCTTTAGAGGTTTCTTCCGAGAACTTCGAAGTTGCATGGGAACTTCTCAAGGACAGGTTTGAAAATAAACCATTATTAATAAACACGCATATAAAGGCTTTATTTAATTTAGAATCCGTAAATAAAGAATCGCATTCTTATTTGGAAAAATTATTAAACAGCACTAGATGCGCTAAAGCAACCAACAGTTGACTCACTAATTATTTATTTGAAAACCGATAAGTTTGATCCTATTACAAGGAGAGAATGGGAAAAAATTAAATCCGAATTAGATGAATTACCGGTCACTCAGGAGATAATCAACTTCCTAACAAAAAAGTGCCAATTATTAGAATCATTGCAAACGTCAAAGAGCCAGTCGGCTGGTGAAAAGCAAAATTTAATTACAAAACCTTCTTCCTGCGGATTTTGCAAAGAAAGGAATCAAATTTATTTATGTAGAAACCTTTTAAATCTTTCAATTTCAGAACGAATAAATGAAATTGCCAAATTAAAACTTTGTAAAAATTGCTTTCGGGTAAATCATTTAACTAAATTTTGTAAATCGTCTTCGTCTTGCCATAAATGCAAGCAAAGGCATAACACGTTATTGCATTTAACTGCTGACAACTGAAATGGACAGTCTACTGTGCCTGCGTCAAATTCTATTGTGCCAAAGTCAAATGGTAATGCATCCCTTGCAGCAGTGGAGATCGCGTCAGTTGGTTTGAATAGCTGCCTTCACGCTACCACTCGGGTGCTTTTACCTACTGCAATTGTTTATGTTTATAATAATAAGAGCTTAAAAATAAGATGCCGCCTGCTTCTCGACAGTGGGTCGCAGTCCAATTTTATAACATCACGATTATACAACGATCTAGGTTTAAAGGGAAAAATGGTAAATTTTCCAATTTCGGCAATTAACAAATCAAAATCTAATATTTCATGCGAAACAAAAATAAGGTTATCATCTTTACATAACTCATTTAATTGTTCAATTTCATGTTTAGTTTTGCCGGAAATTACTCAACACCTACCACAACAATCCTTTTCAAAAACCGATATAAATTTACCTCCAAATTTAATCATTGCTATCCCGATTTCAACAAAACAGGTGAAATACAACTGCTATTGGGAGCAGAAGTTCTTTGGAAAATTCTATGCATTGGTCAAATAGCTATAGATAAAAATCTACCTATTGCGCAAAAAACTCATTTCGGTTGGGTAATTTCGGGTGTCATAGCAACATCACAGTTCATCATCAACATCACACAACAAAACAATGACAACACTGAAATCCAAAAACAATTATCATTGTTTTGGACAATTGAAGAAGTAAACACAACCAATGCGAATTTTCCAGAGGAAAATGCCTGTGAAACCTTGTTTAAAAATACGACTACCCGTAATGCTCACGGTAGATTTATAGTTAGGTAACCATTTCAGGAAAACAGCCCATGCTTGGGTGAGTCATACAGCATTGCTTATTGCCGATTCTTATCATTAGAAAAACGTCTCAAAGCAACGTAAATCTTTATAAAATGTATCATGCATTCATAAATGAATATGAAAACTTAGGTCATATGACAAAAACATTTTACAAAGAGGAGAAACGAGATGTGGCATACTTCTTACCTCATCATGCCGTGTTTAAGGCAGATAGCACTACATCAAAAATTCGCGTAGTATTTGATGGTTCTTGTAAAACGTCTGCAGGAACTTCTTTAAATGACACGCTCATGGTTGGTCCCAAAACACAACCTGATTTAATTTCAATCCTGCTACGTTTTCGTACGCATTTATACGCTTTCACAAGTGACTGCGAAAAAATGTACCGCCAGGTTACGATCCATGAAAGCGTTCGATCAAAACAAAGCATTTTGTGGCGAAACAGTAAGTTTGAAGATGTAAGGTGTTATCGATTAAACACAGTCACATACGGGACAGCGCCTGCTTCATTTTTAGCTACCAGATGTTTATTGCAGATCGCAATTGAATGCGATGAAAATTTTCCCGACGCATCATCCATCATAAAAAAGGATATGGATAAAATAAGTGAATTATTAGCTTCAGATGGGTTCACTTTGAGAAAATGGGCCTCAAATGACCCACAAATATTAAATAATATAAACAATACCACTAATGTCATGCAATTTAGTGAAAACCATTCAATAAAAACTTTGGGCCTGGTGTGGAATTCGCAGTCAGACGTGTTTAGTTACCCAGTGACATTAGAAAATTCTATTTTGGTTACGAAACGTACCATATTATCCACCATAAGTAAAATTTTTGACCCGTTAGGATTAATTGCTCCAATCATAATCACTGCTAAGGTCATGCTTCAAAAATTATGGAGTTTGAACTTGAATTGGGTGAATCCGTTCCAGCAGATATTTTTACGTCATGGTCAACGTTTAAAGATGATCTTAAACATCTAAATAAAATTACAATTTCTAGATATGTTTTATGTTCTCAACCTTCAAATATACAAATCCACGGATTCGCAGATGCAAGTGAAAAGAGTTATGGTGCTTGTATCTATTTACGATCCACCAATGCAGATGGAATCACAGTAAAATTGCTATGTGCAAAGTGTAAGGTTGCTCCCTTAAAATGCATATCTTTGCCGCGTTTAGAACTAAGCGCAGCTCACTTGCTAGCTAAATTAATGTATCAAGTTAATCTTTGGTTAAATTTAAAAATTGATGATTCATATTTTTGGAGTGATTCTACTATTGCACTTGCGTGGATTAATAAAACTCCAAATCAATGAAAAACGTTTGTTTCTAATCGCGTTTCCGATATAACTCGTATATCACAAAAAGAACAATGGCACCATGTTCGCAGTCAGTGTAATCCTGCTGACATTATTTCTCGAGGCACTAACCCTCAAACTCTATCAATTTCCACTTTATGGTGGCACGGACCGACTTGGCTGTCAGATGACATCACTTTATGGCCAATTGAACCCTCGAATTTAAATTACATTGAATTACCAGAAATCAATCATTTATGTTTCAATAGTTGAGCACATTGTTTTCACAAATAGAATCCATACTCAACTCAAGACCTTTAATTCCATTATCCCCAAATCCTAATGACTAAAATTTCCTCAGTACAGGACACTTCCTAATAGGTGACAGCTTGATGGCCATTCCTGAGCTAACTTTACTCAAACTTAACTCCAATAAGCTAAGTCATTTCCAGCTAGTTCAATAGCTCCAGCAACAGTTTTGGAAAAAATGGTTGCACGATTACTTAATTATTCTTCAACGTCGTCCTAAATGGTACAGAACGACTACTGGGTCATCATTGCAGATCGGAACCTTAGTTCTTCTCCGCGACAACACACCACCATTAATTTGGTGTATGGGTCGAATTACAGAGGTGCATCCAGGTGCAGACGAAGTGGTGCGCGTTGTTTCAGTGCAAACTTCAACCGGACTTGTAAAAAGAGCCGTGACTCAAATTTGTGAATTATTAAGTGTGTAATTTAATTTTACTTGTATTGACTTATTCAGTTTATATGTTTCATTTGTTTTTTAAAAGGGATTTTTCCTTTTCAAGGCGCCCGGCATGTTACGGCGATCCCCTTTTTGTTAGCCAACTCTTTGTACTTGCCCCGCTCCATTAGGGGTTTGTTTTATAATTTTGTACGTTTTACGCGCAATACTCGCGTGTAGCTACGCATGCAGCAAATAAAAAATTTATTTAAAAGTTCTACAGTCCATTATTTATCAAAAAATCTAAAACAACAAGTTTGATCGTTAGATCATTCAACATCTTATTTTCCTGAAATGTCCAAAAAAAAACATTCGTTGATTTAAAGCTATGAACCTGACAGGTTCTGCGTATGCACTGGTGTGATTTTTATTGACGTATTCATTGCAGGGTTAACTGGAAATGAATCAATTTCGATACTGGGCTTGCTGGTGCCGTCGAGTTGAGTACTATAAAGAGCAAAAAACTTCCAAGAATTAACGAAATTAAGAGTTCAAGTAATAATATTATTTAAGAAAGTTAATTGATTTTTTGATTTTAGTTTTCAAGGTATCGGAAGAGTAGAAACCAAATATCATATTGACTTGTCTAACGATACAGTTCCAATTATTTGTCCAACTAGAAAAATTCCATTGGTATTGAGGAAAAGGGTTGAACGGAAATTAGAGGAAATTGTAAAAAATTATATTATTGTTCCTTTTAATGAACCAACTAATTGGGTTCATCCTATGGTTGTGGTACCAAAGGCAAACGGTGAAATAAGATTTAAATCGATCCAAGATATCTTAATAAATATATAAGAAGAGAACATTTTCAAATCCCAACTTCAGAAGAATTCTTTTCACAACCATCTGGTGCTAAAGTATTTTCCAGGTTGGATGCTTCCTTTGCTTTTTGGCAGGTTCCATTATATGAAAAGAGTTCTTCTTTTTGTGTACATTTTCTGCGCCACTTAAGATTATGTTATCGAGTTGTCGTCAGCTCCAGAAAAATTTCAGAAAATTCTTTATAACATTTTGTTAAATGTGAAAGGAGCTGTTGCTTATTTTCATGATGTACTGATTTTTTGTTTGGGTGCAGTAGAACATAACGAGAATTTCCGAACAGTGTTGAAACTTTTGACCGAAGCAGGTCTAACTTTGAATAAAGATAAATCAATTTTTGGTGTTCGTAAGGTGCAGTTTTTAGGACATGTGGTCCTAAACCTTCAGGGGTTTTTCGGAATGACAAATCGAAAAAGAATTACTGGAAATAGATTATAATTTTACAAGATTTCACTGTTTCTTATTTGGAAACAACGGTATTGAAGTTGAAACTGATCATCGTCCGTTCCTTGGGTTGTCAAAACACCTTTAAAGGTTTTACCGCCTAGATTACAACGTCTCATGATAAAACTATTAAGATTAATAAAATTAATTAATAATTAATTAAAATTAATAAAAGACTAAAAAAAAGAATTAATATAAAAAAAAGAACACACATATTTTACTAATATTTTTTAAAAGGGCAGAAAATTCAGAAAATTCAATAACAGAATTAAAACGCCAACGCGGCGAGCACATTAAAAGCTCGATTAACTTTCTTTAAAAATTTCATTAATGCAAAATTCACGGAAGTTAATAATGAAAACACGGAAGTCTTTATTCAACTCGAAGATAGACTTAAAAAAATTCAAATTCTGTTTAATGATTTCGAAAATATTCAAGATCAAATTGATCGTAAAACTAAAGCAAAAGAATTAGACAAAGAAATCGAAGAACGTCAATCATTTGAAAATGCATTTTATAATATCACTGCCAAGGCGCAGACTCTTATAAAAAATCGTAATCAAACAACGCGTGTAGAAAACTCAGAAAATGAAAATCGGGGTAGTTCAGCTGACTCAAATCAGCACAATGTCTTAATATCAAATCTTAACTCAAAAATACGTTTACCTAAAATCGAACTTCCTAAATTTTCTGGGGACTATCAGACGTGGATTGAATATCGGGATACATTTCAATCTTTAATTCACGAAAACACACAAATCGGGGAAATTCAAAAATTTCATTATTTACGCGCATCGCTTGAAGGCAATGCTAAACAAATTATACATTCGTTAGAATTTTCTAGTACAAATTATCAAATTGGATGGGAACTTTTATGTGAACGCTATAACAATAAACGTTTATTAGTTCATAACCACATAAAAGCGATTTATGACATCTCGAATATTAACCACGAATCATCGTCAGAAATACGTAAACTTATGGATTGTTACGAGTTGCTGCCTTTAGGTTTAATCGTACCTTTTTAATTTAATCTTGGTGTGATAATACCTTATAAATTGCCACTTGATGCAACTTGGTGACGCGAAGCGTTGATAAGAAAACTTGTGGAAAGGGAAATAATTTTATGTAGATCTGCCTCTTTGGTCTTCAGCCTAAAAACAGTTTGCTTGTGTATTTTTTGTGCGGGCCTAATGAGCTCAAATTGAAGAAATTTCTTTGAGGATCATACTCGAATTATCTATCGTTGGCTTACCTTCAGTACCTGATCGTAAACATCACACTTTATTACACTCTGAATTTTATGTTAAAAACGATAATTCTACACAAGAAACAAATACAAGTCAACGAAATGAAACTGTGAATGAATCACAAGCGGCGCCAACAATTTCAATGTCAAATCGATTTACAAAAATTAAAACTCAATATTCGAATGAAATTTTACTATCGACAGCGCTCGTCTTTGTAAAAGATTCTTGTGGAAATTTGCAAACGTGTCGAGTATTGCTAGATTCCGCGTCAATGTCCAATTTTATAACAAATTTCAATATGTCAGTTATTGGAATTTCGCAAACTTCATCGAGCGTAAAGGAGCGTTGTTCTATTCAAATAAAATCAAAACAAAGTAATTACAAAACTTCAATATTTTGTTTAATAGTAATAAACATTCCTGCAAAACATCAATCTTGCAGACCCCGAATTTTATAAACCACAATCGATTGATATTTTATTGGGAGCTAGTATTTTTTGGAATTTAATCCAAGTCGGTAAAATAAATCTAGGTACAGAAATGCCTGTATTACAGAATACTTCTTTAGGTTGGATAATTTCTGGTACAGCCCCAATAAATATTACAGAAAATAAGACTATATGTAATCTTGCCGTAAAAGATATTCAAGATCAGCTTGCCAAATTTTGGTTAATAGAAGAACCACACGTAAATGCTAAAATCGAGTCCAACGAAGACAAATTATGTGAGGCTATTTTTATAAAAAATATTCGGCGTGATGCTACCGGACGGTTTGAAGTTACAATTCCGTTTAAAGAATCCATTAATAAATTAGGGGATTTTAAGCAAATTGCATTAAAACGCTTCTATTCATTAGAACATAAACTTTTAAAAAATCGGCAATTGCGAGTAGCTTACTGCAAATTCATGTTAGAATACGAAAAAGCGGGATACATGTCTAAATTAGCAGTTCCCCAAAACGATGCAATTTCCTACTACCTGCCTCATCATGGAGTGATTAAGCAGGATAGCACTAGCACTCCATTAAGGGTAGTCTTTGACGGTTCCTCTCCTTCAGATAGCGGAATATCTCTAAATCAATGGGGTAATCCCTAGTAGTCGAAAATTTGGTTTTAGCCTATGAAAATCGATGGCCGGCAATAAAAGACATAGAATAATTTAAAAAAATGTATTTAAAAATACTTGATTAATTATATAAATTGATTATTTTAAAAGTATATATTTGAAAAGACGCCATTTGGTGACGTAGTAACAAATCCTCCAATGGAAACGTTCCATTTACAGTTCAAATAATTTCATTTCGCACGTCACGAACGTTACATGTACAAGACAGAGACAAAATATCACTTGTACGTTTGATATTAAGTCTTCATAAAATTTTTTAAGCGTCAAATAAAAATAACCTCAAATAAAATTGTTTCTTGAATTTAAAATTGAGTAGTAGATGAAGTTAAATTATGATTTAAAAACTGCAATAAAAATATAATTTCAATGAAGTGCTTTTTTAAAAAGTCCACTTACAGAAAAGTTGTGGTTAAAACAATGCAACATAGTTAAATATTTGATATCAAGTTTATCAATCGGTTTCATAAATATCATACGAAATGGTTAGTATGATAGAGTAAGAAATTCTTTTACTTATTTGTTGACAGAGGTTTTAAGCCTAAAAGTTTTAGTGTAAATTGTTGAGTTCAAATTATCGAATTAAATTTGGTTTGTAGTAAAATTTACTATAAAGAAAATTAAACAACTTAAAATTAAATTAAATCCAATATAAAACCGAACAAGGAAGTTATTACAGTTTGTTATATTTTGCAAAATGCCTACTAAAAAATGTTTTATTCCTAGATGTGATAACACCACAAATAATTCTGAAAAAGTATTTTTTTCCGTTCCGATGGATCTAGCTACAAGAAAGTTATGGTATGAAGCAGCAAGAATATCATTACCATTTTATCCAAAATCATTATGGCATTGTTGTGAAGATCATTTTGATGTTGAGAACGATTTTGAAAACTGGATGTACTTTAAAACTGTGGGAAGTAAGTTAAAAATTAAACATGGTGTGGTACCACATAAGTTTATTGATAATTCTCCTTTAGAAACCCTCTCGAAAAGCTTAACGGATTCTGCCAAAAAAAGAAAGTTGGAAAATATTACAAGTTTTGAAGCAAAAAAATATTCAAAAATTAGCAATAAGCCATCAAAATCGAAAGTTGTGAGGAATCTTTTTTCTATACCACAGAATGTCGAAGAATGTAGTTTGATGCCATGTGCTTCGGGTGTTATATCGGTGTCGCCTGAAATAGATTCGTTACTTCCATCGACAAAATCAGTTGGAATACAAACAGTTTTGAAAAATTCAGTACGTAGTGTTCAAACAAATACTACAAAAATTAATGTTGTGGATGTGAAAACATCTCCAATTCGTATAAAAAAAAAAGAATTTTAACCCACTCTAAAGGAAACGAAAAACAGTTATCTTCTTCCCAGTCGACCGGTAGCAATAATGGAGTTTCTGCGTATATACCATCTACAGACTCAGATGAATTAAGTTACACATTTCAAAGAACCGAAAGAAGGAAAACCACAACAACGGTATTGGAGAAAAACCCAAAACTCTATTTAGGTATTTCTGAAGAATTGCTTGGTATTTTAAATACAATTAGTATACGCTCGAAAATTGATTACGTTAAAATTCTAATAACATTAAAAAAGATTCGATTAAATGATACCTATGCCAGACTAGCTGTAGACTTTGATAGAAGTAGCTCTGAAATACAACGTATTTTTGTTGATACGGTGCCTAAATTGGCTAGCTTCTTTCAAAATATTATATTTTGGCTCGAGAAATTTAAAAATAAGGTTCTACTTCCCATCCCATTCAGAAGTAGGTATGCCAAGGTTGAAAGTATTATCGATTGCTTTGAAATAGAAATAGAAAAGCCATCTGATCCTGTCAAGCAAGCCACAACATGGTCCTCTTATAAACAGTGCAATACAGTGAAATTTTTAATTTCAAGTACACCAAATGGTTTCATAAATTTTATATCAAATGGTTTTCCTGGTAGAATAAGCGACAAAGATATAGTAGCCCACAGTTCGTACCTAAAAGAACTTCCAAATGGTCCCTATGTACTTGCAGACAGAGGTTTTAAGCATATAAATGCAATGTTAGCACAAAAAGATTGTATCTTACTTAGACCACCAAGTGTAAGTTCTGACCAGAAGAGTTCAAAAGAAGAAGTAAAGCTAAGCAAAACAATTGCTGCCTTAAGAATCCCAGCTTCTTGTTATACGACCAAATCTAGACTCATACCAATCATTCGACTTTGCTTGTTTCCGCGTATCCATTTCAGCTTCTTCACATAACTCGTCTGTGATTTTAGATTTAGCATATGATATAAAATGGTCTGCAGAGCAGTTCGTATTAGTATTAAAATAATTTAATAGTAATTGATGTACAGATATTTTATATTTGGGGTCTTTAAAGAAATGAAACAACACACCATTATTGTTTCCGTAATCATCGATAATCATTTCTAGAATAGATGGATCACGGTCTTGTAATTTAGGACAAGGTTTTCCAAACAATGTTGAAATGTCCACATCTGTTCTTCCCACTTTGGATAACTTGGAAGCCTTCCAATAACATTCTTGTGATGTAACCGATGATTCTTCGCTACGCCTATGATGCCATAACAAAAACGCTACTCCATGTTTACATCCACCTTCAGAAGCAGAACGACTTGTACATTTACAACTTACCACTTCCTCTTCTTTTTCGTTTATTACAGCACACACGTCATAGCCTTTTATTCTTATTTTGTGTTCTGGAGTGATTTTTCCTTTCACCGTACAGAGATCTCCACTTCGCTGAAGTTGTACATATGCAACAGCATTGTCTCCATACATTTCTTTACCTGATCTTTTGGTTTTTACGTTACGTACTTCGGCGCTAACAAAATCCATATTGGAAGTATAAAAGTCGTTCAACATATCACCGTCCACCGATGGTAAACTATCCGATAATGCTTGTTCAAAATTAACTTCTAACTTATTAGTCATTTTGAGACACTAAAAAAAGCACTGCAAACTGTTTTAGGGATGTATATCCTAAGTATTATATTTATTAATAAAAGAAGAGTTGTTTAAAAGCGTAATCCTATTTCTCCTATATAGATAATTATTTATTATCCGCTGGATAAAAGGATTAACGGATATGCTAAATTTAAGCCGCCACACTGTAATAATATTGGCGTTAACATTCGTTTAATTTAAAATGATGGATATATATTGCAGTGTTACTGGCCTACAACACTATTTAGCAGTCGTGAGCAATTACGGAAACTTGAAATTGGCAAATTTTACATCATTTGATACAGCTTGTGGTACTTCGGATACCTAAAATTTTAATAATTACTTGCACATTTTTCTAAATATAACATTGACATTGGTCAAACTTACCTAAGACAGCATGTGATTTAGCTAATTGTTGTGTGGGTCACCTCTGCATTGTTTATATCGAGGGAAAGGGTTGTATCGTTGAGCGGTTTCCGGTGGTTACTCCAATCATGTTTTGGTCAGGTGTAATTGGGGTTTGTCTTAAGAAAATTTTAACTAAGTTATAAAGGAACAAGTAGCCTCATTTTGGAAGGTTACTGACTTAAAGTTAAAGAAAGCAACAAGAAACCTCAAAAATATAGCCGATTTTGAAAATCGAGAATCAAACCTGCGATGTTTGATAATTTTATTAGAATAAGTTATGTCTAGTATTTAAGAAGTGTTTAAGTGCGATATTAGGTAGTTGTGATGAGGAACCAAGTGTAAAAGTGAACATTTATTAAAACCGTGAACTGTCAAAATTCAAAGTTCGCAATTTTCGTGAATAACAATTTCTATGTGGACTGAGTGGAATGAAAATGATGGGAACAACCTCGGGAAGATGTTCAGAGACAAGAAAAATCCATTCGGAACGGATTTGGGCCGATACAAGGAAATGTAGAATTCCGGAAAAGCACGTGCGTTTTCATTTTGAAATGCATCTGGAAGACTTCGACGTGCATTTCATCCCGTGAAATTTATTGTGGTTACTCCTGAGGTCATGAAGGAACTTTCCACCAAAAATGGTCAAGATCTGAAAGACAGAAAATTCCAATTTAAAATCAAAATTGCCATGGATTTAAAATTTTATAAAAAGAAGCGATTTTTAGGAATCAAGTAGGTAAAAAAGAGAAAATTTATAAAAGGACGGCCGGAAAAAGATGCTAGTTAGTGTAAATTTGAACGCGTTACCGCACGCATCGTTTGTTGCAATACAATTCGAGTTTATAGGTTACGAGAACTTTTCGGAAAGGCAAAATTGAGGTTACGGATGAAAATTTTTGGAACATCACATTATTGAATTGAATTAAATGGAAGATAAAATCAAGCTGATTATAATTACAAGATAAGTTACCAGGCTTTTGCTGTTTTGGTTTTTAAAGGTGAAGTGCAAGTAAATTCTTCCGTATGAAGATTATCCTACGGTAAAGGAAGTAAAATTAATGGAAAATTTGAGCACGTAGGAATTGGCTTATGAAGTTCGCACAGATAAGGTAGAAACATTTCTATATTTTGTAACTTGGTTCCCTCGAAGATTCATATAACCTAAAAGAACATTGCGTTAGTATTTAGTTGTAATTTTAAGTATTTGTTTACCTGTATTTGGGGATTATCGAATACATTCAACCAGTCACTCTACACGAACACAAAATTTTATTTTCATTAAATGTGCATAAATTGTAAATGTTGCTTTTTTTGGAATCTTGTTGTTTTTCTTAATACCGAAATACAACACAATAAGGGTCCATTTTATATAGTAACCACTAGCGCCGGCAGAGGTACTCAACCATTAGCGTCCCACAGCAGTCAAGCATTACAAAATTTATAGTCATCAATAGTAAGTATTAGGATTTTAAAGATAGAGGAAGGTAAAACCATTTCAATATAGGTACTCAAGACAAAACTTACAAATAATAACAAAATTTCAAATTTTAAATAACAAAATAACCTCAAATTTCGAATTGACATTTCAAATTAACTTCAATTGTCGCTAAGGGGAGTGGCCTAAAGCTATCATTTCTGTCATTGGACAATTTGTTACTACGTCACGATTTACCGCGATTTAGATTTTTAAAAAATTTTCAATTTTTAAATTTGAATTTGATGACTAAAAATTAAACAAAAATTTTTTTTTTATGACGGGGGACCTTATTTACGTCTAAATATTTGATTTTAATAATAAAAAAAATTTATGGGATTAGCCCATTGCAATACGTTGGTGCACAAAATATTCAAAATGATTTATGGTAAATTTTACTACGATTTCGTCAGCACAACGTAATAATATCCGGAGATATTTCCAAGATGTTTTCACAAATAAAAATTCAAAAACAACAACAAAATTTGTTACGCATATTGTGGAGACCAGACCCCTCGGAAGAAATAGCTACCTATACTTTAAATACGGTAACATTTGGTTTAACATCGAGTCCATTTCTAGCCGTTCGGTGCCTGAAACAATTAGCATTACAATGCGAAAAAACGAATAAAAAAGCGTCCCATGTTATTACGCGTGATTTTTATATGGACGATATGCTAAGCGGAACGCAATCAAAAATCGAAGCAATGAAATTATCTAAAGAAATTTATAATATTTTAAATTCAGCCGGGTTTGAATTACAAAAATGGAAATCGTTTTTTCCGGACGTGTTAAATTTCATGCAAAATTTAAATCCAAATAAAAATTCTAAATTCAATAATATTAAGACATTCGGAGAAGAAACTCAAACAAAAACCTTGGGATTGTACTGGAATTGCGATAAAGATTCTTTAATGTTCAAGGTCGGTAATTTTGAAAATTCACACACGATTTCAAAAAGAACAATTCTCTCTAACATCTCTCAAATCTTCGACCCCTTGGGATTAATAAGTCCAAGCATCGTTATCGCAAAAATATTTCTTCAGGGTCTTTGGTTATTAAAAATTTCATGGGATGACCAAATTCCTAATGACTTACAATCTCAATGGTTACATTACGGTTAAAAAACGTGGTAAAAATTTTTGAATTTTGAATTTTTTCAAAGTTTTTAGAAATCATATTAAGAGGGCAGTGCCTTCGGATTTCAAACTAGCAGTGCTAGGTTAACGAATTTCTTAGTTCAAATCATTTTTAAATTATTCACACTTCATGTAACAAGTTCAGTTTTGATAATCTTTGGAGGTTATGGTAAGTCAATTTTGTACAATTTAGTCGATATTTTTGTTTAGTTTGAAATTTTTTTTTTTATTTCACAATGTAAGCGATTGCGTGCAACTGAAGAATGGCAATAACCATGAAATAACGTTATATTGTACTATCGTATTACGAATTTTTCATTTTTTCAAATTTTCTTAATTCAGACCTGTTATGTGTTAATTGTCTCTTTTTTAAATTTTTTGAATTTTGATTTTCTACGTATTGTATTATTCTTATATTTTTTTGAATTTAACCATAAATACATACTAAAAACCACAAATTTACTTAAAATTTTTTATTTTGAGTTCTTTTTCTAAATAATTATAATCTGTTGATGACGAAGAAGTTTGTCAATTCAACATTTTTTTGCTTTGAATGGACCTATGCCTATATAATCCCAACAGATGTTGTTATCTTGGTGCACCTTATGCAGAATTATAAATTAAAATATCATTCTTTTCTGGTCTTTGAGAGCAATTAAAGGTCTTTATTATTTTTTAAAATATTATTTTAGTAGTTTTAACCTATGTTATAATGAATAATTTCAATTCAATTTTGTCTCCAGTGTCGGTACTATACGAAAATCAGTTATTACTAAGTGATCTTAATTATGATGATAATAATCAACCTTTAAGTGAAATTCAACAATTTAGTGACCCATTAGTAGAACTGCTGAAGTCCTGGGGGTTTTTGAGTTTAACTCAGGAGTTCATAGGTAAGTAATAATAAGAAGTTTTTAAATAAATGTGTAATAATATAATTATGTATACTTATGTAGAACCAATTATTTGAAAGTTTTTTTGTTTAAAATTGAAATCCTCGAGTGTTAATATAGGTATTTAATTTAAATATAAAAATATTATATTTACAGATCAGGACATTACTGTAGATCGCTTAAAATTATTAACTGGGGCTGATTTAGCCGAATTATTTAAAAATAAAAAATTGGGATTGAAAATTGAGTTCAGACACCAATTGAACAAATGGAAAAGTGAAAATGTGAGTTAAAGATTTAATTTATTCGTATTTTTATTATAATAGTTTCAGAATATTCCTAATCAAACATATACAAATTATTGGCTAAGTCAAACCAATGAAGGAAAATCTTCATCTCGTTCTTCATTAAGCAGTGCTTCAGTTCGAGAAGCTTCAATTAATAACTTTGTATGTTGTATTTTAATTTTTAAAAAATAAAATTCTTAAGTACATAATATTTTTCAGAACTTAATCGACGTGTCATTAAATCGTTTTCGAATGGTAACTATGTATTTCAAGTATTCAACGATGCTTGTCGAAAGATAATAGTGGATGCTATAATTGCTTGGCACATTGAAAACGAGATAAAACTTCACAGAAATAGTTTTGATAAAATCGCGGAAGACATTGAAAATATCTTTAAAGACGACAAAGTAATTTTATAATTTTTCTTAAATTACAACAGTTGTAATTTCTTTTAAATTTGAGTCCATTTATTATAAAGTAAGAGGTCCTAAAAGGGTACCATCAGGACGCCTGTACGACAAATACTAGAACCATACAAGACGATTAAGAAAAATAGGTTTAATCAGAGAAATACCTAGTTCTTCAGCATCGGTTGGAAAAGCAGTTGTGGCAGAACCTGAAAACGATTATTTGAATAATTCTAATGAAGGCGAGTTTATTTTACAATTTGTAAGAAATTAATTACATACTTAAGAAAAATTAAAAATACTATTCTTAAAGTTTTTTTTAAAATTTTTAAATTATAAATACTTTTAATTTTTGGAAGAGAGTTGGAAAATTACAAATTATGGCTAAAAATTAATAATTCGCCTTGGACAGACGTACGTACAAGAAAAGTGGTCTCAAAAGTATTTCATAAGAAGGAACAAAATTAAAGACTGTTCATCGGATAATAAATTAACAACGGTACTGTTAAATTGGCCTTTATTGAAGCATTCCCAAGGATTCAATTTGGTACAGTTTATTTCTATTAAGCAAAAGTTTTTTTAAATAATTTGTTACGTTTAGTGCAATGTGGCGAGATAGCCAATTTTTTGTGGGTCTGAAAGTTTTATTTATGGCGGCCAGCTGCAAGACAGCGTACCCTTTCCTGCAGGTTTGAACAGGCAAGACCCCCTGAACGCGATGGTTGAGTGGAAGGGAGCGCTCGAACCATGGATTCTATTGCGAACTATCGCGGCAATAAGACGCCTTTTATATAGATCCGTGAGAGTTCAGGGCATAGGCCGTATGTTTATGTGCTGGTAGTTATCGTTAAGATTTTGGATTGTGTTTTCCGTTTTTGCGGACTGTAACTTCTGTAGTGCACTTTGTTAATTTTGGTCCATGTTTGGGTCAGCATCGGAACTTATCTTGCTGAGTTTTACTACCGCTTGCTACGCTCAAGCGTTGCCGTTACGGGCCATTTGTTGCTTTGTTGATTATTACCGCTGGCTACCGTTCAGATATACCGTTCGGGTCATTCGAGTTAGTTCGACTCTGGCTTCACCCACACCAACCGTGACATCGGAAAGCAGTTCCCCGGAGCGCATCGACGTTCACGTATACCGAGAGATACCGTCACTCCAGACATCTTCACCCACCGAAGTTCACCATCCGATAACAACAAATGTGAGTACTAACTTAAATAATTTTGTGAAGTGCTTCGAATTAAAAATTGATAAAGACGTTTCGCCAATTTCGTTACGAATACCATTGATACTGTGCCAGTACGAAGGCCGGTACATTTTGTCTAAAACTTATGTACGAGGATTGTTTGTTGTATTACTTATAATACTTATTTTATCGCTTAGTCCAAATAGTTTTAGCATATTATTCTTGATCCGTGGTCGACCCGTGATTTCTCTGAATTTATCTTTTTGCCGACAACATTGTAATGTGTTTAGGTACAACGTTTTAGTGTACACCTTTCATTATAAATTAAATACCGGTTATTATTTATGTCTTTGTTTTGTATAACCATCTTATTTTCAGTTGTAAGAAAACTCTGTAAGTGGGTTTGGTGTGTGAGGATTGCTGGAGGACGCCCTCGTTTCGGCTCTCATAGAGACTTTGCGGTTTATTTAATAAAGATACACGCCCTGAGTTCCGCTGAGCTATCGTCATCTATAAGGGCATTCCGCGTTTATTTAAATTTCAAAAAGTCGACAAAAACAAACGTATCAACTGGCGCCCAACGTGGGGCGAAAACCAAATTTTGAATATCAAAAGTAACGTTTCGAAATTCAATCATTAACTTCAATAACGACCGGGGTTAAAATCTTATTTAAAATAATCTTACATGTGGGTAAGAATATTGGACAAATTTATACACGTGCACCGGAAGTCGTCGCGATAACAATAATAAATTCCGAGTTATCTGCAACAGCTGCAGGTGTCAATATAACTTATAGCACAATAACAACAGTCTCCATTCATCATGGATTTTAATTGCTTATCGAGTAACGAACTTAATTTCGAATTATTAAGTAGAAATATTGCACCCAAGGTAACCTTAACGTCACGTAGGATTCAATTAGAAATTGCCATTAAGGAAAAGAAACCCCAAAAATTAAACCCTTTCGATTGGGAAACAAATTACCAACAATTAAAAGAGTCAATAGACTCAATTAATATTAATCTTAGAAAAACTTTAGATGAGGAGTTAATAAATACCGTGGAAAATCAAATCATGCATGTAAGAAAACGTATCGAAATTATCGATGTAAAAGCTAAGGCGGATCGACATGCGCTTTTACAATCCCTGACCGCTCAATTAGTAATTTTTGAAAATACTTTGTTGGAAAATGAAAGATTAAATTTAGCAGCAGCTAGTGTACCATTGGACCCTATATTCCCTCCCTCCAATAATAAATTTGTGCCGGTATACAAATGGAACTTCACTCGTTTCCAAGGGCACAACGATCCAAGAGATATTGTTAGTTTTTTGGAGGAAATAGAAGATTTGCGTCTCGCACGGTCAGCCACAAAAACTAATCTTTATGACGCATATTATGATCTTTTCAGTAAACAGGCCCTTGATTTCTGCCGGAATGCAAAAACTAAAGCTAATAATTGGGATGAATTTGTTAAATTATTAAAAAGGGAATATTTACCGTCAGATTTTCAAGTTCAATTGGAACGCCAATTTCAAAATAGTATACAGGGTAGTGAAAATATTTTCGCGTACCTTACGAATGTGGAATCCCTTTCAAAAAAATTAGATCGTCAAGTATTAGAACCCGAATTAATTCAAGTCATTTTGAGAGGAGTACATCCTTATTTTGCATCTATATTAATTGCGTCCGAATACAATTCTTTAGAAGAATTAAAAAGTAAATGCAAACGTATTCACGAATTAAAACTTAGGAATTCCTCTTATCGCTCTCATACGAAATCTCTTGACGCCTTATCGGAACAGATGGCCGAACTCGAGTTCGAGCCAGCAATAAATCAATCCTTATCTGCACCAAATTACGTTCATAATTCAGATACCGATAATGTAAATATGTCCAATCCGATTACCGCCAAAATAAATACCGCAAATTTAAATGTTGCTAATGTAAAATCTAGTTTGAATGCCACTAACGATTCAAATTTGATCTGTTGGAACTGCAATCAAAGTAATCATAGATATTCTGATTGCTCATTGAAGCGTAAGATTTTTTGCTACTCTTGTGGGTATCCCGATGTTTACAGAACTAAATGCCCTCGATGTACGCCTTCGGGAAACGGAACCCGCGGCACGTTGGAAGTAGTTGCACCCGTAGCCGCAGACTTTCTTTTGAGCAACCCACCATCGACACACTCCCCGGAGACAAGCAGATTTACCCGACCCACTCGTGGAAGAGGTCGCGGGGGGTCAAGCGCCAACTCCTTCTCGCCTCAAGCGAACTAAATGATACTTTAAAAAATATCGAGCAAAAAAATTTAAAAATTAATAAAGCTAAATTTACCGTGAACAGCAATACGTGGAGGACGTGGCTAAAAACAATAAAGAACTTTTTTAAATCTACCGTACCTACTTTGGAAACCAATAAAAATTATCAGATTAAGTCTGAAGTCGATAAAAATAATTGGGCAATGTGGTTATCGCATATTCGGGAATTTTTTAATGATATCGGTCCCGCGTTGGAACCTGTGTTTTCACTTAAATTACGGGAAAATAGATACTTTGTAAAATTGAATTTATTCAATCAGGACTTGTCCGCCCTCCTAGATACCGGCGCCACGAATTCAGTCATTGGGGCTTATGGCCTAAAATTTTTACAATCACAACGCGCCCAACATATTATAATGGCCGGAGTCCATCAAATAAAAATTGCTGACGGATCAGATTCACCTGTTATCGGAACAGCGGTCTTTCGAATAACTTTTAATAATAAAACTAATGACATCCCCTTTTTAATTGCACCGGACGTGCAGGAGTCATTTATTGTAGGTTCCGATTTTTGTCATATGTTTGGACTCCCTATTACTTTCGGAAAATTTTCGACGTCAGATGCGAGTAACGAGAATCACTTATTTTTAATGCAGCCTCAGGACAATCGACCTTTTCTGGAAGTATCGGTCAGTGACCGAACCTTTTTATCCTTGTTGGATTCAGGGGCAACCAACAGCCTTATCGGCCAAAAGGGCATTAATTTTTTAAAGTCAAAAAATTTGTTGAAGTATGAAGTTTCATCTACCTATGGAATCAATATCGCTAACGGGGCATGTTCGAAAGTTTTAGGACAAATTTCGATTCAAGTTAGATTAAATAATGTGACCAAGCTTATCTCCTTTTTGATTGTTCCTGCGGTACCCCACGCGTTTTTAATGGGTGCCGATTTCTTGCATGCTTTTAATTTGACATTAGATTATGAAAATGCAAAATGGAGTATGCCTCCACCGGATGTGGAAAATGTTAAGTCCCCCCTTATATTACCCACCCCAAAATTGCCGCATCCCGTGATTAATTCCTTGCTCAGGCCAGAGAGGGAAAATGTTACTACCCCCCCTAAAATTCCTAACCCAAATCAGGTTCCATTACCGCATCCCAAAATTGCTTCTCCACGTACACCCAAGAAGGCAGATTCAGCACTGCAACCAGAAACTTCAAATGTTCATCCTCAGAACCGTTTGGAGGATAGGGTCCCGCTTACGCCGGAACAACATAAATTGCTTTTGGAAGTTATTGCCAAGTTTGAATCACTTAGTACTGCGGCGTCAGGCTGCGTAACTGTTGCTACGCATGATATAGATACGGGAACGACTCCCCCTTTTAAGAAAAGACAATACCCCCTATCCCCGGCGATGCAAGCGCACCTGCATAAGGAAATAGACTCCATGCTAAAAGAAGGTGTCATCCAACCGTCTCATTCACCATACTCAAGTCCCATTTTGTTGATTAAGAAGAAGAACGGCGAGTATAGATTGTGCTTTGATGGCAGGGAGATTAACAAGGTCACTGTAGCTGACAATTATCCGTTACCTAGAGTTGACGCCATTTTGAATCGCCTACGGGATACCAAATTCTTTTCATCTATAGATTTACGCAAGGCATTTTGGCAAATTCCCTTAAGCAAAAGGTCTAGACAAAAGACTGCTTTTTGCGTCCCAGGTCGCGGTTTATTTGAATTTTTGGTTATGCCGTTCGGATTGTCTAACTCTCCCCAAACGCTACAACGGGTCATGGAGGCCATACTGGGTCCACTTATTCATTCAGGCAAGGTTTTTGTTTTTTTGGATGACATTATGATAATTTCCTCAACTTTTGAAGAACATATGGCTACCCTTACCGAAGTCTATGAACGTTTAAAAGCGGCCGGTTTCCGCGTAAATTCCGAAAAATGTCATTTTTGTATGAAAAAGTTAATTTTTTTGGGGTTTGTAGTAGATCAGGAAGGCATTAGTACCGACCCAGCCAAAGTAGATTGTATACAGCGCTTTAAGACACCAAAAACCACTACCGAAGTTAAACGCCTTATAGGTTTAGTTAGCTATTATCGAATTTTCCTTCCGGATTTATCGACTATCTCTTCTCCAATAACGGCTCTGATAAAAAATAAGAAAAAAGGGCAAACCATTTCTTGGACTACAGAAGCTGAAGAAGCGTTTGAAAAAATTAAAATTTTAATTACGACTGCCCCTGTATTAATTTCGCCAGATTTTACCAAGCCATTTTTCTTGCAAACTGATTCGAGTGCTGTAGGGTTAGGTGTAGTATTGTTTCAAGAAAAAGATGGGTTGGAACATCCCATTGCATATGCGAGCCGTGCTCTCACTTCCGCTGAACAAAAATATCATGCGACCGAACGCGAATTATTGGCCATTCTGTTTGCCATTAACAAATTCAGAGGGTATATCGAGGGAACCCATTTTGTTGTAATTACCGATTGTTCCGCTTTGCAATGGCTCAACCGATTTAATGAATCGTCAGGACGATTAGCCCGTTGGTCTTTAAAATTGGCCCAACACTCCTTTGATGTACGCCACCGCCCGGGAAAATTAAATATTGTCCCTGATGTGCTGTCACGCGATGTATGTTTGTTAAAAACTACCGATATTATTAAAGATGCTTGGTATATCGATTTGCAAAATAAAATAACGGAAAACCCCAAGGCGTATCCTCAGTTTAGGATCAAGAATGACTCTATATATAAATATATCCCATCTAACAACCCTACCGTTTCAAATTTACCCGAGTTCAAACTAGTGGTCCCTATTGCTAATCGTAAAGAAATTTTGAAGCAATGCCACGATGATGCCACGTCCGGACATTTTGGTATATCCAAAACTATCGCTAGAATAACGGAACTTTATTATTGGCCCAAGTTAAACTTTGATGTTAAGAATTATGTGTCCAACTGCGACATCTGTTGTTCTCAAAAGAGTTCTCAGCAGGCTAGACCTGGTTTTATGGGAAAGCCCAAACAAGTTTCCTACCCCTTTCAATTGATTTCGATGGACCTGCTCGGCCCTTTGCCGCGTTCTAAGAAGGGAAATCAACATTTGCTAGTCATTACGGATTGGTTCACTAAATATGTCATTGTTAAGCCCCTACCGAAAGCTACCGCTGCGTCAATTGTGCGTTTTGTTGAACAACAAGTGTTCCTAGTATATGGAATCCCTCAGATCATTTTGTGCGATAATGGGGTACAATTCACTTCACATTTATTTAAGGAATTGACCCAACAATACAATGTCCAAAAGATTTGGTTCAACGCCCGTTATCACCCCCAGTTCAACCCAACAGAGAGGGTAAATCGCGTCTTAGTCACAGCCATTTCGTCCTACATTAAGACAGATCATACTAGATGGGATGAAAATATTTTCAAGATTGCTCTGGCCATCAATACCGCAAAACATGAGGTCACCAATTTTTCCCCTTCCTTTCTCGTTTTTGGACGATACCTCCCGACCGATGGGTCTTATTATGGTCCTGTTCCCGACCCCTTATCTGTGATACACTTTGATGACAGAATTCGCTGGGATGAGACTCAGCAACAACTACCAGCCCTTTATGCCGAAGTGCGCGAGCACTTGCAGAAGTCCTACCTCACTAGCAAAAATCACTATGATTTACGGAAGCGCCCTCTGTCCTTCCAAGTGGGAGATACCGTTTGGAAACGGAATTTTGTTTTATCTGATGCTGCTAAAAAATTTTCTGCCAAGTTAGCGCCCAAGTTCATTAAATGCCAGGTGGTGCGGAAGCATGGCGATCTGACTTGCGAGCTCACCGATATGGATGGGAAAAATGTGGGCCGCTGGCATATTAAGGACTTGAAGTCTTCTCCCCAATCTTAAATTTTGTTAGCATACCGAAATTTTTTTGTTCTTCTGCCTTTTATCGTTGTTTTTGTTTCCCTTGCAGCATGCCACGTGGATGTTGGAACTGTGGCAATGAAGGCCACAACTACAGTTCGTGCACTCGCCAGCGTGGGCGTTTTTGTTATGGGTGCGGCACCAGGTACCTTACCAAAGGACTTTGTCCTGAATGCAGCCCCCGACAAAGAAACCCTAACGGACCACTCCCATCCCTGATGGACCTGCCGATTTTGGAGCCGGGGCAACGGCAGCCACTACCGGCCTTAATGGAATTGGTTGTCCCAGCACCCCGTCCCCTCATACCAGAACTTATTCCGGTCCCTATCCCGCCCCCTACCGTCCATGTGCCGCGTATCGAATATTCAACGACCACTGACCGCCCTTCCGTTCGCTTGCTATGGGTCGATTCCGACGATGAGCAGGAGCTGGTCCCCTTCTCGACTGCCCATCAAGATGTCCTGCCTGCCGTTTCTTTCCGCCTTTCCCCAAATTCCGACCCTGAGTTGCCGGTACTGTTGTACCGGCATCGCAGATGTTTTGACAGAAGAGGCTGCGGGGGTAAGTATGTGCCCCCGCAACGGAAGTCCACCCGATGATGTCGTGAGATTTTGTTTGTTTTTTGTTTTTTATGAATTAGTTTTTAGTTAATGGAATGTTTTTTAGTTTTTTTTGTTAAAATTTTTTTTGATGATTGTGCATTAAACCTTTTGACAATCAGCTATTGTTTTTTTCTCTTTTGACCCTCAGTATCTTGAGTTGTTTTTTTTGGGTAAGATTAGTCATTAGTAGATTTAGTTAGGTTTGGGTTAGGTTAATTAATTTTAGTTTAGAGATAGGACCTTGTGTACATATATAGTTCTTTTTCCTGCCTTCATTTCTTGATTTAGGACGTAGGAACTCCCCTGCAAATCAAGTGGCGCCCATTTTTTTGTCCCTTGTTAACCCACGTACCCCATCCCTCCCGCAGTCAATAGTGATGACATTTGTTAATTTTTGGTGTATATCTATCCCTTATTTGAGCTAGCCCTTTAGGATTTAGTTAACTTCTGCTTGTGTATATACTGTCATTTTAGTTGAGGCCAATAAGATCGGAGTCAGTTCAGGGTAGCCCATGGGAACCCCCAGAGGAAGGCCCCTAGAGTGGAAAGTTACTGACCGACTTATTGTTAGAGTTTTTGGGTAGAAGCCCCCTTTTGTTTGTCTTTAGAGTTATTTTTAGTACCTTATTTTAGTTTTGCTGTAGTCCCCTTAGAGTAGTTTAGTATAAGTTTCAGTATCTAAGTGTCCCCCGGTATTTAGTTTTTTCTTTCTCTTTGTTTCAATCCAACTTCTCGACCTTTTTTTTTGTTTTTTAAGAGCAAAGAGGGGAGTTGTTACGTTTAGTGCAATGTGGCGAGATAGCCAATTTTTTGTGGGTCTGAAAGTTTTATTTATGGCGGCCAGCTGCAAGACAGCGTACCCTTTCCTGCAGGTTTGAACAGGCAAGACCCCCTGAACGCGATGGTTGAGTGGAAGGGAGCGCTCGAACCATGGATTCTATTGCGAACTATCGCGGCAATAAGACGCCTTTTATATAGATCCGTGAGAGTTCAGGGCATAGGCCGTATGTTTATGTGCTGGTAGTTATCGTTAAGATTTTGGATTGTGTTTTCCGTTTTTGCGGACTGTAACTTCTGTAGTGCACTTTGTTAATTTTGGTCCATGTTTGGGTCAGCATCGGAACTTATCTTGCTGAGTTTTACTACCGCTTGCTACGCTCAAGCGTTGCCGTTACGGGCCATTTGTTGCTTTGTTGATTATTACCGCTGGCTACCGTTCAGATATACCGTTCGGGTCATTCGAGTTAGTTCGACTCTGGCTTCACCCACACCAACCGTGACATCGGAAAGCAGTTCCCCGGAGCGCATCGACGTTCACGTATACCGAGAGATACCGTCACTCCAGACATCTTCACCCACCGAAGTTCACCATCCGATAACAACAAATGTGAGTACTAACTTAAATAATTTTGTGAAGTGCTTCGAATTAAAAATTGATAAAGACGTTTCGCCAATTTCGTTACGAATACCATTGATACTGTGCCAGTACGAAGGCCGGTACATTTTGTCTAAAACTTATGTACGAGGATTGTTTGTTGTATTACTTATAATACTTATTTTATCGCTTAGTCCAAATAGTTTTAGCATATTATTCTTGATCCGTGGTCGACCCGTGATTTCTCTGAATTTATCTTTTTGCCGACAACATTGTAATGTGTTTAGGTACAACGTTTTAGTGTACACCTTTCATTATAAATTAAATACCGGTTATTATTTATGTCTTTGTTTTGTATAACCATCTTATTTTCAGTTGTAAGAAAACTCTGTAAGTAGGTTTGGTGTGTGAGGATTGCTGGAGGACGCCCTCGTTTCGGCTCTCATAGAGACTTTGCGGTTTATTTAATAAAGATACACGCCCTGAGTTCCGCTGAGCTATCGTCATCTATAAGGGCATTCCGCGTTTATTTAAATTTCAAAAAGTCGACAAAAACAAACGTATCAAATTAGTGTAAATTTTTGTTCTCTACTGATAGAGCTAGATTTGAAAAAAATATTTCAAGATCAGCCTCAAGCATGCTATAGATTGATTAAGAAATGGGATGAATTCAAGAAGAAAATAATTCCAATCTATAATAACAAAATCAAGGACAAACAAAATATAACTCTATTGAAATATTTAAATGTTCAAGACAATACAGAAGGTATAATAAAAATAATTTGCTGTAATGTTTAAAAAATCAATGTGCTTTTTTTATTTTATAGCTATTGGGGACACCATTATTTATAGCACTGCTAGTGCATTCTATTTTACCACCAAATATTAAACACTACACCAAAGAAGGAAACAAGAGAGTGATAATAAAATCCACAATCAAAGATTCACAAAATTCAGTTTTTTTACATTGTTGTTGTTGTATTGGGACCAAATTTATTAAGTATTGAAAATTATTATGTTTTTGTAGACGATATAATATATAAATTTGATAATTGCCTGCTTGTCCTTGATGCGTGTTTTAAATTGTACCATGCACTGCATTTAAAATATCCATCTTGTAGTGAAAACACTTGGATTTTTATTAAAAAGTATTTTTATGATATTCATTTAGCAGAAGATAATGCGAGTTCTAACGTACTTTGCCTAATTACTGACCTAAATAGTTAGTTTTTTCTATAAAATTCCTTTTGTGCCTATCAATTTTATAATATTTTAATAAAAATGTCTGAATGTTTTAAGTGTAAAAAATCTGAACAATTAGTTTCAAATAAATTTTCAGTAGATCAACTAGTACATCATTTTAAACTGTTTCATTGCTGAACTCCTCATGATGTGGTCATACTTATCAATCTTTAAAATCTTTTAAAAAACACTTCAGAGGTAACAATGATTGTATAAATAATAAACTACCAAACTCAGAATTCACTGACCAAGATAGTAGCAATTCACCACTGCAAAACGAAAACACTAAAAATTTTGAAAATATGTCTCAAATTCAATTTGAAGTAGAAGATAGCATCTGTGATTTAAACGAAATTTTAAGTAGCATCGAAAACTGCGCTCTATTGTTTGCCACTAAATTATATAGTAAATCAAATTATACGCGAAAAGATGCAGAGGAGTTGATCAATGATATTTCAGATAACTTATTGAATTCGATTATGTCAGCTGTTAGAAAAGTACTTTCTAAAAATGTTGAACAAAATGATAATAAAGTAAATACAATTTTAGAGTTTTGTGAACAACCGTTTCAAAATTTTAATTCTTTTTATAAATATAAAAATTTTTTAGAAAATCGAAATTTGTATGACGAACCTAAAATCTTTGAACTTAATAATGAAGTAGGGTCAATAATAATCAATAGTACACCTTCCTTAGACTGCAAGCCTAGCAAGGGTGCTATAATGTCTTTGCAATTTCAGTTTACAAAATTTTTTGAATTGCCAAATGTATTAGCCGATACTATTGAAAATATTATTAATATATATATTAAGATATATTTGATATATTATTGAATTTAACTTGTTATTTATAGTTTAATTGTTTATTTTCTCACAAGTTAAGATTTATATATTTAAATATTGAAAATATGGAATCAGTCTATAAAGCTAATACGATAGTAATCTTGTAAATGGAGAAAATTGGAAAAAAACTATGATACAAATGAAAAATAAAATTGTAATTCCTTACATACTTTATTTTGATGATTTTGTAATTAACGATCCTTTAGGATCACATGCTGGATGCTAGTCTATTGCAGCATTTTATTATAGCTTTCCAACACTTCCACAACAGTATGTTTTGTTATAAGAAAACATATTTGTTGCTCTTTTATTTAAATCCATTGATAAGTGTTACGGAAATGATTCTTCCTTGCATCTATTAATTGAAGAGATAAAATTCTTAGAAAAACACGGATTAATAATAAACAATCAAAAAATTTATTTTACTTTAGTTACTGTTGTATGTGACAATTTAGGACTTAAGGACTGTTCACGAAATAAAGTAGCCACAGAAAATTAATTTTTTTGCAACGAAAACATAAAAAATAACTATCAAGGCGGGCTTTAAAGTATAAGTCAACTATTAAACTGTCATATAAAAATTAATTTTGTTTTCAAAAGTCAAAGAATTAACAATGCCGACGATTAGTGCTTTAACTCGTAAATCTATTATTGAAATTTATTGTAAGGAAAAACGCGCTTCATTGCGCGATATAGCAAAGCGATAGAATGTATCAAAAGATGGAGTCCGAAAGGTTATTAAGAAGTTTGGGGAACACCATACCTTGGAGAATCTGCCAGGTAAAGGACGCAAAAGAGGTTGTGTGGATCCGATATTGAATGGAAAGATTGTTTCGCAATTTCGCAACAAACGATCGATATCCACACGAGATTTAGCCAAGAAATTGCGAACATCAGTCGGAAATGTGCAGAACGCTAAGAAAAGGAATAATTTACTAACCCGTAAAAAACAAAAAATTTCGAAACGAAGCGCTGCTCAACTGGAAAGAGCGAAATCTCGTGCTGTTTTACTGAACAAATTTCTTTCAAAGAATCGCAAAAGATGCATTTTGATGGACGATGAAACCTACGCGAAAAAGGACATGCGAACTTTACCAGGGCCCCAATTCTACACTTTTGAAGCTGACGTGAGTGTTCCCGATGAGGAAAAAACAGTTGGAATTGAAAAATTTGGCTCTAAAATCTTAGTGTGGCAGGCCATCTGCTCTTGTGGATTAAAAAGTTCCAGTTTCTTTACATCTGGTACAATTAACGGCGATATTTACCGACAGGAGTGTATTAAAAAGCGCGTTTTAACACTTTATCGGAAACATGAATTTCCTCGGATATTTTGGCCCGATTTAGCGACAGCACACTACTCTCATGACACTCTAAATTTACTAAACAAGGAAAAGGTCGAATTCATTGCAAAGGATATGAATCCACCAAATTCCCCGGATCTCCTCCCTATTGAGAGATATTGGGCAAATATCAAACGTGATCTGTCGAAGAGGGGTGCAGTTGCTAAGGACATGCACGATTTTAAGAAAATTTGGAACGCAGCATCCCGCAGAGTCACTAAAACATCGGTTCAAACCCTGATAGCAGGTGTTTTAAAAAAGGTGTGAGACTTCGCTAGTTCAAAATAATTTATAGAACTAAAAAAATTTATTAGCGTATTAATATGTAAACTTTGATAATTTCACTAAAAAATACTAAAAACTTTTAAGTACCTATATTATTTTTGCAATTTTCTGTGGCTACTTTATTTCGTGAACAGTCCTTAATTCGGTATTAGGCTTTACAAAAAGCTTCAGTGCAAATTATCCGTGTAGAATTTGTAAATGTGGTCAAAATGAAATTCGAGTTAACTGCAAAGAAAATAATTCCAAGTTTAGAAATGAACAAAATTATTTAAATGATATAACTAATGAACCTATAATCAGTGAAAGAATTAAGAATAGTGGAATTCGAGCGTTTTCTATTTTTAACACAATAAAATCATTTCATGTTGTTAACAAATTTACGGCTGATATAATGCATGATCTCTTTGAAGGGGTGTGCCATTACGATATATGCCAAATTTTAATTATAATCAATTGATACGTGGTTTAGGTAGTGTAACTCGATATTAACCATATCAATATTTTAGAAAACCCAAAAAATGCACTAAACACTTTTCAGAACTAAAATGTTTAAAAGTTAGCACATGTAAAATACACTGTAAGTATTCGCAAACGTTTTCGCCATACTATGGCATCATCAGGCGATGAATTAGAAAGAAAATTAAGAGAGAATCCTTTAAATATTGTTCAGAGTGGTAGGGGGAGGTTTTTATAAGAAAAGAAGGGATATTTTGAAAGTTATTACAAAAAGGGGGGGGGGGGTTTATTACTTATTAAAAATGTTTAATAAAGGTGAATTGTTTAAATCCGATTGACTATTTAACAACAAAGGTGAATATTTTAATTTATTTATTTCTAAAGCTTCTAAAAATTTAAAATCTAAAAAATTAGAATGTGTTATAATGTGCTAACTTTTAAACATTTTAGTTCTGAAAAGTGTTTAGTGCATTTTTTGGGTTTTCTAAAATATTGATATGGTCAAATTTTAATTAATCTGATTCAAGTGGATAAACTATTTTCGTTAGATATTTTGAATAGCCGAAAAAAATTATTTAATTATGGAAAAACTGAGATAGGTAATGTTTCACCTGATATCAAAATAAATCATCTAAATAATTTAAAACTGAATATGTCGGTTAGGGAAATGTGGACATTTTGTCACTTTTTACTACTAATCATAGGTGATTTAGTTCCTAATAAAAATAAATATTGGAAATTATTACGTTTTTTAATAGAAATGATGGATTTAATTTTGATGAATGAATTTAACGAAAACGACCTCGAGTTAATGATTTTAAAAATAAGTCAACATCATTCCCACTATGTAAAATTATTTGGCAATACTCTTAAACCTAAATTTCATTTTATACTCCATTATCCTACAATTATTAAAAAAATTGGTCCTCTCAAAGATATTTGGCGTTTTCGTTTTGAATCTAAACATCGAGAATTAAAACAATATACCAACAATATTAATTCTCGTAGAAACATTCCTTATACCATAGGAATTAAGTGCGCTCTTAAATTTTCGTACCGCTTGTTATCCAATCATGGGTTTAAAAATGTAATAGAATATAATTCAAAACAAAATAAACTACAAAATTTACAGGATAAAGAATATTTTTTAGGCATAAATTTATTTTCAGTAGAATCTATCGAATTCAATAATATAATATTTTTAAAACATGTTGTATATAAAGGTACCTAGTATAAAATAAATTTTTTTTTATTATCTAAAACCTTACATTTATATAAAATTATAGATATCTGTCTTACGAAAGATAATAATATTTATGTTATTTGTTTAAAATATAATGTTGGAGCATTTTGCTCTCATTTTCAATCATATCTGGTTGAATCGCCCAGTAAAGATTATTTTGTATTTCCACTGTGCAAATTTAATTTTTACTCTCCGATTCATGTTTATACTTCACCAAACGGAAACAAATATATCCGACCTAAACATTTATAAACATTTTGAGAGGGAATAGTCTTGCTAAGAATATTATGTATTATAATTAAATTATAATTTAGTAATTGTATTAATTACTTCAATAATTGTAAACAGTACTTTTAAGATTTTTGTATAATATAACACTTTGTATTAGATATAAGAGTTCTTTAATTTATTGTTTTATTTATACAATATTTATATATTGTCACTAACACTTTTTTTAAATTTAATTTAAATTTTTGTTTATTCGTAATATTTTTTAATTAATAAAAATACTATATCCTAAAAAACATATTTTTATTTCTGTAGTTTTATACCACATTTAATGTATACCATTCTACAGTTTTCTGCAAAACTACTAACTTGCGCTAACAAAATCGCGATACAAATGCAATATAAAGGCGTTATATCGCATTTGTATCTATAGATTTGGTTAGCAAAAGAAAGTAGCTGTACAAAAAAATGCAGAATGGTGTACTAAACACACCTATAGTTAAATATTAATTATAAATTGTAACTTAGCTATGAAAATAGTTATATTACCAGCCCATAGTAGCTCAACAATTATTATAGTTAACAAACTAAATAAAAAAGTTATTAAACATAATTAAATAGTCAATCAACAACAAAAAAGGTCATTAAAGTAGTAAAAAGGTTACTGTACAATTAAAATAGTACGGAGACATCTTTAAGTAGTAGAATAACTATTTTGTAGTCAAATCAAACTTGAATGATTGTTGAAATTGATATGATAAGATACGGTTGCGATTTAACTATTTTTACTTTCCGAACTCCTTAGTAAGAAAAGTATTGTAATCTGAAATTGAAAAAAAAAATTGACCCCCAATTTTTTCATAAAATTTTTATGTTTTGAGGTTCCCTTAAACCATTTCTACAATTTTTGAAAAATGTCTGTATGTGTGTATGTGTGTGTGTGTGTGTGTGTGTGTGTGTATGTATGTCTGTGAACACGATAGCAACCAAACGAAATAACAAAATCACTCCAAATTTTAAATTTAAGTTTTTATCTGTTGTGGCACGAAGCCTATTGAAAATTGATAAAATCGTATGGGGGGAACGGGGGGTTTACTTGAAGCGATAAAACATAATCCATTATAACTCCGAAACGCAATGAAATAGGTAAAAGTTTATTAAGACAAAAATTATCCATATCAAATTACCTACAACTTTTGTGTTATAAAATTTTTTCTAAAAATTTTTTTTTATTTTTTTTTTATTTATTTTAATTTTTTTTTATTTTTTTTTATTTTTTATTTATTTTTTCTATTCTATATATAAATAATATTCGGAAAGTTATGTGATGGCCACATCCGATTTTTTCTACGTTAATTCAAACAGAAACAGTTAATGGCTCATTATCATATGCTGTTTTTAGTTGATTCTACCAATTTTTTTCTTTGGGTGCACACGTTTGGTCTGTCGACATCTAGTAGTGCATTAATAAAAAGTATGCAGAAAATATTGAAGTTATTTGAGGAATTCTTTGTCCACTATGTAGATGATCTACTGATATTTAGTAAAGACGAGGAAGAACATAGAATACATCTTAGTAAAGTTTTGGAGGCATTAAATAAGGCAGGATTAAAAATAAATTTGGAGAAGTGTGAATTCTTCCAAGATAAGGTGAATTATTTAGGGCTCCGTATAACGAGTAATAATGTAGAAATTAACGAAGAAAGATTATCAGAAATTAAGGAATTTCCACGACCTAAAAACTTAAGAACTTTGAGAGGTTTTCTTGGAGTATTAAATTATTATAAAAGATTTGTGCCTAATTTTTCAGAGAAAACCCTCTCATTATTGGAACTCTTAAAAAAGAATAAAAAATAGACATGGGGAGATCGTCAGGAAATAGTTTTTAATGAATTGCGTATGACCCTTTTTGAAAACATGAAAAACATTCATCCTGATTTTTCCTTACCTTTTATTCTTAGAACAGATGCTTCTCATTTTGCTGTATCGACAGCATTAATACAAATCCGAGAGGAGATAGAAGTGCCAATATGTTTTGCATCGAGAACGCTTAGAAAAAGTGAATTAAATTATTCGGTGAGTGAAAAAGAAATGCTAAGTATTGTTTTTGCATTAAATAAACTTCGATTTTATTTAATTGGTAAAAAATTTATTATTGAAACTGACCACTCATCACTCACATTCCTTATGACGAATAAATTCACAAACAATCGGATCTACAGATGGTTCTTGCTTATACAGGAGTACGATTTCACGATAAGACATATTCGAGGGAAAGATAATATAATCGCAGATGCTTTTAGTCGTAAAGACAACCATGGTCTTAATAAAGTTAAAGAAGTTTTAATTGCTATCCAGCAAACACTACAACGTCGGCCGTAAGCCGGCACTGTGCCGGCATTGCTGGCTACAAGGCGGCCACGGGCTTCAGTTACCGGGCCGCTGCAGGACCAGAGTCATGGAAACGCTATCTGAATACGTGCATTGGCCCGCCGGTAGGCCTTCAACAGGTTTCCAGCATCATCTAATTATATTTAGGCATAATTTTTACGTCTAATTATTATTGTTGGTCAGATCACTAAATGTTTTTTGTATTTTCAAAAATTATGGGCACCGGGCCCGATTTGACTTATTATTATAATAAAAAAATATGATTGTCTTTTTATTTTTGAATTTTGTCATATATCTATTACTTTTATGTTGGTACCGCTCAGGTTGGCTGCGCTTCAATCAAATGTCGCTTTTCGCGCTAAGTGTGCATGTGTTTAATTCGTTTAATTCAGTGCAGTGTGGTTTAATTCATAGCCAAGATAAACGTTATTGCTCTTTAACAACACCACGAACACCACCCACCAGGATGGATTCTGAAAATAAGTAAGTAGAATTCTATTATTACATGAATTTATTTATTGCGTGTGTATGAATAGTAAATATGTATTATATGCGCTGCCTGCAAGTCCTGCGACTTGATCATAACCTTAAAAGTTTTTCAATATACTTTTTTAATACACAGGTGCGCATAGATGTTAACCGGCTACTCATCGTGAGAGTTTTTACCTGACCTCGTGCTTGATCTGACGGTACACTGTTAAAGATGCCCCGCCAAAATTCATTATTAAAACGTCGTTATTCTAAAAGTTACAGATACAAATTAATAAAAAAATCTGTGAGACAAACAACTAGTTTGATAGAAATTGATGAACGTAACCTCAGGAGAGGAAGAACAAGTTGTAAATTCAAGAGACTTTGTTGCAATGTGGGCGATTAAACACAATATCACTCATTTAGCATTAACGGACTTACTCCACTGGTTGTCTACGAAGCCCGATCTTGAAAGTTTCCCAAGAGACGCAAGAATTCTTCTTAAAACGCCAAAGGAAACGCCTGTTGAAGAACATGGTCAGGGGCAATTCTATTATTTTGGAATGCTTGAAAAATTACAACAATTTGTGATTCAGTATAAACGTAACGGCACTGATAAATTGAAACTAGATTTTAATGTGGATGGTATCCCTTTACATAAAAGTACTAGGACCGCATTTTGGCCCATTCTGTGCAGAATTGTAAGTCAGAATAATGATCATGAGTACATTTTTCCTGTTGCAATTTACTGTGGGCCCGGTAAACCCTTGTTGGAAACTTATTTGGAAAAATTTGTAACCGAGTTATATAGATTAGTAAATTTTGGTGTACAAGGCCACCATCAGGTTATTCCATGTGAAGTCCGATCTTTTTGTTGCGATACCCCAGCAAGAGCGTTTATAAAAAATATTAAAGGCCATAATGGATATTCGGGATGCGATAAATGCTGGGTTAAAGGTGTGTCAAAAGAGCGGAGAATGCTTTTTTTAGACTTAGGGGCACCTAAAAGAACAGATGATGAATTTTCCAGCAAGAACGATGCAGCTCATCATAATGGAGACACCCCCCTTACCAAACTTGACATAGGTTTGATATCTTTTCAAACACAGGACACTTGTCCTGTTGATTACATGCATTTCGTGTGCTTGGGAGTAATGAGAAAACTCTTATTTACATATCGTGATAGACGCCGTGAGTGTAATATTTCGAAAGATAAGCTTTCACTGCTCAATTCCCGTCTAATTGAATTAAGAAAATGTTGACCCGACGATTTTAATAGAAAACCCAGGGGGTTAGTCGACTTGGAGCGTTGGAAAGCAACTGAGCTGCATCAATTTCTCATATATTCTGGACCCTTTGTTTTAAAAGATGTTTTACCTCGTAAGTTGTACTGCAATTTCATGATCTTAAAATTTGCAATTACAATTTTGCTAGTTTCGGATTTAAACGAAACACATAACGAGTATGCAAGAGAACTACTCAAGGGGTTCGTAAAACATGCTGTAAAGTTATTTGGTTCGAAATTTTGCACCTACAACACCCATGCTTTAATACATCTGCCTGACGACGCCGAAGCATTTGGAAATATTTATGAGGTAACATGTTTTCAATTTGAAAATTATTTACAAATGTTGAAAAAAATGTTACGAAAATCGAATCAGCCCTTGCAACAAGTTGTACGAAGAATAGAAGAGCATGATCAAAATTATGATGCAAATAGACAGTTAAAAAAGACATCTGGGAAGATTTCCGTCATGGGTCGACCCATCTCAGACTATCACTCACTGGACGATCAAGTTGGAGTAGCCTTCGAAAAACTGTATTTTCGAGGTGCCATACTGTCCACAAAATGTGGTAATAATTGTGTCCAAACTAAATCCAATGATATTGGTCGAATACTGTATTTTTTTAAACACGAAGATAACATCAGCGTAGTTTGTGAGAAGCTGATCGTCACTGGCTCATTTTGTGACTATCCAACCGATTCCAAATTATTATCGATGTTTCGGGTTCAGCTGAATGGGGAAAATTTCAAATTTTCAGTCAATGAAATTGCCCATAAGGGTCTACTTCTTTAGTGTGATGCCGATGAATCTTTTTTCTTTTCCCCCATTGCTGCATTTTTTTTAAATATTTTAATTTTCCCTCACCACCCACAACTTGTACATTTTCATTTGAGGTGATAATTTGAATTTTTATTAAATTAATTTTACATGTGTTTTGATTTATTTAATATTTTCAGCTCGAAAACTTTCTACGTCGTCGAGTTTCCCGATGAGATGGCTGATGGTACGACACCAATGAGCATCATTTCCAATACTTGGGTCTCACAACAAGAGGATCAACTTTATTGTGTCTGGCCTAACATGGCATCAGATCTGCAAAGGCAGCAAATGGTAGTCAAGCACAAACTGCCCTCCAAAAATACGTCTCTAAATAGAGTGAAGATAATTTGCAAATCAAGTAATAAAATTATATTCAATTATTTAAGAATAGATTACAAAACACTTTTATTTCACAGATACTTACGAAAAGGCCTCCAACAAAATGAAGGAGCTGGAGGAAAAATCCTCTGATTCGCAAAGTGAAGCTGAGGACTTGAAGATAAAAAGACCAGTGAAAAAAAAACTACCCTGGTTATGACGTACAAGATTTCTCTACTTCGGACTCCGATGGAAGTGATGTACCAATCTTGCAGCTAAAAAAAAAAATCAACTCCTTGTCTAAGCGTAACAACGAAAAAATTGGCAATATCAGTGTTACTCAAAGCTCCAAGATCTTGAACTTATCGGGCACTTTAAATAGCTGCCGCGAATTAACGTCGGATACTGGAAATTCTTTTTTGTCTGGACGGAACAAAGAAAACAGAAGTCATCTCACTGATATTCAACACTCCCAAATTCAGATACCAATCACTCCATATTCCTTTTCTTCAGCCCCTATGAATGGATTAACGACACCTAATCGTACGAGTCAGGTCAACAGCGCTAGCGGTACTATTTGCAATTGTTGCAAGAAAAATGATGGTAGATATAAATACAGTTCAATTTGAATTGGAATGAAGATAAAAATTATGTTACACAGCTATGTTCACCAAACTTGTACAATTAATTCATGATCTCAGAGATGAAGTTAGAAAGCAAAATAAAAGTATTGACGATGAAGGACACGGTGATAAAGATTTAAATTTCTTGCCATTCACAACGGTGCAACAACTTGAAAGCTTCAACACTAATCTGATGGATGACGAGAACAAGATGCCACAAGTGGTAAGTATTTGCATCCGTATGTAAATAAAAAGGTATTGTAACAATAAATTTTTCATAGTGCTTGGCCTCATCATCCATCGGAGGGAGGGATACAATAGACACCACACGGAGACTGATGCAGAAGATTATAACCAATCAGTTGGCACTTATTTACAACTGGTCGGGCAGAAATGGTAAGCCCGCTTTCTGTAATCTGAAGAAAGTTGTAACTTTGATCATAGGTAAAGTAATAGTAGTTATTTATGTAACTAGGAGGAAGTGAAAGTTTAGGTATGAGCAAGTAATTGAAAGCTGAAGCTTTTTGACTGTGATGTATGGCGCTTTTTTTTTCATACTTAAAGCCCAATCCATAGATTGACTTAAGCCGTAACGCAGCCGCTCTGCATATGTGCTTGTCTTGCGTTACGGCACTACTGTTTATAACCGTACGTTAGACGGAACCGTAACGCAAATCACCGCTCCGTATGCAGATTGCAGTCAAAGCCGTAGCCGTAGCGCAAGAGATGAACCAAGTCCATGTCTGCGGAGCAGTTGCGTTACGGCTTGCGTCAATCTATAAATTGAGCTTATTTTCAATCCTTAAAATATAGCAGATTTGAAAAATTTAATATCGAAATCAAAACTGAAAAATTTGAAACTCCAAGTATCAAAATAATATATACGATTTATTATGCGTCTTGATTCTCGTTCTAGCTACATCAGTTCTACGATTTCTATTGTTTCAATAAAATTACACTTATACACTTTAATTTCAGGAGTCGTCAGAATGAATTGTCTATGTAATGATGCCACACAAACCCAAGTTGAGGATATTATTAAAACGTGGCTGCGAAATGCCCCTGACAGGGAAGGTGGGCGGAATAAAAGAAAGCGAGGAGGATAATTTTAATTTTTGTTTTTTTGTAATAATTATAAAAATATATTATTGCGTGTACATCAAACTGTGTATGAATTTAATTATGCTTTTCTGTAAAAGAAATTACGGGATGTAGGCCCTATAGCTATAAAATGACAGATTTAGCTATATCTAGCAACTTCAGTGATTTTACAGTTGTATATCGCCTATATCAGGATATTTTTTTTACAAAATAACGCATCTACCTAGAACCCCAGAAAAGTACCAAAATTAATGTACGGCAGCTTTCCGGGCGGGTGCACGTCACAGGCAGACACCCAGCGTTGGCCCGGCTGACGGCCGCATTCTCCTATAGGTACTGGCCCAGTGCAGACAGCAGACACTGGCCCAGCACGGTCACTTCAGACGTTTAGACGCTTGGCCATTGCCGGCCCATCAGTAAATTGTTTGCTAGGTATAAACGAAATGCATTTAGATACAAGACCTTACACAGAAAATTGCATAAAAATGTCACAACTTAATGACTCCATTCAAGCTTTAATCAATTTAACGAATTATAATGAAAACGCGTACAAAAATTATCAAATAAAGAATGGTTTCTTAATTAAACAAATAAATGAACGGGAGCTATACGTCATTTATCGCGCATTGGCGGTAGAAATTATACTTGACTTGCACATAAGATAATGTCACATTGGAATAGATAAGGTCTGGCTTATTTTTAGGGAAAACTATTATTGTCGTAAAGACAGAAATATCGTAAAACGGGTTATAAATGATTGTCACTTATGTTTGATAGGAAAATATAAAAAATTTCATAATAAAAATTCGATACAAAATATCCAAGTGAATAATCTTGTGAATCTTGAAGAATCTAGTGAATAAAAAAAAAAAAAAGGATATCATAGCTATAGATTTCTTTGGTAACTTAATGCAAAGTGGTCCGGGTAATAAAAATATTCTAGTAGTTATAGACATTTTTATAAAATTTGTGAAGCTCTATCCAACTAAAGTTTGTACTACCGACATAACGATTGAAATTTTAGATAATTATTGTCGAAATGTTATAAAACCGAAAAGAATCTTGGCCGACAACGCCACTTATTTTAATAATCAGAAGTTCAAAAGGCACTGGTATGAACAGGGTATAAAAGTTAGCTATTGTTCTATTCGTCATCCTGCCGGCAACCCAAGTGAACGATATTTCGGTGAAACTATAAAATTTTTAAGATTATTGACTCATATTGGTTGGTAACCGATATTGGTTCGACAAGTTAGATAGAGGTGAGGCTTACGTTAACGATACTCCTAGTGCAGTCACCAATCTTTCTCCAAGTTTGCTTATGACTGGACAACTTTCAGAAAGACCATGGTTAGTTGATCCAGAAACTATCGACATGCATCAGCTATTAAATCAAACACGTACCAAATTAGAGATTACAATTACCTAAATAAAAAGAATTCTAAAATAAAAAAGAAAAATATAATCAGATTAGGAGATTTAGTTATAGTTAAAAGCTTGCGGGTTGGTAAAAGGTCTTTGAACCAGTCTGCGAAATTGCAATTGCCTTACGAAGGCCATACTAACTATGGAATACTAACATTGTAGATACTATAAACAATAGGGAAACTGAAGTTAAAACAAACGACAACGTAATTGTTGATAGTAATAATGATGTTACATTAATGGACAATAAAAGCAGTCCATATAGTATTGCCAAACATCGTCCTAGACGAAATATTATAAAACCTGAACGTTTAGGATATGAATAATTTGTATGATTCGAATATTTTGTATAATTTGAATAAGTTGTATATTTATTGTAACATATATATATTTTCTTTTTGTATTGATAAGTTTCTGTATTATATTGATTATTTTGTATATTGTTTAAAATCTTTAAGGGGAGGTTATTGTAGTATACTGTATATATAATATCGAATAGGATTATTTTAAGTTGGTATCATGTGAGAAAAATATACTGTGATGGTCACAAGCAACAAGGCATTGACATAAAAATAAAGGTTATTTTTATATATTGAATCAATCGTAATATTATTTACCCGGTCAACCTCGATTTATTACAATACATTTTCGAACTAAATAAATTATTAATTTTTAAAAATTAACTGCAAGAAATCGTAAAATAATAACTTCAATAATTTTTTTTTTCAATTTTTATATTTTCAATATTTAATTATTATAAGGCATATAAATTAATTATAAATTAAAAAATGTTGTATTGTCAATTCCAGATTCTAGTGGAATGGAAGAGTAATACAATAAGGAAACATAGGGACATTAAAATAAAAAATACTCGGACAGGAGGTGGCAAAAGATCCACGAAAAAACTTATGCATAACGAGCAAAGACTCTTATCTTTACTGTCCGACATTCATTTAGGAACCGAAGGTTTACCAGACACGTTGGGAATTGAGTCCGATCATGAAGCACCAATAGATTTTCCCGAATCACAAGAAAATAGTTCCCATTGGAATAATGATATTTTCATGGAATTAGAGACGGAGGAGCAAGAAAATGAAATTCCAACTAGTGCAAATGTACCAATTCTGAAACCAATTATTATTTCTAATATATTAACAAATAATTCTGCACTGGATGATGAACTTGGTCGTTCTCCAGACCCTCCAGACGATTTGATGTCTGAAAATCAAGCATCTACATCAAATAATTTCTTTAAAAAGAAGACTAGTAGTAATACTAAATATACAAGCTACTTTGTTGCATCTGCGGCAGCATCTTACAATGAAGCGCAAGAAATGCGCTACAATGCTGCGATAAAAAATGCAGAAGCAATAGAATTCTTGGGATCATCTATTGCTTCATTTGCGTCGGCCTATAAAGAGCGCTTAGAAATCGAGAAAATGAAAGCGGAAGCAGAAAAACTGAAACCTGAAGCAGAAATTATTAAAGCCCAAGCTCTGATTATGCAAGCTAGGACCGACCACATGAAGTTGGAGCTACAGTTTATGAACGATAAATAGAAAAAAATTATAATTTGACATAACTATTATTATTAGTTTTTTTTTAAATATTTTACTTTGTTTTATTGCTTTGCTTCATTTTGTAATTTTTTAAATATTATGTCTACAAGTTACATCTTGTGCCGTTTAACTAATCAGGTCAAGTTACTCTTTATACTCTTTATAGTTTTCAACGAATTTGCATTAAATTTTGCGTTAAAAACGGATTCAATGGTGCGAAGACTTTGGAAATGTTGAAGAAGTGTTTCGGTGATGACACTTTATCAAAAACAAACATTTATGTGTGGCATAAACGCTTTGAAAGTTTTCGTGATTCCGTCGGGGATGATGAATGTAGTGGCAGGCCGTCAACATCGAAAACAGACGAAAACATTAATAAAATCAAAGAAATGTTGGCAGAAAATCGCAAATTGACCATAAGAGAGCTAGCAGAGACTTCCAACATTGCTTATGGATCCGTTCAAAACATTTTTTAACAACAAAAGGCCTTTTTTATAGTCCATCGAGTGCAATTCTGCGCGACCCGCCTATGGTGAAGTTATCGCATGCGTATGTGGATCAAGATAGAACCGATATTTTCTTATAGTAGTAGTTGTTTTGTGGTTGTCCAAGATACGTTATCTTAATAATGTTGGTCTCTATTGTAATTATTGTGCTTTTTATGTTGAGTTATTAAATTATCTTCAAAAGTTCGCTGCGCTTTTAACATCTTCGCTAACAGGTTATGGTATCCAGAATAAATTAATAGTTTAAAAACAAAAAGTGTTATTCGTTCTAATATTAAATTGTTGTGTCAACGAAATTCAAAAATGAGTTTTACAACGTTGCACGCTGTGAAAATTTAAGAAATTAATAACTACGAAACGTGGAAAATTCACATTGAAGCTATTTTAGTAAAATGGGATCTATGGTGTTATGTGAACGGTTTATCGAAGACAACGCAAAAAATATGGAAAAATGGTCGGTAAATGATAACAAGGCAAAATCCGAAATAATCCTTGCAATAAATCCAACGGAATTGAAACAAATTAAAGGATACATCACATTTCGTGATGTGTGGATGAAATTGGAAAATATTGATCTATTTTACTACGATGCCTGATATCTGTTTCGCTGTAAGTTACTTGAGTCAATTTAATAATTGTTAAATTTTTGTCAACAATAATTGTTGTCTTACGATATTTGAAGGGGACCACCGAGAGTTGATTAACCAATTAAATCGAAATTCTATTTTAGAAGTATTAAACTACAAATACTTACAGACACACCAACATATACACGGTGGTCAGGTATATTACATTAACGAGTTAGAAAATGAAAACTTACAGATACATAAGAAGAGAATATCAGATACAAATAAGAAGCATCACAGTAACAATGTACCTGATCAAAAGAGAATTCCTAAAAAAAGCGAAGAATGCTATAAAAATCGATTAATATAGTACCGTAAAGTGGGGCGAAATTGATTTTACGGGGCGAAATTGATCACTTAGAAATTTTCTGTAATTTTGTATTTCCCCCCAAAAACATTTTAGCTTATTGCAACGGTTTATCACTAATTAATCATAGTAGTGTGTGCATGTATGTATGATCTGTGTGCCCAAAAGAAAAAATTGTTTATAGTCCTGTAATCGCAGCGCAAAGGGTATGCATAATTTATAGTATATTTTCTAGTCGTACAACTTTCATGTATATCTAAAGGTATATGCTTTTTAATTGCACATTTAACCTAAGTAATGGTCACTAGTTGTGTTGTTAAGCAATTCACGATACACTTACTTACGGTATGCCAATGCGCAGATAGTATGGCCGCCGCCGGCGAGAGTGACGTCACGTGCGAACCGAAATGCACTTCTTTATATGCAATAGCCTAATCATACCGTGTATTTTAACAATTATTTTTTATTTTGCATACATTTTGTAATTTTTTTTGATGATGATATAAAATGTATATAGATATAATCTATTTATCTTATTTGAGCTTAATTGTCTCTTTTTTCATTGTTTCGCAGTTCAATTAATATTGTTATGGAAGAATCTTTTTATATTTTTTTTATAAACTTTCATAGCATTCAATTGATTCAAGTGTAGAAAAAGGGGGGTTAGGAATTCCAAAACTAAAATGATAATGAAAAAAAGACAAGGAAGGTAGAAATTATATTTATTTTTACATATTTATACTATGGTAAACTACTTTTTAAAATTTGTAAATTTAGACATTTTTTTATCCAATTTCTTCCGACAATTTTCAAAACTTATTCGGCGATTAAGATCGCGTAACCTGATATATGTTCTTGTCCTACTGAGGCAGAGAATTACTTTAAAAGGAATTGAAGTATTTTCCAATTTATCTATTGTTCTCTGGGCCAATTTAAAAAAAATCTTTTTTTCCTTTGATAAAGAGTTTCCATGCATAGCAAAGAACTCGGTATCAAGTATCTGAGCTGCTTCAAACAATTCTTTACTTGGTTCCATTAAAAATCCCCTTGAAATTGATTGCAACCAGTCTGGTATTTTGTTAGTTGATTGTAATGTATCATTTGTAGGAACCCCCAAAGAATATTTATTTTTGTATTTGTAGGCCACATATCCAGCTATGTATTTGAGAGACTCGTCATTAACTTTTTGTTTAACTTCAACCTGTTCCATTAGTTGTAAACATTCTTCGTTTACAACTTCTTCATCTAAATATTGCGGTTGAACTAATGAATTGGAAAATATTAGATTATTTTCGCAATCATCCTGCTCAGGCTCCGGCTCATCCAAATATGTGGTTTTAAAATTAGAGAGGACATTTTCAGTTAAACAAATATCTTTGAAAGTATTGCTAGATTCTTCTGTCATATTAAGCAAACATTCTTCATTATTTTCCTCGGTATTTCTGTTTTCTGTAAACACTGCTGCTGAATGTTTGCCTAATATGAACCATCTCGATATCTAAAGTCAAGAGGCGAAGGGTGGTCATTTGCTCCGCCCATACCTCGAATATAGGAAAAGAAATTTTCCAGAACATCTTGATTTAGCCGAGTAGTCAAAATGTATTTGACACCGTACTTCTCGTTTAAATAATCAAACATATCCGCCAACGATATGTTGCTTAGCAGTATACCTTTCTGAAATGGTAGAAGTTTTTGATGCTTCCCAATTCTTATTGTATTTATAATTTCAGACATCTTATTTAACAATTTTTTTTGATTATTTATATCAGTTCCAAATGCATTATTTCCTGGACAACTACTATTATACTTAGACCTCGAGTTCAGCAGATCAAACCAATCATTGAATAATTGTACAATTTCAGAAGCCTTCTTCCAGTCGCTGTTTTTCGGCATCAAACCCTGTTCCCCACAGTACTTAATTGCTTTAGCAACAGTGTTTGACAACAATTCAGCAGCAAGTCGAACCCTTTGCCTCATAGAGCCTTTTACTTCCAGATGTTGCCTAGTTATTTTGTATGCATAAGTCAGCTCTGAAATGGATATGTCTAATAAACTTTCAAAATAATGTTTATTAATTATACTATTTTCTAGCACAAAAAATGTCAATTATAATGTCAATGGACAGAATAGAGCAAATGGTTCGCACCGCACCTCGTAGATCTTGGTTCACAGATGACGTCGTGCGCAGTAGTAGACGCGTTTGAGAATCATAATCAGCATACCGTAAGTAAGTGTATCGTGAAGCAATTAACGTCTTTATCGGAATCTCGTTGTAATTCATTTCAGCGGGAAATTCAAATGTATGTAATGGGGCGAAATTGATCACATCAACGGGGCGAAATTGATTTCTATACGGGGCGTAATATATCACTGACGATTGCAATCAATATTAAAAGGGAGTTGTTTTAAAGCAAAAAAAGGGGGATCGGTAAAGCAGATATAGAAAAATTGGTTAAACATAAATGTAAATTACTATTTACAGATCGTAAGGATGGTTAGAAATTATAAAAAGAAACTTGGAGGAAGAACATACAAAAACTATGAAGAAAAAAATATTGAAGATGCTCTTCAAAAAGTCGTGACTGATGGATGGACACTTCGTCGAGCTTCTCGAGAGTACAGGGTCCCTTATGGTACGCTATTCAACCGCTATCATGGCATCCATGCTCGCAAAAACGGAGGGCAAACAATTTTTTCTAAAATCGAAGAAGAAGCGCTTATTAACAGTGCTCCAAATGTGGGGAATGGGGATTTCCTCTAAGCTTAATGGGTTTGAGACAATTGGCCAAAAATTTCCTAGACAGCCAAGGACGCACTGTTGACAAATTTGTAAGTAATTTACCCGGAAACGACTGGGCTTATTCTTTACTAAAAAGAAATAAATCTGAATTAACTCAAAAAGTTGCTACAAACATAAAACGTCCTAGAGGGAACGTTTCCAATGAAATACTGAAAAATATTCCAATATTTGCAATATTTTCAACTATGATGAAACTAATCTTCAAGATGATCCCGGCAAGAAAAGAATGCTTTTTCGACGGGGTACAAAGTACCCAGAACAAATATGTAACTTTGGTGAAACTTCCACAAGTCTCATGTTATGTATATCAGCTTTAGGAGTTCTTTTGCCTCCTTATGTTATATATTGAGATGTTATTTTTATTTTAATAATAATAAATTTATAAATATTTGAAAATTACTAATTTTGCAGAATCTTTTGCCTCGACTAACATCAGGGTAGGAAACTCTTACCTCTTTCAAGCCTTCGATATATTCTTTTTGCAAAAAAATAATCAATCAGATCTTACGACGACAATAAATTTATTAATTTCACAAAATCCAAAACATGCGACACTTTTCGCCAAAGAACCCAATACCAAATACAGTGTTCAAAAATAAAGTTTCATTTATAATTTGACACTTATTCCAGTCGGCTCTAAACTTTATTTCTGAAACCCTCATTTAACAAAAAATATTTTTTTATGTACAAAATCATTCATAAAACAATTGTTACTGTTCCTTTTAATAATAATTAAGTTTAAAAGTTTATGGTTTAAAATAATTTTTCTTTTCTTTGCCACACGTTTAATTTTTCAAAAAAAACTGTCTTACTCACTTGTTGTATCGCTGTAAAATTTGTCTTCATCAATAATTCAAATAATGATGGTTCATCTAAATAATATGCGTCCTTCTTTAATTTTCATGTACTTAGTGTCCAATTTTGTTTTTGACCGTCTTCCATCTAGCATAATATGATATTTAAACCCATATTAATCCAAATTACATTTTCAATAATCATTTTTCGATGATGTTAAATTTTATTACTGGAATTTTACGTTTTCCTCTTTTATATTTTCAAACAACCATCCACCATATTCTCTTTCCAGCTCGCTTATCACCTTTTTTTTGCCAACCTTCTCTTCAAAATTTTTATCACTCACTATTTAAATGTTTTGGCGGCAAATCGTTACTTTAAATTTTAATACCTTTGTACATAAAACCTAAACTTTATAATTCTAAACTGATTCCTTTTAGATTTGTGAAATCATCTTGTCCGTTCATTGCAGGACTTTCATTAAAATTAAAATTAATTTTTAAAAAAATACCAAAAGCTTATACATTCGAGGAACTACACGGAGATGTTAGTCTTAGCTTCGAGGACCGCAACTTTTTCAAAAATAATTAATTAAAATGTAAAATAACATGACATCTCTTTCCCCCCAAAGTTTGTAGGTCAAATTTTTGATTGGAACAAGTGAGAATAAAATTTTATCAACAAACTTTTAATGTCATAAGGGTCAATTTTACCCAAAAATACTTTTTAACTAAAATTGTAAACAACAAAATTAAAAATGTATGCCAAAACAACTAAAATGAAATTTGATTGTTTCATAAAACTTAAATGAATTTTCTCTCTTTAAATGCAATAGCATTAAAATTAAATTATGAATTAATTTACAAAAATAAGTTTACTCAAAATAACAAAAATTCAAAAATTTTCTAACACAATTTTTCAGTGTGTTTTTATGAAATTAGCTCAGGACTCATCATTCTGTTTCTTCTCGTAGAGATACATTAGGTCCAAATGGAATCGTCCACGAATTTGCCCTGAATCTGGATGTCTTAGCTCATATGAACAGTCACCTAATATCTTATTAACAATGTATGGCCCTTCATAAGGCAGTTGCAATTTTAAGCATTGATTTGCCGAGCGTTTGCCAACACGTAAGCTCTTTATAATGACCAGTTCGCCTATTTCAAATGAGCATCTTTTCTTTATTTTCTCATTCATCTTTTTTGTATAGTTTTCACTTCTTATTTTAATCTTATTCCGAACCTCTGATAATACATCTACAAAATCTTTTTCCTTTTGGTCTTTTACCCAAGGTCTTTCTGGTTTTTGACCTAGCATTATAAATATTGGCGTTTCTTCTGTTACGGTACTCGGAGTTTCGTTCATAAATTTTTCAACAAATGGTACTTTATCAAACCACGCTGTTTGATCCCGATAAACTAGCAAACGTAACAACTTAGTAGCCTCACCGACGTAGCGCTCGCTTAAATTACCCTGAGGGTGTCTGATAGAACAAAATGCTACTTTTATCCCTTTATTATTAAAATGTGCCCTAAACTTGCTATTATTAAAATATGTGGCGTTATCTGCTAAAATGGTTGTTGGTTTTATTATTTCCTTGCAAAAGCTCTCTAATTTTTCAATTGAAATATCAGTAGTACATGCCGCGGTAGGGTACAGTTTAACAAATTTACTAAACGCATCTACGACCACTAAAATATTTTTTTGGTTTGGACCACTAGGTATTAAATTACCAATGTAATCAATTGCAATCAATTGACCTGGATATTCAACTTGCACACTTTTTACAATATTTTGATTATGAAAGTTTTTAAATTTACCTAATGTGCACAAATTACACTGATTAATTGTTTTTTTTATTATACGCGTATCTTTTTTTGCAAAATAGTTTTCCCTAAACATAAGCCATGTCTTACGCATGCCCATGTGCCCAAATTTGAGATGCAATTTTTGACATATTGCTATAGTTGCTTTCTCATCTACTACGTATAACTCTAATCCCCTCAGTAATCTTATAATAAATCCGTCTTTTATGCAATAATGTTTGTTTTCATTTTCTGGTTTGTTTGCCAATTTTTGTTTTAAATCGTTAAAGCAAGGGTTATTTTGTGCCTCACGCACATATTCATTAGTAAAAGGCTTCTCATCCGTATGAAATTTATTTAGAGCTATCAAAATATTTTTTACATAAATCTGGTTTGGATCTTTCCTGCTTAGTACATCCGCAACGATGTTATCTTTGCCCTTTATAAACTTAATTTCGAAATCAAACTCTTGAATAAGTAGAGACCAACGGTAAATACGATTGTTGGTAAATTTAGTTTTCATAAGAAAAGTTAAAGCAGAATGATCCGTGTGAATCTCAAAACGGTTACCTATTAAATAAAATTTTAATTTACCCAAAGCATACACTATAGCCAACATTTCTTTTTCCGTCACAGTATAATTTATTTCTGATTTTTTTAATGTTCTTGAAACAAAACAAATGGGTACTTCCCCCCCGTCATGAATTTGAACTAACGCAGCGGCTATCGCAAAATCAGAAGCATCGGTTTTTAATACGAATTTTTTATTAAAATTAGGATGAATTAATGTCATGTTTTTAAAAATAGTCTCTTTCATTTGTATAAATGCAGTTTCTTTATCTTTGCCCCATTTCCATTTAACATTTTTCTTTAACAAATCAATTAATGGCAATACAATATTTGAATAATTGGGAATAAATTTCTTGTAATAATTCATCAGCCCTATAAATCCCCTAAGTGATCGTAAATTATTCGGACGTGGATAATTATGAATTTCTTCTAGCCTTTTATTATCTATTTCTACACTTTGAGATGATACTTTATATCCTAAATAATTAACTTTACTTTTGTAAAATTCGCACTTTTCTAAATTTAATTTCAAACCTGCATCTTTTAGAGCTTTCAAAATTATTTCCAAATGTTTGTGATGTTCTACTTCATCCTTACTAAATACAATCATATCATCTACGTAGTGCTCACAAAATTCTTCATACCTTTTTAAAATATTTTGCATTGCCTTAACCAATGCTGAACAACTTGTCGACAAACCGTATGGCACGACTAAAAATATAAATGTGTGTCCGTCTACTGAGAAACCGGTATACTTTTGAGAATCTTTATCCAGTTTTATAAGCCAAAATGAGTTTTTTAAATCTAATTTTGTAAAAAAATTTTTATTACCTAATTTTGCTAATAATGTGTCAATATTTTGAGGTGTTTCAAATTGAGGTTTTGTGATAGCGTTTAAGGCCCTGGCGTCGAGGCACAATCTAATGCTTCCGTCTTTCTTTTTGACAACTACAAGAGGATTGAGGTATGCAGTGGAAGATCTTTTAATAATTTTATTTTCCACCATTTTATTTAATTCTTCCCATACCTGTTTCTTATAAGCATAAGGGATTGGATAAGTTTTACACTTAAATGAGGTTTCATTTTCAATATGTAATTTATGCGCATAATTTTTTGCAAAGCTTGACTCATTATTTACCAATGATTGATTTTTATACAACATTTCTTTAACAATTTCAATGTAATTATCTTCGCAATCTAACAATTTACCTTCCCACATTTTACCAAGATTATCTTTTTCTATTATTAAATTATCAACTCCTTCTTTTTCCCTTACTAAATTATCCCTAAACTCTTCATCATCATTCCCATTAATATCATTAACCATATTCCTACCTACATTAATCTTATTAATAATTATTCCATCTCCCTTACTATCTACTAAATTTTTATCCCCTTCTTCGCGAATCCATTGAATTTCTTCCTGTTGTATCCTAATCAATTCATTAGGAACATCTATCGTCATTCCAAATCTGCTAATTATGTCTATGCCCAAAATGCATTGTAAACTCAATCCACTCATAATCAAAATACTATCACTAATTTCTCTTGTACCTATTTTAATTTTTGCTACCACATTTTTATTGACACTTGAAAATTTTTTATTGTTAGCTGTTACTAAATTAACAGCCTTAGTTCTTATTATTTGATTTTTAAAACTACTTTTATTTTTCTCAATAATATCCTCATTTAATAAAGATAATTCTGCCCCAGTATCTAATAAACATTTTACATCAATATTATTAATTGTCGCTTGTATGAAAGGTAGAGTTTTTAAACTTTCATTTTGAGTGTAGTTAAGGTTTTCTTCATTGATAAATTCTCTGGGATGTTGATAAGAATTTATCATGAAGGCCTTCGGTTCATCGTTTACTGAAAATTTGAAGTGGTTGCTCCTACAGTAGCAGCCTCTTCTACGTTTGATGTAGCTATATTGTTTATGTTTATTTCTTGATTACTTGACCTCGCGTTATCGTTCATAGGTAATCTATCATTCGTATGGGCATTGTTGTTAAAATTTTCGCGCGAATTATCATAAGAATTATTAACCCTATTGTATTGCGGTCTAAAATCATATCTACCATATTGTCGACCTCTACCTTCATTTTGATGACTATTGCCTCTTTGATAGTTAAAATTGTTGTTATGATATCTATTGCGCTGTTGGTTATAATCATTGTTATTATTTTGTTGGAATCCGTTATAAAATTGATTTCGTGAATAATTGTTATGTCGTTGATTATCATTATTTGGATAACCATTTCGTGTACGATCATGGTATCTATTACTAAAATTATTGCTATTTTCGTTACGATTGTTTTCATAAAATTGTCTGTTAGGATGATCAGGATAATTTATAACTTTTTGATTGAAATTTTGTTTATAATGATTCCCCCCTGTTCCTTCTTCCACATAATCACTATCAAAGCGCCTAAGTAAATTTGTGAATTGCTCAATCGTTTTTATATTTTCAATTGTTACTCTATTAATTATTTCGCGGTCATAATGTCGCGATAAATACCGAACAATATCTTTTTCATCAAACGGAGGATCCAATTGCTGTACAGAATTAATAATTTTTTCTGCATAATAATTTCTATTTCCTATCCCCCTATACTTTCCTGTCATTAATTCATTTCTAATCCTTTCTTGTGCTGCCTCATCCCAATACCTTTTCAAAAACAAAGTTGAAAATTCATCGAAAGTATCAAACCTATCATGAATAACACCAAACCACTCTTCCGAGGTACCTTTCATCATACCACGTATCATGCTTTTGAGTTTTGCCGAGTCTGTAATTTTATCGGTTAATTGTGCAACACTTTTTAAAAATTGTTTTGGGTTCATACCCCCCTGTCCATAAAATTTTATTTTACTTTCCTGATAAAAGTTCCACGTTACATCGTTCACGATTGATCCACCCCCAGTAAAATCGCGGTAATCGATACTAGAAATATTCGAATTTCTTATTTTGGTTAAGTCGCTTTTTAGTTCGTTACATTTTAATTTGACTTGTTTAATATCGTATTCATGTTTTACTAGTTCCTCGACTACTTTGTGCTCTAGATCATTTACTTTGCTGCTTACGTTTAGCTCGATTTTATTTATTTGTTTTTCGTGTACTTCTATTAATTTTTTTGCAATTTCATCGTCTTTTACAAACGATGGATTAAGCGTCATGTCTAACATTTTATTCATCACATCCCTTTCACTTTTTTCAATGCTCTCCCGCAATTGATCTCGCGTTACCGTATTGCTTATTTTTTCATTAAACATTTCTTTTGTGACTGATTGTTCTTTTAAGGTAATAATTTCCACTTTTATGTCATTTATTTCTCCTGCGAACCTAATATCTGATACTTTCATTTGTTCTTTTAATTGATCAACCGTATCACCTAATGCACCAAATTTTTTTACTATTAAATCAGTTAATATGCTGATTTCCGTAGGCGGCATTACTTCTGTCCCCCTTCGCGTACTAGCATAATCGGGAGACTCAAACAGAAGCGATTGTGTATCAAGTACATGCTGTTCACCCTGTCCTTCGTCCTGATTTTCAGTCTCGTTAGCATTCATTTTATTTTGTGTTAATAAATTTTTGAAAAATAAATTTAATTGCAAATAAAATAGGTGTGAGTTCAATTTTAAATTATCAATTTATATGGCATAAATTGATAGGTAATCTTATCGTGGCCCCACGTTTGAGCGTCAAAAGAATGAGATGTTATTTTTATTTTAATAATAATAAATTTATAAATATTTGAAAATTACTAATTTTGCAGAATCTTTTGCCTCGACTAACATCAGGGTAGGAAACTCTTACCTCTTTCAAGCCTTCGATATATTCTTTTTACAAAAAAATAATCAATCAGATCTTACGACGACAATAAATTTATTAATTTCACAAAATCCAAAACATGCGACACTTTTCGCCAAAGAACCCAATACCAAATACAGTGTTCAAAAATAAAGTTTCATTTATAATTTGACACTTATTCCAGTCGGCTCTAAACTTTATTTCTGAAACCCTCATTTAACAAAAAATATTTTTTTATGTACAAAATCATTCATAAAACAATTGTTACTGTTCCTTTTAATAATAATTAAGTTTAAAAGTTTATGGTTTAAAATAATTTTTCTTTTCTTTGCCACACGTTTAATTTTTCAAAAAAAACTGTCTTACTCACTTGTTGTATCGCTGTAAAATTTGTCTTCATCAATAATTCAAATAATGATGGTTCATCTAAATAATATGCGTCCTTCTTTAATTTTCATGTACTTAGTGTCCAATTTTGTTTTTGACCGTCTTCCATCTAGCATAATATGATATTTAAACCCATATTAATCCAAATTACATTTTCAATAATCATTTTTTCGATGATGTTAAATTTTATTACTGGAATTTACGTTTTCCTCTTTTATATTTTCAAACAACCATCCACCATATTCTCTTTCCAGCTCGCTTATCACCTTTTTAGTGCCAACCTTCTCTTCAAAATTTTTATCACTCACTATTTAAATGTTTTGGCGGCAAATCGTTACTTTAAATTTTAATACCTTTGTACATAAAACCTAAACTTTACAATTCTAAACTGATTCCTTTTAGATTTGTGAAATCATCTTGTCCGTTCATTGCAGGACTTTCATTAAAATTAAAATTAATTTTTAAAAAAATACCAAAAGCTTATACATTCGAGGAACTACACGGAGATGTTAGTCTTAGCTTCGAGGACCGCAACTTTTTCAAAAATAATTAATTAAAATGTAAAATAACATGACAATATAAAGCTGAGAAGATGTGGTTACAGTGGACTGAAAATGGCCTCAAAGGATTTCCTTGTTGTAATAAACGTTGTTGTGCATCTGGATGTCGCTACAATAGGACCCATCATGGATGGATTGATTCTCAAACGTTCAATGAATGGTTTGTGTCATCTTTTCTACCCCATGCAAAAGGATTACCTGGTCGTAAAATTTTAATAGGAGACAATCTTTCATCTCACTTCTGTAAAGAAGTTCTGGCCTTATGTGAAGATAATAACATTTCCTTCATTTGCTTGCCTAAAAATTCGACACATCTTACGCAACCTTTAGATGTAGTATTCTTCCGACCTTTCAAAGAAGCTTGGCGGGCAACTTTGAGAAATTGGAAAAATTCACATATAAAGCAAACATCCATTGATAAAAGGGATTATTGAACAGTACGCTTCGTGCAATGGATGCAAGTAATGGAGGAAATGCTATAATGAGACATGCAATAACATCATTTGCAGCAACGGGTCTTGTCCCTTTCAATCCGAATCGTGTTTTAAAAAATTTACCGAAAGAGAATGAAGAGAATGTGAACAATCAAGTAAATGATATTCTTGTCAATTATCTCAAAGAAAAAAGATACGTAGCTGCACCATCTAGAACAAACGTGAAGCGATCTAAATTATCAATTGTAGCAGGCAAAAGTGTTACAGCACCAAAAGATGATGATTCAAGTTCAGATAGCGATGTAGATTTTATATTAGATATAAGTAATGACGATGATGCTATTGCAGAATTAGAGAATGAAGCCGTGGAAGAAATTGAATATATGAATTTCAATAAAGAGGATATTAAAATAGGAAAATATTTACTTGTGAAAGTGCTAGGAGATCGAAGGAAGAAAGAAAGCTACCGATATGTTGCAGTTATTAGAAAGATTAAAAATGATGAAATAGAAGTCAGTGGTTTAAAATCAGTAAACGAACAAAAAAGTCAATTTAGGGCTGAAGAAAATGATGACTTTACTATTGAGATTGAAAGTGTTATTGCCATTTTACCTCATCCCTCAATAGAGAGTACTAGTAAAGGTGATTTTACAACATACTGTTTTAATAAACGTGTTGATGTTAAAGAATTATAAACTGCAAACATGGTTTCTTCACTTTTTATATTATCATAATAATTACCTATTGTAAGAATTATTTTGTGTTTCGTTTTATAAATATATTGATAACATTATGTTAATATTCTTTTATCTTTTATTTAATAAATGCGTTTTTAAGTTGATTTTGTAACTTTTTATCATATAATAAAGCTTGATCAAATTAGCCCCAGCATGTAAAATTTCAAAAATGTAGATACCTAAGTTATTTTTCAATAAATTTAAAAACGGTTGAATTGGATGACAGCTGTTAAGTTTCCACACGTTTCTAATGCAAAATTAAGTTGATGATCAAATTGACCCCAATTGGCGTATGAAATTGATCAATGCTTATTTTGGTAAAATCGGAGATATAAACTAAGAAATACATTTTGGTATTCTATCATATAGAAGGGTTTAATATAATACAATGTATAAGAGACTATAAAAGTAAAAAAAAATCGCAGAGAAAAGAATTAATTATCACAAATTGTAAGATCCTATTAGTTAGTTAGTTTATTTTAGTTTTATTCGTTAGTTCTGAAGATGAGTGGACTGTATTTGCTTGAGATTTATTACTAACAAATAAAAGACCTTGTTACACATAGAAAAATATTTATTTATTAGCTAGGTTTGAGCAGCCTTCGAACGACTGAGTTCGCTGAGTTTTCATAGCATACTGACTTGAGAAAGCGCGGAGGCGCACAAAGCCTGCGCAAGAAAGATGTGAGCGCAAGTACAGATTAACGCTCAAAAAACATCAAAGCACAAATAAATGGAACAATTCCAAACACAAATCTTATGTTTTTTTTGATCAATTTAACCCCACTTTACGGTAGTTATGATAATATTAAATATTTAATAATGAAAAATTATTGAGAATAGTGATCTATATAGATTCGGCCTAGTTCTGAAAAAGAATTTTATACCACATTTATGCATATTTTAAAATACAAAAAATACCCCCCTCCCATTTTAAATTTTGGATTCAAAATAGTCTAAATAGTAGTGTATATTTTTGTTCCTTCTTTATTTTCGTTCGTATTAATTTTATTTCCGAGATATTTACATAGATAGAGATGAACCAAAAATAAATTAGACTTAAAATCTAAAACGTGAAGATTCGCTTAATGCAAATTCGAAAATGCATCAAAGTATTGCATGAGTTGAAACACAGGCATAATATTTGCTTTTTTAAAATAGTTCCGCTTTGAATGTCTGTACAACCCATAGATATTTATATAAACTACTAGATGCACGACTACGTACATAAAAGTGAGGCCACAGCCGCCATTTGTCGGAAAGGCAATTGATGCATGTCAGTCATAGATGTCAGTACATGTACGTATGCACTGTAGTATGCACTTGCATGTTGTGTTTATGTGAATTATTTCGTAATAATACCTACAAAGTTTATTGATTATATCATACGTGGTTTTTTTGACAATTCCGTTTTTGTTTTTAATTATTTATCAGAATATTTGTGAATTGATTGTGTACATAACAAGTTACTTTTGTGTTGTTTTGTGTATTTCGTTAACCTCAAAATGCCAGCTTCTTGTTCAGCTTTTGGTTGCACAAATAGATTTGAAAGTGGTGGGCCTTTGCAATTTTTTGGGTAAGCATACAGAGATTATTTATAATTCGTTTAATAATTACTATATTTTGGTTTAGTTTTCCATTGAAAAATAAAAATTTAACAAGAGATTGGGTTTTAAAAATGAGAAGAGAAGGATTCACACCAACAAAAGCTAGTAAAATATGTAGTGCTCATTTTAAAGAAAGTGATTATTTGGTTCGACCAGGGACGTACATACGACATTTAAAATCTGATGCAATTCCTACAATATTTCATGAGTTGAAAATGGTAGTTGAATCTCCTACAACAAGTTCTGAATCTCATCAACACACTCATCAATCTATGGACAATTCGGATGAACATGAGCATACCGTAATAAATAGAATAGAGAAAGAACCCGAGTTGGAAATGGAAGTTGATTCTCCTACAACAAGTTCTGCATCAAGTTCTGAATCTCATCAACACACTCATCAATCTATGGACAATCCGGATGAACATCAGCATACCGTGATCCCAAATAGAAGAGATCAAGAAGTACAAACTGAAGAAAATGTTGTTTTGAGAGAGAGAAAATTAAAAAGGAAAATAAAAAGTTTGCATGAAAAAGTTAGACGGAAAAATTTAAAAATATCAAACTTAAAAGACATGTTAAAAATATTAAAGAAAAGAAATCTTATTGAACAGGAAACTGAAAATGTACTATTGCAAAATTTTCAAGGTACCGCTTTAGAAATATTGAAGAACGAATGTAAAAATTCGGGAAAGCATGCTAAAGGTGTTAGGTATAGTGAAGAAATTAAAAAATTTGCCTTAACTTTGCATTATCATTCCCCAAAAGCTTACAATTTTTGTAGGTTGGTGTCGGTTTATTATTTTAATACCATAGTTTAATACAGAGCTTTTTTAACAAAATGCTACTTGTGGGTTAAGCAGAATCGGTTCAATATTATTATGGTAAACGACTGAAAAAAGACTGATTTTATACTTCTTTTTTATTTTCTTTATTAGCCCACAAGTACAATAATTAGTATTTGAATATTTTTGCATGCCAATAATTAAATGCATGCTAATAATTAAATGCATGCTAGTAATTATATGCATTTTAAAAAGTATTGTTTATTATTTTTTTTTATTTAGAAAAATATTTCACCTGCCACACAAATCATCTCTAACCAATTGGACTTCATCTGTAAATGGAGACCCAGGATTCTTTAAGGATGTGTTTGCTGCTATGGAAACTTTTAAACCAGCTGATCGGGACTGCAATCTTGTTTTGGATGCCATGGCAATTAGAAAGCAAACCCTTTGGGATCAGAACTTAGGAAAGTTTATAGGTTATTGCGACTCTGGTCCAAATTTATTAATTAAAAGTGAAGAAACCTTGGCAACCGAAGCATTAGTTTTTATGTTAGTAAGTTTAAATGGAAAGTGGAAATGGCCCATTGGATACGTGCTTCAAAATAAAAGTTCTAGTTCAATTCAAGCAGAATATATAAAAACTGCATTAAAATTAGCCACCAAAGCAGGACTGAAGGTTTGGGGAGTTACATGTGATGGTACCGTAACAAATTTGGCTACATTTAATTTATTGGGATGTGAATTACACACAAAAAGAGAAATGTTGAGAACTTATTTCAAACATCCAAACGAAGCAGATGAAATTTGTTTTATTCCCGATGCATGTCATATGTTGAAGCTTGCTCGTAACGCACTTGGTACATACAAGAAATTTCAAAATTCGAACGGTTTTGTTGAGTGGAAATATATAGAATCATTACAAGAATTTCAGGAAAATTTGGGGTTCAAACTAGCGAATAAAATAAGCAATACCCATATTGACTGGAAAAAAAATGTAATGAAAGTAAAATTGGCAGCTCAAACATTCAGTTCATCTACAGCAGACGCACTTGAGTTTTTAAATGGATTGGGTTTTAAAGAATTCCAAAGTTGTGAAGAAACAATAAAATTCATCCGAGTGATTGATAGGCTGTTTGATTTTTTGAATAGTCGAAGTCCTTTTGGCAAAGGCTATAAAAAACCTATATATGCAAATTCCATTCCATATTTAGAAAGTTCAATATTGCCACTGCTGGATTATTTGTATGAACTAAAAGATAGTTATGGTAATTATTTGTATTTAGGACCACGAAAAACTTTTGTGATTGGGTTTACAACAGCCACTTTATCAATTTTTAAAATTGCTAAACATTTATTTGCCACTAATTTAGATTTTAAGTACTTATTGTCTTACAAATTTTCTCAAGATCATATAGAATTACTTTTTTCACGAATAAGAAAAAGGTTTGGATTCAACAATAACCCAAATGTACAACAGTTTAAAACCGCTATAAAGCAGATACTTTTAAAAAATAGTATAGAGCCTTCAGCAGCTGCAAATTGTTTGACGTTTGATTCAAGTCCTACTGGAAATATTTTTGAAATAAAGTGGCAAAAACGAAGAAAACACGAAGACTCATTTGACAATTGTGATGAAGAAGATATTAAAATACTACAACAATTTTGTAATTTTGAAGAAAATAATGATTTAAAAACAACAAAAGAAAATGTTTGCTATTATATAGCAGGATTTATCGTTAGAGGCCTATTAAAAAAACTCTCTTGTGAATCTTGCGTTCAAAGCTTGACAACTTTTAAGTCGGAACATAATTATGCTCATTCTTATAAATTTTCAGTATTTACCGATTTGAAAAATAGGGGTGGGCTTATTTGTGCATCTACAAGTGTTTATAAAATAATAATAGCTACAGAGAATGAAATAAAGATAATGTTAAATTGTAAAATAAAGAACATCTCCAGCAATATTATTTCAAAAATAACAAACATTGTAGTAAATTATTTTGCAATAGAAAAAAATATTTTTAATGATTTAGATTGTGAAATTTCGTTAGGAAATAATCATAAGATTGATTTAATTGTTTTTATATGTCAATATTATTTGAAAATTAGATTGCATGGCATAGCTAAATCGTCTAATCAAAATGTTAGCAAACGGCACCAATTAAATAAACTTATATTATTTTCTAATCAGTAAGTTATCTTGAATAAAATAGAAATATAAACATTCTTTATTTTCTTTGTTTTACCCTTTTACGCGTGCTTCTCTAACAATACATAATATGAAATAATTACTAGCAAAAATTTAAATTTACGTACATAAAAATCTAAATAGTGAAATAAAATTTATTTTAGGTTACATTTTCATTTGACAGTACTTTTCTACCTTTCTTACAAATGGCCGCCGGTTAACCTTGAGGCCACTCTTTCTGTATTGAACAAAGCATACAAGTCAGGCATCTAGTACTTTATAAACATCTATGGTACAACCGCAGGTATGAACGTGGCATCTGTGCTGTTTTTGCATGGACTAATTCATTGAAGAGTTGCTTGCCCCGATATCCTGAACATGATTCAACTGTTACCGACAAGAACAGCTCGTCGTAGTAATGAAATATTTTATATTAATAATTACAGAACCAACCTAATGAAGAAGTGTCCAATCAATATCATGTGCACCAACATAAATAGCATATCGGGTCTCGGCGATATATGTATATCGAGATAATGCCAACAAAACAAGAAATGCCGCCTATGAACACCTAAAGTCAGCATCACATTTGTAGATAATTTTATGGTATCTTGCTTTTGTTTGTTTTTTTGTTGTTGTTATTTCCTGTTATTAGGTATTACCTGTTGTTAAATAAATTTATTATTTATTTATTACCTGGGAATCCAGGAAGCAGAGAACGGTGGTACTTTCAACCACTGAAGCCGAGTATATGGGAATGATCGAAATTGCGAAGCAAGCAATTTATTTGCGTGAGTTTGTTATTGAATTGGGATTCGAAGAATTGAGTAATATTCAAATATTCTATGAGTAAAACTAAAAGGATTGGGCAAGGTAGGTATTTTAACAATACAAAATCTCACAACAATATATTCAACTGAATTCATACAAATTTTTCAGCGTTACTTTCACCACTTTTATGGATGATACTGAAAAAATTATTGAACTTCTCACACAAAAAACTATACACGTACTATATATCGTACCAGTCAGAGAGTGCTGTAACTTTTTCACTGACGTCATGACCAAAGGATGAGGCGACAGATGAGACTGGTCTGGCTAGTTTAGCTTTTTTACAAAATGCCGCTGAACCTTGGGACACTGTACTTCTCTACTGGTTTCAAAACAAAAAGGCAAAAGAAGACAAATTTATCAATAATAGATCATTTTAACAGATATTCAGCTTTAAAATAAAAAGAAGGATTTTTTTTGGCATGTATTAGAGGAAAAGGAGGAACATATTATAGTATTTATAAGACATTCAACAAAATTTAATATCTACGAATTTTAGATTCAACAAGATTTTAATCAATTGTTTCCTGAAAAAAAGAATAATCTATATAATGCTTGGCCAGCATTGACTAAATTTATTATTAAAGTAGCAACAAACAAACATGTTAATAGTCGATGAAAGACGTCGGGGCAATAAGGGACCTAAGCCATAATTTTTGAATTTTCACAATTTTAGTGAAAGGGCATATTATGTAAAGAAGGTCTTAAGCCACCATTCCAGTTATAAGGTTATTGCGAGACAGATGTCGCCACCAAGCTATAAGGACCGTGTTGTCAACTTACAAAATTTCCGTTTTCTCCAGATTGGTTTGATACTGTGAGAAAATCGAACAGAAATATCCCTTTTGTAGTAGTGGAAAAGTCTTAAGAAAATTTTTATACTTTTGATGAGGTACTTTTAACAAAAAATAATTTAACACCGAGAAAAATCCAATCAAGTTTACAGACGTGCGCTGCTTTCGGTTCGATAGCGAACACCCAAATTCCATGTTTATTAAACACACCTGAAATGGAAGATTTGAAGAAGTAGATATTGGTAAGAGAGGTATTAAGTTGGTCGACGAAATACTGACAACTGAAATGTTGAAAAAAAAGATATGAAGATATAAAGCTTAACATCAAAAAGGTTCAGGATTTAAAGAAACTTTTACCATATATTCCTCCCATAAACCAACAGTTTTATCTTAGTATTATTGACAATGCTTCTAGTGTTCCAGTAATATTGAACAAGACTTGGACCAAGTTAATGATACAGAGAATATAGACGGGGATGTTGAAACTTATATTTCTGAATAAAAAATAATTTTGTATATTTTGGACTTTAGAATTATATTCGTTTTGTTATTATTAAAAAATTGCTTCGTAATTTAGCCAGACATTTTGAAACGGTTCATTCTAATGAAATGGAAGTTGCTAGAATATTGAGTATGCCGAGATATTTCAGAAGACGAGAAGCATTTAATGATCTAACGCGCAATGGTGATTTTTATCATAATCGTGACGTACTCTTGTTAAAAAAAGGAGAACTCATTTTAACTCGTAGACCAACTGAAGAAGAAAGAAAGTTTCGAAAATATTCTGATTATGGCCCTTGTCCCAAATGCCTAGGTTTTATGAGGAAAAGGCATCTATGGCACCATCTTAAATATTCATGTGTCTGTATGAAAGACAAAAATATTATAAATTCTATTAAAACACCACGACAACCAGCTGCTCAGAGTACCTCCTTACTTAATGGAATTTATGGTCACAACCTTACAGAAGATTTTCGTGATAATATTTTAAGCAAATTGCGAAATGATCAGATATCTGAAACATGTCGCAAAGATGATCTTATTTTGCGATTTGGAGCATTTCTCTATGAAAAATATAACAGCACTCAATCAGAACTAATAAGGCAATCTATGCGGCAACTGTAAATGCAAATGACTTATCTGTGGCAAGAAATTTAACCGATACCGAACTTTTTGATTCTCTTTACGATTTATTTACGGCGGAAAGTTTAACATTTTGTAGAAATGCGAAACTCAAAGCCAATAATTGGACCGAATTTGTCAACCTATTAAAAATTGAATATTTACCTACATATTATCAAGTTCAATTAGAACGGCAAATTCAAAATACCATGCAAGGTACAAGTGAAAATATTTTCACTTGCATAATACTATCGAATCTCTTTGTCGAAAATTAGATCGTAAGGTAACGGAAATCGAATTAATTCAAATTATTTTACGAGGTGTTCACCCATATTTTGCTTCTATCTTATTCGCGTCAGAATTTAATTCTTTAACGGAATTAAAAAATAAATGCAAAGAGATTCATGAATTAAAATTGAGAAATACCTCGTACCGAGCTCAAAGTGCCAAAACAGCCGAAAATATCGCTCAACATGTCTCCGAAATCAATTTAGATGCACCGGAAGTAGATTCTCTACCTATTGTTAACCCTACCGAAAAAATCCCTAATTTAATTTGTTGCAATTGTTGGAGACCTGACCATAGTTATTTTGATTGTACAGTACCGCGCAAAATTTTCTGCTATGGATGCGGTTGTCCAGAGGTTTATAAAAATAACTGCTCTCGCTGTATTAAGCAGTCGGGAAACGAATTCATAAATTAAAACCGGACATTTCTAAACTTTTGAGAAATGTGTGCAGCAATTACTATATTAATATTTTTTATATTCGAAGTGTTTATGATACTTTCAACGTTAAACATGAACATCCTAGAAATTTTGTTGTACTTGAAAAAATGTATGTTGGAATAAGTGCATATGAAAGCATACAAACGCTTAAAAGTGATCGAAATTTCTCATTACCGGAATTATCAAATTTTTTCAAATCTTGTTTGCGTTGTTACATAGAATTTGTTTCTCAAATAAAGAAAATGTTCGTGTTCAATGATGAATTGTTTAATTTAATTTCAGATTGATCAAAAATTTGAAATCATATCACTGCAGCCTGTCATATAAAGATTTCCATTTTTGAAGAAGTTTGTGGATATACAAAAATTGGAAAATGAGTAAAAAATGCATGCTTTTCTTGATCACTTCGATTTGGAATGAAATCCCAATTTGGATGCTAATAAATATTGGAAGCTTGTTTTCTACTTAAAAGACGCTACTGGTTTAATACTATATTCAAACTTAAAAGTTGTGATAACACTGCTTTTAGTTCTTCCTTTCTTGAATGCCTCGGTAGAAAGGGTTTTTAGTTCATTAAGCAATTTAAAAATGGAACATAGAAATAAATTAAAAACTGAAACTATAAGTGCTATTTTGACTACCAAAGTAGGGGTGCAACAAAAAGGGCGAATATATTATGTTTAAAGAAAGCAATTAAAGTAATAAAATTTAATTTTTGATTTTAGGGGATGTTTTGGGGGTTTTGGAAATGTAGTTTGAGTAACTTGAGGATTTACTAGTAAAATATTAAATACAGAAGATATTGTAGAATTTTTCAAGAATGCACCCGATGAAATCGATTTATTAATGAAGGTAAGGTAGCAATTTTTTTCCCGACTGTTAAATTTTATAATCTTGATTTGTAATAAAAAAAATCTGAACGGAATTCCGTTATACCGTATATAAATCCACCAAAGGTGAAACCAAAAACCCAATAAACGCGGTTCGAAAATCAAAAAATTTCTCCTTCCCTGCTTTCTAGGGTGTATTCAGAATTCTTCTCTACCGAGAACACAAAAAGTCGTAGATACTTGACTCAATTATTATCCTGCGGAGTAACATAACTAAGAACAAGTAGTCGGCGGGTAGACTACTACAAAGCAATAGCAAGATGTGGAAACGAGTGAAATGTTTTGCTTTCTTGAATTGTCACTTTGGATGCCCGTTGTAAAAAAAATTGGATATCCAAGATTATTGGACTACAGACGAAGTTACATCTACTCCTTTCTTCCGACAAGTTATGACACGAGATAGGTTTATTTTAATATTACTACTGAATCTCCATTTCGATGACAATAGCCTAGAAAACACAAATAATGACAAATTGGTCAAAATTAAAACGGTTTACTATAGTTCATCTCAGATTTGTATTTAATAAAAGGTTTTATTCCTTTGAAAAGGGAGACTTTCTTTCAAGCAACCAGCAAACGTCATAGATTCATAGAATTTGTATTGTGTGACTGCAAATCTTTTGTATAAAAAACAGAAAAGTGCCTGCGGCACAGTAAAGATGATTAGAAGACACATGCCCAAGTTAGACCAAAAGCTGAATAAGGGAAAAACGGAACACTTCACAGCTGATAATCTTCTTGCTCTCAAATGGGAGGTGCGAATGCTGTTTACTTGACATACTCCTTTAATGGAGTAATCTGGCAAAATTGATTGGAAAACCGGTGTAAAAACAACTAAACCTAAATGTGTAATAAAGTCAGGCATGATGCTTAGCGCCACCGAAAGCGTTCGAAAAACAATCAAGTGGTAAACGAAAGTATTTTTTCATCTTCAAAACTGCTCGGTGCTGAACGCTCTTGCAATATTTTACTGTTTTAGGTATGATACTGTATGATACTGTATGATGTAAGAAAAACAAGATAAATAGTTTGGTTGGGACGAGATCCCAACGAGGAAGGTCGTTCATTTTTTTGAGTTAGTGATTGAACCCCCAAAGAGGGAAAATCGTGCGGAGTTAATAACCAAAGCATACACCAAGCAAATTAAAATAAAAATATTTCGATTCAAGAATAATAATTTAAATTTTTGGACGAGAACCAGCGTCTCATAAATCTGGAACAACCATTTGGAACTGGGATAGAAAGTTATTTTGAAATTGGAAGGGACAGTTTTTCTTTAACGTGGGAGAACAGAAGAGGTGCTCACAACCCATTTAAAATCAGAAGAAAGACAAAAGACAAATTGGTCAGGTTTGCATAACAATAACTTTTAAAGTGCTCGCGGTTTATGCGGAATTTTATTCGGGCCGGGATATTAATGCGTCACTGCCAATATTTATAAAGCAATTTTTATATGAGACCAACATTACTTCAAAAGGTACAATTTACATTGTTAATATAGGACTGCAAGCTTATTTTTCTAATGCACTGTGTATGATAATTAAATAAATGACAAAAATAATATATTTTCTGAAAAATTGAACTATTATAGTTAATTGATAGTTACTTATTCGTAACTATAATATAATAATTCTGGTTCGCTCGTTGTAAATTTGTCAGATCGAAAAAGTAAATAAGCAAAAAATTTAGTAATTCACAGTTCAAATCAAAAGTTATTTAAAATGTAATTACTAATAAGTAGTTGAATTTTGGATTTGATATTACAGATGGAGTGCTCTGTTGACAAAAAACTTTACGCAGTAATTGAATTTGCTACGAGTGAGTTCGACGACAAGAAAGATATAGATCTCGTACCGTGCAAATGGATAACAGAAGAAAATCGTGAAGTGCTCTGTCAATATCCACCTGTGCAGGATTATCATAAAATTGATAAATTAGCCCAAGAATTAGGGGACGCGGAAGAAAATTGGTCCAAGTATCCTTGCACAATTCTGACTTACGCAGGTGAATTATTTTATTTTATTATATTTAAAAAGAGTTATTTATTATAATAAAAATACAATAGCATTACGAAATTTTAATTTATTTTTATGTTCAAATAGATAGCTATTCAAAAGAGAAAAGACGTTTAAAACGTGCATTTAAAACTACAGAGGTCAAAAGCACTGATGACGAGAGTAGCCAGCAAGTCCCAAAAAGCAAAAGTAAGTAAAAAAATTATTTAATTTAAATTAACAAACTTTTATGAGCTATCTGCATTGATAATTATTTTTGGTTTTATAAATAACAAATTTATTTTACAGAAGAGGCACCAGCTGATGGATTAAGACCAATTGCAGAAGAGGCACCAGCTAATGGATTAAGATCAATTGCTGAAGCTAATGCAGTGTTTGATTTTGGTAAATTTAAATTTAAATTAAATTTATCATGTTAATAATAATAGTTTTAAAACAATGTTTTTGTTACAAAATCCTTGAAAGACTTTATCAATACAAAAATTAATGAGCAAACTGTGTTATTTCACCGATATTTAACAAACGAAAAGAAAAGTATGCAATATGACTTAAAAAAATATTTCGAGGAAATCAAAAATACTTTAGTGGCGAATACCGTACCTGCTGCTTCACATCAAAGCGTGTCAAGTGCAACTGAGGCACTAAATGTAACGCTTCCTTTAAAGAACTTGGAAGATTTTCAAAATTTTGATGGAGAATTAAAAATCTCGGACTCAAAACGAAAAGCATTGGTAAATATACTTGCGGGGTTGGAGTTGCGCAAATAAATATGCATTATTTATATATTTATTATATTATATGTATGTATTTATTTCTAGCTTGTATTGTTTCGAGTTAAAATTTATGGCGAAAATACAGCCAAAGGATGTATCAGTAAAATGACGTCTGCTCTATTAACCAAAAATATAGAGAAGCATTACTCTGGCACCGGGAAAGTGGTTAAAGGTGTCGGCAAATTGAATTTTAGTAATTCAGAGACTTTCCTATGCATGAAAGGTATTGTGAAAATCATTTTATTCATATTATATTTGAAGGGGTTACAACTGTCAAATAGGTGACAATTGTTTTTCTTAATGTTTTTTTCTGAAAGAAACATTTTCGGAGCTCAAAACCATTTTTAGTTCTAATTTTATTTTTTTGTCTCTTATTATACTTTTTTTCTTTTTCAGTTCTAACCCCATTATTTATATTGCGTTATAAATACAATTTTATTTGTTACTGAATGTTTTTTAATGTCCATTAAAGGGCCAGTTTCCAAACTTTGTATGGGAAGTAGTCAATATGGTGTAACAATTATTTTTGACTGCTCGGTATATTTTCATGTGACTTTCCAAAAACGCGTTTTGAGCAGGCGCGACGGCTGAGCGATAAGGAACGAAAAGGAAATACACTAGACTTTCTGTCAAACCTTTAAAGAGTCAACTGACACCTTTATTTTTGGAAATTCCTTAGTTGTCTTAAATTTTCATTCCAGAGAACCGACCATCAGGTTCTCAGTAGAGTTTCTTGTATGACATCAATTTTATTTTATCCGAGTCATATGTGGTGGAAAGTCATTACATCAGGTATCTTTTCCAAGGTTTAGTCCGGGATTGCTTTGGATGTTGCAGCAATTGTTTCATCTGGAGTTATTTTTTTGGTTCCATGATTGCTGAGTGCCAATATAAGAGTACCTATCATTCCGTTATTCAACCTGTTACCGACTCCGAGTATTCAAAAGGTCGTATATTTAATTTAATTACTCATAGAAGAGATTTGGTTTTGGCGTACTTGTGTGGTTGTAAAACTTGTCAAATCATTAGTTGGAAGATTAACTGCGAAATTTGTATATTTACGAGTACTACGATTGTTGATTTAGACAGAATTGAATTCGTTGCGGCAGAAGAAGATAAATATAGTAGTTAGAGAATTTTTGTTGGATTTATCACATCAATTTTTACATTGTAAGATTAATGAAAACCACAGGTATATAGCTATATACGCGTTAGGTAAATTAAAATCCTGTATATTTTTATCTTTGTTTATTCGGCTTTTGAAGACGCCGTATTCTTCTGTTAAGATTAATTTAATTTGTTTATCTATTAAAAGATTAGTCCTTTCTGACTTGAGGGTTTATTCTATTACCTTTTTGCTCGTAAATAGAAAAACATTTGTTTGTCTAATTGAGTCAGTGGCGCCGTATAAATTTTTAAGACAATCAATTCCATATAAGATCATAGCTTCAATTTCTTTTTGGAACCTGCGACTCGCTCTCCCATTTACCACAGAGCTACCGGCCGGCATGGTGTGAACGGTAGGACTTAGGAAAGTTGATTTCCGTTACAATGGAAGCAGCCGTTTAAAATGTTTTAGAAAACATGTCTTTAGATCTACAAAATTGCAGAGGACAGGCATATGATAACGTCAGCAATATATCTGGTAAGTATTCCGGATTGCAAGCTCGAATTCTGGAAAATAATAAATTGGCAAAATTTGTTCCTTGCGCTGCACACTCATTGAATTTGGTCGGCACCTGTGCAGTAAAATGTTGTAGTGCAGGTACTACTGATTTCTTCATGTTTTTTAAAGAGATTAATGTTTTCTTTTCTGCAACACCCTATAGATGGGAAATAATGAAAGAATGATTAACTCGAAACAAAACTAGCGACGGGCCAAAACAACTTGTTCTAAAGAAACTTTCTGCTACTAGATGGTCTACCAGATGCCACGCCACTACGACACTGTTCAATATCTACGACGCTTTTAAGAATGCCATTAAATTATTTTACAAGATAATATTCAAATTCAAAATTATGCTTTCATTTTGGAAAGACATATTAGTACAATTTAATAAAACGAGTAAATTCTTGCAGAAACAGGATATGGACGTATTAACAGCTATTCAGCTTTATGAATCACTAGTTAATTTCATCGTAGATTTGCGACAAAAGTTTGAAAAATACGAGAAAAACGGTTCAACGTTAACCAATTGTGCGGTTTATAAATTAGATTTTAAAAAAATAAAAAGAGAAAATTTTTGGCAGGTGAAACTGTCGCAGAGGTGATACTACTTTTAGTGGAAAAAGAGATATGGAAATAAATGTATACTATACAGTTATAGATAGTATTAAAACTGAACTAACGAGACAAAGTGCATATGCGGAAAATTAGGAGGGCTTTGGATTTCTTTCAAGATTATTGCCCACCAACGATCAAATAATTAATAAAAAATTTGAGCAACTTAAAAATATGTACGCCCATGATATAGATTTTAACTTTGCAAGCGAGTGCCTTCAATTTAAATATTTTATAAATGAACTGGATTTGCAAGAAATCGAAGAAACAGACTCCAAAATGAAAACGTGGCTATATATTATTCGAAGCAAAGATTTACTTTACACGTTCCCAAATATGGATATTGTTTTAAGAATGTATTTATGTCTTCCTGTAACAAACTGTACAGGAGAGATCTTTTTCAACTATCAGACGTGTTAAAACGTACTTGCGAAATTGTGATTTATTGGGTTCGCGAAGTATTTTCACTGGTGACTAAAATGACAATGGATAGCTATCTTGTGTTCGGATAGGAAAAGTGTCATTTGTGAATGGCTTGTGTTCGGTCAAACACATCAAGAGCATGTCAAAATTTAACTACCATTTCATATTATAAATAGGTTTGAATTCCCAGGAAAATTTGGAATGCATAATCAGTTATGGAATGAGATCATCAATAAAACTCAAAAGAAATCGTTAGTCGAATGGGACGAAATCCAGATATTAGGTAGGGAAATAACAAAAAAACAAGAAATTGAATTGCTGAATTTTCCCAAACCAAATGACGAGTGTATAGACAAACAAGAGTTATCTGATCATGAGAAAGACGTTAGCAAAGGTGAGAATCCTAATTTAATACATTAAAAATGTACCTTAATTTATATAAGAATACATGTATATAGCAACAATCTTGTCTAATGTTCCCTTATATAAATAATAAACATGTTCTGGTAACGAGATGAACGAGAGCGATTAAAGGGAGGGGCAAACGAGAGTGGTTGCGAGAAATAGTAGAATGAGAGCAATAAGAGAGGAAGAGATTCACTAAACGGTGAAACAAGAGGAACAAAATGAGAGAATCAGTAAAGTTTAAAATCAAAAAAAAAAAAATCTTGTGTCGATTTTTGTAGATTTACCGGACCAGACACGTGAGAAAGTTAAGCCACCCATCCTGAAGAAAACTGAAGAGTTCCAGGTACTTGCTTATACGAAGTTCCAAACAACTGTTAGAAATTGTAAAGAGTTTTTATTTTCATAACATTTAACAATTTACAGTAAAAAACTTTGACATTTTGCTGTAGTCCATCCTATATATTCATTCAGTTACATAAGTAGTTTATTCTATAATATGTTATTATTCATAAACATTATAAAGTTTCCCAAAATACTTATTATGGTCTTTGTAATGTTTTCCAAAAATCGTTAACCCGACTATTTCATAGTAAAATTCTCCTAAAACACATAAACTTGTTTATTTGTCTGAAAAATTCTTTAAAATCTCGTAAAACCTTATGATGCCATTACCAATTAGTAAGAAAAATCACGTAGTATTGTTCATTTTTCTGAAAAATACACCCACACAGTTAATGATATATCGACCTAGTGACCCCCAAATTAACCAATAGTGAACTGTTGGTCAAGGATTCCACAATTTTATATAACCTTTGGCTTAAGTTCACGACCTCAGTTAGTTTTTGAAGTCGCTTAACTTCACTTCAACACCGTTTCATTAAAATAACGCCAAGTGCGGATAGAGACGTAAAACTCCAAAGTTTGATGGATGTCGATTAAGTTCGAATAAAAGTAATTCGGTGGTGTAATTTTGCTGGAAAAATAGGCTTGTACGCGTTAGATCCCTAATTTTGAAGTTTACGTTACGTTTTTACCGTGGGAAAAACTCCCAAAATTATTTAATTCGCCGTGTGCGGAATATAAAATAGGGAACCACAACTACGACGCCGTGTCTTGCCATTTTGTTGTTTAACAACAAAAGTCTCTTCCGAGGATTTACTTCCAGGATTCACATCGTCCGCTATTACATTTTTCGCCAATTGTCATCTCAACTTATGTACCGGATATTTCCAACATTTGGTATTTGTTCTCCTGCTTGCTCCAACTCAAAAATCATCAATTTTGTAAGTACTCTTAACTGCATCTATATTGTGCCGATATTTTCAAAAGTGAACCGCGAGTGTATTCATTTTCAATAATTGTACTATCAAAAGTAAATTTCTAATATAAGATAGATTGATTTTTATAAACTAAGTACCAATTTTCAATATTGTTTTATTATTAAAATTAAAATCATTAATCTAAGAAAAATTAAACTTATAATTTATCAAATTCATGAGGTGCACCAATTTATTAAATATTTGCCTAATTATAACAAACTATTAAAACCAATTATTATTATATATTTTTTTGTGTAATCTTATTTTTTTTTGTACAACTTTAAATTCCAATATATTATTGTTTTTCCATTTTCTGTGTTTGTTTGTTTATATTATTTCAGATGTAAAGTTCGAGCAAGCGAGGTTGAACAAGGAGCCCGTTATTATTTATTTCGCAGGAGCGGCCGAATTGAGTTCTGGCCACTTGATTCTTCGACTCAGACTTGGTCAGTGGCGCCCTTAATTTTGAAATCCCCTACATTTCGGCTGAATAATTTTTTTTTATATTCAACAACGCACAATTTTTAAGTAAAATTGAACCACCCCTCGCGCTGAGCCTTGCCGGCAATTTATCTGTTGCGCGGTTGTGCGTTGCGTAACAAAATGTGTAGTGACAAAAATTCAGAAAGACGAAAGATGAAAATCAGAACAAAGAAAAAAGGAATTTACAACGCAAATGCCTAAAAATTTTGAATTGTTTCTTGTTGAAATGTAACAAAACAATAGTGATCAAATTGTAGAAAATGGTATGGGAAATGAAGATGGTGACGAAAACTTGGATAAAGAAACTGATGAGGGAATGAGAGGAGTTTGAAAGAGAGAAACGAAAAGGAGAGTTTTAAAAGACAGACAGCGTACTCTGAATTTACCCAACATATTTCTGATGAAACGAGAGCTTAGTTCAATCAAAACTTAAAATTCGTCAAAATGAGTCACACAAAGTAGAATCAGCCAGTAACAAGCTGAAAGATACCTTAAAAATAGAGGTAATAAATAAAGAGGGTGGAGTAAAAAGAGATTATAAATTAATCACTCAAAGCAAATTTAATTATTCTTATGATTATTTAAGATCGGAACTTAGGTTGAATGATTTGTTATACATTATTATGTATTATGTTTCGTTTGAGTGACAGTGACGCGTCGAAGGTCGCTTCTGCGTTTACGCACAAATCGATCGAGGTGCAGTACGGATTAGCCCAAAAGGTTATGGAAGTTTTGCACGAGGATGTGTTTGTGTATGTTTCTGGTGCTTGTGACTATTTCACCAATAGCACTAATTTGGTTGTTAATGACATACGTGTTCGTGTGGGCAAAGATGGTAGGAAAGGTGTGTTGAGTGAGGCTGCGCAAGCAGTGATCTAGACCACCAATACCTATATGCAATTTTCACCTGCCGTGCCAAACATTGACGTGACGTATAAGTATGTCAAGATCAATTATGTGGCTAGAGGGGATGTGTGTGATAACGTTAGGGATCTGGCGTTGAACTAGGTCACGAGTTATGTATGAGCGTTGTGTGAATGAAAAGTTGTGCTCGTTTTTCATATATTTGTGCGTGTGATTGTTCAGATTTTATGTGTGGGTGTTTTTCAAGTTTATTTAATTCTGATTGTTATTGTGGCATGGGTGAGTATACTCCTTTCACTCAGAGTAGTGCTCTTTTGTCTTTTCATAAGTTTTGCACTTTTTCTGACTTCGGCAAATTCCCTAATGCGTTTTATGTTCAGTTAAGTCATCCATCTCTTAAGGTTTTGATAAGTCAGATGTTGCATGCTCTGGATGTACCCTCTCGTCAGATGGAAAAAGGGCATATCGATGCAGGACTGAATGATGCCAAACGTAGTTTTGATGTGGCAGTTGACGAGCTTGCTCGGATATGTGACAGTTTGGATCCGGCTGTCCTGAGTGATAATGCTGTGTTTTGTTCGGAGACCTTTGAAAGTTGTTATGGCTTGAATTGGGTGGATGAATGAGGTTTGTTTTGAGATTGAGACGATTTGCTATGAAAATGGATATTCTAACAATTTTTCTCGAGATTTTTCACAGGTCTACCTTTGGTCAGCATTCAGCCATGTCCAGATTGTGCCGTCTTGCAAATAATGTTTCTGCGAGTAACGGAAATTTTGATTTTTTTCATGGAAGTATGACTCGTTTTAAAAGGGAGTTAGTGTTATATTTGGAGTCGGTTTAGTCTTGTACACTGTACTTCACTATTGTTTTTTTTTGTACCTATGTTAGCTTATGCTGTTCAGTCTTTTTTTTTTTGTATTTTCTGTTTTTTCCGTTGTATTGCCTGGTAATGGTATAGTTATACCGTAAATGTAAATAAATAAATAAATAAATAAATAAATAAATAAATAAATAAATAAATATGTCATTGACAGAAGTGAAAAACCTGGTGTTTAATTGACAAATTATTTAAAAGAGCGTCATAGATTTAAAGTTAGGGACATACATTGCTAGGAATTCACTTTCTGTTATACATATAATTATGTCAAGAGAAAGTTAACCTTTCGAATGAGATATGGTTATCACATTCTTATCAAGGGTTGAATGTTCATTTCTATGATTAGATTAATTATAGGGTAATTTTTGTAATAGAAAATAGTTTTAGATTCAGTATTCATTTAGATTTCGATTTGTGAATTACTATAAGAAATAAATTGGAAATAAAAGTTGTTTTTAAAAACTATATTTTCATTCCGTTTATTATTACTGGCGCTACGAACAGGATATTCAAGCGGTTCTATCGAAGTATCGTTGATTTATTAAAATCTTAATTGGATATCCACGAGCCTACAATCAATCAGTGAAAATTCCATTGGACGTACTACCAGCAAGAAGATCCGCTAACTGGACAACTTCAACACAATAGACGCAAGGAAACTTCACCAAATTGCCACGAGGAATCCATCATCAGGAATGCTGACGATCACACTTATTTTGTAAGTAATTGATTTCCTTCCTCCAAATTTTATATAATACATGTTTTAATTCTTATGTCAAAAATCAATCGCGATAGATCTCCATTAAAACGAGACGCAAGTTCAAATAGTTCTGATTTAAATAAGTTTAATTTATCTAATTTAAACATTATCACAATGTCTCGTCCAACCGTTGCGGAAATAAATATTGCTAAGGAGATGATTCCTAAATATGACGGAGGTAATCGGAATCTATCATATTTTATTTTACAATGTGACAAATTTTGCAATATGTTTAGAAATAATACTCCGGGCGAAGAAAATTGTCTATCAAATGTTTTATTGTTCGAAATTTGCTGTTCTCGACTCGAGGGTGCAGCGAGAGACGTTTTAGTAGCCTCTAATTGTACTACCTTAAGTCAAGTAAAAGAAGCTTTATTAAACCGTTTTGGGGATCCGCGAAACGAAACGTTATTAGCAAATGACTTAACCACTTGCTTTCAAAATCAAAATGAAACTTACGAAAATTATTATGAAAATATTAAATTTAAGTTGCAACAATTAATTGAACATATTACAATCAGGGAACAAAATGCAGATATTAAAAATTTTAAACTAGAGATGTATTCAAATAGCGCGTTAAACACCTTTAAAGCGGGATTACTAGAGCCTTATCGTACTTACATCAGCCACCAAATGGACCAATCTATAGAAGATTGTCTGTTGTCGCTAAGAAATTACGATAATCAAAAACAACAAATTGACTTTTTAAATTTTATGCGTAATAAAACACCAAGTAAGCGTCATGCGTTACCAAACAAATCTTTTAATAAAACCATGCCGCAATTTAATAATCAAAACTTCAACAAAGGGAACTTTCAATCTACAGGTCAAAATTCAAATTTTTACCCAAATTTTAATACAAATTTTAATAATACCCCGAGGCCTTATTCTAATTTTAATAATAACTTTAACGCAAGGTATAATAATTCAAATTACAATAATTCAAATCATAATAATTCAAGTTACAATAATCAGCAATATCAGCGTGGTCCGTCTCGAGTCGTATCCGCATATAATGGGCCCAACAATTCTCAAAATTATAATAGAAAACCGGAACCGGAACCTACGCCCATGTCAATCTCGACACGAAACACATTCGGTCGCTCAAATAATTTTAAAACATTTAATCGCGCAAATAATTTTAATAATAATAATCATTTTAAAAACACGGGGTCCGCTAACTTCATTGCAGAAGAACTACATAATGTAGAAAATCCAGAATTCTCTCAACAAAGAGAACCGCGGCAAAATGAGAATTACGAATCAAACGCGAAAAATGAAAATTTTTACTTAGAAGCCTCGGAACACCAATAGTAAATATAAATTCAATTAGTAGCATGCCAAAGTTACCATTTTTGGTAATTCCAACATTAAATCTTAAAATTTTAATTGACAGTGGAGCCTCGAATTCAATCATGAATCCTGGACCCGCTCATGCAAATTTTAAAAATTACTTTTTTAGAAAATTATTTACAGTCAAGAGTTTAGATAGAACGATAACAAATAATCAAAACATAGCTTATCCGATATTGTCAGATTATGGGGTAACTAATAACATAAAATTTCACGTAGTAATCGCGTTAATCGCGAGCGATGATTTAAAGAAATTAGGGGCGGTCATTAATTATAAAACGCAAATGCTCGAAATAAAAAATTTTAAAATACCATTTTTTATGGAATTAAACCCACAAAACTTTAAACCGTTTAAACAAACTATTAATAATATTATAAGAATACCGGTAAATATTGAAGAGGGAGAAGTAATTATCCCAGAATTCAAAATTAAAAACTACCACATACCCGAATCAATAGCGGTCGCGAAGAAGGGATTTTGCAATATTCCAGTTGAAAATGAACAAAATATAGAAGTTAAATTTATGCAACAAATGGACGTTGATCCAATAATAAATGTAGAAGAATCACAACCGACCACTCAAAAAGCTAAATTAATTATTTCAGAAGCTATTCGAACGCAACACCTCAACGAAGAGGAAAAGAAAAAAATTATTCAATTGTGTAAAAATTACAAAGACGTGTTCTACGACGAAAATTGCGATTTAAGCTTCACTAACGCAATAAAACATAAAATCAGAACAGCGGATTCTGAACCTGTATTTACAAAATCGTATCGGTACCCATATCACTTAAAAAAAGAAATTCAAAACCAAATACAAAACCTACTGGACAATAAAATCATTAGACCCAGTATTTCACCATACAGTTCACCCGTTTGGATAGTCCCAAAAAAATTAGACGCGAGCGGAAAAAAGAAATGGCGGTTGGTTATAGACTTTAGAAAACTTAATGACAAAACAATCGAAGATAAATATCCACTTCCCAGAATCGAAGAAATTCTCGACAATTTAGGTAAATGCGAATATTTCTCAACATTAGATTTAGCCCAAGGTTTTCACCAGGTAGAATTAGACCCAGAATCAATTGAAAAAAACCGCGTTTTCTGTTGACAACGGTCACTGGGAATATGTTAGAATGCCTTTTGGTCTAAAGAACGCCCCAAGCACATTTCAAAGGGTCATGGATAACATTTTACGCGAGTATTTATATAAATTTTGCTTTGTGTACATGGATGACATTGTAATATTCTCAAAATCTCTCCATGAACATTTGGTTCACATTAATCTTATTTTTAAAGCGTTAAAAGAATACAATCTAAAGGTTCAATTGGATAAATCGGAATTCTTAAGGAAAGAAGTAGCTTTTCTTGGTCACGTTATAACAGCCGAAGGTATTAAACCGAATGAATCAAAGATAGAAGCGATTCAAAAATATCCCTTACCTACTAGCGTAAAAGAAATACGATCGTTCCTCGGACTTATCGGTTATTATAGAAGGTTTATAAGAAATTTCGCGAAAATAGTTCAACCGTTTACAAAATGTTTAAGGAAAGGAGTAAAAATAGACGTAAAAGATTTTGAATATTTGCAGGCATTCTTTAAATGCAAAGAATTAATCACAAACGCCCCAATATTAGCATACCCGGATTTTAAGAAAATATTTCACGTAACCACAGATGCGTCAAACGTAGCCATAGGGGGGGTACTTTCTCAAGACAATAGACCAATCGCGTTTTACTCAAGAACATTAAATAGCGCAGAAAAAAACTATTCAACTATAGAACGCGAATTATTAGGAATTGTGGAAACCACTAAACATTTCAGACCGTACCTTTACGGCAAAAATTTTATCATCGAAACAGATCACAAACCGCTCGCATGGTTATTTTCGCATAAGGACCCAAATTCGCGCTTAACGAAATGGCGGTTACGCTTAGAAGAATTTGACTACACTATTAACTATAAAAAGGGTAAGGAGAATTTAGTAGCAGATGCGTTATCGAGAATTGAAATAAACGTAAATGAACTAACGGAAAAGGAATTAGATCTCATGTCTATAATACCAACCGTCGAGGACGACTTGGATCTACGCGCGGAGGATCTAGACGATATTCTTAACGAAGAATACGAATCCGATGACGCCACACAACATACGGCAAAAGAAAATCCCGTTTTTACAATGCCAATTTCGGAAAAACCTTTAAACCATTTCATGCACCGCATTATTCTCCAAAGCGGAGATCAATGCAAAACAAATCTAACAAAACCATTCGACAAATATAACTATCACATCACCATCAGGAAAGGAAACGAGCTAGAAAATATTTTAACGGTACTAAAAGAATTTATAAATCCAAAAAATGTTTATGGAATATTTTTCAAAGATAGCGAGCTAGAATCAAAATTTTTAACAATAATGCAACAGCTTTTTAACAACAAAGTAAAATTCATCAAATGCAATGTTTTAGCAAAAGATTTAATAAACCCTAACGAACAATACGAAGCAATTACAAAATATCACAACTCTAACCATAACGGAATTACCGAAACTTACAACCATCTCAAATTAAAATACTATTGGCCTGACATGAAATTAAAAATTAATAAAATAATTAACGAATGCGAAACATGCTTAATAAATAAATATGAAAGAAACCCTTACAAAGTTCCTTTCTCCGGACCACTATTAGCTAAACGACCATTTGATGTCATACACATCGACATATTCGGATTCGAAGGTAATAAGTTCCTAACAATAATCGATTTATTCTCGCGGTACACACAAGCCTATTTTATAACAGATCTGTCAGGAACAACAATATTAAATAAAATAAGGCACTATTTTGCACATCACGGTTATCCTAAAAAGATAGTATGTGACGAAGGTAAAGAATTCAAAAATAAAACTTTTGAGGAATACTGCTCCCTTTTCAAAATAGAATTACATTTTACCACCAATTATAATAGCAGTTCCAATTCGCCCATAGAAAGAGTTCACTCTACTATACTCGAAAAATTAAGAATAATCAAAAGTCAAAACGATAAAGAAAGCCCTTCAAATCAAATGATAGCCGCGATATTAACATATAATCAGTCGATTCATTCCGCGACAGGTTACACACCTTTTTCACTACTTTACGGACCTTATGAAAACTTAAATGCACACGAAATTGATCTCGACATAACAGTTTTTGAAAATTATAACGAACATAGAAAGTCGGAATTGCTTCCTTTTTATGAACAATTATATAAAAAACAACTAGAAAGAGGCACACGCAATTTAGAAAATCTAAACAAAGATAAAGAATCAGGGATTGAAATTAACGAACCTGAGGTATATTTTAAACGGCAAAGAATCAGAAAAACAGATCCATATTTTGATAAGGTAAATATCACTGCCATTAACGAAAATAAAATTGAAGGAATTCGAGAAAAATCGAAAAGGAAAACTAATATTAATGTAAGAAAAGTAAAACGCATTAAAAAAGTATTTCCATTGCAGGTTCCTGGGACTGACCCATCAGAGCCAGGCCCTTCGAATAGAGAAGATTAAAGTTAACGGATATTTTCCAGAAGATCTAGGCCCTACAAAAATATTAGATCACTATCATAAATTTTATTTTTATTTTAATATAAGCGACATAAATTTAAGTTATTACAAATTATTAAATGGAGCAACAATTATGAAAACAAAAAACTCGAACTTTCATGCGCGGCAATTAACAAATCTTTTAATAGTAAATTGCAAATTAGTAGAAGACCAATTGCAAAAATTCACATCTAGACAAAAACGCGGACTCATAGATGCTTTTGGAACCGCGGTAAAATTTGTTACAGGTAATCCCGACAATAACGATCTAATTAAAATCAACAAAGATTTACAATTACTTTTTAACAATCAAGACGATATCATAAATCAAGTTAACAGGTATACGTCATTTGCAAATCACATAACAGATCGATATTCAAAAGACCTCAAAACGATTCAAGATAATCTAAATTCATCTTTTTACGCGATAAATAACATCAGCAATTCTCTCGACGAAGTATTAACTGTCCAATACTATAATTTTGTTAGTCTTAAACTATTAAATACACTCCAGATTATCGAGAGAACAATCACCTTAGCATTTTCGGAAACAACGAATTTAGAAATATTAACACACTCAGAATTAATTGAGATTATCAATCACCTCAAATTAATCTACAAACAATCAGAGTTAATTGAAATAGATTATATTCACGCTTTTAAAATTTTAGAGTTTTCAAAATTTCAAGTCATTTCCACAAAAGATATTATTACATGTATTTTATACATCCCAATCCTAGATCCATTACTATTCCAATATACAAAGATTTATCCAATACCCGATTTGCAAAATAAAGTGATGATTCCACCGTACAAGTATCACCTGCAAAACGCGAGAGGAGAATACTGGACGGAAGAACAATGTAGGACAATAGAGAAGCATACATTGTGTTTAGAAAAACCGCGAAAACATAAGTGTGAATTTACAAAAGTTAAAAACTGTACTTTCGCGATAGTGAAAAATGATTACCAGCTCTACACGCAACTCAATTCAGGAAAAATTCTAGCATCAAGCAAAGACAGTTCGCGAGTTACAGAAGAGTGCAAAAACAAAGTTAATAGTTTTGAATTCGCGAAAAGTGTTTTGATTTCTTCACAACAAAAGTGTACGATTATAATAAATGAACAGACATTTGTAAACGTGTATAGTAATTTTACATTCGATAACCCGTTAGTAATAGACGAATATAAAGCGGAGTCAAGTGTGGATTTGTCACGGGCTCAAACTGCCCTAAGTCTCAAATTGATAGCTGGGAATGGCTATCCGCTCAGACACACAGGATTGCCGCTGGCTCGAGTCGGCGAGGTCGTGGGTCGCTGAAAAACAAGGAAATCCTGGGTCCAAGTAAACGATGTTGCTCAAAGAATCTTCAACAGTCGTCAAAATCGAGAGGGCGCCACTCGAGCAAATGTCACTAAATCTACCTTGAGTTGAGTTCGGCTCGAGATGGAATCTTCAACCTAACGGTAGTTTCGTAATAAGAAAACAAAAAAATGGGGGTAACACATGATTTTAATTTATCGAAATTAAGCATAATTTAGGAAACAAAAAAAACAAATCACAATTTGCAAATGAATAAGTCAAGTTGTTCGTAGTCAAAACCTTAAAACTAAATGAGGGTGAATTCTTAAAATTTAATGATGGTTTAACATTATTGATTTCATAAACAAACAATTAATTACCAAGACAAAAGAATGCTAAATACTAAAAAATAATTTTACATAATGAAATAATCAACAAGATTACAAATGAATTGCTGAAACTAAATTTTGCTTATTAACGAAATATGCTTGACCGACTCGACGAACAATTTGTTATTTAATACGTAAAATATAAACAACGCAAAGTGTTGTTTTCTTCAAAATGTTAACTGCATTTAATTTTACTAAATAAATTGAAGCGACGTTAATTTAATAAATTATTGAATTTCTGACGTGACTAATTTTAACGCACACAAAAAAATTGCACATGAAGTTCAAGAGTTGCAAAATTGTTACGACCAAATTTTAAAATAACGATATAAGTTGCATTATGTAGAAAACACTTACGACAGCAAGTTGCTACCAAAGATCTTCAAGGTGAAGTGATGACGTGCTGACGCAGTTGTCTACAATTAGTGCTGACTGGAAAGGCGGGATAGTCAACGGAAAGTTCCTTCAGCTAACAACGGAATTACTACGCCAAATTATCCAGTTGGGAAGTCGGACTCAAAATCGAGATTTGTGGTATTTTCAAAATCAACCTTCACTGATGATCGGTCACCACGGACCACATGCACAATAAACGGCACGAATACTTGAACTTAATTTTCTGAAGAGGGGCTCAAATTTGCACAAAAGCAGGAGCAATGCTGAATGCCACCACGGGTATTCCAGCCACGAAACGTAACGTAAAAGTTCTTCAGAAATTGTCAAGAAACGAAGGCACCACTAAATTTTCCATAACGAATGGGTGTTGTGAATATAACCCATCCGGAGTCACAGATGTTCGGAGACTGCCCGCTGCAGCCGATGCGCAGTTAATCGTCAACAGGGGGGGAAGGGGGTTTTGCAGGTAACTGTGTTTAATAATGAATCGGTAATTACTTAAAAATGGGCTTAATTATACTATTAACAGATAGAGGGCATAAGAATGTTCTTTTAGCAAATTAAACGTGACAAAATTGAATTTAAATTAAATAAAACGGGATTGACAAAGCTAAAAATTTCAAACGAAGGTTACAGATTTACAATTAAAACACTTAGATGATTTCCAGGAACTAAAAGAAGAAGCTGAAATTCTAATAAATACAAATTTGTTACACCCTGTAGTACAGATTTCTCATTTGCTCATCACATTATTTTTGATTATTGCATGCATTATTAGTATAGGATGTTATATATTTAGATTTAAGATTAGGTTATTAATTAATAAATGTACGAAAATTAAAAATGAAGTTCAAGAATTAGAAGAAATGAATTATCAACGGAAACAACAAAACGAGGACGTTTTGTCTTAAGGGGGGACGAATTATGTCAAGAGAAAGTTAACCTTTCGAATGAGATATGGTTATCACATTCTTATCAAGGGTTGAATGTTCATTTCTATGATTAGATTAATTATAGGGTAATTTTTGTAATAGAAAATAGTTTTAGATTCAGTATTCATTTAGATTTCGATTTGTGAATTACTATAAGAAATAAATTGGAAATAAAAGTTGTTTTTAAAAACTATATTTTCATTCCGTTTATTATTACTATATGTATTTGACAAAGACTCATCTCACCGAGATGAGGCCTTTTCGAAATTAACTGAAGATATTGGATATCACGACTCAACAGGTGCAACAATGCTTGTTGTTACTTGTTGTATTAACCCTAGAGTACCAGACGTTCGTAAAATTACTGATGCAGAAATCGCGAGAGAAATAGAGAAAATTATGAATGGCGAAGACGAAGATATTGACGATGAATTTTCCAAAGACGACAGTGATTATAATGAAGAAGACAGTGATGATAATGAAGAGGATGTGTTAGAAGTTGAGCATGATAGTTCTGATTCCTAGAGTAACTGTGAGAGCACATCACGACATGATATTGATAATGAAAGAGTTTTATCAAATAATGTAGTAGAACCAGATAGCAATACGTACGTAGATGTAGAAAAAAATAATGTACCGTTATCAGAAGAGTCTCGTATAGAATCTAAAAAAGACAGCGATAATTACTCTGATGAAGACGACAATTTACCACTAGCAACAATAGCACGTATGGAAAAACGTGTCATTGTGCCTCAACAAAAACATTTGAAAGGCAAAAATGGACACCGCTGGTCCACTAAGATGCCAACGTCGTCGTCACGCAAGACTAGAACACGAAATATTATTCACTTTATGCCAGGAACAAAAGGTGTAGCTAAAGAGCATATAAATCCAGCAGACTGTTTTCTCCACTTTTTTGGAGACGGTATTCTAGAGCAAATACTAATACATACGAATGAAGAAATTCAACGACGGTCACAAAAATATAAAAAAACAGGATTTGACAGTTTCGGAAACTTGTGCGGAAGAACTGAATGCAATGATTGGTCTTTTAATTTTGTCGGCTGCAATGAAAACTAATCACTTGGATGCTAGGGTGTTATTTGATGAAACAGTTTTTATAAGGCTACCATGAGTTGTTCTAGATTTAGGTTTCTTTCCAATTGCCTACGTTTCGACGATAAGAAAACAAGGATTGCACGAAAAAAGACAGACACATTTGCACCAATAAGGGAAGTATGGGACAAGTTTATACATATCTGCAATGTTACTTATACGCCAACTTCATATCTAACTATTGACGAACAGTTACTTTCATTTAGAGGACGTTGTCCATTTCGGATGTACATTCCAAAACAAGTCTGCTAAATACGGCATAAAAATAGTTATGACATGTGATGCAGCCACGAAGTATATGTTAGATGCTAGTCCTTGCCTGGGTAAATGTACCAAGACTGATGGTCTACCGTTGGGGAACTACTATGTAAAAACACTAACCAAGACGGTGCATGGTACTAACAGAAATATTACCATGGATAATTGGTTTACCTCCAGTAGAATTAGCTAACGAACTCTTGCAAGACCCCTACAAACTTACCATTGTGGGAACAATAAGAAAAAATAAGAGGCATATTCCACCAGCGCTAGTAGAAACTAAAAATAGGCAACTAGAAACATCAATATTTTGCTTTGAGAAGGACAAAATATTGGTATCTTACATGCCAAAAAATATATAAAATAGTGATGTTATTGTCAACGATGCACCAAGAGGCTACTGTAAACAAAACGAGTGGAAAGCCTGAGATGATACACTTCCATAATAATAAACAAAAAATACCATAATTACATCAACAGGAGGCATTCGTTAAGATAAGTATAAAAAATGATAGGAAACTGTAAGACAGAAATAAACGATAAAAATACAAAAAGAAGTCTCACTAAACTTTGTCCAAATAACGCTTTAATAGTGCACGGTAACTTTCGCCTATTTGGAAGAAATCCAGTTGTTTGTTTAAGTTGTCCTCTGTGGTGGAGATGTAAGCCGCCTCCAAGAAGATACGTTTATTGTAGTTTTGTTCTGTAGCCAGGATTTTAACTTTACTGGTATCGAAAGTGTGGTTGTTATCGATACAGTGCTCCGATAAACCAGTCTTCTTAGAGTTATATTTAAGATAAGATCATAGTTGTGCTCTAACTCGGTTCTTTAATAATTGCTTCGTTTGACCAACGTTTTTCTGTCTACATTCGCACTCTATTCTATACACCACGTTTGCCCTGTCCATAACAGGAACTGAGTCCTTAGTTTTTGAGTAAAGGATCTTATCCAACTTGAAATTATTATAGAAAGCAAGTTTCATAGAACCATTCTTAATAAGATCCTTAAAGGTATGTTGACGTTTATTTTTGAGCCACGGATGGTAAGCAATTTTATTAAACTTCGCAACTTCTACGTTTTCAGCTGGTGGTGATCGATTATTACTCGAAGACAATTTATTCCGGAAGAGAGCACAGTCGACTAGACGACCTGGAAAGTTGTTAATCAGGAGTTGCTTTTTGAGATCGTGGAGTCTAGCACCAATCAACCTTTCTGGTAAACACGTCATGATGCGATGCTTTAAAGTGGAAACAACGCTCATCTTTTGGCTGATAGGGTGTGAACTATTAAAATATTAAACTATTAAAGAAGAATTACATTTTGGTGTCATTCGATGTTAACTCTTTATTTACTAATATATCTAAGGAAGCGGTAATTAAGTCTATTACCAATAATTGGGACCTTGTCTCACCTTTCACTACTTTACCGTTGGATGAGTTTTTAAAGCTAATTACTATTATTTTCGATAATAGCTTTTTTAGTTACGACAACCAGATTTATTTACAGCTTACAAAAGAGGCAATGTATCTACGAAGTTTACTTAGTGAGTTAACTGGAAATTTAAATTGTATTATCTTGTATAGTCAAAGTGCACAAAAACTTGTACTCAATCCAGTATTGCACAATAGATCGAAACATATCGATGTAAGATATCATTTTGTAAGAGAGGCTGTTGCTAATAATGTAGTAGATATAAAATATTTAAAAACAGACGATATGCCTGCAGACATTTTTACCATAGGTTTAGCTTTTAAGAAACATTGTAAATTTGTAGAATGTTTAGGTTTAAATGACTCAGATGTTTTGATATAGTAAGAGTATTAATATAATATCAAAACACCTTGTATATGACTAAGCGTCATCCTATGTATTACCTATAGTATAGAACTTATTAAATAAAGTTAGTCTTGATTAAAACTAATAACCGACTAGTCATTTCTTCAACAGAAACGTCGACGAAATAACAATTTTGGTGTTTTATTGCTGTCCGTTCATACCCAATATCCCTTCTCATATAACACTTCTAACTGCAAAATTCTGTTTAACAATATTTTCATTTCCAATGTTAAAATAAATATCTTGAAATTCATTTATGCAAAACCGTTGTTGCTACAATTATTGAGGGCACTCGATCAAGAGCAACAAGAAGTCTAAAGCCCGCCCTAAACGTACGTTTAAGTTTGTCGGACTTGTTTGTACATACAAATTGCACATTCAAGATTCAAACCTACACTGTACATCTTTGGAACAAACATATCAACAAATACAAGTTTGTACAAACTTGCCTTCACGTGTAGGTATACGATTTGATGAATACGTCGACTTCCATGTTTGACATACAAATTGTTAGCCTAGACGCAGCTACAAATCTGTACTACTCAATTTTATAGAATGTTTGCTCAATTATGTTTGACAGTATAGTTGATGAACATATCATATTGAAAAAGTGCGCACACATAATTTAGAAGAAACCTAATCAACAACAAGTATCTCAGCTAGACGTGCAATTTTAATCGCAAGGTCGGAAATAAAAAGAAATAAATTAAAATACCACAAAGGTGGCTCATATTGTTCATCAGCTCCGGCTCCAGACGAGGTGGAGGAACGAACCTTTTTAAGCTTTTTAAACCCGGTTCTTAATAAATTAATTTTTTTTTACACCATATGTTTATCGGCGTTTGGTTCGACTTTTAATTTTTTACTTTCCCCCCATACGTATACGTATGTATAAGGGAAAGTATTGTAATCCACTCAAAAATCAAAAATCGAAATTTTTGCATTAAAATGTTCCTTATCATGTCCTGATAAGTTTTTGATGAATTTTAGTTGGATGTTCGTCTGTATGTCTGTATGTGGTTACGAGATCATGAAATGAAATAGTATCAATTGCACAGGTTAACCCACGCAACTAAATGTCAAAAAATTTGGCATAAATGTACATCATAGCTAAACTTAGAGGCCAGCTGAAAATGGTGAAAATTTGTTGAAAATTGCGGAAATGATAAAGAAAATAAAAAAAGTTCAAGTATCAATTACTTTTGGACCACCATTTGTTATATCCAAATTATTTAATCGTGCCGTGTCGCACACTCAAAGAAATTTGCTTGAAAAATAAATTAAGAATCCGCTCATTAAATTAAGAATCTGATAAAATTCTTGAATTAATAAACAAATTTATAAGTTTTAGCATGAATAGGTATTAAATGAAGGCTGCCATTCTTAATATAAATATAACATGATTGATTTAAGAATTTTTTGTAAATAAGTATTTGTGCTGTAATGGCATTATTAAATCAAACATTGTACATACTTAACAGTTTGGTAATTTAAGACCTGTATGGTGACATGATCCCATATTACAGACTTTCAAGGCGCAGTATTGAGTAAGATACTAGCAATTCTTTATTTAATACACATCCATTCTTGTTTTTAAGAACTACCTGTTTATTTGAAAACTTCTGTAGGGCTTAAATTATGAATTGCATCAGCTAAAAAAACTATAAGCTTACATTTGAAAAATTCAGTTCAACTTATAACTTCATTACGAACAGCATCAGTGCTTTATTTTATAAGTCGAATTGAATTAACTATAATAAAAATGACCGTTGGGAAAATTCACTGTCGGATGTGTTTCTTTTAGACAATATTATACAAAGTAATAGTAAACCTAGTGTAGGTTATAGTTCTGAAGAAATTAGTTTGCTGTCGAGTTCATGGGGTTTTTCTCAAGAAGTTATTCGAAAAGTAAAAGGTAAGCGATATCAGATTATGGCTATATTTTCTGTGTAAAGTTTTGATGTAGTATGTAGTAATAAAAATCTAGTACTAAATTTATAATTTCAGATTTAAAATTAAGTGTTTGGCATCTACAAACAATTGAAGATTTCGATATTTATACTTTATTTCCTCTAACTGAACTTGGAGATCGAATAATTAAGTTTAAATTTTATGTAAAACGGTGGCGATCCATAGTAATAATGAGAACAGGGTATTAAGACAATAAAAGTGATAAATAATTTCAGTCTGCAACACTATTATCAGATAATTCTTCTCTACCACCTTCAGAATCATCAGAAGAAGATTTCTTGGTAGGTATGTAGGGTCAAGTGGGCCACTTTGAGACAAGTTTACCATGAGACAAATGCAATAATTTCAAATTTAGCGGCGATAGCAAGTATTGCGTCAAGATGTGACCGTTACATACCGTTGGCGTATAAAGTTTGACAGCGTTTAGTTAAGAGGTTATAGTTTGGTGTTACTTTTTTAATTTCAACGCTCCGTAAGTATTTTTAATAGAAATAACTAATTTGTTCAAATGCTACCACTGCTTGTTTATTTTGGATGGCTGTAATTTTCATATATTCCGGGCCCTTTTGTCATGACGTAACAATAATTTCAACTGCTTTTTGAGATTATCCAAAAAATAACATTGTGTTTTTTAAAAATATTAGATCGGGCTACTTTGGGACACAAATTTTGGGCCACTATGAGACATGTCTCAAGGTGGGCTACTTAAACTATTTATTTCTTGTTTTAGCAGAATGTCTCGAGGACGTAAAAGAAAAAGCGACAAGGGCAGTTTTACGGAGGAAAATATGAGACAAGCAGTTCAGGATGTTATTAAGCATAAAATGACGCTAAGACAATCAGCAAAGCGCCAAAGCGCATTTATTAATTTTGGGATTTGCTTTAACTCGTTTGATATTCGTTAAATATATTGCAAAATTATAGATATTCGTAAAATAAATTGTAAAATTATAAATTGTTGTTATTCTTTATAAAAAAACACCTGTCTCTTGGTGGCCCATGTTTGGGCCAGGATGAGACAGACTGCAATACTGAAGATAAAAATTAATATCATGCATTTGTGTGATCACTACTGACTCTCCATGTGCCATTAGTTAGTCAAAGCATTGATGAATATATGATAAAAATTTTGTGTTTGTATCTCTTTACATAAAAGTTGTAAAAATAGTAATGTAAATTTTGTCTCAAGGTGGCCCACTTGACCCTACATATTGTGTTCAGTTCACTTCTATTCACTAACCAATTTTTAATATCGCAAAACAAAACTGTGACTTTGAAATTAATTGAAAAGCTTTCGGTGGAGATTAAAAGATTATTTCCTTCAGAAAGTAGAGTAAGTTTATTGCTACCTACTTAAAGTTTACTAATTTGAAAAACATACATAAATATGGAAAAATTTAGCTCTTTTATATAAATATAGGTATTCAAGATTCTAATTAATTATATTTGTTCATAGGAAACCTAATACACTGCTAAACAAATAGGTGGATACCGGAAAGGAAAATTATTGTATAATCGGCTAAAAAATTTAAAATATACTTTGGCAAGAAAAGGTTTATTTAGTAAATATACAAGAAAAGCGCCATTTTTTGCAACTACAACTTATACGTAATAATCTCATTGCAATTAATTTATCTAAAATTTATTGTATATTTTAATTATTTCCAGCTAACAAATTAAGTTTCCTAATGTGATCATTGGATAATATTGGTTTTCATCTGGTAGAATCAGAAAGCTTTGGTAAATATAAGGTAAGTAAAATTGATTTTATAAAAATTAATAATACCATTACCATTTTGTACTACGATTATAACTTAAAATTTTATATAGCATCTTAAAAAAATCAAGAAAAATACTTTCTGAAATGTTTTAATGATTTCAGTTTCTATCCATTTCTCATAAATTTATACGTTCAAGTAATAAACTTGCGTTTAAGTTTAAAAAGCTTTGTTAATATTTTATAAATTTTTCTTGTAAATTTTTTTAAATTATATTAAACTATACAATAAATAAATAATAGTTTTAATTCACTAAAACAACCTACCATAAGTTGAAAAAAATAAGAATGGACATACTACACTGAAAATCAAGAATGAGCGTACTTTAGATCTAGTAGGTATATTCAGAATGGAAGTTCTTAAAACTATATTGTTTCAAACTATTTTTAAGACTGGACATTCTAAAATTAAGAACTCTAAGTCTTAGAAATAAGAATTGTGCGCTTCGAAATAAACCTCTGCGTGTATTGATATTAAGAATTGGCATACTTAAATAAAAGAAGACATGCTTAAATTGATATTGATATATGATGTGATATTATGATACCATGTTGTTATAACAATTAAGTATAGCATTCTTAATTTATTCTTAAAATTAAGAACGTCCAATGATTGGGTCAATTTCCAGTACGTTTATTCTTGATTTAAAGTTTATTTTTCTAGCTGGTGAGAACGGATTTCTTTCTAAAGCACGTATATCGAGTTAGACGAAATACGAATCGCGTAGCAACTCGATTCCAAAAATTTTCGGAAATTAATTCAAGTTTGACGTTTATGAAATTTTGATGTTTTCGGATTTTACACCCCGTGTCCCGCGTAGCGCGATTTTTGAGCCCCGCAGATGCGAGCTGTCGTTTCCTTGAGGTCTTGCACATCGAACGGTACATTTCAAGAAGGTGGCGAACAAAAATTTACTCTCTAATTATGTGTGCAAAGAAGTAAATCTGCACCTTTAATTAAACTGGTTTTCAAATTTTTCAACTTTTTGACTTTTTGATTCGAACTGTAGCTTTCTCGAGGTGTTTCTCCTCGAATGGTACCCAGAAAGAGGAGGTTGAACGATAATTTTTATACCCAAATTTAATGGGGAAAGTTATGCAATGTTTACATAACCAATTTTTTATTAAATTGTCATAAGCACTGACTAGCAATAGCGAGGGGGGCACAATCAAGGCAAATTTCGATAAAAATCTATAAATTACTTTGAAAAATTTTTCAAATCCTTCATGGCTGCACGCTACACTTTCAAACTTCAAGTAATTGAATTGAGTTCAAACAAAATATCAAACTCTGCAGTTTATTTAAAAATGCTTTTGTGATTAGATTGCACAATCATGTAGGGTAGGGTGGGCCACCATGAGACATGGGCCACGATAAGACTTTTACATATTTTTGTCTAGATATGATGCAGGCATCTCGTGGTTAATCAAATAACTAAACTCCGTATGTTTATTTAATAATTTCATTACGCGCACCCATTGCACCATTTTCAGTGGAGTTGTTGTCGCTAGTGTGTGTTGATAGTGTCGAACTTTCTTGCGCGTACATTTACAATCCTTCGTCCAGAGACGCACAATAAAGATAAAGGTAAAATTTTTACGCCATTATTAAAGACCACTAATAAGCTTTCTTGCATGCCTCTTAAATTTATAAAATATTAAAAAGCACTAGGTATAAGTAAACACTTTTTAAACACGTGTAAATGGGCTACCTTGAAACAAAGTTTTAGGGCCACGTTGAGACACTGTCTCATGGTGGCCCATAGTGTCGGTATTCAATACTTATTTTATATTAGGGTTTACATATTTTTCAGATGTCCAGAGGTCGCAAGAGAAAAAGTCAAAAAGGTACATTTTTAGAAGAAAATATGAGAAGCGCTGTGCGGCAAGTGATAATAGGAGAAGGTGGCGTAAAATTATCTCTCCGAAAAGCTGCAGCAAGAAATGGTGTGGCGTTTCAAACATTACAGAGATATGTTAAAAAAGAGCTTGAAAAGACAAATCCCGATGAGCAAATATTAATGAAAACTAACTATAAACACCGTTTAGTTTTCAGTGAAGAGGAGGAGAAAGAGCTAGTAAAGTATGTTATTACGTGCTCTAAAATGTGCTATGGAAGAACAACGAAGGACACTCGTAAATTGGCGTACGAGATGGCCAAAATTAACTCTAAAAGTATACCATCAAGTTGGGAAAAAAATCAATCCGCAGGTATTGACTGGCTACAAGGGTTCCTAAAAAGGCACAATAAAGATTTAAGTATTCGGCAGCCCGAAGGATGTAGTCTTTCAAGAGCAACCTCGTTCAACGAATATAATGTGAAATTGTTTTTTGACAATCTCCAAAAAGCATATGAACGTTCCGAAAAATTCTCTGACGGCACTCGTATATACAACCTTGACGAAACGGGCACGACTACTGTGCAAAAACCGAAAAAGGTTTTGTCTTCCAAAGGAACTAAGCAAGTCAGTCAATGTACCAGTGGCGAACGGGGAGTATTAATAACTACTTGTTGCATAATCAGTGCTGCTGGAAGTGCTCTGCCACCTGTCATGGTGTTTCCCCGAAAAAAATTCAAGCATCACATGTTAAATGGGGCACCACCCGGTACATTAGGTCTCGCATCTCCTTCCGGTTGGATGAATGGTGAACTCTTTCCATTCGTGATGAAACACTTCATACAATATAGTGGATCCTCTAAAGAAACCCCTACACTTCTAATATTTGATAATCACGAGAGCCATCTCACCATAGAGGTTCTTAATTTAGCAAAAGAAAACGGGGTTACAATTGTCACACTACCTCCACATTGCAGCCATAAGCTGCAACCATTGGATACATCAATATTCGCCTCGTTCAAGGCAAATTATAATGCTGCTATTGATTCATGGCTTTTGCATCATCCTGGAACACCACTATCCATTTATGACGTTGCTGCTTGTGTAGGTGTGGCATTTGAACGTGCCATGACTCCATCAAACATAAAGTCAGGGTTTAGAAAAACCGGAATTTTTCCGTTCGACCGAGATGTATTCACGGCTGATGATTTTTTAAGTAGTTCGGTCACTAATAGAGACATTTTAAATACTTCGTCAGTTTTATCCAACAGTGATAAGCAAATTGCATCAACATCGAGTGAAACACCAGGTTTTGTAGAAAATCTCCCTGATGAAATTTCTGAAGTTGCATCAACATCGTTTGAAGCATCTAACTTTGTAGAAAATCCCCCTGATAAAGTTTTTATTAGTCCTCAAGTATTTATGGGATATCCTAAAGCAGGGAAAAGAAAATTACAAAGCAGCAAGCGTAAAAGGGCCACCAGTTGTATTCCCACAGACACCCCTGAGAAAAAGAAAATCGAAATGAAACATATGGAGAAGAAAGAAAAAGAGAACCAGAAGAGAAAAAGACAAACTTGTAAGAAGAATTTGTTTTCTAAGAAAATTAAAGCTATCGCCAAGGATATAATATCTTCTGAGGAAGAAGATGAAGAAATTTCACTAATTGACAATTCCGACGATGAAGAAGCTGATGACTGGATGCCTGAAGTTGAACCTTCAGGTTTTGAAGAACTTGATAGAGATCCGGGACCAGATGACTTTGTTTTGGTGCAGTTCAAATCAAAAAATGATGTGCTATTTTATATTGCAAAAGTAGTGGAACTAAAAAAACCATCAAATGACATTGAAGTAAACTTTTTAAGAAAAGCTACAAAATTCGATGGTCATTTTATATTTCCATCTGTTCCGGATATTTCAATAATTGCACTCAAGGACATTAAAATGATTTTACCCGCACCATCGCTTCTGGGAAAAACAAAAAGACTACAATCTTATTATAAATTTGAAGTTAACTTCAACCAACTGAACATACGTTAGAAGAGCAATTTTTAATTTGTTCCTTTGCTTATAAGCATTTTTTTGAAAATAGCATGTATTAAATAAATTGCTGTTTCTTGAAAATTTGTAGTATTTATGTATATTTTCTCCTGTCTCATAGTAGCCCACGTTACCGGCCACCTTGAGACAAATAGCGAAATTATATTTTATTTTTTTTTTTCTACACAGAACAAGATTTATCAAAAAATTTAATTGGGAAAAGTAGTACTTTAACATAAAGATATGACAAAATTTTATTTGGCCTTATATATTGCGTTATAAAAATTTTAAAAATAAAAAACCAAAACAGTCTTATGGTGGCCCACCCTCCCCTACCACAACTACATGCTGTTTCTGGATTGTGCAAACCTCTCCTTTCATACAAGACATATTAAATGTCGTTACCTGTAGTGGGACATTATGTTAGTGGCAACAAATATTTTAATACAAGTCAATTCAAACATGTTGCAGTTTACTTTTCTATCTTCAAACATGATTGAGCAAACATAACATACAAGCATAACCCTAAATGTAGCTCGCATTCATGTTTGGGCACACAACATGAACCAAACATATTACATGTACTTGTATGAACGTCTAGTTTGGATATAATTTTTTACTTCGTTTTGATTGTGCATACAAACCTAACAAACTTGATGGTACGTTTAGGGCGGGCTTAAGAGAAACCACGGAAATCTTCTTTTGAGAACAGCGAAAGTTCTTTCCAGTGTTTCTAGTATGAATATATGGCTTCTATTGTATCGCATTTCAGCAGGAGTAATAGGATAATGTATTTGTTAAGACGTTTAAGTGCGAGGTGTAAATATTGCGCTTGAATCTGCACATGTGTGCTGGCGCATAGCATCGGCGCATGCATAGCTAGTGTTGCTGAAAACTTACTGCAATAAAGATGTATTTATAATCGTCTACTATTTTTATTTATTGAAAGTAACAATTTTAACCTCCAGCAATATTCAAAATTAAATACAGTTCACTCTATCGTTAACAAATGGTCCTACGAACCGGATTCCAAAAGAATCAACAATTAAAAACTATTTTCAATTATTATAAAGTACAGTGGTCCAGCTCAACATTGAAGTTGCTGCTACCAGCAATTGTATGCATTCAATTATCACAACCAAGTGCAACACCGCAACCTTGGTGCCAGCTGCAGTAGAAGATAACAACACGAAGTTGACATTCCTGAAGCAACAAAAACAAGTGAGATTTTTCCTTTTATCATTTCCTATTATTTTATTGCTTCGACTTGTTAAATTGTGTACCATTTTTTATCTAATCTGCAAAGACATTTCTATTACAATTAAAACAATCAATTCTATTAACATTTCTATTATAATCAAAATAATCAATTATTTAATATTATTACAATTAATATTGTGCCCACAATATCTTTCGTTGCTGCAATTAAGCATATTTTTAATAAACATTTGCAACAAAATCCATTTAAAACAATGTCGAGCGAAATTACTTTACTAGTAAGGAAGCGCGGGACAATAAAACAGCGATTAACTATTTTTAATAAATATTTGCAACCAATTCAAGAAGCAATTGATGCCCAAGAAACTATTGAACAAAAAAGAATTACTGAACTACAATTTAGAACAGATAATATCGAAACCTTATTAATCGAATTTGAAGAATTACAAACTGAAATTGAATGTGTTTGCAATGACGATTCCATCGATAAACAATATGAAGAACGCGAAAATTTCACAAGCAAATATTATTCAGTTTTAGCCAGTGCACGAACAATTTTACAAGAGTTAAGTAGCAACAATTTAGATGCTGACGAACACAATAGTACAACAAGTTCTCACAAAACAAATACTAGTTCTGGTAATTCACAAATATGTCAAGCAATTAAACTACCAAAAATTTCACTTCCAATATTTAAGGGTCAATATCAAAATTGGCTTGAATATAAGGATATTTATGAATCTTTAATACACAAAAATGACTCAATTAACAAAATTCAAAAATTTCATTACATGAAAGCCTCTCTTCAAGGGGAAGCTCGTAAGGTTATTCAAAAACTTGAATTTTCAGCTAGCAATTATGAAATAGCATGGGACCTCCTTTGCAAAAGGTACAATAATGTACGATTGCTTGCGCATAATCATGTAAAAGCATTATTTGACATTGAACCTCTAACAAAAGAATCCTCCCTAGGGCTACGCAATTTAATCGACACGACCTACCAACATTTGCAGGCGTTGAAAGCTTTAAAGCAACCAACAGATCATTGGGACACTTTAATAATCTACATGATTTCGCTAAAATTGGATAAAAATTCAAATAAAGAATGGGAAAAACAAAAGAAAACCGATGAAATGCCCAAATTAATCAATTTCGAAAATTTCATAAACACCAGAGCGGATTGGTTAGAAACAATAGAAGTCAACCACGGAAACCAATCGCAAAAAACAAAAAATATAACACTATTGTCGTCCGGAGCGAAATGCAATTTTTGTAAAGGAGACCACTTAATTTATACTTGTGATGATTTTCTAAAACTAAGTATACCAATACGTATTGAAAAAACAAAAGAACTCAAATTATGTCAAAATTGTTTACGAACTGGACACGCAGAAAACCAGTGCAAATTTGGTCATTGCCGCAAGTGCAAAAGTAAACATAATAGCATGCTACACCAAAACGTCAACGACATCCAACCTCAGGTGTCACTATCTTGCTTGAGTAACAACAATTATGTGCTATTATCAACGGCAATGGTAAATGCGTTTGATGATTGTGGAAACGTGAGGGAAGCCCGATTACTTCTTGATTGTGGTTCACAATCCAATTACATTTCGGAAAAACTATGCAAGCAATTACAATTAAAAAGACACATAGCAAACATTGCTATAACTGGTATTAACATGACAACTTCGAAATTGAAGTCAAAGGTCACTCTCACAATAAAATCTATTTACAACAATTACTCTACAACAATTTCATGTTTTGTCCTACCCAAAATTACAGACAAGTTACCCTGTGTTGAAATCAACATAAACTCCTGGAATATGCCAACTAATTTAAATTTAGCAGACAGAAACTTTAATTTACCGAGTGATGTTGACATATTAATCGGAGCAGGTCAATTTTGGAGTTTGTTAACCAACAAAAAGGTCAGTTTAGGAGAACATCTTCCTACGTTACAAGAAACCTCATTTGGATGGATTGTAACTGGTGCTGTAAACAAAACCACCAAGAACATTATTTGCAATCTCTCTGTCAACGAACCAAATTTGGAACAATTTTGGGAAATTGAAGAGTGCGGAAATAATAAAATTCAGCTGTCTACTGAAGAGAAACTCACCGAAGAACATTTCACGGAAAATGTCTCAAGAAACAACGAAGGACGATTTATAGTGCGACTCTATTTCAAGCACTCACCTTCACAATTTTTAGGTGACTCAAAGTTGACAGCAACTAAACGATTACTTCAATTAGAACGAAAATTCAAAACTAACATTGATTTCAAGAGACAATACATCAATTTTATGCAAGAGTATATTGATATGAAGCATATGACTTTACAAAATGAAGGTGAAGAACCAGAAGTATCCTATTTTTTGCCTCATCATGGAATTCTGCGCTTGGACAGCGAAACGACACGGTTAAGAGTTGTTTTTGATGGTTCGGCTATAACAGATACAGGCTACTCACTTAATAATTTATTATCAACCGGTCCAAATATAATAAACGATTTATTTTCTATTTTATTGCGATTTCGCCAGCATCCCTTTGTTGTGTGCGCGGATGTCGAAAAGATGTATCGACAATTGCTAGTTCATCAAGATGACAGATGTTTTCAACAGATTGTGTGGAGAAAAGATTCAAATGAAAAAATTGAAACGTACAAATTGAACACAGTAACGTACGGAACATCAGCTGCTCCATTTTTAGCAGTACGGTGCATAAAACAACTAGCACAAGATGCAGAACACAATCATCCAATTTCAGCCAAAATTATAGCCGACGATTTTTATGTGGATGACCTCATTACTGGTTTTAACTCAGAAGAAGAAGCAATGTTCATATGCGAAGAAATAAAAACTATTCTGATGAGAGCACAACTTCCATTAAGAAAATGGAACTCCAACAGCACAAACATTCTTCAGCATATGAAACAAGAAAACCAAGCAAATTCAGTTGTAATAGGTAAAGAAGGTCACATGAAAACTCTTGGAATTCATTGGCTGACAAGCTCAGATACTTTAACGTACAAGATTAAATCATTGGAAGATAATACCCCAACAAAACGCACGATCCTTTCCGAGATTGCATCAATTTTTGACCCGTTAGGTTTAGTCAGCCCATGTGTACTAGTGGCAAAAATTATTTTACAAAAGTTATGGTCACAACATCTTAATTGGGACGATTCAATACCAAGTGACTTGGAAGAATATTGGAAACAATTTAAACAAGAATTACCACAGCTCAACAAACTTCAATTACAAAGACATGCAATTTGCAAAAACCATATTGCAATCGAACTACATGGGTTTAGTGACGCATCACAACAAGGATATGCAGCATGTGTATACCTGAAAAGCATCGATGCTCAAAATAATATTACAATCAAGTTACTTTGTGCTAAAACAAAGGTGGCGCCATTGAAGGTCTTGACAGTACCCAGATTGGAATTATGTGGAGCCTTAATGTTAGCCAGATTGGTAAAGAAAGTCAAGGAGAGTTTCACAACTCATATAAAATGTAATTTTTGGAGCGACTCTCAAATAGTTTTATGTTGGATTAAGACAAGGGCAAACCTTCTTCAAACATTTGTGGCTAACAGAGTCAATGAGATTCAAGAACTCACTGAATGCGAATGCTGGAACTACGTTAATTCAAAAGAAAATCCAGCTGACTTGGCATCTCGAGGTGCATTACCAAGTCAATTAATCAAATCACAATTATGGTTCAACGGGCCTTCCTGGTTATTAGAACCAAATTCTAGTTCAACCTATTGTCCTCCCGAGAATTTCCTTTTTGAACTTCCCGAAATAAAGAAAACGAATTTAACACTAGTTAGTACAAAAACATTTTCATTTCCAATTGAAAATTATTCTAAGTTAACAAGAGCCAAACGAGTGCTAGCTTATTGTTTAAGATTTTCAAACAATTGCAAGAACAATAACCTCAAAAAACAATTTGGTCCATTAACTGTTAGCGAGATTAAGGCAGGAATGAAAATATTAGTCAAACTAGCACAACAAGACAGTTTTCAAAGCGAAATTAATCAATTATTATCAGATTCATCAGAAAACGCAAAAAGCAAACTTACAATGCTTGCACCTTTTATTGACAAGGAGGGTTTGTTAAGAGTAGGCGGAAGATTGAAGAACTCACAACTGCAATACAATGCAAAACATCCGATCTTACTGGATGGCAGACATCATTTATCTAAACTAATCCTTGAAGATAATCATAAAATGCTATGTCACGCAGGTCCTCAGTTACTATTAGCAACCGTTAGACAAAACTATTGGCTCACTGCTGGCATAAATGCAGCAAAAAAAATTGTTCGTAATTGTCTAAAATGTTTTCGAATTAAACCAAAACCAATTGAACCTCAAATGGCTAATCTTCCAGAAGATAGAGTCATCATTGCACACCCATTTAACACTACAGGGGTCGATTATGCTGGCCCATTTTTGATAAAAAGCAAAGGTGGTCCACGAAGCAAATTTGAAAAAGCATATATTTGCTTATTTGTTTGTTTTTCAGTAAAGGCATTGCATCTTGAATTGGTGACAAATCTGTCAACAGAAACTTTTATCGCGGCTCTCCGCAGATTTTCGTCGCGTAGGGGAAAACCGTCTAATATCTATTCAGACAATGGCACGAATTTTGTCGGTGCGAAAAGGCAACTACAAGAGTTTTTTAACTCTTCAAAAAACGAAATTCTTGTGCATTGCTCCAGCGAAGGAATTGTGTGGCACTTTATTCCACCTAATTCACCGCATTTCGGTGGGTTATGGGAAGCAGGGGTCAAAAGTGTAAAACGCCATCTTTTGGCAACAATTGACCAACATAAATTAACATACGAAGAATTCAATACTGTTTTAATTCAAGTCGAAGCAATATTAAATTCCAGACCACTATGTCCGTTATCCTCTGATCCAAATGATCTAGAACCTCTAACTCCTGCCCATTTTCTCATTGGTCGACCTATGATATCAGTGCCAGACCATAATTTAATGGAACTAAAAGCAGCTCAATTATCGCGCCATCAACTTCTTCAGCAGCTTAATCAAGGTTTTTGGAGACGATGGTCCAAGGAATATTTGTCCCAACTTCAACAACGGAACAAATGGAAAATGTCAACAGCCAATCTCACCATTGGTACATTGGTAATTGTCAAAGTCAACAACTTGCCACCATGCAATTGGCCAATGGGTCGAATTGTAGAAATACATCCAGACAAGGAAGGTGTGGTGCGTGTGATTAGTGTCATTACCAAAAATGGAGTGTTTAAACGCGCTGTAACTAAAGTGTGTCCATTTCCAAGTTCCTAATAAAGACTATATTTTTTATATTGAAGAAACTACGTTTATTTTATCAATTATTGTTCTTTTATGTTATTTCAGTACTTACCTGTATTATCATTAACAATTATGTTACCTTATTTCTTACTATTTTATGTTTCACATTAAAAGAATGTTCAATTTTATTTTGAACCCTCTTGAGCGTTCAAAGTGGGGAATATGTTAAGACGTTTAAGTGCGAGGTGTAAATATTGCGCTTGAATCTGCACATGTGTGCTGGCGCATAGCATCGGCGCATGCATAGCTAGTGTTGCTGAAAACTTACTGCAATAAAGATGTATTTATAATCGTCTACTATTTTTATTTATTGAAAGTAACAATTTTAACCTCCAGCAATATTCAAAATTAAATACAGTTCACTCTATCGTTAACAGTATTGATGTTAATAAATACTTCCTACAGGGATAAGACTGTCACCTAGCAAATAGCAATCAATCCCCAAAGACATTATCTTCTAACTGAGCTCTTAATCTAGATTCGTTAAAAATTGTTGAATCGTGAGCGCTACCGGGATGGCAAGTTACTATATATCCATAAATTTAAGGTTTGAACACCATTTGAACATTTATGGAAAACCATCCCTTTTTATTCCGGTACAATTCAGCAGTAATTATTTTTCAAACTTGTAGTTTTTAAATTCGCCCCAATTAAATTTAAAATAGATTCCACAGATGCCTTCGAGAAACGAAATCGCATTCGTTAAGCGAATAATAGCTATTTATGCAATGAGTTGCAAAATGATCATGATTTTCGCACCAGACGTGAAATTCACGTCAAATTTCAAATTTCAAAATTCACGCACACGTCAAGTGCGAAAATCAAGAATTTTGCAACGTATTTCATACAAGATTTTTTATAATTTCATAAAAAATCTCAAAAAGTAATTAAAAAGTTTGACAGTTAATATATTTACTTTTTTATTAAATCATTATTAAATAAATGTCAGTGTCAAAATAATTAAAATATTAAAATATCTAGTGGTTTACTAGGATTTACTAGACTGGTCGCTTAACAAATTAAACAGTTGAATGTTGTTTGTAAATAAATGCTTTCCTAGTGCTAGCAATATTTAGTATCATAGATGAGAGAGATAATATAGATGGTCAACTCCCCACCAATTTTAGGAACCAAGTATTAATTCATACCACCGTCACCAACAGCGCTGCTAATCGTCCGATAAAATCAGCGGGAATTCAAACATTTTTTTAATCATTTTAATCAAGTTAAGTTATGAAGGAATATACTAAATATTACTAAAAATTATAAAAAGAAGACAAATACTTCTTGTTAAGAACACTTACCGCAGTTATTTCTAATTTATACATTTATATTTTTTTAAATTTACCAACAGTAACAAAAACAATTTAATTTAAAAACGCGTATAAGATGACACAGAGAAGGTGCACATTCTATATATATATATATACGTACGCCTGTTAAGTTGTCACCTCCGCATCATGGATAAGGCGTCCTGACCTCCGGGTGATCCGTTTGTATGAATCACCATTTAAAAGTATATTTGCCTAAAGGGGAACTCCTAGAATACGTCTATCAAGAGAGGGGAAAGGATTTCACATAAAAAAATTCCAAATATAATTGTGATACCCAAGATACAAATCCACCTCCGTTTATATACAAATATTGGAGTCATCAATATGTTGTACTGACCTCCAACAGTGTTGTCGCGACTACGGAGGTGGGAGCGCAATTTATGCATATTCAGGTGTAATTAGCGCGGCTGCTGTATTATATTTTATATAGTTTCCGACTCTTAATTTGTTAAGGTGTTAAAAGTGAAAAAAGTGAAAATGGCAACGAAAAAGTATCGTTCATATAATAATCCTAACAGTAGAAGTCGTCTAATTATCAAATTAGCGAATGAAGGTAAGTAATTTTTAAATAACGTAAGTTTTATAACTTTTGTACCCAGTAAAACGTTAGATCTGATTATTAAATTACAGTAACGGTCATGGAAATGTACTCCATATATAAAATTTAAAAATTGCAATTTCTATTTATCTTTAAGTGATTATACATCCAAAGGCTTAAATAGTACTTTATCTCTAAGTTTTACAAATAAAAAACGTTAGGGTTTATGATAATTTCAGGTTGATGCAGATAAAATAAAAAAATTGGAAGAAAATTAAGAAATTAAAAATTTCTTAAAAATTTGTTAATGCAATTTGAAACTCTAAAAATTTTTACAACATTTTTAGAAATATTATATCGTAAAACCCAGAGTGCGAAGCTGTAAAACTGTTCCGTTCACAAGAGATAAACGCCGACCGCGAAATTAAATTAATTTGCTCCCCTTTTTTATCATCTAGATACCTTGGCTAATATTTATATTTTTTTTATATTTATTAGCTTAATAATTACTAATTTAAAAATTATGCTTAAGTTAATTTACCAAAAACTTAAACTTAAAACTTTCAAAAGTTTTACAGTTTTTAACTACACTAAGAAAAACCTACTAAGAAAATTTCCTACAAAATTGTAGTTTAATATGTTTTGTAAAACTTATTTAGACAATTTGTTGAAAGTTTTAGAAGAGCTTGTAGTAAAATTCGATTAAAATTTATAGGAATTAAGGGGGTATTCTAGTCTAGAGGTATGAATTTTCGGGCGGTTTTTGAAGCTCTGTACAAGCGAAACAAAAAATATTTTTACTATCCATTTTTTTATTATTTGTTTATTGATATTTTAAGATTAAATAAAAAATTAACCGATAAAAAGAACTCAAAATTTACAAAGTTATGAGCTGGCAAAGGGGGACGTCCAAAAAAACTGGCGTGCACAATATCTCAAGTTCTAATGCACCAAATTATTTAAAATTTGGTGTGAATATGCTTTATACATTTCTCTATCGCATGAACTACGCTCAGATCAAAATTTTTCATTTTACTATTTTTAAAAGATTCGGAATTGTTAATTTAAGCATGCCAAAAACAAAAATTTTTTTCAAACTACCGCCATTTTGTGAAAAAATTTTTGTTTTACTTTTTCAAGGTTCGTGCTATAGCGGCATCTATAAAGAACATTCACACCAAATTTCAAATAAATCGGTTCATTAGAACTTGAGATATCGTGCACGCCAGGACACCATTTGTTTTTTGGACCTCCCACTTTGCCAGCTCACAATTTGTGAATTTTTAGTTTTTTTTTGATTAATTTTTTATGTAATGTTAAAATATCAATAAACAAATGATAAAAAAATGGATAGTAAAACTATTTTTTGTTTCGTTTGTACAGAACTTCAAAAACCGCCCAAAATTCCAGCCTCTAAACTAGAATACCTTCTTAAATTTAGCATTTATTACTATAATTATAATAAACAATTAAACTATAAATAACAAGTTAAATTCAATAATATAATCAAATATATCTTATTTATATTATTTATACTTGTTATTTATAGTTTAATTGTTTATTTTCTCACAAGTTAAGATTTATATATTTAAATATAATTATAATAGTAATTATATAGTAAATACACCGAAAAAAAATTTTATTAGCGAATCTTTAACAATTTGTGGAACATGGTATCCCAAAAATGTACCTACTACAAAATTTTACAGAATATTACTACAATTTGTATATGTATTCTATTTAGAAATTGTAGTAATTTGTACTACAATAATTATTGTAGTAAAATTTGCTACAATTTTTTTTTAGTGTGGGTACATTTCAATAACCGCTACTGTAGATTACCACTGAGATTCACTAAAAAATTATGAGATTGATAGAGAGGTAGTTAATTAAATTAAACAATACTTGATAGATATTGGGAATTGTATTATTCAAGTTTTTACAGACTATACGCTAACTCTCATCAATAAAAATTTATGTTAAACATTGAATTTTGAAATTCAACAAAAATATTGGCGGTTCAAATTTTAAATACAATCAAGTATTTTACCACGTAAATATTTATCTTTATTTGCAGTAAAGTAAAAGAATACAATAAGTAGGTAGGAAATTCTTATTTAAAAACCAAAAAAACATTGATTATCACTTGACAGGTTCGGATTAAAAATGTTGTTAAAAACATCAAGATCAATAAATTATTATACTTTTCATAAATAATAAAAATAAATATTTTTTAAATTACCAAAAATCCTAATTAGAAAAAATTAAAAATTAAAATTAGTAATGCGTTGTAAGATCTTATTTCACGATTTTTGTCTTTCACCGGCAGTGCCGTTTATTGGAACTTTGTTACTTATTCTTCAAACTTCAAAATTCATGTTAATAAATGGCTTAGCTTAAATTTGATATTTATTGATTGTTGATAAGCTATTTTGTCAATTTTTAATATTTTTGTAATTATTTCCACATTTAGTTCGAATATTTTTCGAATTTCTTATATTATATTTTTTTCATTTTTAAAAATTTTTTTAAATCGTGAAATAAGATTTTATAATGCATTATTAATCTTAATTATTTATTTTTTCTAATGTTTTTTTATTCATTCATCTCGTTTTTAAAATATTTTTTAATTCGAACCTGTCAAGTGATAGTCAATGTCTTTTTTTTTGGGTTTTAAATAACAATTTCCTACGTATTGTTTTCCTTTATTTTACTGTTAAATTCTATTGTTTTAACGTTTTGTTTAGATCTGTTAAATATCACGCATAATATTTAATTAAAATTAAATAAAGTCGCCACTCTATATTAATTTAAGATATAAGAAATAATAACATAGATAACTTAAAATCTTTGATCTTCCTCAAGTTTAATATTTTTATTAGCAAAATTGTAAATATTTGACAGACATTTTTAATCTTTAGCGACTAACGAACTGGTTCCAACTAAAGAAACCGAAAAGGACAAATATTCTATTTTACAAAATGAAAATGAAGATATAAGTGGTACAAAGACACGTGTAAGTAAAATACTATCTGGTTCTTTTCAGAGAAATTTTTCAATTTGAGCAATATTATTAGGAGTGTAATTTTGTAGGATTGGATTAACAAAAGTAATTTCGACAATTCAAGACTAAAAAAAACCTCCTCTCTTAAAGACAACAACATTGATACAGTATTACAAACAAATTTTAACTGTGAAATCCCTTACCTTCAAACTAACAATTTTATACAATCGGAATCAGAAATGTATACAGGCAATAAAGACAAATTAGTCTCATCTATTGAAAATAACAGTTCTAATATTGCACTAATGACAGAATTTGATGGTGATGAGCTCAATCACATGGTTCCTTCTGATAAGGACAATATGAGTCACACTGAATTGACAACAGCATTTGGTGGTAATGAAGAAGATGTCCCTTTGCGATTAAACAGCAGCAACAGTATTATATCAGAATCAGAATGTGATGATTCGGACAAGGACCCTGACTGGGAAATAGATAAAAAATCTTCTATTTCTTCCGGACCTTCTTCAAAAGCCCCGTCTTCAAACGCACCCTCTATCATCATTCATTCGGTAGTCTCCATTGTGGCCCCTACTAGAGAAAATACAACAGAACAACAAAATAAATTATTAGTAAGTATACGAATGTTCAATAGTCATTTACTCGAAATTTTGTTTCGTCATTTTTTTATTATTATTATTTATTTTTAATGATATCTAATTAATGTTATCGATTCTTCTTTAGTTAAAGAAAAAGGTTAGCAAAGTAAATCGCTGCAAATATTGTGAAAATGATATAGTGTCAAAAAATTTCACAAGACATTTGGAGAGACATCACAAAGATGAACCCGAAATTTGTAAAATTTTTAGTTTACCAAAAAATAGTAAAGATAGAAGATTTCGGCTTGGTTTATTAAGAAATGATACAAATTTTGACATATTTATAAGAGAGGGTCAAACGAGACCAGTTCGGCAATTGCAAAGTTCACAAAATGAAAATATTGAATACGTACCGTGCCCTTACTGTAAAGGGCTATTTTTAAGAAATTATTTAAAACGTCATGGAAAGTCGTGTCACGTTAAGATTCAAACTGATGATATAACTGACAAAAATAAGAGAACACACCATTTAGCTAACTCTCAAACAGTAATTGCTTGTGCTATGGACCCCACAAATGTCATATCAAAAATGAATATTAAACGACAGGTTTTCGGGTTAATGAAACCCGATGATATAGCATTTGAAGCTAAGAAAGATTTACTTATAGCACATATGGGCGAAACATATTTAAAAAAACACAAACGGGAACGCATGGCTTATTCTGCGAGTAACAAAATGCGAGAACTTTCTCGTTTAGTAATAACTTACAGAAAACTCATTAATAAGAATGATATTACACTTAAAGAACTACTTCATCCAAAAAATTTTGATACCGTAGTACACGCAGCGAGAATTATTGCAGGCTACGATGAAGAAAAAAAAACATTCAGAGCTCCTAGCTTAGCTATGCATCTTGGAAGATCATTAAAATTCGCATGTGATGAATTGGTGCATCTGATCATTCGCGAAAGTAATGGTTACAGAACGAATTCGAGTATTTCTCAGAAGGATTGGTTACGAGAGATTAAATTGTTTAAAGAATTAGTAGAAGCTCGTTGGAATTCTGAATTAGCTTCACTTGCAAATAAAGATATGATGGAAAAACGTTGGATTAAACCATTATTATTACCTATGGTGAGTGACATAAAGAAATTCCGGGATGAGACGTTACAACTTGCTCACGGATGTGAACAACAATTACTAAATGATGATAAAAATGTGAAGGCTTATAAACTGATGGTACAATGCACCTTAGCATTATTGATTATTTTTAATAGACGAAGGATTGGAGATGTCCAGTATTTAAAAATTAAGGACTACCTAAGCGATAAAAGGAATACCTATAAAGATTTTGAAAATGCTCTAACAGAAGGTGAAAAAGTACTAACTACGAAATATAGAAGAGTGTTAAACAGCGGAAAGGGTAGCAGAGCGGTAGTGATTTTAGTGCCCGAGTTATTACAAAAATTTATCTCGGTAATACTGGAACAGCGTTATAAATATATACCTTCAGATAACGACTACCTTTTTGCAATGCCAGGAAGTACCATTAAATGGGGAAAGGGTGATGTTGCAATAAAAGCCCTTTGTAAAAAGATAAAACTAGAACATCCTGAGACCATTTCCAGTAACAAATTGCGAAAACATATTGCAACCGTAATGCAAATTTTAAATTTGACAAAAGATGAAACTAAACAATTTGCAAATTTCATGGGTCACACTGAAAAGACCCATGAAGAATTTTACGCGTAAGTTTTTAACGTTAAATTATTGCAAACAAATTTATTTTTAACTTCAAAAATTTATATTTTTCAGATTACCAGTAGATATATACCAAACCGCCAAAGTTTCTAAACTACTGTTAATGATTGAAAAGGGCTCGGTACCCATCGAATACAAAGGAAAATCTTTGGCAGAGATTAACATAGATGTCGATGCAGTTGAGGAAGACAACAATGGTATGTAAAAATATTTAAACCCATATTTTTAAATCCTATTGAGATCTCCAAAGTTATTCTATCTAGAATATTATTAATTATTTAAAATAGACGAAGGATTGGAGGAATTTATTTAATTATTGGAGGAAGGATTTATTTTTATAAATAAAAGAATTTAGACACCTTTTTCCCTTACTTACATCCTTGCTTAATGAAATTTGATGAATTGATTCCTAAAACAAAAATCAAAATAACTATGCTTGTTTTATTTTATAGACGAAGAAGCTAACGATTCCTTGCACTGTGAGAGAAATAATGGTAATTGTTCCATTTACAAACAAAACGGAAACGAAGAGTTATCTAATGATAATAATACTTTACTAAGAGACGACGAATTGGAGGTAAATAACCTACAAGAAGAATTAGAAAAGCAACCATACTCCAAAAGTAATATTTTGAAACATATTTAATATTAACATTATGATAATTATTACTTTAAATTTTCCCAGAAACATTGGCTAAATTGAGACCAAATTTAGATGAAAGCGAAGAGACCAATCCTGAAGATAGTGAGACTGAAAGCATACCTAAAAAAATTAAAAGGACGCAGGCTAGTAAACCAGGTCAAAAACAAGGTAAGCAAGCTTACGATGTGATATACAATTTTTAATTTCATATTTTTTAAAGCATGGACCAAAGAAGAAATCTCATTAATAGATAAAGAATTTAAAAATTTTATTAAGAAAGGAAAATACCCCCCTGGGGATGCTATGCAAAATTTTTTAGAACGCCATAAATTGGAAAGGCCTGTAATAACTTTAAGGTCCAAGTTACAACATCTTATTAGATTAAATAAAAAGAAGTAAAATTTTGTTTTGTTTATTTTTAATTTTTTTAAATTTTGTTAAAATTAAGTTTATGAAATAAACTTCTATGAATAAATGAGTTCGAATTTAAAATGTTTTGCTTTTAAATGTTTTATTATAAAATTTAACCTTCTGCAAGTTTGCATTATGTTTAACTTTACGCTTAGTTGCGACGTTGCCGCTATTTGGAGGTGATAATATGCCTTTTAAATAACGGAGGTTTCTACGCATAGCGTGTTTCTAATGTATATAAGCGACGACAGCGCCGTGGTATATCCTTGAACTAAAAGATTGTTTTGCAGTTACAGAGGGTCATTGTCACCTCCGAGGAAAAATTGCATAAACGAGCCGTGGAGACATCTAGACCCTAAATTTGTAAAATGTATGGAGAAACGTTGTGACTTCCAAAAACGGAGGTGACAACGAAATTTCGGAGGTGATTACGATACAAGTGTATCTGATTTGGAGGTGACAATGACCTTTTATAGGTATATATATATATATATATAAATAAAACATAATTGACTAGGTTCACTTTGCTTGTTGTGTATTTTTAAATTAAATTTTAAATGTTACTTTACTTTTGACGTTAGTTGACAAAATTAATAATTAGTTTTTTCATGGAAAATAAAGATATCTTTGATATTTATCTATCAGCGCCATCCCTGGATGGTGGTAAAAACTATCCCCCCCCGCACGGATGGTGGTATGACGCCCCTCGCCTGGAGTTGAACATCTATACTATCTTTATCATCTATGTTTAGTATAATCGTGGGTATAATATAATACCATTATATAGAAATATAACAAAGACGCAGCCAAGATGATATAGATATAGATATCAGATATAGAAGAAATGGCGAGTAAAGCTATTTCAAATTTGCTGCCGAAAATATCAAAAGTATTATATGAACTTGCCTATAAACGCTTTCAAAAATGGTGTGAAACTAAAAATATTAAAAGTGTTTCGGAAAAAGTTTTATTAGCTTATTTTTCTGAAAAAGCGGAATCAAACAAACCTTCAACTTTGTGGAGTCAATACTCGATGTTAAAAACTACAATTTCTTTGGAAAAAAATTTGGACATAAGTAAATTTACCAACCTAATTGCATTTTTGAAAAGACAGGCTGAAGGCTATCGATCCAAGAAATCAAGAATTTTAACAATAAACGAAATAAAAAGATTTTTGACGGAAGCAGATGATCAAACATATTTAGTTATGAAGGTAATTTGAACTCTGTGTATTGCAACTAACAGTTGAACTAAATATTATAAATCTTTCAGGTCATGTTAATCGTTGGAGTATTTGGTGCATGCCGCAGAGATGAATTACTTCGGATGGTACTTCAAGATATTGAGGATTTAGAAACTTGCATTAAAATAAACATACCTAATACTAAAAATAAAATTTCAAGAGAATTTACAATCACTGATGGAAGTTTTGAAAATATAAGTTTATTACAAATTTTTCGAAATTATTCTCGTCTTCGTCCACAACACACTAATCATCAAAGTTTCTTTATTGGATATAGAAGTGGCAAATGCATTATTCAACCGATCGGCATAAATACAATTGGTAGCATCCCAAAGAAAATTGCTGCTTTTCTAGGTTTAACAAATCCTAACGAATATACTGGCCACTGTTTCAGGCGATCATCGGCTTCGTTTTTAGCAAATGCAGGAACTGATATGCTAACAATCAAACAACATGGGGGATGGAAATCGAGTAATGTTGCGAAAGGTTATGTGGAAAGATCCATTGAAAGAAAAAGAAAGATAGCGATGAAAATTTTTGGGAAAGAGGAATATGCTACTAATAAAGTGGAAATAGGTGAATCCTCAAACAAAAAAAGCACGAATGCACTAATCGCTGTGTCTTCAGAAACTTCGACAACAGAAAAAAATGTGACATCGTCTTTGTACTTGGGCATTCAAATTTCAAATTTAAAAGATTGTATTGTAAATATATATAAAAAATAAAATTTTGAAATTTTATTGTGAAAATTATTGTTGAAAATTAGTTAAATTTTCGCACTAGTGCCAAAATAACCATCATTTCAAAATTGAAATGATAACTGAAATGTCATCATTATGATATGAAATTATAAAAAAAATTATATCTAATTAAATTATATTTAGTTGATCATGACATTTTAATTGTTTTTAATAAATTGGTGTAAACCCCAATATTTGTAAAAATTATATTTTATAGCTGCAAATAAACAATAATAATCAAAGTACATAATTATTATAATTTTATATTGCTGTACTGAAGTACACAAAATTAAAAAGTCCACTATCGATTTATTTAAAATCGATTTATTTAAATAAAGAAATATTTACAATATCTACCTACAATAAGCGCTTTAGTTATATTATTATATGGATTTAGTTTCTTAATTTGTGAACTACATTATTGATCAATATTTTGTTTTATTTAAATACTGAAAATTTAAATTGCAAATCAAAACACCAAAAAGTGCTATTTCTCACATTCAATGCTTCCACCTGTTTGAAACGAATTAATATCTAAAATTAGGTACTTATTCGGACCAGAACTACCAACAAAAGTCTTGCGAGTGTAAAGTTTAACTTTCCTACGTAGTCACTCCGGTTTAGCTTTTTTTGTAAATGCGGGGAATTCGTATACATACAAGGCAGTACCTGCAGTGCATTCCATTTGAGAGTACTGGAAAATTTTAAATTCATTATAATACATAATCAATTATTTTTTCAGAAAATAACAGAATCAATTCAACAGAAAGTTAGTTTCTTTACATTAGATCATTTTAATACCTTTTTTCTAAAATAAATTTTTTAGGAATTTAGAAACCAACTCGTTTTTTTGCTTAATAATTATCATAAGTACCTAGGTAATAATTAAACTTATCGTAAATAAGGGATTCATTTAATTTAAATGTAATGTTTTAGAAATTAGGCTAACGTTGCGTTAAATATTCTTCGGGGAGCAACTCAATTTGCAATGAAAACTTAACTAAAATAGTACTCGAGGGGTAAGTTACGAGGAAGATTTCATTACACATGATAAGAAATTAATGTGTAAAAGATTAAGGATATTTTAGGAAAAGTAGATACAACGAAATATAAATTATATAGATGAAATGTTGAAGAATGTTTAGCAAAGGAGATGTAGCGCACACATTTTACTCGTGATTTACCTCTCGATTGTACTAGACACCTTGGATGATATTTAATAGTGAATATAATTTGCAATCTTAAATTTCTGTACGGATTATGTTAAATGCTGTTAAAAGAATTAGTATATTTTTGTGGTATTTTCCCTGCTTTAACCAAAGTTTATTTCAATAAATTTATTCTGAAAAAAAAATAACTACAATCCTTAATTTATTTAAAATAATAGTTTCACTTACCTCAAAGAAATCTGCATTTTCAGGTTTTGTTTACCAATAAAAAAACCAATTTTATTATTCGATTCGCTCAGATTCACTACTAACTTACAAGCACAACAAACTTTAGTTTTAAACGATAAAAAAACTTATTTTCAGTAATATCTTATTTTTACTATTGTTAGAACACTGAATAAATCACTAATAAAACCGATTGTGTATTAACTTTCAATCCGCTTATTGAACAATAAAATAACTGCGAAATTATTTAAGATTCAATAGCTAGGTTATGTGAAATACTTATCGAAAATTATACGGAAGTGGATATAATACCAATGCCGGCAGAATTAAGAGTAAGAACCGGATTACGTTCACATCGCATTGAAGCGAATGCTTCGATGCTAACGCTTTAATTCTAACTGCTACCTTCACTTTGGTTAATTTTCGTTAGAATTCTAATATTTTGTAGTACATTCATTTATTTTTTCTCCAAACGTCACGAAAGTCAGCAGTTTCATTATCAATTTTAAACACGAAAGGCAAACTTTTCCTTAGCGACATACATAAAACCACGTGGGGTAAAGATTTTTTCGAAAGTAAACTGAAATATTCTGCCTTTTGTCCCTTTTTGATAATTAGGTCATCCGGGTTCGTAGTTGCATTGAAACGCTTTAGGTTTGGAATAGTTCAGTTTATTTTAACTGGTTCGATTTACATAGTGCATTATTAAGGTGGTTACATGCACTTGCGTTTTGCGATTTGCGGAATGCGTTTTCCGCAAAAATTTAACAGTTCATTACATGCACTTGCGATTTGCGGAATGCGAAAGTTTAGTAACTTTTTCATAAATTAATAGGGTGTTTTGTAGAAATTGGTCGAGTTAGATTGGCACTAGCGATTTGCGGAATGCGAAAGTAGTAACTTTTCGTGAATTGATAGGGTGTTTTGTAGAAATTGGTCGAGTCAGATTGGCAATTCTAAAATAACCTAAAATACAGTAGTTTCACTCGTGGTCCCACAATGGTATTTTGTTTTGGATTAATCCAATTAGGACTTCGACCACACTGTCCCCGACTGTGATTTCTAGTTGATTAAATATTAAATGAATGTAGTACCTAATATACCTATACACAATTTATTCAACGACTTTGCTAAACTAATTGATTGCAAATTAAAATATACATAACATAATAATGCATCTCTTGTACTTCACTCATGATATCAAAATCAAAGCTATCGATTCTATTATTTATTATTAAAACAATAAAAACAGCACTTGATTTATTGTAATTGCATTGTAACAATATAATAAATAGCTGTAAAAAATTCGTATTTATATATAGGTATAAAAAAATAGTTCATTATTACATTGATAATGTTTTTAAAATCAATTTGAAATCCACATGTATTTTGAAAAACTTGAAAAATTGCACCTGAACGCATGCGTATTTCAAGAAATGACCAACGGAATCCGTAAAATCTTGAAACCATTTCAAGTTTTGCGAAAATCGCAAATTCTTACATTAATCAAAACCATCTCAAGTTTTGCGATTATCGCAAAATCTTAAAATACTTAATTGCCGTTTACACTGCGTTCAAATTTAACCAATCAGAACAAAAATCGCATTCCGCAAATCGCAAAACGCAAGTGCATGTAACCACCTTTACAAGTGGCAATCTTTATGTGGTATTAACCATTTGCCAATAAAACTAAGACTAAACTAAAAACTAGACAAATAAGATTATACTTGCTATTTATTGACCCCGGCCAATATACTGTGATAAGCAGCAAATGGTCATTGTCACTAAACAGGTCGTCTGCAATGAAATATGTGACGCGACGCTTATCAAGCAAATTACATTACACTGACTCCGGATATCAATAATAAAATGCAACATACTTAAGGCACGTTTCACACCACATATAGCATTTTTAAGTTATATCACAGTATAAGAAGTTATACAGTAGAGACACTCGGTGTCGGCGTCTTTGATATTTGTGCTCCAGATTTTCAAGTCTGGGTTAAGTTCATTTGAGATATATAGAGATAGCGCTGCAATATTAATTTAAATTTGAAATAAACCGCCTGAGACTTAATTATTTTAAAGGATTATTTTCACATTGTAATTACCATCATTCATTTCAAAAACAATAATTTAGTATTGAACAATCATTTAGAGTGAATATTCTTTAATTTTTTCTTCTTCAATTTTGAAATATTGAAAAAAATATTGAAATAAACCTTGTAATGCATTCTCTTAACAAGAGAAAGTAACGTTAAAGTAATTTCATTATTAAATTTTAAAAATTTTTACAAAATTACCAAAATTTATTGTCAAATCATTAAATCTAGCGACATTTTAATTGACTTGACAACACTGTAGCAAGTTGTGAAACAGCACGAATCAATGACGAAACTGCACGAAACAGTTGCGACATCTGCTAACTTATGCAGATACTTAACCCAGACTTTGACATGCGTATAAAAATTTGGAACACAAAATAGCTGCGAGTGTCCCTACTGGATAACTTCTTATACTATGGTTATATCACAAAACTGTCGGCGGCAGGAAAAAAAATAACTAGAAATGTGACATTATTTTAATAAAATTGACTAATTTTGGTATCTACCTTTTCTAAAAATTATTTTAAATTTATTTACCATTTCAAATATAAAATTTTAGAGCGTAATTTAAAAATAAATAGATATAAACTTTGACTTTGACATTTAAATCCTTAAATATACCAACTTAAAATTTTATTTTTAACCAAATAAATAAACATTTTGATCTTTTAACCTAAAATTTTAATAAATGTCGCAATTGAAGTTGACAGTTGCGAATTCAATTTAAAAATTACCAACATAAATTGAAAATAGTTGACAGATTAAATCAAAATGTCACCTTACTTTTGTTTATTTTTATTACAATTTGATTAAATTAAAACTGGTTGACCGATTAAAATTATCTACCTTTCGAGTTTTTTGCGCGCGATCGATTTGAATTTTTGCATATGCTTTCCTACCAATAATTTACGGAGGTGTGTGCTAAGCGAGGGGGGAGAAGTTTTTGCTCAGTTTTTTGATATCTAGCGCCGTTCTCGAGTTATTGCTAATTCAAAAATTTTCATAGTAGGTATAGGCAGGAAGATTGAATTTTTTTGCGCGCGATCGATCTGAATTTTTGCATATGCCTTCCTACCGATAATTTACGGGGGTGAATATTAAGCGAGGGGGGAGAATTTTTTGCTCAGATTTTTGATATCTAGCGCCGTTCCCGAGTTATTGCTAATTTTGAAACTTATTTTTGAATTTTGTTCGTTTGGAGAAAACGCAAGTTTTCCATTCGCTCGGCTCGTTCCACTCACCTCGCAAATGAAAAAACTCGCTGGGCAGGAAAAGTTAATCTTTCCATCCTAATAAAACAATATACTATTACAATCGTCTGTCAAATTATTTTCGCATTAAAGCTATATTATGTCAAAGTATAAATTCAAGCCTGAATTCTACAACTAACTTCATTCCAGTTAGTTTTCGTTCGCATTTCTTTAGTACTCTGTACAAAAATTGGTAACACCCCGTTTGCCGGCTGACACCAGGCGGCGATACTGCTATTTATACTTTTTCCGGCAACGGCTAGGTGTCGCGCTGCTACATTGCGGCAAAATTTGAATTTCTTAGTTTTTCCGGAAAACGATTACTTACGACTGGAAAAGAAACCTACAAATATATTGCCACGGTTAAACATTATATTATATTTTTTCACAGTGACGTTGTTCAGTATAAATTAGATTCACTGATCCAGACGATGATGGTAGAACAATTTTTAAGTTATTTCTTTGAATCTACCTTAAATAATCCTAAAGAACTATTGATTTTTTATAAAACTTATGAAAATATAAAATGTAATATTAAAGAAAGCGAATTATGTGCACCAAGTCAAACATTTGAACGTGTGGTAAACTTCTGTTTGAAGAAGTGTGAAAAATATTTTCAAGATGTATACCACGAATCAAATATAAAATTCAAAATATTGGAAAGAATTAAACAAAAAAAAATTAATTGTAGATTGGCTGAATGAAAATAATAATAATTGCGTAGATCACAAATTATTTTACACATTACCTACTATGTGTGGTATTTGGGGTCACCTAATATCCCCCATACAGGTTGAGGTTGGTATGTGGTGGAACTAGGTTAGGAAACTCTACCTAACCTTATAGAGGAATGTGTATTTTTGTAATATAGTAGTGAGTCGTAGAGTGGTTGTTATAGAATAAATTATTGTTGAACCGTATCGTATTTTATTAATACATTATACTATGAACTGAGAGTTTCATAGACAGTCGAAACACGACAATTGCAGATCAACGCGACTGCTGGGCAGAAACCAATTGGTTTCTTCCCTAGGGCAACAACCATCGAGTTTCTGCCCACCTACACAGTTTTTGATTTCATTTTAAACCTGTCAGAATTGTATTTATTAATTGTAAACAATTAATGTGACAGCTGTTACATTATCATATTAAAATTTACGATGAATAATGAAGAAGAGTCTACACCACAACGGATTTGATGCCCGACAAATCAAAAGACCGGTATTTGGCTTGTTACGAAAAATTTGTAAAATGGAAAGAAGTAGAAAGAGCTACATCGTGGTCGGAGGACGTGTTGATTAGCTATTTTGTATATCAAGCTTCAAAATATGAGCCTACAACATTATGGTCGATTTACTCAATGCTGAAAATGAAAATAAGCACAAAACAGAATGTAGATATTAGTAAATATTGTCGGCTGCAAGCTTTCTTAAAAAAAAAAAAATGGATTTCATAGTAAAAAATCAAAAGTTTTTTCCTCTGATGAAATAAATAAATTTCTTCGTGAAGCTGAAAATCGAGTTACTTTTTATGAAGGTTAGTATTTGTTGGAAGTCGACGCATTTGTGCGCTGCAGCTTGACACCCTAAAACGCAAGTGTGACCCCTAGGGTCGAACGCTAGAACTTTTGCTTGACGGTAATTTGTGTCAGACATTTTTTGTCAGTTTTGAGTTTTAAGTTGTAAAGTAAGTTTATCAATTATGTTCGTTTTGTTAAGGTTGGTTTATGCAAAACGTCGACGCACGCAACGCACGTACCGCACGCGTCTAAATAAAGTTGAAGGATTGAATTTCTGTAGTAGGGTTTATGCGCTAAGTTTACGCGCGTGAATTTTAGCGGCGTGCGTACATAACCTCGAAATTTATTTAACTTTTGATTTGTTTGACGCGCGTAACGCTAGTAACTTTTCAAGTTACATTATTGTTGTGGTACGATTTTTTTAAATTTAAAAATTTGTTCAGTTTTGAATTATTGTAGTTATTGAAGCCGAATTGCAATGAGCGAAAGTAAGTACAAAAGTTTATATTTTACTAATTTATTTTTCATTGTAAAATGCAAAAATTACCAAACGAAAGATCAAGTTGTACTCTATGAGATTAAGTCAAAACCTCATTTTCGCAAAAGCAGTCGGTTATGTTATTGGTTTCAAATTTAACATAATAATATTACCGCCATCTACCGTAATGTGAAAGTATTCTCATTTGTAACCAGAAATGGCACTAGAACGCGTCAAACGCATTCGAACATGAATTTTTGCATAAACCAATATTTTGATGCTGCGTTTGGTGCAGTGCGTGCGTTGCGTGCGGTGCGTGCGTTGCGTGCGTCGACGTTTTGCATAAACCAATCTTTAAACAAGAAAGACTAATAGTAAGTTAATTTGAATTTATTGTAAATAATTGTTGAAAATAAATGATCGTTCCAGATTGGAGTGACTGCTAGCGATTATTCTTGACAAACGAATTTTGATTTCAACAGTATTTAAAATTTTCTACCTAAATTAATAATTATTCTTATAACTTATATTTTATTAAATTATCTATATACGTAGTATAATATATTACAATTAGGTCGTGTCAGTTCTTGGAGATCTTGGAGCATGTCGAGGACAAGAACTGTGTGACATGACAGTGGCTGATTTGGAAGATTTTGAACAAAAATTGCTAAAAATAACAATTCCGAACACAAAAACTCATATAAGTCGAACGTTTACAGTTGAAGGAGAATATTATGCAATTATAAAAAAATATGCCAATCTAAGACCAGTAAACGTCGAGTCGAACCGTTTTTTCTTGAACTATCAAAAGGGTAAATGTACCCGACAAGTTGTTGGGAAAACTAAAATCGCTAATTGTCCAAAACAAATAGCTGAATTCTTACATTTACCAGATTCTAAAGAATACACTGGACACAGTTTCCGAAGAACTTAGGCCACTTTGCTTGCTGATTCTGGAGCGGATATCACCACCATCAAACGCCATGGCTACATTCAAGACTCAACAAATAATAAAAGAAAAATATCTAATCAAATAACTGATTTTATTGAACAGTCATCTTCTTCGCGTCAATCATTAAATCCCATGACACTAGAAAAAAAATTAAAAAGTGACGACAACGTAAGTTTTTGTACAGAATCGGCAGCATCAACTTTGATAACATCAGCGACAGTGACATCGAAACAAGCCGTATACAATTTTCATAACTGTACGATCAATGCTATGAATTTTTGAATTAAATTAAATCAACTTTTTTTTTTTAAATGTAAATCCAAAATGTTCTATTATTAAAATACTGTAATATAAATCTTGTATTTGTATATTGCAAATCTATAGTTTTAACTGTCAACTAATCTGACAGTGACAGTTTTTATATTTTATGAAGATTAGTTAATGAAACTCTCAGATTCATTGCAGGTAATATGTAAAATAGTAGGGGAAAGGCTTGCAGGTTGCCACCCCATAGCTTTTTTGATCATAACTCATCATACAATCAACGTATTGTTGATATAATAGCACACACAGGAAAGGGGAAGTATAAAGCAACAATCCTGCGCAAAAAATCATTTTAATACTCATAAACTAAAAAGTTACAGCAAATTTTCAAAAGTATCTAAAATCGACACCTTGAAATTTTGGCTTGCAGGTTGCCACCCCTTGAAAAATTGTTGAAAATGTAGAGAAACCCAAGTAAAAACATATGATTTTTATTAATTACACTTAGTAGCTGTGAACAAAAAGAAAATCAGAGTAAATTGACAAGGAAAAATAATGTTACAATTGAAAAAAAAATAGTATATTATACATCATGGGACTAAGGTGCTACTTTTCATCACACATCGCACCTGACGATGTCTAAATAAAGTTGAAGGATTGAATTTCTGTAGTAGGGATTATGCGCTAAGTTTACACGCGTGAATTTTAGCGGCGTGCATACATAACCTCGAAATTTATTTAACTTTTGATTTGTTTGACGCGCGTAACGCTAGAAACTTTTCAAGTTACATTATTGTTGTGGTACGATTTTTTAAAATTTAAAAATTTGTTCAGTTTGAATTATTGTAGTTATTGAAGCCGAATTGCAATGAGAATTAAGAAATATTACACTTATAAAAAACAATAAAAAGGAACATACTTAAGCAGAAATAGCATATTTTGCAAAACGAAGTTTTGACTTTTGACTTAAGCAAAATGTATTTAATTAAAATTCTAGCTTAATATATTGCAGTGTTACTGGCCTACAACACTATTTAGCGGTCGTGAGCAATTACGGAAACTTGAAATTGGCAATTTTACATCATTTGATACAGCTTGTGGTACTTCGGATAGGTACCTAAAATTTTAATGATTACTTGCACATTTTTCTAAATATAACATTGACGTTGGTCAAACTTACCTAGGACAGCATGTGATTTAGCTAATTGTTGTGTGGGTCACCTCTGCATTGTTTATTTCAAGGGAAAGGGTTGTATCGTTGAGCGGTTTCCGGTGGTTACTCGAATCATGTTTTGGTCAGGTGTAATTGGGGTTTGTCTATAAAAATTTTAACTAAGTTATAAAGGAACAAGTAGCCACATTTTGGAAGGTTACTGACCTAAAGTTAAAGAAAGCAACAAGAAACCTCAAAAATATAGCCGATTTTGAAAATCGAGAATCAAACCTGCGATGTTTGAAAATTTTATTAGAATAAGTTATGTTTAGTATTTAAGGAGTGTTTAAGTGCGAATTTAGGTAGTTGTGATGAGGAACCAAGTGTAAAAGTGAACATTTATTAAAACCGTGAACTGTCAAAATTCAAAGTTCGCAATTTTCGTGAATAACAATTTTTATGTGGACTGAGTGGAATGAAAATGATGGGAACAACCTCGGGAAGATGTTCAGAGACAAGAAAAATCCATTCGGAACGGATTTGGGCCGATACAAGGAAATGTAGAAGTCCGGAAAAGCACGTGCGTTTTCATTTTAAAATGCTCCTGGAAGACTTCTACGTGCATTGCATCCCGTGAAATTTATTGTGGTTACTCCTGAGGTCATGAAGGAACTTTCCACCAAAAATGGTCAAGATCTGAAAGACAGAAAATTTCAATTTAAAATCAAAATTGCCATGGATTTGAAAATTTTATAAAAAGAAGCGATTTTTAAGAATCAAGTAGGTAAAAAAGAGAAAATTTATAAAAGGACGGCCGGAAAAAGATGCTAGTGAGTGTAAATTTGAACGCGTTATCGCACGCATCGTTCGTTGCAATACAATTCGAGTTTATAGATTACGAGAACTTTTCGGAAAGTCAAAATTGAGGTTACGGATGAAAATTTTTGAACATCACATTATTGAAATAAATTAAATGGAAGATAAAACCAAGCTGATTATAATTACAAGATAAGTTACCAGGTTTTTGCTGTTTTGGTTTTTAAAGGTGAAGTGCAAGTAATTTCTTCCGTATGAAGATTATCCTACGGTAAAGGAAGTAAAATTAATGGAAAATTTGAGCACGTAGGAATTGGCATATGAAGTTCGCACAGATAAGGTAGAAACATTTTTATATTTTGTGACTTGGTTCCCTCGAAGATTCATATAACCTAAAAGAACATTGCGTTAGTATTTAGTTGTAATTTTAAGTATTTTTTACCTGTATTTGGGGATTATCGAATACACTCAACCAGTCACTCTACACAAACACAAAATTTTATTTTCATTAAATGTGCATAAATTGTACATGTTGCCTTTTTGGAATCTTGTTGTTTTTCTTAACTACGCGAAATACGACAATAACGTGCCATTTTATACAGTAACCACTAGCGCCGACAGAGGTACTCAACCAGTAGCGTTTCACAGCAGTCAAGCATTACAAAATTTAAAGTTAACGAAAGTAAGTATTAGGATTTTTAGCATAGAGGAGGATAAAACCATTTCAATATACACTGTCACTTAAACAATTATACCAAAAGAAAGATCAAGTTGATTAAGTCAAAACCTCAATTGCACAAAAACAGTAGGTTATGTTATTGGTTTCAAATTTAAAATAATAATATTACCGCCATCTACCGTAATGTGAAAGTATTCTCATTTGTAACCAGAAATGGCACTAGAACGCGTCAAACGCATTCGAACATGAATTTTTGCATTTTTTTCAGGGTAAACAGTAAACAGCGTTTACCCAGCGTACCGTTCAGCCAGTACCGCTAGCTCAGCAACTCAACAGTTGGCACCGGCTGAACGTGCCCAATATTTTGATGCTGCGTTTGGTGCAGTGCGTGCGGTGCGTGCGTTGCGTGCGTCGACGTTTGGCATAAACCAACCTTTAGCCTCGCTGTCGCTCGGGCAGGCAGTCCTCACCCTGGTTTGAAATCGTTTTGTTTCATCCCTAGCCAAACAATATACTATATTCTCGTGTTTCAAAAAAAATAAAATTGGAATATTTTGGAATTATTTTATTTATTTTAAAATGAATTTGTTTGCTTTTGTTAATTTTTAATATTTAAGTTTAATTTTATAAATAATTTTTGAATTTTCGCAGTTATGCCCGAAATTGAAAAGGTTGGTAAGATTTTTGGAAGAGTGGGGGCTTTTTGCCGGGGTAGTGGTCAAGAGGGCGGACGTATTCCGTTACACTCTTGTTAATTTTGAGATTTGTGCCTAGTTTTGGCATTTTATAATTTGATTTTGAAATTGTGCGATATGATAATGTTAATTTAACAAATAAAGAAGTTGTTTTGGTGAGGATTTTTGATTACTTTGGATTCTGCGTTTAATATCAAAGTTGATAATAATTTGGACGTTAGTTCTTAATTGGATTTGATGATTTTGATGCTGATTAGTAAGATTAAAACTTGGTTTGGTTAAATTAAATTGAGTTGAAATTAAAAATTGGAAAGGAAAAGCAAAATTTGTATACGCGCGTCGCACCTGGTGATAAGCGGCACCCACTATCGCCGTTCCATTTTACAACATTGAAATTTTGTTTGTACGTTATTTTTAATTAAATTTGAATTGGAAATTATTGTTGGATTGATTTTTGGATTTTTGAAAATACAATTCTTGCGGTTCAAAGCACACGGGAACCGACTTTCTGAGCGTCTGATGTTTACCGGCATATTGAGTTAGTTGGGAAAATTTAAAGTGTGGCAAAGGTTTCGTTGGGGTTAGATTTTCCCCAATTGAAAATACCACTACAATATATTGAATCAATTAATAATAATTATAAAAATTTTTAAATCATCCAAAAATCATTCGTAATAAAATTATTGCAGAGAAAAAAATAAATCCAAAATTGAGAATTTTAAAGCATAAGTAGATTTGGTGTCCAATTTCATTCACAATTTCATATTATACAAATTTTTTTATACATTTTGGTTTATGCATTTAACCTTAGGGTCATTCCATATGAAATTACCAAAAATAAATAGTTTTCAAATTGACAATCACAGATTTTATTTGAAACTTTGGTTAATTATACTCTTTAACATCCTGAAATCAAATATAATTTTTTTTAAATTTTAGCTCTTATAGTTTTTGTGCTATTTAATTATAAAAATAGCAAAAATAACACTCTTTTGGCTCACGCTTAATCATACAAAGTGTTATAACTTCAGTTCCATAAGTCCTACAGAGTTGTATGTTAGCTCATTTTAAAGAGAATTTAAAGGGCTTTAATTTGATACTAATCTTGACCATACTCTAATAAAAATGAATTTTTTTAAAATGCTCACATAATGTTTTAAAAAAAATTTTTAAGTTAGTGTTTTTTGAAAATTATAAAAATAATATATGTTTATAATAGTGACCTGGTGAATGCTTTATAAAAATTTCAGAGTGGAACCATGATGGGATCAGCAGTTATGATAAAAAATTCAACTCAATGTTTTAGCTCAAGTACTTTAACTACAGTACCATTAAGAATATACATACAGGGTGTCCCCGGATAGATTTTACAAAGTTTCCGTTGTGTAGAGGACACGCTTTTAAAAAAAATATTTAATAAAATTTTTTTTCTAAATTCAAACCCTCGAGAGATGGGCCTTCTTAAGGCATTTTTTTAAATTTTTACTTTGACATTGCTATAGCTCCAAAAATATTGATTTTTTAGTAAAAGAAGTTTAGTACTTTTATAAAGAGCGTGAAATAATCTACACAAAAGATTCATACCTTTTATTGTCTAAAATCAATGGTTTTCGAGTTATGAATTAAAGTAAGTACAAAAATGTTAAAAAATTTGAGATTTTTTTTATTTTGTTTTTTTCAAAACCCTGTATCCTTTAAACGAAACACAAAATGGCAGGGTTTTGAAAAATACTGAAATAAAGAATGCTTGAATTATTCAACATTTTTTTATTTACTTTAATTCATAACTCGAAAGCCATTGATTTTAGACAATAATAGGTATGAATATTCTTTGTAGATAGTTTCACGCTCTTCATAAAAGCACTAAACCATTTTTACTAAAAAATCAATATTTTTGGAGCTATGGCCATTTGAAAGTGAAAATTAAAAGAAAAGCTTTAAGGAACCCAAACTCTCGAGGGTTTGAATTTAGAAAAAAAATATTATACACTCCGTTTCAAAATGATAAAGTCAATCAAAAAAACATGATTTTTATGTAAAACAAATCCGCGATTCAGCTATTGTTGTCATGGTAAGATAAGATGTCTATTGTTAATGCATAATAAATGCACCCAGAATCGTAGTTTGCTGGAAATGTTTATAAATAAACGTCAGTTAAGTGGTGAATTGTGTTTTTAAATCGTTTCAAAAGTATAAAGTCAAACTGAAAATCCAAAGAAAGTACTGTTCCATTAATTGTTTTTAAACATTTTTTAATAAAGCTTTATTTTAAGACATCATGGCACGTGGTAAACCATTGACTGAAAACGAACAAGGTCGTGTTGATGTTCTCAGGTCTAATAAGTTAAGCTTGCGAGAAATCGCCAGAAGATTAGGTAGATCTTTAAGTGTCATCCAAAATTATGTAACTGCTCCTGGTGATTGTGGCACAAAAAGGTCTACTGGACGTCCAAAGGTTATTTCTACTCGAAATCTCCGACAAATTTCAAAAATAATATCAAATTCGACCAAGAGCTGCAATGATATCAAACGGGAACTTAATTTAAATGTTTCAAAATCTACTCTATGGAGGGCAATAAAATCCCTTCCGCACATAAAACGTTCTAAAATGAAAACGGCACCTCAATTAAAAGCGATTCATAAAGAAAATCGCTTAAAATTTGCTAAAAAAAATATGACTACCAACTGGGAAAAAGTAAGAAAATTTATTGATGAAATTATTAATTCTGAAAGATGCTACTTGTTTCTTAGGTTATTTATTCTGATGAAAAGAAGTTTAACTTAGATGGCCCAGATGGTTTCAATGGATATTGGAGAGATTTGAGAAAGGAGGAAAGATATTTTTCAAAAAGAAACTTTGGTGGTGGTTCACTTATGGTGTGGGGAGCTTTTAGTACATTGGGAACACTTAATTTGGCATTTCCATCCACTCGGATCAACAGCGAGGAATATCAGGAAGTGTTATTCCAACATCTGATTCCATTTTTAACAGGACATCCGGAACAAAACTTTATATTTCAGCAAGATAATGCAAGTGTACATGTCAGCAGAAGCTCAAAGAAATGGTTTTCAGATAAAAATATTGATGTTCTCGACTGGCCAGCATGTTCACCTGACTTGAACCCTATTGAGAATCTTTGGGGACTGATGGTTCGAAAAATTTATAAAAACAACAAGCAGTATTCGACCATAAACGAACTCAAAGTAGCTATTTTAACAGCATGGCGAAATTTACGTAATGTAGAGATACAAAATTTAGTCGAATCAATGCCTAATAGAATTTTTGAAGTTATTCGTACCAATGGAGGATACACTAAATATTAAAAAGTTAATTTATAAAACTATAGATAACAATAAATTAAAAAATTTGCACTGACTTTATAATTTTGAAACGCTTCGATTTTAAATTTTTCATTTTTTTTCTATATAAATTGAAAAATTTTATGTCAAGATTTGAGTTGTCGTTGAATAGGTTTTTCATTTCTCTAATAGTAATTGTATTTTGATGAAAAATATTTTAGTTTAGAAATAAATACGTTTTTTTGATTGACTTTATAATTTTGAAACGGAGTGTATTACATATTTTCCTTATAAAAGTTTCCTCTAACATCACCGAAATTGTGTAAAGTTTATTCGGGAACACCCTGTATGTATATTCTTAGTACTGTAATTAAAATACTTGAGCTAAAGCATAAATTGAATTTTTAATCATAACTGCAGATCCCATCATGGTCCCACTCTGAAAATTTTATGAAGGATTCACCAAAGTACCATTATAAATATATATTATTTTTATAATTTTCAAAAAACACCAACTCAAACATTTTTTCAAAAACATTTTTTGAAGTTTTCAAAATAATTCATTTTTATTCGAAAATGGTCAAGATTAATATCAAATTTAAATTCTTTAAATTCTCTTTAAAATGAGTTATCATACAACACCGTAACACTTATAGAACTGAAGTTATAACATTTTGTATGATTGAGCGTGAGCCAAGAAAGTGTCGTTTTGGCGATTTTTATAATAATTACATTTTCTCTTAAAATTAGGAAAAAGCCTATCTCTAAAAGTATCCCTAGGGCTCCATACCAAAAAATCGCAATATTTTGCACCAGAAAGAACCAATTGCATTTGAATTTGATAAAAATATGCATTGTCTTTTTTAAAATTAATTTTCTGGCTTCTTTTATTAAACAAGGGTCTTTAATATTATCCAGTTCTTGCACGGACACATTTCTAGTTCTGAGACAATATGGACACTTCACCTCAACGCACCCCTTTCCAGACACATCAGAATTTACTATATTATCAGGTGTAGCACCTAATGTAAAAGCCGGGTGTTAAATCATATTTACTAGTTTTAGTTCTTGTTCATTTTATTACAGTTTTGGTATACGCATGCACGCATTTTATTGCTTAAAATAGTTAAGTTCCATTTCCTTAAGTCAACAGTCTGTAGAAATCATTGAAACCAGCAACACATATTAACATTCGTATTAAAGGCGACATTATTGTATTTTATTTAGTGTAATAGTAATAAACAACCATAGTTTAAAACAAGTCGTTTTATTGCAACAGCCGGGCCTCGTGGTTTTTACTTTTTATGTTTTTTGAGTTGTCCTAATTCGAAGTTTTGAGATGCTTCGAGATTAAAACCAAATATCGATGTCAAAGTTGCACCTCTGCAGAAAGGTAGAATATTTATTTTTGTTTTAGCTGCCACCACCCCCAAACTTCAGATTAATTGATCTGCTCCTTAGTCGATACTTGTAAATTTCAATGTTGTTGGTAGCTAAATGGAATTTCGTGAACACCAAGTGTCTCTTTGGAATAAACGCAGGCGAACGGCTAACCGTTAGCTTAGAAGCAATTCTGCGTTCCTTAATCTTTTAGTTAATTGATTGATCTTAAACTTTCACTTTATTCAATAATTTGAGGCCAATTTGTATAAATTAATAAAGTAGTTTATTAAACACCAAATAAAATATATATAAATTCAAAAATAATTCAATTACAATTACATACAGAAAAATCCATTAAAGAGATTTTTCACTAAATAGAAAAAATTTAATAAAACTAAAATAAGCAAATTAGAATCCTACTCTAAATAAACACACAAAATATGATTTAATTTAATAAATCTCGTTAATTAACCTGCTCTAAGATAAAGAATTTGTTTTACAAATTCAAATGAACGCTAACAATTTGATCCTCTCTCTTATTTATTTGCTTGTAGCAAGTCAACACAAATTAAAATGCACCAAAATCAAACCCTTTAGATGAGGAAAAACCCTAATGTAATTTTCCATAACGAAAAATTAATACAACAACATAATACCACACTCTACCATAAAATCACCCAAAAGTGGTAACTGTACCCAAAAATACAATATTATTCCAATTCAAACTAACTTCATAAGATTTAAAACTCTTACCTTTCAAAATAAAGTTATCTTTACAATAAACTTAATTGGTTTTAACCGTATAACCGTTTTAGTGATTTAAGTTTCTTAAAATCATTAATTACTACTTCGACTGTTCAAAAATCCAATTTAGCAATAATGTTTTGATTCACTTTTCTGGCTTCCCTTGTTATCTTCTCTTAGAATTTTCGTTTTAAAATATTATTAAAACAAACGAACACGATTCCGATTTTTAAATGACTTTTTAAAATCCAACAATAAAATTCAAATTTAATTAAATTGCCAACCAATTCATTTGTTGTTTATTGCAATTTCAAATTAATTCAATTTATTTAAAATTTCCGAATAATCTTACAGAGAATTTCCAAAATTTTCTTGCAAGAAAAATTAAAACAAAAGATCACTTTTCGCTCGAACAGCGTTTCACCCTTGGACCATAAAAAATGACAGTCTCCCTTGGACTATAAAATGACAGTCCTGTGGCGGACTCAAAATTAGCAGTCTCCCTTGGACTATAAAAATGACAGTCTCGCAATGGACTAAAAAATAGCAGTCCTCGCTTCAAAATTGAGTTTCGCTTTTTATGAATTCATCCCCCTACTTAAGGTTTGGAAACGCGGAAAGATGCGCGACAAATTTAAACAAAGATGTTACATTTTTCCGACAAAAAAACTTCCCTTGCACGTGCAGTCGAATTTGACTTTCGATTGCTGTTGAAGAAATAACACTTGATTATATTTAGGTTTTAGTGTGCGTTGAATACTTCCCTGTGCTTGCAATACTGCTCCTAGCAACGGAAAGATAACATACCGAATAACGGCATTTAAGGCGTCAAATTATTTGGTAAAGAAGATTTAGAAGTGCAAGTGCGCTAAGGGCAGAAATTGTAAGCACAGGGTTGTTGTTTTAATATTATATTTATTGTTAATTCGTATTATTATTACTTGTAGAAATTTTCAACCTTCGTTTCATTAATAAAATAATTGCTGAACGTGTTCGAAATATTCCCGCCCTCCCTGCAGCCTAACAGCACCTCTAACAATTGCCCTTCTTTTTGATTCCCACACGAATCTGCCTCACTTTCATGGGAAGTGCGAAGCTTACGATTTCCTTATGAATGAAAACCCTGTGCCACCTGTAATAACTGTTAGTGCCTGTAAGGTAACTGCCTAGGTAGTAAATAATAGAACTGTCAAGTATGATGTCTCGTTTATTACTCCCCGTAATAGGTGCAAGTGCTTTCTAGCATTGCAAGTCACATGACACATATAGGGTGCCTTCCACTTAAAGCACACGACGACCATGGTCGACCACGGGCGACTTTTAAAAGTTCCACCTAAAGCCGCGGTGACGTCACCGTTTGTTAGCCCACCACGACCACGAGGCCCATTATAAAAGGTGGGTTGCCGTGATCATTTTGAGTATACACGCGCAAATTTAAAAATTCAAAATGGAGACCGAAACTATTACATTTTATAATGCCGATAAGAACGAGCTGTTTGAAGTGGTAGTTTCAAAAAGTGAAGCAGAACGTGCAAGAACAGGAAAATTATCTAATTAACATAAAATAAAATTATTATTAACGTTAAATTATTTTTTGTCGTTGTATTGCAAAATGCGACACATGCATTTAAAGTAAAATACCATTTTCATAGCAATATGCAAAAGTAAAGTGCCTTGGTCTGTTCTAACAACCATCATGATAATTTGTGCAAAATATTTTTCAGATGTGATGTTCGCCACGCAATTAATGAATAATGCATTAAGAAAGACTATTCCGGAATCCGAAATCCCAGTTCCGCATTCCGGAAATCCGGAAGATCCCTTAGCCGAAGCCATGGAGATGGATCGAGTGGACAATTTAGAACTCGATGAAGAGGCTGATGCGGATGAAACTGGTATGTTTCAAGATGTTCAAAATAATCTATATTCAAATTATACTTGTATAATATGATCACTTTTTACTGTGAATATTTCAGGCTCTCTATTCAGATGGTGTACATCCAATGTCCTGTTGCTGTTAAACAGTTATAAGGACATGAAGCACAAATTGACATCTGAAAAATGTAGCCACAAAAAATTTTGGATAGAGATGTCCAAAATTTTTGAAGAAAAAATGATAACGATTACAGGACCTCAATGTGCGGCAAAGATGAGGAGCCTAAAAAAACCTACAAATCTGTTAAGGATCATAACGCAAAGTCTGGAAACAGCAGGAGAACTTGGCAGTATTTTGAGGTACTTACATAGTACCTGAAGCAAATTCACTGAAGCAAATTATAATAAGGTTGTTCTCATTTTGCAGATTATGGAAGACATTTTTTGTGCTCGAGCTTGTTGTGACCCTGTTGCACTGGCATCGTCAACAGGGATGACGGCATGTTCAGAATCAACGAGCAAGAAGACAGATTCTAATAGTGGCACTTTCATATCTCGTAAGTTATTATATTAATATATAATTTATTATTATATTTTAAAGGCAAGAAAATATTGAAAATTAAGTTTAACCTCTCACTATAATGTCTTATTGTTATCACAGTTCCTTCAACATCAAGATGTTCCCCGGGGAAGCTCCTTCTCAAAAGGAGATTGGAACAGAAGGAGGAAACGAAAGAATCAAACAAGCCAGACATGAAGAAAATATGAAGATGGACAAAGAAATTCTGGATGTTCTTAAGCAACTATTGAATAAAAAATAATTTTAATAAATAATATATATATTATATGATATTTTAGTTTATTTATTATCTCAATTTCTAATTTATTTAGTTTATCGTAAGGGTGTTCATTATTACATTCCTCTTGTGAACTCCTACATGTTGTCTGTTAACCTGCGGAATTATTGCTTCCCTTACACTTTGATCCGGTAGTGGAGGTATTGTAACCATTTCTATTTGATCTTGACGTAAATTGCAAATGTTGTGCAACACACAACATGCAACAATATATTGAGCCATCAAATCAACTCTTGTCATTGGTAAACAATGCAATAAGCTTCGCCAACGTGTTTTAAGTAGTCCAATACTTCTTTCAACAGCCATCCTGGCTGAAGATTGTCGATAATTATAATTTGTCTGTGTCTCACTCAAATGGCCATTATCTCGAAAGGGAGTGAGGAGATTTTGGTGCAACTCATATGCTGCATCTCCAAGTAGATGGCTGTCTCTTGGAAACTTTTGCTCATCTCCTAAAAAACTGGCCACTTCAGATTGACGGAACACTTGTTGATCATTATTTATTTAAATATTTAAAAGTCCTGATCGATTTTTAAATTCTGATTGAATTAATTAATTAATTTAGGTCAAAAAATTAATTATTAATTAAATTAATAAAAAAAAAAACGAAAACTATTTAAAAAAAATTTTTTTGTATTTCATATTTTAAATTTTCATTAGAGCGCGTGACGTACCAATTTAAAAAAAACTTAATATAGCGACATAACTATAATTTGCGGTTAATTTAAAGAAAAGAAAACAGTCGAAAAATAAGTTAGAAATGTAGTAGAAGTCGAAATTGTAAGTAAGTAGGTACTAAATTGTTATTTATGTTATATTTGTTTTAATTCATTTAAAATATCAAATGAATGAATGTTATTTTTAAAGATTGTGATGATTGTAATAATCGTATTATTAACTTCAATTTCTTTAGTACATTTAATATTCGCGTGATGTTTATTAATTACATTAAAAAGTTGCTTATATAAAAGGGATCTGGCAACCCTGCTTAATAAAATATTTTATTAATTGTCGGTATTGCAGGAATGCCTAATTTTAAAGTAGTGTCAACGTTGGAGAAACGCGGGGTATTGTTTACCGCTGTACCCCATCAATGAGAACGAAACGGTATTCTATTATGGCCGGAGCATTTATCCCACAGTCGAAGGGAAGCTTTAAGATGCAACCCAAATAGTGTCCCGGAAGATAATTGGAGTAGCTTCCCTTGCGTGCTAAAAGCGACTAACGTTAACCAGTTTAAAGAAGGTTTGAAGTATGAAAAGAGCTTTACCGAGTGCACGGACACCGAAGCAGAGGAACGGTTTGTATTTTTATAACATTCGGAAGTTTCAATAAACATACCTAATTATTGCTATTGTGTTAGAATACTTTCTGGATCTCCCAAACGTGTGAAAGCCAAACCACTCGCTCCTTCACACTTGAATGATATGTTCGACAAAGTGGACGATTTTGACAGAAACACGACCATTGTGGATGGTAATCAAGATTCCAATGTAGTTAATTTAGGAGTTAATGTTGAAAGAAACGATGCAACCATTGTTGATGGTAATCAAGAATCCCATGTACAGTAGCGGCAATATGAAACGCACGGTCATACATTTTTCAATAATGTGACAGGTTTGGTCATAAAATCTTAAGTTTAAACATCAAAACAAGACTAATTCTTATGTGTTTTAGTTGTTTATGGGGTTTTGTCTAAAAATGATCAAATATTACGCTTTATTCAAATAAACACTTTCAAAAAAGTAAATGCACTGTTTTCAGGTGTATTTTCGCGAATTATTCGCGATTTATAATCTGAATTGCAAAGTATATTTTTCAGGTAAATTTGTCGAAAAAATCTATAATAGAACTATTTTTATATCAATACATATACAAATTATGTATTAAAAAGTATTTATTTTATTAATATTTAGTAAGGCCTTTATTACACTTAGTAACCGGCGCTCCGCGGCGAGGCATAGATTCGGTTAAAGATTCCTCGCTTAAATTGTGTTTTAACGCGTGAATTATCTCAGGTATAGTTTTTGGAGATGTTGCAACAACATGCCTTTTCATAACCGACCACAAATTTTCAATGGGATTAAGATCCGGGGAATTTCCAGGCTAGTCGAGTACAAAAATCTCGTTATCTATGAAGTACTTTACTACCTGGAACAAAAAAGAGAAACAATTAAAGCTATATTTTTCAGAAATTCGCTATGAAAATGTATTAAGTAACATCAAGTGATTGATAAATGTTAAAAAAAAAATTAGTTATACAATTTGTACAAACCGTTCTAGCCGCATGACACGGAGCGTTATCTTGCTGAAAGATGAATTCTTCATTTTCAACAAACAAATCCATTATAGACGGCTTCAAACTTGTTTCTAATATTTTTATATACTTGGGTGCATTCACTGTACCCTTTATAATAAGTTGATTTACCAATCCTCGCTGAGAGAAACAACCCAACACCATTACACCAATTCTACCCCGAGTGGTGTTTAACGTGCATTGTTCCGTTAATCGTTCTCCTTTAAAACGTCGCACGTACCGCTTTCTATCGGAACCGAGAAGTAAAAATTTTGACTCATTTGAAAATATTACACCACTCCAGTCACCCATCGACCAATTTTCGTAATTTTTTGGCAAATTCCAGCCTATTTTTTTTAATTTTCTTCGTTAGCAGAGATTTTCTACCAGCAGCATAAGCCTTCAAACAAAATTTTGCTAAGCGATTACGGATGGTCCTTATTCTGACATCCATCTTAAGTTGATTTTTGATGTCCGCTCTAATTTCTTGTCGAGTTTTAAAGCGATTCTTGACCGCTATTCTGCGAATAATCAGATCCTGAGATGCAGTCATTTTTCTCGCAGGTTATCCTTTTGGAAGGGGTTTTGTACTTCCAGTAGCATCAAATTTTTTTTTTAATCGACTTACTGCGCTTCTATGGCATCCTATTTTCTCATTTATAAAAATAAAATTTGTATTTTCTTTGAGCTGTATTAAAATATTTCGCTTTTTCACTTCACTTAATTTCTTGTTACTTGACATATTTTGCACAGTTTTCGAAACAGCCCAAACACATTAGCAACAATAAATGCAAAATTACTCTAAAATATGCTTAAATACCTGTATTTTAAAACCCCAGATACAGAAAACCCCTATCCCTAAAATAAAGACCAATTGGTGTCGATATTTGTTTAATTTTAAAAGCGTGCGATTCATATTGCCGCTACTGTAGTTCATTTAGAAGTTAATGGCTCTTTCGATCAAAGTATTTCAAACAAAAATAAATATAGTACATTTTTAACTTCGTTGTGTTTTTTTAGCAATAACACCGATTGATATAAGTTCCGAATTCAACAACATTAAAGCTGAAATTTGTGAACTTAGACACGAATTGTTGAATTTCAAACAAGAAGTGAAATCGCAATTGAAGGAGGACTATGCCAAATTAAACTTAATCATGGATAAAATTTTACAGAAGCTGGATGGTGAGCCACGTCCTGAACCACAAGTGGCAGTACGAGTGGATTTGTTGCAACATTTTGAATTTCCATTGAAATGTTGCGAGGATGTATCAAGGTTAGACAACTACATTAGGCAAAATGAGGACTTTAGAGCACAAATGGTAAATACAATTCTGGTTTTTATATCGTTATTCAGTAAGGTCCACCATAATATTGTTACAGGTAGAAAAATTATCAGAAGTTGGAGGCCGAGATGGAGAACAAGATGGCATGAAAGTCGGCTACAAATTAGTTGACCAAATGTTCTCCGCTGAGGTTCTCTTGAATTACTCCTGGACCAGTGTGTCGCGAGGTCCATTAAAAGAAAAGAGAGCTTTCCAAATATTGGATGATGTATTGGATCTCTTTTTTGAGGTCATTTTGTTAGCGGACACACGCCATACCAAACAAAAGAATTCAAATATCGATTGGAAGTTTCACTAACAGTGAATCATCTTTATGATGATCCGAGTCCAATTTAGTACGAAAACTCTCGTTGGTTCTAAGAGGGTTGTCAATTGTCAAGTCTCATGTCCGAGTAATTTTATAATAAAGTTTAAAATTATAATTTGCCGCGTAAAACGGTTAAACACGGTTATGGCGATTATGACGTCAATGTTCGTAATTCGTATTTCGTAAACTGTCAAACGTTTCCTTTTCGATCAGGTTTAATTCGTAGTTTTTGTATTTGTATGTGTATTTTTGTTTTTATATATTTATAAAAATGCCAAGAGTACAAAATAAATCGTGTTTTGTGCCATGTTGTAAAAGTACAACTGCGAGTACACCCGATAAAATATTTATCTCTGTGCCAACTGAACCTTGTCGTCAAAAGATCATTTTGTTGTAGGTATTTCATTGTTATGTCAAATTTGTGATTTTTTATAGTTGTTTTTATTGTAGCTAGAAAAAGATATGGAGAACTTTGTACGATATAAATTAGTTGGGGGATACATTACTATGAAGGCAACGGTGGTTCCTCATATATTTGACTGTCAAACCGACAGAAGAACAGCATTTAATGTTTCTCATAGAGCATTACCTATGAAGTTGAAGAGGAAACGACTTGTCGATGAAGCCATAGCAGATAGTAGCAAGAAACATCAGTTCAACGTGGCATCGGTAACCAATGTTGACGAACCAAGTACCAACGCAGTTGTAAAAGAAACAGAAGGTACTACCTCTGGAGATATGGTTATAACAAATTTTGCAGTACTAGTCCAGTCAAATTAGATTAAAATGAGGCAAATAGAAAAATTAATGGGTAAAAAGCTATAAATTGGTGGAGACCTTCGTTTTGGCTTACTTTTGAAGATAGTAAAAGTCCTGACCTCTATCTTCAAGGCTCGATCCGCCATCTTGAAAAAAAAGGTGCTCCAATCCAGTTTTTTGATCATATCTCGGTAATCCTTGATTCGATCGCGATAAAAGTTATTATAAAAATTAAAGCTCGTTAAATTCTCTATAAAAATTGTATAATTCATTTTATTCATATCTTTAACAGTATCTTTGTAATACATCGGTAAACACAGAAACAATTTTTACTTATACGCTGTGCTCTTGAATCTATGCTTTTACGCGTTTAAAATATCAACAAAAAACTATCGGAAAAATTTTAAAATTCTTCATAATGGATGTGACTATATTATTTGATATGTTATAATATATTATGTGATATAGGTAAATGTAAGAATGTCCGCTTATCGACAGAACGCACAGATAACGCTCAGTTTGTATCAAAGCGTGTCGCGCGGTATACTGGTATCAAAACTATCGGCAACATTTTACAATTCTTCATAATGAATGTGGTATAGGTAAATGATAAATGTAAGAATGTCAGCTTATCGACAGAATGGACATATAACGCTCAGTTTGTATCAAAGCGTCGCGCGGTATACTGGTATCAAAAATATTAGTCTTCGTGTTTGTAAGTGTGGTGCAGCATTCTGTGTAAAAAACATTAGTTTTCGTATTTTTAAGAGAAAATGGATGACGCGGGCAAGTGTCTTCTCTGCGATAAAATTATTTCTGTGGAAAAAACTGTTAACGTGCAAAAAAAAGGACTAACTACTATAATAAAATCAAGTGAAAGTAGGAAAGACGGTAAATCCGAAATACTGAAAGGACTAAGTTCCGTGATTGTGCATGTGTCGTGTCGAAAAATATACACTCGGGAAGACAGTATTAACGTTGCGTTAAAAAATATTACGGAAAGTGAGGTCTCAACGAGTTCTTCGATAAAGCTCAGGTCGGCAATCCCAAATTTCGATTTTAAAAAGACTTGCTTATATTGTACAGAAGTCATAGATGAGGCATTTCATGAAAAAAAGAAAAAGAAACAGGTCAGTAAACGTTTGAAAGTGCATCGTGTCCAGACCCTTCAAGTTAGAAGCAGCATTATACAAGCAGCAGAAAAGAGAGAAGATAAATGGGCACAAGAAATTAAGCAGCGGTTAGAAGGTATTTCTGACTTAGTCACTGTTGAAGCAATATATCACGAACGTTGTTCCGTGAATTTTTTCAAAAAACCAAATACCGGGGACAGGGGCGGGCGCCCTCATGTTAGTGATGTCACGTCGGCTATGCAAGTGATTTTCGATTTCATTGAAAATAGTGACGATTGTCAGTTTTCTATGCCCGAGCTGATTAACCTACTGATAGATTACGTTCCAAGCGAACTAACAATAAAAAAAAACTGAAAGAAAAATACGGTGACGAGATTATTATAGTGACAAATAAGAAGAAAATTACCACAATATGTTTCCGTAACACAGGATATCAAATTTTATCCAGTCATTGGTATGAACAAAAAAAAGTAGATAAACGGGAAGAGCGCCTTCGAATAGTTACTACAGCTGCAGCCATAATTCGAGAAGATATTCGCTCACAAATCAACGATACGTCTGTATATCCTTCAAGCGATGACTTTTTAAAAGAAGTTAAAGACTGCATACCAGAAACCCTTGATATTTTCTTGCAAAACGTGATAGCGAAAGGAAGAAAATGCCAATCGCAAGCGCTCCAACGAAAATGCATTTCAATATCGCATGCTATTATATTGGCAACCAGGCCAAGATCTTTCTTGTCACCATTATTAATCAGCGTTGCTGCTTTTTTATACAGAAAGTTTGGTTCCAAAAATTTAGTGACGCTACTTTCGAGCCTGGGCTTCAGCGCATCGTATAATGAGGCACAATTATTGGAAGCTTCTGCAAGTGTACAACCTGACGCTGAAATGTCGATAGGAGGATTTTGCCAATTCGTATTTGACAATGCGGACTTTAACATTTGCACCATTGACGGATTGAACACATTCCAAAGTATGGGGGGGATCAAGATGTGCGATCTTTAATTACATCAAATTTAAACGCCGCGTTAATGTCACCCGAGGAAAAATTTATTCAAATAAAAAATTATAATAACTTAGCTTTAAAAACTTTTTTAAGAGGATTAACCGGACAAATTCAAACTAATGTTAGACTTAGAAATCCTGACAGTTTAGAAAAAGCAATGAGTTTGCTTATAGAAGAAGAAAATTTTCTTTATTCTACTAATCAAAACAACCCTAAATTCGAATGTTATGTTTAGACCGGAGCAAAGATTAACACCTGGAAAATCAACTAATAATTTTAAATCAAATTTTAACTTGAATAAAACTCCAACGCCTCAAAACTTTCAAAATTTTACCAGACCTTCACAATTTCAAAATATTCAAAATTTTAATAAACCTCCACAATTTCAAAATAATACTTCAAATTTTAACAGATCTATAAACTTCCAAAATGACCCAAATTTTTATAAAAACTTATCACAGCAAAATAATGCAAATTTCAGCAAACCCCCATTATTTCAAAATAATGCCAATTTTAATCGATTTTCATTATTTCAAAATACCCCAAATTTTTCAATCAAAGACCTGCTTTTCAAAATTCTAATTTTAACCAACCGTATCAAAATCAACCAAAAACTTTTCAAGGAATCAATCAAAATTATAACAGATCGGGTAGAACACAATTTACAAATCGGTTACACGAACCGATGGACACAAGTAGTGGTCATGCAAAATTTGATAAAGGAAGGTACTCGATGAACCATCTCTTTAACCAAAATATATCAGAAAATCCGCAATTTGAAAACGAATTTGAATATTCCCCTAATTATGAAAATAATGTAGAGCATCAAGATGAGTTTAATAACCTGACAGATGAGTGTAACATATACGCTCAAGATGCATTCTTACAAGATAATGCATCAACGAACGAAAGTCAATGTCCACAAACTGATAATAACAATGACAATGAACTAAATTTTCGCGAAATAACTTATTCAAACCATCCGAAATAGTGAGATTAAATAATTTTGAATCTGATCTACCATATATATACATATCGGAAATAAATGCAATATTTTTAATTGATACAGGGAGTTCGAGAAGTTTAATTGATCCAAATTTAGCTTATCAATTTTATAACAACTTTATATTAAACGAAAACTTTAACATTAAAACGGCACACAATATTTCATATCATAATGAGGTAGCCGAAATACCTATTTTTAAAATTTTTAAAACAAATCAAAAACATAAATTTTATCTTTTTAAATTCAGCGAAAAATATCACGGATTGATTGGAATCGACTTACTCACAAAATTAAACGCTCAAGTTAACATCGGAGAAAAAATACTTACAACACCGCACACTGAAATTTCAATGATTTTCGAAATTTAAAAAAAAATCTTCCATGCAAAATTCTAATAATAACTCAAAATTAAATTACTCAATAATAATACCACCAAGAGTAGAGCAAGTAGTCAAGCTACCCGTAACTTTAAGAAACGGATTAGGAATTTTGAATTATGTTAAATTTGAAAATGGTTTAGAAACCCCAAAAGCGTTAGTTAACGTTTTTAATAATTTTGCTATCACCACAATCATTAACAGCGGAGAAGAACATGTAAAATTAAACATTTTAGATCCTTTACAAATAGAACCAATAAATTCAATAGATGTAAATTTTTGTGATAAAATAAATATCGATAGTCAACCATTAGTTTCAGAACAAGAAAATTTATTAAAACAACATTTAAAGAATATCAGATTAGAACATTGTAATAAAGAAGAAAAAGATTCAATTAGGAAACTATGTTTCGAGTATCGCGATATTTTCTTTTGCGAAGGTATCCCCTTAAGTTTCACAAGCGAAATTACTCACAAAATTAAATTAAAAAAAGACACTACCCCAATTTATATCGTTTCCCAGAAATTCATAAGCAAGAAGTGAAAACTCAAATTAAAAAAATGTTAGAACAAAAAATTATTGAACACAGTGCTTCTCCATGGTCCAGCCCAATTTGGATTGTTCCAAAAAAATTAGACGCTTCTGGCAAAAAGAAATGGAGAATTGTCGTTGACTTTCGAAAGCTAAATGACCAGACAATCGATGATCGGTACCCCATACCGAATATTACCGATATTCTTGATAATCTAGGGAAAGCCAACTATTTTTCAACCTTAGATTTGGCTAGTGATTTTTACCAAATCGAGGTAGATCCTAATGACGTAGAAAAAACTGCGTTTTCTACAGAAGAAGAGCATTTTCAATTTCGGAGAATGCCAATGGGCCTCAACAATTCCCCACCAACATTTCAAAGGGTAATGAATAACATTTTACGAGGTCTTCAACACGTATCTTGCCTTGTATATTTAGACGACATTATTATTTTTAGCAGTTCTCTTCAAGAACATTTGCAAAGACTAAAAGACATATTTGACCGAATTAGAAAAAGTAATTTAAAAATCCAATTGGATAAGTCAGAATTTCTTCAAAAAGAAGTTCAATATTTAGGCCATATAATAACCTCAGAGGGAGTAAAACCGAATCCAGATAAAATTTCAGTGATACAAAAATTCCCTATTCCTAAAACTAAAACGGAAATCAAAAGCTTTTTAGGTTTAATTGGCTACTATAGGCGTTTTATAAAAGATTTTGCAAAGGTTGCTAAGCCCATGACCAAATGTTTAAAAAAAGACGCAAAATTAATTCATGACGAACAATTTATAGACTGTTTTGAAACTTGTAAACAAATATTGACAAACGATCCAATTTTACAATACCCGGACTTTACAAAACCTTTTATTTTAACCACAGATGCCAGTAATTTTGCAATAGGCGCTGTACTATCACAAGGCGAAATATCGAAAGATAAACCCACCGCTTACGCATCACGAACATTAAATGAAACCGAAACCAAGTATTCGACAATCGAAAAAGAGTTACTTGCAATTGTTTGGGCATGTAAACATTTCAGGCCTTATTTGTACGGTCGTAAGTTTACTATTTACACTGATCACCGTCCATTGACCTGGCTTTTTAGCTTAAAAGAGCCCAATTCGAAATTAATAAGATGGCGCTTAAAATTAGAAGAGTTTGAGTATGAAATTATGTATAAAAAAGGAAAGTATAACACAAACGCAGACTGTCTATCTAGAATTTCAGTTAACGCATTAGAAAATGAATCAATAATTAATAATCCAGGAGAAGTCGACGCAGATATTCTTGAATTTTTAAGAGAATTCACTATCAAAAATACTACAACAAACCAAACCCAACCTTCGACTAGTAAAAGTATAAATCCAGAAATTAAAATTTTATCCGATATTCAAATTAGGCCCCCTAATAATAACATTAATGACAATTGCCCTTCAAGTTCTACAGTACATTCTAATATAAACGAAAATACAAATGACGGAATTAAATCTTGTGATGAAATTATTAATAATAAAGTAAATCAAATTTTAGTGTTCCCGAATGTATATCACAAAGCAGACGTAAATCACGATACTTACGAAAATCATAAAATAATTACATTGAAAATACCCAAAAAAGATAATGAACAACTAATATTACAATTTTTGAAAGAATATACAGACCCACAAAAAGTTTATTGCATGTATTTTCATAAAGATCAATTGTACAAAGATTTTTGTTATGTTTATTTAAAATATTTTACTGGTAACTCACCAAAATTAATCAGATGTTTAAAACGAGTCAATACTGTAACCGATCCTGAAGAACAAATTCTTTTAATAAAAAATTATCATGATGGAAAAAATAACCACCGCGGAATTAAAGAATGTTTAGAAACACTTAAAAGAAATTATTATTGGAAAAATATGATTACCAATATAACAAAATTCATTAACGAATGTGAAGTGTGTCAAAGAGCTAAATACGCAAGAAACAAACCATATGCACCATTAATGTTAACAGAAACGGCAACAAAAACTTTTCAAACGGTTCATATCGACGTTTTTACATTCAATAATAGAAATTACTTAACATTGGTAGATTCATTTACTAAATTTGCTCAAGCTATTTTTATAGAAGGTAAAACTGCTATTCATATTAGCAAAGCTCTGATTAAATAAGTACTTTACTTCATTTGGAATCCCCCAAAATTTGACTATGGACAAAGGCACCGAATTCAATATTGAAACTTATCATTTCTTTCTTATACAGGTGTTTATTTCACAAATAATGTCAGCCTTTCAAGCAATCTATGATTCGTTAGAAAAAATCAAAGTAGCTATCACCTTCTCAAAAATTAACACGTTTCATAATTCTATGTTAGATCCAAATGAACTACTGAATGAAATTTTAATAATTAATGAACAACTAGATAACAAAAATAAGTTTCCATTTGAACCAAAAATTAAAAATATACTTTTATTTGAAAAACTTATGGAAATAAAAAGTTATAGTAAAGGAAATCAAATTATATTTATTTTAGAAATTCCAATAGTGGAAGCTGAAAGTTACAATTACTATCACTTATATCCTTTACCAATTCTAACCGGAACATCATTTAAAACCATAATTCCTCATTCCGAATACCTCCTTTATAATGAGCAAAAATATGCATTCTTTAATGCAAAATGTTTCGAAATTACAAACAAGGAATATTTATGCCAAAATGGAGAAATCATCGATTTTAAAGAAGATGCACCTTGTGAGATACAGTTACTAACGTATTCCATGCCAGTTATATATTCAAATATTACGTAGTCCATACAAATTATAGTTGCATCAATCTAACATCAATCCGTAATCAATTGAATATAATATTCAATAAGTTACTACATTTATGTACTGTTTATTATTCTAATATTTAAGAGTTTAAAATGCAGTTGCATTTTAATATCAATTCATATATTTAATCTGATATTTAATTCATTCCTAAAAAGTATAATTTTATGTTAAGTATTTTTTCAATAATGTATTGTTTCCATTATGGTTATCTTGACCATCTCATGTAATTCATCTCTTGTCAAAACAAATAATATATAAAGCCAATGTAACTTTGAGGAAGGCAGTTGATACGTATTGCTCATCCACTTAACATCTCAACTAGTTTAAGTTCAACGTTTGATTCCATGTCCAGTAGTCGAAATTCAAAAATAAATAAGCTTGATTAAAGTGTTTCCTTTTTTTTATATAAAAGTTTCCTTTAAAAAAAAATCTTAACATCCGTTCGGAAACTTAATTGGCGCAGTTGGTAGGATTGTTTTCACGTTTTCTGGAAATTTTATCGAATGTATATCGCGTAAAATTAATGAAAACGGTCGTTTCAACGTTAAGAAGACAACCCAACAAGGATTCAACAAGAAGCATCGCAACCATCGACAACCGTTCCTAGGATCAAACCAAAGGAAATCTGGAAACTACAACAATTCTTCCTCAACCCTCTGCATCAGGACTTGGGATAAATCGGAATTGCAAATTTTTAACCTACGTACAAGGATTAAAAATTTAGGTTAGTTAAAAATTGAAAATATTACATAGAAATTTGTAGAAATTAAATTGAGATATTTTTTAAAGAAAATTTATAGAACTAAATATTTTTGTAGAACAAAATATTTTTAATATTTTTATTATTAATTAAAATTATCGTATGAACGAATTAGAAGAAATTGCTAATAAACTAGGTCATTTATCATTCGAAAATAATTCAGAAATAAATTTAGAATCAAACTTAGAATCAGAAAATAATATGGCTACACCATTTAATTGGACTCTTTTAAAATTAAAATTAGACAATATTAAACCTTATGATGGTGATAGTGATACATTAAATAAATTTATTGGCCGCTGTGAAGGGGTCATAAACCACTATGCAAAACTACAAGATACGGATTTGAACAAACATATTATCGATACCATTTTAGAAAAATTAACAGGGAAAGCAGAATATATGGTAGGCGCGAGAATCAAATTAGAAAAGTGGGAAGATATCAAAAATGCCCTTATTCAATGCTTTTCCGATAGAAGAAATTTAGATTGCTTATTTTTAAAATTATCGCGTACTAGGCCTTATAAAGGAGAATCGTTAATAGACTTTGGGACGCGAATTCAATTATTACGCAGCAAGGTAGCACTTAGAATTAGTAATACAACCAATTGGAATTTAGAACAAAAAAGATGTCAAATAGATCACTGCGAAAAATCAGCCCTAAACACATTCATTGCAGGTTGTACGGGTGTTTTAAGAAACAACCTTCATTTAAAAAAACCAGATAACATAGAAGATGCTTTGGCTTATGTAAATGAATTTGAAAATTTTGAACAATTTCACGAAACTTCAACAGTATCTCCACATTTTAAAAACTTCCAAAATTATAACCAAACAAACCAACAAAATCGTTTTCAACAACACATCAAAAATTCGAAAATAAACATCAAAGTAATCGAAACTTTCAAAATTTCCCTTCCAATAGACAACAAAATCATCACGCGCAGAATTACAATAAACCCGTATGGCAGAGTGTGCCAGTAGAAATAAAAACACAACCTCACACCCCGAATTACCCAACAAACAGGCAGGTATTTGGCCCTCCGAAAAATGTTTTTAAACCAAATCAAATCCCAACAAACCAATTACCCAAACCAGAACCAATGTCGATAACTTCAAGAAATCCGACTATGAGGTCACAACGCCCATTTTTCAATTACAATAACCAAAATAAACAACCCTACTTCCAAAAGAATTTCCAACAACCGAACTTCATCTCAGAAGAACTACATTTTAACGAATACCAAGAAAATCTTGAGCAATTTGAACCTCAAGATGAAGCATCGAATAATTTCGAAGATGAAGATTATTCAGGTCTCTTCGAAAGTTCTCAAAGCATTAATGACGGTTATCCAAACCCCGATCAAGAATTAAACGAAAATAATAATTCAAATCACGAATATGAAAATTTTCGGGTAACTCCCCAAATAGACAGGTTAACTTAGCCGAAATAAATGTCCACGCTTGCAATAGTTTACCATACGTAGAAATTCAAAATCCGAAAATGAAATTATTAATAGATACAGGTAGTTCTAAATCAATCTTAAGACCATCCATAGTAGAAAAACATTTTGCTCACACTATTTTTCATTCAAACTCCATTATCAAAACAGCCATCGGTAGCACAAATGTACGGTTTCAAGCGTCCGTACCATCTTTTAAAGAATTTGCCAGTAATCATGAGATTAATTTCATTTTGTTCGATTTCCACGATTTTTTCGATGGAATTAATCGAAATGAATCAAATGATTGACTTAAAAAATAAGAAATTAGTAGGACCAAATGTAGAAATTCCTTTCAAATACAGACAACCCGCAGATGTTAATTTTTCAATTTCAGTCAATCCATGTGAAACAGTTAGGAAAACCGTACCTGTTAGCATATACGAAGCGAAATTATAGTAGAAGCAAGAAAATTAAATGACCTTATAATCCCAAAAACATTAACATCAGCAAAAGGTGGATTTGCTACTGTTTGCAGTCATTCCTTGATTTAATAAATATGCGTGCAATTAGAAAATATCAAGTAGTCAAAAAAATAAGATTTGTTATGACAGTAAGAAAAAATACAACATTATTCAAAAAACACATGTACTATTTCAAGTTAATAAAGGTATTTACAATAAATATCTACGCATTGAACCAGCATCAACATTATTCATAGTTGGTTGATTAAGAAGTCTCCAGACCGATTGCAATCAACACACAACAAAAATGGTCCTTCGAGTCACGGATATCAGTACAAGGGTTCGTTAAATTAAAATCATCACAATAACGTTAACAAGTACAACCATTCATACGGTTCAGTACACCATCGTGCGTTATTACTTCATAATATCATATCAGCAAGTGCAACCAAGAGGTTCAGCACATACATTATTATTAGAAGAGCAGGATCTTCGTATCTACACAGTTACAAAGGTAAAAGTGAATCAAAAATATAAAATCAAGATCATCACAGCAGCCGCAACAGCCAAACAGTGCGCGGACAAAGGTAAGATCATTTTGTATTGCTTTCCCTGAGCAACAATCAGTATTTACTTTTACCTATTTATAATTTGTCAATAAACTATTTTATTTTGCCACTATGGAAGGCCTTAAATCAAAAAGAGGTACAATCAAAGGGCACTTAACTAGATTTGCAAATTTTGTTAAATCTTTCAAACCGGCAACTAGCAAGGCCTTTGAATTACAATCGCGGTTAGAAAAAATTGAATGCCTTTGGAGTGAATTCTTTGTTATTCAAGAAGAAATTGAAGAACTTGATAACTCTGAAGACCAACAACGCGAGCGCGAAAGTTTCGAAAATAATTACTTTAGCGCAGTAGGTACGGCTAAGGACTTAATCGCACAAACACAGGCTGTCGACACTAATCTTGCTTCCGGTCAAAATACTAACCGCATTCTTGGGCAAAATGGTAACTTGCAGTTCGGCAATGTAAAACTACCTAAAATATCCTTGGTAAGCTATTCCGGTGCTCCAAATAAATGGACTCAATTTTATGACACATTTGCTTCTCTCGTTGACAGTAACAAAACATTGAGCAATATACAAAAATTTCATTATTTGCAAGGCGCACTCAAGGATCACGCGGCAGAGGTAATTGAAGGTTTAGAGTTGACCGATGCAAATTACGACGTTGCTTGGTCGCTTCTGAAGGAACGATTTCAAAATAAAAAATTAATTATTAATTCTCACATACAACAATTATTCAATTTAAGTTCCATCAGCAAAGCATCCCCAAGCGCCCTCAGACAACTTGAATGTAATTTTCTGAAAAATTACCGCTCTCTTAAAAATTTAAAGGAGCCAGTAGAACATTGGGACACAATTCTACTCTATCTAATATCAACAAAACTGGATCATCAAACCAGAGAAATTTGGGAATCTTACACCAAAGATATTGACTCTCCAACAATTTCAAAATTCACGAATTTCCTGGCTGAAAGATGTAAATTGTTGGAAGGGATACAAGGAAAATATTCACCACACCATGAGACACCAAGAAAACATTTAGAACATAAATCTAAATCATTACTAGCACTTTCAGGACAAACGCCCACGTGTGTTTTCTGCAAGGGCAATCATCGCATATACGCCTGTAAAAATTTCTTGGATCTTAATATCCCCGATCGACTATCTAACATAAAGAAGCTGAATTTATGTTCGAACTGTTTAAAGAGTAACCACACTAATTACAAATGCAGAGCTGGTGAGTGTAGACGATGTCATAAACGTCACAATACCCTACTACATCTCGACAATCACCCTAACCAAGAAAGCCCGAGTACTGATGTGGTAACAAAGAACGATGCAGCTGAAAACAATCTTCAACAAGTTAACATAGCTGCCCACTGTCTTTCACAAGGTACGATAATCTTATGCACCGCTGTGGCTCAAATTCAAGGTTCAAACGGCTCGCTAACTAAATGTCGTATCTTATTGGACAATGGCAGTCAGTCAAATTTTATGACGCGCAAACTGTTTAACAAATTAAACTTACAATCTTCAAAAATAAAAATGGCTGTGTCAGGTATAAATTCAACAACAACATACATTTCAGATCTAACCGAAGCAAAAATTTCTTCATTATGCAACAATTTCACAATAAATCAACAATTTTTAATTTCCGACAAAATTACAGAAAAAATTCCACAAGGCAAAATCAACATTGACCGCCTCAAGATTCTGGAAAACGTTATCTTAGCAGATCCTCACTTTAATGAGCCTAGTGATATCGACATACTTCTGGGTGGCAATATATTTTTCTATGTAATTTGCGATGGACAAATAAGTTTGGGTCACGGACAACCAATCTTGCAACGATCACATTTTGGTTGGCTTATGGCAGGACCCATTTCATTTAATGCTTCAGCTAATGTTCGCACATCTTGCAATGTCGCAACACTTGCACAAATTCACACCGACTTGGAAAGATTCTGGCATATTGACGAATCTCCAATTACAAAACTTCTTACAAATGAAGAATCGGATTGTGAAAAACATTTTTTAAACAATTTCAAACGCGACCAGTCGGGTAGAATCATAGTTAGGCTTCCCGTGAAAGAAAATTTATTAAGCAATTTGGGCGACTCACAGGGCATCGCCATAAAACAATTTCACGCTATTGAAAGACGATTAGCCAACAATTCAAACCTACGTCAGCTTTACATTCAATTCATGAATGAATATATTCAATTAGGCCACATGACAAAAATCGATCCTACACAACACAACTCAAAAGGCATAAAATTTTACTTGCCCCATCATGGAGTTGTCAAACAAGATAGTACTACCACCCCACTTCGTGTTGTATTTAACGCATCATGCAAAACCGAGGGCTTATCTTTAAACGATGTGCTCAAGGTGGGACCTACTATACAACAAGATTTATTTTGCATCATTTTAAGATTTAGAAGATCAAATATTGTTATCACGGCCGACATCACAAAAATGTATCGGCAGGTTTTGATTGATGAACGTGACAGGGATCTACAAAGAATAGTTTGGAGATTCAATCCTGACGATGCACTCGATCATTATCAACTAAACACGGTTACGTACGGAACGACTTCTGCATCCTTTTTGGCCTGCAGGGCATTGAAACAATGTGCTCGCGACAATGAACATCAATTTCCACATGCCAGTCAAGTCATACTCAATGATTTTTATGTAGATGATTTGCTAACTGGTTGTGACGATATTAACACTGCGAAAAAACTGATCGAAGATTTGAACAATGCACTGAGCTCATCAGGTTTTAAGCTTCGAAAATGGTTAAGTAACAAAAACGAAGTCTTAGAAGGCTTAAAGAATACCTCATCCGAGGCATCTTATATTATTTCAGACAACCAACAGCATAAAACACTAGGTATTCTTTGGAGTCCACGCGAAGATCATTTTCAATTCAAAAACCATTATACACAAAAAACAGCAGCCACTAAAAGGAACATTCTAGCTTTAGTCTCACAAATATTCGATCCATTAGGTTTAATAGGTCCATGTACCATTAAAGCCAAAATCATTATGCAAAAACTATGGACGATAAAATTAGATTGGGATGAAGTAATTCCTGACTCATTACGCATCACATGGGCTCAATTTTTAGATGAAATTCCACACTTAAATTCAATCATCATACCTAGACAAATTTCGAATTCTTCTAGCAAACATTTTCAAATTCACGGATTCAGCGACGCTTCGCAATCCGCTTATGGAGCTTGCATCTATTTAAGAACCATAAGTGAACAAGGAGTCGTACTTGTGCGTTTGATATGTGCCAAGTCAAGGGTAGCTCCATTAAAAACTATTACTTTACCACGGTTGGAATTATGCGCTGCACTTTTACTGACACAATTACTAACTAAGACTATAACTTCATTACAAATTAAAACAAACAATTCATTTTTATGGACGGATTCGACTATAGTGCTAGATTGGTTGGCAACTCAACCTGCAAATCTCAATACATTTGTTGCTAACCGAGTATCACAAATTCAACAGAACTCAGACATAAATCAATGGTATCACGTTCCTTCGGTTGACAATCCAGCTGACATAATTTCGCGTGGCATGAATCCCGTTCAATTATCCAATTCAAAATTGTGGTTTTCAGGTCCAAACTTTCTTCATAGTAATGAAGAAGACTGGCCCAAACAAACTTCACACGTAAGTCATACAGAAGTGCCCGAGACCAAAACCACTACCCACTCATTTGTCATAAATCATGCCAACGAATTTTCAAGCGATCTTTTTAACAAATTTTCAAAATTTTCAAAATTAATACGAATTGTTGCATATTGCTACAGATTTTATCGTAATTGCAAACGTAATAAAGAGACGCGATCATTCAATGATATTACTTCAAGGGAATTTGATAATGCTAAAATGCAATTAATCAGGATTGTCCAACGCGAATCGTTTACCAAGGAAATTCACATGTTAACCCAACGTCATTCGGTTAGCAGGAACAGCAAGTTATTATCACTGCACCCATTTCTTGAAAACGGTCTAATCCGCGTAGGTGGACGTTTACTATTTGCGACACTAAATTATGATCAAAAATTTCCATATATTTTACCATCTCATCACAATTTCACCAAATTACTCATCTTAGAGGAGCATCATAAAAATTTGCACGCCGGTGCAAAGGCTTTATTGTACAATCTGCGAACACAATTTTGGATAATCAATGGCCAACAGACCATCCGAAGTGTATTACGCAAATGCATCACGTGCATTAAGGTCAAACCTAATCTAAACGTACCCTATTTAATGGGAAACTTACCAGCTCCCAGAGTAATTCCAGCATCTCGTGCCTTCTCAAAGGTAGGTGTTGATTATGCTGGACCCTTTTCTATTAAGGATGGTAAAACAAGGAACAGAAAAATAGTCAAAGCCTATGTTTGTGTATTTATATGTTTAGCCACCAAAGCAATTCACTTAGAACTTGTCGGAGATCTCACATCAGAAGGATTTCTGAACGCATTCAAACGTTTTGTATCACGACGAGGACTTTGTCACGAAATATTTTCAGACAATGCCACAAATTTTGTAGGCTCACACAATCAATTAAAACGCTATTGTTTAGATAAACAAATAACATGGCATTTCATTCCTCCCAGAACTCCCCACTTTGGTGGAATTTGGGAAGCCGCTGTTAAAAGTTTTAAAGGGTATAGCCGGGTTTATATGGGAAATCTGCCCTTGCGGCTTTTTCGATTCGTACTTGGGGGATCGTTTTGGTGTCAAATAAAAATAATTCAGCCAAATTTTCAGCTCTTTATCTTAAACGGTTCTCGAGTTTTTCATTTTTCGATTTTTTTTTTTTTTTAATAGTAAAAATCAAAATTAACGAATGCTGATTTTTTTCCTAATTCTTAGGAGTAAAAGGCATGAAAAAATATTTTTGTGAGGATTCTTAAACAAAACGCCGATTTTTGGCGAAAGAAATAAAATTTAAATCTTACTTTTTAACGCCTTTTTGAAAAGTGTCACTCACCAAATTTTGTCAGAAAATGTCTTTTATACTCCTCTGCACTCATGAATTTTTTCGATTTTTTTGAAGTGGTGCAACAGTATGAAATAAATTAAAAAGTGATTTTTTCTATAATCTTGCGTTTAAACAATTTATATATATTATTTTCTATGGTTAAAAAATTTATAAAAAATTATTTTATACTTTATATTTTATTTTATTTAAATTATATAATTTTTTAAAATAATTAAGAATTACATTATCTAAAAAAACATTTTTAATTGTTTTAGTGTAAAGTGATTGCATGAAAACCATTAGAAATCATATAATTTTAAAATAGTTTGAAAACATTTTTCCGAAGGTCTGAATAACTCATTTTGATTGAGAAATTTTTGTATTCAAAATTAGCGCCGGGTTAGCGCGCTATAATGCCATCTACTGGGATTTTCAATAACTATTGATTATTACTTCTTAGGTCTTGCTTATTTCCAAATAAGCTAACAATAATAAAGTAACCTCTATAGTTTTGTAGTTGTATTAATTTGCATTTAACTCATGTATTAAGTCAGTACATTTATATTGAGACTATTTCTAATTTTCACAATTAAATAGCATTGCAGAGTTATTGTTGTTATTTCATCTCTCATAATTATATGGGATTACACTTTATCGTTAAATAGTGTTACGGTTAATCACTTCCACTAAAGTAAGTGTTTCATCTGTATATACTTTTATATATTTCTGCATTTTTAATACGTACTTTGAATCTTAATTTCGGAATGGATGCTAATAAAAAATGCATCAATTGTAATATTTATTTGCGCAAAACATTTGGCTATAAGAAAGTTATTACGACAATTGATGAGGCTAATATTGCGACAGAAAAAATTGGAAAGAAAGTCTTCATCAATGATGCTTTTTGTAATAAATGTCGAGCAATTTTAACAAGACCACCAACTAAAAATATAAACACTGATAATTCATCTACAGAACAAGTGAGTATCGAAAGCCAACCAATTTTCTCTCAATCGTCTTCAAATACTGTTTCGTCTGTATCGTCAACTGAAGATCCCTCATATGTTTTTGAAGAAAAAATGGAAGAAGAATTAGAATTTGTGGAATTGGGTTTTCCTCGAATCATTTCCACTCATGGATATTGTTGCATTTGTGGATCATCAACAAATAATACATTAGTTCCATTCGAAGCACGCAAACAAGTATTTTCAAAAAGACAAATTTTTATTCCTGAAGGAAATCGATGCTGTAAAGATCATATCATAAAACAGCGATTCTATGATGAAGATATCAATAATTTTCGAATTTATTCGAATACCAGTGTATTTGAAGTTCGTGATTTGGAAAGATTACTTGGGCAGCTGGCTGTTGGTAGTGATTCGTCTATAATTGATAAAATTGGAGATCACTCGTTTTCAGAGAAACAGTTAGAGGTATTTACGGATCTTACATGGGAAAAACTTATAAAACTCCGTGAAATGTTAACATCGATGAAAAATTCTATAAATCGTAATGTCACTCAAGCTCTTGTTATTTTTTTGTTTAAATTACGAACCGGAAATTCTAATGCAGTAATATCCTCCGTTTTTGGTTTAGCTCGGGAACAAATGGTATCTGATTACTGTAATGAAGTGATATCCTCGTTTGAAAAAGATGTTTTGCCTCGGTATTTCGGAATTGATGCCATCAGTAGAGAGACATTACTCACCAATACGTCAAATACTGCTAAGAAATTGTATCAAGTAAAAGATGACCAGTTAATATTTATTTGTGATGGAACATATATTCGCCATCAAAAAAGTGTGAATAATGAATACCAGAGGAAATCATATTCTGGTCAAAAAAAGGTCCCTTTGTGCAAACCATTCACGATATGTACCACAAATGGTTTTGTTATAGACATGCTTGGGCCATGTACAGCTAATATGAACGATGCTGAAATTATGAGAATCGTCTTAAATGATCCTAATGGTCTAATTAAGTTACTAAATAAAGATGATATTATTGTAGTTGATCGAGGCTTTCGTGATGTAATAAAATATTTAGAAGAATTAGGATTCAAAGTCTTAATGCCTGCTCTCAAAGGAAAACGAAATCAGCTGACTGCAGATGAGTCAAATAAATCCCGTTTCGTCACCAAAATTCGTTGGGTTGTTGAAGCAGTACATGGCAATATCAAACAGAAGTTTAAGCTTTTAGATCATAAACTGGACAATAAATTACTTCCTAAAACTAGTTTTTTTTGTCGAATCGCTTGCTTTCTACATAACGAATTTGGTACAAGACTTGATTCTGATCTTGATCTTTCTGAGAAAATTATTGCCGCAATTAATTCAAAAAAAGATCAAGATAACATTCTAGCTTTGGAAGTAGAGACCAATCGTTGGGCAAGAAGAAAAGTTCCATTTGCAACAATTACTTCAGATGAATTAACCGATTTTCCTGAGTTAACGGAGCAAGAACTCAAAATTATTTTTACTGGATCATATCAAATGTCTCAAGCTGTATCGTATTTAGCTGAGATGATGAATGAAGATGGAACAATCACACTCCATTATGCGAAAATAACACCGAATATTATCAAACTTGAAGTGAGATCTCGACATATTAATTCGAAAACATATCGTTGCTTTGTTGATTATCAACCAGATAATAATGACATTTCTGGAATTAGTCGATATTGTTGTGATTGTGCTAATGGTAGGCGCACTGTCGGATGCTGCTCTCACATTGCCGCTATTATATATTATCTGTCTCATGCTCGATATTTGGCAAAAATTGTAAGGCCTGCTGAATTATTGAGTCGTCTGTTTATTGATGAAAAGGTTAATATCGTAGTAAATGAAGACAGTGACGAAGATTAACCTTACTTAAAGCAGTAATAACGATCTATTTTGTATGGAATTATTTACATTAATTTAATGTCAACAATTTATGCTAATTTTGTTAAACAATATCAATAACATAATATACTATATAATAACTTTTCTGATCGAAATTTTTGTTTTTATTGTTTTAAAACTGAAAAATGATTCCCAATAATAGGGAAAAATTATATTGTTATCTTTTAAACAAGTTTTTTTTAACGTGTCTATAATCATTTTTCACACTCTTAATTATTTTAAGCAGGATATGTTTTAATTTTCTAAGGTTTTCTCTATGTTTTTTCTCTAGTGGGAATGTATTTTTAGTAAAAAAGTAATTTTTTATAAATTTTTTAACCATAGAAAGTAATATAAATAAAATGTTTCAACGCAAGATTACAGAAAAAATCACTTTTTACTTTATTTCATACTGTTGCACCACTTCAAAAAAATCGAAAAAATTCATGAGTTCAGAGGAGTATAAAAGACATTTTCTGACAAAATTTGGTGAGTGACACTTTTCAAAAAGGCGTTAAAAAGTAAGATTTAAATTTTATTTCTTTCGCCAAAAATCGGAGCTTTGTTTAAGAATCCTGACAAAAATATTTTTTCATGCCTTCTACTCCTAAGAATTAGGAAAAAAATCACCATTCATTAATTTTGATTTTTACTATTAAAAAAAAAATAAAATCGAAAAATGAGTTTTTTTTGAAAAACTCGAGAACCGTTTAAGATAAAGAGCTGAAAATTTGGCTGAATTATTTTTATTTGACACCAAAACGATCCCCCAAGTACGAATCGAAAAAGCCGCAAGGGCAGATTTCCCATATAAACCCGGCTATACCCTTTCATTTAAAAAGAATTATTCATAATGTCATTTTAACATTTGAAGAATTTTACACGATTGTTACTCAGGTCGAAGCGGTATTGAATTCTCGACCTTTAACGCCACTGTCAGAAGATCCCAATGATCTTCAAGCCTTAACTCCAGGTCATTTTCTTATTGGTTCCACAATCACGGCTGTGCCACAAGAAAATGTCATTGACCAAGGCACTACATATGTTCAGCGTTACAAGCTCTTACAAAAGATGTTCCAACATTTTTGGTCACGTTGGTCCAACGACTACCTCAATAATTTACAGCAACGTTCAAAATGGAAATCTAGGGCAGTTAGCAATTTCCAAGTTGGCTCGCTAGTCAGCATCAAGGACGACAACAATCCACCGTTCAATTGGAAAATGGGTCGAGTCGTCGAATTACATCCCGGTGCAGATAATATAGTTCGTGTGGCTACCGTCAAAACGTCAAATGGGCTTGTGAAACGTGGAGTGAAACAACTATGTGTTATTCCTGTGGAATCTCCACAACCTCAGAGCAACAGTTTATCACCTTAAGTGTCATTATTCCCTTTCCTTTCATATGTATTCTATGTGCATCTGCATCATTTGTTAATTTTTATACTCACTGTTCTTTATCATTTTCAATTACTGTATTCATTGAAGGTATCCCTTCAAAGGGGGCGGTATGTTTGCAGTCATTCCTTGGTTTAATAAATATGCGTGCAATTAGAAAATATCAAGTAGTCAAAAAAATAAGATTTGTTATGACAGTAAGAAAAAATACAACATTATTCAAAACACATGTACTATTTCAAGTTAATAAAGGTATTTACAATAAATATCTACGCATTGAACCAGCATCAACATTATTCATAGTTGGTTGATTAAGAAGTCTCCAGACCGATTGCAATCAACACACAACAGCTACATTAGAATTTACAAATAATACAGATAAATCAATTACAATAACATTAGATAAACCATTTACGGCAGTTCCATTTAATCCATTAGAATACAACATTTATAAATTTGAACACTTTTCTGAAACTAACGATCCCGTAATCAAAATGAAAAAATCGGATTTAGAACAATTTATTCGAACCAATCACATGAACAGAGAAGAAAATAATGCAATCTTAAAACTTTGCAAAAAATATTCACTTGTAATACCACGAGTAGTCATAGATATGTCGAATATTTTGTGCTGATATCACGAATATTCGTTGCGCTTGCAAAATGAATAGCATGAGTGCGCCAGCACGAATGCTATTCGCAAGCGCAAAGAATATGAGTGATATCACCACAAAATATTCTACATCATCTATGATTACGAGTCGTATTTAAGAGACTATTCACTGAACAAATTTTACTTTTAAAATAAAATTGACAAAAAAATTGAGTTACACATGATTTTATTTCTGTGACAACTATAGTAAACAAACTTTTGTTATTCTTGAAATTCATAATAATTTATATTGAACGCGTTTTCTTGTTGTGAATTTTGTAAACGCTATAATGAAAAATGCTTCGGAGAGATTTGGTGGTAAGTCAGATGAAGAAATTAACGCTGATATTGTTCACAATGTGCCCGAAAATACAAGAAAATCGCATTCATCGGTATGGCGACAATTTTCGGATTTTTTGAAAGAAAAGCATTTCGAATTAAAGAAATCCACATCATGTATGGAATTAAACATTATCTTAAAAAGTTGGGCTTCTAATATGAAAAAACAAGATGGAACGGATTACAAAGAAGGTGTAGTTAAGCATATGTTTAACACCACGGCAAAAATGCTTCAAGACATGTATTATAATACCTGGAATATTGAAATTAAACCCTTTAGTGACGTGGTATTTAAAACTGCAAGGGAGGCTAGAGACGCCAAAATAAAAAAATTACAAACGCTTCCAGAAAAACGAACCATAAGCTCAGCGGCATTAACAAAAGACGAGTATTTAAACATTCTACAAGGTTTAGACGAAAATAATCCCGATGGCCTTCAAAAAAAGTTTTTTTTCGTGGTCTCTCATGAACTTGCTTGGCGAGGTGGCGAAGGGTATCAATGCCGAATTTATTATTTCAAGATAGAAATTAACAATAAAGGCTTGCCTACAAATCGTATAGAATACAATCCAATTTTTTCCAAAACGGCACAAGGAGGTGGAAAGAAATTAGCCGAAAGCAAATGGCTCATTGAAAATAAAAACGTTGATCTGTGTCCTGTAAGGTAAGCTATCTTATATTTGATCCAGTAATTTTAATTTGTAATTGTATTATTTCTTTTGCAGGCTTTACCATAAATTTATTTCTAAGAGAGGTGACAATGTGAAGACTGATCGAATGTTCCTGACGTCTAATAAATTTTGGAAATTAAATGAATCCAGTAAATGGTACAAAAATTCGCCCGTTGGTGTTAATGAAATCGCAAAGTGGGTTAAAATTGCGGCCGAAGAATTAGGTTTAGACATTAAAAAACGTAAAATATCGAACCACTCGATTAGGTCTAGTGCTGTATCAACGTTAGCAAAAGTTGGAGTTGGAGAGCAGCAGCTGATGAAAATAACAGGACACAGAAATACTGATTCAATAAAATCTTATTTACAATTGGACGGTGAACATCACCAAACAATAATTGAAAAGATGCGTTCCAACCATACAATCGAGAACGAAACTTTGGCAATGCCTTCTTCAAGTAAAACGGGATTTTTATCCAATTGTAGCAACGTAAGCTTTTCAAATTGTACCATCAATTATGTTTTAAAATAACTTCTTAACCTAATTAAAAAAAGTGTACAATATTTAATTGAAATATTAGTAAAAAGTGTTTCATTTGCGCATTGTACACTTATTTGTATTGTAAATCTACATGTAGTTTTTAAAATTTTATTTGTAGTGAAAAATAAAATCTAAAAATAATTTGAAATAATAATCAGATAATAATAGCAATAAAATTTTTTATTTATTTAAAATATTCGCTTGTCCTACTATGGAATAGTCGCTGCAATTCACCACTAGTGGAATATTCGCTGCAGTTCATTTTGATTGGCCATGTAATCTCACATCAAACATTTTTATTGGTCCACTTTTGACAGATGACATGTGAATTGAATAGTCAGACATATTTTATAAACCCGGAGATAATTTAACATTCACATCTAAAATCAAACATTCGATTAAAACCACCGACGAAATACCAACTCACACCAAATCTTACCGGTATCCCTACATTCACAAACAAGAAGTACAAATGCAAATTCAAGATATGCTAGACAAGGGAATAATTAGACAATCTTCAAGCCCTTTTTCTTCACCTATTTGGATTGTTCCTAAAAAACAAGACGCATCAAGTGAACAAAAATGGAGGCTAGTCGTTGATTATCGGAAAATTAATGAGAAAACCATTGATGACCGGTACCCCATCCCGAATATATCGGATATTTTGGACAAACTCGGAAGATCACAATATTTTACTACATTAGATCTAGCTAGTGGATTTCACCAGATAGAGATGAGTCCATGTTCTATCGAAAAAACCGCTTGTAACGTAGAAAATGGACATTTTGAGTATCTCAGGATGCCTTTTGGTCTAAAGAACGCTCCCTCAACATTCCAAAGCGTTATGGACGAAGTTTTAAAAAGATTGATAAATAAAATTTGCATGGTCTACATGGACGATATTATTATATTCTCCACCAGTCTTCAAGAACACATTCAAAATCTACAACTAGTATTTTCTAGATTGCGAGACGCGAGACTAAAAATCCAACTAGATAAAAGTGAATTCGCACAAAAAGAGGTTGAATTTTTGGGTCATATCGTCACACGAAACGGAATTAAGCCAAACCCAAAAAAAATTAATACCATAAAAAACTTCCCAATTCCACGAACCCAAAAAGAAATAAAATCATTTCTTGGACTTGTTGGATATTATCGAAAGTTTATAAAAAACTTTGCAAAACTTACCAAGCCGATGACAAATTGCTTAAAGAAAAACAATAAAGTAGAACACACAGCTGAATTCAAAGAATGTTTTAACACATGTAAAAGCGTTCTAACATCCGAACCCGTTTTAGCTTACCCAGATTTCGAAAAACCTTTCGAGCTTATCACTGACGCATCTAATTTTGCAATAGGGTCAATTTTAACTCAAGATGATCACCCTATTTCCTATGCATCTAGAACTTTAAATCCCGCCGAAATAAACTACTCAACAATAGAAAAAGAACTCCTAGCCATTGTCTGGAGTTGCAAATATTTCCGACCCTACCTGTTTGGACGAAAATTTACAATAAAAACTGACCATAAACCTTTGCAATGGCTATTTTCCTTAAAAGAACCGAACTCACGTTTAGTTCGATGGCGTCTTAAGTTAGAAAATAATCAAGCAGCGGATGTTCTTCCAAGAAATCCCCCAAATAACGATCTGAATGCTTTAGAAACGGCATCCCTTGATATGAATGTAGACGACATCGACGAAATTATCGAAAATGAATTAAGAGATTATATTAGACCCCAAAACTTATCAGAAAATATAAAAATCATTTCAAACGTCCAAATTGAACCTCCAAGTCAAGATCGATCGAATAGCGACCTCGAAACAGTCCACACATCTCTAGAAAACCCTATCTTTAATATCCCAATTTCAGATCGACCCTTAAATCACTTCAAAAATCAAATCATTATAAAAACCGGAGACTTCAACGTAACTCAAAATAAAAGAGAAAAAGTATTTGAAAACAATAGATATTACGTCACGTTACCCAAATTTCAATTAGATCAACAAATAGCAAAATTTGTTAAAGATTATTTAAGCCCTTCACAAAATTACGCTCTTTTCTTCAAAGATCCATCTTTACTCGAAATATTTACAGTTAGCATTCAAAATTACTTCAAGAACTCTTCATTCAAATTCACCTGTTGTACAAAATTTCTAACAGACATAGAAACGGTAGATGAACAAAAACTTAAGTTAGAGTACCACCACATTTTTAAGACAGGACACAGAGGAATAAACGAAGTAAAATTATCCCTTAGTTCAAAATTCTATTGGCCAAAAATGTCCCAAGACATAGAAAACTATATTAATAATTGCGAAACTTGTTTAAAAAAATAAATATGACAGAAACCCACCGGTGATCAAATTTAATATTACTCCTACATCATCAAAACCGTTTGAACATCTCCACATTGACGTGTTTAAAATTTCCAACCAACCTTATCTAACTTTAATCGACAGCTTTTCACGATATGGACAAGCTTACCCCCTACCATCAGTAACAGGCGTTTCAGTTACGGATAATCTTCTAAATTTTGTAAGTCATCATGGGCTTCCACTGAAAATCACAACCGATCGCGGCACAGAGTTCAAAAACCAAGACCTAGAAAATTTCTGCAAACTCCATCGTATAGAATTACATTTTACAACAGCAAGAAATAGTAATTCCAATTCTCCAGTTGAGCGTTTTCACTCGAGTTTAATCGAACATTACAGATGCCTCAAAGAGGAAAACAAAAATTTAACGCCCAACCAAATTATAAAACTTTCAGTGCTATGTTATAATAATTCCATTCACAGTGTAACGAAACATACCCCTTTCGAAATCGTAAAAGGTCATATTAACAATGTCGACCCTTTTGACTTAAACGACCACCTAGTAATTTCCAACTACGTACAAAATCATAAAGAGGCTTGTAAGAAACTATATGATAACATCAGAATAAAATCACAAGAAACGAAAGAAAAATTAATCGAAAAGATCAACAGAAACAGAATGGAACCCCCTAGTTATGCAAACCAACAAACTGTTTGCATAAATACAAAACAAAGAGACAAAAAACTACCCAAGTTCAAAAACGCCGAATTAATTACTGAAACAGACATGAAATTAAATACTTCATCAGGAACATATCATAAAAATATTGCACGAAAACCCAAATTTAATAAAAAACTCTTGTTACAGGAACCCGAAAATGAAACCACTGACTTTATACTTGACTCTACACCTGGTACATCTAGCCATATGTAACGAAGACATAACTTTGACAAAAATTGACAATCCCATACAGTTAGGCAATGCAAGGGTCATTTATACAAAACATCCATTTCTGCATTATATAGATTTAGGAAATATAATTAATCCCATGAATAGTTTAGTGAATAGTTTCAAAATAATTAGAAATAATTTAAATAAGACAAATACAAATAATCCAATATCTTATCACGGTTTAGCCGAAAGTTTATTACTCAGAACGGAATATCTAATTGACATGACTCAAAAAAGGTTAGAAAACATTCTCCCGTCTGTACATTTTCAAAATAGAAATAAAAAAGGAGCTTTTGATGGAGTATTAATCATCCCATCAGGAACTCAACGAATTTTTGCAAAATGCAAAACTGATCAGTACATCGATATCAAGAATCCAACGTTAATCAAAATGCCGATATCATGTGAAATTAGAGCCAACGACAAAAAATTCATAAACAATATGGAAATCCAACAAGGAAAAGTTTTAATTCTACCTAAACTTAAAATAGAAAATATAAAAACAACAAACGGTTATGAAAAACCAAACTTCAAGAAATTGAACTTTGACGATCTTTACCAAATCAATTCTATATCAAAACAATTACAACCAGTTCAAAACCATGAGATTAATGAAAACTATTCAACCACTCTTGGATCAACAATTACAGTAATCGTACTTTTAATAATTTTAATATTAATGTTTTTTAAGTTCAAGAAAAACAAAACTTGGGACACTTTTTACAAGAAAAGAGGAAAAAGATGTCGAAGACAATCAAATGGAATTAGAATCCGTACCCAAGATGGCAGTCCAAACAACCGACAGTCCAGGGGATCCAATAACTTCAAAAACAACATCCGTTATTTTCTCATCTTAAGGAGGGAAGAGTTATATATTCAAATATTACGTAGTCCATACAAATTATAGTTGCATCAATCTAACATCAATCCGTAATCAATTGCTGTCAACAGTTACCTTTCTTCTAAATTTTAATATATGTTTTTATAATATTCAATAAGTTACTACATTTATGTACTGTTTATTATTCTAATATTTAAGAGTTTAAAATGCAGTTGCATTTTAATATCAATTCATATATTTAATCTGATATTTAATTGATTCCTAAAAAGTATAATTTTATGTTAAGTATTTTTTCAATAATGTATTGTTTCCATTATGGTTATCTTGACCATCTCATGTAATTCATCTCTTGTCAAAACAAATAATATAAAAGCCAATGTAACTTTGAGGAAGGCAGTTGATACGTATTGCTCATCCACGTAACATCTCAGCTAGTTTAAGTTCAACGCTGATTCCATGTCCAGTAGTCGAAATTCAAAAATAAATAAGCTTGATTAAAGTGTTTCCTTTTTTTTATATAAGTTTCCTTTAAAAAAAAATCTTAACATCCGTTCGGAAACTTAATTCGTGGGAAGTTTAATGTTCGCAGCTGTAGTTTCAAGACCAGATATCGCTTACTCGGTCGGATTAGTTAGCAGATTCTTAGAAAATTCAACCGAACAACACTCTCATGCCGCTAAACAAATAATTCGTTATTTGAAAAACACTTCAAAATTTGGGATCAAGTATAATGGTTATTCAAAGAATCCTAATAAACTAGTTGGATACACTGACTCAGACTTCGCTAACGACCTCAATACGCGAAGATCAACATCCGGTTATGTTTTCAAAATCACTTGGTCAAGCCAAAGACAACAGATTGTAACATTGTCAACAATGGAAGCAGAGTACGTCAGTGCATCAACCGCAACGAGAGAAATTACTTGGTTACGACAATTCTTATCGGACATTGGAGAAGAACAGCAAGAACCGACGCCGATAAAAATTGATAATCAAAGTGATATTCGGCTAATAAAAAATTGTGAATTGCACAAACGGTCGAAGCATATTGCGGTAAAATATCAGCATATTCGCGAAAAGTTCGAGAATAAAGAAATTAGTGTTGATTATGTTAACACTAATGAACAGTACGCGGATATAATGACCAAACCGCTAAATAAACAAAAGTTTTGCATAAACAGACTAAAACTCGGAATGGAAGAATATTAATCATTCAAATATTTATCTTTATTCATAATATTTTTGTTAATTGTTTTAAATTAGAATTGTAAAACTTTTTAGAAAATAAGTTGTTTTTATTTTTATGTACAGGGTGCAATCGAAAGCCATAATTAGTGGAAGTATTGAGGAAAATAATTATGCATCGATAGCACGCCAACGGTGTTACACTTGATGTAAACTAGGTCACACATCTTAAGCTGGACCAAGCTGGAGCATTAATGAATTAGTCGCTGCTCATTGTTACTAGGAGTAACACGGGCCGATAAACGTACACCTACGTAAAGTAGTAACGGTACATAAATCACTTATTATAATCAATTATTCTCTTTATTATCCAATTATCAATAAACGTTTATTCATTTCGTCAATCGTTTGTTTTTCATTTCTTAATTACAGATCCACAGGACAATATTCTCAACAGTTGCGAAGATTTCTGAACTTCAAATCAATTTGGTTCATAGATAAGAGGTAGCGAAGAAAATTGCCAAATTAAATTATTCAAAAATATTTGCGATATATGTAAATCCGGAGTTAACATGATTCTTCCCAAAAGAATTTATTGTAGTAGGTTCACAAATATTTCACTTTCCAAAATTTAAAGCAATTCGAAAAATTGTAACCACTCGGGCCGTTGCCAGAAAATCTGTTAACGAATTTAAAAAATTCTTTACAATCCAACTGTACTCTATATAATTTATATTTTATAAATTTTATTAAATGTGTAATTTATTAACACATTATTATAACTAGCGATTACAGATTTCTCTCCGTGTAGATAGTAAGAATAAACCTTGTCCGACAGTCATTGATAATCCAGATAATGCATTAGCGTAACGTACTGCACAAATGTGGACTGTTGTTTATTATATTCCTTTACTAGTAAATTCAATGAACCGAAAAATTTGAAGTTATATTACAATTACTAAATATAATGGATATAATATTCTCTAAACAATTATCCTATTATGGATATATATATATATCCTATTATGGATATATATATTGTCGTGTTTTTATTTCTTTTGTCACTCCAAACCAAATAAATTCCCTAAAGTCCTTGGTGCGTTGGTCACCAATCTAAAATAATCTATTTGACCACGGCTAGCTAGGGTTAATTGGTATGCAAACATGTGTTGACGTCTGTAACTTTTATTTAATATTAAACACATAAACGATTATACATAAACTTAAATTAAATAAATGTTTTTAAATTATAAGATTGTTTAATTTCGTATCCCCCGGTATATAATCAAAAGTTTAATGACATGCGCAATATTTCACAGTATGTTTACTAATCAAACCATACGCGAACTAACTTGTTGAAATTTACCTTTAAATTTTATTCTCCTGTGATCTTCAATATTAAATCTAGCAACCTCAGGTACGTAAAATTTACTTTATAATTTCTTATAAAATGGTGTCCATGTGGTGAAAATCGATATCGATTTTCTTCCGTCGACATCGGCTTTAGATGCAACTTTTCTCAGGATATTTAATTTAACAATCATAGATTACATCCAATTCTCGGCAATAACATTTAGATTTTCCACTTTTAAATTTATTTATTTATTTATCTCATCGATTTTTAGGTTGAGACAAATTTCTCCAATAATATTCACTATATTCCAAATTCGCAGTTATTCGAAGACACACATCACTTGAGATTTATACTCAATTCCACAAACTATTAAATTATCTAGTTTAACCAATAAATCGATAAATTCGAAAAGTTCGATCACCTTTTCGAGAGGTCAAGCACCTACTAAATTTGCTTTTTTGCCCATCTCGCCTGCTGCTCAAACTGGACGTAATCGAAAATGTTCTTTTCCATTTGATTGGCGGATTCTATTGTTTTTAGCTTAATCCGTGTGAACTGGACGTAAACGAAATTGATCTCGCATTTCATTGGTTGCACTTTTTTCACAGGTATTTTGATCGATTTTCTTTTTTATAATACCGGCGCACTATTTAAATGTTTTATGTTTTAAGTCACTGTTATCAAAATGAAACTTAAAATTACAAACTATGGACTAAATTTTACAAAATTAACAAATGGAACCTACATCGGATTTACAATTTTCCAGGTTCGAAGCTACATTGGTCAACTCATGTTCATCTCACTATTTTAGATTTAGGTAAGTTGGAAAAGAAATATTTATTTTGAAATTTAGAATATTATTAATTGATTAAATTTTTAGTTCCAAGGAATTTACCTGGTTTGGATTCGAAAATACATTTCAACATATATACCCTATTATGGTGTGATAGCTCCTAAACATAATTTATTAATTCATTATCCATCAATTATTGAGAGAATGGGTCTTTTAACTAAATTATGAACAATGAGATATGAAGCTAAGCATGGCTATTTCAAATCTCAAGTAGGTACAAAAATTCAACAAGTTTTAAAATCTTCCCCAACTTCTTGCAGCACAATATAAAAAACCTTTTATATTATTTGGGCTCATAAAAATATAGATGCTTGTGAAATAGTTGTAGGTCCCAACATAAAACGCGATTTGCAATCAGTAGCTCATCAAATTACAAATGTTGATGCAGGTTTCTTCTCCAACGAGGTCATTTTCTTCAAGTGGATTTCTTAAAATAATACAAAATTTTGTCCCAAAATGTTCTTTGCTGCTTTGATAGCAATGACGATTTACCTATATTTTATAGAATTAAAGAATTCCTTGAAAAACGATTTGTTCTGTTATTTTGCTTACTCTTTCGGAATGGATCACTTTCGCTAGCTCGTACGTAAATAGCTATTACATCGTTTTTAGGTGATAGATTATCTTTAACTGAAATATATTTAGTACATGTTACAATATTATCAAAAATAAAAGGCGAGGTCAGAGATCATCTAAATTTCCACAATCAAACTTTTTTAAATAAATATGGGAATAGTGTGAGAGTGATGGCAAATAGTACAAAGTCAAGTTCAAGGCCAAAATTTTCAAACGCGATGCATGCGTCATCGTCATCTAAATTGGTTGTAAAACACGACCATCTTTCAAGGTTAAATAGACTATAGGAGATAAGCTAGTTACAGTATGATATCCAGTGGAGACATTAGCAGAATCATTTATTTTGTTTTATTTGATATTTGACAATAAAAATATTACTGCAATTACACAATTGACTGAATATAGTAACGGCGTGTAGTTTTTTTGATGAATTAGGAGAAGAACATCTTATCATAATTATGAATAACGATCATATCATTCTACTTTAGTAGAAAATATGCCCCTTTTACATGGACAAAACCAAATATTGCAGCATTATTAACCGCAAACAATATTCAATATAAACCCTCTGTTTTTAAACTAGCATTGCTAGCTCTAGCTAAATTATTGCTTTGACATCAATACTGTATAGAAATATAATAGATACTATTTGTGCTGATTGTGGCAACACGATGAATTGAAGATGATAAAAAACATGATAAAAACTCAATTATAAGAAACTCAATTATAAATCATGTCACCTTCAGGTACAACACAGCAAAACGACGTAGTTCTTTTGCACATGGCATAAAGGTGAGGCAGTAGTAGCAGGACTAGTAGTTTCGCATTCGATTTTTGCACACGAAAAGTAAGTAGAAATTAAATACATTTCAAAACTAAGTCATTGCCCAAATTCTATCAAGATTGTAATCTTTCAACTTTTATAACGAGCGTAGATAATTTGACATCCTTTTTAGGTGATAGATTATCTTTAACTCAAAAATATTTAGTAAATGCTTCATCAAAAATAAAAGGCGAGGTCAGAGATCATCTAAATTTCCACAATCAAACTAAATGGCCTGGCATAAAACAAACTCTTTTAAATAAATATGAGAGTTGTGTGAAAGGTGAGAGCGATGGCGTCCCATCTTGAATAGTGCAAAATCGAGTTCAAGGTCGATGTATGCGACACCTAAACCACGCCAGTTACGTAATGGTACTCCACTAAGTTATTACAGTCCAACCCTACCAAAGACAACTTAATTCATCGACCAGGCATTCATCAGATTACTTAACTTATCACCTGATAGCATGAATACCTTTACGAACCGCTCCTCACCACTTCATGCTAATAGAACGATCATATGTGTTATTTTATTAATAAATTATTAAAATAAAGAGCTCTTGTTATTTATATAAGATCAAGCGTCCTTTTGGTTGTAGACACACCTATTTTTCAAGGTCAAACAGACTATTGGTGGTAAGCCAGTTATGTCCAGTGGAGACATTAGGAGAACCACTTATTTAGTGTTCCCTTTATGTTTCTTAAGTTATTTATGTGGAAGGAAGGTACTTGATTTATATGACGATGACGACACAATTGATTGAATATAGTAACGACGTGTAGTTGTATGGTCAAGCAAGCTATCAGTTGTAAGCTAGTTACGGTATGAAGTCCAGTGAAGACATTAGGAAAATATATTTTAAAATTTTAAATTTCATTAAATTTATATTTACATTAGACAACGTTGGAGATTCTGCAACAAAAATTTACTAAAAAAACTAATTTACTTAAAAGTGTAGATATGGAAATATGGAAAGTATATAAAATCTATAAAAGTATATAAAAACATTGTACCCACTTATGCGTTTTTATTAGCCACCAATAGCACGAAAGTGCTACAAGAAGTAAATAACAATTATATTTCAGTGGCCTTCTCAGACATGTAAACTTTAGTCGAGTCTCTAGCCTTTCACCAAAAGCTAAAATATTGTATCGTGTAGCCTCTACTCGAAATAAAAAACTGGAGAGTTTAAAGAAGAAAAACAAATCAGACATTAAAAGAGGTATTAACTTGAAAAACTTAGAATTATTTAAAATATAAATAGCACCACAGCAAATTTATTAATTAGCTAACTCAAAATGCAGCTTGGCAGCAACTTGGTTAAATTTGTTGCACAAAATTAATTTTAAAACTGGAATAGAATCTCTAGCAGTTCCAAAACCTATACCGTTCACTAAAAGGTCACAGAAAACTAATAACTAATAAACTAATAAAAACTTATAACTATATTAGGAAGACAATGTATCCGTATTCATTTTATATTTAACAGATAGTTTTTATTCAACTAATATTTAGTTCCGTAATTTATGTAGTAAAGCACCAAAGTTAATTATACTACCTCTGAGTTATACAACCCCAACGAGAAGGATCAACCCCTCTCGCAACAATATATTCAATAATAAAAATGTCAAAATTACAAATTTTTTAAAGGAATACAATTTGAATTCTCCTGCATCCGATATCATTTAATCTACATACACAATTTTAAAAAATTTAATTAAGTTGTCTATGAAACTTTATCATATCATAAAGCCATTTTTGTCACAAATTAACCAAGAAAAATCGAAAATTATACCTATAACTAGTAATGATTTATTGATGTAAATGACAAAATAATATTCAGTTTTAAAGAAGTACATAAGTCTTAACACAACCTGTGATAATATGAATGTGAAATAGAAGTAAAAAAAAAACAATTTTTTTTTCTGTTTTGAGATTGGATAATAGTTTTGATAAAGGGCGCCCAGCAATTTTATTTGTGTGTAATAAAATTATTAGATAGATACTAGATGCTAACACTTCAGCTCTTTTATTGTTATAACTTATAACTATATGTTTTTTTGTTTATTATTAGAATATAATTTTATAAATATTATCAAGTTTATAACCTTTACACAATGGAGACTACGGGAACAAATATGGTAACCCTTGAAGAAGTGGCAGCTAACGTGGTGCCATCCGACATCGGTTAGCGTTTCCATGGCAGGCAAGTCAACAATGGTTGGTCCCCTATGTAGTTCAGGGATGATAACTGCTTCTCTCAAAAATTATTCGGGAAAAGAAGTGGTAAGGTTTTTTGATAACCTAAAGCAACGAATTAACTAGGCTGGATGGTTGGAGTGAAGCAGATACGTTGAAAATTGTGAACTATAAACTTGAGTATTTTAAGTTAAAACCAAATTTAGACTTGTTAAATTATTTAGAATTTAAGAACAAAATTATATTGAAATTTAGTCTGCGAAAGAAACCAGGGGAAGACCAGTTGAATTTAAATCGGTGCTATCAGACCCAAATGAAACGGTCAAAGATATTTGTATCCGGCTGCGAACTTTAGGTGTGCAAGTATTGAAGGAGGATCTTCGCACAGCTAGTCTAGGTGAGGAAGCTGATCTGAAGAGAAAGAACCTTGAATTAGTTGTAGGACAATTCAAACTGTGACTCAGAAAGGACCTATTCATGTTGGTGGGTGCTACCTTGTTAAGAGACAGTCGACTGACCCTTGACAAGGCTGAGGAAATTGTAGAGCGTCATGAAATCGTGTAGGAAATGCTCTAAGAGCGTATAGGGGGGCAACACGATACCGTTGACATTAGAGTCATAACTTGCCACAATTGTAAACAGCTCGGTCATATGGCCCGAGGTTGTAAATCAAGGAACAAACCTGGAAAGTATTTTAGGTGCAATAAGCCGGAACATTGGACCAGAGAATGTCCGCAGGTAAGTAATGGTCAAAATCGCTTTGGCGAAACTCAGAACAAAGAACCAAATACCAGACGGAAAATAACCTTTCAATATAATGGACAGGATTCGAGAACAAATAGGTCGGAACGGGATAGTAGTTTTCAAGATAAAGAAATCTAGTATTAGTAAGAAAACTAGTCAATTTTAATTATTGACATTTAAATGGAGCTGAAAACAGACTTAAGATTTGGAATTCAATCCTTTCTACTATCTCTGTAAGTTTTTGAATCTTACACCTTATAAAGTGGCACCTCCAACAGATAATTTAAATGTTCAACCAATGCTAATTCTATTTACCACGCAAGAGATAAGTTCATTAACTTAAGCATTACCCGAATTTTACCCAGATTGTAATTTTTCAACTTTTGTAGTGGAGTGGTAGATCATTTTTCATCGTTTTTAGGAGATCGATTATCTTTAACCTAAATATATTTAGTAAATGTTACAATATTATCAAAAATAGGTGGCGTGGTCAGAGATCATCTAACTTTTTCTAGGTCGATCCATACGTCACCTAAGCCACGTCCACTATAGATCAATCGTCCTATTGGTTGTAAAAACACGCCAATTTTTCAAGGTAAAACAGACTATGTGAAATAAACTAATTACAGTATGATGTCCAGTGGAGACATTAAGAGAATAGCTTATTTAATTCTATTTGTTGGATTTTCAAGTTATTTGACAATAAAAAGATTACTGCAATTACATGATAATATGGAAGAGAAATAGACAAGACGAAAATGAAAATCAGGAAAGATGACGACGACACAATTGACTGAATATAGTAACGACGTGTAGTTTATAATCGGTATCAGTCATTTCGTATTGATATGACAAAGCACGAAAATAAATTGCACGTTTTGTGCATACGATTCCATCAACAACTTACGCTGTTGCGTTTGTTTGACGATAGTAAAAGAAAAAAGACAGATACAGTGGTGCCTCGCATAACGAACGCCTCGCACAGCGAACGCTGCACACAACGAACTTCCTTTTCGTTCATTTCACGATTCATACAACGAACTTCGCTTCACACAACGAACTTCGCTTCACACAACGAAGTCGCCCACTTCACACGATCACTGCCGATTTATTGCATCCTCCCGCGCAGGCAGTCGTTAGACTCGTTAGTCACTGCGTAGTACGCTTAACTTACGCACATATCGCAGCAATCGTTCTTCATTACGAATTAAATCGCACACGTATCACGGCAGTCGTCCTTTTAAGATAAACTCAACATTTTTTTTATATGATGGGTTCTAAAAAAAGCAGGAAGGTGATTTCTCTTGAAATGAAACAGGAAATAATTAGAAGGAGTGAATGTGGGGTAAAACAGTGTGACCTCGTCAAAGAGTTTGGCCTCAACAAGACCACCATTTTCACCATTTTGACAAACAAGGATGCAATAAAATCAGCCAAAGTAGCCAAAGGAGTATCAAAACTATTTAATGAAAAACATAGATCTTCAATCCACGAGGAAATGGAGAGGCTATTAGCGATTTGGATTAAGGACAGGCAGGTGAAAGGTGACGTAACAACCCAAGATATTATCTGTCACAAGGCCAAGATAATTTATGAAGATCTAAAGAAAAACATCCCTGGAAGTAGCAGCAATCAAGATAATAAAGAAGATTTCAAAGCCAGCAGGGGGTGGTTTTTTAGATTTAAGAAAAGGTATGGAATCCACAGCGTTAATATGCATGGTGAGGCTGGCAGTGCTGATAAAAAAGAAGCAGAAAAGTTCTCTATTAATTTTCAAAAATTTATTATGGATGAAGGATACTGCCCACAACAAGTGTTCAATGCCGATGAAACGGGTCTTTTCTGGAAAATAATGCCGAGCAGAACCTTCATTACAAAAGAAGAGAAGAAATTGCCAGGACACAAAGCCATGAAGGACAGACTTACCCTTATGATTTCGTCTAATGCCAGCGGAGACCTCAAGATCAAACCTCTATTGGTTTATCACTCTGAAAATCCAAGAATTTTTAAGAAAAATAACGTTATTAAGTCCAAATTGCCCGTCCATTGGAAGTCCAATCAAAAAGCCTGGGTCACCCAAGTTATCTTCAACGAATGGATTCTGGAAACCTTTGCTCCTGCCGTGAAGAAATTCTTGTTGGAAAAAGAACTGCCGCTCAAAGCCCTTCTGATACTTGACAATGCCCCTTCTCACCCAAAAGACCTAGAAGAAATATTGCAGGAAAATTATCCTTTTATCAAGGTGCAGTATTTGCCACCAAACACCACATCCATTCTCCAGCCAATGGATCAGCAAGTTATTGCGAACTTTAAAAAACTCTACACTAGAGCCCTCTTTAATAAGGTGTTTGAAGAATGCGAGTTTGGTGGAGACAATATGACTATCCGAATGTTTTGGAAGAAGAAATTTGATATCCTTTTGGCAATATATCCTTTTGACTTATACAGAAGGCCTGGGAAGAAGTGTCACAAAGGACCCTCATTTCTGCTTGGAAGATGCTTGTGCCTTCGTGGATTCAGGAAGAAGCAGTAGTTGATGACACAGAAGTGGTGAAGGACATCATCACAGTGGCCCAAAGGTTGGAATTAGAGGTAGAGGAAGAGGATGTAGAGGAGCTTATTGAGGAACACAAAGAAGAGCTGACAACTGAAGAGCTCCAAACACTTCTGGCCCAACAACAGGACAATGCTCAAAGGGAATCGTCATCTGATAACGAGGAGCAACAATCAAACAATCAACCAATTCCAACTGCTGACATCAAGAACATCCTGGTCAAATGGAAAGCAGTTCAGGAGTTTACCAATGCCCACTATCCGGATTCCGCTGAAGCAAACAGGATCAACGACCTGTACTCCGATACTCTTGTCCGTTATTTCCGGCAGATGTTGAAGAAAAGAGAGAAACAAACGACTTTGGACAGGTTTTTCACTGCACCATCGGCCAAAAAGCGGAAAATGGATGAAGATGTGCAAGATTCGATTATTTCTTAAAATTAAAAAATGTGTGTTTTTTTCATTATGTTTTTAGATGTATCTAAATAAAAATAATAACAAAAAATTTATCTTTTTTTTATGTCATCTTACCATATTTTATGCTACAGAACGAATTATTTTTTTTAACATGTATTGTTATGGGAAAACGCGTTTCACATAACGAACTTTTCGCATAACGAACTTGCTCCTGGAACGAATTAAGTTCGTTGTGTGAGGCACCACTGTATACTTGTAGCATGTCATAACTATAACTTTTACTTCAGTAGTGACTACTGAATAAGTTTCTAGTAGAACGATCATACATGTGTTATTTTATTAATAAATTATTAAAATAAAGAACTCCTGTTATTTATAAATATAACTAGCCCACTTTACAAGGCCTGCAAAACGGCAGGCAGTGAATTTTTGTCTTATATAGGAGAAACCTTGGACGAAATAGATTCCAATAAATTCAATAACAAATATTTCTCTATAATGGCAAATGAATCAACAAATATAAATGATATTACAATATTGACGATTGTTATGCGTTATGTAAAAATGGTTTTGTGTTTAATTGAATTAAATCCCAAAAAATTGAACGCCAGCGGAAAGAAGAAATGTGGGGTCGTTATAGACTACCGAAAATTAAATAAAAAAACCGTAAGCGATAAATTTCCAATTCCTAACATCAAAGATATTTTGGACAAATTAGGAAGATGCCAATACTTTACAACTTTGGACCTAGCTTCTGGTTTCCATCAAATCGAAATGATCCCAAATAACATCCTGAAAATACAATTCTCTGTTGAAAATGGACATTACGAATTTCTCCGAATGACATTTGGATTCAAAAATGCTCTAGGAACCTTCCAAAGAGTAGTGGATAATATTTTAAGAGGAATTCAAGACTAAATATGTTTAGTTTATTTGGATGACATCAATCCTGATCTTTATAATTTTAGGTAGTGCTCGTGAACAAATAGAGGAAAAAATCTGTAATTCTTGAGAAGTAAAAGAAATAAAAGTAAAAATAATTTGAGGCAGGAACGAAATTAATCCGTTATTTTCTTTTATGAAAAAATCGAAAAAAACAGTAAAAGACTTAACTAATAAATCAACGGCAAGGAAAAATTACATTAATTAACGATTTAGCAACTAACAGATTTTTATGATATTTTATTTCCTTTATTCCAAAGGAAATTATATTTATATTTCAGAGTAGTGTATGTGTGCCGTCTAGACCCGTAACCGGGCTTTCAATTCCCAAAGTTAAGCTGTGAGACCCAACGCCGAAAAATCGTAAGGCCGATTTCACGTTACTTAATAATTGGAAAAATAACTGTACCACACCCAGAGATACTACACGAATATAATAAAGGGTTGGGAGAGTCGATAAGCTAGACGGAATGGTAGCCAATTACAGAACTAGGATCCGACTATATTATTCAAATACATATCATTAAAAATAAGTTAAACCAAAGATAATAAAACTTAAAGATGTCAAACGCTATACAAATTTATGTGTATCCCAATCGACTCCCAAAAGTAGCTGGCGACACTAATTATATTTTTTTAGGTTATATTTTAATTTGGTTTTTTTTAGTTTGTCATTTGTCAGCAGCAGCCTTATCCTTTAATTCCAAGGGTAATACCACAAAGTAGTGAATCAAGAATTTTCCAGAAAGCCAAGTACTACGCCATATTATACCAGCAAATATGTTAACAAAATGCAAAGAAAAAGATTGGCAAATACAAAATCGAAGCGCAAGTACAAAACGCCAAACAAGCGAAATGTTGGTTCAGATGATGATTACGGATTAGTACCTTCACCGCAACCTCCGAACAAATTATAGATTTAGAAAAAGCTACAAGAGGTTTGTATACTTATTTTTTTCTATCTCATCTTTAATATTTATGTTTAACTAAAAATATTTTTTAAGGTCAATCCGATAATCAGCAATGGAAGCAACAGCGATCGCTTCATTTAACAGCTTCAAATTTTGGCACCGTTTGTAAAATGAAGGCTACCACAGACCCTGCAAAAACGGTTACTAGTTTTATAGATAAACCATTTAAAGGAAACGAGAGTACCCGATATGGCAATAAAATGGAACCGTATGCTATAGAAGCAATTTGTAAAATGACATGGAAAAAATGTAAAAAGGTGTGGACTATTCATTGATGCAGAGCATGGTTTCTTAGGAGCAAGTCCAGATGGCTGCATAGAAGAAGAAGATAGTATAATAGAAATTAAATGTCCGTCAACGGTAAAAGATATGGACCTGAAGGAAGCTATTAAAGAGAAGAAAATTAAGTTTGCTTGTTTTAAAAACTAATCACAACTATTACTACCAAGTGCAGGGACAATTATATATAACAAATAAAGAATTTTGCTATTTTGTTGTATATAACCAAAAGGGAATATTAGTTGAGAAGGTAAAATTACAAAAAGTCAAAAATGATAGTTTTAACGTATCTGTTCTTTTAGATTGCACGGGATCGCGATTTTTGGGAAAAAGGAATGTTAAATCGATTAGAAAAATTTTACATTGATCATATGCTGCCAAAATTAGTTCTTAAAGAAATCAAAAATAAACGATGAAGGAAAAGTACTTCAATTTTTTTGCTAAACGACATCATCATTGAAAGTTTCTACGTCTTTTAAAAATTATTTGGAAATTTGGAACAACGTCTTCACCAAATCATCAAACAACCTAAATTCAGTGCACACATATGTATTGACAAACAAAAGTGCAGTTTACGTTATGCGATTTTTCTTGCGATTTTGCTTACGACTTTGCTTCCAAGTTCCAAGCGCAGCGGCAAATGGCAACGTTATATTTTAATTTTTATTGATGTATCCATACGATTAAATAAATTTAAAAAAATAGTAATTAAAATAATAAAAATCATTCAAGTTGTTTAATTTAAAAAATAACCACGCGATGTTTATTTTATCTTGAGACTGCACTTTCATTATTATAATTTGCAATTAAATTTTTATACCTTCAAATAATATGAAATGCACCAAAGAATGCACGTAATGTTCACGTGAATATTGATCACACGGTACATAAATAAAATTATAGTTAATATACAAAATATCATTTAACATCCGGAGTGATTTACGTCAAAGCAAAACTTAAAGAACATTGCCCTGCTGATCAAGCGCGATTCAATAACCAATAATATAACTCCAACAAAGAGCAATTATAACCAATTACAATTAATATTATAATTTTAAGATTAAGGGAAGGAGGAATGCCATAAGAAGGGTATACAGTGATTAAGACAGGCAGTCGTGCGTTTAATTCGTTTTTGGAATAGTGACCACTGGAACCCATGTCCGTTACAATAGCAATCCTCCTTCCCATCTATTTAGGGTAAGATTCTTTTGTATTAATATGTTGATTTTGTAAATTAGGAACTTTATTCAATATATTTTGTCGTCAAACCATTCTTTCATTTAAAGTATGTTTTCAACCCCCATTACACCAATAGTAAGGATTCTGAGCTACATCAACCCCCCCACCCCCACGATATTAGGCTCGTGGCATTATCTCTGAAATATGACCGCGCCGGGCGAGAACGCCAAGATCACCGATGTCTCGAACAGCTGATGCTGCTATGTTTTTCAAATAATATGATTTCGATTTTTTTTGGTGCAAAATACTGGCTTAGTGAATTAGTGGTCCATTTTTGGATTTTAAATAAAGGCAACATATTAATACATTCATGGTAATACTATCTTATCTATGAAATATGACGTTTCGAAAATAAAATAAGACTTTATTTTCCCTCTTTATTTAGAGTTTGCAATATAAAAGAAATCTGCATTAATACATCAAATTTCTAATTTTATAGTACATAATGATTGCGTACGGTGGCGCTGTCAATCATTGAGAAGATGTCAGAAAGCAAGACGTAAGGGGGCTGTATGTTCTGATTTTAAAAAGTCACGTGCTGTCGTACCGCCTTAATGTAACGCGCACACTGCACACTAAAGAGCACACTGTATGTGTCATGTGACTTGCAATGCTAGAAAGCACTTGCACCTATTACGGGCAGTAAATAATATGTTTTGTGACGGGCAGTAATAAACGAGATATCATACTTGACAGTTCTATTATTTACTACCTAGGCAGTTACCTTACAGGCACTAACAGTTATTACAATTATTATAATATTATTTGAAGACGAGTCGAACAGGACGGACTAATCTGAATTGTATTATTCCATTTTCTGATGATAAGAGCAAATCAATTAAAAATCGTGTAGCGTTCAGGTACAAAAGAACAAAATGACGTATTTATTTTGCACACGGTGTGAATTTGATGCCTTAGTGGCAATACCAGTAGTTTTCCATTCGATTTTTGGACTTTGATTTTTTATAATCTTTTACACACGAAAAGTTGGTAGAGATTTCTTATAAAAGGGGGTAAATTTTCTGAAGAGGGACAGTTAGATTGACTCGGGCGAATTATTCGATTAATTCGGTCAGTCCAAGCGTGCCGAAAAGTTTTTGTGTTGGAAAAAGTTGATTTTGGAAATCAGCTTTGGTTCCGTGATAAATTATAAATTTACAGATTTGGTATAAATTGCAAATTATAATTTGATAATTTTGAAGTTTTGCGGACTTGCGATTTTAATTTTATGAGGCTTTATAACCAGGAAGGATATTTTTTTGGGATTATTTTCGAAGATAATTGTTGTAAGTTTTTATATTTTCATTTATTGTATTAACCTTTAGAATTTGCGATTTTATACGAGAGTAATATTAATTATCTATATAATTATTACAAAGAAGGGCCATCCTAAAGTTAGGGGTAATTTTAGTGACCACCAATTTTGACTTTGGTTAATTGCATTTTTTCTTTAAATAAAATTAGTACTTTAAAGCTTGAGGACCTTGTTCTAAAGGAAATTATTTTCTTTAATTTCAGAATAGTGTATGTGTGCCGTCTAGACCCGTAACCGGGATTTCAATTCCAAAGTTAAGCCGGGGGCCCAACGCCATAAAACCGAAAGGCCGGTTGCACGTTACCAAAAAGACTCGAGGGTGGTTCGTTCATTCGACGGCGGTGGCAGCAACAACAAATAAAATTTTCCTGAGAACGGCGCAACCCCCAAGTTACGAGAATATCTAAGCACGGGCTGAGGGGATCAACGCCCAAGTAACGACGTGCCCTTACAACATTTCAAAATTATTCACAATAACCGAAGGAGATGTTGATGGAATCAACTTTTTGGAACTTTAAAAAAAATATATCCTACCCAAACTCATAGTGTCAAAATCATATATCGTGGACAATAAAAAAAGATGTCGTGGTAAAAACTATACGGAAGCCGAAAAAGAAGCAATTTTGGAAATCATACGAGAACACATTAGCATTATAGAATGCACGAAAACTGACATTAAAAGTTCTAAACAAAAATGCGATGCGTGGGACAATGTTGCCCTACGTTTTAATACCACCTGCACCACTGGGCCTAGAAATGGGCAACAAATGAAAATGCTCTATGGGGTTAAAGAAAAAAACCAAAAACGATCTGGTCGACAAAAAAGTAAGTTGTAATTCAATATTAGTCTTACACCTAACTAGTATTACAGTAATACATATTTTAAATTGAAATGTATAAAATGCTGGTAGATACGTTTCCAAAGTAGATGCTGTTGGAGAACTAATTCTGGGATTAATACCCGTTTGCACCGACATAATTAAGCAGTTCTAAAAGCTTAAGATTTATTTAAGCAAGGATTCTGCATTGCACCATTCTTTAAGGATTTCTTAAGAACCGAATCGGATTCCTAAATTTATGCATTCGTTGGTGTAGGTTTAAGCTTCAGTCATCTGGTGGAGCACATAGTGAAGTTTTCCGAAACACAAAGACATATTTTCGTTAAATGTACAAGCCGTTGCAAGTGCTCATCTCATAATAGGTGCCTATTACACACAGACGTCTGACACTCGAGTAAGCTCGAAAGCCAGCTCGAGTATCAGATGTCTGTGTCTGAACGAAAGGAAAGGGAGTGCCACGCACCGGGACTACCATAGCAGAAGGCTATGTCGATCAAAAACAAATTAGAATACTTTATGCCAAAAATACACATGACTCCAATAATACAAATTCTACATCAAAAATAATTCATCAAGATTATATTTCTTCTCAAGTGGCAACAATTTTGAAGTTTTAAACCAATGGGTTTGGTAAATGGGTCAATTTTTCATTTGATTTTTTTTTTAAATTGAATTTTTCATTTAAAACAAAACAATTTAAATTTAAGTTTTGTCGGCTTCATGGTTAGTTTATAAATATTTATGCTTTGGTGTAATTAAATTTTTATCTTTTATATCGTTACATATACTCTCACTTGTTTTGATCTTAAATATTTGAACACCGAAATCAAAATTTGAAATTACAGTACATATAAAAAGGGGTATCACAACAAACTCTAAGTATGTGTGGTAGTTCATCAAAAGTGGAAGCTAGAGAGCACCATAAAGATGATGAAACCGCTGCTAAAGCTCAAGATAAAACCATTTCAATTATATCTGGTGAATTGGAGTGTATTGGAAATCCTTTTCTAATTGAGAGTCCCGAGTTTCTAAACAAAACCATAAAACCTGTATTTAGCGAACAAATTACATTAGATGTTAACCGGATTGAATCATTAGCAAACTAATTTGTATGAAGCCTTCAAGACAGATAGACTTTATAATAGATCAGTCAGTCTTTGGGCAACTACAAAAAACTTAAACTATGTTGTACCAATAAGAAACAAATATAAGTAAAAATTGCTGGATACCTTATAGAATTGAATGCAAACCGTTCTCAATTTGCTAGACTCCTCATTTTCGCACAATCTCATTGAGAAATAGACCTAAGCACAACCTTAGGAAAATATGAAATGTCAGTTGTGCCCAGAGCCATGTTTGCACTAGACGGAACAATGCATCAGTGTTCAGCTAAAAGTAAATTGATTAAAATCTTAAAGTCGTAGTGGAACCCGCCGCAAAAGACTATTTGTCATCTGCTCAAGCTTACTAACAAAATAGCTGCGTTGCAATTGTAGATGGAATGGGATTACTCCAAGCTCTTGATGAAACCACCGCAGTGAAAACTTGTAAAGATCTTGCGGATGTGTTCACCCAAAGATCCAAAGGAAATAGACGAATCAATAAAAAAATCTTACTCGAGATAAGAGGCTTCATGGGGGTATCACAACACAGTACAAAATATATGATACCACTCGTGATACCACTGACATTTCAAAGATAAATTTGAAAAATTTGTTGTCGCACACTCGTACTAAAGATGAATTAACCATCTATCTTGCACACCTTGTATTGTTTAAAAAGTAATCAAGAAAAAGCCGACATAAAAATTGTACTATAATATGCTATTTACGCAAAACATAAAGGTGCAAATACACCACTGGTGCAAAGACACAGACATTTCAGTTTTGCTAGTGAGGCGATATGCAAGGTTTCCGGAAAACACCTTCTTTGTACCATCGTCAGGCGAGGTCACAATCAGAGGTCACAATTTCAAGTAAAAGACTTGCAAAAAGTAATTCAAGTAGTAATTAAAAGTACTTGAAGTAGTACTTTTGAAACTAACTTAAAAGTACTTGGTACTTGAAGTACTTTGAAAAAGTAATTGAGTATTTGGTAATTGGATTTACAAAATTTGAGTAGGTAATTGAAGTGCTTTTGAATTATAATTGAAGTACTTTTGAAGTATAATTGAAGTACTTTAAAGTGAATGAAATTCATTCACTTGCCACAACTATTTGAACAATTAGACATTAAAAAAGAATAAAGGAAAAAGGGGATTTCGGGTTGACTGGGTAGCAATCAAACAACTTATAACTTGTGTAGGTCGATGTTTCGGACACTTTATGCATCCATTATGAAGACTGTAATGGAGAAGCCTGTATTACAAAAGGTACTACAGCTCAACAAAAATTACACTCACCAATGACAAGTTTAGGTGGCCTTACTTACTGACATTGGGTGAGAATTCCTTTTCTTTAAAAAAGAAGGTTTCACAGACACCGAATTTCAGTATTTAACTGAATATTGTAAAATTTTAGAACCGCTGGCCAGGGCGTTAGATACTCTGCAGAGAAAATAATTGTTATTTTTGGGTATTTATTATCTTTTTTAGGTAGCCTTCAAAAAAATTAAATGGCAACAAGGTCTATAAACCACGTGCATTGGTTAAGGGTGGGCTAGGTAAAAAGCTATGCAGGGGCTACGTGGGAAACCAAACTCCTACTCGCACCTCCACGTGTTGGTCCCTGGTAATATCTGAGATCTGGTATCCAACCCCGGTGGATGAGAGGAACCTGCAAGACTAACGCGAGAGGTAACAGGGTAAGAGGCCCTGCCCAAAAAGCTCTGACTCGCTATCAAATGGACAAAGACAAGGCAAATACGTTTACGGTGCAGGGGGGGGATACCCCGGTACCGGTCTTGGATGGATGTGCCGGAGCAGGTGCCACACGACCGTCATCCAGCGACTGCTCTGAGTTTCCGGTGGTCGACCAGGCCGGGACGCTACAAGAAGCGACCGGAAAAGTATAAATAAAAAAGAGAATTAGAAAACATTCTTTAAGAGATCACCCAACTTGCATCCAGATAGAGGACTTCATAAAACGAATAACGGAGGGACTCAACACGCCGCAGACTAGGTCAATCTACGGACCGTATAAAACCATGCTAATAAGCCAGCTCCTGCTTATTAGTACAACATACAAGAGATAATAAATGATTTTAAGTTAGTCGGGGATGATGTAAATGTCCTACCCCTGCAAGATAACATTCGTGTTACTCAAATAACTGCAGAGGAGGTGTATTGGGCGGCAAAGAAAATGAAACCAAAGAAATCTTGCGGAATCGATAGTTTTCCACCATACATATTGAAATACCTAATTGAAATAATATGCGATCCACTCTTATACATTTACAATCTCATTCTCAGTACTAAAACATATCCGGAATTATGGAAAGTATCAAGGGTGTGCCCGGTCTTAAAATGTTGTGATAATACTAGGTTTGATAACTACCGACCAATATCCATCATAGCGGCTCCCAGCAAGCTGCTTGAACAGATTATATATAACCGTATTTATAATCATGTTAAGATATCATTAGACGCAAACCAACACGGTTTCTTACCGGGTAGGTCAACGGCAACTAATTTGTTTTTATTTACGCAGTACATATATGAATCATTTGACAAAGGATCACAAGTTGATGTAATATACACAGATTTTAGAAAAGCGTTTGATCGGGTAGATCACGATGTTCTGCTGCGAAAGCTTTACAGCTTTGGTTTGGTAGAAATGTTGCCGTTGTTTGCTTCCTACCTCAAAGGAAGGACATTTAGGGTGTCATTTAATGGTATATTTCAGAGCAAGTTCTGGTGTACCGCAGGGCAGTAACTTGGGGCCGTTGCTTTTTCTATTATTTATAAATGATATAGGTTATTACGTTGTAAATGCAAACTACTTGTTATATGCAGACGATTTAAAGTTATATTTAAGAATTAAATCAAGTAGAGAGTGTGAACTACTGCAAACTGATATTGATAATATAATTAGATGGAGCCAAATAAATAAACTCGAATTCAGCATATCAAAATGTAATGCCTTTAGTTACGCAAGAACAGAACAACTAAGATATGAGTATAAAATGAAAGATACAATTCTTTGTAGACCGGAAACGATAAGAGACTTGGGTATAATATTTGTACCGGAGCTCACATTTCGTGCTCATATTCTGGTCATGATATCCAAAGCCACAAAACTGTTAGGTTTCATCATTAGGAATACCAACACATTTAAGAACACCTCAGTCATAGTTTGCTTATTTAATTCCATTGTCCGTTCTAGGCTAGAGTATTGTAGCTTGATTTGGAGCTCGTCACACGCAATCGATGAGTTAGGGTTGGAACGGGTACAAAATAGATTATCTAAATACTTACAATACTTAGAAACGGGCACATACCCAACATATAGTACACATAGTAAGGACCTTAAAAATAAATTTTAAATCACAGAACTGCGCGCTAGGCGAGAGCTATTGAATTCTCTTTTTTTGTTTAAAATAATGAAATGAATTTCTGATTGCTCTGATATTGTTAATATGATAAAACTAAGGGTGCCTAGATCATGTAACGCTCGAATACCCAGTGCGCTACAAGTCCCTTTGTGTTCACTTTGGCAATATTAAGCACTAGGTATATAAATATTCTAAAATTAACTTAAAAAAATTATTTTGGCGAAATTAAAGATGTCAATAATAACATAAAAAATTTGAAATGATTGGATTTTATTTTGTAGTAAAAAAAAATTCTTGAAATATTCCTGTAAAAATTGCAATTACATCAGACTACATCCTTAAGTAGAAGCATTCTATGCTAATATCAATAAAAATTTTGACGTTTAGTTTTTAATCAAGATTTTTTAATCTTAGTTTTAAAAAGTTTGATTAGACTGGCGCTAAGTTTATCTTTCCTTTCTATTATCATTTCATTTCGACACCACTTGCCTTAATTGTTGTAATTCCATCAGTACACGATCACTTGAAGATGTATAACATGTAGAAGTACAACCAGAAAGTAAAATCGGCAAGTGAACTGGATGCCCAATTTGAAACAAAATCTTGGAATCCAAAACCATCTCTATTTGGAACCCAAATATTCCTAAAATTTGAAATTATTTAAAACTTTGTCTTTTGCATTAGTACACAAAAGTAATACTCACTCATTTATCACAGCCTCTCTTGCATCTAGAAGTGAACACAGGTAGGGATAATAGAATTGCGTTCGTCCTAATTCCCTAAAAATCACGATAAACTTAAATAAGCTTGGTGTACTCAATAATAGAATATTTCATTAAAATAAAATTATAGAATAAATAAACAAAGGGCTAAAATATGTATTGGAATTTTAAAGAAGTACCTATGTAGAACAGTCTAGGACATTTGAACGCGGCCGGTTGAACGCAGAGACTTTTGAACGCAGAGACTTTTGAACGCGAGGACGTTTGAACGCGAGTTCTTAGATGCAATTGCGCCCCCACCTCATTATATCCAAATATAATAATAAATTAAAAATAAAAGTAATAAATAAAAGTATTTTAGAATAATTAAATAATTTAGAATAATTAATGTGGTAATTGTTCTATTGTTGTTAACTTTATCTGTAAATATATTTTAGCTCTTAATAATTAAATAAACATATAAAATTAAATATTGGGCTTAGTGGACTAAAATCAAACTCAATTTTTACGAAGTCGACGTTTCGAAGACTTTATGTCTTCATCTTCAAGACTAGTAAAAGAGGATGTCGAGCTGTTTGACTGTATATAAAAAAAGGAGTCACAAATGGTCACAGATAAATTGTTAAAATAGTAAAACATGAAAATATGAACTGAATTAAAATTTGTAAATAAATCTATATAATTAAAATATTGTCTGTCATTAAAATGACATTAAAATTGTGAACACTAGGCCCAATATTTAATTTTATATTATCAAAGTTTGGACGACAATTTTATTATTATAATTAAATAAATGTTTTAATTTCCGTTACACTATTGGCCACGGCTAAAAAAAATTTAAGGAAATATACAGGTTGTGGTTTGATTAACTTAAATAAAGATTAAAGCAAGAATTACCTACCATAAATTTATTAAACAAAAAAATAATTATGAAAACAACAAGATTTATATTAAAATTTGAATTTATTCAAATTTTAGTATCAATTTGTAGTAAATACAAGAAAAAACTGATAATAATTAAAAATAAATTAAAATCAATCTTTCTTCTTGATATCTCCAACTACACTCCTCTTTATCCAACAAGTTTTTAAAATTCCTACAAAAGTGTACTATTTGTCGGCCGACACTTAAGTTGAAGTTTTTTGTTTCACAACTTCATACTTTAATTATTATTTGTCACAAAAACTAATATTTAGGGTGACAACTACCAATGTCTTAAATATATCGATTAAGATATTTTCTATATAGTACGAGATCCGGTATAAGAAACATCTACCTTCATCTGTTATTTATTTGTAATAAGAAATAAATGATAGATAATATACAGATTGACATATTGCACATAGATTGCCTAGTTAAATTGCGTACGGACAATGGGAAATATGGGAAATCCCTTCATCACTGTCTGTCGCATGTAAATGCGCGCGCAACGCATCTCTGTCACTCTCACCGTTCAGTTTAAAATTATTTTAAATTATTATTTAAAACGCGAACGGTGAGAGCTTAGGGTGAGAGTGACAGAGATGCGTTGCGCGCGAATTTCCAGGCGACAAACAGTGATGAAGGGATTTCCCATATTTTTCCAATATTTCCCATTGTCTGTACGCAATTTAACTAAGCAACCTATGTGTAATGTGTCAATCTGTATATTATCTATCATTTATTTCTTATCACAAATAAATAACAGATGACGGTAGATGTTTCTTATACAGGATCTTAGACTAATGCGACTAATACAGAATAGTATATTCTATAACGAGTTAGGAATTGGCATATTCTGCACGAGGGGAAAGTTTGTCACCCGAGCCGTTTAGGCGAGGGTGACGGTCCCCGAGTGCAGAATAGCTATTCCAAACGAGTTCCAGACTATACTTTCTATACGACTGACGCACAGTGCTAGTGTATTTCTTGTAATACGCGAACACCAATTTGACAGTTGGCGTTATAAAACCAGTAAAACAACTTGTTGATATTTTTTTTATAAAAATAATAAATTTTATTTTCGTCAAAGCAAAAAAATAAAAAATAATAACTTGTTGATAGATGTCACTACCAGGTTTTAATATTTCTTAGATGTGAGAATATAGTCATTCTGTAACGGATGTTACAGAATGAAATATTCTGCAACAGGTGCGAAGAATGTGTATTTTCTGAATTGAAAACTTAGCCAGAATGTTCGTATTCTGTATTAATCGTATAGAAAATCTTATTTATGACTTATACCAGGTGCTGAATGAGTTAGCCGAACATAGGAAATTAACATGTAAAAACTTATTTATGCAAATTCCTGCTTCCCTAATTATTTTAGAGAAAAAATGAAAGACACCAAAATAATGCAGAAATATAAACTACAAATAATAAGACCATTAGATTTCATCTAGCTTTTACTTAAAATGTCAAAAAATGCTTTCGAAATTGTTAAAATTTTTATTTATCGCACTGGCTATGTAATAAATTCAATTTGATTTATATTTTCAAAAATAATTGATTTCAAAAATAATAATTGAATAATTATTCAAAAATAAAAAAAACATGGAAACTTTCATGGCCAGTCTGATAATTGAAACTTTTAACAATTTCAAAACCATTTTTTGACTATTTAAGTAAAAGCTAAATGAAATCTAATGCTCTTATCATTTGTAATTTATATTTCTGAATTATTTTTGTGTCTTGCATTTTATCTCTAAAATAATTAGAGAAGCAGGAATTTGCATAAATAAGTTTTTACATGTTAATTTCCTATGTTCGGCTAACTCATTCAGCACCCGGTATATTGGATTCCACAGTTGTTGCATATGTCACAAAAAAACATGTTATTAAATCATGACGTAATACAAGAACACTTAACTACTATAACCACAAGCCAATATAATCCCAGTACCTCAAGAACATCAGAACATTGTAGTACTCAGTTATTAGTTCAAATAAATAAATAATAAATATGTTTAGTTTTATTTGTCTAACAACACAACATGGTGTCAGGTGTTAAAAAATTTCACTTGGTGTTAAAAAAGTTACTATAGACAGGTATTAAAAAATATTACCTGGTGTCAGGTGTTAAAAAATTTCACTTGGTGTTAACCAAATTACTATAGACAGGTATTAAAAAATATTACCTGGTGTCAGGTGTTAAAAAATTTCACTTAGTGTTAAACAAATTACTATAAACAGGTATTAAAAAATATTACCTGGTGCTAGGTGTTAAAAAATTTCACTTGGTTAAAATAGTACTGTTGACAGGTGTTAAAAATATTACCCGGTGTCAAGTGTTAAAACATTTTTACAAAAAGTGTAAAACTAAATGTGAAAAAATTTCACAAGTTGAGTAACTTTTACAAAAAGTGTAAAACAAGTGAAAAGATCTTAAAGTTGATAAACATTTGCAAATTTCAATAAAACAATACAAAATGGATTTCAATCTGAAAGCTCCTAAAAAGCTTGTTTTGGAAAATGGTACTAACTGGGCAAAATTCAAGCAACAGTTTGAAATTTATATGAAAGCGAGCGGTTACATCGAAAAAGAGGACGAAGTAAAAATTGCTATATTCCTCAACGTAGCTGGCGAAGAAGCTTTGGATGTTTATCAAACATTAAAGTTAAGTGAAACACAAAGAAAAACTTATAGTGAAGTACTGGCAGCGTTTGAAACATATTGCATTCCGCGAAAAAATGTGATATTTGAGAGTTTTAAATTTTTTGGTAGATCACAAAAAGATGGAGAAAAATTTGATCATTTTGTCACCGAGTTAAGAGTACAAGCAAAATTGTGTGAATTTGGTGAACAAGAAGAAAGAATGGTCCGAGACAGAATTGTGATTGGAATTAATGATGCAAATTTACAAGAACGGCTACTGCGAGTGCCAGACTTATCACTAAATACGGCAATAAATCAGTGTCGTGCAGCAGAAGCTGGAAAAGAGCAGATGAAAACCCTACAAGAAAAAGGAGAAACAAGTGTGCATGGACTAAAATCGAATTTTGAACAAAGAAGACCAAAACAACAATCAAGCTCAGCACAAGAAGAAAAGAAGAACAAGTGTCGAAAATGTGGTAACAAACACGGATACGGAAACTGCCCTGCATTCGGTGCAGGTCAACTCAAAATAAAACGGTTGTTCATCAGGCAGCTGATGAGGACATTTTGTTTGATGATGTAACAAACAATAACAATGTTACACATACTCCTGCAGTACCAAACTTAGACCCGCCTGAAGTACTAAATGTAAGGCCTAGATCTACTAGGATAAGACAACAACCTAGTTATTTAAGAGATTATGATTGTTAAATTTTTATATGTTTAATTTAGTAATAATTAAAAAATAATTATTAATTTTTAAATGTTTAATACATAGATACTAATAAAAAAAAAAAAAATTAATTGGTAAATAAGGGGGATGTTGCATATGTCACAAAAAAACATGTTATTAAATCATGACGTAATACAAGAACACTTAACTACTATAACCACAAGCCAATATAATCCCAGTACCTCAAGAACATCAGAACATTGTAGTACTCAGTTATTAGTTCAAATAAATAAATAATAAATATGTTTAGTTTTATTTGTCTAACAACACAACAACAGTATTTCCGATCAAATTTCTTAGCGGATAATTGTGCGCGTTAAAGGATAAAACGGAATGCGAGTCGCATTGCAACTCGATTCCAAAAAAGTTTTGGAAATTAATTCTGTGGTCGGCACTTAAAAGGTCATCGTCAATTTTTGACGTTTTGAGAAAAACGACATTTTAGTTTCAACTTTATTTCTCAAATCAGGGAAATTAGTGGAAACATCGAATTTAAAGTTAATATATCATATTTTAAATTAGCTTTAAATTTGTTTTATCACCATGCTTTTAAACTAGTAAGTATATTAAAAAAGTAACACTTATGTCCTTTTAAGAAAATAAGTATATATTTATTGTAACGGTAAAATGGACATAAGTTTATTTATTGTTCTATTATATAAAGAAAATTTCACTTAAAAAGACATAAGTCGACATACCAATTTTGTACTGAAAAATACATACAAATACATACATTCATACAAAAATTTAAGTTGAAGAAAGAAACTCTTTAAAGGAATTATGTTTAGTTATTGTTTTAATGTGTACTCTCTTTAAGCACTTTAAAGGACATAAGTCTAGTTATTATTTTATAGCAGATATTAAATAAACTAAATTAATGTTATACATTTATTACATATATGTTATTTTCATAGTTTTCAATTCAGAATATTATTATTATATGTACATTTATTCTCTTTTAACTAACATAGAACTAGTAAAATTTTGAAATGGCAATTTTTAAACTTCTTATTTTGGCATCACAAACAGTGTATAAAGTTATATCCTTTTGACACAATGAACATTTGACTATTATTAAAGTGTATGTGTAAAAAAACTAATTTCTCAAAAAAAATGTACTTATGACCTTTTAAGTACCGACCACAGAATTAAAGTTTGACGTTTATGAAATTTTGACATGTATATTTTTATATTTATTTTTATTATTTTGGGATGTTTAGAAGAAGACGAGGGACGTTAGTAGCTGGAATATGTAAAAAATAAGTGAAAATATTAAGCAAAAAACGGAAAAATCGATCATTTTCAATGATTTTTTTACAATTTGAGGGGACAAATTCTCTCCCAAATCAACTTTCTTACTACAAATATTAACGTTTCACCTCTCTAGTCTACCAAACGTAATGTAAAGGCTAAAACAAACGTTTAATTTCCAAATTATCGAAAAGTGATTAAAAACTGATGGGGGGGGGGGAACATCCCCGAAGACGGTTGGTGATGAGGGAAATCGGAAGTCATTTTACATAAGAATGAGGAGGAATGGCAAATTTTGTTTGCAAACCAGTGTTATCATTACTTATATTTTACTGTGCCAATAAATTAAAGACAATATTAATTATTAAATCACAATTGGCGACTTCTCGCTTGTGAGTTATGTACGTTTCCATGATAATTATTTTTGAAAATAAAAATTTAATTGAATTTATTACATGGCTAGTGCCATGAAAAATGAAAATTTTAACAATTTCGATCGCATTTTTTGACCTATTAAGGAAAAGCTAGATGAAATCTAATGGTATTATCATTCGTAGTTTATATTTCTGCATTATTTTTGTGTCTTTCATTTTTTCTCTAACATAATTAGGGAAGCAGGAATTTGCATAAATAAGTTTTTATATGTTATTTTTCTATGTTCGGCTAACTCACTCCGCACCTGGTATAGAGAATATAAAGTGAAATTAAATTAAATTAATGATTAAACGTGGCCAAATCGAAATAACAAATATGTCATTTAAATGGTTTCTCGTCAGTTTCTCTTTGTCACTCTTGTCAAGGGTTTCTAAATGAATTTTCAAATCTCGTAGTTGTTTCTATCTCAAGAGCTTAATGCATACTCAACTCGAAGACTTGCTGATTTTTAAGAAATAATTTTAACATTTTTTAGTAAACTGCTGAATCATGAACTCCGACTGGCGAGTAACCGTTTAAATGAAATATTTCCTATTTCGATTTGTTTAAGTTTAATCATTAATTCAATTTAATTTTACCTTTTATTCTCTATATAATATATGTTTATAAACTAGCAGAAGATGGAGACAACAAATTCAGATTATGTATACCTTATTTCAACATAAACCGAAAAGTCCAGCATTGGTAATGTCAATCAAGGTTGATTGACACTTGAACCTTTAACAAATCTTATGGCAATATTTAACAGTATGTGCATGTTTGTTTATAAATTAATTATTTAATTTTGTTGCTAATTTTTTTAATATTTTTGATATCTTTCATTACTGATGAGTAGAGCTATTGCGGAAAATCTGAGTTGAATAACTTTGAAACTCTCGTGGTGCTGTTACTAATCAACTAGTATTTTTTAAATCTTTTATGAATATCAAAGTAAAGATAAAAATGCGCAATTTTATAATAAGAAATACCAGCCCGCCTATATTATATTGTCAATGCAATAAGTCACATAAAATACCCTTGATAATGCAAACTATCTTTTTCTTTATCTACCAGTTGCTTACTATAGTTATAGCAGATCGTAACTTTGCATATACATATTTATGAATTCGATAAATATATATTAGTGCAATAAATTAAACAATTATAAGATTTGTTCTGTGCTTTAATTATTATTTGCTTTGTTTTTTACTTTGTTTTTTATTAGTTAATGTCCTACTTCTATCTATCATAAAAATTTTCCAACAAGTATCGATCAATTAGGCCAATCAGAAAGCCCCCGCTCTTACGGTGAGACAAAATTGGCCAGTTATATTTATTTTGTTTTTCAATTTGTAAGCTAAACTGGTGTGGTTGTCTTAGTTTATGCCCTTTCCTATCAAAATATGAAAAAAGATAAGAAAACAATAATTTTCAAATACTAGAAGTTAGAAAAATACTGCTTATCATGAAATACCAATGCAGTTCAAAAACATCATGACTCATGAGATAAAAAAATTCTGGAATTGTTAACTTGCAAGTAAAACGTAATCTGAGTAGTTGTGAATACCTATGGAGCAAGTTTCATATTATCCGTTCAGGGCACAAGGGTCAGTTGAAAAATATTATTTCGTATCTCTTTTAATTTATGCAAACCATAAAATTATTTGATAACAGAACACATACCCGAATTCTTGATGATATTTTTTGTAACAGGATCTGTTCTCTGCAATTGATTATTATTCCTCACATATTGATAAAAAGATTATATTGGTCTTTTTTGATCTTCTCTCCATTATGTCTTCGTGTTAACATTCCATCACCAACAAAAGCTTCTTATTAATTTTTTGATGAGCGGACATTTTGCAATGCTGCAATAAAGCGTATAGTCAACACTAAAAAAAATAAAAACTTTTAATATTGATAAAAAATATTAATATTATTGCATACCGTAAGTAAGCAGAGTTTTTCAATTTCAAAGCTATAACACTGTTACTGGTTCATTTTTGTAAATGTATTGTAAATGATTGTTTTCTAGATCCCGAAGAGAAGACAAAATATAATCTTCAAAACGTCAATCAATAATTATAGTTTTATTAACGCACCTCGATGATGATGATGAACACCTTTGTTCAATATTCCCCACACTCGAATGGATATGACTGTTACAAATATTTCGTAGGAATCTTTCTCAGCCTGCATTCTTTTATTAATTTCGCACATGATAAAATATCGACTCTTCTTAACTGTTGCTTTTGCTAAACTAATTTGCATGACCACTACCAATCACAACATAGTAGACGTTGGCATAGGTACGTCAATCTAATAAATCAATATTGAAATTGCCCGGCGGGTCATGACCCGGGTTAAAGTAATGCGGCGTTGTCGCACGACTACCGCCTTCGCGACGTCCGATGTGTCAAAATTTTAAACAAAATAAATTTATTGTAGTGTTAAATAAAATGAAATATTTAATTCAAATGTCTCAATTTGAATTTCAAAAACCATGTTCTAATTCAAAATTTTAGGAATTGAATCTAATTATCTTCTCAAATTATAAAAAAAAATTAATTAATTATGCAGAGATTAATCAGAATAAAAGGTTGTATTCGTCAATATTATAAGATTTGCATATTACTTTTTCAGGTTAAGAAATTTATTTCTGCAGTGGTTCTCGTTCCGTCATTTTTTAATATAATTTTAATAATGAATAAATAAATTGATCCTAGATCAATTGTTTGACATCTAAAATAAATCTCCCATGATATTATATAAAATTTTCAATTGTGTATATTCAAAACTACCATTTTTTGTAGTTTTAATTTTTAGTTACATAGCATCCACTTCCATAATATTAACCATAGGCAGTGGCGTAGCGTCACAAGAGTCAAAAGGGTGCTTCTCAAGGGGCAAATCACAAGACAAATTTATTGTTGTACCTTGTACACTAGATTTCCCTTTACAAGATGTTTGAAAGATTCTCCGGATTCAGAAACAGAAAGAGCAAGATGGGTTTCAAACGTCAACTTATATTCAGAAATCGTCAATTGCAATTCAGATTTATTAATTGATATTCAGATTTATCAATTAATATTCAGAAGCCGTTAAAATAAAGATAATATTAAGAAATTATAATGAAATGAAAACCTGCCCTTAAAATGCATTAATCCATAAAATTATAACTGAGTAAAATCTACAGATATAGAATTATTTTAACTTAAAGCACATTATTTTTGATATTGAAATTATTGTGGAAGATGAGTGACCACTTGACTTAGCTCACCGATTATTTCGAGAAGGTAATATGATTGGGAACATCAACATTCTCATCCTAGAAGTTTTGGTTTATCAATAACATGGCAGATTCATAAAAATTTATTTATTAACGTACATTACATTTGAGCATGATAAAAATATTTTATCTTAATGTTTAAATTAACAAAAAAATATTACAATGATTTAATACAAAATTATAATAAGTATCATTTGATATTATAATAAACAACTAATCGAAAAATATACTATTAAAGAAAATAAAATCGAAACTTTATTTCATAAATCACAATGTATATTGCAGCAAATAAAAAAATTAATTGATTGTAACAATTACAATAAAATTACTTACAAATTCACTTACCTACATATATACATTTATGTGGTCGAGTAAAAAATATTAAAAATTACTATTATGTACTTAGCTAAAAGTGATCTACTTTTACTGAAACCGTATTAGCCGTATGATTGCTAGGTAACAATATGTTATCCCAATCGGTATGGATATCCTTTTCGGAATCAGTAGCTTTTAAACTTATTCCTAAACTGGGTAAAGTATTTGCGTAATGAGGAATACTAAGAATCACAGGTTTCAAAAATTCAGTACCTTGTGGCCCGCACATAATCAGAGGTGAAAGCATCGCTTCACCTAGAATCAGAAAAAAAATATTACACCACAATTTGAAAAAATAAAACAAAAGTGTATGTACACTGGATGCAAGAAGAACTAAATGAAAAATTTTATACCATTTTCTAAATCCAAAGGAGGCGCATTTTCGCACAGACGAGGATCTGTAATAACAAAGTAAACTTCTTGTTGGGTGCCTTCCGGCACGGCATTTTTAGGGACCTCCAGAGTAACACCCCAATACTCGTTCACCAATATCGCACCTTGACAATCGACAGTACCGGTAGTAACATCTCTACTGTTTTTAATTGAACCACAATCATTCCGACTTTCGTTTTCTACACAATTTTCGTCAATTTTATTTTTCTTCAACGAACTATCTTTATTTTTATTTTTAAATAGCAGTTTTCTAAAAAGCTGAGGTGTACTGAAACCCTCTTTTTTTCTATGGTTAAATGATTGCGTTTTTTTCAGTTTAGGTTTTGGTTTTGGTGTGTTAGTATTGGCACTATTTGATAAATTATTAGCTATGTTAGGCTGTGATCCATAAAAAGCATACAGCTCCCGATTCCTTAAAATAAGAAAATTTTGAATTACTTTGTTTGTTATTTCTTTTTTCGAAACTAAATAAATATTTCAGATATATTTTAAATAAGCAGGTTAATGTGTGAGTTAATAAAAAGCCAAAGTTAGTATGATTCTAATGCGTAAATGCTCGGTGGTTAAAGAGTCATAATTATTGTAGTGCTGGATTTTTATTTATTCAAAAGTTGCTGGTTTTCGTTATACCGACATCGTAATTCCTTTCATAATTAATATAATAATACTTAACTAACGTTGATTGTTATATTTAGAATGTTTTTATTGGGAATAGGTCAGTTCTCAAGAGATTGAAAAGCAGTTAAAACATGTTACCTGATTTCATGAAAGCAAGTTAAAATTTAAACCTTATTAAAAACTCCGTAATTATGTCATATCACTTTCATGAGTTCAACTTCAGTATTAAATTACAAGCTATGGAATCCAGTAGAAAAAAAAAAGAAGAAAAACTCTAGTGACAAAATTTAAAAAAATAATTTTTCAATAAAAATTAAAATTTTGTGAATTTCATTTTTTGGTTTGTAGCTGCTTTTTTTATTATTTTCAGATTTTCTGTGAAATAAATTAATTTTTCAAAAAATTTTAATTGACAAAAGTTATGGTCCGTTAAATTTCCTATCGGAAATGGGGCGTCAGATTTGTTGTAAAATATTTCGTTTAAGCGAGAGTCACATTAGGCTGCTTACCAGCCGCTTCTTACCAGCGGCTGGTAAGCAGCGGCGGTGCAACTCTGTCAAACAAATCGTGGGTCACATTAGGCTGCTTACCAGCCGCTTCTTACCAACGGCTGGTAAGAAGCTGTCGATCAGCTCAATGTGACCACACAATTCGCCGCTGGCGTTTAGCAGCCGACGAGTATTTGCCAGCGCTGGCGAAGTTGGACATGTTCAACTTTGGTAGCTAGCAGCGGCGACTAAAGATCACGTGGCCGTTGGCTATGCTGCTATTCGCCACTCGACAGTTTGTTTTTTTGTACCTTTTGTAGTTCTTTGCGGTAGGTATCCGTAAACTTTTAATTATTTTTTTTATTGAATGAAAGGAACTGGGTATTTCTGAAATTTTTAACTGTCCTAATAGTTTGTTAATCGACATATCTTTTAAATTTTTGTTTAATTAATCTTTTGAACTAACGTCCCACAAACACGGATAATATTGGAAAATATTTAAAAATGAAATAATTTCCTTCGCAGTCCACTTTAACTCGGACATTACTACTAATTTTTAAAAATTTTAAGAACTTTTTTACAAAAAACTACCTGTAAAATGTAATTAGAATTACTCGCTGCTCATTATAGAAGTGATAGTGGTCAGATTGCGCTGCCTGCTGGTGCCAGCGGTCACGTGATCTTTAGTCGCCGCTGCTAGATACCAAAAGTTGAACATGTCCAACTTTGCCAGCACTGACAAATACTCGCCGGCTGCTAAACGCCAGCGGCGAATTGTGTGGTCACATTGAGCTGATCGACGGCTTCTTACCAGCCGCTGGTAAGAAGCGGCTGGTAAGCAGCCTAATGTGACCCGCGCTTTAAAAGATACAGCGATTTGACAAAGCCAAGAAAAAAAAGTTCATAATTTGTAACATTTTTTTACTTTACTTTAATTCATAACTCGAAAGCCATTGATTTTAGACAATAACAGATTTAAATCTAGTTTGTAGATTATTCCACGTTCTTTGGAAAAGCACTTAACCATTTTTACTGAAAAATCAATATTTTCCGAGCTATTGCCAAGTGAAAGTGGAAATTTAAAAAAATGCTATAAAGAAGCCCAATTCTCGACGGTTTGAATTAAAAAAAAAATGTTAAATATTTTTCTTAGAAAAGTGTCCTCTATCACCACCTAAGTTATGTCAAGTGTATCCGGCGACACCCTGTATATAAATTGCATGCGTATAGTGGCAACTGGTACATTAAGAATCCCAAGGGGTAATACCTCAAAAACAATTTGTAACCCAGACTCGGAATTCCAAGAAATTTCAAAGAATTCCAAGGATTTCCGAGAAATTCCAATGATTTCCAAACAAGTTCCAATCTAAAGAATTTCAATTATATCCAAGGAATTCCAGGGATTTGTAAATAATTTTAAGAATTTTTAAGGAATTTTCGAGATATTTACCCCTTGAAGAACCCCGTAAAAATAATATAAAATCGCTACACGGGTAGTGATTCAAGGTCCGCTTTGCACCGAAGCTCTAGGCTTATTACTTATTGTACCCCGTTTTTCCATTGAGTTGTTAAAGAAAGTTATAAGTATTTTGATCCACAGGCAGAATCTCTGCTCATAACTGCAACTAGCGATTACATCAAGCTTTTGGCTTTTAAATCAATGTCAAAGCAAACAAAGTGGAACCCAGATGGCCGCAGTTCCTAGGCTTCTATCCAGCCAACCCTTCTGGTTGAGCGGATAATAGCTTGTAGAAATTGTAGCAATACTTGTTAGTGATATTAGTAGATTCAAACAAAACAAAAACTGTTCTTTTCAGAACAAACTATAAGTGCCTTAAATATAATTTTAGAAATGCAAACGACATAACACATTACGAAACCAACAATTAACATACCAAACTATCTACTTTAAATTTCAAAATAATGCAGTATCCTATTAAAAATAAATATATAAATAAATAAAACCAGTGTACATACAAAAAATAAATAAAAGTTTAAGCTCACCTCAAATTATGATGCAAAGGTTTGCGATACAATTCGAATGCAGATCCTCTTTGTTCCCTTGAACCTTGTAAATCAACAATATTGGATCTTTCGGGTAACCTTCCTTCTAAAACGTCGCCATTTTCCATTCCGTAAGCATCACGTGAAATCGGAGTTATTTCGCTACGGGATGCGTAGGAAATGTTTGTGTGCCGGTGAGTTTCATATGGAGGTGCCATATCATATGGACCATGCATTGTGGTGTTGTATCGTATCGCTGTCTCGGTATGCCAACTATTAGGGGGCATATTATAGTAATAATCTTGTTGTTTGAGATTCATAGTGGGAGAACGTTGATCTTGCTGAAATCAGCCATTAACATCTTCAAACTTGCATCGAATTGTATCTATACCTACCACAGGATTACTAAAACTTTTTCCATGTTGATACGGTAAAGAGGGTTGAATCATAGCGTCGTTTGAACCATAATTTCCTTGATTTTTGTAGGGAGGTTTATAATTTTTCGGTTTGGGAGGTGGAACAGGTTTATAGGTTATTGGAGGTCCATTTTGTATTACAGCTGGATTTTCAAAACCGTTAGAATGATGATAATTATTTTTCATAGGTGAATGATGATGATGTGGTGGCATATTGTGAATTGTTAAATGCGACTGACTCAAATCCTGATGCGATGTTTTTATAAATTCTTGCACAGAGTTATTATTCCTGCTACAAAAAACAGAAGCGAAATATTAAAAAACCAAATTTTAAGTAAAACTTACCTGTATTTCCCGTAATCTGTCTTGGTTTCAATGTACGGTTTCGTGGACGTATTTTGTTTACCAGGAGATCTGGAATATCTGCAAATTTTTGTATTTATTCTTAATTGGTTCTTTTATTTTTTATTTATGTCATTGCTTTTATATGAATGCACTTTATAAAACATATAAAACAACAAACCTATACATATCTTGCCGCTCGCGTGGATCCACGTGTCCCAAAGACGTCAATTCGTTTTCGACTTCATTGCGCGAATTTTCATCCACAACCTCATTGGAACCGTTTGGACCTAAAGTATACTTCAAATCCAACTTGGATCCGATCCTATCGTGTCGATTTTGATCCCACCTTGGGTTATATTTTGAGGATACTGCAACATTATCGGAATCAATTTTAGATAAAGTGGTTTTTAAATCATCATGAGCATTAGGACCTAATCCGGAATTTGGCAAAGCTGAGTGTTTATTTAAGGAATCATAACTTGAGAGGGAATCCTAAAAGAATTAAACTTTACATTTTAATTTTCAATATAAAAAATAAGAACCTACTGATTTCGAATTAACGCTTCTTTCTAAGGAGCTTATTTTGTTATTAAAATTTCCATTTTCGCCGTTATTATTCGGTTCGCCATTTTCGTTACTGCTTTGTGGAGCCTTCGTACCAAATAATCTCTCATGGGCAGAACGTCTGCAAAATTAAGAATGTTTCGAAAAAATTTAAAAACTAAAAGAGCACTTACCCGTTTGGCGTTTTTGTTGGTGTTGCATGCATTCCTGGTGGTTTCACTCCTCTGTCGACTCGAGGTGGCAAATCCGGTGCCGTTGCATACATTCTCTCATCTCTTGGACTCCGCCTTGGTGTCGATTCGCTCAAACTGTGACCTTTTGAGTGGTTAAAGTTGCCGTGAAAAACTCCACTTTGTCGTTTATGACTTTCGGATTTCATATAATCATTTCTACCATCATTTAAAGACTCTTTCGAATAACCGTTTTGGTGAGCATATTCTTGTGGAGCATGAGAATACAATGCGGTCTGCTTGTAGAGATTTTGTCCATCGCCGTTCACGGCAACGTCTTGTTGGAGATTTTGGTCCAGATAGTTTGATTCTTGGTTTTGCGAGCTTTGTATGGGTGGAATATCCGAGTTTGGTTGATTAGCAAAACCATATCTGGTATCGTATGTTGGCTAAAATTTCGATTTCAAACCAGTTTCTATGATTTCAAAATTAAAATTTACCTGATATGGCGGTAATACGTCGGTAGTGCTGTTATCGGCCATCACAACACTGGGATCTGAACTAGCTTTGGTTAATCTACCTGCATTAGGGTTATTTAAACCGGGCGATATGGGTGGACCTGGACTGTGCTCCAAATCGCTTTCTGGTGAACTTGCGTATGATAATCTTAAAGATGACATAGGAAACAGGAAATCATCGGATAGTGATTCTTCAGGCTAAAATATGGATGACAAGTTGACAAAAACGCATCACTAGCAGGCTTAATGAATACAGAACAAACATAAAATAATGAATAAAATAAAGCCTGCAACGGTATGAATTTTAAATTTCATAAAAAATGCAATTTTTTTCGATTTAAAGATACAAAACTGTGCAAAAATACAAAACGCCTTGATTGTAGACCTTGACGTTTACCACACAAGGAGTAAATTCACGCAAAAATGTTGTACACTCAGAGTCGAAATTACAATGATTCCCAGGAATTTCAGAAATTTCAAAAAATTTCCACGAAATTCCAAAAATTTTCTGAGAATTAAAGAATTTTCAAACAAATTCCAAACAAGTGTATACAAAATTTTTGAGATATTTACCCCTTGACTATTACCTTGTGCTAGGAAATAATATTGTTGGATTTAAAAATTTAACACGTAAAAAATTGCATCTTTCCAAAGATTTAGTTTAAGCTAAGCAATGCAAACACAAATCATAACAAAATCATGTTACACCACACAAAAGCGTAGGATACCTACATATTATATTAAAAAATTATTTTTTTATAAAATTAAAAAAACAAATCAACAAAAACGAATTATCTCTTAGAATAGCGCAAGTCTGAGTTAAGAATGCTGTTATTAAAAATAAGAATAATTTACTTTAAAAAATTTGGATCTTCATAGACTGGATATTTTTATAAAAAAACTTGAAAACTAGATTTTACAATTTCTATGCAAAGTGTAAGAAAACTTTTTAGTTTGCGGTAAGTACAGTATATAATAAATTAAAAATGTTGTGGATTTAAGATAACAAGGGGTAAATATCAAATAATCATAATATTATCTCACTCCAGTTTTTTTTTATCATCCGGTGGGGTGTGTAGACTTAAACATGACTTAAAAAAACGAAAAATGAATGAATATGTGTTGGAGATTAAATCTCGCCATAAAATTCTTCTTCGATTGTGAGCGATTGCACGTCAAAATTGATAGGTGCAACACTTAAAGGTGTCGTTAAAATATTATCATCTATTAAAGAGGTCTCATTTCCACAATCATAATAAATTGGTTCCTTATCCATGTTTTTAGGAACAAAATTTTCATCGGGCTGAAATGTACCCATGTAGTAATTATTATTTTTATAAAATTCGGAAAATTCCAAATCATCAGCAATGGGTGGGTCATAAAAATGTTTATCAGCGGCATGCACTTGCACTTTAGAAGCGTTAGTGAAATCGGCGTCAAACTTAGACTGATATGGTAAACTACTTGCATAAATTTGATTGTAAAACACATTCTGATTCAATGACTGTCGATTATGATTACTGTATAAACTACATTCGCTAGGAGGTTGGTACACAGAATTAAAATTAATGTTGTTACGTGGTAAAAATTGTGGACTGCTGTACATGGACATAGGCGCACGCTTTGTACGATGCTTTGGAGTAGAACGATAACGATTAGGAAGAGAGTAAGTACTTTTTGGTTTTATGTAAGACATGGGAAAATAAATGTCTGAAAATAAGTCAAAGTCCAACTGAAAATAAAAACAAAAGTTGTTGTACCACCACCACGTCAAAATTACACCATAAAATGCTTTAAAAACATAAATTAAAATAATCACAGATAAAAAATTAAATATTTAGGTTACTGAATGAAATAACCAATAAATTTTTCTGAGATTGAACGCACAAAAGTTGTCCCAATTCGAGCATTACTTTAAAACTAATTTGTTTTATTTTAATTACTCACTTTGCTTTCGCTCATCCAAACAGCACCACTTTGTTGTTTATCAATAATTTCGCGCACTTTTCTATACCAATTATCAGAGTTGTCATTTAAAGTGATAACGGAACAAAAAATGTGATTCCATACTTTATCCAATTTTTGACATTGTTCCAGTAATTTTTTCGAACTCTTATGAGCAGACCTATAGCAAAGAAATGGAAAATTAGCAAAAAGGCTTTTATAGATCACAAAATGCGCTTACTTTGGCAAACCTTGCCTCATCTGTTTGATAATAATTTTAGTTTCGGCTTTGAAAAATACCACAATTGGATACAGTTGAGCGTAATTAAGACGCTCAACCGCGTTTGGTGTTATATCCAGAAGGGCATGTTTTCCAGTTGATATGACTTCTTTTATGGCCGAAAGTCTTATAATAGTAGACGACATTTTTTGGTTTTTGGAGTCTTCCAAATTACTGTCCAACTCTGGAAAGGATAAATTAAAGAGAAAAAACTCCTAAAATGCTCGACGACTTACGTGGAGAAATAAATTTATCCGGAAAATCTTTGATCAACTTCTCTCTCGATACATCTGCAATTGGACCAAATAAAATCACAGGTCTGGTGAATCCAGGGTGTTTAAGAACGACGCGTTCGTATGCCGGAAATTTAGATACAATGTCGGAAAAGAGGATGTCGTCCCAGTGTTCCTTAAAAAAAAATTCGTTAGATAACTTTTTGCTAAATCAAAACAAGAAATTTACTTTTCCCAAGCTTTTTGACCTTCTGTTTGAGTTTCTTCTTCTCCTGAAGAAACTACCTCTTGATTCGTTAGCGGACATTTCTTTCTTGGTAGCGTTAAATTGTGCGGTTGCCAGTTCTTCCGCTCTAGCTTTATTGGGTATTATGCCCTTTTGACCTTGCTGATTATTGCGTCCAATTCGGAAAACCTGCCAGCAACCCACCACTCCATTGTACAAAGTATCGATAACGTGAAACACGTCGCCAGATTTAAAACTCATTTCGCCTTTGGCTGAATTTTCGTAATGGAAATGGGTCTTGATATAAAAACTATCGCCTTTTTGGGAAGCAACAATGTTATCGTACTCTTCTTTACAAAATTGCACAATCAATTCTATTCTATCTTGGAGACTTAACAAAAACAGAACAGCTTCTTCTCTAGTAACACCTGTCATATCCATATCGTTCACCTAAAATTAGAAACCAAACTAGAGATACGAAATTACGTCATCAATTATGTTTTTTATGTAGTTGAAGCTATTTTGATACCTTAAGAATTTTATCGCCAGGTTGTAAACCTTGTAGTGATGCCGGACTACCGGGCTGAACGGCGGTGACAAAAATACCAACAAAATTGCCTCCAGTTAATCTTATTCCAACAGAGCCTTCCTTGTGAAACGTGATAAATCTAGCATCTGGTCTATAAAAGAAGTTGTGTTTAAGCAATAAATAGCAGTGGCGCTTTCATAACATCGTAATTTACTCACACAGGTTGTTTCGTTTTTGGAATAATTGGATCATCGTCGTATATTTGTCTTCTGCTACTGTAATAATCTGTAAAAATAAAGGACGCTTGAAAATATACCTTTTTTGGGTAAAAATTATATAGGTACCTTCTGCTCTGGGCGGTGGTGGTCTTGGAGGTTCGTCTCGTCCCTTGGATCTGCCATAACCTTCTAAACTATTTCTATTTATTTGATTAATCTGATTAATATTAGCTTCAGAGAGTGGCTGCCTTAATCGTCCCCTAGGTGCCAAATTACTTTTATCGTCTAGTAACGAATTTGGACCACTATTTGGTTCCAATTTATCTTCATAAACTCCATTGGTATTCAAATTTGGATTTCGCGTTGGAGGTTGAACATATAAATTTTGATTCGAATATCCTTGAGGTGAAGTTAAAAAATCATCTAAAAATATTAAATGTGGTTAAAGTAAAAAGATTAATCCAAAATTTACCTTTATAAAAATTATTAACCGCCCCCGTTGTGCTTATCGAGCTTTGATGTTGATGAGAAAAATTTGGAGCAGCCTGAAAATCGCGCGCAACAGTCAGATGTAACTTATCCTTAGAACTATCGATAATTTTTTTGGCTTCTTTCAACGACATCAAGTCGTTACAATTTGTATTGTTCAATTTTGTTATTAAATCTCCTTCGTTCAAAATTTGGTTCGAATTTAATAATTGTTCTCTAGCTTTCGTGGAAATTTCTTTCACAAATAATTTACATCCTAATACGATGCCAAAATCTAAAATTAAAAAAAAATAGATTGGAGAAAATGAGATGGATAAGTTTTACCTTCTTTTTTTGAATTTTTGGTTAGCGTTACTTTGGGAGACATTGGATTTACACCTAGCATGCCTAAAGAAGGAGCTGCGCCTAAACTGTGACTGTGCTGATGATTGGCTACTCGTCTCTTAATTACTAAAATTACTGTATCTCCAGAATCGCGTAGCACTTGAACTGCCGTGGCGTAATCCACATTTTGCAAAGATATTCCGTTAACAGTTAAAATTCGATCGTTGACGCTAAAATTGATATCTATGTGTTTTGTGTTTTTTTGGACATTATTCAAACACTTACTGAAGAAGCCTTTCGGCAGGACCTGAAGCTAAGACGTCGCTCACCGCTATACTTGGATCTCCCGAGGCGAAGTGAGGGTTATCGCGACCTCCAGAAACGGCTATTCCGAAGCCGTACCCTGGGACTCTTGTTACGGTTATTTGTTTGTAGTCCCATCCTCGTTCCTGGAAGAAAAATATTGCTTTAATTAAAATAAAACATTTAGATCCTTCCTTCCAAAAGGAGGTTTTTAAAGATCCACCATGCAAATTTGGTTTACCGTTATTTTAGGTCCAATTACTATTTAGTGCCTTTAAAAAGTTGTTATGCAACTTTGTATATCTGATGCATATAAAATTTAAAAATTGTCTTGGTTTGATGTGAAGAGAATTTAGATACGGTTGGATCACCTCCACTGTTCCAGATCGTGCGTGTGTTTACAGGTAGGAGTTGATAATGAATCAAAAATTGAACATCTGATTTATTAAACTTTTAGTAATGTTCTTTTATGTTTTACAAAATTACCAACTTGGCGATAAAAATTATATTTTAAAATGTTTCTCATTGTTTCAAACAAAGACAATTACTTAAGAATTGTTTAAAAAACTCGCCGATTATTAAGGTTTTAAATCAAGGCTAAATAAATATCAATAGCATTAGTAAATGTTTATCCGGTATAACGATATCGTTGGCACTGTATTATTATCGGTAATATGAGAGCACTGACGTTTCTGACCAATTATTATTGATTTTAATAAAATAGTAATTTAAAAAAAAAAAACCTATAAAAACTATCTCAACTTGATCACGCAGAAACGAGCAATTGGGTATTGGTTTCCATAGAATTAAGTAATGAAATAATAAATTTGAATTATACTTCCGAAGAAGAACCTGCCGAACAAAAACTGACTGACACCACAAAAGAAGTGAAATTCAAAATTTCAAAAAAAACTATTTTTAGAACGTTTCTTGCATACCTTGATGGATGAACCATAAGCGTAATGACCTCCAACATAAGATTATTCGTTTAAACCTTTGCCTTTGTATTATAATGTGATTGCTGTCGGGTTTGTGAGAAAGAAAATGAATTAGGTAATTATTTTTAGGCTGGTACACCAGCACACTTTTGAATAATATCGAGCTTTGCAAATCGATATCGCTGCCGATTTTTGAAAAATTATAAAGAAGTCGACAAACTTGAAAGCTTCGTGAGTTTATTTAATTTTGTTATTTTATGCCTCAAAAACTAATCTTCTGGGCTAGACGTTAAGCAGTAAAATAAATCAAGTTATTAAATCAGTTGCGCATCTCAAAGTTGAAAATTCAAAATTCCATTTTAAGATTTATTTAGAAAAAAATGTTCAATTTATCGTCGACTCGTAGGTGGACAAGAGTAGTTGAATGATTTTAAAACCAAAAAATTAAAAAAATCATTAGTGAATTGTAAATTAGCAAAATTATAATGAAGGTGATACAATAGTTATGGTAATTATCCAAAGTATATTTAATATGCGAGGAAACTTCTTATCCGTGGGAAATCTGCACAACATGTTAATAAAGTTAGTCATATAAACGCAACCAGACGGTAAATTTGCACTAATAAATTTTTGTTGATTTTATCGTACACAATTTACATTGGTCATTCAAGGCTTATTACAATACAAACAGGGGAATCTTCCCTTGAGAATATAAATTCGTCAGGAATACGAGCAAGGAACTAGGTAAATAGAAATAACTTGCTCAGAAATCCTGTTTTTCTAGAGAAAAAGTCTACATAAAGAAAAAACTATTATTCTTGGTCTTGGAAGCCGATATTGCATTTGATGGGGTTGTGTAGAGACGGGGGGGGGGGCGGAAGTGTCATATAAAATATTAATATAAATTCTTAGATCAACAGATGACCACTCTTCGTCTAGATGTCTTTAACCAAGTCAAGTTTATTATAATTCCTAATCCTATTCAAAAAGAAACTTTCTATTCATGTTATTAGTATTTCCAGAAACTAGAAAAACTAACACATGAACGTTCAATTTTACAAGAGAGTGACATGTTTAATTCAGGAACACCCGAACACATGCGAGTCCTGGGAATAATTTAATTAACGCAAGTTAGAAGGGGGCAAAATTCTACTCGGTGTCAAGATAGATAATTAATACACACGTCAAGAAATATATTTTGTAGTATTTATGAGAGTGGCCCCAGTGAGCACCAACTTTTTACAATTTTTATTTAATTAGCCAAATTTCACTAATAATGGTAAATTTTTTTGTAAAATTAATCGAAAAATTAATGTAAGACTGTATAGATTACCAAAGTTCAACTTTAAACTAATATTATGAAATTTTCTATAAAATAATTAGTTATTCTCAATATTCTTACCAATATTGTCAAGTTTGCCTATTTTGGGCGAGCTTATCAAGCTTGACAAGTAATTTCGAAAAAAGTCAAGTTTGACAAATTTTGTTAAGTATTCAGAAAAAATCATCGACAATCATATTCGATTTGAATAGCAATAATGTCACAATCATGTGAGGTAGGCTGACCAACTTTTTGGAAGAACGAACCTGATGGGACAAAAAAACCGAATTCGCTGAAAAATTACCACAGTTAAATTAGTTATAAATTATTTCACTTTATAATATAGTCATAAATATGTCTGTATCATTTCTTATATTAATTTGTAGTTATGTGAGAATACCAAAACTGATGTATTGCTGTCAAGTGTTCAAACGGCGACTGTCCCGAAAAAAAATTTTTATTTGAACTATCCTGTACATATGAGACCAAACTTCCTATGGCAACGGTAGACAGAATTTTAAAAACAAAGAATCCGATTTAATTAAAAATTTCATTCACATTGACACTTGTACTTAATAATAAAATCTTCGTCAAAAGTGAATTTATTACAAATCCCATCAGATGGTACCATAGACCGTAGACAGGTTGAGGACCACAGGACCATGGTATAACTGTGAAGTAGCACCAAAACTGTCTGAGCGATCACTTCAGCTTAAAGTATTTAAGATAAAATAAAAAGAACAAGTTCAAAAATAAAAATAATTTAAATATTTTTCTACTATAATCCAAGGTTAAAAAATTATCGATAATTTTATGCATCTGTAAACAAATTTGGATCGTGGTATTTCTTTTGTCTCCTTGAACACCAAAAAATTTAAAGAATCCCAAAAATTGCTATTCGGATAAAAAACATATCTGCGATTTATAGCTATACGATTATAATAAATATCGAAAGTGATGCCATACAAATTATAACTGACTTAACAAAATAAAAATGAGAGTAACAAATTAATAAGCAAACAAACATGTTTTTCGAACTAATCTTTAAGTGCACAAAAGATTTATTCGTCCATAAATAATTATTATTAAAACGTAAACATAGCCAAAAAAGGTGTGCCATATTTAAAAAGAATTTTTAACAACCTTGATGGACAGGTGTAATATAATTAATATGTAAAATGAAGGTACGTAAGCGTGAAAATTATTTCAGGTGTAAGTATAGAGGCAAACCCTTTTAGCTTTGACATGTTTAATTGCCCACTCGTGGTTACGCCACTGGTACATCGTTGAAAGAAAAACAATTTAAATTCATGCATTACTGCGCTTACAAAAATAAATTTTCTAAAAACGCAATCTGAAGATTCTATTAACAGATCCATAACCTACAACAATAATCTATTTTCGGTTGTAGCACTCACGTTAATTATTACATTTTCAAAACAATGTCACTTTGCTTCCTACTTGGTTTAATTAGTTTGATTTGGTTTTACTGTAAACAGTTAAAAGTGCATTTCATTTATTTGTTTAAAAATACCAGTAAAATACCATTGTAAGTTTATGTGTAGTTTATCGGGAGAAAATAGTTGATTGTAGATTACATGGCATAATAATAATTAATAATTAAAAATGTTGCTGTTATCGTACAATCGCATTGGTCACAAAAAAAAACTACAACCTTCGTTCTTCTTCCTTTTTCCTGACTTTACATAAAAATTACTCGTTCTCGAGTTACTGCATGCAATTCTGTCTTTTGTATGATAAACTGATAATTACATTTTTTATATCCTGTCTTCCTTTGTGCTGAATGATATACAATTTTTGGAGTAATGAATGTAATTAAGTATTGAACGTCAAGTATGATTTTGAAAATGACGTGTATTTATTTTTAAACTTGGTAACAAATTGATATATTATTTGTCTTTTTCAGAACCCAAGTATAACTCGCCTACACGTCACTCAGAAAATCCACAATTTATGTATTCTATTTACCGCTATAGGTAAGCGAGACCGGGGCTAGTAAGCTATGCGGGTAAGTTAGCACAATTCAAGTATTTGGGATAATATAGGACAGTCGCTAATCATACCATGCCTTGCTGAATTATATACTTTCCACTCCCCACGTCTTTCAGACGTCCTATTGACCAAAGAGAGGAAAGAAATCTGCTGAATCAAGGATGCCGAAATCAAAGGAACCAATGAACCTGAAATACTAATTTAGCAGAAAGTAGTTAATCTTAGATGAGCGCGAACAGAACATAGCAAGCGAAGTTCTCCCAAATTACAATCATTGTTTTTGATTTTATTTTCCAGTTTTCAGTGCAAAATAGTGCATCCAACGGGACGGTTTTGTGTAAAGGGCCGATCGAAGAAGATTATCAAAGGTTATTAACAAATTGTTATTCTAATTTTAAATTGTTCACACGTTTTTCAAATTGTTTTTATTGCTTCGTAATTATCTAGTTTTAGCAAGATATATGAAGTCCACCATTTAAGAATATCATTATTGTCAAATAAAAAAAATTATGTAAAAAAACATTAGTTCTTGATGTATGACCAGCTTTTGTAATTAGCAAATTGTTAGATCTGATGGTACGATAAATTACCAGATTGGGTGTTATGTTAATACTATTTTAGTATTATACATAATCAACAACAAAAGTATTTCATCATAACACTGCACACTGCACTGGTCAAAATTTAAATTTTAATCTTAAACGATGAGAATTATTATTTGGATCTTTTCCTTCGTTTTCATGGTTAAATGCATCTTTTGAGATTATATTTTATCAAAAGTGAAAATAAATTAATATAATTTGCATTTGTTTATTTCCTAGTTTTATTTATAACTAACTTATGATTGAATGTTCTATTTCCACGTCAAAATATTTTACGAAATTGCATAATCCTGTTTTAATTTCATTTTAGTTTTATCAAACTGGGTTTAAAGTTAAGGACGTTCGAGCTCAATTAATGACATACGATAAAAAATTTTTTAATTTTTTTAACTTAAAGGCTTTTAAATTCAATCGCAGTATAACAGCTCACAATTGTACTTTTAACCTCGAGGTGGATGTGAAAGATTTAGTCGAGGTAAATTTCTGTGAATTGTAACCCAGCTATCTGTGGAAAATTTTTAAAATAATTTGTATTAATAATACAAAATCTTTTAAATTGAATGTTATAGGATCTTGTACAAGTTTATAAATTTATGAGTAACGAATATCGACACTTTCCGGTGCGTTTTCAATTAAATTTTAAAAAAGTTTTCGAATCAAACGCAATAGACTTGGGAACAATAAAAAATTGTGGTAACCTTACATCTTTTTATTTTTATAAGGTATTACCTATGGAAAATGATTTTTTGCTATAAAAATGTGTTTCAAATTCTTATATTTGTAGAATGTTACCTATTATGTTTGCAATTTTATTGTCGATGAAAGTCGCTTGCCTCCGCTTATACCTAATGGAAAATATAGAGTAGACTCAACCCTGATGTATCATGATAAAGAAATAGCATTGATGTATGCATATGGTGAAGTATACACACCAATAGAATATCCAAAGAAGTAAAAATTGGAATGGAATTGAGTGGAATGATGTAAAAAGTTATGTAAATCATAATAATTTGCAAATAAATTACCATTTTTTTGAATAACAATTTTTTTAAATTAAATTTCGGTTTTATTTTCCTATGGCATTATCTCCTCCATCAATTTATGATTTCCTAAGGCATTGATTATTAACGGTCAAACAGGGTGAATAGGGACACTTATGCCCGTACTAATAGTCACGGATCAATCCGAAATTCAAGATTAATTCTCGAAATAATCTCATTGGTAAATCCTAGGATCATCTTGAATCTCGGATTGATCCGTGACTATTAGTACGGGTATTAATAGTGTAAATGCGTACCTGGGGCTCACAGATTTGGTCAAAAATGGCTCCTTTTTTACTTGAGACCTATTCTTTCCTAAAAAATTTTGACGATCCAAAAATTTTAAGTATATTTAAAAAAAAAATTTTCCATGCTGTCTCCATTCACCTTCCTACGGGGTGAATAGAGACACAGCGGTTTTTACCAGCAGTGCCCCCATGCAATCAGCTGGACGGTGAATGGACATTGTCTGAGTTTTAAAAAAAGAAATTTTGCCTATGACCATTTCCATTTCAATAGCAAAATTTACCAATCGTTCACTGCGAATTTCACATTTCATCATCAATTAAGCCATTGATATGCTCAAGAACTTTAAATTTTGAAAAAATGTATAAATATTAGAAGAGAAAAAATTTTAAATGAAGCAAATCACACTTCATCTTCTGAACACATTTTTCCAGAAAATATTAATAAACCTCTAAATATGGTTCTAATTTTACCCTTGTCATGGAAAAATAAGAAAAATTGTCATAGTGACAAAAAAAAGTAAATTCAAAATTAATTTACCTTAAGTATGAAATCCACTTTTGTACTGCATCGTTATCAGCACCTGTTTTGGCGCTTAATAATGAATACAGGTTTTGACATTATATTGATCTCAGTGGTTTACACCAAAGACACCAATCATACTGATGTCTTATGGAGGTGGACAAACCGTGCATTTTCGAAAAAAAAAAACATTTGTAGGTGCAAAACTCAACCAGTTGTTATACGCAAAAACCGAACAAAATTGTTAACTGTCCCCATTCACCCACTTGTCCCTATTCACCCCGTTTGACGGTACTTAATTAATAAGGGCGACAGTAAACTGCCCCAATCTATCAGACAGGTAAAAAAAAGAAATAATACACTGTTTTCCGAGCAAAATGGTTGCAACTAATCTGTTTTTTTTTTACTTTTAAACTAATATGTAAACTTTGAGTGTACAAAGTTTCGTTTTAAACCGCTTACAAAAAATTCAGAACATTGGAATTCATTTAGGAGCTAAAGAGGAGTCTTAATAAATAACATTTGCTATGACAAGCAATTACTAATTAGTCAATTATCACCACAATTTGGAAACCGAAGAGGAAAATTTTAGGGCATAAAATTAAGTCAACAACCAAAGTTGGTGTTGGGGAAAGTTTCGGAATAATCTGAAGAGTTAAAATTTTGTATGTTCCACCGGACAAGCAGCACAAATATTTACGATCAAGTTAGGAAGTCCTATTGACCAAAGGGAGGAAGACACCTGCTGAATCAGGGATGCTGAAATCAAAGGAACTGAAATACCAATTTAGTAGAAAATAGTTAATCTTGGAAGAGCAAACAGAACAGCTGCGTTATTTAAGTGCTCCCAAATTACTACTATCATGGCTTTTGATTTTATTTTCCAGTTTTCAATGCGAAATAGTGCATCCAACACAACGGCCGATCGACGAAGATTATGAAAGGTTATTAACAAATTGTTATTTTAATTAAGTTGTTCACACGTTTTTCAAATTGTTTTTATTGTTTTGTAATTATCTAGTATTAGCAAGATAAAGGCCACCATTTACAACATATTGTCAAATAAAACAATTATGAAAAAAAAACATTAGTTCTAGATGTGTGACCAGCTTTTGTAATTAGCAAATTGTTAGATCAGACGGTAGGATAAATTACCAGACTAGTACATAATCAACAACAAAAGTATTTTATCATAACACTGCACTGGTCAAAATTTAAATTTTAATCTTAAACGATGAAAAATATTATTTGGATATTTTCCTTCGTTTTCATGGTTAAATGCATCTGTTGTAATGATATTTTATCAAAGGTGAAAATAAATTAATATATTATGCATTTGTTTATTTTCTAGTTTTATTTAAAACTAACTTATGATTCAATGTTTTAGATTTTCACATCAAAATATTTTACCAAATTGCATAATCCTGTTTTAATTTTATTTTAGTTTCATCAAACTGGATATAAACTTAAGGACGTTCGAGCTCAATTAATATCATACGATAAAAATGTTTTTAATTTTTTTAACTTAAAGGCGTTTAAATTCAATCGTAGTACAACAGCTCACAATGCTAGTTTTAACTTCAAGGTGGATGTGAAAGATTTAGTCGAGGTAAATTTCTGTGAATTGTAACCCAGTTATCTGTTGAAAAAATTTTAAATAATATTAATAATAAAAATGTTCAATGGCACTTTTTCTAAATTGAATGTTATAGATTCTTGTACAAGCCAATAAATTTATGAGTAACGAATATCGACACTTTCCGGTACGTTTTCAATTAAATTTAAAAAAAATTTTCGAATCAAACGCATTAGGTTTGGGAACAATAAAAAATTGTGGTAACCTTACATCTTTTTATTTTCATAAGGTATTACCTATTGAAAATGATTTTTTGCAATAAAAATGTGTTTCAAATTCTTATTTTTGTAGAATGTTACCTATTATTTTTGCAATTTTATTGTCGATGAAAGTCACTTGCCTCCGCTTATACCTAATGGAAAATATAGAGTAGACGCAACCATGATGTATCATGATAAAGAAATAGCATTGATGTATGCATATGGTGAAGTATACACACCAATAAAATATTCAAAGAAGTAAAAATTGGAATGGAATTGAGTGGAATTATGTAAAAAGTTATGTAAATCATAATAATATGCAAATAAATTACAATGTCCTAGAATAAAAATTTTTTTTAATTAAATTTCGGTTTTTTTCCCTGTGGCTTTATCTCATCTATAAATTTATGATTTCCTAACGCATTGATTGTTAAACAAAATTCAAAAATAAAATCAGAGGGTGTACCAGTAGACTAAGTAGTTGGAATTAAAATCAATGGAATCCAATGGAATTTGATCGAATAAGTCGCTTTGAAAAAAAATTTTATTTGAAATTGTTTATTATGATTGGTCGATTTCGTACTTAAGTCTGACTCAAGTCTGAGATTATTAGACCAATGATTTTTGAGTAACTATTTTATTTTAATTTATTTATTTATTTATTATTTTTCTGGCTTCAATAAATATTGTTCTAAAAAATAGTTCTTAATAAATTTTTATTAATATACTCCCATTCACTCTAAAAGATAAGGTTTAAAAGTTTAAATAAAATACTTCAGCTAGTTTATGCAATAAAAATTCAGAAGTCTTCTAGCCAAGATGGTAACGGGTTCTCAAATAGATTGTAACTTTCAGGTTATCTTCCCCACAGTAACAGTAATAGTACTTTTCTTTAAGCATGTTCTGAATTGTATTCAGAAAGATATAAAAATATAAAAAAAACTATTCATGCAGAGAATCAAACCTGAGACCTTCTCTCATCAGCTAGAAAACCTTTGGATTATTGTTGCAAAAACTTGCTGAAATTTTGCAGTTAAAACTTTTAAACACTGTTTTCTCAAATACGGTTGCTCATAGCACTTTGAAAGGTGTAAATAGGTGTCTACTTAATTTTAGAGCTCTTTAGATCGTAGTTACACTTAAACAATCCTCCTCGTTGGTGAAGTATAATATTTTGAAAATATATAGAATAAGTGTAAAATAAAATTTTGAAAGGGCCTTGCCAAAAAATATCAAGAAGTCCCAAGTTTTGCCAACGGACTCCGATTTCTTCGAAATCCTAAATGCGTTCCTGGTGTAAGAGTTGTCATCGAACATGCAATATTTTCAAGAAATAATTTTCTCAAGTTTTTTAACCCTACAATACCAGTAGAACCAGATATAGAAATAACGTCGATATTATAAAATTCCTACAAAGTAAAAAAATTAAACTCGAGACATAAAATAAATCTACAAGAAAGATTTGTAAAATTTTATGTTGGCTGTCGTTTACAATCTCAAAATATAAATTGGCCACGAAGAATAACCTAAATAATGAACCCAGGTTTATAAATAAAATAAGTGGTTATTTAAACAACACAGAGTTAATAAATTGCTAGCAACGAAGTCAAATAACATAAATGAAATTGCATCAACAAGCAACTTAACAATAATATTGCAATCTAAAAATAATTTGAAACGATAAGAAGTCATTGTACTGCTATCAGAATTAACATCACTTCGGATGTTTTAATCAACATTGCACTTGTAACAGTGCAGTAAAGATTAGATCCCTCTCCGAGTAGCAGATCCGTCCTTATAATTTCGTTTGGGGTTTACGCACGCTCTTTCTCCTTGAGCGGTAACCTTGCATTGATAATCTGCCTCTTAAATTTAATAATCGGCTCACTCTTGTGATAATAAAAAAAGAAAAATCTAAAAATAAGTCGCCAGCACAAAAAAAAACAACTCTTCCTAATAAATTCCGTCTGGTTCAGAAAAAACTGTTTTGTTTTTAAATGGCGTATTTTTGACTTTTTGTAAAGCATGATCCACAAGTAATAAAACTAAAGGCACGCAGCGGTATAAGTTTATGATCTCATTAACATGACATATCGACAAAAGAGTATTTCAAAATGGATTTTGCATCAGACTAATAAATGATGATCATGTTGCTCAGTCGGAATCCAGGTGCTTTACTTCCATAAAATAATGTAACTTTCAATCTCGACATGTTTATTTTAATCGGCTCTTAATTAATTTTTCATAATTAATTTCGAAGAGTTGTCAACCAATCAGATTTTTTAGTTTCTTCGGATGGTCAATAAATTTGGCGAAATTGTCACTCACTAATTAAAACTACACAACTTTTTCAAATTGAACAAAAAGTAATTGAACGAATAGACGAGGGTAGGGTTGTACAAGATGGAAGTGTCAATTGCCCGCATATTTAAATTGACTCTTAACGAGAATTCGCCTTCATACTTTATTGGCCTTGAACTTTTCGTTTTTGTTGAAACGGAAATTGGAACTGCAGTTTTAAATATTTATCGAGTTGTTCATACCTCCAATGGTATTTATCTTATTGGTACCAGGAAAAAAAAATACCTGGTGTGATTTGGCAAAATATATTGGTTGTCAAACAAGAGCAAATTGTTAAAACCGCAATACTCATTGTTGATTGTAATTTCTATGAAAACAGGTAGCTAGAAGAAGGAATTAACTTTTTATTGCCACATGGTATGTTTCTTTATTGTAGCTCATTAAACTACAGGGAGGTTATGGTCAAAAGGTTTTTATGTCTTCCAAAAATAATTTACATGCAATTTCACATTTAAAGCAAATAAAACATCGACCAATTATTGCCACAAGTCTGAACATTAGAGAATTGTAAACAAGTTTGTTTGCCTTTCAGCAAAAATACACTTTCCAATTACCATTAGTTTTTTTTTTTTTGAGCTAAGTCATATGAAGGGTAGACGGCAATTAAATTCAAGACCAAATGATAAAGAAGAGCATCGCCCGAATCCACAAATACATTCCTTTGATTTGGATAGCTTCTTGATCAATATTTTTGACTGAAGCAAAATATTGAGGTGTTTAGTACATTGAAGAAGAAGAAGAAGTTCAGTTGACAAGTACAAATGCAGAAGTGTCATGTCATTGCTAACCAGTGTGTAGCGGTTGAGAAGCACTGCTGTAGAAACTAATTTAAAACAATGGATGGATCGTTGGCGTAGTTAATGAACTAACTAAATTAATTTTCCACTAAAAAGTTACATCTCATTTAGATCGAATCGATTTAATGACCATACAGCATAGTGCACATTCCAATGAAAACTTTATAAGCAAAAATGTCACGCAATAGTAAACTTCTGCAAGCGCTCCGTTACGCAAACTTAAAAACCAATAAAACAGAAAATATGGAATAATATTCCATGACTCCGCAGATTAATACGTTAAACTTGATCGTCTCGGAAAAAACAATTATTGAAGTTTAAAGTTCATTTTCCCTCGTATATCTGAAAACCTCCTCTATCGAAACTTTCATTCTTCTTCTTCTTCTTCTGGTTTATCTTCCATCTTATAACTTACAAACGAATGACCGTTTTTATGCAAGAATGTCGTAGAGATCGAGTTTTTAACTAAAGCAGTAATTCATTGCACAAAGTTCCGACACTCGTTTCATCTTCTTTTTTTAAAACTTAATTTTACATTTCGATTTTACAGAAAGTTTATTATCATCAGAGAATCGTAAATTAACAATCTATTCAATTAATAAACAATTCGATAGTGAAAATCGGCATGACAATTATTAAACTAACCATGAATAATATTATTAAAATATTTGCTTTCACTATAATTTAAATTAAATATTTCACAATTTATTTTCTATATTCAAGAAAAAATGATATCGATTTAATGTTGGTTTACTTTTATTGCGTGCCTCGTATTTAGCTTTTTATATTATAATGGTATAATGAACCTCCTCTCAAGGTTATCAGTAGTAGACGTAATTATTTAAAATCTAGTTCGATTGGAATAATAATAAACAACCTGTCGGTCGATTTAATTAAATCTATTTGCGACATAATGCAACTCACAATCGGTTTTGTTATATATCTCTACAATGACAAATTTAAATGTTAGAAAGTTTCAAATCTCCGCAACCATCGACTTGGATTAAAGCTAATGTCTCCAAAACGGTTTGGCACAAAATATAAAATAAAATAAATAAGACTGCGTGATGGTGTCATTTCGGGATAATGACCCCAACCCATCCGAACTAGTTGTTTGTTTCGATGACAACCACATCGGGATGTCCTCAAGAGGGTGTACTGTTTGTTGGTATACATGCAGTTGTACCTCTAAGGTCAAAAAAAAATGTAGAGTAGGATAAAATCATGGATGGATAGTAACGGGTTTACTATGATCGAAACATTTCCGAAAATGGGGGCAATAGAAACAAAATCGCGTGATCAATAGTCGTTTGCTATTGGCTTTTTCATGTATCAGGTATTTGTGCTTGCGTTTATTTTTCTGGCGAGTTCTACTGGAATCCTTTAGTTCCTTCTTTTTCAGCCGTAAGTTCCTATAATCAGAATCGCCAAAGCCTAAGTTAATTCCGAGAATTTCGTGATGAAACTCTGATCCGAGGTTGATCTTCTGTTATACAACTGGCCCTTAACGGTAGAGAAGAAACCTACGTTCTTCCTATAAAGCCTATCCCTATTTGGATGTTTGCTTCATCTATTATGCGGTAGAAGTGCGAAGTAATATCACATCAGAGAGAATCCATTGATTATTGTGATATATTGATATTCTACACTACTATGAGTTCTTACCTCTTCTATCCACTGCAGACAATCTGCCTTTTTCTCTGAGAAAAAGATTACAGCACTTAGACACTAATGTGCCAATGAAAATGTGCACGTGACCCTGTTTAATAGTTGATGGTGACAATCGTCAATTCAGGAGAACCAACGGTATTAGTGTGTAGTCACTTCCCAAATTGGAATTGAATCCCTCGACATTATTTACTACATATTGATTGTTATGTAACATCAAAACTATATAGGTACGTTTTCATCAATTATTACATTTTACATATAATTTTGTTATGGTAGATAATAAAAACTAGATAGGTAGTTTTTTCAGTGTACGAAACTATTTATACTATAGTAGTTGAATAATATTATCGTATTTTTTACTATTATCATTGAATAACAAAAGAAAAGACAATAAGTTTCCCTCCCCCTCCCAAAAAAACCCATATAACCCATATATCTTTTCAAGTTTTTTAATTTAACTTAAATAAATGAAAATTAGCATTTAGAAAAAACCTTTTATAGAGTAGGTACCCAATTAATTTCTTTAAAAAATTTTCCGGCTTTTCCAGATCAAAATAAAAAAATTTCAGTGGCCCAAAATTTTGCATAATTTCTCTGAATTAAAAAAATCTTTCAATCTTAAATTCCTCGACTTTTCCAGACAAGGGGAAACTCAGTTTTATACATCTCCTAATGAGAGGTTACAGTGGTACTCGATTGCACAGGCTTTGCGGCCTGAAAACCGCAGTTTTGTTTGACAATACAAATTTACTAGTCGTGGGAGGTCACAGAAGGAATGAATGATAGGCAGACTTGGCTTTTTATGTTTTTGTGTATTTTGTTACGAAACTACTTTTACTTTGTATTTAATTGTTTTAATTTTGTTAAATGCGCCAAGATCTACAAAATTAAGTTTTAAAAAACAGATCGATCAAGGCCAGATTGCCGGTCAGTTGCGAATTTGTTATTTGAAAAATTTTGGTTAAATTTAAAAAGGAGTATGAAAATTATATTATTGAAGAATATTGAAAGAGGAAAATGGAAAACACCCTATTGATTATATTTTCCTAATCAGTAGCTAGCGTGAGGGACCAATGCTCCGAGCCACACTTCTGGTGGGGGGGGGGGGCAGGAAACGGTCGAGCTGATTATAATAGATGCCGCGAAATAGTTAAAAATAAGAGGATTGGTATAATACGATCGAAACAAGTAACCTGGTAAACCTTTTTGAATTTAATAATATTCTTTTCATGCTATTATTTTTTATATTTACTTTGTAGATTTTTATGATCAATATCGCAACTATTATTTTTTTATTCTATAATTTTGTAATAAAAGGTTGGTAAATTGCGGTAATGACTACTTTGTATATGCAGTAGAATCCGCGTAATGTGATCACTTTGGGCCAAGAATATTTTATTAATATTAATTGATAACTGATAACAATAAGCGAAATTTAGAAAAAAGCAAATTTTAGAAGACTTGGATTAGAACAAAATAGAAGAAAAAAAGAAAAAGTTGCCGGTTTCCAAAAAAAATTATCACAATAACCGACTGATAACATCATCCGTAATCACATAATTTCAATGGAAACTTACATGGCCAGTGCGATAAATGAAACTTTTAATAATTTCAAAAGCATTTTTTGAAATTTTAAGTAAAGGCTAGATGAAATCTAATGCTCTTATCATTCGTAGTTTATATTTCTGTAATATTTTTGTGTCTATTATTTTTTCTTTAAAATAATAAGGGAAGCGGAATTTGCACAAATAAGTTTTTACATGTTAATTTCCAATGTTCGGCTAACTCATTCAGCACCCTGTATTATATTATTATTAAATTTTATATTATTATTAAATTTTATATTATTGCTGTATATTTTAGTTTTAGAATCATCTCTAACACTCAAAAAAAATCAAGTTAAAAAATGAAAAGAAAAAATAAACAAAAAAGCAACTGAAAAAAATGTTGAGAGACTTTTAGAAAAAGTAGATGTGATCTACTAGCTACTACACATTTTTAAATTTCAAGTTGTGATTTCTGTAACCCCAATTCAGAAGAGTGAGTACAATTCTCGAAAACTACTTTTGCATATTTTTAATTCTATAATATTCCCTTCCCTAAGAGTAATTATTCTGTATTTAATATATTTAAGTTTCTGCATTTCCAGTTGAAGGAAATACAACAAATATACAGTGGAGTAACCAATGATGGAGGGAAAGGCAACAAAAGTACAAAGCCCAGTTTTAATAGCAAAATAAAATTTAATTTTTCCTCAATTTTCTCGTTCTCTTTAATTCAGACCTACCAGTTTAATATGAATTCCAAACCATGGGAAGTGTAAACACTATAATTTAAAAAAGAGAAATTATCTTAGAAAAATGCTTCGGTGGTTTGCCATTGGTTCCGAGGGTGGGTGGTTATAAACAAGTTCTTACCCCACCTAAGGTTTCAAATTTTGCCGTTTATTTGCTAATAATAATCTTTAAAGTTCTTTAACCTAACAAGTACTTTTTACGGTTTTTCAAAACCAGCGTTATTTGAACAGTTTGGTCAATTATTGTAAAATATTGTTTTTGAACATTTGGTTTTTGTAAAATTGAAACCCAAAGCAATTTCGACCAAGAAAAGGATGAATAAAAAATAAAAGAACCGTGACTAAATCACGATGAAAATTCCACGACTCAAGCTTGCACCTTAAACCTATGTGGGTAGGTAGGTACCTGTATTATATTTGTTACACTTAATTTCAATAAGAATTAGTGATATTATGGCTAGAACGGGTACAGCTACCCTCTTTTTAAAAAAACGACCTTCAAACTACTTGCACCTGTCTTAGGAATGCCACCACTTTATATACACAATCTGCACAAACAGTTGGCAACTAAGCGAATACAACATGAAAAAGATTTCACATAAAATACTGTTTAAGTGTGCAAACAATCTTTATGCTGGTATTGTAGTTATAATAAAATACCATCGACAGAAGAAAAACCATGTACATCCAGTAATATACAATTTAAATTGTCTATCTTGAAACTTGGTAAGCACTAAGTACCCACATTATATACCTGATCGTCCCCATAATATGTTGCTTATTAATTTATGATTTTGACGTAGAGAAAAGTAGCGAATAACAATAAATAGAAAAAAAAAATTCAATTGTACAAATTTCAACAAAAGAATGAAAACTCGAGGAAGATTCGGACTTGGATATTACCGCACGACTGCCCCCTCAGTTAAGATATTATGTATATGTACATACATATGTTCGATAGAATTTATAATAACAATAATGCAATTAAAAACAAAACGGCTAGCCTATTATATGTGACTTTCAAATTATTTTGTTCATAACAAAATGAGAAAGTTAATTCCTTTCGTTTTCAAACATAACGGTCATTCTCGAGTTAATTGAAATTATTAACAATTTACATATTTTCATTTAACCTAAATTTACACACTTAAATTATTTATTTTTTCACCATCCCACCACCGCATATGGATGATATGCAAATTTCAAGTGCTTAGCTTTATGAAAAGGAAATTCAGCAGAGTACCCTGCCATCGGGAAAAATTAAACGAGAAAAATAGAATTAGTCCTTTTAATGACAAATCTAATGTGCGAAACAGGTTGAAATTATTTCGCAGACATTCTCGAACTGCATTCTGACACACCCAGGTCTGTTAGAAATTGCATTTCTTTAAAATAAAAATTGTAATTACAGTGACTGGATAATATGACTACACTACATGGTTGTTTTAATTCAACTTGTTAATTAAAAATGATAATTAATGCATTGCGCGTAAATAAAAAAGCTCGTGACTAACAAGTTGGTGTGTTTGTCAAGTAGAAGAACTGGAGTAAAAAACTAAAAAAAGAAGTTATGTGCATCATGGTTTAATCGCAAGTTCAATTCAGTAACCTAAATTGGTTGTTGCAAGTTTTTGCGTGTACTACAGATGGGATTTCTAAACGAGGTTATTGGGTTTTAAAACTTTTGAATTTTTAATGAAACATTTTTCAAAAAAATATACTAGGAAATTGAAGTGGAGTAAAACGTTCGAAAGTAAAACTACATTTCCTTATTATTTTGTAAATGTTGGCCCAGTTACTGCATTACGTAAATATACTCTCGTTTATTAATTTTAAATTAAGATGAGTATGGGGCATTTAACTGATCCTTTGCTACGGATTTTGCAGACCCCAAAATTTATTCTAAAAAAAATCCATTTTGTTAAAATAACTATCAAGTTCCTTACGGTCCACATCATGGCAAATGATCAAGGAAGCAATATTGTAGAGCTCAAAATTATTATCAAGGAAGTATATTTTTTATTTTTAAAATTCGTTTGAAAATAAATAAGTTATCGAGTCTATTATCACTAAATCGAAGAAAGTACTAAAAACCTATATGATCAATTTTTCTGGTTCAACCATTTTTTGAAAATAGGGCGATAAATCTACGATATAATATCAGATGTAATGTATATCTTCGACATTCATTTTTTATTGTACTTATAATCGAGTTTTCCTTCATATCCGGTTGAACCATATAGCCCTGAAATTTGACATAGATTTTTAGCAATGATAATACACAATAATTGAAGTTTTTTTTATGGTTTATTATTTAAATCAGTGGTTCCCAACGTGGACCCCTAGGGGTCCTCGGAATCATTCAAGAGGGTCCGTGAAATATTAAAATTGATTTGGGGAGTTTCCGAACGAATTGAATATTGGAACGAACCGTGGGCCAATAAAGTTTGGGGATCAATGATTTAAATGACTGAAAACAACAAAACCGGTGACAGTTTAAAAAAAGATATACCATATAATTAGTAAAATATATATCCGATACATACAGGTGACATATTTTTTCTGAAAGAGTGAAAAGATATTCCTATTTAATAAAATCAATCACAGACATGCATACAAAACATTATTAGCTTCAAACAGAGGGGTCTGAGCCCCAGTGATCCACCTAATAATTTTTTGTCCGCTATAAAAAAAAGCTGGTGTTGCATTCATTAATCATGGTAGATAACAGACCACCTTACACCATAAACGGAAAGACTAGCGTATTATAGTATAAAGCGTATAATCTTACTATTCAGAACTGGTAATAATAATTATAATTTATTTGATTAGTACTTATTCGCAAAACAAAAACATATTATATTTCTTTTTTCTAAATTTTTATTTAAAGAAATGTTTCGTACGATTTTCGTACATCATCAGGTGATTACAGAAGATAAAACAAAATAAATTATAATAAATGTTAGATACAAAAAAATGTATAACATCCTTCCTAAAAATTATTATTAATAAATTTAAAAATAATTAATTAAAAAATAAATTAACATTCATATGATAAATATAAATAATAGTTAATTAGTTGAAAGTCTTCAAAAATAAGTTGTTAATAATAATTTGTGAAGTTGAATGTCATAATACATGTCATCGGTAGTGTAAATCGTGCGAAACATAAATAAAAATTAAGAATTAAGAAAATTTACATTTTCATTTTGCGAAGAAGTAGGTACACTTGGTGTAAAAATTGGGAGGGCAGTGATCCGTGTCCCTCCCCGTATTAGTCGCCACTGATTGGAATAATATCACTAGAGCTCGGATTTTATGACTTTGCATGTTCTTTAATATTGATATGCCACAGAGTTGTTTTGAAATCTGGACAAATTAGGTATAAACGAATCCGAAAAACTGCTTGTCAAAATGCAAATTTTGCATATTCTCAACATTTGGTGCATATTTGAGCAAATAATGCATATTTGGGCCACTTTTAGTATATTTTCGAAGATTTTTAATAGAGAAAATAAGCAATTTAATTTTTATAATTTTTTAAATAAATAAAAAAAAAAATTTTTAATAAAAAATTAAATTGCTTGTAATTAAATAAAATAGTAAAATTTAATAATAATTTTTTATTTTTTCTATTAAAATTCTTCAAAAAACACCAAAAGTGTTCCAAATATGCACTAAATGTTGAAAATATGCAAGATTTTGCAAATTTTTTGTAATTCGTCCCGATTTATTATTAAAATTATTAAATTTTATAAATCTAGGCAGTACTTTGAAAAAAAAATTGAAAAATTCGAAGATTAGATATTTTTTAGTTTGCATATCAATGCACATTTTATCTATTTTTATCAATTTTAGTGCATATTTTAAGGAAATACGGTGCATATATCGCACCCTGAGTGTAAAACCCATGTAAGTGCAAATAAAGTGCACTTAAAGTTTTTATATTATTAGCGTTTATTAGGATAAATACACTTTTTAAAATAAAAAAAGCGATTTTTATAAGCTGCATATGTTGCAGGGATAAGGCAGGGATAGTGTGAAACCAAAATATGTTCAAAAAGTTTTGTTTTACATTCACAAGAATATTAAATATAGATATTGTTAAATCCAAATATCTGCATTTTCATAGGTAAAAACATGAATTTGAACTTCCTTGTCTTTTTCACTATCAAGTTATGACTAATAGAGTTCTTTGGCATTAAAATCTCAAAAGAATTTTTTTGCACTTACTTGGGTTTTACACACATTTTTAAATATTTTGGTGCATATAAATCCGAACTCTAAATATCAATATAAGAACAAGAAAATAGTAGGTATTTAATTTTAACATGGCATTTTTTAATTCCTTCCAATTCTCTTGGATTTCCTATTTAGTAAAATTTCCTCAAAATACATTTTCAAGCGATTGGTTACCTGAGAAATTTGTTGTTTTTTGGAAGGAAATTGAAGGAATTTATAGGCATTTTTTAGAATTTTCAAGGTATTTGTTTCAGAGGTATTGCATTTGTGGCGATTAAGAAGAATTTCAAGCAATTTTTGTAAGATGAGACATTTAAAAGAAATTTTTATGGAAAAGAAATTTACCCCCTCCCCCCCCCCCCCCCAGCTAAAAGCCAATCAGGTAGCTCCCCGATCTGGATGCAAACCAACATACCGGTTTATTTAGAATAAATATGAAACTTTTGGCTTTTTGAAAACACTGTGCCTTTAAACGAAACATTTTAAAACAAATTCACGAAACAAACTGAAGTTTACTTCCGAATGGCAAAATAAAATAAACTTTGATAATTTTGTGATTTATTTTTATTAACCTAATTAGGAGATGGCTTTAAAAAAACTTACCAAAATTGTTTATTGTATACCTTATTCATCACAGGGGAGGTCATATTTCTAATTTCTAGGGACGCCTTTTTTAAAAACTAATAATCTAAATATTGAAAAATATATCGATATTGATTGAAAACACTATAAAACGTTGGTTTGAAAAGAGCCGTGAGTTGAGACCCCCCCCCCTTATTACCCCCTTGCTTCATCATTTTTTGATTTTTCTTTGAAAAGCGTTACTCTAGTGTTTTTTATCACTACCTACACGCAGTAGTCGGAAGAAAAAAATTGCGAAAATATGTTATTTTTCTCTTGCATAATTTACGTATGTAGGTACAAGGTGGATAACAAACCCACTTGTTATGACACCTATGTACAGTTTTACAGTATGTAGGGAGTTGGACGAAAGTCCAGAGGTCGTGGGTTCAAATCTCGATTATGACCAATTCGGATATCACGTTAAGGTGTAGAAGATCTACAAGATATGTACGTCGGTGTCGGTTACCGGTTACCGAGAAAATGAATGGTTAAAATCTCAAAGTTTAAATCCTATCTACATAAATAAAATAATATTGTTCTTCTTCTGCACTTTCCCACTTCTTCTTCGTTGGTTATCTCTTCAGAATCGGTCATATACTTTAGATATTAGTGAATTTGTTAACTAACACCAATAAGGTGGTAACAACCCATTTCAATTCGAGTCTAGTAAGAAATAAAAAATAACAGCAATAATAAAAATATTATTTTTTTTTTGGTTCGGATCTCCCGTTAAACTGTAGGTCCCCTATGTGCTTAACAAAAATTTCCTTGGATACCACAGACATAGAAAGAGAGGTAACCGATACCAAGAGCAACTAAACAAAAATATTTTACTCAAACCATTTTCTCGGAATATAATTATTGTTTACTTCTTCTTCGACACTCCTGCTCGCTGCTATCAATCTTTCTGAACAAAATATATATTTAGGTCGAGGCAATACGCACCGGGGAGTTTGGGAGGTATAGGATACCCCCCAGTAATCGATTGAACTTTTAGTTCTTGAAAAAGTTTTAAATACATTATTTCTAATAAGTGCATAATATAATTCTAAAAGCCTACTCGAGGAGGAAGTGCTAAGATGTTGTAGATTGTATGATATTTTCATATGGGAAAATATCTCAAAATCTGAGAGATGTTTAAGAAAAGGAGAAGTGGTGTACACATTTTTGCCTCACGTTTTACCCCTCGGTCTGCCCTTTTTTATGCCACCGAATAAAAAATACGAGTGACTGCTGATGAAGAGTGAGTTGCTCTTAACAGAGATTTGTACAGCTGAGCATTCCCGAAACAATAGTTCTTTTGATAACATGAATAATTACCGTAATTTTTTAGAAATTAAAAAGCTTTTAATTTATATGATGCCACAACGACCGTCCACCGTTGGGGCCAATCCATAGAGAATTGGCAGCTTAAATTATATTATTGTTAAATAAATAAATAAATAAATAAATAAATAAATAAATAAATAAATAAATAAATAAATTATGCCTAAGGCCGTTCATGGAGTTAGGAAAACTCCTTTTAAAATCAACAACAAATGAGTTTTTATGAAAAACAAACAACGTTGGTGTTGCTTAGCAACATTCATAAACAATTGATGAGCAAACTTGATTACAAATAGAAGTTTGACAAGTAAAGCATCAAAGAAAAGGTTTGTTGTGCGGTTAAGTCGTTGACTGCATTAGCAGTCAATTTTGTACATCCGTAATATGCCGTGCGGGTAGTCATTTGTTATTATCCAAATTACAGTATTTTAAAATTCGGTAAAAAATTGTAAACAAAAGAATTTTTATGAAAGCAGTAAAATGGGTAAGTGTCGAAAATATTACATACTTAACGGGCAGTTTAACACAATTTAAAATACGTCGGTTGAAAAGTTTTGTTGTATTTTAAATTTTTCAACACAAATAACGACAAACGAATGGGTAAGCAAGCATTATTTTTGATAAACGATAACGATTACAAAAAAATATAAAAGATTTTTTGTATTTCCTTTATGTGCACACTTGTTAAGTTGTTGTTTACAAGCAGCACAGCGTACAAGTGGCACAACTGTGGAATATTAAATAAAAAATGTCTTTCTCACCTCTGTTGGTAGATTGGACACCAACAAATTATTGTTTACCATGGAATCCATTGTACATAGAAGCAAAAATTCCTTGGAGCAGTAATCAAACAGAACCACTATTTAAGGTCATTTTAAAAATCAAAAACTAAGCTTGTCTAATTGCATTTGAAACGACACCCATGACACTAAGGACCATTTAAAAGCAGCTCAAGAATGCCGCTTATAAAAGCACGTTTTCTTCGAACACGCAAAAGTTACATTGCTCAATTTTGAAAATTGTTATGCATTCCTCTAACAGCTCACGAATATAACGCACGCACACAAAAGTTTACGATAAATCTGACGTGTTTTAATTTATAAATTGTAATAGAAAAATTGTCACGCCAAAATAATATTAAATATTTAAATGCACACAACGACGACTTGCATCAACTAAAGCCAACAACGTAAACTAATCTTAAGAAGTCTCCCCATCTCCCTCTCCCGTTTCTTATTAGTTGCGGATCAACTCGTATACGAGATTAAACCAAACATCGTGCAACTTGTGAAATGCGCCATTTTACTTCATTAAAATTCAAAATTTGTTTTTACCGCGTTTTAATTAAGGCAAGATAACATTAAGGGTTCGTATACCTAATTTATATTTATAGGCAAAAATGCCTCGACGTTATATTTACGTACACGTAAAACTCATATCTAAATATAAATTTATTTCGTATTATATTTACGGCTACAACAATCGAATAAATTCGTTTATTTCGAAATGCGATAAAAATTAGAAAATCTCATTTAATTCATCGATTTCGAAATACCATCGTTTTGTCGTTACTTGCATTTTCATTAGGAATTTGTACTTGAGGTAATGTTAAATGTTGCATTAAAAGCATTCTAAATTGCTTGTAAAATTTCGTAATTATAATTAAACAAATAAATTAATTTAATGAGAAGCAGCACGAACGAAAATTAGCCTAAAATTAAAAATTTAAATTATGGTATAGCAGTGGTTTAATCATTAGAATAATTGCGGTTCAAGTTTCAGCATGAAAATTTTAGTAAATTTAGGCAACATATTATACACCTAAAGACTCGTCAAGTAAGGCAACAAAGGATTTTTCACATCTTTTTTATTGTAATTTTTTTGGCAGGTACTGATGCTTACCTGCTATAGCTTTTGTGGATATTGTGTACCTGCGAATGAGCTATTAGGTAATTTTTAAAATTAGAGGATGCTTGTTATGTTCTCTAAATTATCGATTTACACTCAAAGAATTGTTTAAATAAATAAATTTGACTGCAAGATGAATTGTGCATGAATTTTAATTAAAGACTGCAGAAATATGAAAATTAAAATTGAAACAGTAATCGGTATAAGATACAAAAAAGGAAGGATGGCTTGAAATTAACGAAAATTGAAAAATAATGCTAAGTATATTATTTATTTTACAATAATTATTTCAATTTTTCAATCTTATTAGATTTCATAAGGTAACATTCTAAAGTTTTAAACAAATGTAGATACCAAATAGTCAGATATACATTATGTATCTAAATAGTTTTAATTCCCGACTTAAACAAGGGCGTTCATGATAAAAGGGGCATTAAATTAAGTTAAAATTTAACTACAATTATAGTAAGCTATACTGCAGACATTTTACAACAATTGACGTGTAAATTTTACTTATGTTTGGTGTTGTCACTATATTTACAGTTTATTGTAGTAGATTGCACTGCAATTGTAGTTACTTTAACAACTTTTTTTTTCCGTGTTATATTAGACATTTTTCTATCTTTGAATTTTAATTTTCTAACAATTTTAATAAAAATTTTTAAGGAATCAGTCACATGCCCCCGTTAGGTCTACGGTCTACCAGGAACTTCCCGATTTCCCGGTGGGCCAATCCGGGCCTGATACAATCTATATATTATCTATCTTTAAAAATCTTTCTTTTTACCCCTGACTGTTTTTCAAAAACACAGTGTATATTCGTAACCATTTTAAGTCGCGCATGACTCAATGTAAAAAAGCGCAAAATTCGAAATATTTTTATTTTCTGTCACTTTTCTAATAGTTACTTATTGTATGCGCATGACAAAGATAACCAAATTTGATGCGTTTGTTCTCATTGCATAAAACGATTAGTCATGCGCGAGTTAAAATGGTTACGACCATATATGAAGTTACTATGTACAATCTTTGTTTTTGTTTATTTATATTATATTTATATGTTTGTGTCACCATATCTCCCGAACGGTTACAGGTAGCGACGTACATTTTTGACAGCATGTTTGTAAAGATCAGGAGAGTGTTCTTGGCTAGTCAAATACAAATTTCACCCACGAGAAGAAATTCTATCGCAGAAAACCATCTCTACCCCCCCCCCCCGTTCTCTATATTTGTTAGACTATGTAGGGCCAAATTCATATCATTGGCTAACAATTCGCGCTACCACATCGTCTGACTGGATCACGAAGCGGTTTAAAACATATATTCGGTTTCTCTATACATTTTGACAAAATGTACTCAAAAAAAAGTGAAATAAAATAAAAATAAAAATTTTAAAAACCCCTGACTGTAAAAGCACTTTACTTTAAAAACTACTGTTCCCTTTAAAAAGGAAGAAATAATTTTTTCTTCTTCACTCAACAACATAAACTCTCGGACACTTAACTCAAAAAATTAACTTATCATCTTCCCCCCCCCCCCACCACTACAAAATTTCAACATTAATTTTAAAGTCAGGGGAAACGGAAAATTTTTAATACGGAATTTATAAACAGGTTTCGTAAGTGGAGCAAATCGCCGTTCCTCGTGACTTCAAAATTAATGTTGAAATTTTGTAGTGGGGGACGGAGGATGATAAGTTAATTTTTCGAGTTAAGTGTCCGAGAGTTTATGTTGTTGAGTGAAGAAGAAAAAATGATTTCTTCCTTTTTAAAGGGAACAGTAGTTTTTAAAGTAAAGTGCTTTTACAGTCAGGGGTTTTTAAAATTTTTAATTTTTACTTTATTCTTCAAGTGTTTATTTGGGTGAAAAGCCAAGATGACGTACTAGGGAATTTAATTAATAGAATGGTTTGCCGTTGCCTTCCCCATAGCCCACAGATCTTTGGCTTTACACAGCGAAAACGTTTTCTTAGAATCAAAAACACTATTTTGTTTGAATTATTTTTTTGAAGCAAATAAATTTTGTTTAATTTAAATAAAATATAGATTAAATAAAAAAACTTAAAATATTTTTTTTTTTTAATAATTTAATAATAATTTTTTAATTTAAATAAAATATAGATTAAATAAAAAAACTAAAAATATTTTATTTAAATTAGACAAACTTTATTTGCTTAAAAAAATAATTCCAACAAAATATTGTTTTTGATTGAAAGAAAACTTGTTTACTGTGTAGATTGGTTTTTGGATCGGCTTTAGATTGGTTTTGGATCGGGCTTCAGAAGCGGTTACCCGCTTCCCAAACGGCCGGTGCAAGCTTTATGCCATACATTCTGGGATATTATATTTGAAACGTTGAGATAAAAATAACAAATGCGATGAAATTCACAGGAACAATGTTGTAGGAAATTAAATTTTTTTTTAAAAAGTCTGCGAGAGCATATATTTATGTTTAATAGTTTAAATAAGTTTAGACGCAGGAGGGTATTCTAACTTGAAATATAATTTTGGAATAACCATGTCGTAAAATTTATGTTGTATGTACGTTAAATTTTAAAATTCAACAAAAATATCTTGTGTGTCGTACTACCGAATTCATTCGTAGCACAACGGATAGCGTGTGTTGTTCGTTACGAAATTATTTGTATGCGTTTGCGTGCATCGACATAAGAAAAAATTTGGTGAATACCTACGAACTTAGAACCTTAATTTTTAACAATACAAATAATACAAATTGAATACAGCACAATGCAAAACAAGTTTCAAACTTTTCAAAAACGAGGTGGGGGGCAGCGTGAAATTTTATTTGCAATTCACGCACCAGCGCTCAAAAAATTGTATTTTTACGACTACGATTCGCGAAATGAAAAAAGTTTTAGGATATAAACAATACAAACTGAATACTGCACAATACAAAAAAAAATTTAATTTTCGAAAAATGGGGGCTAACTTCACGTACATTGTATACGAGCAACAGGGCCGTAGCTAGAGTCGAATTTAAAGTAGGGCATCGGTGGTTACAAGTAGGGCAGAAGTGTAAATTAAAAGCTAATAAGACATACGCTGGGTATGGAATTGAGATTTTAAGGTAGGGAATTGCCCCACAATGCCCCCCCCCCCTAGCTACGGCCCTGACGAGCAAATGTGTGCCCAATATCACGCACAACGTAATTTTTTATTGATGTTGAACCAGCTTTAAATAAGAAACGTTAAAATTGCTTTAAGAAATACTATAACATTTATAGAAACAATGTTGTAGGAAATCAAATTTGCAAAAAAAGTCCGCGAATGCATATATTTATCTTTATTAGTTTAGTCGTGGGAGACTCCGTCAAGTTGGTCCCTCTTTTTGGAATTTAGAATGTTTTTTTACTACATTTGGAAGTGTTTGTCAAGAGCTGGTAAATTATTTTGAAAGGGGTCAACTTGACGCATCAACTAAATTGTTGCCCAACGTGGGGCGAAATAAATAAAGCTCACCACAACTAAATTGGCATCGTAACTGGTGGGGCACATTTTTATTAGGAACTCGCCTGTGACCCGGAGATAGTTTCACATGCTCTTGGTGGAATATAAAAAAAATTAGAATGGAAATGGTAGTGGATTGTCAATTTCAGCAATTCTGGCTAGATTTAAGAAGAAGAAAATAATAACAAAGTCAGACAAATAACAGAAGAATTGGAATAGAGAACTCTAAGTTTGGAAAATAAAAAATTAATTAGAAATAATAATTTGGATCTTGAAAATGAAAACTTGAGTTTGGAAAGTAAAAATTTAATCAATTTAAAAAATGAAAATTTAATTGTAATAAATGAAAATTTGGAGAAAAGTTTGGTTTTGGAAAATAAGAATTTGGACTTAAATAATAAAAATTTGGATTCTGAAGATAAAAATGAAAGTATGGAAAGTGAATAAACTTTAAAATCGGATGATAATGATATGTGGAGAAAATTGCAAGAAACAAGCAAAAAAAAGATATTATCAAAAATTTAAAAAAGAAATTAAAAATTCTGGAAGAAAAGAAACTAAAAATGATTTACATAAAACAGCTTGAAATGGGAAATGTGATATTGGAAATATCACAAAATATTTTGGACGATATGTCGATTGTTGATAATGTAAATTTAAATTTAAAAAATGTCTTTGAAAATAGAAATTTGGAAATCCAGGACATAATTATGAATACTTAATTTGAACAATAAAAACTTTTTGATTAGAAGATTTAGATTTTAAAAACGAAATTGAAAATGTGATTTCTAAAGATGAAAATTTAGGTAGAAGAAAATTTTGATCTCAATTTGGAAAATAGAGATTTGGTAATTGAGATTGAAAATAAAAATCTGATAAATTTGGAGAATTGAAACTTTGAAAATTTAAATAATAAAAAATTAATTCATTTAAAGGATAAAAATCTGAATTTAAAAGATGAAAATTTGAATATGGAAAATGTAAATTTTTCTGGACAAAAAGATGAAAAGTTGGAAAATGATGAATTGGTTTGTTTGAGAAATGATAATTTAATTAATTTGGAAAGTAAATATCTGATAAATTGGGAAAATGGAAATTTTGAAAATTTAAATAATAACAAATTAGTTGATTTGGATGAAGATTTGGACAGATTTGAAGAGGAAAAATTGGATATAAAAAATTAAAATTTCCACGAAATTGGTGATTCAGAAAATAAGATATTAGATTTGAAAAATAAAAACTTGGATAATAATTTTAAATTTAAAAACGAAAACTTACATAATATCATTGAATCAGAAAATGAAATTTTGGTCATTAGAAATAAAAATTTGGATTGTAAATTAAAATTTTGGAAATGGATTATAAAAACTAAGATTTGAATTATTTTAGAAAAGGAAATGAAATTGGTACGGAAAGTGAAGATGAATTGGAGATGAAAAGATTGGAGGAGTCGGAGGAGACGAGGATGACGATTTCCAAACTTAAAGATGGACGGACAGCACCAATCCAAAAAAAGAACAGTAGGAAGAAATGGAAATTTAAAGTTTTTATTATAGTCGTGCTTTATGGAAGGAAGCATATGTTTTCGCCGAAGATTGTTCTGTGGAAGTCAATTAGATGGAAAAGGATGGGAACAGTTTGAAACACAACATGAGAAGATTTTTTTTTGATCGACGGTGATCAAAAACAAAAATCGGAGCAGTAAAGTTGTCGTGTTTCAAACACAAAATTTTGATTGTTTTTGATTTAATTATGAAAAATTTGTTTATTTTTATTATTTTGTTTAATTGTGTAAATGATTTTTGAATTTTGGTAAAGACCAATACAAAGGTTTAAGCATTTAGATCCCACCGTTGCTTAATCTGAATTGGGGAATGCCTGTAATGCATAGGTTAGGTACCAAAATTATTAGGTACATTCTTTTTATAGCTTTCATAATATGTATTTTTTTCAGTCAGAATTTTACAATAATTATTGAAACTTACATACCCACTAATAATTATAACTTCACTATCATTGCTAAAAATATTCGCAAGAATACAAAGAAAAAAGTCCGTTGTTGAGAGAAAGAGATTTTGAAGAACTATTAAAAATGCTATTTGGGACATTAGAAAACCGAAAAAGGTGTGGATATGGATAAATGGATTAACTTTAGTGGACTATAATTCTCCTGCAATATATGCAACACATCGAACATTTAATATAAAACCAATTGGCCTGTGTTTCTAATACTCAAGAATTTGTCTATCAACGTTCATAACCGACAATAGCTAATCAATGGAAATTTGCCCTGGGGGCAACTGCCCCTTAGTGGCGTTGCTAGAGTGTACATTGAAATTATAGATCATTTAGACTCATAGATCCTAGGTTTCTGCAGGGGGGAGAACCTTTAGTAAAAAATAAATCCAACACTAAACAGAGTGAATACAAAATTACTTATGTTCATACCCGTCTTTTTATCGTAGTTAATATAGAAAATACTAAACTTGTATGTCCTATATTGGTAATCTCCCCTTGATCAATAAAAATAAACCGAAACTTCCACAACCACACGCAAATTGGCAATTAAAATTATTGAAGGAAGCAACAATATAATTTATCCGTGTAACAATCAAAATTTCAACATGCGATTGGTTTTTGTTTTATTCTAAACAAATGATAATACAATACGAGTATACTTAAATATAAATTGTTCAATATACGAGTACATCGAACCAAAAAAAAACAACTAATTTTTATGGGTAGGTAATTCGTTAGAACGTATATATAGTTCTACAGTAATATTGTTTAGTAATGCTTAAAAAAGTAACTCCGCCCCCCTTCTAAATCTGATGAAGTCTGAATCCGAGCTTGGTGCGAAATTATAAATTAATATAATACCTACACAAATATACAAATTTTGTTGTTCGAAACCGAAATTAAAAAGTAAGTTCTCTGTACTCGACATTAATGCTGTGCAAATAATTTTGGATTTTGAAGGGGGCCATAAGTGCATTGGACTTCTCCAAACCAACCTATCGTATGAGTTATTTTTCAGAAATGACCCCTCTCCCCTAAAAATCAGAGATATGCACCAAATATCTATTCATCAATTTATTTATTCTGTATTATTGTAAAACTACAATAAGAATAATGTAAATTTATTGCAAATACATATTAATAGGCAAATAAGTATAGGCGTAGGCGCGCATTCTAATACCAGTGTCGTAACTTAGATTTTTTTGTTTCTTTACTTTTTAAGTACTACATCTTTGGTACTACCTAGCTACTTATAAAAAGCAAAAAAGTTTGAACAGATAACTTAATTTGAAAAAGATTACTAAGTTCAGTGTAAAAGTTACCTCACCGATTACTAACAAATTTTATATATAACTTGATGATGACCTAATTTTGAAATAAGTAAATTTTAATAATTTTAGTTTTGATGGCAAAGTACTAACTTATTTTATGAAAAGCATCAAAATAGCATCGCAGTGGCAAAACACTAATAAATGAATTGTTAATTAAAATAAATTAGATTCCTTTTAGCAAACAACGGTAATAATTTAATAGCCAAAATAGAGAACAAAATTGATATTTTTGTTTAATTTCAATCCACTTCCTCGATCTTCGGTTCATCTTTTTTACCATCGCCGCTTTTGTGAATCTTGGTCATTAAGGGACTGCACACTTTAGACAATTCCGTATATCGATCATCATATTCATCCTTTTCTGCGGTTTGATTGTTATCTAACCATTTCAAACAACAATTACATTCTTCGATGACCTTATTCTTTTCATTGTTGTCCAATTTATTACCAGCTTCGTCAACGGCTTGTTTAACACTAAACGCATAACCTTCGAGCTTATTTTTACTCGCAATTCTTTCTCTTTGACGGTTATCTTCTTCTTTGTACTTCTCCGCATCTGCTACCATCTTTTCAATATCGCGTTGTGATAATCGACCCTTATCGTTTTTAATTGTAATGCTGCGCGATTTTCCGGTACCAACTTCCACGGCCGAAACATTCAAAATACCATTTGCGTCCATATCAAAAGTTACATCGATTTTGGGTATTCCTCTAGGAGCGGGCGGAATTCCGGTAAGGTCGAAAGTTCCCAATAAATTATTATCTTTAGTCATGGCCCTTTCGCCTTCAAAAACTTGTATGGTAACAGCGGATTGGTTGTCCGAATAAGTGGTAAAGGTTTGAGATTGTTTTCCAGGAATTCTTGCATTTCTTTCGATTATTTTAGACATTACACCACCGGCGGTTTCAATACCCAAAGATAACGGAGTAACATCGACCAGAAGAACATCTTGTATCTTAGAACTTTGATCGCCACTCAAAATGGCAGCCTGTATTGCAGCCCCATACGCAACAGCTTCGTCAGGATTGATAGATAAATTCAGATTCTTTCCGCCGAAGTAGTTTTGTAAAAGAGATTGAATTTTTGGAATTCTTGTGGAACCTCCAACCAAAACCACGTCATGAATTTTATCTTTACTGATTTTTGAATCGGTTATAGCTTTTTCGACAGGTTGTAAGGTGTTTTTGAAAAGGTCCACGTTCAGTTCTTCAAAACGAGCCCGAGACAGTTTCGTATAAAAGTCGACCCCATCGTAAAGAGCATCGATTTCCATGGAAGCTTCCGTGCTTGACGATAAGGTACGTTTGGCTCTTTCCGCAGCAGTTCTCAATCGTCGGATGGATCTCGCATTTGACGACATGTCTTTTTTGTATTTACGCTTAAATTCGTCCATGAAAAAGTTAACCAAGCGATTATCAAAATCTTCACCCCCTAAATGAGTATCACCGGCGGTGGCTTTTACTTCGAATAAGGATCCTTCGTTTATGGTTAAGATGGAAACGTCGAAGGTTCCTCCGCCCAAGTCAAAAATTAAAACGTTTCGTTCGCCTTTCAAATTTTTATCTAAACCATAAGCTAATGCAGCAGCGGTGGGTTCGTTTATAATACGTAGTACGTTCAATCCGGTGATGGAACCGGCATCTTTAGTTGCCTGTCTTTGAGAATCGTTGAAGTATGCAGGAACAGTGATAACGACGTCTTTAACCGATCCACCTAAATAAGCTTCAGCGGTATCTTTCATTTTGGTTAGAACCATGGAGCTAATTTCTTCGGGACTGAACGTTTTTACTTCACCCTTATATTCGACCTGGATTTTAGGTTTTCCACCATCATTTACAACTTTGAACGGCCAATGCTTCAGATCGCTTTGAATTTTTGGATCGTCAAATTTTCGACCGATTAGTCTTTTCGCATCGAAGACGGTGTTATTCGGATTCATTGCAACTTGGTTTTTCGCAGCATCTCCAATAAGCCTTTCGGAATCAGTAAAAGCGACATAGCTAGGCGTTGTGCGATTACCTTGATCGTTTGCTATAATTTCAACCTTTCCTTGTTGGAATACACCCACACAAGAGTACGTCGTGCCAAGATCGATTCCAATTGCTGGAGCTTTCACCATTTTTTTGAGTAATTATAACACAATGCACAAAAAATTTTTAATTTGACAAACGATACGTATTTGTTTTGACGTTTAACAAAATCTTGAATTCGGCGAAATTGCAAATTACGAAGTTGAAACTATTCACTGCATGTGAATACGCGATCGTTCAATTTCGTTTCTAAACTGTGCATCAACTTGAAAACTATTTTGAGAGATACTTTTTAAATATGAATCGTCTTTGATTTAAAAATAGCAAAACCGAATAAAATTATTTTGTCGCGAGTATCACAATCGCGTCACCTTTGTTTATGAAGAAATAATCGCTTGATATACGAAAGCAGTACTATTTTGGCGTTGGAGTTAGCATTAATCAGTAAACGTAAATAGCAAACTGTTGGTTCAATAATATGTAAATGAAAAAGCAATCGGAAGTAGATTGTTATAGAAACGATTGTTATAGAAACGGTAATTTAAAATTAATTGATTGTTTTTCTATAAACTTACCCTTTTCAGAAGAATATTTTTAGGGTTCCTAGTTCTTGTGCGCCTATTTTTTGAGGGGGATTTTTCAGTTTTTTTGTTAACTTTGTACTTGTTTTTGCACATCATTTATGGTGGATGTTATTTACGCACTCTTGTACAGTTCCACGGAACAACTGATAATTTTAGCCATCGTAAAATTTAGTGTTAAATAAATTAAATTGATATCAATAACGTAACATTACACCGAAATTTTGATCCGCCCCTGGTCAGTGTAGATATGCGATTTACTATCACATAACTTGCTCCCAAAAAAATTGGTTTTTTATTTTAAAACAAGTTACAGTATAAAAAATACAAGAAATTATTGGATCAATCGTCCAAATCAGTAGCAAATTTACTTTTTTTTGTTAAATTCTGTAACAATGCAGTGCAATTCGGCGACATCGGTATAACAAAAATAATTAAATAAATATGATCTTCGGACGGACCATTCCTCCTATAGGAGAAAGTATTGAAAATCATCAGTTCGATTTATATAGAATAAAGTTAATGATATGTGACCAACAAATTATCCTTCTACAATATACAAATTTACAATACACTTTTCACGTCAAAAAAGACTGTTCAAAATTGCAAATTTAATTTAATAAAAAATAAATAGTATGTAATAAGATTTCAGCAGGTGTGCCTACACATCCACTACACATCGAAAGGCACAATTGAAAAAATAAATCATCTATTTTCTCCCACCTCACCATCAAGTTTTTTTGTATGCACAAGAAGGAGAACGGCAAAAATCGGTGCTAAACCAGGTGAGGAAATGAGTGGACCAGGCCATCGCCAAAGTACAGAAAGAAAAGCTTTTCTCAAAAATCTAAATTGCGACCTAGGGGGAATACCTATGGAAGAAAGCAAGAGAAGGCTAATGATGGTCATTACTCTCACTCTCCTATATGCTAGTTGCGTAACTTCAAAATACATTTTACCGCACTTATCTTTTAGAAAATTTCTTGCTACGTGGGTCCATTTCTAAACGGATTGCGTGCGATAAAAACGACGCTTTATGCAGTGACGGATCAAGCTATTTTAGCGCCGGGTGCGGATTAGGTAAATGGCGCCTTCAATACTAAATACTCGTAATAATATATTGTATTCGAATATTCGCGATTTATCTTACCGTTGGTGGCGCTCATGCTGTTACCAAATATCAAGAACATGGCCGCTCTATTACGTACAATTAATACAGAGCTGCATTAAGGTATGCGAGGCCCGGAGCTAAATTTTTCAAGGTCAACCGCGTTTAGATCAAATGTAAAATTTTAGTTTATTATAGTTTTGTTTTTATAAAAACAAGTATAACATTTAAAAATAATTGTTTCTTACTAAGATACACAAATTCAGTTATTAAATCATCAAACTTTGTTTGTCAAAGTACGGTGACTAACGAAAATATTCGAACTCTCCTATATTAACAATGTAAATTGCACATTTTTAAAACGGTTTCTTGAAATATAAAAAGTGTTTTTATAGGAAAACTTTATATACATGTTTTGTTAAAAATTTTGTACCACAAAAAAAAAATTAATATATATCTACAACAACAAAATCGATACCTATATTAACCTCAGGGCCTGTGGGATTTTGCAACCAAATTCGGGTACAAAAACTTTCCCTGGGCTAGCTCAGTTACTCTTGGTTCAAAACTTAGGTAGTAAAAAGGGCGCCAAGTAATTGGATAAAAGTTCACAAGAGTGATTATGGTAATTACTAACCAACAAAAAAATATATAGGTATGGTATAAATAAATGGTATAAATAAATCCCCAAGTTTGATAACTAGATCACGCTAATGATTTATTAAGAAAAATTACAATAAAGATGAATAAAATAATAAAATCGAACCACGTTCAATAATGATAAAATTTAATTAATCTACAGAACTTATCAAAGAAATAAAAGTTAACCTTTACGCGATCGTATCAACAACGTAAGTAGTAATACGCAAAAATGTTCTCTAATTAAATATCAAAAATTTCAAATTAACGATGTTCAAAATAACTACTACAATTATTGCGTTCGTACACGGAGAATTGCAATTCTTTGGTGCAACGAAATCTGCACTTTGATTATAATGTGCGCCGATATATTAAAATCAAAAATCGCGTTTTGCGTATCTCTTTACAAAATTAAAATGTGTAAAGGTATTTAAATACTGAAGTTAATTAATTTCACAAATTATCGATTATCTAATTCAAAAACAATAGCGTGCTCGTTCACAACGGATAAAAACAAAATTAACGTAGTTAAATATTATAAAAATTTGCTTACAAGGCAACAGACAAAAAAAATTAAAGTACGTAGAATAAAACTTTACAGTTTCTCGGAAAATTAAATATGTACAATATCACTTAATAAATTCCAATAAATCGGAATCCTACACGAACGGTAAAACGGCAACCCAAAGTTTTCACATCCAAGACAAAATTAATTCTTCGAAATTTACAGGGCCGACGACGTTTAACCTCTGATAAAATCTGGACTCGAAGGCTTGATAAAAATTTACGGTATGATGATATCCGTGAAGATAGATAAAAATAAGATAACCAAAAACATCTGACCTTAGAGTTCAATGTAGGTGAATGGTACGCCAATTATCCTTCCCCGAATCTTCTCTGGAACCACTAATTTATAGGTGGACAAACCAAACTTTCTGGAATATTCTCAAACCAAATTCAAAAATAACCATTCCAAGAAATCCTCCACAGGTGCCCGCAAAGGTGCAAACGAAAAGTTTCAGCAATCTTCCAACTCTGGAACGTTGCAGATCACACTGTGTACATAGAAGTTCCCAACAAATCTTCAGGAAGACGATAACAAGCGACTACTATATAAATTCGCTGCTTTTTGGTTTCTTTCTTAATCAAGAGTCCTTCTTCCAAACTCTTCACAATAATCAGACAGGACAAAATATATACAAAACTAAATAATTGGACGACACAGAAAGTAATTATTTATAACATATTCCAAATTAACTAAAAATTACATTCACCCATCTTAAATCAAAAATTAAGATTCTTATCCGCCACATTTTTCCTGTGTGACGGCGATAACTCTACCAAATTTAAAATCAATATATGCATTGCCATCTATAAACAACCAAAAATAAATAATAATGAAAATTCCTGCAGAATAAATTACCCTACAGAAATTTCACGTAACAATTTCATTTAATTAATTTATTTTTAATTAAAATTAATTAATTGTAATTAAAAAATTTATTTTAATCTGAGTTACTTTGGCGCTTTAAATTTTGTTGGTTCAATTTTTTTGATGCCCCTAGAAATTTGGATGCCTATGGCTGCAAGCTCCTTAGCACCCCCCCTTTAATCCGGCTCTGATTGATGTTGTTTTGAGTTTAATTCTGAATTATTTTATCATAAAACCACGGTGAAATGATAATTTACAAAATAAAATACTAAAAGAATGCAAAAGTCTGATTTTTAACAAAACTTTCTATATCAACTACCTATACCTATATTAGATTAACTTAATATTTTTCCGCGTGGTGACATTCGTTTAATGTAAATCGCGAATAATCAAAGAAATCCAAAATTTTTATTATTTGGGGGTTTTTGGAGGAGAATGGGGAGGCTAGAAGCTGGAATAGGTAGAAAATAAGTGAAAAAATTCAGCAAAAAATCAATAATTTTCAATGAATTTTTTACAATTTACAATTTAATGAAAACTTCTCCCAAATCAACTTTTTTGTTACAAATATTAACTTTTCACCTCTCTAGCTTACCAGAAAAAATGTAAAAGCTAAAATAATCGTTTTCATCTCTCCAAATTATTGAAAAGTGACAAAAATAGATGGGGAGGGTGGCATTCCTCGAAAACGGTGGCTTAGCGTTTTGTGAATTGGCGCCCATTGTTCGGATTTTTTTTTTTTTTAATTTTATTTTTTTATAGAAAATTGAATTAAAAATGCACAACTTTGGCGTCTCAAACCATAGCACCCATGGTTTATCCGGCCCTGCGCTTATGAAGCTAAAGGGTGTCCCAAAATTCACCCAAGAAGTAATTTTGATAGAAAGCACAGGTTTATAATTAAAAATTGTAAATTTTGTATTGATTCATAAAGTATACAAATGTATGGAATACCATATCGGGTAAATGGGCTCCACGGCTTTGCTGGCAGATACGCACTCTTTTGTTGAAATTTTCCATGACCCTTTTGCATAAATGTGGCTGAATTTAGTTCGTAAAACTTCAAAAAGATTAAAAAAGAACGTCCAACGGCGTTAAATCCTATGATCTAAGCACAATTTAGGTATACAAAAAACTGGATTATTATGTCGCGATAGCAATCACCATTAAGTATTATTGCCTGACCATCCTCTCAGCAACACTCTCACGAACTGCTTCGAAGTTTTGTGTTGAAGACTTGTTGAAGGATAGCAAGAGTACTTAAGTTAACTAATTGATCCTCTTATTCTTCTTGGTGAGGACTGTTATAGTCTGATGCTTAAGTGCGTCGACTACTAAGCAGAGAACCCTGGTTCGAGCCCGAGTAGAGCAAGAACTGTATTCTAGCCGTCCTCCCTCGGTGGGCAATGGCAAACCACCGAGGTAATGCCTTGAAAACCCTTAATCAAATGAAGTGGTTAGCCAAAACCCATCCTGGGTTGTAGCGCTACTCTGTAATTCTTCTTGGTCGGTACGTCCGTGTCCGGGCATCGTGGCAGCATTCATGATGAACAGTTACACAGTAAAAAGTTTCTTGCAAAATTAACAACAAATTTTTGTTCCAGGAGGTCTACTACGAATTTTTAGTAAAATTAGCTAATATTTAATCAAATTAACAAATTGCGTAAAAGTAACTATAGAATAATTTAAATTTGTAACTCTTTCGAAAAATAGATGCAGAATTTATAAATCAATGAATAGTAACAGTTATATTAATGTCAAATTGTTGTCTAAGTTATTAAAGTTTCACGCTTAATCTTATATTATAATTGTGTTAATTAAATATATGTGCTAGCACCAGCTTGCTTGCAACCGAGTTTGACACAGCGTTGTAGCAGGTAAATTCATGCACCATTTTGCTCACTCAGACAGCACCTGTGACAATATTCCCGCATCCCTTCCACAGGACCGGGTCCTATCTGAGTTTTCACTGACAGGTAATGGTAAGGTATTTCCCTGGTAAAAATGTTGCTTGGGGTGTTGTTGGGGAGTTCGAAAGCTAACCTTGACTGCCGGTTCGAGTTGAAGAATCTATCGAGTATTTTGCAGATGTTGGTACCAAGACGCTCATTGGTCGAGTGTGAACGGGTAAATCTTCCATATTGTATTGGCCAAGTCCCGAGATGAGTGGGTTGTCTGCGTCGCGACATCAGTTGTAGAATTTTTCCGTCAGGTTTTGGATAAATTCGCTAAATTTTTCGATTTTGAATTTCTTGTTGATGAATCAATTTGGAATCATGTAGTAAGCATTTCGAGCTTTTCGGAGTGCAACGTTTTGAATCGTTTAGAGTCTTTTCATCTGATGATCGGATACGAAGGCCGACGGCGGGGCTGCATATGTAAGAAGGGGTCTGATGGTTGCCTTGTAGATTGTTAGTTTGAGGCTTAGGTTCACGTTACTGCGTCTCCCGATGATTGGATCCAGTCTCTTCATGATGCCTTTTGACATGCGTTGATCGATGAGATGTGCTTTACCCAAAAAAGCTTGTTGTCCAATGTGACGCCGAGATACTTGGTGGATGTTTTCCAGAGAATTTTCTGTCCTTTTATTTCTAGTTCCTGGAAGGTAAGTAGTTTCAAATTGTAATTTGACAAGTTTGATACTATTTTCCCAGGTTGTTGAGAGCTATTTGTAAGGTAACTGCACGTAATAAGGCCTAAGCAACAAAAATCGTACTTAAAATAACCTCCCTTGCTCGATATCACACTTACAGACACCTATTGCATGTAGAAGTTGCTAAAATTTTGCGGGAGTTGAATATCCCATTTGTAGCCCCCAGTGTTACATCATTTATCATAAAGTGAGACCGTGCAGCACCAAATAATAAAAATTGGTTCAAATAAATCATAAATATTTTTTGTAATATCACAGTTAGCCATATAAAATTAAATTTTTATCTTTGTAAGTACATGCTTCGATGATCTTAAAAATTTGAATATCGCGGTTAAAATATTTTTTATTATGTTTTTCTTACATAAAGTGTAAGAAATTTACCATAGTCTTTACAAGGGTATCAAAGTTTGTTTGCTTTATAATGTATTTTACAGTACTTTTGAGATATTACGAATGTAAATAATTAGTAGGCATATTTATTACTAAATTATTGAGCGTTCTTTTTAGTGATTTGGGCCGATGCCTCCTAAACGAGCCAAGTGGTCAGAAATCGATGATTTTGAGTGCCTAAGGCGTTGTAATTAATACTCTTTTTTAAAGAATGTTTAGTTGTTGCATTTGTGTGTTTATTGATTTCAAATACCAAATAATATTACGTATAATTTTATTATTTAAATATGTTAAAACCATAGGCCTTATTATGGTACCATATTAAAATAAAGCCTACTGGCAAGGTTTTTAAAAATATTTAATTATGTGTTTTTGTCTATGGTACAAATTTACCATTTTTCGTTTATATTTTGTAGAAAATGTACCAAAATTATGATTATTATTAAAACATGTTGATTAAATTGGATATTTTTCATTTTATTGCAAATCTCCCTTAGCTAGGCCTTATTTGGGTTTGATACCTTACTCGTTTGGTCCTAATATGGTGGTTGGAGTTCTTGGAATATTGTGAACGTAGATGTTGAAGAGGGACGGAGCTACTGCGGATCCTTGGGGTACTCCTGCTGTGATTGGTCTTCTTGAAGAGCGTGTACCATTTATCTTTACTTGGAAATTGCGATTTGCGAGGTAGGATGCCAGAAGTTGGATTAGTGCGAGTGGAGTGCCGGATTGGATTAACTTGTAGACGAGTTAATTGTGCCATACCTTGTCGAAGGCTTTAGATTTTAATGAATTTATCTAATTTGATTAAATGGCTAAAATTCATTCAATTGCTTAGACGAAGTCACTAATCTTTTTTTTCTGTGTATACACAAAAGAAATAATAACTATAACATCTCGTTAAACCAAATATAACAGTATAGTCAAATGTGCTGAACATTATGGTACAAGAAACATGACGATTTTGTTCGATCAGCTAGACAAAATAATTTATTTAGCCCGAATATAAGATAGCAACAATCATCACATCTAGTTAATGAAATACACAATATAGTTTAGTCTGCTAGATGGTATGATAAACACAGTCATACCATCTGGTTAAATCTAACACACAAAATAGTTGAGTCAACCAGACAGTAAAGTAGAAGCACCTATAACATATGATTAAATCAAGTGACACAAGGTAGTTCAATTAGCCAGAGAATCTGGTAAAAGCAATCATAATGTCTGATCTATTTGATCAGAGGAGATACGTAAATTGGCCACATATAATAGTAAGTATTACTAAAAAGTTAAGGTGTGCCAACGTTACACAGTGGTTCTGATAACCAGAGACTCTGCTAAAATCAGACTGTGATACGTTTCGTTTAACCTTATATTAAGTGTTTACTTAACCAAAAGCTCAGGTAGTTTCAATTATGAACATATGATATATTCAACATTATTAAGTTAACCTTACCAGATACATTTAACCAGATATATTTAGTTGACCTGACTTGATTGTCTGTGAATCCCTTTTTTACCTGATTTTTACGTTGCGGGAACCTGATTCTGGTTGAATTTAACTATAAATTTCTTTCAGTGCAAGAGTCGCAATATTTGAAGTGTGGTGGAGTGACCTGGGCGGAAACCGAATTATTCATCCTGGAAGGTGTTATTTGATTCGAGGGTATCCTTGAGCCTCGTTCCTTAATCTTTCCTAGACCGGGGAGGAGGCTGATTGGTCGATAAAATTTAGAGAAAGTCTTTGATTTCCCAGACTTGTCCAAATAATATCTGCATTTTTCCATTGACTTGAGAAGAGTTTCAAACGGAATAAGTTGATGATGCTGACTTAGAAGCATGAACTTAGAAGGTCAACGACCATGTCCGTTGCCCCCAGATGGCGCAAAATTCAAATCTTGCGTGAATTTCAGGACGCCTTTTAGTTTCTAAATTTACTATTTATTGTTATTAAAAATGATTGAGAATCTGAAAGGGTTAAATCAGCGGATTAATTAGCTATACTGGTAGGGGAGACCGGGGTAAGTTGCAACATATGGGTAAGTTGCAACAGTGTAAATAACTTTTTCACGGATAAGTTAATAGATACCGCCATTGGTACAAAATACGTGTAGCTTGATGGTTTTTAGGTGTGTTAGGTAGAATCACGTCAAATAGCTGCAGTATGTGAGTAATCGTCACATCTGTGTTCTCGATGGAATAAGTAATTTTGCTATTATTGCCAATGAAGTTGCATTATTAAAGTATCAAGTGTCATAGTGCTTTTATTTAAACTTTGTGATATAGAGTAAACATTTATCTTTCGTTTTGTGTAAAATAATCATCAAAAAAGTTTTCAAGATAAAAGTTATACAACTTATAAAACTAAAAACTGTGGCGGGGCACGTTGCAACAAACTGTTACAATGTAACCCGTTCACATATTTGGCGGTTTAAAAAAATCAAAAACAAAAATAAAATATCTGATATGAAAACCACATGAAACATCTTACAAGAATCTCGTTAATCCATTCATGCGCGTCATGAATACTGCACTTTTGAGCAAATGAAAAATGGGTCCAATGTAGACTTTGCAAAATGTGAGCACACTGAACCTGTGCAAAAAGAGACCCATGTATATATGTGTAAATTGTACCTATTTAATATTGATGATAGTGCTTTTGAATAAGTGTTGCAATTTACCCCAGGATGTGTTGCAACGTGCCTCGAAGACGGGGTACATTGCAACACGATCACCTTTTTTATTAACTTTACGTAATTTATCCATTATTGTTTTTAAGTTTATGAATTTTATATAGCTATGTTCCTTAAGGACCATTATACATATGTCCAACAATATTTGGAGATTTTTTTTTCATAATAGTCTTTAAAAAAAATAAAGATTAAAAAGTGTTGCAACTTACCCCGGTCTCCCCTACTCTGTCTGATTTTATTATCAGATTTCGAGTTACGATCAATACGATATAACCTAAACCACTTCGGAAAATCATCATAAAAATCACAAATTGTGAAGGAGAAAAATCGAAAAGGAAAGAAGCCGAAATTTAATTTAAAAAAAATTCAGACAAGAAAATTGTAATTTATTATTTGCATAATATTATTTACAAATTTCAAATAATGCTATTTTTTTAAATCCTTCCACTGGATTCCATTCTAATTTTTACTTCTTTGGGTATTCTATTGGTGTGTATATTTCTCCATAGGTATAAATCAACGCTATTTCTTTATTTTCATATATCAGCGTTGAGTCACATCTATATTTACCACTAGGTATAAGTGGAGGAAAGCGAGATTCATCGACAATAAAATTGCAAATGTGATACGTAATATTCTGCAAAACAAGAACTTGAAATACATTTTTATTGCCAAAAGTATCATTTTGCAATACCTTATAAAAATAAAAAGCTGTAAGGTTACCACAATTTTTTATTGCTCCCAATCCCATTGCGTTTGAGTCAAAAAGTTTTCTTAAATTTAGTTGCACACGCAGCGGAAAGTGTCGATACTCGTTACTCATAAATTTATTGACCTGTGCAACATCCTAAAAAATTTCAATTTTCAAAAAATGCTAATTACCATTTATTGTAGCCAAATGTTCTACCAGGTACAAATAAAATGAAATGATACTATAATTTTTTTCATCAAATTACTGGATTTGGTAGGATGCACAAAAATTTACCTCTACTAAATCTTTCACATCCACCTTGAAGTTAAAAGTAGCATTGTGAGCTGTTGTACTGCGATTGTATTTAAACGGCTTTACGTCAAAATAATTAACAAACTCTTTATTGTATGACATTAATTCAACTCGAACATCCTTAAGTTTATACTTATTCTGATGAAACTAAAACAAAAATTGAAACGTGATTACGCAATTTCGTAAAATATTTTGACGTGGCAAACTACTTAGAGCATTGAATCGTAAGAATCAACAAGTACATATTATATTATATTCATTTATTTTCACCTTTGCTAAAATATCATGACAACAAATGCCTTTAACCAGGAATACAAAGGAAAATATCCAAATAATATTTCTCATCGTTTAATCTTCAATTTCAAATTTTGACCAGTATTGTGATGAAATATTTTTGATGTTGGATTATATACTCTACCACATAATAACCAAATCTGATAATACATCGGACAAGTTGATTTAAGCTGATTACAAAATCTGGTCACACAACAAGAACCAACACTAATGTAATTTTGATTTAACAATATACAACATAATGTTTGTGTACCTCCCTAAATATCCTCTCTTTAATGACTTCTAAAAAATGAGAAGGTTATCAATTCGATCTGATGTATTTTTTATGTATGTATGTTTACGTATAAACATTATGTAAGTTGAATCCTTAGATCCTATAACATAATATGATAAAAGGTTGAATCGGACTGTACATGACGAACTTGGTACTTTTAACCATGTGAGGCAGCACTTGACGTTACCAAAACTTTGATGCAATTTTTTTTGGAAACTATAAAGAATAAAAAGTTCAATTTTTGGGTATGCATATAGAATTGTGTTCTCTAGGGCCAACGCATTTAATATTACAAAATATAATAAAATCAAACAAATAAAATTTGTTTTCTTAATGTTATGATTAAAATTTTTAAAAAAGGATATGCGTAGGTCCTAGCTCAACTATCTATATACCTTCCTTTAAATTTTTGTTCAATTCTGTTCATTCATTGCTGAGAATTTTTGTCTTAAAAATTTACCGCACCTGTTACTTCCCCTTAATATAATTCCTTTTCTCTGAATACAAATTGTGCTGTTCTAACAATTTTACTGCCTCAGTCTGATAGTAGTGAATCTTTATTATGTCTCAACAATCTTAATTTTGATATTTCTAGATCTGAAGACATTAAGCAAAGAACTGAAGATAACAATTATATTCTAACCGTCCTCCGTCGGCGGGAAATGGCAAACCACCGTGGTAATCTGTCTTGAAAACTTTCCTAAAATGAAGTGGTTAGCAAAAACCCATTCTGGTGCTACTATGTGGAATATTTTTTAAATAATATTTTTAATAAAATATTAAAATATTTCCGTTCTGAGTTGGCACTTTTCGTTGTTGAATAAAATTAGATTATGAGCGATTGTAGTTTCCACTGATGGATGGCCAAAGAGTACTAAAATCACATAATAAAGGTCTAAGAGTGGTTCATGTAATATTCGGAGTTACCTAAGATTTTATAAATTATTTTTGATAAATATTAAGATAACTTATAAGTTGGAGATTTAATCCTGACAACAATAGGCCTGAATGGTATTCCAATTTTATGAATTTTTGGGTAATCCGTATATTTTAGGTGGTATTGCGCTATTTATTTTCCAATATCAGCTGATTATTTTTGATTTGCAAGTTGTTAGTTGGATCTTTGTTTAAAACCTTATATGCGGTGTTATCATTGACTAGATCGTTCATTTTGTCTTCGTACAGCTATTTACTTGTACACTTTACACCTGCCCGCATTTGAGTTAAGTTTTTTCTATTTTGACAGAAACTTATTATAGATTGTTCCTTAATTGACGATCATTTTTAAGATTTTGGATCCTACATCGTATCAAATAACAATGTGTTTTTTTTTGTTTCCATGAAATTTATTATGTTCAGAATAGTATATTCTGTAACGAGTTGGGAATTGGCATATTCTGCAGGAGGGAAATGTTTGTCACCCGAGCCGTTTAGGCGAGGGTGACGGTCCCCGAGTGCAGAATAGCCATTCTAAACGAGTTCCAGACTATACTTGCTCTATGACAAACGCACAGTGCTATAGTCCATTTCATTTAAGAAAATAGTAAGAATTTGTACTAGAAAGATGACCTCGAAATGTTAACCAATGAAATTGGTTAGAAATTAGGCGGCTTCACACTAGCGAAATTTGCGTGTTGGTGACAGATAACATTTAATTTTTTGTATTATATTAAATAGTTCCTATGCAGTATTTCTTTATTTATTTCATCAAAATCGTATTAAAATTGATGTAAATTTGTGGAAATAAGTTTCGTAAAATTATGCCGTAACTTTTAAACATTCTTAGTTAGGCAACACATATAACGCATTCAATTTGAATTTTTAAAATGACGTTTCCCTATGTGAATGTGGTTTTGCATTTGACCTGCCACCTACATTTTTAGTATATGGGATGGACTATAGTGTATTTCTTGTAATACGCGAACACCAATTTGACAGTTGGCGTTATAAAACCAGTAAAGCAACTTGTTGATTTTTCTTTTAATAAAAATAATAAATTTTATTTTCGTCAAAGCAAAAAATAAAAAATAATAACTTGTTGATAGATGTCACTATCAAGTTTTAATATTTCTTAGATGTGAGAATATAGTCATTCTGTAACGGATGTTACAGAATGAAATATTCTGTAACAGGTGCGAAGAATGTGTATTTTCTGAATTGAAAATTGAGCCAGAATGTTCGTATTCTGTATTAGTCGTATAGAAATGAATTTCTGACGACAGCGATAACCGTCGCTGAAAGCTCAAATTATATCTATTATATTAATTGAATTAACTTGTTATATTGAACTTTTTAATACTATTTATTCTCACAAGTTAATATTTATATATTTTAATAAATAATTAGGAATTGGAGAGAAATTCAAAGCCGACTAATAAGTCATAATTCGTCAATCATAAATAATATTTTGGAAGATAAATTAATTTAGATTTCTACAAATTCGTGAACTTAGTTTGAAAAGTTTGTAAAAGAAGAAATTTGTAAAAATTATAGAGAAAAAATTAAATAAAGCCCCCGCATTTTTGATATGGCCTTAGATTTTAATTTCGTACATTTGCAAGTTACTTATTCTTTATTCCAAAAATTTTATTGTTGAAATAATGATTGGATTTCGACAGTGCCAATGGTTTTATTTTGTTAAATTGTAAGGTTGAAGGCTTTGCATCAACGTTGATTAAGAAGCTTATTTTCACTGGCAGTTTTAGAATTAACTTGGTACCTATCTATAAATATCAATCGGTAGTAATCGTATTTTTATTTTTTATCTGTGATACGTTGGACTTAATAAACAGGTGTCGCACAGTCATAATTAAACTCTAAATTACTTTAATAGTTTGTTATCATTGATGCCTATACCTATTTGCATTTTGTAATCGATAGAATAATAATTAGAGGAAATTAAATTTCCACGTGCAACGTTATGACGTAAATTACTAAAAATACTGAATCCACCATTGATATAAAAGATTAGAATTTGTCAACGTGCTACATGCGCATAATAGGAACATTTCCTGCAAAAACATGTGGTCGATTATGCGTTATTCGACATTTAAAAAATAGTATATTCTGAATGTAAAATTTTTTCTACAATAGGTAATTAATATTTTATATATAGGTAATATTACGTTGCATTAATGCGCATTAATTACATAATTATGTTATTGATAAAATGGTAGGTATATAATAAAACGTAACTATTAGTCGACAACTATAGCTTATTTTTTTTTAAGAAAATATTTAGTTGTATGCTTTGGATTTAGAGTTATCAATAGGTAGAAATTATTTAGTTTATCTCATAAAAGAATTTTAGGGAATTCAGGGAAAGGAACGGGTTGTTTCTTTTAAACGTTGCGTTGTATTCACGTTGTATTCCCATTGTGGTAACCTGGAGTTCGGGGTTGGAAAGTAGGTCCTGTCGGTTTTGCTGAAAATTTACTTTATCGTACCTTTCTTCCCTTTTAAGCTGAGGTTACATTGGATGCATATCCGTGCGATATTTTAGACGTGCGTGCTCGTACGATATTTTTCGTACGAGTGAAGTGGTTACACTGATTTTAGATACGTCAGTGTAGTATAAAGATGAACGCAAATTTGTATTTAGGATATTTTTGGATTATCCATTAGTTTTCGAGACGGCTATAAATTAATTTTTAGCAGTTAAGCTCCTCCTCATGTTATGCACGCGATTGTATATTATGTAAAATTTTCGATTTTTAAATGTCGTTTTTTTTTGTTTTGTAATTATATAATAAATTATAATAAATTTGAGTTAAGAGAGCCCTAGGTACTCAGTTTTTCCACTTTACACAATCCACACAGAAATTAAAACGTCCGATTTTACGTCAAGTGAAGCTTTTGGTACCTACGTGTTCTCAAAAATGGAAAACAACTTGAAAGACACTTCCAATTTTAAATTGATTTAGATATCAATAAATAATTTTAAATTTACTTAACATTAATTATGACCAAATTGCAATTTGCAATGTTCGTATTTAAAAACTTCCATCTGAATGGAAATTATTAAATTGACTTACCGATTTGAATTTATAAAAAAAAATACTAATAATTGAACTAAACGTGATTTGAGAATTTGTTGAAAAGGGAACATTGCAATTTGTCAAAATAAGAAGTTGATCAAATTAACTTAATGAAAGTAGGGGATGCATGGCACTACTCCATTTCCCATGCAATCGTTTAAAATGCCACAAAATGACCTACATTTACATTACTTTTTGTTACAATTGTTGAATAAACAAGATGCTGAAGTACGGCCCTGTAGAAAATAACAAATAATAATATGTTGATTATCACAGGTTTGGTACTAAAGCAGAGCCGGATTTTAGAGGCCTCTTGGTCTTGCACATTTTAATAAAATGCGCCGTAGGCGAAAATTTTTAATTTTTAAAGGCAACCGCGATTAGATCAAATGTAAAATTTTGTGTAAATGTAAACTTTAGTGATTTAAATTTTGTTGCTTTAATTTTTTTGAGGCCCCTAAAAAATTGAAGGCCCGGGGCTGCAGCCCCTTTAGCCGCCCCCCCTTAATCCGGCTCTGTACTAAAGTGAGATATTTACAGAGCCTGATTATGGATATGTGAAGCTCAGTGCTATATCTTTTGGAGGCCTCCTTGCCTTGTATGTTTTAAGAAAATAGGGCGCAGGCGAACATTTTTTATTTTTCAAGGTCGACCGCTCTTAGATCAAATGAAGAATTTTTGAAAAGATAATAGTTATTATACATAGTTTATTACAGTTTTTTATATAACACAGGTATGCATAAAATAACATTTTAAAGATATTTTTTTCTAATTTTATAAGTTTCACAAATTCACTAATTAAATCATCAAAATTTGTTTGTCGAAGCTAGATCCCTTACAATGCTCATTTAAGTTAGCGAACTTCAATGTGTTCGTGTAACACTACTTTTTAATTTATTTAATTAATAAATATATAAATAAAATTAATTGAATTAGTAATAAAATATTTCATTTTTTGATAAAATTGTTATGTTTCGTCAGTCCCTTGGGACCATATTTGACAAAAACCTCAAGTTCTCCTAAAATACTTTATAAAGTGACAGTTCCCTTTACACACAGCATAACCAACCCATGGTCCATCAAAAAAGTTATGAAGGAACATAATTTGAGATAAAAAGCATGCAATTCAAACTCAGTTGTTAAGTTACCCGAGTTTTGTAGAAGTACCCACATACATACCGGGTGCTGAATGAGTTAGCCGAACATAGGAAATTAACATGTAAAAACTTATTTATGGAAATGGAAAGATGAAATCTAATGCTCTTATCATTCGTAGTTTATATCTCTGCATTATTTTTGTGTCGTTTATTTTTTTTATAAAATGATTAGGGAAGCAGAAATTTGCATAAATAAGGTTTTCGGCTAACTCATTCAGCTATTCAGCACCCTGTATACAAAACGTTAACCGGGTTATTTTGCTGAACCCTATAATAAATTTTTACAAAATATGAGTCTCGTGTTGCCGAACTTAGTTAAATTAAATTGTTATTTGTACCAATTTTTAACGGTTATTTTTAGTTCAAGAAAAATCGCAGTTTTAAGAATTTTGAACTTGAATAGGGAAATATCAAAGTGAAATACTTGGAGTCTGAGACGTCGCGACGCGACGTTTTATAATCGACGCTACGGTTTAAAATCGAGGCGTCTGGGTGTAAGGTACCCAATATTAAAGTCAACGAGAACCTTAGGTCAATAACCTTGAACTTTTCATCTCTGTTTACAAACAGATGTAGTTTATTTGAAATATAAAAATATCGTTTTTAAAAAGAACTACAAAATATCTTAATTTTTAGTTTAATTTACAAAAAATCGACTATAGTACAAAATTTAAATTATTTTCTATGATATCAAATGTAAAATTAAATAATATTGTGCAAACTTTATTATATAAGAAATCTTAAAAATTTGCTCAAAAGTATTATTAGGTATCGATCGCGGCGCTGACGCTGAAATGGTACGACGCCAAATTCAATAGTTGGTAGTCGTACTTACTATAAAACAGACGCCACGAAAAGATTTGCAATGATAGTGCTCTAAACACACCCTGATATAAAAAGGTGAGCAATACTTAATTTTTTGTAAGTGGGTTTCGGTTTTTATTAATAATTTTCAGATATCAGTTGTTGGAATTTAAAATTCCTAGTAGATAACCCTACAAAAATGTTTTTGTTAATATTTTAATATAGCATGGCATTTATTTTTCTTATTTTGAAATAATGAAAATATCTTTGCTTTTGGGCAATAAATAAATTAATAAAGAAGTATCAGAAGTTTATCGGTTCGGAAATCCATGCTGCGTTACTATACATAGAGTAGTAGACCTACTCATCCGTCCTGAAATATATGTACGTAGTAGTATGTCATCCTACAATAATTAATTTTTCTAATTATTATTTTATGACATTTTGGAATTAAGTTGAATAATAGGAAAAAGTTTCACAATTATTCTACTTTAAATTCTACAAACATGCTTGTTATTTAATTATTGTAACGAACAACGTCAAAGGTATTATGCATTAAGTAGAATAATCTGACGCAGAAGAATGTTTTTGAATAAAAACAATAAATAAAATTAGATCCTTATTGTGTCATTCAATAAAATGGAATTAGTAATTACCATTTATATTTGTTTTGAATTTATACAAACGATTGTTTCCGGAAGTTTGATATGTACTCCATATGGCAGTTAAAACTTTTGCAACGCCACTAGCCACTCCTTCTATAACTTTTTATTTTGCTCTTATGAATATCTTTATGTCCAATAATTCAATTTTAATCTAATAAGTTACGAACTAAATATTATAAGCATAGAGGGGGGGGAGGAGATTAGGAGTGAAATATGGGTAATGACTAAATGACTTCATCACTAAATCATTTGGATCAGCATCCCTAAATGTGGGAGAATATGGGGCTCAATGGAACATTCACGTTCCGACATATCAAATTTTTGCTGTTGTTTTTTAGTTTGATTCATCGTTTATCAAAGAAAAATGTTTAACAATCGTAAAGCAATGGAATATTCCAATGACTCAACCTTATATGACATATCAGTAAAGCAAGGGCTAACAAAACATGCGAACATGAGTATCAAATAATATTTAACCAGGTTAAAGATAGGATTCATTCTGATGATTAATTTTTGTCTCACAGGAGTAGGTAATGAAACAAATATGTACATGTCTCAGGTTCGCATATTTTATTTGTAAATTACAATGGATTAATTATCAACTGGTTGCAATTGAAAGCCTCAACATAATATTATGTAGGTAGACATATAAAAATATTATTACTTTTAACCAAATGAAAATTTTTTTCAATTAAATTAAGTGCTTGAATATATTAAAAGATAATTCGATTATGAAGTTCTCTTTTTGTTAGTTGACTTTTTAATTATTGATAAAGGTTTAATAATAACAGTAATAACAAGAAAAGAAATTGTTTTCACATTTTGGAAAATAATATTTAATTTAGAAAAATATATTACCCAAGAGGAACAATACCTATGGTATAAATAAAAACCGGGCGAAGCCAGGTGCCAATCTAGTATATTATATTATTTAACATTTTTGATACAAAATTGGGCTTATTATCTCGGAACAATAACGGAAACTTTATAAAAATATGAAACAAAAGCTTATGTTTATTCTTGTTACCAGCATTGATCTATTATGAAAAAAATTGGTAAACACCTCATTGTTTCGTACCGTTTCCGTTCCAGGTTAAATCAGTTTTGTTTGTTTATTTTTCTTTTGTATAGGTAAATTAGCCAAATAATTTTTTCAATTTGATCAGTCCCTGATAATTGTGAAGGTTGGATCTTTACATTCCAATAGTCCTTATAATATAATAGGTATATTATCATCATCACCATCATACTATTCTCGATCAAAAATACATTCAAGTGTATTTGATATTTTCAAACATCGTAATATAAGCTATTTTTACCTATCAAATGCCACTCCAAATGTTTATAAACTTTAATTATAGGAAATTTTATGATGACGTACAAATGGCAACTCATTAATAATATGGGTCAGCTTCAACGTAAAGGGATATTCTAAATATTAAACTTAGCATGTCAAATTCCTGAAATGCAAAATAGAAATGTGAACACTAAATAAAATTGAAAAAAAACTGTTCATCAAAATATCTCTAGCTAGAAAGTTTTATTATTGAGTCCTGGTGGCAAATCACAAATATGCTTTTTCCTACGCATCATAATGCGGGGGTTTGGGGGTTAATAAAAAAATAATGCCAACATGGAATTAAAATTAAAATAACAATTCAATATAAATCATCAGTATTTTTCTGCGTTTTATTTATTAGTTACAACTGCAATTGTGCAAATTAATGTTTAACTTTTGACGTCTTGTGTTGAGCAAATAATTGCCCCCCCCCCCCCAACCAACCTTGCAATAGTTTTTATCAACTAAAAATAATCAAGATAATGAAATCTCAAGTTTGTAACTTCGCAGCATGATTAGGTATATTTTTTGTTTATCAATAAATCTTATTGTTCTATTGTTATGAATTTTGAAAATTTTCTAACAATTAAGTCCATTGAGTCTAAAAAGTATTTATATTTGATTATATTGATAAACGTTTACCGATAGCAACTGGTTTAAATCAGATTTAAGTGTGCCCTGTATATTTTTTAGATAGATGGAAAAATTCGTGATTTAAAAAACGCGGATGTTTAAGTGATAAAATAAGTATTATTGTCACAAGCTGTCATTCAAGATAATGCTTGGCATTTTTTCAGGGGAGTGGAATGAGGGAAAACTCAAAATTGAAAATAAAATTATAAATTTTAAACATTACAATCAGTGGCGGATTTCCGAACAGGCGCAAGAGGCGCGCGCCTGGGGACTCATAAATCCAGGGGGCCTCAAAATTCAGCTCTCAAAATAAAATAAAGTAATTTTATCTAACTTTTTCTGTAATTATTAAAATAATTAATAATTATCACAGTGTATTTCATAAATTTATAACTTCTTCGCTACTAATTCAGGACAATTAGTAATTTTGTTTATTTTTTGTTATATTTTGTTATATTAAATTTTTTATCAAGATGTATCAATATAACCCTGAAAGTTACGCCACCAACGCACTGGAGCTTCGTGATATATACGAGGTCAAACGTCACGGATTTTGTTATGTATCTTGCTTCCTATCGCTGCAACGTATAAAACACCTATTACAAAAGTTGAAGATGTCGGTTTTTAATATATAAGAAAGAATATTTGACGTAAATACGCCTAGCCGTTCTCGAGATATGAAGCTGAATATGTGTAAAAATGCAAAAATAGTCCAATTCGGGTATGCAATATGTATCGCCGCATTTTTCTCTCTTCCTACTGCTCAAACGGCAATGACACCTATATAATTATGATTTTATAAATAAATGCCCTTTCAAAAAAGCCCAGTTTTGTTTTCGTACACTTACCTGTTCTCGAGATACAAAAATAAGTTTTGGTTAAAACATACTACATCTGTTTGAATGCTATTATCTCGCTCTCTTTTGTGACTTATATAAATGAAACAAGTTATCGCTGTTAGATCATGAAATTATCTAACTAAAAGGCCCAATACACTTTTCACATACACCTTACCATTTTCGAGATATGATGCTGCGAAGTTTGCGGAAGCATTCATTTCCACACCACTTTTGAGGTAGAATGATCGGCGCGTTTATTTTTTTTTATTAAAGAATCCTACTTTAAAATCAACCGTATACAGGTGGTCCAAGAAAGTGTGGCATAGGGAAAACAAATTGAAAATTATTAACTAATATAAGATGACAACTGATGTGAGTAGTAAAAGTATTTAGAGGGGGCCTCAAAATTGAATTGCGCTTGGGGCCCCTCAAGTGCTAAATCCGCCACTGAATACAATTTAAAAAGGATTACACCGAGAAAACAATAAACTCAATTAACCCCATTGCCCTCCTCCTTCATTAAGTCTTTTAAAATAATTTCGAAAATCCTTAACAAAATATTACATAATGTTATGTTAATAGTTTACAATTAAAATGTTTGCATATTTTTGAATTAGATTAAAACGTTATAAATTAATTTGTTACATTTTTTTATTTTTTAAATAAATTTTAATATACATATCCTACGGACTGACATAAAACAAACGTATCAAAAGATTTTAAAGCACAAAATATTATTTTATAATTTTTAAATAATAATAAGCTTATATTTATAAGCCGCTTAGACTATTCAGCAATATAAAAATTTTATAATACAATATTTATACATAATTACAAGTATATTTACTAAATTAAAAAACAATATTTACAAACAGAAACCAAAAAAGTAAAGAGTAAAATTCATAAAAATTTAACTATTTAAACATTTAAATCCTTAACGGACCCCCTAATTAAAAATAGCTTAACGGTACTAATCCTTTGTAATTACGTATACATACACATATTTTGTTTACATTAGACTTTTTTAAGCAATGAATAATTTAATATAATACGTAAATAGATAGTAAGAGTGATAGGGATTGATATAGATCAGTGATTACTTAATTTATTATAAATATTTTAATTTTTTGTTATATTACATAATCATGAGTTAATAGTTTACCACGCTCCTATGCAAAAGTGGACTAACGTAAAACGAAAAAAAAAAGTTGCTTTAGCTCTTATAGTTTCTGAGATATATTTCTCTAAAAACTTTGATATTTCTTCAAAATTTACCAAAAACAAGATAGTTTTCAATTTTTGACGTAGACTTTTTTTTCGATTGGTTTTACACAAAAGTGGTCTCCACTGCCAAAATTTATTTTTAAAATCATTTGTTATCCTTTTTCTGACACTTCTTACATTTTTCCATTTTTTTACATTTATACGTCAGATGCACAAAAAAAGAGCAAATATAGAAAAACTGAAAAAACAATATTTTGTTAGAAAAAATTCCTTTAATAAAAACTAATAAGGGGGCTTATAAAGTTGGAAGGTTGTTTTACGTGAGGTATTACCGATAAAAAAAGCAAAAAAAATATATATAATATTGGTTCAATTTTGCTTACTTAGCCTTATTTTGGACATCGGACTCATAGGGAAAGGATAGCCCACAATTTTGTTAATTTAGGGATCTTCCTCAACAAATTTGGCCATCTTCCAGTTCTAATCTGATTTAGACATTTTACTAGATTTTTGTAACATTTCTCTGGATGTCCTCTTGGATTTAGAAAAAGTTGAAAAGCAAAAAAAATCTCATCTATTTATAGGATTCCTGCGATTTCCTAAAATTTCCAGGAAATCCTAAGATTTTCCTTCATTTGTACACCAACTTTTCCCAGAGATTCCCCTCATGATTATGACTCACTGCAATAAAATATTAAAAATTCTAGTAACTTTAAGGAAAAATACGACGGTAAAAAGAATTTTTGAATATCAAGAAATGGAAAAATTTCAAAAATAACAAATTTGAAGTTTCTTTCATCGGAAGGCGACGGTTATTAACTTTTAAAATTGGTAGGAAATAAATCAGTTTCATTTGAAACTGATAGAAAGCAAATAATTAATAATAGATAATGTGGGTAATTTTATAAAAAGAAATGATCTAGATTCTAGAACATCAACATAATTAAAAAGCAGGAAATCGGAAAACCTATTCCCAAAATATTCGTGCCATGGTTAGGATTCCACGTCAAGCTGTAGTTCTAAAAAATCTATTTTTGATCAGAAAACCAAAACATAATTTTTCAGGGCTAACTTTAATTTCCTGTACTATGCATTAAAGTTATTTCTCTTTTCCAGGTGGATGGTTGCGATTATACCTTAAACCAAGATGATGATGAACTATTTGTTGTTTGAAGTGTTTAAATTGTGCAAAGTAAAACATTTAAGTGTAATAATAATCATTAATTTGAGGACTGATTCTAAAAAGTGTATAGTTTAAACGTGTCGAGTACTGTTGTTGGTGTTGCATATTGAGTACGTCATTGGTGGGGAAATTCATTCTATAAATTGTGTAAACCACATCGTTCTATTCATTCTTAAAAATCAACTAGTCCGAGTAGTTATAACAAGAAGAGGGTAGTTTAATTTTTATTTGATTTTTCGTTGTATGGGTAAGTGATTCTCTTTTGTTAATTTTATTATTTCATTTGTTTCATGGGTGAAAACAAAAGCTATTTATTTTGTGACGCTTTGTTTACACTGTTGTCATAGTGTCAAATCACCTGATTATTTATATTTTATACAAACATACCAACCTATTAGTGAGTACTTGCATTTTTCGTCCTAACTAATCAGCAGATATTTTCCATAGTTACGCAATGAATTTCAATTGCGTGTAAATTAAAGTATCTACTTGCGTACGAGAAATAGGTAACCGATATTAAGGTCAAGGAAAATTGTAAATTAATTTATATTGCTTTTTAATTTTGAAAACTACCTTATTTCGTGATCCCTAATTTTTTCACAAAAAAAAATCACGCCCATTTCTTGGTATAATACTTCCGTTCCAGTAATTATTACAACTTGCCTTTATCATTTTGCGTTATAGAATTTTAGGAATTTCTCGTACGTCACATCACGATAATTGCACGGTCAAGGAACTGCGTGTTTATAATTTCCTTTCGCGGACATTAGAATGGATTTAACTTGTTACGAAATAATTATTTTATTTACAAAGTAATAACAATAATAATTGAAATGATCAATTTATTGACGTTAACGTTATCGAATTTAATGCGCAAATAACAATAAATCACATTTACAGAATAAGGTGCGTTCGTTAGTCATTATTATTATTATTATTATTGTTTCTATAGCAACTAGAAATAAAACAAAATGATTTTGTTTTAATGTCACGATCCATCAATTTACTATCAAATTTTAAATACAAAGTTCTCCTGGATAACCTTTTTGCATGCTGTAAATAAATAAATTGATTACTACATTGCTTAGGGGGAATAATGCTAATTATTTTGCACTTTGAAACGAGTTTAGAAAGTACCGTTTTCCCGACTATGTAAATTAGTTGATCCTGATTGGTTTATCAAAACAAAAAACCGGAACACTTTAGATTGTTAAAACAAATCTGCATCGCTTTCAAAAAACCGATATCGAATATCTAAAAGGGCGCCTGAACACGTGAACTCTTATAAACCGGCCAATCGGAAATGATAATACAATCTGACAGCAAAATGATGAAACTTTGTACTCGTGAAAATTTGCAAAACAATGCAAAATTTAAGTAGATACCACAACAGGTAATCGCATACTTGAAATTTTTTATAAACCCAAACATGATTGCATTAGTTCCATTATTCGCAAATTGATTTCTTATCTTGAAATAGAAAACTCAAATTACAAAGATATGACGTTGAAGTTATAAATTTCAAATTTCCAAGTGAATTTTACCTTGAAATTATAAAATTATGCATTCCAAGAAAAATATGTTAGCCGCTACAATTAATTTATTATTCATGTAGTATTTCAATAATTCAAAAACTTTTTAAATTTATTTATTCTTTTTATTCATTTTTTAAATATTTCAATTCCAATTTTTAAATCCTCCTTTTATTTTTTCCACAATATTAATTACAAGAAAAATTTGGAAATAGGCGTTTCAGATTCTCTACGGGACAATCAACCCCTGCGTTCTATATTCGGATGAAAATTAAATCATGCAAAATACAAGTACTCATTAATAATGCTATTAATTAATTAGCTTGTTTAATATTAACGAAACTTTCTTTTATTTAGATCGTGAAAAAAACAATTTACAAAAATTACTGTGTACAGCTGATCGGAATGAAGCTGTACATGGAATTAAGTTGGCATCTGTATGCACCACTTCGCAAACCATACCCTGGACTGAAATGGACAATACAGACCAAGCATATTTGCCAACAGTTGGACGCTGGGGCTGCGAATGGCCAAGTTGACTCGAAAATGCAAAACCATGGATCACAGAAAGCTCCTTCCTAGGGCACACCAAGTCCGGAAATTCCGGCAAAAATGATCATCCCGTTCATTTCGTCAACAACTGCAACATCGACTATAATAACGGATACGGGCTTGAAGAAAATGACGTAGTTTTCAACAACAATACCGACGTTCCCTATGATTTATTTGAAGAATTGGTGCAATCGACTCAAATCAATGGGTTTTGGCCCATAGATCATCCATTACCGCTCCCACGCTGGTCGCAACAACCAAAACAAATCTTGAAGGTGCCTTCCATATGGCAATACGAGCAATTGGTCGCTGAAATAGAATTTCAAGTTCAGAAAGTGCTGGGAGATCACAACTACAACACCGTTGGTAACATTTTGGATCTTTACCATCATTTTAAGAACAGCGGATATTACAACCTCAAGCAATTCTTCCACAGGTAATTTCAAATTTCGCTAAACTTTGTTCGCAATTTAACGTATTAACTCTTACAGCTTTGCTCCTCTCATAACGCCAGAACATCATACGTGCGTTGGTCTCGCTCTAGAATTATGGAAGAATCTGTTCAAATTGGATAAGAAGTTTCCGGGATTAACCGACTACTTATATTTGGTTTCGTGCGAAGAAAATATCGAAACGGTTGATAATTACCATGTCTTGTGTGATCACTTGGACGAGGTTGCTAAATCTTTGGAAAAAGAGCACGTCCTTTTGGCTCTTCGGTTGGAAGTTGAAGGAAGGTCGGGCGTTTTGTTGTGCGATCCAGGTTACCACGTTGCACGAGTTGTGACGGTCATGTCCGACAATTTGTATCCACACACAGGTAAAAGAACTGGAAAAAAGTAGGCACCAGTGTTTTAAACAAAAAAATTATAGGATGGTTTGTTCAGACACGAGAAGGAAAGTCGCAGAAGGAATACAACTATAGTTATTCATCTGAAAACAATAAGTTTGTTGAATGGACTGAACGTAACACCAACTCGAGCGGCGTTGTCACTACCACCACGGCCTTGATTTACACCTTGAAGCCGTTCTTGACTGCAGTTGATGTGACCGAACGAAGAAATTTGGTCTACAATTTCCGAAGTTTATTAGCCAGAAATCAAAAGGGACAAGTTTTGGCCGGTATTTATTTCAAGCTTAAAGAAAATTACGACGAATTTACCATTTTCTATCAGGAAGGAGGAGCGAAAAAGAGATTGAAGTTAAACTTTGCTATGTTTTTGCACCCTCAAGAGGTAAATTGAAATTGAAAGTAAACTCTGAATTATAGAATTTTATCTTATGATTGTTGCAGGTTGACAAATCCGTCTTGGAAGTTGTAAGAGAGTGCAGCCTTCAGTTGAATCTGGATGAAAACTTGTTACAAGAAGTTTTAACATCGTTAGCCGAAATGTTGTGCGATCAGAGTTATATTAAGCAGCTTTTGGAAATTAATCGTCAAATTAATAACATGGGTGATGATAACTAGCACATAGCAAATACAGATTTAAATTTTGTGTTTTTTTCTTGTGCTTTAATTTTGATCTTTTTTTTTCAGTTCGTATTAATCATTTGTCGTTATTCAAAATAGACTTAGACTTTTTTTAATGAGATAATTTATTAGTTTTTAGTTTTAACTTGCATTACTAATGTGCGTCATTAGTATGACGGCGGAATGTATCTAAATATTGCCTGTATCCAATCGGATTGTATACATGCTTTGTTTGGGTACATTATGACATCATGACTAATTGTGCATATTTTAAATTTTATTTTGTAGAAATATCTATAAATATTGACATATAGATATAAATTTTAATAAATCATTAAAATTAAGATATTTAAAAATTATGTACACAAATTTATTAGAAAGGACGGCTGCAATTTATCGAATCTAAGTTAATTGTTAGAGGAATATTCAAATACAACATATTTTATTTTGCAAACATGGTAAATTATAGTCGGTCCATGTATATTACATGCATATCTCACTTGAAATTATTTTATATCTATTCAAATTTTATTAATATCGACTTCGATATTTTATTTTTAACCCTAAAATACTAATAACAGTGATAAAACTGTACTGTGCTATAAGCTAGAATAATAAAAAAAAGTATGCTTGACATTGGTTTTTAATTTCCTTACTTTGACTGAAGATTATCATGTCTCCTCCTTCATTGCTTTGAAGGGAAGGAGATGGTTCCTGGTTTTTATTCTTTTTTGCCATTCAAAAGGCACTCGGTATTACATGTATTTGGTATTACCTTACATATTTTTACTTTATGAAAAGGTCCAGGTGGCTTGGGTTCCCACTGCTTTTTTATATCACTACTTTTTAATCTTGGGAGGCAGGTAATCCAGCTCCAATAGCCCCCTTACTGTGGTCAATCTCAATCTTTCTCTATTCGCTATTCCAGTGGTGCACAACATACCCCCCCACTCTCACTAATTTATTAGCCGACCATTCCGTTTTATTGGTCAGCTTATTCAGGTAAAACACAAAAAATCTGTAACAGAACAAAAAGTTTAATTTAAAACTTTGAATTTTAAATTTTGCGGTTAGATACATCAATAGCGAATAGCGGGAAACGACATTTACCGAATGTTTCCGGTTTATTTTACGGCTCACTGGACAATATTTACGTTATAAATGTGATTAAAATCGAGATTTACAAAAATAATTCATACTACCAAAAGAATTTGCTTTTTCTCATAAGAAAACGTGCAACGAAAACCTTAAGTGATTAAAGAGAACGGCACCAAAATTGAACCTAACCTAAAAAAATTTATATGTTTTGATTTGTGTTTATTAACTAAGTTTGTGAGAGAAAATGGTAAACCACGGTTATTTGTGACTAACGCAACGGTACGTTTGAGTTTGCTTTATTACCAAGAGGAAGTTTGTACAAAGGACTTATTATATTGTAAGATGGCTTTTGTAGAAAACAAATATGTAATTGATGGTGTTCTGTATAATATTATGGAAACGCAGGACACTCACGATAAAATTCAAAACGGTAAGTTTAACTTTTGAGCTTTCCCAAAAGATTCTACTTACTACACCATGTATTATAGATTCAGAGTTTGCATCGTCGTATGTACGAGAAAATTCAGGGGAATTAGATTACCAACCAGTAAATGCAACAGAAGGTAAGTAGGGCAACAAGAGTTAAGCGAAGGTTTGGCTCCATCCAACAAACGACCTAAATTTAAACTGTAAATCGTTTTTGTTTTTAGATTCTTCATTTACGTGGAAGCATGTTACGATTCATCTGCTTTTAGAGGAATATAAAAGGAGACAAGAAAGATTTAAAACTCCCACCATTAAAAAAAAGGATTTATGGGCCGAAATTCAAATGGAATTTGAAAAACATGGATATATCGTGAGTACGGAAGCTTTGGATAAAAAATTTAGAAATATGAAGAAAACCTACTTACAAATTCGCGATAAAAAACAGAGAACCGGAGGTACGGTGGCGTGGCAATATTATAATACTTTTCGTGGTTTAATAAAAGATGATAAAACTATTCCAATGAATGCGACAATAAAAGTGGAGAATGTTCGTGAAGCTAAATCAAATTGTCATAAACCTGTTTCGTTATCGCATGTAGTGAGTAGTATGGTAGTGGACGACGAAGAAAACATGAATGTAATCCCACAAATGGTAAATTTAACATCCGTTAACACGAAACCCATGCAACAAAACGTTAATATGACAATCGATACGAATAATATAGCTCCTTCGGCTAGTAGTAATCCTGTAACTTCTCCCGATGCTTTATTTTGGGCAGATATGTTACAAACGGAAAAATTAAAATTACAAGAAGCAAAAAAGTTACGCCAAGCATTGGAAAGCATGGTGAGTGTACAAAAGGAACGGAATATATTGTTAGCTAAAATAATTCAAAATTTCGGCAAGGAGACCAGATGAAACTGCATTCAAACTTTTTTGTTTGGAAGCTCCTTTTCAGTGGAAAGAATTGCTGCAATCAGAAATTTATGGGAAACAAGAATGTTGCTTTAGACACTTGGAAAAGTGGAGGATGTACAAATGAGTTGTAGGGTTGAACTATTTCGGACTTTATTTCTTGTTCTTCCATGTGTGGCAATTTTTTGTTTTGTTTAGAAATATATTTTATATTGAATTTTCTTAAAAAAAAAATATACCTGTTCTCCTCAATCAAAATCCTTAATATTTTTTAAACGCTGCAGTGCATTTTTGTCAAATATTCATCGCTCAAACCTATCCATTATTCTTGAAAAAAATCACGCTTTGTAATTATGTAGTCGTTTGCGCGAAATTTAGGGTCAAGGTTGTAGATAATGCTCGTATTTCTTCAATTTAAGTACCATGTCTGATTTTTCTGTTTTTATTTTGTGTTGTGGTTTTTCATTCCAATCAATTAAATTTAGAATGTTCGAAATTTTAATAACACAAAAAAAGCAGATATGGCTTGGCCTTGAGTTGAAAACGCTTCGAAAGGACAAGAGATAAGACAAAATTCTGCACAAACAAAAAATACGAAACAATTTTGTAAAAATTTCAATTTTTCACAAAAAAGTATATGTGGAAGTTAGCCATTCTGATATTGAGATTATGTAAGGAAAACCGAAACGATCACAATAATCCAAATTGGAAAAAAAGTGGAACCTTCCGTAAGGAACACCCTTACCGTAAGAATTTCGAAGATTTACCAATAACCCTTCCTCTTCCTAAAAGTCCTACTTGTGGGGTGCGATAACACTACCTGGAGGGGGGCGTGAGCATATCGAAAAAAAATATTTTAATGATTATTTAATTTACTGAAAAAATCAAAATAAAATACAAAAAAATATTGTATGAGAGGAGGCACAATGAAAATTATGATTGAAATTGGGTCGCAAATACTGAAAAGTTGAAAAACACTGCCCTTATGTAATTAATGGATGGTCTCTTTCTGGTAAAATCAATGACTCGCACAAATAAATTATTGAGAGTAATTTAATAAGAAAATTACTAGGTAGTTTGTAACCTAAGAGCTCCACAGGACTTGAAGTTGCTAGCCTTCAAAGTGAGTAAGTTTTATACCTATCAGAAGCAGCCCATTCATTTGATAAAAACATCCTTGAAGCGTGATCAAACCCAAAAATCATGAATTTTCTAAAGAAAAATATAAAAGATGCCGAAAAAGTCTCAAATTTAATCAATGCCAAAATGCTATTAATATTTTGAATTTTTGTATTACTGAAAATATTCAGTTTTTTTATAATAACTCAAAAATCAGGGATCTAAAAAAGACAGAGACCATACACTGTAAAAACATTTTCTTTGAATCAAAAATTTTTTAACTATGAAGAAATTAAAAATTCTTGGGTCTTGAAAACTTTAAATTCAAAATGCAAGAAGGTTTGTTTAGGGCAGTGTTGAATCTAGGGGGTTGACCGGGGGAATTTAAAAAAAATATAAAACGCAACATCACATTTTGAAATAGTATAACCAAAATTTAACATAAACATGTATTTTTAGTTCTTTGTATTTTAATAAAAAAAATATTAAAAAATTGCCCCCGCCCCCCGGGGGAAAAGCTCTGAATTCAACACTGTTTAGGGAACTCACAATATGTTTACAGGTTTGGGCACCAAAAATACTTCCGCTGTTTTTTGCGGATAATTAATTTTATTTGTACACGCTCGGGAATAGAAATCAGTTAGTTTATGTTTAGCTTCATGTTCCGCAGACTTTTGTTTTTTTTTCAAAGCCTGAAATTCAACGTACTTATTTATTATTACAATTTCGAATATTGGTCGAGCTTCAATAAAGCTATAAGGAGACCGGGGGGGGTTATGGAATACCAACCAGTGCACCGCTTGCTCTTTATTCACATACCAAAACAAAGTATAATTTTAAATTCTCCAGTCTACTAGCGCGCGAGAAAATTTTAATGGTCTACGGAAAAATTGTGATGTTTGTGCTTTTAAAACAAAATTATGTTAGTGAAAACCAATTCTCATTAATCCATTCATGCGCATCAGTGGTACTAATAATAAATTAGTGATGACGGCCCTTGAGCTGAAAAAACAAATGAAGATGAATCCAAGGTGGAAAGATGAGTCGAGTTGTATTTCGAGTTAGATCCACAACTCAAAGCGTTCGCCCTCCAAACAAAAAGGTAGATGAAGGAAGAGAGAATAGAACCCGAACTATATATTTATGTCTGATGCTTTAGCACCTAACTGCGTAAAAAGATTTCTGGGTTCTATTCCTGGCACCCAGCATGACCATTAATATGTTGGCTTAATCAAGCCAAACAATCAATTATTCAATTCCAAAAGGAATGTTTCATATTTCTGTTATGTAAACAACAGGAGGGGCTGTTATCACGTTTATCGAGTAGTTTAAACTTTTCTATAATAGTTCACCAAACGTTAATCAAAATAATAAATTATTAACAATTAAAAATTCGTTACAGAAGGATAAATTATAAAACTTACAATGTAAACGTTTATATTACGATAAAATTTACAGTTACAATATTTTTAAATATCAAGATTTTACCAACTACAATACACGATACAAATAATCCATAAAAATATCCCACTATTATATTATTATAGTATGTACTTGGTATGTATGTACACATTAAAACGTTCCAATTTCACTTCACACGACAAATTTTTGGCTATACATTACATATTAAGATCAATCTATAAGAATAAACGTTGTTTAGATTTTACAATTGGCTATTGGGTGGAAATGTTGTTTAAAAATTGACAGTAATAAACTTCCGCTAGTTGGTAAAAATTTAATTAAATGTAATCTAAAATGAATCTATTACATATTAACATAATATCTTGTCACAAATTAACCTTTGCTTAAAGAGAGCAAATGAAATCATTATAAATGCACAACTTAATAGTAATAAAAAGTTATAATAAATAAATTTAGCCATATTCTTCCATTGTAATACGATAAATGAGAAGAATTGGAAAAATCATTAACACAACATGTCCTCCAAAACAAACATAATAATCACTTCTTTCGAACAAGTTCTCTTGATTCTTCTTACATATCCGGTGGTGGAGAACCAGTTACAGTTTTTATGTTCTTATTTTTTTTGGACTGAGAATGACTTACAGCACTGTAAGGATGTCTCGATGACGGCATGCTAAGAATACATTTTTGTATTAGTAAAATATTTGAGAATATGACATAAATGTTGATTAGTTATTAAGACACAGAACATCAATTCACACTGTGAAAATAAATTTAACAGCTTTATGATTTAAAAGTGTTGAACTTATTTTACGTAAAACAAGAACATGCCAATGGATGAAAAATTATAATTAGGATTACTGTAAGTACCAAGCCACATAAAATATACAACAGTATTTTTACAAATTGGTCGTTTTCACCAAGTAATAATTTGAAGAAGCTAGGAATTGTTTCACAATTTTTTTTTTTAATCCTTTGAAATAATTGATTATTTGTAAGTTGACCTAAAAATGTTGTTTTTAATTGTAATAATTAAGTTATTATGAAAGGCTTGGATGGCAATTTAAAACTCACATTGTACAACCACAACTAACAATGAAAGGCCACAAGTGAGCGTAAAAAAGAGAAAACCTGGGATAATTGAACTGAAACAAAATTGTTACAATTGTTGTAAAATACAAGAAAAAAAAATGCCTTTAAGCTTTCAATTCGATTTTTTGTTTGTAACATTTTCCGAAAGTTAGAATTATTAAGCCCAGATTTTATAATATTAGTTAATCTACAATTCAAATTTAATGGGAGAATTAAGTTAAAAATGATGGTTTTCATTGGTTTGTTTGTTTAATATTATGCCGGAATTTTTCAAATTGAATCTTGTAGATACACTTTAAGACATTGGCGAGAAGGTATAAATCGTAATGGATGATTAAAAGCTGTTTTTTTACAAAATCGAGCTTAAGCAAATTGTTTTTTTAAAAGACTGTCACTGGCCTAGAAGTTAGTGAGATTCGTTGCTTACCTTAAAGTGCATCTAATGCCCGATTGCACCACCTATCCTTAAAACTTAAGTTTCACTTAAATATTATTCCGACCTATGGACAATAACTGGTGCAATGAAATTTAACGTTTAAGGATTGTTGGTTCAATTGGGTATAAAAGAAGTATCTGAGCACAAAAGAGGTTCATTTATTATGTGAACAAGAATCTTTCCTCAACATTCACTGTTAGCTCCCTGTAGTTTTTAAAATTACCAATATCCTCAACAAAAACTTAGATGAAAGCTGAATCAAGGTACATTGATTGTCCTATATTAAAATTCTGGACTGAATAGATTTTGTAAAATAAATCCCTAAAAATATTTTTTTTTCAAATAAAAAATAAAAAAAGAGGTTTGTAGGAAGGTTTCCTCAATTTTATTTATTAAAATTTAGAATATTGGGGGTTCACCAATTGACTCTTTTAATTGATTGTTTTGCTTCGAGTTTTCTTCCTACTTATTATTTTTTTTATTAAAAAAACAAAATGGAAACACGAATAAAACGAACAGCAACTCAACATGATGCAAGTCACTCACAGGCATAAAAACACTTGTGTTACTACATGCACACATTAGATTAAAAATCTAATAAAACAGAGTCAGAAAAAAGCATTCAACGTTAACTTGCATTAATTTTTACAAGCACTGAACAATTTAGAAATCTCATAGGCGGCAGCAGTAGTTACAGTATTAAGAAAAATTAGATTTTTCATCTAAAAGGTTTCATTCCGTTCACAACTTAACAACAACTTTAAGTACAACTTAAAGATTGCACTTCGTTTGTCTCTCACAATAGAGCCACTGACAATAATATACTTTAATACAATTTTTTTCATATTTAATCAGTGTAATCCCTAGCCTACTTTCTCTCTTGCTCGGTTTGTTTGTTAGGTGTATTTCCTGGTATTATGGTATTGTGAAACATTACAAATTTGATGTAGATGTTAGGATTGCACACAGACAGTATTTTCTTAAATAAAAGCTGAAAAAACTGTACGTGTTTAATCTTCGCATTTACATTATATATAAAGAAGCATCAGAAACAACCAAACATGGTGTTCTCATCTGAGTGTTGGCAACAATGCTTACACTGGGTATAATGTTATACCAGGTTTATCAGACTATTGTAAAATCGGCCCTTATAAAAGAGTAAAAAATAATGCTAACTAAAAATTGATTGACTTGTGCTGTTTATTTTCGTTCCAAATGTTGAACATTGCTCAGCGCTTTTGCATAAGACAGACAAATGTGGCTTATTAATTATTATTTAATATATTGCTATGATCTTCTTTTGATGATTTGATACGATTTTACAATTTTTAAAATACCAATTCAATCCTATGCTAATTTTCAAGTCACCTTAAACTGTTTAAATTCCTTTACAACTTCTGCAATTAATTCCATTGCAATTCCTAGATATTGTATTGAAACCTAACTACTACACTTTGTTTATCAATAATTTATCAGTAATACTAGTACCTTATAAATTTGATTATCAAATTACATTTTCCTAAGTTGCACTAAAGGTTATTCGAAACTTATTTAACTATTTTAAACTTTCTGTTGGAGTATGATAGCATACTTTTTTTAAATACAATGAAAATATTCACAAAAAATATGTATTTAAATATTTATTTAATAATAATATAAAAAATATAAAATTACGTTTCAAAATAATTGTTGTTCAACGAAAAAGAAATCAATTCCTAATTACATTCTGACTTAAGTCTGTAACCACCACATTTGAATTTTACAAACATGTCAACGACCAAAAAACATCATCGCCGAAGATACTTACTTTTGAAACGATAAGAAACTTGTAATTTTGACTTTAATTAAATTTTTTTCTATTAGTTATGCGCGGAAACCTGCAATATACATGAAGAAGAATGTATGAGTGAAAATGCACAAAAATGACAAATGTATTAAAAAATCAACGGTAAATAAGTATGCAAACTTCAGTTAGGACAAAATGAAAGTAAATCTTGTAAATGGGTAAGAAATACAAAATTATTTTTTTTAACATAACGTTAACTAGACAACGAGCAAGTAAAGAAATACATAAAATTGAAATTCCATTCCAGTTGTTTTTTTTCCAAAAAGTGAAATAACAAAAATTGGGGAGACATATATCACTTTTTATAAAAATCAAAATACTTTTGCAAACAGTGAAATATAAACGGAAGAATTTGAAACAGAAGCTCAAAAAATTAACCACAAACATAATGCAGAATCTAAGCTACCCACGCTAAATCCCATAATTTAAAAAAAAAAGTTTTGTCATAATTTTAACTTGCCGTGCTAAAACCAGGCTTTAGTAGTGATATCAGAAAAATATTTCTACATCAGGCTCAGACATCAAATTTATCAAAGATTCCCCCATAGGAATAATCACCAAATGAGTCTGCAGTCTTCATGTATTTAGTACGTAAAATTCAAAGTGATGACTCTCTTTTTCTATGTATCTCAAAATAAGTAATCACCCTCCAAAACTATGATCAACTTTGGAAGATCAAAACTGTAGCCCTAGTATGATCGAAAGGTGGGAAAAATTTTAAAAGATCGAGAATTTTGATAAATTGTATTGGCTGGAATCATCAGACCAAGAGCTAATCATTTTGAATTTTGCGTTCGGCAGACTTCATGAAGACTACATGATATCTTCGCAAATTTATTTTTTGCAAAGCGATGACTGAACGATATTAGCATCATGGCTGCTTCGACAAAAATTTCAAGAAAGCAGTTGTTAAAAATTATGTAATATTTATGAATTTTGTTCTATTGCCATTAAAATTTAAAATTTTGTATTTTTCACCCAAAATAACGCTTCGAGTATATGAAATCATGATGAAAGCAAAAATTGTTTTGTTTTTGTGTCCATACCTTGCATTATTCGAAGTTGTAAGAGGGCTAGACCTAACACTGCGGCGAGAGGAAACCAATGGACTTGTAATGCTACTTCTTTCCCTAGACCGGCGACTACGGCATGCGATAAAAACAAAAATACATCTATAAGCTATACACAAATGCAATATTTACAAGAAACAAAATACAGAAAAAAAGTGCTAATGCAAGTTGGAGTTTAAATAGTGACCATAGAATTTACATAATAAATAAAAATTTTACCTTGGTCCTGCTGTTAAAGCTGGCAAGCCACGAACATAATTATCTCTATCGCCATAACTGTATCGATTGCGTAAACTAGATGCACCTGTGATACGTGGGATTTCGGAACGACGAGTTTTTGTTTCCCATTCTCTGTTAAAGTCGTCTGCCTCTTCTTCTTCTAAATTTATAAAATCTTGACGCTCTTCCTGATCGCCCGAGCGTACATTTTCTTCACGTTCGACAATGTGAGCTCTGTCGCCAATATGATGACCAATTGACATTTTTTTAGTTCCAGAAGCAGAATCGCACTCGGTCTTTTGAGTTTCGCGTACACCGCCAGGAGCTGTACGCATGCTAGACGTAGCCTTATAAACGTGAGGACGTCCATCGGGACCAGAAGACATACTGTATACTGTGCTACTACTATAACAATGAGAATCCCCCAAAGAATTCAAGGAATTACTCAATAATCTGTTCATGGGCGGCATTACAGGAAAACTTGGACGCGGTAGCAGAGAGTTTTGTGAAATGGCTCTCATGCCACCAAAAGGAAAATTGCCCAAACCAAAATCGGGCATACCAAACGAATCGAACATCAAGGAACTCATAACGCTGTTGGCGTGCCGTATATGGGGCCTACAAAACAAAACCCTCATTATTTATTAACCTATTGAATAAAATCGAAAACAGCATGGCGGTCTTTTACATCAACTTCGCAACAAATTTCATAACAGTTCTTACTTACCCGAAAAATGGATCTTCTTCGAAATCTCCCATAGGTGAGCCGAAAAGTGACATTTCAACGGTAATTAAATTTAAAACGATAGCACTACAATATTAAGGAAACGCGTTTTTTACTTTAAGAAATTGACCTTGTTCAACAGCAATACGTCAAATCGCAAACAACTGACAGAAACGTAACAAAGCAGTAGGTGGCGCTTTTGATATGGATTAAATGCAGTGCTGCCAAACCATCGAAAGAAATTTGTTTTTATTTCTGACGGTTATTTTATATTGTTTTTTATGTTATTTTATAAATTAATAAAATAAATAAAATCTTGCTTACAGTTAAATACATCGATAAATGTTTTGTTTTGAAGGTTTTCAAGAAGAAATGTCAACTTTTTATTAAATTATTTTTACTAGCGGTTTTCCATGTGTGGTAGGTGTGATAATTGCACACCTGTTGAAATGTGAAGGTAGATCTAAAACTGCATTACTTGTTATTTGTAACTACATTGCAGTTCAGCACCTTTGAATAATATTCATTGTTAGTGACCTAACCGGGAGGGGGGGGGGGATCAGAACCTTCTCTTAAGACTAATAAATATTCGTTATTTTTTTATTCATACGAGGAGGTCAGGATTTTAATATATGTATAACCCAGTGCCTAGACTTTACATTTTCTAATTACGTCACTGCTCCTTAAAGCTTCTAATTTTAGAGACATAGTTTGTGTACATAGTACATATTCTGTAATAGGTTTTCTGAAATAATAACTTTAAACTGTTTCAGAACAAAATACATTTATAATTTTCAACAGAACACATCGGGGGGTCTGGGGGGTTTGGGGACAATACATCTGTAATAAATTATGTTTAAAATAAAATCTCTTATTGCTGGTACTTCAGAGTCACAAAGGTAAATTAATTTTTATACACTAGTTTTTCATTTAAAAGATTTCCCCGGATTTCCTCCTGAATTTAAAAATAAAAATTAGGAATTTAGTTTAGGATAAATTTTGGAATTTTAGGACAAACGGGAGGCCCAAGTTCCTTCTGACGAGCCGCCGCTGATTTGGACGTCTAAAATAAGTTTCAGATTGGAGCGCCGGCCATGGCTGTATGATAAAAATTTAATCGCTACTGTCAAGGATGATTTGTAAACTTGGCAACGTTACATTTAAACTTCACTTACGATCCACACGATTTCTCTCTAGTACGAGAAGAAACTCGTTTTTGGTTAAAAGTGCGTGCCGAAGTAAAGTTGTATTCGTATAATCGCTAGTGTACGAAGAGTTCCATGTGAAAAGTAATAAAGTAGTTGGTGAATTAAAAATAATTTGTAAAAATGAATTCGACACACGAATCGACTAAAGAGAAACTTATATCTAACGGCAATTCGAATCACAAACTTTCGCCAAAAGAGTCGCCAGTGAGATCCACATCTGTGTTTATGAAATTTTCGAGTTACGTTCTTGCACTTAGGCCATGGTCTTTGAGTGCAAGTTTAATGCCTACACTGTTGGGTGCAACTATTGCATACAAGCAAACCACCGATTTTAATTATATCACCTTGCTGCTGACCGTCTTCACTGTTGTGTCGGTGCACGGTGCTGGAAATTTAGTTAACACATATTTTGATTTTGTCAAAGGAATAGACGATCGTAAATCTGACGATAGGACCTTAGTGGATCATATTTTAACGAAAGACGAAGTTGTGTCATTAGGTGCTTTTCTCTACTTTGCTGGTTGTGTTGGATTTATTTTGTTAGCCGCCTTATCGCCAGCCAAAATGGAACACTTAGCTTTGGCCTACTTTGGTGGATTATCCTCGAGTTTCCTGTATACCGGTGGAATAGGTTTTAAGTACATAGCATTAGGTGACGTTATTATTTTGATATTTTTTGGACCCATGTCGGTTCTGTTCGCCTTTATGGCGCAAACCGGTCGAGTCGATTGGGCCACAATCTATTATGCCATACCTCTGGCTCTCAACACCGAAGCTATCCTGCATAGCAATAACACGAGGGATTTGGAAGTGGACCGGAAAGCTGGAATTGTAACACTTTCGATTCTCATCGGATACACAGGTTCTCATGTATTGTACGCATTTTTGTTATTTTCACCTTACGTTATGTTCATAGTCATGTCGATTAAATATTCGAAATGCTTTATGCTGCCTTTGGTAACGCTACACAATGCTTTCAAAATTGAAAAGCAATTTAGAACTAATCAAATTCACAGCATACCTAAGAAAACTGCTAAACTTAATTTATTTTTTGGAATATTGTATGTCTTAGCTTGTAGTATTGTACCTACCTTACCGTACTTAGCTCAAACATAAGCTAAACGATATTTGTTAATAGGTATTGTAATAATAATTTTTATTTAATTAAATGGGTTCTCTAAGGGTTCAGTTTTTTGGCGTCGAAAAGTCCTCTTAGGATGTACTCGAAAAATGTGAGGACCTATAAAAATGTCTTGTTTAAAAATTCGGGTTAGACTTAAGTAGAAAAATAATTTAACGAAAATCAGAGTTTCTCAACCTAATCTCCAGTTTAAATTACCCTACTAACCTAATGGTCAAGTTCAAGTTCATGGAACCAAGGTTAATAATAATTGTGCAAAATGCGAGGCAGCTGTGTTGTTCAATGGCCTTTAACATTAAGTAGGCATTATGAAGGAAGAAGCTGTTAATTACACAATTACTATAAAGATTACGTTTTTACTCACATTTGTATCGAACATGTAAATTATTCGTTTCTTACGTAACATTTTTAAAAGATGAAACGAATTTTTACGACTTATCTTATTCATATTTATACACAAAATTTATAAATATTGATTATTTAAAAAAATTAATAAAAGCAATAAAATTAGATTAATTTCTGCTCTAACGGTACGTGGAGTAGCTTTAATTATGTAATACTTTTTTTTTTTAATATAAATCGAATATTTATTTTTTTCTTCGATTTTGTTTTAAATATATTCCAAACCATAGAGCAGAAAATACTCTAATAGCTATTTTTGCTACTAGTAAGGAGAAATCACTTTCACGTGTTGCACACAAAGATTTTAAATAAAAGACCAAAATATTTCATTATTAATATTGCAAGACATAAGTGTAATTTTTTGGTGTACTTTTGTTTTTACCTTGAAATAATACATTATTTGCATACTTGGTTTTTCCATTGCACTGAGTATTTGGTTTGTTTCGGTGCAGGAAAGTTTTCTTTACAGCACTCAAGTACCATTTTTTTGCTCCTGCAACATGTAACCGAAAATAAAAGGGGGAAGGGAGATAAAGTAAGAATTTAGGAATTCCCAATGTCCACCTTTATTAATTATTTATTCGTAAAAAGGCATTCTCATAATTTAATTTTGTTTTATATAAACATACCAAATCCGGAATCGCTTAAATATTTTTCCAGTTGTAATTCAGAAAACATCAATTGTAATTCTGATCAGACAAGTGAAGATCTGACGATTTTTTATATCAAAGAATTTTTAATCTAGTTTCATTCTTCGATATTCAATTGTTTAGCCATTCCCACTTTTTCTACTACTCTGGGTGTAATAATATATCATTTAACGGAGTTGGGAATAGAACCCGTGATTTTTCATTCATAGCTAGCGACTGTACTTGCTAAGTCTTTTCTGGGTAATTTTGTTTTTGATTGTAGTAATGAGCTTATTATTGAATAACATTAAACATCTGCTTCCTAAATTTGACAATGCGTTCATTATTAATAAAAAAAATACTATTTTAAAAGTTTTATTATGAAGAAAAAATTCTAGGAAATGTGCGGGATATATTTAAAAAACAGGCGCGGTCAGACAATTAAAATTAATGAAAATTAGCGTCTAAGATTGGCAAAAAATGTAGAGTAATTGTACCGAAAAATTATTTATATTTCATAAAGATACACCACACAAAAATATCCACATCATGGTAATTAGCACTGAATTGCTTGATTAATTTTCTTATTATCCTGACGGTAGTCAGAGTCGGCATTGTCGTTATTTGTGTTCAATATCATTTATCATGTTCAGGACAATTGTTTGTAGTTTGGCCGCTGATTAGTATAAGGAAACAAATTCATGCAAATCATATGTTTTCAAAGCATTTTTGGCTATAATAATAATTATATAACTAAATTTACAACAACGTAAAAATATAGCTGCTTAGTTCTATTTGTATTATATTGACTATAGTTTTGGTGGAAAATCCATTTACATTTTTAATTGTGAACATGGTAGATGTTCCATTGAAGTGACAAGTGACCATAATGAATTATCTTTGTTTTTGCATCAGTTTCAAACGGTTTGAAACTGTCAGACGCACGCGTAGGCTAGTTTTACCCTACTAATTTTATGGCTTATGCTCCTGATATTTTCAAAACGTTTCAAATCACTGAAAAACAGAAATCTTACATTCTTACGAACCTTTTTCATTAATAGAATATTTTGCCGAATTTGAAAATGAAATTCTCTCCCTTTCAAGTTACATAAAAGTGTCTTATTTCTATAAATTTATTGTTGCAATAAATCGTAATGTATCTGACGTACATCAAATTTTCGTAAGGTGTTTACGACCAAGCATTATTTTTTATTGATAGTAAAAGCGTAATAAGTCATTTTATCTCTTATATGTGTCCAATAAAGTTAAATTATTCAGAAACAAGAATATCTACATTATAATAGGCCTACCTACCTATGTATAATATTTACATTTAAGAATAATTCAGCTTTCACTTTGTATGTTGAGCATCTCAACGTAAGTCTGGGTTTACTTATAAATTCATTTTGGGTTTACCTTCCAGCAATTTAAAAAATAAAAGAATTTCTTTTTTTAGTTAATACGTGCAGCCTTGCACGATTCGATTTTTTATCTCAGATTTATACCCCAGTAAAAATAGAATAACGAATTTTTTAGTTAAAAAAATACTAGGGTAAAAACTAGTCAACAATTATATCATCTGTTTATGAAAGGATCCTTGACAGGTTGTGTCATATTTTGTGACAAACGTGGTGTTGGAAGTAGTATCTGTTTTTAAATAGACCATGACGACAAAAGGCTTAAAACGGCTATACTTTTGAGATTATTGCAAGATACTTACTTTTCTAGATGGTGCCCGTCAGACTTGTATCGCAATTAAGCAGCATGTCCAACTGGCCATGTCTATAAAAATCTATCAAATTAACGATTGTCGGTAGTCATAAATTGCACCTGTTAAAATTTCAATTACCGAGATTTGCAAACTAATTACCATTTAATTTGTTTACGATAATTGCACGTAACCAGAGAAGTAATCAATATGCGAAGCAGCTTAAACTGGTTCTGATCACAATAACTTTAAGCCATTAAAGGAGACAACGCGTCATTTAGAATTTAGACTGCAATTTTGGATCGATCAATTTTTATTTCGATCCAGGTTCCCTTAGAACCTAGAAGTTAGAAAAGCATATTTTAGGCATTTAAACCTCACGGCTGCCACATCGCTCAAGTGGCGCTACAATCGTTATTTTTAAGATTTACTGCTTCTGATTGGTCAGCTAAAACCGTTAAAATGTTTTTTTGCAAGGGTGAGCTCTTTTCAAAAAATACTAGATCCCTTGGTTGTCATATTTTTAATTACAACTAATGAACCTTATTCAAATTGAGCGACAATCATCTATCTAGAAAATACCATGACATATATCGTATAAATATTTTTTAATTCTAAGTTTTTTTATCAGTCAAAAAGTTGTTAAACCACCTCATCTTTAGTTACTCAAAAAGTTGTTCATGTAACAGTAAAGTAAGAATTAATTAATCAGTTACCATTTTCACGTATAATACCGGCGATCCTCAAAATGTTTGGTCCAACGAATCTTTTAAATTTAAATATTTTTGCATTTTGATAACTTTAAGAAAATTGGGCTTCCAGAAAAGTGAAGCTAAAAACTGACCCTTAATTTTAAAAAAATTTGCAATTTATTGCCGATATTGTGTGCTGCATATTACATAAATGTGTATATGATGTGTATTTTGTGAGAGCGTACTTTTTAAGTTTGTAGAGAAAAAATAAAAATGTTTATGTGTTCATCAGTCGAAATGAAAGTAAAAATTTAACGAATTAGATAAATGGAGAGTTAACAAGCAAACAGAAGCTTCGTGGCGGTTTGTAACAATTAGTAATTTATTATATTACGGAATTAATTATAAGGGCTAATTTTTGCTTGATAACTACATCCAAAGAGAGTAAGCTCGAAGGAACGACTTAATTTTATTTATGTGACGTTTGTGTAATAGCATATTATTTATGTATATTGTGTACGTGGATGTTAATTTTTACCTTATGTACTTTTGAGCAAAATTTAAGACTTATCAAAGCAAGTACGTCAGAATGGAAGTAATTTTAAGGCATTTCGTCGGGCGTTAATGTAGAAATTGTGTTCTGCAAACTTAATTATTTACTTAATCTGTTGTAGGTGCTAAAATGTTAATTAATTGTGTAGATATTTATTTATTAAAATAAAATGTATTTTTATTAATTAAAGTTAAAATTAAAATTTTATCATACTGTATAATAGTAATAAAATTATTTTTGTATTTGTTTAATTAATTTATTATTTTCGTGTAGAAAATCTTACCTGGGGACCTGTTTTTTTTTGTAATAATTGATACATACCTATTTTTTACTGTATTCATCAATATTATTATTGGATTTGAACTGAGCATAGGTGAAGGTTTTGATAACCATCGCGTATTATTTTTAGGACTACTGCATCTGCTATTTAATAACAATGCGTATTATCGACTGGTTTACAAACAAATTGATTGTTTGACATTGACACGGAAACCAAAAATTTGAAGATGGACAGTCCAAATTGGAGATGGACTACTTACGTCCTTCCGTATTGTCTTACTAACTGTCTAAATTATCAGTTTGTTTAAGACTATTTTAATTAACTTATGACAATAAATATTAAGTCTGTATAATTGTAGGTAGAAATTTTTCTACTAATTATTCAATATTGCAATTTTTTTAAGTAACAGGAAACATTACACCAAAACTGCTTTTGTAGATTAAAAATAGAATCTGAATATATGCTCAAAGTGTAGAAAATAAACAGAACATAATGTTAAGTGAAGGTTTGAGTATTGTAGATATTTAAAAAACAGACATTTATATGATAGCTATTAGTAAATATACCGGGACGTGCAATGATGCATACATAAATATTCAAGAAGGATGTATTCGTGCTTTAACTGTTTTGATGAAATTGAAACTAGAGAAAAAAAAAAAACGAAAAACCATACATATCTGTTGAAAATACTCAATTGTTCAACTTAGTTTTTGTATAGTGAAAAATAAATAATTTATAAACTTGCTTGTTTCTTTGATAGTTGATGTAGTGACACTTGATCTGGTATTACTGAATGTAATACCACTAACGGAGAAATATCGGAAATATACCAAACTGTCTTCGCATTCTGTACAAACGAGAAGACATAGCGGACAAGATGATGATAAACTGATAAGTTAGCAGGTAGGTAACTAGTTTCCATATCAGTGATTTGGTGTGACGTGTGACCACTGGTTCACCGAACATTTTTTTACCAATAAAGAAATAATTCATATTATGACAGTGTTTTTGCACATATGTACATAAGTACTTGAAACAACTAAATTTACCAAAAGCTCTATTATTTAGTTTTTCTAGTATTCTAAAATCTAAGGAATTCTAGAGATAAATTGCCCGACATCTAGGCATTTTCTACTAAACCAACAATGGCAACGCAGGTAACAGGTAGGTGCCAATCATTTGTGAGGTTTGTACTTGAATGCACATATTATGTGTGTTGAAAAATTACTTTTCCGCACGTGTGCGGAGAAAACGTATTTTACGTTACTCAAACGAATATCGAAAAGTTGTACTTTTCCAACACTAGTAGAAAAACAACACTTTATGTTTATAAATAGAGTAGGTAGTAAGTGTAAAAATTCTATATCAAAAATTAAAAACAACATATAGTTTTGAAAAAAAATCAATAGAAATAGTGGTTCTATTATCTCGTAAACTAAATAGACTAAAAAATAATTTTTTATAACATTTTTAATGTATCTACTTTAGTGCGAAATAATTACAGCTACAATTAACTATTTGCAATTATTGATATTTTTCCAAATTACTTTTTGACGTCACGTGGTAAATAAAATTACCTTTATCTATTGCCCTTGTGAAAATTGAATTTTCGACATTCATTTGCGTTACAAAATAACTTAGGTAATTAATAAATGTCAAATTAAATTCTCACAAGACTACTGTCCGATGGCATAACAGTCACTTAAATAAACAAAATTAATTAATTTTATGTTTTAAATTATAATTTTGACTTCTTCAAGTACCATACAGCTAACGTGACCATTCGTACTGGTTTTACCAGGACAGTACTGGTTTTCGAACCTTTGTCCTGGTTAGTCAAGACCGTTAACCAGGACACAAAAATTTACTGATGTGATTATTGTTCTAGTGATGTATCGAAAGAAAGGTGAAAACCTAAAAAAAAAGCTCTCCGTTTTTCCATATACTGGTTTTGCATTTCATAAAAATGGTCACCCTACATACAGCATAAATTATGCAGTGTGTAGGCGATCACAAGATGACTTACTAGGGAATTTTAATTAATGGGATAATTTCCCGTTGGCTTTCCCACCCCTACATCCACAGATCAATCTTGGATTTGAACCGCGGTTACCCGCTTCCCAGTCGGTCGATATAGGCTTTACGCCATATTGCTGGTTTTTGTAATTTTGTTTTTTATTTATTTTTTGTTTTACATATTACTAGAGGGGCTTCGCCCCCCTGGCCGCTTCGCGGCCCAATTTTCCAGAACGATTTACGATTAGGCCCGATCGTAATTACATGTATGTGAAAAATCCTTCTTGTTACAAAATTTCTTTCCATACATTTGTTATGTCGCTTTTTTTATTCCATTCTTTGCTTGACATTTTGTTAATGCTACATATAACTGTCCATGACTAAATAAATGCCAATCGATATATATACCAACTTTGTGAAAGCTCTGCCATTGAAATTTATTTATAGTCATAGATCATATCGTCGGCTTACAAGGAAAACACACAAGTCAAAAATGTCAGTATTGAGAAAATCAAGTTAGAAGTTTTTATTTATTTAAGATTTGTGGGTTAATGAAAAACTTAAAAATGGAATTATATTTTAACATGAAATCTCATGACTTGATGAAGTGTACCAGTCAATAGAGCGGAAAAAACTCTAGAGGATAATGTCATTAAGTCAAAAGGGAAAAAAAATGACTTAGTGTGTTTTCCTTGTAAGCCGACGATATATTCTCCAAGACGATGATCTGATAAGAAGTCAACATCTCATCGGATCAACGGATCATATATTCTCTATTAAAGTAACAACATACCAAGGAACAATAAAGTTTGACTTCTTGTTTTTATAGGATCTTTAACGTTGGTTGTCAGATGATCTGACTATTATGAAATAGTGTTGCATTAAAACGTTGCATTTTAGCGCTGTGTTGGGAACACTTGTTAGATATCATATTTTGATTGAGTAATGAAAAGGTTAATTTTTTTTAAATAATATTTTATATAAGTAGTAAAATTTCTTAGTTGGTAATTAACCAATTAAATAATTAAGGGGTTCATAATCTTAATCTGGATAAAAAGCCTTATCCTTTTATATTAGAGGGTTGTTTTTCAAACTTTTAATCCTTTAAACTTTTATTTTGAGTTGGCAAATAAGCAGAATTTGAATAAAAAGCTTTATCATTTTGTATTATAGGGTAGATTAATATTGGTTACAATGGGATATTATGAGCCCCCCCCCTGTAAATTTTGAGCGTTGCATAAAAAGCCTTATCTCAGTGGCGTAACAAGGCAGCTACGGGCCTGTGTTTCTGACTGAAGCGGGACCCCACATGGAATATTAAATGTACTCATTCTAAAATAGTTTTATTAAAACTTTTTTATATTTAAAGAAATACCTATTATAACATACCTGACGGTTTTAATAAATTATACTCCAAAATAAACAATTATAAACTTAAAAACTCCACTATTTCAAACTTAAAAAAATGTATAAAAACAAAACACTTCTTAACAAACAACAAACTAGCAGTGTAGTGTTCAAAATCAAAATTTACCCTACCCTTATTTTTTTCGGTATTTTGTTAAATTGCTATATAAGGGTGACAGTTTATTTGTTTATTACTGTAATCGCACCAGATGGGAAGTTTTGCATTGGCGGGTGCGTTTAATCTTTCTTGATGCCGCTTCAACTTCAATTCAACAAAAGACGAAACAGACAGTAAATTTATTTTATATTTTAAATACTTAGGTACATGAAAAATGTGCCAGAGAAGTTATTTTGAAAAAGTGCCTCATATTTTCTGGTTTTATTGGTGCTTTCAATATTTAGTGCTACAAATCACAAAAATTTGAATTTGCATTAAATCATTAAAATATTTTATTTTTTTGGTCGTGATAGCGACCGGGCCCTTTTAGTGTCCGGGCCCTTGTTCGATCGAACACATCGAACACTGGTAGTTACGCTACTGCCTTATCTTTTTATATTATAGGGTAGATATTATAAGGTAGATTAATTTTGTAATTTATTAAAATTAACTTAATTAATTTCATTTAATTAATTAATTTATTATTTATAATAAAAAAAAAAATAAATTAATTAACTGATGTCTCGTTTTGCAAATATCGCAGGTGTTAGAAAATAATTTTTTTCACTATTTTGATAAATTTTAATTTAATCTTGAATTACACAGTGTTACAAAATTGAACTTTTACCAGCTTCTAGAATGGGTAGCTTTGTAGCTTAAATAGTCAAAAGATGGCTATTTTAACCATTTTCATGATTTTTTTCAGGAAACATCAATTTTTTGTTTCAATTTTCCACAATTGCATCACGTAGTACTACTACTTAGCTTTAAAATCCTTTTATCAAAATCGTTCTACGATGTTTTCAAGTGAACATATACCATTTTTAAGTCAAGAGGTTTAGTCATGCCAATTCACTCGTTTTACCGCACCGAACTTACTTTTTGACAAGTTCTTTAGTATTCTGCCTACACAGGGGTTTTTGAGGTTGCTAATTAATTCAGACAAACCGAAAAAGGTCTATTCTTCTGTTAAATTTCCAGACGATTGATTCTCGGACGATTCAATATTAAAAAGTATATGCAAAAATTATAAATTAAAATTATAATTTTATTTATTAAAAAGTTAAAGTTAAATCATAATATTAACCATACATAATTGGTTTATTTGTTTTTTACCCCCCCCCCCAAGGACATATTCATAGCTACTCATTGCACTAACAGTTTCCCAAATGGAATCGCCCGGAAATCAACCATCCACTGGATCAATCGTCCGAGGATCCGGGGATTATTTAAAGTTTTATCCTCGTTTTAGATCAACCAAAAAATTCACTAGATTTTCTTCTTCTTTGACTTGTGCATAGCTGTAATGTCTAAAATTATTAAAAATAATGTACTTAGATATAAATACGTATAACAGAAGTTATGTTATTTATAACAAAAAACAATTTCATGCAAGAATTGATTGTTTATTTTTTTAAAGGCTTTAGTGACGTCAATTTCTCACATATTATCATAGTTTCTCACATTGTAGATCTATTAATGGCAGTATACACATTGGCAAATTTTTCACAAAAGCATAAAAAAATTGTTTATTTAAAATAGTTTATTTATTTGAATAATTTATTATAAACAAATGTATTTCTGTGGGATTAGTTTTTTACATTCAATATATGAAAAGAGCAGCAAGGTTCGTAGTAGTCAAGCAAGATTGCTACACATACTACACACGTAATATCCTACATAAATATATTGGCTGTAGTACTTCAGCGGAATATCCTTATTAGATCAATTAACCAATAAATTAATTATAATGTCATAGGTATCAAGTAAGTTTTTGTATTTTCAGAGGACAAGCCTCTGGTTCTAATTGGAACCTTAAAAATTGTTGTTGTTTTGATGGTATCATCAGAAGGCCAAATTTAAAAACCCTTTAGTGCAAATACAAATATTGAAAATCAAAAAATGCAACTAAAAATGCAGGTCCAATTTACGGTCTGATCGTTAGACAGACACTAAATTAGATATTTGAGCAACATTATTTCCACAAAAACCTTGTGAAAATGAAAATTTAAGCCTTTATATTCAAATGCAACAAAAGTTTATTCATTCTCAATTCGTGGTGTCTTATGGTACAAAAATAGTAGTTAAAATCTGCTTATTAGAAATTTTTTGTAGATAAATACAAAACATAAGTTTCAAACATCAGCTTATGTATTTACCGTTAGGGTGTCGGTAAAATGAAAAAAAAATTTGGTTGAAAGAATCAATATTAAATTGTACTAACAGATGTCTTAACAAATATATATGGACTAGCTGGATACCCGGCTTCGCACAGGGTCTTTCTAAAAAACTACTTTGCCTTTGTCTGAAGTACTTCGATTTAGTCACTTGAACTTTGTGCAACAACTTTCTTAAACTATAAACCTCCGGTGCAAGCTGGATAGGTAACAATTGCACTTTTCCATCATTACAACACATTCCAGGTGTTTCGCTCTTTCATTTAAGAGCTCCCTCCACAGTATCGGCACCCAGAATTCATTATACCTTTTCATAATAATTATGTCTACTTTATACTTCATTGTTGCACTAATTTTTATTCTCTATTGACGTTTCCGCATCTTTTTTCGAACTTTAGGTGTATTTGTTTCATAACAATTTTGAGCTGCTCCATGAACTTCAGTATTTGGCTGCCGATCTTTAACTGCAGCGCTCCTGTGAGCTTCAAGATGATTTTGTTGGTAATTAGTATTAGCAACCTGACACACAAACCAAAATTAATTTTATATCCGATTTTAGTTGCGTGTTGCATTACTATACCGACATCGCAAGGATTATTTGTCCTGTCCGAAAGCATTTTTTTAAGAAACCAGTGTGCGATGTTCGTCTGGATAAAGCAATATGTACTCGAACGTTTTCCAGTTTTGCTTCCCGTTGCTCGTTTGTTTGAGTCGATATTCCTTTGTTTGTATTTGATTCCATTTAAATACTTACTTATATAGTAAGCAACTCAAGTTCAAGTAACTTAGTATATTTTGCGACATCTCTCAAGGGCAATAAAAATATTGGGTGTTTTTCGAGATCGTCACATTTCGAAAATCCGAATTTATGTAGTAAAAATGTATTACCAACTTATAATTTAATCCATACATAATTTTTCTATTTCTCTCTCCTCTCACATTTTTAAAGATATTCCTACACAAAAACTTTCCCCAAGTCCTACTGAGTAAGTGTGCCAAGTTTGGTTGAAATCGGTCAAAGAGTCCATGAGTTATTAAAAGACGAACAACAAACTTTCATTTTTATATAATAGATTTGTAAAAACTTCGGTTCTTCCTGCGTTGTTGAAAATAGGGAACCAACTGCATGGTACACTTGGCCTTGAATTTTAAACGTGCGCATAAAATTCCCATGCCGTATCTCGGTAGCACCGACCGATGTCATTTGAACAGACGAGTTGTACTTTTGCATATTTTTAAGAAAATCATGCGAATTATAGCGAGTGCCAAGTAGTAAAAAAATAGGCCAGGTGCTTCTTTTTTCCATTTCCATGAATGACAGTGGTTGCAGCTGAAAGTCATGGTTCCAATAGAAACGTGAGAATCAGCTGAATAATCAATGGAGACATCATAATTAAATCCATACATTTCCCTGCTTGTCCCTGGATACAAAGGAACGATTTCATTTTCGACTTCTATACCATGCAAATGATCATCACCATCGACTCTTATTCAGACTTGGATTTGCTGTGAAATGGGATTCTGTGCTCGCTCAGAAGTATTAAGAACATTTCTGTTATCAGTACTTGGGTTTTCTCTATGAAGACGCTGTTCTTTAGCAACCGTAGAATAACGACCAAGATTTGATTTTCTTTTTACCATTTTAAATTTTTGTTTATGTATATAGAATATAATTTCTCTTTTGTAAATTTTGTAAGTTGGTATTATAGGATTAATGGATTAATATGGGATTAAAATCCAGTTTAGAAAAAATGTGATTACTCGATTGTTTATTAACTCACAAACGCGGAATTAGGCTTAAAACTTGTTCCTCGGTGTACTCTATATTATTAAAAAAAAATCAAGTTGATCAGTTCAGTACTTGCGAAGATAACCCGTGACAAAAAAATCACATTTCACATAAATATATAGAAGAAGAAGAGAAGATTATATATATAGATATATTGTAAGTTTCTTATTTTAACCGAATAAACAGGAATGTCTGAATTTAGGATACTGTCTGAAATTGGGTCACTTACCTATGTTTATATCGATTTTTCAAATAATATAATAAAAAGTGATTACGTCGATAGGTAAAAAAAAATATGCAATGGGGAGGGGGGGTTGATCCCCTGAAATTTCTCCTGGCGCACGGACCAAAAAGTTAGTACAGTAAACGCCCTGTTATCCAACGTGAATCTATCCGACTGTTTTGAGAATTTATCGTACTGCTCGACCGATGCTTACGAGCCTTATTTCGCCGCGACTCGGAGGTGAATATGTAAGTACCTACGTTAAAATGCTTACACTGCATGGGAAAAGAACAGCTCCTTAATGGTAAAATAAATAAATTAAATTTGAAAGAGAGATTTTTCCGAGGTTATTAATAATTATAAAATTAAAATATTTAAATTCTACTCGTCAAGTTTTGTTCCAATACATCGAATAAAATTTTTGCAAAACAATTTTAATTAAAATTTTTTTATATTTGTTGTTTTCTTATCATAATTAAGAATAACATGATAGGTTTTGCACATTTCAGTTTCACGTTTTGGAAATGGGTTCGTTTAGGTCGGATAGGATCATTTAATTGTATAAAATTTCTGTATTGTTTTTGTTAATTATATCTATGATAAGAAATTAAATAATAGGAGTATAATAATTAATTTTAATGTTAGTTTAGAGTTTTGCCTTGACCTCAAGTTTAGGTACTTTGGACGATTTTGATACCGAAAATTATTTTTATAAAAATATTGTAATTTCTGCCGCAATACCTCCTATCATCAGCACACCAAATTTTATCTAGAGATACTATGACATATTCATTTATATGAATATTTAATAAATAATTATTATTTATGATTAATTATTAAAATTTCCGAATGTGTCTTATTTTTACAATCCATCTAACAAATTGTCACAAAAAATAGATAAATTAAGATTTTGGTTAATAATTTATGTAATTTTCTTGCTTTTACATTATCTCAATTGTTTTCGTACCAATAATTGTAATTTAAAAGCTCTATTAGCACACAAATTTTTAAGACAATCGGTTAAAAATTTCCGGAGATACGATAACATTTTTTATATATTTTATTGTGGTAGCACTGGCAAAGATTTCTCTGTCAAAGCCTTAATTTCAAAAAGTTTGATTGCCATCGACGCAGAAATGCCGAAGGAAATCGAGGGAGAAGGACTTTTTTCAAGATTTTGCAAAAGAAAGTTTGTTTTTTTTCAAATTGAATTCCTGATTTTTATCAAATAGTTTCATATACTGCCAAGTCCTAGGGTTGCAATGTTCCTACATACGAAAAATTTGGTTGAGATCCCTTCAGTACTTCAAGAGTTTTCACTCCTGAAGTTTTAACTTTGACAGCTAATAATTTTTGACAGAAGACAAATAGAAAATTAATTTCAGCTATTCTGGATAAAGATTTTCAAGGTCTTTAAAATAACCCATCACATGACAAAATCGTTCTTAAAAATCTTGTGTTGCACTCTTGATTGACAGATCGTGGCGGTCGCCTTATTTTCACCTTTCTACCGTAAACGCTACTACCATACCGAATTTGGTCGTGATTGGTCGGACGGTTCAGGAATATGATTGGAGGTAATTAAAGTATTGCAGTGGCGGACCGGAGCGCAATTTATTTCTCCCGGGCTTTTCAAGAGATCTTAAAATTAAGCTTTGAAAACATTTTTTTAAATCCGTTGCTTTTTTCATATAAAGAGCACCCTAACATTCAAAAGTCTAGTTCGGTACTGAATTCTTACGTTGATTTAAAAAAATATTTATCAATTTTGATACAATGGGAAGACATTAATAATTTGGTGGAAATTTAATATTTTGTTAACTTTAATCTCCTGACTTGAGCTGATCAGGTGTTCTTCGTGTATCAGGTGCTTTCTATCATCAGGTCACATCAGGTATGGTGGGAAGCGTGGAGCCTTATTATCTTCTTGCTGACTATTTTGAGTTTGTGTATATTAATGATCATGTAGTCCAATCAATGGGGGTTTCTGTTTTCTTCAAGTTTGGATTAGACATTTTTGTCTTAGGATCAACAACTGACGAATTATTTTGAAAAAAAATATTTTTTTTGTACCTTTCATCCACGAGGAAGGATTGCGAACTTAAAATTTTTATCGGGGGCCAGACCTAAATAACATAGTATATCAAAATCGTTTCTACTCCACCTTTTGTAGGGCAAAAACCCTATTCTGAACTACAAAGAATAGGGATGTCATCGGTGGTAACTGTTCGGTTGATCTCTTTGGTGGTGCACTTGGCATTTAGTTTTCAGAATTTAAACAGTCTTTGCGACTTGGTATCTCTACCCTGATATCTGGAAAATATCTTATGTCAAGTCCATCTATAAATCCTGTATTAAGGATTTGAAAATCTCGTTGTTGATAAGTTGAAATTTTTCTTGGATAGTTTTCTTTATTTCTGAGCAATTTTACCCTGGAAGATCAGTTAAGACCAATTTGGTGTCTACAGTTGAGTTTTTGAACTCCAACACGGAGGTGAACTAAGGTGAAAGTCTTCACATGGACTTCAGTATATAAAAATTTTGACTTTACGAATAGTTTATCCGAAATAGATTAATTTTAAGACCACAACTAACAGTAGATTGGGGTAATGTAGTTTTGGTAATGATGTTTTGGTAATGCTTTCTTGATATAATTAAAAAAAGTGTAATTTAAGTTAATTATAATATGGCATTTTAGTTTATACAATAGAATAGAATAGGATAGTGTTAAACTTGATTACAATATTTAAGATCTATCAAAAAGATATTAAAATTAAATTTCCATTTCGTACACAATTTTTACATTGTCGTACAAGAATGATTTTGTGTACCACCAAAAAATGCTATTGTTTAATTTTAACAATGGCAATTTGGACTGCATGATAATATCGATAAGTAATTATTTACTTTAGCTATTTTCGGAATAGGTAAATGATTTCTTTATAAAATGTATACGTACATTCATATTTAATATGCTTAATATGTATTATAATTTTTTTTTATTGAATCCAGTTTATCGTTCGTAAAATTAACTAACTGTTAGTTAACTTTAATTTTATGTAACATATAATAATATATTTGGATGTATGTATTTTAAACAAAATAAAATAAAACATTAAAAGTCAATTTGAAATTAAAAGATATATACTTAACTATAAAAAAATTAATATAAAACATTGTTTTGATATTAAAAACTTTATATTAATTACAATAACAACAATTAAAAGTTTAATAACATAACTACCTTCAAAAATAAAATAATGAATGAAAGCTTTTGGAGAGGATGATTTTGGCCAACCAATACATCAAAATTATCAGCAAGAAGTTTTATTTTTGGCTGAAAAATTTATTATTTCATCTTTTAATGTCAAAATTAGCATCCACCATCTAGAGCAAATATCAAAAAATTTCAGAGCAATAAAGCTAACAATAAAATTTACATTATACTTATTGTTGCACCCAGAATTAGTTTATTTATGTTGTACGATGGAAAATCAAAATGCTCATTAAAACCTTTTACTTGTCTTATTTATTGTTGTTTTTATTGTTATTCACTGCAAACTATAATTAACATTTTGTTATTTCTTACATTATTACATAGTTTTTCAATCAAAAATTCATAATGTTAATTTAGTAAATCAATTTTAATTTTCATTTATTACTTTTAATTACATATCTATGCTAAAAAACGAATAAACATGCTCGTTTATAATAGCACTTATTCTGGGTAATAATACGAATTTTAAGTGTATTACCTATACTTAAATATCGCGGCTATTTTTTAATTTAAGTTTAACTTACTTTAAATAAAAAATATATTTAAAAATATTTTTGTTGAATTTTTCTTTAATAAATTGAAGCCGGATGTATAAAATTTTAACATTTTCTGTCATTTTCTATTTGTCATTCCGCAACTGATTAACGGATCAAACGAACCTAAAAAAACACTCTGATTGGTTGACTTTTTTTAACAAACCAAAAAATATATCAAACTTCTAGTAAAAAATTCTGTCTCTCTATCTCCTTCCTTGTAACGAGTTGCACATAAACCAAGTTTCCAACCAATCAAGTTGCAGATCAGTCGAGTTCCATATCAATTGAATTGTACATCAATCGAGATCCAAACTAATCGAGTTGCACATCAGCTGAGTTTCATATCAATCGAGTTGTACATCAATAGAGCTCTCCAATAAATCAAGTTTCACTGTATTCACTTATTTTTAATTTTTTTTAGATAGTTAGTGGCCCGATAAAGTTTCATTGTGTTAACTTATTAGAAGGTTATCCCGGCTGAAATACTGGAAGACTGGTGCATGAAACACTCTCTTTCGGTCAATCCGACAAAAACAGAGCTTGTTTTGTTTACCAATAAAAGAAACTTACAGAGCATGTCAATGAATAACTTAATGGGAACTCCTTCGAAACTAACAGATGAAGTCAACTATCTGGGAATAATACTTGACAAGAAGCTATACTGGGAAAAACACTTGAAAACCAAAATAATTAGCAAAGCAGGGATGGTTTTCTTGGCTTTCTTGCAGTTTTGCAGGGTGATGGGACGGTCATGGGGTGTTTCCCCTAAGATAATATTCTTTATTCTTTATTCTTTATTATTTATTCTTTATTCTTTATTCTTTATTCTTTATTCTTCATTCTTTATTCTTTATTCTTTATTATTTATTCTTTATTCTTTATTCTTTATTATTTATTCTTTATTCTTTATTCTTTATTCTTTATTCTTTATTCTTTATTCTTTATTCTTTATTCTTTATTCTTTATTTTTTATTCTTTATTCTTTATTCTTTATTCTTTATTCTTCATTCTTCATTCTTCATTCTTTATTCTTACTTAATTTTACTTAAATTTTTATTTTACAAAAAATATAAACAATAAAAAAAATTTGTAATTATTAACAGTTACTAGAGAGTAATCTTGCATTTATACCGAGATGAACCGCGTAACTTTTAAAAAACAAAAATAATTGATATTTTACATATTATTTATTTTATTAATTGGCTTTGTTTAAGCACTAAAGAAATAGAATATTATCTTATCGGGTTAAAAGTGAAACTTTTTCGTATTTGCGAAGGAGAGCACTAGCGAAGCCGAGCGGACCTAATAATTTCACATCAAGTAAAGACATGTACGCTTATGGTTTTCGATCCGACATTCCGCGGAACGCTGGTGTTCCGCGAAGCTGTTTCAAGTGTTCCGCGGAATATTTACATAATCGTATTAATTTTTTAAAAAATATTCAAATAATCCGAATATTAAAACAAATTATTTAGGATAGGTATTAAAATTATGTTTAGTGTTATGGTTATTGTTGCAAAAACTCTTGCATCTCTGCTAAGTCTCTGGATTCAATTGGAATTTATCGCTTACAAGTCTGTCTTTACAGGTAGTAGCGGTAGTAGTGTTCTGCGATTTTTCTATTATTACCAAAGGGTTAGAACCACTGGATTAGATATAGAGAATCGATCTGTATAATATACAAGGTTGCTAAAAAATACAAATAAATAAAATATGCCAAATCCAGGGAAATACTTTAATCTGCAGTAGTATTATGGTGTGAGCCGGATATTCTTGCATTTTTCAATATTCTTGCTTGTCGTTGTACCTTGTTACATGGGTTGCCTAAACCCTTATATAAACTCCTTTCATTTTATAGATTATTCTTAAATATTTATTCGACAACTTCAGGGAAAAAATATATTTTTATGCAAAATAATATAAAATATTTTAAACAATTCAATAAAAATAAAAATTTACTTTAAGACACAAACACAAGCAATTTGAATTTATGAAAAACTTCATTGTGGTTTAGGTATATTAATTATAATATTATTATAATATTAACTTTAATAAAAAAATAATTATTAATTCAGATATGTTTTATTACTTGCAAATGGTTCAATGCTATTATAATATTATGTAATACAATTAAAATATAATAAATCCTAGTTTTTGGATAAATTAAAAATAATACAAAATTGAATGTCCGATTTATAATAATAAAAATAAAAATAATATTAAATAAAATCTAATTTGATATCGGTGAATAGTTTTTCGTCACTGTGTTGAATTCTTGTGTTAATTTAATAATAATTGTTTTGTTGGTTCCTAAATGAATAAATTATAATTCATCGAATTGGGGATTTTTCTTTATTATCAGATAAAAAAAGTACAAAGTAAAAGTTGAACAAAAAAGTGTGCATCAGCATTGTGTTATTAGTACTACTTAATATTATATTAACATAATTTTATGAATTTAATTATAAAAACTAGATAATATAAAATTCGAACTACTATTAACAATAAAATTATGGACGTTAGATAAAAAATTGATTTTTGATACGGAATAATTATAATATTAAGGTTTTTGTGAGTTTTTATATATATTTTAGTGTCTTGAATAACGTATCAAAAATCCGAAAAGGGGAGCGACTACGCCAAATGTCTGGTAACAATGTAAAGATGGTCCAAAATAGTTTCTTGCGATTTTATCGGTGCCTATCGATTTTACAAGCACAATACCTCTATTCAAAATGAAAGATACGATAATTCTGTACAAAAAAGTTTTTATAAAGTTGTTCTTTCCCAGCAATACTTTTCATGACAGACTGGTGAAAGAATAAGTAAAAAAATTTTTTCTCAGATTAAAACGTAAAAGTATAAGGAAAAAATAACTGTTTGTTAAATTCATGGCTTAATATTATTTATTGTATATAAGGATCATACAATCATACGTTTACTTTATTTTGTTTGTTGCAGGAAATCTGAAGGGTCAATATCATCAGATACTTTAATTTCTGTGTTGTTCATGATAATGACTTCTTGTTGCGATAGATCGTCTTAAATTTCAAAATCGTTTAAAAGACAATCAGGTACAGAAAGTTGAGATATTGTTTTTATCCAAAAAAAATTGTCTTTTAACACCCATTTCCAATCCGCAGGATTTAATTCATTGTTTGACTAGTTTGTCTTTGCTCACAGACTTGGTGAAACATGAAGATCGATAATTATTCGTAGAATCCTTTTTAACTGGAACACCATAGATTGCAAGGAAAAACTTCATTCCATGTGAAGAGATCAAGTTTTGTAAAGTATCATTTTTATAAAAAATAAAAAATGAGTTTCAACGCTGCTGCTTTGCCTTTACGAAAAAGGGCAGATGTGGTATCAAACACAGAAAAAGCGTGTAAGAATAATATACGATCTTGAATATTTCCATGTTGATCAAAGCTTCGTGCTTTGAAAAAAGCAATTTTTTTTTGTCTATGGAAGTACGAGCAATTAGAATAATGAGAAGATCTACATCTTTTCCAACGACTGTGGATTTTTATGCGATTCTTCCGGTGCTGATTTAATAATCAACACATCGGTATCATATAGAGTAGGGGTGGCCAACTTTATTATATTATATTGTCATGTTACAAAATCATCGTTTTCAAATTTATGATTTCTGAAAATGTGTTTTATTCCGCGGCAAATATAAACCCTTGAGGTGTGGAATTTCCAGTATGTAAATTCAACACAATACATTATAAACAAAATTGTTTATAAATTCTAAATACGTATTTTAATAAATTATCTATAAGCTAGTTCTGACATTCTAATTTATTATATTCATCGTTCAATAAATAGGAATTTGAAGTGTCTAGATTTGCAGTAGTTTTCAAAACGCAAATCGAAACACATAATAGTTATTTTTATCATTAGGCTGGAAACTGAATTTTTCAGAGTACGAGTTTTGTTACAGGCAGAGGCGGATTAGCCGAGGCCTGTATTTACGAGTACTCTTAAAACAGTTTCCTGCCGCATGATAAACGTAATTTTTTACGCCGACTTGTATAATTTGTTACAAAAAATCATAAAATTTAATTATTTTTTTAAATATTTGGTATTAAACGTCAAAATTTGACGTAAATATGACGTTTAAATTTTATTATTTTTGTTTCTAGACTAGGCTTGAAAAACAACTTTTCATGCCGCATTTGAAGTATACAATTGAACACTTGCCTGACAGAGGCGTAAAAAATAATATTATTACTATTCCAACGTAAAATTAAATGGTTTATATTTTTTTATAAATCTAATACATAGTATATTTAATAATAAATTATGAGTTCGTATATGGGTTTTGTAATTATTGTGATAACCATCAGCAGCTTATGTATTTCGTCAATGTGCTTCTCGCCAATCGACCATGGTAAGAAAAAAACTGTCTAAAAATGATTCAATTTAAAATTATTCAACTAAATTATTTAATTCCTTTATTTATTTAATTATAAACATTAGAATTATGATATACAATTTGTTGTTAGGCCACTTCTTGTTTGGCTAATTTTTTATATTATATGTATATAAACTACGATTCAAATATCTGTGCCGCTACGTCACGAAATTCTGATTAAGAAATGACATACTGAATATAATTGATATAATTTTGTACGTGGTTCATCTTCATTTAAACGAGTACAAAAATATTTGTATGTATAACTAACCAAAATCAATAAAAGACGTACGTTACTAATATTGCACATTATAAAAACATAACAAAGAAAAATTAGTATGTCTGAAGTTACAAAAAATTTTTTAATATCTATTTTTGAATCACGTAGTGCTATATTTTATGCAGTTAGGTTAGGTTTTCATTGTTGTTTATAACCTGCAACACTTTGACAGCAACATTTACATTGTTTCAAATTGTGGTAAAAAGAGAAACTATATTAAAATAAAAATAAAAATGCACTTTAAAGCACTTATTTGACTAGTGTTGCAGCTTGATTCATACCATTTTAAACAATGACGCACCGGCAAATTTATTTGGGTTGCACTTTATAAAAATTAAATTTGTTTGTTTACTCAAAAATTTCGAATAATTTTTAATTACCAAACCAAAAAATTCTTTATAATTCAAATTTATTAATTCGCCATCAACAGGCTGTGACTAACAGTACGTTGGATGTATTTCCAATATTCGTACATCGGATTGCCGAGAGACGTTTACGTCAAACCTAACTTTTAGGAAGAAGTTATAGTAAAGACAAAGCAATATTTTGTTAATAAAGCTCATTAGGCAACAATCAAATCAAAACTTATACTATAGAAAAATCCATGATTTTCCGTACTTAAAGCACCTTTGATTGGTTTATTTTAAATTACCAACCTAAAAAGATAGATAGCAGACCATACAACCTAGCAATGTAGACGTTAAATTAAACAATTCATTCAAACTGTTATGTATATATTTGAATTTAAGTAGGGAGTAGTTTTCTAACTTTGCTTATCTGTTTAGATTCAAAAAATGTTCCATCACCAAAAAATAATAACAATGAAATCAACAACCAAACAAGAGTTTCACGTGCGTCAAATGGTTTGCGAAAAAGCCAAGCAGGCAAGTGATATGTTTTAACGATGCGAAAATTTCCTAAAAGTGACCTTTCTTTGACTTTGAATAATTTCTGCATTTTTGAGACAAAATTGTGTGCCAAAAAACACACTTTTAATCCAATTGAAGCAAGCTATGTTTAATTGAAAAGCTCTTAATTCTTTACTTTGACTGTATAATTAAAAAAAATGTTAATATTTGTCTATAGCTTGCAACCAATATATATCCTCCGCATCTTCCACTAGAACGAGTATAGGGGATCATGTTACTCACGGAAATGATGCAAAGCTAGGCGAATTTCCACACATGGTAAGCAAATACTCCTATTTTCTTAAACCAGTAACCAAATTTATAATTTATTGTTAGGCACAAATTGGTTATCCTAGCATGGACGTTGACAATATCTATCCCTGGCAATGCGGGGGTTCCTTAATTAGCAATCGATTCGTATTAACGGCAGCTCATTGTATGCTCAAAGTTTCTGGGTAAAACAATGTCAATGTCTAAATTTTATTCAAACTATTAAAATTAATTTAGTGAAACTCCATCTCGAGTACGTTTTGGATTTGTTGACCTAGATTTTACAAATAATACAATACCTCAAGAAGTTAGAATAAAGAATGTTATAGTACATCCGGAATATAATCGTCGATCAAAAGAAAATGATATTGCATTGATAGAACTGGATAACGAAGTACAAATGGATAGTTCTACTTATCCAGCTTGTCTGTACCAATCTAGTGATAATTTTAGTGATTTGCTCATAACCGGCTGGGGAAGACCAGGTAATTTTATTTACTATTTCTTATTAATTTGAGCCATTACATTTTTTGTAATAGGGACCGCAACTAGTCGAATACTACAAAAAGCACTTGTCGAAGCCATTCCGTTAGACGAATGTTCCAAATTTTATAGTAAACTATCAAGTATAAATATTACCAACAATCATAATATAATATGTTCTTTAAGTCTTACGAATATTTCGACCAATATTTGTCAAGTATAACATTACACTACTTTAGTATAATTTTTTAGTAACTTTTTTTTATAGGGTAGTTCTGGTAGTCCACTCCAAAAATTAATTTCAAGAAATAGTTCAGTTTACGGCATAGTAGGAGTGTTGTCATATGGGCTAAATTGTGATGAAGCTTCGCCGAGAATTTTTGCGAAAGTGTCGAGTTATTTGGATTGGATAGATGAAATTGTATGGTCCTAAATATACAAAATAATCTCATTGTTATTAAGTTAAAGTAACATTACATGTGATTTCTTATTGTAAACTATAATTAACTACGCAAATCTTTGTCTGGTGAAATTGGCTTATTATTGAGTGAGAAGTTTAAAGGTTTTTCTATCATTTTAACTTTGAACGAAAGTGACAACATTGAATGATGTCTGAACATTGTATTTTAAAACCATGTGTAATCACTATTATCATTTGATAAAACACAACTATTTCGAAATTAGAGAGGAACTTAACTATACTACAAGACAGAAGCTTCATATTCAAATATTACAATTAAGATGAAAAGAGCGAAAAAGAACCTATAAGATTTGCACATCTAACAGATATTTAAAAAATAAATCCAGAATAAAATTTCAAGTAGATTTGTGGTTTTCTTTTAACTTAATTTTTCACAAATTAATATATTTTTTTACAGGACATTATATTAATTCACATTTTTTTAAATAGTAGTTTTAATCCTGATCTGTGAAGTGATATATGTTTTTATTGATTTTTTGAATAATTGATTTTCTGCTTACTGTATTTTCTTAACTTTACACTTCAAATACTTTTGTTTTAAGGTTTTTGTTGAGTTAGCAGCTTTTGCGAATTTTCTGTGCATAGAGAACGCTGTCGAAGGATGGAGTGCTGATCTCATAGCACAAGAAAAATATGTCAATTATCTTCCAAAAATAGATGAAGAGAGGAGGATATGCCGAGGATAGGGAACGTTAGCTCCACGGCAATTCTGATTTTTAGTGAGTAAGAATTTCACAGTATCAGCAGTGGTGGAACTTCAATTTTTTGCCTTCCCCCGCAAAATAATCAGTTTCGAGAATGTTTCACTCTTTTTATGATGCATTTGGGTCTCCTAATTGGGCTTATTTAGGTCCTATTCAGAGTCCCACGCATTGTAGTTCCGCCACTGAGTATTGAACTCACTTATTCACTGTATTTGTAAAAAATGAACCCGTAAAAACAAGTTTATCACTATAAATTCTTTATACTACTCGATACCTACTTGATTTTACAAAAGATTAAAAATTTAATAAATTATTGACAATGAACCATAACAATTTAATTTTTTCACTTTTTTTCTCGGAAAATGTAAAAATTCAGAAAATTTTCTTTTGGAAAAATGTATCGTCATCGAGGACGAATCCATGTGCGAAATTTCAGCTTGATTAGATAGTGAAAACTGGGTCAAATTCGAATTTCTAAGTTTTACCGTACTCAAACATAAAGGTAAAACTAATAGAAAGGATTTAAAAATTCAGCCGCTTAACCAATCCATTGGTTTAAAATTTCAGATTGCAGTCTTTATAGTGAGGTCCTCTATTATTTTCACCAGGTAATTATTTTAAAGAAAATTGTAAAAATAAAGCAGGTATCTTTACGAATTAAAACAAAAACTGATTAGATATTCGCACACAGTTTATTTGAATTTTTAATTTCCCACTAAAATTATTCATTTTAGATCCGATGGGTTGCCTATACATTTTAAATATTATATTATTTTCAACATGTATGTTTCATAATTTTGAAATAAATTTTACTAAAAACTGATAGCTTCATTACATTTAATTTTTAAATTCCTAGAAGCACACACAATAGAAATTCTAAAGCTAAACCACGGCAATTCCGACCCAACAACATTTAACGAATATATTAGCTTAAAATATATGAACAAAATATAAGAATTTTTTCAAATTTTCTGTAGTTATAGCTTGCAAATAGAAGAAGGTTTTAGCAAAATTTCATCACTGTTTACTACTCCGTTTTTGAGAAATTAATTAGTAAATTCTATAATAATAATAATAACTTTATTTAGTAATATTTTACCATTATATACAAATATATATACACACCAATTCATTATACCAAAGAGTATATATATATAGAGGGACAGCTCTTATGGGAATACTTGTCACAAGTATTTCTTGATGGCTTTGCTACGCCATCTAGTGGAGGGGGTTATCTCTACGTCTTAATTTTTGGTCCTCTTTATACAGGGTACTGAATGAGTTAACTGAACATAGAAAGGATCAGCCATAAATTAAAAATTAAAACATAGATGGTGTAGCAGAGCCATTAACAAAAAATTGTGACAAATATTTGTTAATGGCCGTCCCTCTATATATACATACTTTTTGATTATACGAAAGAAAAATTTAATTCAAATACCTAAATAAATTCCAAAGCAACATATTCTTTAACTTTCCTCTTAAACTTAATCAAATTTGTCTCCAACTTAAGATACGACGGCATACCGTTAAACAATCTTAAACCACTATAAAAAATCATGTTTTGAGCCCTATTGTTTCTGAACAAATTCAACCTAAAGTCACACATATTACGCACTGGGTAGTTATGAACATCTCCCACATAAACAATGCTCCTGCAGATATACTTAGGAAGCAACCCCTGTTTCAACTTAAACACAAAAATTAATACATTAACAACTAATCTTTGATACACACTGTGCCATTGCAAAGCCTCAAGCATAACAAATCTCGGTGTAAATCTGCTCACTCTCAATATTACCCTCATACCCTTATTCTGTAGTTTCTTCAATTTGATTAACAAGCCCATAAACAAAATAGATGAACAATACTCAAAATGCGGTCTTATCATAGTATTATAAACCCTAATGGCACTTTAAATCGAAACATCTTTCATAATAATCAAAGTAGCACTTAAAGGTCAACTTATTAACAATAATCACACCTAAGTATTTGAATTGACTAACAATTTCTATAACTACACCATCCATCATAACATTCCATCATAAATTAATCTTGATTTTGTTCATCTGAAAATATTCACTGAGTACTTTTAACTCCCGATTTATAATATCAATACAAGAATTTACATCGTCACCAATAACATATAAGTGGCCATCATCTGCAAATAACACAAATTTCGCTCTACCACCTACCACTTTAATCATGTCATTAACATACAATAAAAAAAGCAATACACCAAGCACCGTTCCCTGTGGAACTCCCAAATCGATGTCCACTGCTTCAGAAATAACATCATTTAACTTAGTTCTTTGCTTTCGATTACTCAGGTAAGACCTGAACCACCTCAATTCCTTTCCCCGAATGTCATATTTCTCAAGCTTTTTTATCAAAATCTTTCTATCCACACTCTCGAAGACTCTACGAAGATCCAAGAAAACTGCAACTATTACCTTATTATTATGTACAGCCATCTTCCATTGACCTACAATAAAACCTGAAACCTGACTGATATTCAGATATTATATCATTTCTATCTAAGTACTCAACTAATTGTTTATTAACTATCTCATTATATCAATATTTTAGAAAATCCAAAAAATGCACAAAACACTTTTCAGAACTAAAATGTTTTTAAGTTAACACATGTAAAATACACTGTAAGTATAAATTCGCAAACGTTTTCACCATATTATGGCATCATCAAGGGATGAAATAGGTGATGATATCAATCGATTATATTAACTATCTCCTCTAAAATTTTTGACTGAGTTGATATCATATTTACCTGTCTAAAATCTTCACATTTAATCGAATTTTTTACTTTTTCGACAGGTATCACCAACGATTCCTTCCACTTGTCAGGAAAAACTCCAGACTCCAACGACATATTAATAATGGACAAAAAATTTTCACCTACGAGGTCAACGATATCCTCCAACATGTCAGCGCTCACAAAATTTGCATTCCTTTTTTTTATTCATTGTCTTCAATACCAGCTTCAAATCCTCGATCTTCACTGATTCAAATTTAAAAGAACAATCTACATCAGTAATTCTACTTACATATTGCTTGATCGGTATACTACTATTAATTTCAACAACGCTATCTACAAAATATTTATTGAATTTTTCCGCGATCATCTGGCTGTTCATGCATTTTTGGTTACCAAAGATAACCTCTTTAATATTATTTATTGAATTTTTAATAACCAAAGTTTTTAAACATTTCCACATTACTTTTTGATTTACGGAATTATCAATTTTTTTACTAATATAGATTTATTAATTTATTAATTAATTTTATTATTATTTATTATTATTATTATTATTATTATTATTTTATTTTTATTATTTATTAATTTTACTCTTGAAATTGTTTCTTAAAGCTCGTTCACACTATGCGATTTCTCATATGACTTTTTCGTTTGAAAAATCCTATCTAAAATAATAAGCAATTCGCATTGCTTTTTTTTGTTTTTATGTTACTGAATACCAAAAATTGTATAGTGCGAACGTAAAAATATTTCTAATATGACAAGTCATGCGACAAGTCACATGAGAAATCGCATAGTGTGAACCAGCTTTTATAAAGCAAACTGTTGGGCTCATACGGAATTAATTTGCACTCGTGTTTTCGGTCATAAGTCAACCCAACACATAACCAATACTGAGACAACTATGGGTGTCGGACGAAATAATCTGCAGCCAGTGTAAAACACAACATCGGCCCAATGTATCTTTGGTGGTAACTTTGGTAAACTTGACTGGCACACGACTGATTAAATTATTATTTACCAATACTGGGGCAGTACTTTGCCCAAGACTGGGTAGCAAAGACTGGCACGGTACTGATATGTTTAGTTGTCAGTGTCGGGGAAGTATTTCCAACCGAGACTCAACCAACTTTGGTAAACATGACTGACACAGGACTAATAAATTTTTTTACCAACACTGGGGCAGTACTTTGCCCAAGACTGGGTAGCCAAAACTGGCACTGTACTGATATGTTCAGTTGCCAGTATTGGTGCAGTACTTCCAGCCGAGACTCAACCAACTTTGGTAAACATGGTTCACACAGTACTGATAAAATTGTTTACCAATACTGGGGCAGTACTTTGCCCAAGACTGAGTAACCAAGACTGGCACGGTACTGATATGTTCAGTTTTCAATGTCGGGGCAGTACTTCCAGCCGAGACTCAACCAACTTTGGTAAACATGGCTGACACAGTACTGATAAAATTGTTTACTAATACTGGGACAGTACTTTGTCCAAGACTGGGTAGCCAAGACTGGCACGGTACTGATATGTTTAGTTGTCAGTGTCAGGGAAGTATTTCCAGCCGAGGCTCAACCAACGTTGGTAAACATGACTGGCACAGGACTAATAAAAATTTTTACCAACACTGGGGCAGTACTTTGCCCAAGACTGGATAGCCGAAACTGGCACTGTACTGATATGTTCATTTGCCAGTATTGGTGCAGTATTTCCAGCCGAGACTCAGACAACTTTGGTAAACATGGCTGGCACAAGACTAATAAAAATTTTTACCAACACTGGGCAGTACTTTGCCGAAGAAGAAGAAAGAAGAAGCCGAAGAAGGTAGCCAAAACTGGCACTGTACTGATATGTTCAGTTGCCAGTATTGGTGCAGTATTTCCAGCCGAGACTCAGCCAACTTTGGTAAACATGGCTGGCACAGTACTGATAAAATTGTTTACCAATACTGGGGCAGTACTTTGCCCAAGACTGGGTAGCCAAGACTGGCATGGTACTGATACGTTCAGTTGCCAGTGTTGGGGCAGTACTTTTAGTCGAGACTTAACCAATCTTGGTAACCAGGACTGGCATGGTACTGATACGTTCAGTTTTCAATACTGGGCCAGTATCGCCGACTGAGAGTCAGTTGCCAGGCTTGGCACAACTCTGGGCCAGATCGGTAACTACGGCGTTATACCGGCATTCGTACATGGGTGCATTTTAAGCATCTCAATACACTCATACTCTCGTATACTGGACATCTGTCCCACATAAAATTAATTTTTCCATTCTTTATCACATGTTCCAAGGAATTACCATCCACCTCCAATATAGCATTAAATTTTTGGTTATTCTTGTACGATCTGTATACTTTTACACAACTCAATCCCTTAAAATTAACTTCATTTTGAGATTTAATTGCTTGCACAATTTCTTCTTTAGTCATTTCTTCGCTCATACCAGCTACTAAAATTTTTGGCTTTCTCAAATTAGATAGTTTAACATCATAGTAATTTCCCAACTTACTAACTATTTCATTTTTAATTTTATCAGCTGACTGTTTACTGCTACAACTTATCGAAATCGCTCCATTATTCTTCAATTGGACTATATTATTTACCTTGGCAGAAATAGCTGACGGGTTAATATTTCTCTTAATAACTTCTAGTGTTTTTTCCACTTTCTGCGATTTCTCCTTAGGCTTAACTATTACCGGTAATCTAAGCTGACTCGCATATGTCGTTATCGCACCATTATTTTCCACACTCGCATTCTTATTTATCACTTCCAATTCAAATTCATTTTTAAATTTCCCCATTGCAGATTGTACTTTTTTAATAATACTACTTGATTTTTTCTCTATTAATTCTTTCATATCCACTTCGTATTGCTTTATCTTCGCTTTATCTATTAATTCTCTAAAAATAATATAGATTTCGACGTTAAAAAAACCTTAAACATATTTAAAACTTGTTGGTATTATAAATATTATGTATATCTCGGTTTTTATCAGTTTTAATAACAAATATCAATTTTCACTCATAAAAATTATTACATTTTTTATTTTGTTAATAGGTTGGATTGCAGTGACAGTTACTAATAAAATTTTTTATTAATTAAAATTATTAGCTCTTGAAAATTATATAAATTAGAATTATCAATGTTGAGCTACAGGACACAAATAAAACACATTTTTTAAACGAGCTTTCGAAAAATGACTTTTTCTTTTTCAAGTTTAATATGAATTGAAAAACAAAAACAATGACAATTACAAAGCAACTATAAATTATATTAATTTAGAATATTGACATTTATCCGACAACTTGATCAGAATGATAATACGAAATCCCGGTAATGAAAGAAAAAATAAAGAAGACCCATGTATTAATAATTCTAATAAGTTGTGGTGGATTAAGAAAAACCAATGGTGAAAAACTTAACCCCAATATTCGCAAAGAAGTTAAATAAGTAGTGGACTATAAATGCTACTCTGTCCCTCGATGTTAGTCTTCCTGTATATTGAGTTCCTATCTTTCTTTATCTCAATCATCTCATGTAAGATATTTTCTTTGTTTAAAGCTCGTTTAAAAATTGTGTTTTATTTGTGTCCTATAGCTCAATATTGATAATTCTAATTTATAATAAAAATTTTGTTATATTAAATTTAATATTTGTAATTTCAGAAAATGAACCGATTTAAACGAAAAAAACCATTCTACATGCATTTTTGTTTATCGTTTATGATATTTAAAAAGTAGTGTACTACACATATAAGACCAATATTCGTAAAATTTAAATTAACTCTACTTTTGTCTCCGATTGTATCTCACATACATCCTTAATTTTCCGATCTTTTATTTCTATTAACATTTTTTAATATAACAGCATGAAACTGAAATAATAGACCCCAAATGTTATACCTATATTGAATATATTGAATAAAAAGAGGATAAAAGCTCTATTTAAATATGTCACAACCAACTATGGTTTCCATTTAAGAAAAAACACAACTATACATATGTTATAACTCAGAAACAAACGAAGATATTTCAAATCCCTTTAGCCCGTTTATTCTCCTTAAAAAAATGTCTGAAGAAGGTATAAATATTTTTTCTATAACTTCACAAACAAGTGAGATATCAACATTTAACAAAATGTCGAAAATCCAAACTTTTGGCCATAACTCGAAAACGAAAAAAGATATCGAACTATTTTTCCATTTTCAAAACCTTCGTTTTCACCATTAAACTTTAAAAAAAAAAGAGATCGATGATGCGCCATACATTTTTCCATATCTCTTAGAGTTACCGAACTATATGCAAACATATCCATTTTCTTAGTGTGATTGACTTCAACTCTACAATTAATCGACTACTTTAATTATTTCTGAGGTCACATGCTATACAGGGACGTTTTACCCTATAGCCTAAAATGGCTAAAACCTAAGGCGCCAAACTCTAAGAGGCGCCAAAAATTTAAAGCACTTCAGAAATTTTAGACGCCGCGGCGCGTCGCCGCGATTTGCTACCTCGAAAAGTGTAAAAATCCCAAAATTTAAAATGCCACATGTTCAAAAATGAATTAAACATGTCTCTTTTAGTAAAAAACACACAGCCGGGGAGGGAGGCTAATTGATTTTTAGCCTAAGGTGCCTTAAAGCCTAGAAACGTCCCTGATGCTATAAGGGAATAAGTCCAATTATGCCCAAATGCATTTTTTTGTAAAATAAGATTCATAGTAATAGGTGTCAACTTCGGGTATAAGGAGAAAAGTCTATATCAATAAATAATTGAAAATTTCGAATTATTTTACAAATATATTATACTAAGAATCAATCAAAAGATCAGTAATTTTTAATTTTTTTTTGCTTCTGCTATAAGGAAATTTGTGAGATAGAAATAAAATTTTCAAAGTAACAGTTTAGTGGTTATAAGCTAAAACGTTTAAAGTTAAAATTAAAAAACTGTTTTTTGCTTCTCTTGTACAGTTACTTATTTGTACTTATATCCTTCTAGCATGTGACCACAGATTTATTCATTGTTATTCAATAAGAGAACATGTTTCCTATCTGGCAATTCTTAAGTGAATGTGGGAAATCCTATTAGGGAATATCCCAAACAACTTCAAACATTCAAATAACCACAAGAGCGTCACATCATACTTCTTCATCATACTTCTGGATGAAGACCAAAATTGACGAGTAGCCAGAAGCCTTTAATGGTATTCCGGTGGAGGAATTGGAGGTTGATGAAGACGGATATTTCATTATGCCCTCTTATAATTTGGTAAATTACGACGAAATTCCAGGGGACAATGGGATTAATTAGGTGAGTTTTATATTAATTATTTATTTGTTTTAAAACATCGTAATTCTACCGTTATTTTTTGTGAGTATTTTTTATTTTAATTTTTTAACGTTGATTAGGTTAATTTCCCAATTTATTAAAACCTTAATTTGTAGGTTATCAATTTCCTTATTACGCGATTTTAAACTCATTTGTTCACTTATTGACTTACATTAATTTATAATATGTTTATCAGTTTATCCCATAAAATTTTACGTATCTACTCACTTTACATAAAATGTATAATTTACTCGCGGGAATAGTAATGGTATTAATAGGGACGAGGGACGTTCTTTCGGGAGTTCAGGGCTCATAATACGGTAATATTCTACTAACATGGACTATGTCTTTTTTTGTATTAGCTCCCTTACCATTTATGATTTCATAATCGACTTCACTAATTTTTTGAAACTTGAAGCGTTACTAATATTCATTGAGTTGTTAGAATCGAAGTTAAGTAGAGATCAGACCTTGCTTCGAAATCGCTAAGTCTATGAACTAATTTTTCCAGTCATCCACAGACATTCCCGAAAATCTCAGCTGTACAATATATTTGTAAAAATTTCGGTCGTATTTTCTTCTTTTCTTCCAAAGTAACTAAATCATAAAAAAATATAATTTTATATTTTCTGATGATTGTTTTGATTAATTTGATTTTAATTGGGATCGTGGGCGAGTACAAGTAGCGCTGCGCAACGGCGTGTTTCGTAACTAGCGACAGGAGAGCTTCCCACAGTTTTCTATGAACAGGATTGATTTTCTTCCAAGAAGCCAGAGCATCTTTTGATTTTTATATCCATTTCTTTTGTGATATGAGTTTTCGATTAAGATTAAACAGATGTGTTTGGAATTCAGAAGCATGTTGAACATTTCTATCTGTTGCTAGGATAGCAGTATCAACAGCAAACGTAGCTATTTCAGTAAACGGCGTAACAGGTAAATCAGCGATGTACAGTATACAGCTTTACTCCAAGTATACTTGCCTGAGGTACTCCTGAAGCTGTGAGGTAAATTTTTGATACTTAATTTTTGATCTTTCAAATAAGATTTAAGTACATATGACGTCACTCCCACTGTCCCACTAGCCCCCTATACTATAAACGGAACTCTTTTTTGAAATTAATTTTTGAAGTGGACCACCAGAATCAGTGGCGGTGATATCAATAAGCGAATGTAAGCAATGCTAAGGGCCCGGTACCATAAAGGGCTCGAGATCATAATATACACAATAAATTCTAAATTAATACATTGTTTTTTTAGGATCCCGTTTTGTATATTTGCTTACGGGCCCTAGCTACTCTTGCGCGTAGGGATATCTTCTTGCTTCCTGCTCTTCTACCTAAAATCCAGAATCCAGAGGAGAGCACTGGAGGGTATTCCATAGCCTCCATACCCCCCGGATTACACCAATTACTTTGTGACTTCTCCCTGATGAGTAAAATTAAAATTACTTTTTGACTTAGCAGCAAAACCAGTTATTTACGATTCCAAAGCTCTAAACATATTATTTGTCGCAAAACAATTGGAGTTAATCCGGGGGGGCTGGGGGGTATACCACCCAGTGCACTCTTCTGCATTGTGGATTTTAGGTAGGAGGGCAGGGAGATATTTCTACGCGCACTTAAGCCACTAAATCGGGCCCATTGCAGTGACGGTGATATCAATAAGCGAATGTAAGCAAAGCTTAGGGGTCCGGAACCATAATTGGTCCTGGATCATAAAGGCTAGTAAATCCCAAAATGAAATTTTTTAAATAATATACGCAATTCAAAATTAATACATTATTTATTTTTAGGGGCTCGTTTTGTATATTTGCTTACGGGCCCTAGCTACTCTTGCACCGCCACTGACCAGAATCACCCTAAAATAAAATATTGAATACAAAATTATTGGTGCAATATTTACTTGACAAGTATCAACCGAACTATTCTTGGGACTTAAACAGCATATATGCGACGTTTTTATGTAGCTACTGAAGTTTTTTTCTTGTTTCATTTAACTTTCGTTTTAATTGATTTGTAATCTTTTACCATTTCTCGGGAATACCATGGGAATGTTAATTATGCTCATTTACAGCGCCGTATTTACGATTTTTAGGCCCCTAGGCTGAATCTGTGGTGCGGGCCCTACCAGTTTTTTTTCAAATTTTATATAATCGGTCATACGACTTAGCTGTCTGATGTTTCTTTTCATTTTCGATCGCAAGCTTTCGTTTGATACTTCCGCTTTTGAATTTCTCTTTTCTTTTATGGCGATTAATTTGTATTTTATGGCGGTCCATAATATTAGATTACAAAAAAATTAAAAAAAAAAGGCTTATACTCGTACTTATTACTTTGTTGTTACGAAAAGTGAACCGTTTCAATAATAATGTGAAACACAAATAGTATGCCTAAATATTAATATAAAGCAAAAAATTGGCTATGTAAACATTGCATAACTTTCCCCATTAAATCTGGGTATAAAAATTGTCGTTCAACCTCTTCTTTATGGATACCATTCGCGGAGAAAGACCGCAAGAAAGTTACAGTACATATCAAAAAGTTGACAAATTTGAAAACCAGTTAAATTAAAGATGCAGATTTACTTCTTTGCACACATAATTGAAGAGTAAATTTTCGTTCGCGATCCTCTTGCAATGTACCGTTCAACGTGGAAGACCTCAAGGAAGCGACAGGTCGCATCTGCGGGGCTCAAAAATCGCGCTACGCGGGACACGGAGCGTAAAACCCTAAAACATGTCAAAATTTCATAAACGTCAAACTTGAATTAATTTCAGAAAATGTTTGGAATCGAGTTGCGACGCGACTCGTATTCCGTCTAACTCGATATACGTGCTTTAGAGAGAGATGCGACACGGCACGATTAAATAATTTGGGTATAACAAATGGTGGTCCAAAAGTAATTGACACTTGAACTTATTTTATTTTCTTTATCATTTCCGCAATTTTCAACAAATTTTCACCATTTTCAGCTGGCCTCTAAGTTTAACTATGATGTACATTTATGCCAAATTTTTTGACATTTGGTTGCGTGGTTTAACCTGTGCAATTGATACTATTTCTTTTCATGATCTCGTAACCACATACAGATATACAGACGAACATCCAACTAAAATTCATCAAAAACTTATCAGGACATGATAAGGAACATTTTAATACAAAAATTTCAATTTTTGATTTTTGAGTGGATTACAATACTTTCCCTTATACATACGTATACGTATGGGGAAAGTAAAAATGATGATTGCGATCACGGACGCGACATACACTGACGTTTGAAATTTTAAGACTCATATATTAGTTATTTTTCAAAATATTTTCAAAATGTTACATTGCAATATTATAGTATTAAAATTGTTTACGATATAATCTTTTAAGTTTCAACACTGAAAATCGACCTTTATTATTTCCTTTATTATGAACTTAGCAATTATACCTAGAAATAAACTAATGTCCAGTCATAAAATTTAAAAGTTTCTTTTTTTAAAAAAAGAAATAAGCAAACTTTTTATTATTTTATTATTTTATTAAGAAACTGGGTTACTTAAGTTAAGTATTAATACTTGAAATTTAACCATAAAATGGAAGGTTTTTCTATGTACAGCTCAGGTTGTTGCAATATTTCGTGTTATAAGAGACAATTGGTGAATTTTGTTAAATTATTATTCTAACCTGGGAAAATCCCATATTATACTTAAAAAGAAAAAAATGATTCCTAAATTACTTAAGAAAATTAGTTTAACGAAGTGGTAATCTCTTTTCTTTAATTAAATTATAATTTTATGTAAAACTATTAAATAAATGCATAAAAGTTTGATATTTACTGGTCTGAACGTAGGAATTGAAAAAAAAAAATAAAGTGATCTTAAAATTAAATTAAATTAAACCCACTATTTCCAACATCCAGTTTAATTAAGACTACAGGGTCGAGAAAAGTTCTTTACATTCTTAAAATTAAAGTTTATATAATTATTATAAATAAAAACTTTATAAAAAAATTATAAATAAAACTAAACCAAGCTTATTTTTTGTTAATTTTGCAGAATAAAACATTAGTATTCTGCTATCAGGTAATTTTTACGGTTTCTCTTTGAACTTGTTCATGTTTCTGACTTTTTTTATATATTAATCTATTCAAGATTGAAATTTTTAAACTTTTGTTTTTGTGGTGCGGGTTCATTATTTTATTTTCAATCGTGGGAGTTGAGTTACACAGTTGAATTATAAATTTAAGTACCCAATTCTCACCTTTAATATTAAATTTTGTTATAATTGTTAATAGAAATGGAATCAATAAATATAAATCAATATAAAAAAAAATTAATACTTAAATAAAATCCACAAATTGGTTATAAGTCGTAAGATATTTAAATTTATAATATTGTGAGGTCATAATTTATCATATTCCTCATCATATAAATAAGAATTTGAAATTTCTTGTTCTTAGTGCATTTCAAACTGTGAATCGAAATCACATCAAATAATAATCTTATTCCAACTCAAAAATCTCTTTAAAGTTTTTGAGTTAAAAATCATGAGTTCTTATGTGGGATTTTTAATTGTGATAACTAGCAGCTTTTATATTTGCTATGGTAAGTTATTGCAATAATATTTTTTTTTAATTTAAACCGGATGTTCATTTCCAGACTATCCAGTCGAGATAACTTCTTTTTTTTTTTAATTTGACAAAACAAAAAATACGTAAATTTCGATAAGAAGGGAGACATTCAAAACTAGTACTGTTTAAATTTTAAATTTTAAAAAAAATTTAAAATTTTACTGTTTAAAGTTCCACCCTCTAACCTCCATCTACCGCTACTTTTAAATATTAAATGAGATCCCCTACCTTGCAATATATAATTTTAAAGGTGGAAAAAATCTTCGTTGTTCCATATTAAAAAAATTGTATATTTGGTGGATCCCTCAATGAGCTAGAGGTAAAAATTGAAAGATCAAATAAAAATAATTTTATTTGGAAATTATTTAATTTAAACTGTTTTTTTTTCTGGGGTCATTTGAAAACGGTAGTATATAGAACTCTTCTCGAGAATCTTCAGGTGTTCATTTGGATTTTTTCGATGGTATTTACTCAAAACCAAAGTGAACCAAACGTCAGAATTTTGTTTAAAACTTTTTTTTTCTGCCATATTAGTTATTTGACAAAAGCAGGCGGTGGTACATATTGGAATTTTTCATAAATATTTAAGTGCATTTAATAGGTTAACTGGTTTTGAAATTCACAGAATTAAAACGAAAAGTATGATTTATAGTTTTTTTTAGATTCTGACTATTTCAGAAAGAAAAACTATCGATTCTCTGAATCTGAATGAAAAACCCATTTTCGATTTTCGAAAAAGTTTGTCACCGCAAAGTAATAGCAATTAAATTAACAACTAAGGAAGGGTTTTTGAAGAAGGAAGACAGGCGACTGATGTTTTTTAATGTTTTAAAATTTTTAACTCAAAAGCTTTAGATATTGGCTGACTGACGATGTGGAATATTCTGAAATCCACTTTTTGCATCTTACCTTTTCAACCTATGGTATTTTAGGCAATATTAATTTAACCGTTAATATTTTGTATCGTCGTGAACACTGAAGGAAAACATTTACATAACATCTTTATGTTATTGATGTTATGATATTTTATACAAATTTGAAAAATGTGACTAGTTTTTCAAGAGTCGCAAAAACTTTCGATTAGAGGAATAACACCATTATTGAAATGTTGTATACACAACTTTTATAAACCAGAAAATAAAATAAAAACTAAATTTCGATGTTTACAGCTTCAATTATTTTATTTTATCATTTACGAAGTAAAGGAACAACCATTTTTTGCAACTAGTCATAAAAAGCCACATTTCACACAATATTTTTTCTACTGTTGTTTGAATAAGAAACAAACAAATTTTTAGTTATACTATTACAAAGTATGTATAAGCGATTATGTACTAGGCTAGGTAGCCATCCTATCTGTACCAAGAGGCGCCAAAAATACGGGTGTGTAAAAATTATATTTTTCCGCACTAGTGCGGAAAAAACTTATTTTACTAATCTTCACAAATGGAATCATCCACACACACACACACTCCTCGTGAACTCCAACAATATTATATAAAGTTTTACAAAAAATATAGCTAACTAATTTGGTCAAAAATTAATTATAATTATAATTTATAACTAACAACACACTTCAATTGTTTTAATGGAGAATCAGCCTTATTAACCCGGTTTGTACCCAGATGCACAATTCAATATCAAATAATTTTAGAAATTTTTCAATATGAATTCAAATCCGTACTTTCAGTTTTAGGTACAGTGTCATTCGCGGGACGAGACTCGAAAAAGTAGTTTCAGTTAAATTTAACCCTCGATTATAATGACATAACTTGCAATTAATATATAGGATATAATCTAAACTCTACCGAATGCTTTATAAAGAAATGAAATAAAATAAAATAAACAAACATAAAATACATATCGTATTATTATTTTTTAATTTGCATGTAGATACAATTTAAAAAAAAAATAAGTAATTTTAATTTTTCCTTACAGGTCAATCTTGTGGAAAAGGTATCGACACAGGTATTTGTAAATTATTTTCAGAGTGTCCTTCAGGAATAGAACAAGTGATACAGAGAAAAACCCATAATTTGGAACGGTGTGGTTTTCAAGGAAGCGAAGAAATTGTATGTTGTCCTGATTTCAAAAATGATTCCGGAGAACAAAGTAATACCACTAAAACTGTTGCTGAGGATAAATTGGTACCTACAAACACACGTGGATCCTTTGTTGACCGAAAAAGTTTAGCAGGCAAGTGATAGCTTTTCATTCATTCTTTTTTCAATAAATTGTTGTTTATTTAACTCTTAGTGTATTTTCGAAGCTAGAACTAATTGAGGTAATTTGGAGTTTGAACTGACATTTTTCGTGGCTTGTTAGATTATAACTTTAAAGCATTGTAAATAAATTATAAAATTTCTTTACAGCTTGCAAAGAATATCTATCCTCCTCTACGACAATTATAGGTGATTATATTCTTTCTGGGGAAGATGCGGCTCTGGGCGAATTTCCACACATGGTAAGTAAATTATTCAAAAATTACTTTTCCGCACGTGTGCGGAAAAAACGAATTTTACCTGACTCAAACAAATGCCGAAAGGTAATACTTTTCCAAACACTAGTAGGAAAAATATATTGTTAAACCAATACTCTGTTATAGTTTAACAAATAAATTTTTTTGTTTCTTATTCAAACAATAGTAGAAAAAATATTGTGTGATACACTTATGAAAAGCTTATTATTCCGTACACGGCGTGTTTTTTCGATAAAAAATGACACTATATGTAGTTATTTCAATCATAAATCGAATGAATGTAACAAATTCTTTATCGTTAGGCACAAATTGGTTTTCCTACCCAAGAATTTCCAAATAGTTTTACCTGGGAATGTGGAGGTTCATTAATAAGCAATCGATTTGTTTTAACCGCAGCCCACTGTATCGTCAAAGTTAATGGGTAAAACAATAATAAATGTCTAATTTTTATTTAAATTACTCAAAATATTTTTAGAATATACCCAACAATGGTACGTTTAGGATTTGTTGACTCCAATTTGGCAAATAACGCGCAAGAGCGTGCAGTAAAGAATTTTACAGTACATCCAGAATATAGTCGTCGATCAAAACAAAATGATATCGCATTGATAGAACTGGTTAACGACGTAGAATTAAATAGTTTTAGTTACCCAGCTTGCCTGTACCAAATAAATGAAGACCCTAGTAATTTGCTGATAACGGGATGGGGGAATACAGTGGCTAGAGGTAATTTGATTTACAATTTCTTATTACAGTTATTAAAATTTTTGCAACAGGGTCTGCGCCTAGTCGAGTATTACAAAAAGCACGTATCGAACCCATACAGTTAAACAAATGTTCATCATTTTTGAAATCACGATCAACTATACAGATTACTTCATCGCATATATGCTGTTTAAGTCCCAAGAACAGTTCGGTCGATACTTGTCAGGTATAATATTGCACCAATTTAGTATAATTTTGTATTCAATATTTTCTTTTAGGGTGATTCTGGCGGTCCACTTCAAAAATTAATTTCAAGAAAAAGTCCAGTATACAGTATAGTGGGGGTGACGTCATATGGCCAGGGTTGTGGTGGTGTAACCCCGGGAGTTTATATGAGAGTATCGAGTTATTTGGATTGGATAGAAAAAATTGTGTGGACTTAAATATATAAATAATTTCATTGTTTTTTTTCTTTTTTAAATCAAGTATCATTCCAAGTGATGATGTATTAAGCATTATGATAGAACTCCTTGATGACGTCCTGTATACCTGGTACTGAATAAGTTAGCCTAACATAGAAAATAGACATGTAAAAAGAAGGACGCCCATGTGTTACTTGTTGTTTACTTTCTTTTTAGTTATCCACGGTATGTAATTGTAATTTATAATTAAACATTAATTTTTTAATTAAACAAAAATTACCAAATTTCCCGTCGCCCAATTTGCACTGTCGCCTAATTTACCGGTCGCCTAATAAGTCGTCGACCAAACAACCAGTGTCCAATTGACGGTCACCTATTTGAGGTCGTCTAAATGTCGTGTACCGTCAATAGTTGATCGTATTGGTAGAATCATTCACCCTGCTCATCGCTGATTGCACCAAGATTTTTCGGAAAGTCAGCAAAAGGATAAGCAGAAAATGCACCTTGATGCTTATGTTGCAACCAAGCATTTCAAATAAATTCCTAATTCAAATTTATTTACTTTTAGTCCGGGAGCCCTAAACCTTTTCGACAAACAATAATTAATACCCGGCTAATTTTTCATAAGCGGCTTTATTTTACCGAGACGCCCAAGTTTTTCCTCTGCGAAAATTATGGAAACAGGTAGCTAACTGAGTGCGCAGGTGTAAAATATGTTGATTTGGTGATTAAGAAAAATTGATTAATACCAGTTAATTTTTTATCTAAATGTTGAGATTATTTTATAAAGAATTGGAAACAACATTTGTCCTACCAAAAAAATGGTATAATCAAGAATGCCCCCCCCCTCAAACATGTAGCAATTACTCGGTGATAAAGAATGATTAATACCCGGCTAATCTTTTTACTATACATTGGTAAAAGTTAACATAATTAAATGGCCATGTTGTCCTACAAATATATTGGTTAGTTTTTCTAATCCCACACTCGAAAGTTGTCGTATATAAAACCTTGTTTCAAAATCATTAATATCGACGCAAAAATACCGAAGAAAATCGAGGGTCAAGAACTTTTTTCAAGATTTCGCAAAAAAACGTAATCTTTTTTTTTCATGTTGAATTCCTGATTTTTATCAAATAGTTTTATATGCTGCCAAGTCCTAGGGGGTCAATGTTCCTACATACAAAATTCGGTTGAGATCCCTTCAATACTTGATGAGGTATTCAATCTTGAAGTTTCAACTTTGACAGCTTATAATTTTTGACAGTTGTCAGATAGAAAGTTAATTTTACCTATTCTGGATAAAGCTTTTCAAGGACTTTAAAATAACCTATCGCAATACAAAATTGTTTTTAAAAATCTTGTGTTATTTTCTTGTAGTGGCACTCCTGATTGACAGATCGCCACGGAAACCTTATTTTCACCCTTCTACTGTGAACCCTACTACCATACCAAATTTGGTCGTGATTGGTTGAACGGTTTACGAATAAAGCGAGAGACAAAATTTGACAACAGACCGACACAGAAATTTTTTTTTATTTTTTGCAAATCTTTACGTTTCTGAAGAAGGTAACCTCGAAAATGTAAAAAAAAAATTTTGAAATTTTTTTTTGATTACCTTACCTCCAATAAAAATTTTTTTTTGATTGGAGGTAATAACTGGTATTAATCAATTTTTGTTAATCACCAAATCAACATTTTTTACACCTGCGCATTTAGTTAGCTACCTGTTTCGATAATTTTCGCAAAAACAAAACTTGGGCGTCTCGGTAAAATGAAGCTGCTTACGAAAAATTAGCCGGATATTAATTGTTTGTCAAAAAGGCCCAGGGTTCCCGACTATTTTTTTCTTTAAAATTTTTCACAACAACTTTGAATTATTCACAAATTAGTCTCACATTTTGAGGAATTATTCATACATTGGCAACACTGTAGACAAGTAGGAATCTGTCGCTGATCTCCTACGTTGTCATTCACCATCCTCAATCGAAGAAAGTTTATTTCATCTTCACATTCACAGATAAGGAGGCGTTTAGGGGGGGGGGTCTCGGTAAATATCACGTATTTTTTTTGTGTTAACTATTCTTAAATAAAAATAATACAGCAAATCATGCTTTTTTAATAAATCCAACTCAATCAAGTACAGATTAACGTATTTACACTAAAGATATGCATTTTAAAAAATCTCACATGAGATTAGAAGGGGGGGAGGGAGTCAAGCCAAATCTCACGACATCTCACCAAGGGGGGCGGGGGGTCTAAAAATCATCAAAATTACCTCACGTAATTAATTGACGACCCCTAATCTGTTAAGAAAAAACTTAAAGAAAACTAACAACAGTTTTGAAATCAGCACCAGTGGCGTATTTAGAGGGGGGCAAAGGGGCATTTGCCCCCCCCCCCCATAGGATGACTTGGATTGTACCCCGAAAGCCCTCCTTTTTTCTAGCCGAACGTTAAACTTTCCTCAGTTTTGTTTTTCCTGGTTTGGAATTTTAGTCCTAATCTTAGTTTAATACATTTTTTTTGGTTGGTAAAAAAAATCGACCAACCAGAGTGTTTTTTTACCAAAAAATTACACGTTGTAGCATCAGGAGCATCAGCAGAAGCGTCCTGTATTGTATTGTACTGCTGTATTCCTGTATTGTATGACGGTCATGAAAGGATTAACGAGATTCTGAAATATCTTTAATCTGCCCTCCCCAAAAGCATTTTCTAAATACGTCACTGATCAGCACCTATTTAACTTTAAAACAACCGAAAAATCGAACTCAACAGAAATGTTGTTAAATTATTCTCTTGTGTAATCTATCCTATCTGTTTAGTTATTCAAATTGAGCTAAATCGTCCAAACTCAAATAAATCGCATCCAAACACATCAAATCTTTATTCAAAATTAAGACGATTCAAAATTCAAAATTAATCAAAAATGTCACGGTCACTCCAAATCAAATAAATTTATTCACCAAATATACAAATTTTTAAATAAAAATCTTATTAAATTATTAAGTTAAAACCAGCGGGGAGCTGGTCTTGTCTCAAAATAATTTTTTGTTTTTTTAGCCAAAATAAATTCAGCATCTATAAAAAATTTCGTTTTCCTCCATTTTACGTATTTTAATTACACAATTTTTTTTCGGTGACCGGACAAAACAGAACATGAAAGAACAGAACATGAAAGAACAGCACATGACAGAACAGAAAATGAAAAAACAGAACAATGAAAAAACAGAACAATGAAAAAACAGAACCATGAAAAAACAGAACATTGACAAAAAAGAACTCTGAAAAAACAAAACACTGAAATAAAAGAACATTGACAAAAGAGAACATTGACAAAACAGAACTTTGAAAAATGAGAACATAAATTACAAACTATGTTACTTGTTTGAGATCCGGCTTCAGAAACTAAAATTAAATTATATTTGTTTTTAATTTATTTTTTGTTTATTTATTTGTTGTTACTTGTATTATTTTATCAAACAATGGAATATTCATTGACGCAGAAAGGAAATAGAGTTCTTTTGTACCAGGGGTATGAATATACTAGGTACAGAGAGAACGAAAGTGGAGTAATCACGTGGAGATGCAGAGTATACTTTGCGACCAAATCTAAGGCGTTTTTAAAGTCTTTAAACAGATAATTGGTGCGGTTCCACTACATAGTCATGATTCCAACCCACAAGTAGCGCAGGCCAATATTATTAAGGCCAAGATGAAGGAAGAAATGAAAGCAATTGGAGCAACCCCACGAAATATATTAGGTAATTAATGCATTAATTGGTGTTAGTTCCGATGTATTAGAACATTTGCCAAAGCAATCTTCATTGACCAGAAATTTGTTTAACCACAAGAAAACGGCGCATATTCCAAATCCAATCACGACAAATTTTGCGATCCCTGACATTTACGCGGACTTAATTTTGTACGACACAGGAGCGGATGATTTAGACAGAATGCTAGTAATTGGGAATGGTGAGCTGCTAGCAGAACTAGAAAAGGATACAATATTTGGAGATGGAACATTTGACAAAGCCCCCAGCATGTTTTACCAACTATATACGTGACATGCTAAGGTCGGCAACTCCTATCCACCTTGCGTTTACTTCTTGTTGCAAAAGAAAGATAGCAATACGTACCAGCGAATGTTTACAATTTTGAAAGAACTAGTGCCCAACATTGCACCGCAGAAAATTTTGATTGATTTTGAGAAAGCATGTATTTGTGCTGCTCGGATTGCTTTCCCTGAAGCAGAAATCAAAGGTTGCTACTTCCACTTAAACCAAAGTTTATTACGAAGAATTAACAGTGCAGGCTTGAAAATAGAATTTGAGGCTGACATTGATGTAAAGTTAAAACTGAAATCTCTGGCTGCTTTGTCGTTTATTCCAGCAGAAGAAGTGCGGCCCGTATTTGACAATCTAGCTGCGACATTTCCCGACGATGATCGCTACAACGATGTGCTGACGTATTTTTTTCCCACATACATAGCTGACGTTGCAGGAAGATCACCTCAATTTCCTATCGCGTTGTGGAACCATTTTGAAGCCGCTGGAGAAAATAGCCCAAAAACAACAAATTGTTGTGAAGGTTTTCACAATGCTTTAAATTCCATATTTCACTGCAGCCATCCCAGTGTATGGAATTTTTTGGATGGATTGCAGCGTGACATTGCTTGCCAACGTTTGTTGTTAGCCAATGCACAAACTGGCCGCCTAGAAGTAAGAAAGAAGAAGTATGAGAATCTTGGCATACAAGTGGCAGCCGTGGTTCAGGAATACGAAAGTTATGATGATAAGTTGAGATTCTTGCGGCGCATGGCAAACTTGCAATGATTTACAGTTGTTTTTTATTTTTTGTTTTTATTATTATTGACTTTGGTTGTTTTATTGTTATTATCTTTGTTTTATTTTTATGTGAATTAAAATAAAATTTAAAATTTATTTAAATTTATTGTTCTCATTTTTCAAAGTTCTGTTTTGTCAATGTTCTCTTTTGTCAATGTTCTTTTATTTCAGTGTTCTGTTTTTTCAGAGTTCTTTTTTGTCAATGTTCTGTTTTTTCATGGTTCTGTTTTTTCATTGTTCTGTTTTTTCATTGTTCTGTTTTTTCATTTTCTGTTCTGTCTTGTTCTGTTCTTTCATGTTCTGTTATGTCATGTTCTGTTCTTTCATGGAATCGTCTCGAGAAAACTCCTCTTCCAAAAAGTCGATATTCGGTTTCAAAATTTCCAAAATTTTGATTGTTTGAAAATTTGAAAATTTCTGAAATTTTGAAAATCAGAGAGCGGGGGAATTTCTTCCCACCCTCCTTCTAATTGTATTAATGTTTTAATTTCAAATTTATGTTATAAGACGCAAATATCTATAGAGCCGTAAACAAATATTTGATTTTTAGACAATAAGAAAATTAAGATAAAGAAAAAATCACAAAAAAAAAAGAAAAAAAAAGACATTAATACAATTAGAAGGAGGGTGGGAAGAAATTCCCCCGCTCTCTGATTTTCAAAATTTCAAAAATTTTCAAATTTTCAAACAATCAAAATTTTGGAAATTTTGAAACCGAATATCGACTTTTTGGAAGAGGAGTTTTCTCGAGACATATAAGTTTTAATATAGAAATGAAATCAATATCAATAAAACAATATATGCACAAAAAGTAATAATTAATAACACAAATTATTTATAACTCGTAAAAATGACATTTTAATTTATAAAATAGTTGACGTCATAATTTATCATATTCATCATCAAAAATTAATAAGAATTTGAAATTTCTAGTTCTGTAGTGTATTTCAATATCTGAATCGAAATTGCATCAAATAATATTTCCAATAAAGTTTTTGACTTAAAAATTATGGGTTTAAACGTAGGCGTTGTAATTGTGATAACCAGCAGTTTTTATATTTGTTTAATGTGCTTCACGCCAATCGACTATGGTAAGTTATTGCAATAATATTTTTCTTTTATATTATATAAGTAGATACCGGATTCTAAGATTTCGCTTATAGGTTAAATTAAAAAAGCAGTAACAAATATGTTTGTGCGAATTACATAAAAAGAAGGAAATTAATTGGAATTTTTTGTTAATTTTTAGGTTTTTTTGTGTTAATTTATTTACTTGACTTAAATATAAGCAAAATTATTGTTAATACAGTATCTTAAATTCAACTAAGTATTAAAACAATTTTTTAAATTTAATTAGATATTTATTACAACTCACATTTATGATGCATTCAGTGACGGCGCCAGAATTTTTTAAATGGGTGCTGGGCACAAATTGGGCCCAATATATTTGGTATGGGCAAGGTCAAACAAAATTTATAAATAAATTCAAAAAAATATATTATTGAAATAACCATCTAAAAAATGAAACGTATATTCTAAAATATTTGAGGAGCACTTGGTAGGTGCCTCTCTGACGCCGTCACTGGATACGTTTAATATTACTTTTTTGGTTAATACCTTGGTGGTTTGCCATTGCCTGTAGTCGAAGAATGATTAAAACAGCGTTCTTGCTCTGGTCTGGTAACACTCGGAGCCACCAACTAGCTATGTAGTCTAGTCAACTAAGCCTCCGCCAACTTGGTGCAACACCAAGTAGGAGCCGCTATTGTTGGTAGAAAAACGTATACTATAAACAGTTATAACTGTTTGATAAACAATCGTAATTGTGAAAAACAATCCCTACCCACATCTAAATAGCTAAACATTTGTTATTTTTGGGTATAGCCCTTGATCTTTGGATAAGCTAGCTCTAGTTGGTGCGGAAGCGAGATGAAGGTCGCCATTCTTAAAAATTTAGGAAGCTTTTATCAAGAAATAAAATAAACAAACAATGACAAGCTTGCTAGATATCCAATTTTTATTTTTTTATATTTAATTAATTTCAGTTTTTCCTTACAGGCGAATTATGTGGAGAAGGCATCAACTCAGGTATTTGTAAACTATTTTCAGAGTGTCCTTCTGGAATACAACAAGTGATACAAAAACAAACTCACAATTTGCAGCGGTGTGGTTTTCAAAGAGACGAAGAAATATTATGTTGTCCTGATTTTAAAAATGAATCACAAAAAAAAAATAAAACCACCAAATCTGTCGTTTGGGATGTATACGAACCTACAAAACCACGTGAATCCAGTGTTGATCGAAAACAATTAGCAGGCAGGTGATATCTTTTTACACAGACAGAATACCACAGATAGGGTGGTAGAATGCTAACCTGACTAAAAAACTAATCATTGTTTATTATACAGACAAACTATGTGGAGAAGTAGCTAATTTCGACATCTGTAAAATAGTTACCGAGTGCCCTACAGAATGGAATACCGAAAATCCATCGTGTGGTTTTCTGGATAATGGTACAGAAATGATCTGTTGCTCAGATATTAAAAACGATACACTAACAAATAATAATGAAAATGGAATTCCTATTCTTGAAAAAATTATGAATTTCTTGACTGCAATCATACCCACTCCAATACCACGTGATTCGAATGGTCACCGAAAAAGCAAAGCAGGCAAGTGATATTTTCTACAATATTAAAAATAAAATTAAACTCAAAATTGAAAATCTCATTTTTGACTCCCAAAAATATGAAAACATAATAAATTATAAAAGAAATTTTGTTAACAGCTTGCAGAGAATACATAAGATACACTTCGATAAATTTAGCTAATAGAATTATTGCAGGATCGGATGCTCGCATTGGCGAATTTCCCCATATGGTAATTAATTTATCATCTTTGTTAACCAAAATTCTAAATATATAATATTAATTTTTAATTGTTAGGCACAAATTGGTTACCAAAATACAGTCTTTACAAATTTATATAATTGGGAATGTGGAGCTTCATTAATTCACCCTCGATTTGTATTAACCGCAGCCCATTGCGTCGAAAGAGCTGATGAGTAAAACACTAATAGATACTTAAATAGCTTTTAAAAACCTAATTAGAATTTATCGTTTTAGTAATCCCCCAAGGATCGTACGTTTTGGATTTATCGATGTATATTTACCGAACGGTACAAATGTTATGGAACGTCTAGTGCAGAATTATACGGTACATCCGAATTACCAACGCATATCAAAGAAAAACGATATTGCATTGATAAAATTGTCAGATGAAGCATTACAAACAGATATCGTCTATCCAGCATGCCTTTACCAAAAAAATGATGATCCCTCTAATTTGATTATTACGGGCTGGGGAGTCACTCTATCAGGTTGTAATCAAATAAAATAATAAATAAAACTCTAATTAATAAAATTGCTTTATTGCTTTAATTGACTGTTTTTTAAATAGGTAATGATAGCAGAATATTGCAAAAAGCCAATCTAAAACCCATAGATGTAGAGAACTGTTCCACAATATATGCAACAAAATTGATGAATATTAGTATCACTTCAAACCAAATATGCTGTTTGATCAATAATAGCGTGATCGATACTTGTCAGGTATAATTTTTTTATATAATAAGTTAGGTAAACCAACTTTTCTTAAAGTAGATGACCGTTACAGTCTGATGCTTATGTGCGTAGACTATTAAGCAGAGATCCTTAGTTCGAACCCGACTAGAGGAAGAACTTTATTCTAACCGTTCTCCTAATGGCAAACCACGAAAGTAATCTGGCATGAAAATTTTTCATAAATGAGTGCTACTCTATTATTTTATACCTCGCCATCTAAACTAAATTGTTTTTTAAAATTATACTTAATATCAAAGTTGTGAAGGATGTTTAATTTTATTATGTTTTCTTGTAGGGCGATTCAGGTGGACCTCTACAAACAGTAATATCGGAAATAAAAAACTTATATACTATAGTAGGGGTGACGTCATATGGTGTAGGTTGTGGAAATGGTGAAATCCCTGGAGTTTATACTAGGGTTTCCAGCTACATAGGTTGGATTGAAAGTATTGTATGGCCATAAATATATTTCATTTTAGCAAATAGCAAGTTTAATAGCAAAGAGAAACTGATTTCTAAGCAAGTAAAGAGATATTAAACACGAGCAAAGAGTCTAAGCACACTGAAAGAACTACGTTGTTATTTTTTAACATAATGCTTGTAGTAAAATTTTTGTATAATGTTTTACTATAATGGGGGAGTTTCCTTAGAAATAATTTTTTGAAATAATATATAAACATGAAACTGTAATAAAAATGCCGCATGTTGATGTAATTGGTTGGTCTTAAAACTCAGCGTACAATTTAAAAAAAATTTTTGAATTGCAAAAAAATATTTAATCTGCCCGCCATAGCTAACCAATAAGATTTAAACATGGCCGTCCGATGTTGTCAGTTCTTAATTGGGTTATTATTGACAGCTATCATATGTTAATTAAAATTCTTTATTTTTTCATTTAATGCTATTGATTATTTCGTCACATCAATGCTTTAACTGACAAAATTGGTGCACTCTTTTTAAGAACTCTATAAGCTGGATGGTAGCTTCTGGTAAGCTTCTGGCGAAAAGCCATATACGTGTGGCATTTAAAATCTCTTAAACTGTGAATGCAAAGCTCTTGTAGAAGTATTACTGATGTTTTAAGTTTTAAGTGTAAAATATACAAAGAATGATCTTGTTTGTAAATAAATAATGAAACATTGTCTACATGTGAATCTTACCGAAGCACAACCGATGAACAAATTATAACTCAACAGAATAACCAAATGTAACGAACTTCAAATATTACATTTAGAATGCATGTTAAACCAATTCACTAACAAAATCTGTTCTATTTTTGAAAAACTCTACAAACTGGGTTAATTTGATGAAAATCGCCAGAAGGCGAAAAGTCGTTTATGTGTGGCATTTAAAATATCTTAAACTGTGGATGCAAAGCTCTTGTAAGTTGTCGAGATCTTTGTAAAACTAAAGTATTTGTTTTCATTAAATAAAAATTGTGAATCTAAGTAATCCATAATCACTCATATAAAATAAAAAAGGAACCACGAAATACACGGCGGCCATTACTTGTCATCAGGTAGGCATCTTCATTTTAACATTTTAATAGAAAAAAGTACGGCAACATAGTACAGTTGTCTAAAATCCTATAGGTTTATCCATTCCCACTCAAAGAAGGGTTATGACGTCATAACCCTAACAATTTCAAATTTCATTAATTTTTTGTGATTGTAACAAGTAAAAAGTTTAAGAATAAATTAAGTGCATTTTTTACAAGTGTTTTATTTATTGCAACAAAAATCACATTTCGCGCTACTAAGAGGGTTGTTCAAAGAATTCGTCTACAGATGTAACGTTTTCACGGGGCATCACTTCGAAAGCAAAACGTTCCTTTATCGCCAACTTTCAAGTGTGTAAGCCCCAAACAAATCAAGCACCAATAGAGGCACAGGATCGTATTTTTAAATAAAATAAATATATTTTATCGATTAGGAAACAAATCATATTTTCCGGTATCAAAAACTTAAAAAAATGGCTTGATTTCAAATATACAGGGCTAGTTCCGTGCAAATGTATACAACTGTTATGAATAAATGAATAATGGCGTCAGTGGTTTACAGTGGGCAGGAGAAAGTGCAGCACTAATCGATTGCGATTAAAAGTTCGTGGAATATGAAATAGTTTGATGCGCACGATTACCCGACGCGCACGATTACCCCACTTTCCCCTAAATGGGAGTATCGATATATGAGTCATCATGCATGAGTCACCAAATATAATTAATTTATTTTTATTATTTTTGTTAATATTGTTCAATTGCTTCGCATTGACAATTTAGATAAATATTTTACATATGTAATATTGCACAGACACAATCATGTTTTTTTTTTGAAAATATGACTGTAAAAATAATATGTTACGGAATATGCCAAATACGTAACTTCCTAATATAAATTTTCTTAATAAAATTATGTAGAATTTTCAGGGCCGTATGTACGCGCGGGTTACCTAAAAGGCTGCAGCCTATGGTCTCGGCATTACTCTTTCTTATGTATGGGGGCCCGCACCACAAAGAGGGGCTCGCACTATAAGAACACCTGTTTAAAAATTTCAATTTTGAATAAACTAAAATAAAAAATCCACTGATATAACCTAAAAATATAGCCGTGAGATTGTCTATAACTTTTTTATGTTGCTGTGATATTTTCGTTGTTGTGATTTAACTATATCTTATATATGTTACGGTCAATGATGGCAATTCGGCCATTAACGTCAATGGCCGGACAATAACGTCAATGCCAAGCTTAGTTGGGCATTAACGTCATTGACGTCAATGACCATGTATTTTGGGCGATGCACAGTGGTCTGAAGTCCTAAACTGTTGGACAAAATTACAATTATCACTGTAAATTCATGAAAATTTGTGTATATAGGTTTTTTGGGTCGCTGATTACGAATCCAAAATTATTTTTTGAAAAAAATGAAATGGATACCCTAAAATTTGGATTTTTTTGAAAATATTCATAAAATATTCATAAAATATTCATGAAATTAAATGTACAATTTTTTTGAGTTTTTTATTACAAATCCGTTACACTCCTAGAAATTTCGATGTGTAAACCGCTATATTCGATGTGTAAATTTAGCTTTGTAAGTTTGTGCTAATTTGTAACACAACACTCTGTAAAAATTTACACAATATTCTGCTTAAGGATAAAAATGATTATTTTAACACGTTATTGTGTAAATGTGTGATTTCCCAACAAGAATGTGGGTTGTAGGTGGAACAAACGCGACAGAACAGACGTTAGGTACCAGTTACCACGCGTGATTATACCTAGATCGACCACACGTTTAATATCTCGAGTTGTTTTAAATAATAAGAAATAAGAAACAAGTAAGTATTATATTGCTTAACAAAATAATATAAAATAGGTACCCTATTGGTAAACATGTGCTTAAAATTTAGATTTAGATCAAATTTATTAATTATATTAACCCGTCGTTGGTACACATGTGAGCGAAACGCTCACATGAATAAGATTTCGACCGTCAATCCTATAAATGATGTCGAATTAATCTGATACTATTAATACCTTCAAATGACATGTCTCCAAATATTGACAAAAATAAATTATAGCGCTATTTGCCGTTCCCTCATAGTTATCGTCTTACAAAGTTGACAACTCCTAAAAAATGAGCTTCGCCAAATATTTTTATCACCGTCGTACGTACACGTGTTCCTATTTTTTCAATTCATCATGGCCAATAAATTAATTTCGTAGTTGGAGGAGACCGAAGAACAATATTCTGTGAGTCTGATAGTGTTATTTTTGAACCTACACCTAAGCATTAGTACACAACAATCAAATACTCCGCAAACATCTCGTTGGAGAATTACACAAAATTATTTAGAGTACATACAAAATATATTTACATTTTTAATTAAGGGTAAAAATATATATATTTCTATGTACGATTGGACGTTCTAAGTTGATCGAGCAATTAATAATGATATAAAAATAACGTGTGAGCGCTTCGCTCACAGTGTAGGTACCAATCGCTTTAAAAAATGAAGTGTACCAACGACGGGTTAAACAATGTTGACGTGGTGTTCTGTTTAAATATAGTATGGACGATTATATCCACTCAAGTAAAATTCAACCTTTATAATAGAAAAGTACAATTTGGGTAAAAGTAAACGCCATCAGTTTCCAATACGAGAATTAGAATTACATAGAATTAGGTAAGTTTCATAAAGTTTGTCTTTGCATGTAGTAAGGTCTTCTTCTTCTTCTGCCCTTCCAGGTTTAGGCACATTTGCCTGTTCCGGCTTCACCATCGTTTCCTAGGTCTACCAACGTTTCTTCTTCCTCTAGGACTGTATTCAAGTGCTTGTTTTGGGATTCTGTTGTTTTGCATACGGGTTAAGTGTTCCTTCCAGTTTTCTTTATATTCCTGGGTCTTTTCTACAATTGAATACATGTTTAGTTCTTCTCTTATGTCCTCATTTCTAATTCTATCCTTTCTGGTGCATCCTTTTACTGATTTTAGAAATTTCATTTCTGCTGTTTGGATATTTTGGAGGTCTTTTTTTCTTACTATCCAGTTTTCAGAGCCATATAGTATGGTTGGAGCAGCCACCACTTTGTAAAACTTTAATTGCGTTTCTTTCCTTGTTTTTCTTCCTAGCGTTCTTCTAATTGTGCCACATATTCTTTGGTATTTACTGATTTTATTACCTATATCTTTATTTTCGTCATATGTGACATCGCAACCTAGGAACTGAAAATGATTTACCTGCTCTAGAATGTTATTGTCAATTAAATCTTTGTTCTTGCTGGATCAGGTCCTAGAAAGGCCATCGTCTTGGTTTTTTGGGTTGATATTCGAAGATTGTATTTGGAACTTAATCTATGGAGTAGGTAGATTGCTTTTTGTAATTTATCTTCGTTATCTTGTATGATAACTTGGTCATCGGCAAACAAAACAGTGTTTAAGTACACTCGCTGATTTAATTTGATACCTGGATCCACTTTTTTTTTTCCATTCTCTCATTAGATCGTCTATGTATATATTAAAAAGAATAGGTGATAAACTGCATCCCTGTCGTAGCCCTTGATTAGTTTTGATTAATGTGGTTATTTCTTTTCCTGTATCAATGGAGATTTTCGTATTTTTGTAAAGGGTTTGTATAGTTTTTATTAAATGCTTTGGGTATCCTCTTTTAGACATTATTTTCCATAGTTTCGATCTATTTATTCGGTCGAATGCTTTTTCGTAGTCTATGAAAGCTAAGTGAGTCTCTAAATTAAACTCTCGCCTTTTTTGTATTATGTGATTTATAGTAAAGACGTTGTCAGCGCATGATCTGCCTTTTCTGAATCAAATCCGAGATAACTTGAAGTCGTTCGTTTATGATCTTACTATATAATTTGTATGTAGAGTTCAGCAGACTAATTCCTTTATAGTTATTTGTGTTGTGTCTTTCTCCTTTTTTGAATATTGATATCACTCTTGCTTCGTACCATTAGTCTGGTATGGCATATCTCTTCCAACACATATTGAAAAGGTGTAATATTCGAAATTTAAGTAGGAGACCGCCATATTTAATTAATTCTGAATTGATGTTATCAAGTCCTGTTGCTTTTCTATTCTTGGTATTTTTTAAAGCTTTCTCTAGTTCATTAATATCTATAAGGTCTGTTTTTGATGTGTATGTTGTCTCTGATTCTTCTACATTTTCCGTTATTGGATTGTACCACATCTCTTGGTAATGTTTTATCCAATCTTCCTTCGTTATTGTATATATGTTTGCTACATCTTTCTCTGTTCTATTTAGGTGTTTCATTAATTTATATGCAATTGTTTGTCGACCATGTAAATCGTGCTCTAATGAATCTTCATGTGCTTTCCTTACGATATTTTTTGTTCTATTTCTTATATTGTGGTATTGTTGTTTTGTTGTTTCTGAAGGGTTTTGTAGATATATTTTGTAAGATATATTTTTCATTTCTATTGCTTCTCTAATCTCTTCGTTCCATATTTGTAATCCTCTTTTTCTTTTTTTTCTTTTGTTTTTCGTCCTAAGCGTTTCATAGGCTATTTGTTTAATGCAATTTTTAATGGTTTCCCATTCGACATTGATGTTTTCCGTTGTTGGTGTTTGTTGTAGTAAATGTGTAACTCTTTCTTGATATAGTGATCTAACACTTTCTTCCTGTAACAAATGCACCTTGTATACTTTATCTTTCTCAGTTTGGGTCCTCTGTTGATTTGTTTGTTTCTTCCATCTTTCCCACAGTTGGATCTTGGATATGACTAGAAAATGGTCTGTATATAAATCACATCCTCTGTATGCTTGAGTATCTACTACTCTTGGTGCCATTTTCTTGTTTATAATTATATAATCTATTAGGGATCGATGTCCTCTTGCTGTCCAAGTGTATTTATGAATATCTTTCTTTTTATAGAATGTGTTTGTTATTTTTAGTTCATTAAATGTCACCAATTCTCTTAGTCGTTCTCCATTTCGATTTATATGGTCTTCTCCATGTATTCCTATTAATTTTTCTACCGGTACATTTCCCACTCTGGCATTTAGTTCTCCAGCCAAAATAATGTGGTCGGTATTGTTTATTTTGGATATCACTTTTTGTATTTCTTCGTAGAATAACTCTGACTCCTCCTGTTTTCCTTCATCGGGTGCATATACTCCTAACAATCGTAATGTGTCCTCTATCAAACTGAAGTCTCACTGTCATAATCCTTTCATTTACAAATGTGTAATTTTTTATCTTGTTTTGCCATTCTTTATTTATACATATAGCGACTCCACAGCATGCTCTTCTAGTTTGTTCAACTCCGCTGTATATCATTACGTAGTCTGTTAGTTCTTTTGTTCCTTTCATTTTCTTTTTTGTTTCCGTAATAACAGCAATTTTTACTTTTCGTATCTTCAAGATGTGATTAAGTTCCATTTCGTTTTTCCCCAATCCTGCAACATTCCAGGTGGCCACATTTATCAATTCCGCTATTCCTACTCTTCTGTTCTTGCCTTTGCGTGGTCGTTCATCTTGTATTCCGTCCGAATTCCGAGGCTCGTTTCGAAGCTTGTCAGTAAGTTTTGTTTTAAATGAGTAGGATACTACCCCACTACATAACCCCCTGACTAGGAGGGCCAGGAAATTTTCTGTTAGGGTTATCTACCCTTAGTCGATGTGTACTGGTTTTAAGGCGCCAGTAACTCGCCTTTCACCCTCTTCCGTTTGCTACATAACATCATAATGTCATGCATTGCCCAGGGGTCACGTGACTATGTCTTCGTGGACGTGGAAGTAGGATTTGTTGACAGAGCTGTTGAAGCAGTGAGCATTTCTCAGAATTTTATTGCTTTATGGGCATCGACTTCCTATAAAGCCTCCGAGACTCTATGTCAACCTTTGACCCCCGCATGTAGTAAGGTAATTTTTTTTTGTCACAACTAATTCTCTACGTGCTTATATGTTTCAAATTCAAACATAGAAATTTGTGAGGGTCACATTCTAATACATTTTTCGAACGATTGATCGTAAAAATATTGTAATAAATATACATAGAAATATTGTACATACCTTTTTGATCATTTTACTTGGTTCACTTATAACAAATAATAAAGACATTACAATATTTCTAACAGAGCACTCGAAATAAACGAAACAGTAGTTAAAATTGCGGCTATTACAAATGGTAAGTTTGAGTCCTTCTACAAAGCACAAGGTTAAACTTGCAAGTAAGAATTTTAGGAAATTATATGGATTACTGTCTTATCTATGAAGGGCAATCAAAATATACCTGAAATTGTAAAATTCATTTTCGGAGTTTTGTCCAGGAATTTGTGATTTCAGACTACCGTGCGATGTTGACATTTAAAATTTCATATGTGGTTTATACATCATTGTCCGGGCAATGACGTTAATGTCCAATACGGGGTGGGCAATGATGAAACTATTATTCTATAGATTCCATATTCTATCACTCTTAGTGACTAGCCGTCACACACGTTTCGTATTTCACCGAGTTCGGGCTTTCCTGGAGAGGTCGGGTCTCCCAGTCGAAGTGGATTGAATTCAGTTAGGTTTTTAGCGAGTAAGAGAGCTTTTTTTAGAAAGCTCCGGGCGCTCCGTGCCGTTTTGGCTGGCGCAACCACGACGAATCACGGATCCACCGTAAAATATATTAATTAATTTAAATTAATCGCGGATTCACCCTAAAATGAGTTTGTGTTAAATAAAAATCCCTGTACACTTGTGAAGTCGTGAAAAGGGCCGAGTTGTTGTCATTTATATGGAGAAACGCGTGCACGACAAATAATTGTCCCGGGTTGAAGTGCATCGCCATTTTGCTGTTTCTTATAATATTTATTCTATAATATCATCATTGTCCAATCCATTTTGGCCATAAACGTCATTGACCGGCCAAAGACGTAAATATTATAATCATTTGAAAATATTTACATCATTGCCCACCATTAACGGGCGTTGACGTCAATGGCCGGGTAATGACTTTAATGTCCAGCGTAAATGACCGAACAATTTACGTCATTGACCGTAACATATATAGGTACTTCTTAATTTAAAATCCAAAAAATTCAAATCAAAAAAATTATATTCTCTCCCTGCACACTAATAATAATCATTATGCTATTCCAAATATTAAATTTTTTACTATTCTGAATTACAAAACATCCAAATTAATTTTTTATATCTTCGAATGCAATTCCAGAATATTAACAATTCAAGTAATCCAACTTTCATAATATTCTCAAATCAATTACAAATCAAAAATTGCACTTATTCATAAACAGAAATCAATTAATTTATTTCTAAAGAAAACTTTCAAAAGCAAAACAAAAAAAACAAAAGATTAAAAAAATCTACGCAAAATATCAGGAGCCGCCTAGCTGATCCGACCTCAACTACATGGCGGCGAAATAACAAAAATTCAAATATTTATAAACCTAAATATTTTTGATTTACAAAATTTTCACAATAAAAATGCATTTAATCAATGACTTCGCTAAACCAGAAACTATACAGCATTTTTGAAAGATGCGTGACAATCTTTATACACAAAAGCAAATACAATGCAATCGGTGACTATAGAGACAAAGAAACGAAAACTACTTAGAACATATCACTCAAACACAAGCTTTATTTAAAAAAACTGAATGGTAAACTGAGTCCAGGGCCGCTCACGATCAGCCGATACTCCACAACGCAACGTCCAGAACATCATCTTGATATGGACTGCCTAATCCTTCGTGTGGGTTCCATCGGTCAATCTATACGGCAAGGTCCAGGCGAGTGCAGATAGGTACTAATCATTGGACAACTATCTTATTTAAAAAATGCTATGATCTCATCTTAACGTAGAGGGTCGTTGGGAGGTTATAAACTGAGGGAGTCTGTAAAAAATTTGAATTACAAAGTGTAACTTTGATACTTATCGTGGGTAGCTTCGTGAGTCTTGACTCTTATGATTTGCATCTCGTTGTGCTAGATGGACTTCTTTACGTATTTCTGTTTCTCCCCTTAGGCTTTGCAGCCTGTTACTCCGGTGGAAGATATAGTTCGGTATTCTCACAAACCAGTTTGTGAATAGAGAGGTGAGTTTCCTGTGCGAGATTTTAAACTTTTCTTCTTCTTGTTGGAGTTAGATCGGTCTTAAATTATAGAGTTGTCTGTGTTGGCTACAGGTTGCGCGCTGTGCATAAGTTTCTACTGCGTTAGTACTATATGCTGCCAGAATCGATGTCTTAAAAATCGGGCTTTCTTGCGTGTTGGCGATGGTTTGAAAATCGTTTCGTTTTCGGAAAACTGATGCATTCTTTCAATTCATTCTTGCAAATTTGTGTATTGAGCGGAAACTTTATTTTATGGTTTTCAATAGACTGGACCCAATTACAGTGACTCTATAGAGACAGTGACGACAAGTAATGTCTGATTTTTGATTGGCTGCAATGTTTATGTTCATATTTATAAAGTTTAAAACAGAATAAAAATACATTTTTTACGTTGTTATTATAGTGTTTATTTTATACGAGAAACGGAAAGCCTTTTGTTTAAAAAGTATGCCATACCAAAGCATATCTTTCTTGGTTGAATTTACAACATTATGAGCCGATTTAGTGGTTCTTGTCAGTGCCAGTGGCGGTGATAAATATCAATAAGCGAATGTAAGCAATGCTTAAGGAGCCAATGACCATAAAGGGTAATAAATCCCGAAAAAGAGATTTTTAAATAATATATAAAATTCAGCCTCTATACTCTTGCACCGCCACTGGTTCTTGTCGGGGCTGTCTATAAAGTCACTGTAAATCCAATGTGGTCTTTACTAGGTTAATTCCAAATTAAATACTTCTATAGTCAATTTATACATTTACTGTTTGGGTTATTAGTTATTACTATTAGCAGTGTTCTTTTTGTAAGAAAGGGTGGTGGAATGCTAATAAAAAAATTAATTTTTTTTGCAATTTTATATAATATCTATTCATAATTGTATTGAAATTCAAAATTGGAAAAGGTGGTGGAACGCCGTTCCAATGTGTTCTATGACAAAAAAGCACTGACTATTAGTATTATTATTATTACATTTGAAATTAAAAAATTCGAGTTTTGATTAATTTTACTACCTACTGATACTAACTCTTCACTTTTAATGCAATTAACGGTCTACAGACAGGTATCGCTGTTCGTGATTAACATTAATAATAAGCGAAGCGTCACCACGCGAAAAAATAATACGTACTTATAGTCAGGGCCGGATTGGAAGCAAATTATTTACCGGGATTCGCAGCCGGCCACCGGCCCCCCATCCCATATGACATATTAAAATGCGCCGTAGGCAAAAATTTAGGATATTTCAAGGTCAACAAAATTTAAATGAAAAGTATTTTTACAGAAAATTTACAATTAATTTACAGGAAATTTAGACCATGCAACGGCAACCTATTTATTTCGATTTTTTACTACATTACGTTGGACATTTTTCTATCTTTGAATTTTAATTACCTAACAATTTTAATAAAAAAATTTAAGGAATCAGTTACAGGCCCCCGTTACGCCTACTGGGAACTTCCCGATGGGCCAATCCGGGCCTGCTTATAGTTGGTATCAATTGGTTTAGAATATTCTGGTTATAAACAAAACGTTTGCACCTTCAGCGATGCACTTCTAAAATTCAAAAGTGAAGAGGCGCTATAAAAAAAATTTTAAAGAAGGGGGCTTTATGTGTTTATTAAAAGATATACAATTTATCTATTTACTACTTATTACAAGATACAATTATCTTACTTTGTCTTAATTATCTATATTTTTATTAACGAGCAGGGCGGCGCCCAGCCTTAAAAAAAGGCGCACACCTAAAGCTAGCTACTCACTTTCCTGCGCCGCAATACGATTCTTCAGGATGAGACAAAATTGAACTTGGTCGAGTCATATACTGCAGCAGACTGACCGATCTCATCCGACCAAGTTCAATCCTGCTGAATCGTATTGTGGCGCATAAACCTGATTGGCTAGTTTAATAAGTGTGTAACGCAAGCGAGAAAATGCAATTTGAAACTAGACGCATTCTGAATGCATGTAATGTTATATTAATTTCATTAATTTAGTTTATTCGAGTGTTTTTGACATTTTGTCTTCGTCGCAACTGGTAATATTATCGTATTTTCTATTTATACTTACTTTTTAATTATATTCTAAAAATTTATTTCGTAAATACTTCCTTTTTTTCTTCTTTTTTTCATTTTTCCTAATTATGTGATAGATAACCTGGACTTCAAGGTGGAAAATAGGCCCTGGCGGTTTTGCTGTAGAATAGCTTTATCCCACCTTTGGTCATTTTTGGTCATTTTGTTGTAAGCGTAAACTTTTAGGAAACGCAGGAGTGAGATAAACAATTGGTACTCTTTGCAACACCAAAATTAAACAATTTTACTTAAGTTTATTTAGAAAAACGGGAAAAAATAAAATATAGCTTTACCAAATGGCCAAATGTACCCCACCAGTGGGGCTCATTCGTCATAGGGGTGAGGTACTTTTGTCATAAGGTAAAAAAAGTAAAATATCAAGTAATCAAAAACGTTTTAGTAATTATATAGATAAGCACATATTTATCTTACAATGATATCATCAAACTTATAATTGAAACTGAATATTGAGGATGTCCTTGCAGTGCCAGTAAAGGTTGGTTTTTGGAGCTTGGCAACAATTTCATCCAAATCAACGTCGGTAACATCATCTTCTTTTGGAAATATAAATGTCTGGCTACAACCTTTTCTTGCGCAACAATTAAATTCTAACATGACACACAAATCTTTCTTTTGATGTATTTCGCCTATATAATGAATTACACTTCGTTGTAAATTTAACCAATACGAAATCTCCAGTTTTGATTTCGTTTACCTGGAGTGTACCTTCATCAAGTTCTTCCATCTCTTCACTGCAATCATCACTTGCAATGATATCATCAAGCACATTATCTTTTTATATACATATTTGTTGCGGAAAAAGTTGTCTCATTGTATTTCTTTTATTCCTTACTTCTAAATTTTTCTTTCTTAAATCTTTTTTTTCCATCTCTTCCAAACGAGACTTTTCACCGCGGTCAGTATATATTCGTGACTTACCTTCTCTTTTTCGTTTTGTTTCTTAACGTTTTGGTGCTTTGGGATATGGCCTGACTTGTTCAGGTGTTAAGTTACACACTAGATTTGAAGTGCTTGTGCTGGATGGCAAATCGTTATCAATCACCTGAATTTTTTTCATTTATTATATCATCTTCTTCTGTTATATGAGTTTCTGACTCATCTTTTGTTTGTTCTAAGGGTCTGTCGGTTACAAAAGCTGGTAAAAAGTTGTTACAAGAATTTCCTGCAATTTGATTTTTTTGTTTTAGTTTTGTTTATTCGTTATTAAGTATTTGGGATTGGGACCAATTTGGCTTTCGTATGTAGGAATTTTTATTTAGTTTGTAATTTGACTGGTGTAGATGGCGATAGTTATATTATTTTTATTGTTTTGATATTTTATTTAATTTGAAAATGTGGAATGATAAAAGGGGGGATAAGGACTCTTGATTAAGAAAGAAACCAAAAAGCAGCGAATTTATATAGTAGTCGCTTGTTATCGTCTTCCTGAAGATTTGTTGGGAACCTCTATGTACACAGTGTGATCTGCTACGTTCCAGAGTTGGAAGATTGCTGAAACTTTTCGTTTGCACCTTTGCGGGCACCTGTGGAGGATTTCTTGGAATGGTTATTTTTGAATTTGGTTTGAGAATATTCCAGAAAGTTTGGTTTGTCCACCTATAAATTAGTGGTTCCAGAGAAGATTCGGGGAAGGATAATTGGCGTACCTTTCACCTACATTGAACTCTAAGGTCAGATGTTTTTGGTTATCTTATTTTTATCTATCTTCACGGATACCATCATACCGTAAATTTTTATCAAGCCTTCGAGTCCAGATTTTATCAGAGGTTAAACGTCGTCGGCCCTGTAAATTTCGAAGGGTTAATTTTGTCTTGGATGTGAAAACTTTGGGTTGCCGTTTTACCGTTCGTGTAGGATTCCGATTTATTGGAATTTATTAAGTGATATTGTACATATTTAGTTTTTCGAGAAACTGTAAAGTTTTATTCTACGTACTTTAATTTTTTTCGTCTGTTGCCTTGTAAGCAAATTTTTATAATATTTAACTACGTTAATTTTGTTTTTATCCGTTGTGAACGAGCACGCTATTATTTTTGAATTAGATAATCGATAATTTGTGAAATTAATTAACTTCAGTATTTACATACCTTTACGCATTTTAATTTTGTAAAGAGATACGCAAAACGCGATTTTTGATTTTAATATATCGGCGCACATTATAATCAAAGTGCAGATTTCGTTGCACCAAAGAATTGCAATTCTCCGTGTACGAACGCAATAATTGTAGTTATTTTGAACATCGTTAATTTGAAATTTTTGATATTTAATTAGAGAACATTTTTGCGTATTACTACTTACGTTGTTGATACGATCGCGTAAAGGTTAACTTTTATTTTCTTTGATAAGTTCTGTAGATTAATTAAATTTTATCATTATTGAACGTGGTTCGATTTTATTATTTTATTCATCTTTATTGTAATTTTTCTTAATAAATCATTAGCGTGATCTAGTTATCAAACTTGGAGATTTATTTATACCATTTATTTATACCATACCTATATATTTTTTTTGTTGGTTAGTAATTACCATAATCACTCTTGTGAACTTTTATCCAATTACTTGGCGCCCTTTTTACTACCTAAGTTTTGAACCAAGAGTAACTGAGCTAGCCCAGGGAAAGTTTTTGTACCCGAATTTGGTTGCAAAATCCCACAGGCCCTGAGGTTAATATAGGTATCGATTTTGTTGTTGTAGAAATATTTTTTTTTTGTGGTACAAAGTCTTCGTCGGTGAACGCGAGACGATTTAAAGGCCACAGTCCTGATTTTCTAAAAGAGTTTGTTATATTTGAAGAAGTAAAAGAATTTAAAAATGCCCATTTAGTTAAATGAGGAATATTTTAAACTGTTATCGGTTCCCCGGGGCTAGATAATAAGTTAGATAATAACCAGTCATCATACGAAATTGTACATTTTGCCTTGAATGGGCCAAACACACCTATGTACATCCAAAGGTCGGAGTTTATGGGTGGTGTGTGGCGGAAATGATAAAAGACAAATTCCATTTTCTCTGCAATATAAAATACTTCTTACCGACGTATGACTTTCATGATTATCTATTAACAAAAGTAATGGTTTCTCCTTTGTACAATTTGTATGCTTAACAATATGTTTGAGAACTTCCGGGAAAAGTTCAGAAGTCATCCATCCACTTTTGTTTCCTAGTGCAATACTGGACTCTGGAGCTTCTATGAAATATTGTTTGACATGTCTCATGTCTCACTCAGGGAAATACATACGAGTACACAGGTGGAAGTCCACGACTTGAAGCACTTATAATTCCTATGAATGTGACGAGTTCTAGTTTTGAAAAACCTCATCTACCCTATGTTTATTAAATTCAGTTGCCCTCGAAAGGCTTGTACTTTCTGGTTTTCGTAATGCAAGCTCTTTGTGACGCATCATAAATCCTCGAAGTCACATTCATTTTCTTTCCACGAATTTGGAATTTTACAATTTGGCAAAACTACAGCATACTGGTAGGCCAACAGCAAGCTATACTCAAAAGCAGGCACCAAATTTAAATTATAAGCGATCTATTCGGGGTGGCCGAATGTACCCCACTGCCGAAAGCACCTCACTCTCCCCTACTATAAGTTTACAAATAATACGAATAAGGGTAAATATGGGTTTTATGTCCCTGTAGGATACACGAACAATACGAAAAAGTGCAGGCAGGTATGCACTAATTGCATTTTGCAATACATAAGTGTTTGATGTGGGATATAAGTCCAAGTTAACCTTTAAGTAGTGTTAGCGGTATACCATACCGCAGCGGTCCATAAGATTACACGCGTTAGAAAATTGATCACATTATACTTGAAGGTATGATTCAATTACTACATGCAGTTTTTGCGATAATCTTGAGTTAAATAATAATTAATAAAGGTTTTGTTTTGCTTATAATTCCTAACTTTTTACAAATCAACTTAAAATGTATAGGAGACAAAAAAAAAACAAAAAAAAATTTGATATCGATGAAAATTGGTACACATGTCATTATTGACTTTGCGATGTAATAATTCAATCGAATAGTTCTTGCACTTTTAGTTTTATGTTCAATTTTACTTTTGTTAAATTTCATGAAAATCACATCTATGGTTTTGCTTAAGAGTCTGCATTTAGAAAAAATCACAAGGTGCCAAACAGTAAAATACTTGTATAAATAAAAATCTAAAGCAAAATCTTAAGAAATCCTAAAAAAAATTATATATTAATGTAAAAATCATTTATCAAATTTTCTGTAATTATAGCTTGTAAATTGAAGATTTTAGCAAAATTTTATCACTGCTTACAACCCGGTTTTAGACTTTTAGACTTAACAGCGAAACCAGTTTTTTTTCGATTCCAAAGCTCTAAACATATTATTTAAGTCACAAAACATTTGGTGTAATCCGGGGGATCTGGGGGGTATGGAATACCCCCTAGAGCACTCTTCTAAATTCTGGATTTTAGGTAGGAGGGCAGGGATATATCCCTACGCACACTTTAGGCAACTAAATCGGGCCCATTGCAGTGGCGGTGATATCATTAAGCGAATCCTTAGGGGCCCGGGATCATAAAGGGTAATAAATCCCAAAAAAGAGATTTTTAAATAATTTACGCAATTCAAAACTAATACATTGTTTTTTAGGGGCCCGTTTTGTATATTTGCTTACGGGCCCTAGCTATGCTTGCACCACCACTGATGATGAGAATAGCAAATTTGCAATTTTCTGAAATTAAAATACTGTCATGTATAGTATAATGAAATAAAAGTCAGTTTTTAAGTAGTCTTTCGAGTCGAGTACTTGCATTTTTCATTATAAAGTTTAATTTTAGTTATTATTAAATAAAATATATTAGAACCCTTTTGGTTTTTCTAAAAATTAAATTAGAATTAAGTGAAATTTAACTCGTACCTTACTTACAATTATAAAAAAGAACAATAACGCCGACGATTGAAGTCTTGAGAGTTTTAGTATGTTGTTAGTAAGGAGTTCAGTAAGGACATTTAGAACAATTTTCAAACTTACAATATTTTTCTAGGTCAAATGTAGAATAAAAAAATATTTTTTTTTTTTCAGATATACCGAATCAATATGTCGCAAAATAATTCAAATGGTTTGAAACCCGTGAGCGATGCCGATAAATCGATAGGTATCGATTCAACTGAAAGTTCGAATTTGCAGAATGTTCAAGATGAGGATTTGAGTAAAAACTTAATCGATTTATGTATTACGTCACTAGAAACTTCTGATACAGATAAATTAATAAGCGCCGAAAAAGATAAATCTGGTTTTACGGTTACTTCTAATAGCGATGTAAAAAATACGTCGCAAACGTCGCAAAACCATTCTTCAGAACAAAAAGATAACTTACAAAAGATACATATTGCTCGAAATGAGATCGATGGATATACTCCGGTGAAGCAGACAAAATTACGTAAATTACAAAGTGTAAGAAACCAGCATGTGTCCGAGTTGCCTGGAATTAAAATGGCTTATTCTACAAAATTAGTGGAAAAGAATTACAAAACAATTGGTAACGTCTTAGATATGTTTTTACAGCTAGGCATGGATAATAAAAAATTTATTAATTGGATGAGAAGTATTGGGATTAACCATCCCTTATGGATTAATGAGTGCTATAAATCTCTTTCAGAGTTGGCTACAAATGAAAAGGAAATAAAAATAGAATGCGAAAACGAAATTTCGAACAATTCGAAAACGTCTGAATGAATTTTCTTTTTTTTTCAACTTTTCAACTACCGCACTGAAAACAATTTTCATACAACAAAATTTTATTAAATCTAACAAATAAATTTTTTTAATTGTGTCTTATTTTGTAAAATTTTTAACAAAATTAAGTGTAAAATTTTGAAATAATATTTCTGAAGGATATATATTTAAACCCAAAAATTTCATAATATACTTAATATATATATAACAATAATATTTATTTTAAAATACCAAAATAATTGTGAATTAACAATTATTGTACATATTTAAATAATTTACTGACATCTATAAAAGAAACCCTTATGCAAGAAATAATATGCAATTACTATCTATATGTATATGTTACGGTCAATGACGTAAATCGGGCATTGACGTCAATGGCCGGGCAATGACGTAAATGCCCATTTACGCTGGCCATTAAAGCCATTGACTTTTGCCACTTTTTTAATTGACTTAAAGCCATTGTAATATGTATTTACGTCTTTGGCCGGTCAATGACGTTAATGCCCAAAATGGATTGGACAATAATGATATTATAGAATAAATACTATAAAAAACAGCAAAATGGCGATGCACTTCAACCCGAGACAATAATTATTTGTCGTGCATGCTTTTTTCCGTATAAATGACAGCAACTCGGCTCTTTTACGGCCTTATAAGTGTACAGGAATTTTTATTTAATTTAGTCAAACGCAAACTCAATTTCGCGTGGATCTGTGATTCGTCCTGGTTGCATCAGTCAAAACGGCCCGGAGATAAAATTAATTTAATTAATTTATTTTAAGGTGGATCCGTGATTTACCGTGGTTGCGCCAGCCAAAACCGCCCGGAGCGAAAGCTGGGTATTGACGTTATTGTCCGGCCATTGACGTTAATGGCCGAATTGTCATTTTGACCGTAACATATACACCCATACACAGAATTGAACTCCTATGCTAGCAATGTAATTTGTGCCTTTTGAAGACATGTTTTCTCATATAAAAATCGCTTCTACGGCAAAACTTATTAAACATTTTTTGTTAAAAATTTGTATCTGTATCTCGGAAACGGTGAGACAAAATAGAAAAATGTATATAAACAAAAATGAAGAGAATGAAATTTTTAACAAAAAATGTTTAATAAGTTTTGCTGTAGAAGCGATTTTTATATGAGAAAACATGTCTTCAAAAGGCACAAATTTCATTGCTAGCATAGGAGTGAACGTTCAATTCTGTGTATGGGTGTATATTGTCGTGTTTCAAAATGTAAAATTAGGATATTTTTGAATTATTTTATGTATTTTGAAATGAAGTTGTTTATTTTTGTAAATTTTTAATATTTAACTTTGATTTTGTAAATAATTATTTTGAATTTCGCAATTATGCGCGAAATTATAAAGGTTGATAGGATTTGAGGTGAAGATTGAGAGCGGACGGGTTCCGTTACGCTCTTGTAAATTTTGAGATTTTTGAATAGTTTATTGCATTTTATAATTTGATTTTTGACTTTGTGAGCTTTGATTTGTTGATTCGACAAATAAAGAAGTTATTTTTGGTGAGAATTTTTAATAATTTTAATTCTGCGATTTGTCAAAGTTTGATGCAAAATTTGGACATTAATTCTTAATTGGATTGTATGATTTGGATGCTAACTAGTAAAATTAAAATTTGGATATTGGATAAATTAAATTTAGTTGAAATTGAAATTAAATTTGAAAGGCGTAGTAAATTTGTATGTGCTCGTCGCACCTGGTGATAAGCCGTACTCGCAATCACCGTTCCATTTTTATAAAACGAAAATTTTGTTTGGACGTTGAATTTATTAAAAATTGAATTGAAAATTATTTTTGTGGATTAATTTTTGGATTTTAAAAATAAATTGATGCTATTCAAGAGCATATAGGAACCGACTAACTGAGTGTCTCTTGTTAACCGGCAATTTGAGCTGGACTTGGAAAATTCTAGAGAGTGGAAAAGGTTTTCGTTGGATTGTATTTTTTTCCAATAAAATACCACTACAATATATTTCGCAAAACCTATCTTTTCAAGAAGCTGTAATCACTGAAAATTGCAAAATCAAATAGTGGTATCTTGTGTAGATAAGAGAACGTACAATGAAATGCAAGTTACACAATAAATAAATAATTTTTTAACATTATTTATTTTTATTCCAAGAATTTCTATGCTCATATTATCAATAAATTTTATCTTCTCAATTATTTAAAATAAATATCTTTAGCAAAGTTTAAAATAGTTAGTATGTAACATTCGTTTGATTTTCCGTTTTTGTTTTTCGTTTAATTTCATTCATTTGGGTCGTTAAGTTCTAATTTAATTTCGACATTACAATCACAATTATAAATTATAGTCACAAATTTTAGTTTACTTTAGAGAGAAATCTTATGAAAAGTTATTTCGTTAACCGTGAAACCTTTCAAAATGATTAAATTATTTTGAAGTTGGTAATAAACTTATATTTTAGCCACTTTTTTCGATTAATGGCCAGAAGAAATTTAGTTAGTTTCGTTGCTGTGATAATTTTGGGAACCTTCACCAGCTAAATTGAGAAATTTAGCTTTTGTAAATCTATAAGTGTATTCGGGAAAAATTATTTAAATTTGATGCGTTATGTCGTATCAAGTGATCATGTGGTAGTTTTGATGAAGATAGTGAATTAGTTTAGTTTCCGTGCTATCAATTTAGGGATTTCTTCAAATTTGAAAATATGAGGCCATGTCTGCTTGTAAGCAAACCAAAATATTAAATCAGTAACCAATTTTTTTGAGACAACAATTTTATATGTTCACTTTTCAATTTCGTTTTCCAAATGCCTCCGTTTGGCAATAGCTACTATCGTGCTCGATCCCTTCGGGCTCTCGTATCTACTGCCTGGCAACAACTTTTCGAAAATATGTGAAATTATTTTCAATTTATTCTCATTCTCTTGTGATATTACAAGTGAAAATTTACTTTTGTAGTTTGAGAATTGCTTGGAGGCAGCGGCGGCTCGTTAGAGGAAGCAAGGGAGCCTTAGCCTTCTTTGAAATTCTGGACTATTGTCAGAATTTAAAAAAAGTAAATAGTGGATTTTTGATCGTGAGATTTATTACAAGATTTAATTTTTTAATTTAATTGTTTTATTTAGAAAAAGTTGGTGGGTTATACCAAAGGTTATACTATACTTTATGATTAGCCTCCTCAAATAAAAATCGACTTTGTCTCGAGCTGAAATTTTATTCTCAACTGGTAAACTGCACAAACTGTCATCGGTACATAATAACACTCTTACATGCTCATCAACAAAGTTTATTTTTCAAAAATATTATCTGAGATGAGATGGTTTTTAGACTAAATTGTAAATTTCATTTTTTTGAAAAATGCCCCCCCCCCCCCTAAAATAACAATTAAATACAAAACAAAACTATAGATGATATACCTAACATTCTTGTTTTGTTCCAAAAATTGAGAAGATAATCATGACGTCATAATTATATTCATCGTCAAATAAATAGCTGTTTTAGTTTATTGCGTGTTTTAACGCGCGGGCGCAAATCAAAATAACGGAAAATAACATTGGTAGGCTAACGTATAAATTTGGATTTATATAAAACTCTAATACGGTGTTTTGTCAAAAAATTATGTGTTTATATTTAGATTTTTTTATTGTGATGATCATCAGTTTTTGTATTTGTTCAATGTGTTACACGCCAATAGATAATGGTAACTTATTGCATATTAATATTTTTTAAACTTTTTTAACTATATACTTACACTAAGAACAATACCTAGTAGGTACAGATTAAATAATTGTTGAAAATTGTGGAAATTATTATATTATGTGGCATCTTCTACAGAAGAGATATAAGATTTTCTCCCTAATCGTAACAAATAATCTAAAAAAAAAGTAACGAAAATATCTTATATATCTCGGGAACCTTAAACTTCAGCTTCGTTAATTTTGATGTGAATCTGCCGTTGTTAGCGATTATTTAAATTTTTGTTACATTCCGAAATAAATTATATAAAACATGAATTATTCAATCTAGCACTGTACATTGCTCTTAAAACTGGATTCCGTTATTTGCTGATTTTAGACAAATTGATGTATAATATATAAAACAGGGGCGTCCATATAGGAGCAACGGGGGCAGTTGACTTCCCCTGGTTCTTAGTTTCAAAAATTATAATTTAAACATTTAATCGAGTAGAAAATCACGCTATTAGTCTGATGTGCAGATGCAATGGTAGTCATGGAGCTCTTGGGAAGTTCGAGAAAAGTTAGGGGAAGTCCCGGGTATATAGAAATAACAGGTAGTCTATTGTAAGTATGTAGACAATTTTTGTATGTTTATTTTAAATTTTGTGTGTTTTTGTGCCTTTATTTTGTAATAAGTTGTAGGTACTCGTACATACATAGAAAAGATCTTATGGACGCTCATGATATTAAATATAATATATTAATATTAACAAGAGGTGAAGGCCAATCGAATTATTTTTGAAGGTGTCCAACCTTCTCTACACACGGTGTGAGTGTTTTAGAGCTTTCGCTAAAATCCGACTTGATAGTTTGATTTGTCGAGTTTTACCAGTCGAATTCTCATTGGCCCGATTAAAATTTCAGACGAATTCTTATTCAGAAAAATTTCAATTTATCTATATAGTAATAGTAAATTAATCATTACTAATTTGCAATTAATTCATCTTCAAATAATCTTAAAAGCCTATGTATATTTAAACTACAGAAATAAATTTAGATCCATTGCTGAAAAAATGCTTAGTTTGATATTTAATCCCCAACTCCAAAATGGTCAACATAGAACATTGTACTATTCCACCGATTTGCGTCAGGGCAACTTATGAAGTATTAGTAGGAGTAACTACGATGATGGGACGATTACATAATCGATGCATATCTTCGTGTAGATATCTCATTTTACGGACAATTTTGCTAAAGAAAAATCATAAATTAACTCTAACCTATGTAGCGGTTGCGACAGAATTGTACACAGCATATATTTACTGATCTAAATCTAGATAACGACGAGAGTGCACACACGCAGGAATGATACCTTAGCAACACAAGTTACCAAAAACATGTTATGTAGGACATAAACAAGAGTTCCTACAACCATTATGTAACCAGACCACACGTATTTACGTCGGCTCTCCATTAATATTATTTTATCAATTTGTATTCAACTATTTCATGTAACAAACTTTCCTAAACAACATTAAACTAAATTATTATTGTAATAAATTTATTAAAAGATTTACAAGTGAATTCTCAACGCAGTTCCACTCACAAGCAAAAAGCAAGTTACGACTAGGTTTGGCAACTTTATATCGTTATACCCGTACACCTACATAACCGATCCATTTCTTCCCGCGGATATCTCTTTTTACCGACAATTTCGCTAAAGAAAAATCATAAACTAACACTAACCTTCTAACTTAAGCATAATAAATGTTAAGCCTGCGATAGAAATTAAGGTAATTTGAGTTCGGCGGGATTTTGTCCGATCCTGATTAATTCTGCAGCATCCTAATACATAAAATCCCAGCACACTGCTGCTCCAGCTAGTCATTTTTTGGTGAAAAAAGAAACACTCTGATTGGTCGATTTTTTTTACCTACCGAAAAATATATTAAACTAAGATTAAGACTAAAAATATATGAAAAATAAAATAATGAATAATTCCGCTATAAGAAAAAACAATTAAAATTTAGTAATCATGTAATAACCCTCCTTCGGCAATCGGGTAAAAAGCCAGAACGCTGCTACTACAGCGTGTCATATTTTTGGTTGGAAAAACCCGAAAAGGCAAACATGATTAATGAGAAGAAAAGCAAAGAGGAGAAATGGAAAAACAAAGAAAAATAGAAAGTAACAGCAATTAGTGAAGATACATCGCCAGTCAAAGATATAAGATGAAGATAATTGATGAGAAAGAGAAACGACGAAAAGAAATATAAAAAGAGAAAGAGGAAGTAACGGCAATTAGTGAAGAGGCACCGCCAGTCGAAGATATAAGATGATAACATGATTAATGAGAAGAAAAAAGAGGAGAACAATTGAGAAAAGAAGAAGTAACAGAAATTAGTGAAGAGTCAAAGATTTAAGAAGAAAGCAAAAATAGAAGAGAACAAAGCAAAGAAATGAATTAAGATAATAGAAATAGGGAGAACTTCTTTAACGAACTACAGTTTTGTACATAAATAAATCTATTAACCATATAAATTTTATAACTACCAATACCACGGTGCTACACATGAATCGAGATCGCAACTAATCAAGTTACACATCAATGGAGTTCCACGGTATTAATTTTTTAAGTGACACCGTTAAAAGAGAGATCCAGCAGTCAAGCTATATATCAAAATTGAAAAAAAAACGGGAAGCTGCTTTTCCTACAACGTGTAATCTTTTTTGTTAAAAAAAAGCCGAAAACCAAGAAAATGTATGCTACAAAATTTATAATGTATCAACGCCTTAACCGGTTAATCGGATAAGTGTATAAGCGGATAATCGGATATTTTATGTTGATTCATATTTTCTATTTCTATTTAGCAATCTATGATTTAGCCTCAACAAGTACAGACTTCCTTTTATTTTAAGACGGCGACAGTTTCCAATTAAACTTGCCTTTTCCATGACGATCAACAAGGCTGATCTTAGAACAAGTAGGAATACATATATCTGTCTGAACCTGTGTTTAACCACGGTCCACTCTATATAGAAATGTCAAGAGTACGGAGATCTGAAGATAAAATAGTTGATAGAAAAGAAAAGGGGAAATTGATTCAAGGTTTACAAACAGTGTAGACGAAGGAATTTTTTAATTGAATCGCTGAGTGCGAAAACGGTGTAAGTCCATAACGTCTAGTTTTAAGAAATCATAAAACAACTGTGTGGTTTTGCAATTCTTATTGTTTTAATATTGATGCATGCATACAAAAGTTGTAGTATTTTATTCAGGGAAACATTTAGTCAGAATAAGAATTTCTAGAAATTGGTATTTCACTAAATATACAAAATTTTTCAATCTCAGTTGTAATTTTCATTTTTTGGACTTAGACCGTTTTCGCACTCAGCGATTCAATTAATATCGCTAAAAACACCGCCTAGCTGCCCGTCCGTGGACGAGCTTTTCAGCTAGTGTAGTATATAATATTATATCTTTCTTGTTCCCGTTATTGGAAAATTAACTTTACTTTTTTATTGTACAGGCAAAACATGTGGAGAAGGAGATAATATAGGTATCTGTAAAGTAATTACGGAGTGCCCTACAGCATGGAAGATCCTAATAGAAACATCAGATAATCCATTTCAACGGTGTGGTTTTCTGGATGACGGTACAGAAATTACTTGTTGTCCAGATTTTAAAGACGATGCTGTACCAAATAACGGAATTCCTGACAAGGAAAGTATTTGGGGGTCGTTTCCTGTGGTTAAAACCACTACTACAATACCACGCTTTTCGGCTGGTCACCAAAAAAGTAAAAGAGGCAGGTGATATTTCTTATTTAATTTGTGGAAAATAATTGTTGATATAATATACTATCAGTTTCTTTGAGGTAAGTTTGAAATCATGGGATAATTGTTATGTATTGCGAAAAAAGTTTCTACCTGTATATTTATTAAATTTTATTTAAATGGATCTCTTCTGCATTTTCAATCTAAATTATTTCCTAATAAAACTACAGTACCTATTGATGTAAAATCGTTTGCCAAGTTTACATTTTATATATAAAAACTTTGAAAATTACAAATGAAAACAAATTTTATTAACAGCGTGCAGAGAATACAAGATGATGAAAACTGTACCGACTCTAAGTATTAAAATTACTGATGGAACGGACGCCGTCGTTGGCGAATTTCCACATATGGTAAGAAAGTTATTATTTTTGGTAAAGAAAATCCTAATTATAAAATTTAGATTTTAATTATTAGGCACAAATTGGTTATAAGAGAGACCCACAGGGGACGGAATTTGACTGGAAGTGTGGAGGTTCGTTAATTCACCCCAGATTTGTATTATCTGCAGCCCATTGTATACAACCCATTGATAAGTAAGATAATAGCACATAGATATTTAAATTTTAGTATATATACAAAAACTGAAAATTTATTAATTGTTCTAGAAATCCCCCAAAAATGGTGCGTTTCGGATTTGTCGATGAAAGATTGTCCAATGATTCAAGTATTGTAAAACGTACAGTTCATAAATGTTATGTACATTCGCATTACCATCACATATATAGGCTAAACGATATTGGTTTGATAGAATTAGCAGATGAAATAAATGGAGAGATGTACGTTTATCCAGCGTGTCTTTACCAAGAAAATGATGATCCTCCTGATATGTCTATTACAGGCTGGGGATACACGACGCGAGGTTACTATTTAATTCAATAAGTCAAATGTTAATGTAGGGAAAAAAAGGGCAAAGTGAATTTGTTTTAAAATGAGATACCTATACTTCCTAAAATCTTAGAAAATAAATTAAAATCAATCAAAAGTCAATTGCTGATAGCTGCACCCATTTTGTAATTCATACTCAATTAATAATATAATAAAATAATCAATGAGTGTTTAAATATACCACTTTCATTTTCATATAAAAAATTATATATTTCAATTTCCCAGTTAGTTCCAACATGTCCTCTTCTTCCCTAGTTACTCTAGTTCTAGTCTATAATGAATTGTTTTTTTTATAGATTCCGATACAAACAGTCCAAAATTACAAAAAGGCGATGTAAAATCCTCTGATAAGAAGAACTGTATTAAAATTTATGAAAAGAGATATCTACATATTACTTTAAACCAGATGTGCTGTTTGGGTACGAATAACTTCATTGATGCTTGTCAGGTATAATAATTATTTATTAAAAAAATTCTATGACATTATTTTGTAAGATTTATTGTCTTTTCCTCTCAACTGTTGAAAAACTTAATTTTCCAACTATTTGATAATTTTGTAATTTCGTGTCACTTGACTAAATTTTAAGATTGTAAATAAGAAAAGTAACTTTGTCATGTTTTTTTGTAGGGCGATTCTGGTGGACCCCTACAAATACCTATAGAGAATGATACCGATAATATATTATATGCTATTGTAGGAGTGACATCGTATGGAGTGGGTTGTGGTGATGGTGTAACTCCTGGAATTTATACAAGGGTTTCCAGCTATATAGATTGGATTGAAACTCATGTGTGGCCTTAAAAATCTTGTGAATAATGCCTGTTAGGAATAAAATTTTTATTTTAATGAATTTAGTGAAAATAGTCTAGTAAATTTTATTTTTGTAAGGGATGATTCCAAGGTTTAAAATGGCGTCTAATCGAAACTTACTTGAAGTATTAATCTAAGAGTAATAAATAACCTTTCAAATTCTATGCGAACAACTTTAAATTTGCTGGTTGTAAGCTGAATCCCTTCGAAATCCTCCTTTTCCTCCTTGCGGGAGGAGGTTTTCTTACTTTTGTCGTATTCTTCCTGAGTGGAAAGGCTGGTCTTGCAAATGCCCTGTCCCTTTTATGGTTGGTGTAGAGTCCAGAATTTTAGAATCCCTTCACGGAAAAAAAAATTTACTTGGTCCAAATAAGTACCATTTGAATCAAGAAATTCTCTGTTTTCAATAGCCGCACGCAAATATTTTCTTTTTGTAAGAAAAAAATATTCTTATTTAAGTTTTCTTGGACCATACAAGTATATTCTTAAATGAAGTAGTTAAAAATTTATTTGATTTAAAAAAAATCACTTTGAATAAAGAAGTTCTCTTCACTAAATTACTCCGAAATATTTGGGTTTTTGTATATTATGTTGTAACCGAAGAGTGGGTGGGTGTCCAAGTATTACGGCTTCATCTGTTGGACTTCTGGCGGGATATTATATGTTTTATTTTATATAAAACTTCGTCCGGTGTGGGGTTCGAACTTAGTTTAGTTTAAAATATTTATTAATAAATTAATCGTTACAAAACATTTGCAGGTCCAATGAGCATTTACATAAGTGCCAATTGGCCTAACATTACAAATTTCGTATACAAATAGGAGCCCCTCGTGATATCACATATCTCCAGATTTCTTTGGGGTAACCTGATAGGTTTTACAATAATTAATTTGGTTCATATAAAAATTTAACATTGTCGTTTACAAATTTGGCGTACAATTTTGTTGGAAAAGCGTGAAAAACCAACTTGCAATAATTTTGATCCCTAATGGGAGTGTGAATATATACAATAAAAATAGCAATAACAATAACAATAAATAAAATATACAGAGTAATAACAGAACAAAGTAACAAATAACAGAGAATAGAATATGTGAAAACTTAACAATGTTAGATTAATTGATTTTCTAATTGGTCAATCAATCCGTACGTTGGCGTAAATAAATTTCTGGAAAGCTAACGGATTGCAATTCGCGTTCTTCTCAACGTTCATGGATACTCTTTCCTGAGGGTAGCAGCTGGTGGTGGTGTCATGTGTCGTTTGTAGGATGCAGAAGTTGAGTTTGGAAGGATGGTAGGGTTTGGAATGGGAGCTTATATTTGTGTATAGTCTGGTTGGTGGTGATGTTTTGTATAAGTGGACTGTTGTGTACTTGGTAGGTGTAGAATTTCTCGGATAACCTCCCGATGTGGTCTCCGAGAAATTCTACTTGTGCGTTTTCGTGTATTGTCGTAAGTCGAGTATATCTGTCTGCCCCCATGACGAGGCGTAAGCAGCAGTTCTGAAAGACCTGCAGGGGCCTCAGGCGTGTTTTGGAAACACACACCCATGCAGGACTAGTGTACGTTAGGATCGGTCTTAGTAAGATTTTGTATAACGTACGATTGTTTTCAGAACTCATCTGCCCGTCTTTCAAGAGAGCATAGATTTTCCGCTGGGCGCCGTAAGCCAATTGTCTTCGTAGTTTTAAGTGCGTATCAAAATTTAGCCGGGAGTCCATCGTGACTCCCAGGTATTTTACGTTCGTTTGGGGAATTATCGGTTGTCCGTCCAGCGTAAGGTTTTGAAATACGCGATGATTTCTACCTTTTCTGGCGAAGACAATGGTTTCGGTTTTACCCTCGTTGAGTTTGATTTTTCATTTCTGGAAGTGTTTCTGAATGAGGTCTAAATGTATTTGTGTATGTTTTGTTGCGACCTGTGCGCTGAACGAGTGCGCGTTGATGGCAGTGTCGTCAGCGTACAGGGCGATGTGTGTTTTTGCGAATGTGGGTATGTCGTTGATGTATAGTATGAATAGTTTTGGTGCCAGTAGGGAGCCTTGGGGTTCTCCAACATCGATATCTTTGGATGGGGAGATGGTGGGAGAACTTTGACCGCGATCGATCTGCCGGTGAGGTAGGAGAGGACAAGCTTGATAAGATGGTTACTGAATCCATACTGTATCATTTTAAAAATTAAGCCGTCGGTCCAGGTTCTGTAGAAGGCTTTTTCGATGTCTAAAAGTGTCATGACCGTGACTTTATCGTTATTGAACTGACCCTATTACATCGTTTACAATTCGGGTCACTTGCAGCGTCGTATTAAGGCCAGCAGTAAACCCGAATTGAAAAGGATTGGTAATTTCTAGTCGCGCTTGTTCATTGGTTAATCTGTTTAAAATTATTTTTTTTGTCAGTTTTGTCATTGTGTTGAGAAGTATGATTGGTAGGTAGCTGAGAGGAAGGGTGAGGTCTTTATTGGGTTTTGCGGATCGGGATGGTGAAGCCATTTTTCCAGGCCGACGGGAAGTATTGTAGGGATAGGATAGCATTTTTGATGTTGGACAGTTGGATTATAGCTTTCACTGACAGGTTTTTGAGAACCTTGTTTTCTATTTTGTCCGGTCCGGGTGCTTTTTTGTTGGGTAGGGATTTTAGGATTAGGATGATTTCGTTGGGATTGGTTAGTAGGGTTTTGTGTTGTCGTGTAGGGATTTCGTATGATCGATTTGAAAAGTCAAGCACAGTTTGTTTAATCTCCCTTTGTTCCGGGGTGTCGGTGTCGTCTAATATGTGTATTTTTTGAAAAGTGTTAGCCAAGAGTTCCGCCTTTTGGGCATCCGTCATGGCCGCGTCAGGGGAGTCCTGAAGGGTCGGTATGGGTTCGTAAGGTTTCCGTAATAATTTAGTTCTTTTCCAAAGCTTTCGATTCCGGTTCCTCTCCCCGATTAACAACTGAATGTCTTCAGGGAAGACGTCCCTGTTATTCTTCGGGGTAAAGGTCTTTGAGTTTTCTGCTTTGGCTTGTGTAATGTGTTGTGTCAGTAAGTGAATTTCGTTGTCTAGTGTATCTTTGTCTGTAATGTTATTATTGAGTGTGATTAGTTCGTCATGCCTTCGACAGAACCTGGACCAATCGGTGTCCTTAAAACTAGTGATTTTAATGGATGAGCGGTTAAGGGGAGGGGATTTAAGGTAGAATTGAATTATATTGTGATCGGAAGTGAGGTTGGGTTTGACGGTCGGTGTCGTAATATTAGACAGGTTTTTGTTAAGAAGCAGATCGATCGTGGTCGCGGTCATGTTGTTCATAGGATGATGGGTGTCGGAAGAGGTGTGAAGGATTTCGATGTGTTTGGAAAGGCAGAAGTTTAGGAGAGAGTTACCGTTCGGATTGGATTGGTGGCAATTCCAGCTTGGATGCTTGGCGTTAAAGTCACCAGCCAATAGGACCTTGCCGTCCAATCCGAACAGCGTGTCTAGGTTGTGATGGGAAAATAGGTTAGTAGGCTTATTATATACTGAGACCAGGGTGACATCGTCTTGGAGTTTTATCCCCAAGACTTCTATACTGTTACCTTGTGTTATGTATATTCGTCTGTGTGGAATGTTGTTTCGTATTATAGCTGTTACACCTCCCGCTCCGTGGCCTCCTCTGTCTTGTCGGTGGACGGAGTATCCCTAGACCTTGAGGCATCTGTTGTCGGTAAATTTAGTCTCTGTAATTAGCATAATATCAATGTTATTTTTAAATAAATAGTTTTTAAGTTCGAAAATGTTGTTGCTTAACCCGTTAGCGTTCCATAGATTGATTTTGAGCTTAACACCCATACGAATTGATCGTTCCAAAGAATTTCAATGTTGCTGTGAATCGTTCCGTTTTCGTATTGTAATTTTTCAATAGATTGTTATAATCCTTTAGTGCTCTTAACATTTCATTAATGTCCATTTGTTCGTTGATTTCTTCACAGACTTGTGCGAATTCTGTGAATACATCTCCCATATTGGTGTTTCGTTGTTGTGGATTCGGTTGTTGTCTTGTTCGTTGTGGTGGCGGTAGTTGGAACACAGGTACGGCTTCAAGTATCGTTTGTTTCGGTATGACCAATCTAGCTCTTGGAGCTCGAAGGGGGGGACATAACTGCGTTGTTGGTTGGTGGTGCAACTGGTGCTACTATTGGTTGGGTTAGCGTTGTAGAACTTGTCTTGTTCCTACTATTGGTGCTACTATTGGTTGGGTTAGCGTTGTAGAACTTGTCTTGTTCCAGGGAGAGGTTGTCGGGAGGGGGGCCGGTGTGTATCTGGATTCTGGATTCTGGATTTTAGGTAGGAGGGTAGGGAGGTATCCCCACACGCACTTAGGCCATTAAATCGGGCCCGTTGTACTGCCTCCGAATGCAGCGGCCCTCCGTCCTGTCAGTCCTACTTTATTTACAAAAAATACATTTATACATTTAATATCCAATGTTGTGAACAAGACTGCGAATATATCCTGTAACATCTACATTCTATTCGGAATTTTGCACTATGCGAAGAATTCTTGCCGTACAATCGCGATATTTACGGCTACCCACTGGAGATTCAACAAAATTTGTTCCATATTTAATTCTGTAAGGCTTTGTTGCCGTTTAATAGTATCTACAAATTTCCAAATGCTGGGTGATCCGCCGAAAGTAACTCCTGGAAGCCTCTATGCCAACCTTCAACGCTGTTGTTGGTTTTTGGTTCACCTTCAAGAATACCTTGGTAACAATTCCACAAACTTAAAGAAAAGCGAGGTGGCGCCGTTGTCTTCGATTTAGGCGACCAATCCAGGTGCCCTGAAAATAATCGATTATGGGTTGCGCTTCTGCCGGGAATACATTTTCGTCGCACAATACCTCAAAATATTCAATTACCTTAAAACGGGGTGATAAGAAACACTGGGGTGTTAAGAAACAGAAAGTGCGGACAAGTTATTTAATTACTGTATTCAAAATGTGGCGATTTTTTTTGCTTGAAATTATTGTTGATAAATGGGTTTGGAATAGTAAACATATGAATAGCATTTTTAAGTTGATACTAATAAAATTAATTATGTCTAATAACGTTGAGTTAAGTTGACTTAAATGATATTTAAAATACCTCCCAAAACTTTGTTTGTTCAGTGAAGTAGAAGAGTTGCATTAAGTTTATTTTTTGATGATCTGTTGTTTGTTAGTGTTCTGCATCACATCCTATTTATTTAAATTTTTTATGTCATATAAATCCTATAATTTTGCTAGGTTACATTATAAGTGGAAAATTAAGAACAAAATTGGGGCGGCAAGAAACATGCCGCAAAAATATGTTCCTGACCTCCCCCGATGACGTTATTACCCCCCAATCGTGAACCTTCTGATGATGACACTAATAAGCCCAATGACAATGATATTTTTGATCAAGAAGACCAAATCAATGAAGCAACTGATAACGAAGATGATTCTTCTTCTGAGCACATTTATTCTTAGGCTTGTCAAATTCAATAAAACATTTCCAGATCTGCACTCTGTAAAGGCAAGTGATATTACCTGTTGACTGGTTAATAGTGGGTTTTCAAGTTTTTCACTGTTTTTAATCACCCCAGAAGTGATATAGTAAGACATTTAAGCCGAAATCACTGCTAGTTTCCTTTCACCCCAACTCCTGGGTGATAAGAAACAATGTCATTTTATTTTATTTATTATGTTACGTGATATTTTCGATTTATATAATTGTGTATTCTGAAACTAGAGATCCAGACCAAGATTTTACATTTTTTTTCTGTAATTCATATTTGGCTTTCATACCATTTGCTTGAATATGTCGGAAAATTGCCTGGCAGAAATGGAAAAAGCATCCCCTATGTCTGGTTTGGGGATACATATCATGCACGATATTAATTATTGCAGTTTCATAATCAGACATTATTGTTTGTGGATTTCCATTAGGTATAAATTCTTTAACTTTGTTAAAAACTTCAGAGTAAATGGCCTCGGTTTTACTTGGTAGAAGTGCGTAAATTAGTGACACAGCACTATTGCCTTGTAAACAATGTACTGTATACAATTTCCCAAAAAGAAGTGGAGCCGTTTTGAAAGTTCCATCAACGTACCAATGTGCTGATGATTCCAGCAGACGTAAATTCCTTGTCGTAGAAAAAATAACAATGCGATCTTCTACTTGTCCTTTATCATACAATAAAAAATCTTCACCACTTGCAGTAACCGTAAACTCCGCTGGAAAATAAATGTCTTGCCTACGGTGCGGAACTGCGGGACCCGAATTTTCACTAAATCGAATATTTCTTATTATTCTTTTCATGGCTCCTACTGAAGGAAGTCTTGCTGCTACTGCTGGACCAACATTACTTGATGCAGTAGATAGGAGAAACTATGGCGTATCTCTAGTTGATTTTGCGTTTTCTTTTATGTTGTTGTAGCTATATGATTGTGCACATTATTAATTTTTGTGAAATTGTCGTCCATTGTTATCGCACGAGCAGAACACTTTAATTTTTTAGATTCATTTTGTTATTTTTAATGTTGATGTTTAATACTATTCAATTATCTTCTGTTGTTCCCACTCACTAATATATACTAATAGTAATATTGCTAGTTAATACATTATGGTTACATAATTACCAACTTTGCGATACCAACGTAAGTAGTTAAATCTTCTAATCTATACCTTTTCCAGTATGATTTGGAACAAATGAAAACAGATTTGCAGCAAACGAAATCAGACATGAAGCAAATGAAAACAGATTTGGTGCAAATGAAATCAAACTCGATGCAAACGAAAACAGATTTGGAGCAAACGAATACAGATTCAGAGCAAACGAAAACAGATTCGGAGCAAACGAAAACAGATTTGGAGCAATTGAAAACAGACCTGGAACCAATGAAAACAGACTTGGAGCAAATGAAAACAGATCTGAAACAAGTGAAAAGATATTTGGAATATTTGAAACAAAATGAAAACAGATTTGGTGCAAATGAAAACACACTCGATGCAAACGAAAACAGATTTGGAGCAAATGAAAACAGATTTTTCGCAAATGAAAACAGACCTGAAGCAAACGAAAACAGATTCTGAGCAAACGAAAACAAACTTGGAGCAAACGAAAATAGACCTGGAACGAATGAAAACAGACTTGGAGCAAATGAAAACAGATCTGAAACAAGTGAAGAACATTTGGAACAAAAGGAAAACAGATTTGAAAACAGGAAAACAGATTTGGAGTAAATGAAAACCAATTTTTTACAAATGAAAATTTTTTGTTATGACTTAATATGACTTAAATACATATTTATTTTTATGAAATTTCAATAATATCTTCCTGACGTAATGCTACACCATAATACCGTTCCACATGGTTTGTATATTTAAGAAGATGTTCCTGTGGCAGCCCTTGAAATGCAATATTGCAGATGTTTTCCAAAATACGCATTCTAAATTCTGAAATGGTTAGTTCTTGATTGTTATTACGTACGTAATTCAATACTTCAGGCATTTTATCTTGCAAATGACGTTTTACTGAAGATTTAAAGGAACTCCATAGCAATTCGATAGGATTTAATAGGTAGGAGTAAGGAGCCAGCCGCACAATTTCAATATCTTCTTCTGGTGTAACCACACTTTCAAGATTCGAATGCACAGGGGCGTTATCAATAATGAAAGTGGGCTTTTGAATTCCTTGAGTAGCACATATTTCGATTAAACGCCGCAACCACATTTTGCAATCCTCCGCTCTGTAAGAACCACGACGGTGCTCGAATGCTAAAATTTGGGTAGCACTCATTGCTCCAATGCAATGCAAATTACTTCCTTTACAAGATGGCATGATTATTCTTGCTCTTTCGCCAATTTTTGACCTACCTTCCTTTCGGCGACAATAAAGATTAAAATTCGTTTCATCAATCCAAATTAATGTGCGACCGCTTGATTTACTTAATAAAATTTTGTCGACATATTCGTTTCGCTTTCTCTTGTTTTTGTCGTTATTCATATTTGCAATATGTGGTCGAAGAGCTTTAACCGAAAATAATTGTCCATCCAACCAATTTTTTATAGTGTTACAGCAAACACGTACTTGGAAATCGTTAACAACACGATCGCATATTGTTTTCAATGTTAACGTGCTATCTTCCTCAATCCACCTTACCAATGCCTTTTCTATTTCAGGAGTTTTTTTTGTAGATGCATTACCACCCTTTTGCTTAGGGCAATGTTGTTTTTTTTGTAACCACTTGTATGCTGTGCTTATGTTCACATTTAAAGCTTTCGCCGTTGCTCTCCAATCTTGGTCTTCCTGATATGCCTTAAAAATCCTGCCTCTGTCGTTAAGCGAAATTTTATTATATTTACCACGAGCCATGTTAGAACACTAATATGAAAATTAATTACAATATTTTGATTGACAAAGTTTTACCTCTATAGACAAGTTAAGTAGATAATCCAAATCATCTTTCATTTGATCCAAATCTGTTTTCATCAAATTAACATGTTTAATCTGATAAAAACAGATTTGGATCAAATGAAAGATGATTTGGATTATCTACTTAACTTGTCTATATATAAAGGTAAAACTTTATCAATCAAAATATTGTGATTAATTTACAAATGCGGAGGATTACAAAATGTGGTTGCAGCGTTTAATCGAAATATGTGCCACTGAAGAAATGCAATAACCCCACATTTATTATTGATAAATGATAACGCCCCTGTGCATTCGAATCTATTAGAAAATGTGGTTACACCAGAAGAAGACATTGAAATCGTGCGTATGGCTCCTTACTCCTACCTATTAAATCTTATCGACTTGCTATGGAGTTCCTTTAAATCTTCGGTAAAACGTCATTTGCAAGATAAAATACCTGGAAGTAATGCTTATTTTGGAAAACATCTGCAATATTGCATTTCAAGGGTTGCCACATGAACATCTTAAATATGCAAACCATGTGAAACGGCATTAAGGTGCAAAATTACGTCAGAAAGATATTATTGAAATTTTATAAAAATAAATATGTATTTAAGTCATATTAAGTCATAACAAAAAATTTTCATTTGTAAATAATTGGTTTTCATTTACTCCAAATCTGTTTTCCTGTTTTCAAATCTGTTTTCCTTTTGTTCCAAATGTTCTTCACTTGTTTCAGATCTGTTTTCATTTGCTCCAAGTCTGTTTTCATTCGTTCCAGGTCTATTTTCGTTTGCTCCAAGTTTGTTTTCATTTGCTCAGAATCTGTTTTCGTTTGCTTCAGGTCTGTTTTCATTTGCGAAAAATCTGTTTTCATTTGCTCCAAATCTGTTTTCGTTTGCATCGAGTGTGTTTTCATTTGCACCAAATCTGTTTTCATTTTGTTCCAAATATTCCAAATATCTTTTCACTTGTTTCAGATCTGTTTTCATTTGCTCCAAGTCTGTTTTCATTGGTTCCAGGTCTGTTTTTAATTGCTCCAAATCTGTTTTCGTTTGCTCCGAATCTGTTTTCGTTTGCTCTGAATCTGTATTCGTTTGCTCCAAATCTGTTTTCGTTTGCATCGAGTTTGATTTCATTTGCACCAAATCTGTTTTCATTTGCTTCATGTCTGATTTCGTTTGCTGCAAATCTGTTTTCATTTGTTCCAAATCATACTGGAAAAGGTATAGATCATGAAATAAGTATGAACATTTCAAAACAGGTCTACGTGGAAAACGCTATGAATTTATCAGTGGTGTATTCAGAAAAAAAAATGGTTAAAATAGGTACCACACTGTTTATCCCAAAATTATAATACAGTGTCGCCGCCAGTTATTTTATTAAATTATTTCTATTATCTATATTATCAATAATCTAATTGAATAACATAATTTGATGTAAATTTTTGCTAAATTAAATAAATATAGTACATAAGCAATTAATGTATATGTTACGGTCAATGATGACAATTCGGCCATTAACGTTAATGGCCGGACAATAACGTCAATGCCCAGCTTAGTTAGGCATTGACGTCATTGACCGGCCATTGACGTCAATGACCATGCATTGTGGGCAATGTTGACATTTAAAATTACATGTGTGGTTTTTACATCATTGTCCGGGCAATGACGTCAATGCCCAATACAGGGTGAGCATTGATGAAATTATTATTCTATAGATTCCATCTGAAAGTAATATTTATTAAATGTGCCTTTGCAATTAATACTAGCTGTTAAGGATTTATAGGAGACAAAAATAAAACTCAAAAATATAAGATATCGATTAAAATTAGTACACATGTCATCATTGACTTTGCGATGAAATAAAAAAAATTTCAAATCGATTCACTACACAGTTCAATAGTTCTTGCAGTTTTAATTTGATGTTGACTTTTTGTTAAAATTCAAGAAAATCACATCTACGGTTTTGCTTAAGATTCTGCTTTTAGGGAAAATCGCAAGGTGTTAAACAGTACAATACTTGTCTAAATAAAAATCCGAAGCTAAATCTTAAAAAATCCTAAAAAAATTATATAATGTAAAAGTCATTTTATGTAAAACAACATTTTATTGAATATATTAGCTTAAAATATATGATCAAAATATAAAAAATTTTTTAAATTTTCTGTAGTTATACCTTGTAAATAGAAGAAGATTTTAGCAAAATTTCATCACGGTGTACTACCCCGTTCCCGAGAAATTAATTAGTAATTGAACAACCGATATAGAGTCGTCACGTTCAATTATCTAAAAATAATTTAAATTTCGACGTAAAAAGAACCCTAAACATATTTAACACTTGTTGGTATTATAAATATCATGTATATCTCGGTTTTTATTAGTTTTAACAACAAATATCAATTTTTACTCATAAAAATTATTACATTTTTTATTTAGATAGTAGGTTGGCCTGCAGGGATAGTCACTAATAAAAATTTTGTTATGTCAAATTTAATATTTGTAATTTCAGAAAATAAACCGATTTAAACGAAAAAAACCTTTTTTCGTGCATTATTATAACTTTGTTTATCGTTTATGATATTTAAAAAGTATTTTACTACACACATAAGACCAATATTCGTGAAATTCAAATTTACTATACTTTTGTCTTCGATTGTATCTCCTATGCATCCTTAAGGAATACTGAAAAATTAATTTTGTTAGAAAATATTAGTGATACGACCAAAGAAAATGAGAATACTCTTAGACAAGCAGCAGCTGAAAGCAGTGATTTAGGAAGTCACTGCTACAAGCGTTGTCATTGCAAGGGTGGATGTAAAAATAATAAATTTGCATTCTAAGTGCCATGGGTCACTCCCGTGCCAGAATAAAAAATCTGATGTGGACACCACATAACTTCCTTGTAATTTTTATAATAATTGGACAGGAATCTCGTTAATCTATTCATGCGCGTCATTAATTACAACTTTTGGCACGGACAATCGCAACCAAAAATAGGAGGTGCACAACTAGATGCTATAAGTGTCTCAAATCCAAAATTTCAACTTTCTACGACCTACCGTATTTGAGTTATGCGACATACAGACGTCCGTACGTACCTACGTACGTACGTACAGACGTCACAACGAAAATAGTCAAAATGGATTCAGGGAAGGTAAAAACGGATATTTCCTTCAAAATCTGGAAATCGAAAAAAATCGGTATCACAATACTTCCTTGTTTTACAAGTAAAATGATTAATTTAATTAAAAAAATGTATTTAATTATTTTTTAATTTTTATTATTTTTGTTAATAAATGATTATATTATATTATAATACAATGAATACAACCTAAGTACGTAAATATCACTTGCCAGTTGGCTGTTAAATTTTAATTGCCATTTTGCTGTTCTTTATATGTATTAGTTATTCCATAATATCATCATTGCCCAATTCATTTTGGCCATTAACGTCATTGACCGGCCAAAGACGTAACAATTATAGTCAAATAAAAATATTTACATCATTGCCCACCGTTAACGGGCGTTGACGTCAATGGCCGGTCAATGACGTTAATGGCCAGCATAAATAGGCATTGACGTCATTGCCCGGCCATTGACGTCAATGTCCAATTTACGTCATTGACCTTAACATATACATAAGTTCAATTATTGGAAGGTGGAAGTGGTCGTTTAATAAATCTTCTATAAAGCTGTGGAAGTTGTATTTTGAGGAACCCTGTATATACTGGGTAAAACAAGTAGCTAAGGTGGTGTTCCGTGTGGTTTTCCTCACTAATTTTAATATTAAAATATTTTTTTGTTTCGAACTCACTACATTCCAAACTGACTGATGATTTTAAATTTTTATAAATTTTGTAACTTTAATTTTTTCAATTTAAATTTTAAAAATTTTAAAATTTTAATCAAAAAGATTAATAAATTCGAGCAATTGTTTTCGAGCAATTGTTTTCGAGCTATTTTCCGGCACCCCCGTAGATTGACTCTGGACAGCTTTAAATAATATTTTGAATGCCTATTTAGGTCTGACCACCGCAGTGTAGAGCCAGAGGGTGATCTTAGAGGAAAGGCCCCATGACCGTCCCATCGCCCTTCGGCACTGCCAGAAAGCAATTCTTGCTTTGCTAACTTTGGTTTTCAAATGTTTTCCCCAGTTTAGCTTCTTTTCAAGTATTATTCCCCAGATACTTGACTTCGTCTGCCAGTTTTAGAGGAGTCCCCATTAAGTTAGGCATTGTCGTGCCAGGTAACTTTCTTTTATTGGTAAACAAAACAAGCTCCGTCTTTGTCGGGTTGACCGACAGAGAGTGCTCAATGCACCATTCCTCCAGTATTTTGAAAGCTGTCTGCATTAGCATGCAGATCATGTTTTCAAATTTGGCAGTAAGCAGTATGGTCATATCATCTGCGTATCCTATGGCAGCAATGGCAGCAAAAAACCTTTTTCATTAAAGCGTCGTATGAGGCTGTCCACTACCATAATCCACAGCAGTGGGGAGAGTACCCCTCCCTGAGGGCAGCCTCTGGTTACAACGCCTTTGATGTTTATGTCGCCGACACATACCTCCACGGCTCGCCACTTCAGTATAAAACTGATCCAGTTGGAAATGGTTGTGGGAACAGCCATTGTGGGAGGGGGGGGGAGGGGAACATAACTGCGTTGTTGGTTGGTGGTGCAACTGGTTGGGTTAGCGTTGTGTAACTTGTCTTGTTCCAGGAAAAGGTTGTCGGGAGGGGGGCCGGTGTGTATCTCGTCGGTAATTGGTGTGAAGTTCTCGTACCTCTGCTCTCTTCTAATTGGCTAATTTTTCTCAAATATACACGGCAGGTGATGCTATTGGCTGGATGACTTCCATTGCAATTCGCACATGTTGCAGGTGCAGATTTGGGTAATTGGCATTCCTTCGTGTTAGGTTTTCCTTAGGTTTTCCAGCTGCGAAATCGTGGGACGAGTAACAATTATCATTTGGCTATACTACAGCCGCATGCAACTGAATTAAGACCACTAAAAATATATGTTATTTCGATTTTTAGGTAAAATTAAAAGACACACACAAACTCGAACTTCAACTTTTATTACTTTTACACATTGTCATTCATTATTTGTGTTTCCACCCTTTGCTTTAATCATAGGAGGTACCATTTTTGGCATTAGGTTTATCTCATCTTTATTTTCCCAAATAGTATCTTGAATTTTACTCTTCACATCGAATCTAATTTCGCTTTGGTTTACTTAAAAAAAATTACAGCAAGACTAATTCCAACACAAGTAAATAATTTGTTCGATTAAGCATTATTTTTGTACTTGTCTTCAAGGGTTAATGGTAGGGTAGTAGGGTACAATACCGTGGCGTTCAAGTCTGGAGGTACTTTACTATGCATTCCTGACTTAATATATAGTAAAAATTTAGGTAGTCAGATAAAATTTGTAACTTAAAACTTAGAAAAATAAAATATTTTTACACGTGGTCCTAATTCGGTTGCATGGGACTGTAGTCGAACTGTTAAGTGTGTACAAGTTCGTAATATAAGTTTCACAATTATAAATTTTTTTTTAAAGAAATTAAGTTATTTAGATTAAGAATATATTAATATTGATATCGATACCTTAAAAGAATAGTGTAATAACTCAAAAACTCATATTTGACGGCAATACTGTAACAACTCTGGTTTTTTGTTGCTTTTTATTTAAAAAAACAATTTTTTGCTTTTCAGTCCTAAGCGGCACATTTTTCTACATAATAATAATGTAAAATTTTAGAATTTTAGTATAAAAAAACAACAAAAAACTCGAGTTGTTACAGTATTGCCGTCAAATATGAGTTTTTGAGTTATTACACTATTCTTTTAAGGTATCGATATATTTAGAAAATAGTGTTCTTCGTTAAAATGAAATTTTCTTGAATCTAAATAATATTTCAAGTAAAAAATATTCTTGCTGGAAGAAATCTGATATTTTTAATACAAGCATATTTTATTACGCGAAGAAATTATATTTTTAAATGAAATAAATAAATTCAAGAAAATATTTATTCTTCAGGACTTACAGGAGTTACAGCGATTTCCGTTTAAGAAGGGGGTCAGGAAGAGGTAGAACTGGTCTGGAGGTGTTTAACTCAGAAATAGTGCAGATTGCTCTTTTTTGAAGGAATCGTAGTGTCGTTTCCACACTCGTCCTTGAAATGTTAAGATTTCCTTCTTCTGGAATATTTGAATCAACTTTACCAATAAATACTATATACAGATTATTATATTGATACATTTTTAGGGAACAGAGATGAGAGGAAACTTTTTCTTAATTCATCATAATTCATAAACATTTAAGTGTTATTTTTTTTAATAAAAAGTTTCCCATACCGGGAATCGAACCCGAGCCTCCTGGGTGAAAGCCAGGTATCCTAGCCACTAGACCATATGGGAGTTGCTGTATCTTATTGAATAACTTTATTCCCAAAGTAAGTTTTATTAATTATTTATTTATTAATAATTTTGATATGATAATGTTACATGAATTTGCATATTTTATAACTTTTTATGGTATAATAACAAGAACTCATATTTTAATTATTTATAATTCGATGCATTCAATGGCGAATCCAACCAAAGTTCATGGAGAGGTAAATTCAATATTATATTAATTAATTTTTGAAGAATAACCCTCTTAGACCAGAAAAAAAATATTTTTCGTTGTGTGGCTGTTATTGCACAACATTTAAATTCGGAAAAATTTTAAACTAAAAATTTTTTTGGAGGCAAAATATTTCCCATACCGGGAGTCAAATCCAAGCCTCCTGGGTTAGATTTAGTTTAAAAGTTATTATTAATTCATCGATACAACATTTTTTGTTGGATCAACAAGCGTACAGTGGGCCTGTTGATCTGACGTTTTAATTTGATTACATACGCAGAAACAGAAGATATCTTCAATTATTATATAAAAAGAGAAATCAAAACAATTTTTACATTTCTCTTTTAAATAGAGTATTATAAACCCGGAGACCGTAAATTGCGCCAGCGGTCGAGGGTTTTTCTAATCCTACCCGTAAATTGCGCCAAAAAAATTTAGGGTTGACCTTAAATTAAGTCGAAAAAAGGTAGTTATATTTTTAATCTTTTGCTTGTTTGTCAATAGAATTAGTATGACTCTAAAAACTAATTTTTTAATTTCCCAGAGGTGCATTTAGCCCGAATGTCCACACTGTAGAAGTTTCATTGATTTTTACTTTTTAAAATATTTTAGGGCTTGAAGTTATGCAAGAAATTGTGAGCGAACGTGGCTAGCAAATTTTCGGGCCCCTTATATTCGAGTGTAACTAATAGCATAGAAGGCCGAATTTTTGGTGTAACTAATAAAACCAGTAGTAGCACATTTTGTGAAGAGCATGATTACAAACAATCTAAAAAGATTTTGATAGTAAATATCGGCTATATCTCATGCGAAGTATATTTATTAAAACAAAATAAACATATCAAAACGACAATTGTTTCGAAGGGATACACCACTTCTTCTTCAAGTTGGAAACTTAGCCGATAGCCGATATTTACTTTTTCGATTGTTTCCCAATTTTTGGGTTATTTTATCAATTATCAGTATCTGCTTTTTATTTTACGATTTTATATTCTCTCTTTTCGGGTCTCTCTGGCCATTGGGCCCTAGGCACGCGCCTAATGCAGACCTTTACACATTTTTAGAAGCCATGTTGAATATGCAATTATCTGTCTATACAAAAACTATACAAAAGAAAAAAACATAGCAATTCAATTTTCGAATTTTCCAAAATGTATGTCATCATTTTTAAGCTACCTTAAGCTACCCTCACCAACCGCTGGCGCAATTTACTAGTTGTTCTTAAGCTACCGATCGACAAAATACTGACCGCTGGCGTAATTTACATACGTCCTATAAACCGTATTATAGGTACTAACAGTGGCGTATTTAGAGAGCGACAGATGGGCAATTGCCCCTCCCCCCCAAGGATGACTCGGATTGTACCCCTAAAGCCCCCTCTGATAAAAATAATGTTTACCACGAAGTTTTAAAATTTAAATAACTTTAAATTGTTTTTATTTATTTATTTGTTTGTTTATTTATTTGTTTGTTTATTTATTTGTTTATTTATTTATTTATTTGTTTATTTATTTATTTACAAGTTAGAAAGCCCGTCAGTGGACGGGCAGCTAGACGGTGGATCTCTTTCTTAGCGGTATAATTTTATTATATGTACTGGAGGGTGTTCACCCCCAAACCACCCGGTTCACAATTTTAACAGTTAACTTTCAAAGTAACGTAAAAATTGCTACTAAACTCTGAGCAGTAAAGCACTTAAATGTTTTTCCAAGCTTTAATATTCTCTAGACAAAGGTTTAAATTTCCTTAATTTTTGCTTAAAAATTCAAATTTTCCGGTTTTTCCTAGCGAAATTTGTAAAATGATAAATCCCCTATATTCTACAAGTATTCTAAAAGAGTGGAAATCCTGCGATATTACTAAAGGGTGTTCCACACCTCCCAGACCCCCCGGTTTACAATTTTGACTTTATATTTTTAGAAAATGAACCCAAAATAAAAATTTTAAGTAATTTTGTGGTATGTATTTATAGATAAATTTAAATAAAGTTAAGAATAATACAATACGTAGAAAATCAAAAAATTAATAAAGACATAATTGAGGGGCTCAGAAGCCAAGGGGTCTAAGTCGACTTTTTTTCAAAATCGAGTTAAGTGTAAAAATTAAAACTAGACATATACATTTACTCAGTGCCAAAGAAAACCAAGCATATTATAATAAGTGCTAATGCTGACATTTGTCAGCGAGAAGTTGTACTACTCCATTAAAACTATACAAATCAAATTTCTTTAAATTCAAATATCTCCCCATAGTTTCATTTTAGTACTTAGATCCCTTGGCTTCTGAGCCCCTCATTTATCACTTAACAGGTCTGGATTAAAAATATTGAAATATGAAAATTCATAATAAAAAAAAAACCTTATTTCACGGAAATAATAATAATAATCTAAAATTTTTAAAAATATAAAGTCAAAATTGTAAACCGGGGGGTCTGGGGGGTGTGGAACACCCTTCAGTACCTATCGCAAGATTTCCACACTTTTAGAATACTTGGAGAAGATAGGGAATTTATAATTTGGAAATCCTGCGATATGGACTGGAGGGTGTTCCACACCCCCCAGATCCCCCGGTTTCAATTTTGACTTTATATTTTTATAAAATGAACCCAAAATAAAAATTTTAAGTAAATTTGTGGTATGTGATATGTATTTATACATTCTTCTTCCACTTTTGAGGCTAGGATAAATCCTGTTTGCCTTGACAATGGGCTGTCTTCTATCGAAGACCGAGCCGAAGTCACAAGTCTCTGAGCATATAAATTGCTTTACATCTGATGCAGCTTCCTGGGCTTGTCTCAGATGTGCCCGGAACCTTGGATTTTTTGTTCATGAGGGCAAATCATCAACCCTGGGGGACCGCCGGTTTTACGTGCCCTCCGAAGCACGGAGACGATCATAAGAAAGTTTAGACTCCTTTCGGATTTGAACCGGATAACCTTAGATAATAATTTATAGATAAATTCAAATAAAGTTAAGAATAATACAATACGAGAAAATCAAAAATTCAAAAAATCAAAAAAGACATAATTATCACATAAAAATATTGGAAAAAATAAGACTTTATTTCGGGGAAATAAGATCTTATTTTAAAGAAATATTATATATTTTTTTATTATTAATTTTTTCATATTTTAAAATATTTTTAATCCAGACCTGTTATATGATAATTATGTCTTTTTTGATTTTTTGAATTTTTGATTTTCTACGTATTGTATTATTCTTAACTTTATTTAAATTTATTTATATTTTTATATTATTTTTATAATTAACTTTCAAAGTAAAACAGAAAGTTGCTGCTAAACTTTAAATAAATATGCTATCCATGCTTTAATAATTGTATAATACACTTGTATAATAAATAGCTATTATTCGCACCTGCATACGTAATAACCAAATTAACACGTTATAAGGACACTCTATAAGTTGACAATTAAGCACGACCCTGATAAAATATAAAGTTACCTACTTTAAGATATAATTTTCCCACGCATTTCAACTACATTAAACGTTATTGTTATGCCGTGGTCGTCTCGTCTTATGTCTATATTATTCTCAGGTCAGTCTTTTTGCTTATACTACATAAGTAAGCATAAGTGTATATCAGTATATTGAATTACTTACTTCGCAAAGCTTACCTACGAGCAATAAATTATATTTCAACTGTTATTTTATTCCACGAATTTTTTTGTTATTGCCCATTAATTTGTTAATTTGCTTATTACGTCTACAGGTGCGAATAAAATAGTATATCAAAACTCAAGTTTAAACTGCTTAAAGTCTATATTACACTCTTTGACCAACGGTCAAATATTTGGCTTAAGAAATTTTGCCAAAGTTGTTTAATAGGGGTATTACACATATGGGTGTTTTGTCAAATATTTCCTTAACCCCTTAACCCACACACTGCGAACATTAGATCTTTTCTTCGTTTGATTTTTGTCTTCTTCCAGCAATATATATGAAGCTCTCAAAACAGCAGGAATCGAAGAATAGGAGATCATATTTATTAAATTTTCTTTTAATTTTTGCACAAGAATTATAACAGAATTAATAGTTTTTATTACAGAATTATTGATAATATTATGTTTTTATATTAATTCATTTTTGCTTAGAAAGCAGCAATGTTAACTGTGCAAATGAACTTAAAAAAAAAACTAATTACTTCTACAGAGTGGCTCAAAAATTACATATTTGCCAAATAAAATATTTGGATTGATTGGCCAAATAGTGTAATATGTTGTCAAATATGTTTGTTCTTTACTGACCAAATAACTTTTTTGTATTGTTTGGACAAATAATTTTTTGCCAAACATTTGACAAAACACCCATATGTATAATACCCCTGTCAAACAACTGCGGCAAAATCAAAATTTGACAACATTTCTTAAGCCAAATATTTGACCGTTGGTCAAAGAGTGTAATACAGGCTTTAGGATTAGTTACAACTGACGCGCATGAATGGATTAACGAGATTCTGAAAACTCTTTAGTCTGCCCCCTCCAAAAGCATTTTCTAAATACACCACCGGGTACTAAAAGTAATATTTTCAGAATCCAATACTTTTCCTAAATAAAAATATATCGGGGTGCCTATAACAACGGCTATATTATAACACGGTAATAAATAAAGTAGAGAAGTAGACCATTAGACTTCAATCGCATTTTCTATCATTAATAATAAAACAACCACGATTCAAATATCGATCCAAAAAATCTGCAAATCGAATAATTCGATTAATCTTTGGGCTTAGAATTTAAAAAGTGGTTTAGAACTTGCTTGGTCTCTCTACTAATGTTCCTTAAAATATTATATTCAGGTTGTTTTTTTACTGGCAGTAGTCCTTTTAGTTATTTCCATAGGTGTGTTTTTTTTGCACACACAATTTGTGTGTTTCCCATAATTTTCCCAATTCTTCTTTATTTTTAATCACTAGATATACTAAAAACTGCTAGTTCCGCCGAACTACACCTTTTTTAGCAGTAATTCAGTAATAAAAAAAATTCAAATATTATTTTGTTAACTGATGTTCAGAAAACGTCAATATTGTTATTCAGAAATACTTAATAATTGTCCAAAAAAAATTATATGAGAATGAATTTAAGATCAGTGATCTTTTTTTTAAATACTTACAACTTCCTTTTAGTAATATAATATATTTTGGTTTAAATTTTAAATTTTACAGCGGTAAAGTAAATTTACTGTATTGGCAATCATAAAAGATTCTTAGTTGTTCTTCTTACAATATTTTAATATTATTAAAAATGGTAGGAAATAAATTACCTACATTTTTTTTGAAAATATATTTGTAATACAACTTACAATAATAATTAATAATGAAAAACAAAAATATATCGGCAATATTCTGATTTGTTACAAAAAATATCTATATATCTTGACGTCATATATCATAATTTTATTCGTCGTGAAATAAAACAAGAATCATAATTCCTCATTTAGTATATTTTAATACGCGAATGGAATCACGCGTAACAATAATCCTATCTATTCCAACATAAAATTAAAGATTAATTAATTTAAATATTTAGTGAGTACCTATTGTGATTAGTTAAGAAATTATGTATTTAAATGCAAATTTTGTCATTGTGATAATAACCAGTTTTTATATTTCCGCTATGTGTTACAAGCGAATCGATTATGGTAACTTAATGCTTTTTTATGTTTATGTTTATGTATGTTTTTTAAATTGTCTTAAACCGTTTAATAAAATTTATTTTATTAAAACTGCATCTTAAGATAACAAAATCAAAACCGGACTAACTTTTTAGAGACTTTCGCGCAATATTACAAAAGAAAGAGGTTAAGGCCAGTTATTAACGTCGATCGATGCAATTTTAGTTTTTTTAACCATTTTGTTTATTTCTGATGGGCACTACGTCTACTAACTATACGTAATTGATAACACGTTGCAACTGGGGTTTTCCCAGATACATAAGTCCGGGAGGCAGTGCATGTGAACTAAACCATAAGTTACAAAAACTTTCAAACATTTCAATTAAGCACGAAAACCGTTCATATTGTGGCAGCCTTTTCTTCGGCTTTTTTGGGGTTAAAAATATCAAAAGCTGTTACGCTATAAAAAAATTTAAAAAAACAATTAAAAAACCAAAATTTCAAAAAAACAAAATTTCGAAAATACCGAAGAGCATGTCAGGGTGGTGTGTCTGTAATGCAAGGCAATAAAAATGCAGAAGTTGGTAAATTGTTTAATTCGAGCATCAAACAACTTGCTTCAAGAATATCACATAATTTAAATATTGGGCTTGGATCCAGCTTACTAAATTTATAAATCAATCAACAATTACAAAGGTTAAACATACAAAATTTCCACAATTTCCAAATAACTACAATCTACATAAATTTCGAAAATAACCAAATTTCACTAACTTGGCCCATGCCAATCGGAATTACCGCGATTCCATAATCCAAATAATTTGCTGTCATCCAAATCTCCAGCTGTTGTTCCAAACTTAACTTAATATTACAAAATTTACCTTGTAAGTTGTATTGATTTTCAATATTGGAGCAATATTACATCAGCCAATATCCGTGCAATATCAAACTTCTATTTCTACTAATTTATATTGGCTGAATATTGCGTCTACATTGTGTGCTACATGGGCTACTCAATTTTTATTCCCTAATAATAATAAATTATATAATAAGACATTTATGTCCGATTTCTTCACTTTGAGATATTTATCGGATAAGTATAACTATAAGGATAACCAATCAAACAATCGTAATTCAAACTATCAAACTAGATATCTCAAAGTGAAGAAATCGGGCGTTAACAAAACATTTTAAATATTTTGCTTTTTTATTATGCAGGTAATGCATGCGGAGAAGGAGATAATTTAGGCGTCTGTAAAACAATTGAGGAGTGTCCTTCAGCTTTATCAGAATTGATGAAATCGAACTATTCTTTCCCAAAATGTGATTTTCTGCCCAATGGTTCACAAATTATTTGCTGTAAAGATTTTAAAATTGCTGCATCGACAAACTATAACCATAAAATTGTTGAAAATGATGGAAGAGTTTGGGAGAAAATTACCATAAGCAGTACAAGTACAAACAAGCCAAGTCCAATACTACTTAATAAAAATCGTGGCCAAAAAAGTGAAGCAGGCAGGTGATATTTTTTATTATGATTTGTTTTACAAAAATTCAAAAAACGTTTCCATTCACATTTACTATAAAAAGAGTACTAACTTGTTATTGCAATAGTTAAGCCAAAAAAATGGATGTTTATTGGACGAATCGATAGGTTGATGAATTTTATATTTTCTTGTCCGTGTTCCGAGCCCCCGCAATTAAACAATGCCTTTAATATAATATTCACCTACATACGAGGGCCGTTTAATTACTAAATTTAACGATCCCAACGATCAGCCCAGTGAAACGGTAGAGCGACGAAATTTTTATAGGTTAGTCTCGCATCGATTGTGAAAATGTTCGTTTGTTTAGAAATCAAACCGATTGAAGTTCAATTGTTTTATAACGTTTTACCTTGGAACTGTCATTGAAAGTTGCGTCCAAATGTGAACTTGATGATGTGATTTGTTTTTTGACTGGAAAAAATTAAACTGCGACGAAAATTCATCCAGAATTGTGTAGTGTATACGATTAACAGTGTATGAGCTTGTAAATGGTAGCGCGATGTAATTCGTGAACGGTCCAAATCAGTTGCACGATGAAGAGCAACCTGCGCATGCAAGCACCGACGAAAACGTTGCGCTCGTCAAATAGCTGATTTATGAAGATCCCTGGTAAACGCACTCGACGAATCAACTCTACGATTACCAAGTAGAAAAGAATAATATACAGTAACGGTCAAAGAAATGTACTCACTTAAATTTTTTCCATTATTTTGTAATTTTTCTAATAAAATCGAGAAATTTTTAGTATAAATTGTATCACAAGGTTATTTGCTGTATATTTAAGTACACCATATAAAAGAGGACAATATTAAAAAGGGATGGTGTCAGAAAACGAGGGTTAAAAATTATTTATTAAAAAGTGCAATTAAATCATAGAAATAAAAAATAAAAAATTTATTTAAGGTCTTTACATTAAAAGGTATTTCAGTACACTACATCTATTGTATGTTTATGGTCGCTTATAAGCCATAAATTTAATATTTTGTAGGACCTCCTTTATTTTTTATGACCGCTTTTAACCGGGCAGGCATAGAATTAACCAGATGATTTAAAGTTTCGTCTGTAACGACTTCCTGCCATACAATTTTCAACAAATTTTGTAAATGTATTAAAGATTTTGGTTTTCTTTCGGTAATTCTTCGTTTCATAATGCCCCAAAGATTTTCAATTGGATTTAAATCCGGGCTGTTACCTGGCCATTCTAAGGTATTAACTCCTTTATTTTGGAGAAAACGTTTAACCTATCAAATTAAAATTTTAAAAATTAATTTTTTGCACATTATACTATTACTTCACTATGTAAAGATACAAATAAATATGATGCTTACAATTTTTGCTCGATGGCATGGTGCAGAATCGTCCTGGAATATGGAGGAAGATGTCTGGGAATTGTGAATTTCTATATATAGCAGAAGATAATCTGTTAGAGTGCTTATATAAACTTTTGCGTTTACTGTTCCTTTTATGAACACCAATTCTCCAATTCCATAATAGGAAAAGCATCCCCAAACAATTTGTCCGGCCGGGTGCTTCACTGTTGGCTTGACACACTCTTCATTAAGTCGTTCTCCAGGTCTGCGTCGAACATACTGCTTACCTTCCGACCCAAATAAACAAAATTTACTCTCATCAGAGAAAATCACATTCTTTCAGTCATCTTCACTCCAATTCTCATACTTTTTTGCCCATTTTAGCCGGTTTGATCGCATTTTCTTTGTTAAGAAAGGCTTTTTTGCTGGCGATCGCGCTGTTAAATTTGATTCTCGTAATCTGCGCCTTACGGTTTCGACACTTATTTGTGTTCCAGAAGCTTCTCCTATCTCGGTACGAATGTCCACTGCGGTTTTGAAGCGATCTTTCAACGAAATTCGTTTCATTTCTACGTCTTCACGTTGTGATGTCTTTCGTTGTCGACCACTACCTTGTTTTCGCTCTACACTCCCAGTTTTCCGATATTTTTTTAAAAATTTTATTACCGCGGATTGGCTACATTCTACTTTAGCAGCAATTTTACGTGTTGACCATTTTGCACTATTTAAAGCAATAATAACTGATTTTTTTGCAACTGTTAATTTACTTAGTTTTGCCATTATTTTTAATTTCACGTCTTTACACTTACAAGAAATATTAAAACTGAAACAATTTGTACCTGAAAGTGACAGTAAGGTAGTCTTTAAGCCTTTTGGTGCACAATTGCCTCAAAATTTTATAACCGGATATCATTATAACAATTTTTGCTTAAATTTTATTGTGAGTACATTTCATTGACCGCTACTGTATAGTCGTTTTCAATTCGAACGATTCAATTCAACAGAGGAAATCAAAGGCACCGTAACTGATTATTCAAAAAAATTTGACGCATCGCACTACCAACTCGGCATTGATAATTAATAATAAAATTGTCTGTAGATTTCAAAAATCACCTTGTTTTTGTGTTTTGGCCTCTTAAATTAAACGACTCTCGTATTATGAACATAATAAGAGTACCTAAATCACGAAAAATGAGGTTGTTGATTGTCGATACTGAAAATTTGAATCACAAACACTTTCAAATTCAATTCCTCATTCAATTCTACTTTGTTTTAATGATATTTTATATTGCAAATGAAAACCAATTTTGTTAACAGCTTGCAAAGAATATGAAACGAAAGTTGCGGCGAGTATAACACCTTTGATTACCGCAGGAGTAGACGCAACCCTTGGTGAATTTCCACATATGGTAAGTAATTATTATTTTTGCTAACAAAAATTATAATTATAAAACGTTAGATTTTAATTGCTAGGCACAAATTGGTTATGACAGTCCAGACTTTGGGGGCGCAACTGCATGGAATTGTGGAGGTTCGTTAATTCACGAACGATTTGTATTAACCGCTGCCCATTGTGTGGAAAAACTTGATAAAAAGTAAGATAATAATAAATATTTAAATTGTATTTCCATTATATAAACAAAATCTTTCGTTTTGTCAGTCCTCCAAAAGTTGTACGTTTGGGATTTGTCAATTCAAACTTGGCAAGGAATGCACAGTTTGTAGAAAGTGAGGTCTTCAATTATACGGTACATCCGGAATTTAATCGCGTATTAAAGCTACATGATATTGCATTATTGGAATTAGCAAAGGAAGTAAAAATCAAAACAAACGTTCACCCAGCGTGTCTTTACCAAAAAAATGATGATCCCATTATTTTGACTGCTACAGGCTGGGGAACTACATTGCAAGAAGGTTACAAAGATTACACCTTGAGAATCTCGGTTAACCTAAGAGCTACGAAGTTCATTAAATTAAGGCAAATCGTCTGAAAAAAAAAGAAGAAGAAACTCAATCCAAAATACTCTAAATAAAAAACAATACAGAAACGTTAGTATAAATTCCTCAATTCAACTTAATGAAGAATTTTACAGACGTCGTATCTCTAAGCTAACTGAGATTCTCATGGCGAGGACTTATTATAACTTGATTGATGTACTTAACTAAGATTTTATTTTTTACTAGAAAATGCTCAAATACTACAAAAAGTTGACATCGAGTCAGTAGACTTAAAACAGTGCAACGAAGCCTATAAAGTCAAGTACAATAAAACTATCACTACAAGCCAGATGTGCCGTTTGACACCTAATGAGAAGGCTGATACTTGTCAGGTAATGGATTAAAATTATAAACTTTACATTGCGTTAATATAAAAAATAATGTTTCACAAGGGTTGATGGCCAGAAAATTATTGAGTCGTAGTCTCGTAGTGTAAGCGAAGACTATGTTCTACACGGGTCCCTTATTTAACATTTCCACAAATGGTTGAGTTCTAGTTTTGACATCTTCAAAAATAATTTTTCAAAAAGCTTGGACAGAATAGGCAACAGACTTATTAGTGTATATCTCTATATGATGTCACTTGTGATATTACAAAGTTTTCCCAGTTTTAAAATTGAATTGTAAATTTGGATTAGCGCAATTAACGCTTTATCTGGCAGTTGTTTAATAACTACCCGGGAGTCTTCTTCGGATATATTTTTCTAATCAAAGCTTTGACTTCTCAGAGTTTTATGGTTTGGATAGGTGCCATTCAGTATGATGCTTGCAAAACCTCGATCATCTTTCTCCTCTTCCTGAGGAATCATAGATGGAAAGGACTTGAAAACACTTTCCACGTGTTGGGCAAATGCCTCAGCCTTTTATTGTTTAAGATCTATCTGGTTTTCTTAGGGGGAATGTTTTCTTTCACTCTTTTTAATTTTGCAGTTAACTTCCACAGTGAGTATATATATTTCAGTCTGGCTACGGTCCTTTGGAAAAGGTGTAAATCCTTCCTTTCTGTATCTAATCTCACAATTTGTTTAAAATGTATCTACTTTTATTCTATGAAAATCAGTTTCATGGCCTCTCCATTGCAATGTGATACGAAGACTTTCTTCTTCTGTGACAGCGGACTTATTAATTTCGAATAGATCTGAGATTATAAATAGGGTTAACTTTATCTTATTATTTATAGGGCGATTCTGGTGGACCCTTACAAACGTTTAGATATGAAGCAAAATATATATACGATATAGTTGGAGTGACGTCATATGGAGGAGGATCATGCGGCGACGGTATAACCCCTGGAATTTACGCAAGAGTCTACAGCTACATAGATTGGATTGAAAGTATTGTTTGGCCTTGAACATCTTTATTTTTTTATTAACCCTTTGTTTCATATTGTTGCAAATGTTGCAGTTTTTCATAGTACAACTAATTTGGAGCACACTAGATAACATATTGAATGTTATATTTTATTGTTAGAGCGCAATGCTAAGCATAAAATTGCAGATAATTAAAATAGTTTGTGTTTAGTTGTGACGAGTGAATAATCGTGCAAAACGTGGTTTATAAAAAAAATTTTTTTTCTGGGATTATTCAATTTAATTTTAATTTTAAGTGTTGTAGTTTTTAATTATTTAATTTTTAATTGGATTTCAATTACAAAATTAAATTATAATTAATTACTATTAATGATTCTGATGGTGTTAAATATTTAAAACAGATTTATTTTGCTTGTTTAATTGAAAACTATTGAGCTTGGATTTTTTCATTATTTTTCCCAAAATCTACAATACAAACTGACATCAAAAAGATTTTTTTTTCAAAAAAGAAAAAATCATGAAACGAAGGCTTAATTATTTTACGTTGAACCTTGCATATGTAGGGTAACTTGGGAAGTGTTGGTGATAGTGGGTGAGATGATGAAACAACCTGAATTTTTTTTGTAATATATCCCATTTTTGTGAAAAACGGTAAGTGAAAATAATAATTGAATCACTTCACTGGCGTACCTAGAGGTTTCGCCGCCCGGGGCGGTCTTAAATTTTGCCGCCCCCTACCCCCCCTCGTATAAATATTACTACATATAAATATAATATAAAAAAATGTATTTGATAAAAAAACATTAAAATTTAATAAAAACTTAAATATTTATTTTTCTTGCCTTCTTATTTGCAAAATCTCGAATGATATCGTCAAAATTTATAACATCCGTTAGTTCTTTTTCTATTGAAAGTATTGCTAAATTTCGCAATCTCGAATCACTCATTGTGGAACGAAGATAATTTTTAATTAATTTTAATTTGGAAAAGCTCCGTTCACAACTAGCGACACTGATGGTTATTGTTAAAAAAGTTCTTAACAATATTACTATGTTGGGAACACAGTTTTCCAACCTATACTTTTGAATAAAAATTAATAGCTCAAGAGGCCCTTGCTCGTTTTCCCAAAGTTTTGTTTCTTCTTGTAGACCAGGTACAGACATAAAATTCTGAATTCTTTTTCTTTCAATATGGAACTGTTCTTCGTCAATGTCAACAAAGTTATTCATTTGACATTCAAAATTGTCGTTCAAAAGATTTGATGGTATTAAACACGAATACTTCTCTGCAAGGACATGGAGTTGCTCAAAACGCATCGTTATTTCCTGGATAACTCGATCCAATGACGAAAACATTTCTCTTCGTATTTCTTCTTCTAGAGATAGTCCCACGCTTCGCGAATTTTCACCACTCATTTACTCACGGTGTTGGATGGCTTAAAATCCATTATATTAGGCAAAACTTTACTCAACCACCCCGATAGGCTATAGGTAGGGGATCCGCAAGAGGAAACGACCGGTCGTATAGGCATATCTTCAAAGTTTGGAGACTTATGCATTTTCAGAAAACCATACAATCTAGGTACTGTGGTGCAATTTGGGTTAAAGTTCCTTATTTGGACCTCTGAAAGTATACTATTGCAGGACTTCAATGTCTTTTCAACCTTTGGTATAAACGGTTGCAATTTTATTCTCGTTTCTCTTAACCCGTTTTGGGTAATGCAGTCCAAAATCTTCTTTTTATAGTCCTCCTTATGTATTTCTACGCCATTACTTATGTTGGAGATGCATTGTCCACGAGACTTAAGAACATCTTTAAGCCATTAAATCTTAGGATTGCCTTCAAGAACAATAGAACTTTTAATTTTTATAACGGTGGAGATGAGGTGGAAAGAATGTCGAGAACAGGCGTTTACCAACTCTCGTGTGGTAGATGCAACTGTTTTTATGTAGGAAGAACCGCAAGATCGTTCCAGGTCAGGCTTAAGGAACATTTGACGTGCTGGTTCAAAAACAAGAAGCAGTCCATCTTTGCAAACCACCTTCTCGATACCGGACACGACTACGTAATGGAAACAGGCTTTAAGGTGTTAAAGACAGGAAAGGGAGGCGCAGTGTTTAACAGCCTCGAGGAAATAGAAATCTTAAAAGCGCAGAAGTTGCACCCCTCCGATAATTTGAACATACAAATAAACTTTAATGAACGTTTTGTTTTTCCGGTTGTGTTGCAGTGGTGTTGATTAAATCGAACCACTTATCATAGTGCCCACTAATCACTTCATAGATTTTTCCTTTTTAAATATTTTATATATTTTGTATGGCTGTTTTGAAATTGAATATTGTCTCTTTTGTGTTCCGATTATTGTATTTTAAATTTTGACAACTCTTACGTATGTGTAAGTTGTGTCTGTTGTGTAGGTAATGACAATTTTAACATGTTTTTACTTTGTAGCCTCTTGAGACTGAAGATGGGAATATTATAAAGATTCCCGAAACGCGTCTCGTATAAATAAAGGACTTTGGAAGATAGACTGTTTGTTATCTATAATAAAGTCTAAATAATGATTATAACATTATAAGCTTAAAATAACGATTTAAAATGGAAGATGCAAAAATAAAGGTATTCACCATCAATCCCATGTGAAATGAGATAGATGACGACTATGGTAGAGATTGGTGAAATCAAAATATAAAGGAAAGAAACATGTAATGTTGGAAACATCATCTGAAGATGAAATAGAACCAGAACTAGGCTACGAAGAGAAGGTTGACGAAAACGACTCCTGTTGTGCAGGATGCAGGGAAGAATATAACACAACTACAAAAAGTGTTGACTGGATTAAGTGTGTCGACTGTAGTTGCTGGTTACACGAAGATTGTACAAAATACAACAGCAAATGTGACATGTGCGGAAAGTTTTTAAAGAAAAAACGAAAATTGTAATTGCTAATAGAGTCGCAATCTCACCCATACTATACTCACCAACTAACCCATACTGATATGGATGAGATGATAAATAACGTTTTTTTTTAAACTTAAATTTTACGTTTATTTTATTATAATTTATAGTTTTAACGTTTCTGTTTGTTAGTTTTACCTTTGGTTTTACTTATGTATAAAAAAGCTACAATTTTGTTTTATTGTTATTAAAGTTTAGTAACAAATAGCAGCCGTTTAAAATTTTATTCACCATCTCTCCCCAAGTTATTTTCTCTCATTTCTTAATACTTATTATATTTTTAATTTTTAGTTTTTCCAATAATTAAAAATAAATTATTTCCAATAAATTCTATTTTACTTTTTAAACTTTTTGATTTTAATGTACAAACTTGACTCGTGCAGAATAAAGTTGAAATTTTGATCAAGTTCGACGTTTTGAGATCCCAGAAGCTGAAAATCATCATTTTAAAAAAAAATTTGTGTGTTCAAAAGGTCTAGTTCGTTTCGACGCAGCACGTCTTGGCGACGGTTTTGCTAAAATAAATAACTCAAATCTTCTCTAAACTACAGAACAGACCTATGTCTTCGTACAAAAGACTTCTTTTTTTTTTGATAACAGAATTGCTAAAAAATACCTTAAACCTACTCTAACCTAACCTTTGATTAAATTAGTTTTGTAAATTACTGCAAAAGAATCGAGTATTTTTTTTCCCTTGCGGTAATGTTGTTTTCGAAGCTAGAAATACGAAAATACTACATAGGTATTTTCCTCGTCGAAAAGTGTCGGCGTCATACAAACGGCTTCGTTAAATAATTATGCCGCTTAATTTTTTTTAGTTTCAGTGTTTACTTTAAATTTGAAGTTACTCTAATTTTCTTATTAATTTAAATTAAGTATCTATCTACATTTCTTCTTTAATATTTCTAACAATTTTAATTAATTTCTCTGAAAACGTAAGTTCAGGAAAATTAAAAAAGGTCTAATTAAATTAAAAACTTTTATTTATTTTTCAAATAAAAAGCTGGCCCACAAATTGTTGTAAAAGTCAAAATCAAAATCAATATTGTTGAGCAACATTAATGCGAAATTCGGCATTTTTTGTCTTGGGGTAAAGAAATAAATTAAAAACTACTTTTAGTAGTGCACCTATTCACATGTTTTAATAAAAATAACGTAATCTATCTAAACGCTTAATAATTAACTTGTCTAAACTTTAAAATCACTAACAGTTGCACACAGCTCAAATATTTATTAATTATCTAATCGAGAGGAGTTTGACGGTTGCTGATTATCATCAGAATTACTGTTTTCTGTATTGGGTTCTTGATCGCTCACAATATCGATTACTTTGTAATCTCTACCCGTACCAGTATTGGAAATCCACATAGGTAGCCACCTATTAACCAGCAACCACTGCACAGAAACTTTGCTGATTCTACCCGATCCATCAATGGTACCATAAATATTATTATCTAACGAATAATGATTGTTATCCATACCACTGCTGCAAGAAGAAGATAAGTGCCTTTCAATTCTTCCAATACCTTGACCAAGAATATCCAATCGTCCATATGTATTTCCAATTCTTCCATATACACTGCCACTTGGCATTTCGTTTACGTATTGAGGATCTTCCACATCAGGGGGTAAATCGAGTGACTGTGCTACGCTGCCAATGGGGTTCATTTGAAAAGGGCCTATCCTAGGAATGTCTTCGATTCTCTCATAAATATTTTCGTTGTCGTTGCTACCACTGGGGTCATTATTGACAGGTTCATATATATTTTCATAATTTTGGTTCAAAGTTATCCTTTCGTAACCAACTGCACCTTCAGCATTACTATCATCATCACAATTTTCATATCTACAACATAAAACTTCAATCAATTTTATTTTATAAGTTATTACTTATCAGTTAATCCAGTAATTAGTTACCCAGTTCAAGGTTACCCCAAGAAATTTTGTTAAACAATTTTTGTAAAAGGATTATTTCCACATTATTAGAGCAATCTATTATTTCTGTAAAAATGCACAGGAGATTCAAAATTTAATTTTTAATTACAGTAGAACCTCGATTATCCGGGCCGACCGGGACTGTGCTCCGCACGGATAATTGAAAAACACGGATAATGATAATTGATGTATTTTGTTAATATTACAAAATATACTTATAGTATAGTAGATTACAAACTAGGAACATAATAATTAAAAAGTTCTTTCTGAAAAAATAAGTTAATTTTGTTTGTTTTTGACTTTTACTTAAATTAAGGAAAGTAGGTAAGCAGAAAATTTAGACTAATTAACACTTAAGTACATTTTTGTATAAGTCATTTGTACAAAACAATAAATTCAGCAAAATTTCATATTATGTATAACATCTTTGGTACATATAACACAAAAAAATAGGTACACTGAACTGCAGCACGGATAATCCGCGCACGGTAATCGATGTATAACGCGTCCACGGATAAACCACTTCACGGATAATCCGCTTCACGAATAATGCGCGCACGGATAATCAAGGTTCTACTGTACTTAATTGTTATTCTTATAAATTTTACTATTTAATTGTTTGTTTATTTAACCGTTTATCTCCTTTTTTATTTTTTGTTAATATATTGTTGTTCCAAAATCCTGTTTTTTATAAATTTTGACATTTTAAATTTTAATTTGATATATTATGAATCATTATTTTAATGATTTGAATTTATTTTTTTGAGATTAAATATTTTTTTGTGTATTTAGTCTTGCTTTTGTAAATAATTTTCGTGTAAATATTGTGAAGTTTCGAATTTGTGCGTCTTTTCGCGCCGGCAACTTTTAAGTTGGCACGAAAGCAGAAGCTGAAGTAGGCGGACGCTTTTGAGGGAGGTTTCCAGTTATCCGAAGTTTGGACAAAATTAAAATAAGATTTGAATTGTCGATAAAAATATAATAATTGTAATTTGAAGTTGAAATTGAAGGCAACTTCATACAAATTCATAAATTTATTTTAAATATTTAAAATTTTAATTTTAATTGGATTTAAAAATTACAAGAAGAGTCTCATTGTTCAATTAAAAGTACAATTATTGCTAAAGGTAGGTTAACTTTGTAATTTACACTCCAATATTTATCTAATTAATTAGTAAAATATTTTGATTTTTTAATTATTTAATTCAATTATTTCGCCAATATTTTTGTTTATACATAAACCCACACAGAAGCAATTTAACAGATAACAGATTTATCTGAGGAAGGAATCGCTGGAGAAATCTGGTGTACAAGAGAAATCAGAGGAAATCCAAGACAATCTAAGGAAATCTAGGTTATCATAGGAAATTTAAGGGGGTATTCTAGTCTAGAAGCATGAATTTAGAGCGGTTTTTGAAGCTCTGTACAAACGAAACAAAATATATTTTTACTATCCATTTTTTTTATTGATATTTTAAGATTACATAAAAAATTAACCGAAAAAAAAACTCAAAATTCACAAAGTTATGAGCTGGCCAAGTGGGAGATCTGAAAAAAAAAGAGGGTGTCCTGGCGTGCATGATATCTCAAGTTCTAATGAACCGATTTATTTGAAATTTTGTGAGAATGTTGTTTATAGATTCCGCTATAGCATGAACTTTGGAAAAGTAAAAATTAAATTTTTTCACAAAATGGCGGCCGTTCGAAAAAAGTTTACTTTTTGGCATGTTTTAATTAACAATTCAATAATTTTTAAAAATAGTAAAATTAAAAATTTTGATCTGAGCGTGGTTCGTGCTATAGCGGCATCTATAAAGAACATTCACACCAAATTTCAAATAAATCGGTTCATTAGAACTTGAGATATCGTGCACGCCAGTTTTTTTTGGACTTTCCACTTTGCCAGCTCATAACTTTGTGAATTTTGAGGGTTTTTTTCGGTTAATTTTTTATGTAATCTTAAAATATCAATAAACAAATGATAAAAAAATGGATAGTAAAAATATTTTTTGTTTCGTTTGTACAGAGCTTCAAAAACCGGCCGAAGATTCGTGCGTCTAGACTAGAATACCCCCTTAACCTTTTCGCTCCGGGACTGGTCCATATATGGACCAGCACTCCGAGTGGCGACTTGTCATAAGAAGTTCATTCATTTAAGTCATGAAATTCAGCTAAAATGTGAGGTCAATTTTAAAGGAAAAATCCCCGGAGCGAAAAGGTTAAGGAAATCTTAGAAAATCTGCAATTTAACAAAGAAAGGGGTTTATCCGGGGGGAATCGCTGGGGAAATTCGGTGTATAAGTAGTAAAGGTAAATCTGAAGAAATATTAGGAAATTCAAAGAAATCTCTGGAAATCAGAAAATCTTTAAGCAAAATTTGTCTTGTAATTCGCCCCTCAGGTTTATCTTGTCACACCTTTAGCTTCGATCAAAAACTATTCTTTCTAGGTAAATGTGAATGCATAGAAAGTAATTATCTTTTCTATCAAAAATAATTATGCATAAATTATATTAACAGTTTTACTTGCCTTCCTGTCGCGTCCACCCCACTGCTAGCAAAGGCTGAACTTCATATAGGTTTATCCATAATGACAACCCCTGAATAACTTCGTCCAATACCCATGCTGCTCGGCAACATGCTCCATGTGTCTGTTTTTGGATTGTAAACTTCCACCGATGCCAGGTTACTCGAACCATCGTCTCCACCTACTACATACAATAAGCCATTCATTGCCACCACACCAGCATTACGACGACATAGTGCCATATCAGATACCGACGTCCAAGATTGAGCTTCGGGATCGTAAGATTCTACAGATTTCCGTACAAGCGGTCCGTCATGTCCACCAACAGCATAAAGAATACCATTTAACACGCCGACACCTAAAATCAATCTTTAACCACTTTTGTTCAACAATCTAATGAAATAAATCACACCTGCACCACTTCTTCGTGCACACATGTCAGTTACAGATGACCAAGTATCCATATCCGGATTGTAAGCTTCTACGGTGTTTAAACATTGACGAGACGCGCCGTCATATCCACCAACCTTTAATAAAATAATCAATTAATTTATTTTTAGTTATACTTAGTAAGAGCACCTACAGCATACAACAAAGTATTCACCACAGCCACACCAACGCTACTTCTTCGAGTCGACATGGAAGCAATCGATTTCCATTCTTGTGTTCGAGGATCAAACATTTCCGCCGTATTTAGACCTGTGGAACCATCAAAACCACCCACCGCATAAATACAGTTACCTAATACTGCGACACCTAGAGTCGAACGTCGAGCTTCCATACTCGCACAGGTGCTCCATTGATCTATTATTGGGTCGTAAACGTCTACAGTTCTAACGCGCAATGAACCGTTAAATCCTCCCACCGCATAAACTTTATTATTTATTACAGCTAATCCAGCCCTGAAGAATTAAAATAATTTCAGTCATTCAAAATTGTGTTCATCTAGTCAGCGACCAACCTGCAGCGTCTTGTAGGCATTTCAGCAACTTGATACCATCTTTCTTCTTTAAAATCATAACATTCCACACTTCGAATTGCCTTGGGTGCTTGTCCCCCTACAACTAATAAAACCTAAAAAAAAAACGTTAGCTAGAATAAGTTATAATTATTTATCAAATTTACTTTGGGTAAGCCGACAGGTTGTCTGGGTTTGGTTCGAGGTGTTTTTATGCAAGTCTTATTGTCTCCCTTCAATAAATGATATTTTAATGCTTCGATAATATAATCTTTGCACTGTATGTCGCATTTTAATAAGGGTTCTTCTTCCACCCTCTGCACCAAATATTCCTGTGACATGAGAGGTAGACGAACATGTTCCATTAACGTCGCCAAATATTTTTGTCTTTCTTCGAGTTCATGTTGTACCCATGATATGACACATTCGAATACCTGCAGGATAAATTTTGTCATGTTCCGAAATGCAGCAACATCAAAACACTTACTTTCTCCTCAGAAGGAACAGTCAAACGATCGCTACTAATTAATTTTGAAACTTGATTATTTGAAAGTGTTAAAAATTCTTCGCATTCGACAACCTCGCTAAAAGCAGAGCGTTAAAATTGTTCGATAATAAACAGATTTATATTTACGGAAAATGTTGCTCAATGTAAGTTTCAGAATGAATTAACAAATCTAAACAGCCATGTAAGTCTGCAAACGCACGAATACCTAAACAATTTGTAGGGTGTAATTGAGCTTGAAGAAAATCACAGCACGCATCTCTCACATCTGTTAGTTGTAAAATATTAGCTGCAGGTAAGAGAACCTAAAAACAAAAATCGGCTTTTGCTTATTTCATTTAGAGAAAACAGTGCTTGCAGTAATTTTGAGAGAGCCATTTTCACCAGTTTTAAATGTTTAAGGTTAAGAGACGTAAAGATATTCCAAAGCAGCACATTCTTCTTGTTTGAAAAAATTGGTTCATCATATTAACCCGTCGTTAGTACACATAATTTCTCAACATGATTGCTACGCTGTGAGCGATGTGTGCACAGGTTATTTTTATATCATTATTAATTGCTCCATCAACTAATGCCCGTACCTATAGTCAATGCTTGGCTCCAGCAAAGCACGACTTAAGTACGAAATTGTTCATTTTGATTGGTCGATTTTGTACTTAAGTCTGACTCAAGTCTGAGATAGGGCGAAGTATCGACTATAGGTATGAGCATTAGTACGTCCAATCGTACATAGAAATATGTTGTACATTTTTACCCTTTGTTAAAAATGTAAATTATATTTTGCATAAATAATTTTGTGTTATTCTTCAACAAGATGTTTGCGGAGTATTTGATTGTTGTGTACTAATGCTAGGTGTAGGTTCAGAAACATCACTGTCAGACTCACAAAAATTATTCTTTAGTCTCCTCCAACTACGAAATTAATTTATTGGCCATGATCAATTGAAAAAAATAGAAACACGTGTACGTACGGCGGAGTAAAAATATTGCGCGGTTAGCGCGACGCTCACTTTATCGGTGCTATCAACTTTGTAAGACGATAACCATGCGGGAATGACAAATTATTATTATTATTTTAATGTTATAGAGTTGAGGATATATCCTATAAACTCTATAAATAGCACATTGCAACTAGATCACAGCAGTGTATTCGGCGCCACCAGGGCTAGGACCACGGTTTCACGCTCCCTAGTCTTCACCTGTGTGCTTTACACCACACTGCTGCTTGCGGTATAATTTATTTTTGTCAATATTTGTAGGCATGTCATTTGAAGGTATTGCTAGTTTCAAATTAATTCGACATCATTTATATGATTGACGTTCTTAATGTTATTTATGTGAGCGGCGCGCTTACAAGTGTATCAACGACGTGTTAACGAAAAATTCTTCACTTTTGCTTCAATGAAAAATTCGTAGTATTCATGAAAAAAAATTTTGTATTTTTAAGAATTTGTTAATCAACGTAAAAATGATGAATTTTTCGTTAATATGATGAATCATTTTCTTCAGTGCTAGTGAATGAGATCACTAGTGTGTGAGAGCTTGTTTTCACCAAAAAAGAATGAAGTGGGTTTTTCCGTAGTAAGCATCCTTTTCCAGTTTGGAGGTTTTTCAAACACCACAAAGTTAGCACAGATCTTGCAAAGTTGAAAACTTGGGTTTACACTACTGGTAGGTACTCTAACAACATACCACAAAATTAAAAATGTGAAAAATGTGAATTTTTCTGATGTTTGCCCTTTTTTTTGTCTACCATCAGTGGTCTATATGCTCACAACACTAATAGTGACTTTGGAACACCACAAAAGTTCCTGTTGGTAATAAACAGATCAACAGATCTCAAAAACGTTAAAGAAGAAGTTATTAAGGGTAGACTACTTAGTTAGACCACTTAGTATACATGTTATCAGTATTTCTTATCTTTGTTGCAGCATTTTAAGTGAAAGGTCATGGCGTACATTTTTCTATTTTATTGCATAATATTCGACAAGTAGTTAATATCTTGAAAATGTTGTGTACATTTGTTTGGAATTCCCTTGGAAATCTCTGGAATATCGTTGGAATTCCAAATCTTGTGTACAAAATTTTTGTGAGATATTTACCTCTTGTTATTTGAACTACTATTACATGAAATAGTTTTAAATAAATGAATTAATGTTTATAATATATTTGGTTGGTAATTTAAAATATTTAACCCCGCATTCTTCTGTAAAATTTAAAAATAAACATAGCTTTCTATCGAATACATTCACGTCGTGCTCTCTCATTCATATCAAATTAGGTTTGGAAATTTTTACCTGAACGTTATCTTCTGTAACTTGCACTTCGGACGTGTAAACATATTCGACTAATAAATACAATGCATGATGGTCAACACCTTGTAAAGTGATACGATCTTGTTTACTTTCTTCAAAACTCGTAAACATTGCATAAAAATACGGTGAACATGCAGCTAAGACCATCTTGTGTGCTGGTATTTCTAAATTATCCACTATTAGCGTAACATCGCACAAAAGATTTTGTCTAAAAATTGTTTCGCTTAAAAAAATTGTAATAAATAAATTTTATTCTAATTTTAAAATAATAAGTAATTTAAAAGCTTCAAAGATGTAAAGCATGTAAAGCAGTAAAGATGTAAAAAGCAAAGAATCGAAATTAAAAATTGAGACTCCCGGTGCAAACTTAACCTTTCTTTCACTTTTTATTACTACAGGATGTTAGCAAGAATGTTACTCCAAAGACTTACTTCCTCATGGTATTAATAACGTCGAAGGCCCGATGTGTGTGATGATGATTTCGGTAAGGAGGTTTATCTTTACCGTTTGGTCTGGTAACATGTTTTTGAGAACTTTCATCTAAAGAGTTTTGACTTGCGTAACGTAGCAGTAGACAACTAAAACAAAAGAATTAATTCAAAAATTTGTTTTAACTTTCGAAAGAATTTCGAAACAGAAATTTTTATAACCAACCTTCCTTGACGTTCTATACCAACATCTCGATCAGATATTCTAGATTCCATAGCAAATTTTGAAACAACTTACAGGCACAACTTAAACATAAATCGATTGCAAACACATGTTACAGAATATCGAACACTAAACCCACAACTAAACCAACCAACGAAGAAATTTATAAAGAAAAATAAGAACAGCTGATACGAAATATCGCATACACAACAAATCGTACTTTGTTCATTGGCAGTGGCTAAATCACGTGCGCATTAAAAAGGGGGCATTTATGAAATGCAAACAACAAACACGATTATATTCATTACGTTTCAATAAATACGTACAAGCAAGCCAGTATCGTAATCAAATCACATTATAAACAATTATTTTAATCAAGTATATTATTTCCAAGTGTCACCGATGTAGTAACAACGTACAAATTGACCCCGCTTTCTAAAACAGCTGCCACTTCCGTATTATATTTTTATGCTACTTTATTCAATTTAAATATTTTTCGACAAAATTAGCATTTATTTGAATACCTAGGCAGGAACAATGAAAAAAAGTTAAACTTGACATTTAACTTTCTCAATAGTCTACAAATTTTAATTTATTCTATTTAAATCAGAAGTCTCGACTAAAAAAAATAACGCACCTGAGTTATCCACATTAGGGATAATCGCAGGGGTCAGCCCAGTCGTGGTGCAATGAGAGGGCCTCGCTGGGGGAACCCCCTCCTTAAAAAACTTACTGGCAGTGGCGGAACTACCGGGGTGCGGTGGTTGCGACGCACGTGGGCCCCCTGCTAAAAGGGCCCCCAGAAATATTTTTAAATAAATTTTAAATAATATAAAAAAATTATGTTAAAAAATAATAAAAAAATAATGTAAAAAAGCCAGTTTTACAATAGTCGGATAAACCTGGTATAAAGTTAGACTTAGTATTACCATTATTACCAATAATAATTCAGTGTTCTAACTAAAATTTTTCAAATCAAATCCTGATATTTCCAGGTTTTCCCTAACAAAGAATAAAAATTTTCGATAAATCAGAAAATAAATAGGTAAAAAAATCTTATTTTAAAATTAAATTAAAACCTTAGATCATAGATCATATATGATCTAAGATTAAAACCAATAATTTTTTTTAATTTTTAATTAAACAAAATTAATTATTAATGAAATAAATTCTATTTTAAAATTTAAAGACATTTTAAAATAAAAAAAGATTTTAATTAAATTGTTTCTGACTTTTCCAGATTTTCCAAATAAGTGGCAAATTGTTATACCAGGAATAACGTTATACTATCTATCAGGTTATACTAAGTTTATCCGATTATTCTAAATTTCGCACTTAATCTAGTTTTGTTATATGCTATTTATTATTTTCTTTCATTTTTGTCTTTTATAAAAACAGGGCCCCCGTTAACAACTTTGCACACGGGTCCCTCAACTGCTTGTTACGCCACCGCTTACTGGGCTTGCAGCTTTAAAAAGATCGCTTACGCTCGCTTTTCAATATAGCTATGCGCCCAGTAGCGGATCATTTTCAAGGCTCGGCCAGTAATCTATTATTGTGTAAACGTCGAAACTCAAAATTAAACTATCAAACTTCGTTTTTCAAATTGTTACAAAACAATGATTCACCTTGTACATTGTTTTCTTTTCTTGAAGTGTCGTGCGGGATGCCTACTGTCACAGAACCCTACTGTGACTTGAAATTAGGTTAGGTTTTCTTCAGTGACGTCAGTGACATTTATCGCACGTGTAAAAGTTTTTAATTTCCAAGTAAGTTTGAATTTTTCTAATTTTTTAAATAATTATGCTATATTATATTTTTGCATAGAATGACAAGATTTGCACGAGCTAAAGGTTCGAAAGCTTCCAATGAACGCCTTCCCGAAGAAGCAACCGAATGGCATGTTATGAAGCAACAGTTATTAGAGAGTCGAAATAAAACGGAGCATCCCCCCGAGGCTGGCTCTAGTACGGAGGGCAACGTCAGCCGGAAACCCGACGCAGAAAAGAATGAGAAAAATATTCAGTGGTCAGATTTTCCCGATACAAAACCAATGAAAGTGTCCGAAGGAATACAACCTTCTAAACAAAAGAAAAAGAAGCGTGTTAAAACAGAATCTTTGCAAGATGAAGCTACAGATGAACAAAGTAAGAAACCTGAAATCCAAGCAGCCGATTGCAAAACAGAAAAGAAAAATAAACAGAAGAAAAAGAAGCGTGTTAAAAAAGAATCTTTGAAAGATGAAGCAACGGAAGAAGAATGTAAGCAACCTGAAATCGAAGTAGCCGAATGCAAAACAGAAAAGGAGAGTAAAAAAAAGAAAGCTGGAAAGAGACGTAAATTGGAGGAAGAACAAAATACAGAAACTGACAGTCAAGAAGCAAAGAAACCTAATGACAAATTTAAAAATAATAAGAAAAAATTTAAAGGCGCCGATTTTAAAAGACGTAAACCTGAAAGTACTGAAAATTTTATTGGTATTCACGGATCGACAATCCAAACTATGTATTTTGATCGATTTCCGGTTTTACTGGAGGACGGTCTTCGTTTAATACAATTAAGAAAAGACTTGATTAAAAAGGGTGTGCCAAGGAGTTCAGTTGAAGTGACAATAAAATTGGAAAGAAGGCGGGCGGAAAAAGCATTATCAAAGGAGAAGAACAAAGTGTGTTTTAATTGTCGACAAAGTGGTCACAATATATCGGACTGCCCAGCACTGAAGGACGGACCAAATCAAGAGTTGACTGCAACTGGAATTTGTTTTAAGTGTGGTTCGACGCAACACATTGCTGCACAATGTAAAGTCACTAAAGGAGACAGCTTTCAATTTGCTACATGCTTTATATGCAAAGAAGTCGGTCACATTTCTAGACAGTGTCCAGATAATAATAGAGGGATATATCCACGAGGTGGGTCGTGTAATAATTGTGGTGACGTTACACATCTTAGAATAAATTGTCCTTTATTGCAAGCAGAAAGACAAGAAAATACAATCTTTGCACAAGTAATAAACGATGATGTGGAGTCTTTAGGAAATGAAAACAAGAAAGTTGTGAAAGCACCTCCGATATCCCAAACTAAACATGTACGGTTCTAAAAGATTCTCTTTTTTTGTTGAATTGTAAGTAATACAATATCAATTTTTACTGTATGTATATAATTTTCAAACAAAAACTTTGTAAGTTTTATAGAACTTGTAATGAAATAAACATAAAATAAAATAATGGCAAGAGAGAGTTTTGTATGTTATCACTTGTCTTGGTTGCTTGTTTTTCAAGTTCACACTGCAGCCTATTTCAGCATCGAGAAATTTTTCAACAGGTTTCCCTTGTCTGGAAGTTAGTAAATTTAAGATTTTCTTAATTTTGTCAAGGAATTTCTCATTTTTAGTGCCAAGTCAGGGAAATTAAATTTTCAGTCAAGGAAAAACAACTTGTTTTTAAATTTTAAAAATAAATTTTTTTAAATTAAATTCTTTTAGTTTTAAAATTAAGACTTTTTATCTTCAGATTTTTTGAAATGTCAGGGAATTTGATTTGGAAAATTCTCTGTTCAAGATTAACGGTGACTTTCACCAATAGGAAATAAGGTGTAACATCAATTTGGTTTGCAATGCTTTATTTGCTGCATCAGTACACAAAATACATAATGACAAAATATAATGTTAAATCTAAAATTCATTTACTGTTACTACCCCAATATAATTTCAAGTTTTAAAATTAGAAATTGCAAAAATTATCTCTCCGATTTCTAAGCTACATACAGAAACTACAAATCAAGTTTCTTACAATTGGTAAAATTAATACATTTACTGTGATATTTTATTATTTCGAAAATCTCTGCATTTCCACTTCTCAATTAAAATCTATAAAAAAGTCTTTAAGAATGGTTTTATCATAAAATAACAAATATAACATGCAACAATCAGATATCTTACAAATATCACAGTTACATTACTCTATTGGTAATTTTTAAAGCAAGGTATCACAAATTGTATGCAAGTTTCCTACTAGAAATGCGAAGAGATTCTACTTTAATTAATTATCAAGATTGACTACACTTCTCTGCGCAATTTCCTTTTGATAAAATATTACAAAGACAACAATTTATTGAAAATAACCTGATAAGTACAACTATAAAATTTGAAAAAATATTCGTTTATAAATAAAATAAATAATTACAATCTGATAGATTTGTAATGAGATTTGCCGTTTTCAATATCTCCATTCATGGTCGGGGTAGAAAATTTGGAAGGTGATCTCATAAGAGGAATAACTTTGTGTTCTAAAAGCATATGGGAGTCGGGTGCCAATCCTAAACAAGCACGAAATATATTTTCGATGCAACTCCTTTGTTTAAACAGCGCATTTACAACTGGTGTGCCAGCTGGGACTAAAGGTGCTTTACATAAGTAACTTAGAATTGATAAAACTGGATGAAACGATTCGTAAATGTCTTCTGGTGCTCTTTTTACTTTTATTCGACTACACAATTCAGCAAGAATCACTAAATCCAACATTATCGGTACTGCCAAAAGAGAATCTTCACACGTGTTGTGAACTGCTATCGTATTGCGACCACCCATCATTATTTCAGATACATACTCATCCATTGCTCTCTTAGAATCGCCTGGAATTAAAAATGTTTTTAATTATAATGTAAAATAATAGATTAAGATAAAATTTGGACTTTTGTTCAAAACTGGCCCAACTCGTAACGCTCAAAGTTTAATAATTATTTAATAAAAGATATAGTCGTAAAACACAGGAACTATTTACGATAGAAGATAAATTTATATTATAATTGATTATTCATTTATTGTGCTTAGAAATTATTATCTTACTGGTTAATGGACTTACCAACGTAAGGCACGTATTTGATAACAACGCAGTGATCTGGTTTTTCTCCAGGTTTATATAAAATACTATTTGATTTAACAATATCATCCACAACATTTGATTTTGATATCTAAAAAAATAAAATTAACATTAAACTTTTCAAGTTTATTAGTTACCACTACCTCTTTAGATTTAAATTGATTGGGAGCAGACAAATTTTTCCCATCGTTATTTCCAAGATGATTGTAACTAACAATACTCATCGGTTTTATTCCAGCACTGACCAAAAAGTCGACCAAAACACTTTTAAATTTAGTTTGGCCAGACTTAAAATCGTCCCCGCTTATGAACACCTTCCTGTTTTGAGCCATCTCTATTATTCCCGGTACAAAAGTGTTTTGAGGAGAACCATTAATGTAGGTGCACTAAAATTTGGTTTGATTTATAGTTTAACTGTAGTAATTTATTATCGACTCACGTTTTTTAGTATAGAAGCGTAAGCAAATAGTGTCGATGGTGATATTTCGGAATGATTTTCTTTTACGGATCGTTTTATATTAACTTCTGTATCGTTAACCCCTTCTAAAATATCACAAAAACGTTCGGTATTAGCAGTCCACAAAACTATAACTTTATCAACTCCGGTTTTGGTTTTAAAATCTTCAATGTCGTTGCATATTTTCTCAACTTGCTCTAATTTTGTTCCATTGAAAACGTTATCCGCCCTGTCTGCCTATTATAAAAGTAATATTCAAGTGGAAAAGGTACCAAATTTTCATAATTACCTGATTGGCCGCTATAAAATCTGGATTATAAATCGAAGTCCTGGGTTTCAAGTCGACAAGATGAGGACGAAGTATGTCTTTCAATGTGGGCTCTAAAACTCGCGCTCTTTCAACAGCTTCGGCAATATTTAAACCGGATATATCCCAACCATCCACTACGATATCGTCGGGATTTACCATGGGAAGTAAAGAATTAAATCCCACGTAGACGTCCTCTCCATCGCTTCCGATGCCCAAACGCACTGTAGAAGCTTGCGTAATAGAACCATACCTACATAAATAAAAAATGCAGTCATAAAATTGATCAAAACAAAAACTGAATCAGATAAAACAAATAGGTAATTAATTTTTAAAATAAAAATAAAATAATCTATTTTAACGCTTGCCTCTTTTGTGACGATACAGATGCAAATCATTATCTGAAAATTTTATTCCCATTTAAAAATATGATTAAATATTATGATACGAACCAATTCGCTTCCTGAACTCCTTGTTTAGTTGCCCAACTATGTTTCAATTTATTAGCAATTAATCCAGCAGTAAATGTACTTCCATTATTTCCACCCCATCCTACCAGCATCACACCTAATTTTGGAATCTTGATATCCGTTCGAAAGTTCAGTAATTCTAAGCGCGGTTTTGCCTATAATAAAAAGTTTCTTTTAAACATTGTAATATTTTGATTATTACATATTAACTCGATATTATTATTATATGATTTTAAATGTAATATCCCATATGGTCTAGTGGCTAGGATACCTGGCTTTCACCCAGGAGGCTCGGGTTCGATTCCCGGTATGGGAAGTTTTTTGTTTAAAAAAAAATTTGGAAGGTAAAATGTTTCCAAATTTATAACATGCAATAACACCATAGTTTTTTGTGAAAGAAATTTTTTTTTTAAATTACCTTTCTTTTTTATAAAAATATATAAATCCCCCTCTCCATAAAGGAATTAAAAGATCAAATTTTGTTTTTATGTCTACCATAGAAAGTTATAAAATCTGCAAATTATTGCGACAAAATTATTAATACATTATTTCATTTGTTTTTGTGGATATAATTGCCCAGTCAGAATCATATTAATGTTAACGAACGGGAGCTTTGGATTGGTAGATCAGCAGAAACATGGCTTTTGATTGGAGCATTTGTTAACATTATTTTGACAGGGCAGTAAGTCGTTTGGTAAAATATTAACAACTCCCATATGGTCTAGTGGCTAGGATACCTGGCTTTCACCCAGGAGGCTCGGGTTCGATTCCCGGTATGGGAATTTTTTTATTTAAAAACGAACTCAAATATTTATGATAAATTACGGGAAAGCTTCCTACCTTCCTGTTCCCCTAAAATTCATAAATATTATTATCTGTATTTTTAGTTTACAGGTTTATATCATTATTTTGTGTTTTGTCTATTACAAAAATTAAAAAATTAATGTCAAACTAAAGTAGATACCTATTTTAGTGCCGTCCAACGCCGGCAGTAAAGTAAAACAATTGTCGGTGAGTGTCACTAAATTAAAACAATTTCTCTCAAATTTTTATTTAATTTGACGATAGGCTCTGAAGGAGGTCTAATAAACCGAAACTGGAAAGCAAAAGAATATATTTTGACTGCAAGAAAATACTTCCTTAAATTAAAAAATAAAAATAATTATAATATAAAAATTGTATTAAAGTCAACTTTACGTTAAAATTGGAAACACATTTACTACAATTTATCTCAACATCAGTGTTGAAAGTAAATCACTTTCTGCACTAGTGCGTAAAAGTGGCTAATTAAGTAGTTCAAAGCGGTGTAGAAAACGAGGTATTACGTAACGGTACGTACCAAATAAGTTTACTTTAGGAAAGCCCCCTTTTCTTGTTTCCTTAAAAATAAAAATAGGGAAAAAATACTTTCGGATTTATTAATTACATTTTTAAATTCTAATTCAGACTTTCGGACAATTGACAAAATGTCAAAACGGAGTGAATTAATTTTTTGGGGATGTCCATTCTTTCAAGATTTATAAAATTTGTTATTAAAGAAATTATTTAAAAATAAATAGTTTCAAGTTCTTTTTGATTTGATTAAAGTTGTTTTTTTGTTAAACTTAATTATTTGTAGTTTTCAGGCTTCTATACGCAGTATAGCGAGAAGCCTTAGAATCTGGCTACATGTCTGTCTGCCTGTACGTACAATTCAAATTCTTAATGATTTTTGGCAAAGTTCTTTCTTACTCGAAGGCTAATAAAACAAGAAATAAATTTGAAACATTGAAAGTGATTATCTCAAAAACGTTTCTTTTCAAGATCATAGACCTGTTTTACATTTTATCCAAATCTGGTTCCAAACTTGAAGAGCTCACTGTATATAAAATATTATTTGTATTTGTACATTTAATTATTGTACTAGAAATATATTCGTCGGAAATTTTATTGCCTTTAATTTTTAAATTTTCAAAATATTTTAATAAAATATTAAAAAATTTTGGTTCAGAAATATTCGATGCACAAAATATTATAAACTTTGACTGTTTGATGACTGTACATTTATTTTATGATTCACTCTTTGTAGATAAGCAGGTAATTAAATAATAAAATATTTCCAGACAGTTAAAATGTGTATCTTTTCAAAATTTAGATGGATAATGTATAAGTTATTATTTAGTTAATTATTTTGTTTCCCATAGGTCTGTGCATACGTTTTCTTTTAAAATACAATATAAAGTATTGGATAGATGAGTCAGCTCGAGCGTTGATTCTTAATAATTAACGAATTCCAAGAATTTAAAAATTAAAGCCCATCAGTTACGCCACTGTCAAAAACTTCAATACTGATGCAGGTGTTTGTTTTATGATTGTGACTGATTTCCAATCATTTACACTACCTTGACCTCCAATACAGAAATATTAAAAAATGTAATAAGATGCAATATTTGAAAAAAAATTTAAATTTTTGCGCACCGTAAATTTCGTCAACTTTCGGTTTTAATTTACTTCAACTCCTAAATGCGGTTTGGTAATACCCATAAAAGTGTCAATAAATTGAATTTTGAAGAAATAAAATAAAAAATTGATGAAATACTCACCACCAACTTGGAACCATCAGTTTTACTGACGAATGTGGTTTGATATTCATATAAGGATTCGATACAATCTTCGTGGTATGTAACATTGGGACTTTCGACGTGGATTTCCATTTTAAAAACTAATACTATCACAAATTTATTAATTCACCGGCAAATTTACTTCAACAATGTGACTTGTATTTTTCCTGAGCCCAGGCGGCAAATCGTTCGATAATGTTCATATCGAGTATGGTGGGGATGAAACGCTAACGTGGTTGTGACTTGTGAGGGGTACCGATTATTAAATTTTCAATGTCAGGACAGTGCTGTAACAAAGAATTGGATTTAAATTAATTCGTTAGAAATATACGAATAAGATTTAATTTCTGAATTATTGTAATATATCATTAGGGTGGTTCAGTATATAATATACATTATTCAATTTATAGAATTCAAAAAATTAGTATTTCATACAGCTAGTACGCTCCTGATTTAAACCGAAAATATTTTAAAAATTAGTAGAAAACAGAAAATAATTTTACCTTATTCTACTTGCCGACTTGCCCAATACCATGTTAACTTAAAACCTCGAAGATTTTGAAATAATAATTACCTCAATTGGATTTCAAAAGAGAAAGGTTTACGTGATTGCTTACATCTCTACGATGATAATAATAATGACCTAGTCACACGGTCAAAATTTGGTCTAATATTTTGATAAAAATCCGTTTGGACCGTGGGGCAGGTCGTTTTGATTGGCTGTCAAAAATATTTTTATTGAGTTTCTTTTCTTATGAGGTTATGACGTTACATCAACATGCTGATCAAAATTTTTATGAAAAGGATTGATGAAAATATTGACCGTAGAAACAGGCCATTACGTGTAAGTAATTTTAAAACATAAAAAAGGCTTGTAATAATAATGGCTTTTCTTCTTCTTTTATTTTCTTAATAAAAATAGTTTATTTCAATTTTTTTAAATATTATGTAATTTATGAAAAACTAAGTCAACAAACAAATTTTTGAATTTTCAGAAAAACATTAAAATAATACTTAATATTAAATATTTTATATTAATATTAAATAAAATATAAAAATTAAATAAAATATAAAAATTAAATAAAATATAAAAATTAAATAAAATAAAAAATTAAATAAAATAAAAAATTAAATAAAATAAAAAATTAAATAAAATAAAAAATTAAATAAAATAAAAAATTAAATAAAATAAAATATTAGTTTTAAACAAGGTTTTAAACCTTGACCAAGGGTCTAAGATGAAAACTCCACACAGCACTACAAGGCGACAGGAATATGTGAAATAAAATACTTGAAATTATAACAAAAATTTATTAAAATTATTTTTTTTTATACTTTTTGCTTTACAAAAATTTCAAACTTATCCACTGTAATGGTGACCAACGTGATGACGTACACCCCATTTAAAGTTAGCATGCTTGTCGGTCTTCACGAAGGTATGAACAGGTCCTGTCACACCATGATCACGTTTAATTCGATGAAGTTGTTTGCCTGAAATTATTAATTAATTAAAGGTTTGTAAAAATTTGATCATCTGCAGCTAGGATTAATTTTTATTTAAATCCAAATAATATCCTTGAAGCCTTAAGGTTGGTTTATGCAAAACGTCGACGCACGCAACGCACGCGTCCAAATAAAGTTGAAGCATAGAATTTCAGTAGGAGGGTTTATGGTGCACACGCCGCCAAAAATCAAGAGTGTAAACTAACTGCATAAACGCTCTTACTGAAATTCTATGCTTCAACTTTATTTGGACGCGTGCGGTGCGTGCGTAGCGTGCGTCGACGTTTTGCATAAACCAACCTTTAGGGCTTCAATTTGATTGGATTCATATGTTGTTTGGATATTATTTTACGGAACGTTATTTTTATTTTGAAACATCCTGCATACAAACATAATAATAATAATATTATTATACTTACGTTGATTTTCAAATCTGTAACCGCAGGCTTGCTGGATTATAACTGACAGTACGCAAACAACCAAAAAACTCTGAAATTTGAAAATATTGAATTATAATCTTTGATTATACCGAAATTTTTAAGAAGGAAAATTTTAACAAACTTACAATGATGTTTAGATTCATGATGAATTCGCTTGGTAGATACTTTTAGTCGAAAGATTATTTAACTATAATAGTAAATGTTTAGACAATGCTCTTTTATATATCTAACTTGGAAATATAACAAAAAAAATATATCCAAGAAAAGTGTAACTTTTACTTTGGTATCAGGTAAAATATTGGAACTTCCTTTTTTAAATTGTTTTTTGGTAATGGTTGATTAAACATTTATAGTTTTAATATCTAATCAATGAACGAATACGCAGAAAGCGTGACACTATATTGATTTTGTATCATTGCCTTTGCCTGTGTTCAATAAATAAATTTTTTTTATAAAAATGTATAGATATATATTTTTTTCAATGAAAGTATTTATTGTATAATGTTCTATCTGTTCGACTTAAAAAGGTTCAAAAATCCAATCAAAAAAATAACACTTTCTCTGTTAGTCATACAACAAAGTTCATATTCTCAAAAACGCATGATATGAAATTGTCTTCAATAAAATATAATCAATGACTATGGAACTTCTTGACTTACGATCAGCGATTCCAGAGTGCCGACTATCGCCGGCAGTAAAGTAAAAAAATTGCACAAGTCAGAAAAAGATGATGTAGGTATGTGGTAGTAAAAAAACTCATGAGCAAAAATAAAAATTCTGGATAATGGTATAATCAAACCGGTATACCTAGCACGTCAAAACACCAAAAACACCAAACAAAACAAAACAAAACAAAAACAAAACACAACAAAAACATAAATCGAGTATACTACTTGGCTTTTTGGTCGCCCTGATGAGTGTCTAGTATTTGAATGATGTATGGATCCACTTTTTTGCCCGAAATCCTTTTAGGCTGCTATACAACGTATAGGAAGAAGCCTTATTTTTTTTTATTTTTATAAAAATTTAAAAAAATATTTAAAAAATGTAATGATTTTTCTAGTTTATTATAATTTATTCAAAAAGAGAGAGCCTTTTCGGCTTTTTAGCTTCTTCCTTTCCACATTTCCACGTCAAAACACTGAAAACAAAAACCCCGAAAACAAAGAAAGAACCCGAAAAGCCTCTGTTCTTTCTCCAAAATTAACGATCTGATTATAATAAGTGACAAAGAGCAATATCCGTTACCCAAGAAACAAACGACGAAAAAAGAAGAAGAAAAATAGGAAAAAGGAAAAGAAACTTATATTTTATACCAATATTTGTGCTACATGGGATCAATAAGAACCGATGGAAAACCAAAACCAGCAACCAATTGTGGAAACCCAAGCGGCAAAAACCGAAGAAGAAACCAAGAAAAAAGAAAAAAAATAAACGGAAAATAAACGTTAGCCAACTAACGGAAGAACTACATAAAAATATCAAAATATCGAGAAAAAAAACAGGAAGATCAAAACCGAAGAGTGAGGCACAAAAGAAATTTTTACACATTAGATTTCCTTTTATAAAATTTTTGAACAATATCCCCGGATTTCTTTTTGGATTATCTCAAGATTTCTTTCCGAAAAAGTTGAAAAAGTAAAAAACGTTGCCTCTAGTATCCTAAGATTTTCTTAGATTTCCCTTCACTTGTATAACAGATTTCCCTATCGATTCTCCATCTCGATCACGGACACCGTCATTTCGGCGATTTCAGTTCGGCACCCAAATTTCGGCGATTTTGATTCGGCGACAGTCAATTCGGCGATCCGATATTCGGATATGCCAGTTTCGGCGATTCCAATTCGGCACCGGCATTTCGGCGATTCTCATTCGGCGACAGAAAATTCGACTACGTCGATTCGGCGACGGGAGGTATACTTTTAGTTTATCCAATTTATTCTTCTAAATCTAAAATCTTATGTAATGTACAAAATAATAATTTTTTAATATTTTTAATAAACTTTAATACTTAAATAATCTGTCGCCGAATGAGAATCGCCGAAATGCCGGTGCCAAATTGGAATCGCCGAAAGTAGCATAGCCAAATTTCGGGTCGCCGAATTGATCGTCGCCGAATATACGTTGCCGAATCGCTTTCGCCGAACTGCGGTGGGCGGAAATCTACTTTTTTTATTTTTATAAAATTTTAATCTGAATTTTTGGAAAAGCTAAGCCTCTTGAGATTTCTAGTTAGGGCTAGGATTTTTACCTTCTCTGGCTTGCTTGAAGATATTGGCTACGTCATTTACCTGGTGATCGAGATGGTACACGTCGTTTCGGCTTAGCTCCTCCAAAAATTCAGATTATTGATTAAACAATTAAAATTTAAAAAAAATAAAAAAAGTGAATTTTCGATTGTGAGAACTATTGAAAGATTAGATACTAATTATATTTCCAGAATACTTTTCTAAAAAGTAGAGGCTACCCCGAAAACAGAATCGTCAAATTTTTTTATTTGAAAAAGTTGGAATGGGACCGAGAGGAGAATCTGGTGTACAAGTGAAAGGAAATCCGAGAAAATATTAGGAAATGGAATATCTGAGAAAATAGAAGAAATTCTAGGAAATCTTGAGAAATCTATACTTTATAATTAGCCTTCTCAAATGGCACGAGATGCCACTGCTGGGGATTGGAGAACAATCTCAACCAAGTAGCCCCGCAAAAAAGATTTAAAATCCTGGTGTTTTCTGGAGAAGGCAATAATGAAGCAAGAAATTCTGAAGAAACTAGACACTTCACGGCATGTATTTTTGTATTTATACATTTAAATTTTTGTAATTTCTGTAAATGTTTGTAAATTTTTGAATTTTGTGCATCTTTTTAGTATCGACAATTTAATGCTGGTACTAAAAGACGAGTGATTCGCTTGTGGAGACACCTTTTTTTGCGCAATCTTTTTTTTTAATTCTTGTAAAAATTTATAAAAATATTAAAAAAATTTAATAATTTTTTTTTTAATTAAAAAAAGTTTTAAAATCTGTATTATATGTACATCTGTAAAAATAATTCTCATTAATTCATGTATCAATTTAATACTTGAAAATATACGCGTATATATGCACCGAATTTCCTTAAAATATGCACTAAAATTGATAAAAATAGATAAAATATGCACTGATATGCAAACTAAAAAATATCTAATCTTAGAATTTTTCATTTTTTTTTAATTTTCAATAACTATTACCTAGAATTATAAAATGTAATAATTTTAATAATAAATATGGACGAATTACTTAAAATTTGCAAAATTTTGCATATCTTCAATATTTGGTGCATATTTGGGCCACTTTTTGGTGTTTTTTGAAGAATTTTAATGAAGAAAATAAAAAATTATTATTGCCAACTTACGCAATTGTTTTATTTCATTCTAAGCAATTTCATTTTTTTTATTTAAAGAATTATACGCTAGTTGGACAACTATGGTACCGCCACCTAGGCGATGATTTTGTGCATAAATTAGATGAGAATCTGGCCATAATTGACCAGAAGATGGCGCGGCGTACGCTTTTTTGGGATATCCAACCAATAACGCTAGTTGGACAGCTATGGTGCCTCCGCCTAGGTGGTGATTTTGTGCATAAATTTTTGGGATATCCAACTAGCGTATTAATTTTTTTATTTATTTAAAAAGTTATAAAAATTAAATTGCTTAAAATTAAATAAAATAATTGCTTAAATAGGTAAATTTAATAATAATTTCTTAATTTCTTTTCTAAAATTTTTCAAAAAACACCAAATGTTGAAAATATGCTTAGATCATATAGTAATATATATGTTACGGCAAAGAGTATGTATATATAGAGGACCAGCCATGTATTAAAAATTGAAACGTAGGGATCCCACCGTCCACCAGAGGGCGTAGCAAAGCCATCTATTGCCCGGGAACAATAGCTGGTAAATAAACAAAGTTAGCAAAGCCATCTATCGCCAGGGAACAATAGCTGGTAAATAAACAAAGTTAGCAAAGCCATCTATCTCAGAGAACATTTTTACATTGAATACCTAGCAAAGAAAAAATTAGCAACTATATGGATAATTTATTGAAAGTATACTTTTTTAAATATTTTAACAACAAAATGTTTTTATTGTGGTTATTAAAAAACTTGGCGTTAAATTATCACATATTTTATAAATCGTAACATTTAAAAAAAATTCACATTGCATTCAATATAAGGATAGGCATAATAGACTAAAATCGTTCTCTAATTATAAGATTCAATTTATGCAGGATTTCAATAATAGTACATTGAAAAATAACATTATTGAAGTAATTGATTCCTATTAAAAATAGAGTTGTGTGGGAAAGAACCAGGTAGGAGACTATAGGTAGGATTAGGCCCTGTTACACCGAGTGGGTGAAAGCTGGGCTTTCATATTTTAGGGAAGGTAAGGGGGCTGTGGGGTTAAGATTAATAACAAATGCAATGTTTGAAAATAAAGTATGTATAACCATTTTAAGAAAAACTAATCATCAAGTTACGCGAATATTTTATATTCATTAAATTATTTTAATAAAAGTATATTCGCTTATTTTGGGACTTGGGCCAAGATACGAAAGAAACGAAATGCAAGAAATAAATGAAAATATTAACTAAAATTGCACTGAGGTATAGAAAAAAGGTAAGAATTTGTTAAGTATAGGTACCTACTGAACAATATGCAATGGGATTATTAATCCTATTGTAATTGGCGAACGGTGCTAACAGTAAATAATAATTTAAACTTATTTAAAATGTAAACCTCGTGGTAAACATTATTTTTATCAGAAATCGGTCGATGTTTTGCCATCGATGTCAGACGTATTGATACATCGAAACTAATCTATGTTTGCCTTGCGATGTTATCACTGTTGATAACATGTTGATGTGGCGTATTTACAGGGGGGAGGGGCAGAAAGCCCGGGCCCCCTCTGTAGCTAATCAGTATATCAGGCCCGTAGCCAGGATTTCATTTCCCCTTCCTAGAATTTTTCCGGGAAAAAAATTTTTTTTCCAACTTGAAAATATATCTATTTAGGTACACCTATTTTATTTTCAAAATTCAAATTTACTTTCAAAATTTTTTTTTCTTTTGAACATTTCTGGGGGGGGGGTCACGTGCCCCCAAGTGCCCCCCTGGCTACGGGCCTGCAGTATATTAAATAACATACAATTATTTGTGATTTGAATATTTAAAAGTTCTGAACGATTTTTAAATCCTGATTTCTTCTGTCATAAAAATATTGAGCGCGTGACCTTGAAAATTAAAAAAAACTGCCGCGCTGTATGCCAGACGACTCGTACATTTTACTTGTCGATTCCAGGCCCCCCTACACGTAATTGCTAAATACGTCATGTTGTAAAAAAAATAAATATTGAATAATTTAAATACATGACGGTTGGTAATTAAAGCAATTATTTTTTTTGTATATATATGAATGTTATGTTCTGATTTATACAATATAAAAATTACAGAGAAATAATCAGATTCTATCATGTCGTATACAAAATGTAATTATGCTGGCTGCAATATTATTCTACGAAAATCTAATAGAAAATTTTATAAATTTCCTGTGAATGATGAGGAGAGATGCAAACAATGGATTGCTGCGTCAGGAAACGTAAAGCTTTTAGAGTTTTCAGATGATCAATTGAAATACATGAAATTGTGCGAAAATCATTTCACGGAAAACTGTTTTGTGAATCAAACACATCACAAGCTAATACATTCTGCTATTCCACGTCAATATAATGCTGGAACAGAGATGATCGCTAGAAGCAATGTCGTTCAAAACGTTCAAGATGTTCAAGCTGATTTTCGTTCCAATGACAATTTAAGAAAAAGAACTTATTCGCAAGCGCTGTGGAATGATGATACCGAAGAAAATTTTCAGATAATCCCAGTTTCACATACATATTCTCATCGTAATAAAATGCTAAAACTCCTCGAGTTTTCTTCAGGTAATCATACTACTAAAAAACCTGTTGCAACCGTAGAAACTAGATCAGATGAATATCCATTTTTAAATATTGATGATTTTCCTGAAAGAAATGAAAGTATTGATACGCCCAATGAAATGGACGTACGCAGAAAGGGATGTTATTCAAGATGTACTGTCACCTTTACCAACAACCGTGAAAACTTTCGTAAACATGCAGCTGAAGAAAACGAAATGTGTGAAAAAGTGGACTGTAGATGAAAGGAAAATGGCAATGAAGATTTTTTTTAAATCGCCGGCGTGCTATTGGCAGGGTGCGAAGTGCATAGTGGGGGTATTAAAACCGACGACAGCGTACGCGGTGGACAAATTGTGCAAAAAAAGTGGCAACTTTTCAAGTTGTCCTATGTTACCAGTGTAAATTGAACATTTTAAAACAGCTTTTTTTCGTATAAAAATCGATTTTACAGCAAAACTTTTTAGAGAATTTTTGTTGCAAATTTCATGGTCTTTAATTTTGTTTATTTACATTTTTAAATTAAAAAAAAAAATTTTTTAATAAAAAAATAACAGTTTACTGCAAAAATACAATGGAAAATTTAGAACTACCGGTGGCGTGATGTGGTGGCGCTGATGTTCGCACCCTGCCAATACGTATTTAAGAGCCCCCTTTCGTGTCCGCCATATTGAATAATTTTCCATGTAGAATTACGGCGTTATTTCGCATCGAATACAAAAATTACTTTAATAAAATAATTTTTAAATTAATTAATCTATCTGGTAAAGTCCTGAAGAAAATGAAAAAATTAAAAAAATTTAAAAAGATGGCTTTTCTTTAATTTTTTTAAATACAGAGTGACTTTCCCAGCTAGATTAGTTAATTTTAATATGACTTTATGAAGGTACTTTTTTTGTTTGATGCGAAATTACGCCGTAATTACGAATCTAAATAATTCGTAATTTAATATTGGATAATGCTTCTATCTGGTGGTTCATTCCGTAACTATTATCTTTAAAAAAATGTTTTTGCGGTTGGTAATCCTTACATATACTATAATACTACATATATAAAATGTAAACATAACCTTCTAGCAAAATTGACAGAGAAAATAAATCGAAGTATTAAATAGGATTTTTGTGTTATTTGTGTGCAATTCATAATGGGAAGAAAATCTAAAGCAATATCCACCAGACCTCGTAATCGACGTTTGGCGCAGTTGCGACGGTAAGTAAATTTTTAAATTATTTTCAACATTTATTTCGCAAATATTTTTCATGAATTTAAAATTGACATGCATATGTTTTGATATAATTTTAGATTTAAAAAGAATCCTGAAGAAATTGCATCAAATGATGATTGCAATGTTCCGATTGATAATTGGAGTACAGCGGATGATGCATTACCACTTATTGAAGTTGAAACAGAAAATGTAGCAGATACATCAAGAGATATTGTTAACATGTAAGTGTAATTTAATTAATTTTCAGCATTACATTCAACATTAATCTTTTATAGGGACCATGATTATTGTAAAACTGCAGAAAATGAACCTGACACATCAAGACAATTTGACAGCGAACATGGTAACTACAGTGATGATATAGAACTTGAAGTTGTGAATGATAGTTGCGGTCCAAGTCAAGAAATAGGGTTTCATCCAGAAGGAAGGCGTTTTGTAGATCTAGATCATCTTTTTCAGCAAATATTAGCTGTAAACAATCACGGATCTTGTGGATGTAATATTACAGATATGTACATTGTGGAGGAAAAGAGAAATGGTCTTTTCAGCACTATTCGGTTGAAGTGTAAAATGTGCAATATTGTAATAGATATAACTACCGATAAGGAAAAGGATTCCAAAGGAATAAACAATGCAGCAGCTTTGGGCGTAGTTTCTTCAGGAATTGGATATTCAACTGCAGAAGAATTTTTATCGTTTTTAAATGTGCCATTCATGGATTCGAAGAAGTTTTCCAAGTGCCAGAATGACATTGCCGATACAATACATGAAACGCTCTGGAACCAAATAAATGAAAATGGAATAGAAGAAGCGAGGTTAGCAAAGTTGAATGGTGATGTAGATTCTGATGGAATTCCATGCATCACGGTGATCGCAGATGGGGCATGGTCCAAACGTTCTTATAATATAAATTACAATGCTCTTTCTGGTGTGGTAAGTAATTTTAAAATCAAAATTATTAAGAGGTTAACCGCTAGAGTAAATTATGTATATACAAAAAATTTACCTACGTATAAGCCCTTGAAAATTATTCTTATTTATTTTTTATTGTACCGCATGCATTTCTATATGACAAACTTCTATTACAGGCTTGTATAATTGGACAAAGAACCCAAAAACTATTGTTTTTAGCTGTGAGAAACAAATACTGCTGTATTTGTGCTCGTTCTGAAAATAAAGGATCTGCAGCGACGGAACATCTATGCTACCGAAACTATAATGGTCCCTCAACTGGCATGGAAACTGAAATTATCGTGGAAGGCTTTAAGAAAAGTTTAGATATGCATGGCATTAAATACACAAAGCTTGTCGGCGACGGAGATAGTAGTGTATATAAAAAGCTTGTAGAAACTCGACCTTACGGTACATGTGTGGTAGATAAAGTGGAATGCACGAACCATTTAATCCGAAACTTTAGTAAGCATCTTCGCGAGATAAAAGTTAGAAAAATGAGCAAAGGAAAGAACCTTCCTGTTCCAATGCAGTTACGAAAACTTGTGGACACTAGAAATTATCGTCTAGTTGCGGCAGTTAAAAAAGCTGTAGAACATAGGCGTCAAGAAAATATACCTTTTGAAGAACAAGTGTTGTTGTTAATTGACGATATGAAAAATGCTCCTTCTCATGTGTTCGGGGAGCATAAAAACTGTGCCGAAATCAATTATTTCAATTGCGAGAGAACAAATGATGAAGAAAATTATGTCCCAGCTATGTCTGAATGTGGCCTTTATGAAGATGTGCAGGCGTGCTTTAAACGACTGATTGATAATGCGTATAGTTTAATATTAAATATGACTAATAATGCAGCAGAACAATATAATTCCATTGTATGCAAATTTGTATCTGGAAAAAGGATTAACTATTCTACTAGGAGATCATATGAAACTAGATGTGAAGCTGCAGCTATTTCATATAACAGTGGTGAAGAATTTCATAAAATACTCCATAAAAAGTTTATGAACGAAAGTCCACGTGGACCGACTAAAAATTATATTATCAAAGTTAAACTGAGGAAGGCTCGTTACAAAAGAATGAAATTGGTTAGAAAACGAATTTTTAAAGTTAAGACTGCGGCAACACCTGATGAACATTACGGTACGGAAGAAACTGAATATGTACCTGATATAACAGATACAGAGTATCAAGTAAAATCTGAAGAATTTCTAAATAGTTTAAGAAAGACTCGAGAGGAAATTTTAAAAATTGAAGAATTAACGAGGGGACAAGCTGGAAATCCATTGTGGTTCAAAGAAAGGACATACAGAATTACTGCGTCGAATTTTAAAAGCATTTGTAGCATACGGAAAAATACTTCGTGTGTAAATAAAGTTAACAATTTACTGTACAATACTTTCTTGGGGAACGCCAACACGCAATACGGTAAGCAAAACGAAGTAGGTGCCATAAGAAAATTCGAAGAAGAATATAAACTGGCCGTTGAACCTTGCGGTTTTTTTATCGACGAGGAATATTTTATGCTTGGTGCTTCTCCGGATGGATTGATAGGTTTAGATGCTATCATCGAAATCAAATGTCCTGCAAATGCCGTCAAATTACACCCAATAGATGCAATAAAACAAGGATGTATTAAATATGTTACATTAGATGAGAACAACATGGTACATTTGCGTAGAAATCACCAATATTATTTCCAAATACAGGGTCAGTTGCATATAACACAACGAAGCATTTGCTACTTTGTTATATGGACACAGGCAGGAATTTTGGTTGAGAAGGTAAGATTCAAATAACGATGTGAGGTAAATAGTGGATTTATTTTATTTATAAATGTTGTTTTTTCAGATTGAAAAGGACGATTTTTTTTGGACCGAAAAGATGGAAAAGCAGCTTGAAAATTTTTACCATAAATGTCTTCTTCCCGAAATCATTGATCCCAGGAAAACAAGAGGAATGGAAATAAGAAATCCTCCCCGGGAATAAATAAATCATGTAATTATGTAATGTATGTGTAACGAAGGTTGAAATAAAGAAACTTTTCTAATAAATTTTTGAAGTGTACACTTCTTTTATTTTCATATTTCATAAATATACAAGAAAGTTCAGAAATGGATAAATTCCTTTTGTCATAAAACTAAAATTTATACCTGCTTTGTATGTAGGTAGAACTGGCCCTTTTTACCTAACTAAACCTTTTTAAAACTAAAATTTTAGTTACTAAAGTTTTAGTTATATTTATATATGTTTATCCTTTTCTGAACTTTCGTTTCTTTGTCGCTGATAAGTTACCTGATTTTGAAAGAGGGCTCTTAAGAAAAAAAATGGAATTCAAATTACCAGGGATTTCAACTGTTCGGGAGTGGTTGGGAGTGGCAAAATTGAAGACTGGTTTCGATAATAATTTTTTAACAAGTTTGAAATCAAAAGTCGAGCATATGGAAGATCGGGAAAAGCAGAATACAAATTTTTGGTTTATAGATATTTTGGAATAGCCATACTTCAAACTTGTGTGATGTTTTAATATTGGATTTTGACGTAGTCAATTTATATCAATGCTCATTTTTACTTTTTAATTCCTACCTAAATTTATTGTTGAATCTGTTTTATTTAAAATAAACATAATATTTACAAGAAAACTATAAAATTTGAAATTGTGTGTTTTTATTACGAGTTTCACTTTTAGAAAACGTGGAAAAATGTAATTCTATTTGAATCATACTTTTCTGAATAGATTAGCATAATCTTAGCATATATCTTATAATTAGCATAATAAGTGCCATGGGTCATTCCCGTGCCAGAATAAAAATGATTAATTTAAAAAATGTTATTTCATTATTTTTTAATTTTTAATATTTTTGTTAATAAATGATTATATTATTATATAATACAATGAATACAACATACATGTATGTAAATATCACTTGCCAGTTGGCTGTCAAATTTAAATTGCCATTTTGCTGTTCTTTATAGTAGTTATAGTAGTTATAGTAGTTATAATATCATCATTGTCCAATCCATTTTGGCCATTAACGTCATTGACCGGCCAAAGACGGCCACAGTTAACGGGCGTTGACGTCAATGGCCAGGCAATGACGTCATGTCCATTTACGCTGGCCAATTTACGTCATTGACCGTAACATATATATGTAATATATACGATCTAAGAAAATATGCAAAATATGCATTTTGGCAAGTAGTTTTTCGAATTCGTTTTTACCTAATTTTCCAGATTTCAAAACGAATATGTTGGCATATCATATAACATGCAAAAGCATAAAATCCTAGCTTTATTATCAGGAAGTTGCCAAACAAGTTTTCAAATGTGAACGTAACCTAACATTGCCTAACATTTTAAACGTTTTAAACCAGTGTCATTGCCATAACCAAACTAGAAAAACTGGGAAAACTTATATTAAAATCACATAATTTGAAAATTAAGTAATTTATCATGAAAATAGTAAACATTTAAACAATAGTAAGTTTGTTGTGTCTTAAGATGTCTGTGCAGTTGGAACAATGTTGTATTGGTCTGGAGTCGACGAAAGTCACGGAGCGAAAAAAGAGTGCAGATGCATTAAGGGAATTAATGGAAAGCAAATCAGTATTAAAGTCTTTGAGTGATAACAACTCGAACGTCAACTGGAATTTTGTTATCGAACACGTACACTCGTTTTTGCAAAAGGTTTAGTTTTTCATCGTGAAAGGTTTTTGCTTTTACATTCATTTTTGCAGGAAGCAGATAAAATTAGAGAAGAAGAATCCAAAAATAGATCGACTTACAATGCAAAAAGAAATTACGGTGATTTGTTGATGATAGTTATTAGTAAAGCCATTTCTAAAGGTACCGATTGTTTTTACAAAAATCCCTCATTACAATATTAATTTTGCATTTTTAGATGCCAAACTTGACGTAACGAGACTTTTGTCATATATTTTAGAGTATTTTAATTCATTTATTTTGAAACGGTACTTCAGTGTTGCATATTTAACTGTTTTAAAGGATATTCTGTCAGTTCAACGTCATTATGGTTTAATTGAATGTGACGAATGGATAAGTATGATATTTAACAAATTGCAGACACCTAATTAATCTTGGTAATTCTTTTAGAATTACTGAAAAATTTGAAGACATCGATTAGCTTAGAGATATTTAAACCATTAGAATGTCTTGAATTGGTATTTGAATGGGGACCATTACATAGTTTGTCTAGCACTCAGTTAAGACAGGAATTTGACTTTGTAACTGAAGTAGCAAAAAAAGTTGATAGTTCATCAAAACGATACACGCAGGAGCTAGTTTTTCAGTTACTGTTGAAGTTTACAAATCAGGTTAAAAGAATTGATTACCACTGAAGTAAATTTTCAATTTTTATTTGTTTCATTTCTTCCAGGTCATTGAAGACAATAGGGTAGCTTGCTGTAAATTAGGAGAAGATTTGTTCACCAATCTAATCCAAATTTATCCAAATCAAGTGTACGACACCAAAGTAAAGCTGCGTGAGGAAAAATTTTCTTCAAATAATTTTTTTTATCTTGCAGTTACTGATACTGAGATTTTTATTACTTCAAGTTCGAATTCATCACCCTGATGGTTCCATAGAAGGTAGCATATCGGCTTACGCTTGCTCTTGGTCTGAATGGCGTAAATTTTTACGTTCAATGTATTCTGTTCTGTGTCACGACATAACAAATCAAACTATTTTGAAACCTCATACGTCGCTGAGCAGTAAAAACAATTTCACCAAGTTGCCTTCAGTATTTTTAGATTTAGTGGTCGAAATTTTTAAACAAGTGAGTAGTTTATTTCAAGTTATAAAATGTTTTACTTGTAATGTTTTTTGTAGGTTTATAGTAGTTCGGGTGCTTTATTGGAGCTCACACAAAATACTGTTGACGTGAGTCAACACACAAGTAAAAAACGGAGGGTTGAAGTTGGAATTCCAGCCGTCATAGACATCATTAATCAAGACAAAAACTGGTTATGGTGAGTAAAACTTACAAGCTCTATGCTCTTTTTACACTAACATTGATGAGAATAATATACTGTTACAACTCTCAGGGCTTTTCTCTAACTTTATAATAAGATTCCAAAAGAATCTCACATTAATTTTGACTTTCTGAACTTCGAAGTAAGGAAAGTATTGTTATCTGAAATTGAAAAAAGAAATTAACCCCTCATTTTTTATCAAATTTTTATGTTTTGAGGTTCCCTTAAACCATTTCTATTATTTTTGAAAAACATCTGTATGTATGGATGTATGAACTGGGTTTACTTGAAGCGATAAAACATAATCCATCATAACGCAATGAAACGCAATGAAATAGGTAAAATTTTATTATGACTAAAAATTATTAGTATCAAATTGCCTATAGATAGGCAAATTTTTTTTACATAGAATTTTAGTTATTTGTGATATATTTTTTCTATTTGTAGTTTTGGTGTTTGCTTATTTCGATTTTCTGAATATTTTTCACGATTATTACTGATGCTCTGATGAGATTTAGTATCTTAGTTTTTTCTATCCGAGGTAAATTGGAAGTTACTTTTAATAATTCGGAAAGTTATGCTATGGCCACATCAGATTTTTTTGAAATAAAAATTACTTCTAACTTGAAACAAAATTTAATATCATAAAATCATTTTAGGATCAGCGTTTTGTCCAATGTATTAAAAAAATATCCTACTTTACTTGCACCACACGATTTTGTAAATCTGTTGCGCGTATTTTCGACACTTCAGGCTGAATGCAAATTTTCCAACACGCGTCATCACTTGTACGAATGCTTGGCAACTCTTATTGACGTTGAAAGGGCCATCGACATTTCTCATCACTCGGAAAATGTTACGTCGCTGTGGACCCTTGTTTCTGAATCGACTTTAAGGTAATCACTTGAATAATTTACTAAAAATTCTAATTGAAACTTTTTAGAGCTGTTGGTTTGAACGAAAATGAAGAACAAACGCATAAACTTTTACAGAAGCTGATAACCAACAGCAAGCCATTAAATTCGGTTCAACTTTTTAAAACATACTTCTCTCAAGTGCTTAACGTTACTAAGCACAGCCTTGATACGTTAAATTTGGCTTGTTTTTATTTTGGTTTGCCAAATTCTTCGAATGAAAGTCAAGGTGACAACAAAAAGAATTTAATGCGGTGGATTTTAAGTACGGATAATAAAAAAGGCAATACAGATTTGTTTTCTGAAGAAATAGCTGCGGCAGTATTACTCTTTTTGACGTTGAAGCAGTGGCCGAAGTTTGATCCCACACCCAAGAGTGAAAAGCAAAGCCACCATGTGCAAGGAACTGTGGAATACATTTATTCCGTCACGTCTTTTGACAGCCAACTGATTTTGAGCCTGGACGTTGATAAAGTACAAAAAATCAAGGTAGAAAATTTTAATAACAACGAGAAGGTACATTTGAGTCAAACGCAAAGTTTGGTGGAATTAATCGAAATGTTACAAGAATTATCAAGGACGTTTTTACAATCATCTGAAAACAACTTTACAACTTTGAAGGATTTAATTAATGTAGCCATCCTTTTGGCCAACTTGTTGTCTCTTATGCTGAACTATAACGTTTCGATCAGCGATGGTTTAGATTCTGACGTTTTAACAAACATACTGAATTTGGTGTTTGAAAAGTGGGGTCACATGTTTTGCGTTTTGATGCCAAAAATTAAAGAAAGAAATAAGCACCTCATGATCGAAATTTTTAAGCAGATAAATAAAATGTTTAGTTTGAAGTTACACGCTTCCGTTTATACATTGATACGAAAAAGCGTTTCGATTGAAGTAATAAAGGAGTTGTTTGAGTTGTTAAATAAGAAGGAAGGCGATAATGGTAGGTTTGATTTTTTGTGGTGGTCAATAGCTAATTGTGGTTTTGTAGAGGACGACATATCTAGTGATGATCAAAATTTTAAGTTAGATGAATTGAGTATGGCCGCATTGGACGCTTTATGCTGTTATTGTGGTGCTCCCAGTGCCGACTGCAACTTCGATATTCAACAGCAGGTTTTGCGAGAGCTTACTAAACCAGAATTCGACCCCGAAGTTGCATCAGATTATCAAATGGTAAGAGAAATTTTTTACACTGTTCCACCCATAACTGTTTTTTGTTTATTAGGCTATGGCGTTTTTGCTTTCGCTAGACAATTTCAAACCAGGCACTTTATCCGACAGCATCTTGGGAATGATTTTGGAAAATATACAAAATATTTGCCAGCACCACTATACAAATCATATGACTGCACTCAACGTGTTGAATGTTTTATACAGTAAATTGAAAATTACATTATATAGGATTACTAGACCTTAGAAAATATTTTATTTGCAGGATTATATCCTCACATAGCATTATCACAGAATAGCGACTTGGAACTAAATTCGGTAACTTTATTGAATCCGTTTTATGTTAACCGTGAACGATATGGATCTCAAGTGTCCGTGGCGCTTGTAAACTGCATAGGACAATTAGCTAAGGTTAGTTCAAGTTATTTTAAAGCAACAAAAAAATATTGGACTTTTAGGTGGATACCGAGATGAGGTGGTCAAAATGGAACAACACAGAAGATATTCCTGCAACAATACCGCAATTTTTAAATAGTAACTATCAAAGCGTACGTTTAGCAGCAATCAGAAACTTGCACGTTATGTTCAGCATGACCTGTGAAAATGAAGCTCAGTTAGCAAGACAGAAACAAATTTTTGAAAGTGTTTGTCTAAAAGTGAGCTCGTATATTTAAGTTTTTCAAATTTATAATAATTTTTTTAAAGTCTGTAGAAGTTTTCAACGTGGTTGGTCATTTGAGCGACGAAAGACAAATTGATGAAAGTGTTACACGTACTGCTAGTGCTCTTCATACTTACGCCACTCTAATGGTTTCCAGTGGCGTTTTCAGACAGAAATCTTTGTTTGCTTTACTTGAACTTGTTCACAACAAAAAGTTGAACCAAGGTTTGTAAAATCCAAATTATATGATAGGATAAATCTTGCAATCAACTACTGATCTGTTTCATTTAAATTTAATTTAAGAGATGTATCTGGTGCTTGGTTGAATTGTTTTTTTGAGATTAATTTATTCATAGCAACCTTGTAAAAGTAGGATTTTTATTACAGATTCTACTAAAAGCGTTTTGGAGTTGGTAGCCACGAAACTGAACGTTGCTAGTGCCTTACAATTTTTAGAAAACAATTTGAGTTATTTGATTTCCGAGTGGCATAGTCATAGCTACAATTTAAAATTTTTTCCATTTTCTTTATTAAATTGTTCTTCGGAAATTGAGTTTTACACTAAATACACGAAAATTGTTTTTCCAATGTTGTTTGTAAATAACTCTCCACTTTTAAATGAAATATGTGAACATCATCAAAAAACCATAGAAGATGTGGCAAAAGTAAGTTTATGCTTAATTTGAGATTTTATTCTACAGCTTGACTATTTTAGGATTGTTTTCCGCACGTTATCTCCAAGTGTCTGTTAATTGAAGCATGCGAAATTTACGACCAAAACGCTATTACTTCTCAAGACGTAGAATTTAAAAATAAATGTAACGAAAATTTTGAAAGAGTACTACAAGATGAAACGTACAACCAATTAATACTCGGCAAGTTAGACGAAGTAGTCGATCATATACTCAAGTATTGCTTTGATCCAGAAGAATTAAACGAAAAGTTTTCTATTTCCTACATTTTACCCGAACAAAAGTCTCCAATATTTACAGTAGATATTGTCAAAAAGTGCATAAAATACATGGTAAATGAAAAACAATAATTTTATTTTTCTTCTTTTTATTCTTTTGTGTTTCAGGAAAAATATTTAAATGATCAGTCTTTAATAACCTATTGCACTTTGCAAGCACAGGGAAAGCTACAAAAAATTATTCTTAATATTTTTGCAAACGTGTATCAGGTGCAAAGCACCGAAGAAAAAATTATTGCATTTTATCAGTGCACCATAATCGTCGATTTAATTATTCCATTTTTAAACGAAGAAAACGACTTCAGTACGTACTTGATTCGTACAATTTCGTACATGCTGATCCATTTAATAAGTAATGACTCTCAATCCGATTCGATTATTAACTTAATTTGCTGTCGCTATTTCCACACATTTTTGTCTAAAATATTGCCCGAAAATGCGGAACTGATGGAAGCTTTCTTGGTTACTTTTGTTAGCATTTTAATTCCCATTGCCAAGTGCAATACAAGAGTTGCTGTTGAGTGCACAAAGTTATTAAAATTGTTAATCGTCGAGTATGCAGACGTCCAATCAAAAGCTATAGAATTGTTAGATCCGTTTCCACAAGAAGAGAAGTTTGTTGAAATGCGAGACGTTTACAATCGAGTTAGGCAGGGAAAAGTTTACAAGTTAGAAGATGTAATTAGTCGGTTTTTGAAAACCAGTATTCTCATGGATAGCACAGGAAATAGAATCGAAGGTTTGAAACATTTGAAAATTGAATTGTCCACCAAAAAGTTAGAATTAAAGGAATTATATGGGAGATTAGAAGATTTGAGAGGATTTTCCGAAGATTGCGAAGAAAGCATTCTTCATCAATTGATTTGTGTACTGGTGAAGTTGTCCTTGTCGACCGATACCAATGTAGGTAGTATTTTTGGATTTTGTTAAAAAATCTTGAAAGTTTTTATTATTTTAGGAGAGCATCGAAGCGACTCGTTGTTTAGGTGAATTGGGTTCTGCAGATCTATTGACGACTATTTTACAAACGGAACATAAGTACGGAAGCGAAATTGAAAATCCTTTTGAGCTTGTCACCGGATGCATAACTTCACTTCTCACGAAATATATTGTAGATTTTGACATTAACGTGATTCGAGTGGCAAGCGAGGCACTTTACAATGTTCTTGACTGTAAAGAAGGAAAATCTATATTGGGTGAGTACAGTACAGTACAGTACAGTGAGTAATTTACAGTAAGATAAATTTTAAATTGTTTCTGCAGCTAGCAATACTAATTACGAACATGGATTCATCAGTAAGGGATATATTTTTCCTTTCATTACATCACGTAAAGTTAGAACCGACTCAAATTTTACTTTGAAAAGTAATTTTGTACAATTGGTTGATCGAAATTCATTGTGGTGTCCGAAAAATGTAACTTCTCATTCAACTTGGATCACGAAACTGGTCTGCACGATTTTAGAAACTTTCACTGACAAATGTTACTTGAAATTCTTAATTCCCATTTGTAAAGCTAAGGTAAGTGACAAAAATATTACTTTTGCTTTGACTTGCTAAATGTTACTTGAAATCTTTGATTACTATTTGTAAAGACTGAAATCTATTTCAAATTATGCAGGGTGGGTGGAGTCCTGATGCTCGGTAGAAGCATTTTAAATTTTGAAATAAATGTTTTTCTTAAAAATTCGGTGTATGGCATAAGGGAAACTGCTGCCAATATGGTAATATTGTAGTTTTTGGATTGATTTTGTTTCTCTAACGTGGAACATCGTACTTGATTTTTAAAATACAAAAATTCAAAAAGACCGAAAGTATTACAACTTTTCTGAAAAAATTGAAGTTCGTTATTTTCAAAAAATTTAAAAAAAAAACAAGAAATTGACTTTCCCTTTTAGTCCAGTCAAAAAAAATCCGAATAGATGCGTTAATTCCGGTAGAGTTCAGTATTTTCCCAACAAAAATTTTTGCCGCGGGCGCCATCATTTAAAAAAAACAGCGACATTTTCTTACTTTTTTCAGTTTTTGCTAAATAGCGGTCAAAGTAAACATCTGACAGAAAATTGACGCCATACCTTTTTAAAGCACATTAAATTTGCTATCATTTGAGACTAAAAAGAGTTTTGTAGCTCCAGTAGTTTCCGAGTTACAGCTCTTCAAAAATCAGCTAAATTTCTCAAAATTGAGAAATTTGGGAATTCCAGCCACATTTTATCCCGTATCTTCTAAATGACGATTCCTACGATAAAAACCTGTATGATAACTTTTAAAATAATGTAAATTTGCTACAATTTGACCGGCAGATGGGTTTGCTACGTCAAATAGATCGCGAGATAAAGCTTTTCATGTTTTAGGTCATCCACCCTCTACTGTGCGAATCTTGACTGCATTCGTTTTCCTAATACAAAATACAAATTATAACAACTTGAGAAAGTGTAGGAAATGTAATGAAAAATTTATATGGTATTCGCGGTTCTTACCGTTGCGTTGGTGGTGCTCATGACGCTACCAAATGTCAACAACATGGCTGCTCTATTACGTACACTTGATATTGTTTTGAATTTGATTCTGACTTATTTTATCGTAAAACCGCGATGAAATGAAAATTCACAAAAAAGAACACCAAAAGAATGCAAATGTTTGGTTTATAAACAAAACTTTCTATACCAACTATACGTATTAGATTAACTTAATATTTTTCCGCGTGGTGGCGTTCGCTTAAAATAAATCGCGAATTTTATCGCATCTGATGTTTTCTACTCATCAAACTCATTTCGCCACAGTTTTACCACTATTTTGACTTGACTATTTCCTAATTAGGACTCTGCAATTCTCTTGTAGGCCACTAAATCATCATTTTTCATATTTAGGTTGAATTTGCTGAATACATCCTACCTCTAATCGTATACTTGACGCTTTTTTCCGGTCATTTTGAAATTATTTCGTCGCAAATGAAACAATTTTTTTTAACACACTGGAATTTAAGCATGCAAAGTTACGACAATAAAGAAAGTATTGCAGTTAATAAAGTATCGGTTCAGTGTATGCTGAACGTTGTCCACTTTATTCGTATACAAAAAAATGTTCGAAATAGCAGGTGCGTTGTATGTTTTCATTTCTTTGCTCGTACTTATTATTTTCCATCAAATTTTAGAAAGATTCAAGAGTTGACTCTAAATTATTTACATGTTGCTCAAGCCGCCCAATTTTGTACGGCACACTTCACCGCACTTCTTTACGTCGAATTATGGTCTCAAGAACGTATACGTGAATTAATTTCACACAATGTTTTGTTTTCTGTGTCTGGCCTTACACCGTTAGATATAATCATACAAAATGAGGGATTAAGTATTCAACAGGCCGTTAGGAATATTTTGAGAGAGGTATTTGATAGTAAACAACACACCTGGGTGCTTAAGACTTTAATTTTTAGAGTTACAAAAAAGTAGGGGAATTGGATGCGCTGCATTCCTGTGAAACGATTGGAAATTTGAACAGTAATTTACGGATAGAGCGATATGAACACTTGCAACAATGGGACCAAGTTGCTTTACATTATGACATTCAAGTGTCTCAAGGAGATTCGTCCATGACTGAAAAGTTATTAGAAGCGTTGAAGAGTTGCGGAATTTTTCAGTTGCCACTAAATTATAGTACCGTCGTGGAACCACAGTTTGAATGCGCGTGGCGATTAAACCAATGGAATTTCAACAAAACTGAAACTAAAACAAAACACAATTTAGAAGCTTACAAATATTTTGCTCTTAAGTCGATCCACGATAACGATGTTTCTAGTTTTAATGAAGCTATAGCTGATGCCAGAAGCTATGTTGTAGATTGTTTACGGCACGCTAGTCTCGAAAGCAGTAAAAATTTATACGAACCTTTAAGTTATTTACAAGCGATGAACGAATTAGAAGATTTTTGTGAAGCCAAGAAAAACGACTGTTTCGAAGTCCTTTTAAATAAATGGAAAATACAAGACGATATAAATAGAAACGAGTTTCAATATTTGGAACCAATTCATGCTCAACGAATTGTTGCCTTAAAGGATTTGGTTGCATCGGGATGGGAAAGTCTACAAGATTCTTTAATCGAGATGCATTTAAACTTGGCAAGTAAGTATTTGAAAAAAAAATCAATTTAATATTTTACTTACTCATTTGTTTAGATTTAGCAAGAATAGAAGATAAACGTAACATAGCAAATAGAACTCTCGGAATGTTAAATCACATTCCAAATTTGACCTTGGAAATTAGAAACCGTATCATGATGGAAGAGGCTCAATTGTGTTGGTCTGATGACATAACTACCGCGCGTCACATTCTTCGAAATATGATAAAAAATTCTCCTAGCCCTCGATTGAGTTCAGCTGCACTTAAACTATTCGGTACTTGGATGGTGGAAACGTGTTCCGCAAATCCACACACGATCATCACCGAGTATTTCCTGGCATCCATTACAAATTTAAAAGATTTAGAAAAGAGCGAAACCGATATTGCCAATTTGTGCGACACTTACGATGTTCTAGCACGGTTCGCCGATTCGAATTATCAGCAGGTATTTTTCGCCATATACAGGTTAAGTTTTTATTTTGAACTCGAATATTACAGGTCGTCGCATACATAAAATCGTCGATTTTTGACCGTAAAGTTCAACATATGGAGAAATCTAAAGCTACCGCTTCAAAGATTAAAAGCCAAAACAGATCTCAGTTAGGTCATGAGGAAATGCGAGCTATAGCTTTTCACGAACGACAAAGCACCATAGATGACAATGAAATAAGTAACACTTATAAAGAAAAGGACATGTATGCTTCTCTAGCCATGAAGTACGTATAAGGTGATTTCATCATTTTATAAAAGTAAATATCGTTTCTTTGTAGATTTTACATTTCCACATTGATAAATTGCGACGCCCATAATGTAAGAATGTTTAGAATTTTGTCCTTGTGGTTAGAAAATCGTAATAATACCGACGTAGTACAGTTGATAAATACTAACTTGTTGAAAATTCCAATTTATAAATTTATACCTGTTTTGCCACAATTCGTTCCACACGTTACAAATAATTCAGAAGATTCATTTGGAATGAAAATAAATGCAGTAATTGGTAAGTTAACAGATTTTTTTCAGAAAAATTGCATTAAAATATAATTGTAAATTTCAGAACGATGCGCAGCAGATCATCCTCATCATACCTTACCGATTGTTTTGGCATTAGCAAATTCTAACGAAGACAGAACTTATTACAAGTCCACAACAAATACTTCTTCAAATGAAGTTCGAGTTGAAGGTGCAAAAAATATAATCGAAAAATTAAAAATTCAAGCTCCGATGAAAAAACTGATTACCAAGATGTCGTACTTATCGCATGCTCTAATGGAACTAGCATATTTGAACTCAGAGAAATGCAAAGACGACCGATCAAAGATGAAAATAATTCCCGAAGCATGTATTGTGACAAAAGTAAAAGATTTTAGCGACGTTTTGTTACCTACCTATAATTTAGCTATAAGAAAAAACTGTAACTATAGTAATATAATCGGCAAGTTGTGATTTTGTCTTTAAATTTTTTTTAAATTATTTATTATATACTTTTAGGTATAAGTCGTTTTGAGAAAAGGTTTGCATTAGTGGGTGGTTTAAATGCACCCAAGTGGATAAGTTGTATGGGCACCGATGGAAAACTTAGATCTCAGTTGGTAAAAGGAAAAGATGATTTACGTCAGGATGCCGTCATGCAACAAGTGTTCACTATAATGAATGACTTTTTGAAATCAAACAAGCAAACTTCAAAACTTTTAATAAGGACTTACAAAGTGAGCCATTCTGAGTTATTCTACGATAAAAGTTTAATTTTTTTTTTCTATTAGATTGTTCCTCTTTCACAACGCAGCGGTATTTTAGAGTGGGTCGATAATAGTATGCCCATTGGCGAATATCTTGTAGGAAAAGATAAACAACGTGGTGCTCATGAAATTTATAATCCCAGTGATATAACTCCGCATAAATGTAGGAACGAGTTTAAAGGTACAGCAAATTTGCCTAACTCTGAAAAATTAGTCAAATATAAGGAGTTGTGTCAGAAATTTAGGCCTGTATTTCACAAATTTTTTGAAAACTCGTTTGTATTACCTGCCGTTTGGTACGAACGCCGCCGAGCTTATATGTACAGCGTTGCCACTTCAAGCATGTGTGGTTACATATTAGGACTTGGCGATAGGCATGTACAAAACATTTTGATCGATAAAAATACTGCCGAAGTGATTCATATTGATTTTGGTTTGTTTTTAAAAGCTAATGAATCATAAATTTTTAAATTAACTCTTTTCAGGAATTGCTTTCGAACAAGGTTTGGTACTTCCTACTCCCGAGACTGTGCCTTTTCGTTTAACTCGTGATATTGTAGCTGGTATGGGAGTTTGTGGAATTGAAGGCGTTTTCCGCAAGTGGGTTGTTTCTTCTTTTATTTTTTTACATTTAATTAAGCAGTTATTTTGTGTAGTATTTAATTCAACTTTGCATATTTTGTTTAGATCTTGCGAAAAAACTTTGGAAGTTTTGAGAAATAATTCTGAAACAATAACCACCATTGTGGAAGTCCTTTTATACGATCCATTATATGCATGGACAATAACACCTGCGGAAGCTTACAGTCGCCAATTTAATGACGAAACTGATAATTCGACCAATCAGCAGTTAGATTTTAGTGATCAAGGTAAGAGATATTTGTTTTAAAGTAGAGAATTATTTTCCAAATAAAATAGTTTTTTGAACAGTTTCTTAAAAGCGAACCTATTGATTTGAATTCTTTTTGTGTGGAAAGATAGAATTTATCATATCTTAGATAGAGCTGTATTCATTTCGATAAAACATGTTAATCTACATGTTCATAGTTAGAGAAATACGTAGGGGATTTTAAAAATATTGATTTTTGTGTGATTGACGTGTATTTGAATGAAAACTTTCCTTTTTTTTCATCAATGGACTTCCACGACATAATCGTCGGCGAAGCCGGATACTTCCTTCCATAATCCATGACTATAATAAAATTTTTATATTTCCACTTCCTCCTCCTGTTATTTTTTGGTATTGGTGCTGTCTGTCCATCCTTGACTTTGGAAATCACCATCTTCATCTCCTCCGATCTTTTCATCTTCAATTCATTTTCACTTTCCATACCAATTCAATTTCCTTTTCCATAATTCAAATCCTTGTTGTTGTAATCTACTTCCAAAATTTTAATTTTGCAATCCAAATTTTTATTTCTATTGTCCAAAATTTCATTTTTCAATTTTAAGATTTTGTGTAACCTTCCATTTATCAAATCCAAAATTTTATTTTCAGATTCAATAATTTCATGTAAATTTTCATTCTTAAATTTTAATTTATTATTATCCAAGTTTTTATTTTTGAAATCTAAAATCTTATTTTCTGAGTCACCAATTTCGTGTAAATTTTTATTTTTCATAACCAATTTTTCTTCTTCAAATCTATCCAAATCTTCCTTCTCCAAATGAATTAATTTTTTATTATTTAAATTTTGATAATTCTAATTTATATTTAAATTTTCAAAATTTCGATTTTTCAAAATCGAATCTTTATTTTCCAAATTAATTCAATTATCATTTCTCAGACAAACCAATTTATCGTTTTCCGTATTCAAATTTTCATTTTTTAAGTCCAGATTTTTATCCTCCAAACTATTGTTTTCCAAAGATTTATTATTATTGTCTATTGATTATAAAGTTTTTAAAAAGTCGTCCATCAAGTGGTTAAATTCTTTGAGAAATGTTGCCTTATCCATCATTCATCTAAATTTCCATCTTTCGAATCTAAATTTATATTTTCCATAATACCAGAATTATCCAAATCTGCCATTACTTCCTGGACTTCCAAACTTTTATTTTCCATTTTATAATTTTTAAATCTTCAACAAAGAGCATGAGAGACAGTCTCAGGGTCAAAGGCTAGTTCATGAAATGTTGTGTAACGTTTAACACAATTTTAAAGTTGTTAATTCCATTCAATAAACCATAATAATCCATTAAAATTATTCACAATAAGAATCCAAGTAATTCTTCCAAATTAAAATTTATAAATTAAATTTTTAAATTACCAGAATCCATAAATTAATAAATTCAATCGAAATAAATTAAATATCAGTTTAACTTTTAAATAAAATTTTACTTTCAAAAATGGAACGATAACTGCAAGTATCGCGTTGATATCAAGCCATGTGCCACACCATGGATACAAACTTTACAATATCTTCCAATTTAAACAATTGTACGTACGTACGTACAGACGTCACAACGAAAATAGTCAAAATGGATTCAGGGAAGGTCAAAACGGATATTTCCGTCAAAATCTGGAAATCGAAAAAAATCGGTATCACAATACTTCCTTGTTTTACAAGGAAGTAAAAAGAAAATCACTCACTTAAATTGCAATTTATTATGAAAACTATCAAATTCTCCAAACTTGGGACGCAAATTACAAAATCAAAATTTCACCGAAGACCTCTCGGTAAAACGTCCGCTTCGTGCGGCTACAAAACGGCAAAGGTCCCTTCCTTTACAAAAATTATTTAGAAAATCAAACAAAATAAACAAAATCTTCGCAATCAAAACAAAAATAATTTCTAAATTAATGTTTGAAACACGACAATATACTTAATAATTACCTCGAATATTATTATTCTATTACCTTTCCTTCTATTCAAAAAAAAATTTCAAAAAAACGCTTTTTTTAAAGCTGTTACAGTAGTTTTACCCCTTAAATAAATAAAATTGTCTCTTTTTTAGGAGGTAGTAGCTGTGATAATATACTTTAAGAAAATATATTAACATGCACTCGAACGTACATAAAAGTAATATTTTTTGTATATATTTTTCATAATTTAAAAGATAACTCGCTCTTAAAAAAATCATGACTTTATTACTATAAAGACAATGGTGCCAGTGGTGGAAGTCATGTTCAGTACTAATGCTTGAAAATCATTTAAGTCAATTTTCAGTAATAATAAAATAGCAGTAATATCAAGTAATATGATTTCCATATAGGAATAGGTATATTTTTTAAATATAATGATTAGAAACAAATATTTTTCTTGTACTTTTTCAAGTTGATCAGTGCATTACATTAGACCTGACTTATAAGTTTTAACAAATTTAAGTCAATAGATTTTAATTTTTTTTCCGTGAAAATATAGCATTTTAAAGGATCTTTAATTTAAGAATCATAAAGGGTACAATGCCATTTAAATTTAGAATGAACATCCTCTGTATTACTTCTGTTAATTTTAATAATTAACACTAAATAAATTAAATTTTTAGATCATTTTTCTGCCAACACGACTGCAGAAAGGGCTCTTTTACGCCTTCGACAAAAGCTTCAAGGGACTGCAGAAGGAGGCTCCACAAGTATCGAAGGGCAAGTAGAGAAATTATTGCAACAAGCCCAGGATCCTGCAAATTTGTGCAGGCTATACCATGGCTGGCAACCCTACCTCTAATATTATATCTTTTATAAAATATTTTTGTACGTTTGTTATTTCTTTTTTAATAATAATTATTGTTAGTAGTTTTATTAGTATATGTTTTAGAATAATAAATTTTTAAATTTATAAAAAATTGTGGTTATTATTTGGCAAACAAAACAAAAAAATAAATACGAATAAATCTTTATTTACAAATTATACCACAATTACAATAAAATTGCACAAAACAGAAGTATAATATTATAAAACTATATCGTCACAGACTAAAAAATAAAACACGACCTTAAAAGAGACAATAAAACTCATGGAAATAAATTAACCATTACTTTTTTATATATTACGAAATATTTTAGCAAAATTTCAAATAAATTTATCTTACATCTAAGAATCAATATTTAATTTATACATCGTTAAAACACCACTCGATACAACATAAATTTCTAACTATTATACCAATTTTAATATTTACAAGTCTCTTATCGACAAATCTTAGTGATGCCGAACACTTAATCAGAGGACTGTCAGGAAATTGACTCCACGAATTTCACTTTTTACTATATACCATTGGAAAGAGGATAATTTTTTAAGCATATTGAAAAAAAAATTTTCTTGGATTATCCATTTGTTTTCGACAAAACGGTATTTAAAGATCGAAAATTTTACATATATAAATTAGTGGGAGGAGCCAAAGTAATTTAATTTAATTCATTCATTTTACGGTGGATCCTTGATTTGCTGTAGTTGGACCAACCAAAACTGAACCTTTGCAGCTCTTCGCTATGCTCAGAGCGCTCCGGGCCGTTTTGGCTGGCGCTTAACTCGCTAAAAACATCCCTGACCTCCATCTACCTCGACTGGGAAGCCCACACTCCCCAAGGTACGACACGCGTTTGACGGTTATCACAATATCAGATTACAAGTACCGTCAACAGAAAACCTGTTTCTATGTACTCACATGTTAAACATATGGAAAATTTCGATTTTCAAATGCCGTTTTCTCGAAAGCTAACGGATAATCCAAGAAATTATTTTTTTATTTACTTAAAAAATTGTCCTCTTTCCAATGGTATATAGGAAAAAGTGAAATTCGTGGGGTAAATTCCCTGACAGTAACCCTTAATCAAACTAAAAAGCAATTGCTTTAATTCTGTGCATTTATTTTAATAAATTTAATTCTCGTCACTTTTTATGTAATGTCCCTTCGAAATATCTATTATATCTTTTAGACATTTCCCGTACTCGATCAGCACTGTCTTCTTTTGTTCTTCCTCAGTTAATCCGTTATTTTTAGCGTTTGCAGCCATCAGTAACATACACCTGCACGTGGCATCGATCACTTCAGAGGTGATAAAGCTGGATGCTTGTCTGAAAAAAGATGTATTGAAAGTTTTTGTTATAAAAATACCGACAGGATATTACTTACTTGCTGTTAGAATGTCGTTTCGGACGTAATTCTTGGATATTCCGTGACACGCCCACTTTAGTAAGCATCGGTGTGTAAGTGGGAAGTGGAACATTTGCAATGGTTTGCATTTCCTTTTCGTCAATTGAATCTTCAATATTTCGACAACTAACACATTTGCAATTATTAGAACACGCAATTTTGGCCTAAAATGGTATCCCTGATAACGGCGATAAAAAAAAAAGAGCAACTTACCTCGTAGCATTCGCAATAATTTTTCAAACAGCCCGATCTTTTACAGTTACATCCTTTTGTGTGTTTACGTATCGACGCATCGCCCATGTCTTTAGCTTTGCCAATTTTTGGTCTAAATGCACTCGGATTGCGTTCCAAACAACTTTTAATAGCTCTCTGTCGATGTTCCTCATTTTCCAAATTATTAAAACAGTTCATACAGTTACACATATTACAAAATTCTCCATTAGCAAAGCAATCGCAGTACAGTTTCAAACATTGCGATTTTGTACAGTTGCACGGTTTACGAGGTCGAATTCCATTCGATTCCATGTTAACCTCAGAAATCGTATTAGTTGTTGGTTCTAAAACTGCAGGTTTTGGTTTTACATTAGGAGGTATCGCGACTTTGGCTGTCGTTAAGTAATTAGCCGGAAGCATTACTAGTTGACCAGATGCGGGCAAATGAACTGTATTTCCACAAGACATTGCATTTGTTTTTATAGGCTTTGGTGCAATGTGTGCCGTTGTAATGCTCTACAAAGTCAAAATAACAATAAATTGGAAATGAATTTTTTAAGGGTGCAAGTTTTACCTCACTTAAAACAACATTTGTCAATTTTGAACTTATATTACCTCCAGGTGATATAACCGATAATTTTGGCTCCATAGCTTTTGTTTGGTGTGAATGTCCTCCAGAAACACTGGTCACAGTTGCACTTGTGATAGTACTGTCTGAATTTGAACTTGAAGTTACCAACTTGATATACTGGACCTTAAATTTTTTTTTGGACCGAAAGGTAAAAAGATTTTCTCACGATATTATTAAGATCTTACCCCTTTTCCTGGTATATTAATTTGGTGAAGTTGTCCTGCAACAACCGGCTGACCACCCGTCACTTGAAGTATTTGTGTAGGTGAGATAATTGAAGAATTTGCGTTAGCTTGCTTTAGTACAATTCTTTGAGTGCCCTTATTTGATGACATCGACTGAGGGGCCGGTAAAATTTTTTTTCCCTAAAACAACAAAATACATTTTTTTTTAAAAATAAAATGAAAAATTATCCAAGTTTCTGACAGAAAAATCCATTTTGCAGATCACTGAAATCCCTTAAAAATTTTTTGTTGGAATTCTTTGGAAATCATTTATGCCCGATTTCTTTGCCTTGAGATAACTATCGGATAAGTATAACTATATTACGGATAACCAATTAAACAACCGTAAAAATTTGAATTACGGTTGTTTGATTGGTTATTCGTATAGTTATACTTATCCGATAGATATCTCAAGATGTAGAAATTAGGCATCAGTTTTCTTTGGAAGTCTGAGACTTGATTTTTATTTTCCGTAACATATAAAAAATCATAGAGATATCGCTTTGAAATTTAACAATTAGATTTACAGTTATTTGGAAACAGATCAGCTGCTATTTTCTTTTATTTAACAAATTTTCTAAGTTTCCCATCTCCAACCCAAATCAACTCACTTTAAAAATTTTTCAAACCATGATAAAATTTAAAAATTATAAATTTTGATAATCTAATTTTTATAAATACGATAAAATTCATAGAAATAATGTAGCAGTAATTTTCTACAAAAAAGTCGTGAGGGCATAATATATTATGCAGGTATTTAAAAGCAACCAAAAAATAAGACCAGAGGCCCTGTTGGGTGTCTTTAACGAGTGTCTGGCGAACGGAAATTAGCCTACCAACTGGGAGATAGCCAGACTGATCCTACTTTGTAAGGGTGGTAGGTAAACTTTTGGATCAATCAGGCTTCTATAGACCGATTTGCCTTCTTGACCATGTCGGCAGTGGTGATTTTTGGAAGAAGACGCATGAGACCGAATAGCCAGAATAGTGGTCCCAACGGGTAAACAAGCTAAGGTCCTGGAGATCGATATTGACAGGCGCCTTAGCTTCAAGAACCAAATCAACAGAGTAACAAAAAAAGCGGCGATGCTGACAGAGGCGTTGCAAAAAGTGATTCCCAAAATGGGAGGACCGAGCCAGTCAAAGAGAAGACTTCTGGGGATGGTGGCGGACTTGGTCATGTTGTACGCCACCCCGATATGGGTCACTGCCCTCCAGAGAAATTAGTAGCATTGCCAACTACAAATGATGCAACGTAGGAGTGCTTTGCGCATATGCAAGGCATATAGAACGATCTCAACAAATGCCACGCGACGTTAGTGTTGGCATCGCTCCTGCCAATCCACCAAATATAGAGCGGAGACCACCAAAGACTATAATAAAACAATACAAAGACTTCACAAGAGGTGGCAACAGTTGTGGGAAAAATTCAACAAGGGCAGATGGTAGCGAGGGGCCATGGCGAGGTTGGTTATGAACTCACGCAGGTGCTTAGTGGACATGGGCGTTTCCCAAGTGTCATTACTGTGGGGATGTCAAAGATGATGATGAACTGGAACGAGGAAAGACGAGGGGCCCAAAACCAACTGGAAACCGTCCTCAGGTCTGATGTTAGCAAGTGAGTAGAATTGGAATACTGTCGAGCAGAAACCAAATGGAATTGCAGGCCTGAATATCCAGCGACCATGAGTAGTGAGGCGAGAGTTGCATGGAAGGCATGTTTTGGCGTTCTCAGGAATTCTAAAGGAATCGGGTTTTCGTAGGTAAAAATCCTACACTAACACACTTCCCTGCCTCATTTCTTATATAAGAAACGCTGAGATAATCATAACAAATATGATAAAAATCATAGAAAATCATGGACAAAAAAGTCCATGAGAACATATTATACTTGTCAGACTGAGCAGGAAGTATTCAAAGTCATATATTATGATATTTTAGTAGTTATTACTAATTCAGAAATTTGTTAACCTACGACCCAGATTCTATTGAGGCTATTTAAAGTAGTATTTAATTTTATTTTTATTATTGTTATTTTATTGTTTACCTTTTAAGTTTTTTTTTTTTTAATTTTTAATTTTCTTTTTTTCGCGATTTACCTTACCGCTACATTGGTGGCGCTCGTGACGCTACCAAATGTTAACAACATGGCAGCCCTATTACGTACACTTGATGTTTGAATTATTAAATTATTTTATCGTAAAACCGCGGTGTAGTGTAGTAAAACAAAACTTTTTATACCAACTATACGTATTAGATTAACTTAATATTTTTCAGAGTAGTGGCGTCCGCTTAATGTAAATCGTTCTTGATTTATTATATGGATTCCATTGAAGCTCCCTGACTAGTAGAAATTGTATTGTATAAAGTGAACACGGAATTGAAGTTTAGAATATAGAAAATTAAATAGTGGAATTATTCTTTCCAAGAGATAAATATTTCGAAAAAATTTTGTAGACATTCCACGAAATTCCAGTAATTTCAAAAGAATTCTAGGAGACGTTCAAGTATTACATAAGACGTTTAGGAGGTACAGTAAACTGTAAAATTGCGAGAGAACTGGATTAAATTAAGAAAAACAAACAATTTCATGTTAGATTAGAACGGGGTTCAAGCCAAATCTCACGACATTTCACCAAGGTGGGGAAGGGGAGGATCAAAAAATTGCCAAAATCGCCTCACGTAATTAATGGACGTCCCCTTAGAGCCAAACTACACGAGCGTTGTTTCCGTCGCGTATACTCCGCCGTATTGAAAACCATACGTTTAAATGGAGCAAACTACACGAGGGCAATTTCCAACGTTGAAAACGCTCTTCCGTCGGCATCAGTAAATTGTGCGCTATCGGGAGCGTTGTTTCCGTTCCCGTCGAGACTCGCCGGCGTATTTCTGAGAACGCAAACGCAGTGTTTGAATCTGGCAAACTACATTGAAGCGTAAAACGCCAGCGAGTGTACAGTCTGTAAAAATGTTTGTCACGGCAAGTTTATCTTTTTAACTAACACCATTAACAAAAGTTTCTTGGCGAACTGTACCCGGCGTGTTAATATCGCTCCCGTGTAGTTGCTACGGGTCGAGCGGAGAAAACGCGACGATCATTACGCGACGGAAACAACGCTCGTGTAGTTTGGCTCTAAATTTTTTATAAGAAATAAATTCGGGGAACCTCAGTCATACCACGATATTAAACAGCTTGAAACAAGTAAATATAATATCCATTGTCATCTGTTAACATTTATGACAATGTCTATCGATTATTTTCTTCTTTTAGCTTAAAAAAAATTCTTATATTTTATGATTTGGAGGGGAGGAGGTCACGATTTTCTTATTTTCTCTTATACAGGGAGGATGGGGGTCTAAAATCACTGAAAGTTTGCTGATGTAATACTTGAACGCCCCCTAGTGATAAACGAAAAGGAATAACGGGTTGAATGGGCATGCAAATCAAACCACTATATTATGATTGTACAATCATAATATATAAGACAATCATAATATAGTGGTTTGATTTGCATGCCCATTCAACCCGTTATTCCTTTTCGTTTATCATATAGCTTGGGTGAGAACTCTGGTTTATTCTGCCCCCTAGTGATTTCCTAGGAATTTTAGAGACTTCCACGGAATTCCCATGATTCTCAAAGAATTCCAAGAAATTTCAATAATTTCCAAAAAAGTTCCAATGCAAAGAATTTCAATTAATGACTTCCCAGAAAGGAAAACATTTTCTTTGATTTTCGTATGAAAATAGACAAGTGGGAACCCTGTTTAATAATACTATTAGGTGGGAACCCTGTTTAATAATACTATTAGGTGGGAACCAAATTTAAAAATCTAAATATGTATCATCAAAATAAGTAATCGAATCAGTTTTATTTTTTGGGACAAATTTTGTACTTAGAAATCAACCATCGCCCTTACATTAATGCCTGTACCTAGAGTCAATGCTTGGATCGAGCAAAACTTTAGAGCATTAAGTACAAAATTGTTTAATTTAATTGGTAAATTTTGTACTCCAGTCTGACTCAAGACTGAGATCAGCTGAAATATCGACTGTAGGTAAGAGGATGAGTAGCTTTTGAAAATGATTTAAATAGAATTTTTAAATGCTTCAATTTTGTTGAACATACCTGGGGAACAAGTTTGAAAGTTTTGGCTTGAGGTTTGGCGGTGGTGACGTTTTGCTTGGTCACGATTTGAGAGTTGTACTTTGGTGAAATAAGTCCCAACTGTTGAGCTCGTGCAAAAGTGATGGTTTTTGAAGGTGAACTTTGCAGTAGAAGATTTGTAGTAACAGGTTTAGATTGAGTTTCTAATAAAATTAATGTTAAGTTATACAAATTCACTCAAAAATAGATTCACTCACCTACAACCTTTTGGGGATTAATTTTTTTCATAATTACTTGTTTGGGTTGCAAAACAGACATATTTGCAGATTGCGTTCTTCCTGCGGGACATATGGTAATAGGTTTTCCTAAAGATAAATTAGCTATGCTAATGCCTTGACCTTGCGGTGACATGAGTTTTAAAGGTTGACCAGAAGTACCGCCCGGCAGTAAAAGCAACTGTTGACCTCCGGTTGATTTTATCGTGAATGGTACCCTGGTGGGCTTCGGAGCAATAGTGAGAGGTCTTAACGGAGGAACTGCCGATTTAACTTTAACTTCGGGTACGATTTCTTGAGCTTGAGGTGATCGATTTCTTTCGGTTTCAATTTCGACTTCATGAATATCAAACTCTGGTTCGACAACCACATCTTCGATCAATTCCTCTTCTAAATAAAGTATTTTAGCAAATTTAATTTTTAAAAACTACAACTTTTAATACCTGTAGAATCCATTTCGTTGCTCAATTCAATTTCGCTTGATAATTCAACTAATTCTTCAAATTCATTGCCAGACAGATTGGACAAACTGGCTGCAGTTATGGTGGTGCCATCGATCGTTAAAGCATCCACGAGTGCCTCGGCAACTCTGGAATTACCTAAAAATAAAAGACAAAAATCGTTGATTTAAAAAGCTCACGTAATATCGAGATCAAACGCCATCAAGAATTCAAGCATTTAAATTTAGAGTGCAACAAAAAAAAATTTATATTATCAAATTCAAAAATTCAAATAAGTTTGGTTATGTTAAACAATGCATCACTCCCTAAATTCAAATTTAAATTATAACCACATCAAATATATTAGAAATACGTACAAAGTGGAAACAATAACATAATTTTTAACAAAAACTACGGGGTACAATAATCTGAGATGCAATAAACTACCCTCAATAATGCAATTATTTTGGTTGCACAACGACAAACAAACAATTGCACGTTCTCAAGTAAGCAAAGTTAAAATAAAACAATTGTTGATCGGTTGCTGCAGAGCACACAAGAAATAACTCAAATTTATTTGCTAATATCTCCTATTTGTATAGACATCAGAAATTCAAGGCAATCGCGAGAAGCTTTAAAAATGTAGCACATTTTAAATTCTCACGTAAAAAAGAGCAGAATAAATGCAGCCAAGTAACATTTTTAGTGTCTGTTTAATCATACAATTAAAATAAACATTCACATACTTTCATATTTATATTCAATCTACGATTTTCATTACCAATTTAACCACCAGAAGAATAATTCAAACAGTCTAATTTCGTATGATCATTTCTACGGTACAGGGACGAACATTTTGAGAATAATTAGTGGAAAAAAATAAACAAAATATTAAACATACCGTCCAAAGACATCGACATAATTAAAATATAAATACGTAAACGATTTTAATTTTAAACAAATCCAAACTATCAAATACGAAACCTCCCACCATAAAATATTGTTGATTTGTTAACTGCCAACGGTCATAAACGTAAAACACCAAAAAACCTACTGCTTATCTGAATAATACAAATTTTCCTACAAAATATCAAGCAAACAAACAAATTACTTTTTGAATTAATTAATTTCGCCTGAAGGACGACAAAATTTGTTTGATTCAAAAATTACAAGAAATTTAAAAAAATATAATGTCCATAGGCGTCTCGTAGGTGCGGGCGGTAAAACACGCAACCCTTAACTTTTTTGTAATATACCCAGTTTTAAAAATCAATCAATCCAAATCTGTCAAAAAAATCAAAACAAAACATTGACAGCTTCAAAAATATTTTATTCATAAGAATTTTTAAATTTCTTTTTATTTTATACATAGCTGTTTTTAAGAACATATTTAAACCATGCCGATTGCTACTGAAATTAAATGCAAGAAGAAACCAGTAGTTGAAGATACATGTGGAGCTTTAGGAAAAACGGAAGGCGAACCAACGGAGGAGAAAAAATGTATATTTGATTGTTGCTTTGCAGAGATAGAACAAGACAGACTTGTATGTATTAAATTTAATGTTTTCTTTCTTCCTTCTTTCTAGCTTCTTTACTTAACTGCGGCTACCGACACGACGATGAACTGCATTGCGCTTGATTTTTCAACACAAACTTTTAAGCCCTAACTTATTCATGATTTTGCTTTAATCTATTGAAGATATATTAAAGAATGTAGATAAAGCGAATTTTGTGGTCTTTATTTTAAAATTACGTCTAACTACTGTGACAGTTAAAGATGTACTTTAAAAGAATATATTAACTTTTTTGTATTACTTTTGATCACTGCTGTGATCTAAAGCTTATGTTCGATCTTAGGGCTTATGGGGGGGGGGGGGAGGCAACGGGTAACCACCTATAACTCGGCGACGTCAACTCGGCGACGGTCAACTCGGCGATCTGTCAACTCGGCGACGGTCACCTCGGCGATCGGTCAACTCGGCGATCGATCAACTCGGCGACAGACTAATATGTAGACGTATATTTTCAATCAACACTCCCAGTGTCTTGTGTCACTGTAAATTTAAGGGTAACCAATTAAATACCATCCATAATAATTATATGTTGTTTGTCGGCAACAATTTCGTATACCGGATTATTCGAGACCTGGCCTAAGTAGTTCTCGAGGGGCGCTTGACGGAGGATTAAGTGACGTGATTATAATAAAATATTTTACAAATTTACAGTAGCAATTGAACACGCCTATTTTATTCAAATAGCAAATAATTATAATGTTATTTGATATATTGATTAATTATAGCGCCCCCCCCCCCTTCGTAAATACGCCACTGTACGTACCTTTTTCTATATTAAGTAAGGTTACTAATTACAATCGGCAAAATATTATAGAATATCTTCGTGGTATATTATATTAAAATTTATCTTAAATTACGAGATTTCTTAGCTTGGCTCTCCGTTCAACATTAACTTGATGTTGATGTGATCATCACTTGAGTTAAGAAGTGAAAATTCTTTTAAGCGGAATTTCTTGATTTGCGCATATTTTTGTTGGCTAACGTATACAGTACATCTAGTTCTTATTCTCTTTAAAAAAGCCATAAAATCACAAAGTAAATCCCCCCTCCCCCCTTTCCCCTTAATCAAACCTACACATTGCGATTTACGTTAAGCGAACGCCATGCGCCACCACGCGGAAAAATGTTAAGTCAATCAATCTATTATATAGTTGATATAGAAAGTTTTGTTTATAAGCCAAATATTTACATTCTTTTGGTGTTCTATTTTGTAAATTATCATTTTATTGGAGTTTTCCAATAAAACAATTCAGAATCAAACAAGTGTACGTAATAGAGCCGCCATGTTATTGATATTTGGTAGCGTCACTAGCAGAAATCAACATGATAATACTGATAAGGATAAGGTCTGGTCTGGTAAAATTTTTATATCTACCATTTAAAAAAAATATATTCAGGAGATTTATAGTAAACCTTGTAACTTTGTATAGTTTTGTTTTTTTATAGTATTTTAATATTTGAACTAGGGTAAGATTTAAATGGTGCGCGCCTGTGGCGTCGTAGGTGGTAATAAAACAGCGCAATCACCCCATTCGCACTTGCGCTCTACTTCTTAATTCTTGACTTGTGTCTTGAAGTGGTAGTGTTCATCGTGTCACTATTTCAAGTTTCGTATTTTAATTCGAATCTTCGTTAATTAATCTTTAAAAATAAGTAAGTAGATAAAGACTTTACCTACACGTAAATTACCAATTTTATTGATAACATAACCTTCTACCACCTCAAATTGAAATCTCGATAATCTTGTCTTGCGAAAGTAACAAACACGTAAAATATCCTAACTGTACCTACTTTTCTCTTGTGAACCGCAAAAAAAAGATATTACAAATTTTTTATACAAGTTTTGGACTCCCAATAAACGTGGTTATTATTTTTACAATGTTACGTAACCGACAGTTAAAAATCAATGAAATATTCAAAAATATTTCCGACGTAAAATCATTTTCAAAAAGATCAATACAATACTAATAAGGCCATTACACAACTTTGGTACCGGCTCATGACTTTAAAAAAAGGGTCGAAGTACGCGAACCGGAAGTTAAAATGCCGGCTTTTGTAAATCCAACATTAATTATTCTAAAAGCCGCGTATCATATTATATTTTTAGACATTCCAATAATTAATTCATTACATTAAGTATTCATTCATTTATTTATTTAACGAAAATAATTTTATTAATCTCCCACAACGAAAAAAAAAATGAATCTTGGCGTTGGGCATGGCAAGACTACTTTTTTAAATCTCGTGATCGTCATGTGTTTTAAGAGTAAGCAGCACACTTTAGTTTGTTTTTGATTGTTTTGCCGATTTAAAAATAACCGTCATTTTCGCAAAGGAATTAAAAAAAGATTCGCTACTTTTACGTTCTAGGTGTGTGCTAAAAATATACTTTTACTTAAAGCTTGGTTGGTTTTTGCTACAATAATTTTTCTCGTATAATAGAGTAGACGGGCAAAGTCGCTAATTTGTTGCTATGTATAATTAATTGAAAGAAGTTTGTATAACGATTTTTCATGCTTCAAGGTTCCATACACATTCAAGCATGATCGGTAAAATTAGTAAACAAAAATTGTATAGGTAAATTTAATACTTTTTCGAAAAACTTTTTTCAAAAAGTATTCAAATACTTGCACCTCCATAGGTTCGATGTATTAGGGTATTACGTACAAAACACCGATTGAACTGCTTTCTCGTGGTGTTTATTATGTAATACCACGAGCGTAGTATCGAAAATAAATTTATTTTAAATTGTATAAAAAAAATTTAATGAAAATGCGCTAGTTCTCGTACCAAAGACGGTTAGCCCGCCCATCAGATGTGCTTGTGTAAAGGCACTTATTATGTTTTGTTTATCTGCCATGACTACGGATCCAAGCCAAGTTCATGGTTGGGGTAAATTAAGCGGGGGGGGGGCGAATATATTTTGATAAGAAATTAGGTATATTTTTAAAATTTTAACAAATGTAGTAGTAACGAGATATTAAGAGTAAAACAGTGTCGTTATGTGTTTATAGCCCCCCCCCCCCAATAATTGCATCTAGTTGCGCCTATGCTCGCCAGTCGATATTGCCATTTCCGAAGCTCTTGTGCAGGCGCGGATAAAGGATTTTGCCTAGAAGTCGAGGGGTAATGTCTGTTCCGTTTAGTTTAACTTCCAGAAAATGTGCTTTAAACAAAAGAAATTGATAAAGTACTTGGGGGGTTTGCTTGACTCAGGGATGGGCAATCGCACCTATCGTCTCCTCTCCTGTATCTGATCTAAACATTTTAAAAATACCATAAATGTGCTTTTTTGGTTTTTCAACTTTTTATCAAAAAAAATCCGAAGATATCTTTCAAAAATCTCATAATAGGTAATCTAATGTACAAAAATTTGGTTAGTCATAAAAATAATATACAACAGTTTTAAATGGTTTATCTTGTTTTTATATTATACAAATATATCTAAATAATCTAAATAATATTAGCATACAAGATAAATTCGTTTATAGTATAATAATCTACTCGTTCAAATCTACTCATTGAACTATGGTCAGTGGTGGATCCAGGGCCTCCTTAGAGCTCAAAAATAAACATCAATTTTTAAAAATAAAAAAATTTAATTTATTAAAAAACAAAAAATTAATTTAGTTTTGTTATTACTACTACCTACCTTTTATTTTTCATATTTAATAAATTTTTATTTTGTCACCCCCCCCCCCCTGTGGTAATTGTCTGGATCCGCTACTGACTATGGATAATGACTTATTAATTTATTATTATCATTGCGAGGAGGAAAACGCAAACTAAATTTTTGTACACCAGATTTCCAATAATGAGGTTTTCTTCGATTTCTTTAGATTGCCCCTGATTTCTTAAAATTTTAGTGATTTCCTCCAGATCTTCTTTCGAAAAAGTTAAAAATATAAAAAACAAAAGTTGTTGGTGGTATTTCTAAAATTTCCTCAGATTTTCTAAATTTCCTCGGATTTCCTTTCACTTATACACCTAATTTAATAAATTCTAGATTAAATTTTAACTTGCCTTGCTGAAACTGAGCATTAGAGTAACATATTTTCATAGAAGTAAGGTCGTAAGTCAATGGACTAGCCCCCAATATTAAAATCGGTGTGATATTATCTGACAGTGATTTTTCACATAATAAAAATACAATAACAGACAACAATGAACCTTCATTATTTTTTTTCTTTAAATCTAGAAGATTAAAAAGTCCATATTGAGCAGTGGTTTCCAACTCAAGGCACTGACCACATTTGTAAATTTTCTTCCTAAATTTCTAATTTTCACTACTTAATTGATATTTATGTTGATTTGTATGGAATTTTCTATGACATCGTGGACCACTTGGAGACGAGTTCACTGACCACCAATTGGGAACCACTGATATAGCGGTTCAGTTCGAAATTACTTATTTCCCAAATAATATGCCCAATTTTTTTCAAGTACATCTGAACCTCTGTTCTGTTTGAATCACGATACGAGCAAACAAAAATCAAGTGAAAACGGGGTCTAAGCGACCCCTTTTTTATTTTTTGTAGTTTTTCGTCTAACAAACCTGTGATGTATCTCTTACCTCTACTGAGCTACAGCCAAAAGAAGGGAAAAAAATTGTATTTATATCCGACGCCTACCCAAGTTTTTTCAGATTTTTAATTTTAGCATCATTTTTTCTGTCCAGGTTTTCATTTAGTTTAACTTTATAGGTTTGGGGTTCCTCACACGGCCTTCGTTTATTTTCAATTTAAATTGTTTTTTTTTTGGGGTAAGTGAGGGCCCCAGCTAGTATTTTGTGGTGGGTCCTCATGACCCCTACCTTTGCATCATAAACATATGTTACTGTCAATGACGTAAATTTACGCTGGCTATTATGTAAATATTTTCATCTGATTGTATAATATTTACGTGTTTGGCCGGTCAATAACGTTAATAGCCAAAATACTATAAGAAACAGTAATATGGCGATGCACAAATGACAGCAACTCGGCTCTTTTCAAGTCCTCATAAGCGTACAGGGATTTTTCGGATTTTTATTTAATTTAGACAAACGCAAACTCATTTTAGGGTGGATCCGTGATTCTTCGTGGTTGCGTTAGCCAAAACTGACTCTACGCAGCCCCTCGCTGCGCTCCGGGCCTTTTTAACTGGTGCTTATTCGCTAAAAAGATCCCTGAAATCAATCCACCTCGACTGGGAAGCCCGAACTCGGCCAAGTACGAAACGTTTGTTTAGAGTAATAGAATCTGTAGAATAGTAGTTTCATCATTGCCCACTAACGTCATTCCCCGGATAATGATGTAAAAACAACATAATATGAAATTTTAAATGTCAACGTGGTCCAAAATGCAAGGTCATTGACATCAATGCCTGGTCAATAACGTTAATGCCCAACTAAGCTTTTTCAATTCGATTCTTTGAGAAGGTCTTTAGGACCTTGTCCATCTGCTACTGACGCGCTTGAATGGATTAACGAAAGAAGTTTTAATCAAAAAATTGCTAGGTAATACATAACACGGTTCCCACTTGTTTGGAAAACCTGAAAAAGTCAAGAAATTTGTTTTGAAAAATGTATGGGAACCCTGTGTAACCCAAGAATCCTACAGGATTTAAGCGTGAAGTATTCGAAGTGACCAGATCTCAAGAGTCTACACACATTTGGTAAAAAAAGAAACTCGAAAATTATTGACCATGGTAGCTGGAATCTCGTTAATTCAATCAGTAGTAGACAGATAACGGATGAGATCCTACCTTTGTTTTGGAGAATTTCGTTTCCTATGCTACCTTGTTTTATCTTTTAAAATTTGTCTTATACTAATGGGCCGATTTCTTCACCTGAAAATCAGTGTTTGCCAACCTTTTCGACCTCTTAGCCCACTCAACTCACACTTCCTAAGCCTGCAGACATCTAAAACAATTTGTTTTTGTGAGTCTTGATCATGAGTATATCAGAAATATAAAATACAAGATGAATTCTTTTACATAAATTATTATTGAATAATTTGATTGAAAACTGAACTTAACAATTAAAATAAATATGAACTTCATAAACATTTTTTAATAGACTATTAATATTATTTAATGGAACTTTAAGCTAATCTGTCGATTTTTGTTCATAAAAATATCTAATATCAAATTAAAGTTAACCTAAAAAATGGCACTAAACAATCGAGATTACATTTTTACTTCCTTGTAAAACAAGGAAGTATTGTAATCCTGATTTTTTAGGTTTCCAGATTTTGACGGAATTATCCGTTTGACCTTCCCTGAATCCATTTTGACTATTTTCGTTGTGACGTCTGTAGGTACTTGCGGACGTCTGTATGTCGCATAACTCAAATACGGTAGGTCGTGGAAAGTTGAAATTTTGGATTTGAGACACTTATAGCATCTAGATTAACGAGATTCTTGTACAATTATTATAAAAATTACAAGGAAGTTATGTGGTGTCCACATCAGATTTTTTATAATTCGTATTGCAGTTCCTCCTTCTGTTAGCAATCCAAATTTATTGAACTGTACAAAGTCTTTTTTATCATATAAATTACAATTTTACAGCAAATTTTATTCCCTTCATTTTTGTTTCTATACTATTTTTTATTTCTGGGCACCTTTCCCGAGATACATGCTTAATAAAATTAAGATTACTACTCTTATGGTAGTTTTAATTTATTAATTTTAATGTACAGACCGAATGGATTCAAAATTTTGATTTTATTTTTTCTTAATTTTCAATTTTTTTCATATTTCACTTTGTTGTGCAACAGAAATTCGGTATCCAAAAACGGAACCTTTTTAATATTAACTATTTTCGAGTCTTATCAAATTTGGCGCTCTTTTTAATTTTTTCCATTGTTGTAATAGTAGGCTATTGTTAAGTAGTAATCAAGTTGTTGTCATTTTGATAGATAATTTTATGTGTAAGCTTTACCACTTTTAAGTAACTAAAATGTGGTTTTTCGGAGAATTTAAAGTAATTGTTACTTAATATCATGAAAGGCAATGTGTTGATAATAAAATTTGATTTAGATAATGGCACCTCCACCATATTCGGATCTCGGCAAAAATGCTCGTGACGTTTTTGGAAAAGGATATCACTTTGGACTAATCAAGTTAGATTGCAAAACCAAAACGAGTTCCGGTGTTGAATTTAGCAGTGGAGGTGTTTCAAATCAAGATTCCGGCAAGGTTGCCGGTTCCTTAGAAACTAAGTATAAAGTGAAAGAATATGGATTAACGTTTACCGAAAAATGGAGCACCGATAATACGCTCTCCACCGAAGTTGCAATTCAAGATCCAGTAGTTAAGGGTTTGAAATTATCTGGAGATTGTACTTTCGCACCTCAAACTGGGTTCGTAACTTGACAATACTATTTCATTTGCAGATAGTCATTCTATTTTTGTTTTTATAGAAGTAAGACTGGCCGCGTCAAATCCGCATTCCAAAACGATAGTGTTGCTGTAAATTGCGACGTGGACCTCGACTGGAATGGTCCTTTAATATCGACCGCCGCCGTTGTGGGATACCAAGGATGGCTTGCCGGCTATCAGACAGCATTCGACACCCAAAAGGGAAAACTTACCAAAAATAATGTTGCTCTTGGTTTTTCGACAGGCGACTACATTTTACATACTAATGTGTGAGTACCTATTATTGTGTAATTACTGTTCCTTCTGTACAGGTTTGCATATTATGTACTTTTATTGTTTATATTAATTTCTCAAGGTCACAAAGAGTCACTATTTAATATTTAATTGTCAAATTTTGAAAACGTTTTACTTATATTAGTGATACTAGCGATGACGGACAAGAGTTTGGTGGATCCATCTATCAAAAAATTTCTCCCAATTTGGAAACTGCCGTCCAGTTAGCGTGGACAGCTGGAGGTAACAACACACGGTTTGGAATTGGAGCCAAATACGACCTGGATCAAGATGCAGCTATTCGTGCTAAAGTAAACAATGCAAGCCAAGTTGGTTTAGGTTACCAACAACGTTTACGTGATGGTAAGTTTTCATGGATTTAAAAAAATTATCATGCTTATACTTACGGCTTTGATGTTTTAGGTATCACTTTAACTTTATCAGCCCTTATAGACGGAAAGAACTTTAATAATGGTGGTCATAAAATTGGTATGGCACTAGAATTGGAAGCTTAATCCTTGTGGTGTTGATATCTTTAGTATTTACCATTGTACGTTACGCCTATGTCCTGTAGATATTTCATGTGAAGGTCAACATTTTAAAATATACATGTATTGATTTTATATTGACTACTGTCTGTCCTTTACTTGTGTAGTAGTGTGGGCAGAAAGAGCATTACTTTTTTACTTTTTTTGCATGCTTTTTCGGCTGCACATTATTATAATTTTTAGTATCAGATATATTATACTTTATAAAATAAATCACTTCACTGAACGAAATCTAAAAAAAAATTAATTATCGAATAAAATTCCAAAAATTGTTAAATCAATATTATGTATTTAAAATAAATACAATCGAAATTAACAAATACAGCCTATTGTTTCTCAACTATCCATTTTCCTTTCTGTTTGGTGAAGTCTAATGTTAACGTAATTTTAATACGTAAAAGCTGGGAAATTAAAACAAAAATAAATGCGATCTAAAGGTAAGTCTCCGAATTACTAAAAAGGGGTTTCATCTTTCAACTGGAAGCTGTGGTTCTGCAGCAATACAAACCATTTTGGCCCATTGGCTAACACCGTAACTTAAGTTAAACATCTTCAAGTGCCTATCCCAGGACTTTGCAACATAGTATGGCTTTTTTGGTATATAAATGTGGTTTTTTAATCAATAAAATTAAAATCCAATTTTCGAAAAATATTAGTATAAATAGGTAGCTACTTTCATGAATTGAATTATGAATAATTTCAGCCAAATGGCTCTTCTAAATGTAAAAAACCTGCACTTTGTGACTTTTTGGCTCTTTTGAAATCCCTAGTTGTTGACCGCTGGCCTACCCGTTCCAGATGTACGGCTATCATCCTGGATATTTCAGCCAAGATGACGTTGTAAGGAATTTAATTAATGGGGTCGTTTCCCGTTGCCTCCCCCACCATTCTAAGATCGAACTTGGGCTTTAAATCACAGCAGTGTAGTCGGCATGACCACGGTTTGATCAGCGGTTTACTGCTTTCTATGAAGAAATAAATTAATTATGTTGAATAAGAATAATAGCAGGTTTATGCAAAATCTTGACAATCGTTAAATTACAGTTTTCAACCTAAAACAAACGATGACAACTGATTGTAACATTACATGGCTTTCAAAGTAAAACTGCTGAATTATTCTTCAGTGTAACAGATATATGACTAGTCACGCAATATAGGCTGCACTACTTGTTTTCGTAGAAATTATACTTCTAATTATTTTTGTAACATAATCTGCAAGTATGCATTGTAATTCTTTTGTATTTTCCCTTTGTTGCTTTTCAAAACTGGTTCCGCACTAGACGTACAAAATATATTGTTGCTGAATTAAACGTGAAACATTCAACTCAGTTTTAATAATATCATGGACTTGAATAATATAATAGAATTTTTGATGTAAAAATTAGTTTAAAAAAAATTATCAAGTCAATTTTATGTATTACAAATAAACACATTCAAAATAATAATATATTTAATTAAATAAGATCTTAAATTAGTGAACCATTTGTTCGTCCATCACCCTGGATATCCATTCGGGTTCCGTTTTTGATATTAATTCGATTATCGAGTTCACCTGATAGCAGAGAGATTGAATTTGTTTGTCCCATTGTGGAAGAGTTTCACGTGCTATAAAAAAACAATAGCTAGAGATAAACCAACACAAACATTAAAAAACTTACTCTCAAAGTGCACAATGGAATCAATTTGATCGATATAACCGTTCATTCGTCCCTCGGTAATCATTTGGCTTGCAATTTTTTCCGCTTTGGAAGGATGGATTTCGAGTAACGCGCCCAATTCTTCAAAAGTGATATTATTATAAAGTTTACTTGCTGACAATAAATTATGTTCTATAACTGCACGATCTAGGATCGTCGAGCCATCCAACGTCTTGGCTTTCTGATGAGGTTGAAGCAAAGCTTCGAATTCTATAAGTTCGGTGCGTCGAATAATTCGATCTAAATACATCTTTTCTAAAATCGAAACGGCGGGCAATTGTTGACAACGTTCATCTTTAAAAAGAGTGGCTAACATGCGCGAACGTTGTTGTCCTGCCGATGCCAAAACGGTACAAATTAAAGCACTTCTTAAGGCCGTCATTCTTTCGTCTTCGTGGATGATGTTACGGTATGATAATTCGTTATATCTTTGGGCAGCTTCTATAAATTTACGCCGATAATCAAGGACGCGGGCGTAACAAACTTTATAATATATTTGTAATTGTTCATTAGTAGTTTCGGCTTGAAGAATTGATGCTCTGTTAATGTAAGCTTCAGCTTGAACGGGATCGTCATCTTCGAGGTATAATCGTGCAATTTTTAGGTACGTTTCTAATTTGTAATCGATGGTGTATTGCCTAAAAAATCGGGTTTTATTAAACTAATTTAAAAATTGATGTGCATTTTTAAATATTAGCTAGATTACAATAAAACCATTTGATTGTGATCAATTACTCACTTTTGACCAGTTTCTAAAGGTATTCCGACCAAAACGGATGCAGCCTCACGCCAGTTTTGATTTCTTTCATATATATCTGCCAAGTGTTGCCGAATCGCAGCCACTTGTTCTTCAAACGAAATAACACGAGGTTGTACTTTTTCCAAAGTGTAATGCGACACTACTCGTGAAATATTATCAGGCAATTTTAACAAATATCCACTTACGTCGGACAGAATTTGACGAGATATTACAAGACTGACATTTTCATTCACCACTAAAAAAAATGTGTGGTTATAATTTGAAAATCGTAAGATTTTTTTACTTTTTCTTACTAGCTTCTATAAAAATTTGAAGGCATTCAATTAATAATTCATCATTTGAATCGCTTAAAATTACTTCCAACATAGAACGATACCTAAAATTTAGGAAATAAAAATTTTGGATCAGCAAAGAAAATGTAGTATTAGCTCACTTTTCGGCTTGATCTTTGTGAGTCCCACCAGAAGTTACGATATTAGATAATTGTTGTCTGATATTGGCGGTATTAGAAGCCATAATTAATGTAATTTGTTTCAAATTTTGATTAATAATCGGCAAACACAACAAACTGTCAATGCTGATGAAAATTACTTATTTTATAATTTTATAAACTCAAAGTGGAATCTAGAGGGCACTGTAATTAATATTTAAAATTATGTACCGGATGTTTGGAACGTAAGAATGTTTTTTAAGGATGTATTAAGATGTATTCGATCAAGAGAGTGAGATTCGGAAGCACTTGTGAAAATACTTTAAATTGAATTAATCATTCATCCATCAAATTATTTGCGTTTTCATTAATTATTATTAGACTAATTTTGATTTGATTTATCTCTTTTGGTCCTGACGTTTTCCTACTGACCGGTAAATGTTTTCCATTTAACGTCTGAAAGATAATTACCTGATTTTTTTTAGAATTTACTCTATTCGTTCAGGTAGTTTCGCGATGTCCAGTATACTGGACATTTGGAATTCAATAATAAAGTAACGATTACATGTAAAACTAGTATGTTTAATTATAAAAGTTAATTTATTGCAATTTGAGAACATACTTATAATTTCCAAATAGCATTTTACATAGGTACCTACTATATTTGCTATGGAAGTCAAAAAAATAATTTCTGGACTTCACCAAGCAGAAGGGTATTTTATATTTTTCGCAAATGATTTCTATTTTTGCCTTGCAGCGTTGACATAAAAATGCAATCCATTCATGCGTGTCAGTGGTAGACAGATAACGAATAAGATCCATTTTATGTAGTTTATATATTTTTAACGATTTGTGGATGTTTGAATGTTAATAAACACTTGTGACCCTCTCTCACAAAAAAGAAATCTCATGGAAAGTCATGACAGTAAATATATCTTTGATTCAAAATCTGAGAAAATCATGAAATCTTAGGAATACTTCAGACAATTCTTTTTTTTACTTTTACGAAAGAAAATCTTGAAGCAATCCAGAAGAAAATCGGTTGCAACCTTTCAAAAATCTTTTAAAAGGAAATCTAGTGTACAAAGATTTGCTTTGTGATTTTTCTCACCCCTCGGTGTCAGTCCAAGGTTGGTTTACACTAATCACTCCCCATCACAGGGTAATTTGATTCTTTTCCTAAGAAAGTGCGTGTAGATGAGAATATGATTTTTTCTGTAGCTGATGTTCAGGTGTAGTTTGTTTAACTCAAAATAGTAGAACAAGTGATCCTTTGACTAAGAATTGTAATATAAGTTTAAAATGTAATTTGCTGAATATGCGTTACATTACATAATATTGATTGCAGACGATCTGTTTGGTGATGATGACCAGTGAACTGATGATCAGGAATTAGTCAGGGTCAATAAATTAAAAAGATTTAGAATTATTAAGTTAATTGCATGTTGGCTAGTTTTTGAGAGAAGAAGCTATGTCCGTGCAAGTATGCACACTATCAGTTTGAGAAGTAGGTGTATTCGCAAAAAATAATTCAATCACAACTTGGTTGGTTTAACACTTTCCGCTCGTCTATAAATTAGAATTTGATCATAACTACTTTTCATAAGAAAAAAGCTGTATAAAACTTTTTAACATTTAATAAATTAATAATGGCAAAAAGTCATACAAGCACGCTATAATATGAAAATATAATAACACACATAATTTAGTTACCACTTCTACTTATGAGTAAAAAACATATTTTTGATATAATTTTTCAAACTATGTACTTAATTAAATTTTGTAAACTGATGAAAATATTACAGAACCAAAATCGTAGAAAAACGTGGAAGTACTTTGAGTGACTGCATATTACAAAGCCCTATCTATACTTTTATAGAAGTGTACCTTAATTTATAATTTGTATGTACAAATATATGAGAAAATTAAGTAGTAATAAAAAAATACAAGAACTGAAATACTTATAACCTTTCACAGTCTTCTATATAAAATTAAAAGTACTAAAATTAAACATCACAAAAATTTTGGTAATGATTATTCTCTTAATTTACTATAGAAATTGTCAAGTCATTATTGGGGTGTTCCAGACCTTGGTTTGCATTTTCCGTTATAAACAAACTGTTGTTGTCGTCCTCCTTATTTTTCAACAATTCAATATTAGTTGGGGTAAAAGACACTACTTCATTTAATATTGCACTATCTTCAACTATTTGTGTGTTGTCAGTCGTCGGTAAGGGGTCAACCTCTTCGTGTGCAAGGCTTAAATGTTGAGATTCGGTATTAATTTCGATCAAAGGTTCAATTGTAATGTGTTCTTCGTTGGACATTTCGAGCCCGTATTCGTCTTCAGAAGCTTTAGGTGATTTGCATTCTTGCTTAATATTCGACATGATTTCTGTAAAAATTGAAAAACAAATCATACATTTTATAATTTTATGTTCACACGTGATTTACCCATAGGAAAGCTTGGTTTAACTTTACGTGGTCGTCCTCTTCCACGTTTCGGACCTAATAATGGAACTGATATTGTAGGAACTAAAAACATTAGCTATAAGCATAAAAAGACCAAAATTTGGCATCTTGTCTTACTTAGCGGATATTTTCTGGGACGTCCTCGTCCTCTTTTCACCTTTCTGATGAACTGAGCTGCCATATTTATTTGTTCTTCCACCGATAATGTTTTGGGTGGTTCCGAAGGATTACTGGCTATCATGTCGGCAGTTTTTTCCTAAAAAATCAACAATCAAGTTTCATCGTTTACACTTTACATAGTTCTTCTGACAACCTTTTAATATCGGGTAATTGCTTACCTGTATATGCTTAATCGTAGTTGGTATATTGCAGTCATTTCCATGGCTGGTTCTCACGTGCTGTTTCAATTTATCTTGGCGAGCAAAAGTTTTATCACACAGCAAACAATTAAAAGGCCTTTCGCCGGTATGCATGCGGCGATGCCTTGCTAAGTGGGAGGAACGTGTAAAGCTGAAAAATAAACAATTTCATTGAAAACAAAGCATTATACATCGCCCAATAGTCCAGTCAATAATGGCCTTAAATTAAATATCACAAACGGATGAAATAAAACAGAGAAAAAAAGAAGAAACCAATATCAGTCTTGAATTCTTCAGCTAAACTTAATAAATCTGATTGACTGGCCTATCGATGCTTTGAATTACCGAAATCTTAAAATATAATAAATTGATACCACAGTATAACATCAATGAACTTTTTCAATTTTTGCGTTGAAATAAAAAGGATAGTGCTGTTAAAAAGACCAAATAATAAGTAATAGTATATTAAAACAAAAGAACAAACATCCATTTCTCTTCACGAGAGGAAAGTTTATAAATTACCTGGGCGAAAAAAAGTAATATTATTTCAGAGTTATATACAGTTACTCACAAAAGAACTCGGACACTCCTATGTTAGCAATATCAATAAATTGTACCTATTAAAGACTTTTTGTCATATAAAAATCAACTTTAAGGCAAAACTTATCTGATATTTTTTCTTGCCAATTTCGTTCCCTTCATTTTTGTTTATATAAATTTTTTCTTTTGCCTTACCGTTTCAGAGTGACAGTGACTTAAAAAATACTCGGTAAAATACTAGATTGTCATTTGTATCTCAGAAACGGTGCAACAAAATAGAAAACTGTATATTCATGAACAAAAATTTTGGGAATGAAATTTACAAGAAACAATGCCTATTCATTTTTCTATTTCGCTGCAGTTTTTGAGATACAGATGACAATATTTTTGTATTTTACAGTCATTTTTAAGTCGTTGTAACTCGGAAACCGTGCGGCGAAATAGAAATATCTATATAAACAAAAATGAAGGGAATGAAATCTGCAACAAAAATTGTTTGGTAAGTTTTGCTGTAAAATCGATTTTTATATGGCAAAAGTTTTCAAAAAGTACAATTGACATTGCTAACATAGGAGTTTTTTCCAATCAGAAATTTTAAACAAACTTTTTAAGTTTAAAACTAAAACAAACCAGATTTGGTTACGTATCTAGTAGCAGAAAACAAAATAGAGAGACTCACCCAAAAGCGACAGAAAAACTATATATTTAATCCTAATGGGTAAATATCTCAAAAAAATTGTGTACACATGAGTAGAGAAAGAATGAGACAACATTCCCTCCCACTTTCTAATCCACACCATTTTCTTTCAAGGTCTTTTTTACACCGCGGTATATAACGGTGTAACAGTATACCGGTAGTTTCAAGATCATTGGCGTGCGTACGTCAGCGTCGCTGGCCTTGAAAACGTGACTTTGAGAGAAAAGAGTGGGGGAAGGGTTGGAATTCCTTCTCTACTCACACATCTCGGAATTCCAATGATTTCCATGAAACTCTAGAATTTCCAATGAATTCCTGTGATTTCCAAAGAATTCTAATAATTTCCAAAAGAATTCCAAACAAGTGTACCTACTTACACAAAATCCTTGAAATATTTACCTCTTGTTAAACGCTTAAAAGCTGCAAGAGTTCAAAATAATGCAAGATGTTAAAAAGATTGCATGCTTTAGCCTGTACATTATCGAATATTAGTCCATTAATGCTTACACTAGTTTTCTGCTAAAATTTCAAGTTAAAAGATTTGTGTATTAAGTTAGTAATATAAATCATATAAAGCCTGTATTAGACTACACAATTTTGTGCAAAAAACGTGTGTGCATGTGTCTGAGTTTTGCGGTTCTTTTGCTCTGAGCAGAATTGTGTAGGAAATTGTGTGTCTAATGTCCGATTTCTTTACTTAGAGATATCCACCTGACAAGGATAAACATACCAATAACCAATCAAAACGGTTGTCTGTTTGGTCACTTGATTAATTTGATTGGTTATCGGTATGTTTATACTTATCGGGTGGATATCTCTAAGTGAAGAAATCGGACATAAGTAAAATAAAAAACAAAATTTGATAAAATCTTAATTTTGAAATACTAATGAGAATAATTGTCTCCATTGGCCCCTTAACAACCGCCTTTTATTTTAGCTTTTTACTAAAAGAAATAGGCCTACCTTTGTGCCTCTCTTGGACTTGCGAGTTGTAACTTAAAATTGTTCTACAAACTGGAACGAATTATCTGCAGCGTCGGCTGATATCATATTAATGTTAAATCTTAATAAATCAAGATATTTAAGGTTTGTAATATTATAAGGGATCTAGGCAAAATGTGCGCAAATTTATATAGTAGTTAACCCTTTCAGACCTGAATTTTCCAGGAAGCCAAGAATGACTGATTTACCATTGGCTTGAAAGTCCAGATCAAATGTTTTACATTGTTAAGATTTAACATCATTAAATGTTTTCTTTTTCCTACTTTTCACAATTTTTAATATCAACTTTGTAGAAAAAAGGCTAACTCCAGCGTTAATGAGTTAAAAAAAATTTGCTGGAAATTATATCCCATCACCAGTTTAAGGAAAGAACCCACAGATAAAAGTGAAATTACTCCAGTCATTCCAGAAAGGAAAAGCACCAAAGAGATCATAAAGTAAAAGTTTTTAACTTGTTCGCAACACCTACATTTACAATGTAAGTTTCTCTTGAATCTTAGTTCAATCAATAGTCAAAGGAAATAAGCAGATGTGAAATGGTGCAAATAGGCTTTAGAAAATTGAGCTCAAGGTAATTCAAATTCTTAGAATGGCTGGATGGCTAACCAAAGACCTTCACCATAAGCAAATTTATTATGGAAATAGAAAACTACACTGTAAAAAAATTCGAATTTATTCAGTTTTCCAAAAAAAAATCTTCATAACACAAAGTAATTACAAAGTGAAGTAAGAATTTATACAAAAATTAGAACTCTAAAATAATTTAGATTATTTCACAATTTTGTCAAAGGCGAACTGGACCAAACGAAAAACTTTTTGATGACCTTCAATATGGTATTAGCCTCACCTCCTGTAAAAGAAAATGGGCAATGGTTGTTCAACCTAAACTACTGATTATAAAATCTAAAATTAGCGCGTTGGGTAGCGCTAATTAAAGTGGAGTTAGCAATATGAGACTATTTGACTCGGGCAAAAAGAAAAAATGTGCAAAGTTTTCTAAATTGAATAAATTTTACTCTAAATAATTTTGAAATTTAATTAAAAGTTACTAGCTATGATTATAAGAATTTGATTCCCACTATAGAGAACAGCAGTTGATCTTCATGGCCGACTCAGCCTTTTGATGAATACCTTGGGGTAAAACTTCTTATTTATGGGTACCACCTCAGACTAAATATACCTAGACAGAACATATACAAACGTAACTTGAAGCAAATTTTTCTATTTGTTTACATATCTGGTGTTTACCGAGTCCCGAGTTGTAATTGGTCAAAAATGCGCACCACTTGTTGTGGTTAAAATACGAAATATTTTTTTAAACATAGTGAATTAATTATTTTAGTTATTGAGTCGTGTGTGGAATTTATAATTTAAAAAATGGGCAAGCAATGCATTGTGTGTGGTGGAGTGTATCAAAAATCTTTAAAACATAAGTAAGTAAAATTTAACCTATAAAAATTCATAGGCGTAACCACTGGACGTTGTTTAATAACAAGTAATGTTTACCAACAGTGATGCTTAAAATTTGCTTCAAAACAAACCTGTGTGTTAGCATAGCTATGCTCTGTCTAGTAAATAGTTAGTCTGAGGGTACCACCCAAGCGAGGTTAATAATCTCAGACTAAATATACCTAGACAGAACATATACAAACATAACTTGAAGCAAATTTTTCTATTTGTTTACATATCTGGTGTTTACCGAGTCCCGAGTTGTAATTGGTCAACAAAACGCGCCACTTGTTGTGGTTAAAATACGAAATATTTTTTTAGATATTGTGAATTAATTATTATAGTTGTTGAGTCGTGTGTGGAATTTATAATTTAAAAAATAGGCAAGCAATGCATTGTGTCTGGTCGAGTGTATCAAAAATTTTTAAAACATAAGTAAGTACAACCGGTACAACTTAACCTATAAACATTCATAGGCGTAACCACTGGACGTTGTTTAATAACAAGTAATGTTTACCAACAGTGCTGCTTAAAATTTGCTTCAAAACAAACCTGTGTGTTAGCATAGCTATGCTCTGTCTAGTAAATAGTTAGTCTGAGTTAATAATAATAAACTGTAGAAGTGCAGTGATTCTGACCTCACAATATACTGGTGGCTCCAGTAATAGACTTGTTCAGGTCTTCCAGACCTGGAAGAAGAATTAAAATGATCCAAAAGCTAACATTTTGCTTTACGACCACAGGGAATACCACTTTGTTGTAAAGAAAATAGAACAGTCGAAAGTGGAAAGAAAGTTAGAAAATTCGGAGGCCACAACAAAAGTTGAGTTGAGAGTGCAACTGCAAGAATGAACAAAGTATAGAAAAAATAATATTATTTAATAATCTGACAACAAAATTTTAAAAAAATGAGTGAATATTTTTCGCTTTCTCGATACGGCCAGTCCGCCCCTTTACTGCATGTTAGTTTTAAAATTTTTCTCGTCGTTTGAAATAATTACAAGAATTTAAAATTACTTACTATAACGTTGTATCTACAATGTGATGAAGTTTTTTAATATGTAAATTAATATTTATTACGAATTAGCTGTATGTGGCTCGCCTTCACCATCACACTTGCTCTGTTTGAGTTTGAGTCTGGGACAATTTTGCTGAGAAGTTTGTCCACTAACGCATTTTTTTTCGTCACCAATGTTATGCACATTAAACAAATGTCTTTGCATGCCACTCGTGGAAGACTTTTTACAACTTAGGATGCTACTACAAAGTTGGCATTCCCCTTTATCTTTATCAATTTTATTAAAATATTTCCACACTGACGATTTAGAAGTAGAACTAGCACTTGACGTGGCACTAAAATTTGTAAAATAAAACATAAACTAAACCGCTCACACTTGGAACTAGCATTTCTCGCGTTAAGAGTTAAAAAAAAAAACTAAAGCTTCCGAGTTTTACTCTTACGATTAAGCAACTAAAATCGCACAATTACGCAGCAACATTTTCCAGAAATCAGAAACGAGAACTTCTGGTTCCAAAAATCTACTTAAAAACTCACCTGCTTGGACAGAATTCGCACTTGTGTGGTTTTTCCATTTTGTTGTGAGATTTCTGATGAATCAAAAAGTCTCTCCTGGATGTACATTTAAAATAACAAAGGGAACACACAAATTCAGAATCATATTCACTTTGGAGATTACCTTCAGGAACCGATGAATGGTGCAGAAAACTTGAATCGCTCTAAAACATTTGATAATTTTTAAAAACTTTTTAGATTAAAAAATTACTACAAATTACATCTTTGCTGAAAGATCTCTCCAGAACACTCTCATTTTCCCAATCTTTTTCGGCCACCACACATTCGATTTTGAACGGAAGATCGTCGGTCGGTTCATTTTGAAAACTATCATCCACATCTATTTCTAGTAAACAAATGTTAAAAAAAAAAATTATAATTCAGTTAAACCAACCTGCAGGTAATCGGTTTGATATGTTTTCTCTGCGATTGCCAAAGATTGTGGTCCTCGTTTGGCGAGTACCTTCATCTCGGCGATTACTTTCAGACGAGTGTGGATTGCTGATCATCCTTTTCTTATTTAAGAAATGCGAATGAAACGATGTACCAGACGTGGAAGAAGTGGTAGGCACCTAAAAAATGAAATCGTAAATTTGTAGTTACTTAATTATGTAATTAATTTAGGTACTTCGTCAGGATGAGGTCTCTTTTTCTGGGAGGACTTTTCAAGTTCACCGCCGGTACCTTTACTCTGATTGTTGCCGTCGCCTTTTTCCTGATAAATTCCCTGATAATTTTCGAAATTTTCAAAGCCTTTTATTTCCAATTCAGATGCGACACATATTAAATTATTTAATAAACTAGCCGGTATATCGATAAATCCTTTATAAATGTATTCCAGTATCATCTTCATTTCTTGACAACGAATTCCCCGTATAATAATAACTGGATGTTTGCACGGATTATCTTGAAATATTTTTTCAAAATATGCACTGCATGCCGAGAGTATAATTTTGTGGGCACGTAACAAGCCATCACGGCATGCAATTGTTACGTCCACCAATTTATTATCTTCATATAAAACTTGAAATAAACTGCTCACGTTTTCCAAGTGGTTGTCCCACACAAGATGTAAAGCGTTATTAGCAGACATCTGTAAAAATACATAAATTATTATATTACAAAACAGACTAGACTAGTATAGAATAAACTAGAATAACTTTAATATTTAATTAATTAATACTAACCGAACGGTTCGCATTTTATTACTTGATTTTCTTATTATTTTAATTTAATTTAAATTGGAAATGTTGTGAAAACGGTAAGAAATACGACAAAATTACATTGTATTTATGTTTTAGTATTTTTAAGAAAAATTATTTTTTTTATTTTAAAAATGTTGGTTGGCGGCTTAGCTGTAAAAAGGAACTTCGTCAAGAGCAATTGTTCAATTGATACATTTGAATATTTAAAAACTTAAAATAAATAAAGGCGAAGAATTAAATAAATATATAGAATCGTTGATTTCGTTAATAAGGATGATGTAATTAATTACATATTGTTTGAAATTCTTTGGCAAAGGCACGAATTTTATAATTAATAAAAATGGAAATATTCAACAATTAAAGGTTTTAAAAATTTTATTTCAAATAATCGCTTGGCCCCCTATTAAAATATTCTCTATTGTGTAGATATAATTGAGATAATGATGATGTGATTTTTATATAGGAGTAATATTGTACAATGTGTTACAAAGGAGTTGAAGGTTGACTTGGTGAAACTTTAGATTTGCACCATTCACGAAGAAAATTAAGTATACAAGAACATTAAGATAAGTCTTTTCTGTTTTCAGGAAAGGTATTCACATCATTTCAAGTACAGTAGAATCCGCTTAATGTAATCTCGGACAATGTTATCAGTCGGTTATTGTGATCATTTTTTTTGGTAACCGGCCACTTTTTCATTCTATTTTTTGATCTTGTTCTAATCCAAGTCTTCTAAACTTCGCCTTTTTCTAAATTTCGTTAATTGTTATCAGTTATCAGTTAATATTATTAAAATGACCTTGGCCCGAAGTGATTACATTAAGCGGATTCTACTGTAATTGAAATAGTGATTGGCCTAGTAGTTAGCACGATCAACTGCTAATATCAAAAAACCCAGTTTGAATCTGAAGAGAGACCAACACAATGTTTTAGAGGATGTAAAACCTTCGGCTCCCCTGGGTTATTGATTTCCACCATAAAAAAATAAACCAGAGTCACAGACATTTTCTTCAATGCAGTTTAAGCAGCCATGGTCTAAATGTTAAAACTTTTCTCTATAGGGTGGGTGTCCAATAGTAGACAGAAGAGGTTGACGAAAACGGATTAAGTAACAAACAAAAAATAATTTTTTTTTTTAATGACAAAAAATCCAAAACACAATTTTAATTTAATCTCAAGACATAATAGATACTATAATATATAATATTTTATAGTTTTCGTGTGTTTTTTACACTTTTCGTTACAATTCAATTTCAATTATTGAAATGAAAAAAAAGTGAAAAATCTGAATATTGTTAATCAGTTTACCCCCACCCCCTCTTTTCCAGCGGGTTTCATTTTGTTATAGAAGAACTGACATTTGCCTTTAAAAATTCCATCTTTTTTTAATTGTAGTAGTACTATAAATTTTAAAATAAGATATTGATTTAACAGGTCAATCGCCACGTGGTTCGTGGCTATCATGCTTATAGATTTTCTTCCAACTGTTTCATGAACAACATTTTTATTTTTTATAATAATATTTTTGAGCAAAGGAGATACCTACCCACATCTTGTAAATATTTTTATAATTTCAGAATAATGAAATTTTTCCGTTAGAAATTGAAGTCAATGTCTTTTTTTTTTTAATTATAGTTTATTCGAATACAATAAATTTTAAATTATGCAGTTCAAATTCGTTAAAATAAAAAATGTAATAAAACAAAACAGGCACAATCTCTTCATTAAATTTCTATTCTAATAAAAATTGTATTTTATGGCAATTGGGGTTGGTATTTCAACAAAACGTCAGTTGAATTTGACATGTCGGCTTGTTAGCAGCTGTTTGTTTAATTGAAACATAATTGTATTTTTAACGTTGTATTTTGTCAAAATGTTGTGATGAATTATTATATATTATGTATGTAGCCTAATAGAAAAGAGCTAGAGGCCTCGAGGGCCTAAAGCTGAGTAGTATTTAGACAATTAATAACTTAAAAGATGGGGAAGGGAGGCAATGGGCGCAATTCTCTTGCTCGAATCACTTTATTTTGACCAATTTCAAAATTTTGAAATCACAAAAAACGAAATCCTCTATCCGCGCCTGCGGAAATAAAACTCACGCTTGCAACATAGCAATCAAACATTCTAACGCTAACCTACGACTACGATTGTCTTCTAATAAATACATACAAACAGAAGATGCAGATTTAATTATTGTACCTATTAAAAAGATATTAAACGAGAGAGGGAGGGTGACAAGAATTTTATAAAATATTATTTAAAAGAAAGTATTTAAATCACAAAGCCCAATTTTTAAAGTAAGTAACGCTGAAGGTATTTAGCAACTTCTTAAAGTGTCATATCAGCCTAGTCAAGTAGGACTTTGGATCACAACAATGAATCTAGTGCAACCAGACACTAAATTTTTCCGCTTCCTGGCTTATCAGTGCATACTTTTATAGCACACTGCTGATGGGGTAGTGAAAGTACATCACCTAACCACCACTCACTCACCACTAGGCGAGGTGGATCTAGTTGAAATAAAAAAGAATGTAGTTGTGGGGGTAGATGAAACATAATGGCAAGTTCGTCAAGCAATTTTTGAAACATCAGCCAGCCTTTTCTGTTCACTGCTGAACACAACCTCTTTCTCTGCGATTTCTCGGTTTTTAGCATTTTAACCCCACGGTTGGGGGGTTCCCCATCAACCCAGGGGGACCGGCGGCTTTACGTACCTCCGAAGCATAAAGGCGGTCATATGAAAGTTTTAGACTTTCCCCGGATTCGAACTGAGTACAAAGTCAGTAGTTGTTCAGTTAACCTACTAAGCTAATGACAGTCCTTTTTTTTGAATAGACACATGATATTAATAGAAAACTAAACTCAATGGTATGTACTAGATAAACTAATACTAAAAACATAGATCATTCATTACTATAGAGAGTCCACACTTATGAAAAAATTTAAGTTCTTAATAACTGAATTTAGAAACAACTGAAGACCAATTTGAAAGTCGATTGGTTAAAAATAAAAAGCGCTGCTTTGATTGGTTTCAACTTTCAGTTTAGAGGGATAGAATCGCGGTTTCTAGCTTTCTTGCCTTTTCGTGTGTGCTTTACGTCGCCACACTGTTGCTCTTTGTATTAGGTGAGTTACCTGTAAAGGCCAGTTGTATTGACCTTGCGTAAGAATGCAATTAGAATGACTCCAGAGTCAAAACTAGCCCTAAGTGCTAAACATTTTAAGAAGCATTCAGAGTAAAAATTAAAATAATAAACATACAAAGAAAAAACAAGCAAGTTCAAACTACTTAAATGAGTACTACACCTTTTCCAGTTATAATTCTGAAAGCGTCAATTGTAATTCAAATTAGATAATTCTTTAGTTCTTAACATTTTGAAAGTTTAATAATGCTATTGTTAGATAACAATGTTTTTTGATGATGTTGCGATTGATTAGTTTCGGTGTATGGAAGACTAAACAATTGTCCAATCTGAATTACAATTGACGCTTTCTGAATTACAACTGATGCCACAGGTTAAGTGATCTCATTCTCCTACTAACAGTGCACCACTGCCGAAAGGTTAGTTATTTACAAAACAAATGTGTGGTAAACCAAGTTAAGTTCATGCAATCAAATGACATCATCGTTCTCCAGTTAATACGGTATATTATATTTTCATAACCCATAAAATTGAAGCAAAAATAATAAATAACAGTTAAAAAACCTACAAATTATATTCGAGGTAATCAAATGAGGTAAAGACAATACCGAGGGTAAAGTGGACTTGCAGCAATCTACGCTTGTGTGTACAAATTGAGGTAACAGCATGTTTTGCAAAACCGAGGTTTGGGTTGTGCCCCAATATGTCAGTTTAAAACAAACTAATTTTCGCTTGTAGGCCCGAATGAAAGAATTCCGGAAGTCCACTAAATGCAGATAGATATTCTGCTCTACTCGAAGCTCATTTTTATAAGAACGAAAAAAAAACAATTTAAAAAAAATTACTGTTTGTGGGAGGTAAATCCAAATCTTACTGATAAATGCTACACTACGTTATTATGACATTCACTGCTATGATTTAAATTTATAATAAGAATTTCGTTTCGGATATTTAAAAAACTATTTTGATTAAAAAAGCAAAATTCTATTTTTAATATTTTAATTCTCATAAAAAGCATTATCGATTTATGCAAACTAACACTACATTTTTTTTATTATTAAAAATTACTATTCCTATACATCGAATATAATTAAACTAGTAATATGTACTACAATAATTCGAAAAAAATGCTCGTCGATAAGACAATGAGAAAGCAATTTTTTTTCGAAATTTTACAACAGTTTTCTAAATAAAAATTCTAAAATTTATCAAAAAACCACTAAAACATTTTAATATCCTGCATTTTTACGAATAATAATTGTCATATTTACCTTGTTATAATATATTTAAGGTTATTCCTAATTTTAGTCACACTTAATTGTTATTAATAAAAGCGGCAGGTTATATTTTAAAATATTTAAATAATAATATCAGGATACGAACCACTAACTTGGTTCTTATGTATCTCCATGCACAATACCCTCGACTATTGATGGACTCCCCTTAGATGCGCCTGGTTTAAAGGGTGACTATATAATATCCGCAAGGTGAGGTCATTGTCAAAATTTTCGTTTTAAACCTAATTTAAGACTATTAAAATTCTAAAACCAATTCCGAAAGCAATTATTTGTTATCTCGAAATGATTAATTTAAAAAAATTCGAATTATAAATTACGTAAAACGAAATGTTTTCGAGTCGCTTTGATATTTTTCTTAATTTTAAATAAACAATTTCTGTTAACGAATTAAAAATAAAAAATGTTTTAACAAAATTTAGATATTAGAATTGCGGCGTCTCTGGGGTAAAACTTTTATTGGTTACTCCCCGGGATGTCGAGCCCCGGAATGGGAGGGTGTATTTTGCGCCGGGAACGGTATTGATTAAAGTTAAAACATTTATATGCCCCCTATAACTTAATTTTTTTTGTTGACTTTTATTATTTTTTCCGAGATATTATTTTTAATATTTTCCAAGGCTGCGTTCTCGTTTTAGAAAGATTTTATATTAAAAAATTATGTTGCTTTTGTAATCTATTCGAATTTAATTTAAAAATGATTCTTAAATTTTAATTTAAATCCACTACGAACAGGTATTTTTTTGTAAATATTACGAAAACAGTTGGTTATACATTTTTTTAAATTATTTACGAATTTAACAATAAAACATTATAAAAGCAGAGGACAAAATGTAAACGATTACTAATAAGCAGTTATAGTGGGTTTGAATTCCATATCCGCCTATTGGCTGAGCGTGACGACCATATTAGCTTTTAAAAACGCTTAAATAGCAATAAATTGTAGTATTTTGCTTGGATTGAATTTTTATACCCAATTTTTATAAGATTTTCAAAATTTCAATATCTACGTGTTACGTAATTTACTAAAACTTTTAGTAGGTCGATCGATAAATTAATTAATTATTAAAATACTAATAAAATTTATGTGGTACATAATTAATTTTGGAAGCTGACGAGATTAAATGTTTTTTTTTTCAAAAAATGTAATCCTTTTGATAAAAATGTGAATATGTGATACTTTTATTCTTCGTTTCTTAATTTAAAACCAAACAAAATTAAATGTCTCGGTTTGTTTCGATGCCAAAACCATAGCCAAAACTAACCAGAACCTAATAAAAAAATTAAAATTTTTTTCTTCTAATTAATCAGTAATTTTAAGACCAAATGCATATCGCCTATATATTTATTCAAATTTCCTGTCACTTTTCCGATAGGTAAATAAGTTAGTTTTATCTCATTTTACTTATATGCAGTTATGAACCCAAGATATGATATTGAACAGTAGATAACGTATCTGCGCACCAATTAAAAAATAAAACTAGCATTAATTGCTTTAATTTTATTTACTTATAATTTATTGTTTTCATAATAAAGTTGTATAGCATTTTCTATCTTTACAACTCACTCTCATATTTTTAATATCGCGGAAAATCGTACTCGCCAGCGTCGAAAAGATTAAAAAGCTGTCCAAAAATGTTAACTACTGCTGTTCGGAAAAGTGCACTTTCAACATTTATTTACATATAAAATTAGATATTTTATGAGCTTACAGTGACGATTGGCACTGGGAGAACGATGGAACACCGCCCTCCCAAAAGCAAAATAGTAAATCATTCATTACTATTGCCAGATCCGAATTATATTTTTTGTAGACAGAAAGTTTCTATTTTGAACACAATTACTCAAGTACAAATATTCCATACTCATATTGATATATCTACAGACCCTATAAACCTTTAGTTTCCGTTATACCGTTATTGATTTTAATAATTAAATCCTGGCAATACTCTCACTCTCTCTCACTCCAATCTATACTTTAGGGTGCGAAGATTAAAATTTTAATTTGTTTCCAATTTTGATTTTGGTAAGATTAGGCTTCTTACGGTCTTAATTTTAATAAAAGATTAAATCTATAATTATCAAAAGATCGATGATTATCGATATTTATCAATAGATTAAAAAAAATAATAGACTGGGAAAGTGGTGTCGTCACGATCAATCAGCTGATGGGTGGAAACATGATGATAACCTCACTTTGTTTGCGTTTAGTTACCATATAGCTTCAAAAACTGCACTTTTCTCGTCTAGAATTATGTGGGCGACCTGGGCAAATAATAAAGGCATAATTTAGAATTAAAACATTGTAAAATCACGAAAAAGTTTAAAATAACGCATGCACCCGGCAATGTTTTTGCCCATCAGCTGTTAGATCGGCCACATTTTGACGTCACACTTTCCCAGTCTATATAGTTCTTGGATTAATCGATAATTAGTTCTGTGGTTGGATCAGCCACAAATAGATGAAGTCCTGTGTGCGTATTGCAATCAACCACAGTTATGCGATGTGGTTGTTGTGTAATTGTGGTCGTGCCTGCAACAGCCTAACTTTTGAACTTTACATAGCCTAGCCATCGTGTCGCCCCTCTATTAATTATAACAAACTACGAGACGCCGATGTAAACATTAAATTGTTTAAAGTGTTAAAAGCAAGGTCAAATTAAGCTTAAAATCGACTATAAACAAATAATTATTTTAAAAAATTCGTTAATCCTATCATGCGCGTCAGTTATAAATTAATGTCAATGGAATTTATACTATTTTTAGAAATGAAACATTGTATTTTACTTAAAACATACATATTAATAAGTGTCACATACAGTGACGTATTTTAAAATTTGGCGCCCTGGGCCCAAAAGGTTTGCCACTCTATAAATTAATTATAAAAAACAAAAATTAATTTTTATTTGTTCTCTCAGTGCATGTAACGATTATAAAATGCGCCCCAAGCTGAGCGCGAGGGATGCCTTGCGCCGCCCCTCGAAGCCTTCCGACCCGGGCCATGGCCCTCTTGGCCCTTGGGTAAATAAGCCACTGGTCACATATATTATAATACCCCCTTTCATTCCTAGACATTGACATAATTTTATCTCAATGTAGTTTTACCAGCCCTGGTTGAAAGTGATTTAGTTTATTCGAAGTGTATTCTAATCTAAACAATTATCTACAAAATTATAACGTCGAGTAAAAATCCTATAAGATGACTGGCCAATGACACAACGGTCGCACAAATAAATCAAATTAAATTATGAATTAAAATAAAAACCTGACAAGATGACAAACCAGTGGTGATTAAACTGTTTATCATTTGTTTCATTTAAAAACAAAATGCAAGACAAATAATAACAAGTAATGAAATAAATATGCTAAAAAAATATAAAAAACAACTGAAAATGGTCGAAATATGCTTGTAAATATGCATCACAAATGCTCAAAATATGCAACAAAATCGTCAAAAAGTGCCAACATAAGCAACATCAAATTTCAATAAATACTACAAAATAGCGTTATTTTGTTAATTCTACTATTTTCTACTAAGAACTTTTACTATTTTGATATAGATCTACTTATTATAGCAGTTTTAAGGTAGGCATTGCCAACCCAAAATTAAATTTTTTGCCATCGCCAAACTTACATTTTAAAGGAAACAACCCCAATCGGCGTAGCAGTTTCGGCGTAGCAGTTTCGCCGCAGCCGTTTCGGCGAGGGTCTAGTTCGGCGCAAGTCCGGTTTTGCGCAGGCCCGATTCGGCGTGAGTTCCGTTCGACGCGAGTCCAGTTCGGCGCGAGTACAGTTCAGCGCGAGCCTTTTTTATTTTATCTTTTTTATTTTGTTTTACTATTTTACTTTTAACACCTGCCTTTTAATTATGGTTAATTTTTTACTATATATGTTAGCATTAGTAGTAGGGGATACGGTTCTGACTATGAACAAACCAATGGAGAGAGACGTCACCCAAGCAAGTTGGCAATAAACGAATTCAGGCTGAATTAGGAATGACACATCCCACTATATGGCAATTCATTAATGGGTTAAAAAAAATTCAAACACGGCAAGATGTAGCTTATGAGCGACGTGTTGTTGGAAATCCTCCACCATTAAAACTAAAAAAATACAGAGACGTGGACATAAGAATCGCAACACTGGTGGAGGATAGAATTAGAATTAGAACAAGATTAAAAATATAGTAACTGTACCCGCGCCGATCTGGACTCACGCCGAAACGGGTTTGCGCCGAACTGAACTCGCGCCGAATCAGGTCTGCGCCAAAGAGTAATTGCGCCGAACTGTACTTGCGCCGAACTGGTTTTGCGTCGAAACGGCTGCGCCGAATAGTACCCGACCCCATTTTAAATTATCAGACAAACTTTTCCTTTTTTTTAGAAATTCTATAAAATATGCCCAAATATGCACGAAACTTTATAAAATATTCTCAAATATGCAAAATCAGTAGATTTCAGTCAAAATATGCAATATTCTTAAAAAATAGCGAAAATATGCAAATGCATATAATCCGGTCTCTAATAATAACAAAAGATATTAATCGAAAATGGGATGAGCAACAAAAATTTTAATACTGTTGTATTGTTGTAGTCAGGGAGCTGATATCAGGTAATACTTAAATCTTTGCATCTCCAGAACAGCATATTCTTCATGAAGTTTTAAAGGAAAAGGAAGACAAAAGTTTTGAAAACCGATAGCGATTACGTACAGAAGATAGTGCCGAACGTAATAACTTAATCTATCGAGAGCAACTGGGTGTGAGCAGTTGTGTTGGGGACTGAATATCCAAAATGTAACTTCAAAACTAAACTAAATAAACAAAAAACTTGATATAAAAAGGCCATAATGTTGAAAACGTAAAAACGTGAAAAGTCATACGTAGACTCCACAGTTTCCAAAAGACTAGCCACACTAACCAGAAAAGAAAAGTCATCATCAAAAGGTACCAAACTCTGCGGGGACCCCATGCAACATGCATTTTAACTTTACTTCCAGCACAGCTATGATCCGACCAACAAATCTCGAAATTCATTGGAAATTCATTTATTTGGAATTTCTTGGTAATCCCTGAAATCTTTGAAATTCCAAGTCCTGCGTACAATTTTTTTTTTTGAGAATTCACCACCTGATTGATTGATGAATGATTGTGTCTCTTTCACGCAAAAGCCTGGGAATGGAACATTTCGTCGTCGCCGTTTCGCCGTCGCAAATTTAGTAAGTACTTATTCGATTTTTTAATATCAAAATGAGCATCCCGAGTATTTTCTTCAAGAGATGGGAAGCAAAATCGACATTTTTTGAATACAGTACAATATAATATATAAAAATTTAAAAATTAACAGATTAATTAAACAATAAAATTAGAATCATTTTTATTGTTGCTTCAGAATAAGGTCATTTATGTTGTACAATCGAGAATTCAAATCCCTTTTCAAGCATTTACCTGCTTTATTTCTTGTTGTTTTGTATTATGTTTACCGCAGAACGAGGAATCGATGAGAAAATCCGAGGAAATAGAAAATCCGAAGAAATCCAAAAAATCTTAGGAAATTAGGAAGCTTCTTATTTGCTTTTTCAATTTTTTCGGATAGAAATCTTAAGGCAATCGAGAAGGAACTCTGGGAAAATCTTTCAAAAAGCTTAAAACGTAAACCTTAAAACTGGTAAAAGTAAAGGTAAAAAGCTTTAAAAGAGATTTGAATCATTCATGCGTGTCCATTGGGGGGGGGGGGGGGGGGGGGGTAAAAGGAGCAGCTGCCCCCCTTAGCTCTTGCCTTAATTTTTTTAAACATTAAATATTTTAAGTTCGCGAAGGAACCACGGAATTTGAAATTTGCCTTTTCTGCAAATGAAGAAAATAAAAAATGTTTAATGTTTTTTTTTTATTTTACCCCTCTCTGAAAAAGATTCTATGGACGCCCATAGTTGGGATTCCCAAAAATGTTAGCCAAAACCCATGTTGGAAGTCCAAAATTACGTTATTATTGCTTAGAACTATTCAAGGCTCGTTATCATTATGTATTCCAATACTTGGATAATGCTATCCAACACAGTTTTTTCTCCCTCTTAAACACCTGTCATTTTTTAACTGAGAAGGGTGGATTCCCTCGGTAAATGATTTATTAATGAGATGGGTTTAGAGTTTCAACAACTCCTTATACAAATAAACATCGTCTGTTCCAGAGGATTTTTTTTTTGTGCATAGCACGAATGGTATTTCCAGACATACTAGTCGTGAATAGGCAAACACCTTCATAATAATCATCTACTACCTTACTGTGAGTACCAGTAATATTCAAACTACCAAAACATGTTTGCTAATTATTTTTAGCTAAAATCAAATATTAAGTATATACCTACAAGCAATTTTTCCAATGAAAAACTCAAAATATAGCTCGCATCACGAATTTAATAGATATGAAAATCGGCGCCCGAGAACTAACCAACACGTGGAAACGTTCTTACCTCTAAATTAGTTTAAAAATTTGTTGTAACAAAAATAAAAATTTTTAGGAAATGAAATGAAATCAAAGAAAAGATCAGACAGAAGTTGAAAAAATTAAAATTAGTTTGCAAGAATGTCCGTATTTATGCTTACAACATAAATAAATAACGTTTTCGTTTGGAGAATTCAATATTTATTTTTCTTGATCAAAATTTATATTTTCAATTCACTTACTTGCTGTTGAAATCTTGAAGTTTCGCCAAAATATAATTACTCTATTGCATTTATTAAAGGCTGATGAAGCCATGCAACTACCTACTTAATTAAATTAAATTTTATTTTATTTTATTTACAAAAAAAACGCATCAGAATATCTAAATCTTGAACGGCCATATTATTGAAAAAAAAAAAAAAACAAAATTTACATTACTTTGTTGTAACTCTGTTCACTTGCACTGTTAAAATTGTTATTTTTATAACAATGATTTAAAAGAAAAACTGATGAGACCTTTGCACGCCTGTGTGGGTGGGATGTAATAAAACATAAAAATTTAAATATTTAAACAATTGCGTAGTTCATAAGCCACTACGTGTTAATATCAAAAAACATAATATAAATAAAATAAATTTAACAGAAGTAAAACGTCATAAATAGGCATTTAATAAAAAAAATAACAAAACAAAAAAAATAAAATGTCAAAATTCAAAACTAAAACAAAGAATAATTTTTATAATTTTCTTTTAAAATTTCAAACTCGTGTATACTAAAGAAATCAATTATTAAATAAATTTTAATTTTAGATGGGAGTTATGTTGGGTTGTCAAGAAGCGTGTAGCCCGAGGTCACGTTTATAAATTTAAAACTTGAAATTTTAGGGTTATATGTGGCCGATTAATTATAGAATTTACTACAATTAAAAGGATATATTTCGATTTTTGGGGTTCGGTACACCAATTTAACGCTACGGCACTGTTCAAAATTTAAATTTTAATAGCATGGATTAAAAATTGTTTTTTAACTTTTATTGATTTTTGACATTAACACCCCCTTGGTTACAATCACGAGTTGCCTCTGTTTGTACCTAATGATTTTTTAAATTTTACTGTAGCGTCACTTGCTATTCTAGACCCTAGCATAAAATAATGAAATATTTTTGCAAGCTTGTTAAATCATATTTTTGTTTTGTCACGTTATAAATTTATGATACAAAAATCGTAAAAAAATCGGCAAGTGAACGGAAATACAATGTAAATAAATATGCAACTTACGTTTATAATTATAAATTATTGTTGATATTTTTCTTTAAACTATATATTAAACAACGCGAACGATTTTAACAACGCTAAAACGAGTTGTTAAACTAGAAGTACCTATAATTAGATTCACAGGCAACATTCAAGCAATAAAAAATATGGTGGCATAGTCGTTCACCTCAACGCTTGCAGAAGGGGTTCTAGTTACTTTTTCTTTTATTTTCAATTTTTTAGTTAATCGCCGACGTATTTTTTTTTATTTAATATTTCAAAAATTATTAAATTCTACAGTTAAATGTTTTATTTAAATATTTAATTTTGTATAGCATCGATCAGTAGCGTAGACCCCCCATCGCTTCCTACGTTATTTGATATTTTAACAGGATAAAATAATTTAAAAAAATTAATTTCTATTTCTTTTATGACGTATGACGGATCGTATGGAATTCTAAAAAAAATTTAGAAAAATTAAGCTAAATCACACACATTTTATTTATTCTGATTTTGTGCGAAATTAGAATGCAGATTCAAATAATTATCGTAATCAATTTTTTTTAAATATTTTGACTTTAGAAATAAATTGACCGGTTTAATTTATTTTTTATTCTGACATTTTTTCTAAAAGATTTTGTTTTTTTCTGATGAGAAAAATTTTAATCCCTTCCTGCCGAATCATATCTGATTGTGTTAAAATTATAATTAACCAATCGCCTTTGTTGACAAACTATAACTATACAAAATTATATATCTTTCGGTTAGACTAAATTAAATTAAAAATTAATCAACATCTTATAAAATTAAATAAATAAATAAAATTGAAAAAGTTTGAGTAGCGCTGAGTGTAAACTTAACCTATGTTTTGTATGAAATATAACTAATTAGGGACCAATAATCCTCAATTACAGTTTAAATTAACTTTTAATTACATATTAGATTTCTTGATTAATAAATGCACTTACTTTTTGTTTAATTTTGTTCAAAAACACAATGTTTCGGCATTTACCAACCGCACGATACGCTCGCGTCGAAATTTCATACACAGGTCCACCCCAAGTCACATGACACATTTGTATAAAAATCAGCTGTTCAGTGTCAAATGACGAGTCACAAACGATAAATTAAAGTGTCGTTTCATTACTGCATTATTATTAACAAAATTTTGCATTATTTCAGTGCTTCATTATAAATCGACAAGAAAATTTAAATCAAAATGTTTCGATCTACCGGCTCATTTGATAAACTTTTGGGTAAGTATGACATTTGGGGGCATATTACGCCAAGAGATAATACTAATGATGATTAATTTCTCAGACAAAGCCACCAGCAATTTGTTAATGGAACCCGATTGGCCAACAATTTTACAAATATGCGATCTAGTGCGTCAAGACGATGTCCAGTAAGTTTTTCCTTGTTGTTCGTATGTCTACGATTCCTATTTACTATTTTTTTAAAGGCCGAAGTATGTGGTCGGAGCAGTTAAGAAAAAATTGTTCTCGACAAATCCTCACACCGCAGCTTATGCACTTCAAGTTTTAGAGAGTTTAGTGAAAAATTGCGGTATGTTTTAAGCATTTTTTATGGATTTGCATTTTCTAAATGATTTTTACAGGAAGTGTATTTCATGAAGAGTTAACCATGAAAATAAATTGTGATATGCTGCACGAGTTGGCAAAAACTACTCAACATGAAAATGTTCGTAGCAAGTTATTGGAGCTGATACAAGCCTGGACTTTTGCATTCCGTAAAAATCCTAAACACAATTCGCTTAAGGTAAGCAAATTAAATTAATATACTAGCTGGCCTTATAAGCAATTCTTTAATGATCAATTTAAAAACAATTTGTTACATGTAAATTTATTATAGTTTGAAAACATTTTTGTTTGTACATTGTTTCTTAAATTTGTGTGTAGCGACAATCAGTAGGTCCATTCCGAAATATACTTTGAAGGACTTTTAATATCCAAGGGTCGTTGGCCTCTAAATCCAACATTGAAGTATAGTAACTCTGTTTCTTTACTCAGTTGTTTATCTAGAAGCTCAGTAATATCCATGATTTTTGAGTTGTGGCAACCAGCAGTATGTTGTAAAGCCTACACCGGCCAACTGGGAAGCGGGCAAGTGCTGTTCAAATGCTGGTCGCGTCGAATACACTGCTGTGATCTAAAGCCCAAAATATATCTATGGGAAATGGAAACCACCCCATTAATTAAATTCCCTAGTACGTCACCTTGGCTTCAGCCAAGTGATCGCCTACGCACTGCTTAGTGTATGGCACTTGAAAAGAAAGAAAGGCAACTTTCAGGGGTGTTTTTATCAAATCGTCGGCTTACAAGGAAAACACACTATTGTCCGATTTCTTCACTGAGAGATATTCACCCGATAAGTATAAACATACCGATAACCAATCAAAACGGTTGTCTGTTTGGTCACTTGATTAATTTGATTGGTTATCGGTATGTTTATACTTATAGGGTGGATATCTCTAAGTGAAGAAATCGGAAAAAAAGAAAGAAATCGTATACGCATGACAATTTTATGGTTTTTTGCTCTTTTTATTAAAATTTGTGTATGATCCATAAAATTGTATTTTCATATTTGTAATTTAAGTCCTCAACTAACGATAATTTACTTGCTGTATTTAATAGGAAACTATGAATGCAATGAAGAACGAAGGTTATAAATTTCCTGCATTACACGAAACAGATGCAATGTTCAGTGCTGATACGGCTCCAGAATGGGCTGATGGGGACGTCTGTCATCGTTGTCGTACGCCTTTTAGCATTATGCAACGCAAGCATCACTGCCGTAATTGCGGACAAGTATTTTGCGGTCAGTGCTCCCAAAAATCGACGCCCTTACCCAAGTTTGGCATCGAAAAAGAGGTAGGTTCACACTTCACACATTCCTTTTATCGAGGACATTTTAATTCTATTTTTTATTACAACAGGTGAGAGTTTGTGACGCTTGTTACGATCAAGTTACCAAACCAATATCTGCTGGTGGTAAAAAATCCGTTGGTTCTAAACCAGAAGATTCTGATTTACCTGCCGAATATTTGAACAGTTCTTTGGCCCAGCAAAGCCAGGTTGGTGTTTACATAAACAGTAGAACCCCGATTATCCGTGAAGCGGTTTATCCGTGGGCGCGTTATACTTTGATTACCGTACGGCGGTTTTAAGACATCTTTTTGTGTTATACATAATATGAAATTTTGCTGAATTTATTGTTTGTACAAATGACTTGTACAAATGTACTTAAAGTGTCAATTCGTCTAAATTTTCTGCTTATCTACTTTATTTAATTTAAGTAAAAGTCAAGAAACAAACAAAATTATCTGATTTTTTCAAATAGAATTTTTAAATTAATATGTTCCTTGTTTGTAATCTACTATATAATAAGTATATTTTGTAATATTAACAAAAAATGTCAATTATTATTATCCGTGTTTTTCAATATCTGTGCTGAGCCCGGTCCCAGTCGACGCGGATAATCGAGGTTCTACTGTACATCAATTATAACTTTACTCAAATACTGATTTTGTTGTGTAGGTACCTCCACGTAAAACAGAAGAAGAACTTAGAGAGGAAGAAGAACTACAACTGGCTTTGGCTTTGAGTCAATCTGAGGCGGAAGCTAAAGAAAAACAAAAATTTAAAGGATCCACTCTTGTGCAATCTTTGAAAAGTAAGTTAGATAACACACATTTAGTGTTTTAATTTAAAATTTAAAAATTGCTTATAATAGCTGAAATTAAGTCTTCGGAACGCAGTCCTAGTCCTTTAGAGGAACAGCCGGCAACAAATCCAGAATTGGCGCGTTATTTGAATCGGAGCTATTGGGAAAACCGTCAGACAGAAGTGGATAATATTCGTCCTACCAGTCCATCTGCGCCTACTCACATCACCAATCACGAGCATAAATTTCAAGAAAATGGATTAACTCATGATGAAATGCAAGATTTCGTAAATACACTGAAATCGCAAGTTGAAATTTTTATTAATCGTATGAAAAGTAATTCCAGTCGTGGAAGGTCTATTGCCAATGATAGCAGTGTTCAAACTTTATTTTTGAACATAACTGCTATGCATTCTCAGTTATTGCGGTATATTCAGCAACACGACGATAGTCGTTTGTATTTTGAGCGTTTGCAAGATAAACTAACGCAAGTGAAAGATGCAAGAGCTGCTTTGGACGCTTTAAGAGATGAACATAGAGAAAAGTTGCGTAGACAAGCTGAAGAAGCCGAAAGGCAGAGACAGCTGTTGATGGCACATAAGCTTGATATTATGCGAAAGAAGAAACAAGAATACTTGCAGTATCAAAGACAACTCGCTTTGCAACGTGTTCAAGAACAGGAAAGAGAAATGCAGATGCGTCAAGAGCAACAAAAGCAACAATATTTGATGGGATCTGGATATGGCCCGTATCAGGGATCTCCGGTTCATACGCAATATATGCCTAACAACATTCCTCCCAATATGTATCGTACTTACCCATACGGACAACCTATGATGATGGATGCAATGGGTCCTCAGAGTTTGCCCCTTGGACGTCCATCGATGCAAATGCCGCCTGGTCTTGCACAAGGTATGATGGATGGTATTAGTTGGATTCTAAATATAGTTAATTATATTTGTTAAATTGCAGGTATACCCCAAGTACCTCAGGGAGGTATGCCACAGCAACCGGGTACTGCACCTCAAGGACCACCGCCCAACATACAACCACAGGGACCACCTCCTGGGATACAATCTCAATCGGGTATACCACAACAAGGTGGACCTCCTAGTATGGGAGGTCAAGGACAACCACCTGGAATCCCAACACAGGGACCACCACAAGGAGTGCCACCACACAGCATTCCCCAAATGCCACAGAGTTTATCTCAGCAAAATATAACCCAACAAGCACCACAACAAATTAATCAGGCCCAGCCTCATGGGATGAATATGGGACAAATTCCTTCACAACAGTTTCAACAACCAGGAGCACCACCAGCTAGTCCACAAGTAACGCAAGGTCAGCAAAATGGAGAAATCCAAACTGCAGAACTCATCAGTTTCGATTAATTTTTAACGGACAAAATCGACTGAAATTATTTTGGTTTTAGTTATTATGATTAAATAAATTTTACAATAAGTTGATTGTTTATTGAAAATTAATATAAAGGATATTATATCTGTATTTATCTGCTAATAATAGGAATAATAATGATGTATGCAGAAAATGTGCTTTTTCATAAAGTGGGCGTTTCGTATAGCATTTACAAATAAATTAAGCTTAATGCAAGTTAAAATTTATACAAAAAGTTTTTGATGAACTTTTAATTGCTTTTATTTAATCCCCTTACATTTTTAATGTTTTTACTTCGGTAATAGTAATTGTACGATTGCTTAGTTTTAGTTGAGATTTTAATTACCAAAAATTACATTAAACGATTTCATCAAACTTTGTTTCATTATTAATCAAAACATCACTTTTGCCCATGTTTCTTTCATCTGGCAGTGAGTTTGGGAGGACAAAAAAGATAATCGACATCAAGCTCAACCCGAGTCGGAAGGAATATAAGGAATTAATAAATGCATCTAATTTGTAGTAAATGTATAATAAAATTGCATTAACACATTTTTTGTTTGCATATACAAAATAAACTCATTTAACTTGGTTATAAAAAAAAATTAAACTTTTTCGATGTTTAATTATTAAATATATTATCTATTTATTAGTAATTGTGTTTGAAATGGAATGTTATTTTCAAATTTATATAAAGGACGTTCATTTTAACAGTAAATGCACTCAATAGGACCATTTAAAGCGACAGCAAAAATCTTTAGTTAAAGGCAGCAAAGATTTCAGTTTACTCATAAAATAAACGCCCGGGAATTCTGTTATTGCTAGACCTACAAAATAATACACCCTATCATAATAAATATTTGATTCCTTGGTACAACAGGCGACTCATCACACCAAGGAAAGTATCATTATATGGTTTGCAGTTCGGGAGGTATCGGAATTTTATTATTTATTGCAAACTTTTTCAAGGCATCGAATTTACTTTTCAGCAAATTCATGTCGTCTCTCATTTCCTTAAGGTCGTCATGCATTACTTCTATATCTCTCCATTCATGGGTCTTTTCGGTTTCCAGCTCATCCTTTTGTTCGATTCGTTTCACACGACAGGAAGCAGCATAACCACGATTTTTAAGAGTACGTCGTCGTTGTTTCATACGTACGATTTCATCTCGAGACAAACCCCTTAGTTTGAGTTGTCTATTCAAATCTCGTACCGATATGGAGACCAAATCGTCGTCGGATATGTCCAAAACAGGGCCAGGTGACAAAGGGGGCTAAAATTGACAACGTTTAATATTTTCAAGTGGAAACTAAATGTAGCGGTACTAACCAAGGGTTTTCGTTCTCGTCTTGCATCGTGTGGCATTATAGTTTTTTGAAATTTATCTTTGTTGTCACAAACTCAAAATAAATTTTTTGACGCATTAAAAAATGCAAGTCATTTGAACTATTGTGACGCAATTAGCGCTATTAACCATACCAAAAACATTAACTTAAGTTGTCAAGGCAACTGTTTTGTGTTATGACAGTTTCAAAAATTTTGGTGCAAATGTTAAATTAATTTGTTTTTAATACAAAACACCTTAAAATATGTAGAAATGACTACTAAAGATAACAACGAATTTAAAAATGCAATACGAGATATTGCTGCCAAAGCTCCAAAATTGATTAATCCGTACGGTGAGATGTTCATAAAATTTTAATTCTTGTGCATTTAAAAAGACCTCTTTCTTATGATAGACAGGGTTCGATGTTCAGAATGGATTCGAAAATTGGCCAGCCTACCAGAAGATAATTTAGAATCTTCTAAATTACGCAACGAATACATTCAATTCTTACGTATTCAAGTCAGGAACAATTTTTTACATGGACCTTTTTTGTTGCCACCTTCCGATAATCCAAATTTGTGTTCCTTGGCTGAAAATTTAGGAAATCTAATGGCGGAACAAGTAATACCTTTTCGAGTTTACTTAATTACCTAACTTTTAATAAATAAATTGGCGCATAGATTCCCTTTTTACCTAGAACTGGTCCTATATCGCCCATGTTACATCATCGTTCCCCAGACGGAAGAGCTTTTGTATCGGCTAAGCAGATACCAGGAGGTGGTGTCCTGTGTTATATGGCCGTTAGTCCAGATGGATTTGAATAAGAAAACTTGAACTCATAATTATCAACATCAAATTGTAATGTATTTAACAAACTTCACATAAATATCTTTTAAATTTTCATTTTAATGATTATTACTGTTCAACTATTTTTGAAAAGGTCGGAATGTTGCATTTCTTGCCTAATGCTGGAAGCTGGTGGTAGAAATTGAGAGGTCGCGTCAACTTGGTATTTATCTCATCAATAAATTTATTAAAATAGAAACTACTTTAATATTTACACTATTACCTAACAACATATATTTTTGCTTATCGCTAATACTTGCAGGAAATTTGAAGGTCTCTGGAAAGCACATCAACCTGCACACCTCTCGAGGGGTAAAAAATCGAAATTCTAAGCTCTTTAGCCTTTTTAAACCATCTTTTCCCTCCATTTGCAATCCGTCAAAAACGGAATCAAGTTCATTTTTTGTTTTATTCGTAAAAACACTGCCAGTGCCGGTGACATACCGACCGTAGGATTTCGTAAAACAACAAGAACGCCTCGAATTGGTATAACACACATCAAAAGTTGTAGCTCTTTTTATTAAAACTTCATCTCGTATGTAAAACTTATCGAAATCAATTTCTTCTTCTAATATTTCTCCAATACAAAATGGTTCCTCTTCCTTTCGGTCTATTTCTTTAGGCAAACTTTCTATCTAAAATATAATATTATGATCAGAATTACCAAATAATTTGAATCAACTCACCAAAGATTGTGTTTGAAAGTGAAACTCGCCTGGAAGTTTCTTAGCTATGAGATAATATCGATGCCTCGTATTTGGAATACCAAATTGTGAGGGACTTAATATAAATTCCTGATAGGAAAACTGACATTTACTTAAAGTTTTAATCAGAATATCTCTCATTTCGGAGGTTTCAAATCCTTTCACATTTTCAATCAAAATGTTTTGTACATTTAGCTGTGGTAAAATCTTCAAAATGTACACAAAAGACGAAGTTCGTGGATCTTTAACGTCTTCTTTTAGACCGTTTCTTGTAAACGGTTGGCAGGGAGGTGACATTAAAATTGTATCAACATTTAATTTGTTTATATATGCTGGAGTCAAACTTTGAATGTTACGATTAAGCAGTTCGGTTTGGGGAAAATTGTACTTGTAAACAGTATTGGCAGTTGGATTTATGTCCACCGATGAAACTACTTCGGCTTTCACTTCACTAGCTGTCGATAGAAAAAAATTAGTGGTTAGAACAACATAACTTTTATTTACCAAAAATGATTACCTTCCAAAGCTAAGTGCATTCCGCCAATTCCACTATACAATTCCAAAACTTTCATATCTATTTATCTTTCAAAATTTTAAGGTTATCTTTACAACTTGTCAAAAGATAGTGTCTCTTGTTCCGCTTACATATAAAAAATAATAATAGTTATTTGTGGTGTAAGTGGTGTAAATTCCTGACAGACATTGGTCGCCGACAGGAAACAACTTTTTATTGGTCAAACCAAAGAGTATGTAAGAGTACATACTCTTTACATACTCAAGTTACTGTTCGTTTCGTCAATTTGAGTAGTTGAAATGCCTATAATTTTAAAAATCTCGAAAAGCAATGAATAGGAAATCTCAAAAATAAAAATCTGGAGTTTGGTTTCATCGTTGTTGGTTGTCCAATCTCACGAGCCGCCATTGGTTGGGAATTAAAATAATTATCAGTTATCAGAAAAAATATCGAAGTAAATTGTTAAAAAATATGTGGCTACTGCTTATAAACTAAAATTAAGTACATACATTTTCAAGGTCATGGTGCTGGATGTTTACACAGCGTAAAAGCTCGTGTACACGATAACCTAGACACAACAGTCAGTTGACATGTGACAGCTGATTGTTCCAACATCCAAGGTAGGACAAAAAATTATGATGCATTTAAACTGTGATTAAAAAAGTGCGCATTAAATAACATTAAACTATTCGTGTAAATAATTTTACGATGTTATTTGATTGATATATTTTTAGGAAATATGTTATAATTTTAAATTTTCATGCAAAACATTGCATGACCTATGCAAAAACACCAAGTGTAGAATTTTAATTAGAAAAACTGGAGAATATGTTTCGAAGCCGTAGTTGGTTTGGAGGAGGATGGGGGCGACCAAAAAATCCACACTCTTTGGAACATCTGAAGTATTTGTACAACGTTCTCTCAAGAAATCAGACCGTATCGGAACACAATCGTGGTTTACTGGTGGAAACTTTGAGATCCATAGCGGAAATTTTAATTTGGGGCGATCAGAATGATTCATCCGTTTTCGAGTGAGTTCTTTTCCTAACCTTGTATTGAATTTATTTAATGTTAAAAACTTTTAGCTTCTTTCTTGAAAAGAATATGCTGTCGTTTTTTCTTCGAATCATGAGACAAAGAAGCGGGGGTTCCAGTTACGTGTGTGTGCAATTGCTGCAAACTTTAAATATTCTGTTTGAAAATATTAGGAACGAAACTTCTTTATGTAAGTAAAGTTTTTCAGTGTATTTTATGAAACTTCAAACTTTTTTTTTTTTATTAGATTATTTATTATCCAATAACCACGTAAATTCGATAATTGTACATAAGTTTGATTTTTCTGACGAAGAAGTGATGGCTTATTATATTTCGTTTCTGAAAACGCTCAGCTTGAAATTGAACACTCATACGATACACTTTTTTTACAATGAGGTAATATGGCTTAGAAAAAAACAAATTCACAGATTTAACTGGAAGTTTCTTTTAGCACACAAATGATTTTCCATTGTATACAGAAGCAATAAAATTTTTTAATCACCCGGAATCGATGGTCAGAATAGCAGTGCGAACTTTAACTCTGAATGTCTATAATGTGGACGATTCTAGCATGTTGGCTTTTATTCGAGATCGCACAGCTGCTCCATATTTTTCTAATATTGTTTGGTTTATTGGAAAACACATACACGAATTGGATACTTGTATTCGAAATGATGCCGAGTAAGTAAATTTAATTTTTTTGAATTATCTTAAATTGTGGGGGTGCCATTTAAAATACAATCTACACTATTTTGTCTACAAATTTAAATTTAAATATTATTATTAGATACTTGAATTATTATTCTACTATTTTTGAAATGAAGAACTAATTGCCATAATTAACTATAATATTGTGAATAAACAATTTTATGTACTTTTCCTACATAATTAAATTACTACATAATTAAATAGGATTTTTAATTTTGTATGTATTATAATGTCCTTATCTTTTATGGAAAAATTATACTGATATGCTTTAAAAGTTAGAGAATCTCTTCTGAAGAATTTGGTGAAAGCTATGTTAAATAATAATATTTGATATTTCAATTAAAATTCTTTTTTATAATTTTTTTGGGCATCATCTCCTATATAATTACTACTAGGGTTCCCCCTTGTCTGGAATACCTGGGAAAGTCAGAGAATTTAAAATTGTAGAGTAGAGAAATAAAAAAAGTTGGAATTTTTAAACAAAAGTCAGGGAATATTTTTTGAAACTTTGAAAATTAAAATAAATTACAGAAATTATGAAAATAATGAAAATTTACTAAGATTTTGAAAAATTAGTGGGAGGGAACCCTGACTGCTTTTTATTGGAAAAAATACTTTCATCCACTGATTACAAAATTAAACTAGTGCGTAGAAATAGTATAAATTAATTAAAATTATTAGCTCTTAAAAATACAATAAATATGATTATCAATAATGAACTAAAAGATACAAATAAATCTTATTATATGGATTTTGCAATCCTATATAATTTCAATCACCAATAAATTTTTTACAACTTTTAATAATATAGGATTGCAAAATCCATATAATAAGATTTATTTGTATCTTTTAGCTCATTATTGATAATCATATTTATTAGAAATAGTATATTGTGTAACAAGTGCGGGAAGTTGTCAATGTTGACCAGAGCGAAGTTGCTATAAGCGGGTAATTGACAATACCCTTCATGAATTGCACACAGTATTAATTTGTTATTACTAATGCGAGATAAGCTCCACCTTGGCGCTCATTTTAAACTTCGCTTAGGGTAATTCCGGGAGAGACGAACCACGTTTTTTATAAACGGAATATTTAAGAAAATAAATTTAAAACTAAATAAATTTTATTCAGAAGATGTTAAACACATTATGTAATATCTATTTTTTACACCTATAAACAAAAAATTGCTTTATTTATACTAAAAATAAAAAAAGAAAAAATATGACGTGTGGTCCAACTCACCCTACTGCTAAGGTTGAGATGAACCACTAACAACGGGTAAGATGGACCCCACTTAATTAGTTTCCAAAACGTTTCTTTCCGCATTGGGAACACATGTCTTCATATTTTAAACAAGTTTCATTTAATCATCTTCGGTAATCAATGCATCTTACCCAATCATCATTTGATTTTTTGATTTATCTTCAATATAGTTTTCTCCGCATCCTACACATTTATTTTTGTCTCAATTTACTTCTTCATCACTATCATCCTGAAAGACTGGTGCCTCATCTCCTGATGATGATGATGACACATACAATTTAGATTTTTTTTTCTTTTTTTCGTTGTAGAAATTTAATTTACATTAGAAAAGCTAGTTTCATCTTTACCTGAATTTTTCAGTTCAACTATCCCGAATTTACGGTACAGATGGACCACTGGCTTATTTTATTTCCCTACTATAAATGATGCAATTTAATGTTATGTTTATTTAGAACACAATATTTCTTACTTATTAAACACTAGAAATAATAAAAAAAAGTCAAACTTCAAAACTAAAATTTTACAAAATACGATTACACACTAAAATTTCTGAGTACCCCTTAAATAAAAATCGCTAATTATTCGCTTGTAAACAGTCAATTTAGTAATCACTAAATTTAGTAATCAATAGTGTAATCAAACTGAAGATTATATCACGTTATTGGGGTAATCTACAATCTAGTTTAGAATATAGACAACTGGTCCATTTCAACCGCCGGTTAGTCTCTCCCGGAATTACCCTATAATATTTTGATATCTAGGGATGACTTTAGTATTTTTGGTTTGCGTGTTTTATTGTCAATCAATCAGGGTGCTCAAAGTATACTTTGCCCATACTTGCAACGCTTATGTCATGTTGTCATAGTTGAATTAGACAAAAAGCTATTTGCTAAACAAAATATTACTTAAATTTTCTTTCATCTAATCAAATAATCCATCATTAAAAGGGTAACAGTTTATATGGTGCGTCTTTACAGACACAAGCCCTCTTATTTTTTTTTTCTTAATTATTTTTTTGCTCGGAAAGAAAAACATAAAAGTTGCCACTAGCGGGGTGGTAAACTGCCTCAAAAAAGCTGCCCTCAAGAGTACCTACGAACCCCTAACAAAGCAAAAGGAATTATGTAACCACGGCGATTTCGCTAAAGAAAAATCATAAACCAACACTAACGTTACATAACCGATTCATATCTTCGAGCGGATATCTCTTTTTTACGGACAATATCGCTAAAAAATATTATAATCTAACACTAACCTACATAACCGATTCATATCTTCGCGCGGATATCTCTTTTTTACGGAAAATTTCGCTAAAAATAACATAAACTAGCATAGATTCTTTTACATTATTGTGGTTATTTATGAAAAGCCTTCCTTCTTTGGCTGCTCAGTAATTAGTGAATAAAAGGAAAGGGTGTACTAGAGGGTATTCCATACCCCCCAGACCTCCCCGATTTATCTTCATTGTTTTGTGTCTTTAAAACTTGAATTCAAAATGCAAGAAGGTTTAGGGGCGTTACGATATGTTTCCAGCTTTGAAGAATAGAAGTAGGTACTTTATGATTAGCTTCATTTTCTGCAGACTTTTTTTTTGACATCTGAGTACAACATATTTATTTATTATTATAATTTCAAATATTGATTGATCTCGAGGGGCGAGTCACAAGGCAAATTTTTGTACATTAAATTTCTTTTTACAAGATTTTTGAAAGATTTCCATGAATTACCTCAATCTAAAATATTGTTTTTCCTTTCAAAAAAGTTGAAAAAGTAAAATAGAGTGTCTATGGTATTCCTAAAATTTCATTGGTTTCCTAGGATTTGCTGCTACACTTTCTCGAATTTTCTATTTCCCAAGATTTTTTGATTTCTCTTCACCTGTACACCAAATTTTCTCAGCGATTTTATCTCTGTCGAGCCTCAATGTAGCTATTGGTAAACCAGGGAGTCTGGGGGGGTATTTTGCTCGGAGGGCAGTTTACTATTTTTTGTTTTTACCTGTTTCATGGATTGGGGCAGTTTACTGTCACCTGCTTAAAACTTTTCTGAAGAAAATTTCGGATGTGAATTTACCACTTGGTAAATCTCGTTAATCTATTCGTACGCATCAATGATTCGAAATTAATGTCAATCGATATACTAATATATTCTATGTTCTTTTTTATTACCTTAGCTTTGTAAAAACTCCCTGATGCGTAATGAGTAGATTTTCTCCTACGAAAATTAAATACATTTTTTTACTTAATTTTTTATTTTACTAATAAAGTCTTAAGATGTAAAGTCCTCTCCTCAAATAAAGTATTTTGATTATTATAATTGCTCAAGGCTGTATTGGACTACACAACTCTAAACACGTTTCTAAGCGAAATTGTGGTCACATACAGTGATATCAGTGAAAGTCACTGTAGTATACAGCCTTTAGAAATACAGGTTTTAATATAGGATGGTTTTATATTTTAATGTGCCCAGCATCTAATTATCAGAATGGCTTACCCCCGCTTAAAAAGAATTAATTTTTAAAGAAATTAATTTTGTTATGTTTTTGTAGCCACCAATCACAAAATAGATTATCAGATTTGGTAGCGGAACATCTCGATCATTTGCACTACTTAAACGACATCTTACTGCTTAAAATAACCGACTTAAATCAAGTGTTATCGGATCATCTGTTAAATAAATTGTTAATACCTCTCTACATCTATTCGCTGACATCAAATCGACGCCAATCTGAAGTTACAATGGAAAGTGCAACACAAAATTTAGCTAGGATCTTGAACAAATCACTCAACTTAAATGACAGTACAAATTTACCCTATCATAACGAAGGCACCAATGGAAAGGTTTCTTGTGTCGTTGCATTATTTCTACTTTCGCAAGTTTTTTTAATTGTCGTGCATTCGCCTCTTATTAGGTGTTTAGCATGGATTATACTAAAAACAGAACGTGGTGTTCTCAATCTTGGTGTGGATAAATTATTGGAACATTACGAAAAGTTCAAAAAGAAATACAAAAGTGCAGAAAACGAACAAGCATCTCATACCGATTTGGAATCAAATGCAAGCAGTTCGGGATCTAGAGAAAATCTGTTAGAAGAACAGCATCGAAATATAACAGACGAAGAAAAAGAATTATTGGTTAGTTCGCCTATGGATGGCTCCAACATATCTGACAAACCTTTTCTGGAGACCATCTATAATTCTTTAGATTGTACAGAAAATGATTACGTGGCTCTTTTTGGATTGTGTTTATTGTTTGCAATGGCAAATAATGAAGGTGTTTTACCAGATCTTCTCGATTTGGTACTTAAACCTAGAATATCACAATCAAAGACGACACAAAAAGAAGTTAAATATTCCTATAATACGTACCTAGTCGAAAAAATATTGAACATTGTGATATTGTCGTGCCAGCCGAACTGTCGCGTTCGTTTGGTTACTTTAGAATTGGCATTGAAATTGTTAGTACAATTGGTGATGTGTGATGGTAAGAATGTAATGAGCGATGCTCACAAAGCTTTAATAGAAACTGCGAGAGCTCAAAGTATGGCACTCCTTAGGAATTTTTATAAAAGTGAGGAAATATTTTTGGACATGTTCGAGCATGAGTAAGTGATCTGAAAACAAGTAGTGTTGTTTGTGTTACAGGTTTTGTTGTTTATAGGTACTGTGATATGTCTAAAGGACCTCTTAATGTGGAATGGCTGTGTATGGATAGTGCAATTTTGTTACCTCCAACTGGTACTCCCATGACTGGAATTGATTTCACCAAGAGACTGCCTTGTGGCGAAGTAAGTAATTTTTTTCTTAATTTCTTCTGTGAACGACTTTTGACTAAAAAGCAAATTGTGTTGTATTTTTAATTGTAGGTTGAAAGAGCTCGACGAGCAATTAGGGTATTTTTTCTTGTGAGAGATGCCTTTTTAACACTAAATGGTGAAATTGAAATGCAGTTGCCGTTGACGAATCCCCAGAATTGTGTGCAAATCGACACAGCATTGGACTTGAGTATAGCTCGTTGTGTGTCACAGCCACATAAATTACACAATTGCTAGATTAAATTTTGCTTACAACATTTGTAGCTTTTTTATTGTGTTTTATTTTTTTAACAAGTTTTTTCTTTTTACATGTCGATTGGCACAATAATCTTACTTTATTTTTGTGGCACCACTTCAATTTTTTTATTAGAATAATTTGAATATTTGAAAACATATTAATGCTTTTTTTAATTCTTAACATCAGATTTTCGTTGTTGAATTGTTTTTAAGTTTTGAAAGAAAAAAGGAAGATGCAACAAAAATGTTATTAAAAAGTTTTGTCAGGCTCAATCTCACCATTCTGAAGTGCAACAGCTGAGTGAGTGAATAAACTCTCTTTGGTTGCACATTCGTATAATTTTATCAAACTTACCTTGCTTTGTCTTGTACCAGGCTCTAGCCTATTGAGCCAATTATTACCTGGAACTATGGCGTTGGTAAATGGCAATACAGGTCAGACTGGATAAGTGCGTTCCCTGCTGCTAAATGCATTGCTTAGCACAGTGTAGAGCTAAAGTTTAACGGGGAGGTTTTAGGTTACGCCCAGAATCGTCAACTTGTTCTTGTAAGTTATTATCAAAGTTATAAATCGCAAGAGGCATATAGTTAACCTTTCTCACCTTCTCTCAGTGTACATAACTTTGTCTCATATTTTATTGAAGCCAAGTTTACTGCGAAAACTGTATATATGATTCTGTGAGCATCTGAGATTTTTTTCTTTTTGCAAAAATTTATATTTTATGTGATCACAAATTATCAATTTTTACTATGCCTTTTGTAGTTTCTGGGTGTAGAAATGGATGCGGATTTCTCTATTTGAGCTTTGAAATCTCTATGCTGTCTAAATCAATTTTATACCCAGTATAAAATTATTTTAAAATTAAATTTTGATAAAATAAATTCATTGTTAGTTTAATTGCATAATTTACAAAACAAAGTAACATGTAAATACGAATTGTCTAAAACAATGATTCAGGAAAAATGTTATTTTATGAAATTATTTTAGCAAATATAAGGCAACCTTACAAAACAAAAACTCTCTTGTGATATATTGTTTCGTTATCATATGGAGTATGAAAATGTATAGTAATCGTGTAGAAAAAAATATGGACATTTTGATGAATTTAAACGTTTTAAATCCCAGAGGTTAAAAATCATAGTTTTACAAAAATTTCTGTGAATGTCAAAAACGAATGGGAATTTTATACTGAAATTTTGTATTTAGCATTGTAATATTGAGACTAAGAACTGATTAGATTTTGGTTAAAGTCACGAAAACTTTTATTCCAAATTATTAAAATCATATTTCATAATATTACCATTGCTGATAAAATTTATTATATGGTATAGTTATTATTAATATAACTTATTATAACTTATAATAACTTATTAACATGTGAAAATATTTTTTACTAAATATATTAATTGAATTACATATAAGAAAAATTAATAATTGAAAAATCTTACTGTTTTTTATCGATAAAATATGCAAATACATTAAGAGTTTGCGACACATAGGCCCTAAAAAAAAATTATGATAACTTTTCTTTACCCCAATAAATAAATAAATATTTCGCAATATTTTTAAAAATTAAAAAATAAAATTAATCTACTAATTCAGAAAAGTAATTTTGTTTTTGCAAAGAATAAGCCACCGATTTCTGCTTTCTTATTGATTATGATACTAACTGCACTAACAATAAATAATTTTTAATATTATGTATTATATAATTTTTAATAATAAACAATAAATAAATTTTGGAGGATAAATATTTTAAAAATTTTGAAAAAATTTGGATAATTAATCGTGGAATTCACACTGAGGTCTCAGAAACACCATTGTGCAGTGTTTCTGAATTATAGACATCATGGCTAATCAAAAACAAGGTAAGCTCTTGATGAGTATAAAGAAAGTTACAAAGACAGTTGTAATGATATAAAAAGATTTCTATAGTAGATGTCGTTGTAAGCATTGGATTATTTGAAAAGCAAAAATTGAGTTCTATTGTGAGGCCGTAGGTAGATACCTACTATCAATAGATCAGATAAGCATGATATCAGAAATACTGAGCGAAATTTACGAGCGACGATCTAAGTATTACCATAGTTTATTTACTACTGAAATGCTACTGAACGAATTTGTAATAACTATCTCGCGTCATTCCTCGTTCCCCTCCCAAAAAAGTCAGCTGCAAAGGAAACAGTGGTTTGGATTATGTCACTAAATTATAATTTTCATAATTATATATCTTGTTATTTACTAATTTGAAATGGGACTATAACAAGATACTATTTTTATTTATATATATTGCTATGAACTCTTCCCAAATTTTCTGAAAGTAATTTCTTACAATGTTTTTAATAAAATATGATCATCAATATATGCCTGATATTCTGAATAAAATTCCGACGTCCTTTTCTGCTTTTACAATTTAATGCATATTTTAAGCTTATCAGTTTAAAAAAAATTTGTTTAGCCATATTTTCTTTAAATTTAGGGATAATAATTTAAAACTTCCCACTTGATAACAAAAATATTGACTCGATTTCCTTTTCAATTTTGCAATTCATCTGCTAAAGATGAGACAAAAGTATTATTTATTTATTTCAAAAATAAAGGCAGAACATGGCGCCAATCGCCTCTTTAGTGTGTTAAGTGTAATTTCTAGCAATTGTAATATTTTTGTGGTGAAATTTCTTAGGCAAGCCCCTAATAATATTTTTGTTTTTCAGATAATTCCGAATTAATTGCTTGTACCGTAGCCTGGAAGGATGGCCAAAAAATTAGACGATTTTTGGTGATCGACATAATGCAGCTAATATTGGTAGAACCGGATACAAAAAGACTGGGCTGGGGTGTTGCAAAGTTGGTTGGGTTTTTGCAAGATATCGAAGTGACAGGCGATAAAGACGACTCGAGATGTTTGCACATAACAATTCATCGACCGCTCTCTACCAATTCGTCAAACAGGGTTCCTCTTTTATCAGCGAAATTTATATTCGATGATAATATACGATGCATGGCAGCTAAACAACGATTAACCAAAGTAAGATATTTTTTAATTTTTGCAATATCGATTTGATCTCAATTTTATCTAGGGAAGAATTAAAGCGCGACAAAAGAAGATGCAGCACATAGCCCGACTGTTAGAAATTCCTGGTCAAACTGGGCCGCCAAGTCCAGCTTATGTCGGAGGTGGGGTTTACTCCACGCGTAGTACCGTACGAAATTCAAGAGAAAATCGTCCACTGTTCCATACCGGACGAGTTCCCGGTTTTGCGGCACCGCATCGCGAAGCAATGCAAGGAGTTTTACATCGTGCAGACGAATCGCGTTGTCGAAAAAATTGTGCAAGCCCGAATAGAATAGCAATAAATACAAGCAGGAAAAGTTCTATAGATAACGGCATTCGCACTCGTTCGAGAGAGTCTTCGGCGAACAGGTTACGATCACGTGAAGGTAGCCCGCGCATGCCTCGTCCCAGATCCGAAGAAATTCCGTTAGAATTAATCAAAAAGACGCCTAATTCCATCGTGGATAGTCCGAAAATATCCATTTTGCCGCGACCTCAAACACCCAGAGTGGAAACAGAACCATCCACTTCTAGAGAAGGTCTTGTACAAGAGACCAGCATCACAAAAATATCGGAAGAAACGTCGTTTATGGCAGAAGAAAGAGTTTCGACGCCAAAGAAAAAAGGTCTGATTGAAACCATTTAGTTATCATTAAATATTACTCAAGTTGTAATTTTTGTATATTATAATGTGAATTGAAATTGTACATTGCTAATCATAAGTAATAAAATCGACATTTAACATTTTTCTAAATTTTATTACCTTGATCTGAAATTTTTATTTTAATTTTTTTAAGTGGGAGTTTTTGATTTGACACTGTCATTTTGATTAATAGCAGATCAATTGTCATTAAAATGGATGGTTTATCTTATGTGAGCGTTACAAAAATTAGGGAATTTTTTCAAAATAGGTTGTCAACGAGAAGTATAAAAGTGCGAGAGAGAAATTCGTTTAGGGAAGCATATGATAATACTCATAAACTTGTCATTATTAGGTGAGTTACAAAAATTGCTTATACAATTTTGCCAAAATTTACAAAGGAAAAATAGTTGATGTAATGATTTTATTCAAGTTTGATTCCGGGACTTGCCGAACCGACTCTTTTAAGGCGAGAGCAGTCTTGAAATTGCCAACTATTGACCTTTTTTTTGTAACAATTACTAGTTTTGCCAACTGTTCAGTGAAAATTGCCAATTTTACACAACAATGGGGTGGGGGGATTCCCCCACCCTGGGCACGTTCCTGATTTGACTGATATTGAAAAATCATTTTTATTGATAATAATCAATGATCGATTTGTACCAAATAACGTCTTTGCCTTATATGTTCAATGTTTTAAGATTTAAACTAAGCAATTAAGTTGCAATCAATATATTTCGAATAGCTTTTCATGCAATTTTGTCAAACCGAGTAGTTCCAAAAGGCGAAACATCGGAGACGTGACTTAAAATGCGATCTAACCGGTAATATATTTTTTTAAATATTTCCAAAATTTTAAATTTACGCCTAAGTTGCCTTATATTTGAGTACCTAATGGATTAATCTCATTTAAATATTTGCTTGATAATAATTTTAATGTTAGATGTTATTTTGAGTTTTATTCTTAATTATTTTATCGTAAAACCGCGGTGAAATGATAACTCACAAAATAAAATACCAAAAGAATGCAAACGTTTGATTTTAAACAAAACTTTCTATACCAACTATACGTATTAGATTAACTTAATATTTTCCCGCGTGGTGGCATTCGTTTAATGTAAATCGCAAATAATCAAAGAAAACCAAAATTTTTATTTTTTGGGAGTGTTTGGAGGAGAAAGGGGGAGGTGAAGTGAAAAATTTTGTGAAAAAGTGAAAAAATCGATAATTTTTAATGATTTTCTTACAATTTACAATTTAATTAAATCCTCTCCCAAATCAACTTTCTTGCTACAAATATTAACTTTTCACCTGTCTAGCTTACCAGAAGAAACTTTAAGGATAAAATAATCGTTTTCACATCTCCAAATTATCGAAAAGTAACAAAAATAAATGGGGATGGCGGGCATTCCTCGAAAACGGTGGGTGATGGGAGAAAACGGGGATCATATTCGGATTCAGGAAGTCAGTTTACAGTAAAAAAAAATTAAATTAAATTAAGATCGCACAATTTTGGCGTCTTCTGAACTTTAGCGCGGGGCGCGGAGGCTCCATTGCACCCATGGTTTATCCGGCCCTGGCTGCCCCACCTAACCAGAAAGTCTGATGCGGTACTGCTATAGTACCGTATAGAACCATCACCCTACATATTTATTAGTGAATCTTCCACAATCTTGTGGAATGTGGTATCACAAAAATTTACTAAAAAATTTTATAGGATATTACTACAATTTGTATATATCACTATTCTATTTAGAAATTGTAGTAATTTGTACTACAATCACTATGCTACAATTGTAGAAAAAAATGGCTACAAATTTTTTTCAGTGTATTTACTATATTATTGTAATACAAATTTTAAATATTGTAGTAATAAATGCTACATTTATTTTCTACAAATTTTAATAGAATTTTACTACAAGGTCTTCTAAAACTTCCAACAAATTGTTTAAATAAGTTTTACAAAACGTCTACTACAATTTTGTAAGAAATTTTCATAGTGGATTTTTTTCAGTGTAGACGAATAAGTAGCATTTTATGTTATGCAACACACGTTACAGAAATAAATATTTTTAAATTTTGTTACGATAAAAATAAATTATTTGTGTTTATTTTTTGAATAAAAATTATCAATTATTTAGGTACTTTTGTTTTTAACTCAAAATGTTTAAGTTTTATTTAATTAATAGTAAGCACATCATTGGAACATTAATAATGGTAACAGAAATAATTTGATATAATAATATACATAGTTCACTTTATTTATTTAAATTAAATAACTGTGTTCAAGTTTTGCAAGTCGAATCTCCTTCGTTACCTAATACTACACCTTTTCCACCAGTAATTCAGAAATCGTCAACTGATATTCAGAAATCGTCAGTTGCTATTCATAAATCGTCAATTGTAATTCAGAAATCGTCAAATGAAATTCAGAAACCGTTAAATAAAATTTAATTTTTTAAATAAAAGGACTCCATAAAAACAAAAACAACAATATTTTAATTTTTTTTAAATTATTTATTCATACAATAAAAAAAATAAGAAATAGAGCATAAATTATGTCACAACATTAAATGATATTCAGAAATTTTCTGATATTCAAAAATTTTCTGAATATAATTTGACAAATCATAAAGTATAATTAACGATTTCTGGATATCAGTTGACAAATCTGAATTACAATTGACGTTTTCTGAATAGCACTTAAGCTTTTCTGAATTACAGCTGCGAAAGGTGTAGTTATTTGTCAATAAAAACCAACTCGTCAAAAACCAACAAAATCCACTAAATTTTGAAAAATATATGTAAATTCTTATTAGAATATATTTCTTCACCCTCCCCATTCTCCAGCAAAAATTAAATGTCTTATTTGTCGCCGTGAAATGTGTAAAATAGTAAAGAAAAGTCGCGTTTTCGCCTCATTTTCCAAATTCGTGAAGTTTGCCTGGATTCGCCCTTGCTACCAATTTTTCTCTCCTTGAGGAGACTACAGAGGCTTCCGCCTTCCAAAACTTTAGTTATTTCTAATCCTACACTACCTGCAGAATACTATAAGTAATTTTAATAATTAAAAAAAACTTACGTTACGTAAGGAACTTTTTGAACCTTCTCCAAGTATTATGTAGATTTGCAAGACTTTCCAGATCTTCTAATGTTCGCCGCCGCTGTTCCCAAAACAGAATATTAAATTAACATCTGTAAAATATCTCCCAGGTGTCAGCTTCTTATAAACAGTGCCGTAATTAGGGTGGAGCAACCGTGAGGGTATAGGGGGAGGGGACAAAGAATTGAAAGTAGATTATTCCCCTAATTATCTCCCTAAAATAAATTGACTACGGAAAAAAATGGATATTTCTATTGATGTAGAAAGCGTAATCGATAAATTTGCGAAAAAGGAAAGGAGAATAATTCTGTTACGTTTTTAGTTTTTTTTTGTGTCAATAAATTTATATTAAAAAATAAATTTACTATCTATCGTTGATTTTTGATTTTGTTAAGCCAAGAAAACAGTCCTCGTTTTAGCCCCCCTCCCCCCCAAAATATTATATCCGGTTGCGCCAATGCTTGTCAGGCCCATAGCTTTGGATATGTTTGGATATTTTAGGAAAATAAAATAATTTTCTATATAATTTATTAAATTCTAAAAAAATAAAATATTAAGAAAAAATCAAAATTGTTGAAATAAATCAAACAAATTATTACGAAAAATTCAAAAAGTCAACATCATTTGAAATCTCTTGAATATTATCAAATATTATAATATATTAATTGCAGCGCTTAAAAGTTAAGAGATTAAACGAAAACTATTAAACTTTTGTTGCAGTACATAAAATTGAACATTAATATTTTTTGTCACATGGATTTTATATTTATCCCATTTTTTTATCACAAAAATCAGAAGCCCCCCTCCCCACCCCGACTCACAACCGAAGCACTTTATTTTGACCAATTTCACAAAAATTGATGAATTAAAATTGTAGTAAAAGGTGCGAGTCAGATGCGCCTGGGCTTTATCCAAAATTGTTCTGGCCGACCGCGACCCTGGAAATTAATAAAGTTAATTTTTCATTTGTTTTTTTAATTAATCGGATTTCGGAGTGAATTCTAAAGAAATATTTGATGCCTTTAACCCTTTCGTTCCCAGTGGTTTCACTATGAAACCACCTTTTTAATAATTTATTTCATGACCTAATCGTAAATCCTTAAAATTATCTATACCAAAATATACTAAGTACAATAATCGTATGCAATAATTTTTTTTAAATTTAATTTATCTGACATTATTAATTTATTGTTAAAAATTATTGATTTGTAAACATTGCATATAGATTCCAGATTATGGTAACTATACCACGAATTAAAATCTTAGGCAGGTTTTACGAAAAAATATTAAATGTTTGTACATTTCATGTTGAAATAAATTAATCTGCGCCGTGGTGTGGTTCCACGTTAAACTATAAACTTTACACCTAATACGTTTGCTTTAAATTCATCACCGAGACGTTTATTTTATCTTATAAAAATTAAAAATTATGTTTTATTAGAAAATAAATTGATAAGCTCTATATTTACTATGCAAATTTACTTCCTAGCGATAAAAATTGGTTTTTGTAGTATGATGTCATTTGGAGTGTGCATATCTTTTCTTCAAATTTACAATTATACAAACAATTACGAATATTTATTTTAAAAATAGTAATTACCGAAATAAAAAAGATACCCGGTTCTTGAAATTGAAAAAGGGGGGGGCGGTCAGAATTGCTGCTCAGTTTAATTTCGCCGTTACATGGCTTAACTATACCGGGCTAAACTGGGCTCCTCCGTTCTTCTATAAAAATGAATTCTGCCCTCACAACTTGGTCTAAACCGCGATCTTGTTGGTCCATGGTAGGTACTCGTTCTGAAGAGCCTGATTCTTACTGAAATAATTTTCATAATAAATCACTTTTATTTTTTAAATTATGGCCTTCGTTAAAATGTATGCAAAAAACTCGTCGCCGGTCTTACAGTCTTGGTAATAAGAAATTATGACAAATTTTGCAATGAAATAGTTATGAAGAAAGTGGAGTAACGACTGCGAACAAGCCGTTTGGCAAAGACATAACTCGCACTTTTAACACCAAATATGGAAAAAATAAATTAACAGAAACTACTTACGTTTAAATTGATATGTTGCATATATGACTCACGTTATTTAATATCAGGTTTTCGATTTCGGTCAACGTACACAACGTTTCAGAGTTGATAAAATTTCTGACTCACAAAATATTGAAGAGCGAAATTGATTACTGCGCTTTTTGATTTTCAATCGATCTCTTGGCCTATATACATAAATGATTATTCATCGCAAACAAAAAGAAAATGTTTCCATTTAATTTTTTTTCCATTTCAACGGGCGATTTTGAATGACATCATCGGTAGTCAACATCCGTTAAGTGTCTCATAGTTCAAATAATACGGAAGGGTCGTCGAAATAGGTCGCGATCGAAAGTATTTGAAGTTTTGCAAATTTTTAGGGAATTTATTTTTATTGTGCAATTAAATGCTTGCGATAAATTAACAAATGAATTTAAAATATTATTGTTGAAAAGACTGTGGGTTTGTTTTACCGCGCCCCGTTTGAATTCGTTTGTCTCGGTCGGTAAAAATCGGGCGCGGTCGAACGACGGTTACTGCGATTTCATTTCTGTCATTCATCGTGTAAGCAGTTAGTTCAAAAATACGTGTTAGTTGTATGTTATTTACCACATTTTAACTTAAAAGAATAAAAGCGACTGCGTTTTTTTAAATTTCGAACCAAACTTGAACATTATCGATGTGTTATTCTTAATATTTCAATATATTTTTTTGTGTAAGTGCGGCTTTTGCTCCCCAGTGTACACCTACCATGGCCGACGCGGATTCAAAGGACCGCTACGATCCCGAACTTAAATATCTTTCTGTGGATAGGAATAGTTACAACGATCCAGCTGCTCAGGCCGAATGGACTCAAAAAAGATTAGTATGGGTCCCTCACGAGAACCAGGGGTTTGTGGCCGCCTCCATCAAAGGGGAGCGCGGCGACGATGTGGAAGTCGAACTTCAAGAAACCGGTAAACGTACTTTCGTCGCTAAGGATGATATCCAAAAAATGAATCCTCCAAAATTTGACAAAGTCGAAGATATGGCCGAGCTCACTTGCCTCAACGAGGCATGTGTCCTGCACAACTTAAAGGACAGATACTACTCCGGATTAATTTATGTGAGTCCCCTTTTCTTACAAATTTAAAAGATTTACAAAAATTTATCTAGGTATCTTAAACATGACATGACATGCCCTGCCCGTACCCTATATTATTATAATTATTTCTTTTCCTTCGAGACCTGCAGAGGAATTAAAACCTACACGTTGGTCGTCGTCGCCGCATAGTGGGCCGCGACTATCAATTAGAACCGTCGAACACAAGAAAAAAAAAAGTAATTTTTTAAATAAAATGTGTGTTCTGTGATAAGCTGCTTTTTAAAATCGAACTCGGAGAAACTTTTTTTTTAATGTTGATAAAATTGAGTTTAGGTTTCAAATGACCTTCGCATTTTAACACCTGTTGAAACATAAAATTAACACAAAGACCACATTATTTTTCATTTGTACGCTCTTCTACATTATTTTTATGAGTTCAATTCGTTTGTTTTGTTCTATCGCTTTTGTTTTATCGAATCCTGAATTCGGAAACGTTTTGCAATTGTTTTTTATCTGACAATTGAACTTTCCTAATTAAATTTAATTGTTTTATCCTTTCGATGTTCATTTGTTCATAACCCAACTGTTATGAACGATAATCGATATTGCTGTCAGTTTGTAGGTGTTATACGATAGTAAGATTAATTTGTGTTCATTTCCACGAATATATTTTACATTCATAAGCCAGATACTGTGTTGGTCGATAAAAGTATCTCGAGAGCACCGGCAATTATTGGTTATCTTTCAGATTATGTATTTTTTTTTTTTGATTTCAACTTTCTCATAGTTCAAGTTGTGCAGTTGTATCCCTGCAAAAAATAACTAATTTTTGAATTTCAATAAATTCGAAAATTTGTAAATTCCTTTTAAGTTGACCTTTAAAATTAAATTAAAGAAATTATAGTAGAGATAGGGGTCATTTTTTTAAATCTACAAGTAGATATAATTTCTAAATTAACAAAATCGCAGTAGGACTTGAGGATCAATGACAAATGAATAAATAGCATGAAAAAAATTATTAAAATTACATGTTTTGATCTTATACGCGGTTTCGGATCAACTTTGTAGATTGAAATGACTCTTATCTCAACTATAATTTCTTTATTCTACAAAAAATAAAAATGTGTTTCGTTTATTGGAAGTGTCTGAACTACAAGGATTAGGGGATTTAAATTTTTAAGCTCACTATTAAAGTAATCTATAGTGGTATGGAACAACTCCTTTTTTGAAAGCTTTTATTGATTTTGTCTTCAATGTTTGTCACGGTGCCGGTGTCTTGAACCAACATTCTGATGTTTGGTATAGAGGTGTGTGTTGCCGAACACAATGAAAATCGTGTAATTCAAATTATTAAAAATGTTAAAAAGCATTCCGCGACTTTGTTCTCAAAACGCTGCAGTAAACATAAGAAAAAGGGGAGAGTGTTAATATATTATAAAAATTTATTTACACATTACTGTCCGAGAAGATAGTATAAAATCTTACCTGTACCTGTAATTATGTATAATTAACAACTTCAAGTTCCTACCTTCAAACTAATTACTTGAAATTTAAAATTCTTTACTTTAAAATCAAATATAACCTAATGATTTTTGACTCTGAATAGTATAATTTTATATTTTTTCCACGGCATAAATCAGTTCAGTTCTTGAGTGAAGTGATCGGTAATTTGCCATGATTCATTAATGTATTACAGACTCCCTAGTGAACAGATTTTTGGAAATAGGAGTACATTTCTTAATTTTGGCCCCTGTCCCTCCCGTAAAAAAACTAGTTCAAAGAGTGTGTTAGGAAGAGAGTTTACCTATTGAATTAGGATATTATACAAAATTGAGATTTGAAAAAAAATTATTTTCTATTCACTTTATCGATTTCTTTTGTTTTACCTTGTTTCTTCAAATAAATCGACCGTCTTCACGTGGTGTTTGTTTTTCTTTTCTGAAATTCTATTATGTATACAATCGTTGTGTCTAGTACAGCCAGCCGAGCTCATTAACCGAGTATGGTACTAGAATAGGGTTGCCATCCGTCCCGGTACACCGGGGACATGTCCCCATTTGGGACCTCCTGTCCCGGTTGATCTACAAAATGTCCCGGTATCGAAGTATTTTTCAGTTTAAAAAAAAAATTTTTGCATTTTAAATTTGTAATTAACTCGAATTGTAAGAACGATCGGGGCAAAAAATTGCTGAAGTTAAGGAATAAATGAAGTAAAATTTAGGATTGTGGGAGCTTTTTTTTTTAGCTTTTCATAATTTTTAGCAAATGTCCCGGTCGGCACTGACACAATTATGGTAACCCTATACTAGAAAGAAAGAAAGAAGACGAGTGTTGTATTATTTCTGGCTTCGTTTTAGTCTGATGAGATTCTTAGTTATTTCAAAAAATAGTTTCGCCTTCTCGACCAACCAGTCTGTCGATCGTTTAGATAAACAAGTTGGTAAAAGGCTTTTTACTACAGGTAGGCTGACTCCATATTCCTGGCCCATTACGTGATTTATGGTCTATTTACATAATCACGTTAATACGTACACAAGGTATTTGTTGTGTTATTCAGACATGCTTACTAGCATAGTTTTAATTATAAATATTTTGCAACAGTAATCGAAGTGTTCGTGTCGATTTTTTATAAAATAAACAATCCCATTGTGACAATTTTACAAACAAATTTGTTATTGATGCAATTTTGTTTATTATTGTTAAATAAATTAATATCTGGTTCAGTGCGTAGCTTAGCGTACCGACTGGTATAGATAGTGAAATTACTAAAGCTAAGCACTTGCGTTTTTTATTGCATACTTCACGTTCTACTTTTGTTTTTATTAAACTAGGAAACAATCGAGATCTTCCAACAAACACAACAAGCTACCATATTTTGGAATTTTGATTTTTTGAAATCTTTCTGTGACCTTGATGACCTAAATTATTTTTAATTGTTTGGAATATCCCAGTCTTATCCATCGTGTTATTCTGAGTGCGTGCGTATATACATCACGTACGTACAAGGATGTCTTCTTCGACTTACCAGTTTAAACGCGACCTTGAAATAAATATTTTCATTTGTATACTCGGATGGTTTTGAATGAATTCGATCGATAAGGGTCGCCAATTATCGAACTGGTTACCGCTAGCTATACAAAGTTCTTCCGTAGCGGTTCGACTCCACGTTGGAATTAATTTTTCCACGATTCTGAATAACCCATTTCGTCTGACTTTTTTGAAAAGTGCATATTGCAGTTTGTATTTTGCCGGTTAGGTGACATTGTGAATAATATGCGCCACGGAATGTGGCCCCAGCCAGGGTCATTGGCATACCTCGCCCCCGCGACATCTTACATGAGGATCAAGAACGAGTTCTTCATTATTTCATAAGGTTTAACAATAATATTGTTATTAATACTCCCAATTAATTAATTTATTGGTATAAATATATTGAAATGTGTCGTTTAATTGTGCGCAATGTTTCGATTCCACCTAATGTGCATTATTTTAACTGCATAAGCAACATCATCAAATGTAATTAATGACCACTAAAACCGACATTAAACTTATCGAAGATAGCAATTCTATTCGATCGAGCACATTAAATCTCAAGTACAAGTAAATTGATTGAGATTTATTTAAGTTTGCTTGTGCCAATTAATTATCGAGCGTTTGGAGAGCTTAATTACATATTCGTGATGTTTTGGCCGAGAGAATAGGAAGAAATTTCTGAGGAGGATGTTCCAAATTTAACCTTATTATTATATTGAATTGTTCGATTAACGGTACACAATGCGTAGGTATTGGCAATTGTTCTTCCTCCAGAAAGCAAAGTTTCTTGGCATATTTTCTCTTCTCTTTCTGGCAGTGCTATAGTAGATCAGATAGTTCAAGTCATTTACTTAGTTAGTGTTACGTAGTTTACGTTAGCCATGGCTGAAGTCGATCAGATTGGCAGATTCATCATATCTATTTTTACTCTCTTTACTAACTTCTCTCACCGATCGTCGAATACCTAGATGAGATTTTCCAGACTTTCCCAAAAAGTTTACTTTTATCGTAACCCTGACATTTAATCGAATTTAATAACCGTTTTTATCGTTCAAAATTAAATATTTGTTTTTCTTTTTATCAGTTGGTCCAACAAAACTCGGTGAATAACATTATTGACTTGGTAGGATTAATCAAATGAATTTGTCAGTAATACATATTATAAAGATAGTCGATGTAGGATTAATAATTATTAAATTTAATATTCTTGTACCAAACATAACAAAATCTCGATTTGTAATTTTAAATTTTCTAACGTCACGATTTTTCATTTTGCACGATTTCGTGGTTTTCCATCATCTGATCTAGTCACGATTATCAATTTTGGTAAAAAGAAAATTAGAATATCTTGATTTTTCAAAATTTGGATTGAGAACCTAAAGAATCATCTTCTTTGTTGTAAATATTACTGCATGCGTCTCCCAAGTTATAATATACGACAGATTTTGTAAAAATAAACACATATACTTCCGCATTTTATAGTTTGTTCTATATTTATACGTAATAATGTAATATTTAACATTTGAAGTGATAATTTTATCAATTCAAAAAGGAAGTCTTGGCCACAGAATTTCAATAAATTTAGAGAAACTTATTGTTTGGATAATTTTACTTTTCTCATAATAATTATACGGATATTGTGGTGATGGTGGTTTGATGTAGGTAAACGACACAAATGAACAAAATGTCAAAATCAATAATGACTCATATGGCCATGGTATAGATTACAAAAGTTCTGGAAGCTTTTATCAACAAACTCTTGATTACGTAACATATAGGAATTTGGAAACTTTCCTGACTGTTAAATTAATTCTAACCGACTTGATCCAAAATTGAATGGACGAAACGTTTATGTCAAGTATAAAATAGTATATTATGTATAAAGAGCGAAAAGATGGCAATATGTTTTTCAAATTATACTAACCAAATGCTTGAAAATAATTTTCAGTTCAACATTCAACGATTACAAGTTTTACCTGATTTTTGTCATTGTGGAAGATCGGCGAAATCTTTTGGTGAAGGTCGTTAATATTACACCAAACTACTTTTACATTAACCGTAATTGGGGTTATCAATAATTATAAATTTTATACTCGTCGGAGATAAGTCAATATAATTTAAAGTATGTTATGTGCATACCTAACCCTCTTAAAGTGAAGCGTATTTATTTTAAAATCTGTCAAGTTAGTCATCTGGTGTGTTTTTCCTTTATTCAATAAGCGACGATGACCGAATTCTTCAGGGTTGGCGCTCAAATCTGAACGTTACTTTTACTAAGCTTTTAATAATTTTAAACCTGAAGATCAAATTCCAAAAAGAAATAACCTAAGAAAGAAATCAAAACTTGTTAGATCGCTTGACAGTATAAGCTGGTGATTTACATCAATATAATTCCAGGAGATTTGAAGCTGCATCATTAGGTTACCTTCATACAGAGATTTTTTGCTTCTTACACAAGCGATTATAGAAATAAATAGATTTTTGATATTTTAATTCTGCTCTGGAGATTATTGTTCGATATGTACTTGATGTAATTCGAAAATTATTTATCATGGTAGATGGAATCTCATTAATTCATTCATGCGCGTCGAGACAGATAAAAAGAACCTACATATTTTACACCTTTGTGGTTATTTATGAAATGCCGTCCCGCTTTGGCTACCGAGTAATTCCTGAATAAAAGGAAAGGGTGCACTGGAGGGTATTCCAGACCCCCCGGTTTATCTTCATTGTTTTGTGTCTTTAAAACTTGAATTGAAAATGCAAGAAGGTTTAGGGGAGTTACGCAGTGTTTTCAGCTTTGAAGAATAGTAGAAGTAGGCAGCTTCATTATGGCTAATTTATGATTAGTTTCATCCTCCACAAATTTTTTTTGACGTCTAAGTTCAACATATTTATTTATTATTACAATTTCAAATAATGGTCGAGCTCGAGGGGCGAGTCGCAAGGCAAGTTTTTGTACATTAGTTCTCTTTTTTTACAAGATTTTTGAGTTTGATGAAAAATGAGTTTTCAATTTGAATTAGAAATTAATAACCTGAATTAAAATTAAAAAAAATACTAATTAATTAATTTTAAAAATTCAAAATTCAAAATAATAAATTAAAGTAAAAACAGTATAAGTTGAGAATTTGTGTTTTTTTAGATTTGTATCTTTTTTTTAATATAAATTTTAAACAAAGTAATTGATTACAAATTTTTATTACTGAAATTGTTGGGGTCGCAAAAATAAGCAAAAAAATTTGGAGGTCGCGTCGTAAACAGGTTGGGAACCTCGGGTCTATAGTATTCCTAAAATTTTCTTGGTTCCCTAGGATTTTTTTACATTTTCTCGAATTTCCTACGATTTTCTCGATTTCTCTTCACCGGAACACCAAATTTTCTCAGCGATTTTCCCTCTGTTGAGCCTCTAAGTAGCTATTGGCAAACCGGGAGGGTCTGGGGGTATGGAATACCCCCCAGTGCACCAATTGCTCTTTTTCGATGCGGGGTATTTCATGCCCCCCAAATTCCCCGAGGGAAAAAAAATGGAAAAAAGGTTAAAAACGCAGGACGTAAAGAAAAATTTGTCAAATTATTTTAAATGATCTCTGGTAGTATTAATTACAATAATTATTACTTGAAGTTTTACCAGCTTATAAAATCATTTTGGCAAATATAACTAAGAATAAGCTTGGCCATGCACATGTAACTATCGACTGTTTATATCAAAATTTTGGTAGTTCGCGGAAAATTTTGTAGTTTAAATTCACTTCAAATTTTTTTTTTTTAATTTAGAAATTCAGGTAATCTTATAAGCCCAAACAATTTTTGAAATTGAAAGAAAATCATTTGGAGATTTTTTAATATAATATTAAGCTTCTTTCGTTTCTTTTTCTTCAGGGATTTTTAGTAAAAATAATTATTAAAGAAAATTATTTTGAAAAAATGGCGTTGCTATGAAATCCGCCACCGTTTGCGCGTTAAAGAAAATTTTGTACCTGCATATTTTTCACTATTTTGGTTAGAGTTTTTGAGAAATCACCCCCCTCCCCCTCTATAAATTAGTGACACGACCGCTCTTGTACTTACAGACAAAAGTCTACACTAGTCTTATATTGGCATTGTAAATTATATCGTTTTAGTCTTTTTAAATCATATTATACTTTTTATAAAAGCTAAAAAAAACTAAACGTTGAATTAAAATACTGCACAATTTGGGTTTAAAATTTGTACAATATGAAATGTACGTTGTATAGATTTATCGCAAACGATTTTTTGAGTATACAATAATACTTATCAGACATTTTTTCTTGTAAATTTCATTCTCTTCATGTGTGTTTATATATATTTTTTTATTTTGTTGCTCTGTTTCTGAGATACTGTGAGTTAAAAAAGTTTCTGTGCGATACAAGAATTACTGAATATAGGATTTTCAGTCTAAACTCTCTAGTTCCTTCCTTTCATCAAAAATCGAGAGGTTTAATTCCCTAATTAATATATTTTTCAATGTTTTTCTCATAATTTACTGAACTAAATAATTAGAGGAACCAAGCAATTTATTTTATTGGACATTGCAAGTTCTGGAGACGTTGCTTCCCACGTCTTCCTTGGGTTAAAATTTTTTTTATTCGGATTGCTATTGAAATTGATTATTGAATAAAACCGGAATTTTTCGCGTCGTATAGAAAAAATATTGCACAAAAATGTCGATTATCTCTTAATCATATGATTTGTGCATAAGCTATATTATAATCTCTTCTTCAAACATAATAACGTTATTTGGCTGTCCAATATAAGATTATCTGTAATTTATCGTTCACATTTGAATATTTTTGCACGTATAGATCGTTATAGCTTGGCTACTGTATCTTTTCAAATTAGCAGAGAAAGAGCTAAAAAGATAATAAATTAGATTGCACGACGTTTGTATGATAAAAAAAATCTAAAACTGGATTCGCTAAAATTGCTATGTCCAAAACGGCAATTTAGCATAAAGAAATAAACGAACTGCTATTATTCTGGCAATATATTTTTAGCAAAATTTATATTTAAATTCGACAATTTGCACCACAATTTAAACCACTTTATTTATTTGGCAAAATTGTTATGACTAAACTATAGAGAGGTCTTTAAACTTGTTTTATTTAAGTAGAAGACATTTTTTGGCAAAAAAATTCTGTTTGTTTTACCAATTTTATCCTTAATATTTTACCCAATGGTAAACTATTATAAATCGCTATTTTACGTAACATTGGTTATTCTTTAGAAGTCTTTCTCTATCGCGAGCTTTTCGCCGCGGAACCCAATTAATATACACCTATGCACGTGGGCGATGGAGGGCGTTTATCAAATTATGTATTACTCCGGAAGTTACCTTCGTTGCAGAAGTCACCTGTTCCGGAGTAATGAATGCAATATAATTGTTATTTTTTAAATTAGTTTTGTTTATGATATTTTATTAGCTTCCCTTATAACCAGGTGATGTTTGACCTAGTGCGGTGCAGCTGGCTTGATTACTCGATTACCATATTTGGATTTAATTTTTTGCAATTTATTACTGCTTTCAAGACCCGAGAGTGATGTTCTTAAATCTAAAAAATTTAATGCTTACACTTTGATAATTGAATAAATAGTTTCGCTTTTAGTAGCATTATTAATCATTGATAAAATATTATTTATTGGGAACGACACATGACATAACAAACTTTAATTTTTAAAGGTTCAATCCGTTAATTTTTTTGGTATGTTAATAAGTCGAACTGGAATGAAAAATCGTTCGATTCGTTTTGCATAATTTTTATTACGATTATAATCCTCCAATTTGTTCTAATCTTACAATTTTCCATTGGGTTGTGAGGTGATTTAAATCTCATAACGTAATGAATGATGAATGTGAAGGTGTTCAAAATTTCTTAAATTCTACTTCCTCATTTATGATGTGAACTCGTTTAATCCGTTAGGCGTGTGCTGGAGAAAGTAATTTCTTTTAGTTGACAATGCAATAAACAGACAGAAAACTTATCATTTGTTGAATTGTAGACGTTCACCGTGATTTGCCTTCCATTTCTCAACAGATTCGATTTTACGTAATGTGTTGTTCATCCTGATTTTCTTTTCTTTTTATTGAATCACTCATACATTTTTGTATTAAAACTCTTTTAGCTGCTTTATTTATTGTCGTTTTGTATTATATTTACCGATGGCGAAGTGGCGACGGATAGATGTCCTAGACTGCATACAGTAGTGTCTTTGGACAATACATTCATAGCAATTTTTTGTTTATAGATGTAATAAATAGATATTACATAATGGGTTCAACATCTTTTGAATAAAATTTATTTAATTTTAAATTTATTTTCTTAAATATTCCGTTTATAAAAAACGTGGTTCGTCTCTCCCGGAATTACCCTATTCTGAATTTCATTGCAATTAGAGTTTTTAAAATTATTAAATTTTGTATTATTTCTTTTTATACATGCCTCCCGAAACACTGAGGTGGTCACAAGAAGGTTAGTTCCTCAAACTCGAATATTTACTCGGCAGCCTTAGTTTTTCTGTAATAACTCGAAAACTATAAAAGATATAAAAATGTCGAAGACACCAAAAGTGTTAAGCGTAAAAGGAAGAACATTTTCTATTATAAACTTTTTTTTATATTTTTTATCGTTTTTGAGTTATCGGAGAAAAGTCGAGTTAGGTCATAGGAGGGGTTGTAATTAGTCTTATTTGGTTCACTCATTTTCGCTTCTTGATAAGATTATCCAACATTGTAGAATTTTCATTAAAGATAATCTCGAATCAAATTGGATTTATTCAATGCGATGAACTAGAAATTAATCCGTATATATGGCTTCATTCAAACCTTTTGAAGAAATAAAAATATTTTCTTTCGATTAAATTAAAAGTTAAAATTATTTATAAATTATAATATAGTAATTGAACATTCATTTCGTGCAATAATAAACTAATAATCAATCGATAATTTATTTTTTATCGATGATATTAGCGTCAAGCTATTGTTCGTATTCATATTACAAGAATTAGTAAGGCTGATAATGATTATGATTAATTTTTTATCGTTATTATGTAGTATAATAGCAGTACGAAATGGTAGTTGGCTAAAATAATATTTGTTTGTAAATTATCTTGTCATTTTCCAGTAGTATGTCTCAGGTGTCCCTGAATATTCTTTTGATAGATCAGTCTGATATTCTATAAATTCGATAAATTGAGATTGCAATTCTTGGAATTTCTGATTATTTTCTTTTAAATTTTATAATATTTTGCAATGCGGGTGGTTATACCCCCCCCCGTCCCTCTTTCATATTGTATCTATCCTGTCATGTTCCTGTCATATTTTAAAAACAAAGACAATCGCAAATTTAAAAATTGGCTATATCGAAAAACCTTATATGTATAAATGATGCAACTAACGGTAAATTAATCATTCCTTTCGTAAGAGTAATTGTTTAATAAATTTGATAAAACATCTTGACAAACCTTCGGGTAGTCGTTAAAATTCTGAGTCACTTATTATGCCATGCCATAAGGTACAAGTGCACGTTTTTGCAGGCATATGTAATCCATTTATGGGAAAGGGGGTCTATCAACCAACACAAGGTTACTACAATCGATTTATAATTACCTTTATCTAAGAGATTTGCAATTTTTGCGTTTAATTAAAAAGTATAGACGCAATTTATTGCTAAGATCCGAGATAGTTGCTATTTTATACAATTAGGTTAATCGAAATTACGGCGTAACGCAAAATTTTTACGTCAAGGACTCGGACAGAAATTTTTGCAGCCTAAGAAAAAACTTGGCATTTAAATATTTTAAAATCAGATCATTGCTTTCTGGTTTTTTTCTCGTCCGCTTTATAAGGATTAAATTTTTGTATGGCCAAATGTGGATCAGAATTTTTAATTATATTCGATAGAAAATATGATTTGGACATTCTTGTTTCCATGAGATTAGGTCTAGGTCAATGATGGTACATTTAATATTCAAATGCGAAACGGAATTCAAAATAAAAGCAACGAACTTAACTGCTATTAACAGATTTTGACCTCCGAGTTGGATTTGAAACGCGCCAGTTGAGTATTTAAGTTATGCCTTGGGGGGGTTGCACTGTTTATTGTACATGTCGAGTGTTTTTGATAGATAATTATGCTGTCGAGAAAGTGGCAAATATGTGGAGAGACTATTTTTAAATTTTAATTCAAGCATCTTGATGTGCAATCAGGAAATCGTACGCAAATGAGTCAAGTTTCATCGACCATTAAATTTACAAAAAACCAACTTTTTTACTTTCCGAAGAAGATTATAGCCACATTGGGGAATGTACCGCCATTATTCCTAGTCTACCCCCCGTGCCGTCGATGGGCACAAATGAAATTACTAAATGTTTTACTATTTAAAATAATTATTAGTCATTTAAAAACAAATTAGTAACCGTTGATTCAATCGATGAATTTTTAAATGTTTTTTAATTTGATTCTAAATTGCTGTAAAGAATGAAAACATTGTTAGTTTAATTAGTATTTTCTCTATTCACATGTTTCATTCAAGTTATTGTTTGCTAGTTATAAAATTGAACAATCACTTATTTTTATGATTAATGATAACCAATCAGATCAGGTGCAACGAATGTACTATAATTCGAATAGGTTACATATTTAGTCGTTGTATCTAATCCTTCTGCAAATTTAATTAAATATGATAAGATTAGTGCATTTTTCCTTATTTTTCTACTTTTCGTTATTTTCCTGTTATCTACATCAATATAATAATTATATAATAGAGAATGTATGTTCGCCATACACTCCTAGGTCCTTTGACCGATTTGAACTAAATTTTGCACACTTCGTAACCAATCAAATTCTACATATTAGTGTAGATACTTAAATCTGATTGACTTTTTTCCTGATTGGAAGATCCAATAACGGGGTAACTGTTCCCTTCTCCTATGACTCATCAAAACCAATAAAATTACCAAATTTTGTTAAAATTTAAAAAATATATCTAAATTATTATAAAAAAAAAACATATTATATTTACCCTCCCCAGCTTCATTTACCTCACCCATGAATTTCTCCTGGATCTGCTCTTGTGTACAACTGAAGGGAATTCTTAAGAAATAGAAAATGAGAAAATCTTAAGAATACTTTTTTATTATTTTTCTGAGATTTCTTTGGGTTTTCCCGAATTTTTAAGATATCCTAGGATTTTCTACATTTTCTTGAATTTTCAAAGATTTTCTTGGGGGCTATCTAACCCACTCGTTATGACTCTTTAAAATTCTACAAAAACTTTTTAATTTCAAAGATATACCTAAATTCTTATCAAAATATATTTATTTACCCCCTTCTCACTAGTTTCGTTTACCCTCTCCATGAACTTTTCCTGGATCCGCCTTTGATTTCCAAGGAATTCAAGAGATTTCCATAGGAATTCCAAATTTATATTTTGATATTTACTCCTTGATTTAAGTCAATATCATCTAATAAAACGGTAAACTCTATAAAATACCAGAAGTAAGAAGAAGAGGTCAACCGGCAAATTACGTAAAAATACGGACGTTATCTCCATTAGCTGTCTATCACTGACGCGCATGAATGGAATAACGAGAGATATTTTAATTTAAATGTACCTACAAGGTAACATGTAACCAAAAAGCCTCACATTACATGGCGGGTCTTCGAAGTCAATGAGAAATGGTGCACTGGAGAGTATTCCATACCTCCCTCCCTCTCCCCCTCCCAAATCCCTCGGTTTGACATCCACTGTTTCGTGTCTTTAAAACTTAAATTCAATGTTCAAGGAAGTTCAGGGGCCTCACAATATCTTTCAAGTATTAGAAGTAGCCAGCTTTACTATGATTAGTTCATGTTGAGCTTCAAGCTCCCCAGACTTCTGTTTTTTTTTAAACGAAACTCGTCTGGAGAATCTGGAAAAGTCAAGGAATTTAAGAATTTCCTAATTTTGTCAAGGAAAAGTCAGGGAATTTCTTATTTTTAGTGCCAAGTCAGGGAAATTAAATTTTCAGTCAGAGAAAACAATTTAATTTAAAATTATTTTATTAATTTTAAAATTAATTTTTTTTTAATTAAAAATTGAATTTTTTTTTAATTTTAAAATTTAAGAAAAATTATTAATTTTAATTTAATTTTAAAATTAAGATTGTTTTACTTTTTTATCGTCCGATTTAGCAAATTATGTTAGAAAACTTTTATTCTTTGTCAGGAAAAACCTGGAAAAGTCAGGGAATTTGGTTTGGAAAATTCAGTGGGAACCCTGTCGAAAAAAAAATTAGGAAGAAGCTAAAAGCTAAAGGCGAGATCGTAAACTAAATATTGGTTGGGCTCAAAAAAATTTATGTGCATTAGATTTTACTTTACAAGATTTCCCAGATTTCCTCCTGAATTGCCTCAATTCAGAATTACATTTTTTTTTCTCGAAATAGTTGAAAAATTTAAAAGGCAGGTTTTCTATTAGCCTTATTCATTATTTTTCGGCTACTGTTTGCACCTTTAAAAATAAATTATGTTAGTGAATTAGTGATAATCGCGGTATGGGAGGAAGGGAACGAAATTAGAAGACTCCTAAGAAAGGTTTTAATTTATTTAAAAATCGAAACGTTTTCTAGTAATTCAGAAATCGTCAACTGTAATTCAGATTTGTCAACATGTATGAAATTCACATTAATTTGTCAATCAAATATAACATTTAAGCACAAATCTAAGCATTAACTGAATTTGACACTTTTTGTGTCTAAAAATCAGAATAACAGTTGAAAAATCTGAATTACAGTTGACTTTTTCTGATTTCCTGTTAGAAGTGGAAACAAAAGTTTATACTGATGAAAAAATCGTGATTTTTGTCCTGTTGAAATAAAATTTATTGTATAAATGAAAAGATCATTGGCGTTATAAATTTGTTCAGTAATACAATTAATTGTGTTCTGTTCTGATCGGGGATTCACTGGTTAAGATTCCTCTCAGTAAGATGACTAGAAAATAGTAAAATATTGAATCTGCAATTGGAAGCGAAATTTTTATTCCAGAAAATTCTTGATGCCGAAACTTTTCAACCCCCCCCCCCCCCCCTACCGTGAGGTCACCACTCACCACCGAGCTTTAGCTACGGTGCTGCTAAGAAGTCCACACCGTTAATTCTCCCTGTGAAATAATTTTTTTTTTAATTTGAATTGAATGATTTAATTATTTAACTTTCGGTAGTTTATTGTTGGTTTTAATTACTCATATAATTTATGGCATTTGAAATCGTCCAAGTGTACAACAACAGTAGGAGATGGTGTGGTATTATCGTATACCTTTTGTTACCGACTTGCTGACTAATTTGGATTTTTCATCGAGCGTTGATTCCACTTACTAATAAATTCGTGTTTTACATTCTTCTTATATTTGTCATCGCACTTTCTACCGTTGGCTGTACCTACATATTTTAAATATTCTAAAACTTATTATTTCGTGAAAATGTTCATACCAAACTACTATTTGTATAGATAAACTGCTAATTTTTAGGACAACCTGATTGGAATAATTTATGATAATTAAAATTTTGTGTTCAACGTTTGTATAAACACTTGATAGAACTAATAACTATGCTTGAAGAGGGTTCAACTATTTTTGACCTCGGCGTCCTTATAATTGAGTGATGCTAAAGTAGAGATTAAATTAATTTAGTTAAAGAACTCGTTTAATGAGACAATTATTATTATTGTGTGCAATCTCATTTATTAATTTTGAATTTGTTTCCAGTTCATTAAACTTAAAGTCGTGAATATTTATTAAATTAATTACAAAAGTTCGAGTAACAATTATTATTTCTATTATTGAGAATTTATGATTTTCAAAAATAAACATTCTTTCAACTTCTTTATCATTTAATTATATTTTATTTGTGACTGTGCAACTTATTCTTTTTCTGTTTATCTATTTTGTTGTGCTTTTATCGCCGTTAGGAATTTTAATGTTTTGATAACTTAATTATTTAGCATAATCATATTATTTAAATAATGTGGAGCACTTAAAATATATTTCGAAGTACAACTTGGGAAGATTTATTAGTTTTTAATCGCCCATACTGAAGTTGAAAACGAGAGACTTCACCTTGTTCAGTTTTTGAATAGTCGAAGAATTTCAAGTTTTTTTTTTTTGATAAAAATTAAGATTAAACCAATTTTTTTTTCTCAGAATTTACACCACAGATTATTAAACTTCCCCATCCTTGGTCGTTGTTCTCAATTGTTGTTTTTCACTTCCGAACGGAAACGGTGTGTGGTTGAGTCGATTGAATTTGTCGAGTTACTTTAGGAAGTTCTTTAACACTTGCTGAATAAGCTGGGGAACTCTTTTTTTATGCTTTACTTTTAATTGGAAAATTAGAGAAAAACTCATAAAATTATCCTTGTATAGATACTGCTTGTGGAAACTGGCATACACGTCCAAATAAGGATAGTCTAACCTAATTAGGTCTGATAGCCTAAGAAGGAAAGCGATGCTGTAATCACAACCTTTTACTATCTTTTCTGTCTTTGTCATTTTGAATTAAAAGTCAAGTTGAACAAAATTTTAAATTAAATTTTTTTTTATATTTCAGACATACTCTGGACTTTTCTGCGTTGTGGTCAATCCCTACAAGAGGTTACCAATTTACACGGAAAAAATCATGGAGAGATATAAGGGCATCAAAAGACATGAAGTACCACCGCACGTATTTGCCATTACTGACACAGCTTACAGATCCATGTTGCAAGGTAATTTTTTCATGCAGATAATGTAATTAACAAATTTGCATACAATGGTTGTTATGTCTTTAACGAACACATTGTCAATTAAGTTTGTCTCTCAATTTACATTCTTTACACCTCCATAATAATTAATAATTTAAGATTAAAATTTTATTAAGAAACGCCGCCCCTTTCGTTGAAGTTTGTAGACAGTAGCGTTCTCGTCGTTAATACAAGAAATATATTGTAATGATATTTTCGTTATGTACGAAAATACCTACCATCCACTACGGCTTCCAAGTCGGAGGCTCGAGACTTCTCAGGGTGGGTTCCGACTTCAATTCAAGTTGTAGTGTAAATTGATAAACTTTAAATTTTCCAAAATTAAATCCATTCATAAACAAGATCCATAAAATTGATTCCCATCAAATCCAAATTTAACTTTAAAGTAAATTTTTCGTACCCAATATCAAATGGTACGATAACCACAAGTGTCCGCTATCGGTTCAGGTGCGCTCGACGCTCACACAAAACTTTTCTCTCTAATTCAACAAACGAAATTATCCAAAAACCAATTATAATTTCCAAATCTTCCAAAAATAACAAATCCAAATTTACTCTTAATTTGTTCATCCAAATTTAACTTCCAATCAATCGAAACAAAAATTTCTCACCAAAACAAATCTATTTGCTTAATAAACAAACTCAATCGCACAAATTCAAATCAATTTACAAAAAATATATGCCAAAAACTGGCCAAAATACTCAAAAATTACAAGAGCGCAACGGAAAGACGTCCGCTCTCGGTATTCGCCTCGACAAAAAGCCCCTTCCTTTACAAAAATTGTTACCAACTTAAAAAAAATTATTTATTTAAAATAGAATAACAAAATAAACAAAATCTTCACAATTCAACAAAAAAATCAAAGTTGATGTTTGAAACACCACAATATATCAAGTGGATTCATGTGGACATTTTATAATATTATCATCTAGGGAGAATGGTAATAATAAGTTATCGTGATAATTAAATCATCACTTTTGCTGACTATAATTAGAAGTAAAATAAGTACTTATGCAGGCAGCTGACGAATTAACAGTCACTGTAGTTCCGCGGTATATACAGTGGCTTACAAAAATAAGCGTACAGTCATATGCTAGCAATGTAAATCGTACCTTATTGAAAACACATTTTTTCATATATGAAAATCGCTTTTACAGCAAAATTTATTAGACATTTTTTGTTGAAAATTTTATTGTCTTCATTTTTGTTTATATACATTTTTCTATTTTGTCGCACAATAATCTCTGTAAAATTTTTTCTTTTTCTTAAGTTTTTCTGCATTTCGTCAGATTTCGTATTATTTAAGATTTCTCCTGATTAGTAAGATTTCTTTGAATTTCTTAAGAAATTTCAAAGAATTCTTAAACGAATTCTTTCGTTGTCAACCTTACAGACGATTCCTACGAATCCCATGATTCATCACAAAAATTCTTACTTTTGCTTCTAATAAATTGATACGGTGGTTTTAGAATCGATACTTATGGTATTGCACAATAATTTGAAAAATGTTTGTAGAATACAATGTAAAAAAATTTCAGTTTTATAACTTTGCTTCTTTTCAGAAAGAGAAGATCAGTCTATATTATGCACCGGCGAGTCTGGAGCGGGTAAAACTGAAAATACAAAAAAAGTAATTCAATATTTGGCGTATGTCGCCGCTTCAAAATCACCCAAAGGCTCAGCAGCGGTAAGACTTTCGATCTTTTTCGAAATTTGAAATTTTAATTTTGTATTTTTTTTACATGTCCATTCTTTTCGCCTCGATCCAACAGCAGAAAGATTTAATTGTAAGTATATTTCGTTCATTTTTTTGTATAAATCAAGTCGCTATTGAAAAATTTGAAAAGTTTTGCTTATAAATCTGCATTCGGATAGGACATTGCAACAGTTGGCATTAATCTCTTTATCGTAGATGATTGGTGGTTGTAAAATGCGCGTAGGGTAAAAGTTTCATTACAACTGCAATGCTTTATCCAAATGGGGCTTTACAATTTCAATTTGAAATATGTATTATTTAAACTGCACAAATTAAGATTTCACATGCATTGCGGATTAATTTTATGTAAATATTTACATGCTTTCTTTACCAGAGTCCTACTAATGACTCCTTGGTATGTATTTTGGTAATTTTTGCGTGGTTGTGCCAAATGTACGTATGGTACCGTTGTGATTCTTACTTAGATGTATTTATTTATTGTACATAACTAATACAATATTTTACATGTGCCATTTTTTTACTAATGCCACTCACGAAGAACGATTTCGATGTTAGTGTAAGTCTTGGTGTCGTTTGAGAGTGAATTGGTTTTTGTAGATTCAATTAGTTGCGTTTTTTTGTGATTGTTTTAATGTGTGCATACAATTTAACGTTTTTCTAAAAACATCAATTTTTCACAGGGTAGTTTAGAGCAACAACTTCTTCAAGCAAATCCAATTTTAGAAGCTTTCGGAAATGCCAAAACCGTGAAAAACGACAACTCTTCAAGATTTGTAAGTATATTTTTGTTTTATAGAAAATTTAAGCTAAACAAATCGACATCTTGTAGGGTAAATTCATCAGAATTAACTTCGATGCGTCCGGTTATATTGCTGGCGCAAACATTGAAACCTACCTTTTGGAAAAGTCACGTGCCATAAGACAAGCAAAAAATGAACGAACCTTCCATATTTTCTATCAGTTATTGGCCGGTTCGACACCGCAACAAAAAAGTAATTTTTTAATTTTACTTAAAAACTGTTTAGTAAGACAGTTTTACTTTTGCAGAAGAGTTTATTTTGGAAGATTCCAAATCCTATCAGTTCTTGACCAGCGACAGCCACATAGTTCCTGGCATCGACGATGTTGTCGAATTCGAAAGCACCGTAAAAGCCATGAACATTATGGGATTCAGTCAGGACGATTTTAACGCAATATTTAGGATAGTTTCCGCCGTCATGTTATTCGGCACCATGCAGTTTAAACAAGACCGTAACTCAGATCAAGCTACACTACCTGACAATACGGTGGCTCAAAAAATTGCTCACTTATTGGGTTTATCCGTAACCGATATGACCAAGGCGTTTTTGAAACCCAGGCTTAAAGTTGGACGGGAATTTGTCACCAAGGCACAAACGAAAGAACAGGTAAGTGTTTTTTTTTAAAGTGGTAAGACATTTTTTAACTTTAATGTATTAGGTTGAGTTTGCTGTCGAGGCTATTTCGAAAGCCTGTTACGAGCGAATGTTCCGTTGGCTAGTCACTAGGATAAATCGATCATTGGGTCGTACGAAACGGCAGGGCGCTAGTTTTATTGGAATTTTGGATATAGCAGGTTTTGAAATATTCGATTTAAATTCCTTTGAACAATTATGCATTAATTACACCAACGAAAAGTTACAACAACTGTTCAATCATACCATGTTTATTCTGGAACAAGAAGAGTACCAAAGGGAAGGTATCGAGTGGAAGTTTATCGATTTTGGACTCGATTTACAACCCACCATTGATTTAATTGATAAACCAATGGGTATCATGGCTCTTTTGGACGAAGAATGCTTGTTCCCGAAGGCAACAGATAAAACTTATGTAGAAAAATTAGTATCTGCACATACCACTCATCCCAAGTTCAAGAAGAGCGATTTTCGTGGTGTAGCCGATTTTTCTATTATTCATTATGCCGGTAAAGTGGACTACTCCGCCACCCAATGGTTAATGAAAAATATGGATCCTCAAAATGAAAATGTTCTTTCTGTGCTTCAAGCATCGCAAGATCCTTTCATCGTCCACATTTGGAAAGATGCAGAGAATTTAGGTCGTGCTAAGGGCATGTTTAGAACAGTTTCATATTTATATAAAGAACAATTAGGTAATTTAATGGTCACTTTAAGAAATACCAACCCCAATTTTGTACGATGCATCATTCCGAACCACGAAAAGCGTGCCGGCAAAATTGATGCTCCACTAGTCTTAGATCAGCTCAGATGTAACGGTGTCCTAGAAGGGATTAGAATTTGTCGTCAAGGCTTCCCAAATCGTATTCCTTTTCAAGAATTTCGTCAAAGATATGAACTTCTCACTCCAAATGTAATTAACAAGGGCTTCATGGATGGCAAAAAAGCATGCGAAACGATGATTCAAACCCTTGAACTGGATTCAAATTTGTTTCGCATTGGTCAATCCAAAATATTCTTCAGGGCTGGCGTTCTAGCTCACTTAGAAGAAGAACGCGATTATAAAATAACCGATCTGATAGTCAACTTCCAAGCGTTCTGTCGTGGTTTTCTATCGCGCCGCAACTATCAAAAACGCGTTCAACAATTAAATGCCATTCGTATAATTCAACGCAATTGTTCAGCATACTTAAAATTGCGCAACTGGCAATGGTGGCGATTATACACGAAAGTGAAACCACTCTTGGAAGTTACCAAACAAGAGGAAAAGTTGATGCAAAAAGAAGATGAACTCAAGCAAGTGAAAGAAAATTTAGAAAGTCAGTTGCGAAGCGCGCAAGAATATGAAAAAAAGTTTCAACAAGCAATTGAAGAGAAAACGGCAATTGCCGAACAATTGCAAGCCGAAGTTGAATTGTGCGCCGAAGCAGAAGAGATGCGTGCGCGATTGACCGCCAGGAAACAGGAATTGGAAGAAATTTTGCACGATTTGGAAGCCAGAATTGAGGAGGAAGAAGAACGCTCCAGTAATTTGTCGAGCGATAAGAAAAAATTGCAGTTAACCATTCAGGATTTAGAAGAGCAACTCGAAGAGGAAGAAGCGGCCAGACAGAAGTTGCAGTTAGAAAAGGTTCAGTTTGATAATAAACTGAAAAAATTGGAAGAGGACCTCGCGTTGAGCGACGACACCAATCAGAAATTACACAAAGAAAGAAAAATTCTTGAAGAACGAAATAATGATTTGAGTCAAACCCTTGCCGAAGAAGAAGAGAAAGCCAAACATTTAGCTAAATTGAAAGCAAAACATGAGAGTTCGATTGCAGAACTTGAAGAACGTTTAATCAAAGACCATCAACAAAGACAGGAATCAGACAGATCGAAACGAAAAATTGAATCCGAAGTTAACGACCTAAGAGAGCAATTGTCTGAGAAACGCACGCAATTGGAAGAAATGCAACTGCAGTTAGGCAAAAGGGAAGAAGAATTGGCTCAAGCTATGGTTCGCGTCGATGACGAAGGCGCCCAAAAGGCACAATCGCAGAAGGCGCTCAGAGAAATGGAAAGTCAACTCGCCGAATTACAAGAAGACTTGGAAGCGGAAAAAGCAGCAAGGAGTAAAGCAGAAAAATTGAAACGTGATTTGAATGAAGAATTAGAAGCGCTTAAAAACGAACTCTTGGATTCGTTGGATACCACCGCTGCTCAACAGGTACAGTGTTTTAAATATTCAAAAGTTTTTTGTTTTACAATTGAAAGTCTTAACAGGAACTCAGGTCAAAACGTGAACAAGAATTAGCAACATTAAAGAAATCTTTAGAAGATGACACTCAAGTACATGAAGTTGCACTAGCAGATATGAGACACAAACACACACAAGAATTGGCTTTAATTACTGAACAATTGGAGTCTATAAAAAAAGTTAGAACGGGATTAGAAAAAGCGAAACAATCATTAGAAGCAGAGAATGCCGATCTTGCTACCGAATTACGCAACGTTGGGGCTAGTAGACAAGAAGGTAAGTTCTAATATTTTTTTTTATTGTTCATTGGTTAGGAACGAGATGGGTAATATTATTTGTTAATGTTCATGCACTTATCGGTTATTGAATATTTACTAAATTTACTTTGAATAAAAACTACCTATTTAAAAACCTGAACCTGAATTTCAGCGATTTCCAAGGAATTCCAATGATTTCCAAACAAATTAATCTAAAGAATTCCAGGGATTTCCAAAGAATTTCAGGGAATTCCAAACAAGTGTACACAAAATTTTGGAGATATTTACCCCTTGTCCTGTCCTTCGCAATGAAATTCAAGCATTTAAATTAAATTTATTACCCACGACTGCTCTTTAATTCGTAGCACAGAAAAGATCAATTGCGTTCACCGTCACTCATACAATTTTACGTTTTTGACATTTTTTTTAAATGAACAATAACACTTTATTTTTTTTTTTACTAACAGGCGATCGCCGTCGAAAACAAGCCGAAAGTCAATTGGCAGAGGTGCAAGCAAAACTTGCCGAAAATGAACGTGCCAAAACAGAATTACAGGAAAAAGTTCAAAAATTACAGCAGGAAAGCGATACCATCACTCAACAACTTGAAGAAGTCGAAATGAAGTGAGTTCTACATTTTAATTCCTCGATAGGTGGTTCACAAATATTTGTGTTTTGCAGAGCTTCAACGGCTTTGAAAAATCATAGTGCAATTGAATCGCAATTTGCTGAAGCCCAATTGGCTTTGGAAGAAGAAACTAGACAAAAACTTGCCCTTAGTTCTAAGTTACGACAGCTGGAAACAGAAAAGGAACAACTTCACGATCAGCTCGAAGAAGAGGAAGAAGCTAAGCGAAATTTTGAAAAACAGGTTGAGTTTATTAATTTATTAAATTAATCTATTCTCATCTAACCACAATTTTATTTATATACAGCTGGCAAGCATAACCATTCAGTTGGCTGAAGCGAAAAAGAAAGCGGAAGATGAATCCGAACAGGCGGCGGTATTAGAAGAAAGTAAAAAGAAATTAGCTAAAGATTTAGAGGCCTTACAGCGAGAAGTTGAAGAATTGAGACTTATCAACGATAAACTAGAAAAAAGTAAGAAGAAGATTGCAGCCGAATTAGAAGATGCAAATATCGATTTGGAAACGCAAAGGCAGAAAGTTGCAGAACTTGAAAAGAAGCAAAAGAACTTTGATAAGGTTTTGGCGGAAGAAAAGGCGGTAAGCGAACAAATGGCGGCGGAACGTGACTCGGCTGAACGCGAAGCTAGAGAGAAAGAAACAAAAGTTTTGTCTTTAAGTCGAGAACTTGATGATTCTAGTGAAAAAATCGAAGAGTTGGAACGGATTCGTAGACAATTACAAGCCGAATTAGACGAATTAGTTAATAATCAAGGAACTGCTGATAAAAATGTTCACGAATTAGAGAAGGCGAAACGATCGTTAGAAAGTCAACTTGCCGAGTTGAGAGCTCAAAACGAAGAATTAGAAGATGAATTGCAATTGACAGAAGATGCTAAATTAAGATTGGAGGTGAACATGCAAGCGTTACGAGCTCAATTTGAACGAGACCTTCAAGCTAAAGAAGAGCAGGCGGAGGAAAAGAGGAGGGGAATTTTGAAACAATTACGCGATTTAGAAGCCGAGCTTGATGAAGAACGTAAACAACGAACAGCCGCTGTTGCAGCAAGAAAGAAGTTGGAAGGTGATTTGAAGGAAGTAGAAGGGCAAGTTGAATTGCAGTGCAAAGTTAAGGAAGATGCGCTAAAACAATTGAAGAAATCTCAGCAACAATGTAAAGAAGCCACGAGAGATGCCGAGGAAGCACGCGCCGCTAGGGACGAACTTGCCGCTAGCAGTAAGGATGTCGAAAGGAAAGCTAAAATTTTAGAAGCGGATTTGCTGCAAATGACAGAAGATTTAGCCAGTTCCGAGCGTTCGAGGCGAGCAGCCGAAGCCGAACGTGACGAATTCCAAGAAGAAATCAATAACAGTTCTGGTAAAGGTGAGTTTTTGGATTGTTTTGTAATTATGTGAATGATGTGAATAATTTGTTTTAATTTTTAGCTGGTTTATTAACTGATGAAAAACGTCGTCTGGAAGCAAGAATAGCAACGTTAGAAGAAGAACTTGAAGAGGAACAAAGCAATAGCGAGGTGTACGCCGACAAATCGCGAAAGGCTCAATTAACTGTCGAACAATTGACTACCGAATTGGCTAACGAACGGTCGTCTGGCCAGCGACACGAATCCAGTCGTCTCTTATTGGAACGTCAAAACAGAGAACTTAAAGCAAAACTTAGCGAATTAGAAACTGCCCATCGTACGAAAACCAAAGCCACAATCACTTCTCTCGAAGCTAAGATTAACAATTTAGAAGAACAATTGGAGGTTGGTTTTAAAAATACTCTTTTTTTTGGGGGTTTTTGTAATTAAGAATTTATGCTTTAGGCCGAGGCAAAGGAGCGTCTAGCTCAACAGAAACAAAGCCGTAAATTGGATAAGAAATTGAAGGAATTGGTTATGCAGCTGGAGGATGAAAGGCGACATGCCGATCAATATAAGGAGCAGGTTGAAAAAGTCAATGGTCGTGTGAAAGCATTGAAACGTCAATTGGATGAAGCCGAAGAAGAAATGAGTAGAGAAAAAGCTCAAAAACGAAAAGCTCAACGCGAATTGGAAGATATGGCTGAATCTCACGAAACCATGTCACGTGAAGTTACCAACTTAAGAAGCAAATTAAGGTAAGAATTGAGGTGTCACTTTTTGTTGTTGTTATTTTGGGTGGTGGAATATGTAAAATAATGTTTGCGTTAATTTTCAGTCATAGTCATAAGTCATGATATGGTGGGAGTTCCACTGCGCAGTTTATTTAGTCTCTAATTTGGTATGTGGTGATGGTAGAACGGTTTAAATTTTATTGGCTGACACTGCGCGCCTTAGGCGTCTGGTATTTTAATTTTAATTATTTTGCTAAAGAAATTTTTTTTTACAACTTAGCAGCTTTTTGATTTAGTTCAGCTTTTATTAACAGAATTTCGAATTTATTGCGCTTTATTTGGGGCGATTCTGGTTATTGCTGTAAATCTCACAGATTTAATGACTTCAAACTAACAAATGAAGATCAACAGTGTTGATTTTCATTGGTTGTTTTCTTTAATTTTAAAAGTTGAAGGCATTTAAGTGGGTGGTGACCAGAATTGACACATAAATCATTAAAACAAAACATTTACATGCACACTTGCTTAAACAAATTTTTATGATTTTACTTTAATTTTCTTCAATTATTAAAATTTGACATGATGTGATTCTTATGTCATTTCCAAGGTGTAAATATCTCGAAAATTTTGTGTACACTAGTTTGGAATTTTATTGGAAATATATTGAAAATTCTTGGAATTATTTGAGAATTTTTTGAAAATTCTTGAAATACTTCTAGAATCTATGGAAATCATTGGAATTTAGAGTTCTGTGTACAAAATATTTTCGAGACCCTTTGGTCATTTCTGACAAGTTGAAAAAAGAACACATTTTTAATTGTGATCTTCTTTTGTTTTGCTATTTTTTTTTATATAATTGCCGCTTTTGTTTTTTTATTTGTTTTTAATTGTTTACTAAACCCGCTTTTAAAATTAAATTAAGCATTTTTTTTACATCTTTGTCGTCATTTTTATTTTATTATGAATAAACTACAATAATTATTGCACTATAGATGTTCTGGTGACTATTAGTTTAGAATCTGAAAGGAAAATAAATTATGAGTAGAAATCATTCACCAATAGAGGTTAATTATGTTTTATACAGAATTCACTTACACAGAATTTTTTTAGGGTATTCTGAATAGTAACAAAAATAAAAGATTTATTTTTTCGTGTATTTTGCATGCGGGGGTGGGGGTTCCCAATTATGTCTGATAAAAATAAGTAGATATAGATTTTATTATTGAAGTATAGAAGTCGCATAGTAGTACAAATTAGAATATTACGAGGGCTGCCTTTTAAGTGTTGGGAATGAGCAATACTAGTGCTGCCATCTTGCAACTGACGTCTTTATCGTAAAGTTTGACATTTTTAACGGTAATCTTATTCAGAACTTTTTGAAGTACGAGCGCTGTTTGTGCTGTTTATAGTAACTTGAAGATATCATCTCGACCAAAAAATGGAATTTATTCTTAAAAATTTTTTTCACTAGCTTCAATGCATTGTAATAGGGCACTTGGTATCTAGTATTATATGATCTAAGACTTTTGGTGATAAAGCACTATTAATGATTAGTATTTATCGATGATTTACTAAATTAAATTCTGACCATAGTTTGCTCAACAACGACTTTCGTGGAGGTCGTCCAAAGTTAGTAGTTGCTCTGTAAGACATTGATGCTGTACATGAACTGAAACTTGAAAATCGTCATGTGACTTATCCTGAGATTGAGGCATCCTTGGGCATTTCAGGGATATTTAATATTGCTTGAATATTTAGTTGTCAAAAAAATTTGTTTGCGTTTGAACCCACATAATTTGACAATCGCTGAAAACAAGGCTTGTGTCAATTGGTCAAAAGAAATGGTTCACAAATACGATCGCGGTGCTTTAAATCGGGATGAATGACATTGTGACAAGTGAGGAATCGTAGACTTACGCGTATGAGCCCAAAACTAAACACCAGCCGACTGAAGAAGCGATTGAAGCGTTCAAAATGCATGTTTTGGAGGTACTTTAATTGGAGTGGAAAAAGAGCTTCAAAAATTGTTTTAACAAAATCCAAAAGTGTATTGATCTTCATGAAAAAGATTTTTTTAAATTATAAAACCAATTTAGATAAAAAAATATTTGTTCTTGTACTCCATTACCAAAACTTAAAAGGCAACCCTCATACTTACCAAGCCGTTTAAAGCTGATCGAGTTAAGTAATTAAGTATTTTATTAATCAAGCATTTCTTTTCTATTTGCCTGTTCTTTTTCTATTCAGTTATTGCAAAGCATTATGTTACTTAAATATTGTTACTTTGAAACTAACGAATGGTCCTCCCACTTCTCCTCTTCTTTTACAATTATCAGATTTTTATTTGCAATTGACTTTTTTGTTGAATAATAGCCGTGAAACTGAAGCTGCAATAATTTTTTTTATACTAAAAGTAGTAAATAGAAATATTTTTTAAATTCCAAATTGACAATAATCGTGGGGCTATTAAAAAAAACAGAAAAAATGGAATGTTTTATTCAGAGCAAAAGTGACTTTTCTTTGTCATAAAAGTCCTACTTTTGCTTCTCATAATACAATACACTATTGTACTTTTAGTGTTTTTTTTTACAATTCCACAATCATAAACACTAACTTGGTACATCATTTTTTTACACATTATTGTATGTCAGATGTAGCTTTCCGTACACAAACGCAAATCATGTAACATAAATTTTTTTTTTCTAACAGGCGTAATGGCGGAGCAATGGGATTGTCATCTACTCGTCTAGGAACATCAAAACGTGGTTCTTTACAACCAGGAGGTAATGGATCGGGCGACGATTCGGCAACCCAAGATGAAACCTTAGACGGCGATGACACTGCCATATAAAATTATCAATTTAACAATTTTTTGACTTCTCTTCAGTTTACAGTATTAAAAAAAATTGAAATAATTATGAATTATTTTAGCGTGCTTGCTTTAGTTTTTTGTGTTTTATCATGGTTACTTCTTAATTTTATATTATTATTTTATCGAATGAAACTACAAAAAACGTTTTATCGACACTCAACTATTTCTGTTTTCATTTTGAAGCAGTTTGTACATGTTTTCTTTTAAATATTTGTTAAGGTGACGAATTTTGCTCCAGTCTTTGATTTGTAAATAATGAAAGTTTAGTACTTACATAACCATAGCCATATATATGAAAAATTGCGCTTTAGAAATTACTTGGCAATTTTTTTTAAATATCTAAATAATATTTTTTGGATTATAGTGATTTATTAATTGCATTTTAATTTATATTGTCTTTATTATGTATTTTACATTTACAATAATCAATTAGATTTTTAATTACAATTTATTGTTGATTTAAAAACGCGCCTCAAGTATTTCTTGCTAAATTTGTCTTGGTTTTTCTTTGAATTGATAGACAGTTAGGAATTTTAACTCTTATTTATATCATCAATAACTAATAAATTGATAGAATAGTGATAAAGCATTTTGATACTTTTTAAATGTGTAGATTAATAAATATTACGATTTTGTAAACTTTTTTGCAATTTTGATAAGCAGCGTTTTTGTACAAAAAAAAAGGATTTCTGCATTCTGTATATAAGTGTCTTTAATTATTTCTAAATTGGGTTACGGGAAACTATTATACTTTAACATAATATACAATAAATTGTTTAAAATTTACCTCTTTTCATTAAAAAGTATCCACTGTGTGTACCCTAATTTTCCAAGTCCTATCAACGATTAAGATTAAGGTGATTGATTGTTGGGAATTTGTTCTTGAATTTGTATAGTTGATCAATAAATGTATATTATTATTATTCATTTGAACCACATAAATTATTTTTCTCTGTGTACCTGTTTATCTACGAGATGACTGGGCTGTATATAATTTTTTTTGAAATATTGATAACCCAATATATTGGACTACTTATAGCAATGATTCCAAATTTACTAGACATAATTTTTGTTCATGCTATCGAAAAATATAAACAAATATGGGTTGGACAGGTTTTCAACTCATTTTGGCTCTAGTTATGGTAATAACCGACAGTATAAATATTTTAGGTGTAAAGTAAGTTGTTTAATTCAATTAGGGCAATAAACCAAATTCTTTATTTATACTAGATGGGCTGATAGTCTGCAAGTCAGAAGTCGCGATGGAGAAGTCAGAAAATTTGATCATCCTTTCTTTCAAGCAATTTGTATGTTTTTAGTAGAAATCCTATGTTTCGTTATGTTTAAAATTATCTATGCAGTCTACAGTAGACAAAATGTAAGTTGTTCATCATGTTTAATTCATTTCTTCTTAAAACTATTGTGTGATTTGATAGGATGAGAGTTGACCAAAGGAAATCGCAATTTTAATTCTTTCGTATTATTTATTTCTGCAATGTGTGATATGCTTTCTTCGTTTCTGACTTGCATAGGTCTTAATCTAACATATTCATCAAGTTTTCAAATGCTTAGAGGTTGTGGACACTAGCTTTATGCTTTCAGCTGATCTTGTTTTGCTCGGTAGGTGCTGAGATAATATTTGTTGGTTTATTGAACATAGGTTTTTTGAATCGAGTCTTGAAGAAACGCGAGTGGTTTGGAATTGTTTTAATTACCCTTGGTCTTACTGTTGTTGGTGAGGCCGATTTTTGGTTTCTCGGTATTGGGTAGCCTTCAAATCCCATTTTATTACATTAAAGTTGGATTATACCATTTAGTGACAATCCTAGAAACGTTTTGGAAGATGTTATTGATGCCATCAATCGAATAGAAAGTAGCCCTTTATTATTGCTTATAATTTTAGGTTTGAATTGTTTCAACATGTTTGATCAGTTTTAATTTTTTGTTTTAATAGGAACGATAATATCAATTGCTTTCTTTAATTTTACCAGCATTAGTATCACAAAAGAAATATCGGCTACAACTAGAATAGTTTTGGATAGCATAACAACTCTCATCATCTGGACAGTCAGTATACTTTTTATGGGAGAACAGTTTCGTTGGTTACAAGTAAAAAATTGTGTTATTGTTAAAATGAAATTGACGAAATTGTGTTTCAGTTGATAGGATTTATGTCGTTGTTAGCAGGCATATGTGTTTATAATGGAATCACTGTTTCTGATAAATTTTTAAAAGTAGAGAAGTAGTAGAAAATAGAGACGCCAATCAAGCTTAACTTTCCAACCGTTTAGTATTCGCATTTCAAATTTATTTTCCCGCCAGCCGATAAGTTCGGGATACAAGAATGTCTTGACGTCACACAGGGGAAATCATTCCTGGCTTATCATTGGCTGGGAAATATTGGTTTCTTATTTTTACTTCCTTGTAAAACAAGGAAGTATTGTGATACCGATTTCCAGATTTTGACGGAAATATCCGTTTTGACCTTCCCTGAATCCATTTTGACTATTTTCGTTGTGACGTCTGTACGTACGTATGTACGGACGTCTGTATGTCGCATAACTCAAATACGGTAGGTCGTAGAAAGTTGAAATTTTGGATTTGAGACACTTATAGCATCTAGTTGTGCACCTCCTATTTTTGGTTGCGATTGTCCGTGCCAAAAGTTGTAATTAATGACGCGCATAGATTAACGAGATTCCTGTCCAATTATTATAAAAATTACAAGGAAGTTATGTGGTGTCCACATCAGATTTTCCTATAAAGGAATAAAAGTAGTAGGTAATTAAAATTTTAAATAAATTTAATAACTTTTATTTAGTGTATCTTTATTTTAATTATCACAGTTTTATTGTATTTAATTGGTATAAACATTTAAACATCCTAGTTCGCAAAAAAAGTAATCATTTTGGATAAAACTTGAATAAACGTAAATAAAAATTATCAAAAGTCGTAAACAATTATGCAAAATATTAAATTAATATACTTTCCTAGAAGTAACTCATTAAAATGTTTATGATAAATTGATAAACATTACGGATAAAGCACTTAAATGTTTTTTATAATTTTTATTTACGAATTCGTTAAGTAAGTAAATTAGTTGATATCCAAAATTATAACTTTTTCAAGTGAGGATGTTTAAACGTTTTTATCAATAAGAATAACTCGTTGCCATACAAAGAAAACTCATTAACTACATGAACCATAGTTTCGTCGCCATACAACGAAAAGTCATGAATTACATAAACCATAGTTTTGAGTAAATCGCATTTGAATCTTCTGAGAAGATTAAACACTTGATAACCTGAGAAATCATATATCAACAATTTTTTTTTATTACTAAACGTTCATTTATTTTTTGAATAAATTTAATTTTACCAAAAATGTCAGTTAATGGGTTTTCGTTGTATAGCGACGAACTGTACTTATTACAACGGAACATAAGAAATTTTTCATTTCTGTCCTAAGAGAATAAGCTTCTTCAGTCTGATATTGACCTTTTTATTAAGTCTTTTCCTAGAAGCTTAATCAGATTAAGATCTGGTGATTGTGTTGGCTAGACAATGTTTTTTTACATTACCATCAGCTTTTTTTTCTTTCAATTACCTACGGGAAAGTCGAAAACTGTACTTAGGATCGTTATCTTGTTGTAGCATAAAATCACGGCATTATTCAGCAACCAGAAGAACTAGAATCTCTTTATAGTCCTCCTTCTTCATAAAACCGTCGATTTTCTCTCTATAAAGAACAAAACAACATAATTGAATCACCTTTATATGTGGTAGTAGGTACCACAAACCGAGGAGTCATTTTTTCAAAAAGAGGTTTTTTCTTACGAAGATGCGTCAAAGCAAATCAAAGTGATCCCCCATAATTGTAACAATCTTGTCACAGGTTAAGCATTTCCCCATTTCCAGAGTAATAAACTGTCCCCCCTCTCTCTCCCACCTCCAAAATTCGAAAAAGATGTAGTATGTATCATTCTCCTTCCTACAATAGTGGCAAGACTTATTAATGTGGTGTAGGTAGAGTTAAAGTTTTCATGATCAGTCAACATTTACGTTTTCTGGACTTTTTCTTCGTCTTTGGCGCTTACTCCAATAAGCAAATTATGCTTCTTTCTTTCTCATCTTTATGCTTTTTCGCGTCTTACTCTTCTTAGTGAACACTTATTTCTAACTGTTGCACTTCTAGAAGGCAACTTCGGTCGGCTCCACCCATTAAAATAAGTGCTGCAACTATTTACAGCGAGTACACATACCGTCAACAGATAAGGGAAATTTAAAAAAATGTAACAAAGTATACTGCACAACTGCACCTTGACATACTTTTAGAAAGGATATAATAATCTAAAATTTTTGCTAACAAACTGTTGGGGCAACTTACGAGTGTTACTGCAGCACCTAGATTTGAATATTAAAAATAAATTATTGACGAAATTCTAAAAACCACTTTTATTAAATTTACTAAATTTTAAATAATTATAATTTTATAAATATACATACATTTTGTTCAAGTAAAACTAATAAATCCCCAATTAACTTCAACATACAAATGTTTATTTGTTATACACTTTGGTTCGGTTTTTGTTTATGAAATTCACGAAACAAAAACAAAATTTTCCATTTTGAGGTACAATTAATAATGAAACGAATTTGGGTGTATAAAAATCACATAAGGCTGCACTGATTTAAATCTGGATTTCCTTGAGCATCGAGTGGAAGTTGTCCACTGCTAAGATCACCGACTAATTCTGCAGGAGGTTGCCCGAAATCTTGCATCTATAAAATTTAACAAATTAGTATCAAACCTTCAGACCTCTTTATCGCTTACCTTTTGCATTAAATCCAAGACAGTTTCATATTGCTTTTTCTTTTGATCTGGCGTATCATCAGCTTTTTCGTTTTCAAACTGTGTGCAAATTTCTTTCATCAAAAGGTATTGCTGTTCGTATTTTTGTCTTTCTTCAGGCGTTAACGTTCCGCCGTTGGTTTCCAACCAAGCTGGGTATTTTGATGAAATATCCTGTAACAAAAGTTAAACGACCTGAATACTTAGAAACAATTTGGACCAATTACCTTGAGACTGGGGTACAAAACTTCTTTGGATAAAAGGCTTTGCATCATACCCTGCATGAATGGAAGAAAACTATTTTCTTGTCCTTGATTTTGACCAAACATACTCATTATGTTTTCTTCGTTAAATGCAGAGGGAAGCCCTTCGGCACCTTCCGTTAGACCACGTAGAGCTTGGCTTATGGAATTAGCAAAATCTGTGTCAGTATCCTCGACGTTTGGATTTACACCAACTTGGGTAGCGGCTTCTAAATTGAATAAAAAATGTAACATTCGGTGAGAACTTGACATTTATAAAACTAACCTGCCATTTGTTGAAAACTCCGTTGTAGGTCATCGGGTCTTAAATCGGGCATCCCACCATCTTTCAAAATATTCGATATGCTACTTTCAAATTTTTCGACTGCCTGCCGTATAAAATCTTCACTCCATTCGCTTTCAGGCAGTACATCGCTACTTTCATCCGTTTTCTTATCATCTTCTTCCTTGCTTTCTTTTGATTTCTCGATGGTACGTTTCTTTGAACCATCGCCAAAGTCTTCCAGAGCACCTATTAATAAATTAGTGTTAAAATTGATAATTATGTCGAATGGTGATTACTTACTATCTAGCAATTCTGACAATTCCTTGTCATCGTCGTTCGATGAAGTTACTTTTCCGGTAATATTTTTATCTTCACTCATTTCTATAAAATATTGTTTGAAACTAATTGAAACTAATGAAAATGATAATGATGTAACAATTTCATAAACAAGGTTATGTTCACGTTATGTTGATTGGTATCTACATACAGGATGGATCATACAAAATTGAAATTGTCAGTGCCGTACTTAGAAAATGGAAACAGGGATTGGGCTTTCACAAACTTTAACGAATCAACGTCATTTTTATTTAAAACTACCCCAGGCCCGTAGCCAAGGGGGGGCACCTGGGGGCACGTGCCCCCCCCCCCCGAAATGTTCAGAATCAAAAAAAAAATTTGAAAATAAAATAGGTAAATAGATATATTTTTAAAGTGGGAACAAAAATTTTTTTTTTGTCTCGGAAAAATTCTCGAAAGGGGAACCCTCAAAAAAAATTTTATGAGTGCCCCCCCCCCCGAAATAAAATCCTGGCTACGGGCCTGATCTACCCTATAATATAAAAAGATAAGGCTTTTTATGCAACGCTCAATGGCGTGGGGCAATTGCTCCCCCCCCCCCCACAAGGATGACTCGGATTGTATTATTTTTTGTCTGTCCAGTGGCGTATTTACAGGGGAGGCTCATAATACCCCATTGTTACCAATATTAATCTATCCTATAATACAAAATGATAAGGCTTTTTATTCAAATTCTGCTTATTTGCCAACTCAAAATAAAAGTTTAAAGGACAAAGTTGGTATATATATCGATAGGCATTTATTTGCCTATAAATAAATAGGCATTTATTTAGTCAGTTTAGACAGTTATATTGTAGCAAAATGTCAAGTAAAGAATGGAATAAAAATTCAAAGTGAAAGCGACACAACAAATGTTGTATGGAAAGAAATTTTGTAACACGAAGGATTTTTCACATACATACATTTAATTACAATCGGGCAAAATCTTAAATCGTTCTGAAAAAAATTCGCCCCCCTAGTATACTATATTTTTATTTTATTTTTATAAACCACGTGGTTCCATTTTGGCTTCTTTAGAACCCCTCCATCCCTTCATGTAGCTTTTACCATGAAAACCCCATTCCATATAGGTGACGGGAATCACTAACGCATTTCTTCCGATCATCCTCCCGCCTATCTTGCTTCAGCTCTCTCGGGTCTTGGATCTTCTTGGGCTCTTGTGTGTGCGTCCATTTTGTCGTTTAATTTAGCCTTGCAAGGGTCAGACGGGCCTCCTTGCATTGTTCATACCGTGGTGTTCTGCGCAGTCTCAAGTATTTCCTTCTTGCACTAATGCAGCTCTTTCGGGTAAGGGCTACCTCCTCAGATAACCAGTAGACTCCTCCCCTCTTTGTGGGGCCCCTTCGTGGCATATAACGTTATCACACGGTCTTATGAGAAACTCTTGTATGCAGGCCTGCTTGTATGTCCTTCTTTATAACGGAACTCTTCAGTAGATCATCCAATTTGGGCTTGTCCAATTTACGCCAGACCCAGCCAGATGGCGGAAGCCTGTCGACCTCAACGGGCAGGCCGATTGCAAAAGATTATTAGTAGCTACTATGGACGATCAATTTTAGTTTATTTTAAAACTTATTTTTCTTACATTATGTAGGAATTTATTATTTCATTTAATAATTTTTATTTTACCAATACAGAACTTTTTTAAAATAAAAGCAGATTTATTTATAAAATAAACAACATTGGAATTTAGCTATTTATTTTCAAGAAGAAACGGAGCATTTAAATATCACAGATGAATCTAATTAAATGGATCTATAATTATTAATTTATACTAATTTTGTCATAACTATAACACTAATTAGTAGTGTAAATGTAAATGGCACAGATAACTTGGTCCCATCGCCACACAATTGGATTTCGCTCTCCTGAAATTAAAATAAAAGTTAGAACTAACAGAGACTTAAAGAGAGGCGAGAGAGGAATCGTTGGGGAAACTGATGGACATGTGAAGGAAATATTAACAAATTAACTAAATCTTAGGAAATTTCAAGATATCTTAGAAATATTAGAGAAAATCGAGAGGGAAACAGTGCCAGTGCCACTAGCACATCAAGGCTGTGTTTTACAACCTTGAATTATGCTTCCATTCCTTCTAAGAGCCTTAGTGCTGCCTGGCTGTCGGTCATGATACAAATCTGATTATTTGTTTAAGCCCTTTGTAGCATTTTCTCTGTACAGGTTTTCAGGAAATCTAAGGAATACAGCTTTTTATTTGTAAAATTTTTTGTAACAATCCAGGAGGAAATTCGGTAAAATATCTGGCAAAAATCCAATGAAAGTTTAGGAATACTACAACCTTTTTTTTCTTTTTCAACTTTGGAAAGGAAATCTTGAGGTACCTAATTCAGGAAAATCTTTCAAACAACTTATAAAAGGAAATCTAGTGTACAAAAATTTGCCTTGTGATTTGACTCCCAAAATTAGGTTAAAAGTTACATTTTTTGTTTTCCAAAAACTGTATAAATTTCTCAACCATAAAATATGTAACCGGAGAAACATAAAACATAAGTAAATAAAAGATCACAATATCTAGAGTAATATAATGACAAGGGCTCTATTAGGACTCATCACTTTGGCGCTCAATGTGGGACTCCAAATTAATGTAATTAGTTATACTGGAGCTTTTGTGGTTTCGAAGCATTTAATTTAAATAACTTACATGAATATTACGATTTATGCAGCTCATATAATGTCGTCTCACATAACTGTCGTGTTTAACTCTATAGCAAGTCAGGGATAAATTATAGAAAATTTCTTCTCCATCGGGCATTAAAGGTGGTTGCATTGGTGTAGCTTGCAAACAATTTGTTTTGATGACCAACAAAATTAGATTACTGTTGACTATGCGTTGCACTGCAAATGGCCGTGTACTGCAATCCTCGCTCATGGTTTTATTGTAGGGCGCCGCGGTAGTGTTTAAATGTGTCAAAGTATAGAGCCACATTTGTTGATCGCACGATTCGGGATGAGTTTTGTTTATCAACAGTCTACGATCAAATTTTCCATTTAGTTTATGCGATTCGTCTAAAACCGCATCCGAATCTCCCATATCTTCTTCATTCATCGGACCGTATGTATGTCCAATATCTTCGACGACATTGCTCCAAACTAAGTTCGAAAAATAAATAAATGTTGCAATTAACCAGCGCATGCAATCTAGTAAGTGATTGAACGGCTGCAACAAATGTAAAACAAATTAGTATTTTTAAATTAAAGGAAAATCGAATGCGTTTACGTACATGTAGAAAGGTGTATTGTGTAAGTGTGAGTCATACATTTAATAACAACAACGATAGTACAATAATTACAAATACACTTTCACACAGTTTAGTGGTAGCGCATTTTTCGATTATAGTTTCCTAAAATCAACATTAGCAAAAAATAATATTAAAGAGTGTTAATGAGCCTTACGTTTATATATTCGTAATTATAACACTGAAATCTACTCAGACGAGTTAAATTTTTTTCCATTACGCATGCAATATGTCGAGAATATTTAATTTCGTCGAATAGCTCCAGAGGGTAAGAAGACAAAATTGAAAAATCGATAAGGCAATCGTTAAGAATTACCAATAATAGCATGTTGGTGTGTTTTATAGGATAGAGAATAAAAGGGCTGAAAAATATTTAGTTAGTGATACCTAAGTATATTTGACTACTTCAATCATCTACAGATATCTAGGAAAAACGAAGTTGCAAAATATTGATCAAGTCATTTTGACGATTGTCTTGCTACTCTACGTGCATGCTACGAACGTACCGTTCACACCTGTCAGTTTTAGTGTGCATGTTTAGTGTGTGATAAGTGGCTTGGTGTAAGTGTGCTGTGAGGGAATAGAGCCACAGGTCTTTGTCACAGAGGTAGATTCGCATTTTCTCCAATTTGAAACTATTTTGCTCCGATTTGAGTGGTGTGTATTCAAATGCTTGTGCACAAGTCCACAACAAAAAATGCACAAGGGAAACGAACCATTGTAATATTTGCAGTAAGTGTGTATATAACTGTAAGTGTCAATAAAAGTATCGAATTTGTTGTTTAGAATATCAAAACAAGTTACCGTTAAAAATCTTGAAGCAAGACTTCCGGTTTCGATGCTAAGGAAACAAGTTCCTTGGTAATCGTACATCCGATTTGCTTGATAAACACCTTCTTCTACAAGTTGACTCATGATGTCTGGTCTAATGTGTCCAAAAAATTGTCCGGTGTCGGCTCGATTGTAACTTACTATCACATATCCATTATCGTCCAGAACAAGACAGTAGAGCTCTTGTGATGTGCAAGTTCGTTTACATCCGGTTAAGTTGGCACACTGAATTATATATGAATTTTTTAAAGTTTATTATAAAAATAGATAAACCAAATACTTACACTGCCCGTAATTTTAGTAAAAAATGCATAAAGAGCGCTGTGATGAAACTGAAAACCAACAACTGCAGCTGGAGCTTTACCAGTTCGATCTTCTTTAAATATTGCATGACTTGCAGTGACGATGGTATTATTTTCTTCACCTAAATTAAATAATATATAAGTTAAAATGCCTGGTATGAATAATATCTAGTACTGCCAAAATAACTAATATTATTAAATATAACTAAACAGTTGTTACTTACCGACTTCAAAAGGAACAGAAAATACAAAACTATGTGGATCTCGGTAATGTTGTTCAACTGCTCTTTTATACCATACTTCATCAATTGCCTTGTTATGGATTTGATGAAAGTGCCTAAAAACAATTAGACCAAAACGTAAGCAAACGTTAGAAAATTTATTTGAAAGATTTCTGACGTGTATTTTCTAGTAAGTGGCTAGAAGGGGAGCAAGACACAAGGAAATTTTTTGTACACTAGATTTCTTTTCGATTGCCTTTTAGCACAGTCAATAGGGGTTTTTTTGCTTACAAAAGGTGATGCAAAAGTGAATTTTATATAATGTTATTTAGTACCGGGTCCTGATGAAAAACCCAAGTTTTCGACTTTGAGGGGAAATTATTAAAGATAATTCTACTCATGTATTAAACAATGCATAAGAAACGTCAAACGTCAAAGTTTGCTAGCGGATAAAAATTGTACTTAGGAAGGAACAGAAATGCAAGTGGATAAATTTAGCGGATATTTTTTTGTTTACCTTTTTTGACATGACAACCAAAGTGAATTTTTAAGTTTAAATGGTTTTAGGCGTATTTATGCACCATTCGCGGAATTATCTTATCAAATACCACACTAGCTTTGATTTCTATCCTGATAATTTTTAATTTCTGAACACTCATACGTGCTTTTAAAATTTGGCTCGAGAAAACTGTTGGTTAGACAAAATCACTCGAGCATTCTCGCTGACGCTCGATCGCGCTCGTGAATTTTTCAACCAAGTTTTCTCTCGCTAAATTGCTAATCACGTATTCGTTGAAATTAAAAATTATCCGGATAAATCAAAGCTCTTGTGGTATTGCTTCCAATAATCATATTGATTATTTGATGTTCATCATTTTGTGCTGAAGAACAAAATTTCAAAACCAAAAAAAATGAAGCAAAAAGGATTTTTTTTTATGAAAACTATTTTATCAATTTGTTCATCAATAAAGTAAAGAATTTTAGATTTCAAGTAATTTGTTTGAAGGTAGGAACTTCAAGTGATTAAATTGTATGCCGTTTTTGCTAACTCCACTTTTTGCACAAATATGGTTTTCAATACCATTCAATTTTTGTTTATACAGTTTTTATTGTTTCCTGTAAAAATTCATTTTTAGGAGTTAGCAGTTTAACACTCTTAACCGACGATATGTTTTTCTTAATCAGATTTCTTACATTTCCTCGGTTATCTTACATTTTTTCAGAATCCTTGAGATTACCTACATTTCTTCGAATTTCGTTCGATTTTCTATATTTTCTCCGATTTTCTAAAGTTTTTAAGATTTCTTGAATCTTTTTTTATTTATTGATTTTATGGATTTCCTAAGATTTTCTAGTTTTCCTTGAATTTCCAAATTCCTAAGATTTCCTCAAGTTTCCCCTAATATGTTTTTTTATATTTCCTCGGATTTCTTATTTCCTCAGATTTCATAAGATTTTTTTTTTAATTTCTTAGATATTTTAATTTCTAAGATAAGAAAAGAATTTTTAAGCAAACTCCGGGAAACTCAGAAGGAAATCGGGGAAAATCTGTCAAAAATCTCGTAAAGAGAAATCTATTGTACAAAAATTTGTCTTGAAATTCGTCCTCCGGTTGAAGACTTCACTTTGCATTGACTGTTTATCTTTTATAATTGAAAAATAAATTTTTTTCTATTTGAAAAACATACTCACAGTGTTTCTTTATAGTCGGGCAAATTTTGCGGAAACTCCTGCCAACGCGTCAGCCCACTGTACGTTGCTAAAAAGGCCACCGTAATACCAAAGCGTTTAACGAGACCGTTCCTGTAAAAATAAATGCGTATTAGATTTGCACGTATGTTTTCTAACAAAATCGCCTATATTTATAATGCGCCTATTATAAGTAGGTATGAATGTAAAATAAACAGTGTCTCGTTCGACAAATTCGAATTGCAAAATTATCCTTGAATGCAATAACTGAATTTTGATTCGATCGAGTTTCTTCTTCTTTTCAAAAGTCACAAAACTCTCTGCTCAGTTGGTAAAATGTTTGCTACCAAGGATTTTTTGAATTTTCAAATCAAACTTTAGCTTTTACAAGTACAATTTTTAATTCATTGTCAGTTAACTATTGATGTGATTCGACAAGTTTTAACTTACCCACGTACCTTAATGCAGCTGATAAAATTATTTTTACTTTTAAAATCAATCAATAGTTTATATTTTTCTAACGTCAAACTAGAAATGGAGAGGATTATAATATTTACTATGTTCATAAGTTTGTTTCGTTGTTCACCCATTTGCATCAGATCATAATAAAGACTGATCAGTTTCATTCTTTCACAGAGAGTTTTGTTCATGACCAGGAAAAATTCTCAACCCTAAATTTTTTTTATCAGCTCATGACTTCGAGTGGCCAAATGAGCCGTTACAGTAACCAACCTTATGTTTTTTAAAAAAACCAACATAAATAAGGATTTTAAAACTAACAGAAAGCATAGAAGCGTAGAAAAATAATTGAAAAATAAAAATAAAATGTATGAAGTAATTAAAAGTGCAATATAATTTTAAGCAAATAGAAAACCAATTCAGAAGGTAAATTTACGATCCTAGACGTAGGCACGTGAAAACTGAAAATAAACAAAGTCACCCTAAATAAAAATTATTATAGGCGTAGAAAAATATATACTATGTAAGTATGAATAAAATTAACAATAAAATAAATGTCACCTACAAAAAGGATTCCTTATCGACCTGCCTTTAAAAAAAAATAAGAAAAGATTAAAGATTTTAAAGACTCCCGATTGAAGAAAAGGATAAAAATAATTGAAAATAGCATGTGAACTTATTTTAAGAGTTTTCATGCTCTCGAATTTAAAAAAATATTTTAGTCAAGGAGCTGTAAGTTTATACACACTCATAAGGTAATATCACAAGATGAAACACATACGGACATGTTGATGTTCATTAGAAGTTAAGAATTCCTGGTTTTGGCATCACATCAATGTCAGGTACAATCGAAGCCGTAATAGAAAATAATATTTTCTGTCCTTCTGTCTGAATATTGCATTACGTAAAAGCATGTGCTTAAACCCAACATAATATACATATAAGTTCTCAAATATGTTTGACTAAAATAGTTTTCTATTATATCGAATGTTTTTTTAAAATTATTTTTATCCTTTTTTATATTGTTAAGAATTTTTGAGTGTGGTAAAAATTGAACTTCTTTTTTGTTAAGTGCATATACTGTACCTTGGTAACAAAGCCATCAACATTCCTATTGGACTTATGTGACAAATTAAGAAGTTATTAGTGCAACGATTAAAAATTAAAACGTGTATTAAAAATTAATAACATAATAAAAATATTTTTTTGTACTTACTCATCGTCGTCTTTCTTGGGATGGGAATTTGCAATATTTTGATTAAACCAATCGGTCATTTTGGCATCCGCAACCAGAGCCTTAATGAGTTTACCATCACCTAAAGAAAGCAAAAATATATTAATATGATTATTGTTATTAAAATGTGATAAATTATTTACAAGATAGATTAAAATTTTTTTTACTTTATTTATTTTCCAACCTAATCTAATCTAGTAAATCTAATAATCTGTAAGTTATAAAATTAATTAAAATTTTTTTTTTTAAATTTAATATGCTGAATGAGTTAGCCGAACATAGGAAATTAACATGTAAAAACTTATTTATTAAATTCCTTCTTCCCTAATTATTTTAGAGAAAAAATGAAAGACACCAAAATAATTAGGGATGCAAGAATTTGCATAAATAAGTTTTTATTTACATGCTAATTTCCGATGTTCGGCTAACTCATTCAGCACCCGGTATAAGTAAAAAAATTAAAAATGAATGAAATTAGAAAGTTACTAACATTCACGAGACCATTTCCAGCGTGGTAGATCTATTTTAACAAGAAAATGTAGAAGTTCCTCTTCAGGCGATTCAAAACGATGTTTGTCATCTGGATACTTACAGTAAAACCTAAATATTTAAGATTAAAATACAAAATCTTTCTTCTTTTCTAAAATAAATTTACCAATCCGGATGTATGGTCCAATTTCCGGTAAAAAATTGTGTTAAAGGCCCTTTGATCATATTATTGGAACGCATTCGATGGATATCATCGTCTAATGCATACTGGATGCGGTCAAATCCGTATCCATCGGGTAAAGCCACCACAACACTAAACGGTGTATTGTTAATTCCCATGTAGTAATAGTGTCTTTTGGTAAGAGTAATTCGTCTCTAAAAATTCAAAATTAGGCAAGACGAACAAGAGAGGAACAATTAGACCTACAAAATCATCAAGGTGGCTTTTGACCCTCAGCATAACATGCCCCTTCATTTGTAACACAATATTAGTGCGCAAATTTACAATGGAATCGTTAAACTCGCGCGGTTCTGAGTCGTCGTCCATAATTTCGACTTCTAACATGTCAACTCGATTGTAAGCAGGTTTGAGTATACCTTGAAACTACAAAAAAATGTTTATGTTGATATCATATAACATATAAGAAATAATGTACTAAAACTTACAACGGGGCGAAGATCTGGGTGAATTAAAATGTAGCCGTTGTTGGTAACAATGAACGCGTAACCGTTGACACCCAACTGAAAATAAAAAGAAACATTTTATTTTTGAGAGCTTGCGGATGTAACCGCTTGCATACCCGATAAGGTGTCATAAGCTTCTGTATGTATTCTATTGGGACGTCAGTTCCGGCAACGCCTAATAGGTTAGCAACTCGGGTCTGAAAATAAAAATAACAGTCATAAAAAATGAAAGAAGACAATTAAACTAACTTTGAGCTAATCTAGCATTTCTATTCTACTGCTATAATTTCAGTACCTATTTGTACCTAAAGTTGTTATCTTGACCTATCTAGCTATACGCTAAAATAACACACTCTTATAATATCCTATATGCAAGAACTAAATAGCAAAATATTTGTATTGTGATAGGTATTCTAAAACTAGACATGTAATAAAAACTCCCACGTAGGAAAGCACAGACGCTAATTGCCTAAAAAAGTAATAAAAAGATCTACTGTATTAAATTTATGGCGTTTACGGGACGTTTCCTAAGGTTACCTCGCGAGTGACAGTTATCCAAGTAGCTTCGTTGACCTGAATTTGTTCGGTGATATTCTGCACAAATAATTATTACTGAAGAATTTATTTCGCTAAATTAATTGGAAAATTTTGTTATCAAGAAATAAAGGGTTCATAAATCTTACAGCATTCGGTCGACGATCATAGACCGGAAGAGACACCGAAGTCATGAGGCGATAAACTTGCAACTCATCAGATAATACCGGACGTTTCTGTAACAAGTTTAGTCAGTTCTATAATCTGCAATTTTGTTAAATAAATACGTACGTGTTTGTGACGACGAACAAACCTCTTGTCTTGTTCGTCCGATACGAAAACAGTTTTATTGTGTTGATATAAGAGAAAACGATCCCTTTGTTTGTTTTGTTCACGCGTAACCCACAACCAGTTTGTTAGTTTCGGATCCGTTATATCGGCGTAAACGGGACTCCAGCTCGGATTGGGTTTAACCGTGGGATTTAGTACCATTGGTCGAGCCATTACCGGAATGTATTGTAGAACTTGTTCGCGAACTTCTGATATAGTACTCAGATGCACGTAGTATCCTGAATGAAAAACAATTGTGTCGATATTTGAAATGTTCTAAATTTTTCTTACCTTGATTAGCGCAAGCCATCCACTTTACTTCACGTACATCGCTAACTTCTCGACCAATTACGTAGGTAAAAACCCTAACAGGCATAAACGGCAAATTCTCCCAATTATATTTCTCAAATACTTCTTTAAAATTGTATTGCACACCATCGGTGATCAACATTATTGCTTGATTACACTGAGCACCTAGATATTTGTAAATTAATAAAACGATGGAAAGAAGGACAGGTAAAATACCCACCTGCTTTGCTCTCTCGATAATCTTGCAATAATTTAAAAGCGGTGGTCAACGCCAAAGAAAAGTTTGCTATTTGTTCGGTTCTAAATTCACTCATCGCTTCCTTCAATGTTCGTACGTTGGCCAAATTTGCTTGAACTAAAATGTTGTTGAAGCAATCGACGAGCGGTTCTGTGGTGTTTGTGAAGGTGAATACGTTAACAAAGTCATTATTTCCTAACGTGTCTAAAATATTATTAACGACATGCCGAGCTATTTCTCGTCTTATTCCGGTCATAGAGCCAGATCTATCGACCAATACGATTATGTCTTTCGGAGAAGATGCAGCTTCTATAAACCAAGACCTAGTTCTGCAATCGTACAAATCTACATCGGTAACTTCTTGAGACCAAATCATTGCTAAAATAAAATTTTAGAATTTTTAAAATTTTATGTTTTTGTTCAAACCTGGAAATTGGCGCATAAATCCTGTCGAGCTACCAAAATACTGCCACGAAAGAGTAGGATCTTCTTTATAGTTATTTTTGAATGTGCTGTCCAATTCTTCCGACCATTTTATTCCAGAAATAACGCGTTTGGCTGGTTAATTTAAATAAAAAATAAAATATAAAGCAGGTTAATTAAAATTATTTCAATACGTATATTTTTAATCAAAGCTTACATCGGTCGTAAACGTTACTTGGTACATGAACGGCACTGTGATTTAAGTTGACGGGAATATTGTAAAAATGAGGATTAGAATAAAATGGTAAACGCCCTTTGTCTTCTGGGGGAGTTTGACTGGCTTGAGCATCTTGTTCGCTACCATCCGTTACCTTAAAATTAAAAAAAAAATGACAGAAATTAATTTTATGTAATTTGTATATGAACAATTCCAAATGCCAACCACCTATATGTTTGATCTAATAAATCTAATTTATTTCGATCATGCTAATTATAATTATTACAAAAAATTACATTAATAAATAGTAATGATGCAATTCATTTATTACTTCAATCTGTTTATGATATCTTAAAGGAATTTAATTGGTCTTTAAATTGGTAAATATTATGTGCATACACTGAATAGTAATAATTTACAACAATGAAATTATTATTGTTCATTTTACAATCTATCGAAGTTGGTAGCTGCTTTCTTATTTAATTTTTTTGGTTTCAATTGCATCCGTTACTTTGTCTACCACTGCCAAAAATGGATAAATTAACGAGATTCCGGCTACCATGATCTACTCACTTTAAAAATTCACCGCTTCAACCCCTGTTGAACTCTTAAGTTACATGTTAAGGACTGTATAATCACGTAAAGACATTTTTTGAAATTTTCATCTTTTAAAAGTAGGTACCTAATGACTGGACTTTAATATAAAAGACTACGATATCAAAAATACAGGAAATTATTTTTTCATTTTGTATTAAAAAGAAAAATTCCTACCTCAATCTCACTAGTTTTTGCAATTTCTTCCACTTGTGGAACTTTTTCCTCCGATTCAGAAAAATCTTGGTCTTGTTGGTAATTATACATAAAATCAGCTTTCATGGAGCTACGAAGATGCTGTAACTTCTCCTGATAATCATTAACAGAACCATAATCATCTGCAGCCTGTCTTAACTTTTGTGTTAGTTCATTTTCGGTATTCTTAAATTAAATAAATCAATTTACATCGGCAAAAAAAAATTTGAAGTATTTTTACCTCCTGCTCTTCTTCAAGCGTAGTTTCATTGGGCGCAGAGTTAATTAATTCTTTTGTGTTATAAAATTCAAAGTTTGGTTCCACATCGTCGCCTTGCATCACAGCTTTATTTTCAGCCACTTCCATTATTCTCTGTAAGGGTCAAAGTAAAGATGAAAAGAAAAAAAAAAGAACTAATTGCTAACCCTAACTGCGGTGACTTTCTCGTCCATCATTTTTTTGATTTTCTCAGTTATATCTTTTAGAACAGCATCGCCGTCTTCTTTAACCACCGTCGTTCGTTTATAACTCTAAAAAATCAAACTTAAACCTCTCAAAATATATTATAAATAATCCAAACGTACCTCAATCACCATGGCTCTCCGAGTAGCAAAGTCACCAAAATGCCACAATTCTCCTCCTAATTTATCAGCCCAATTTCGTGCTCTAAACAGTTATGTTACAAATGTAAGAAGGATATTTCGATTATAAAAACTTACAATGTGAAATATATATCTACTTCCTCTTTAGGATCTTCCGAAGACGAAGTTTTTATAAAAAGTAACATGAAAAACATCACATAAACACTTAATCGGCTCATTTTTTTAAGTTACAGTAAATAAACTTATCACATCAATTATGACCTATTTAAGATCTGCATCTAGCAAAATCAATAAAATAATAACATTACGCTCGCGCACAAACGCATCGTTTAAAATTTAAATTTCCCGCATCTGTCAAATACGAAATTACAGTTTCCTATAATTTGTTTTTTTGAATTTAAACTAAATTTATTGTAACATTTTTTATTTCCTTTATTTCAATAAATAATATAAATATTTACAATAATAATAATATCACAAGTTATACTATATCCAAAGATTTAATTTTAGTAAATTTGCTTTCAGCTTCAGAAATTATATGAGCCAACTCTTTGCGGGCTTTCGTACCAAACCAAAACAGCAAACCTCCAGCAAACATTAACTATTACATAAAATCAACTGAAGTTTTCGGTAATAATGCTATAATAACCACCAACCTGTATTAAAACCAAAAAGTAGGTAAACATTGAAATTTGCTGATTATCAAACACACTTTGAATTGATCTTAATGACGATCCAGCGTAAATTCCAATCAGTTGTCCGGGTAAAAGTCCCACTAAGGAAGCCAAATGATAAATTTTCTTATCTACATTGGTAAACTGAAAAAGCGAAAACAATTAAATGACAAAATCACGTTAAGTAAGAAACCAACGTAACTGAAAAAATGGCGTTTTGTATGCCAAATGGAATGGGGGTAAGTCTTGCAAAGAAAACTATCTTATATGAGAATGGTCCCGAAAGCACTCGTATTATAGCCATAGCAGTATTGTTACCAGTTAACGACTTCATAGCACCTTGATAACCGACAAGTCTGATAACGTTGTGCGCCACCAAAATACCTAAATTAGCACCCAGCACACATAAAACTAGCCCGACTGCTATTCCAAATAAGTAACCTGATGCCATCACTATACCAATATAACCAATGCATATCGGAAAGGATACACACACAAACAACGTTAATATGACTAAATACACAACCATCGATTCCTGATTTTCCAGCCATAATAAAATGTGTGTCGTGTAAGTGTTACTCGTATAAGCTAACAGTAAAAGTAGTAATACTAATATCAACAGTATAAAATATTTCCAAATTGATACACGACAAAACATTAATTTTAATTTTATTAAAATTGTCTTGTTAGGTTGCGACGTTTCATTTGTGTTTTTATAATTTAAAATACTTATTTTCATTTTTAAAATTTTTAGGTTATTTTCGCGACATTTCAATCAAAACAAAAAACAGTTGTGTCAGAGTCCGTGCAAGTTAGGCAACCCGTTTTACTCATATTACATCATTTATTTTTTGAAGAAATGAAAACCAGCGGCGGATCGGAATAAAGTTTATAGTCCAGGAACTTTAGCATTTCACTTCGGAAAAATTCAGACCTAGCTGAAAATTTGTGTACACGTACCTTTTAGCTTCCCAAATAACCTCTAAAAAGTCCCACGAGTCCATGGCATGGCTAAACTTTTGACAGCTAAAAAACGGTGAAAAAATTGACCTTTTTTCGGTTTTTTGTCAATACCTTCGTTCCTGTCGATCTTACCGCTATGAAGTATACTTATAGGAAAGAAAGAATGAAAAATTCTCTATAAAAAAGGTCATATAAAGTTTATTAATAGAATTAGTCATTTCCACGGAAAAAGGTGCGAAACATTGGATTGAGTTTTGTCGAAAAGATCGGATGCAGAGCGCCGTATTTACATACGCAAAGGAAAAAAATCTGTTTCGTTTGACGTCTTCGAGCTATCATTAGCTGAACTTGATTTTACAACAATCACGTACGTCATTGATGGAGAATTCCTTTTGCATCGAGTCGTGTGGCATCAGAATGAATCTTTTGATTTGATTTGTGCAAAGTATGTTGGCTATGCACAAAGGTACTACGGATCAAACGCTGTTGTAGTCTTCGACGGATACAACAACAGCACCAACAGCGTGAAAGCCATGGAACAACGTCGTCGTGCAGCAAAATCTTCATCTGTCGACACCTACTTCGACGAGACGATGAATGTCGCAGTAAGCCAGGAAGAATTCCTTTCTAACAGTAACAACAAGAGCAGATTGATTTCAATGTTGTCTGTCAAGTTTGAGGCGAACAATTTTGTCGTTAAACAGGCGCAAAATGATGCTGACGTTTTAATCATTGAAACAGCGCTAGAATGTTCACGCACAAATAAAACAGTCGTCGTCGGGGAAGATGTAGACTTTTGGTAATTTTGGTTGGTCGCTCTCCGATTGATGAAGAGATCTTCTTTCTCAAGCCAGGCAGAGGAAAAGTTGAGCGAAAGCTCTACTCTTCTCGGAGTTTCAACAAATACGAAGACATCAGAGATAATCTCCTCTTCCTCTACACTCTCACTGGATGTGACACCACATCTGCTCTTTCTCACAAAGGGAAAACTGCGGCTTTAAAACTCATAAAGAAACGTCAAGACTTACGTACTTCAGCTCAAACTTTCAAACACAATGAAGATTCTCGAGAGTCAGTTTCTTCGGATGGAATACGCATCTTCCTAGCTATCTATGGCGCTCTGGTTAACCAAAATGACTTAGATGAGTATACCGTTACCAGTGCTTTATCAAAGCTGTAGGTAGAAACAAGTCGGTCCAGTTGGGTATGTTACCCCCCACAGTCGATGCTGCTAAAGAGCACCTGTATCGTGTCTACTACCATCAGGTGCAGAAATGGTTGGGAAACGAGCTGAACGGTCACAGCTTTTGGTATTACTCTTTCTTATCTATGAGCCATAGATAAGAGAGAGCTATGAGCTGAACCCTCAAGATTTGGGATGGGTATTGAAGAACGGTTTGTTGGAGCCAATAAAAACTGTGGCGCTTTGTGCGGCTGCCGAAAGTTAGGACTCCAATGTTCAGCAGTTTGTGGCAACTGTCGTGGGACAGGTTGCCTGAATGCTGCATCAGTCGAAGACCATAACATCGAAAGAACAATTGACATCGACGATCCAGAAACAACCACTCTTTTTGATTCTGAATAGGAAAATAATAAGCTATTCGTATTATTTTATTTGTAAAATATAATTATATAACCAGGCCCGCGCCGTACATAAGGGCAAAGTCGTGCGGTGCACGACGGCGCTGAGGCGCCGAAGGCGCCCAAGCCTCAAAAAAAAAAATAATAAAGCAACAAACAACATTGTCAAAACAAAATTTATAATGATAAAAAAACCAGTAAGGAACTGCTAGCTATTATATTGTTTTTTATTTATTTTTTTATTCTTTGAGACGAGGGAACCGAATTACTTCTCGAAAATAATATATTTTCCAAATGAACATAATATAAATTTGGGGCGCTATTTTAAATTTGCACAAGGGCGCCAAAAGTGCTAGGCGCGGGCCTGTATATAACTAATCTATAATCTGAATAAAGAAATAATAACTTTTGTTCACTGAAATAAACCATTCTTCACACACCGATTCCTATAAAAAAATGTGAAATTTAGAAAATAACGCACAGAAAACTATATTTTGATCATGAAATTCACTAAAATAGTCAGAAATTTTTTACTAGAGTTTCAATGCCCGATCACGTAAAAACTATTAGTGTTATCAATAAATTTTATACGACCTTTTTTGTAGAGAATTTTCCATTATTTGTTTTCGATAAGTATACTTCATAGTGGTAAGATCGACAGGAACGAAGATATTGGTAAAAAACCGAAAAAAGGTCAATTTTTTTCACCGTTTTTTAGCTGTCAAAAGTTTAGCCATGTCCTGGACTCATAGGACTTTTCAGAGGTTATTTGGGAAGCTAAAAGATACGTGTACACAAATTTCCAGCTTGGTCTGATTTTTTCCGAAGTTTTGCCGATTTTTGGTCTAAAGTTCCTGGATTATTAGAATTATAGGAATATTTAGGATTTGTACGGTATAAGTGAAAGGAAATTTGAAGAAATCCAAGAAAATCAGAAAAAATTTAAATTCTTAGGAAATAGGAAATCCGAGTAAATGTAGAAAATCTAAGAAAATATATTAGAAAATTAAGAAATCTCAAGACTACAGATAAGTTTTTTGTTTGGATTTTCAACTTTTTTAAAAGGAAACCATAAAGGAATCGATTTTTCTAGTTCAAACATTTTGTAGAAAAAAAATCTAGTCTACAAAAATTTGTTTTATTAATCAATGTAAGACAAGAAGCAATCGCTTGGGAATTATACCTATCGCAGGCACTAAAATAAAACAATTGCTTTTACAAAAAGTTATACTTTAAAATTTGCAAACAAGTTAAATTTTTTAAAAGCTTTTTTTCCCTCACAAAGGCGCCTGATGTGTTAGCTCGATGTACTTAAAAATTCTTGAACGGCCCTGGGTCCAGTTCATATTCATATAAAGTGAAAAGTGAAGAAAAGAGAAGTCAGGCATTATTGATAAATACAATTAGTAAATGAATAAAAAATAATATAAAATAATAATAAAATTATAAACCTAATAATTATTTTATTTACGAGACAGGGTACCTATCCAAAATTTGCAACATTTTCTATTAATATTTTTTATTTGCATAAAATAATTCAAATCCTTGAAAAAATTGATTGGATACGTGCATGAATATGAAAAGTCACAGCCGGTCACAGCTTTTTGTTTGTGTTCATTTGTGTTCTTAACCTAAAAGTTATATATAAAATGAATATTGAGACGTCTGATTGTGTGAACAATTTTAAATCAATACTTGTAGGTGAGTACCTGGACTTTTAAACTGTTTTAACTTGAAAAGAAACTTGCTTTGCATTATGTAAACTTAATCGGTTTACGAAAATTCATGTTGAAATAAATGGAATGCAACAAAAATCCGCAGCATTCCAAGAAAGTACCTACCAGAACAATTTACATTATTTTGTAAAGCTGAAGTCAACTTAAAATAAATTGTTTTGTCGATGGGAAATCAAATTATCTCAAAGTTTACATAGCAAGCACATATAAATAAATCTCCCCTCATCGAAATATTTCGGAGTAGGTACTCAAAATTCATCAGATCAAGCACTTTTTCAGTTACCCAAGTGGAGTTGCGTATGTATGTTGCGAAAACAAATGGGTTCCGACGTTTAAAAGAAGCAGAACAGCATCTGCTCTTTTGAGTTGAATTTCTTTAGATTATTACTTCGCATGTACGAAATATTACTTTCGACGAGTATACATTTTTTTTTACAAAATGTAATTTTTTTTGCAACCCTTCAATCAATCACGATGATTTTTTTTTAATATAAATAATTAGTCTCATGAATATGCATTACTTTTGTAAAGATTATATTTGGATTGGCAAGAAAGAATTATCAGAAAATTAAAAAAGGTGGAGTATATCGTAAATGTTGTATATTTAGGTACTTTTTTAAATTTTAAACTAGAAAGAAAAAAACCTCAATAATTTTTTCTGCCAAAAATCCAAAATGCCATCACATTATAGGACTTACGAGGGTCAAAGTTGACATTACATTGACAACACATTGAGTGTTTTTCAATCAAATGAAAAAATAGCAATATTTCCTTTTTATTTTTGAATGGAAAATCATGCGAAGGAATAAAAGCGAAGTTGGATGCTGTCTATGGGGACCCTTCACACTATCTATTGACAACCGTGAGATATTTGTTCAACGAATCTAAACATGGTCATACATCTGTTTTTGATGAGAAGCGGCCCGGAAGACCTTGTTACCGAAGAAATCGTTCTATTTGAAAGGAATAATTCTCATGGACTTTTTCCAGAACGACTTAAAAGGAGATTACAAAATCTAATACAAAATCTTTCATTCATTCAGTCCTAACACGGGTACTTATTATTGATACCCTCGTATTAGTCTCTTAAATAGATATGATTGGCCCAATCATGATGATATACAAACTGTTGAAATAAATATATCGTCGCCCCCATGCCAAAACGACGTTATGTTTTTCATGGACCTACTGATACGATAGGCAATGAGCCTATGGATGTTAATCTTACAGAAAAAAGTTTTTTATATTTCAAAAATAGAGATCATAAAAGTTTTTTAATTCATTAACCTGCTTTTTATTCATATATTTCGGCATTACATTAACTTTAACTAATACTCTGTAAGTTGTCTTGAACTATTAAGTGGGGAAAACACTGTAACTGCTCAAATAATACTGATTTTAGAGAATTATTTATAGCAAAACTATACAACAGATCTTTTTCAAATATTCACCATATTTTATTAATTATATGAGACAATAGATAAAAAAAATGTCAACTCATTGGTAGCTGATATACCGAGTATTTAGAATCTGAAACTTAGAACTAAAATTAAAAAAGATATCTGTCTCTTTGACAGACAACAATTTGGCCATATAATTCGTCTGAAATTATTATTGGAAACAACACCTATATTAAATGGGTGTTATATTAAGTGTTAAACCGAAACCCAAAACAATGGAATCTAATGGTGTATACAAATTAAAATGCAAAGATTGTGAATATTGTTACATCGGTGAAACTGGTCTACAATGACTACAACTAAAAATGAGAATTAAAGAAGACGAAGCAATCCATTCAACGTCACAAGTTGCAAAACATTTGAAGTTAAAAAATCATCAAATAGATAAAAACAATATAAAAATTCTACACAAGAAAAACAAATATCTAAAACGAATTTTATGGGAAGCATACGAAATTTCCAAACCTACCAAGAACAAAGAAAATTTACTTAACAAACAAGAACAACTATCGTTTCAACCCTTACATCACGTTTTCTTATAATTATTGTTTTTTATCCACTTCAACTTAACTTCAAAATTTTTTATTTATTTAATTTAATTTTATAAAGGTAACTGTTACCTTATAAGATATGCTATATTACTAGTATGTATTTTTAACAGACTTGAAAATGTATAAGCATTTACACGAAACATGTCGTCAAAATAAACTCATGTTTTGCTTCTAGGAAGCAAACATATGGAAACGCAAAACCGTATAATCGATGGTGGTCTAACGAGTTGGAAGAATTGAAACAAAGTGCATAAGGTTGCATCATCGTATTCATTCTTGTAGAAATCAAAATGTTGATATAATACATCTTCTGCAGGAATCGCAACTGCGCAGGAATTCGCTGAGCTAATCAGAAGCACTTCTACAAAAACATTTTAGAAATTTTTGTAAATTGCAACATAAAGAAAATGTATGGTCATTGACGAATGATACAGCCATCTCCATTAACGCTAACGTGCAATAACAAATTTACTAAAGACAGCGAAGAAACTGCACATAACTTGCTAGAACGTTTTTATCCCGACGATAACGACTATACGATACTTCGACATACAGAATTCAGACATATGTTTGATTCGCCTTACATATGCGGCACTAAACATGAGGAGAGGAACTTACGGAGAGTGAGGTATTGAGCAACGAAGCACCTGACAGCGATAATCTCACGTCTCATATTTGCATTGTATTTGCAGAAGAGCACCCAAAATTTATTACAAAATTATTAAATTCGTGCCTGGTGGTTGGTTATTTTTCAATACTGTGGAAGAGAGCCTTTGTCAAAATTTTACCAAATCCGAATAGGCCGGAACGCAATGACCTATCGGCTTATTGCCCAATTGGCCCCCTCAGGTATTTGGAAATCTAGTAGAAAAATGATTTACAAGAAAATTAGTTTATTGGCAGGGATTCGAACATCAGCGCCACCGGTAGTTCTAAATTTTCCATTGTATTTTTGCAGTAAACTGTTATTTTTTGATTAAAAAATTTTTTTTTTTAATTTAAAAATGTAAATAAACAAAATTAAAGACCATGAAATTTTCAACAAAAATTCTCTAAAAAGTTTTGCTGTAAAATCGATTTTTATACGAAAAAAAGCTGTTTTAAAATGTTCAATTTACACTGGTAACATAGGACAACTTGAAAAGTTGCCACTTTTTTTGCACAATTTGTCCACCGCGTACGCTGTCGTCGGTTTTAATACCCCCACTATGCACTTCGCACCCAACAACATTGGTCATGGAACTCTCGGCAATCTGGTTTTAAAGAACAAAATCGACTTCTGACGCAATACACAATGAAATTAATTAATATTTATAAGACGTGAGAAAAAACGCAAGCACCTGTTACTTGGTATATCTATTGACATTAAACCGGCATTCGACAACGCTAGATGCTGAATGAACTTTTAGATATAGGCTTGCATTCAGTGTAATGAAACAAGAGGAAATAACCAATGCTGGACTAATATCGATCATTGAGTGGAGCGCTGGAGTTAAATTAACGTTCAGCGCCGCAGAAACTCAAGCCATAGCCTAACAATTGAAATTTAACTTTTTTATAAAACTTTTAGGCATTATTTTAGACGAGAATCTGAAATTTATAGAGCTTATAAAACATCTAATTACTAAAACCAACAAAATTTTTTTGAATTTAATAAAATATATTGTCATATTTTTGAAAGCAAGTTTTCCTGGATTTTTTTTTATTGCTTTGCAATCAAGTCCAAATATGGATGGACAAGGAAAAGAACCTTTTGAATTGGGATTGAATGACAGGCAGGGGAGGGCTGACCCCAACTTCAATTAAAAGAACAAAAAACTCAGCACCAGATTCGTTTTTGCAGATTATTTTTGTGTGAGAAACGCTCTGCACGAAACTTAGAAACACACTTAGCGTTTATAGATCTACAGAAAGCACATGACAGTGTTTCTTTAACTGCATTATGGACCGCAATAAGAAAAAATTGTGGAATTGAAATATACGTAACAGCATTAAAGAACATCTATAATAATATGAAAAGCGTAGTAATGGTTGGCAATAAACTATCTGAAATATTTAACATCACAAAAAGACTACGACAAGGATGCTGTGTGGTACCAACCCTTTTTAAAATTTACCTGTTTGAAGCTCTAAAAAGATGGAGAGCGAAATGTAAGAATATGGGGATACAGATAGGGGACGATTGCTTGTATACACTCAATTTTGTCGACAATCAGGTAATATGCGCCCAAGACGAATATAATGCACAATACATGTTGAGAAAATTCGAAGAAGAATACAACAAATGGGATTTACATATAAACATTAATAAGACCGAGTATATGGTAGTTGGAACTGATGGCGAAGATCTGAATGTTGAGGGTGGCATAATTCAATGAACAAGAAAATATAAATATCTAGTTACATTTATTATAAACGAAAACAGCTATGAAGAAGAAATAAAAAGTCGATGAAAAGTACACAAGTCTAAAAAATAAATTATACCTAGTTCCTATTGAACAACCAGTGAAATAAAAGTCCCATCACCTTTTTAATTTATTATTTTTTAAATTAGTACCCAACAAACGAACTGTGATTAACAATTTTATGACAAGTATTTCAATAAACACTTATCTTGTACTAAACAGTATTCTGTTCTATTATTTGCAAGTTCCTTAGCAGTAATTTATCTTCTTTGTTTATATTACAGCTCCTAAAAATCAAACGATAAGGTTATTTTTATACCTAAATTTTTTGGATTATGGAGCCGGACATTACGGCAGGAAGAAGTGACCATATTATCATAGTGCTTCATTTCAAATGTCAACAAAGTATTATAGCTCTTCTCAAAAACGAAAAATAAGTAACCATTTGCACGACTGAGATAGACATTCAAAGTCCTATATTGAACGTAGAGGTATTTAACGAGATTATGTTATAAAAAATGTTGTTATTAAGATTATATTTTCAGGACAACAATAATAACTTGCAGTTTCTTTCGTCATGGAAGTTTGCCTGATTTTCACTTTAGATCCTTGGATCTAATCTGTTTCCAGTTAAAACTCATGTGGCTAAAGGTTTTTATTTGGTGTAAAGTACTTTACCTCCAAATTCGAAAGCTACCAGAACTTGTCGCTCTGCAACTCATTTTGCTATATGCTTACTCATTACGTAATGCATATGTTTTGGTCGCTCGCCTATTAATGACTATTATGTCAGACATTTTTCAAACCTTTTATTTCAGTGAGAACTGTAGATAAGATTATTGTTCATACTGAATGTTTGAAGAAGATTATGACCAGGAGCTTAAGGTTAAAATAATGCTGGATTTTGGTTACAAGCACCGGTTGATGTGATATCCATCCTTCCAAGACTACCTTAAACTTTATGTAGTATTCCTAGAATATAAAACAAGAAGTAATGTGGAATTAATATTTGATGCTTAAGAATATTTTATCTGTTACGGTGACAAATCCATTATTTACAGGACACGAGAGGTTATTGCTGGATATTCCTATCCATTGAATGCCAACGAATTTATGTACTATAAAAATATGATGGCTCAAGCTCAAACATTGATATGCAAAGATAATTTTGTGTTTATAAAAGAAACGAATATCATTGAAAAACAATTACTCATTAATAAATTGTACTGCAATTTTGAATGCTACAAATCTTAACGTTTATCTCGGTGCCATTCTTATGGCGATGAATCCTAAAAAATCGATTTTGTCAGTCAATAAAGGTTTTGTTGCGGAAGTATTGGATCACAACAGGTTATACCAACTGACTTTGAACTCTGCAAATGGAAATTATATTGATGAATGTGCTAAAAAAGGAGATTTTGATGAAAAGTTTAATTACTTTACATATCGAATTGGAATTGCATTCAAATTATAATGTTTTTAGTATTTTATCAGATTGCCTATGAATTGTTTTTTGTGTTTCCATATAAACAATACTAATGTAAAGTTTAGTGAAAGAATGAAAAAGCACACACAACAATTTTGCTTTAATTATTGAGGACGACCAAATCCAATACATTCGTAATTGGAACTGTATGTTCCAAAGTAAAGTATCTAAAGCCGAATATATGGTATCCAAGCTTGCTGTTATGCAAGTCCATTACATCTTGTCTAAAAGAAAAACGGCGATTGGAGACCTTGCAGAGATAACCTTAGATTAAATGCTATTCCTGTACCTGACAGGTATCTAATTCCACACATACAGTACAACGCTCAAAATGAGCATGGCAGAAACTAAAGGATTTATGCGAAAAAGATACGCCCAGCAATAGAGTCTACATCCCACGCTCGATTATGAAAATGCACCTGGAAGAAGGTGGTAATGTAGAAGAACACTTTAGTAAAACGAATGTTTTATTCCAGAAATTTATTTTGTAATTTAGAAGAATTGGGTCAAGCCCAATTTGGATTGCATCCAAAAGACATTTTGAATTCACACGAATGCCGTTTGACTTAGAGAAGCAAATTTAAAAATTCAACTAGATAAATCGGAATTTTTAAGAAAAGAAGTTCAATACCTTAAATGAGTTCAATAACATTCAAAACATATTGAAAACTTAATCCAAAAATCTAGAACAGTTTTCGAAACATTATGACATTTTTCAAAAACAAATCTTTATATTTTATTGATTCATTTATTTATAAATTAAATATTATGGAAATATTAAAATTTTCATCTGAAAGATTCGTTAACCTTTTTGACGTTAATTCATCTCTTAACGTGGGAGAAGTTATGTTCAATAACCTGCACACTAATGAACTTAAGATATAAAACGAACCTGTGATAATTAATCGGCTGAAACTCACGCTATATTATACTTATATTTATTAAAAATAAATGAATAAACATAAATTGATACAATTGTTTCGAAGGGATAAACCACTTCTTCTTCAAGTCCCCATTCAACATCAATAGGAACATTTTTTCCTTTATATAGGAAAAGAATAGATACCAACCGTGTTGAAATATACAGAGGGGCTTATGAAAGAGAGAAAGGTCGTAAACAAACAAGTCATTAGCCAATCTTATGGAATCTTAAACAACAGTGGTGAACTGATGTCTTGGAGTTCCAATTGTGAATTGGTCAAGTTTTGTCCGCTTAGTAACGCTTTCTTAATTTCAAGGCTTTCTAGTAAGGTTAATATGCGACCTTTACGTTCTGTATGTAACACCACGATGTTATCAGAATCTAAACCATGATTTGTTTCATGGCAATGTGTAGAAAACCCGGTACTCGTTCTATTATTGGCTAGATCTGCCTCATGTTCTTTGACCCGTGTGTAAATCGATCTTCCGCTTTGTCCAATATAAATGGCTTCGCATGTGTTGCAATGAAGTTGATATATCCCGCTATTTTTGAGTTTGTCTGTCTTCCCTTTCGTAGTGGCAAAAATGGATCCTAAGTTAACTTTGTTTACTTCTGTAATTCGGATATCTGACTTACGTAACTGTTTCATTATTTGCCCGCTAGTATATGAAACATAGTTTATAACTCCCCAATTGGGAGCCGGCTCTTCAATCTGGGTGGCAAGTGAAGCAGTAACCAGACTTCTTTCAATCAGTTTCTCTTTTTTCTTGATAAGGTTATCGACTAAGTCTGTGGGGTATCCATTTGCATCTGCTATCGACCGGATTGTATTTGCTTCTATTAGAAAATTTCTTTTTGACATGGGTATTTTAAAAAGTCGGTAAATCAAACTATGGAATGCGGCCATTTTTATTTTCCAAGATTGATTGGAACAATATGGAATGATAGTGTCGGTCGTGGTGGGTTTTCTGTAAATTGATATGTCTAATCCTTCTTCCATCTTAGTTAAGGTGACGTCCAAGAAGTTTAATCTATTCTCTTTTTCCTCCTCCATCGTGAACTGGATTTTCTTATTTAGTGAATTAAGGAAAGTGAGGAATAGACATAGTTGGCGGGCAGAACCTTTCCATATGCAAAACACATCATCTACGTAACGACACCAAAATACTACGTATCTTAAAAGCCAAAGGTTGGAGGCGAATAACATTTCTTCAAAATTCTTCATGAATATTTCTGCGAAAATGGGAGCAGTAGGTACTCCCATTGGTAATCCATCTTTTTGTAAGTAAAATTTTTCTCTTCAAACTTGAAGTAACTTTGTTTAAGGCAGACTTCAATGATGGTAATCAATTCATTTTGTTTCACCTTGTCCAAATCGCTACTCTCGATCAGGTGTTTCAAAGTCGTGCGTAATTCTGTTGTCGGGATTGATGTGAAGAGGCTTTTTACGTCAAAGGACACCAATGTGTATTTATTCTTCTTATTGGGTATGTGGGGTTTTAGACGGTCTATAAATTCAAAAGTGTTTTTCACGCTGTGGATTGATTGAACTTAAGATAGCCAAGTTGCATTTATATATTATGATCTAATAAGTAGGTAAGAATTTATTAATTATATAAACCATTATAATTTTATTATGATATATTTTATAATATGTGAAAATATTTTCCTGATTATAATTTATTCATTATAATTTTATATTTAGTTCAGTAGTTAATCTTATAAAACTCGATCCTGTATCATTTGTAATATACTGTGTTTTTATAATAAAAAACTTTAATACCTACCTAAAGGCTATTTTTTTGATTGCCATATAGGTTACGAACGCCAAATTTTATATGCCATTCCAGTCAAAAATGGCATAGTATTATGCTTGGATACTGCGATTTAAACTTAATCAAAATTTTACCACCAAGTGGACTCGTTGATGGGAAGAGATGTTTAGAAGGAAAAATTAGTAGAATAAAGATTCCACAGAAATAGTTTAATCGTAGTAAATGTATTATGGAAATGATACATTCGGACGTTATGCATTGCAAACGGTTTCACCTTCTGGTAAAAGATTCTTTTACTTTTATAGATGACTGCTCAAGGTATACAGTTGTATTTTTACTAAAACACAATTCTGAGACTCGAGAAAAATTTCGTGACCATGTGGAAATGTGCAAATCAAAATTTAATTTAAAACCTAAATTTCGATTCTTGCACGAAAAGTAACCAATCCAAACCAAGAGGATTGATATGAACTTAAGCAAATTTTAAAGTGGACTTTTAAAAAGAAAATAAGCTGATTGGATATGCCTATCCAAATTGGGCAAAAGATATAATGGTAAACAGTGCTTACGTGTTTAAATTATTTGGAAGCACAATTAGTTGGAGTTGTGAAAGACAAACGTGCGTGGCACTCTCATCCACCGAAGCAGAATTTATTGCATTATCAGTATCATTTATCAATTATACTGTATGAGGCTAATCAAAGCTGTCCAAGAATAATTGAAGAAAAATTATTTAATTTTATTTCTAGTCCTGAAAAACCCACAGTAAAGCTGGATGAAACGTCGACTTTTTGAACAAAAATTTTATTTAAAAATCCTTTGTTCAATATCCCAAAAAAATCAAATTTAACAACTTTTCTGAATTTCTATTTTCAACATTCTTTTAGTTCTACTAGAATTTCAAAAAGTTTTGGTTCCCTTAATAAAACTTGAGCAAATTATAAAAAAATAATTATTTTTGATAATAATAATTGTACTCTAAATTATGGCACCGAGTTTAGTTTCATTTTTTTTAGTTTTTTTTTACAAAATTGGATTAAACTTAATTTTGAGTACCTAAACGAGAATGTAAATTCATTTTGGAATATTACAGAGTAAGTTTATTTTTTATACTATCATGAAATAACCAAAATATGGAATTTTTACTTACCTAATTTTTTAAAGAATTAACGGCTGCAATGGTGTTTTTCAAATCCATTTTCTTGGATTCTTTTTCTTCATAATTTCATCAAAATGTTGTGTTTTTTATGGGAGCGAAAATTTTACGTCACATTTATTATTTTCTAAGTTGAAGTTATCTATTGTTTCAGCTAGGTATTCGCGGAGCACTTGATTTTTATGAAAAGTTTGTCAAGTTGCAGTCTGGCAACAGCCACCCACCGCTATTTTATTAAAATTCAACCAATTTAATTTTAATCCAAATAATAAATAAATAATTTCCGATTTTTTCCGGATACCGGCGGTTTATGGTGGGGCACATAATTAATTTTTATAAACATGATAGTCCTAATTAAACTGCAATAATTTAAGTTATTTATGCAACTAATTTCACTAATAAATAATATTGTCTCGCAATAGTTTTGATTAAAAATTTCTAACCGCTTCTCAGGGCCGTAGCTAGAGTCGAATTTAAGGTAGGGCATTGGTGGTTACAAGTAGGGTAAAAGTGTAAATTAAAAGCTAATAAGACCAACACTGGGTATGGCATTGGGATTTCAAGGTAGGGCATTGCCCCACAATGCCCCCCCTAGCTAAGGCCCTGCCGCTTCTTGACTTCTGTTTTATACGAAAGTCATCCAGAAGTGTAAGGTTACAACATTTATGTAGGATCGAAAAATTTATGTATTAATTGAAATTCACAGGATACTTCACAAATATATTAAACTGTTTTTCAACGTAATCGCCGTCGAGATCGAGACATTTCTGTAGACGGAGTACCAGCTTTTGTATGTCAGTGTCATAGAACCCCGCCGCCAGCTCTTTCAGCCACTTTTTGGCTTTGGAAAAATGTTTCCCACCCAAAAACTTTTTTAGTTTAGTGAAGAGGTGATGGTTCGAAGGCGTCAAGTCGGGTGACTAGGTTGGGCAACAATGTCAGCAGCTCTTGTGAAACTCGTGCAGTATGGGGACTGGCGTTGTCATGCAGGAAGCTGACTCCTTGGGTCAACATTCCCCTTCTGCAGTTTTGAATGACTCTTCTGAGTTTTTTAGGGCATTACAGTAAACCTCTGCATTAATCGTAGTCCCTTTAAGTATAAAATCCACAAAAAACTCTTTACGGTCCCAAAACACAGATGATATGATTTTTCCGGCCGAATGGGTCGTCTTGAAATTTTTGGTGGCTGGGGAAGCCGAACGATGCCACTGAAGTGATTGTTTTTTAGATTCTGGGGTATGGTTCAACCCACGTCTCATCTCCCATCGGATCTCCCACGGACGGGAGGTAGGAGCACGGGAAGACCTCTTCATCGGAAGAATTTACTATGATTGAACAAAATGGCTGACAAACACACGCGACCAAACAAACTAACCACAGAACATATAACCAAACGGACGTATGTAAACTCCACCGACGGTCAATAATTAATCCGTCCTTCCAAAATGGTCAGAATCGGTCACCTGTAAATTCCACCGCTAACCGTAATTAGGGATTACAAAGTATTAGTTGGTGTACAATAGACAGATTAATAATTAAAATCCCTTTGGAAGAGGCTTTTTATCGACCATGAAACTATAAAAATATTTTATTTAACATAAAAATTCAAAACAAATAATTACAAAATTACAAAACAAAAAAAAACCTAAGTTTTGGATTTTCCTATACCAGGCTTGGCTTAAGTGAAATCGACATCCAATTAATTCTATATCTTGCCAAACGTGTTTGAGGCTTGCATGAATGGCCAGTTCAAAATCAACCGTAGCAGTTTTTGGCCGAAAGACTAATTGATTTTCAGAACAAATATTTATTAACGATTGGAGGCAGTGTTGATAAGTCTGTTGTGATTTATCTTTCAAAAGACAAAACGCCAGTGCTATGTAATACCCATTCGCGTAGCCATGAATCGTAAACAGCTGCTTAAAAAATTTAGTGCAATAGTCGAAAGTTCCATCCAAGTATATATTTTCGACGGAACATATACATCGTAAATTTGTCTCACAGGAAAATATAATTAAATGATTTTCGCTGTCATTCAACATTAAAAAGTTTTCATTATTATCCGTTTCAACGAGTATGGAATCTAACGCCGAATGAACATCCATTATCGATGACGGTAAAGGTGGTTGTTCCTTTCGCCTTGCATTGTATACATTTCTAGCGATCAATGTAGCATCATTGTGAGTAATATCCACTCCAACAACTTTCGTCTGAACGATTGAGCTTTTAAGAATCTGAGAAGGTCTTTGCGAAGGATCTTCTACAGCTTTTGGTTTGGCAACACCGCTAACAATTTGCCGCTTTAATTTTGTTTGATCTTCTTCGTGATTATGCTCCAAATTTTCTCTTGTAACTGTTCTGTGATCTCCGTTTCCCACAGTATATATATTTGCAGAACATTTTTTGTTGCAACATCGCCACTTAACTTCTTCGTTTTGCAATACATTCTGTTCATAAAATTTGAATCCACCACACACCAACAAAGTTTTTCCGCGAGAACTGAAAATTTCTTGAGAAAAACTGAGAATAAAAAAATTGATAAGCTGTTAATTGAATTTGAAAAAATAAAATTTTCAAGGGGGGCCTCAGTTAATTAAATGCAAAGTCAACAAATAACTTCGACAGATAACTAACCTACTTCAAAATTGCTACATTTTCTAAGGTTATATATATTTTATATAAATTATATCAATAAACAATATAAATTAATCCATTACTTTTTTCATTCATATAAATTAATGCCTGATTTCATAAAACTTTTAACAAGCCGTTAAAGTTAACAGATGATTTCTATTGGTTTGTTAGCTCTAAGGAATAATTTCCATTGGTTAGTTAAATTTAAGGGCCCATTAAAATTTTTATGAAATCAGACATAAGTAACCTAATACAATTTGAGTGTATGAAAAAACGCAATGTAACATTTACATAATTTATTAATCAATAACCTATTAATTTAATATCCTACCTACTTAACGACGAATTATAAACTTAACAATTAAAAGATTAAATGTCTGACCAGTCTAAAGGTTGGTTTATGCAAAACGTCGACGCACGCAACGCACGCACCGCACGCGTCCAAATAAAGTTGAAGCATAGAATTTCAGTAGGAGCGTTTATGCAGTTAGTTTACACTCTTGATTTTTGGCGGCGTATGCACCATAAACCCTCCTACTGAAATTCTATGTTTCAACTTTATTTGGACGCGTGCGGTGCGTGCGTTGCGTGCGTCGACGTTTTGCATAAACCAACCTTACCTGCCTAGTACGCCGGTGGAATATACATATGGGATTATAGGACCCTTTGACCATCGGTGGAAATTACAATCGCCCAACCAAACTAACCGTTAAGATCGCCTCTAAAATCCAGGTGCGCCAACTTCGAAAAAAAACAACATATTTTCCACCATATTTGCGCTTAAGAGTTTGAAGTTTAGGAATTAGGGTTATTGGTGGGAAATTTGATTTTATGATTTGACATTACAATCTAGATTTCAAATTTACTTTCTTTATTTATGAATTTGTAAAAGAACAATTACATAAGAAGTAATGGCATCTATCCATCCAAAGAGAAAAGATAAATTTAAATTAAAAAATCCTGCTGCTGAAATGTGAGGAAGTCGATGCGTTTGCTTGCTGCGTAAATAATATTAATTCATCCCGTAGAAGCTTTCGTGTTTGTTGTAGCTAGCTGCTGGTATATGAAGTAATAGATTGTGGAATGAGGTTGCCGTACCTACGTTTAGCTTTGTTAACTGTCATTTCACACGTTATGCACAGGCACGGATCTAGGATGTATCTATGGGGGGGGGGCTTATGTCAAGTCTAATGGGGGGTCTGGAGGGCACTCCCAGCTTATAGCGCCGCAGGCAAATTTTTTTCAAATTTTAAAGGTCAAATACTCTAATAAAAAGTTAAAAAATATTTTCTCCGAAAGATATACACCCATACACAAAATTGAACGTACACTTCTATGTTAGCAATGTAAATTGTGCCTTTTGAAGACATGTTTTCTCATATAAAAATCGCTTTTACAACAAAACTTATTAAACATTTTTTGTTAAAAATTGCATTCTCTTCATTTTTGTTTATATACATTTTTCTATTTATCGCACCCTTTCCGAGATACAGCGACTTAAAAAAACCTCTGTAAAAATTTTAATAAAATTAACATTGCTCTTATGGGTATTATATTAAATTTTTTACAGAGATTCTTTTAAGTCACTGTATCTCGAAAACGGTAATTCAAAATACAAAAATGTATATAAACAAAAATGAAGACAATGAAATTTTTAACAAACATATTTAATAAGTTTTGTTGTAGAAGCGATTTTTATATGAGAAAACATGTCTTCAAAAGGCACAATTTACATTGCTAGCATAGAAGTGTACGTTCAATTTTGTGTATGGGTAGGTTTCATCATGCAAATTTCTTTAAAAACATTAAAAAAACAGTTTTCTCTAGAAATGAAAAACTTAACTTTTTCTTATTTAAAAAATGAAAATGGTCATGGGGGGGGGGATGAAGCCCCCAAAGCCCCCCCCTTGGATCCGCGCCTGGTTTTGGATATTCGTCACGATGTAGAACTAAACGGATTATATATATTAAAAAGAGATAAAAGTTATAAGCCAAAACCGAATAAAAAATTAATTTTATTTAACCAATTGAAGAAACTTGAAAATTGAAGAAACGAAAATAATAGTGATACAAACGATTTCAAAAGTTTCTTCAATTGGTTAAATAAAATTAATTTTGTATTCGTTTTTGGCTTATAACTTTTATCTCTTTTTAATATATATAATCCGTTTAGTTCTACATCGTGATTGGGTTAGTGAACGCTTTTGACGATCATCCGCTCCACTATAGTCATAATGAGACGCGGCACCAAATTTTCGGAAACCTCCCAGTATAACAATGTATTGTCGTGTTACAAAATTATCCCATTTTATAAATTTTGATAATTTAAAATTTTGATTTATTATGTAAAATAATTTTTGAGATTTGAACTTTATTTTAATGATTTTGAATTTGTTCTTTAGATAATTTGGGTTTTGATTGTTTTGTATTTCAAGTATTTTAAGTATTCCAATATATTTTTCTATTTGCTTGGTTAGATACTTTTTCAAAAAATTTTTAATTTTTATTCATTTTTGAATCAAGTTAGGTAGAATTTTGCTTTTATTTTAAGTAATATGTCAAATAATTTTGAATTTTTATATTTTTTTCTATCATATTGAATTGAATACTGTGCGCGTTAATTATGTTTTCCAGGTTTGCCTGATGAGAATCAGAAATTCTAAACAAATAGGTCCCATTTGTCGCAGACTGTTTCACATTATTTGCATATTTTGAACAGTAAGCACTTTCAATCATTAATAATTTTTTTTTTACCACTTTTAATTGTATTGGATTGCAAAATCCATAATAAGATTTATTTGTATCTTTTAGCTCATTATTGATAATCATATTTATTATGTTGTTCATCTGAGATATAACTTAAAAATTATATATGTGGTGTGAAACGTGTCTTAAGTATTTTGCATTTTCTTATTGATATCCGGAGTCAATGAAATGTAATTTGCTTGATAAGCGTCGCGTTACATATTTCATTACAGACGACCTGTTTAGTGACAATGACCATTTGCTGCTGATCACAGTATATTGGCCGAGGTCAATAAATAGCAAGTGTAATATTATTTGTCTAGTTTTGAGTCTTAGTCTCAGTTTTATTTGCGAGTGGTTAATACCACATAAATATTGCAACTTGTTATAATGTAACTATGTAATTGAACCAGTTAAAATAAACTGAACTTATTCCAAACCTAAAGCGTTTCAATGGAACGACGAACCCGGATGACCTAATTATTAAAAAGGACTAAAAGCAGAATATTTCACATCCAATTTTCTAATTTCACTTTTACCGTTTATTAACGAATCTAATTTTATTTTAATTTTCTCCAATTTTTAATACGCAAAATTAATACTTATAAGGGAATTTCCCGCAAAAAGGGCTTTTTAGAAGAGGCTACTATCGCTTCATTTTGTACTAACTCAAAATTGTTAGCACAAAAAAAACGCACACATTCAAAATTTCACAATATTTACAAAAATTATTTACAAAACAGATTTAAATACAAAAACAATCAAAACCCATGCTAAGTAGTTGGTCTTTTTTACCACACGGGTTAAATTTAAAAAACCTCTTCCATTTGTGGTGGCACAGTCATGCATGCACACGCTTGCAGGACAATGTCACTGCAGGAACAGTCCATGGCATTACTTGGCCATTAGAAATTAATTTGGAAATCCAGGAACATAAGGATAATGTTTCCGGTTTCTAAAATCTCTAGACCTGGCAATGCTAGTAACAGTGTGTAACAGCATCTAAAACTAGGGCTGGGAGATATTCAAAAATCGATATCGATTAATCATTATTTGTCGATAATCATCGGAGTATCGAAGTATCGATTAGAAATATTGAAGCTATCGAAATATCGATAACTATCGGAATATCAAAAACTATCGAAATTTTGATATATCGATTAAGAGATATTTCAAAAATAAAATATCGTTCTTCGATTAATCGATAACTATCGATATTTATCGATAAAACGTCCCAACCCTATCTATAACTATAAGCAGGCGCGGAACTACGGTAGAGCCAGGGTGGCCCACCCTTGTGCCTACCTTGGCAACTAAAGAATTCGGTTCTAATAATTTCGTGATTTTTTTCTGGTTATTTCTTTAAACTGGACCACTCAGTATAATAAGGCTTATTAATTCCTTGCATGACTGTAAGGTGAGGTAAAATTACAGAGACTATAAGCATTCAAATGTTAGTAATAGTAATATTATAAAATGTTAGACGTTAGAGAATCGCAACAAACGAATTCAGAATACTTCTGAAGACGTAATACTTCTCTCGTATCGAAGAATAAACTTCAGCAATACTAAAAGAGTCGAAAGAAACGCAAAGCGAATACATAATTAAACACAATACATTTTATATTTATAATTTGTCAATTGTTGTTACATTTGTCTGTTTCAACATTGTGGTTAGCTTTTTTACCTTGTAGGTTATAATGTCAATTTCCTGTCATTTGATCGAGAAAATCACTACATATTTAATTTTCCTACGCCCGATAGTGAAAGTAGGCTTTTCAAGCTGTCAGTTGATAGTTGAAAGTTGGCATTTGCCGCTTGTTTCATTGCCGCTCTGTCCAGCTGAAAGTAGATTTGTTTAAAATAAAATACATAATATAAACAGTAATTACAATTTATTCAATAATATAATATGTCATCTTATTTATACCTTCAACATCAAGTTAGATTTATCAGGAGTATCTATCAATTTCGTCTCTTTTAAGAATCTTTGATTTTTTGGATTTTGGTAACCTTTTGATTGCTTCTTTAGAAAAGCAATGTATCGGCTATTCTTTGAAATGTCAATATTATGTTTGGCGGATATGGTGGATTTGAGCATCGAATATATTGACCACGCCGTTGATTATTTCTTAGTCTTCACAATTTCGAATATACTATAAACATGACATTTTCTGAATAAGATAATCATTCTCCTTCATACCTTTTTTTAAAGATTTTTCTGGTAGTAAATTTAAAATTACATTCTTCATGGCTTCTATGATGTGTGGCGGAGTAAAATCTATTTTGTTTCTATCATTACTATCCATAGTTCTGATAAATTTTATTAGCTTTATAAATTCACGTTTCTACTTTTAACACAATATTGATTGATAAAACAAAATGGAACGCAAAATTTCCTTAGAAGCGGTGTAGCTAGGCTAATCTGATAGAAATCGAAATAATTTACTACAGAAATTAAATGTAAATCTTGATCTAGTTTTTGATCATTTTTGAAGCGGGCTAAGGAAAAATAGTATGCATGCTTCAAGCGTAAAGTGCCTTTTGTGCTCGGAGACGATTGCGCCTCCGAGCACAAAAGGCTCACTTTCCGCTTTAAATATGCAATATACTATTTCATAATATATACATAATTATTATATCAATTAAGTTCATATTTTAGCATCTTTGCATAAGATTGGTAGTACATAAAATATATAGTGTGATTCAGAATATGAATAGATTAGCATCTTAAATCTCTCATAAACTGTTGAAAACTTGAAAAGGATCAAGTTTCGTGCATGCCCTTATTTACAAAACGGCTTCCGCACAATATCCCCACGTTTTAATCTTACTACATGAAATCTTTCAATGCCGCAGCTCTTGAGACATTACCTATTGAGCACTAATTTGATAGTTACACAGTAACTTATGAAGTCTCCTGTGAGTTTTGCTACCAGGCCAGTAAGCTCGTCTGTACAATGTTCTCATAATGATTAAAACTTATAATATACATAATCATGTTCATTTTAATTACACAAAACTCGTACTTTTTGAATACAGTAGAAACTCCATCATTCGACACTCCATTATTGGACAATTCCGAGAATTTCTCATGCTAATGGACAGATAAATATGAGCTTATGACGCACAAGTTGTGAGCTTATCAAAATCCACGACTGCATCTCAGCACGTAGGCAGACAGATTGATTACCTACGTTATAATGCTTACATGATAATAGCAAAATAACGCCATTTTCAATTATCCTTTAGGATAATTTAAATTTGTAAAAGAGGTTATTCGAAATTAATAAAAATAAAATATTTACATTCTAATCGTATAATAGTTATGTTATTTTGGTAATGCGTATCATCACAATTTTGTCATTTAATCTATAAAATTTATTCGTAAAATATAAAATAATTTTAAAGTTTATATTATGCAAGTATCTAATAACATTTTTGCAAAATAATTCTTTTTGCAAAATTTGTATATTTAAATTACATCATCAAGTTTGCTGGGTAAGGCATAGTGTAAATAAATTCTTATCGTAATCAAGAATAACATGATATGTTTATATCATAATAAAGATATTTATTTCAATTCTCTATTCGACAAATTCTATGTTTGGACAGGAAATGGGTCCCGTTTATGTCGAATTATGGAGTTTCTACTGTATATTAATTGATATTAATTATAAACATAATTTACCTTTAGCTTTGCCGAACCACAATACAAGAATCACAATTATTATAAAATAGATTTCAGATTTGTCAAACGTTTCACACATGATTTTTCAGACTCTGCCAGACTGTGCCATACTCGGCCTTGAGCTTTACAGATGATAAAGAGGCCTACAGATTTTGCTTAATCTTATTTAATTTTCAAGAATATATACTTTTATACTAAAAAATTACTCTTCAGCAGATCACAGAGATAACGGATGATAAAGACTTAAAATGAAAATTTTTTATTAATAGAGGTTTTATTAATGAAAGAATAATAGAGGATTTGCTTATTTAATTAGTTTAAAATAAATTATCACATTGAATGTTACTATAACTTAAAAAAAAAGAAATTATTTATACAATCAAGGCCATACAATTCCTTCTATCCAATCCAAATAGCTCGACACTCTGGTATAAACTCCCGGGGTTACACCACCACAACCCTGGCCAAAAGACGTCACTCCTACTATACTGTAAACAGTTTTCTGTCTTGAAATTAATTTTTGAACTGGACCACCAGAATCACCCTAAAAGAACATTTTAATATAAAAACTATAGCTACCAAATGAATGTGATGTTATACTTGACAAGTGTCAGCCGAAGTGTTCTTAGGACTTGAGCAACATATATGATTGGTGGTAATATTTATAGATGAGCGTGTTTGCAAAAGTCGGGAACATTCGTTTAACTGTACAGGTTCGATATTTGCTTTTTGTAATATTCGACTAGGCGCACCTCCTATTACAAAAACCTTAATTGTTCTAATAAGAAAGAGTAAATTAAATTACCTCTAGCTACTGTGTTTCCCCAGCCTGTTATAACCAAACCGCTAGGATTATCACTTGTTTGGTACAGGCAAGCTGGGTAAGTTAAACTATTTAATTCTACTTCCGCGTCCAATTCTATCAATGCAATATCATTTTGTTTTGATCGACGACCATATCCCTGATGCACACTAAAATTCTTCACGCCACGTATTTGCGCTATCATATTATTTGGAAAATCCGAATCAATAAATCCTAAACGTACAATTGATGGAGGTATACTAAAAGCATTTTAGTGGTTTGAACAAAATATAAACATGTACCCGTTGATTTACCCATTAACTTTAACAATACAATGGGCTGCGGTCAACACGAATCGAGTACTTATTAACGATCCTCCACATTCCCAGGTATAGTTACTGCCAAAATCTGTGCTAGGAAAACCAATTTGTGCCTAACGATTAAAACTGTGGGTCGAAATGTGGTTTATAGTAAAAAATTGATATTGCCTTACCATGTGTGGAAATTCGCCCAACGTTGCATTCTCCCCGTCAGTAATATAATAACCTATACTTATGGGAAAGGAGGCCGTATATTGATTGCAAGCTATAAACAAAAATTGTGCGACTAATTCTTTTAATTTTAATTATGTCACCTACCTGTTAAACTTTTTCGTTCACCACTGGAACCTTCACGTGTATCAATTGGGATTACATCCCAAATTCCGGTGTGGGGGGAAAGTCCAGGAGTTGTTTTATTTTGTTGTGGCCGTATATTTTTAAAGTCAGGACAACAGACAATTTCGTCATTTCCTTCAAAGCCACACCGTTCCAAGTGATGTGTTTTTTCTCGCTCTATTTGACCTATTCCTGAAGGGCACTTTGAAAGTAATGTACAAGTACCTAAGCTGTTGCCTTCTCCACATGATTGATCTGTAAGAAATAACATCAATTGAAACTAACTAACTAATTTTAAGATTTTATAAGTCTTTCTTAGTTTTGGATAAGAAAACACTCATTTGTGGACTATCTGTAAATACAAGGCAATTTAGACTTGTAAAATGATATAAATAGATGAAGCACAAAAAAAAAGTTTTGGGAAGTTAAGGAAAACTGGAAAAAAAGTTATTTTATAAAATTCTCAATTATTTTATCATAAAACCGCAGTGAAATGATTATTCACAAAATAGAACACCAAAAGAATGTAAACGTTAGTTTATAAACAAAACTTTCTATACCAATTATAACGTATTAGATTAATTAATGTTTTTCCTCGTGGTGGCGTTCGCTTAACCCTTCGTTTCATGGTGTGCCAGATTTGGCACATACCGAAGTTTCGATTATATTTCTTACGATTGAAGTTAATTCCCAATTTTAACTATTTTAGCATATTTGTATAATACCCAAGGATAGATAAAATTGAAAATAATTTTGCTAGGGCACAACAGTATTGATTAGGCATAAGAGTAATCAGAATTTTTTATAGTTGGTTAATCTTCAGTGCGACGTGTATTTCTTTACAAGTTTTATACTGAAATTTTTCAAAAGAAAATTATGAAATTGGTATGGTAAAATAGTAAAGGTATATAATATAGGGTAAAACAATAGTTTTAATTTTTATACCTTAAATATTCGTTAAGTCATGCAACGAAGGGTTAACGTAAATCGCGAATTTTGCAGTTAAAAACTCAATTTATAATTAATTTATAATAATATATTATGTAGATATAGAAAACTAAGCAGGTGAAAAAAACACGCGAAACCCTGATAGTCACGCTACTGAAAGAGCAACAAGCCTTTTTTTGCCTTAGAGTAGTGAAAAACTTTTTACTCTAAAAAAAATCGCGGAATAAAATTAACGAAAACATTCATTAGTTCAATTTATTCAATCATCAAAACTAATAACCTTTTAGAAAATGGAAATAACTTAGTTAATTTTATTTATTTATTTTGTATAATACCGCTTATGATTCTATGAATTTCTTTTATTGACGTGTTTAAAAAAGCACGTGCTGGTTTTACCGTTAAATTAGATTAATTTTTGCATCTGTTTTATTTATTATGTAAGTTTTGTAGGACTTGACCACCACAATAATATACATTTAGCAAAACTTAGCAGATAAATAGGATAATAAGAAAACTAAACAAAAGTACGTGGAAACTGGAAATTATTGTTTAAAAACACTATTTACCGCACTTCTGACAGGTTAGGACTAAGAATATTTCAAAAAGATACAAGTGAAAAAACAAATATTTTCAAAAATAAAATTTAAAGAAAGGGATGGCAGTTACATATAACAAGGAAAATTAAAAATTAATTATAATACGAAGAAATTAGAAAGTATATTAATTTAAAAAAAATATTTTTGGAAAATTAAATATTAGGAGGTACAAAATTATTAAAAAATAAAATTTAAATATGACTTCATAGCGAATTTTTGAAAATACAATAAATGTAGTAGGTATCCTTTTTTTAAATTTTATTTTTGTATTTTATTATTTTTCATAAAGTAAATTCGCTTTTTCACTTGTATCTTTTTCAAATATTCTTAGTTCTAACCTGATAATAAATTTTTTAAATAATAAATTTCTGCGTACTATAAATTATGTTGTATTTTTCACTTTGCGGTAGAAATTCTATAATTTTAATTGTTGTACGTAAAAACCCTACAAAGTATTTGAAATTCTTATTTCTAAATTTTATATTGTAGTTTTACAAAATATTTAGCTGATTAATACTGCTGATTAAGCATTTTTTTTATAGTAAAAAAATTAATTATTCTAAGAAGTACAGAGCTTTAACAATCCTTTGGTATAGCATATTTTGAAATGCCTTTCAACTGCTGCAGAACCCAAATCGAAAAAATTTCAAAATTTAGAATTGATTTACGATTTATTTATTTGATTTACTATCAAGAATTTCTCTTTGGGTGGGGATATTAACGTTTATTATAATACACGAATAATATCTACCGAATTACGTGAATTAATTAATAATATTACCCTTAATAATAATATAAATTATTAATATGCATTAAGTTACCTGAGTAGCACATTACACAAAAGAAGCAGATAGTTAACACAAAACTATAAACTACATTTGATAACATTTTCTTCAAAATAACACTGAATTATGGTAGGCTAAGTTAATAACAATTTAAACTTATTTTGATACTGCAAGATTATTTCACGTGTTTTTTTAGAACCGCGTATCGCCACACACTGAACAAGAAATTAAGACAAAACTCTTGCTTATTCAAACCTGATTATTAAAATTATGACGTCATGTATTTTCTTATAATTTATTGTTATCAATATCATTATCTGTTTTATTTAACCTAAATATAATATTATAATATCTGCACTTAACATGTTGTATTATGGTTTTTAACATTTTAGACAATCGGATATTCTAATTTTCTCTAATTCTAATTTATTGAGATATGATATCAATCACCAAACTACCTATATATTCACTAAATTATACATGCAGATGAAACTTGATTAGATTATTTTATAATTTTTATATAAAAATAAGATATCCCACTGTTCCTTTACTTATATTTTCAACTTGCTTACCTTCGAACGAATACCTCCATTGTAAAGTTATCTATAAATTTCAAATAATCTTTAATAGATATAGTGTGGTCCATAAGAATTTAAAAAAATTACATGAGATTTTTTCAACTTACGGTGAGATCTCAGAAATCTTCTTACTTTTACTACAGCTGTGAAAACAATTATTTCGAATAATCGATTAATTTTGGTAATAATCCAAGTCTGCTTTATGAAATCAAAACAAATGCATGAAATCCTATTTGTGGGACGTTTAAACAACGAAACAAAAACTTTTTGCATTTGCATTTTGAATAAAAATATATAAATAAAAGAAATAGTATATTGTGTTATTAGGAGGAAAAGTTACCTTTCTCTCCGAATAAACCATGTTATTTTTTATCCAAACGATCAAAATCCAAAAATTAATTTCAAAATTTTAATTTAATCGAACAATTTAATTCGGCGGTTACCACTAGCGGCACAAAGATAGTATAAACCCTCGGGGAAAAGAAACGTAGGACTGCCGAGAAAAAGATGGGTGCCGGAACAGGCATAATTGCCTATCCCATGAAGTGTAGAAGAAGAAGAATATAATCGATAATCGAGGAATATTTTATAAGAATAAAGTAAGGTGACATTATTTAATCGGTCAACTATTTTTAATTTAAGTTGGTAATATTTAAGTTTAATTCACAACTGTCAACTTCAATTGTAACCATGGACTTCTAACAATTGTAACATTTAATAATTTTTACATATTTACCTACTATGAAACTGTGAGTTTCATTGCATGTTGAGACAGTCGAAACACAACAATTGCAGATCAACGCGACTGTTGGTCAGAAACTAATTGGTTTCTTCCCTAGGACAGAAATCGTCAAGTTTCTTCCCGCTTACTCAGTTATAAATCAATCGTTTTAACCGTCAACTGATCTGACAGTGACAGTTTTTATATTTTATGAAGGTTAGGTTAGTTAATGAAACTCTCAGATTCATTGCAGGTAATATGTAAAATAGTGTGTATGGCACGGGATAAAACACGATTTCACACCAGGGTGTTGCCAGCCCTCGGACAGGCAATCCTCACCCTGGTCTGAAATCGTTTTGTTTCATCCCTAGCCGAACAATATACTATTTTTTATTTTGCGTTTAAAACAAAGTCATTTTGAAACCCATTTTTTAGTTTTAAAAAGTTGGTAATTAATAAATTAAAGCAAATTAATGTCATTTTTTATTGTCAAATTAATAATATTGTGCGGAATTGTAACCTGTAAAATTTAAAAAAAAAGCAACACGCTAGTTGTTTTGTTACCAACCGTCGTAAGATGAACAAAAATTTCAATTTTGCTAATGTTTAACAACATGCGCATATTGAAATTTTTAGAGCGTAAAAGCGCAAAATAGAAGAAATAGTATAAAAAACTAGTTTCATAATATACTAATTATCCTTTAGTATATCCAAAACGGATTGCTTGCTATAAAAACGTGTCTTATGAAGCTAGTTTCTTAATATACTATTTTAATAAGATAAAGAATCGTTGAGTTATAGGTTTTTTAAACAATTTTGTTTGTCCGACTTTTCGAGTCTTTTCATGTGACTCATTTTCAAGGCTAAAAATATTACAATATAATTAAATTATTAAAAAACAAATTAACAAAAAATTATTTTTGACAAAATAGTAATGATGTTATTGTTATATTATGTAAAATTAGAAACAAATACATATTAAGTTAGGATGAAATAATATAAAAACTCTTTTGTAATAGTTATTTATCTAAAAGTTAGGAAAATGATACATTACTGACGAGGAGAAATCCGAGTAAAGTGAGACATTTTCCTGACAAGTATTTTATTAAATTTTACCGAAAATCGTAAAAAATCGAAATTTTAAAACATTGTTGAACAACATTTTTAAAATTAACAGAAATCAAGTTTGTCAATTTGTTGACTACATAGTTACCATAAATAGTTACTGTCAAACAATAATAAGTAATAACGAAAAGAACGACGTCTCTTTAATTTTGTTACAATTACTAATTATTACCGGACTAGTCATTAAAATTCAATTTCCCTGCGCGTATATAAGCAGGGAAGTGTTGTTTTGATGACGATTTTCGGTAAAAATTATTATTTAACAAATGAAAGTTAACAATATAAAATAAAATTTAAAAAAAATTTGACCAAAGATCATCTCATAGTTTTCATAATATCCAGGATGTATTTAACAATCTGTTATGGTCAATGATGTAAATTTGGCATTCACGTGAATGGCCGGACAATGACGTCAATGCCCATTTTCGCTGGCCATTAACGTCATTGACCGGCCATTGACGTCAATGGTCAAAATGGATTGGACAATGATGATATAGACAATTATTTGAAGTGCACGCGTTTTTCCGTACAAATAACAGCAACTCGGCCCTTTTCACGGCTTCATAAGTGTATAAGGATTTTTGTTTAATTTAGACAAACGCAAACTCATTTTAGGGTGGATCCGTGATTCGTCGTGGTTGCATCAGTTAAAACGGCCCGGAGGAAAAATTAATTTAATTTAATTAATTTATTTTACGGTGCATCTGTGATTTGCCATGGTTGCGCCAGCCAAAACAGCCGGGAGCGCTCGGAGCTTTCTTAAAAGCTTTAAAAAGCTTTCTAAAAAAGTTTTCTTACCCTCTAAAAACATTCCCGAAATCAATTCACCTCGACTGGGAGGCCCGACCTCTGCAGGGAGGCCCGAACTCGGCGAAATACGAAACGTGTGTGACGACTATCACTAAGAAAACTAAGAGTGATGGAATATGGAATCTATAGAATAGTTGTTTCATCATTGCCCACTCTGTATTCGGCATTAACGTCATTGCCCGGACAATGATGTAAAAAAAACCTTTTGAAATTGTCAACAACGCCCAAAATCATAGTCAATGACGTTAATTGCCGTATTGTCATCATTGAGCCCAACAGTCATCTTCTTCTCGTAAGAAAACGCGGGCTTTTTTGACGTCTCTTAAATGTTGTTTTATGCGAACACCTTAAACGTTTGTCGAAACGTCGGACAAATAAAATTGTTTAATAGACCTATAACTCAACGATAAAAAGGTCAACGATAAAAATTATTACTAATAAAATTATACTATTTTAAGTTAAAAAAAAACAAAAATTTTATTTATTTGATTAAAAATAAAATTTAGGTTGGTCATACTTTTTTAAAAATTTTAGGTTATGTAAATGTCTAAGTAAAAAGTTTACATCATAGATGTTAATATAGAAGGCCTTCTATTAACATCTATGGTTTACATCTGTTTATTTTTAAATTTCGGAAGTGCTATTTGTAGTTGGTGAATAAGAGCATTAGTCAATTTTATTAAAATTATGTCATATTTCTGGTTTATTTTTTACCTGCCTTGACATTTTTACTTTTTACATTTTACATGTTTATATTTATGTTGGTAAGGAAACGTTTGACTTTCGTATTTAAAATATTAAAATCGGTAATGAAACAGCTCACTTTCGTTCATTTTAGAGAAAATATATTTTCTAGATAAGCTCCCAGCTGAACTAGAGTTTTGAAAACGTTATATTAAATTGATATAGAAAGCCTTATAACGTTCCATTTCAACTAGTTATTTGAAGATGTGCGAGCTTTACAGATGATTAACATTTATTTATGTACTGATGAATTATTATTTTCGGTTTTAATTGCCGAACCTGAAGGTCTGGAAAGCAAAAAGAAGCCTCATTCGGCATGATGATTTATATTTTCACAAATTCGTTTTGGTTTTTTTATTGAAAACGAAGAATCCATTATTTATTTGATGTAAATAAATTATCACAATATATGGTATTTTAGTTTTAAAAATGAAAGAATCGGTTGGTTAATAATTAGGGCCACACAATCCCCTCTATCCAATCCAAATAACGAGAAACTCTTGTATAAACGCCAGGCGTTGTTCCTCCACAACCCATTCCAAACGACGTCACTCCAACTAAAGTGTAAATGTTACTATCTGGTGATATTTGTATTTGTAATGGCCCGCCAGAATCGCCCTAAAAATATTACAATTTAACAAACTACAATAAATTTGATTTATATTTATCTATACCTGGCAAGTATCTTTGGTACCATCATCGGAAACGCAGCAAATTTGCAAAGATGTGATAGCCCTTGACAATCTCTTTTCGTACACTCTTGAGCATTCGGCTACCTCGACTGCATGAATTTGAGCTTTTTGTAATATTGTACTTTGTTCTCCTATCATTAAAATTTGTTTAAATCAAAAATTTAATCATAGATTAATTTTAACTTTACCTCCCGTTTCTGTATATCCCCAACCTGTTATGATGAGTCCTTCGGGATTATCATCATTTTGGTACAGGCACGCGGGTTGGACGTTTATATTTCTAACTACATCACCATCTAATTCTATTAAAGCAATATCATTTATTTTGGATCTTCGGGCGTATTCGTCATGAACGTGAAAGTTTAAAATTCCGAATTCTTGCGGAATAACCACTTTGGTGTTCTCCATATCCACTAGTCCTAACCGTACCCGAATCGGAAATGTTCTGCAATGTCGGATTTTGTTCAATTTATACATGTTAACAGCAAATTCTTACCCATCAGTTTTGTAAGTGCAATGAGCTGCTGTTAAAACAAATCGATCGCTAATTAACGCACCTCCGCAATCCCAACTTAAGTCATTTGTAATATCAGGATTTTCGAAACCAATTTGAGCCTATTTATTAAAAATATTATTTAAAAAAAAAGAAAAAAGTTATATCAATTTTATTTACCATGTGAGGGAACTCCCCAAGAGATGCATTTTCTCCTCCCAAAATGTGATAATCTATTCCAGGTGCTACTTGAGTTGCATACTCCGTACAAGCTAAAAGTTTAAACAAAAACATTCTTTAAATTTTCATTTCTGTATTTATTGTAATAGTAAAAAGAATAAAGTAGTAAAAGGCCGAGAGTTAGATCAAATGAAACAAAGAGTAATTTATTAAATTTACCAGGTTTTCTAATTTTATTAGTCTTCTTCAGAATCTACAATTTTGACAAATTTACAAAATAAATATTCGTCTTTATATTAATGTTGATGCGAAGTTTCCTTGTTCTTCTTATTATTGGAGATTCCAACCACTTTATTCTACACTTCTAGATGAATGCAAAAAACACAACATCACTTTAAACACTTTCACAATATGTAAAACTTTGTAAAAATCTTAAACTTTGGATATGTATCGCGAAAGAAGTATTCGTTTTCGATAGATCACACGACCGTAACAAATAATAAAATAATTATATGGAAGGGAGATATTTTAAAAACATTTTGTATAAAATAAAAATTGAAATATGAAGAAATACCTGCCTGCTTCACTTTTTCGTTCAGCACGTGGAGTAAGTTCGTCCGTTGGTGCTAAAGTTGTAGGTGTAGGAGTCGCTGGTGGAGACGCCGTTGTTGGTCCTAGTCTTCCCCAAATATCAATACCATCAACTTTTTCTGTTACTTTTGCCGATTCCTTATAATCGGGACAACAAACTACTTCGACTACACCGTGAAATCCACATCTTTCCAATCCATGCCGCTTTCTTTGTATTAGTGCAGCATGCGCAGTTGGACAATTGGTAATATTTTTGCAAACTCCTAAGCTGTTTCCACTTCCGCAACTATCATCTGGAATGGAAAGAAAAATAAAAATTACTTTTAATTTTAAAATTGTCAAAATATAGTAGCATTCACGCATGTGTAAAGCAAATCACTTTACGCTTTTAATATGCAATATACTATTTGCAAACGTAAATCTTTGATGTTTTTGCTTTGAGGATATTATAAATTTATAATAAAAATAAAAGTTTTTATAATTATTAAACTCTAAACAAATCGTTGCATTATATTATAATAATTTTGATAAAAAATGACCGCGGTTCAAGGATTTAAAAGAAAATTTAATATTCAGAATTCCTCACTGCTTTTGTTGCAATAACAATTATAGTTTTGTAATTTGTAAATACTCAAATAAAACAAAAATAGTACATCTAAAATATTATTATTAAAATAATTATAAAAATTAATATATCGAAACATGAACCCCAACATGTAATAGGTATATAATATGTCTTAGAGCGTCAGGTCGGATGGTATTGAGTTTTGTTTTGCAGTTTCTTTTTTCTTTAAAAACTGGAATATTTTCTGAAAAAAACAAAATTTTGGATATTAAATTCAAACAAAAATAAAATATAGCAAAAACTGAACCTTGTATCCTCGCTCCGGGCAATACACAACCCACTTTGTAAAAAATTTATTTGTACTTAGTATGAGATGAGTAGACGACACACAATTCTTTTTTTACCATACAACGCCACTGTTAGATTTTATTTAAATTTTATTTAAAAGTGGAAAAAAATACATTATTGATATAAGCACCTAAAAAATTTGAGTGGGCACTTGACTGGGCACTCCCTACCCTGGCCCACCTTTGGCGCCGTCCCTGTACTAGATGCTGAGGAATACATAAGAATATTGTGAATTACTGATGATCCGAAAAGATTACAACTGATTATGAGAGATTACAATAGCGGTGTATCCCTCACTTTATGCGCGGAAAAATAATACCTACTTAAAAATCAAAATCTTAATAGTTACTACCAATACTAGAGACGAAGCTAGAGAGAGAAGGATAAAGGAAGAGCTTCTCCTTAATATTTTCAGCATTTCGAAAAAAAATCATCAGTTGTCACAAATCAGTTATATTGTGGAAAATCAATAGTATTCTTGAAAATAATTACTTCATTCTGTCTAAAAAAATATCGGAAGTTATGAACACCTCACCGAACAATAAGAGGAGTAGATTCTCGTTCAGCCGGCAAAAAGATTCTACACGCGGCACGTAGAAATGCTTCGCTGCAGACTTGTATTTTTAACAATCTATAATTATTGTAATTAATCATTAATTAAAAATATTAGCTCTTGAAAATGTAATTAATCAGTATTATCAATATTGAGCTAAAGTACACAAATAAAACGATTTTTACGAGCTTTCGGAAAATGACTTTTCCTTTGTCTATAATTGATAATACTAATTATTGTAATTAATCTACACCGAGTCGGGAAATTTCGCAATTTACTTTCGAAACTTGCAAACTTCGGTGTCACGAGTTTTTCGAGTTTTTCACACAAAAATAATTCCATTTGCATTAAAAATTTTAATTTAAAGTTGAACTTGTACGAAAATTTAGGAAATTATATTTTTTTAAATAATTTTTGCATTCTAAAGTACCGTTTATTGTAGAAGTTTTTGTTTTTTTAAAAAATTCCAAATTTATGTGTGTGAACTTGCTTGGCTCCCCTTTTTTCAAAATATTAATTTTTTGTTGTTTTCGATTGTTTTCAATTTGTTTTCAATTGTTATGCAAAAATAAAATAAAGAAAATCTCAAAAAACTTTTTTTTCTGCCTGCTCTTCTTTCGAAATTAAAATTTTTTGTTTAGTTGTCAATTGTTTTGTAAAAATAAAATTTTTAAAACAAATGATAACCGCAATCGCGAAATAAGATTTAGCGCCAGCTCCCCTTTATTCGAAATTAAAATTTTTTTTTATTGTTCTCAATTACTGTTGTTAATTGTTTTAAATATTTAAAAATTTTATTTTTACAAAGCAATTGACAACAAATCAAGAACAATCGAGAACAATAAAAAAAATTTAATTCGAGGAGAGGAGCTAGCGCAAAATCTTATTTCACGATTTTTGCGTTTATTATTATTTGATTTAAATATTTTATTTTTACAAAACAATTGACAACAAATTAAGAACAATCAAGAACAAAAAATAATTTTAATTTTGAAAAAAGGGGAGCTGGCAGAAAAGTTTTTTTGAGATTTCCTTCATTTTTTTGCAAAATCAAAAAAAAAATATCAAAACAATTGAAAGCAAATAGAAAACAATTGAAAACAACAACAAAAATTAATATTTAAAAAAAATGGGAGCCAAGTTCACGCACCTTTCAAATTTAGCAAAACAATGAAGTACCAAGTAGATTTTTTCTGAAAAATAATTTTGAAAATTTTTGGTATTTTGGAAAATTCAGTGCAATGCATTGTTTTATTGATTCTAGGACGTTTGGTCCCCGGACGATTGATCCCCGGACGATTGGTCCCGGACGTTTGATCCCCGGACGATTGATCCAGCGGACGATTGATCCAGCGGACGATTGATCCCCCGGACGATTGATCCCCGGACGATTGATCCCCGGACGATTCGTCCAGCGGACGATTTTTTATAAACGATTGTTTATATAAATAAAAGTTAATAAAGATTAATTAATTACATAAAAAAGTTAATACAATAAATTTGTAATTCCTTAACTCTTTCGGTCCCTGAGACGGATCTGTCCGAAAATTATTGTAGTGCCCGAGACACAGGAGACGGATTAAAACGTAAAGACATATTCTAAAGACCCGACGAACCCCATCTGTACAGCAAATTTCGTAAAACAAACGTCGGACTGAGAGGGTTAATATTCAGGTAAAAATAACTGATTTAATTTAAAAAAGTATTTTACGAAACTTATGTAAGGAATGTCGTACCCCCCCCCACGTAAGGGTCCGTAAGATTTCCAATACCTTTCCCCCTCCCCCCAAACCGTTACGTAATTAATAGACAGCCCCTATTAGCTCTTTGTAATACTCTTTGGTATTAGGTATTAGGCAGTAACCCTAATCTCGCTTAGGAGAGGGGGCAAATTAAATAATTTACAAATTTTGTCTCCGTCTCTGCTGGTTATATTAAAGTAATATTAAACGAAAAATATAATTTACAACGAATCTTTTATATCTTAAATATTGTTACTTAATAAATTTAAGAGTGGAAATCGTTACAAATTTTATTTTAAATCGAACAATAATAATAATAAAAACATTCATAATTTGATTATTTATTATTACCCATCCCCCCGGGACATATTTCTGGAATTGCCCGGAGATCAATCGTCCGCTGGATCAATTGTCCGGGGATCAATCGTCCGGGGATCAATCGTCAGCTGGATCAATCGTCCGCTGGACCAATCGTCCGGGGACCAATCGTCCGGGGACCAAACGTCCGGATACCGTTTTATTAGAAGACTAGTTAGAAAGCCCGTCCGCGGACGGGCAGCTAGACGTTGGATCTCTTTTTTAGCGGTATAATATTTAAACATTTAATTTCGTTTCCCGCTACTGGGTGATTCCCCATTTTTCTATATTTTCAAAGTAACGCAAAAAGTTACAGCTAAACTTGATGTGCCGTCGGGCAATTAAATTTTTTTTTATAATAATATAAAAATAAATATGTTGCTCAAAGCTCAAATTCTAATTTTGTTTAGCCGAACGTTTTAATTTCCCTCACTTTTGCTCAAAAACAAAATATTTCCCGGTTTTTCTTGGAGAAATTTGTAAAATTATAAATTCCCTATCTTCCCTAAGTATTCTAAGAGAGTGGAAATCCTGCGATATGTACTGGAGGGTGTTCCACACCCCCCAGACCCTCCGGTTTACAATTGTAACTTTATATTTTTTAAATTAACTTTCAAAGTAACACAGAAAGTTGCTGCTAAACTCCGTGAGCAGTAAGGTAATTAAATAAATATGTTTTCCAAGTTTTAATTTTTGCTAGCCGAAGGTTAAATTTTCCTCATTTTTGTTCAAAAGATTCAAATTTCCCGGTTTGGATTAATATTGGGCAAATATTTTTAGTGCTAATCTTAGTTTATTTCTTTAATATATTTTTTGGTTGATAAAAAAAATCGACCAATCTGAGTGTTTCATTTTTCACCAAAAAATAACATGCTGTAACAGGAGCAGCAGGAGCATGCTGGCATTTTACGTAATATTAGAATTACTAAATTTTAATTGTGTTTTCTTATAGCGGAATTATTCATTATTTTATTTTTCAAATATTTTTAGTCCTAATCTTAGTTTAATATATTTTTCGGTTGGTAAAAAAATCGACCAATCAGAGTGTTTCTTTTTTTATCAAAAAATGAGACGCTGGAGCAGGAGCAGCGTGCTGGGATTTTATGTATTAGGATTAGAACTGTAAATCTAACTTTTCTTGGTAAGCAAGTTTTACATACACAAAACGAAACCGAATGGAAATCTTGCGCACCAAGACAAGTTGCATTTCAGTCCAAATAAATCCTAAAACAACCAAAAATTCAAAAATTAATTTCAAAATTTTAATTCAATTTAGGAACTTGGAATAAAAATATATTTGTTTCGGTTTTATTTCAAGATTTATAGTTTATATCTGTATCAATAATGGTAACTATTCGTTTATAATATCTGATGATTCCTCTTTGCATATCCTAGGACGGTAAAGTATGCACATTACTTCACGCCATGCCCATGCGTTCATATTTATGTAGATAAGGCAAACGGCAAATTTTAGAGATAAGACCCGAAAAGATGAAGGTGCAAATTTAAAAATTTTGTAATGAAATTATGGTCGTTGATGGCATATATTTAAAAAAAGGCCAAAAAATCTAATGCTGTTGTTCGATTGGCTGTTTCCATAAAATTAGTCCCGCCCATCGGATGTTTTTATGTTATTCAAGTATTTTTGGCCCTAAATTGCACTAAGAACGACGGATATTGTTTTAAAAGCATCAAAAGCAATATATTTTACGATTTTATATTTTAAGTAAATACAATGAAACTCGACTGATTGCAACTCGTTACGAAGAGATAAAGAGACAAAGTATTGTGCGTAATGTACAGGCTCGGATATAGGGAGGGGCAATGAGGGCAATCCCCTCTCCAGACGCACGAGCGAAGCACTTAATTTTGACCAGTTTGAAAATTTTTGAATCGGATACCTAACGAATTTTCTTGAAGTTAGGTAAAATCACACTCTCCAAAAAAAAACAAAATCCTGTATCCGCGCTTGGCAATGTAAGTAGTGTGCAACTCGATTGATATAATGGAACTCGGCTGATGCGTAACTCGATACAGAATGATAAAGAGACAAAGACAAATACATTTTTCGGTTAGTAGGAAGAGTGAGTGAGTTTTGTACGTATATCTAATGATTATTGTTTTTCAAAAATATTTCACATTTTTATTTCTAGGATTATGTAGTTTTATTTTTTCAAATGTTTGGAATAGGATAGAGACCCTAAGTCTAAGCTTGATTTGATACATTAAAATTAATATTCAAAATTATTTTGATATAGGTAAATCAAAATCAAAAGTTTTCAAATAAAAAATTTAACAAAAAGTGCGTCCGATCCCTCTTAGCTTCTCTACTAAAAACATTAATTTTGGCCAGTTTCAGTTTATTTAATGCAGGAAATGTTAGTTTTGATTTATTCGGTGTGAAAAACTGCTTGCGTTCGTTGACATTTTTTAGAACTTCACAAAATATAAGCGCATACTCGCTACCCGGATAATTTTTAATCAAAACAAATATTTTATTAGCAATTAAATTACATTTAAAAAAACAGTATGAGTAATTTGAAATTAAAAATTATCATAATTAAAATTAAAGTTGTTGTATTCGTATTTGTTATGTTAATTAAAAATTATGAAGATATTCATTAAATGCTTTTTATAAACTTCGCTTCATAAAATTTACTCTTATATAAATTTATGTACAGTGAGTGTAGAAAGTATTCGTCACCTCCTATATTACCAATGTAAATTGCTCATTTTGAAACCGTTTTTTGACATATAAAAATCACTTTTACAGCAAAACTTTTTAGACATCTTTTATTAAAAATTTCATTATCTTTAATTTTGTATCTATACATTTTTCTATTTTGTCGCCCCGTTTTTGACTGGCAGCGACTTAAACAAGACTCTGAAAATTACAAAAAATATAGTCTTCTGTATCTCAAAATTGGTGCAACAAAATGGAAAAATGTATAAGTAGTTTTTATGGAAAATTTTATTCCCTACATTTTTGTTTATATACATTTTCCTATTTTGTCACACCGTTTCTGAGATACAGATGATAATATTTTTTGTATTTTTCAGAGTCTTGTTTAAGTCGTTGCCAGTCAAAAACGGGGCGACAAAATAGAAAAATGTATAGATATAAAATTGAAGACAATGAAAGTTTTAACAAAAAATGTCTAAAAAGTTTTGCTGTAAAAGCGATTTTTATATGTCAAAAAACGGTTTCAAAATGTTCAATTTACATTGGTAATATAGGAGGTGACGAATACTTTCTACACTCACTGTACATATTTAAACAACCAACGACTTCTACCTCACGTTATTTGTACACAAAGGGCAGATTCTCACCGACAAAAATACATATAATATTTCAATGCAATAGAGCAGGTCTTCCCAACCAGTGAGACATGTTTCCCTAAGAAAGCGTAAAGAGATCATAAGAGGGGGGGGGGCGCAATGTATTCGGAAATTCGGAAAAAAGCAAGTTTTATGAAAAACTTAAATTGACAAAAAACGTATTCTATGAATTGAATAGCAATTTATCAATAAATTTTATGTTGATGAACAACGAAAGCTTTGGAGTATCTTCCTTCCATTCATCCTTATTTATAATACATATATTAAATCATTAGCTATTAAATTAACTACCATACTGAGAAATATCAGTTTATAGGTAGCAATAAAAGAATATTACAATTAGTTCGCCGAAATTAATAATAATTAATGTTTTTTAGCGTAATTTCCAATGTGTCTAGCAACATTGAACCATAATTAATTAGTAATCCGGTCAAGGTTAATTTAGTATTTACTACTTAAGAATATTTTAAATTAATACTTCAGAAATATAATTTGCGAATATGATAAATTGGGAATTTAATTTCTTTTCATTGTCCAAATTTCAAAACTTCAAGTGCACTGAACGAAAAGCCTTGCATATTTTGTTGGAAGTGCGGTTAAAATGATTTAGGAAGTCAGACAGGCAGAATTCTTTTGTAAATAATTCAGGGTATTCACTCCATCGGTTTCACCCGTTAATTAGATTAAAAATTCTCATATATTTCAAAACATATGATTTTTGATTTTCAGCTCAATTTCGACAAACATTTTTTAGGTAAAAATCACCAGGGTATCTTTAGTTAATTTTTAATAACAAGAAAATCTCATATCATTCATTTTAAAGATCCGGTTTATAACTGGGTGACGGTCTCTCTAAGGACTCAAAGGCCTTGTGCCAAACCTTTACGGTAAAGTTTACTACAGAGCTCAGAGAATAACTTTCCTATGACTGTCTCCGTACTTCGGAAGGTACATAAAGCCATCTGCCCCCTAATTTGATGATTGTGAACCAAGTTCACGGGCACATTTTCCAATCGGGTCTAAACAGTCCTGAGATTTCAATATTGTTAGCGTAGTGTAAATAAGCGTGGTTCTCAACCAATTAACGCTACGTAATTTAGACGTCAACTAATAAAAACAATGACGTTTCTCGTTTAAAACTTTGATTTTATTGATGTATTTGACGTAAATTAAAAATAAATAAAATACATGAATGAAAATGAGGTTTTAAAGAAGAAATTTCATATTTTTCCATTAATTTACGTAGCGTTAATTGGATGAGAACGACGCTTAAGAATTTGAAGAATAAATGATAAAACTAAAAAACTTTGCCAACAAAATATTTTTATTAAATAAATCGAGTGTTGTTCGCTGTAACAACGTAAGTAAACGGGAAGTCTTCTGGGTTTCAAGTGCCGGTACCCTTCGGAAAATTTCTAATTAAAAAATTGTTTAATAATAAAATTAATATGTAGAAACAGGCGGATGTAAACAAGTTAATAATTCAAAATATATTGATGTGCAGGCAGGTAATTAAAATCAAATGTTTCAACTTCTATTAGTTAAAATATAATCAAGCAAAGACCTCGTTAATCTTAAAAAAAATTTTTTAATAATAATATAATATCTATAAAATAAAACAAATATTAAAACTATTTTATGTTATAGGTTTATAGATTTTATAGTAATTGTTATTTATTACCCACAGCTCACCTAGAATGTCTATTGTTAATATAAAAAAAGGTGTTTAAATAGAAAATTGCAAAATTAAATATTGTAACCGCCTCTATATTCCTGATTTTATTAAACTTTTTGTCGCCGTTCTTGTTTTCATTATCACCGAAAAATTATGTCAGATAATACATTGCTTGACCCTTAACTCTAAAAGTAATAAGAAATAACAAAATTATCAATTTACCATAATCCAATGTTGGATAACACGAAAAACTCAGAAAACTAAAAATTAGCAGAGAAATTTGGTACAAAATATAGAAAATGATCATGATCACAAACAAATCAACCGTTGAAATATTTCACTAAATTTAAGCTGTACTTCACACATAATTCACAAGAAAAACTTAAATTTTAGGAACATTATTTTCTAGCATCCGTTTATATTCGTGGTTAAAAATATACTGACAAGAAAATAAAAAGCAAAACTTGAATCTTTATCCGCAATTCAAATGAATACAACAGATAAAATGCTTACGTCAGTAAATCTTGTATTTGACGAGGTATTTCCCTCAAAAGCTTGATTTTTGAATAAAACTCTCTGTACCCGTCTAGCAAATTTTTTGTAATCACCTATGAATCATTTGTTTTGTCATTCAAGTTTTACTCGAAAACTTCATTCATTATAAACAAATATAATGAATTGTATCGTGGAAAAAATATTTTTTTACTTTCCACTTTCATATGTCCATGAGTTCACTTGAGTATCTAATTAATTTCATTGACATTGACTTTTACCTATAGCAGTTCAAGTATATGGGATAAGTTACGAAACAGTTGACACTTATTATACTACATATATTCAAAATTTTTGTTGAAAATTGCAATTTTATAATTTACAAAAAAGTTATAATCAAAATCATTTTCATCTGCGGAAAATTACAACATACAGAGAAAATTGACAAATTATATTTGAATTTAATTTTAACTTGACAATATTACCCAGTTCAATCAATCTTATAAAAAGCAAAAATTTTTTTTCAGTTTTTTAAATTCATAATAATTGAAATTATTTTGATTCTTACATTTTATTTAATACCTACACAATCAGATAAATATGAACATTTCTGGAAATATTATATTAAAAATATATTAAATTAAATTGATCAAATCTAGAAGTAAAATATTGTCACTTCTGCCGCAATACCTCCAATCATCAGCACACCAAATTTTATCCAGACGATGACATATTTATTTATATGAATATTTAATGAATAATTATTAAATTACTAATAACTGTCAGATTAATTATTAAAATGCTGAAGTGTCTAATTTTTACAAGCCATCTAACAAATTTTAATAAAAAATAGATAAATTAATATTTCAGTTAATATTTTATAAAATTTTCTTGCTTTTACAATTGTTTTTTCATCGATACTTGCATTTTAAAAGCTCTATTAGCACACAAAATTTGAAGACAATCGGTTAAACATATCCGGAGATACCATGACATTTTCATTTTTTTAATTTTTTTTATTGTGGTAGATTTTTCCTGATTTTTATCAAATAGTTTCATATGCTATCAAGTCATAGGAGAGCAACGTTCGTAAATACAAAATTTGGTTGAGATCCCATTCACAAAAAACTGATTTTTGTGACCTTTGACCCCACGTAGAATTGTTAGCGGCACTCGGAATCATGGGGAACTTTCAGATCTTATTTGGAACCACAAAAGCAACGTTTCTACACAAATTCAGCTTTCCGCCACTTATTTCCTAGAAAAAGTCTAATTTCCCTGGACTATGAATTGAATACTGGTCGCGTTAGAAATATTTTCCAGGTTTGCCTGATGAGAAACAGAATTTCGAAATACCTGGACCCATGTGTAGCAAACTAATAAACTAATTTGTATATGTTATTCTAAAAAATAGTAAGATTTTTCAATAATTAATTTTTCTAACATGTAAAAAATTAATTGTATTTAGTAAGTTATATGATATCTTTAACACTAAAACCTACGTCGCTGGTCGTCTCACTATCACCCCAGCAACCACAGAAGACAACAGAAAAATACTGAAATTATTCAATCAACTTAACGAAGTTAAACCCCTCAAAGTCGTCGTGAGGGGTACACCAACGAATATTATTCGTTATACCAATATAAAAACGACCTTCACCGTGGATATGCACCGTGGTCGCGATAGTCGAGAATAGATGTTGAGATAGAAACCCCCCATAGAAAGACCAAGATTGGCCAATGCCACCGATGTTAGACATTTGGCCACGTCCAACACTGCTGCCGTTCAAATCCTCTCTGCGTGAAATGCTCAGGAGCATATCTCATATCATCATGCACGAAAACTAGGGAAGAACTAGCCATTTGCGTTAACTGTGATGGCAACTATCCAGCTAGCTACCAGGGATGCCACAGGTATCCTAAGATGAAGAGGTTTACACTACAACCGATCGGACTAAGACTTTTACTCCAAATTTCAACCCAACAGGTTCAACCCAGAAAACACATATGTCGACTTGGCACAACGCCAATAACTGTAAGAAGACCGTACCATCCCAAACTCACCTCCCACAGAACAAGCAGCAGAAATTACACCAAGAGCACTAGCGTTCTTAGCTAGTCTCATAAAAAATGGAATCGACAAGGCCACAATCGACGAAGTGGTCTTTAATATCAAAGTCACTAGCAGCCCACACAAAGAACTGGAAAACTTCATCACCATATTTGAAACGAAAGTTAAAGCGACCCTAGATCCTAGATGTAGCCAGAGACCCCACCCCAATCCCGGACAAAAGAAACTTTCTGCCACAATATTATCCTAATCCAAGAAAAACGTAGTGCACAACGCGTAGTAAGATCAACCTTGTACCTATCCAACCACACCAGAGCAGGGCCGATTTATCCATTAGGCAAGCAAGGCAGCTGCCTAGGGCGGCAGTCTTTTAGGGGCGGCAAAAATTATGATTATTATTATTATTATAATAAAATGGTTTTATTTTTGCCCTCAGAGTTAACTTTTTTTTGCTAATAAATATATGCTGTAACAATAATTTCAATTTTTTTATTATAAGGGGCGGCAAAAAAATATGCCTAGGGTACTCACATGCCTTAACGCGGCCCTGAACCAGAGTAAATCAACTCAAAGTCCAGCTCAAAAACAAACTTTCAATACAAATCGTGGACTAATAAATTAGAAAGCCTATCCGCAGAAGACAACTCAGCATGGAGCATGGAGATTATTGTGTAGGAAATTCCTTGAAAGTGAAAATAATAAGCGGCTTTTCAATCACATTATCCGGTGGTTTTTGTATGTAAACTAATTAAAGCGGCCGGTTCGCAGTCAAAATGATCACAATAACCGACTGATAACATCATTCGTGATCACATGAAGCGGATTCTACTGTATTCAAAAACTTCTCTTTTATCAAATCAAAAGCATACAAATCTTCCTTCACAACCACTCTTTTTTTCTCCACCCAATAGCTGCTGGGGAGTACTCATTCTCTTTTCATACTTATATCAATGACAACCCCAAACATCCTAATACCTAAACAGCACTTTTTGCGAACGATACCGCACCGTAGCACGTTGTGTCGTGCAGGAGTCATTTCACTCCCTTGAAAGAGCATTAAAATTAAACAAACACCTGTTTCTGAGAAAATAGCTTTTAAAAATATGGATTGGAAGGTCCCAGGTTCGATCCTCCGCAGGATTAGGTTTTTTATTAAATCTTTTTATATTTTTCCAATGTTTAAATAAAGTAGAATATCCTCGAGTTATATTTGGAGTTATAGGTTCTCTTTGTTTGTTTAGAACCTATGCAGAACAGCTGTTGGCAATGCTTGATATTAGAAAGATTTATGGATATGTTTGCAGAGCCGGATTAAAGATATGCGAGGCCCGGGGCTAACTCTTTTTGGAGGCCCCTTAGTCTTGCACGTTTTAATAAAATGCGCCGCAGGCAAATTTTTTTGATTTTTAAAAGTCAATCGCGATTAGATCACATGTAAAATTTTGTGTAAATCTAAACTTGGGCGATTTAAATTTTGTTGGTTTAATCTTTTGAGGCTCCTAGAAAATTGGGAGCCCGGGACTGCAGCCCCTTTAGCCCCCCTCCCCTTAATCCAGCTCTGTATGTTTGTGGAAAAGGTATCTATCAATAATAAATCATTCGACTGAAGCCACTTCTTTTATTGCGCAATTCAATCGATACTATATAAAAATTCAAGAAAATTGTGAAAATATATTCTGGATGTGTCACTCAAACTGTTCATCTGCGGTTTTTATTAATTACCGGGATATCATCAACGCAGTCAGAGAAATTTTAAAATTTCTGAAAACAAAAGAATTTACGTGGGTGACTTCTTCGTAACAGTTTGTCCTTATAACGTCACATTTAAATTTACCACAATTTACACTTTTGTTTTTCTTCTTTAAAACAATCGAATGCATTTTCAAACTCCACGCTGTTTTGAATCGTTGCCAAAACCCTTACGTTAACAGGCGCGTGTTCATCTTCATCGGTAAAATTGTCGGAAGTCACTTCGCACCATACCTACAAATTCATCACGTTAACATGTTAACAGGAATACTAAAGTATTGTACCTGTGAAAACCCTATAAAAAACAGTTGGTCGTTTAAAAAATAGTTCATATTGCTTTCGTTTAGTTCGTTAACAGTTAAATTTTTATAAGCATCGTAGCTGATTTTTAAACCTACATTATCGGCAATATTTTCGCCCAATGTTGCTAATCCGCTCACGTTAAATTGTTCGTATTGTTCTCTGTAGCAGTTTGCAGCTGCTTCATACTGTATGGTATCATTTCGTGACCACCAATTCAAAACGTTTCCTTTGCTGTCAGCATGTCTTCCTGTAATAGCGATATAGTGTACAATCAAAAGTTAATATTCCATTTAACGAAGACATTTACCTAAAATATCTAACGAGTGCGAAATTTCATGACCTATCAAACTACCAAGAGCTCCGTAATTGTAAATTCTGAAAATATATTAAATTATTTTTAAATTAAAAAAATTTTTTTTTCTTCAGGACTTTACCAGATAGATTAATTAATTTAAAAATTATTTTATTAAAGTAATTTTTGTATAAGATGCGAAATAACGCTGTAATTCTACATGGAAAATTATTCAATATGGTTGACACGAAAAGTGGCTCTTAAAGTGACATCAGTTCGTTTAGTTGTAGCGATTACTCCCTCAAATGAACTATGACACTTAATGGCTGCTCATGCCGCAAATATAAATTCAGAAGTAAGGGGCCGTCCATTAATTACGTAAGGGTTTTGGGGGGGGGGGGTATGGAAAATCTTACGGACCCTTACGTAGGGGAGGGTAGGGTCCAACGTATTTCTTACGTAAGTTTCGTAATTTCCTTTTTTTAAATTAAATTAAAATTTTTAAATTTAAATTAAAAAATTAAATTAAATTCAAATAATAATAATTTATAAAGAAAATTATATTTCATTTTAAAATTTTCAAATTATTTATACCAACAAAAAAAAAGAAAACTTCTGTTATACTAAAACACAAGAAATACATTTTATAAAAATATAATTCAAATCATAAAACACATAAAACACATTTATATAATGAATTAATCTTTATTAATTTTTATTCATATAAATATAAAATTTAATTTAAATTTTTGTATTTTTTGAATAATAACCAATATTGTTGTTATTAATATTTTATAAATATAAACGGAAGAGAGGGGGGGGGGACTCAACTATATTTTTGTTTTATAATCCTTACGTAAGATGTGGGGGGGGGTTGCCAAAATCTTACGTGCCCTTATGTGGGGGGGGGGTCAAAAATGTCAAAAATCGCCCTTACGTAATTAATGGACAGCCCCTAATCACATTCAACATCTTTGAGGTATTAAATGGGGATCTAATTGGAGACTTAAATTTAAATGGTTTAGTTTGTATTTTAAAACTTACATTGGGGCATCATAGTAGTAAAAAGGTTCTTCTAACATTCCCAAAGGTATAACTGAAACAATAACGTGAAACATTAATCTTGAAACAGTCAAAAACTTGACTGTATAAAGAAAAATACGAATTACTGAACACTACCTTCGTACTCGCCCCACGTTGAGCGCCAACTGTGATACGCCCAACTGGGTGATATGCTAACTGGGTAATATACTTACAAATTGAATTCTGTAAAATACTGTAATACGCATTTACTTCAAAAATAGATGCTGGTGCCCTAAAGTACAAAGCAAATTTAACATTGCATCAAATTTTGAAATATCGCTTACTCAAAAATTGCAGGTACTGATAGCCTTTCCATTTCGTGTTTCTTCTTTAAAAACCTCAACTGAAGAATATTTTCTAAATGATTATTGGAAAATTGTATCTAAAATTTTCAAAATAGTTTATGTACATGGCGATTCAAAATTTTACACTAATTACATTTTTGAACTTTTTTTCTAATATTGATTTGTTATTTAAATCTCTTGAAAATCCTATAATGTATTTTAATTCAGAAATTTTTTTGATCGCTAAACTTCTCGTGGTATTATGTAGCCACCTGGTGTTTCTTAAATTTTCAATAAACGCCGCTTTAATATTTTTTATCATCGTACTGACATTTTTAATAGTGCGGCGACTAACATACAAATCTAAATATTTTGATAATAAAATTGTGTCCATGTAATTATTGATATGGTTAATGCACTCTTCTTTTCTTGCTAAATCCGTTTGTACTCCAAAAATCACTTTATTAATTTTAAAATTCAGTCGTCTCAAATATTCGCTTGTATCTCTGGATAATTCTTTCACCACAGTCCAAATAATATAATTTGCTATAAAGCAAAAAATTGGTTTTATTGCAAAAAAAATTATATTGATTTAAAGTCTTACCGACAGTTTTAACTTTGGTTTTAGATATTAAAATTAATAAATGCTTTAAATACTTTTGACATCTAATTATAACGGTGCCATTATTGGGCACACGAATTACAGTAGAATTAAAAAATGTATTGAAGAATTGGTCCCATTCGACCGAATAATATGTGTCTTCAAGTTGATCAATCGATATTTTTTCACTTTTATCTTTAATATCGTGTAATTTAGCTAATTCGATTTCAAATTTAACTAATTCTCTGACTTCCGATTTTATATCCGAGTTTGTTCTATTCGGATATAAATATTCGATGGTATTGGTTATCCAAACCTGGTATGCTTTAATAAACTGCTTGAATTTTTGTGGATATTTTAAAATTATTTGTGGTAAATTTAATTCACCTCGTTCAATCTGCAAGTAGCTAATTTGATTAGTTCTTTCCATAAACGAAGTATATATTTTAAATATATAGGGGAAAGGCTTGCAGGTTGCCACCCCATAGCTTTTTTGGTCATAACTCGTCATACAATCAACGTATTGTTGATATAATAACATATACAGGAAAGGGGAAGTATAAAGCCACGATCCTGCGTAAAAAATCATTTTAATTCTCAAAAACTAAAAATTTACAGCAAATTTTCAAAAGTATCTAAAATCGACACCTTGAAATTTCGGCTTGCAGGTTGCCACCCCTTGAAAAATTGTTGAAAATGTAGAAAAACTCAAGGAAAAACATATGATTTATATTAATTACACTTAGTAGCAGTGAACAAAAAAAAATGAGAGTAAATTGACAAGAAAAAAAAAAGTTAAAATTGAAAAAAAAAATTTATTTTTTTTTTATTTAAATCTAAAAATAATTAAAAAATGCATCAATTATTAGTAAATAATTATTTATATTAATTTTTGAAATATTTAAGAAGCGTTAACGTAGATAGGTATATAAAATATGCAATGGGGGGGTTAAACCTCCCCCCCTTTGCGCGGGAACCTGTCCTGGGCCGATTTAGGGGCTTATGTTGCCACTGTCCCTAAACAGTCACTGTAGTATACGTCACAATGTAAAATAAGAGGGGTGGCAACCTGCAAGCCAAAAAAGGTGGCAACCTGCATTTTTACACCACTTTAGAATGTACAGGAAAAAAAACTTCCAACTCATGATATGTTTAGAATTATTTAAGAATAATAAAAATTGAATGAAAAAGCAACACAGCAAAAATATTTCCCTTAAATTTTCGTTGAAAATGTTCAATTTATGGGCACAGAAGAAAAACACAATTTTAATTTTTCATTTTTTTACAAATAAAATTTCACATTTTGTTTACCAAACACCCTGTTATTGTGTTTGAGTGCATCACAATTACATTAAAAGCGACAACTACTCGTTTGTATTCGATGTCCGTCAAAATTTAGGGGATGAAAATGTTAGAATGTCACAATCCGGCAGGGGTGGCAACCTGCAAGCAGTGGCAACCTGCAAGCCTCTCCCCTACTTTATTTATGCTTCTCTTAAGCTTTAAAATAAAAACAAAAAGCAAATAGATTAATTAGATACATACATATAAAGCATGCTGTGTGGTGTTGGTCATATCGATGAACACGTGAAACTTCAACAATGGATAAATTCCTAACGACGACATGACTTCTGCAATACTGATGGACCAATCGTACGAATTATTGCTATTCCAATTTTGCGATACCACGGGCCATCCACTCAAACTCTGCACTAATTTTTTTAAACCTTCGACATGGCGATCTTCCTGTTTGCTCTTCAAGCAAGTTTTGAATACGCTTTGTGCTTTTTTTAGATATTTATCTGTAACTTTTTTATTTTCCAGAATGTTTTCTAGTCTACGAACAATTTTTTGAGCTGTCGATTGCCAATGATTCCAAAATGGCTCGGTATTGTACTGGGAATTTTTATCTATCCAACCACCACAAGAATATTCATAAAAATTTGTACACGGATTCTCGGAAGTGTTTAGAGAAGTAAAAATATCTGAAATCAAGTAAAAAATGATTATAAAGAATCTTTATTTAAGTTTTAAAAATTCTTATAACCTAGATTATGACAAATAATAAAATTGACAAATTATAAAACATCAAAACCATTTTTGTGTTTAATAATTATGTGTGTGTTTTCTTGGGCTTCTTTTGACTCATCACTTACTATCAGGCAGGGGCGTAATTTCCGCTTTTTAACTAGGGTGGCCTGGCGTACCTAGAGTCTAGGGAGTATGGAATGCCTCACGTGTAAAGGAGGACAAATAATCTACAAGCACAATATAAGTCAAACATTGACGTCTCCATTCCACAAAAGTTGATGCGGAGGTTCGAAAATGGCTGAAGGGGGCCCGAATTAAACGACGTAAAAATTGAGAGTAGGTACTTTTACTCCAAATAATAACAAAAAACTCAAAGAAAATCTCTCTCGCACCCGACAGTATTTCCGACAAAGTAAACGCGGAATTGCTCAGGACAAAAGTGACAACAGCTCCGTGTTGCACTTCGAGTATTTGCTATGTAATTGGAAAGGGATCGACGTCACCTCATACAGAGCTATCAACTTGCCCCAAGAGCTCGGAAAACTTGCCGAAGAGTCATACTCTCTAAACCTTTTCCACCAGTAATTCATAAATCGTCGACTGTACTTCAGATTTGCCAGTTAATATTCAGAAATCGTCAATTGTAATTCAGATTTGTCAACTGATATTCAGAAACCGTCAAATGAAATTCAGAAACCATTAAATAAAAGGGCTTCATAAAAACAAAAAAAACAATATTTTAACTTTTTTAAAATTATTTATTCATTTAATTGATAAGAAATTCAACATAAATTATGTCACAACAATATGTTAATTCAAATCTCAGCAAATAACTTAGCGGCTGACTGGCATATCGTCCATTGCTGTCGCTTGATGTATTGCGCTGTGTTGACAACTGACGATTTCTGAATATTAGTTGACAAAAATGCAGAGCCGGATTAAGGATATGCGAGGCCTGGGGCTAACTCTTTTTGGAGGCCCCTTGGTCTTGCACGTTTTAATAAAATGCGCCGCAGCCAAAAATTTTTGATTTTTGAAGGTCAACCGCGCTTAGATCAAATGTAAAATTTTGTGTAAATGTCAACTTTAATGATTTAAATTTTGTTGCTTTAATTTTGTGAGGCTCCTAGAAAATTGGAGGCCCTGCAGCCCCTTTAGCCTCCTCCTTAATCCGACTCTGCAAATCTGAATTACAATTGATGATTTCTGAATATCAACTGGCAAATCTGAATTACAGTTGACTGATCCTGAAAGAAAGTGAAGTATTAATCTATTCCTAAGGAACAGTTTAGTTTTCGCACAGCCACTCAACGACATGAGCGTCTATTAGGAGAGACAAAGGGAGAAATTGTCTCCCTCTTAGCTCTTCATTTAAGTTTTTTATTTAGAAATCTAATAATTCTCCATAGTAAGTTCAATTATGACAAAATCTAACATTTCTTACCAATATTGAATATTCAAAGGCCGTGTTCGATTTGGAAGCTTACGGCGCTTTTGATACCAACGTCTGTTCTTTAATGAGTAATGATTGGTCTAAATCACTAACTCTCTATAGAGAGTTAATATTATCAATATCAATTTTTTTTCAAAAGTAGATTCATACCTTTCGATTTTGGTCACCTTTTTTGATTCTTTACTGTTTAGGGCAAACCCGTTTCGGCGCGAGTACAGTTCAGCGCACACGCAGTTCGGCACCTTATTTTATTACATTACACTTCATTACATGCATTTGATTATTATCATCAGATTTTTAATCTTATTCTAATTTTATTAAAATAATAATTATAAAAAAAATTAATTAATTAATAAATAAATAAAACCATTTATTGTCAGCGTCATTCCTAATTCCCACTGAATTTGTCTATTACCAGTTTCTGCATGGTTATTACACGATCGTGTTATTAGTTCGGTTTTTAAAATTAAAATTAACGATTACTAACTTAATAAAAGTAGTAAATTAGAAGAATGAAATAAAAAAGATTTATAAACCCAGATAGTTTGTACTAGGACTGGTTGATATTCAAAAATCGATATCGAATATCGATAAATCGATAACTACGATTAATGAATAACCTCGATTAATCGATATTTATCATATCGATAGATATCAATATGTATCGATTTCAATACTCGAATAATTATCGAAATAATAAACCCCAACTTTTTTTCTCGAATAAAGCAACCGGTCGAACCCAAAATTGACCACTGTGAAGTTCAGAAAACATAAGAAAATAACCTAAATTAAAAATATCGAAATATCGATAACTATCGAAATATCGATTAATCGATATTTTAAAAATAAAACATCGTTCTTCGATTAATCGATAATTAAAAAAAGTCCCAGCCCTACTTTGTGCTCGCGTCGAACTGGACTCGCACCGAACTATACTTGCGCCGAACCGGGTTTGCGACAAAACTCGGCTGCACCAAAACGATGGCGCCGGAACGGCTGCGCCGAATAGTACCCGACCCTTATTTTATACCCTATTTTTATACCTAGAAAGAATAATTTATTTAGATCCAATTTAGAAAAAATTATCATATTTTATAGGGATCGCTATTCATTTTAATGTTTTCTGTGATATAATTTTCAGAATTTTAATGCGAGTCAGTTAGTCAGTCAGTGGGCGGGCTGTCACGTTGAGTATTGATCGTTTTTTTTGTCAAAACTTGCCGCTATTTGAAAAGCGTAATATTTAATTTTTTAAATATTCAAATATTTTCAAAACAAAAGTTAATAAAAAATAAAATAATTGTAAATGGCGCCAAACGCAATTATTGCGTATGAAAACAAAAATTACGTAATCTTATATTGAGAAACTTACCGGATTCACTTTTATCGGTATTTGCCGCCAGAAAAAAAGGAACATTGTTACCACTTACACCAATTAAGTAACTAATCCTGCAAGTAATCAAATTATTATACTTTTTTTTAACTTTTAAACGATTTCTTACATCAGTAATGTTGTAAAGACATCCATGATTGATTTAAAATTTTGCAAGTGCGTTAACCCTAAGCTGTTATATCACAACAAAGAAAAAACGAACGTAGGAAGGAGGAAATACGTTAATATCTCATCAGACTGATAAACTTTGGATATTTGGAACATATTAATTTTTTTTTATTATGTGAAAAAAACAAATAAAATATAAAATTTCTTTTAAACTTTTATTTTAATCTTCACAGAATACAATCACTAATTATGTACATATTAAAAATTTTAATGGGAAAAATTTATTTTACTATAAATTGTGTCGTATATTTATAATTTAAACATATATTTTTGAAAATGTTCGGGGTTGCAAATTTTTTAAACAAAATGTGAATAGGTGGTTATACAAATTAAATACTTTTAAGATTTAAAAGTGTCAAAATCTTACTCCCATCTTGTTTTTTTACGAGCGGATGATGAAGAATGGTTAGGTGGAGGTTTATCTGTACTGGCGGTGAACTAAAAATTAAATAATATTAAACATAGTTATTTTTATAATTGCAAAAAATGTTAATTTACGAGCGACAAAATTGCGAGTTAATTATTTTTCCGATCTGCGTGACGATTTATGACAGAGAAAGAGGTTTCTTAAATATCGTTAATTTTTCTAATTTAATTTATTTTATAAATTTTTAATTTTTTGAAAAAATATCTTTTTATAATTATATTTTTTATAGATTTTAAAATATAAAATTTGTTTTTTATAAAATTAAAATAAATTTAAAAAAAATATATTAGTACGATTAATATAATATAATGAATATAAAATTTAAAATATATAAATAATAAAAGTATTTAAAAATAATCTTACCTGATTTTGATACTGAGCTTTAAATGCCGCCTTCATAGCTGACAGTCTATCAGTAGCAGGGCCTGCTTTAGGTGCCTGTGATGAAGACGAACCTTGACCGGCTGCTTGGGGGCGTCCTACTTTTTCTTTATAGCCTAATCCTATTCCACCTACATTAGGATTTTGATCCTTCTTCTTGAACCTGTTATAGTCAACTTTCGTTACAAAATAAATAGTATATAAAAATAAAAAACTGTACCTCGATTTACGGAACCACGAACTTTGTAATGCTAAATCTAATACTTCCTGTGGAACCTCTTGATTAGCCGCTTCCAAATTTCTTACAATATGTCCAGCAAATTCTTTATCTTTATCTGTAAGTAAAGTGTATGCGGTACCTTGTAAACCTGCACGTCCTGTACGTCCAACCCTGTGGGTATGTGTGTCGATATCTCTTGCAATATCAAAATTTATTACAGTTCTCACGTGTGGAATATCTAAACCGCGTGCGGCTACGTCTGTTGCTACCTAAACATGCCAGTGAATTATAGGAATTAAAGAGATATTAAAATTAACATACCAACAATGGACACTCGTTCTTCTTAAAAGATGTTATAATTCTGTTACGATCGGCCTGTTCCATATCACCATGTAAAAGAAGGCAATCAAACTCTTTCAGTTGTAAATCGTTTGCTACCTAAAACCATTTAAGTTAATAAACTGTTTTCAATTGAAATAATGCATTATTTCTGTAAATAAATGTAGAGGTGTATTTATGGTAAACTCACCTGTTCTGCATCCAATTTTTTAGTAACAAACAGAAGGATCGAGCCTGCTGATAGCAGTTCGACTAAACGAGTAAACAACCAATTCTTTTTAGCTTGCTGATTAGCCAATAATAAAACATGTTGCGTTACATCTTCAGATGCTTGCCCCGTGATTCCTTGGGAAATTCGAACCGGATCTTTCAACGCGTCGCGCGCCAACTTTTCAATACGTTTACGAAATGTAGCACTAAACAGCAGAGTTTGCCGATCAGGTCGAACGTGATTGCAAACTGACCGTACTTGAGGTTCAAAACCTAACTCAAACATACGATCCGCTTCGTCCAACACGAGAAAAGTTACGCGCTGTAAATTAGTTGCACCACATTTTACAAGATCGATGATTCTTCCCGGGGTTGCAACTACTATTTCGGCACCCTCCTTCAAAGCCTTAAAATAAAAAAATTACAAATAACCGAATTTTTACGAAACACAATCATTTACCTGAGTTTGTTCCCACTTAGAACCTCCACCGTAGGCACATATAACTCGTAGCTCATAGACGCGACAAAATCGACGAGTTTCGTTGTAAATTTGCAAGGCGAGTTCTCGCGTTGGTGCTAGTATGAGAGCTATTGGTCCTTCACCTTCCTGAACGGGAGGTTGGGCAGCAGCATGGACCAATAATGGCCATAAAAATGCTGCAGTTTTTCCACTTCCTAAAGTAAATAATTTAAATCAGCTATCTTCTACAATTACATAAGAACAATTAACATCTCACAGACAAAGACTACCAAACAGATAAATTAAAAAAATACAAACCCGTTTGAGCAATTCCTAATAAATCACGTCCCGCTAATCCACAAGGAACGGCTTGGGTTTGAATTGGTGTAGGGTTTGTATATTCAGCACGAATAATTGCTTTTAAAAGTTTATCGTCAAAATTGAAATGGCCAAATGATGATACCGGTTTTGGTGGTGAAGTGCCACTAACTGTCAAACCAAAAGTTTTACGTAACTCGCTAACTTGTTGCGACGTTAAAGAATTAATTTCTTCATGTGGATCATAAAAATTCTTCTGAAAAGGCTGGTATTCGATGATTGAATGATCTATTGGTGGTAACGGATCAATAATTCTCTTACGATCTGGTGCTATGGGGTTTCCATCTTCGTCATATTCCACTTCTGGTGTGTCATCTTCAACAGGTGCCAAACCTGCAGTGGGATTTTCTTCCATGTAACGATAATATGATTCTTCGTCATCTTCTTCTTCTAAATCGTCTCTTATACCGGAAGGTTTATCTACTTCTTTGGGTTTAACATGCACTTGTTTTTCAATTCCAGCCATGTAAGCATCAAGAGGATCTTCTTCTTCTTGCTCACGACAGTCATCGTCTTCGGAGGCTCGAGTAGGACTGCCAGGTGCAGGAATATACGCTAAAGCAGGCGTTTTTTCGTCCTCTTCATCTTCAAAGTACTCGTCTTCAGTGGGTGCTCGTTTGCGGCTACCACCCCATGCAGCAGAAAGAGCATTCTGACTAATTGAATTCATAGTAGAATAACCCTGTCGATTGACACCAGTGCCAGTGGATGGTGGCGGTGGAACCGCATTGTGACTTGTTCGTTTCGGATTTGAGTTCAATTGGAAACCCGAGAATCCCAATCCACTCATTTTTAATGATTCAACTTATTTTATCAAACTCTTTACATTCGATTACAAATTAATCTAAAATGTTATTATTTTTGAGTATCATATTTAAGTTAGGTTATATATCATTTTGTCAAAAGGACTAAACTACCATCAGTTCTAAATTTTATTTAATCCAAATACAACCTTGGCAGTCGTGGCAATTTCAACAGTAGCGTAACTGAAGGGGACAGACTGTATACTTTAAGGATGCAAGGAGGGGTAAACTTACCCCATACGACCCATTAAACCCCAACAAAATCTACATTTTGTTAAAATTTAATAAATACAGTAGAACCCCTCTGTAACGAGAGCTCAAGGGTCTAGCCTACTTATTCATTATAAGGGGCTGTTCACAAATTACGTAACGCAATTTTTGACGTTTTTTAACCCCCTCCCCACCCTTTGTAACAGATCGTAACAAATTGCGAGACCCCCCCCCCCCCAGAAGAATAACGTAACAAAAGTTAAAACAATTTTTAAAATAAATTTTTTCTTTATAACTTTAAAATAAAAAAAAATAATTTATCAAATTAATGAAAATTCAATAGGTATCTAGAAAAACTATCTAGTTTTTTGATAAAAAAAGAAAATTTTTGGTTACGTAACATTTTGAAAAACACCCCCACCCCCACCGTAACAAATTGTCAATCCCCCCCCCCTTAGGCCGTTACGTAATTTGTGAACAGCCCCTAAGCAGATTTTCGCTATAAACAGTCAGTTTAGCATGTAAACAAAAGTCCAGGGACCAAACTTTTACTCGTTATAGCCGATTTTTCGTTATAACTGGGACTTCTTATAGAGGGGTTCTACTGTATACCTAAATTCTTAACAAAAAAAATTTATGTCTCCCCCCCTTCGTCTCATTTACTTCCTTCAAGAAATGTTTCCAAATCCGGCGTTTATTAGCATAGTTAGAATTTCATGATAATCTCAGGATTTTCTAAGACAATCTTTTGGTTATAAACTGTAGGTTCTCTAAATTTAAATAAATAAACGACACTCTTCTACAGGTAATTTTTATTAATTCAACCGACTATAGTTTCGTGCACTACTGTGCACTTCTTCTATACGATAGCAATCGTATATTGAATTTTACGACTTTGATTTTGTAAATTTACTAAAGGTTAATTGGGACAATTAATTAAGAGATTGATTCTTAATTAGGTATAAAGTTGCGAATATGTGTTTTTATATTTTAAGTGACAAAATCTGACCCTGAGGAAGTGCACAGTAGTGCACGAAACTATAGTCGGTTGAATTAATAAAAATTACCTGTAGAAGAGTGTCGTTTATTTATTTAAAAATTCTAGGACAGTTTAGTAAATGTGAAATCTGAAGATATGTAAAAAAAATCCTAGGAAATTTTAAGAAATTCAAGAAAATTTTGAGAAAGAGGAATATCAAAGGAAAATATTTTTTTTGAAATTTTCCACTAGTTTTATATATGACGATTTCCAGTTGGTTTTCCACTTTAGTTAAAATCGAGGGGGAAATCTGGAGTACAAGTGAAAGGAAATCTACAGAAAACCGAAAAATGCTAAGAAATGCCAGGAAATAGAAATATCAAGAAAATCTTTGAAAATTCAAGGAATGTAGAAAATTCTAGGATGTCTTGGGAACTCCTGAAAATCCAAAGAAATCTCAGAAAAATCTAGAAAGTTTCAGGATCTTAGGGCATCTTGTGAAATGGAAAATCCCAGAAAATTCTATGATATTTTAAAAAATCTAGAAAATCCTAGCAAAACCATGAAAATCTCAGAAATTAAAAAAAATTAAAAAAGCTCATCTATAGTATTCTTAAGATATTCTAATTTCCTTGTATTTTATATTTCTCAAATTTCCCTTCAGTTGTGCACAAGAGCAGATTCAGGAGAAATTTATGGGTGATGTAAATGAGGCTGGGGAGGGTAAATCGGTAAATACATATTTTTTTGATAACAATTTAGATATATTTTTTAAGTTTTAACAAAATTTAGTCATTTTGTTGGTTTTGGGTTCCCCCTTGTTGGAAATTATTAGAATTCCATGGAAATCATTGGACACTTGATTAATTTGTCTAGAGGATTTGTTATCCGATATCTCATAGTGAAGAAATCGGACATTAGAAGGGCTTGATTTATTTTATAACATAAATTGTACTTAAAAATGGCGGATCTACTTCGACAGTAAATTTTGAGCTCCACTCATTAAAACATCCCTGATCTAGAAAGACAGGATATCTTTTTTTTATAAGTTAAATTCAGCTATAATTAACGATATTGTTTTGGGGAGAAGAGGGAAGGAAGTGAAAGAATGAAGATTAAGAGCAGGTTATAATAGGATGAAGTGGTCAAGTTTGTCGTCATATTTAATGTTTTTTGTGTTTTTCGGAGCTAAGTGGTTGCTGCAAACTTGGGTGGCCCTAAATAATATTTGAATTTATTTATTCATATCATAAAAAATAGCACATCAATTATTTTATACCAATGTTAAATCAATTTTTAGTGACCGACTCGCATACCTCCTATTGTTAAGGCTTTTGCTTGAGTGATTGTTATTAATAAAATTTAAAAATTATTTCACATATTTTGAAAAAAAAACAACTGGTCATTTTCTGAATGCCAATTAACCTTTTCTGAATTATTGCTGATCAAGGTGTAGATATTTGGTCATAATTAATTAAAAACCTATTCAATTGATTTCTAGACCAGTTCATTCTTTTTGAAAAACTAGAAATTATTTATAAATCATTTATTTCTTAAAATAATTGTAGCACTCGGAAAATAATAAAATTCACAATAATTAAGTAAAAAATAATTTTTATAATTCCCAGAAAATTGTATTTCCTTGCCAATAAACCAAACACATTTTAGGTGTTCCGATGATGGTTAATAAAAACTGAAATCGGTCCACACAAAGCATTTTGTTTTATTGCCAAGAAGATACCATTTTCCTTAACTTATAATTGACCTTGCATTAGGAGTAAATTTACACAACTCAACATTAACAAATTAATTTTAAAAAAATTAATTTGCAATTAAAAAGAATAATTTAACTCTATAAGATTTATCACAGCAGCTTTTCCAATTCTCGAATTTGCAATAACAAATCATTTTTACGTTGTACCTTAGTTAACTGCTCTGGTTCCGGTTTTGCAATTTCACCGTTTTTAAGTTTTGTTTCAATGGCTTCAATTTCACGTAATCTCTTATTTAAATTTTTCAAGCGTTTTGCAGGATCTACCACTTCCGTTGGAGTGACTTTCTCAGGTTCTTGTTTTGTACTTTTATTACTTGGAGCTTTCGGCTTATTAACTTTTTCGTTTATTTTCAGCTTTTCTAGTTGCTTACTTGTATTCTCGACATCTGAAATAATAACTTATAATGTAAATGTCGATAAATAAAAATAAGTTCTTACTTTTAGTTTTTTTCTTATTTTTACTCTTGACTTTTTCGTTCACAATAAACAAGCCTGGAATTGATTGATGAGCGACTTGTCCCGTAGGTAAAGTGACCGATGCTGGTTGAGTAGAACGAGTTGCAAACTGTTTTCCTTTGCTTTCATACAAGGGCACTTCTTCTTGCGGCACATAACCTTCTTTCACCCGTCGTGCTTTTCTCCACGTTCCATCGGGTCGTTGTGAAGCAGGAATTATACTTTCACCTAAACACAGATTGCTTAATGAATAAATCGTAAATTATGAAAGAACTCACCATTCTCGTCGCGAACATTTGGTTGTGCATACATTTTAACAGGATAATTTAGAAACAATAATTAAAAATCATAAGAAAAGAATAGAAGGAGAAAAACGATATAAAGCATTGATTAAATTGCGTAACACCATGCGTATTCCAATAATTAGCTACCACTAATTTAATTAAATAATAGAAAAGAAAGTACTTTCATTATAAAAGTTAAGAGACAGTTGATCGACAGCGTTGTTGATTATTTAATACTTATAAACAAACCAATTTAGGTTGGTATTAATTTTAGTTGCATTCGTATAACCATTGATTATTAATCTAAAAAAGAATAGCTTTTTGCGCATGCAGTTAAAATTGACTGCGCAGTATATTAATAACCTAAAACAAGCAGAATAGATAATTTACATAATATGATAAATACGTTATATTGACTCATGACCTATGACTGAATCCAGGATTAACTCTTGTAACGGACAATACCGGAAATTACGAAAACGACGAAGAAAATTTTCAGAGCCGCTAGAGTCATAGTTTGATGAGCACTGGTTTGGATTTATTTTGACGTTTTTATATTTTAGGTTATGAAATATGTTTTTACTTGGATGATAATGGAACCAAAGGATTGCGAGTGCAATGGCATCGAAGTATCTGCTAAACAAGACAGCCAAATCAGATGTATATTTTTGTGTGAATTTCATCCAACGGCGGGACCAATTATTTCTTGTCAGGTAAACTTGAACATTTTTGTATCTTATAATATCATACGATAACTTTCTTTTAGGTGCCGGAAAATTTCATATCTAAGGAATTATTTGACAGCATGAGTGTGTACATTATTACCAAAGCAGAACTACAGAGAAGTACAATTACAGTGTATGTAAGTTTAATTTTGTTACAAAACCTCATCAGACTTCGCCCAGTTAATTTCACGTTGCAAATTTTAAATTATTTTAGAACACTTTCCGAGTACAAAATATTAGGATTTCCAGTAAGAATTGACGATAAAAAGTATGCACGAAACGCATTCCATTTCAATTTATGCTTTGTATGCGACAGTACTTCACGTACGGTTCATTACGAGCCAGTTGTCACAAAATTATCGGATTATCTAACCGCAATGGAAGTGGAGAATAGTTTTCTTTCTAATGGCACAGCTTCGACAAAACTAGCCCCAATTTTAAAACAAGTTTTAGAAGATTTAAACACGAAAGGTGATTGAATTGTTATTTATGTTTCATTAAATCACCTTATTTGTATTTTTGTAGGCGAATGTGCTTTAACCGAAGGTCCAATAGCGACACATTTAAAAGTTGTTCACGTACGAAGCGATCCATCTCCCATATACGATCATCAGGTTCCAATTTTTATTAAAACTTTTCCGACTCACGAGTGGGATTTAACGACCCAACAAGTGGCTCCTTTTATTGATGGTTTTAATCACGTTGCGAGAATTGCAACATTAGCTGATGTGGAAAATAATTTGGTAAAAGCATGTGTGCAAAATTTGGTTTATTACGGTGTAGTTGCATTAATTCCATTGTTTCAATATGGGAACGTTTACTGTGCGACACCTAAACTAAAGATGTTATTGCAAGATTTGGACCTTCAGGTATAATACTTATTACGTTTATCTAACTCAATTCCCTTGGAATTCTTAGAAATCATTGCAATTTATTAGATTGGCTTGGAAAGCTTTGGAAATCCGAGTCTCATGTACAAATGTTTGTCGAGATATTTACTCCTTAGTTTTTCTTAATACAGTAGATTGAGCGTTGATGATCCGGATTAATTGTGACCGGATTATCGAAAAGAACCAAAAAGGTCGTTTTAGTTAATAAAAAAAAGAAAACTTGGTAAAACCGTTAATAATTCACTTTAGTGGTTAAATAATTGGAGTTAAAATAGATAAATAAATAATAGTAATTTATGGGACTAGTGAGTAAAGATACATTTTATCCACGAACAGAAAGTTTAGCACACTCGGCGTTGCCTCGTGTGCTATCTTCCGTAAGTGGATACAAATATCTTTACTCAAGAGTCGCATATAACATTTTATCCAAAACTTGCAAGTAAAATTAAAATTTCAAAATCAAATAAAATTTGAAATTACATTATATAATTTTGTTTTGCATTATATTGCTTGCTTGTGACAGTAATCAATTTGACACTCTAGACTTTTCGTTCAGTTTTAATAATAGTTATTTATTATACAAGTGTATTATTAGGCCCCTAAAACACGAAAGAAAAGTTTAAACACGAGACCGCAGGTCGAGTGTTTAATTTCTTGAGTGTTTTGGATGCCAATAAGACACGTGTGTAATACAAAGTTTTATCCAATATCTCGTAATAATAGTTTAAAATGTAATTAAAAGTTTTGACATTTGACGTTTTAAAATATCAAATTGAAATTATGAAAACTATTAAGTAGTAGGTGTACTCATAATTTACATATAAGTCATTAGTGTGTAATTATAAATTCATAAGTCCACTAGTGTTTTATAGACCCCATAAGATATGTAAAATCGGCATTATTATGCCTTCATAAGACAGAGGTGTTGGATAAAATAAATAAAATAAAATAAACAAAACTCACTAGTGAGCGAAAAATCACTTTTGCTCACTAGTGGATAAAAGTCCACTTTGACGTTTGAAAATGTCAATGTAAAAGTTATTTTACTTGCAGGTATTGGATAAAATAAATTAATTAATATAAACTTATAATGTATTTTAATGAAAGAATATACATATATTTTTTTGTAGCGGTAAGTTTTTCTGAATTTTTGTTTAGCAATTTTTTATTTCAACTTTTTTTTCCCCGGAATTGAATCTGGATTATCGATGGTCGGATTTTTGACGTCCCGATTATCGACGCTCTACTGTAATTAAAATTTTGATATTGACACTTAAACCGCAAATTAATTTTTACTTTCCGAACTCCTTAGTAAGGCAAGCATTGTAATCTGAAATTGAAAAAAAAAATTTTTTATTTTGATATTCCTTTTCCTCAAGATTTTTTTGAATTTCTTAAAATGCCCTAGGATTTTTTACATTTCTTCAGATTTCCTATTTACTAAAATGTCCTAGAAGTTCCTGTGATTGTATTGAAATTCTTTAAATTTCCATGAATTTTTTGAAATTTTCTTTCAAGATTTTAAAACTCTTTGAAATTTTCTGGAAGTTCCTCAAATATCTTCAGATTTCTCTTCATAAGTACACCAGAGCTTTTTGATGATTTCTCCTTAGTTTGTTGCAGGAAAACTGATGGGAAATCTTAGGGGATTTCCCCATCTTAGTGGTCAAGATAAGTTTTATTTTTTAGCTTTTCGAATTTTCTGAGATTTCCTTGGCTTTCTCGATTTTCCCGATTTCCTAAAATAATAGAATTTTCTAAATTCACTTGAATTTCCATATTTTATTCTAAGTTTTCCCGCCAAGGATGTTTGGAAAGGGAGAGAGTAACAGGGCTCTATCTAACTCCCTTTTCATGACTGATCAAAAACCAACCAAATCTACAAAAAAAAATTTAATTTCAAAAAAAAACCCTCTCCATGAACTATACCTGGATCCGCCTTTGATTTCCAAACTAATTCCAATCTAAAGAATTTATATGATTTCCAAGGAAAATCCAAATAAGTGTACAAAAAATTTCCTTGTGAGAGTATTTTAGTTTTTTCTATCCGAAGTAAATTGGGAGTCACTTTTAATAATTCGGAAAGTTATGTGATGGCCACATCAAATTTGTTATAATTTTTTGTTATTTTAATATGCATTTCGAGTTTCCATAAAAGTGACCATTGTGCGTTTTCACTATAATCATTTTTACTAAACACACTCCTCAATGGGATTGCTAATTAAAATCAATAAATATTTGTTTACAGAAAAAATGTTTAGAGTTTGTTTCGAAGACTCAAAGACAGTTGCCATTTATTCGTGACGTATTTCGTATGTATGCGGCCATGGCTCGTGGAACCACTATAAGGGATTTGTGTACAAGATTTAATCCGTCTTGTTTGAATATAAACGAACGTAAGTTAGTACAATTTGGAATTTTGGAATCTCTTATTAGAAGAGTAAATAAGTATCCCGTTTTGTTACGAGATAATGTTGATTTACAAAAGTCGTTTTCCGGGGCTTCAAGTTTAGATGAAATTTGTTGTTTGGCAGGAATTAGCACACAACAACTTGAAGATCACTTGGAAAGAGATCATGACATTGTTTTATTGTGGAAATGAACACTTTTTGTATGAATTTATTATTATGTTACAATTTTGAAGAAATTATATTTTATTTTAAATATTTTGTTGCATTTTTTACAAACTTAAATATGTGTTGCCATCAAGTTTGCAAAAAAAAACTAAACAAATTGTGCATAACTTTTATTAAAACATTAAAATAAAATTTCACATTACGATAACTTTCACTTATGTATATTAAAAAAATATTTCTTGTTGTCTAAAACTATGTTTTGCTACATAGCACTACTATAATTCAAAGTTTCATATCAGGAAGTTATTCTCTCTTGCAGTAATGACCACGCTTTATCAATTTGACTTTGAGTATATTCAAAAGGCCACAGAGAACAAAAAACAACATTGGCATTTGTAATATAACTTTGGTTATTGTTTTGCGAAGCAATACGAATTCTAGCTTGCTCTTCCGTCAAATTATTTCTACTTTCTAAACGTCGAATGGCTTCAGATTGAGGTACCATAGTAGCCCATACCTTCAAAAGACAAATTTACTTTAATCATCTAAGCCAAACTATCTCAAACTAACCTCGTGACAAAATCTCCCCAAACCTGCACTTTGTAAAATGGCAGCTTCTACAATTACAACTTCGTTGCTAGAATTTTTAATTCTATTTTGTACTTCTTCACCTATTTTAGGCCACACCAATGAATTTAACTTTTGAAGTTGATTCTAAAATAATTTCAAATTTAAAATTTTTTTAGAACAGCAGAAACCACTTACAGAGTCTTGAAAGACGATAGAACCTAAAACTTTCCTATCAATTTCACCGGTCGGTGTTAACACAACTTTCCCAAAATTTTCCACAATAAGTTTGTGACAAGGCTTACCGGGAAGGTACAACTCGTGTGCTACTTTATCACAATCAATGATTTCTGCTCCTAGTTCTTGCAATCGTTGTGCAACTGCAGACTTTCCACTTGCTATGCCACCTAAGAAATTCAATTATTATGGTATTTTGAACAAAAATGAAAAACTTACCTGTGAGTCCAATAACGTAGGGTTTTTTAGAAATCGCATTATTTTCTTCAACAGGTTTAAGTAACTGGCCAAGCAGTCGCATTCTCGCAGTACTTGAACTAATTTTTCCTTCTTCTATTGGATTCGGGTGCGGTTCGTCAACTAATTCGACCGATGATATGTCCAAAATTGGCAGTCCTTTACTTTGACGAACTGCAATAATTTTACTCAAGCAAAAGTCGTTACAACCCGTCCAGAAAGATAATCAAATAAATGACAATATAATATCGGCCAAACAGGTGTATCTGTCAGCCATTGACGGACTCGATATTATTATTTAATAATCAAAATTATATACTACTAACTGTCCAAGTCAAATTGGTTATAATAAAATTTACCTTCATTTATTTTCTTCCCTCCTGCAATTGTTTCAGCACTAAGAACCAACAACTCCATTGTAGGATCATATTGAGTAGGACCATAGAGATCTGCTATAGGTACAACTGAAATATCAAGTTCTGGACAAATATCGTTGAGAAAATGCCTCACCCCTTCCACCCTCACGTCGATAGGCTGAATTAATTCCCATAAAGTTTTACCTTGTTAAAAAAATATGCAATAAGTTGGCAGTTAAATTTATACAGATATTATACTTTTTAACATATTTTCTTCAGTTACTCCCACCGTAACTTGCTTGGAAGACCGTAAAGCAGCTTCACTTAATAATATCTTATGAGCTACGTGTAATCTATCAAATGTACCACCGAGGACGGTATGCTGATAAACTTTATCATTTTGTGTGCCATCGTTTACACACAATTCGTTGTCAAAATCGTTATTTATAGTCACTACGCCACATTTTGAAGCAATATTTCCAATATTCTTGTGAACGAAAGCGTCAATTTCAGTTTGATTGTGTTTTTTGTCAAAAATAACCACCTCAATTTTACTATGCGTTTGTATCGTAGAAATGTTTGGATATTTCAAACCGGACAAGATTACCCTGACGTCTAACCCTTGACAATACTTCGCAGCCTAAAAGTTAACTAAAATAAAGTTTTTCTTTTACAACAAATATGCATCATCAACCTGTGAGTAAATTCCCCATATTGTTTGACTGTACTTAGATGAAGAGGTGAACAAATTTGGATGAAATAAAAATGGTTCGCTTAAAACCGAAAGCAGTTGGATGTAAAGCGTATTTTTCACCTGTTCCTGAACGCTACATAATATTTTGCCGACATGTTTTGGATTAGAAACGATTAAAAGGCCTGTTTTAGCTAACATATTTAATTTTGAAACTTATAGAATTATTGTAAAAACTAAAAAGTTATCACGGCGCGAGGTTATTTATAAGTCATGCACTTTAATTTTTGTAAAAAAAAATAAAAGGGGTTAATGAAGTTGGTGAATAATACAATTTTAAAGATTACAATAAAAGTTATTGTAATATTGTGTATTTACAGAAAATTTTAAAGAAAATTGAGTAATGTAAAATAATATCTCGTGAGGTAGTTCAAATGCAACTAAGAAAGTTAATTGAACTACGTACAATGACATTTATAATACATATCACCTACTTATACAAATCTGATTATAAAAAACATGATTCAATGTTTTTTATATAAAATTAAATTTTAATAAATAAAAAACAATAAATAATAATAGATAAACCAAAATCTCGTCCAATGCGATAAATAAAATATAAAAACCAGATAACTTTTTATATTCAATAAATAATAAGTTTCAATATGCGTGTTTTATTTTATTTAAAATTATACAAAAACATTGTTGCTGTATAAATAGGTTTCTTCCCTAGGACAGAAACCGTAAAGTTTCTTCCCGCTTACTCAGTTATAAATATATCGTTTTAACTGTCAATTTATCTGACAGTGACAGTTTTTATATTTTATGGAGGCTAGATTAATTAATGAAACTCTCAGATTCATTGCAGGTAATATGTAAAATAGTGTGTATGGCACGGGATGAAACACGATTTCAGACCAGGGTGTTGCCAGCCATCGCTATCGCTCGGGCAAGCAATTCTCACCCTGGTCTGAAATCGTTTTGTTTCATCCTTAGCCAAACAATATACTATATACAGTGGCTCACAGAGTATTTTGTATTCTCATGTGATCTGTGCAGGTGATGATCTTTCTATTTTCTAATTTTTTTACTTTATCGTACGAAGTATGAAAAGTAAAAAAAAATGAGATTTTAACGAATTTAAACATTTTGGGGTCCCAGAAGCGGAAAATAATAATTTCCAAAAAATGTCTGTATGTATGTGTATGTGGTCAAATTTTATGTGCGCTCTACCTCAAAAAGTAACAGGACTTTTTTAATAAAATTTCGTATTTATTACATAAATATTTTTGGTTAAAATCGGTACACGGAAATGCAGACAATTATTTTGTAAATTAAATAAAAAATGTTTTTCATATTTTTAAAATTTTATTTTTTTATTATATTCTGCTCTCTATTAATATTAAAAAATCATTAATCAATAATCGTGTTAATATCCTATTTTTTTAAATACCTATTGTTTTTAGAATAAAAAAAAAATTTAATTTTTTTTTTTAATTTACTGTTATTTAAAAGTATGATAAAGTTATGGGCATGGCCATAATATCAGATTTGATTTAATATTTATTATTGGTAGTTCCTACTTGTTTTTGCATATTTTTAGATTCAAATATCGACATGTCCACCGTTTAAATGCAAAACTAGACATGTCAATCTAATTTTTTTAAATTTTGGCTTTGTTTCAACAGATTGTTTTAAAAGCCATAGTGTTACTAAAAGAATCATTCAGAATAATTAAAAGTCAATTCTATTAATGAAAAGAAAACCGGGCACACACTTGCGACAAATTTTTGCGGTTTTATTAAAATTTGTTTCAGAGGACATGTCGCACTTGGCATATATACCCCTCATATATTGAAAAAAAAGACCTTCCATCTTTGTATAAATAGCTATAAGTACACACACAAAAATTGGTTTTAAAAATGAATTCTTACAATTACGCAAATTTTTTCAATTTGATAAATTATAACATTAATCTGTCTTAAATTAATAATTTAATTTTAATAATACAAAAAAATGTTGAAAATGGATAAACATTAATTTACTAATAGATTGTAACGTTAATTTTCAAAAATACAGGGGTCGGTACGGTAATTTTGAAACACTCGCGGTTCACTTCCAAAAGTATCGGCACAACATAAATATAAAGTTAAAATTAGCTACAAAAGTTTATGGTTCTTCAGTATATGTCAAGTTGTAATGACCAACTGGGTTGTAGAACAAAAATATAATTGCGGTCGATTTTGAGTGCTGGATGCAGATCCTCGAAAGAGATTTTCTTGTAAAATACAAGATGGCAGGCACGGCGTGGTTGTGGTTTCTTATTTTTATATTCCGCACACGGAGAACTAACACTGATTTTTTCCACAGAAACGTAACATAAACTTAAAAAAAAATTTAGGGACTCAACGCATACAACTCTGTTTTTCAGCGAAAATTACATTACCCGAATTACGTTTATTTGAACTCAATTGACATCCTTAAAACTTTAAGTTTATACGTTTCTATCCGCACTGGGCGTTATTTAAGAAAAAAAATATTATCTGAACGGAGTCTAGTTGTTAACTTGATGAAAATCGACTTCAAGATTGAGTCCGTGACCTAATGTCAGACGGTTATATAAAATTTGTTAAATCTTGACCAACAGTTTACTATTATTTTGTAGTTTTCAGGGTTGAGTGTAGAAGTTTTTCGGAAAGTTTTGAATAACGAGTTATTTTTCAAGAAATTAGTAGTGACAAATAAGTTTATGAGTTTTTGAAGAAATTTACAATGACCAAATGCGGCGTATTTTAAGAAATTTTACGATGCTATTAAACTAAATTATTTATGTAACGGAACGAATATACAGGATGGATTAAAGCAAAGTGTCAAAGTTTTAATGTTAATTGTTAAATTTATCGGATTTTTGTACAAATTAAAAATTCTTCTTACAAAACATCTGTTTTTTACTTCCTTGTAAGATTGTCCGTGTTTTTTTTTTGAGATTTTTGGTTGCGATTGTCCGTGCCAAAAGTCGTAATTCATGACGCGCATGAATAGATTAACGAGATTTTTGTACCATTATTATAAAAATTACAAGGAAGTTATGTGGTGTTCACATCAGATTTTTTTTAAATACTATGAGCAACCGTCTATGCAAAAATAGCGATTAAAAGTTTAAACGCAATACTTCAGCTAGTTAATGCAACAGAAATCTAAACGTTTTCTAGCTGAATTAGTCAATTAGTACAGCATACACCAGTGGATTCAAAGATATCTTAAGAAATTAAGAAATCTTAGAAGGAAATACTATAGAAGTGGCTCTCAAATTTTTCGAGTCGAGGCGCCCTTCTTGAACTAAGTTTTTTCCATGGCGCTCTACCCTATGATTAGAATATTGACTTTTAAAGTTATAGTTCTACATCGTCTTTCTTAAATATCACATCTTACGACATTAATTAGACAATGAAAAAATTATTGGGCCGTGAAGAAGTTGGAAAAAAAGCGAAAATAAAGAAAAACGTACTTTCTTTTGCTTTTTTAAGGTTTTTGAAAGAAAATCTTGAGGCAATTCAAAAGGAAACTTTGGAAAATCATTCGAAAGTTGTGTAAAGAATTTTAATATTTTTGGATTTTAAAATTATCCCAAATTTGGACAAGATTGAATTATTTTTGGATTGATAATAATTTGATTTGGATTGGAGATTTTGAGATTGAAGATAATATTAAAAGTTGGATTTGGAATATTATAATTAGAGATGAGATTTTTAGGTAGTATAAATTCAAGAAAAGGTAACTAAAAAGGCACTAATAAAAGTTATTTTAGGTTAGTATTTTGTAGTTTGAGGTAAAAAAACCACTAATTAGGTACCAAAATTTTAATGGCCTTTTCAATATTTTCAATTTATTTTCAAGTTTTTTGACTGATAGCGACATAAACAAGACTGTAAAATACAGAAAATATTATCACCTGTTTGTATCTCAAAATCGGTGCAACAAAATAGAAAAAATGCTTATGTAGTTTTTGTTGCAAATTTCATTCTCTACATTTTTCTATTTTGTCACAGCGTTTCTGAGATACAGATGAAATAGTATATTGTTTGGTTAGGGATGAAACAAAACGATTTCAGACCAGGGTGAGGATTGCTTTCCCGAGCGATAGCGAGGGCTGGCAACACCCTAGTCTGAAATCGTGTTTCATTCCGTGCCATACACACTATTTTACATATTACCTGCAATGAATCTGAGAGCTTCATTAATAATTAATCTAACCTTCATAAAAAATAAAAACTGTCACTGTCAGATAAATTTTCATTGCTTGTTGAGACAGTCGAAACAAGACAATTGCAGATCAACGCAACTGTTGGTCAGAAACCAATTGGTTTCTTCCCTAGGACAGAAACCGTCAAGTTTCTTCCCGCTTACTCAGTTATAAATTTATCGTTTTAACTGTCAATTTATCTGACAGTGACAGTTTTTATATTTTATGAAGGTTAGATTAATTAATGAAACTCTCAGATTCATTGCAGGTAATATGTAAAATAGTGTGTATGGCACGGGATGAAACACGATTTTAGACCAGGGTGAGGATTGCTTGCCCTCGCTATCGCTCGGGCGGCAAAAGCATAATAAAATTGTTAACAAAAAATTTCCAAAAAGTTTAAAATACGTCCTCAAATCTTAAAATCAGAAAAATGTTTTGAAAATTCTAAAATAGATTGCAAAAATTCAAAAATAGGTACTTTTTAGCAAATTGTTTAAAAATAGGTAAAAACGGTAAAAATAACTAGGGCTCAAATAACATATTTTTTCATTGAACAAATTTTAGTTCTAATAAAATGTAAATAGCAGCGTAAATAAGAAAAAGGTAAAAACCTAAAAATCTCATCTCTAATTATAATTTACTGTTAATTCAGATAATTAAAATTTGAAAATATCAAGGTAAATGTACGATAAGTTTGATGCGAATGCATATGGGTGTGTTTACCTTTCAATTTTACTTTTCCATTTTATGTTGAAGAATTATTTAAAATCTGGATTTGGATTTCTAATAGGATGAACTGAAATATTTTGGGATTGGATTTTTAAAATTTTTGTACAGAAGCTGTTGAGGTATTAAAATTTTGAAAAGTCTTATGCCTCTGTGCAGTAATTTTGTTTGTTAACATTTATTATTATTTATCCACCCAAGTTACACAACAATACAATTTGGGAATTCTTAGACAAAAAAAAATTTCATGAAAAAATTACTAAAAAATCAATAGTTTCGGTGCTATGGTCCTTTGAAGACAGAAATATAAAAATCTCTTATAAAATATAAAAAATAAACCTACCATCTCTCTCTATTTTTATGAAATCAAAATTTTAAAAATGTATTAGTTCTATAAGTTGCTAATTTTTCAATCTAGTTTCAAGAAATGGGGGTATAGCTCAGTGGTAGAGCATTCGACTGCAGATCGAGAGGTCCCCGGTTCAAACCCGGGTGCCCCCTCACTTTTTTTTTAATGCCATCTTTTTTTACTGTTTATACAATTGCTCTGTTAATTACGAAAACATTGATATTGTTTTTCTATTGTATCATCCTATTGAACTTCGGAATTTTTGTTTTAACCCAAAATGTTCTCTTTTCTGTGTTAGTTTTATACTAAATTGAACTACAGATTGACTGGCAAGAAATGACAACATTAAAATATTACTATCTATTATTAGAATATTTTCATTTATTAAAAAACAAAATATAATAGTATATTATACATCATGGGACTAAGGTACTGCTTTTCATCCCGCGTGCGAAGGTTTTTGCACTCGGCTAACACCTCGTGCAAAAACCTTCGCACGCGGGATGAAAAGAACCTTAGTCCCCAGGTGTATATACTATTTTTCACAATTTCGCTGAAAATGCTGAATTACATTGGCTAATAACTAAATTTGAGATTTTGAAATTGCAATAACTCGAAAACGACGCTAGATATCGAAAAACGGAGCAAAAAATTTACCCCCGTTACAATAACCTCCCAGCGATTTGTCGTAAGAAGCCATATGCAAATTTCATATCAATAGCGCGCAATAATGGCGCGGGAAAAAAAGTGTTACTTTAGTCCCGCGAAGGCGGGAGTAAAGTGAGCACTTTACTCCCGGAATTGTGAAAATATATTTTTGTTATTACTATCTACTACTTTTCATTTTTCATATTTAATAAATTTTTATTTTATCCTCCTGCCCCCACATATGGTAGTTGTCTGAATCCGCTCCAGAAAGTTAATAGTAAAAAATTTTTAAAAAATTAAAAGACTTGACTTGAACTGAAAGTTGGTTCAATTTTGAGATATAGACCGGGAGATCCTGACACAAAATTCGAAGTCATTTGTTACAGTATGGCGACCGTTCAGTGGTCAAACTAGGTAAGTAATAAATGAAAAAATATTGGTCGTCGGGGCGTAATCGCAGGGTAATTAATGAAACTTGTCGGAAAAATTACGGGTTTCAAATGATTTGTTACACAAAAAATTTTGCATTTTCCGGTTGTCGATAAATAATAAACCCTGCTTTAGCGAATGCCATACTTTTATGGTGGGGCTTAGGGCCCGCCATACCAATTAGAACACGTCAATTTTTTAATTTTATTTAAGTCATTTGTTACAGGCTAATTTTTTTTTAACTAATTATTTTTGAGTAAACATTCACAAAAATCGCTATGCCATACCGTTTCTACGGTTCCAAATAATCGCCATACTCCCTCAAAGAAATAGATTTATTTAATATTGTCAAACGATTTGTTACAGGATGGCATTTGAATGGTGGAAAGTTCATAATACAGTGAGACTATTAATATATTTGCCACACTTCTGGTGAAATGCAAAAGTGATGCCATACTAAAAAAACGGTATTTTTTGAACATTTTCAAGATACCACTATACAAGACGTAAAATTATTTATTACAATATGGCATTATTGTATTATGTTTGTTTCAATAACAGTGTATCTAAAAAAAATTATTCCATAGTGACCATGGGGCTGAAGACTGTTACACTCACGCTACTATGTAACAAAACAAATAATGTTGAAACGATTTGTTACAGTATGGCATTTGAATTTTTGAAAAATTAATAAAAAGATATGCTTCGAAAAAATTATGCCATACTTATGGTAGAGTACTAAAGTGATGCCATACCCGGAAAACTGATTTTCAGCAACGTCTTTATTCATTAATTTATATAAGAAGCACAAGTACTCATAACAGTGTGGCAAAGTTATATCGAATTTTGTTTCAACCTAATTTTGTTTTGGGAAATTAACGCATACTGTAAGCACGGAGTTGAGCCTGCCAAATTTATTCTGGTATATCAACGATTAACATAATTATATTTTTGAGGATTTCAATAACGTTTCAACGTCGGAAATTCGCTGAAACATTACCTGACGTCAATCCGGAAGTCTCAAACTTGAGCTTCGTCGCAATTTCTTTATCACCGTTCATTGAGTTGTAGTTGTACTTCATACTGACGAGCAATTTTCGTCCCTTATATTATTTTGAATGCTTTCTGCAAAATAAGCAAGTTTGAGGTTTTTCATCCAATTCAGTGTCTCCCTCTCCATCATCTTGAATAATTCTGATGCAGAGAAAAAATCAAAATAATTAAGCTTAATGAATAATATTGCCGGCCAAAAGTTTCATAGTTTTTGAGATTTTAAATAACTAGAGGACAAAATATGCAGAATTACACATAACAATACTCACTATTAGTAAGGAAACAGTTTTTGATTTAATTTTTAGGGTATTCAGTATACATACTCAGTATACATCTGTAATTTTTTTTTTTAAATTGTAATCATTTATAACAGATTTTTTGTTAGAATAGTATTCACGAATTTCATGTTTATTATTGTTGTATTCAATTGTTTGTTTTTATTAGAATATTCTGACGTTTTGAAATGTTATTCTAATAAGATTATTAAGTGTCGACACGTTTCATAGAGCTTCATTAAATTTTAATTTTAAAATCAGAATAAACGGACTTTTATTCAAAATAGTAGAACTAAATTCCACCTAATTGCAATAGGTTATGGGCCCCTAATGTGCATGGTAATATTATTTCGGTAAAAGTAAAGAACATTAAAAGGATATTTCTGGATTAAAATAAAACGAAATTTTAATTAAGAACGTGTTGGTGTATCATAAGGAAAAGAATCATAAACAACAATGACAACTGAAACGAAATATACACTTGCAAAGTTGAATAAATCAAATTACTTCAAGAGAAAGGTGTTTGGAGTGCGACCGGATCAGAAAAACCGGATCCAGTGACGACTGCGTGGACTGAAAAAGCCCATTCGACAATTGCTTTATCAGTTGAAGATGATCAAATTCAACATATAAGAAATTGTACATCAGCAAAAGATTCATAGGACAAACTAAAGGAATTTCATGAAAAAGATTCACCAAATAATCGTTTATTTGTCATGAGACAAATGATTACACAACGAGTTAGTGATGATGGTAACGTAGAGGTTCATGTAGGGAAAATGAACAAGCTGTTTCAAAGATTGTTAGTTCATCATTACTTGGTTCATTAGCAGAAAGTTATGATGGGTTAGTAACTGCATTAGAAGCTCGCAGTGAAGAACTAACGGCATCAACAGTTTGTTCAAAATTGATTGCAGAATACATCAGACGTCGTAAAGAAAAAGAAAAAAGAAAAGAAAATAATGACGAAGTTGCGTTACGAGTCGGTGCTCTGGCTAAGAAAAGCGAAATTATCTGTTATTTTTGCAAAGGAACAGGCCATTTCAAAAGGAATTGTGAGAAATACAAGGAATGGTTGAAAAATAAAAATTCACAAAGGGAAAATTTGACAGAATGTAGCGACGATAATGCTGTTACCGAATTTGTATTTTCAACATCAGTAATTGATGATGGATGGATAATAGATTCAGGAGCAGCTTGTCACATTGTTGGATCAAGAAACAGTTTTGTCGATTTCAATGAAAAACATCGTGAACAAGTGTGTGTAGCAAATGGTCAGCAAGTTAAAGCAATTGGTAAAGGAAATGTTTGTGTTAATTTTGTAACCAAATCAGGTGTTACAAAAACAGTGAAAATTGTAGATGCGTTGTATGTGCCAAGCATAAAGGGAAATTTAATTTCTGTAAAGAAACTGACTGATAAGGGTTACACAGTGATTTTTGATAAACGAGAATGTGAAATAAAGAAAGGCCATATAGAGGTTGCATCAGGAGAAATTACAGGCAACTTGTTTAAACTGAAAACGCCGAATAAAGTTTCCATAGTTAAAAATATTGATCCAAATTCGAAATATGGATTAAATTCGGAATTAAAGGATAATTGTATTCATAGGTGGCACAGTGTACTTGGACATAGAGACATTGAAGTTGTTAAAACATTGGCATCAGGTGAACTTGTGAATGGTGTACAATTCGATAAATGTAATGAAGAGTGCAAAAACATTCCAAACTGTGAAGTGTGCCTTCAAGGAAAAATGAGCCTAATGAAATTTCCACAAAAGTCGAAAAATCGTGCAACTAAAGTGCTGGGTTTGATACATTCGGACATTTGTGGACTCATGCAAACAAATACACCATCAGGAAAGAGATATGTGCTTACTTTTATCGACGATTTTTCAAGATATACGGTGATTTATTTAATTGCGAATAAATCAGAAGCATTTGAAAAGTTTAAGGAATTCGTGCAGTTATGTTTGACAATGTTTAAAAGAAAACCAATGGTTATACGTAAGGATAGAGGAGGAGAGTATATGGGTGTGAATTTTGTGCAATATTTAAAGGAAAATGATATTCAGTATCAAAGAACAGCACCATATACGCCACAACAGAATGGTGTTGCAGAAAGGAAGAATCGTACTCGGGTGGAAATGGCTAGATGCATGATAATAGAAGCCAAGCTTGAATACAAATTCTGGGCGAAGCAATTACTATAGCAAATTACATACAAAATAGTTTACCAGCAAGAGATATTGAGAAAACACCATATGAGAATTGGCTAGGTAAAAAGCCTAACTTTGATCGGATCAAACGTTTTGGATCAAAGTGTTACACGCATATACCAGATGAAAAAAGACGAAAACTCGATTCAAAGGCAATTCAAACAATTCTTGTTGGATACGATATGGCTTCGAAAGCATACAGGTGTTTTGCACCATCAACAGGAAAAGTCATCGTTAGTCGAGATGTAAAATTCATCCACAAAGATAGCGACTGGAAAATGGATCAACAAGAAAAAGAAGAATTTTTCAGCGCTGATAAAAGTAATGAAGCAGAACTGAACGATGTATTACTACAAAGAGAAAACACGACAAAAGCAGCGGTTGATAGCGAAACAACAGAGGTTCGTAAATCTGAACGGTCAAATAAAGGTGTTCCACCCGAAAGGCTGATTCAAGTGATGAAAACAGTCAATAAAGAGGTAATTGAACCAAAAGGTTATAATGAGGCAATTACCTTGAATCAAAAAGAAAAATGGATCGAAGCAATGGAGAATGAAATGTCTTCATTGAGGGAAAACAGTACATGGGAATTAGTGAAATTACCAGATGGTTGTCATGTAATTGGATACAAATGGGTTTATAAAATCAAAACAGATGCCAATGGTAAAATTCAGCAGTTCAAAGCTCGATTGGTGGCACAAGGATTCTCGCAAAAGTATATGATCACGTATTCGCTCCAGTGGTAAGACAAGCAACATTCAGGATTTTACTTACAATTGCGACGAATGAACAAATGAAAGTGATTCATCTTGATGCGAAGTCAGCATTTCTCAACGGGAAACTGGATGAAACAATTTACATGAAGCAACCACCGGGATTCAAAGTTGAAGAAAAAGAAGATCATGTTTGCCTCTTGAGGAGGAGCATATATGGATTGAAACAATCAGCAAAAAATTGGAATAGGGCAATTCATCAGGTGTTGGTTCGATCCGTGTCTCTACGTGTTCACGATTGAAAGTAAATTTTGCTATGTTTTGATATATGTTGATGATCTGATCATTTTTAGCAAACACGAAGAGTTATTACTGGAATGTGAAAGAATTCTGGGTGAAAAATTCAAGATCAGTAATCTGGGTGAAATTAAAAATTATCTTGGACTACGAGTTAACAGAAACTCTTAGGGAAGTTTCGCATTAAATCAAACGGCATACATAAATAAGATCGTTAGTGATTTTGGCCTGACGGATGCAAAATCATCTGATCTTCCAATTAGCATTTCATATGATAAGGGTGGAGGTTCAGAAAAGCTACCCAACAATGAAAATTGTCGACGATTAATTGGCTGCTTATTATATGTTTCGGTGAATACTAGACCTGATATATCAGCAAGTGTATCAATATTGGCACCCCCCCCCTCACATCTTACGTAAGGATTATTAATAGTATATTATAAGCCAAGGTTGTGAAGACAGCCATTATAGCCCTAGCGCCAAGATTATATTCCGAGGTGCGAAGCGCCGAGGAATATAAGGCGCGTAGGCTATAATGGTCTTCACAACCGTGGTTTATATACGATTTTTTCCACTACTAGATTTATTGCCATTTTTTTAAAATTCTTCTTAATAAAAAAAATTTCAAATTTAAAATATTTATTTCAAATGACAGTTTTGTTTTGTCGACAAATTTAGTTTTCCAAAGTCGTTCACCGAGTTTTTACTGTTTTAAATAATGGATAGATATCACCGAAGTTATTCAAAAGCATTGTTTTGCATTTATTCATCTTAAAATACTGAAATTATTCAATAAACTTGTAATTTTTTGGTTTCTCAAATGAATAAGAGGTGCCGCTAGCGCTCCTGTCATAATTAATTCGACTTTTTTTTAGAAATGTTTAAAATGAAATTAATCAATTAAAAAACCGTTTTGAATAGTTTAAGTGTAATTAAATAGCATCTCTCGGTTATACAAAATCGTTTTTTAACAAAATTTGCCTTATAAATAGTCGCCAAACTGTAGAAAAATATCATAAAATCGTAAAAATAAAAATTATTTACCACTTGTCTAAAATGCGTCACTTCACGTGCGACTTGACTAAGTTATAATGATAGCCTATATGACTAGTAGTGGAAAAAATTATTTTCATGAAAAAAAGTGCACACAAAAACAGAAAGGTCGACGACGGCGCGGCGTACCTAAAAAACAGTGAAAACCGATAAAAAAAAGTCAACGGGGGACCTGAAAAATACTGAATACCAAATAAATGATCGACGGCGCGGCGCCGGCGCACCTAAAAAAACAGAGAAAACCGAAAAAAAAGGCCAACGGGATATTTTAAAAATGTAATTTAAAAACGGTATTTTACGATACTTACGTATGGAATACGTCGGAATACGTATGGAATAAATTGGAGACAAACATGTGTTTCGCTGTCGTCAACTGAAGCAGAATTTATCGCCTTATCAGATGCATGCAAAGAAGTATTATGGGTTCGTCGCATATTAAAAGATTTTAATCAGCAAATGGACAAACCAACTATAATATTCGAGGACAATCAGAGCTGTTTAAGGCTAATTGAGGAGAAGAAATTTTCAGGTAGATCAAAGCATATCGATGTGCGATATTATTTTGTGAAGGACTACGTTGATAAACGAGTGGTCAAATGTATTTATTGTCCGACTGAAGAAATGGTAGCAGATTTGTTAACAAAACCTCTGTCAGCAGCTCGCATCAAAATATTAAGAAAGGAATGAGGCGTGATGAAATCGGAATAAGGAGAACATCAAAGAACATCTGCACTTGTTCAAAGTCTCTTCTTTAAACGAAATTATTGTTGCATCGCTTTTAAGGCATATGAAACAAAGTTTTCCCACGTCAGACTCACTACTTTCTTCTACGACCTCCATTTTATTTATCCGTTTCAAACAAGGCTTGCGGGTTAACTAAAATCGCCGTCACACAGTATTCAAAATACTATGATTTAGGTTGGTTTAGTCCTTCGAAAACACAAAACAAACATCACACATTCACATAGTAGGTACACAGTTTATTTTTCAAATTTCAATGTTTGAAATTCAACAACGTTAGGTTGTTATAACAACTTCAGGTTGTTATAAAACAAGATTGCCCCTACATACTAGATTGAAATTTTTACAAATAATTTGTGCCATACTGTAACAAATGATTTTAACTCCGCAGAAAATGTTACAACTTTGTAATAGCTTTTCATGTATTTGACCCATCCAACGGATATGGCATAATCACATTTCACATCATACAAATAACTACCATTTAAAGTTTTAGATTGTAAGAAATGGTTTAACAATATTAAATAAATCTACTTCTTTGGGGGAGTATGGCGATTATTTGGAATTATTTGGATTTTCGTGAATGTTTACTCAAAAATTATTAGTTAAAAAAAAATTAGCCTGTAACAAATGACTTAAAAAAAATTAAAAAATTGACGTGTTCTAATTGGTATGGCGGGCCCTAAGCCCCACCATAAAAGTATGGCATTCGCTAAAGCAGGGTTTATTATTTATCGACAACCGGAAAATTCAAAATTCTTTGTATAACAAATCGTTTGAAATTTTTATAAGTTGATAAATTGATTTATCCTCTCAAGATTTGTACAATATGAATTATCCCCTTGCTAATCTTCCGATACAATTCTACAAATAAATATAATAAACTATCATTTCGCCTTTTAGAGGGATTAACTCCCCATAGACTCCCCACCCTTAATTTTGTTCATAGATGATAATATATTACACTGCAAAAAAAAGGATTAAATTTAAATTAATTATGGGTAATTAGTTATCAAAGCAATAATGATCATTATGGGGTTGGTTTTTGCGCATGCGCAATGAAAATGCTTAATTGCAGCAATTAATTGGATAGCTCCCCCGAAGCAAAAAATATACTTCGAAGACGATTTCGAATTTTTTTTTATATTAATTTTCAAGATAGTGAGGTGTTGAGAGTTGCTATCAATTTTTAAAGCAATTTAGACCAGTGCTTTAATTTATTTATATTAACTTCATCTCAGTTTGTTTGATAACAATAATATATCTAATATGTTTGTCGACAACTTGAATAGTGAAAATTTACACAATTATTATTATTGTAATTTTCAAAATTACATACCAGTAACCGAATGCTCAGCAGAGGTAGGTAAAAATTTTGTGTTGAAATTTTGGTTTACAAAATTAATTTTTAGGTAACACAGAATTACATAATTAAAGAAGTAGTTGCTGTAGAAAATAGTTTGCCAGGTAAGTTTGAATTTTTACTTTTTTTTTATCATACGCAAGGTACGGTAACGGAATGCTTATTCACAATGGACGTAAGAGTAACAAATATAAATTTCTTATATTTGAGTATACCAAAACAATTCCGGCTATTATTACGCTTACGTTCGTTGTGAATAAGCAATAACGTAGCGTTTCTTGAAGAAGAGATGATGACGTGTTCTTCATTTTCCATTTAATTTAGCGGAAACGAGTAATTAAAATAGGTTGATTTCCTGTTACCTTCTCTATATTCAACCACGATTCCTCGCTCTGCATTTTTAATATCTGTGCGCTATCAGCTGTTTCTTGCCTGAATTTTATCTGATAACTGATTTATAGTTATTTCGCCACCATCGAAAGGAAAACGACATCGAACGCGATATACCACAAAACAAATAGTTATTTTGGAAGAGAAATTTCGCGCAAATAAATATATATCAATTAAACAAAAGGAGGAATTAGCCAAGGAATTACAACTGACAAATCGTAATGTCAAGGTATGGTTCCAAAATAGGAGGCAGAAAGAGATGCAAAAGGAAAAAAAATTACTATTAGAGAAAGAAAGACAATCGCCTCTTCCTGTTTTGGATCCCTACGAAGTAGAAGAATTTTTTAAAAATATCTTGAATATGTCAACACAGGAGGAAAATTTTGATTTTATAAATTACCAATTTATTTAATAAATGGTTAGGAACCCACTCATCAAATCGGTTATTATTTATTGTGTTTATTAATATATTTGCTCGAAATTATCCTGGAAACTGTAAGTTTTCTCTTTCAATATCAAAAATTTCAATTTTGATAAGACCTATTCTAGGTATAGGACGTATACAGTATAAGGCCAATTTAATATTTTGGAATTTTTTTGACAAAAATAAATGATTTTAATATTGCGAAGTCGTACTATTTATATATTTTAAATTTTTATCTGTTCCGGTTTGAATTTGTTGTAGAAAACTTAGGCCCTGTAAAATAATTAAACAAGGCAAAAAAATGCCAACCACTGCTTGTCTCCTGATTAAAAAAGTTGTATCTTCAGGACGAAGCGATTTGAAAATTAATTTGTTCTTAGAATTTTTCTAGTAAAGCTTTCAGTTTTAGTTTACACCCCCTTTAAGGAAAAGCGCAATCCGAATGAGAGACAGAAAATCCCTCTCTGGTAAACTGTGTATTGAAATAATCGGTGAGATATCGGATGTTGCGATAATTAAATTTAAGTATTAAGTTCAATGATGAGGGTACTTAATATAAGAATTTACTTATTACTCTAGATAGGAGAAAGTATCATAATGTACATATACGATATTAAGTATAGCTAATGACTAGAATACGGATTTCTAGCAAATTTGCTATACATAAATATTGATAGCAGAAGTATAATTGTTATAAATGTCCATGAATTTGATAAAAATAAGGCATTTGGCGTTAATTTTTTTATGCTTATTTTGATACTTTTATGCTTAGATTTATTTTTAAGCACTTTTAGTGCTTATTTTAGCACATTTTCGATAAATTAAAAAAAATTGCAGTAGATACATAAATACCTACATTTATTTTAGACCGGGAGCTAATGACGATTTGACATGACCCATTTTATAAGTGGCAAAATTTTGTGAGGTAAATATAAGGTGCTCCGTGACTAGGGAATTGAAATTGGCAGACGTTTACTGGTTTACCTCTAAGAATAAAAGAAATAAATAGGTTTGAAATTTAAATCACAGTAGGCATTCGTCGACTAAATTATTAAATAAAGGAAGCTTTAACTAAAACTCACTTTTATAAAAGCACATTATAGGTAAATTAGCTCATGTATTAGGTAACAAATTTAACAGAATAAATGTGGTAAATATCTTTCAAAATACCAAATTTCAAAAGTTCCAGCTTTTTGGCAAAAAAAAGGTTAAGTATTTGCATAAAATATTGGATTGGAATAGAGCAAATAGCTAGCGTCTCGGTGAAATTTAAGAACGCCTCAATTAACATTTAATTTTTAATGAAAAATTTAATAATTTCATTTTTTAGAAAAAAAATGATGTAGAGAAATTATTTTATTATTTTACTTTTTATTACTTTTTTTTTTACTTTATACTTTTATTATTACTTTTTTCTTGTGTTACTTTTTAAATAAATTTTATTTAAAAAAAAGTATTTTTAATGCTTATATTTAAGATGAAATCAAATTTTTATGCATATAATGGCAATTTTTTGTGCTATTTTAAGCGCTATTTTAGTAGTAGGGGGGTGGTGGGGGGAAACCAAATGTGATATAATAATATTTTATTTGAGATTAATTTTTGTTTTTATAATTATTTTATTTCTATTATTAAATTATGATTCTTTAAGAATGATTTAATTATGGGGTAATTGGAACTTAATGTCTCAGTTCCCCGATAAACAATAGTTTATACCGAGGGGGAAACCGCAAACCAAATTTTTGTACACCAGATTTCCTTTTATGAAATTTCCTTGGATTTCCTAAAATTTCCTCAGATTTCCTAAAATTTCCTCAGATTTCCTAAAATTTCCCCGGATTTCCTAAAATTCTCTTGGATTGCCTAAGATTTCCTTGGATTGCCTAAGATTTCCTTGAATTGCCTAAGATTTCCTTAGATTTCCTTGTATTTCCTAAAATTTCCTTGGATTGCCTAAGATTTTCTTAGATTTCTTAAGATTTCCTAGGCTTGCCTAAGATTTCCTAAAATTTCTTTGGATTTCGCTTCATTAAGAGAGTAAGTAGACTTTCTTTCATAGTTTTACAAATAACACGTTTATAATAACTCAATAATTGGAAATACAAATAAGTAATAGTAATTTTAATAATAACTACTTATACATGTATCATGTATAAGTTTTTATATTAAAAGAGAATTTATAAAATAAATTATACCCCACTTGGATTTTTAAATAATTAATTTTAAAGTCAAATTTAACATTATAACTTAAGGCCTTACATACGTCTAGCAGCGCCAAATATGCGCTAAAATTAAAATTTTTTTTAGTAGGGATAACAATAGAAATTAATAAAAATAAATAGTACATATTGTTTATTGGCATTTCAACTTAGTAAAAAAATTTATTTCACTTTATTTTCACAAAAATTACTATATAAAAATTCACGTGATCCACAACACTGAGAAAAAAATAGTTGCTCCACGGTCGGCATCATATCTCCAGTAAATGTTGATCGATCTACAAAATTTAAAAAAATTCGTAAAATAAAGTTGTAGTTATAGTTTGTTGAACCCGTGAATTTTTTTTTTTTTTGTAACAATAAAGTGAATTAAATTTTTTTATGAAGTTTAAATACCAATAAACAATGTGTACTATTTATTTTTATTAATTTCTATTGTTATCTCTAATAAAAAAATATTTATTTTAGCGTATTTTTGACGCTGCTAGACGTAGTTATGTAAGGCCTTAAAAGAATAATTGGAATATTTGGGACATTAATACATCTAACAATAAAACAAATTAATAAAAATACCCCTATTATATTAAACAATAACTACTTTCAAACTAATCGAGGAAATCGACTTTTAAAATCAAATAAATCAAATCAAAATAAAATTTTATATGTTTTATTGTAGTTAACCAAGAATTTTAGTTCCTTTGGTTAAAATATTAACGTTTTTACTGTGTACGTATACCCGACGTTTTTTTTGTACCAAAATTTAATTTATCATAAACATAGTTTGTTAGTAAAAAAAAAAGTCAGACCCCGTCGGGAGCCGAACCACTTAACCACCGTTCTCTAGACTTATACTGCTTAAGCTACTCTAGCCATTGTCAACTGCTTTACTTCCAGTCTTTATACTACCTCGATGTTAATATTTTAAAAGTCGATTTTCTCGAAAACTTCTGGCCTTATTTCTCTACAACTTTGGGAAATTGTTATTCGAGGGCTGACCTTCCAGCACGATAAGTGGCAAAATTTACAAAAATGCCGCTGGTATATCATCTCCTAGTCACATAAACGCAATAAGAAATGTACACGTAGGAATCTGTAATTCAAAACCATCAAGAACTTTAAAACCGATTTAAAACAAAGGTGTATGCAATCATATTTTCTAAGTGCTAATTTAACATTATAACGAAACTTGTATAACATTAAGTAATCGGATTCATCCAGATTTCCTTGGATTTTCCGGGATTGCTTCAGATTTCCCAGGAATTTAATCAGATTTCCTAAGATTACCTGGGATTTCCTAAGATTGCCTGAGATTTCCTCGGATTTCCTAAAATTTCCTAAGATGTCCTCGGCTTTCCTAGAATTTCCTAAGATTGCCGAAGATTTCCCGTCACTTGTACACCAAATTTCCCCAGAGATTTCCCCCTCGGGTTATACTTACTACGATTGATCATATTGCTTGAGGTAACTGGTACCGGTACCTATCATCTAAAACTGATGTAAAGAAAGTGAAGAGAGGGGGGAGGGATTATAACTAAATGTTATAATATCGAACAAGTAAATTAGTTGATTTAAAGAAAAACTTGGTGATTACAACAAAGTTGAGTTTGAGTGTGAGTGTGAGACAAAAAAAGAAAATAGAGTCAAAAAAGACCCTTTAAACGTCGCCTTGCTTAAATTTAAACTTGTTATATGAAAATTGATCTTCTTTAATTATCATCTACAGGGTGCCCGTTTTTCAAACTCCACCATAGCAAAGACCATAGGGATCTCAGTTATCATAAGAGATATACGAGGTCGGTTAAATTAGAGCAAAGTTGCGCATTTTCATGTGAACAATTATTTGAAAGAAATTTGATGTGTCATTTTTAGTTTTTCAATTATTGGAAAAAAACGTAAAATTTGTAATTTTTGTTTCTATTTTTTCAAGCGAAAACTAAAAGAACTAGATGCCATGTTTCTAACTAGGATGTTCTTAAGGCACTTTTGTATAAGGAATGTAGGGGAATGTCGTCAGGGTTGGCCACTTTTTCAACTTTTTCCCATAACTTCCGTTTAAGAAAGAATTTTATTAATCTAATCACATGGTCAGAAAGGTCTATGAATAAGAACACCTACGAGGCAATTGCAAATTGATTGGGTAAAAAATAGAAAACTTACACAGGAATAAAAAAAAACAAAATGTTGTCAAGGTTGGCCCATATGTTGTCTAGGTTGGCCCACCATTTAGAATCGACAAAATTCATGCAAAAATGTTCGAAAATGACCTAAAAAAATTAACTGGATGAAATAATAAACCAAATTCGTTTTATTTTTATTTCATCGAGTATTGCACTCAAGAATGGTAGTCCAGTCAAATTAGATTAAAATGAGGCAAATAGAAAAATTAACCGGTAAAAAGCTATAAATTGGTGGAGACCTTTGTTTTGGCTTACTTTTGAAGATAGTAAAAGTCCTGACCTCTATATTCAAGGCTCGATCCGCCATCTTGAAAAAAAGGTGCTCCAATCCAGGTTTTTGTTCATATCTCGGTAATCCTTGATCCGATCGCGATAAAAGTTATTATAAAAATTAAAGCTCGTTAAATTCTCTATAAAAATTGTATAATTCATTTTATTCATATTTTCAAAATTTTTTCTGTTATACACTGTTGAATATATAGGGGAAAGGCTTACAGGTTGCCACCCCATAGTTTTTTTTATTATAACTCGTCATACAATCAACGTATTGTTGATATAATAACATACACAGGAAAGGGGAAGTATAAAGTAACAATCCTGCGCAAAAAGTCATTTTAATACTCCAAAACTAAAAATTTACAGCAAATTTTCAAAAGTATCTAAAATCAGCACCTTAAAATTTCGGCTTGCAAGTTGCCACACCTCTTGAGAAATTGTTGAAAATATAGAAAAACTCAAGTAAAAACATATGATTTTTATTAATTACACTTAGTGTCTGTGAACAAAAAAAAATCAGAGTAAATTGACAAAGAAAAAAAAATGTTAAAATTGAAAAAAAAAAAATTTTTAATTTAAGTCTAAAAATATATAAAATAAATGCATCAATTATTAGTATTAGTATTACAAGTATTAGTATTACATGGATGAATGTAGTTTTTGTCTCAGGCTGTCGTTAAAACCACAATCTCGGTGTAGTCTGTAAAAAAAATGTTAATCGCCAAAAATCATAAAATTTACACGTAAAATTTCTCATACTCATAAAATATTGATAACTCTTACTATTTAATATTGTTGGACACAACCGGTACTAGGAGTAGCCTTTTCTATGACGTTTTACTGAACCGTTTCTGGGAAGTCATTCTCGTCAAGCTCCCTCTCAACGAAACCCTCCATTTCCGGGTCAAAAGCAAAATTTGAATTTAGACATGATGTACCATGGCAGTAGCCACATATGTATAGTCGCACATTTTAGTCCCGCTTTCGAAAATCCACAGGATGAAGTGCAGTCTTTTTTGCAATTGCACGATATTAATTTCAGTAATGATTCTGGAGCAGGTGCCTTGAGTGTCAATACTGGTTTAAGGCGGTTATTAATTTTTTTCCAACCCCAAAGTTCAGGACATTTCTCATTACCACGCCACTTTTGAACTTGTAAATAAACGCGGAATTAGTGTTGCTGAGCTGCTGCAGCTGTAGGGGGCAGCGAAGCTAAATTTGACTTACCTTTATAAGCCGACTTCGTGAAAAGATTGTACCGATGTCGATTTAAAGATGTCTCGCTTACAGGCGCACCGTATATAGCCACAAAAAAACGTTCTCCAGCCCGAGTTATATCATCATGAGAAGCGTTGTCTTTATTAAATGCTGCAACGATTCCACATCAATCTTCCCGTTGTCTTAATAATTTGAAGCATTTAAGTTTACCCTTTTGAAAGAGACACGATGTCGTGTCACAACCACTAAAAGCATGTGCAAATAGAATTATATCTGAAATCCCTCCATGCGATTGTAAAGTACGAGAACAATAGATCTTCCGTTGGGCTTTTCCTCTTCCTGGTTTTATAAAATAAATACTCCGTTCTTCTGGAGCTAGTGCAGTTAATAAAACGAGAAGGTCTACGTCCTCACCAATAATCACTGTTTCTTCGAAAGAAGATACCTCTATCGCAGTTGTGACGATCAGAGTATCAGCATCGTCTGTAGCCTGTTTAACGGAAAAACCCTCGGTCTCAAATTTTTCCGACAACATCGAAATAAGCCTTACCTTATTTTTTTCATTTCCTAAAAACTTTTCTTGTGTGACAGTGGCTACCATGGTTTGATCAAAAAGTATATCAGCACTTGTATGTTTTGTAGCCCTTAGGCATTGCTCCGCTGCTTTAGTACTGGAAACGCTGTTGTTATAACCATCAAATACAATTATGGCTGTTGCCCCGAAGTGGTTTTTGACATAATTTATGTACATGTTGCAAATTGATTGGTATGTCTGATTTTGATGCCAAATTACGCGATGCAAAAGATATCCACCATCAATAACATGCCTAGAATTATTAAAATTCACACGATCACCAGACTCTTCGAGAATATCGTACAGCACAGATTTTTTAGTCTTTCGCATACCTACATCATTGAACAGAGAAAGCGGAAATGGTGCCAATTCATATTCTAGGTAATCGACTAACTGTTCGTCATTTTTCTTTGCAATAATAATTCTTTGAAAGAGTAACAAAGGATCAATTGGTCCATTGTGTCGTGGATTTTGATAGCAGAGTTGACTGTAGCCAGAGGATGAACTTTATCAACACGCTTAAACTTTACAATATTTTTGATACCAGTATACCGCGCGACGCTTTGATACAAACTGAGCGTTATCTGTGCGTTCTGTCGATAAGCGTACATTCTTACATTTACCTATATCACATAATATATTATAACATATCAAATAATATATATCACATCCATTATGAAGAATTTTAAAATTTTTCCGATAGTTTTTTGCTGATATTTTAAACGCGTAAAAGCATAGATTCAAGAGCACAGCGTATAAGTAAAAATTGTTTCTGTGTTTACCAATGTATTACAAAGATACTGTTAAAGATATGAATAAAATGAATTTTACAATTTTTATAGAGAATTTAACGAGTTTTAATTTTTATAATAACTTTTATCGCGATCGGATCAAGGATTACCGAGATATGATCAAAAAACTGGATTGGAGCACCTTTTTTTCAAGATGGCGGATCGAGCCTTGAAGATAGAGGTCAGGACTTTTACTATCTTCAAAAGTAAGCCAAAACAAAGGTCTCCACCAATTTATAGCTTTTTACCGGTTAATTTTTCTATTTTTGCCAATTTGACTGGACTATGGAGGCTAATCGGGATTTTTTGCGAATACAGCGTCAATATGTTGACGCGCATGAATGGATTAACGAGATTCCATCGAGTAATTATATTTTTTTCCCTTTCCGGCTTATCCTTAGATGTCGGATATCCGCCACTGTACGATGCCGGCCGATATCGGTCAAGGTATGTGCCTTAACGCACACAATCACAGTGGACCAACCCTGACTACACAAATGGTCCAACCTAGACGACAAGTGCTATTACCGCATCGCGCACACCACAACCAAACAGATTACAAAGCTGAAATTTTTTTAATTTGAATTTTTAAAGGCTATCCCCATAACACATTAAAGATATTTACTTTGACGAATTCATGTTTTCGCTTCAAGTTTCGATGCTTTATTTACAGCTACTGGAAAACTTTTTGTCTTTATAAAGTCACTGAGTGCACAACACGTTTCAACTTCACACTTGGAAATCAGTAATGACACGAAAAGTTCGTTGTCATTGAGAGATGTTTAGCCACCCACCCACATAGGTGTCATCAGTGGTCTACACTGAAAAATCGCAGTGGGCCGACCTAGACAGCGGGCCGACCCTGACAACATTCATCTGTCATCGTATTTTACAAAGCATTCTTGATGCCAGAGCAGGGTGTTGAAACTTGGTGGGAGAAAGTGAAATAGTATAATTTATTAGACGACCACACGGATAGATGGCGTTATTCTGAAATCTACTTTAAAACACGCCTACTGGAAATCAAAATAACCTATAAATTTATAAGTTGTTTTTTTTCTGTCCATAGGTGGTTGTGTTGAAGGTGTTTAAGTAAATAATTATAATTAGTAGACATAAGAAAATCATGAAAAATTTGATCGTCGTTTCTTTAACAAAAATGTTATTATTTTTGAACATTAAATACTTCAAATCATTTTGTCTTGGGAAAAACAATACAATGTAAAAGTTAAATTAATGTAAACAATAAAATTATATTAAATTTTTATATATTTTTTTAAGATTTTTATTAAATATTGTTAGTTTGTAATTATTAATGTTTTGTGGATTCATTATTGTATGAATTCGTAAAACATTAGTGGTTATAAAATAATACCTTGAAATTAAATTAATTTATTAAGCGATTTTGGTATTCTGATTCTATAGAATGCCATCTATTATTGGTTTCTGAACTATTTTACTTGGCGACCATGCGGTGTGGCGGCGCTGAAAGCTGATTTTCAATTTTAACATGGGAGTTTCCCTTCTATTGTAAATAATATGTTCTGTGTGCCAGAGTTATAACACTCAACTTTGGTTTTTCTTATGATCGCCATATTGAATTTTTGCATTTTTGAAAAGTCTTTTTTTATTACAACGATATATCATATGATATAATCGAATCTTATATGATGATTAAAATTGGTAAAAATCGTTTTTGCGAAGAGTGCTTTGAAAGAAACGCCAAAAATTTTGTTTAACAAATTGAATTTTGACAAATTTGGATCTTGAACGTTTACATTTCTGTCAAGCTTAATCTATTTATTAAAAACTAAAGTTTTAAATTAGAAATGTTTACTCTTATTTTATTTTTATTTTATTTTATTTTATTTAGTTATTTATTTATTTTATGTTATTCTTCGCAAAACAAAGTATTTGAGCATCTGTTATAACTTTTATTTTGTTTTGCGAAGAATAAAATAATATACCTAATAAATAAATAAAATAAGAATAAAATGTCGTTCCAAATTTAAGTAGATTGACGGAAATTTGAAAATTGTTGATGTTTTTTCCAAAGAACTCTTCGCAGAAACGATTTTTCCCAATTTTGATCAGCTTATAATACATCGTTGTAATCAGAAAAAAAACTTTTCAAAAATGCAAAAATCCAATATGGCGCCCATAAGAAATACCAAAGTTGAGTGTTGTAACGCTGGCATCAAGAACGACTTTTGGAAAATACAGATGACAGATTTAGATTTTTATAAAAAAGTACCCCAATAAGAACGTCCTAGTTAAAAACGTCTAGTTCTTTTGGTTTTGGCTTGAAAAAATAAAAACGAAAATTAGAAAATTCTGTTTTTTCCAATAATTCAAAAACTAAAAAAAACACATCAAATTTTCTTTCCGATTATTGTTTAGCATGAAAATGCGCAACGTTGCCCTAATTTAACCGACTTCGTATCTCTTATAATATTATTATTTATTAATTATTATATCTTGTTATTAATTTTTATATATTTCGGTGAGTTCAATTTTTATTATGGCTAGGCATATGTATGTCATCAAACATTGCCGTGCAAATATTGGTTCAAATACGTTAACCTTTATCCCAAGATATTTACAAAAATGCGACATCAACCATCATAACCTCAGACTAAATATACCTAGACAGAACATATACAAACACAACTTGAAGCAAATTTTTCTATTTGTTTACATATCTGGTGTTTACCGAGTCCCGAGTTGTAATTGGTCAACAAAACGCGTCACTTGTTGTGGTTAAAATACGAAATATTTTTATAGACATTGCGAATTAATTATTATAGTTGTTGAGTCGTGTGTGGAATTTATAATTTAAAAAATCGACATGCAATGTATTGTGTGTGGTTGAGTGTATCAAAAATCTGTAAAACATAAGTTAGTAAATCTTAACCTATAAACATTCATAGGCGTAACCACTGAACTTTGTTTAATAACAAGTAATGTTTACCAACAGTGCTGCTTAAAATTTGCTTCAAAACAAACCTGTGTGTTAGCATAGCTATGCTCTGTCTAGTAAATAGTTAGTCTGAGATCATAACAGTCAATGGTTTACAAATTCTGTTGCCTGTACGTGTACTTGACGGAAATAGGTGCAGCAGTGTGTCCAACATGCTGAAGGATTTTTTCTTTCAACTGACTGCACGACAAAGCTATCAGCTTTCTCAAGAAAACCACAAAAGAACATTAGTGTCTCCATTTCCAACCGCACCGAAAGGAAATGCCTGGGATGTGAATCGCATCAGACGACTTCTCTACAGAATGCACCTCTCTTCAGGAGGTTTAAAGAAACTGAAGAAAAAGAAGGCACCCGCACCTGACTGAATTACAAACAAAGTCATCTCAGAACTACCCAGAGCGGGAGAGGCGGCAATCACGTACATTTTCAATGGCGTAATGCACCTGGAGGACTTTCTATGTCGTTGGAAAATGGCGGACGTCACCATGCCCAGAACCGGATTAAGGCGGGGGGGGGGGCTAAAGGGACTGCAGCCCTGGGCTTCCACTTTTCTAAGGGCCTCAAAAAAATTAAAGCAATAAATTTTAAATCACCAAAGTTTACATTTACACAAAATTTTACATTTGATCTAAGCGCGGTTGACCTTCAAAAATCAAAAATTTTCGCCTACGGCGGATTTTATTAACCCTTTCAGTCACGACTTTTTGTTATTGGAGTTAAAATTTTGAAACTAAGAGGGGAGCTTAAATGATTTTTTAAAAGATTTTTGAAATACATTTCAGACCCATACAGCTCTTACTTAAAAAAAAATTATATTTGTTAGAACGAATCGTTGACTCAATTGGTAAAAAATATTTTTTTTTCAAAAATTTTATTATAATATATTATATTTGAGAGCTTATAAAAGTTGCAACCCTAATATTTCTACAGCACGAGACGGCACTGTTCAGAAAAATTATAAAATAACAATTTAAGAAAAATTTAAGCTGTCTTTGTTGCCTACCTACTTCAAATATTTGCTATCTTTTAATAAATTTATTGTGTCAACAAACTGTGTAAACAGCAGACTGGGGGCTTCAATAACAAACTTGTTATGCTCGACCAAAGGTTGCTTATACAAATTTATTAGTTGAAATCGATATTAACATGGCGTTAAAATTATATTTTGATTATCTTTCACAGCCGTCCAGGGCACTATACATATTATTAAAATGTTCCAAAACACCATTCGAAGCTTGTGCTGTTGCTCTACGAAAAGGTGATTTTAAAATTATTTTTGTGTTCTTATAAATAAAATAATCAAAATTTCTAGGCGAACATCTAACGGATGAATATAAAAATAATGTGTCCCGCTTTCAAAAAGTTCCGGTTATCAAAGATGGCAATTTCACTCTCACCGAAAGGTATTTCATTTTAATATTATTCAATTAATCTATTTCATAAATTCCAGTAGTTGGCACGTGGCGCGCTGTTTTTACAAAAAATTGCGGCAAAATTGAATTTTGTTTACCAAATTTATTTTCAGTGTTGCAATATTGCGATATTTAGCGGCAGAGAAAAAAATATCGGATAATTATTATCCGAATGATATTAAAAAGCAAGCTCGAATTGATGAATATTTAGAATGGCAACATAATAATATACGGACAACATGTAGCTTATTCTTTAGAGCTAAGGTAATTTTATTAATTCTATTGTACGCTAATAGATTTTTTTTTATAAGATCCTTGACAGATTCTAATTAATCCTAATTCCCGAAATTTCTTACATATCCTAAAATTTTCTCGTATTTTTTTTCAGATTTCCCTTCATTTGTACACCAGATTTTCTCGGTGATTCCTCCTAATTTTAAACTTAAGACTCTTGATTTGAGAGTAGATAAGACATATTACTTATTTGTGTATTTTATAGTGGGTTGAACCACTAATAACTGGACAACCAGCTGATCCCAAGAGAGTAGCCAGTTATCAAAGAAGAATGGAAACTAACATAGACGAATTCGAAAAGTTATGGATTCAAGATAGTGCTTACATTGCGGGTGATTCCCTAACCGCTGCCGATATTTGGGCAGCTTGCGAACTCGAACAACCTCGTAAGAAACTTTTTTCTCGTTAATGTCCGATTGACTTTAAAACTGCTTTAAGGTGTGGGCGGATATAACCCTGCTGATGGACGCCCTGTATTAGAAAAATGGTTAAACAACGTACGAAGACAATTGAATCCAGCTTATGAAGAAGCTCATGTTTTCTTGAACAAATTGGCTTCAAAATCCTCTGCAAAAGATCCAAAATCCAAGATGTAAAACTGTTACGCTTCTCTTGTTATGCCTTGATGTTGAAAATTATTTTTAATCAAATCTGAAATTTTACATTAAATAAATATGTTTTAATCTTATCTTATTTCTATCTGCAATTCCTGACTGAAAATTTTGATTACAAAGCATGGATTGAGGTAACCCGCCTGTGATAAATTCAATTTAATTTCTATTTTGAAAAATAATTATCTACCTTGAAAACTTGCATGGCCAGTCTGATAAATGAAATTTTTAACGATTTCAAAAGCATTTTGTGACTTTTTAGTAGAATGATGAAATCTAATGCTCATTCGTATTTTATATTTCTGCATTATTTGTTGTGCCTTTCATTGTTTCTCTAAAATAATTAGGTAAGCAGGAATTTGCATATTAAATAAGCTTTTACGTGTTAATTTCCTATGTTCGGCTAACTCATTCAGCACCCTGTATGTAAAAGTCGGTGTGCAATTCTATTTCAACGAATCAATATCAAAATTTACTCTCAAATAAAAATAAATAAATTAATTCATTCATTCAAAATAATAATGGACAGGGAACAGGGAAGACCATCGACAGTCAAGTGTCAGCCAAGGACTGGATTGCGCTTAAGAGTTTAAGTAAATAGCTGTTGTAATATGAACATAACAATCCAACATTTCTCAGTTGGATGAACCATTGAAGATTTTGTTTTCTAAATCGCTGGGAGCTGGCGTGTTTCCCAGTTCTCTTAAACTGAATTACATTGTACCTATATTTAAGAGCGGTGTTAGGGACGACATAAAGAACTACAGACCTATTGCAATTCAGTCCTGTATATCTAAGGTATTTGAAAGCGTTGTTCTTGACAGGATCTCTCCACCCTTTGCAGGTATCCTGGTAGATGAGCAGCATGGTTTTCGTAGCGGAAGATCCACTGCCACTAACCTACTGGTATTCCAAAATTACGTAATTGACTCATTTTCTTGCGGTAGTCAGGTTGATGTAGTTTTTACCGACTTTGCAAAGGCATTTGATACAATGGATCATGAGCGACTTTTGATGAAACTTGAATCGTACGGTTTTTGTGGCCGTATGCTTAGTTGGTTCAGGAGCTACCTGAGCAATAGAAGGCTTTCCGTAAAGGTGGGTTCCGCGTTCTTCCCTGAGTTTCTAGCTTGTTCGGGTGTGCCTCAGGGTTCAAGCATGGCCCCTTTCTTATTTATACTGTTTGTAAATGACATTGGAACGGCCTTTAAAAATGTCAAATATTTGACTTTTGTCGATGATCTAAAGATTTTTATGCGAGTTAATTCTGTCTATGACTGTGTTGCTATCGACCTGCAACTACTGGAGAAGTGGTGTCAAGCAAATCTGATGACTATGAATGTTAGCAAATGCAGGACTGTTACGTTCAATCGGTCCAGAAACTCGCTATTTTATGATTATTCTTTTTCGGGCGTAATAATTCCTAGAGCTGAGACGGTAAAAGATTTGGGGGTATATCTTGACTCGGAGCTCTCATTTAGAGACCACATTGATGCCATTGTTAAAAAGTCTTTGAGGCTGCAATACTTCGTTCTGAGGGTTACGAGGGATTATACAAGAATTGAGACTTTAAAGTGTTGTTCTGTGCACTTATCCGACCCATTCTAGAGTACTGCACTCAAAAAAATGTGGTTCATAATATCTATGAAACTAGGTTCATTGACCAAGTTCATTGAATTTTTGCAATAAAAATTATAACATTTTCATAATAATAAAAATGCCGTTCATAAATGTTATGAACTGCAGTTCATTGAATGCTTAGTAAGATTAATTCATGGTATTTATGATTCACTTCATAATATCTACGAACACCGTTCATTGCATACAATGAACCAGTTCATAAATACTATGAAATGCAGTTCATTGACTGCCTTGCAAAATTTATTCATGGTATCTATGATTCACTTCATAGTATCTATGATCACCGTTCATTGCATACAATGAACCAGTTCATAAATACTATGAAATGCAATTCATTGACTGCCTAGTAAGATTTATTCATGTTATCTATAATTCATTTCATAATATCTATGATTCACTTCATAATATCTATGAAAACCGTTCATTGCATACAATGAACCAGTTTATAAATACTAGAATTGCAGTTCATTGACTGCCTAGCATACTTTATTTATGTTATCTCTGATTCATTTCATAATGATTCACTTCATAATATCAATGAAAACCGTTCATTGCATACAATGATCAAACGGCTCATTAAAAGAGAACAAGATATGGAAGACGGATATATCTGCCTATAAACAATTTACTTTCTCGGGCCAAGCCTAATAGATATCTTATAATTAAAGATACACGATAAAAAGGGAAGATGATATAAGATAATTTAGATAATCTGATAATCCGATTATGTCTTTATAATTATCTATATAAGAGAAATAATACTTAGGGTTTAGAAACCTAAAACTTCGAACCTCATAGAGTATACCACAAGGGTGCACCCTGTACACTTTACATCACAAACACTTTTCGTTGCATATTTTTATAAAATTTTTAAACATGCTACCGATTTTATAACCGTATTCACGTTAAAAAATTTAATTATAATACAAAGTTTTACATCGGTGAAATATTTAATGGCTAAAAATGATTTAAGGCAAGATCCAGGGAGGGGGCACCTGCCCCGCAACCGTGTAATACAGGGTGATCTCCAAACATCGTATGTTGTCAGTTGGTAGTACCAACTTGTAATATCCTAAAGTAAGTGGTACCAACTTTGAACCACTTACATATATAAAGACTTGCAGTCATGAAATTTGATCAAAAATCCATGGAAAAGAAATTCGCAGAAGTTAAAAAGAATTGTAAAAATTTGCAACCTTTAATATTGGTTATTGGATCTGATATCTTAAACACTACTGACTATTATGTGTACTTTCAGGAAATAAGATACCCGTTTAAGAATTTTGTACGAGCTGTTGATATTTGCTTCAAAGCAATACATTTGTTTAATTTCAAGTATGCTAAGGAGTCAGCAACTTTTTGGAATTTTATGCAAACCTTTTTGTATAAAATTGTAGAAGAAACCGTTATGGCAAAATCAGCAATTGTTATAAAAGATGTAGAAAAAATATTTTTAAATAATTAATTGTAATAAAGTTATTATTATGTAAGTCTTACTTTTTTCTGTTTTGCAATAAACCGAGATCCTAATGTAATAAACTTACTTCATACATACAATAAATGCATTTCATAGATATAATGAACTGTTTTCATAGATACGATAAACTATTTTCATCATAGATACTATGAACTATTTTCATAAATACGATGAACTGTTTCCATAGATATCATGAACTATTTTCATAGATACGATGAACTATTTTCATAGATACGATAAACTGTTTTCATAGATACAATGAACTATTTTCATAAATACGATGAACTGTTTCCATAGATATCATGAACTATTTTCATAGATACGATAAACTATTTTCATAGATACGATGAACTGTTTTCATAGATACAATGAACTATTTTCATAAATACAATGAACTATTTTCATAAATTCGATGAACTGTTTTCATAGATACAATGAACTGTTTTCATAGATACAATGAACTATTTTCATAAATACGATGAACTGTTTCCATAGATATCATGAACTATTTTCATAGATACGATGAACTATTTTCATAGATACGATGAACTGTTTTCATAGATACAATGAACTATTTTCATAAATACGATGAAATGTTTTCATAGATGTAGTTACATTTATTACATAAATTTAATGAAAATTATCATAGTTTTAATGAACTTATCATAGGCAGAGAATCAATAAAGTTGTTCATTATTACTATGATAATTTTCATTAAATTTATTATTTTTTTAATTTTTATTTTGTATCATTACATTAATGAACGTGAGTTTATAGTCACAATGAACTTTATCATTGGTTGAGAATTAATAAAAAAGTTCATTAATACTATGATAACTTTCATTAAATTTATTAACGTTTAATTTTTATTTTGTATCATTACATTAATGAACGTGAGTTTATAGTCACAATGAACTTTATCATTGGTTGAGAATTAATGAAAAAGTTCATTAATACTATGATAACTTTCATTATATTTATGACGGTTTTTGGTTCAGTGTGTTCAGTTGTCTGGTCCCCTCACTACGCCACTCATGTTGCTAGGATCGAGAAAATACAAACTAGGTATATCCGATTGTTGGCTCACAGACTAGGGTACACATATCGTGATTGTCCGATGGATGATGTTATGAGCGATATAGGCCTGACTCCTCTGCATCTGCGTCAATTCGGATTTGACCTTTCTCTTTAAGCTTGTGAACTCTTCTGTCATATGCCCAGACTTGCTCGAACTTGTGGGACTTAGAGTACCTAGCATGGGCACTAGATCTCAAAGCCTGTTTTCTCTTGGGTGCCATGCAACTAATTATGCATACTACAGTCCCTTGATCAGGATGTTGAGGTGGGGTAATAGACTGAGTGAATCAGTCGACTTCTTTAATATGAATCTTCTCCAGTTCAAACGATGCGTGAGTGAATTGTTAGTTTCGGGAGATGCATGGCCGTAGCCACATCTGTTGCTCTGTGAGAGAGCGGTCAATAGCTGGGTATTTTTCCTTGGTTTCTTTTTGTGTAACTGTTTGAATGGTTGCTAATCCGCGATAATGTAAGACACCAAATGTCTCGTCATGATTTTTTATGTATGATATTTATATGTTAAATCTGTCATTATTGTAGATACCTGCTGTAAATTTAGTTATTTTTGTATTAAAGGGCTACCTGCCCGCATATTCTTTAATAAATAAATAAATAAATAAACATAAAATTATTCATCAACAATAAAGCAGTAAACAAACCAAATTTTTTAAATTACATTGTCAATATCTATCTACCAATATAAAATATTGCTATGACTTATCCCTATAAATTATGTTTACTTTTAAGGTTATGTTTACCTTTAAAAAATTAGTTGATTGGTTGGTTAATTTTTTTAGTTGCCAACTTAAAAAAATCATCAGATTAACTGCTCAACAAGTAAACTTTAGCTAAACGTAATATTTCAAATTGCATTAAGAATACAGAAATATTGCTCGCATCATGGCTGATTTATTTGATGACTTATTTCTAGACGAGCTTCATACCACTCCGACAGAAACAACAACTGAATGTCACCCCAAAATTGATATTAAAGAGTTGATTAACCAATTAAATCGAAATTCTATTTTAAAAGTAATAAACTACGAATACTTACAGACACACCAACATATACAAGGTGGTCAGGTATATCACGTTAACAACGAGTTAGAAAATGAAAACTTACAGATACAGCATAAGAAGAGAAAATCAGATACAAATAATGGTAAAAGCTGTGGTGAGAAGTATCAGAGTAATAATGAGCCAGAAAAGAAAAAAATTCGTAAAAAGCGAAGAATTTTATAAAAATCGATCACTACAGTATGTAGTTATGATAATATTAAATATTTAATAATGTAAAATTATTGAAAATAGTGGTTTGTATAGATTCCGCCTAATCCCTCCACTGTAGTTCAAAATATACATTTGTTAAAATTTTAAAAATATATTAAATTAATTATTACAAATAAAAAAAAATTTAATGAATGAAAAAAATTTTATACCACATTTATGCATATTTTAAAATAAAAAAATACCTCCCCCCCAAATTTTAAATTTTGGATCCAAAATAGTCAAAATAGTTTATATAGCTCTTTGTTCCTTCTTTATTTTTTTTCTTTATTTATTTTGTTTCCGAGATATTTAGAGATAGAGATGAACTAAAAATAAATTAGAGTAAAAATCTAAAACGTGGGGATTCGCTTAATTTCAGATACCATATTGTACTTAATTTTAGTGGTTATAATATATTTTCAAATGGATTCTTCATAAAAATGCAAATTCTTAAAAATATTGCTCGGCTAATTTTTAATTTATTTCCAAAACTCGCACCCATCTGCACTCGTATCGAACTAGTAATTTTATATTTCTTCAATTTTAATTTTAGAATTTAATTAATTTTCCATCTAATTTAATCAATATTCCAAATTTTTCTCCAAATATTATTTTTATTCTCCATCCAAAATTTAACTATAGTAAGAGCATCGGAATTATTTTAATTTACTTAAAATTAAACCAAATTTTTCCATGAACAAAATAATAATTTTTATTCGCAAAATTTCGAAATTATCAGAATTAATAAAGGGGGGGGGCTTAAAAATGCACCTTGAATTAACGCAATGTACTTTGTTTTATTTAATTCTTAATTACATTTTAATTGTTTCTTCTTGTATTTTCTTAAATAGTTTACTTATCACATATAGTAATAAATCAAATGCTATTCAAGTGTCATTTTTTTAATAAATTATAATTTTCTAATCGGATAAAAACTGTTATAAAATTAATTAGAGTAGTATTTATTGGTATAACACAAATACTGTTTTTATGCAATCGGACTTCTTTTATTTACCACCTTTGTTTTCAAGACACTGGCTTTGTAAATAATATATGTTTTGTGCACTGGCTGTTTAACATTCTTTTATTGGTAGCTACTGATAACACGACAGTTATTAATTATATTTACAGTGCCGTATCGTGGTCTGTAGGACGAGAGAAACTACACATCTCTTTTAATGTAAATTTTATAATTTTATAAAAACTGAACATAGACAGACTGGTTAACTTCCATAATGCTACCATGCTCCACTGCGTATCCGCAAAATCGATAAAGGCTCATACACAATTAGTCTGTAACAGTAACGAGAACAGTAAAAAGATAAAATACATGTATTCAGGTGGCTCCATTCATAATAAGCGGAAACGGGAACAGAAACGATTAACTTTCATCGCTATTGTTATGCGCATGCGTAAACTGTCAAAAGTAAAAACTGTCAAAAGTTTAGCCAATGAAATACCCTTATATAGCTATCATTACTGTTCCCGTTCTGGATTATTGTGAACCGACGACTCATTTCGTTCCCGTTATCGTTACTGTTACAGACTGATTGTGTATGAGCCTTAAGCAGACATGCATTCTTATCACTACCCCTAAAAATCTTACTCCCCCTAAAGTATCAGATCTTATCCATTATCTGCCTACCACTTACGTGCACGAATAGATCAACAAAATTCCCGCATCCATAATCCATAATTTTCGAGTTGAGGCGGCTTCAGGGATGTTCTTATATCAAGTGGTTAAACTCATAGATCCCCCGTCTTTCAAGTTCGGTCGCGCTTCAGAAATGTTTTTACCAAGTACTTGAGCTTAGAGACCTACTCACTTCGAAAACTTTCCGCTTATAAAAAATATTCATAAATGCCATGAAATTTTTTCATTAATACCTCCCTGTTTTAAATTGCTATGAAATGAATCATAGATACCATGAATAAATCGTGCTAGGCAGTCAATGAACTGCATTTCATAGTATTTATGAACTGGTTCATTGTATGCAATGAATGGTGTTCATAGATATTATGAAGTGAACATAGATACCATGAAGTAATCTTACTAAGCAATCAATGAACTGCAGTTCATAATAGTTATGAACGGCATTTTTATTATAATGAAAATGTTTTAATTTTTATTGCAAAAATTCAATGAACTTGCTCAATGAACCTAGTTTCATTGATATTATGATCAACATTTTTTTTGAGCCAGTGGCAGAACAATTATTAAATTATTTAGAAATTTATTTATGTTTTCATCTCAAATTATTGATATAAGGTGAAACTTGTTTCACTACTCTTCGCAGTTCCTAGGTTTTCAAAAAACATCATTGGGTTTCAAAATCATAAAAATGCAGGTAATAAAAAATGAAAAAGCTATTAATTATATACGACAATTAAATATATCATCATAGGCGCTCGAAGGGGCCTTTGCCCCCCCCCCCCTGGGAAATTGAATGGAAGAACAATTTTTATAAACGAAAAAACAACATAATGAAATTTGGAAACTGTAAATATATGTAGTTGCCCCCCCGAGATTTATTCATTCGGGCGCCCATGTATATCACCAAACATTTAATTCCAATTTATTATTTGTCTTGGTATACATGGTTCGCTATTAAAACTTCTAAAATTCGTAAAACTTAAATTAAAACTTAATAAAAAATTCAATTGAGTTCCGAGATATATTGCTATATAATCTCCCTTTAAATTAGGGTGGGTCAATATCAAATCCCCTTAAATTTTTCTAATTTTTATTAAAACTGAACAAAATATTTATTCTGTAATATAATTATTAGAATTTTAACTTTATTATTAGAATTTTAACTTTAAATTAAAAAATTTATTATTATTTAAAAAGATTAGCTTCTTATAATATAAAAAAAAAATGAAGTTTAGTTCTGGGAGAGGGGGGTCCTAAAATTCGTATACTTTCAAAATAGAAGATATATATTTTATATACAGGGTGTCCCTGGATAGACTTTACATCATTACAATGGTGATAGAGGACACTATTCTAAGAAAAATATTTAACAAAAATTTTTTTCCTAAATTCAAACCATCGAGTTTGATATTTCCCTAGCTAGGAAAATATTGATTTTTCAGTAAAAATAGTTAAGTGCTTTTTTAAGGAGCGTGAAATAATCTACAAACTACATTTTAACCTTTTATTGTCTAAATTCAACGGTTTTCAAGTTATGAAAAATCGTAAGTAAAAATATGTTGAAAATTTTAAACTTTTCCCTTAGTTTTTTCAAATCACTGTATCTTCTAAACGAAACATTTTACAAAAAATCTGACGCCCCATTTCGGATAGGAAATTTAACGGACTACAACTTTTGTCTAGTAAAAATTTTTGAAAAACCAATCCATTTCACAAAAAATCAGAAAATTAAAAAAGCACTTAACCATTTTTACTGAAAAATCAATATTTTCCGAGCTATGGTCATGTGAAAGTGGAAATTTAAAAAAGTGCTTTAAGGAAGCCCAACTGTCGACGGTTTGAATTTATGAAAAAAGTTTTCTTAAATATTTTTTCTTAGAATAGTGTCCTCTATCACCACTGAAATTATGTAAAGTATATCCGGGGACAGCCTGTATATCTGTATTTTATACAAGTTTTCATAATTTTAAGGCAATTCCTCGAGCCGCTTTACCGTTTTAATATAAATAAATAGAAATAAATTAATTAAAATTATACGCTAGTTGGACAGCTATGGTGCCGCCGCCTAGGCGGTGATTTTGTGCATAAATTAGGTGAGAATCTGGCCATAATTGACCAGAAGATGGCGCGGCGTACGCTTTTTTGGGATATTCAACTAGCGTATTAAAATAAAATATTTTCATTGCTGTTTATTTTATTTTTGATTTTATAAAAAATTATTAGTCATTTTTTTTATTTAAACAAATTTTTGTTTGATCAAAAATATTTTATTCAAATTAAACAAAATATTTTTATTAATAAATTTTAATTAATAAGTTTATTTAAAAAAAAATGAACCCAATCCGGTATTTGTCCGTCATTGACGCGAACGAATGGATTAACAGGAGATATTTTAATAAAAAAACATCACTTTAAATCCGTTCAATTATTTAAATAAGACGTTTTTATTATCCTAATCGGTAACCTAAGAGCCCCTCACAGAACTTGAAGCGGGAACATCCTTGAAGGCGATAGAATTTGAAAATTAAGGATCTAGAAAGACGGGGCATTTCCGAGTCGACTCAGTTAATAAAAATATGGCTGAAAATCGGCCCAACTCGAAAATCATGGTAGCGGGAATCTCTTTAAGTTAATCAATTTATGTGCGTCAGTCACTTTACGGATAAAATAAAAAAAAAAAAAATTCGCAAAGAACCCTTGTAAATCCCCCATAAAAGTTTCCAAGGTTTTCATCCCCCTAAAAACCTCTATGTGATTGGACTCTTCCTAACTCAATACGATAACTTGATATTGAACAGTTCAATTTTCAAGCTCACATAGCTTGTTGCGTATATAGGTAAATATGTCACTTTCACATACAAATAAAGCATTTACACTCTCAGATTGGTAGAAACATAATAATTCGTATGCGAATCAAGTCAAATGAACTTAAGAATAGGGACTTCAGGGTCAGTAGCCAATATATCAATATTCAAAATATTTCTCTATTTAGTTGTTACATGTATTTTCAATTTTCATTCTTTTTTTGATTACTGTGGTATTGCTAAAGTTTGATTGTTTCTTCTTCATCCAATGTATTTCTTAAATGCACTATATTGTTAAAAATTTGAAAAAATACCTTCTTCTTTCTCATAAATTTGAAGAGTATTTCTCAAAAACTTAAATCAAATTTCAAACTATTTTTTAACTTTTTATCATTCAGTAATATCTGTTAGAACCCCTGAAAAAATAATTTTTGTAATTTCCTATTCTATTATTAGTATTATATTATTTGATTTGTCGGACTGTTTGTTGGTTGTATACAAATTATTCCGAACTAATGCACATAATTCAGAATCGTTGAACCATTTTGTCCTTTAATAATAACACTCATTAGGTTTATAAATTTAAAACCTAAATATTAGGTTCACAGGTAATGTATTATTATGCTCCCTTCTTATCTATTTCTATATCACTTTTTTACAATAAAACAACACAATGAATAATTAAGGATTCAAAAAACAGGACAAACATCATTAAGCATGTGTAAATAATCATTAAAATATTTATTGTAAAATTAGTAAAAAAAACTAAACGCTTACAATATTATAATTTTACAAACTCAACTTTAAATCAATTAATATGTTAGTAATAAATTCCTAATCTTAATTTTAAAATTTGTTAAAAACGTTATAATTTAGTCAGTTCAGTTTTTGTTTATAATTTTAATTTGTTACATACCCACAGTCTTTTCTTTTCTCAAAGAATTTATGTAGTTAAAATTCAAAATTAAAAAGAAAGTAAGCAAAACACTAGCCAAATTTTCTGGACATTATCGAGGCAAGGTCGTCCAGCAGATATACTTTAAAACTTGATAGTCCACATGATAAATATTTGAAATTTTAAAAAATTTTGAATTTTTAACCTTGCGTTTATAATGAAAATAACTTCATGATCATGAGTTTCCGAAAGAAAAAGTGAATTTTTCGTCAAGTTTTGAGAAAAATATTGTCAGTTCCATATTGAAGAAAACTTCTCAGGAAATATAATATCGATTAGGCTTGAAGCTCGAAACGTCGTATACAAAAGTTTGATTCGCCATCGTGGACGTTGTGTGTAGGTATGCTAAACTAAGTCTACTTAATGTCTAAAATGTAAACCAAAAGGTTAATCGTAAAAAAATATGTACAATTAAACCAAGCTTACCAAGTTTAGGCTTTGCAAGCTTGACAAATTGTAAAGCTATGCATGCATCGCATGAGTTACGTGAAAGTCTTGCAAGTTCACAAACACAATGTAAGTAATAACAGATAGAATGCAGAAGATTTCAAAATTAAAATGACAACAAAATATCAAATTGAAAAGTTCGATTGATACACATAACATACAATATATTGCAAGTCAAAGTTGGAGGTATTACACTCCAGAAATTTACACAAAACACAAACATGCGTAACATTAGATTCTCTTCCGAGACGGCAGGCCGCCCTAAAAGAGAATGAGGATTGTTCACCTCGCCATAGAGAACTGACATTCAAAATATTTTGATTTAAAATTATTCATTTGTTTTAATGTAAAACACTAAAATTCACGTTTTCTAAACATTCTAACATTTAGAATTAGTATTAAAAATACTTTGGAATACTTAAAAATACTATAATCAACTAGAGTGTGTTAATAAATGCTTCAATTGTTTTCAAGAGAGGATCGAACATAAATTTAAAAAAATATATTAGAATAGATGGAGCGACTTTGGACGTGGGACACATATACACAAATAAGATATGACGAGTGTTACCAAAACAAGTTTGGTAAAATTGTTCAAAAATGCCCCGCGTCCTATTCTGGCCCATTTTCCCCTACACGACCTTAACATTTAATAAATACGCTCCCGTTTTGGCTTACCGATGCTCTACGCTTAAAAACCAGCATAGAAAACTTAAACCTAATATGAACACATTTAGCATAACGAAAAAAACATAAAAATTGCTTCTTTTTGTTTAAAAAAGCACACAAATTAGTTTTCTTAAATTGTAAATTGTAATCACTACAAATAGATGAGCAAACGAGTTACGAAGTCACTTAAAAAAATTTTCGTCTTCAACTTGACTCTTCAGTACTGCACGGTGTTACATCTACGTCTGGGCGCCATTATCTAATCTACTAGACAAAATAATGTTTTCTTTTAAGTAACTTCAAAATATCTTAAGTTTAGTTACGTTTAACGAACGAACACTACAATTATTTAACACATATTATGTAACTAGCAAACAACAACCAGTTAGATTTTACAAATTCTTTCAAAGAATTAGTATAGCCAACAATTATTAAACACAAATATAAGTGGATTTTTCAATGTACGAATAAAAACATTAATTGGAAATTTTACTCCTGCATTGATAATAAATCCACCCAAAAACGAAAATAAGAGAGGCGTACACCAAGAAGGAACAAGCAATTATTATTCAACTGCTGCCGTAAGATGCGATGCTCCCCGATAGGTGTACGAACCCCGTTAAAAAATAGCATAATTCAAATATATGAGTATTTTGTATCAACAGAACATTTTGAAAATTAGGACACCCAACTATGTTACCTGAATTTAAAAATTCTTAAGTCTTTGTTGCCTTTCTCTCTCGTGTGATTCGACGTATCGTACAAAAGAAGCTTCTAATTCTTTCAGCTTACCCGCGTAATGATATTCCAAAAACAAACGGAAGCTAATTGGAAAAATGTTAACATAAATTTGACTCTTTGTAATGAACGTATAAAAGTCGAGTAGTATTCGAGGACATCGGTGATAATGCAAAATTTGAATCTCCCTGACGTATTCTTCGGGGGACAAAATATCACCTCGATGCAATATCGATAAAAGAAACTGCATTTTTTGAACAGCTACGTTCTGATTTTGTTGATTATTACTAAAAGGTGCTACCATGTTTGAAAAATGATTTTGGACAGGAAAAGAATTGTTGTTATTTTGGTTAATAGGTTCTATGGAATTATTCCAAGAGGAGGAAGAAGAAGGCATAGGTTCAGGTTGCTGGTAATAGTTATATCCGTTTTCGTTCATATTAACTGATTTGGTACGCGAGTTAGGGTAACACTTGTTAAATTTCTTTGGCTGCTGAGATCGTTTTTCATTAGAATGATCCACCGAAACTGCATGGTGCTTGGTATGATTTAGATCAACAAGGGGAGGTAGAGCTACTAATTCTGACTTTTTGGAAACTTCAAAATTACTTCGGATGGCCGAAGAGTTAGAATACGATGTAGATTGAGCATTTTGATGTACAATTGGAATGTCTGGTTGTTTAAACTGCATATGTGGATAATTTTGATAAGTTTGACCACGAAAATTTGTGTAATAATACTCGGGTCGTTGTTGAGGTAATACTGATGTGGTTGAGGTAGGAATTTGAGGGTTGAGAGCATTAGTTGGGTAGTTTACAGTTCCTGCATTCAAGAACAGATTTGGATTGTGGTAGTTCCTTGCATCCGATTCTGCTCCGCTTCCCGAAGGTTTCACCACTTGAATTGAATTTTCAGTTTGGTTACTGATATTGCGATTATTCTGTGGAGGTATCTCATAAATTACGTCATTATTAGGAACTCGCTCACGACTTAGATTTTGATCAAAACCTATCGTGGCAACAGCATTTGTTGGATCGTCATCATTCTGGGAATTGCAATTATTTGAATCCAGATATTTCTTTAAAATCTCCTTTGGTTTGGCTTCGACAACCACCTTGGATAAAAAGGTAATTTTATTGCTTTTTTTATATACATCTTTCAAGTTCAACGAATTGAATTGAAACAAACTTTTTGGAATGCTGATTGATCTGCTCAATTTGATGTTAAAAACTTGACAATCTTCAAAAATATTCCGGCTGGTTAATAATGCTTCGCTGTTTTTGCCATTGTTTACACCAACCAAGCTCTTGGAGCTTTCGTTTTCTAAGCAATTGAGTAGCTCATCCTCAAAAAATTCAAATGAATTATCGTAATCTAATGCACAGACAAGAGCTTTAGTTGCCGATTGTTCTGGATTTGTTCTATTTTCATCATTTTTTGAGCAAATTTGAGGAGATGCATCGTTTGTTTTCCTCCAAGACGTGTTTGCATCGCTCTCATTCTGACGATGCAAAATTTTTACTTCTCTCTGAGATTCATCGTTATCGTTATTCAAAGTGGAACCAGCACTTTTGATCTCATTTCCCCGATTTTCGTTATCAATATCGTTTTCCTTATCCGAAAAGCTTTCACAATTATCGATTTCATTCGATTTTTCTTTATGTTTCTTGTTGTGGAAACGTTTTTTCATTTTCAAATGTTTGCCTGTTTGCAAATTATCACTGATTTGTTCATCAGTGTTTTCTATAAGAATTTTGCTCGAAACGTTACCTGCATTGTTGTTCATAATATCTTCTTCCAAATTTTCAATTTTGTTTAATAAATCGGGATTATCTGGTTCTTCTGTATTTTTTGCATTTTCAAAATCAGAATTACATTCTTCTACGTCCTGTAATTTTCTTTTCAAGTTGGAAAAAGTATTTGCAATGGTTTCAATATCTTCGTCGGTGCTTGGTGTTGGCAAAACGGTATCTGTTATTTCTTGTAGTTGAGAAACCCTTGTTTCATCCAATGGCTCTAATTCCACATTTAAATCCACACTTTCGCTAATTCTTTCGTTCTCTTCGTCGTATTGTATTGAGAGTAGATTACCTCTTGGTGAGGAATGATTTTCATCATACTTACCTTTTCCTTTGTGGCGTGCAGCTCGTCGTGAATTGATGTTAACAACTGCCATGCTATCATCATTCTCGTTCTC